>JAQPPZ010001965.1:135000-3127541 GCA_028583015.1 Wollemia nobilis
CATCCATACAAATTTTCATGTATCTTGTCTCAAACAAGTTATTGGCCAAAAGGTGTAGTCATAGATAGAGCTTCCATTACTTGATGAAGAAGGTCGAATAACTCTTTAGCTTGAAGCAATATTGTGATCTAGAGTATGTCATATTTGATCTTGCCAAATTCAAGAGTTTCTCTTCAAGTGGCAGGACCTTCCATAAGAAGACACTACGTGGGAGCCTGAGAGTATTTTCCAATATTTTTTAGCTTTGAGGACAATGCTTTCTGAGGGAGGGAGCCATGTAACGGTTCCAATATAGCCATGTCGGCTAATTATTTTTATCTTGGCCCTTTGGTTTAGTTAGTTGGTCCTTGATAATTAGGGTTTAGGTTATTATTGATTTTATTTATAAATAGGAGGAATATTTTATTATTTTGGATCATTGAATAATTAGAATTTAATTTGCATATACTACGCATATGAGACTTCACCCTATCAAATTGACTATGAGACTTTGCCCTCTCTAAATGGTTGTGGATTTGTTGCGGCATTGATTTGATCAAATTTACTATTTGCTTATTGTCTGGAGTGGAATTGATAATTGTATATTGTTCATGGTATTGGTATTTGAATTCAAAATTAGTATTGTTGTATGTTGTTAATAATAATTTGATATTGAAATGTTGTGGTAGGTATTAAATTAATTATGTTGTTCCATAACAATTCCTCTACACTCATGGTCTTAGAGGATATAAGGGTTCACCAAGTATAGTTTAAGGACTCGCTCTAATTCTAGAGTGGAAATGTTTGATATGTTTATTGAAAAAGCACCTATGTTTGGTCTCACTAAGATCTAAGCTATGAAAATTTAAAGAACAATGCAGGGCAAGCAATGATGCAAACAAACAAAATACTATCCCTAGAATAATTTTTAATTTCAATGAGGACTAAAACCCTAAACTTTTTAAGTAAATAAATCTTTCCTTTTCAATAAGAGTTCAAGAGAATACACAAACAAAATTAACCTAAGATGCAAAACTACATGCACATTTACATCATTGCACATTCTAACACTTGTGCATTTATTCTCTTACATTAATAAATCAATAACTCCTAATATAATCCTAAACTAAATATGCACCCATGAGGCTACATTAGAAAATAACCAAATGATGTAATAGTTATATTTCCCAACAAAGTCTCCCACACTTGTTCACTAAAAGCAACTAATCATAAAATCAAAGTAGCAACAGAACAATCCAAAATAGAAAGAGCACTTGAAATCACTTGATGGCATTCAAAAACTTGTTATATCACTTGGAAGAATTGGCTTAGCTTGAAAAATAGAGTCAAAACCTCTTATTTATAGGATTTTTGGAGGGGGTTTAGATTGGAAAATGAAAAACAACCTTGGCCAAGAGCCGATACCATAGAGGTCGATCCAAAATTTGGGTTTTTTTGAGAAAAATCAAAATTTTGGCAAATTCTTACCCTATCCTTAATGACCATGAATTCAAAAAATCCAAGGGAAAAATTAAAACTAAGGGGAAAAGGATGCCCAAACTTGTACCTATAAATTTTGAGGGACTCCTTAGGGATCCTAAGGAAAAATGACTCATTTTGATGGGTCAATTTTCCATGTCTAAAGTTGGAAATCTAATGTGCAAAAATTGAACTCTGCATATTCTCTGTCATGTCAGTTTTCTATAGTTAGGTAGTTGAGCATATTCTTTGTCATGTTAGTTTTCTATAGTTAGGTAGTTGAGCATATTCTTTGTCATGTCAATTTTCTACAATTAGGTAGCTAAGCATATTCTTTGTCATGTCAATTTTCTATAGCTAGTTGATCGTATTCTTTATCATGTCAATTTTCTACAGTTAGGTAGCTATGTATATTCTCTTTCATGTTAGTAAGGTATGATCAAATTGTTATTATTTTTGTAATGATTGTTGTGTAAGTGGGTAATTTAAAAAAAAAAACTATATAAATATTTTGTGCAAAAATTTTTATATAAATTTTTTGCTCCTTAGTAAAAACATTTGTGTAAAATCAATTTGGCTCCTTCATGTGTATAATTGTTTTCAGCAAATTTTACATCTGGTATCAAATCTAGACAGGATGGTCTTGGGTTGTACTGATTTTATGTTCTTTATATTTTTAACCATTGATCATGGCCAACAATAATTTCCTTCCTATTCCAAAGTTTAATTGGCAAGATTATGACTATTGGAACATTAAGATAAAGACATTGTTGATTGAAAAATATTTTTAGGATATCACTGAGGCTAGTTATGATGAGCCAACAAATTGATTATTATCCCACAAAATGATAGATAAGCAAATAAGTAGGCCTAGAAGAAGAATTCTTTGGCATTTTACCACATTCATTTAGCTCTAAACAAGAGTTTGTTTCCAATAATTGTAGATGCAAAGTTAGCCAAGGATGCTTGGAAGGCTCTACAAGAGGCTTACCAAGGCAGTGATCAAGTTACAAACCTTGAAGAGAGAGTTTAAGAATTTGAGGATACAAGAGGCTGAAAGTGTAAGTGAATATTGAAATATGTGGTTAATAAAATGGCCACTCTTGGAGAAATGGAGATGGAAGTTATTGTGAAAAAGGTGTTGAGAACTCTAACACCAAGATTGAACCATGTTACCATCATCAATTAAGAGAACAAATGTTTGACATTGGAGTTTGATCATCTTGTTGGTTCTCTTATGTCACATGAAGAAATACTAAGAGACACCTTTGGTGAAGGTGAAAAGAAGGATTTTTCCTTAAAAGTAAAAGTCTCAAAGAATTATGGTGCTAGTAGAAGAAACCAATGACAAGGACAAGATAGAGGGCAAAATTAGAATTTTTCACGAGGAAAGGGTTGACCTATTGTTAGAGGAGGAGGAAGAGGAAGACTCGAAAAGAGAAATTTCCAATGCTACTATTATAAAAGGTATGTACATTTTGAACAAGAATGTAGAGTAAAAGCTAAAAATGGAGGAAGAAAAGTAAATTTTGCAAAAGATAATGAGGATGTTTCAAGCAACTTGTTCTTGTCCTATGACAAGGCTGAAAAGACTCTTCAAGAGACTTGGTATCTTAATTCTAGTTATTTCAACCACATGATATGCAACAACGAGATGTTTGCTACTTTGGATGAGAAATTCAATACCAAGATCAAGCTTGGTGATAACAAGTTTTTAGAGGTGGCAACAAAAGGTATAATGTATGTAAATACTAGGGAAGGTAAAAATTAAATTCATGATATTTATTACACTCTTAATATTAAGTATAATTTGTTGAGTTTTGGGTAGCTTTGTGAAAATAATTACATAGTAGGTTTTCATGATAAACAATGTATCATATATGATAAAAACCATGGGAACATAATTGTCACTATTGTTCCCATGACAAGTAGTTGAGCGTTTCCTTTGAAGTTTGCAGGTAATGGTATCAGTTTATCAAATGTTGTTATTGAAAATAAGAGCTAGTTGTGGTATTTGAGGTATGGTGACATAAAATTCAAAGTTTGAATTTTTTGACTTCTCAAGAGCTAGTTTTTTATTTGCCCAAATTTGAAGATCACAAAGACGTTTGTGAGGGATGTGCCAAAGGAAAGCATGCTAGAGAAAGGTTTTCAAGAGGAAAAGTGTGAAGGGCCCAACATCCACTTCAATTAGTTCATTATGATATTTTTGGCCCAATTCAAACTAAAAGCTTGGGTAAGTCATATTATATTATTGCTTTTATTGATGATTTTTCTTGAAAGTATTGGGTATATTTTTTGAAGAATAAATATGGGGTTTTAGATGTTTTAAAGAGCTTTAAATCCATTGTATATGAAATTGGATATAGAATTAAATATTTAAGGACTAACCATGGTGGTGAGTATTGTTCAAGGTAGTTTACAAAGTTTTGTGATAAGAATGGGATCAAGAGGTAGCTTACAACTACCTATACTCCTCAACGGAATGGGGTGGATGCAAAAAAAAACCGAACTATAGTTGAGATGGTACAAAGCATATTTCAAACAAAGGGATTGTCTAATTTTTTTTGGGTTGATGCAATTACTATAGTAGTATACATTCTTAATAGGATTCCCACAAGTGTTCTTGCTAAGATGACTCCTTATGAAGTATAGTATGAGAAGAAACCCAATGTTAATCATTTTAAAGTTTTGGTTGTTTAGCCTATGCTCGTGTTGTTGATGAAAATAGGAAGAAACTTGATCCAAAAATTAAGCCTTGAATT
Source organism: Wollemia nobilis (assembly GCA_028583015.1). Taxonomy (NCBI): domain Eukaryota; kingdom Viridiplantae; phylum Streptophyta; class Pinopsida; order Araucariales; family Araucariaceae; genus Wollemia; species Wollemia nobilis. The sequence goes on from JAQPPZ010001965.1 coordinate 139,224, forward strand.
TTTGTTGGATATTGTGAAAATAGCAAATATTATAGGCTCTACAATCCAAAGATTAACAAAGTTGTGGTTTATAGAGATGTGATTTTTGATGAAGGGGGAGTATATGGTCATCAAAGAGGCCAAGTTGGTAATACCATCAATGTTGGTAATGGTAGTGTTGGAGGTGAAAAACCCACTAGTGTGCCTAATGCTCCATTAAGTCTGCCAAACAGTCCTTCAAGCAGTCCTAAGGAGAGTTCATCAAGTTATTCAAGTAAGTCATCACCCATTATTGATATTATGAAGACTAAGAAAAGAAAGAGCACTCTTCAATATCATACACCAAATCAAATTCTTGATAGCAATTTTGAAAGGAGGCTTAGAAGATGCCAAGATCAATAAATTGATCAAGTTGTTTTAATATTGGAAAGGCTACACATATAGATATGATGAAGAAGATCCTAAAGGTCAGTTTGTTAATTATGCTTTGATGTCTCAAGCTAATTTTGGACCTTCTTTTTTTGAAGATACTTATATTAATGATGCATGGATGCAATCAATACAAGAAGAGATAAGTTCCATTAAAAATAATGATACTTGTGAACTTATGAGACTTTCCAATGGTAAGAAAGGTGTGGGTTTCAAGTACAAGACCAAGTATAATAGTGATGGCAATATTGAAATACATAAAGCTAGAATTGTTACTAAAGTATTCACACAAAGATATGGAATTTATTATGAAAAAACATTTGCACCTGTAGCAAGACAAGAAATTATTAGAATAGTTATTTATCTAGCAACCCAAAGGATATGGAGTGTGCATCACTTAGATGTGAAAATTTCCTTCTTGAATGGGTACTTAGAAGAAGTGTATGTACAAAAACCAGAAGGTTTTAAAGTTAAAGATAAAGAAGACTTTGTATACAAGTTGAAAAAGGCCTTGTATGGCCTCAAGCAAGCACCAAGGATATGGTATACCCAAATAGATGAACACTTACGACAAAGTGAATTAAAAAGAAGCAAAAGTGATCCTACCCTCTACCCCAAGAAATAAAATAGTTATATTCTTCTCATATGTTTGTATGTAGATGATCTAATTTATACATGCAACAACTCAAAAATGAAAGATAAATTCAAAGATGATATGATGAATGATTTTGAAATGAAATATTTGTAGTTGATGCATTAATTCCTTGGGATGGGTGGGATGGGGGTTCATCAATGTGAAGATAATTTATTTATTAGTATGTTAAATATATGATGAAGTTTTGTATGGGAAAATGTAACCTAGTTCTCACTCTGATTACTCATGAAGTAGTATTGCGCAAGGATGATGGATTTGAGAAAGTAAATGTGATGGGTTATATAAATATTGTGGGAAGTTTGATGTTTCTTACTAATATTAGACCAAACATTGTTTATGTCATTGATGATAAATTTTTGTATGGATAAATGTAAACTAGTTCTCACTCTGATTGCTCATGGAGTAGTATTGTACAAGGGCGATGGAGCTAAGAAAGTAAATGTGACAAGTTATAGAAACATTGTGGGAAGTTTGATGTTTCTCACTAATACTAGACCAAACATTGCTTATGACATTTCTCTTGTTTCAAGGTATATGAATGAACCATCTCAAATTCATTTGAAGGCTTCTAATATAATCTTGAGGTATGTGAAAGGTACTCTTGATTTTTACATTATTTATTATGCAACTAAAAATATGGAGCTTGTTTTTTTAGCAATTTTGATTGGGGCAACAACATGGATGCCCAGAAGTCTATTTATAGCAATTATTTTTCTCTTGGTTGTGGACTAATCACATGGAGCTCAAAAAAGCAAGGATTAGTTGATTTTTCCTCCAGAGAAGTTGAGTATATTACAATCACTTCAACTAATGCACAAGCCTTATGGCTTAGAAAGCTACTATAGGAGATTGGTGAGAAGTGTTAGAGTTACTATAGTAATTCTATGTTATTCCTTTATTTATGTTAGAATTATGTTGTTAGGTTAGTTGCGCTATTGTTAGCGTACATTATATTTGGTTTATTTTATTTAGACCTAAGCTGTTAATTAGATCCTATAGTTACGAGCTAATCTGAGCTCTCCATGTATTATTTATACGGATTCTGATTAATAGAAATTGTTCGCTTACTCTAACATGGCATCAGAGCCAGAAGCGTGAGAAGAGAAAGGAGGCAGCAAATTATTTGCATAGTTGGGCTGAAGAAAAAAAACAGTGGAAGAGCTGGCTAGAATTTTTTTTTCCGCACATAGTTTGCTGTGCGTTTTTCTGTGCAGCACTGCGTCCGCAGTCTTTTAAAAAAAATTAATTTTTTTTTTTGCACTTTCACGCACAGTGTTTTTTTTCCTGTGCGCAGTGCATTTTTCTGTGCACTCTCACGCACAGTGCCCTCCCCTCCCGCCCACCACAGCCGCAATAAAAAAAAAAATGTCGCGCGCAATCGCGCGACGTTCCGCGGCCATTCCTTGAAAGAAAAAAAATCGTCGCGCATCCGCGCGACGTTGGGAGGACCATCCCCCCAACACGTCGCGCAGACGCGACGTTGGGAGGCCCCCTCCCCCCCAATCTCGTCGCGCAGATGCGACGTTGGGAGCCCCCCTCCCCCCCTCTCCCCTCCCTACCACGTCGCGCATCCGCACGACGTTGGGAGGCCCCCTCCCCCCTACCACGTCGCGCTTCCACGCGACGTTGGGAGGCCCCCTTCCCCCTACCACGTCGCGCATCCACGCGACGTTGGGAGCCCCTCCCCTTCCCGAGGTCGCGCTGCGCGACACGCGCCTCGCGTTCCGCATCGAGGTCACGTTGCACGCGCGACCGCCCGCTACCCCCACCGAGGTCGACCCCCCTACCGCCGCCGCAGAGGGGCAGCCACAGCAACAGCCGCGGCCACTTGCCGCTGCCAGGAACGGAGAGGAGGAGGCACGCCCCGAGAGCAGTAGGGCTGCCGGGACCTCCTCAAATCCGAGGGGGCCCCTGATCCTGTCGGATCAGCCCGCTAGTCCACCTGGTGGTGGACTATGCGGTAAGGCTCTGGGAGCCTGCAGGTCGCGGGTTCCAATCCCGCCGACCCCCTTCAACAAAGGTAAAAAAAAATTCCACATTTTTTTTTAATTATTTTTTCCTAAAGTTAAACTTTAATTTTTAATTTTAATTTATTTTCTATAGTTTAACCTTTATAAATTAAAATTAAATTTTTTAATTTGATTTTAATTTCTTTTTAAAGGTTTTTTACAAAACTATATAAATTAAAATTAATATTTTTTTAACTTAAGGTTATAAAATAATTTTAAAAATCATTTGTGGAGAGATTTTTTTTAAGATAAAAAGAAGGGGGGTATTTTTTTTCAAAAATCAAAGGGGGAAAGTGAGTATTTTTTGAAAAGCAATTTTGGCATTATTGTAAAGGTGCATTTTTGGCTGCACCCGACACCTAGTGGGTTATTCCTGTGGGCACTTTTTTTTGTTGTATGTTGCATATTTGATTTTTTGCACTATAACATTAAAAGTTAAAATCAAATTCACTCCCTAAGTCCCCGAAATAATTAAAACCCATCCGTGCAATTTATTGCACTGCAGCATTCGGTATTTGTGATACCTCTGGCCAGCACTTACAGGTAAAGTTGTCGTGATTGCGCTACTGTATCCGTCGCCTAATATAGCTGCCACAACGACGTCTGAGCTTGTTCTCTATAAATCGTCGGGGAGAGATAAGTTTGCCATTTTGCATTTTTTTACTCCATCCATTACCCTAATAGTTCTTGTGTTTAGGCGTAAATCCTGACGAGAGTTCTGAAATCCAAAGTGTTTAGGGGAAGTTACGCCCCACGCATGCGGATTGCAGACTTTCTATGGTAGGTGCCATCAACAAGACTATTCCCTTTCAGTACTGCTTATGTACCACGTATCGTATGATCTCTAAAAATCACCTATAGTTTCCCTCACGTAAGGGCGGGTGATTTTTTATTGATCTTTCTAAATACCTATAGTTTCCCTCACGTAAGGGCGGGTATTTAGTATGGTATAACGGCCTAGCAAAAGGTATATCGAAAGGGGGACCAATTGGTGTTATAAGGAACCTTCATCATGTCTGCAAAACTAATGACTGATTCTCATCAGTTGTTGAAAGGTCCTAATTACACACCATGGAAAAATAAGATGAAGGCCATCCTAGCAATGGATGACTTATGGGATGTTGTATCTGGAGCAACAACCAGACCTTCATCTTCTGCTGGTGCTACAGCTCCATCTACTACTCAAAGAGACTTTGATAAGCTAGACAACAAAGCAAAAGTGCTCATCTTGCTTGTTGTGTCTGATGAAGTCCAACCCCATATTGCTGACTGTGCAACTAGTAAAGCGGCATGGGATGCCCTTAATACTATATATGAGGGAAAGAATGATTCCACCATTCTATTTCTTCAATCTCAATTACATAGTCTAAGCATGAAGCAGGGTGAGACAGTTGAATTCTTTCTTTGCAGAGTTTCTGAATTGAAAGCAAAGTTGAATTCTTTGGGAGAACCAGTTGAAGACAAGCTCCTTACTTCAGTTGTATTGAGAGCTTTACCTGATTCTTATCGGGTGTTGATCACTTCCCTTCATGTATCACAACGGAAAGTTACTTTTGTAGAATTGGTTAATATGCTTCAAGAGGAGGAGGCACGCCAACTACAAAGAGATGATTCTTCTAACACTGCTCTCTACATCAACAGGAAAGGACAGAACCAGAAGAAGGGTAATTTTCAGAAGGGAGGGAATTCACAAAAGGATTCAAAAGGGAAACAAACTCAACAACCTCAACAGAAAAAGAGATATTGCAAGATCTGTGACAAAGAAGGTCATGATACAAACAGATGTTGGCATAAGAATAAGCAATCAAAACAGAAAGGCCGAAACAAACCACAAAAGAACAAACAACAAGTGAATGTTGTTGTTGAAGAATTTGACACGGATTCTGAGAGAGCCCACAAAGTTCTCATGACTACCACAGTGTCCAAGCAGACGGATCCTATATGGTATGTTGATTCTGGAGCCAGTAAGCACATGACTGGTGACAAATCATGGTTTGAGTCTTTTGAGGCCAAAGAGGGCAAACCTGTCACTATTGCTGATGATAAAACCTACAAGGTTCAGGGAGAAGGCACTATTTTAGTCACTCTTCCTGATGGCAAGTGTCAGATTGATAAAGTTCTCTATGTTCCAGGATTGGCAAACAATTTGTTGTCAGTCACACAAATTATGGACAAAGATATGGTTGTGAACTTTAGTGTTGAGGGAGGCAAGAAGTGTTGTTCTATTACCAGAAGGGGTAAGAACATTGCAACCGCTTCATATAAGCATGGCTTATTTGCCTTAGATACTATCTCTACTCCACATGTTGCCATGACAGTCTCTACAAAGGAGGCAACTTCCCTATGGCACAAGAGATATGGACATTTGAGTTCTGGTTACTTACTTGAGTTAAGTAAGTATGAGATGGTAAAGGGTCTTCCTTCCCTTTCTACCACTTTACCAGTTTTCTCGACTGCTTGGCAAGAAAGCAACATAGAGTGCCTTTTGAAAAGAGCTCTACAAGAGCAAAGAAACCTCTAGAGTTGGTTCATACCGATCTATGCGGTCCCTTCACTCCCAACAGTTGTGGGGGTAAGAGGTATTTTTAGTTATTTGTGGATGATTACTCATGAAAGATGTGGGTATTCTTTCTTCAACTGAAATCTGAAGCATTTGGCTTCTTTCAACAATTCAAGAAATCTATTGAGAAGGAGTCAGGGACTTCTATAAAGACCCTCCGCTCAGATCGAGGGGGGGAGTTCACCTCTAAAGAATTTTTTGCATTCTTGAAAGAAAATGGGATCACAAGACAGTTAACTATTGCTTATACTCCTCAACAAAATGGAGTTGCTGAAAGGAGGAATCGTTCCATCATGGAAATGGTTCGTTGCATGCTCACAGGAGCTAGACTTGAGCAACTATATTGGGCAGAAGCTGTCACCACAATAGTATATCTATTGAATAGGGCACCCACAAAGGCCCTACAAGGAATGACTCCACAGGAAGCATGGAGTGGTAGGAAACCCTCCATTTCTCATCTACGCATTTTTGGATGTAAAGCTTTCATGCACATACCAAAAGAGAAAAGGAAGAAGCTAGATGAGAAGACATTGAAGTGTATTCTTCTTGGGTATGATGAGCACTCTAAGGGTTATCGTTTGATTGATCCCTTGACCAAGAAGATTCACATTAGTAGAGATGTAGTTTTTGATGAGGCTTTCACATCAGCAAACACATCAGATGTATACCTAGACCTTGTGGAAACTCAGGTTGTTAAATCTCCTTCATCAAAGGTTGGAGGTTCTTCTGGATCTTCTTCAACACCTAAGAAGAAGAATCCAAAGTGGTATACAAATACAATCAAAGACTCTAAGCTATCTACTCCACCAGATTTGACTTTGGATAGGCCTCGTACTCACAGCATGGCTCGACAGGAGAAAGCTGCAACAGAGAATACTAGGGTTGATGATCTATGTCAATATTTTGAAGAACTTTCTGTAGATCCAGAGAGAGATACAGAAGATATGGATATTGATAGTGATAAGGTGTTTATGTCTTCCATAGATGATCTTGAACCTGCATCAGTACAAGTTGCTCTCGGTGAGCCTCAATGGAAGGCTGCTATGGATGCAGAGTATAAGTCTTTGATGAAAAACAAAACTTGGAAGCTTGTCGATCTGCCACACGAAAAGAAGCCCATTGGCTGCAAATGGGTGTATAAAGTCAAGTACAAAGTAGATGGGACAATTGATAAGCATAAGGCCCATCTTGTTGCAAAGGGCTATGCTCAAAAGGAAGGCATTGACTACGAGGAAACTTTTGCACCTACTACTCGGATGACAACAATTCGAGTTATTTGTGCTATGGTGACATAGTTTGGGTGGAAAGTTCATCAGATGGATGTCAAAAGTGCCTTTTTGAATGGTGATCTCCAAGAAGAAGTCTATATGACTCAACCAGAAGGATTTGCAGTGGAAGGCCAACAGCAGAAAGTTTGCAAATTGGTCAAATCCTTATATGGCTTGAAACAAGCTCCTCGAGCTTGGTATATAAAAATGGACAATCACCTCCTACAACATGGTTTTAAGAGATGTCCGTCAGATGCAAACCTCTATTTCAAGAAACAGGGTTCTGAGATAGTGTTGCTTGTACTCTATGTTGATGATCTGCTCATTACAAGGAGTTCAGAAACTATGATCTCTACTGTCAAAAGAGACTTGTGTCAATATTTTGAGATGTCAGATCTCGGACTTCTCCATTACTGTCTTGGTCTAGAATTCAGCCAGAAGGAGCACTCCATCAAAGTGTCTCAAAAAAAATATGCCAAGACATTGTTGGAAAAATATCGCATGACTGATTGCAAGCCAATGGCAACTCCGATGGAGACTGGACTTCAGTTATCATGATATGATGATTCACCTCAGGTAGATGGTACTCTCTATCGACAGTTGATTGGGAGTCTCATATATCTGACCAATACTAGGCCAGATCTCGTATTTGCTATCAACTATCTTTCGAGGTTCATGCAGGAGCCTAAGACCACTCATTGGAAAGCAACAAAACGTGTTCTTCACTATGTCCGTGGCACAATGGAATATGGCCTAGAATACAAGAGGAACAACAAATTCTTCTTGCAAGGATACACGGACTCCGACTATGCCGGATCATTTGATGATCGCAAGTCAACTTCAGGATATATTTTTCATCTAGGATCCGGTCCTGTCTCTTGGCACAACAAGAAGCAACAGGTGGTTGCTATTTCATCAACAGAGGTAGAGTATCGCGCCGCACGTGAAGTTGTGTGCGAAGTGATATGGTTGCGTCGCATTCGGACAAGTATGGGTCATCCATCCAAATCTCCAATACACTTGTTTTGCGACAATCAGGGTGTTCTGAACCTAGTCAAGAATCCAGTCCATCATGAAAGAACAAAGCACATTGACACACAATGTCATTTCATTCGAGATGAAGTTTCGAAGCACCGAATTCAGCTTCAACACATTCCCACCGATGCTCAAGTTGCAGACATTTTCACTAAGGCACTTGCACGTGTCAAATTTGAATTGTTTCGTAGCTCTCTTTGTATTGCAAAATGATGTAATCAGGGGGGGAAGTTAGTACAACTAGTAGTTCTTATATTACATAAATAATGTAATAAGGGGGGATGTTAGAGTTACTATAGTAATTCTATGTTATTCCTTTATTTATGTTAGAATTATGTTGTTAGGTTAGTTGCGCTATTGTTAGCGTACATAATATTTGGTTTATTTTATTTAGACCTAAGCTGTTAATTAGATCCTATGATTACGAGCTAATCTGAGCTCTCCATGTATTATTTATACGGATTCTGATTAATAGAAATTGTTCGCTTACTCTAACAAGAAGCAATGTTGTTCTATAGTATTTTTTGTGATAATATGGGTTAACTCAATCGAAAAATAATCTCATCCATAATAGCAGGTCTAAACACTTTGATTTGAAGTATCATTTTATCAAGGATATGGTACAAAATAAAATAATATAGTTGAAGTAATGTAGCTGAAGAACACAGGCTTATACTAAGAGGGGGGTGAACAGTATAAGACCAAATTTTACTTTTCTTTCCCAAACATATTATCCAATGTTATAAATTGCAATATCAACAATAGTAATCAAAGCAATGCACAAATCATCACACACAATAGAGACACCAATTTAATGTGGTTCACCCAATGTGGGCTACTCCAAGGAGAAAATATTTCCACTAAAATTTTCTCAACAAATATCTTGGGAATCACTTCCCTATTACAATGTTTATGGATCTCTATCCAAAGGAGATACCAATCCCCTAATGCTCTAATTTGTGGATCTCTCCCCATAGGAGAACTCTTTCTCCTTTTCTCTAATTCATGGAAATTGATCTAGGAGAACTCTTTCTCCTCAACTGGTTTGTGGATCTCTCTCCAAATAAGAACTCTATCTTCCCATCTGGTTCACGGATCACACTCCACAAGATAATTCTTTCCTCTTGCTCTAGTTCATGGATCTCTATCCATAGGAGAACTCTTTCCCCTTGATCTGGTTCGTGGAACTCTATCCACAGGAGAACTCTTTCCCCTCTACTCTAGTTGATGATCTTCTAGAAGACTTCTACTCCCACTACACTATCTTGTGGATCTCTCTCTATATAATACCTCTATCCTTACTACCCTGGCTAATGGATCTCTATCCATTGGAGATTTTTATCCTCTTCTCTATCACCTCCAAATATTGCTCTCAAATCTATCTCAGATCTGCACCAAACTCTGTCCCAAGTGTAGTACAAATTTGCTCACAAATATCTATCTCAAATCTGTCCTCAAGCTTTAACACAAAGCTTGATCTAATCAAAAATCAAATCTGCTTAGATTTACCCCAAGCCTTAACACAAATCTTGAACAAATCAATAAATCAACTCTACTCAAATCTGCCTCCAAGCCTTCTCAAAGACTTGCTCAAATCTGCCTTCAAGTCTTCTCAAAGACTTGCTCAAATCTGCCTTCAAGTCTTCTCAAATACTTGCTCAAATCTACCTTCAAGTCTTCTCAAATACTTGCTCAAATTTACCTTCAAGCCTTCTCAAATACTTGCTCAAATCTACCTTCAAGTCCTCTCAAGAACTTGCTCAATTCTACTCTCAAGCCTTCACAAAGACTTGCTCAAATATGCCTTCAAGTCCTCTCAAGAACTTGCTCAATTTTTCTCTCAAGCCTTCACAAAGACTTGCTCAAATCTGCTCTCAAGTCCTCTCAAGAACTTGCTCAATTCTTCTCTCAAGCCTTCACAAAGACTTTCTCAAATATACCTTCAAGTCCTCTCAAGAACTTGCTCAATTCTGCTCTCAAGCCTTCACAAAGACTTACTCAAATCTGCTCTCAAGTCCTCTCAAGAACTTGCTCAATTATGCTCTCAAGCCTTCACAAAGACTTGCTCAAATCTGCTCAAACACATGCTCAAAATAGCTCACAAGATATGCTCAATCAATCTCAAATCTTGCACACAATGTTATCAAATGCTTTGTCTAATATTCAAAGTAATTCCTTTAACTTGAAGCAGTTTAGACATATTCTATCCAAAATTCGTTTAACCTTTGGAACATATAGAGAATGATGTACTCTATCAAAAAATTAATATGTTCTACTCAATCATTAAGTTTGTCGCTTTCATAAATCTGATTTCTAATGTTTGCACATTCACTTTCAATATCACTCAAAAACAATGCTCAAGAAGTTTCACTCAATCATTCAATAAATGAAACACAACTTGCTCACAAACCCTAAACAAGTTTTTCCATACTTCTTCAAACAAAGAGCACAATGTGGGTCTCAAATCCTAACTCAAATAATCTTCAATATCTATCTCAAATGTTCTCTAAACATTCACCAATCAAGCATATAAAAACTCACTCAAATATTTCCAACAATGCTTATCAAACAATCCTTTTCACTCCACCTTATATTTCACAACATTCAATCCAACAACACTTCAATCAAAGGATGATGTGCCCATACCTTTTTGCTTTGATGGAGATATGTCTTCAAAATCTGTTTCACAATCAATTCTCCTTGTGCCACTCAAAAGGTTAGATAACAACAATCTATTTCAAAACATCCACAAAGTATTCCTTCCAAAATGTGCCCAATTAAATTCCAAACCACTCTCTTGGTTTCTCAAATAATCAAACCCTTCAAAATATTTTTAGCAAGACATACAAATAATCAAAATACCTCATACACCTTTTAACTCCCTCTTAACATATTCAAAACAAAATCAACAATGATTCTTATTACTCCAAAAATTCACTTTCAAATTTATTCACTATAACTTCCTTCAAAAATTAAATGCATGGAATAATGAAAACTATTCCCTTATATCTCCCACTTATCATAAATGTATTTCCAACATAAATATAACCACCATTCAAAATAATATTCCAAGGCACTTAACAATTTCACTATGTCAAAATCCAAATTAATTCAAAACCCTTTTTATGCCAAAAAATAAAAATTATTTTTAACACCTTATACCTCCCACGTTAGCGCATACCATGCAACTTAGAACCTTAGGCGGTAAATTTATTAAAGAAAAAATAAATATGTTGCACGCTGCCTCCACTGGAATCGAACCCTCGTTGCGCCTACTTCCTACGCTTTAATCACGACCTAACCGCCGCGTGAGCTAAGCGCTCACTTGAAAACTTTATCGCACACACTGTCCTTTGTACCTTCTACTGGTGCCAAAACTATGTGAAAATAAAACCTTTCCCTTTTGCTACCGTTGGGAATCGAATGCGAGACCTATTGTCTGCCAAAGCCTTACATTGCCAAGCCTTGCCACTAGGCCAACCGCGTGGTTGGTGATAGGGGCATGCACCCTTGCCTCCTTATCCTTCCACATGCTCTTCTTTTCTTTTTAAAAATAAAAACCTTTGTCCTCTTTTGCTCACAAAAATCGCATCAACCAATTTAATTAAACATTCGCATGTGCATTCGGAGACTTACCTTTTGGCTCCAAACTTTATGGTATAAATACCATGTTTCCTCCTTGCTCGGACGTCGACAAAAATTAAAATATTTAAACCTTAACCTTGGCGCCAAACCCTACTTAGGGTTATAAAATTATTATAATATAAATATTATAATTATTTTTTTTTTTTATGAGAACTTTTAAAAAAAACAACACCCCACAAAGGGCCTCGAATTTTAACACCCACCCCCCCCTTAGTTTATAATTATTTTATAAATAACCTTAGGCTTTCTCTTAACACTTTAATATTATAATAATAAATATTATAATATTATTTCCTTTGGGCCTAGGTGTTTCCTTCCTTAACCTTAGGCCTTATCTTAACAACTTTAATATTATAATATTATTTCCTTTGGGCCTAGGTATTTCCTTCCTTCGGGGTATTTAGACAATCTTTTGACCAATCATGTGAAGCTTTAAACCAATATAAATATTTTAACCCTCCTTTTTTCAATTCCTTGCATTGAGATGAACTGACTTTTGACATCAATGACAACATAACTACTCAAAATTTCCAACAAGTAGCACTCAAGAGCGGCTTGCTAATGTGTTTACAAAAGGAGTTGTCAAATCTTAGTTCTTAAAACTTCGAGATAGTCTTGTGAGGTCTCTTAGCATCTAGGGGGAGAATGTTGGAAATCTAATGCTAAGTAAAAGTTTAATTCTTCATATTCTTTATCATGTCAATTTTCTATAGTTAGGTAGCTGAGTGTATTCTTTATCATGTTAGTTTTCTACACTTAGGTTAGGCATATTCTTTGTCATGTCAGTTTTCTATAGTTAGAAAGTTGAGCACATTCTTTTTCATGTCAGTTTTCTATAGTTAGGTAGTTGTGCATATTCTCTTTCAAGTCATAAGGTATGATCAGATTGTTACTATTTTTGTAATGATTGTTGTGTAAGTGGGTAATTTGACAAAATAAATTCAATGTAAAAAATTTTGTGCATAAATTTCCATGTCAAATTTATACTCCTTAGTAAAATTTCTATGCCAAATCAATTCTACTCCTTTCTATGTAATTTTTTATGAGCACATTTCACATTGATATCATAATTTTGCTATGGTGCATAATTATAACTAGACTTGGGAAGAAGTAGCAAGCATTTTTTAGTAAATGTGAACTAAAAAGCAAGGATAAAAAGATACCCAAGTTGAAGGATACTATCACAGGACTTGAAGAAGAAATCAAGAGTCTCATGAAAGAGAAAGAAGGAAATAATAAATTTGACAAAGTGCAGGCTGAGGTAACCACACCTTTGGTGTTAGATAATCTCAAGAGTGGTCAAAAGGATTTGTTTGAATCTAAAAATTATATGTTGCAAGTTCATGATTGTATTCATAAGGAAAAGGTTATTATTTTCATAATCCCTACTAGTAGGTATAATTTCGTTAATATTACTTTGGCTAAGAGGTGTAGATTCAGGCAACAATAATTAAGGGCATACAACGTGAAGTTGAGAATGTTCAATTTTTTTAAGTTTTGAAGATCACCATGGATAAATATGTTTTAAATTCATATTTCTATGCTATTGAGATAAATGATATGGATATTGTTCTTGGTCATCCTTGGTTGTATTTTTTGAGTACTATTAACATTAATGTGCAAAGAAGTTCATGAAGTTATGGTATATGAAAAAGAAGATAACACTATAGGATATTTCTCAGGTTAAGAAGCAAGGATCCAAGGATAAACTAGAAGTGGTTATGAAAAGGGAACAAGATAAAGAACCAATAGAGAAATCAAAAGTGAAGTCTACAAGAGAGGCGGTAATAGAGTCTAAGGAAGAAGCAACAATAAAGTCCAAGGAAGCTTTATTAGAAGAGCAAAAGGACACACCAAAAAAGGGAATATGAGGAAAAAGCATGAAGAATAATTCAAAATAGAACAAAATATTGAAAAGTCAAGGGAAGCAGAACATTAGGTTAAGGTTGCAGCATATCACCAGCCACACCACCATGAGCGACAACAATCATGGAGGCATGGCATAGGGCATCAATATTATTATGGATCTACATGGAATAACAAAGGCATCAAGTTTGAAAGAAAAATATAGTAATTTTGGATCTCAAAGTTGTGCAACAACATCATGGAACCACAAGAGCAATCATTTTGAATATTAGAGTAGAGCAGTAAAAGCATGGAACCAATAGAGAAATTATGAATATTCAAGTGGCACAATGGCAACCTGGCATCATGGAAGACCACCACCAATCAAGATTTCACTTGGATAGATGATCAAGATTAGTCCTAGTTATCAACATTGCTTAGAATATCATATTATTTAGTTTCTTCTCATGTTTCGAGGACAAAACATTTGTAAGGAGGATGAAATGCTATAATACCTAGGGATAGGTATATGGGGATATGATATTATATTGTATTTGAGTATTATTTGAGGATTTAGAACTTTTCTAGGGTTAGGGTTATACCCTCCCCAAAGTAGCATTAGAAGATGGTATGTGAAGAAGGGATATCATCATTCTAATGATCATTTATATCGAGTATTCTCTTGTAATTGTCTTTTCCCATGAAGTGGCTTATGAGACTTTGCCCTCTCTAAGAGGCACTCTCATCTTGGGAGATTTTGTGGAGCTATTCATTATTTAAAGAGTATTGATGGTGTTTCCGTATCATAAGGGTATTATCTGTATATGTGCCTCATTTTGTGGATCATCTTGTGGAATAGTATTTATGGGTAAACGATTTGATGTTTCTACATATTGGCGAATGATTTCTATTAATGAGAGTAAATTTTCATAATATATGTCCCCATTTGGAGCGTTGTATGGCCAAAAACCACCATCTATGGCAAACTATGTTCTAGGCTCCTTCAAGGTGGCCCAAGTTGATAATTTATTGCAGTAGCATTTGATTGTTTACTAACTCCTTAAAGATAATATTTGTCACACAAATAATTGTATGAATGCACCACTCAAAGTACTAATTTAACGTGGGTGGTATGGTCTTTTTGTGGCCCCAACCTTATAAGCAGTTGTCCCTAAACACCAAGTTTAGTTAAAAGTTAACACCTTGATTCTATGATCCTTATAAGGTGGTTCAATACACTAGGGAAGTGGCATATAAGTTGGAACTTCCTCCTACTTTTAAAGTCCATCTAGTTTTCCATGTTTAATTTATTAAGCAATTCATTGGTTAGAAGGTGAGATCCTAGGCAGAGCTTCTAATGCTAGATGAAGAAGGGTGGATCAACCTCCAACAAGAAGTAGTCTTGCAATATTGGTTCTAAAATGTGTGGTCCCCATAGGTGTTGAAGTTTCTCATCAAGTAACAATATCTTCTAGATTAAAATGCAACATGGTAGCCAATAAGCATTCTCCAATATTTTCTAGTTTTGAGGACAAAGTTTTCTTGGGGGAGCCATGTAACAACTCCAATATAGCCACATTGACTATCTATATTATTATAAGCTCGGACCTTATGTTAGGTTAGTCGACCCTTGAGCATTAGGATTGGGGTTTATTTACTATTGGAGTTGTATGATCATTCATACTTGTAATTGCCTATCACCTCTATTGTGCATATGAGGTGTTGCCCTATCTAAGTGGTTAAGAGACTTTTCCTCTTTGAGTGGCTAGGACTCTTAACTTAGAATTTAGATCTATTACTAACTATTATGATTTACTATTGTAGAATCTAAATTCTCTTGTAAGGAATGCTTTTCTATTTTTGTATTTTTGAAATTTTTTGTTGTTATTTCTGAAAATTGTTTTGTTATATAATGTTGTATGCTTTTACTTTCTAAATTACCCTCTTGTGCTTGATTTTATAATGCTATTGTAGACAGATTTATTTTTCTAATTTATATGTCTTCTACTAAAGTAGATGATTTAAATTCTTATCATTATCTAGCATATATGCTTTTGGTTTTCTTGCATTCAATCTATTAGGCTAGTCTAGGGATTCCAAATTTTAATAAAACACATTGATCTTGTGAAATCAAGTAGGTTACCATGGTGAAATTCCCACGAGGGATGAAAACTCTCTCATACTCCTAATCTCATATGAGCATTGCTTGATTGCATTGAGAATTTAAAGGTCTATTCTTACCTCACATATCTTAGGTGTAGCTTCTACATAAAAGCTTGTCTAATAAAAAAATAATTGTCATATGTAGATTACCTTGAGTAAATGTCTCATATGTATATCATCATCACGTCTAAAGGGATTTCAAGGTTTGATAAATGCCTAGATCTTTGAAAATAGATATGTATAATATCTATGTTAAAATTCCCACTAGAGTACAAAAACTCTCTTGCTCATGCTTCTCTCATTTAAGGATTATTCGATGGCATTAAAAATTCATAGGTTTGTGTTCTTACACAACTCTAGTGTAGTTGCTTCATAAAATTTGTATAATAAAAAAATAGGTTTAAGAATTAGTACAATAACTCCCTTTCTTATACTTCTCTCTCTCTCATGTGAGAATTACTCAACAACATTGAAAATTAGTAGGTTTGGAGTTGTAGCTTCTTCATAAAATTTGTATAATAAAAAAGTAATTCTATAGCACACTACTTGGTTTGAGCAATTATTCCAAAGCATCACATCATTGAGTGTATAAGGATTTATAAAGTTCGAAAGGTGTTTAAATATTCGTAAATTGAGAAGCATGATATCTGTGGTAATGCCTACAAGATTGCGGTAACTCTCTTTCCCATACCCTTTTTTTGTCTAAGCATTGCCAAATGGCATTGAGAATGTAAAACGATTGAGCTTACCTCGCCTAGCTTTGGTGGGGCTCCTTCTTAAAAATAAACCTCATAAAATTTAATTCCGTTTCATTAGAAGGTATTTGGTCTGATTAAACATATCATATGCTCCCTTACAAAAAATTTACTTCCATTACATGCTGCTACTTGGTCTGATTAAATATATCATATACTCCCATTACTAGTTGTGGAAGGCTTATAATGTTCAATAGATGCCTTGATCCCTTGCAAATCAAGATGCATGTTATCTATGGTACAATGCCCAAAATATTATATAAATATTGATCTACGGGTAGGATCATCCTCTTATGTAGTTTTTTCATAAATATAAGATTTACTAAGATTTCAAACATTACTTTTGTTTTTTAAACTATTATCTACTCGTGTTTCAATTATAAAAGAACAAAGTACAGTAAAGTAAGCTTGTGCTTTAACAATATATGAACATTGTCATCATTAAGGTGTCATCTTCCTAATGAGGAATTGATGATTTTCGTTGAGTTCATTCGAAGAACATCATCAAACTATTTTACAAGTGGTCAATAATAAATTTTCAAGATTTGAGGGATTTTGCTATGAGTTTTACAAAGAATGTTGGGATTTCGTTGGCATTATTTCGTTAAATATTTACATAAAAGGTCTATTAAAAAAAATAATAACTTGATAGGGTTAATTAGCAAATGAAACATTAAATTTATTCCTAAAAGGGGTGATCTATAGTTTTTTGCTAGTTGTCAGGTTATAACTTTGCTTAATGTCTCTTTAAATGTCCTTAAAGAAGCCTTAGCTGTTCTAACTTTGCTTAATGTCTCTTTAAATATCCTTAAAGAAGCCTTAGCTGTTCCAATATGCTCCTAATTGCAATTATCAAGTCAATAGAAACTAGTTTCTTCAGAGGCAACTATATCCTAGACAATCTCACTGCAGTCTAGAAGGCATGAAACAAGACCGAGCCTCTTGAGAGCTTACATAGTTCATTGAGATTCTAGAAGGATTACGATAGGATAGAATAACACTTTCATCTTCTATGTGTTACAAGGTTTGAGTTTTAGGCTTTTTTTTTTCTTAATTAAATTTTGTTTAACCAAATCCAATACTTACCTCGCAACCAATGGCCATTAATAAAATGATTTTAACCTTTACAGGTCTATCAGATAGGGTAGTCCATCAGCTCCTCCTCCATTGTTCTTGTTCTCAAGGCTTCTGGATATTTTCCAGCCTAACTGGTTTGCATGGAGCTTCTTCAAGACATCACTTTAGAGTCTAATCTCAACTTCTAAACACTCAATTCATTGATAATTTTTTTCTTTAAATATCAACGAGGATCAGCAATTTGTTGTCATGGCCAGAGTTAGTTGACATCTTTTGTGAGGCCTTTGTCTCAATTATTCAATGGAACAGAAATCATAGTTTTTGGCAGGGTCCCTCTCTGTAATAATGGATTACTATCTATGCTAGGAATTGGATTCAATTGGAGAAAGTCTCAAGATTGTACATCAAGACATCACTCAAGGCTTTTGGATATTTTCCAGCCTAACTGGTTTGCATGGAGCTTCTTCAAGACATCACTTTAGAGTCTAATCTCAACTTCTAAACACTCAATTCATTGATAATTTTTTTCTTTAAATATCAATGAGGATCAGCAATTTGTTGTCATGGCCAGAGTTAGTTGACATCTTTTGTGAGGCCTTTGTCTCAATTATTCAATGGAACAGAAATCATAGTTTTTGGCAGGGTCCCTCTCTGTAATAATGGATTACTATCTATGCTAGGAATTGGATTCAATTGGAGAAAGTCTCAAGATTGTACATCAAAATTGAATTTTGATATTAGAGGTAGGTCAAATATCAAGATTGTACATACTAGAAAATATATATTTTATTTCATGTCCATGATATTCTAAAATCAAATTTACTTACTATAAACCAGATTATATATTTTATATATAAAATCTCTTCAAAAATAATAACAATCTTTCCAAAATTACCCATAATTTCCATTTTTACAGGATGCAATGGAGTTCTTATATTTGTTATCTACGTTCTACTGCACCTCTGTGTTTTCTTGCCCGGTGTACAGAGACTACTTCATATTTATAATGATTATGTACTTACTGTATTTAATGTTTTTTAAAACTTTTTTTCCATCCCTTCCGTAGAAAAGCCAGCAGTATTTAGAAAATATTTTTTTTTTATGTTTTTTAAAACATTAAAAGAAATATTTTACATTTTAAATATAACATTTTGAAAATAAATACATATAATCCACCTCCTTTTTCGATTAAAATTAATTAGTTTGAATATTTTCTAGATCTTCTTCCAAAATGTTCATAACTAGTGTTCCCAATCTCTCTGCAATGCAAATTTAACAAATCATGGAGCTTGTCTTGTGCTCATCATTGGTATCTTCTTGGTTTAATTATTGTCCATGTTTCTCTTGTTTTTGGTTTGGTTGCCATTTATGCCATAGTTCAGACTCTCTATGTATTCTTTGCATATTCTTTGCATGTTATATTAAGTAACGGAAAAAACTATAGAAAAGGTTCAAATCTCTCACAACCCATGGGAGGAGTTGCCTACCAGCTGCAATGAAGATGGCACAAATTCAAAACAACAAATATCTATGACATTTTAAGAGTGCAAGAAAAATGAAATAAACCCTTGATCTCAATGACTATCAAGTGCATAGCATATGGATGAGTAAGAGTGTACCAAACCATGTGGGGTTTTCAGCAGTACTCATGGTCACTACGGTTTGGTGACAAAAGAGAATAAAATCCTTTCTATGTTCTTAGCTTAGATAAAATCTTCCTCTCACAACTACATTCCTAGATGTTTATGATCAACATATTACTCTGCTCTGCTTCTGTATGCTGTGAGAAAAGAAAACAATGGTACCTAATGAGCTTATCAGATCTCTCCATCCCATAACTCTTCAACAGATTTGTAAGGGCTGGTGGTAGAGTTAACAAAGGGCTCTCCCCTGTTGCCTTTCCTCTGCTCAAGGGTGCTAATTTTTGCATGATCTTCTGCAGTCAGAGACCAGTCAAATACCTGAAAGTTCTGAGTTATTCTTCCTTTGTTGTAACTCTTTGGCAGCACACTTACCCCCTGTTCCACACCCCATCTCAACACAACCTGCAAAATCATATGCACAATCAAAGCAACCACAGATATAAGGTATCCAACGGTGGCTTCAGAATTTAAGGTTTTCCTTGAACCATTGATAAAAGCCACCATTTAACCATAACAAATTTGAAACATAAACTCTCAAATTTTAGGGAATTGTACTCAAAAGTCATCTGATAGTGGATTCTCCTGAATACATTTCATTTGGCATCTTTGAAATAAATCCTCATAGCGTGTCTATTTTAGATCCTGACCTATTTTAAAACTTTTGGGGGCAATTCAGTACTTTTCTGATACTATTTATATCAAATAATGACAAGCCATAAGTTTATATATCATCGATTTTCTCTTTAGATAGATTTTCCAGCAGTCTTTCCAGAGCATTCTGAAGATGGACTTTCTTTTGATATACAAAATGGCAGCTAAACTTGAACACTGGACAGCATGCGGGGTGACCAACTCAATGCATGGGACATCAATCACGCCGAACAGAGTCACATTAAGACTTCTACATTACAATATTTTCTGAAAAAAAAATCCAGCAGTCAACTACTTCAATAAAAGTCAATAGTCATTGGAATACCCAAGGACAAACAAATTCATAGAGATAAAACAGAGAATAAATTAAATTTTGCAATAAGAATCCTTACAACCTCAGTGGGCCTACCGGTGAAGATGTTGGAACTCCTAAGAAGAGTCCAAGGTTTGAGGACTTTGGAACTAGAAAAAAGAGGTCTTCTACATACAATATTTTCTGAAAAAAACCTCCAGCAGTAAACTACTTCAATAAGAGTCAGTCGTCATTGGAATACCCAAGGACAAACAAATTCATAGAGATAAAACAGAGGATAAATTAAATTTTGCAATAAGAACTTACAACCTCAATGGGCCTACCGGTGAAGACGTTGGAACTCTTAAAAGAGGTCCAAAGTTTGAGGACTTCGGTACTCGAAAGAAGAGGTCCAAGATTGGAGGACTTCGGTATTTGAAAGAAGAGGTCCAAGGTTTGAAAAATTTGGAACTCTTTTTTCAAGGTCTGAAAAACATTTGGAACTCCAAAGAGGAGGTCCATGGTTTGAAGAAACTCTAAAGAGGGGGTCCAAGGTTCGAAACCTGAGGCAGTACAACCATGATCGGACTTTACTTTAGTAATCATCCTTACTCACCTTGAAAATAAGCTACAGATGAGCCAGAGAAGCCTTCGGACTTTACTTTAGTAATCATTCTTACACACCTTGAAAGTAAGCTACAGATGAGCCAGAGAAGCCTTCGGCAAAAATTCCCGTGTGCAGCAGGTTTCCTTTTGACAGCAACAACCCTTCTCCCACTTTTTGTCCCCTTAAAAAGGAAAGAAAATACATCGCCTCGCCCAATAGTTTCCTCAAGTCCCTCTAACTTAGAGCTATTTTTGTCCAAGATATCTCTAACTAACCACTACTTTGAATTGTCCAGTCAAATTCATCTTCGACTACATGAAAAGAAAAAGAAAATAAAAAGTGATTTATGTCTCTTAGTTCAGTTGAAGATGCTCCAGCATAAACAACATGATTGGCATGTACAGAAGATGCATAGAAAAAGCTTGAGGAACGGATAGAACTAGAATAACACTACTTATGTTAGATTTTTAGTCCAATTTACTTGAACAATTCTGAATTAACCATCAGAAAATTTCCTAATAGATTCAAGTGAGAAGATCCAACTTCACAAATTTCTTACCAATTAATTAATCTACCAGCTTTGAATTCTTAAGACCATCAATAATTTGCCTTGCTGATATTCTATTGTGCATTCCACATATAAAAGGGCAGATAAATAAGTTGCGATTAGTACCTGAGCTACAGTCTTTCCATGCTTTTCAGCAATCTCCTTGATAACAGGTTGATTCATAACACTGACTGAACACTGACGATTAGGTTCCCCTCCGAGAGGCGACCATGCACTGACATGTATGTTGAACTTGCTGCAATAATCTCTCAACTTTCTCTGCTGCCACATGGGATGCATCTCTACTTGTTACAATAGTTTTGCCATCAATTCCTGGTTGCAAAGCAAAAGAATAGTTGGACTCCAACATCTTTAAAATAACTTCCAATACCTGATTGACGGCAGGGGGTATCTTAGCATGGCTTACAAGATCTTCAATCTTCTTAGAGGAGAAGTTACTCACACCAATAGCTTTAGTGAGCCCCAGCTCAACACACTGCTCCATTCCTCGCCATGTAGACTTCATATCTAAGGGCAGAAAGTCTTCCTCCTTGGGAATTGGAAGCGAAGCCCCCTTTCTTAAATTAAAAGGCCAATGGATAAGGTACAAGTCCAGGTAGTCCAGCTGCAAATTCCTGCATGCAATCCTCTTAAATCAATGAAAAAGAAAAAAGAATCCATATTAATGCCTACAAATGTCCAAAAGTAAGTCCATGGGACTTGGACAGTACAACCAGCTGATAGAAATAGATTGAAGCATCTAAAGCAGCACCTTCCAGAACAAAAAGAATCTTAGTACCGGCCAAAAAAATAAACAGAAGTTTGAATTACCATATGCAATAATATGGTTCAGAATCATAACAGATCATGAACTAAGATTAATACTGAAGAATGCAAGGTATATTTCGCCATTTACTAGATTTAATTCCTCTGAATGTCCCTCAAACCTTCCGCACATCATGATAAACGCCTCCATCATCTCAACCAAGATTTAGGAAGGAAAAAGATTGATCTACCAACAAAATGTAAACCCGGAACCCCTAAAGAAATAAAAGGGTGCATTGCAACATGCCAATATATGTAAAAGAGTATATTCCCGTGCATTACAACAACGCAAACAAAAACCACTCTCACTTGTCCTCATTACCACCGTGAGAATGAATATTTGTAAAGTTATCAAACAACTAAACAATGCAATTATATATATATATATATATATATATATATATATATATATATCTGAAAAAAGCATCAGAATATTAAGAAAGGGAAGCAGAAGATTCCCACTTTAGACTTATCTTCAAAGCGGAAACAGGATCGTCCAGATCTTCACTCCACAGTTTACTAGTGACAAAAACATTTTCCCTTGTGACCACGCCCTTTTCAAAAGCCTCCTTCAGGGCATCTCCCAATCCATTCTCTGACCCATAAAGGCTAGCTGTATCAAAGTGCCTATACCCCACCTGAAGAGAAACCCATGTAAAGTTTTTGCAGGTAAATCATGGGAAATCAGAAATTAAAGTTTGGCATAATTTACAGAGCAACAAGAAAAAGGGTTTGTCGAGGGAAAAAAAATAACTAAAACACACAATAAAAGAAAACCTCTAAAGCTGTAGCCACTGCTGCTTTAATATCCTCATAATTCTGAACGTCAGCAGCAGTTCCAAGGCCAACCAGGGGTATTGTCGTACCCGAATTGAGCTCCGCAACGGCAGCTAAACTCCCCATATTTGGGGAATCTGCAAAATGGGTGTTCACAGATTGTGACAAAACACACATACATCATCTACATTTCATATTTCATACTTGCACACCATAGTAAGAGTATGTTCTCAAGATCATGCAATTGCCTTTTATAACACCATTGATTTAGAACCGAAGAAATGCAAAATGCTCTACTTACACAACAATGTTCAACTTACACAAATTCCAAATCGAAACAGATTGGGTTTGCTGGATCTTGAATTTCTTTTCTTCTTAAAATGTATGGTTTCAGAATAATGAATCCCATGCTACATTTGAAGGAAGAGGGCCAGGTACGGTAAGGCAAAGACGAAATTTGTGGCGACACATGTCCCAAACATATCTAGGAAGGGTGGTCACCATGAAGGGGACGATTGTTTTGTAACTATTACCAACAGTGTAGTACAATAATACATCTCTGCAATGCACGTGTCGAGCGTAATCGCCTAGCAATCTAAAAGAGTTTGAATCAGGCACATCACCTAAAGTTTTAGAAGTCAAAGTTTTATTAAGTAGCTTCCCATTTTTTGTTAACTTCTCCGTTAAATTGGTCATCAATCCGCTTTCCAGACACCTGTTTGAACTCGTGATCAATGTACGATACAGATTGTCGTTTACATGGTTTTCTTTTTAGAATGATGTGATGTAAGTATTTATGATTTGAGATCAAATTTAAACCCTTAACATATTCATGAACTATTTCACCAAGGCCACTGGAGATTTTAGATCACAAGGCAAAAGCCCGTATGACATATTCCATGTGATTCGGTGATAAATTAAAAAACAGCAAACGAAAAAGTAGAAGCAAACATGCAGTTATGCGAGCTTTGATTTTAATGTCCAGCACATAAGTTCATGTGATGATTTGTTTAGGGTTTTCAGAGGAAAAAAATTAAGTTCAACTTTAACGGACAAGTGAAACGGTTGTATACGTGTTGTAAATTCATCATGAATATCAATATTTTTTAAATTAAATTTATCAGTTTTTAAAAATATCATCTAAGTTTTGTTCTTTTAATTTAAAAATAATTGTGGGATTGGAAAATAATGAGAAATGAAGGTAAGTTATACAATTTTAATTTAATTATAAATATCATAAATTTATGGTTTAAATCATAGACTCTCATCTAAAAACCTAGATTAAATTATAAATAATTATCAATTATTGTATGTGTATATGGTGGTTTGTTAAAATAATATTTTTTGATTGGTTGAAAGGGTGTTGAAAGGTCCCTGAACCTTGTACAAGTATTTTTTACATGTTATTCAAACCGACTGAAGAGGCCCAAGAGCTAAAGATCAAAGAAAAAGCCAAACACCACAAGAAGAAAGGTGTCGCGATATCGCGACATGTTGCATTTTCGCGGTCCCAAGCATATAGAAAAAGCAAGGAGGAAAAGGTGTTGCGATATCGCGACATGTTGTGTCGTCGCGACCAAGGGAGGAAAAGATGTCGCAATATCGCGACAAGATGCAGCATCGCAGCCGAAGGAGAGAAAGTGTCGCAAAATCGCGACAAGATGCAACGTCGCTACCAGAATAGAAGTGTCGCGATATCGCGACAAGTTGCGGCGTTGCAGCCAGAGGAGGAAAGGTGTCGCGATAGCGCAACAAATAGTATCGTCGAGGCCCAAGAAGAAAATATGTCGCGATATCGCGCCATGTTGCATTGTCGTGGCCACAGGAGAAAAAGTGTCGCGATATTGCGACATGCTGCACCATCGCGGCTATAAGAGAAAAGGTGTCGCGATATCGTGACATGTTGTATTGTCACGGCCAGAAGAGAAAAAGTGTCGCGATATCGCGACATGTTGCAATGTCACGGCCAGAAGAGAAAAAGTGTCGCGATATCGCGACATGATGTATCATCGCGGCCTAAGGAGAAAAAATGTCGCGAAATTGCGACGTGATGCATCGTCTCGGCAAAAGGGTAAAAAATGTCACGATATCGCGACATGTTGCATTGTCGCGGCCAAAGAAGGAAAATGTGTCGCGATATCGCGACATGTTGCATCATCGCGGCCCAAGAGAAAAAGTGTCGCGAAATCGCGACATGTTGCGTCATCGCGGCCAGAGGAAAAAAAGTGTCGTGATATCGCGACAAGTTGCAGCATCGTGGCCAGAGGAGAAAAAGTGTCGTGAAATCGTGACAAGTTGCATCATCTCGGCAAAAAGAAAAAAATGTCGCGATATCGTGGTATGTTGCATTATCATGGCCAAAGAAGGAAAAGGTGTCGTGATATCGTGACATGATGCAGCATCGCGGCTAGAGAGAAAAAGTGTCGCGATATCGCGACAAGTTGCAACATCGCGGCCAAAGAGAAAAGATGTCGCGATATCGTGACATGTTGCAACGACGTGGCCGAAGGAGAAAAAGTGTCGTGATATCGCGACAAGTTGCATTGTCGCGGCCAAATGAGGAAAAAGTGTCATGATATCGCGACATGTTGCATTATCACAGCCAGATGAGGAAAAAGTGTCGCGATAACCCGACATGTTGCATTATCACGGCCAAAGAGAAAAAGTGTCGCGATATCGCGACATGTTGCATTATCGCGGCCAAAGAGAAAAAGTGTCGCGATATCGCGACAAGTAGCATCATCACGGCCAAAATAGAAAAAGTGTCGCGAAATCGCGACATGATGTAACGCCGCGACCAAAGGAGAAAAAAGTGTCGCGATATCGCGACAAGTTGCAAAGTCGCATCCAAAGGAGAAAGAAATGTCGTGATATCGCGACATGTATTTTCGCGGCCAAAGGTGAAAAGTGTCGCGATATCACGACATGTTGCATTTTCGTTGTCGAAGGAGAAGAAGAAAAAGGTGTCGCGATATCGCGACAAGTTTCAACAGCATACCAAACCAATCCCCTGACAACATCTCGCATTGTGCAAACATTGAAACTTGTAGGATCGTTCCTTAGGCCAATGGGGAAGGAGTCTCTCCACACTTGAATGTCGGTTTGTTAAAATAATATTATTATGACTATAATATTATTATAAAATGTATTTTTTTTTTACACATAAATTTAGTTATGTTGAGTTATATAACTTATTTAATGTTGGGAGGTTTTGTTGGAGAATATTACATTATTTGGTGCATGTCACTGTACCACTTTGGTACATCCTTCTAAATATTAGATTAGGGTTGTATCTTAGATTAGTGTATAAATATTTTATGTAGTTAATATTGTGTAGGATATGTACAAGTGTCATGTAAATATGTGTAAGTGTTATGGGTGTAAATGTGCACAAGTGTCTCATATGTGAGTGTGCACATGTGTTCTTAGATAAGGAAGATTCATGTGAAGAGTCTTGTCCAAGTGTGCATAGAAGATAGTGTCATGTGTATGCAAGTGTTAAGTAGAGAAGCCAAGAGTTATGAGACTTGGTATATGGAAAAAAATAAAAGTCAAGTAACCAAAGAGTCATCCTACAAAGACTATATATTAATCCATAAAGGACATTACCAACATTATCTACATTGCTTATATTGCTTACATAGCCTTCATAGGCTATAGTGTCTACATAGAGAGTATTGAGATTATCATTGTATATGATACATGTGTAACAGAAAGAGAAGTAATACAAATTGCATACATTTGAGAAACTAATATGGTAAGTCTTGTTATATTGTATGATTCAGGCTATTACATTCATATTGCAGCTTATTAATGAATATTATTTGATATATTATTAGCCTTTTGATATTTACATATTAGTTGTCTCATATCATTTATCATATAATATGTGATCCTATGATATTTACATTAATATTAAGGCTTCAAAATCCATCAGTGGTATTAGAGCTACAACATGAGATTGCTTGCAAAAGATTTTCTAACTTACAAAATCAATTTGTGTCCAGTGTAACAAAACTGGTTAGTCTATCTACTTTAAAGGGAGTTAAATTTGGAGTCTATTAAAGAAAGCATAAGGCTAGAGTCTTTCCATAGTTGCAAGAAAAACTAGTGAAGATTGGGACTGAGCAACATAATTTGAAGATCAAGCTAGGATCTTTCCACTAGATTGAAGGATAACAGTGAAGAAAAGAATCAATATTTGGGCAAATCAACTTGAATATAGTTGATTAATCAGGGCAATAGCCAACCCTAACATTGATAAAAAAATTGAAGGATAGAAATCCCTTGACATTGATATTCTCCCAAAGAAAGAGAATAATTATTGATTTGAAGATTGAGGTAGAACCAACTCAGGACAAAGTTGGTTATTTAGAAAATAGCAATCCTAACATTGATATTAGGTTCTCTAGTAAGGAGGAGAATCATATTGGATTCTTAGGTTATGCTTGAGAAAGCCACCTAATATATTGATGTAGTGAAGATTGATCTTCAAAAGTGAGAAGCTTCCTACAATAGATATAGATAGAGAGGACTTTCATCTTCAAGTGAAAGAAGAAGGCATAAAACTTTCCTGAAGCAAGGATTGATTCAAGTTATAGTCTATTATAATTTTAGGTCTTGAAGATAGACCTTGATAAAAGTTTTAGAACCTCGGGTCATTAAGATATTGACCTTGACAAGATAGATCGAGTTTACCTATTCTAAGAGTCTATTTGAAATAGAAAGCAATCTATAAGAATGATTAAGGTCTTGAAGAAAAAGACCTTGATAAAAAGGTCTTATTGACCTTAAAAATTGGCCCAAGAGAAGAGGCCAATACTAAATAAAGATTCTTCAAAGATATGAGTCAATAGTTTAGAGAACTAAAGAATTGAGACCCTTTAGAGAAAGAGGTCCTTATGCAAATTTGTGGCCCTTATTAGAGAAAATATAAGAGACCATATTTGATTGAAAATAAGGAGTTAGAAGGAGAAAAGTTTAAGAAAAACAAAATCAGCAAGACTTGTAAATTTGAGACAGAATGCAAAGATAGGAGACCCATTGAAAGAGGTCTCATTGAAGAAGAAATAGATCCTTTAAAAGACCATATATAAACTCCATATCAAAGGAGGCTTAAAGTTGTTTTAAGAAGAAACAAAGGAGGATATTGACCTGTGAGGTTATTATTAAGAATTTTTTTATAAAAGAAAGTTTTGTGAAAGATTATATAGAAGAAAGAAGACTCGAGAATAGGCTTAAGAAAATAAGCCTAAGATCAAAAGCAAGGTAAAACTAAAGGACAACAAAGTAGAGGTATAATTTAAGGATAGCAAGGCAAAACTAAATATCAACAAGTTGAAGATAAAGCCATAGAAAGAAAGCTCAAGAAGAAGGTTTATAAGGGTCATTAAAGAAAGACTTATGAAAAGTTTGTGATTGAATTATAATCTTCTATCAAGTTGAAGTCCAAGCAAGCATATCAAGGAAAAGGAATGTTATTCGACCAATGAATAGTAAAAATACATTTCTACTAGTGAATAAGAATATATGCACAATCATTGGACAACCACTATAAATATCGTAAATAGAGCAGTCAAAGTAAGTTCTAGCAAGAAGAAGAAGATATAAAGGAAAATGATGCAAATAAAATGATTTGACTATGTAGAGAAAGAAAATATTGCTAGAAGCCATGTAATCAAAGTGCCATCAGAGGTTGAGTAGATTTTTTTTAGTATTGTTCGAGAGATGATTGGAGCGCCTTTCAAAGCAAGAACCTACGCATAATTCAAACAAGGATTAGAAGCACTAAACAAAGTGCAATCTGGTCAAAATTCAATAAAGTGTAGTTCAAGCAGATCAATGCTTAGTCAAAATTGAACTAAGCATAGGGGGTCAATCAAAGCATTAAGAGCCCCTACCCAACAAGATGCCACTAGTCATGAGCTAGCAAGATCTAGCACCATCTACGAGTAATGAGCTAGAGTCATTTAAGAGCGACGAACCATCGAGATGCTATGAGTCATCTGAATACCAAGCATCGATGAAGACTCTATGTCCATTTAAGCAACCAAAAAATACATCTATGAGCTACGTAGGTGTCATAGGTTAGCGCCACAAGTAAGCAAAGCTTCACAAGAAATATAAGCACCATTAGCATCACCATAACACCATTAAGAAGTGGTACGTCGCAAGAATTAAAGTGCCAAGGTCATTCAATTATTAAAGAGCCAAAGACATCAAACACTAAAGCACCATCTAAACATTGAAGAGTGAAATATGTTTGAACATTGAAGCACCATACGAATGTTGAAGTGCAAAATTTATTCTAACGTTGAAATACCAAGGTTATCATTGAGACACTTCAAAACGTCGAGCAAGAATAAGAGGAGTTAGAGCACCAAGCAATAAGCCAATGCATAAAATGTTGTAATATCGAATAATTACATTTGCTCACATACAAGAGGAACACATGTTGGCAGAGTGAACAACAACAAAATATCAAGTGAATCAATTAGTGAAAGATTTGCATAGAACTGAACTAAAATGCCCCATTGAACGTCTAATAAAGATCCTCGTTTGAGCATGTGAAAGACAGATTCTTGGTAGCCTTTGAACACAGATTGAATCAAGGTTCAAATGTTTAAAGAAGTTTTTTGAAGGTACACATCGTGAGGTATAAAAAATTGAACCTTTGATTTTTCAATTTAAGATTTTTTGGAGAAAGGAGAGATAAGATAGAATTTATAAAGGTTAATCTTTAGACTAAAGGGGTGATAAGGATTTAATGGGTTATTATTAATTAATTGGAGTGATAAGTTTATAAAGGTTAATGTTTAGACTAAAGGATTTATAAGGATTTAATGGGATATTATTCATAAAAATTGATTTATAATGTTTCATTCTATAGTTATTTACTTTTCTAGTTTTTTGAAGTTTAATTGCTTTTATAAAAGGTTTGCAAATTATTTAATTTTAGAGAGAAAAGGAAGTCAACATAAAATTAGGAAATTAGGAAAATTGAATTTGCAAAACTTGTATTTCTTTTTAGTTTCTAAATATTAAGGAGACATTAGGAATACTACTTCATAGTTTTGTCAAATTTAGAAACTTTGAATCTATTTGAAAAACCTAGGGAGACATAAGGTAGTTTACATAAAAGAAATATTTTCTTAAGTATTAATTGCATATCATGGAAAAAATTGTTAAGAATGCATTTAATGAGGATAATAAAGAAATATTACATGTACTCAAGTTTTATTCTCAAAATTTAATAGATAACTTTGATGGAAAAAAACAATTACCTAATGGTTTATTCTTTGTTTCTTAAGGAGGCACGAGAAGAGGTCTTTATGACACTAATAAGTTATCTACATGGAAAACTATTCAAGACTTGGTGGAATTCTCAAAATATTGTTATGTTATCTTCAAAACAATGCTTAATGATTTATCTATCATTAATTAGTTTTGAGTTCTATTAAGAAAATAAATATGAGAAATATACTTATGTTAGTTTCAATAAGGAATCATTGGAATCAGGACAATATTATTGTGATGATTTACTAACTCAATGTTTAGAAGATATATCATTAGATATATCTCAAATAAAATTGCAGAAACAAAGAAGAAGAAAACAAGAAGGGCTACCAAAAATATGAATCCAAAGACAAAGAATAACTCCATATTAAGGAATCAAATATTGGTTTAGAGAAAATAGATTGAATATGGAAGATGAAGACCATATTGAAGACTAAAGTCTTCAAAACCACATAATGTAATGTAGGGGGATGTTTGAGAATATTACATTATTTGGTATGTGCCAATGTACCACCTTGGTACATCCTTTTAAATATTAGATTAGGGATGTGTCCCAGATTAATGTGTGTAAATATTTTATGTAATGTAATAATGTGCAGGATATGCACAAGTGTCATGTAAATATGTGTACAAGTGTTATGAGTGTAAATGTGCACAAGTGTCTCATATATAAGTGTGCACATATGATCTTAGATTAGGAAGAATCATGTGAAGAGTCTTGTCCAAGTGTACATACAAGATTGTGTCATGTGTATGCAAGTGTCAAGTAGAGAAGCCAAGAGTCATGAGACTTGGCATATGGAAAGGAAGAGTCAAGTAACCAAAGAGTCATCCTACAAAGGCTATATATTACTCCATAGAGGACATCACCAACATTATCTACATTGCCTACTTTGCTTACATAGCCTTCATAGGCTATAGTGTCTACATAGAGAGTATTGAGATTATCATTGTATATGATACAGAAAGAGGAGTAATACAAATTGCATACATTTAAGCAACTAATATTGTAAGTCTTCTTATATTGTATGATTCAGGCTATTACATTCATATTGTAACTTATTAATGAATGTTATTTGATATATTATTAATCTTCATATTTACATATTAGTTGTCTCATATCATTTATCATATAATATTTGATCCTATGAGATTTACATTAATATTAAGGCTTCAAAAGCCAATTGAAATTTGATGTAGACTTCATCATCTATTTGTTTGTAATTTGTTGAAATAATAATATTATAATTATTATATTATAATAATTTTTTAAATTCAAGTGATATATGTGACATTTATTTTGATTTTATATAACAAATTATTTATATAGAAAATTATTAAACTTGTTCATTAAAATAATGTTTGAAGTCGAATGGCATTTGGTGTAATGACAGTCGCCTAGTTATTATCATCCATGTGGTTGTGAGGTCGATTCCTCTTGTGTTTGCTCGAAAGAGCGTTGATATGCTGATATTTGTAAACGATGTTCAATATAAAAAAAAATAATAATGTTTGAAACTTGTTTTAAATTTATGTATTTAGTTTTAAAGTAATTAATTAAAATATTATGATTAGAACCTAATATAGGTCAAAACCATTTTAATTTTATATAACTAAGTTAAAATAAATAAATATTTTTAAAATAAAGTTTAATATTTCAATAATAAATAATTATAAATATTTATTAATTTATTTTTTAATATTTATAATTTTAAAAAATATATTAAATAAAATATAAAAAAATTACCAAATTTTATATATAACTATAAAATATTATTTAAAATTATTTTTTTTTGAAAAAATTGAAAAAAACTTGTATTAAAACAAAGATCAGTTACAATTGGGAGTAGACACATCCCAGCCGAAAACAATGAAAGCACATGATTACAAGAGAAGAGGAAGATTTGCAATGGAGCCAAATCTCTTGAACCAATACCAAGCTAGCTGAGGGAGCCGATTGGTCTGTTACAACAACTGGTCGCGAAATCGCGTAGCAAACACCAACTTCACCTTTGGCCGCGAAAAAGCTAGCAAGTCGCGAAATCGCGACACAAGACTCCTCTGACCGCAAAAAGTCAACCTGTCATGAAATCGTGACATGTCACGAAATCGCGACAACAATCCTCCCTTGGCCGCAAAAAGTCAACATGTCACGAAATCATGACAACAATCCTCCCTTGGCCGCGACGGAGCAACAGGTCACGAAATCGTGACACCTTTCCACCATTGGCCGCGACGGAGCAACATGTCACGAAATCGTGACAACTTTCCTCTCTTGGCCGTGACGAAGCAACATGTCACGATATCGCGACAACTTTCCTCCAATGGCCGCGACGACGCAACACGTCGCGAAATCGTGACAACTTTCCTCCAACGGTCGCGACGACGCAACATGTCGCGATATCGTGACAACTTTCCTCCCTTGGCCACGACGACGCAACATGTCACGATATCGCGACCAAATCCTCCAGCGGCCGCGACGGCGCAACATGTCACGATATCGTGACAACTTTCCTCCCTTGGCCGCGACGGCGCAACATGTCGCGATATCACGACAACTTTCCCACAACGGCCATGACGACGTAACATGTCACGATATCACGACAACTTTTCTCCAAAGCCACGACGATGCAACATGTCACGATATCATGACAACTTTCCTCCAACTACCACGACAACGCAACATGTCGCGATATCGTGACAACTTTCCCACAACGGTCGCGACGATGCAACATGTCGCGATATCACGACAACTTTTCTCCAACAGCCACGACGACGCAACATGTCACGAAATCGTGACAACTTTCCTCCAACGATCGTGACGATGCAACATGTCGCGATATCATGACAACTTTCCTCCAACGACCGTGACGATGCAACATGTCACGATATCATGACAACTTTCCTCCAACGATCGCGATGACGCAACATGTCACGATATCATGACAACTTTCCTCCAAAGGTCGCGATGACGCAACACGTCGCGATATCACGACAACTTACCTCCAATGGCCGCGATGGCGCAACAGGTCACGAAATCGTGACAAAAACCACCCTTAGCTTTTTCTTTGATCATTGTCTCAAGGATCTTTCAAGGCCCTGCCTAATCACCTCATCTTCAATAGGCATGTCACTGTGCAACTGCACCCCTACTTCTTTCTCAAGGACCCATCTTAGCCAGGAAATCGGTCGCTTTGTTTAAATCTCTGCTCACATAAACTGGAATCACATCATCTAATTCCCTCCATAATTCCTTGATTTGAGAGACCGGAATCTTCAACCTCCAAGCTTTCAACGCAAAGTTCCTCATGCAGTCTAGAGCTCCAACCAAAATTTGAGAATCGGATTCAAGAATTATCCTCCCGTGGCCCCGAGTAACCGCCCAAATAGAAGCAGATTTGATAGCAATGGCTTCTGCTTCATTATTTGTGGCTCTACCCAAGCCCCGTAGCTCCCAATAGAGCACCGATCCCTCATGATTTCGACGTGACCACGCCAATTTCGGCACTACCCGGATTGCCCTTTGCAAGGACCATCGCATTGATTTTAATCCAACCTTCTGGGGGTGGTTTCCAACTGGCTCTATCCTGTCCCTCTTGCTTTTCAACTCCCTCTTCCATTGGCCCAAGACCAACCCGAGTTTCCTCTTTAGCGTAGACGGTAATAGTTTCTGTGACTTTGCTCCAGTTGACCTGCCAAACTCCATCTAGCGAGGAAAAGGTTTCTCTAAAAATTCTAGCATTTCTCTCCAACCACACTTGCCACCAAATGAAGTATAAGCCAAGCTCCCACCCAATTTGAAGAGCTTTGGAATTAAATCTACCCCGCTTCCATCTTTCCCAAATATTAGACCGATTCATGTCACCATTAACCTGGATTTTATAGTGAGAGAACCATCGCTTCCAAATCTGACGCGTGAAAGGGCACTCAAACATCAGGTGATCAGCTGTTTCCTCGTTCTTGTGGCATAAAACACATTGAGAAGGGCCGATGATTCCTCTACATCTGAGATTGTCAAAAGTGAGAATACCATTGTGCATAAACTGCCAGGCAAAAAAGTTTACTTTCGGCCAACCCTTGGGGTGCCAAATCTTTCTCCAATCCTCAACCGGATAAGAATGGGGGGGAGGCTCTGGGAGGATCTTGTCATATCCGTCCTTCACTGTATAAACACCAAGGCTCCCATAGCCCCAAGCTAATTCATCCTCCTCGTCTCTCCCTGTGAGAAACCTTTCTGTCAAGATTTTGGTCAAGATGGGTGCCAACTCCGGGGGGATTGGAATTGGCCACTCCTCCAACCTCTTAAACTTCTTAAACTTATACTCCCCCAACTGAGTAGTGTTGAAATAACTTTCAATTTGGACCCAACCCTTGGTTTCTATGGCAGATTTTATTGGAAGTAACTCGGGGAATTCAACAATGATGGGTGGGTACTGATCCCATGAATCGGTCCAAAAACGAGCCTTCTCCCCTCTCCCCACTTTCCAAAACAATTGGTCTTTAATAACCCGAGATCCTAGCTTGAGAGCCTGCCACACTAAGGATCCAGTACCATCCAGAGGGAAACGGCCCACCTCATTGGGGTTAACTTGACCCAAATATTTACTAGTTAGGATTCTACTGAATAAGGAAGTTGGTTGGGAAATCCACCTCCAGTACAACTTTCCAGCCAAGGCTTGATTATTTAACTTGGATCCTCTCAGTCCCAGCCCACATTTTACCTTGGGCTGGGTGACTTTATCCCAGCCCACTAAGGCCCACTTTCTCTCTCCCTTAGCTCCTTCCCACAAAAACTTCCTAGCCATCCTGTCCAACTCTTTCCATATTGTAAGCGGGGCAGCCAGGATAGAAAATTTGTAGATTGGCATGGCTTGAATGACTGACCGTAAGAACGTTAATCTGCCACCATAACTTAACCACTTGTGAGACCAAGTGATTAATTCTGTCCTTGATACACTCCAAACAAATTCCTCCAAGTGTCTAATTTTAGCTTCTTGAAATGCAAGGGGATCCCCAAGTAAACCACAGGGAGAGAAGTCCTAGTGAATCCCAAGATTTCTAAAATTCTGTTTTGAAGCCTTTGCTCCTAATTAAAAAAGACCACTTTGGATTTCCTGTCATTAATGACCTGTTGAGTAGCCCTGAGATAGACATTAAGAGTATCCCTAATCGTTCTTTCTTCCCCGATGCTGGCCACTCCCATCAAACCAGTGTCATCCACAAACTGCAGGTGCGATAAAACTTCATCCCCCACCCTAATACCCAATAATCTGCCTTGTTGTCTTCTCCTCAAGAAAAGTCTGCCAAGACCTTCAGCCATAATGAGAAAAAGATAAGGGGAACAGGGATCCCCCTGGTGCAGAACTCCCGAGAAGCTCCAAAAGGTTGCGAAGGAAGGCCCTTGATAAGCACAGAGTAAGTCGGGGAAGAGACACAACTCATGATCCACTCAATCCAGTCCTGAGAGAAGCCGAAGGCTGCCATCATTTTAGCCAAGAAACTCCATTCAACCCTGTCATAATCCTTTGACATGTCCAATTTAATGAACATACCTTTATTACCGTAAGTGTGCATTGAATGGATTGCTTCCTCGGCCACAACCACCCCATCCAGTAATCTGTCGTCCCTCAACAAAGCCCCCTTGCTCAGAGGAGATAATGTTGTGAAGAAGAGGTTTTAGGCGCTCAGCCATTACCTTTGTGATTATTTTGTACAACACATTACATAAGGCAATAGGCCTATAATCTGAAATATGAACCCCCTCCTCCCCTTTTGGAATCAAGGTAATGAACGTGTGGTTTATAGCTTTAAGCATTCTCTTATTTTCTCTCGGACTCTTCAACAACAGCCCTTACATCTTCCTCTAAGAAGTCCCAGAAAGCCTGA
Organism: Wollemia nobilis; assembly: GCA_028583015.1. NCBI lineage: Eukaryota > Viridiplantae > Streptophyta > Pinopsida > Araucariales > Araucariaceae > Wollemia > Wollemia nobilis. The sequence continues at coordinate 175,168 of JAQPPZ010001965.1, forward strand.
AAGAACTCAATTGGGAAGCCATCTGGACCAGGAGTTTTACCAGTGCTCATTCCAAAGACCACAATTTTCAATTCATCCCTATCAATGGGTTTGAGGAGGGCCCGATTTTCATCCTCCGAAATAATAGCAGTGTATGACAGAAATAACTTCATTTTGGGCCTCTACATCTTGAACCACACTTTCCTTAAAAAGCTTAGAAAAATAATCCATAGCATGGGAATGTATACCTGGAAGAGTATCAAAGGAATGACCGTTCTCATCTTGAAGGACCTCCATCTTATTCATCCGTCTTCGAGCACAAGCAGTCCGATGAAAGAATTTTGTATTTCTATCCCCTTCTAATAACCAGGAGGTTCTTGCTCTCTCGCTTCCAATAGATCTCCTCCCGGTTGTCAATGTCCTCAACCGCTGTACGCAAGGCATCATCCTCAACTTTGAGCCGGTCAGTTATTACTCCTTCTCCGAACTATTTTTGGACCTCATCCCAACGGGCCACCAACGGAGCTCTTTGGGCCTGGAAGTCAGATTTATTAGAACGCCTCCAATACTTCAACCGAGTTTTGACATATTGAAGTTGTTTGTGGATTCTCGAACATTGCTCTCCCATAAGTTGGGCGGCCTTCTTCCCATCACTGTGGGATTTTCTCCCGAAGTTCTTCTTTCTGAAGCCATAAATTCTCAAATCTGAAAGGTTTGTGTTGGTGCCCCATCCTAGTCCCGCCTTCCAACAGAATAGGACAATGATAAAAAATAGGGCCTGCTAAAATCTAAAAATTGATATTCCATTTTACAAACGCCTCCTCTAAAAGCAGAAAGCGATCTAGCTTCACCTTCCTACTATGTGGCTCCCGCCTTTTATTAGTCCAAGTGAAGTTATTGCCAAGACATTTAATGTCCACTAAGTGCAAAGCCTGGACTTGAGCAATCATGAAACGGTCCCCTGGATCCAAAAGAGGTGTTCCCCCTTCCTGGTCTCTAGAAGATAATTTAGCATTAAAGTCCCCCGCTATAATCCAGTCTAGATCTTCCCTTGATGCTCGCATGTCATGCACAACCTTCCACTGCCGCCTCTGACCCTCTAGGTTTTGAGATCCATAAAAGTTGGTGATTAGAACGAATTCCGCAGAGACATTATTCCTAAAAAGAGAAGTGAGAACACCCCTCCAAGCAAGGTGTTCTATTGCAGACCATTCCAGAGAGTTCCACAGAGTAACAATCCCCCCGAGGCACCTTGGGCAGCCACATCCATATGACCAACACCCCTCCAAATTCTATTGACTGTTTTAGACATAAGATCCAAAGACATCTTAGTCTCTTGTAAAAGCAAAAAATCAGTATTGCTATTCTCTAATAATATTTGAACAGCAGATTGATGGGTTCTATTGTTTAAACCCCTCACATTCCAAGATTGTATAATCATGGGTTACCCTGGGAGCAATAAGAGTCAATTGTCCTCACCAATCCTCCCATGATCAATTTGTCTCCCTGGGCTGCTAGCAGCTCCTTATTGGATCTTCTACCAGCTCCCTAAGAATTGCTATTTTTTGATCTTTTTTCTACCTGGGTTATCCCCAAAGATGGCCTTTCCCTCGTTCTTCTCTGCTATCCCCATGCGAACATCCCGAGATACCGTCCCGCTCCCGGTTATGGACTACTAAGGCACCAGAACACACCGGCCGTGATACCTCGGAGGGATCAACTACCTCGCCGTATGACGGGAGAAGATGAGAGGGGGAGTTGCCCGGGAACAAAAGAAGTTTCCTTGAAACCCTCCAAGCCCTCCATAGATTGATCCTCTTCATCAACCAATGACTTAAAAATCTCATACCTATTGGCAGGCCTGAGATGAGATTGCTCCTTTCCCTCCTTTTTCTTTGTCCGTCTTTTTCTTCTGGGCTGTTCAAAACCCTCTCTCTGAGCTTCCTGGCCCTGACCGATGCTAATAGGATCTTTATTAGGTGCAACCTTATCCTCTTTAGGCAGGTTTGGCATTCCTGTAGGGGCCTCCATATTGGCATTCATATTAATAGGACAAAAACGGGCCAAATGTCCATGCTTGTGACAAACCCTACATCTGAAGGGTAGGGCCTCATAGTCCAACTGTTGAATCTAGGAAAGACCTGCCAATTCAATTTCCAACTCTGCCAACAAAGGCTGGCTGAGATCCATCTCCACACATATTCGAGCATACACCGCCATGCTCCCTTCAATAGTGTCTCCGGCAACACCCGGATGTCTACCAATCGAATTGCCAATCATTGCCAATACCTGCTCACCCCAGAATTCCATTGGAAGAGCATAAAGTCGAATCCACACTGGGACAACGAAGAGGTTCAACACGAGGATCGAATCCTACCCTCCATGGTTGAACAAATAGCCCTGTCGGGCCATGGTTTTTCTTTTCCGACTCGAAGGCCTTATTTCTATCGGCCAGAGCCGAGAAGCCGACAATAAAATAACCATTACTAATAAACCACAATGAATACTCACCGTGGGGCTCCCAGTTCTGGCGGATCCAAGAATGCAGAAAGCTCAGGGAAGGGCGAATACCCATGAACTTGCAGATTAAATCATGGTTAGCTCTATAGAGGACCGACTCTTCAACCATGCTGGGCTCAATGACGATTTTTGGCCTGGATTCGGCCTACGGCAAACAACCATTCACACGACGTGCTGAAGACCTAGTCCCAGCAGTCGTGAAGAGCTTTTTATATGCCATCTTTTGGGCTTCGACATTCTTCGGAGGAGAATCTTCTTTAAACAAATCAGCGTAAGAACTGGTACTTCCTGGAAAAGGAGCCGGAGAAGTCCCCATTGGACCCTCCCCGGGGCATCGATCGAACCTTCAGATCCACCGTACCCCAAAGACACTTCTGCAAGCCAGCAGAAGCCAGAGATTTTTTGAAAATCCAGAAACCCTAGTTTAGAGAAAAAAATCGCCAGAGTTCATTTTTTCGTTTGGTCCCCCAAAGTGATAATTTTAAAATGTATTATATTATTTAAAATTATAAAATTAAATAAAATATTAATTTTATAAAGATAAGTCTCAATTAAAAAATAATATATACAATTTCATTGGAGTTTTTGTTGCTATAAGAAAACTATCAATTAAAAATATCTTCAATTTTTTTTTTGAATTTAGCGAAAAACCTCTTCTAGGGTCGATTTGGTTAAAAAACCAAAGACCAAGGGTTCTACATCATCAAATCACTCGGGAGTCGTGTCTAGCCTTGACCACACCAACATAATCAATTGGATTTTGGATACTCAATGTGGGTTTGGTAGGATGGAGATTTGAACCAGGAACCTTTGTTGAAGGATTGTCGTACCCTCTCCAATTCACCTACAACACTTAAGTAACTACAACACTTAAGTAAAAGATCTTCGATTTTATTTTCTTTTATTAAGTTGGTTTTATTGGTGGTTAAAGAAGTTCATGGTTTCTTGATTAAAATGATATATTATATTTGTTGATTGTTTGTAATAGGTCCTCTGTTGATGAAGCAACCTGATTTATTTGTTTTTTTAACATGGTCTTTAAATTTTATTATAAAATTTATAATAATAATATAAAAATTTTTAATGATTAATTTATTAGATTTTTTAATATCATATGCTATTAAATATTAAATTAATTTATTGATGGTTAAAGTAGTTAGTGGTTTATTATTATTTTATTTGGTTAGTGTGAGAAACTCCTACGACCAATGCATAGGGTTGAGTAGTCTCCTCCCAACCATGACCCTTCGTAAAGCCTAAAGCTATGCTTATCAATAGGGAATTTAACACACAACCACCCCCTCACACACACACCCACACCACGGTTTGAACCTTGGACCTCTCGAAGAAGAGTCAAACTTCAAAGCCTGAATCGTTGCACTGTTCCTTTGTAGACAATTTTTTTTTAGGTTAGTGTAAGAAACCCCTACGACCAACGCACAGGGCTGAGCAGTCTCCTCCCAACCATAACCCCTCGTAAAGCCTAGAGCTATGCTTATCAATAGGGAATTATAACACAAGCTTTGTGTCCCCCTTTGCATCGCAGAGGTTCGAACCGTGGACCGTGGACCTCCTGTTCAACATGGCCAGGCTCGCCTTCTCCACTTGCATTACAAATACAGACAATTTGTGATTTATTATTATTAAAATGTTGTGTAACCATGGTTAATAGTGTTAAGTATTTTTGTTGCTAATATGAAGTGCTCGTTTTCATTTAAAGGGTAGTCTTTAAATTTGCATGATGAAATATATAATAATAATGTCATTAACTTTAAATATTAATTTAAATATTGTTATGTTAAGTTGATTTTTTTTTTTTTTTAAGTCTATTTTTAAGATTATTTTTCTTTAACATTTTTAGTAAGGTTTTGAAAAGTTATTTTTTCTTTTATATTAATACAATGTTTTTTCCAAGAAAATTTCCATCATATTATTTTTATAGGTGTGGTTTCAAATCCAAAACGCTACCATTAACATCTCCATCATATTATTTCTATAGGTGTGGTTTAAAATCCAAAAAGCTATAGTGTGGTTTCAAATCTAAAAAACTACCACTAACATCTCTGTAGAGGGGAAAAAATGCCCTACCACGTACGATTCTCTGAACAAAGAGGAGACCTAGATCCGCTGGAAAGGAGTCATTTTGCAAGGGTGAACCGTGGGGGTATGTTGTACTCTACACTCGGTTAGCAAAACAAGTATTGGGGGGTGTTCACCAGGAACGGTTTTAGGACTCACTCCAAGTCCTTTTTGGGATACAAGAGAAGGAGACTCCTCAGGATATACAAGAAAAGTTTTAATGTGTTCACTTTAAACAAACAACTTAGGTTTGACCTCACTAATTTTAAACTAAGAAGACAAATAATAATATTAACAAAAATTAAATGGAAATATAAACAAAGTGGAAATTAACTAACAGTACAAAATAAAATGGAATGCAAATGAATATAGAATACAAGAAATGCAAAATACAAGAGCTAACCTAATATGATTCTTTTCTTTGAATGAGGCTAACCTAGGGTTTTGTTTCAAGCAGTTTTTAAAACAAAATTAACAAATTAATTAAAACATAATTAATTAATTAAAACATAATTAACTAATTAATTAAAACAAAATTACCTAATTAATTAAAATAGAATTAACTAATTGAAAAAAATTATTTAATTAATTAAAACATAATTAACTAATTAATTAAAACAAAATTAATTGATTAATTAAAACAAAATTAACTAATTAATTAAAACATAATTATGCAGGAATTAACTTAAATACAAACTATATGCTTTTTAATATTCAGATGCCTAAGAATGTAGATCAGAAAAACTAGTAATAAGAACAAAATCACTTAACTCAAACCGATGACTGATCCAAGCTTTAATTCTCCTTGCCCTAGTGAAGTCAAAATAAACCTGTTCCTGTAAAGACAAATAATGGACTAGAAAAATATTTGATTAGCGTTAGGGGGATTGCTTAGGTTGCTGTAAGAGAGTCCTTGGAGGCATAGTAGTCAAGCCCCCTAGGTCCAATTAGATGACCTTTGCAAATAAAATCTAAAATGGACCTTTGGAGTTTAAACATAAAATAGATGTACATAAATAGTAAAAACAGAAATAGAATATGCTGCTATGTTAAAAATACATAAATGGAAGTAACATAATTGACTGATCAAAAAAATTTCCTCTAGGCGAAGCTTAGGATGCGAAATAACATGAAGAGAATATGATGAGCGACGTTTTATAGTAATCTACAGATGCAATGCATAGAAATAACAAAGAGGTCCTAATTACTAATTGTTTTTAATGATGATGCAAAGACAAAAATACAAATATAATAAAAGCAATACAATTCTTGACATATGATGAGGGAACAGTGAGAAGAAGATGAGAGCCTCCACAAAATGCACTTCGTCTTTTCACCGAGCTCACACCAACGGATCCACCAAGCCGAAAACAAATCACACAATGTAGATCAAATCTAGAAGTTGCACTTCAGGGGTTAGTAGTGAAACACACAATGAAGAAGAAGCAGCGAGAAAGCAACAAAGAACAATCAGATCGTAAGCAAGAGTGTGTCATTCATGAGTTCGTGTTTGTAGCAGCATTCATGTTCATGTATTAAAAATTGATTTTGATCTTCTTTTTATAGGCAAAGAAATAGGTCAAATAAACTCACAGTCAACACCAATAAATCCTAGGGCAGGTTTAACAGGTGGTCCAAGTGGGCCAAAAACAATAAAATAAATAAATAAACTAAAATAAAATAAGTTAAATTAGAAACAACAAAAACGTGCCCCATAAAAGTGGGACACAATGTCACACCTGTTGGACCTCCATGCGGTTTTAATGTATTTTAAAGGGTTAAACATAGTCAAAATAGGTCATATCATATACCATTGGAAAGCTCTTTTCGATATCGATCTAACGGTATAGGATTTAGAATAAATGGAGAATATTTAGTAGGCTAAAATTGGATCAAAGCCAACCCTACATTTTTAAGGAGAAAACAAGAAATGTAAGGAAAATTATTCACCTTAGTGGGTCAATTTTCCATGTCTACAATCTCCATCATATTATTTTTATAGGTGTGGTTTCAAATCCAAAAAGCTACCACTATACTCCTATTTCACCTTGATAAAATTTTACTCCAAGTGAATGGGACTTCGAAAGGGCTCGAGATTGATTAATTTAATTATATTGAGCTATATAGTTTATTTGGTGTCGTCGAGATTTGAACTTTGATGCAAGTTACATCATTCATATACCCAACCATTGAACCAAAGCCTAGTTGGTTAAATTAAAAAAAAGAGTTAAAAATATGGATTTTTATGAGGGATCCAATCCCTTCATATCGAGCTTTGAACTTGGTCTCTTGAATGAAAACCCAAAGATATACCACTACAATATCCCTCACAAGATAAAAAAAATTAGTTAAAAATATGGGTTTTTATGAAGGGTATCAGTCCTCCATACAAGGATTTGAACTTACGTTTCTTGGATGAAAACCAAAGACATACCACTATGGTATCCCCTAATGGGATAAATAGTTTGAGTTAAAAATGTGGGGTTTTATGAGGATTTTTAATCCCCTCATATCAAGATTTGAACTTAGGTCTCCTGAATAAAAACCCAAAGATATATCACTACGATATCTCTTATAGGACGAAATGGGTTTTTATGAAGGGTCTTAGTTGTAGAATTGTCGTTACACCAAAACCTTGAGGTGTTATTGTCTGATACAATCTCTATATTTGAACACCTCACAGAGTGGTTAGTCCCAGGGTCGAAGGTAGTGATTAGTCCACTAAGTCAAATCTCTAAGGTGTGGTGGTTAGTCCGACACCCCCTCTTCAACATGACTCGAGGGATTTGATCCTAGGATGAGACTTTGATATCACTCTAAAGTTTTCATTATACCAAAACCTTGAGGTGTTACTATCTGATACAATATCTATATTTGAACACCTCATAGGGTAGTTAGTCCTAGGGCCTAAGGTGTCGGTTAGTCCATTAAGTCAAATCCCTAAGGTGTGATGGTTAGTCCAACGCCCCCTCTTCAACGTGACTCAAGGGATTTGATTCTAATATGAGGTTCTAATACCATTGTAGAGTTTTTGTTACACCAAAACCTTAAGGTGTTAATGTTTGATATAATCTCTGTATTTGAACACCTCACAAGGTGGTTAGTCCTAGGGCCCAAGGTGGCGGTTAGTCCACTAATTCCAATCTTCGAGGTGTGGCGATTAGTCCAAAATTAGTCTGATCATACTAGGGTTTGAACTTAGATTTCCTAAATGAAAACTCAAAAATATACAACTATGGTATCCCTCACAGGCTAAGAACTTAGGTTTCCTAAATAAAAATTTGAAATTATACCATAAAGGTATCCCTCACAAGAAAAATTTTGCATTAAAAATGTAAGTTTTTACGACAAGTCCCAATAACCTATAGGGTTTGAACCTGGGTCTCCAAAATAAAAAACCCAAAGACATACCACTATAGTATCCCTCATAGGACTAAAATTTTGAATTTAAAATGTGGGTTTTTACAAGAGTCCCTCCTAAGTAAAAATCCAAAGACATACTACTACGATAACCTCATGATCCCTCGTGGAATAAAATTTTGAGTTTAAAAAGTGGGTTTTTACAAGGAGTTCTAGTCCCCTTGTACCAAGGTTTTAACTTGGGTCTTATAAATGAAAACCCAAAGATATATTATGGTATCCTTCACAGAACTAAAATTTTGAGTTCAAAACATGTATAAAAACCCAAAAATATACCACTATGATATCCTAGGGTTTGAACTTGAGCCTCCTAAATGAAAACCTGAATACATACCACTACGGTTTTCCTAACAAAATAAAATTTTGAGTTAATAATGCATATTTTTATGAGGAGTCTCGATTCCTTCGTAGCAAGGTCTAAACTTGGGTCTCTTAAATGGTAATCCAAAGATATACCACTATGGTATCTTCACGAGACAAAACATTTCCATTTCAAATAAGATTATTAATTATTGTTCATAAATTATATTTTATTGTATTTATAATTAATATTTTTATTATCAAATGATATTAGTTTAATTGGTTAATTTCTTTTATTTTCAAAGGGAAGACTTGTGTTTAAATCTTACTAAAACACAAAATATTCCAACTCTTATATCCCAAGAGTTTAATAACATCCTCCTAAAAGTTTTCACAAATGATGAAATTAGAGATGCAATGTTTTCTATGCAACCCGATAAAGCTATTGGACCTGACGACTTTCCTCTTAGGTTCTTCCAACACTTCTAAGATATAGTGGGCCAAGATATTTTTGCAACTATTCTAGATTTTCAATGAAACAAATCATTACCTAGGGACGTTAACTCAACTTTCTTGGCACTCATTCCCAAATCCCATAACAACAAATCCATGTCTGATTTTAGACCAATAAGTCCTTGCAATATCTGTTATAATCTCATGTCAAAGGTCATTGCTAATAGGCTAAAAGAAGCCCTCCAACCATTATAGATCACTATCAAGGAAGCTCTGTCTGAGGGAGATATATCACTGATGGTATAATAACAATCCATGAACTCATCCACTTAGTTGCCAAGAGCAAGAAACCTGATATTTTTTGAAACTTGATATGAACAAAGCTTTTGATCGGGTATCCTGGAAATTTCTCTTTACAGTCCTTTCCAAATTTGAATTCCATGATGAGTGGATTGCCCTAATTAAAGAATGTTTAACTTCTATCTGGTTTTCTATCCTTGTTAATGGTTCTACTGCAGGTTTTTTCAAGAGCTCTAGAGGTTTAAGGCAAGGGGACCCACTCTCTCCCTTCCTCTTCATCATTATGGTCGAAGCCCTTGGGAGATCCCTCAAACAAGTGAGCTCTCTTGGTCTCCTCTTTGGAATCAAGCCATATTCAAGGTCTAGGGCTGTTACACACCAACAATTTGTAGATGATACAATTTTGGCCACCATTTCTTCTATTCCTAAAGCAAAAATAATCAAAACCATCTTAAAATTTTATGAAGAAGTTGTTGGCTAGAAGGTCAATTTTGACAAAAGCAAAATATTTTTCCTAAACACCCTTGTTCGCAGGTAACAAAACATAACAAGAATATTGGGATGCATCATTTTAAGTCTTCCTTCTATATATCTTGGCATGCCCTTGTTTCACGATAATATGATAGACGTGATATAGAAAAATGTTATTGATATAATTATCAAGACATTAGCTAGCTAGAAAAAAGCCCTGTTGAGTCAAGATGCCAAGGCAAATCTTTTCCAAGCAAGCCTCCAGAGCAATCGGTCTTCTTCATGTCCATATTCAAAGTCCTAGCCTTAATATGTTAGAAGATTGAGCAAATACAAAGAAAATTCCTTTGGTCCGAGACTGAAAACTACAACAGACTACCGTTGGTAGCTTGGGATAAAGTCTGCTTTAAGAAAGATAAAGGTGGACTAGCCTTTTGGAACCCAAATAAGACTCCCTTGCCTTTGACCTAGGAGTAATCATTTCTTGCGTAGTTTATGCTCTCTCTCGCCAATTTGAAGCTCTTAGTATATTGTGTGCCATTTCATTGCCAATCCCCCAATGGATCGATTCTTTACGCTAGGAGGTACTTCAGGATTTGGAATTGCAGACTTTGGTTGATTCCCTATCCATTGAGCCCACTTCATGTCCAAGATACACTTGGGATGGCCAGGATTTACGTTACCGCCAATGCCTTGTTCCCCACAAGTCCTCACTATGGGAACTTCTCATGACAGAACTGCATGCTACTCTATATGCTGGCCATTCAGGATTTCTCAAAACATATTTTATCCCAAGGTGTGTTCTTCTATGATAGGGAAGTCCTTCTTCGTATGCTCACTTTTTGGGATTGTGAATGCAGGTTTAGTAGAATAGGAAGATATGTGTTTTTGTAGGTTGAAGTATTTAACAGAACCAGGGTATGCTAGGTAAAGGAGTATGTAACACTCATAGGCCCTCTGTTATACTGTAATGACGAACAATAGTACTCAAACAAATATTTTAGGCCACTACCCAAGGAGGATTACACACATACCCTTGAGCACACTATCTCGCCTCTTTGACAGTATGAGAGGGTAATCTTTCGGGATGTTGTGTCCCGTGGACTATGGATGATACAAGGCCAAAAAGCTTCCTACTAGATAAAATTTTGTTGACCATAGAATGGTCTCCCGATACACCCGAAGATGCATGGGAGCTTGATTCTGTGCACGAGTGTTGTCTAAGGCCTGGATATTGGAGCCTGATTTCCCTTCACTTCACTAGACACTTTATGGGCTATCTAGATTAGCCAATAATGACAACTCCTTCACGATATTTTAAAACCCTTAGTATAGGGTTTCTAACCTACACAACTACTAAAATAGAAACTATATTTTTTGTGTTTTCTAGATTTTTTGGTAGAAAAACGAACTATATTTTTTTTGGATTTTTTAATAAAGAAAAAATAGAAATGAAAAACACATGGCAATTTATACCTAATGGGCAAAATGGATGGCAAAAATTATCTCAGTTGCAATAGAATGTGGCCTTGGAAAGCACCCTGATACCACTTGTTAGGAACCTACTATTGAAATAAATCTCACACACACAAAATACTAAAAGATAATTGAAATACATGCAATAACAGAATAATACTATGCAGAAAGTAATTACGGAATTGAAACAATCTCACAAATAACTCGGAATCGCAGGCCTCTTCGAGGGGGAAACTTCCTTCAATATTTCATTAACTTGCAAAAATATGCTTCACACATGGCTTCATAGCTTTTTAAAGAAAGACTTCATGCAAACCCTAACCCTAGGCTCAAGACTTGGCTTACATGCAAAATGCCACTCGAGCTAGAATCTTCTACCAAATGTTGGTTACAATCTTGATAACGGTTACATCAAATGGCCCCACTTGGCTATGAGCATAACATACCACGTACATTACAAAATAACATTATATATGGGATCCCCCATGTTGGAAGTGGGTCATTACATAATAATGGGAATTACAAAATAAAGTTAGGATGGGATCCTAACATAGTTATGGTTTCTTGTTCTGGTTTACATGGTTCTTGTTCATGGTTTGCTTGTTTTGACAGTTTCTCTTGTTCATTTTATGGGTTTGCTTGGTTTTTTGGGAACTGCTAAGTTTCCCTTTTTATTTTTTTGGATGGATTGGTTGGGTTTTCTTGGATGCTTATTTGTATTGTTCATTTTTCAGTGTTGATCCTAGTTGAGTTCACACCTGTTTCTCTCTATAAAAGGTTTTGGGTCCTTTCAAAATCCCTCTTTCAATAAAAAATAGTCAAATTATTATAATACACTATATAATCATACAAGTAAAACCTAAAAAATTAACCCTAAAATAATATTTTAAATTTATTATAATTTAAAAAAAAATCAAATTATTAATTCTTTAACACATTAAAAGTTACATCTACTATTCATTGAGAATCTTATTATATATTTAAAAAAAAAACAGAGTGGACCATAGTAAAAGCCTCGCTCACATTGAATGTTGTATTTCAAACCTTGGAATACACCATAGAATATACATAGTACTAAAAAAATAGTAATCATCATACGTGGCTTGTCAAGTGCAAGATTTGGTGTCATGCTTTCCACAAGCATCGAAATGAATTCAACCACAAAAAATAATGTGCTATTAATAGTTGTCTCTAAAGGAATGAATATCTCATATAAAGCTAAAAAATCATGCATAATATTAAGATTTCGTTAATATCTAAATTAAAATCAAAATATTACAATTATCATTTAGTGCCATCTTATCCTAAAAATAAAACAATTCTTAATAAAATATAAACTAAATAATGCAACAATGTAATATAAAGCAATCAAATATTATATAAAATATATTTTTAATAAGAAGAGGAATTGATAACACCTTTGCCTAATACAGACAAGGACACCAGATCAAATGTCGTCACTATAAAATCTAATCATAGGGTAAAATGAAGTCAATGAGATCCCACCTTTTTAGGTCTTCAAATTGGGATAGTCAATCGATAAGTGTTCTACTGGTACCAACCAACCTATTTCCTTTTAGGGACATCGTGGTTTGAACTTGGGTCTCCCTAAAGAGATTCCAAAGCCTTTACCATTGCGTTGTCCTTCCAAACAAAAAAATTAGGATAAAGCATGGGTTTTGAAGGGCTCTTGGTCCCCTTGTCCTAAGATTTGAACATACACATAAAACACACAAGATATACCACTACGATATCTCTCACGAGACAACATTGTTTGAAATATGACTCATACACATGAAATACACAACCATAAATACAAACCATTATGGGATTCATTAACGATATTAAACTTATAAAAACAACTTATAAGACAATTATAAAAGAGAGGTGCTCATGTTATTAATATTAGTGACTAATATAAGGTTGTTATGGTACTAATATAAGTGACTATATATATATATAATGAATGCTTTGATCTAAAATTATAGTCACTTATATTAGTACCATAACAATCTTACACTATTTTCCTTCTTGTTCAAGCAATTCATAGTATTATACTTCTTTTATCCCATTCTCATCTTCCTTTTGAGTGCTCACTTATCCACATGAGGCAGGTTTTGGTTTCCTAATTAACTATGCTCTTAATCTTATTTTTCTACTTAAATTTGGTGCTTCTTCATACTTCTATATCGTTTATTTAGCTTATGAAACAAGTCTTTTAAAATCTCTCAAATGGGTGGTTATTTAGAATTTTTATATACATTAATACTTTGTTTTTAACGAACTAACACTCATGCATGAATCACTTTTCATGATTATATTTATTTTTATTTGATTCAAAATACATCTTGGGTCTACATATGGGGTCTCTTTTACTTTGATATTTTCCATTACTTGGATCATCATGACCGTTGTCGTAGTATTTATTTGGTTTTCATTCATCTCTTATATTGAAATATTATCGAACATGATATCCTCCTTCACAATAAGGGTAGTTTTAGAAATAAGAGGTGATTTTTCTCAATATACCCCATTTCTATACAATGGTAACAAATAAAATATCCACATCTTACTTTACATCCTTCATGCAATCAATTTGGTGTCTATTCCTATGTAGTGGTCCATGTGTTATTCCATCAATGTTTTCTTTCACCATGTCAAATGATTATTCTTACATCTTACAACATGAACACATCAAACATAATATAATCATGAACAACATTCATAGTGGTGTAACAACACTAGCAAAGCACTTTTACTTTATTTGGTCATATCGAAAATTTGACCAATTTTGCTTATTGGTTGAAAGATACTCTTATAGTATTAAGCATTATTAGTTTTTATCAATTATGACTATAATATGTATGCCCCTTAGTTGCCCACTCAACATGCCAAATTTTATAACTAGTTTTCTACACCATAAATATTGTCATACCCCACCTTGGCAAGATTTTGGCTTGACATACTATGTATGGATAAATGACTAACTGATATTTAATTTTTATGCTTTGAATGACTATGCATTTTTTATAATGAATTATCCTTGAAGAATATGGTATTGCTAATGTGTTGTTGATGTGTAGCACTAGGTATATCCGTGGGTGGAAGAGGTAGAATCGACCACAAAGGACGGGGTAATTGAAAATGAAAGTGATGATTTAGACAACTCATGGTAACATGAATGACTACCCTCATATAGGCATGCATTATTATTTTTAGGATGAATTGGAAATTTCTCGTTCTTTCAATGGAAGAGGTTAGAAGAATGACCTATGTTGGAATTTTTGATTATATTGTGTTGTCATTGATTTCAAAGGATTGATGTCAAAAGAGAAGATGTCATTGGTTGTCATTGACGTCAAGGAAAATAATTCTCAAGGCACAATTATTATTCTAAGTAAGGAAGGCACAAGTTTATCTCAGAGAAAGGAAATTTGTTGAGAAAAACATTATAATATTTATTTTTGAATATTATAATGAAGGACAAAAGGCTTAAGAGTTCTTTGGAACAATGGTTTAAAATTGAAGGTAAGATATTAATATTATTGAAGGCAATAATATTAATTGTGAAGGCAAGGTTCAAAAGGATTAATATTATAATATCCTTATTATAATATTATAATATAAATATTTCAAGTTATAATATCATTTTTTTAAAGCGAAAAACCCCTTGCGGGGCCGCCTTGGTCTGAGAGACCATGAACAGGAGGTTCTACACCGTCAAAGTCACCCGAGAGTTGCACCTAGCCCTGCCCACACCAACATTATCAATTGGATTTTGGGTACCCAATTCAACTTTTTGGTAGGGTGGAGATTCGAACCTGGGACCTCCCTTGGAGGATTACCCTCTCCTCTCCAACTTACCTACAACACCTGGGTAAGTTATAATATCATTTGAACGCAAAGTAATTGAAGGTAATTCGAATTAATTTGGAATTAAGGTGGCTGATGTCATATGGTGTGAAAAAGATAAGGTGGGCCAACATTGGAGGAAGAGGAAATTAAAACATATTAATACCCCGTACCTAAAGTCATTTTGGTTGGTATTCAAAGTTCGTGCAATAAATACTCTCAAAATTCGATTCGTTGCATGCTGCAAAGGAGGAAAGGAAAGGAGAGTGTAGTCTTCTACAATGAACGATGGAGGTTTATATTCAGATTGGTGCACATTAAATTTCGTCTAGCCAACTAGACCAGCTGGTGGCTGAGCAGACGCGAAGGTGTTGTGAGGAGGAGATTTCAAGTTTGAAACCCATCGTGGATCATTTTTTGTTGTTTATTTGAGATTGCGTTAGGAGGAAGTAAAAGGTGATTGGTGCCTTTGTGTTCTCACGAGTTGCATTGTCATAGCCGGTTGTGGCCCCTTGGTTGGGCACCTTGCTCTCATGAGGTGAGAGGTTCGAATCACATTGAGAGCAGAATAAAAGAGGTATTTATTTATTTTTATTGTAATTTGATTTTTGTGGGAGTTATAAGGTTGAGTTATCATTTATTTTTTCTATTTGACTTAGGGAGTCATAAGGGCAATAAGTGTTTTATTTTGGCAAATATTTTAGAAGAAAATAAAAAGGGAAATTGCAGTCTTTAAAAGTATTATTTTTAATATGCAAAAGTGAGGAGTTATAAGGTGTTAAATGGTTTAATAATTGTGTGTATTTTCTGCATGGTGGAAGAAAGTTTAAAGGTTTTGTTCTTTGATTAAAAAACCTTATTTTGAGAAAGTAAAACGATTATAGAGCAATATTTTTGTGCATAATTTTTTAGGAAAGGTTTTTGTGATTGTTTTGAAAAGAATATTGGCTAACCTCTTGAAGTGGCAAAAAGGAAATTATTTTGGAACAGGCTTTAAGGGCACACCTTCATAAAAGCAAGTTAAGAGGTATGTTAATATTATTTCTTCTCTAAGGTGGTTGGTTGAGAAAATATTTTAGAATTATAAGGTGGAGATAAAAGGGTTGATTAGTGTGTATTGTTGAAAACATTTGAGCTAGGGTTTGAGAACAAATTGTGCATCATTGATTAATGAAATTGGAAACACTTGAGTTAGGATTTTTGAGAATAAATTATGCATTCTTGTTGAAACAATTTGTGAAGCATTTGTTCATTGATGTGAGTGACATTGAATGTGAATGGGCAAGTGTTAGAGATCAGTTTTGTGAAATGAAGTTATACACTAGTTTGATTTGATTTGAAAGGGATTTGCAAGAGGTAAATATTGGATTGGATGAATGCAAAATTTGTGAATGTGAAGAACATATTGGGTATTTGATAATATCATTCTCTATATGTTCAAGAGGTTAAACGAATTCTAGGTAGAATTTATCTAAGCTGCCTAGTTGAAGAAAGCATTTCTGAAAGAGATATAAGTATTTTTTGTATACAATATTTGGGAATGTTTGAGTAGGTTCTATGAGCAGCATTGAGGCAGATTTGAGCAAGTATTGTGAGAAGACTTAGAGCAGTATTGAGGTAAATTTGAGCAAGTCTTGTGAGAAGACTTGAAGCAGATTTGGGTAGTAATAGAGAGTAGGTTTGAGATAGATTTGTGCTAACCTTGTAACGAGGTTTGGTGTAAATTTGGGCAGAGATAGAGAGCAATTTTGAGGTAGATTTGTGCATGTAATGTGTGTAGATTTGGACAAATTTTTGAGCAGAGTTAGAGCATATTTGTGCTAGCCTTGTAACAAGGTTTTATGCATATCTGGACAGATTTGTGAGCAAATTTGGAGCAGATGTATGCTAGTATTATAACGAGGTTTGGTGCAAATTTGGAAAAAATTGTGAGCAGAGTTGAAGCAGATTTGTGCTAGCTTTGTAATAAGGTTTGGTGCAGATTTGGACAGATTTTTGAGTAGAGTTAGAGAAAATTTGTGCTAGCCTTATAACAAGGTTTTGTGCAGATTTGGATAGATTTGTGAGTAGAATTGGAGTAGATCTTTGCTAGACTTGTAACGAGGTTTGGTCTAGATTTGAGATAAATTTGAAAGCAAGATTTGGAGTAAACCAGAGTAGAGGGGATAAAGTTATCCTATGGAGAGAGATCCACAAATAAGAGCAAAGGGTATATAGTTATACTATGGAGAGAGATCCATAAATCAGAGAAAAGAGATTATATTTATCCTATGGAGAGAGATCCATAAACCAGAGCAAAGGGGATAGAGTTATTTTGTGGAGAGAGATCCAAAAAATAGAGCAAAGGGATAGAGTTCTCCTGTAGATAGAGATCCACAAACTAAATCAAATGGGATAGAGTTCTCCTATAGAGAGAGATCCACAAACCAGAGCATAGGGGATAAATTTATCCTATGGAGAGAGATCCACAAACCAGAGTATTGGGGATTGAGATATCATTTGGGCAGAGGTCCATAAATATTGTAATAGGGAATTGGTTCCCAAGAAATCTATTGAGAAAATTTATAAGAAATATTTTCTTTGTGGATGTAACCCACATTGGGTGAACCACTTTAAATTTATGTCTCTCATGAGTGTGATAATTTATGCATTGTTTTGTTATTTCTATTGATATTGCAATTGATAACAGTGGATAAAATTGTTTGGGAAAGAAAAGTAAAATTTTACCTTATAATTTTCACCCCCTTCCTCTTAGTATAAGCTTATGTTATTCAATTGATATTAGAGCGGGTTCCTTAGAAAAAGTCTAACAGATTGAAGGAGGATATTATAGGAACATAGATGGCATCTCATAATGGATTGTCAACAAATAAGGCTCCATTGTTTTATGGAAACAATTTTGATTTCTAGATTATGAGGATGAAGATTTACTTGATGGTACAAGGATATAAAACATGTCAATCTATTGAGGATGGGTTCACATCTACAACTAATCATCCCACAGATAAGGATGGTAAGCAATTACATTTGAATAATGCCAAGGCTATGAGTGGAATCTTAAGTGGATTACGTGAATCAGAATTTGTGAAAGTTATGCAATGCAAATCAACAAAAGATATGTGGGACAAATTGAAGCAAACATATGAAGGAGATAGCAAGGTCAAGTTGGAAAAACTGCAAACTCACAGGAGGAGGTTTGAAGATTTGAAGATGGAAGATGAGGAAGATATTGCTAAATACTTACTTCATTTTGATGAAGTTATTAATACCATGCATGGAATTGGATTTAAAATTGAGGACTCCAATGTTGCTCAGAAGGTATTAATATAACTCCCTATAAGGTATGATGCAAATGTTTCAGCTATAGAAGAGATGAAGGATATTGATAAGTTGACTATGGATGAGTTACATGGAATTCTCATAGCTTATGATATGAGAATATAAAAAGATCACAATTCCAAGAAAGAGGTAACTTTCAAAGCTTCAAAGAAGACAAAAGATAAGAAACCAAAGTCAAGTGATGAGTCAAGTAGTAATGAAGAAGCTAACTATGTGAGAAGAAATAAGAGGGACTCAAGAAAACACAAAGATATAAATATTGTGAAATGTTTTAACTATGGTGACTTTGGTCACTATGCATCTAATTTTCCATAAGCTGGAAGCAGTAGTAGTGAAGAGAAACAAGATTATAAGAAAAAGGAAGAAATAAAATTTAGGCATAGTCAAAGAAAACATGAAAATAAGTTATTTCAAAGGTACAAGAAGAGTTTCTATGTTAAAAGGGCAAGTAGTGCTTCAAGTGACAGTGATGAAGGACTCTTAGATAGTGAAGAAGAAGAGATTATATTTTTGAAAATAGAAGAGAAAAAAACACTCCTGTTGAAGATAAAGTAGAAGAGTATGAATATGCTCTTGAAGACCAAGAATAAGAGAAATATTAAAAAATAAAAAGAAGGCACAGTTGATCTAGAAGAAGAACTTATTGTTGCTCTCAAATATTTGAAAAGAGTTAGAAAGGAAAATTTGAGACTGAAGGTTCAAGTTCAAGAATATGAAGAAATAAAATAAAAGCTTCTACAAGACCTCACAAACTCAAAAGCTAAGGCAAGGATATTTAAATAAGTCATTGTTGAAAAGTTAGAGACAAAAGAGTTAGAATGTGAAATATTAGAACATGAAGTGGTTTCTCTAAGGATGGAAGTGAAATATTCTAAGGATAAGTTGTACAGGTTTGGGAAAAGTTTAAAAGCTTTGGGTAAAATTATCAATACACAAAGATCTTCATTTATCAAAAGAGGACTTGGTTTTGAAGAAGGACAAGGGAAAAAAGAATAAGGTTCAATCTCAAGATTAAAAGAAAAGGAAGTTTTAGAGGAGGATATTGAAGAAGAAACTAAGACCTATGCGAATAAGTTGAAGAATGAAAGCTTCACTAAGAAAGAAAATAATGCACAAACAAGAAACATGATGGATCATCATAGAGAAGGAAAAGAAAGGACTAAGAGACCAGATGTTTCAATATAAGATGAATATTTCTTCAAAGGGCATTGTTTTTCATGTAATCGTTTGGGTCACAAAGCTATGCATTGCAGGGTTCATGGAAGGAGTATGTCTTCACTAAGAGGAACTTCATTTCATTCAAAGATGTTAGCATTTAACCTTTGGTAATGCTAGCATTTGACTTTGTTATGTCGACAGTAGTTTGAAGGCAAGTGTTTAGTCGACAGGTTAGAAGAGAAATTTGTTTTGTTTTTCTCTTTACCTCGCTATTTTCTCGTTCCACAGTTAGCTATTTTTTAGTTTGCAGTTAATAGTTTTTTCTAAGCTATATAAGGTTGTAATGTTTTATTTCAATGTTAACATGAATTTCACAATTTCAATTGGTATGAGAGCTCATGATGGTTAGGGTTTGATTAGAATTCCATAGGCATGTGAATCGAGGAGTGATCGTAGGCACGCATCTTGAGGAGGGCTCGTAGGCATGCATACCGAGGAGCAACCCGTAGGGGAGCTGCACAAGTAGAGCTGATGAAGACCGTGAGGAGCGAAGAAGACACAGATCCTGAGGAGCAAATCAGACTGGACAATAGAAGCTGACCTGACGATGGAAGATATGTATCCTGAGGTAGACATTACAAACAATATGCGATACAACTCTCGAGGCAATTGACATGGCAGACAGTAGAGCTGCCCTGGAAAACACATGGTGAACTAAGAAGAGGACATGTGGTGAATTGTGACATGGATCGAGGCAAGCAAGAGGGTGACATGGTGCATTTTAATTGGTAGGTGATGCGGCACATTTTAATTGGCTAGTTTGTGGTAAAAGGACCACGTTCTATTGCCCGAAGGCAATCAAATCACTTTGTGCGCATTGCAAGTTTTAAACACCAAGTTGCACACCCTCCTATTGAATGTGGGATAAAGATCCCAATATTTTTTTTGAAACACGAGGCGATGTCATCTACATAGAGAAGGCATTCCCTTTGCCTTCACGTCGGCACTATAACCCGACTGGCTCAAGGATCCAGCCTAAAGATCTTTGCCCCCTCCCGATTATAGGTTTGAATCTTCGTGGGGTTATAAAAGATAAGTTTTTTTTATATTGAAGGCATCGAATTTGATATAAAGGTGAGATCCTTCACCTTAGCTCACAGGTGATGAGCCATAGCGGCCAGTTAGAGGCCACGAGGTAAGATCTTGAAAATCCTAGGTCGCGGGTTCGAAACCCTCTGACTTGAAAAATCATTGTTTTTTAATATTTTTTTTTATTTTGCAAAAATTAAAAGTTAATTTTATGATATTAATTAATAATTTAATATTAATATTAATTAAATTACATTTTAAAAGTTTTTAAATTAATATTAAATTTTATTATTAGTTAACATTAGAGATAATTTTTTATTTTATTTTTATTTTTGTAACATTTAAAAAAAGGGACATTTCCTAAGAGGAAATTATTGTAATAGCCTAAGAGGCTTTAAGGGAGGATAATTTTTGAATCTAAGGGGAATATTTCTACAATCATTCATGATAAGGTCAATCGGATGCTATCATGCCATTTGTTCTATTTTAGTAAGAGAGAACCTCGAATCCTTTGATGAAAAAGTTTGAACGTATGGATTGAATACTGTATTCAGTCAACTTCAAAATGTTGTAATAGTCAATCAAAGAGCACCAGATGCTGGATATGATGTTGATTCAGAAGACAATTTCTTTTGTAGAATATTTGAGGAGTCATAATTTATAGGAGTTGCACCACAAGAGCCAGAGAATACTCATCTCAGTGACAATGACTCAGTTGAAATATTGGAGCCAAAACTGTATTCACCCAAAATCATTCTTATTAGTGACAATGATGATTCAATTGCTGCCAAATTTGTTAATCCAGTGATCAGATAACCTCTGTAAGTAGAACAAAATATCTACGAGAGAGTAGATCAAGTTAAATTTGATTTAAATCTGTAATTTTTTTCTTTGAAAACCATAGTGCTTTGATTGTAATTGAGAAATAAAAAGTGTGTTTCTAGTTTATTTCCAATAGCTATGACATCCAATAATAATCTACCCATTCCAAAATTTAATGGGTTTGATTATGAGTATTGGTCCATCAAGATGAGGACCTTACTCATAGGCAAGGGACTATGGGATATAGTCGAAGAAGGTTACACATAACCTTCATATTAGACCACTTTGAGTGCAGCTGATAAGAAGACAAAGAAAGATGCCCAAAAGAGCAATTCCTCTACTCTCTATCATCTCCAAGAAACATTGGAGAAGAGCATCTTCTCGAGGATTACCTCTTGTTTAAATGCCCAATATGCATGGAAAGCATTGAAAGAAAACTATCAAGGAAGTGATCAGGTGAAGCAAGTAAGGCTTCAAACCCTGAAACGAGATTTTGAGAATCTCAAAATGAATGAAGATGAGAAAGTTGGAGACTACTGCGTAAGAGTCAAAGCAGTTGTCAACAGATGGAAACTCTTGGCGAAGAAGTCAAACCTAAAGTGTTGTGAAGAAAGTGTTGAGAACACTTCTTCATAAATGGAATCACATTGCAATCATCATTGAAGAATCAAAAGACCTTTCCACTCTAAATTTTGATGCACTAATTAGTTCATTAATGTATCATGAAGAGAGATTACAAGGGTCTACTTCAACGAGCTATGGAGGCGATGATAAAGCTTTCTCATCCAATGAGGATGCAGGAAGAGGACAAGAAAGAGGCCAAGGCAGAGGACAAACAAGAAGCAGAGGAAGGAGCAACTCAAGAGGAGGAAATCCAAGCAGGGGTGACAATCAAAGTAGAGGTAGAAATCAAGGCAGAGGTGGAAATCAAGGTCAGAATGACAATCAAGGAAGAGTATGTGACAAAAGAAAGAAAGCTTGTTTCAATTGTGGTAAGCCCGATCATTTTTCTCACGATTGTTGGTCTAAGACTTCTCAAGGAGGCAGCGATCAATATGGCAACTATGGTGAAGAATAAGGAACATCAAATCTGTTTCTTTCTTATGGAAAATCAAATCAAAATCTAAATGACACTTGGATTTTGGATACTAGTTGTTCCAATCACATGAGTGGCAAAAAAAACTCTTTGCTACAATGGATTCCACCTATAAATCTTAAATCAAGTTGGGAGATGATAAAGCTTTGCAAGTTGAAGGCATTAGAGTCATGGATGTTCCAACAAAATAAGGCACCAAAAAGGTAAAAGACATCTATTACACCCCCAAACTCCAACATAATTTTCTTAGTGTTGGACAAATAATGGAGAAAAATTATAGAATTGTTTTTGATGAAGGAAAATGTGTAATTTTTGATAAGAATAATTGTAATAGAGTCATTACACAAGTGCTTATGAAAAATAATAGGTTATTTCCCCTTAAGTTTGGGGAACCAGGGGGTGCTCAACTTGCTAGTATTGCTATAGCAAATCCAAGTGTGCTTTGGCACTTGAGACATGGTCACCTAAATTCTACAAGCTTGAAATTTTTAACTTCTCAAGCTATGTTGTGTGGACTTCCTAAAACTGATGAACACAAGGAGGTCTGTGAAGGATGTGCTTTGGGAAAGCACTCAAGATCCAGGTTTCCAAAAGGACAAGCATGGAGGGCCAACCATCCACTCCAATTGGTGCATTCAGATATTTGTGGTCCAATGCAAACCAAAAGCATTGGTAATAATTCCTACTTTCTCACTTTCATAGATGATTTATCTAGGATGTGTTGTATATATTTTTTGAAGACAAAATATGAAGCTTTTGATTGCTTCATGGATTTCAAAAATAATGTCGAGAAATAAAGTGAGTTCATTTTAAAATGTCTAAGGACAGATAGAGGAGGAGAGTATTCCTCAAATGCATTTCTAAAATATTGTAAAGAATGTGGGACAAAAAGGCAATTCACCACTGCCTATAGTCCACAACAGAATGGTGTGGTAGAAAGAAAGAACTACACCATAGTAGAAATGGCAAGATCGATGCTTCAAACTAAGCATCTCAGTAACATGTATTGGACCGATGTTGTTAGAACTAGTGTTTACATTTTAAATAGGAGTCCTACTTCTAGTTTGGATGGGATCACTCCTTATGAAGGATGGAATGGCAAGAAGCCAAATGTAAAACACTTTAAAGTTTTTGGGTGTCTTGCTTATGCACATATTCCTGAAGAGAAAAGAACGAAACTTGACCCCAAGAGTCAAGCATATATTTTTGTAGGATATTGTGAGTCTACCAAAGCATATAGGCTCTACAATTCCAAAACACATAAAATTGTACTTTCCAGGGATGTGATTTTTGATGAAGGGGAATAATGGGGTCATAAAAAAGTCTTTGTTGATGATGAATGTCATTATGCAAGTTCTTCTCAAGTACAACAGGTGCAGCCCAAAAAGAGCAAAGGAACTCCTCCTCCAAGCCCAAGTATGAGTACTACTTCAAGTACATCAGTAGCTACTCCAAGTCCTTCTCCACAAAGGTCAGTAAGTTCTTCACCAATGAATATTGATTCTCCATAAAGAGGTAAACGAACACTACAACATCATCCATCTTTTCAAATGTTGGATAAGAATTTCTAGAAAAGATACACTAGAAGTAAAGCTAGTGAAATGAATGCAATTTTACAGAAACTTGAAAATTTGCATATGTATGGTGATGATGACTCCCAGATCCTAAGGGAGATGTAGTCAATTATGCTTTAATGACTAGTGCACAACTAGATACATCTGTCTATGAGAAAGCATGCACTCATGATGTATGGCAACAAGCCATGGAAGAGGAAATCACCTCTATAAAAAAAAATGATACTTGGGAGCTAGTGAAGCTTCCTAAGGGTAAAAAATGTGTTGGATGCAAATGGGTCTACAAGACCAAATTCAATGCTGATGGAAGCATTAAAATACACAAGGCAAGACTTGTAGCAAAAGGCTTCACTCAAAAATATGACATTGATTATGAGGAGACCTTTTCTCCTATTGCTAGATAGGAAACTATGAGATTAGTACTTTCCCTGGCTGCTCACAAAGGGTGGCAAATTCAACATATGGATTTAAAAAGTGTCTTTCTCAATGGGTACTTGACTGAAGAGGTTTATATCCAACAACCTCAAGGTTTTAAAGAACAAGGTAAGGAGAACCTTGTATACAAACTAAAAAAAACACTATATGGCCTCAAGCAAGCACCAAGATCATGGTACTCTCGCATTGAGGGCTATTTTAAGGAGTATGGATTCACTCGGAGCAAAAGTGAACCTACTCTCTACTACCTAAAGCAAGGTAAAGATATTCTCATAGTTTTTTTATATGTGGATGATCTCATATTTATGGGTAGTAATGATAATATGAATAAGGAGTTCAAACACTCCATGATGAAACAATTTGAGATGAAAGATCTAGGCTTAATGCATTACTTCCTAGGCATGGAAGTTCATCAAACAGATAGAGGGATCTTCATATGTCAACATAAATATGCTCAAGATATGATTAAGAAACTTGCCATGGAGCAATGCAAATCTGTTGCAACTCCAAAGGGTCATGGGATCCATTTGAGCAAATATGATGGAGCACCAAAAGTTGACATGACCACTATAGCACCCTAAAATTGGTGCAGTAAAATTCCAATAATTACATTCACCTTAGTAAATAATTTAAAATTCAAATTTAACCTCCCAAACCGCCCGTTAACCGTCGAGAAATCCGTTTCCCCCTTTTTCGCGCCATTTTTAGAGGTTGTTTTGACCGTTTGACGATATCGTCGCCGATCAGACGATATCGCCCCAAATTTGATGATTTCGTCTGGACTAGGACGTCCAGACGATCTTGTCGCAAAACTGATTTTGCAAAGTTGGAATCTGTTCCAACGGGTCTCCAATCTGGGCAGAAGCGTGTCTGCGCCGTTGGGACCCTCCCCCCGTTGGAGATCTCCCAAATTGGGATGATCTCCAACCTCCTAACTACTCCCCTAAGCCTATTTAGTCTCTAGGATTTTCCCTTCCCAACCCCTGGCTGAAATTCTCTGCAAGTTAACTCCATTCACGTTAAAACATCCCTATTTTCCATTTGCACTAGTTCCACATCAATTTTGTTGCAGGTACATCACTATTTTTCAATCGGAGCCAGCACCTATCGTCGTCGATGAACCTGTTCAGATCGGAGGCGAACCTGTCGAATTCGAGGCGATTTCGTACTGATGCGAGACGATCTCGATTGCAATCCGTATTAAGGCAATCAGTGCTCGAAGTTTGCATTTCTCAACCTTTTCTCTGTCATTTTATTCTGCAAATTAGATAGTCTATTCAGTGTTTTATGTCATTTTGCATTTGGAGTTCACCCATTTAGATTAAGTGCATAATTAAATCCTAATTATTATCTAATTAGCACGATTCATTTCTGTCTCTGTGTTTAAGTTCCAGTTTGATAACATTGCTGCCATTTTATATCATTTCCCTCTGTTAGCACTGTAGCACTTTTTGTATTTTGCATCTGTTTCGGTTTTGCAGGTCTTTGACGAATTCGTCTGACGAATTCGTCAGATCTCAGACGATCTTGTCTGATTGCAGACGATTCTGTCGAATCTCAGACGATCCAGACTGCTTCAACATCAGAATCTTCTTCAGACATCCGGATCAGGTATTCCTCATTTGTATTCTGTAATCTCTCTATTTTTTTGTCTTTAAATTTATTTTCTGTATTCATTGAACTTGCATTTTCATATAGATTAATCTAGATTCATTCGGCCAAACCTAGGATATGAGTGCTTAAGGTTAAAAACGAACACATTTAAACACATTCCAAAACCTAGGCATGGAAACTGCCGTTAAATGTTTCTTGGTGAACCCACCATCCGTCGAAAAATCATCAAAATACACCTCCCTTGAGAGGCGGGACCTTCGCAAAGTCCTCTCAGTCCGAGGTACCGCGACATCCTTTTCCCATCCTCCTTCCGGGCGCGGATCCAATAGCCTGAAGGTAGGGATGCAAAAAATTTGGAGCGATACATTTTGGTGAACCCGACGTGAATGCATTGTAAACCTTTTGAAAACAAAAACAAAAAATATATATATGTATACAAGAAAAACAAAAACAAAATCATCATTTCAAGTTTGTATGTTTTAGATTCAATTCTAAATAGTAGATGCTAAATATTACTTTTAGAAGTACTAAAGAAACCATGAGTTTTTACTCAAATCAATATGAGCCCATTAGTAATGTTGGAAGAATTCAGCCAAATACATTTGTTGATTATGACCAACCTCATCCCTATTCAACACCACCTCCATCACACTCTTCTCATTTTTCATCCATAACCCAACAAGACAATCCCTTTGCCAATCCTCTTCATAACGATATTATCTATTCTCCCATATATCCATATTATGTCTATCAATCCACATATAATCCTCCACCACCTTTTCAATACTCTTCTTTCAATACAACACATCCATTTCAACAAGAAAATACTTATTCTTCCAATCCTACCATGCACTCACCTCATACTTCACAATCTTCCTGTCATCATTCTACCCATAATAAAGAAAGTAGAGGTGAGAAACCATTAGGTCCTTTTATGACGAAATTCCTAAGGCATTTATCAAAAACCTCTCAAAAACCTTCATCACGTAAATTTACTAAGCTCAATCAACCAATGGATATAATTCTCAAGTATTTACTTGACACAAATAGGATTGAACTCCCTTCCATAAGACAACTTGATACCATAGCAGATTGGTTTAAACCTGAGCTACATTGTGAATATCATAGAGTAGATGGACATATGACACAAAATTGTAAAGATTTAAGATGTGCAATTCAAGATTTGATTGATAAGGGTCTTTTTAATATAAAGGAATTACAATCTACAACTGATGATAAACCTCCAGTAAACAATCAAACTCCTACACAACAAATACCAATAATCAATCAAGACATGGGGATCTCCCAAGAACCCCTATTCAATTATCAACAACAAGAAACCAATCAAATATTGCATGTTAATGTGTCCCATCATGATGATATTATTAATATTGTAACAAAAACTACAAATGAGCAACCTCAAGTTCAATCAACTCAATCGGATATTCAAGATATGGATTCCTCATTTGACCAACCTTCAAAACTATATTTGACTCTAGAGAATGATCCAAAATGGAATGTAAGCATAGAAAGCTCATCTTTAGAATCAAAATCTCAATCTGAAATCCACTTTGATAGCCAACAACAAGTGATTAATCCTCAAGCAAAGATATCCCTTTTAGAAGTATTACAAATTTATCACAAGGAAATTTTGTTCAAAATACCTAGCCAACAATTTGTTCCTCATCATATTTTCTCTAAGAACATAATTAATGGTATAAACCCTCTTGAGGTTAACCATATTTCATTCTATGATGAGGATATTCCTTCCTCTACTCCACAAGAAGACTCCTATCTTTACATTACAGGATCTAGTAAAGAAACACTTGTTAGAACTATCATGGTAGATAATGACTCCTCTCTTAATTTATGCACTTATCAATTATTCCAAAAACTCAAATCAAAGGAAGAAGATCTTAATGAATCAAATGTTATTATAAAATCTTTTAACAATGAAATTCAAGAAGCTCAAGGTACTATAATTCTTCCCCTTAATATTGGATCCAAGATCCTGGATACTTTATTTTATGTGGCATATTGCCCTTCACCTTACAACCTACTTCTCAGAAGTCCTTGGATTCATACGATGAGGGTTGTCCCTTCCACTCTTCACCAATGTTTGAAGTTTGAAATTGCAAATAAAATTGTTACCATACATGGTGACCCAACACCATTTGAAGAATATTTAACGGTTGAAACATCAAGTTCTATACATTCTCTATTGTCACAATTATCTTCTATCCATCACTTTTCTTCATCCATATATGATCATCCTTGTTTACCAAATAACACTCATGCATATCTTTCACATATACTTTCTCCATCTTATCAAAACTTGGAATATAATAATAAGAATGAAGAACTTTCTTATATTTCTAATATTTTATTTTGTAACATGATCAATTTTACACATATAAAAGTCAAATCTTTTGCTACATTATTCTACATTATAACAAAGCTTTTGTTATCACTACCTTTTATTCATCACCTTCTATTCTTACCTTCACCTCAACCAGATTATCCTTCAAAACCTCCTTTGATTTTGAAGCAACCTTAGACATGCTATACTCAAATAACCTTGTATAGTGTATATAGATCATCTTGTATATACCACCAATTTCAATTCATAAATTAAAATCAAAATACAAAAAAAAATCAAAATCCTCAAAATCTTCAAAAAAAATACTAATGCAACTAAGGACCTTAAAGGTAAATTTGAGCCCAACTGGCTTGGACCATACATTATTACTGCTAAATTTGAATCAGGAGCATATAAATTATCTACCTTAGATGGTAAAGAACTTAAAGAACCCATGAATATTTTGCATCTTAAACGTTACTATGCATAAATTTGGTCATCCTTCATCCTTGTATATACTTTTTTTCAAAATCACTATCTTATATTTCTTTCAAATTTATAAAAATCCAAAAACATCAAAAATATTCATAATCATCCAAAATCTTCAAAACTATCTATTGCATTTATTTAAGGCACTTGTTAAATTTTTTCTGCTCAAAATAAAAAATAAAACCAAAAATCAAAATAATGATAAAAATATAATAACAGCTATATGCTTGAAACCAAATAAAATAAAGAAGAAAGAGAGAGTCCACATCCTCAAAAATTTTCTCAAAAGTGTTCATATATATTTTCTTACAATCATTGCAGTTGTATGTTTCAAATTATTTTTGGATAAATTAGCATTTATGTGGCATCCCTCACTTGCACACTCACAACAATAAATATCTTGATTTTATCTGGCATGATTACTAATCTCTCTTATATCAAAGTTCACAAAATTCACTTAAATAAAGTTTGAGCATAGAGAATTGATCTTGTTATTTACTTAAACCAAGCACATCTTTTCACAATAAAATGATTATATTTGTAATTTCCATGTTTTGCTACATAGTAGAACTGATTTCTTGAGCGAAAAGTTTCCCCTGCTATCCTATCATGCACATGGTCTAGAATCTTTGAGAATTGGCAAAAGGACAAGCTCACCCCTACCCAGAATAAAAATCCCTTGCTCTACGACTAATCCGAGCAAGTATCCCTAGCAAAGAAAAAGAGAAGAAAAGTTCAAGAAAGAAAAAAAGAGAAAAGAAAAATGTTATTTCAGCAATGTTCCAAGCATTATCAAGCAAAAGAAATACAAACAGAAAAATAAGCAAAGTTCAAAAGAAAGCAAGAAAGCAATAAAATCCCTTTCCCTACCCTTTGAAAAGAAAAGAAGGGTTGATGAGCTTGAATCCCTGGAATTCTCAATTATTCGAAAAGTGTGAGGTAAGCCCCATAACAGGTGGTTTGTGCCCAACACTGCTTGGCCTTGGGTAACTCCTAGCCTGGTGATATGTCTGTCACATTAGCGACCTTCTTTTGTACGGACCTATGTCTACTTATGGAGTAGCTAGCTCTTGATAATCCGACCTACATAGTAGCCTAGTATGGTTATATGCATCTACATCATGGTTAATGAACACTTATTTGGTTTCTTCAAATCACTTGTATCATATTATCTTGCTCAAAAACTGGTAAATGAACAATGCAATTGCACACACATTTGTATTTGAGAGATTTTGTGTATCATTATGATAAATCAAGATTGGAAATGAATTCACATATGCACATGGGATTCCTTATAAATCTAACTTTTGTCTTCAAAATAATTTGAAATATTATTTTTGCAACTTGTTTGGAATAAATCAAGTACAGTCGTTTACTACAAAGACAACTATATAATACAAAAAAAAAAAAATTTCTTTCAAAATATACAAAACATAAACATATATATCTGGTTGACTTTCGCGACGATGGTATAGTTTCAAAACCAAAATTGGAATTTTTATGCCTAGCGCAAGTCCTCCTTTTCATATTTTCTGTTCATCAAAAATCAATCAGGCAATAAAACTATTTTTTTGGATTTTCGCGATGATGGTATAAGTCTATACCTACATATTCTATGCCTAGCGCAAACCATTGTAACAATTTTATTCCCCATTTATTAAAAATCATGAAAACCATATGACTTAATTCATTATTTTACACAAATTATGCTTTTCAAAAGCAAACACATTTTCATTATTTCATGTCATTATGTCAACCTTTTGCAATGATGGTATAATTCCTAAAGAATTATCCAAAAAATTTATCACACTTAGGAATTTATGCCTAGCAAAAATCATTTGAACATTATTTCATGCACAAATATTTTTTATAAAAATCTGAAAACAAACCATCATCATCATCATCATTTGCACCATTGCACCAAAGTCTTAAGACAGTTTCTTAAGCACTCTTTTACTTTTTAACAATATTTCTATAAATGGGACTAGCTTGACGACCGAGTGAGCAACGACTCCATGAAATGGTCTATAATAGCGACAATGTCCTTTGAAATTATTGTTAGAAGTCTCTTTTTATTTTTACATTTCATTACAACAAATCAATTTGTTACATCAGATTATTTCATTTAAAATATCACCGCATGACATTCAAATTATATCTCCAACGACATAATTACATCCAATCATCACATCAATCAAACATTAAAAGCCTCATAAACATACACAAGACACAAGTCATATGATCAAAAATATCTCATCTATATATATCACAAATATATGTACATCATCAAAACTGGATTGGTATGCCACAATATGAACCTCGGCATACTCAATCCTCTATCAACAAAAACAAATATAATACAATGTCAGTGTCCAGCCCTCTAGCCTCGAGAGCCCCTCGAGCTCTCTGCCTCATCTCCTCCCCCGCCCTGAGGTGGACGAGGTGGCCCCATCGTAGTCTGTGTAGTCCTCGTCCTCGATCGGGACGTGGTCCTCGATGACCCGATCCTGATCGGATCTGCGATGTTAGCTGGCAGGGGTAGTCTATCCGCCTCTGGCACCAGCTGGAAGTATAGTGTCTGGTAAAATGTCAGTTGGGCGATAGCCCGTGTCAACTCCCCAGAGCTCGCCCCTCCGCCCCGTGCCCTGAGGCGTGCAATCTCATCCCGTAGCTGTGACACCTCAGCCCGGTGTTGTGCAGCCGCATCCTGTAGCGTCTGCACCTGAGCCTGCAGATGATCTCTCTCCGCCCGGAGAGTAGCCATCTCACTACTCTCTCCTGTGTCCACACCCTTGCCCTTATCGGGCGATGGTGGCCTCTGTGGAGATGGGGGTCTCGCCTCCCTCCTCTCCCTCTCTCTCTACCGTGGCCGCTCCTGTGCCTGTGGCCTCCTCGCCTCTCTCCCATCGTGACCCTGGGCTGCCTCCATCACCGCCTGGCATCGCCTCCCTATCCGACGCACAACCGCATGGATCGGACCCTGTGCCCTCGTCATTCGAGGAGGGCGGATGCCTGCGTACCAGGCATCGTAGCCATCGGCTACTCCTGTGTCGTCCCCATCCACTGGCTGGATGGGGGCATCATCTGTGTCCTGGCTCCAAAACCGCTGCATGTCTGGAGCCCCGCTAACTGTAGTGTTATCCCGGACAGTCTGGGAAAACTCGTAATCTCTGAGGGATGGGATCCCCTATTGTAGATCGAACTATCTCAAAACTCGGTCGTACCTATGGAGCTCCACCTCTCCCCTCTCCATCCTCAGCCAGCAAACTCGCCTAACGTGAGCTAACTCCTGTCCATCCTCTGGACACCCTGGATGCTCCCTCCATGGCCTCCAGGTGATCTGGTCCGGGACTAAGTCATCTAGTAGCCTCCGGGACATCGGCAGGTCGATCCATCGTTGTGCCCCTCTCCGGAGCCACCAGTAGAAGACTCGGGGCCTCTCCCCGTCAACCCCTATCAGAGGAAGCCCTATCGGCCTCCGCACCGTAATGTGCTCCCAGCACCAAACCTATAGTAGCGATGTCATGACCAGACATCGGCCGCCCTTGTACACGACCCCATATAGGATCCTGTACAACCGGCATAGAACAAAACTGCCCCATGAGAACCTATACCCGTGGTCCCGCATATCACAGATCACATCTACGAGCATCCACGGCACCCTGCACCCGCTCTGGTGGCACAGCAGAAGTCCACCAACTACTCCAGCTAGAACCCGTGTGAGTGTAGATGCCCCAGGCATCTGGCGCAGTGCCTCGATGTTAACTCCGCCCTTCTCTAGGGCGAAGCTCGGGTCACCGCACAGTCGTCCCATAGCGCGGCCCTGATTGGTCGCAGGTGTAATCAGCCGTCCTTGTATGGGGATTCTCAGAATCCTCCATACATCCTCCAAAGTGGGAGCCATCTCCCCTATAGGTAGCCGAAAACATGAAGAGCCCGGATACCACCTCTCTGCTAGGGCCGTCAGTAGCCCCATGTCCGTAGAAACTTGTGGCATCTCTGCCACATGCGTAAGTCGGCCTGTGCCAGCTGATCCCGCTCTGCCTGTGTGAGAGCGGCCAAGTCATCTCTCAACCCGTCGTATTTCCACTCCCTGCTCTTTAGTAATCCTCTCTGCAAACATAAACAACAAAACAACAAGCAATCATTAATCAATAATTCAAGTAATCAATAATGTAAGTTAAAAATTTAATCTTGTGCAATTGATGATATCGCCCACTATTGGACGATATCGTCCCAAATTTGAGCATAATCGTCTCCGATTTCGTAGTTCGAAATCGTCCCTAATTTGACGAAATCGTCCCCCTTTCGACGATTTCGCCCTCGGGCGAAATTGCCGAAATTGAGACGATTTCGTCGAAATCGGGATGATTTCATCCCGACGACGTCGACGGCCCAAAAACGGCCGCGATGCTCAAAAATCATCTAAAATCTACCTAAAAAGCATGTAAAATTAAATTAGAGCATTCTAGAACAGTCTGGACTCTTACCCGTAGACCGCGTCGGACCTCTGTCGATCTGTGCGTCGTCTCCACCATTTTTGCTTCAGAGCTCCAAAAACCAGAAAATGAACAGTAAAAATGAATTAGGGTTTTACCCTATTTTTCTTAATTTTATTCAAAAATTTTTTTTTGCTTTTCTGCGTTTTTACCTCAAACGTTCGATTTGGGTAAAAACACGGAGGGGGCACCATAGTAAGTCGTCGTACGATTCGACCAAGAATCGTCGCCTAAAAATGGGAATAATTTTTGCTTTCTCGTAGATCGAGAAGAACTCATCTTTAACGCATTTTCTTCGAAAAATTCGCTAAAGAGGGGGCAAAATGTAGCACCCTAAAATTGGCACAGTAAAAATTCCAATAATTACATTCACCTTAGTAAATAATTTAAAATTCAAATTTAACCTCCCAAACCGCCCGTTAACCGCCGAGAAATCCGTTTCCCCCTTTTTCGTGCCATTTTTAGAGGTTGTTTTGACCGTTTGACGATATCGTCGCCGATCAGACGATATCGCCCCAAATTTGACGATTTCAGTCTGGACTAGGACGTCCAGACGATCTTGTCGCAAAACTGATTTTGCAAAGTTGGAATCTGTTCCAACGGGTCTCCAATCTAGGCAGAAGCGTGTCTGCGCCATTGGGACCCTCCCCCGTTGGAGATCTCCCAAATTGGGATGATCTCCAACCTCCTAACTACTCCCCTAAGCCTATTTAGTCTCTAGGATTTTCCCTTCCCAACCCCTGGCCCGAAATTCTCTGCAAGTTAACTCCATTCACGTTAAAACATCCCTATTTTCCATTTGCACTAGTTCCACATCAATTTTGTTGCAGGTACATCACTGTTTTTCAGTCGGAGCCAGCACCTATCGTCGTCGATGAACCTGTTCAGATCGGAGGCGAACCTGTCGAATTCGAGGCGATTTCGTACTGATGCGAGACGATCTCAACTGCAGTCCGTATTAAGGCAATCAGTGCCTAAAGTTTGCGTTTCTCAACCTTTTCTCTGTCATTTTATTCTGCAAATTAGATAGTCTATTCAGTGTTTTATGTCATTTTGCATTTGGAGTTCACCCATTTAGATTAAGTGCATAATTAAATCCTAATTATCATCTAATTAGCACGATTCATTTCTGTCTCTGTGTTTAAGTTCCAGTTTGATAACATTGCTGCCATTTTATATCATTTCCCTCTGTTAGCATTGTAGCACTTTTTGTATTTTGCATCTATTTTCGGTTTTGCAGGTCTCTAACGAATTCGTCAGATCTCAGACGATCTTGTCTGATTGCAGATGATTCTGTCGAATCTCAGACGATCCAGACTGCTTCAACATCAGAATCTTCTTCAGACATCCGGATCAGGTATTCCTCATTTGTATTCTGTAATCTCTCTATTTTTCTGTCTTTAAATTTATTTTTTGTATTCATTGAACTTGCATTTTCATATAGATTAATCTAGATTCATTCGGCCAAACCTAGGATATGAGTGCTTAAGGTTAAAAATGAACACATTTAAACACATTCCAAAACCTAGGCGTGGAAACTGTCGTTAAATGTTTCCTGGTGAACCCACCATCCATCGAAAAATCATCAAAATACACCTCCCTTGAGAGGCGGGACCTTCGCAAAGTCCTCTCAGTCCGAGGTACCGCGACATCCTTTTCCCATCCTCCTTTCGGGCGCGGATCCAATAGCCTGAAGGTAGGGATGCGAAAAATTTGGAGCGATACAACCACTTACAGGAGCATGGTTGGGAGTCTGATGTTTCTCACCAACACAAGGCCTGATATTCAGTATATTGTTTCTCTTGTTTCAAGGTTTATGGCTGATCCATCATAACTACATTTTCAAGCAACTAAGAGAATTCTAAGATATGTAAAGGGTACATTGTATTTTGGGATCCATTACCACCAATGTAATTCTATAAAATTAGTTGGCTTCAGTGATAGTGATTGGGGAAGCAATATAGATGATAGAAAATCTACATCAAGGAACTGACTTAGTCTAGGGTCAGGACTAATTACATGGAGTTCCAAAAAGCAGACTGTTGTAGCATTTCTACCTACTGAGGCTGAGTATATAGCAATCACACATGCTAGTACTCAAGCATAGAACGACAAAGTGGTCCTACAAGATTGTACTATAAAAATATGAGTGCCATTCAATTGGCATATAATCCTATCCACCATAGCTGATCAAAACGCTTTGATATAAAGTATCACTTCATTTGAGACATGATGGAGAACCAGGTAGTTGAGCTTAAACATTGCATAACTTTGGACAACATGACGAATATCTTCACCAAAGGCATTACTAAATCTCAATATATAAAGCTAAGAGATTATCTTGTCAGCCCTCTCAAATTTAAGGGGAGAATGTTAGCATTTAACCTTGGTAATGTTAGCATTTGACTTTGTTATGTCAACAGTAGTTTGACAGTAAGTGTTTAGTCGGTAGGTTAGAAGAGGAATTTGTTTTGTTTTTCTCTTTACCTCGCTATTTTCCCGTTCCACAATTAGCTATTTTTTAGTTTGTAGTTGATAGCTTTTTCTAAGCTATATAAGGTTGTAATGTTTTATTTCAATATTAACATGAATTTTGCAAATTCAAAATATGGATATTTATTTCAAGGTTATTGCTGCTCATGTAATCACTTTGGTCATAAAGCAATCCACTACAGGGTTCATGACAAAAATAATTATGGCTTCACCAAGAGGAACTTCAAGTAATTTGCACCTTCCAATAACTACAACAACAGGTGTTACAATTGCAATAGTCTTGGGCATAAGACCAAGTGGTGTAGAACAAAGTTTTTGGAACTTCCAGAGTCGAGCAAGAACAGGAACACTCAAAAGGATCAAAAGAGTATGATTAAAAAGGTGTTGAAAAAGAAGGTTGAAAAAGGAGAAGAGCATTGTATGTTGGGAGTAGATTTAATCCCACCCCAAAATTAATCACCTCAAGGAGAGGAGGTGGTGAGGGGGCTAAGCTAAGAGTCTTATTTTTAGCCCCAAAGGAGTCTATTTGTCATTTATGTCAAAGGGGGAGAGATTTGAGTAAGGGGAGAGCATTTAGTCAGGGGGAGCAGTTTCTCATGGGGAGAAGAATTGGAATCCAACAGTTTGAAAACGAATTTTTAGAAAGGGTTGCCATCAATGACAAAGGGGGAGATTGTTGGAAATTTTGAGTATATTGTGTTGTCATTGATGTCAAAGGATTGATGTCATAGGTTGATGTCAAAAGAGAAGATGTCATTGGTTGTCATTGATGTCAAGGAAAATAATTCTCAAGGCACAATTATTATTCTAAGGAAGGCACAAGTTTATATATATTTTTGAATATTATAATGAAGGACAAAAGACCTAAGAGTTATTTGGAACAATGGTTTAAAATTGAAGGCAAGATATTAATATTATTGAAGGTAATATTATTAATTGTGAAGGCAAGGTTCAAAAGGATTAATATTATAATATAAAGATTTCAAGTTATAATATCATTTGAGCGCCAAGTAATTGAAGGTAATTTGAATTAATTTTGATTAGAGTGGTCGACGTCATATGGTGTGAAAAAGACAAGGTGGACTGACGTTGGAAGAAGAGGAAATTAAAACATATTAATACCCCATGCCTAAATTCATTTTGGTTGGTATTCGAAGTTCATGCAAGCAATAATCTTGACATTCGATTCATTGTACGCGATAGAGAAGGAAAGGAAAGGAGAGTGATTCTACAACAAACGGTGGAGTTTATGTTTAGATTGGTGCATATTAAATCCCATATAGCCAGCTAGACTAGCTAGTGGCTGAGACAATGTGAAGGTGTTGTGGGAGGAGGTTTTGGGTTCAAAACCCATCGCAGACTATTTTTTATTGTTTGTATGAGATCACGATAGGAGGAAGTAAAAGGTAATTGATACCTCTGTGTTCTCACAAGTTGTGTTGGCTTAGCCGATTGTGACCCCTTGGTTGGATTCCTTGCTCTCATGAGGTGAGAGGTTTGAATCACATTGAGGGTAGAATAAAAGAGGTATTTATTTATTTTTACTATATTTTGATTTTGTTGGGAGTTATAACGTTGAGTTGTCATTTATTTGTGCTATTTGACTTAGGGATTCATAAGGGCAATAAGTGTTTTTATTTTGGAAAATGCTTTAGAAAATAAAAAGGGAAATTGTAGTCTTTAAAAGTATTATTTTTAATATGCAAAAGTTATGAGTTATAAGGTGTTAAATGGTTTAATAATTGTGTGTATTTTTTGCATGGTGGAAGAAAGTTTAAAGGTTTTTTTCTTTTATTAAAAAACCCTGTTTTGAGAAAGTAAAAGGAGTATAGAGCAATATTTTTGTGCATTATTTTTGAGGAAAGGTTTATGTGATTGTTTTGAAAAGAAGATTGGCTAACCTCTTGAGGTGGCAAAAAGAAAATTATTTTGGAACAGGTTTTGAGGGCACACCTTCATCAAAGAAAGTTAAGAGGTATGTTAACATTATTCCTTCTCTAAGGTGGTTGGTTGAGCAAATATTTCAGAATTATAAGGTGGAGATAAAAGGGTTGATTATTGTGTATTGTTGGAAATATTTGAGCTAGGGTTTGAGAACAAATTGTGCATCATTAATTAGTAAAATTGGAAACACTTGAGTTAAGATTTTTGAGAACAAATTGTGCATTCTTGTTGAAAGAATTTGTGCATTGACGTGAGGGATATTGAATGTGAATGGGCAAGTGTTAGAGATCAATTTTGTGAAGTGAAGTTATACACTAGTTTGATTTGATTTGAAAGGGATTTGCAAGAGGTAAATATTGGATTGGATGAATGCAAGATCTGTGAATGTGGAGAATATATTGGGTATTTGATAATATCATTCTCTATGTGTTCAAGAGGTTAAATGAATTCTAGGTATAATTTGTTTGAACTACCTAGTTGAATAAAGCATTTCTGAAATAGATATAAGCATTGTTTATATGCAAGATTTGGAAATGTTTGAGCAGGTTCTATGAGCATCATTGAGGTAGATTTGAGCAAGTCTTGTGAGAATACTTGAAGCAGCATTGAGGTAGATTTGAGCAAGTCTTGTGAGAAGACTTGAAGCAGATTTGGGTAGTAATAGAGAGCAGGTTTGAGACATATTTGTGCTAACCTTGTAATGAGGTTTGGTGTAAATTTGGGTAGAGATAGAGAGCAGGTTTGAGGTAGATTTGTGCATGTAATGTGTGCAGATTTGGATAAATTTTTGAATAGAGTTAGAGCAAATTTGTGCTAGCCTTATAATGAGGTTTTGTGCAGATTTGGATAGATTTGTGAGCAGATTTGGAGTAGATTTGTGCTAGCCTTGTAATGAGGTTTGGTGCAGATTTGGGCAGATTTGTGAGCAAAGTTGGAGAAAATTTGTGCTAGCCTTGTAACGAGGTTTGGTGCAGATTTGGACAAATTTGTGAGCAGAGTTGAAGCAGATTTGTGCTAGCCTTGTAACGAGATTTCATGCAAATTTGGACATATTTGTGAGTAGATTTAGAGTAGATTTGTGCTAGCATTGTAATGAGGTTTGGTGCAGATTTGAGATAAAGTTGAAAGCAGGCTTTAGAGTAAACTAGAGTAGAGGGTATAGAGTTCTCCTATGAAGAGAGATCCACAAATTAGAGCAAAGGGGATAGAATTCTCCTGTGGAGAGAGATACACAAATCAGAGCAAAAGGGATAGAATTCTCCTATGGAGAGAGATCCATAAACCAAAGCAAAGGGGATAGAGTTATTCTATGGATAGAGATCCACAAACTAGAGAAAAGGGGATAGAGTTCTCCTATGGAGAGATATCCACAAAATAAAGCAAAGGGGATAGAGTTCTCCTATGGAGAGAGATCCACAAACCAGAGCAGAGGGGATAAAGTTCTCCTATGGAGAGAGATCCACAAATAAGAGTATTGGGGATTGAGATATCCTTTGGACATATGTCTATAAATATTGTAATAGAGAATTGGTTCTCAAGAAATATGTTGAGAAAATTTATAAGAAATATTTTCTCCATGGACGTAACCTACATTGGGTGAACCACGTTAATTTTGTGTCTCTCATGTGTGTGATAATTTGTACATTGTTTTGTTATTGCTATTGATATTGCAATTGATAACATTGGATAAAATTATTTGAGAAAGAAAAGTAAAATTTTACCTTATACTGTTCACCCCCCTCTCAATATAAACTTGTGTTCTTTAGCCTATTCCTATACTTATTCCTCAAAGACTTATTATTGATAAGATCCTCAAGCAAAGGTGCCTTACATGAAAAGAGGAAGAGGATAAGATCACCTAGGACCTTGGTACTCTAGGTGTATTCACTGTTCGTGATGGTTATAATGCTTTGCTCCCTCCTTTGTTGAACCTATAGGATGCCTCATGGGATAGAGTTTGGGTGGCTAAGGATTGACCTAAAATTTATTTATTTTCTTAGGAAGTGATGCATAGGAGTTGTATCACCTATTATAACCTTATGAAGAGAGGTTTTTATGGCCCTTCCAACTGCATCATGTGTAAATCCCAAGAGGAGACACTTTATGATCTGCTTTTCCAGTGTGCATTTGCAAGATAGTTGTGGAAAAGGTTGTTAGACATCTTAAAGATTCACCTAAAATTTTAGGTGACTCTTTCTAATATCTGGGAGATTTGGAAATGTAGATAATTCAAGAATACCTCCATTCATCTAGGCTGGTCCCTAGGCACAAGTTTCATTTGGTGGCACATTTGGCTAGAAAGAAATTCCAAATTTTTTAGAGAGGAGTTCAGTCCAATGGAGTTGGTTTAGCATAAAATTGTTACCAAGATTTTTGAAACTATCAAAGCTCACTTTAGGGATAAGAAAACTTAGGTGAATGAGGGGACTCCTAAGACACAGAAGTTGGGACCATGGCAACCCCCTCCCCCAAGTTGGGAAAATATTAATTTTGATGGTGCATCTAAGGATAACCTGGGGGCTGTAGGCATTGGTTTTCTTAGAAGAGATTTCAAGGGTAAGATCCTCCATTGGGAGATAGAGGGTCTTGAAAGGGCTACTACCAATAAAGCTGAAGGACTGACTATTAGATAAGGTTATCTCATGCTTGAGAGAATGGGGTTAGAAATATCATAGTTGAGTTTGAATCACAAATTATGGTGGGATTTCTAGATACTATTAGAAATTTCAGACCAAATATTTGGAGGATATGAAACATTGTGAGCCAAACTAAGTCCATTTGGTAGTATTTTGAGTATGTTAACCTGGTCTATGTTGATAGATAAAATAATGTAGTGGTTGATTTTTTGGCTAAACATGGCAATGAAAGTTCAGTTGGATACATGTTGAATTCTAATCAGGATAGGGACACTTCTGAATGGCTGGAGGTGAACCAAATGGTTCTTAATTTGGCTAGAAAATACTTAGGTAAGGATGAGGATAGGTCCATAGTCCACTGAGTCTTGTGGATCAATGGAGGATGAACAATTATTTTTTGGTTTTTTGGGATAGCAATGGCAGTGTTTGTAGGACTATCAAGCCCCTGCTAGATTACTTAGGATCAGTGGAAAGTAGAAATGGGACTAGGTTAAAAGTTTTTTCTCTTTAGATGGTACCCAATTTAAATTTGGAGATGTTAGTCCTAGTTTTATTTGAATTTTAAGGCTTGCCAAAAGGAGCAGACCTATGACTATAATTTGCTTCTTGTTCTATCAATATAATTTTTTACCTTTTAAAAAAAATATCATTAGATAATTTAATTTAAAGAATTTAAAGAATAGATATTATTATATGTATCTTGTGAACTTCATCATCTGGTTTGTTAAATTACTTTAAATCTAACTATGGTGAAATAATTTTGAATGATATATGAAAAATTATAAGGATTTATTTGATTATTACAATAAATTAATAGAAAATTGTATTTATGTCATGGTTTATTATGAACCTAATGCGCATATTCACATATTTAAGTATATAAATATATTTTCAACAATTAAAATTTTAACATATTAAAATTGTTCATATTACATTAAGGACATACTATATTAATAGTATATTAACCTTTTTTATTAATATTTCTTATATGCATCTATCGTGGGGGTTGAACTTGGTCTCATAACAAAAAATGCAAGTGGTGTCCTTACTAGTAGACCACATGAACATGGATATATCAATATTATTTTCAACCCTCTTCAAAGAAAAACTAAAATCATTGGATAATTTTTAGTGTGGTTAGATCAGTTCCATTTGGTAAGAACCAGAGGCCACACTAAGGATTTCAGTATTTGCTAGAACTAGAGGTCACACCGAGGGAATGAGTATTTACCATAACCATAGGTCATATCAAGTTTAGGATTTTAGTGATATTTTTAAAGAGC
Organism: Wollemia nobilis; assembly: GCA_028583015.1. Classification (NCBI taxonomy): domain Eukaryota; kingdom Viridiplantae; phylum Streptophyta; class Pinopsida; order Araucariales; family Araucariaceae; genus Wollemia; species Wollemia nobilis. The sequence goes on from JAQPPZ010001965.1 coordinate 216,848, forward strand.
CAAGTTTTGATCCAAAATACCAATCATATGGCATCATCACTTGTACAATAGAACTTGTTGTGGAGCTATGAGGAACATTGTAGCTGAGAGGGTTGGATCTAATCAAGGTACTATGGAAAGCTAAAGAGCTATAAAGAACAATGTAATTGTGAGTGCTACGCTTTGATCAAGATATTATGGATGGTTGTGGAGCTATAAATAACAATATGACTAAGAGTGTTGGATTGGTTACAGATACTATGAAAGGTTGTGAAGCTATGAATAATAATGTGAATGAGTGTTGGATCTAAGAAAGGCATTGTGGAAAGTTGTGGAGCTCTAATAATTAATGTTGCTAAGATTGATGGGTCTAATCAAAGTTCTATAGATGACTATGAAGTTATGAAGAACAATGTGGTTGTGAGTGCTAGATCTGATCAAGGTACTATGAAGGTTGTGGAGCTATAAAGAACAATGTAGCTAAGAGTGCTAGATCTAATCGAGTTATTAAGGAAGGTTATGAAGCTATGCAAAAAAATGTGACTAAGAGTAATGGATTTGATTGAGGTATTATGCAAGGCTTGGAACTATGAAGAAAAATGTGGCTAAGAGTGTTGGATTTGAGCGAGGTACTATAGAAAGCTATGGAGCTATGAAGAATAATATGGTTGAGTTATTGATATTATTAAGGTATTGTGGAGCTATATAGAACAATGTGGTTGAGAGTGTTGGATCTAATCGAGGTACTATGGAGAGCTATGGAACTATGAAGAACAATGTGGTTGAAAGTGCTTGATATGGTTGAGGTACTATAGGAAGTTGTCAAACTATGTAGAACAACATGATTAAGAATGTTGGATTTGATTGAGGTATTGTGGAAAGCTATGGAGCTATTAAGAATAATGTGGTTGAGCATGATGGATCTAATCAAGGTACTATGGAAGACTATAGAGCTATGAAGAACAATGCGGCTAAGAATGCTAGATCTTATTGAGGTACTATGGATGATTGTGGAGCTATGAAGAACAATATGACTAAGAGTGCTAGATATGATCGAGGTACTATGGAAGGTTTTGGAGCTATGAGTAACAATGTGGTTGAGATGTATAAGCAACCTGAATTTTAGGCCACTTTTGAAGTTTTAAAGAAATGATAGAGAGGTATCCTTATAAAAAAGAAGATTTTTAGACTACTCTTGTTATTTTTGTTGTTATCAAGCTTATGTTTTAATGAAAATTTTGTATATCAATCCCAAATAGTAGACTCTATTTTATTTTTGGTCGACATTCTTTAAATAAGTGGTGTTCTTATCTCTTGTCTAGTATTTGGGCTTTCAAGCCTCAAGTCTTTGGGCTTTCAAGCCTCAATATAAAAGGGTAAATTACCCTTTCAAAACCCCTTTCTTACCTTTATAAAAAATCATTGGATATTTTACTTCAAAATAATTTGAAGAATATATATTAACATATATTTTCTATGAACTCCATTTGTTTCCTAGCTTACTCAAATTCCAATCATCACTAATGCTTTTGAATGATCGTGTAAATGTAAAAAATTCCAAGGCTTTATTTGATAATTAGATGTATTATTATAGCATATGGAATCACTATTGTATATATGACATGGTTTATCATAAATAAATAAATAAATAAATAAATAAATAAATAAATAAATAAATAAATAAATAAATAAATATATATATATATATATATATAAATAAATAAATAAATAAATAAATAAATAAATAAATGTAAAACACGTCACCTAAAAAAAATAAAAAAAAACCACTGTATTATCCCTACCAAGACAAACTAAATACCATTTAATATACATATATTTTTCAATAATATAATTATATAAAATACAATAATTTCTAGTTTAAACATCCAATTTCAAACTTATATTATCAACCGATAAAGGAACCATGTCAAGAAATAAAATATTTTAGTGCCTTTGATATTTGGTAGTATTTTTCGTAGTTTGAATTCTGGTCTACATATTTAACATAATAAAATAATATTAATTGTTCATTAATTTTGACCAATTTAGCTGGACCCTAACACAAAATGATGGCCTTTCTCTACGGCTTCAAGAAGTTTTAATGCATGCAACCTGTTAGCGGAAAAAATGATAACTTAAACATTAAGAGTAGAAGTGAGCTCTGATAAATAATAATTACAAACACACCATGATCTAATGCATGCAACCCGTTAGCGGATAAAATAATAACTTAAACATTGAGAGTAGAAGTGATCTCTGATAAATAATAATTACAAACACACCATGATCTAATGCATGCAACCCGTTAGCGGACAAAACGAGTTTCCTTGTGTTAGATCTCCCCGTCCCATAACTCTTCAACAGTTTTATAGGGGCCAGTGGAGGCATTCACAAACATATCCCCACGAAATGACTTCCTCTATTCAATATTTTTCATCTTCTCATGGTCTTCCATGTCCAAAGACCAATCAAATATATGAAAATTTTCAGTGATTCTATCCTTATTGTAGCTTTTCGAAAGCACGCTTACACCTTGCTCTATTCCCCATCTCAACAGTACCTGAAATTAAAGTTGGAAATCCATATCATCTCTATGTCAGTTTGAAACCCGAGACATGCTTGTCACCACAAAGAAATTTTTGAACTTAAAAGCAACACAAATACCTGAGCTCGTGTCTTTCCGTGCTTTTGACCAATTTCTTGAATAACGGGGTTCTCCATGATGACATTTGAATCCCACCAATTATTGGGAGCTCCTAGCGGAGACCATGCACTTACATGAATATTGTGCTTGTTGCAAAGCTCTCTCAGCTTTTTCTGCTGCCACATACGATGCATCTCCACCTATCATGCCACGTCATAGTATAATTATAAATAATTTTTTGTTAAAAAAAAAAACTTATATGAAGCTTATGTTGGTGGTGGAGGCCTCATTAGTAATGATAGAGGTCAGATAAATCACCAAGCTGAAGTAAGGGCGATGCTTACGGGCCTTCGATTTGGGTTTTAGGAGAATTGTTCCGGAGGGGATTCCAAAAATATTATAACTTCCTTTCAAAAAGGGAAGCTATATAATTTTAGCAACCATGATATGATTATGATATTGATAATTAGATGCTATCTTCTTCTTCTATGGAGTATTCTATAGCCATAGTAGAATAACTCTTTGAATACTTGACTATTCCTTTCCATATGCCAAGTCTCATGACTCTTGGCTTCTCTACTTGATACTTGCATATTTGATGAACACTTGACTCTCTATTTTATGCACACTTATACATGACTCTTACACTTCCATAGCTTTCACACTCTAATCGAAGATACTTGTACACATATTTACATTATATTTGCACTCTTACATATAAGATAGTTGTGCACATAGACTCAACCTACATTTGCACACTAATTCATATGACACTTGTGCATTTCCTATACATTCTAACTTTACGTAACACTTGTGCATTTCCTACAGATTCACACTTACATAAAGGGAAATATTACTCACACTCTAAACTATGACTCAACCCTAATCTAATATTTACATATGTACCATGAAGTTACCATGGGGTACATTAGGATGTATCAAATAATGTAATATACTCCAACATGATGAAAAGACCTTATACAAATGGTTACCTCTATACTTAACCAAAGAGTCTATCTAGGTTGTCTTTGGTTAAGTACTATAAGACAATATAACAAATCCTTGGTTAAGTCATCTATGATCCTCATATTGTTCCTAGTTTTTTTTTTGGCATTTTGGTGACTTTTGGAGGAGGTGAAACCCTATTTTGCTTCCCCATCATCTTCCAATAATCCAAAGCTAGCTCTAGTGGTTGAGATTGAAAATTGAACTTTGAGGATCCTGGCTCAGGGTTAAATTCAAAATTGTTCTCAACACCCATTGCCACTAAGTCTTGCATAAGGTTCTTAGACACAAGGATAATTGATTCAAGGCGAATAGGAGGTGACTACAAGGAGGTGCAAAGTATTTCAATGAAGGACTTTGGTGGGGAGTGGGTTAGAAGGAGAAAGGGTTTCTTTCATAGATGTGTTTGTTTTGTCCTCATGAGGAGATTGATTGGGACTAGGGTTTCATGGTTTGTTCCTAGAATTGGAGCCTTAGAGGAGTTTGTACTAGTAGGTTTTAATAATATTGACCAGCTACTTTGGACAATATTTTGTCAAGTGTTCTATTTCCTTACAATAAAAACAAACATTTGAGAGATTAAAGAATCTTAGCAGCTAGACAAAACTAACCTTTCTAGCCTGAATCTCAATAGAAGGGAAAACCTCAAAGATGTTGACTTCAACACAAAACTTAGGGTGAAGGTAGATACTAGAGAGCTTTTTGCTAGACTTATTATACCAAAGAATTTTCCCTAATAGTTTCAGAAGTGTCCTTAAAAACCTATGAAAGTAGAAAGGTACATACAACAATTCTATTCATTGAGGGTACTTAGATCTTAAAAACTCTTTAGGATGGAATTCAAAGATTAACCTTGCAAAAAAATGTTTGTCCATAAATACTTTAAATCAAAGTGCATGGTAATCTAAATATATAGAAACTTATTAAACATAACACTTACATATCCTTTACCTAAACCACAAACTAAATTTAGAAGTCTCCTTATTTTTGTGAAGCCAAAAGATCTTTTGAAAAGGCCAAGACGATGGTCCTAGAAGATATATCAACTAGTAAAAGAATATAACAAAGTGACATATAATTGTTTGCATGGCCTTTGACTTTTCTTAAAATTTTGTGTATTGACAACAATAGTAACAAATAGAATATAAGAGGGAATGTCAGCAGATGGCTACTGGTTATCAGCTACCACAGAAGTACAGGTGAAAAAAAAAAAAAATTAGGACCGGAAGAAATAGGTTCGATTGAAGAAGCCTTCGGTAGCCCATTGTCTTCCTAGAAAACGAAAGGAGCTTCTAAAGACCCCACCTCCTAAAAAAACAACATAGTATCTTCCAGGCGCATTGCTCACCCGACCATGGCTGTGTCCAAATCCTCAACGAAATATTGAACTAACCATCCTCATCAACAATTCTATCCTACCTGCTTGACAGAAAGCTTTGAAATTTGACATAAATATTACCTGGTCGACGGCAGGTGGGATTTTGGCATAACTCAAGACGTCTTCAATCTTTTTAGTGGAGAAGTTGCTAAGCCCAATGGCTTTGGTAAGCCCCAACTCCGCGCATTGTTCCATACCCTGCCACGTAGACTTTATATCCACAGGCAAAAAGTCCTCTTCTTTGAAACGAAGAGATGATGCCTCTTGTCGCAACTTCACAGGCCAGTGAATTAGGTACAGATCTACGTATTCCAGATGTAAAGTTCTGTGCATCACAAATTAATTTACAATGAGAAACAGCTCTGCAAACTACAGAATATGTGGCATTGAAATATCAAATATCAGTAATATTGAAGCCCTACTCTAAACTGGTTTTGAGAGCAGAAACAGGGTCGTCGTGTTGGCTATTCCACAGCTTGGTAGTGACGAAAACTTCTTTTCTTTTCACAAGGCCATTTTGAAAGGCTTGATTGAGAGCTTGTCCCAAAGGACGTTCCGAGTTATAAGAGCTAGCGGTATCAAAGTGCCTATAGCCCACCTACAAATGTTTGCATACAATAACAATCAACTACTCTGTTTATTTTTGTAAGTTAATGGAAAGATGGACGACTAAGAAGAATATATCGGGCATTGAATTTTTACCTGCAGAGCAATGGCCACGGCTGCCTTAATCTCCTCCTCGTTCTGATTGAGAGAAGCAGTTCCGAGGCCGATCAACGGAATCTTTTGCTCCTGTATGTAGTTCAGCCGTTCCTTCGCAAACACCCATATCTAACAATTCGAACCACATTAGTTTCAAGATTGCTAACAACTTGAGTCATATTATTTTGATTTGGTTAGTATGAGAAATCTTTATGTATAAGATGAGTAGTTTCCTCCTAATCATAGCAAAGTCTAGAGTAGTTTCTTCCTAATCATAATCTAGTATAGAGTTATGCTTATCAATAGGAAATTTAATACACAACCACCACACACCCACCCCTTCACACACTTGCCCACACCACGGTTTGAACCTTTGATCTCCCGAAGAAGGGCTTGCCCACTCCACGGTTTGAAGAAGAGGCCGAACAATTACGTTATCCCCCTAATACTATAAAATATATTATTTATTTAATATATAATTATTATTTATCATGAGACTATAAATTATATAAGATGTTTACTTAATTTATGATTATTTTCTTGTAAAAAAATATTCTTTATTTAATATATAATTTTTATCAAAATCATATTTCAATGATTACAGAAATACAACTCTATTTATCTTAGTGGGGACAACACAACAGTTTGGGCTTTGATTCTTTTTTGAGAGGTCTAAGGTTCAAACCTGAGTGTGAGAAGGGGGTGAGTGTATGTATGATTGTACATAACAAAAAATACAACCCTATTCCAAAGGATTTAAAATTTAAATCTCTATTTAAAGCTTCATTGTCTCTAATATTAGGTCATTTAGGTTGTACATTTATTTAAAGATCTATGAAAAATATAAATTCATTAAAATTTTAATTTAAAATTTGAATTTATTTCTCTTATTTATTATATAATAATATATTAATTACTGTTTTTCTTTTAAAATAATTATAAGATTAAATTATGGAGTAACTCTTCTTATTATATTTAAGATTGTAATTTTTAATATACACATTAGTGTTTATTAAAAGTGATGATTCAAACTAGAAAACAAGTCCATGCATAAATATGTATATCATAACACATAAAAACTACTTGTTTATGAGATGATACAACATGACTAAGGTAATTGTTGAAGTAAGATAACAAATTTAGATATAGGCTTATTTATCAAAATTGTCGAATTTTTTAGATAAAATTTGAAATTTATAAAATTTAAAACGTTAGCAAACAAATTCCTCGAACAAACCTTAAATTCGTGGATGAAAGAGGAAAATGCATGAGAGAAGGGGAAGACGACTCCTATGGGCCACGAAAGGAGGAGGAGAAAAATAAATACATAGTAGTACCGATTAGGACTTGAGAGATCACGACTCCTAATCCAATATATACGAAATAGATAAATATATATATATATATATATATATATATATATATATATATATATATATAGATAGATATAGGCAATATACAGGTAATATATATGAAAACGCAACTAGGTATTTTCTTAGCATTGCAATATGTAGAAGACTAAATCAAAAGACGAAATGGAGTAGGAAGGCATTTTATGTGAGTATTAACGATAAAAGTGAGGATAAATAGTGTGTCAGAATAATTATTTTTCTTTAATATTTAGGTTTGGCCCGTTGATAATATTTTCTTAGCGCCAATGGGGTGTTGAGTACCAGTTCACCTCCCCATGGGTTTCACATTGCCGGCAAAACGTTTTTCGAGGGAGCTCGGTGATTGTAGTTCAATTGTGGATTTGAGTTTTTTTAGTTACTAATTTATTTTAGATAACATTGAAATGATATATGTACATTTATGTCAAATTTTATTTCGAATTTTTAAACATGTCGAATTTTTTTCGAACTTCAAAAGAGTGTCGAATTCGAATATGAATATATCAAATTTTATTTCGAATTTTTAAACATGCTGAATTTATTTCAAACTTCAAAAGTATCGAAATCAAATACGAACTTGAACTTGATAACTAAGGATATAAGATTGAAATTCAATGTTCAAAACTAACCACCATTGTGAGATTGTGTTTTCAAATTAACAATAAGTCTTTTTCTTTTGTGTAGCATGTGAAGTAGTATATTGGATGGCATAAGTGGGGTCTCCTTCCCACCTAGTGACTCAAATTTGTATAGTTTGACATTCTTATTGCAATATTATTTTCCAAAATAAAATAAGTTACCATTAACAAAACTTTGAAATATAAAGTTGAAAGTCTTACTTGAAAGAATCCTTCCAACATAGAAAATCATTATTATAGAAATAAATGTTTAGATCCTCCCATGATATTTTTATCTACTACAATCAAGTTCAATTCTGATTTTTGTCTAATAAAATTCTTTAATGAAGGTTAGTTTAGCTTATATAATTATAACCTTCAAATATTACTACAATAAGGTGTTAGGGGATATCATATTTGGTACAATATTAAAATTATTCAATCTCAAACTTATTCAACCTTAATTGTAGTTTATAAATAAAATATTAAATATGAAAAGAAATTATCTACTATTATATTAAATTTAGAAAATCCAATAGAGATGCAATTAAAAGGATTCTGCATCTTAAAAAATTACAACATGCTAAAAGGTAAATATAAAACCAATATCATGCAACAAAATTTGGATTTTTATTAAAAGCTTATTGGTTTAGGATGCAAAAAGAAAAAAATACTAACACATGTAGATAGAATGAAATAATGTTAGACAATTTATAAAGTTTTTGTAAAAATATGGTCATCTACATCAACAATAAAACTTGAATAACATGGAATGATATGAAAAGTAAATTGATGCAAACAAAAACAATAAGAAAAAGAATTGAAACAAGACATAGGGGTCCAAGTACCTTTTTCAAAAATACAATATAGTTTTCTTCAAAAAGGGCTAAAACTCAACCAAGGTTTTACATATTTAACTTACAACAGTTGATCCAAAGAGGAAGCTAAACTATAAGTATTGCAAGAAGATTCAATGTATAGAAAATAACTATTGAAATTTGATTATAGGTTAACCTAAAAAGAATAAGTATGAGGTAATATTATTTAAGGAGTAAGTTCATTTCCTTTAATTAGATCTATATTAGTTATGAAAGATATCAAAATTGACCAATGTTAGACTTTAGCATGGTAGAATTGGCCATTTGAACTTTAATACAATGTAATAAATGACTTGATTGACAAAAATTATTGGATTTCAAGTAGAAAAATATGGAGAGATCAAGCATTATCAAGTATATCTTCTTGAGAAAATGTTAAAATTACAATTTCTAAAATATTTAAAAAGTGTCCCAGTGAGGGCAACGCAACGGTTTGGGCTTTGGTTCTTCTTCAGGAGGTCCAAGGTTCAAACCGTGGCGTGGGTGAGTGTGTGAGGGGGTGGGTGTGTGTTATTAAAAAATATATTAAAAAAGTAAAGTTATTGGTGTATTAGACTTGATTAATATAGATATAAGTGGTTTAGTGTAAACTAATTCTCTTTAATGTGTAAGGTATGTAGCAACATCCACTAATAATTATTCTAATAATATCATCCATTGAATCAAACAAAAATCAATAATTTTGAATACGTAAAATCTTATAAAAAATATACTAAGAAATTGACTTGTTAGTGATAATGCTATTGAGCATAACTCAACAAAATTTGAGCCATATTGTACACCAATGGAATATCTAGAAAAATAAGATATTTTTATTATCCTAAATAAAAATGGCATAGAAGAGAGGATGTACCAATAAATAGTAGATAATTCCCAAATAGTGCTTAAAGCTAGCAAATTATTAAGGGATTGATGTGGAAGAATCCATTACTAAATAAAAAACTAAAATGATTGGCAAATTGTTTAGTTAACCGCCAAAACCTAGAAGTAGAAATGAAGTAGTGGATGTAGAAGAAAAAAATAAAAGAACAAAGTAGACAAGAAGAAGATAAAAATAGTGAGAAAAGAGAGTGGAATAGATGTAGAGGTGGATACATGAATAAAAGAGAAGCTCTAGAAAAGAGAGAATGTGGAGAAGAATGATTTGAAGCAAAAAGAGATGTTTTTTTGAAAAAATTGAAAAAACTTGTATTAAAACAAAGATCAATTACAAAAGGGAGTAAACACATCCCAGCCGAGAGCAAAGAAGCAAGATTACAACAAGGCGCGAAAACGCGACATGTCGCGAAATCGCGACATGTCGCGATATCGCGACAACAACCCAACCGAGGCCGCGCCAGAGCAACAAGTCGCGAAATCGTGACAGCCAAGCCCCGAGGCACCTAAACACCAAAAGTGTCACGAAATCGCGACGGCACAACCCCCTGGCGCCCAATCACCAAAAGTGTCACGAAATCGCGACGAGATTTCCAAATGGCGCCTGTTCACCAGAAGTGTCGCGATATCGCGACGAGTTTTCCCCTTGGCGCCAGTGCTTCAAAAGTGTCGCGATATCGCGACGAGTTTTCCCCATGGCGCCAATTCTCCAAAAGTGTCACGAAATCGCGACGAGTTTTCCCCTTGGCGCCCAAACTGCACAAGTGTCGCGATATCGCGACGAGTTCTCCCCTTGGCGCCCATTCATCAAAGGTGTCGCGATATCGCGACGATTTTTCCCCATGGCGCCTATTCCCCAAAACTGTCGCGAAATCGCGACGAGTTTTCCCCTTGGCGCCCATTCTTCAAAATTGTCGCGATATCGCGACGAGTTTTCTCCTTGGCGCCCAACCTTCAAAAGTGTCGCGATATCGCGACGGTTTTTCCCCTTGGTGCCAGCTCTCCAAAAATGTCGCGATATCGCGACGATTTTTCCCCTTGGCGCCCATTCTGCAAAAGTGTCGCGATATCGCGACGAGTTTTCTCCTTGGCGCCCAACCTTCAAAAGTGTCGCGATATCGCGACGGTTTTTCCCCTTGGTGCCAGCTCTCCAAAAATGTCGCGATATCGCGACGATTTTTCCCCTTGGCGCCCAATCTGCAAAAGTGTCGCGATATCGCGATGGCTTTTCCCCTTGGTGCCTATTCTCCAAAAGTGTCGCGATATCGCGACGATTTTCCCCCTTGGCGCCCATTCTCCAAAAGTGTCACGAAATCGCTACAACTTCCAGCCACAGGCCCCGACGGCGCAACAGGTCACGAAATCGCGACAGCTTCCCTCCAAAGGCCGCGACGGTGCAACATGTCACGAAATCGCTACAGCTTCTCTCCAAAGGCAGCGACGGTGCAACAGGTCACGAAATCGCTACAGCTTCTCTCCAACGGCCGCGACAGCGCAACATGTCACGAAATCGTGACAGCTTGCCTCCAAAGGCCGCGACGGCGCAACAGGTCGCGATATCGTGACAAAAACCACCCTTAGCATTTTCTTTGTTCATTGTCTCAAGGATCGTTCCAGGCCCTGCCTAATCACTTCATCCTCCAAAGGCATGTCACTGTGCAGCTGCACCCCTACCTCTTTCTCAGCACCCATCTTCGCAAGGAAATCGATCGCTTTATTTAGATTTCTACTCACATAAACAGGGATCACGTCATCTAATTCTCTCCATAGTTCCTTGATTTGAGAGACCAGAATCCTCAACCTCCATGCTTTCAAAGCAAAGTTCCTCATGCAGTCAAGAGCTCCAACCAGTATTTGAGAGTCAGATTCCAGAATTATCCTCCTATGGCCCTGATTAACTGCCCAAATAGAAGCAGCTTTGATAGCAATGGCTTCAGCTTCGTTATTTGTGGTTCTGCCCAATCCTTGCAGTTCCCAATAGAGCACGGTGCCCTCGTGATTTCGGCAGACCACACCAATGCCAGCACTGCCCGGATTGCCCTTAGCAGCTCCGTCAGTATTGATTTTAATCCAACCGTCGGGAGGAGGTTTCCAGCTAGCTCTGACCTGTTCCTCTTGCATTTCAACTCCCTCATCCATTGGCCCCGAATCAACCTGAGTTTCCTCATTTGCGTGGACGACAACTATTTCAGTGACTTTGCTCCAGATGACCTGCCAAACACCATCAAGCGTGGAAAACGTTTCTCAAAAAATTCTAGCATTTCTCTCCAACCACACTTGCCACCAAATGAAGTTTAAGCCGAGCTCCCAACCGATTCGAAGAGCTTTAGATTTAAATCTACCCCTCTTCCATCTTTCCAGAATGTTAATCCGATTCAAATCACCATTAAGCTGGATTTTATAGTGAGAGAACCAGCGCTTCCAGATCTGGCGCGTGAAGGGGCATTCAAACATCAGGTGATCAGCTGTTTCCTCGTTCTTATGGCATAGAACACATTGAGATGGACCGATGATACCTCTACACCTGAGATTGTCGAAAGTGAGAATTCCATTGTGCATAACCTGCCAGGCAAAAAAGTTCACTTTCGGCCAGCCCTTGGATTGCCAAATCTGTCTCCAGTCCTCAACCGGATAAGCAAGGGGGGGAGGCTCAGGGAGGATGTTATCATATCCGTCTTTAACAGTATAAATGCCAAGGCTCCCATAGCCCCAAGCTAATTCATCCTCCTCGTCTCTCCCAGTGAGAAACCTTTCTTTCAAGATTTTGGTCAAGATGGGTGCCAGCTCCGGAGGGATTGAAATTGGCCACTCCTCCAACTTCTTAAACTTCTTAAACTTATACCCCCCCAGCTGAGTAGTATTGAAATAACTTTCAATTTGGACCCAACCCTTGGATTCTATGGCAGCTTTTATTGGGAGTAACTCGGGGAATTCAACCATGATGGGTGGAAACTGATCCCATGAATCTGTCCAGAAACGGGCCTTCTCCCCCCTCCCCACTTTCCAAAATAGTTGGTCTTTAATAACCTGAGATCCAAGCTTGAGAGCCTGCCATACTAAGGATCCAACACCCTCCAAAGAGAAGCGACCCACCTCATTGGGGTTGACATGACCCAAGTATTTACTAGTGAGAATTCTACTGAATAAGGAAGTTGGCTGGGAAATCCACCTCCAGTACAACTTTCCAGCCAAGGCTTTATTATTTAACCTGGATCCTCTCAGTCCCAGCCCACCTTTTACCTTGGGCTGGGTAACTTTATCCTAGCTCACTAAGGCCCACTTTCTCTCTCCCTTTGGTCCTTCCCACAAAAACTTTCTAGCCATCCTGTCCAATTCTTTCCAGATTGTAAGCGGGGCAGCCAAGATAGAGAATTTGTAGATAGGCATGGCTTGAATGACTGACTGTAAGAAAGTTACTCTGCCACCATAGCTTAACCACTTGTGAGACCAATGATTAATTCTTTCCTTGATACCCTCAAGCAAGTGCCTCCAAGTGTCAAGTTTCAGCTTCTTGAAGTGCAAGGGGATCCCCAAGTAAACCACAGGGAGAGCAGTCCTAGTAAATCCCAGGATTTCTAAAATTCTGTTCTGAAGCCTGTGCTCCAGATTGAAAAAGACCACTTTGGATTTCTTGTCATTAATGACCTGTTGAGTAGCCCTGAGATATACATTAAGAGTATCCCTAATCGATCTTGCTTCCCTGAGGTTGGCAACTCCCATCAGACCAGTGTCATCCACAAACTGCAGATGCGATAAAACTTCGTCCCCCACCCTAACACCCAATAATCTACCTTGTTGTCTTCTCCTCAAGAAAAGTCTGCCAAGACCTTCAGCCATAATAAAACATAGATAAGGAGAACAAGGATCCCCCTGGCGGAGACCCCGAGAGGCTCCAAAAGGCTACGAAGGAAGGCCCTTGATTAGAACAGAGTAGGTCGGGGAAGAGACACAACTCATGACCCACTCAATCCAGTCCTGAGAGAAACCAAAGGCAGCCATCATTTTGGCCAGGAAACTCCATTCAACCCTGTCATAAGCCTTGGACATGTCCAGTTTTATGAACATCCCTTTATTCCCAGAAGTGTGCATTGAATGAATAGCTTCCTGAGCCAGAACCACCCCATCCAGAATCTGTCGACCCTCAACAAAACCCCCTTGCTCAGAGGAGATAATGTTGTGAAGAAGGGGTTTTAGTCGCTCAACCATTACCTTGGTGATTATTTTATACAACACATTACATAAGGCAATAGGCCTATAATCTGAAATATGGCTCCCCTCCTCCCCTTTTGGAATCAAGGTAATGAAAGTGTGGTTTAAAGCTTTAAGCATTCTCTTATTTTCTCTGGATTCTTCAACCACAGCTCTAACATCTTCCTCTAAGCAATCCCAGAAGGCCTGAAAAAACTCAATGGGGAAACCGTCAGGACCTGGAGTTTTACCAGTACTCATTCCAAAGACCACAGCTGTCAGTTCATCTCTATCAATGGGTTTGAGGAGGGCCTAATTTTCATCCTCAGAAATGAGAGCAGGAATGACAGAAATAACTTCATTTTGGGCCTCAGCATCTTGAACCGCACTTTCCTTAAAAAGCTTTGAGAAATAATCCATAGCATGGGAGTGTATAGCTGGAAGAGTGTCAAAGGAATGACCATTCTCATCTTGAAGGGCCTCCATCTTGTTCATCTGTCTTCGGGCACAAGCAATCCGATGAAAGAATTTTGTATTTCGGTCCCCTTCCACTAACCAGGTAGTTCTTGCTCTCTGCCTCCAATAGGTCTCCTCCTGGTTGTCAATGTCCTCCACCGCTCTACGCAAGGCATCATCCTCATCCTTGAGCTGGTCTGTAATAACTCCTTCTCTGAACTATTTCTGGACCTCATCCCAGTGGGCCACCAACGGAGCTCTTTGGGCCTGGAAGTCAGATTTATTAGAACGCCTCCAATATTTCAACTGAGTTTTGACATATTGAAGTTGTTTGTGAATTCTGAACATTGCTCTTCCATAAGCTGGGCGGCCTTCTTCCCACCATTGCGGGATTTTCTCCCGAAGTTCTTCTTTCTGCAGCCAAAAATTCTCAAATCTGAAAGGTTTGTGATGGTGTCCCCTCCCCGCCCCACCTTCCAACAGAATAGGACAGTGATCAGAAATAGGGCCTGCTAAAATCTAAAAATTAATGTTCCATTTTACAAACGTCTCTTCTGAAAGCAGAAAGCGGTCTAGTTTCACCTTCCTACTATGTGGCTCCCTCCTTTTATTAGTCCAAGTGAAGTTATTGCCAGGACATTTGATGTCCACTAGGTGTAAAGCCTGGACTTGAGCAATCATGAAACGGTCCCCTGGATCCAAAAGAGGTGTTCCCCCTTCCTGGTCTCTAGAAGATAATTTAGCATTAAAGTCCCCCGCTACAATCCAGTCTAGATCTTCCCTAGATGCTCTCATATCATGCACAACCTTCCACTGCCGCCTCTGGCCCTCAAGGGTTTGAGATCCATAAAAGTTAGTGATTAGAACGACTTCCGTCGAGACATTATTCCTAAAAAGAGAAGTGAGAACACCCCTCCAGGCAAGGTGATCTATTGCAGACCATTCCAGAGAGTTCCACAGAGTAACAATCCCCCCTGAGGCACCTTGGGCAGCCACATCCATGTGACCAGCACCCTTCCAGATTCTGTTGACTGTTTTAGACATAAGATCCAAGGACATCTTAGTCTCTTGTAAAAGCAAGAAATCAGTATTGCTATTTTCTAATAACCTTTGAACAACAGATTGATGGGTCCTGCTGTTTAAACCCCTCACATTCCAAGATTGTATAATCATGGGTTACCCTAGGAGCAATAAGAATCAATTGTCCTCATCGATCCTCCCATGATCAATTTGTCTCCTTGAGCTGCTAGCAGCTCCTTATTGGATCTTCGACCTGCTCCCTGAGAATTGCTATTTTTTGGTCTTTTCTCAAGCTGGGTTATCCCCAAAGATGGCCTTTCCCTATTCTTCTCTGCTATCCCCATGTGGACATCCTGAGATACTGACTGCTCCGGATTATGGACTACTAAGGCACCAGAAGACACTGGCTGTGATACTTCACAGGGATCAACTATCTGTTGTATGACAAGAGAAGGTGAGAGGGGGAGCTGCCCAGGAATATTAGAAGTTTCCTTGAAACCCTCCAAGCCCTCCATAGAGTGATCCTCTTCATCAACCAATGACTTAAAAATCTCATACCTATTGGCAGGCCTGAGATTAGATTGCTCCTTTCCCTCCTTTTTCTTTGTCCGTCTTCTTCTTCTGGGTTGTTCAAAACCCTCTCTCGGAGCGTTCTGGCCCTGACCAGAGCTATTAGGATCTGTATTAGGAGCAGCCTTATCCTCCTTAGGCAGGTTTGGCGAACCTGAAGGGGCCTCCATTTTGGCATTCATATTAATAGGACAGAAACGGGCTAGATGCCCATGCTTATGGCAAACCCGACATCTGAAGGGTAGGGCCTCATAGTCTAGCTGTTGGATCCAGGTAAGACCTGCCAGTTCAATATCCAACTCAGCCGACAGAGGCTGGCTGAGATCCATATCAACACAGATTCGAGCGTACACTGCCATGCTCCCTTCAATAGTGTCTCTGGCAACACCAATATGTCTACCAATCGTATTGCCAATCATGGCCAATACCTGCTCACCCCAGAACTCCATAGGAAGGGCGTATAATCTAATCCACACTGGTACAACAGTAGGTTCAACACGAGGGTCGAAGCCCACCCGCCATGGTTGTACAAAAAGCCCTGCCGGGCCATGGTTCTTCTTTTTCGACTCGAAAGCCTTATTTCTATCGGCCAGAGCCGAAAAGCTGACAATAAAATAACCATTACTAATAAACCACAATGAGTACTCACCGTGGGGTTCCCAGTTTTGATGGATCCATGAATGCAGGAAGTTCAGGGAGGGGCGAATGCCCATGAACTTGCAGATTAGGTCATGGTTCGCTCTGTAGAGAACAGATTCTTCAACCATGTTGGGCTCAATGACGATTTTTGGCCTGGATTCGGCCTGCGGCAGACAACCATTCACCCGATGAGCTGACGGTCGATTCCCAGCAGCCGTGAAGATCTTCTTGTATGCCATATTTTGCGCTTCAGCAGTCTTCGGGGAAGAATCGCCTTTAAACAGATCAGCGTAAGAGCTGGTGTTTCCTGAGTAAGGAGCCGGAGAAGTCCCCATTGGACCCTCCTGGGGCACCGATCGGATCTTCAGATCCCCCGTACCCTAAAGGCACTTCAGCAAGTCAGCAGAAACCAGAGAATATTCGAGGATGCAGAAACCCTGGTTCAGAGGAGAAAATCGCCAGAGCTCGTTTTCCCGCCTATTTTTTTTTCAGTAAAAAGAGATGTTAGAGAACTCCAAAAATATCATTTATAATTTATTGTGCTGCAATTGTTTTTCAATAAATAATTTACATTTCAAATCCTAAATTATCTCATGTTTATATGAATGATGAATGCTTATATTTTTGGAATAGTGCATTGGAATGTCTAGTGTGTGTGCAAGTCTATAGATTTAAGGGAGAAGAGAAGATCATCTCCTGGATTATGATGACTGGAATTGAACATTGAGTATTGGGTCAAGGAAGTACCATCATGAGGAATCTGAAGAACACAAGCTTATACTAAGGGGGGGATGAACAGTATAAGACCACTTTTTACTTTTCTTTCTCAAACAATATTATGCAATATATCAATGGCAATATCAACAACAATAATCAAAACAATGCATAAATTACCATACACAATAGAGACACCAATTTAACGTGGTTCACCCAATGTGGGCTACTCCACAAAGAAAATATTCCACTAAACTTTTCTCAAAAAATATCTTGGGAATCCTTCCCTTTTAAAATGTTTATGGACCTCTATCCAAAAAATACACCATTCCCCTAATCAAGTTCATGGATACCTATCCATAGGAGACATTAATCCCCTCAGCTGGTTCGTGGATCTCTATCCACAAGAGAACTTTTTCTCCTCTACTCTGGATGGTGATCCTCTAGAAGACTACTGCCTCCACTACACTAGATTGTGGATCTCTATCCATAGAAAACCTCTATCCTCACTGCCCTGGATAATGGATCTCTATCCACTAGAGACTATTATACTCTACTCTATCACCTCCAAAGCTTGTTCTCAGCTCTTCTAAATATTTGTCTCAAATATATACTAAAAATAGTCCTTCGGTCTAGCATAAATCTACTCAATATCTATATTAAATCTACACTAAATATAGTCCTTCGGTCTAGCACAAATATACTCAATCTCTGTCTCAAATATACACTAAACATAGTGCTTTGATCTAGCACAAATATTCTTAATCTCTATTTCTACTCTGGCACAAATCTACCCTTAAATTTGCACAAAACTCTGTCCTCAAGCCTTAACACAAAGATTGATCCATTCACAAATCAACTCTGCTAGATCTGCCCCAAGACTTAACATAAAGCTTGAAAAAATAAATCAATCAATTCTAATATCAAGTCTTCTCAAAGACTTACCTCAAATTCATCCACAAGTCCTCTCAAGAACTTGCTCAATCTGCTCAACAAGTCTTCACCAAGACTTACCTCAAATCTGCTCAACAAGTTCTCTCTAGAACTTGTCCAATTTGATTGTAAGCTTCCACAAAAGCTCACAAAAATTTGCCCTTGAGCTTTCACAAAATCTTATTCAACTCTATCCTCAAATCCCATTTAGGACTTACTCAAATCTACCCACTAGCTTTCACAAAAACTTATTCAAATCAATTGCAAAACTTGCATACAAAACTCAACTCAATCTCTTTCAAAAAACTTCTTCAATCACTCAAACAAGTTTCACTCAGAATTTTATTTAACCTCAGAAACATATAGAGAATGGTTAGAGTCTCAATATGTTTCAAACTCACAAAACTCAACTTAATCTCTTTTAGAAAATCTCTTCAATCACACAAACAAATTTCACTCAAAATTTTGTTTAACCACATAAACATATAGATAATGGTAAGAGACTCAATATGTTTCACACTCACAAATAACTCTATCACTTTCAAAATCCTTTTCAAATAAATTTAGAATAAAGAAAAATTTGTTTCACAGAACTTGAACTATCACTTAAATGCATTCACTCAATGATGCTCATCCAATTTCACTCAACCATTCCCTCAATGAAACACGACGTGCATATAAACCCTAACCAAGTGTTTCACTATACTTACAACAACTCACACTATGAATATCAACCCTTGGCTCAATATTATTCCACATTCACATAACAATGATACTCATGATATTTTATCAAACCCTAATCATGCACATGAAAGTTTACTCAAATATTTCCAATAATGCTTATCAAACAATCTCACATGACAATGATACTCATGATCTTTCACAAACCCCAGTTTAAGATAGTTCTCATTTTCACACTCAAATGTACTCACAAACTTCCACAGATCATGCACATGAACGATCACTCAAATATTTCAACAATACTTATCAAACAAACCTTTTCACTCCAACTTGCACTTCAACATTTCAACAAAAAAATATTTCACTCACAAGGATGATATGCACATATGTTTTGTTTTGAAGAAGATTTGATCTCAAAATCTATCTCAATCACAATCAACTTCTTTTCCAATCTCAATGGTTAGATATAAAAACTCTACACTCAATTATTTCACTCAAAATCACTTCACCAAACAAAATTATTAAATCTCAATTACACCTTATTTCTACTCCTTTATAAATTCTAACCACCAAAATTAAAATAAAATATTTTAACTTTATTTTCCCTTTTATCTCCCTCAATAACTCATAAACACCTTTTAATTTTTCCCACTATGCAATTTCCAAATTATCAAAACCTTGGGCAAAATAAAATATTTCCACACTATGCAATTTCAGATTATCAAAACCTTGGCAAATAATAATGTGAGTGCATACCTTTTATTAAACCAACCAAAAACTTTAGTGAGTTTCGAACACCGAACCTCGTCTCTCCAAGCGCTTTTGCACAAAGCATGTCTGCCAACTAGACTACGTTCCCTCACAGAATAACAAGAACGCATGATTCCCTTTTGTTCTATCTCTTCTCTGACGATGCAAACAAAACTAGTTTCCTCCCTTTGCAAAACGACGATCGCGTGGATCGAACCCATGACCTCACGCTTTACAAATGTCTTAATGTAGCCCTTGGCTGCCATGTGTGCTATCGAGCACCTTGAACTTTTGTAGGTGCTTCCCTTGTCTTTAATTCCACGGTTGCCCTCTTAAGTCTTTAAACACATGCAAATATTTTCCTTACCAATGCAGCGCATGCTTTCCTTTGGGCAATTAACATTCGCATGGATAATATTTATGAAACAAAATTGCCCCCTTTTATACCATATGCAAAATTGTTTAACACGTTGGAAAAATTTAGAAATTTGAATTTAATTTAAACTTTGGTGCCTTAATTTATTATTTAAATTTAAATTTTAACCTATGGTTAAAATATTAAAATTTAAATAAATTAAACCATAGTCTTTAAAATCTGCCAAATGGGTCTTTTGTAGAATTTAAAGTTTGATAACTCCTTGGCCTTAATTTTTCTTCAAACCAACCTATAACCTAGAATATTATAATAGTAGATATTATAATATTATTATTTCCATTTAAACCTACTTCTTTGCCTTTTTGGAAAAACCACTAGAAGACATTAATGACAACAAAACTTGGACATCAACCTCTTGACATGAATGCATGGATGACAATGAAACTTGATCATCATCCTCTTGACATCAATGACAAAAAAACTTGTTCATTTTTCCAATAGAAACATTGTATTAAGAATCCCTACCGTCTTCGTCTCAGGAATCTTACGCAAGATTTTATCCATTGTCATATAACGAAGGAAGAGATATTTTTTAATTAGTTTTTCATACAAATAAATAAGTATTGTACAATTAATTTTCATATACCTAAGAAAGAGATATTATCATCAATTCATATGCCATACAATTAAGGAAGTGTCATACAACTTGATCATCGTACAACGAAGGTGTCATACAATGAAAATTGGTGTGCATTGACTTGGTCATACAAGTGGATTAGCCATTCAATGACGATGGTCATAAAATAGGGAAATATTGTTGTACAATTGGAAGGAATTTATTGTATCCCACATATGCATTATTTTTTAAATGAGAGCTATTTTTGATATGTATTAGAGGAAGATGGAATAATGATAAAGAGGAAGACCACATGGCTTGGGATCCTTACCCATGGATATAGTGGAAATCCTTAGAGGAATTACCACTAGGTTAGATGCAATTGAGAATGTTCAAAGGAGAGGTGTTCATATTGAGGAGATTAGTAATAGAGAAGAAGAGAAATCTAGAAAGTTGGTCACAAAGAAGCTCAAGATGAAGTGTAAGAAGAAGAACTGGAGCAATGATTGATTTAGGAAATCTCAAATATGGAAAGTAAATTAAAGATGGATACTCCCAATTTTAATGGAAATTTGAATTTTGAAGAATTAATATATTAAATAACAAGCAAGAAAATATTTTTTGATATTGAATCAATGGAGGATCCAAAGCGGGTCAAATTTACATGTGTTGGATGTGTGCAAAAAATACTAGATTTGTGTTTTTAGAATTTGCTAGACATGTGTTGAGATATTATTAGTTGGTTACCTAAAAATGGGTGGGAAAACCCTAAATATGGTACCTCTGCATGTGTATTTATTTTCATAGATGCAACTCTATAAATATATGTGAAGAATAATGTGAGAATAACATGTCTCATATGTAATGTTGAATGTATTGTGAGTGAAGTTCTTCATTTATTTTTCTGCATGTCATGTATAAATGTTTACTTGTAAATTATTTTTTTGTTTCCTGTTAGTTGTTTATCAATTGCACATTATTTTCTTCATTGTATGTGTTTATTTCATCATTTATTTATTTTGATTTTTTTGGCTACACATTCCACTAGACCAACAACTAGTATCAAAACAACTTGAGAAAACTTATTTTCCTGGTTGTGCACAAAGCTTGTAAATTTTATTTTGTGTTATTTTTGGTGGATTTGTAGTTAAATCCATTTCCATAGCACACAGTGTAGTGAGATATTTGTGAAGATTTATAGAAGTAAATATAAAAGGTGAATTTGGTATAAATAAGTTCAATGGAAAAACTTTATTCTCTATAAGTTGAAGATGGATTTTTTTCTTGTGGAAATATATTTAGAGATAGTTGTCATTGCAACAATGATGCTTGTAGAAATGTCATAAGTTGAATGAGATAAACAAAATGAGAAATTTATCACCTTAATTGGTTCGAACTTGGTTGATTCTATTTTGATGAATGTCTAGGGTTCTAAGACTGCTAAGAAGCTATGGGATAACTTGAGAAATTTGTATGAGTCCAAATCTCTAATGAACTTAATATTATTGAGAAAAAAATTGTATTCTTTAAATATGAAGAATGGAGAAAGTGTAGCTAACCACCTGAATTTTTTCAATACACTGATGACCCAACTAATGTATGCTAGTGATGAGGTTAAAGAGACCGAACAATGCATGTGCTTACTGTGTAGTTTGCCTAACTCTTGGGATAATCCTCTTGTTGCAATTAGTGGGAGTTATAAGCTGGAAAATCTCAAGAAAGATGAGAGTGTTGCCTAGCTACTACAAGAGGAAACAAGGAGAATGAATGTGAAGAATTCTAAGTACTCAGAAGTTTTGATAACTAGAGGACATACCAAAGATAAATATGGTGATAAATATTTTTGTGTAAGAAGATCTAAATTATGAAGATCTACCAGTAGAGGAAGGAAGCATCAACTGGTGTGTTGGAGGTGCAAGGAGAAAGATCATAAAAAATATGAATTTAAAGTAGATATATCCAAAAACAAATATGATTCAGCTACTAGTGATAAGAATTTTTTACATATTGCTAATACATGTCTTGTTATTTATACACAACTTGATGTGTGTTTGATAGATTCTAGAGCAATCTTACATATGAATCCTCATAAGGAGTGGTTTGTAGAATATGAATAAGAAAAATCGGCCCTTTTATTGATATGCTTTGCAAATTCGTGTTACAATGCGTCTCCTTCCTTTTTATGGGATAGGAGCATTAAATATTGCTCTTTTACAACTCGTTTCAGAATTCCTTCTTCCGCGTGCCCACATATAAGATGGACGAACCAAAACGTCGTCGCCGCTTGCGTTGGTAAAGGTAGATTCCTCGCTGCTCCTCTAATGCTGCAAATCTGCGTTCAAAGAAACAAGCAAAGAATCGATAGCACTCGTGTATGAAAAATAAAAGATAAATCTAACTATGATTAAAATGAATCTAAATGAAATGAAGACTTGACAAAAGCATAAACAGGAAACTAGCTAAATACTATAAAAGAAATAAAGCGGGGGGTGCCCGAAGGCAAACCACCCGCGGATGAAACTTTGCTTCGACACCAATCCGCTTAGGATGGGTCCGAAACCTGATGTGATGTGTTGTCGGCAAATTGGTAGAATATTGTGGTCAGAAAAATCGGTGTTGGTTCTTGATTCGTGCTTTCAAAAGTCACCCAATAACCTCTCTTTCGATTAAGAGATTATGGATGTTGAAAACACAAATCGCAAGTAAATGAATTAGCAGCACTTCGTCGCTCAAAATGCTCCTTCTCTGTATATCTTTTGGGTGAGGAAACTCACCATTTTATAGACCCAAGAGGTCTCTTTGAATTAACATGCAAAAGTGTTTCTTTGCATGACTGCGTTTTGCGTGAAGAGAAGACTTCTTCTTGATCAAGGCCTTCTTAACTACCTCTGTGCATGTCTTTGTGTGTTTTAGAAAAGCTCACTTGCACTCCCATGCAATGAAGGGATAGCTAAGTGGCAAATCTGAGTTGTCTTAAAAAGCTTACTCTTATTCCCATGCAGTGAAGGGAGAGTCAATTGGCAGATATGAGTTGTCAAAAGAACTCACTCGCACTCCTATGTCATGCAGGAAAAGCTAAGTGGCAGTTCTGAGTTGTTATATGCCGAGATTTGACTTTTTTTCGATCAAACCTGACATTCGTCCCACCCCGAAGCGAGCACTGGTAATCGTCTCTGGGTGATACGAGTATCAATCTGCACTCATCCCTGGGTAGGACGAGTACAAATCCGCACTCGTCCCTGGGTGGGATGAATAAGAAGCTGAGTGTCTAAAAGGTGCCAAATTGATTTCTGACTTGTAAAACTGATGTGTGAGTGGTTAGAACCACTGTTTAACCTCTGAGGGCTTCCCTGGGGGCTGTGTGTGTTAGTGCGATCAGTGCTTGTTGTCACATAATCGGATTGGTGCTGTTTTGGTGTCTACAGAAAACTATGGTAGATTTTTCTTGGGTGATAGTTTTAGCCAAGAATTTTTTGGTAGAGGTAAAGGTTAAAATCAAACTTAGATATGAGAGTCTTAAGTGTATCCCAAATGTTAGACACATTCCAAGATTAACAATAAATATAAACATCTCCAAGAGTGGTAATTTTGGAGGAGTGATAGGCGAGAAAGGAAAACTTTAAACATCTTCAAGAGTGGCAATTTGGCCTAAGAACATTCTTTGCTATGCTAAAAAAAATGACTAGGAAGCAAAGGATCTTACCTTGTACTTACCTAAAATCATTATGGTTGTTATGTGAAACATATCACCTGATAGGGTGGGTCCCATTTTTGAGCTCAACAAAAATTGTCTAGGTCTAGACGATTCTGTCTGTAAGTCATGTGGATACTAAAGGTTATAGAAACCATCCTAGTTTTGATGGTTCTGGCTATAAACTATCTTGGTTTTGATGATTCTAGCCAATTGACTTTGTTGTTTGGTTAGCTTGGATGTGTCTCAATTTGGATATGCTATGACTACTTTCAAATCTCAAAAAACAAGCATCAAACATAAAAAGTGAACATAATTGATAGAAATCCAAAAAAAACACACAAGGTAAAATATAAGATAAATGGTGATAAAACTAGAATTTTACAATCTATAAAATATGTTTGCCTGTGTGGTATGGGGTTAAAAGGGTCTCACCATGATTGCCAATTTTTGTAGAGTTTCCCTAAGCATAATCTCCTCTCTCTAAGACGAGGGAAAGGGTGAGGGGGTGATGAAGTGGAGATGATGTGGAGGTGACATGCCATATAAGTGGATTGAGTGAGAGGAGGATAAAATCTAGGTTTTCATACCTCATTAATGTTTTTGGGTGGAGAGAGTCCTCACCCCATCCATATGCATTAAATGAGCATAGGGGGTTGTGTGGGTGCATGGGGATATGGAGAGTAGGGGTAAGGTAGACTAGGATGATAGGGTAGACTAGGGTGATGTGCACATAGGCTAGGGGAATGGGATAGTCACATGGTGACCATGGACTAGGAGTAGGATGGGGCTTAATGGGGTAAAGGTGCTAAGATGTGTTTTTCAGGTGACAACATAAAGTATTTGGATATTAGGAGCAATTATGCAATCATTTAAATGTTGACCTTAGATAAGGAAAAATATGACATTTTTTAGGTGCCTACGAGTAGTGATAGTCTAGGGGAATTGTGTGTGAGTCAAATTAAGTGTTATTAGATACCCCTTCCTTTTGTTTGTCTTTTTAATAATAGTTATCAACATTATTGGTGCATAATGAAAGTTTTATATTTTGTGTTTATAATTGTATAGAATTTTATGTGAATGTCAGTCCTATCATTATTGTACATTAGCATACTTAAATTTTTTGATATACCTTTTGCAAATAGGATTACCAAATTTTATTAGTCTTGATTTATCCAAGATGGTTGCATAAAACATAGATTAGTTGTTTAACTCTTGCGTAGTTAACTATTTTGTCTTTTTCATATAGTTCATAGAGAGCACACTATATAGAATTCAATTCCTTTGTTAGTTTAGGTTTCCATCTCCCTTCTTTCTCTTCAAGATATTGTACCATATTGCATATTATTTTTATAAAGTTAACTATTTTTGGCATATATCTAATAATTTCTTTGGAGGTTGTCTAAGAAAACTTGGACTTCCAATTATAATGTATGACCAAGGGAACAAGTGGTAGTTAGCCTCAAAAATATAAACCACTTTTGGTAAATATTTAAATAATTTTACTTATATAATAGGAAAATTTATTATAACAATGGTAGGCAAGTTCATCACAAAGGAATATTAATTATTGTTTTACATCCTTGAATGGTTGTATGAAAGTTTATTATAATGAAACTCTTGAAGGATTATAGTAAAGGTATATTTATTTCAATTTTTTGATGTCCCTTTTGCAGTAGTGGATCCATTATTATTTTCAAATATAACATTATTCCTAGTAAACCATGCTAGAGCATTGAGTAATAAAAATAATAAATGACGTAGTTTAAAACTATATAAGTAGGAATGTGTCTTGTATGACAAGTAAGCATTCTTGAAAATATTTAGCCCATTCAACCAATAATAATTGCTTTTGTGAATATTGCATATGTAGCTATAAAGTAATTAATGAAGACTAGTTGATTTATGTGTCACACATGACTATTCCATATATCTCAATTATATTATATTTGTTTTCTTATCAAATATAATATTATGCTTACTTATGTGATTAGGTAGACAACAAAACTTATTTTTAGTAATTGAAAGGCAACCTAGCCTTGAAAATAGATAACACATGATTCTATACACCTTATATTAAATATATCAAGAAAAACCTATAAATTATTATTATAATAACATAAAACAATTTATTTAAAGAGTTATTTTTATTTCCAAAGGAAGAACAAAAGCTTAATAGTTGAAAGTATGATTAGTTTTACATGAAAGTGTAGACACTAAAATCATATCAATCTGATTAGACTGCCAAGACATGAGCTAATCGACACAATATGACCCCCTTGAGCAACCCTCAGTGGTTATATAGTGGTCCTAACCACTTTTGGGAGGTTCTACCTCACTTTTGGGAAGTTTTGGGCCATGTAGGTATGGTCGTACCACCCTAGGATGACCACAGTTCATGGCCATACCACCTAGGGATGACCACCACCAGTCATCCCTGGGGGGGACGACCATGGTATTTGACCCCCAAAATGTCAAAATTGGGACAAATGGCACCTAGAAACTGCCATTTACCCTACCTATTCAAGCATGCCAGTATAAGGGCATAAAATTCTTATGACAAATTGCAAATTGAAGGCTTAAAAGGGATATTCCTTCCCCCTCCAATGCATGGCATGCTTGAACATGCGAGGCAGATGTTGCCATTTGTATAAAATATTTTTGGGTGACCAAAGGGTTTATGGATACCTTTGGGGATTTTTGGGTGACCAAAGGGTTTATGGATACCTTTGGGGATTTTTGGGTGACCAAAGGGTTTAAGGATACCTTTGGGGCATTTTGGGTGACGAAAGGGTTTATGGGTACCTTTGGGGCTTTTTGGGTGACCAAAGGGTTTGTGGATACCTTTGGGGCTTTTTTGGTGACCAAAGAGGTTATGGATACCTTTCGAGATTTTTGAGGTTGATTGCTTAACTATTTGATTGCTGATTAGGGGAGGTATGATACCCATAATTCCCTAGTTGATATTTAAAAATTTTTATGTGATTTGCAATTGTGTGATTTTGGACAATTAGATGCATTATGTGTTATGATTTATGGATGCATTAATGGATGTAATGCATATCGATGATGTGAATATGTTATATGTATGCGATGTATTGATGACATGCACTAGCTAGATGATAAATGTATGATTAGATACTATGATCTATATGTGTATATTATCTACTATGTATGGAATAGTGAATGTTATGCACTTAATTTATGTTGATATGACATGGTAAATGACATGTATATAATGCATTATTCACATGATAATGATCTAAGGTAAATGAACCTGTATGCTTTAATCACTTAAAACATAAGGAATGCAATGTAATATGTGTTTAACCATCTAATGGATGACACCACAGAATGTATAAAAATCATGAATGAAAATGATAACTCATATCATAAGAATTAATCATTTAAGCATCCATATGTGAAATGAGATGATTGTGAGATGTGTAGGCTTTCTCTATAAGCTTCTATAAATTAAAATATATGCATAAAATAGTCAGTGGTCATCTAAATATCATTGTTGATATTTATCCGACATCTATCCTATTTCATGCACACCACTTAATAAAAAAAGTTCATAAAGAAAAATGTGTATGATTGATGTAATGATTTGTTGCTATTAGGGAATTTTTGAGGTTTTTCCTGAGACTCAAACACCCTAGTTGATTAATAAAAAGTTGTATAATGACTATATAGGACTCCTAAAAGATAAAATCTTTTGTTATGAAGACCCAAATATTTAGTATCCTTGTGTATGCAAATGAATATATTAGATGAGATATAATACTACCTCATTGCCAAGAAGGATTCATTCAACCCATTGCTGTAATGAGGATCACCATATGTTCATCATGATCCTAAGTTTGGACTTAGTTGGATTAGACCACTAGGTAGTACAAGCTACCATATGCATGTAAATATTGGTCCTATAAACAAGCAAGATGCTAATGTGATAGACATATCGTCATGTGTAAGTATACTGCCATTTCTAGGCAAGCTTGATGTCACCTAACCTATAATGAGGATCACCTCATGGTTTGTCAAATGCTAAGAATTCCAGGGATTCAAGTTTAGTTTTCCCTTCTTTTATTTTAGTTTTGAATTGCTCAAGGGATTTGCTCATTTTTGTTTGGTGAGCAAGGGATTTTGGAAAGTGGTGATAACACTATTTATTTTTGTTTTTTTCTTTTGTTTAATGGTGAAAACCACTATTTATTTTGAGGATTTTTGGTAGGGAGGAGCTTGTCCTTTTGTCAATTCTCAGTATTTTTGAACCATTCGCACAGGGGGATGAACAAGGTAAACTTTTCACTTAAGGTAACTTGGACCACTTTGTAGTATTAATCCTTCCTTTGTTTGAACTAGGATTATTAATGTTTTATTAGTGATATGATTTTGAGATATGCTAGGTGCTATCAAAACTAGACCTCATATTCTGAAAGTGAAGATAGCTTTCTAGAAAATCTGAGAAGATCACTAGGTATGGCTAAATGACCAAAAAACCCTAGTATATTCCTTATAGCAACATGATGGGTTGTGTTGAAAAACACAATTACTCATAGGGGTGATGGATGATGATGATGAATAAATGCATGATTGAGATACAAATGTGGTGTCATTTGTAAGATTGTAAACACATTCTATCCGAATGCAACTGAAATGGATGAAAATGGCTAATGTGATGCAATAAAATGAATGCATATGCAAAATGTAAATGCAATACCAAATGTAATTTTTTTTGTGTTTTTGATATTTTGCAATGTTTTTGAATTTTATTACTTTTCAAATGTTTTTGAATTTTTTATTTTTGATTGTTTTTGAAATTTTAATTTTTTCATTGGTTTTGAAATTTTGATTTTTCCATGGTTTTTGAAATATTGATTATTTTTAATGTTTTTGGATTTTTATATTTTATGATTTTTGTTTGTTTTTATGTTTTTAAGGGTAAGGTATGCTACCTTAGGTACCCCCAATGTGTGTGCCATTCAATGAAAGTGAGGGAGGTGTGATACCTTTGGAGGTCTCACTTTGCTTCATTGATCGTGATGTGGATGATGGGGAAGTTGTGACACCTTGAAGACCCCCAATGTGCATTGTGTTTGATGCACTGTGATTGGCTTGGATAGGGGGAGTAGTAGAAACCGAACCCCCTACTATGATGTGTAATTTTGTGTGGTGCCAATATCCTGCTAAGACAAAACGAGTGAAGTTGAAACATTAGATGATGCCATAGGTTGCGTAAATTGATTTCGATATTCTTGTTTCTCTGTTACAAAACTGATCATTCCCAAAAAATCTTGGGGAGGCAGATTAATGTGCACTTGATTAGGTTGTTTGACTTGATTGATAGGTTATATATTTGCTTCGTGTGCAGGTAAGGGGTCTTGAAATACTCCTATATAAATTTCTTGTCTCTCAATCATATCCTATATTAAATGTCTAAAGGGATGACATGTCTGGATATCATGATCCCTTTGTCGATGGTACATGTAATATATGTTTTCCCTATGCACCTTTGATCTACGCTTATTAGGTTTCAATGGATGGATCTTGAGAAGATTGATTTTTTGTGCCTCATACAATCGATTAAAGATCAATGCTAAGGGCTCTAACAAATGAGTATATTGTCATGGTAGCCAAAATTGTTGGCCTTGTATCTAATTTTATTGCATGTTATTTTTGACCAATGGAGGTTGAACTTGGTAAATAGGCTACACTAGTAATTGCAGTGGTGGAGCCTAATTTGAGGATTCAGGAATACTCAAAACCACTTGATTTATTAGGGCTGCATTTTGTTGTGTGTTACCACATTTAGTATTCTTGTTTGGCCATTCTCCTTTGTGGAGTTGAACATCACCCTCTTGGATCTTGATGTCCTCAATGATCTTGGCTTGTGCTAAGGCCTCGAATGTTTGATACCATTGTAATTGTAAGAGAAGTGAAATTTGCTTTGAAAAAATTCTAGTAAACATTCGGATGAGTTCCATTGTGGGTAGGGTGAAAGGTAGTTTTGACATCACCTTCCTCCATCCATTGCCATACTCCATGACTAGCTCATCATAAATTTGATGAAGGCTAAACAAGTCAGTCAATTTTAGCATTTTCTTAGAGCTAGAGGCAAAACATCCCAAAAATGCATCGACCAATTGCTCAAAGGTGTTTATGCTATGGTGTGGTAGATGATTATACCATTCCAAATCATCATCAACTAATGTTGTAAGGAATATTCTCAACATGAAGGGGTCATTATATTGAATATGAGACCACATATGGATGAAGCTTATCATGTGGTCTTGTGCGTCTTTATCATATTTGAAATTTTTAATTTTAGGCATCTTGAAGTTCGATGGGTACATCAATGATGACACTGATGGATGCAAAGGCCTATTGCTAAGCTATGTTAGTGTGGGTTTTTGATAACGCAAAATTTTATCTTGCTCTTATAATGCCTTTAATCGATCATTTAACCCTTTGAATACCCTTGGCAAAATTGTATGATCTTCCTATTATCACTCTTGATTAGAAAAAGGTTGCTTTTGATGTTGAGGTGGATGATAAGTATGATCATTAGGTACCTCATTATAACTGGACTCAGGGTAAGTATATTTTTGTTCCTGATGTTTCCATAGAGACTATTTATATGAATCTTCCTCATATTGATCTTGGTATTGTTGAGCAGTATGAGGCTTTTGATGATAACTAGATAATGGCCTTTGATGTTGAACATGATTTTGGCATGGATGAAGGGGAAGATTTTGAGATTGTATTAGGTGCCTGGCACATTGTTGCATCCTATAGGTGCTAGGTGTAAGCACCACTTCATGTGATGCATTTTGCAATTGCTCTTGCTATATCTTTTGTTGTTTTGTATCTTTTGTTGATACAACCTTTGTAGGTGTACTTGTTGTGAGTCCACATATTATTGATTTAATTGTTGTTGATCCAATTGGAGTTAATCTATATGTTGTTGGTTAAGATTTGGCCTAAGTGCCTAATGAGTATGATATTTTTGCTCAATTGCATGGGGTTTATATGCCCTCCTATTTGAAATATAGATGGATTTATCATGTCTTTCCCCCCTAATAGGATCTATTGCTTGTTTTGCATGCTCCCTAAAGGTTGCATTCACCTGATTTATGAATCACTTTGTATAATATGATGATGTACAGCTACTATGTGGTCACACCAAGTATTCTTCACGCAAAGTAGGAGGATGAATTAGGTCTTCTTCCTCATCTATAAGGAAAGACTCATAATAAAGTTTAGATGTAAGCTTTGTATATGCAGGTTGCACAGAAGCACGATGTGTGCAGGATGAGTGCTCTCAATGAGGGGTATGGGGGTGACTTACTCGATCAAACATTGTGGTTTGCTCATCTAGTCTAGACCATGGTGTACTCTCATGTTCATATTCTGATTGATGTATAGAGCAATATGGGGTGTGAATCCATGATATTAACCTACTAGACCCCTCAATGGGTAGATTATTCACTATATAGAATTCCATCAGGGTATCCAAGTCAGGAAGTTTTCCTAGAGGACCTATGGATGCTTCCCTAGTAGGGATATCTCGAAGGTTTGCCCTCATGGGGATGGTATTGTTGTTATGATGAAAACAGGGATGCCATTCAGGGATGGGCATGTCCTCTAGACTTATTTGGAGATATTCATTGGTTATGGAGCTTGATTCTCTCTTTGAATTGGAGGTCTTGTTTTCAATCGCATTTGGACCAAATCCATAAAAGGGGGTCCCTCGACCATCTTTAGAAATTTTTGAATTATCAAAAAAATATTGTAAGTGTTATATATCCGAATGATCAACACGACGAGCTGATCACAATGGGCTAGGGCTCCAATAATTGACTTCCTATTCAAAATTTTTATTTTTGGAATATTTGGCCAACCGGGGCTCGTGGAGAAATGTTGAATTTTAGGAATTTTTGGGAAATTTTGAGAAATAAAGAGTTAGAACTCAAAATTTCTGTGAGAGTTTCACAAGGAGCTAACTAAGACAACAAAACAAAATTGGTACTTTTTAGGGTTTTCTAGGGCTTTTAATGACTATTTTAGTGTTGTTTTTCCCTATTTTGGCTTTAAAATCACTCAAAATAGAGTAATCATAAAACCAACATAAATTTTTCATTATAGCTCTGATTTGCACATTTTTTTTATGGTTTAGTCCTAGATGGTAGGAGCTTATGTTGATTACCCGAACAATAAAGAAACACACAAAGTAGACAACATGATTATCTCTTTTAAATTTTAGAAACACACAATCAAATGATCAAAGAAGCACACAAGTAAACAATGTGATTATCTCCTTTAAGTTTTAGATGTGAATCCCTAAGTTGTTTGGTGTGTTTAGATTTGTTGTTTTGCAAAGAGACTTATTCTCATGTGTTTTTCTGTTGTTGGATGATGTTCTTATGTTAAAAGGATTTCAAGGTTTGATCAATCATGTGAGCCAATGGATGGAGATGAAGCCCACCATCATTGGTCTCGATTAGTGGTTGGGGATGAAGTCCAACTCACTAATGTTTAAATGGAATGTGGTGTGTGTGGTTCCTTTTATGCTTAAAGAAAGTAAAACAAGAGAGCACTCAATGCTAGTTCACTAAATGCACAAAGAACGTTTCACTTTTAGAAATTTTAGATAAAAGTGAACCTACAAAATGCATGTCCTAAATGATAACCTACCCATTAGGTAGGTCACAAGCAATCAAACCACTCATATGCATTCCTACTTAATTATTTTTTGTTTTTCTTCTTTTTTTGTTGTTTTTGCAATTATAGAAAAGTGAAATCTACCTTTCTACATTTCAAGCAAACAAGGGAAGCAAGAAAAACCAAATTTAAGCAATTTTGAATAGTAAAAATACAAAGTTAAGGTTTAGGCACTTACCTTGATAGCCTAAGATCCTACTATTTTTGGAAATTTGAGCAAAAAACCCTCTATTTTGTGGTTGTCCTGGGGTGGGACGACTACAAATTTAGGGGCCATCCCTACCTGGGATGGATCCTGTGGTCATCCTTGGGTGTTCCAATTAGGAAATCTGGGGTCGTTTTAGGCAATAATGACCAAGACCTACAATATTCAGAGGACAAAAATAGGGTCAAAACTTACAAAAATGAAACGATACAGGCATCCCACTATGATCACCACTATAGAGCAGAAATTCGACGTACCTAGCAAGGGAAGATGATATGCATATATTGTTCTACTTGATCTAAGCACTACAAAAGTGGCACTTCAAGCAAGCATAAAATGACAAGTATATGAAAAACATGGGAAGGTCTCCTTATATTAATATAAAAGTCAAATGTGTGGTTAAAAAATGTCCCCTTGAGGGCTCTCAATCAATACACTCGATACAATAATCAAAGGATCAAATCCTTTCAATAATCCAAGGTGCGCTTCCAATGTCTTCCTCGCACTCACAATTGAAGGGAGCATTATTTTGATTCCATTGCAAAGTGTTCTATCACTATGATAACTTTCTACTCCTTCATCATGCACAATGATAACTCGATATACACACAAAAAACTGAAATTTATTAGTAGCATGTGTGGATTAAGATGAAATCGTGAAGGTGCATGCATCAATAACATTAAAAGAGGAAAAATACAATAGAATATTCAAAATTGCTCCAAATGCTACAAAAACTTAGATTCATGCATATTATGTACTCTGTAAAATATATAATTGAAAATAGTAAGAAAATTATGCTCATATTTGTGGTCATCCTAGGGTCAGCCATTCAAGGCTACAAAACACAAAAATCATGATAACTAATCCAAAACAACTCCAAATTACACAAAATTTGAACAACAAGCATATAATCTAATCTAGAATGGACCTATACAAAAATAGTAACAAAATTATGCTCCAATTTGTGGCCATCCCATGGTGGGATGGTTAGGACTATCACATTTTGAGGGTCATCCTAGGATGGTACAACCACCAAATTTGATGGTTTCTACCATCAATTCCTCTAGCATTTTGTCCAAAACACTCTCAGGGGTATTGTCATCAAATTTAGGGATAGGATTCTCTCAAATGGGTTGATTTTGTAAATAAATTGCACCTTTTGAATCACTTGAAAACCTCCTTCGCTAGGTAGATATCTCAAGGGAAAAAGTGCAAAAGGTTGGGGAAAAATATCGATAGCACTTCGTTGTGAATTTTGCAAAGACTCCTCACTTCTATTGGGTGGAAAATTGATCCACTTTATAGCCCAAGGGGGCCTATGGTCAAATGGGCATGTGGCCATGCGAGGCAAGTGTCACCATTTGTTCAAAGGTTGCCATGTGTTGGAGGGGGAAGGAATATCCTTTTGGTCTTTTCGGGGTGCCCCGGTTTCTTGGGCGCGCGGGGGCCGGGGGGTTTTTTTTTTTTTACCATAAGATACCTATAAATAGGTATTACAAAGCATAAGTTATGGTAAGGTTGTATTAAATAATGATGGTACAACCTTATCCATTACAACAACTAACAACTTATTAAAAATAAATGATGGTAATACATGATTCCCTATCATTCCTCCCCATTAAGAAAGCATTGGTCCCCAATGCGTACAAGGGTGGAAGAGAAAGAGGGAAAGATCCAAGAATATCGGGTACAACCAAAAATGTAATCCTATTACAAAATAAGAAAATAAAAATTAAGAAAGTGAGCAGGCCTTTAGAAAACCAAAAACTGATGTTGGCACTAAATCAGGCTCAAAAAATGCTCTCCAATGATTGTAAACACTGCTATACCAACGAAAAACTCAATGGATCCCTTGATTCGGTAGAAGAAAGCAACATCAGTGGTACACTAAATATGTTGAATATTCCTCAAAAAATGTTCCAAAGAAGCCAACGAAATTAAATTTTTTGGTTGTTATTAATATTTTTTTTGTTTTGAATGTTAGGTGCACCTATTAATTATGAGGGTGGGCATTGAATGAAGGGGATGCAAAGCATTGAATGAAGGTGAACGTACACATTAATGAAAGTGGTAATTAAATACAGGGAGCACATGCATTAAAGAAATGGATGGTTGTATTAGGCAATGCTAATGGCTAGGATGACATCATGTGATCATGTGACCAAGGGAAGATAACGATGAGATATGGTGGGCTGATATAGGATGATGTCAACACAGAAGACAAGGTTGGCTAGAAATAATGTGACAACATGGAAGATGCAAAGCAACGCAAGATTTAGCAGTAGGTGGTCAGAGGACTGATAGAGTTGCAGTCATGAAATACTAATAGAACAGGACTAACATCGAACATGGAAAGTTTGATAACGCAAACAAGACCAAGATTGATGTGTGTTGGATAACATTTGATAGGGCTAAATTCTAGAAAGAACAATCAGATAGGATGATAGCCAATTGAGTGGAGGCTAACATGGGTGATAGAGGACTGAGCATGGATACATCAATGAGAAATAACATGTTATAGAGGTAGAAGACATGAACAAATAGGGTAGACAACTTGATAGGATTGAAGGCATTAGGATGAGCCCTAATAGGGCACGTGGAATGGGGAATCAAGTTGGTAGGGGTGACACGATAGCCAAAGGTGGAGAATGCAAACTAAATGAGACAAGGCACAGATAGGATGAGGCTTGGTTAAGGTGTAGAATGAGATAGCTAGCAAGTTGGATGAGTTAAGATGTGAGGCTTGTCCAAGATAAAGGCTATAATGCACATCACATACCCAATATGGGATAAAAACCACTAATAAATTTTGAAAACAAAATATGATTGCACCTATAGAAAGAATGAAGCAACCATCAAAAAATGTGAAGTTGTCAGAAATCATGTGGAGACGTTAAAAAATCATAGAAACATTACAAAGTCCATTAATTTTTTATGTCATAAAATGAGATGTCAAAAATCTAGGTGAGATATCTAGAACACACAAAAGGAGGCAAGATGCAGGTGAAAGCAGTTGAGAATCCATTGTGTTTGCATCGAAATGCATGAGATCATTACCGAAATATCGAGTGGAGACCAAAACATAGTTGCAGATCGATCAAAAGATAAGAAATCAACAACAAAATGGATTATAGCTATTGGAAATGCGATGGACATGAGAAAAACATGTATTTTATCATCGAAGAATAACAAATACCATTGATGATGTTGAAGAGCACATAAGGTGATATTTGTAGAGCATCGACACTGATTGGAAGTTTCCACAAAAGCTCACACAAATATGTCCTTAATATTTCACAAAAGCTTACTCAACTCTATCCTTAAATCCCCTCTAGGACTTACTCAAATCTGCCCACTAGATTTCATAAAAACTTATTCAAATCAATTGCAAAACTTGCATACAAAACTCAACTCAATATCTTTCAGAAAACTTCTTCAATCACTCAAACAAGTTTCACTTAGAATCTTGTTTAACCTCAAAAACATATAGAGAATGGTTAGAGACTCAATATATTTCACACTCACAAAACTCAACTTAATCTCTTTTAGAAAATCTCTTCAATCACACAAATAAATTTCATTCAAAATTTTGTTTAACCACATAAACATATAGAGAATGGTAAGAGACTCAATATGTTTCACTCTCACAAATCACTCTATCACTTTCAAACTCCTTTTCAAATCAATTTAGAATAAAGAACAATTTTTTTCATAGAACTTGAACTATCACTCCAATGCATTCACTCAATGATGCTCATCCAATTTCACTCAACCATTCACTCAATGAAACACAACTTGCATACAAACCCTAACCAAGTGTTTCACTATACTTCCAACGACTCACACTATGAATCTCAATCCATGACTCAAGATGACAAAAAATACAACCCTATCCCAAAGGATTTAAAATTTAAAGCTCTATTTAAAGTTTCAATGCCTCTAATATTAGGTCACTTAGGTTGTACATTCATTTAAGGATCTATGAAAAATATAAATTCATTAAAATTTTAATTTAAAATTTGAATTTATTTCTATTATTTATTATATAACAATATATTAATCATTGTTTTTCTTTTAAAATAATTATAAGATTAAATTATGGAGTAACTCTTCTTAATATATTTAAGATTGTAATTTTTAATACAAACATTAGTGTTTATTAAAATTGATGATTTCACCATGACAACTTAGAAAACAAGTCTATGCATAAATATGTATATCATAACACATAAAAACTACTTGTTTATAAAATGCCATAGTACTATGCGATGATACAACATGACTAAGGTAATTGTTGGAGTAAGATAAAAAACTTAGATATAGGCTTATTTATCAAATTCGTTGATTTTTTTAGATAAAATTTGAAATTCATCGAATTTAAAACGTTAGTGAACAAATTCGTTGAATAAACCCTAAATTCATGGATGAAAGAGAAAAATGCATGATGTAATGGGAAGACAGCTTCTATCGATGCTTCCATGGCTAGAAAGCAGCTACAAGTACCACCAGAAACCAAATGAATGGGCCATGGAATACGAAGGAGAAAAATAAATACACAGTCGATTAGGACTTGAGAGATAACGACTCCTAATACAATATATACGAAATGAAATATATATATATATATGAAAATGCAACTAAGCATCTTATTAGCACTGCAATATGCAGAAGACTAAATCAAAAGACGAAATGGAGTAGGAAGGCATTTTATGTGAGTATTAATGATAAAAGTGAGGGTAAACAATTTGTCAAAATACTGTAATTATTTTAATTTAATGTTTATATTTGGCCCTTTGATAATATTTTCTTAGTGCCAATGGGGTGTTGAGTACCAGTTCACCTCTCCGTGGGTTTCACGTTGTCGGCAAAACATTTTTTGGGGGAGCTTAGTGACTAAAAACATTTTTCGAGGGAGCTCGGTGATTGCATTTCATCTGGGGATTTGAGTTTCTTAGTTACTAATTTATTTTAGATAACAGTGAAAGGATATATGTACATTTATAATATATTGAATTTTATGTCGAATTTTATTTCAAATTTTTAAACATGCCTAATTTCTTTCGAACTTCAATAGTGTCAAATTCGAATATGAATATATCAAATTTTATTTCAAATTTTTAAACATGTCAAATTTCTTTTGAACTTCAAGAGTTCGAACTTCAAGAGTATCAAATTTGAATACGAACTTGAACTTGATAACTAAGGATATAGGTTTGAAATTCAATGTTCAACACTAACCACCATATAAATGTGAGATTGTGTTTTCAAATTAACAATAAGTCTTTTTATTTTATGTAGAATGTGAAGTAGTATATTGGATGGCATAAGTGGGGTCTCCGTCCCACCTAGTGACTCAAATTTGTATAGCTTGACATTCTTCTTGCAATATTATTTTCCAAAATAAAATAAGTTACCATTAACAAAACATTGAAATATGAGTTTGAAATTCTTACTTGAAAGAATCCTTCCAACATAGAAAGTCATTATTATAGAAATAAATTTTTAGATCCTCCCATGATATTTTTATCTACTACAATCAAGTTCAATTCTGATTTTTGTCTAATAAAATTCTTTAATGAAGGTTAGTTTAGCTTATAGAATTATAACATTCAAATATTACTACAATAAGGTGTTTGAGGATATCATATTTGGTACAATCTTAAACTTATTCAATCTCAAACTTATTCAACCTCAATTGTAGTCTATAAATAAAATATCAAAGATGAAAAGACATTATCTACTATTATATTAAATTTAGAAAATCCAATAGAGATGCAATTAAAAGGATTCTGCATCTTAAAAAATTACAACATGCTAAAAGGTAAATATAAAACCAGTATCATGCAATAAAATTTAGATTTTTATTAAAAGCTTATTGGTTTAGTATGCAAAAAGAAAAAATACTAACACCTGTAGATAGAATGAAATAATGTTAGATAATCTATAAAGTTCTTGTAAAAGTATGGTCATCTACATCAACAATAAAAATTGAATAACATGGGATGATATGAAAAGTAAATTGATGCAAACAAAAACAAGAAGAAAAAAAATCGAAACAAGACATAGGGGTCCAAGTACTTTTGTCAAAAATACAATATAGTTTTCTTCAAAAAGGGATAAAACTCAACCAAGGTTTTACATATTTAACTTACAACAGTTGATCCAAAGAGGAAGCTAAACTATAAGTATTGCAAGAAGATTCAATGTATAGAAAGTAACTATTGAAATTTGATTATAGGTTAACCTAAAAAGAATAAGTATGAGGTAATATTATTTAAGGAGTAAGTTCATTTCCTTTAATTAGATCTATATTAGTTATGAAAGATATCAAAATTGACCAATGTTAGACTTTAGCATGGTAGAATTGGCCATTTGAACTTTAATACAATGTAATAAATGACTTGATTGACAAAAATTATTGGATTTCAAGTAGAAAAATATGGAGAGATCAAGCATTATCAAGTATATCTTCTTGAGAAAATGTTAAAATTACAATTTCTAAAATATTTAAAAAGTGTCCCAAGGGGACAATGCAATAGTTTGGGCTTTGGCTCTTATTTGGGAGGTCCAAGGTTCAAACTGTGGCGTGGGTGAGTGTGTGAGGAGATGGGTGTGTATTCTTTAAAAAAATATATCCAAAAACTAAAGTTATTGGTGTATTAGAATTGATTAATATAGATATAAGTGGTTTAGTGTAAACTAATTCTCTTTAATGTGTAAGGTATGTAGCAACATCCACTAATAATTATTCTAAAAATGTCATCCATTGAATCAAACAAAAATAAATAACTTTGAATACGTAAAATATTATAAAAAATGTACTAAGAAATTGACTTGTTAGTGATAATGCTATTGAGCATATCTCAACAAAATTTGAGCCATATTGTACACCAATGGGAATATCTAGAAAAATAAGAGATTTTTATTATCCTAAATAAAAATGGCATAGAAGAGAGGATGTACCAATAAATAGAAGATAATTCTCAAATAGTGCCTAAAGATAGAAAATTATTAAGGGATTGATGTGGAAGAATCCATTACTAAATAAAAAACTAAAATGATTGGCAAATTGTTTAGTTAACCGCCAAAACTTAGAAGTAGAAATGAAGTAGTGGATGTAGAAGAAAAAATTAAAAGAACAAAGTAAACAAGAAGAAGATAAAAATAATGAGAAAAGGGAGTGGAATAGATGTAGAGGTGGATAGAGGAATAAAATAGAAGCTCTACAAAAAAGAGAATTGGGAGAAGAACTATTTGAAGCAAAAATAGATGTTAGAGAACTCCAAAAATATCATTTATAATTTATTGTGTTGCAATTATTTTTCAATAAATAATTTACATTTCAAATCCTAAATTATCTCATGTTTATATGAATGATGAATGTTTATATTGTTGGAATAGTGCATTGGAATTTCTGGTGTGTGTGCAAGTCTATAGATTTAAGGGTAAAGAGAAGATCATCTCCTGTATTGTGATGACTGGACTTAAACATTGAGTATTGGATCAAGGAAGTGCCATCATGAGGAATCTGAAGAACACATGCTTATACTAATGGGGGGGATGAAAAATATAAGACCACTTTTTACTTTTCTTTCTCAAATAATATTATGCAATATATCAATGGAAATATCAAAAACAATAATCAAAGAAATGCATAAATCACCATACACAATAGATACACCAATTTAACGTGGTTCACCCAATGTGGGCTACTCCACAAAGAAAATCTTCCACTAAAATTTTCTCAACAAATATCTTGGGAATCCTTCCATTTTATAATGTTTATGGACCTCTATCCAAAGAAGACACCATTCCCCTAATCAATTTCATGGATACCTATCCATATGAGACACTAATTCCCTCAGTTGGTTCATGGATCTCTATCCACAAGAGAACTTCTTCTCCTCTGCTCTGGATGGTGATCCTCTAGAAGAGTATTGCCTCCACTGCACTAGCTTATGGATCTCTATCCATAGAAGACCTCTTTCCTCACTGCCCTGGATAATGTATCTCTATCCACTAGAGACTCTTATCCTCTACTCTGTCACCTCCAAAGCTTGTTCTCAGCTTTGCTCAGTCTCTGTCTCAAATTTATACTAAACACAGTCCTTTGGTCTAGCATAAATCTGCTCAATATCTATCTCAAATTTACACTAAACATAGTCCTTTGGTCTAGCATAAATTTGATCAATCTCTGTCTCAAATATACACTAAACATAGTGCTTCGATCTATCACAAATCTTCTCAATATCTATCTCTGGTCTGGCATAAATTTGCCCTTAAATTTACACCAAAATTTATCCTTAAGACTTAACACAAAGATTGATCCATTCAAAAATTAAATCTGTTAGATCTGCCCCAAGCCTTAACACAAATCTTGAACAAATCAATTAATCAATTTTGCTCTCAAGTCTTCTCAAAGACTTACCTCATATTTATCCATAAGTTCTCTCAAGAACTTGCTCAATATGCTCAACAAGTCTTCACCAAGACTTACCTCAAATCTGCTCAACAAGTTTTCTCTAGAACTTGTCCAATCTGATTGTAAGTTTCCACAAAAGCTCACACAAATCTATCCTTAAGCTTTCACAAAAGCTTACTCAACTCTATCCTTAAATTCCATCTAGGACTTACTCAAATATGCCCACTAGCTTTCACAAAAACTTATTCAAATCAATTGCAAAACTTTCATACAAAACTTAATTGAATATCTTTCAGAAAACTTCTTCAATCACTCAAACAAGTTTCACTCAAAATATTGTTTAACCACAAAAACATATAGAGAATTGTTAGAGACTCAATATGTTTCGCGCTCACAAAACTCAACTTAATATCTTTTAGAAAATCTCTTCAATCACAAAAACAAATTTCATTCAAAATTTTGTTTAACCACATAAAAATATAGAGAATGGTAAGAGACTCAATATGTTTCACACTCACAAATCACTCTATCACTTTCAAACTCCTTTTCAAATAAATTTAGAATAAATAACAATTTGTTTCACAGAACTTGAACTATCACTCCAATGCATTCACTCAATGATGCTCATCCAATTTCACTCAACCATTCACTCAATGAAACACAACTTGCTTACAAATCCTAACCAAGTGTTTCACTATACTTCCAACAACTCACACTATGAATATCAACCCTTGACTCAAGATGATTCCACATTCACATAACAATGATACTCATGATATTTTCTCAAACCCTAATCATGCACATGAAAGTTTACTCAAATATTTCCAATAATGCTTATCAAAAAATCTCACATAAAAATGATACCCATGATATTTCACAAATGCTAGTTCAATATAGTTCTCATTTTCACACTCAAATGTACTCACAAACTTCCACAAATTATGCACATGAAGGCTCACTCAAATATTTCCAACAATGCTTATCAAATAAACCTTTTCACTCCAACTTGCACTTCACAACATTTCAACAAAACAATATTTCACTCACAAGGAGGATATGCCCATACCTTTTGTTTTGAAGAATATTTTATCTCAAAACCTATCTCAATCACAATCAATTTCTTTTCCAATCTCAATTGTTAGATATAAAAACTCTACTCTCAATTATTTCACTCAAAATCACTTCACCATACAAAAGTATTAAATCTCAATTACACCTTATTTCTACTCCTTTATAAATTCTAACCACCAAAATTAAAATAAAATATTTTAACTTTATTTTCCCTTTTATCTCCCAATAACTCATAAAAACCATTTAATTTTTCTCACTATGCAATTTCCAAATTATCAAAACCTTGGGAAAAATAAAATATTTCCACACTATGCAATTTCAGATTATAAAACCTTGGAAAATAATAATGTGAGTGCATACCTTTTATTAAACCAACCAAAACCTTTAGCAAGATTCGAACATCCGACCTCGTCTCTCCAAGCATCTTCACACAAAGCATGTATACCAACTAGGCTACATGCCCTTACGGAATAACAAGAGCACATGATTCCCTTTTGTTCTATCACTTCTCTAACAATGCAAACAAAACTAGTTTCCTCCCTTTGCAAAATGACAATTGTGTGGATTGAACCCATGACCTTGCGCTTTATGAACGTCTTAACGTAGCCCTCGGCTGCCATGTGAGATATCTAGCACCTTGGACCTTCGTTGGCGCTCCCCTTGTATTTATTGACATGGTTGCCCTATTAAGTCTTTAAACACATGCGAATCTTTTCCTTACCAATGCAACGCATGATTTCCTTTGGGCAATTAACATTCACATGGACAATACTTATGAAAAAAACTTGCCTCCTTTTATACCATATGCCAAATTGTTTAACACATTGGAAAACTTTAGAAATTTGAATTTAATTTAAACTTTGGTGCCTTAATTTATTATTTAAATTTAAATTTTAACCTATGGTTAAAATATTTAAATTTAAATAAATTAAACCATAGTCTTTAAAATCTGCCAAATGGATCTTTTGGAGAAATTAAAATTTGATAACTCCTTGGTCTTCATTTTTCTTCAAACCAACCGGTAACCTAGAATATTATAATATTAGATATTATAATATTATTTTTTTCCATTTAAACCTGCTTCTTTGCCTTTTTGGAAAAACCACTAGAAGACATTAATGATAACAAAACTTGGACATCAACCTCTTGACATGAATGCATGAATGAAAATAAAACTTGATCATCATCCTCTTGACATCAAAGACAATACAAATTTCTCATATTTCCAATAGAATCATTGTATTAAGAATCCCTACCGTCTTTGTCTCAGGCATCTTACTTAAGATTTTAGCCATTGTCATATAACGAAGGAAGAGATATTTTTTAATTACTTTTTCATACAAGTAAATAAGTGTTGTACAATTAATTGCCATATACCTAACAAAGAGATATTATCATCAATTCATATGCCATACAATTAAGGAAGTAGCATACAACTTGACCATCGTACAACAAAGGTGTCATAAAATAAAAATGGTTGTGTATTGACTTGGTCATACAAGTGGATTAAGCATTCAATGACGATGGTCATACAATAGGGAAATATTGTTGTACTATAGGAAGGAATTTATTGTATAAAAAAAAACCTATAAATTATTATTATAATAACATAAAACAAATTATATAAAGGGTTATTTTTATTTCCAAAGGAAGAACAAAAGCTTAATAGTTGAAAGTATGATTAGTTTTCCATGAAAGTGTAGACACTAAAATCCTGTCAATTCGATTAGACTGCCAAGACATGAGCTAATCGACACAATATGACCATCTTGGGCAAACCTCAATGG
Source organism: Wollemia nobilis (assembly GCA_028583015.1). Classification (NCBI taxonomy): domain Eukaryota; kingdom Viridiplantae; phylum Streptophyta; class Pinopsida; order Araucariales; family Araucariaceae; genus Wollemia; species Wollemia nobilis. The sequence goes on from JAQPPZ010001965.1 coordinate 261,162, forward strand.
TTATATAGTGGTCCTAACAACTTTTGGGAGGTTCTACCTCACTTTTGGAAAGTTTTGGGTCATGTAGGTATGGTCATCCCACCCTAGGATGCCCACAGTTCATAGCCATCCCACCCAGGGATGACCACCAGCAGTCATCCCTGGGTGGGATGACCATGGTATTTGACCCCCAAAAAGTCAAAATTAGGACAAATGACACATAGAAACTACCATTTACCCTGCCTATTCAAGCATGCCAGTCTGAGGGCACATAATTCTTATGATAAGTTGCAACTTGAAGGCCTAAAAGGGAGATTCCTTTCTCCTCCAACGCATGGCATGCTTGAACATGCGAGGTAGGTTTTGCCATTTGTCTAAAATATTTTTGGGTGACCAAAGGGTTTATGGATACCTTTGGGGCTTTTTGGGTGACCAAATGGTTTATGGATACCTTTGGGGCTTTTTGGGTGACCAAAGGGTTTAAGGATACCTTTGGGGCATTTTGGATGACGAAAGGATTTATGGGTACCTTTGGGGATTTTTGGGTGACCAAAGGGTTTATGGATACCTTTGGGGCCATTTGGGTGACCAAAGGGTTTATGGATCCCTTTGGGGCCTTTTGGGTGATCAACGATTTTATGGATAACTTTGGGGCTTTTTGGGTGACCAAAGGGTTTATGGATACCTTTGGGACTTTTTGGGTGACCAAAGGGTTTATGTATACCTTTGGGACCTTTTGGGTGACCAAAGGGTTTATGGATACCTTTGGGGATTTTTGGGTGACCAAAGAGTTTATGGATACCTTTGGGGTTTTTTGGGTGACTAAAGAGTTTATGGATACCTTTGGGGCTTTTTGGGTGACCAAAGGGTTTATGGATACCTTTGGGGATTTTTGGGTGACCAAAGGGTTTATGGATATCTTTGGGGCCTTTTGGGTGACAAAAGGGTTTATGGATACCTTTGGGGCTTTTTGGGTGACCAAAGGGTTTATAGATACCTTTGGATATTTTTGAGGTTGATTGCTTAACTATTTTATTGCTGATTAGGGGAGGTATGATACCCATAATGCCCTAGTTGATGTTTAAAAATATTTGTGTGATTTGCAATTGTGTGATTTTGGACCATTAGATGCATTATGTGTTATGATTTATGGATGCATTAATGGATGTAATGCCTATTGATGATGTGAATATGTTATATGTATGCGATGTATTGATGACATGCACTAGCTAGATGATAAATGTATGATTAGATACTATGATCTATATGTGTAGATTATCTATTATGTATGCAATGGTGAATGTTAAATGCACGTTTAATTTGATTCAATTGTTATGCACTTAATTTATGTTGATATGACATGGTAAATGACATGTATGTAATGCATTATTTACATGATGATGATCTAATGTAAATGAAACTGTATGATTTAATCACTTAAAACATAAGGAATGCAATGTAATATGTGTTTAACTATCTAATGGATGACACAAAAATGTATAAAAATCATGAATGAAAATGATAACTCATATCATAAGAATTAATCGTTTAAGCATTTATATGTGAAATGAGATGATTGTGAGATGTGTAGGCTTTCTCTATAAGATTCTATAAATTAAAAGATATGCATAAAATAGTCAGTGGTCGTCTAAATATCATTGTTGATATTTATCCGACATCTATGCTATTTCATGCACACCACTTAATAAAAAAAGTTCATAAAGAAAAATGTGTATGATTGATGTAATGATTTGTTGTTGTTAGGAAATTTTTGAGGTTTTCCCTGAGACTCAAACACCCTAGTTGATTAATAAAAATTTGTATAATGACTATATAGGACTCTTGAAAGATAAAATCTTTTGTTATGAAGACCCAGATATTCATTATCCTTGTGTGTGCAAATGAATATATTAGATGAGATATAAGACTACCTCATTTCCAAGAAGGATTCATTCATCCCATTGCTGTAATGAGGATCACCATATGTTCATCATGATCCTATGTTTGGACTTAGTTGGACTAGACCACTAGGTAGTACAGGCTACCATCTGCATGTAAACATTGGTCCTGTAAACAAGCAAGATGCTAATGTGACAGACATATCATCATGTGTAAATATACTACCATTGCTAGGCAAGCTTGATGTCACCTAACCTATAATGAGGATCACCTCATGGTTTGTCAAATGCTAAGAATTCTAGGGATTCAAGTTCAATACTCCCTTATTTTCTTTTAGTTTTGATTTTCTCAAGGGATTTGCTCATTTTTGTTTGGCGAGCAAGGTATTTTGGAAAGTGGTGATAACACTATTTATTTTTGCTTTTTTCTTTTGTTTAGTGGTGAAAACCATTGTTTATTTTGAGGTTTTTTGGTAGGGAGGAGCTTGTCATGTTGTCAATTATTAGTATTTTTGAACCATTCGCACGGGGGGATGAGCAAGTTAAACTTTTCACTTAAGGTAACCTGGACCACTTTGTAGTATTAATCCTTCCTTTGTTCAAACTAGGATTATTAGTGTTTGATTAGTGATAGGATTTTGAGATATGCTAGGTGCTATCAAAACTAGACCTCATCTTTTGAAAATGAAGATAGCTTTCTACAAAATCTGAGAAGATCACTAGGTATGGCTAAATGACCAAAAAAACCTAGTATATTCCTTATAGCAACATGAAGGGTTGTGTTGAAAAACACAATTACTCACAGGGGTGATGGATGATGATGATGAAAAAATGCATGATTGAGATACAAATGTGGTGTCGTTTGTAATATTGTAAACACATCCTATCCGAATGCAACTACAATGGATGAAAATGGCTAATGTGATGCAATAAAATGAATGCATATGCACAATGTAAATGCAATACCAAATGTATTTTGTTTTTGTTTTTGATAGTTTGCAATGTTTTTGAATTTTATTGCTTTTCAAATGTTTTTTAATTTTTTATTTTGGATTGTTTTTGAAATTTTGATTTTTCCATTGTTTTTGTAATTTTGATTTTTCCATTGTTTTTGAAATTTTTATTATTTTTAATGTTTCTGGATTTTGATATTTTATGATTTTTGTTTGTTTTTATGTTTTTAAGGGTAAGGTACGCTACCTTAGGTACCCCCAATGTGTGTGCCATTCAATGAAAGTGAGGGAGGTGTGATACCTTTGCAGGTCTCACTTTGCTTTAGTGATCGTGATGTGGATGATGGGCAAGTTGTAACACCTTGAAGACCCCCAATGTGCATTGTGTTTGATGTACTATGATTGGCTTGGCTAGGGGGAGTAGTAGAAACTGAACCCCCTACTGTGATGTGTAATTTTGTGCAATGCCAATATCTCACTAAGACAAGATGAGTGAAGATGAAACATTAGATGATGCCATAGGTTGCATAAATCGATTTTGATATTCCTGTTTCTCTGTTACAATACTGATCATTCCCATAAAATCTTGGAGAGGTAGATTAATGTGTACCTGATTAGGTTATTCGACTTGATTGATAGGTTCTATATTTGCTTCATGTGCAGGTAAGGGGTCTTGGAAGACTCCTATCTAAAGTTCTTGTCTCTCAATCATATCCTGTATTAAATATCTAAAGGGGTGATATGTATGGATATAATGACCCCTTTGTCGATGGTACACATAATATAGGTTTTCCCTATGCACCTTTGATCTACGCTTATTAGGTTTCAATGGATGGATATTGAGAAAATTTATTTTTTGTGCCTCAGAAAATTGATTGAAGATTAATGCTAAGGGCTCTAATAAATGAGTATATTGTTAGTCTCACAATGACACTGAGAGGGGGGTGAATTAGTGTAGCTCTTTAAAACTTAAATCTTCAACACTCAAAGCCAAAACAATGAAAACATAAAACCAAATAAAGCAAGTATAACAAGAGAACATCACACAAAACAAGATGTACCGAGGTTCACCGATTTGGCTACATTTTCAAAAATGACAATTTGGACTCCCATCCAAATATAGCCTTTGCAAAGCACCAACTTTACAATCAATTTACCAGCACCCACTGGAAGAAGCACCAACCCTTGATTTATCTACACCAACAAAAAGGAGCACCAACCCCTCTACCAAGCACCCACTTGATTTTGATATTGATAATAAAATGACATATATGAATGTCTTCACTAAAACCAAAACCCTCTATGGTATATAAGCTCAAAATATAAAACTTTCTATTTCACCCAGTATAACATCCCTCTCTCTGCATTACTCAGAATTTGAATCTTCTCTTCTAAAAAAAAAACTGATTTTTCTCTTAGATCATTTTTCTAATTGCTAAACGCTTTCTAGGTATTGTGCAACACGTTGTTTGTGAACTCCTATCAATATTTTAGAAAAAAAGGACATCATATGAGAAATTTATGCCCAAAATACTGAAGTGATTTTTTTCACCACTCTCCAAAAATCATGGATTTTCACTCTTTATTTTTCTCCACACATACTTCTCTCTTCACAAAATAAAGTCCCCACTTTTCAATAAAATCCCTTGTCACTTAAAAAGCACACACTTGCATTATTTTTCCCTTTTCAAAATTTTAAAATATTTTCTTTAATGAAGCTTCTTAAAACAATATAACTTTTTTTTTTTTTTTTGAGAAGGCATTTTTTCAAACACGTCACATGCAAAGAGTTGACACCTTACTCGTTCTCTTACTTCAGAGCCATGTGACACCTCAAAAAAAAAATGAATGATGCTCTATTTGATGCCTTGAAGGTGTAACAACACTGAAACCGAAACTCTGGTAACTCTGCAAGGTCAAAACGGCCAACTAAAGGATTTTGCACAAGTGGAACAAATTGACATAAAAGTGACTTGTACTGTTTTTGCAACAATCATAACTCTCACCTCATAAATTTGTTTTCTCTAAAATTTGAAATGTAGAATCTCTGCAATGTTGACTATATCAAGTTCGAATCTCGTTGTATAAATCCTTATGGTTTTCCTGTACCACGTCCATAAAAACTATTGTTGATACACTTTTTCCAAAAAGAGCATTTTTGTGACAGTCTTGCAACGCTTGTAACATTCGCCTCATTTCTATGTTTTGGTGGAAATTTAGAACACATGTTCTAAAAGATAACAACCACCTCCAGTTTTAATTTTGCTATTTGCTCGTAGTGCTTCTGAAAAAACTGCCTTTTTTTGGCCTGTACAACCACTTGCCAAATCATCTGCCAAGATACCGAAAACATCACAGATCAATTCAAACACTGTGCTGACACCTCCAACGTTGTTCTGGATTGTTTCGTGATATGCTGACATGTTCCAAACTAATCCATCCTATCCAACTGTGCCTGTGATTACTTTTACAAATTTTTGACAACTTCTTGACGATTTTTTCAACTTTTGCAAATTTGCATGAACAACCGTAACAACTTCACCCAAACATCAAAAACATCCTCATAAGCATTGAAAATCACTGTACATACTTCAAAAAACCTTTGAAAAATTTTCCACTACATCAACCTATCTATATGAGTGTGTTGACAACAATGACAATATTGTCGTTGCACCTTGCTCAACAATCTCCCCCTTTGGAATTGTTGGCAACACACGCACAATTTCTTGTAACTTTTCTCCCCCTTTGACAACAAGACCAAAGGGCTGCTGCAAACTCCCCATGAGTCCATGCACAAAATTCTCAAGAAAAAATTATTACACTTAGCAAAAATCACAAACATAAGCAAAAAGATAAACAAATACACAAATGCTCCCCTTGAGAATGTGGCCCCAATAGCTAGTCAATTCTTGGGAAGTGTGACCACTCTCAATTTCTTGTGAAGGTACTTAAAGAATTCCTTGGGCAATAGTTTGGTGAAGATATCCACTACTTGCTTTGTTGTTGGAACAAAATCCAACTTAACCTCACCTTCCACAAATTTCTCCTTCAAAAAATGATATCGGATAGCAATATGTTTTGTGCGAGAATGCATAACCTGATTCTTTGAGATGTTAATTGCACTGGTGTTATCACACTTAACTAAAATTGGCTCACTAAAATTAATGCCAAGACCCTTCAGAGTTTGTTTCATTCATAACACCTGTGTACAACACGTTGTCACTGCAATGTATTCTGCCTCTACTATGGATAAGGAGACTGATTCCTGTTTCTTACTGTGCCACGTGACCAACCTATCTCCAAGATAGAATGCACATCCACTGGTACTCTTCCTATCATCTACACATCCTATCCAATCTACATTTGAATACACAATAAGGGTGAAGTCCTTACCTTTCGGATACCATAACCCATACTCCATAGTACCCTTGAGGTATCGAATAATCCTCTTCACTTTTGTCACATGAGTCTCCTTAGGACTAGCCTGAAATCGTGCTACCATGCATAATGCCTATAAAATATCTTTTTTGGTAGCTATCAATTATAGTAAGCTCCCAATCATATATCTATACATAGTTTGATCAACATGTGGAGATTTGTCATCCTTTCTCAACTTGCAACCTATCATCATGGGAGTGCTAATTGGCTTACAATCCTCCATTGTGAAATTTTTCAACATCTCTTTCACATATTTAATTTGAGAAATAAATATGCCCTTCTCATTTTGATTAACTTGCAATCTGAGGAAATACGAAAGTTCACCAATCATTGACATTTCAAATTCTTTTTGCATCTTATTTGCTAAATCTTTACACAACTCATCTTTGTTGCTGCCAAATATGATATCATCTACGTATACAAAAAGAACAATATGATGACAATTTTCTATTTTGACATACAAATTACTATCCACCATACCTTTATTGAACCCTTGTTGAGTAAGATAATTGTCTAGCCTTGCATACCATGCTTGGGGTGCCTGTTTTAAGACATATAACACTTTATTCAACTTGCAAACCAATTTGGGATCATCACCAAGCTGGAAACCATCTGGTTGCTCAATATAAACCTCTTCTTCAAGTTTCCCATTCAAAAATGTTGATTTCACATCCATTTGATAAACTTTGAAATTCTTGTAAACTGCTAAAGCCAAAAATATTCTAATTGCCTCTAGTCTGGCCACAGGTGCAAAGGTTTCCTCAAATTCAATACCTTCAACTTGTGCATAGCCTTTGCATACCAATCTTGCTTTGTTCCTAACTACCTGTCAGTCTTCATTCAATTTATTTCGAAAGACCCATTTAGTACCAATTACATTTTTATTTGCGGGTCTTGGTACTAACTCCCAAGTCTTGTTTTTCTCGATCTGATCTAATTATTCATTTATTTCCTTTAATCAACTTTCATATTTGCTTGCGTCAACAAAATTTTTGGGCTCAATGTTGGATAATAAAGAGTAGTTACTTACTAATCTTCTTCTTGTCTGAACACCAACTGTGGGGTCTCCAATTATTTGCTCTCTAGGATTATCTTTCTGCCAGCTGCCTGTTTTGAATTTTTTGTTTTCTTCCACTTCTGAATCACTGTTTGAATCCTCTGAGTCAATTTTTGGTTTCTTTTTCATTTCCTTTTCCTCATATCCTTCAATGACCTCTTCATAAATTGGGTAGTTCTCTTCATAGCTAATTACTCATTCCCTTACTTCATCAACTTTAACATCAGCACTATCCATAATTTTCCTTAGCCTCTTGTTGTAGCATTTGTAAGCTTTGCTTTTTGATGAATAGCCAAGAAAAATACCTTCATCCGCTCTATCTTCAAACTTACCAAGGTTTTCTTTAGCTCTTTTGATGTAACACTTGCTGCCAAAAACTTTAAAGTATCTTGTTTTTACCTTTTCACCGAACCATAACTCATAAGGATTTTTGCTTTCATGCATCCTCAACATGCACCTATTTTGGATGTATACCACAGTATGAACTGCCTCTTTCCAAAATATGTCTGCTACTTTGCTCTCAGTCAACATAGTTCGTGCCATTTCCTGCACTGTCCTATTCTTTATTTCTACCACACCATTTTGCTGAGGTATCCTGGCTGCTAAAAACTGTCTCCTAATGCCATATTTTTCACAATACTCTATGAAATCCTCTGAAATGAACTCTCCTCCTATGTCTGAACTTACACATTTAATCCTTTTTCCTGTTTGATTATCAACTTAATTTTTGAAAACCTTGAACATCTCAAAAGCTTCTGATTTATGCTTCAAAAATAGTACCCATGTCATCCTGGAATAGTCATCTATACACAACATGAAATATTTATCATCGTTTATGCTTTGCATTCTCACAAGTCCACATAAATCAGTATGTACTAGTTCCAAAGGTTTGGTTTTGTAGTACTCTTTTGTTTTAAATGAGACTCTAGTTTGCTTCCTCTTTTGACATGAAGCATAAATGCTATTTGATGGTTTTCCAATAGTGGGAATATCTCTCACAGCTTTCTTTGAGTTGATTTTTACTAGATTGTCAAAACTGATATGACCGAGCCTCTTGTGCCACAACCAATTCTCTTCTTCCTATATAATAAAACAAGCACCTTATGAAGTATTTGAGAGAGTGTACAGGTTTCCAAATGTCCTTTATATAGTTGCTATAAACTTCTCATTGTTTGCTTTTTTGACTTCACAACCTTTCTTCTTAAAGATCACTTCATGACCTCTATCACAAATCTGACTTACGGTCAACAAGTTATGCTTCAGACCAACCACAAAAAAGACTTATTTTGACCTGTTTTTTTTGTCACTAATCTTAACTTAACCTCTGCCAACTATCTTAGCTCCATAATTGTTTCCAAACTTTACTGAACCACCTTCATATTGCTGCAACTTCTCAAATTTTTGTTTGTCACCTGTCATATGATTGGAGTATCCACTATCAAGTAGGTGTGGATTTATTCTGCGCTTTAAATTTCGTCTGTATGATCAAGGATTCCTTTTTTCCTTAGGTCACTTTTTTTCTTTCAACTCAGGTTTGATTACAATTTTGGGCTCTTGTTTTGGCTTTTCTTTTTCAGTAGCTTGTGCATATTTTTTGGGAAATTTTCTATTTTGTCTTATTCCATTTGGATGAAATTTTCTTTCCTAAAATTGATTTGATGCAAATGTACTTCGACAATTTCTTGCAATATGCCCAAAATTATGACAATTATAACATTCTACTGCATAATACATCAAAGGTGAAAAGGCATTTCTATTGGTCAAATTCTTTGGTCCTACATTATACTTGTAATCTGAGATCTTATGTCCATAACCATTGCATTTAAAACAGTAACCAGAAAAGAGATGATTGAACCTAGGTGGTGGTCTTTGCCATGTTGTCATACGATCCATAAATCTTCTTCTTATTTGATGTGTGACATTGGTGAAGCCATCATTGTCAATTCTCCTTTTGTACCTTGCATTATCGCTTTCTTTTGCATGATTCATTTTGTCTTGATCAACCTGTTTCTTCTCTTCATTCTTTGTGGATTCTTCATTTATGGCCTTTGATCCATTTGACGATTCTCCTTCATCAAAACCCAAACCAAATTTGATGCCTGTAGTCTTTTGGTTATTTATGATCTTATCCATCTTCATAGAACTTTCTTCACGTTTGTGATAACAACTAATTTTCTAATTCATCTCTTATAGCTGCATTCTTAAACCAACAATCTCTTCTTCTAGCTTGCCATAATAATCTGTTTTCATGGTTATTTGCACTTCGAGATCTTCAGAGATTTTCTTGGATTCTTCTATCTATACTTTCAAATTTGTTATGATTTCATTTGCATCCTCAAGATTTCTTGAAATTTTCTTATTATTTTTTCTTTCTATCTTCAATTCATCTAGAGTTGCAATTAGTTCCTCTTCCAAATTCACTTTTGCATCAATTTCTTCTTCATCACATTCCTGTTATTTTTTTGGTTTTTCTTCTTTGAGTGCTATGAAAAGAGCTTCACCTATTTCCTTTTTAGAATCCTCACTGGAGCTATATTTTGATGAACTGACATTCTTGGAGATGAAACTTTTCTTCTTGAAGTTGCATTTTCTGAAATTTGTTTTTTTCTTCCAATCACTTCTTTCTTCGTGTGATCCTTCGTCACTTCTGTTCTTCTCATTAAGTGGACATTTAGCTGCAAAATGCCCATTGCCTCCATAGTTGAAACATTTAAACAATAACTTTCCTCTATATTTTCCTTTTCTCCTTTTTAGTTTTTGAACAAAGTTTGCTTCCATTTCATCTATTGTCTCTTCTTCCTTGGATTCTTGTTTTGCTTTCATATTTTTATGGGCTTTAAAAGCAACTTATCTATTTGTGGGTTTAGATTTTCCTATTCTCATCTCATATGCAGTCAAAGAACCATGCATCTCATCCATACTAAAATAATTTAGATCTGTAGCTTCTTCTATAGCTAAAAATTTAGAATCAAATCTTTGGTGAAGGGATCTTAATACCTTTTTCACGATGATAAATCTTTGATTTCCTCGCTGAGTCCTCTAATCATATTAATGACTTCATTAACTCTCAGTATATATGCCTCTATATTTTCATCGTCATTCATATTTAATACTTCGAACTGAGCTCGATGTGTTTGTAACTTGGCCTCCTTGATCTTAACGTCTTCTTCATGAATGCTCTTTAGTTTGTACCATATTTTATTTTTCATTTTACAACCCATAATATTTACTAGTTCATTGTACACTAATCCACACATGATAACATTCTTTTCTTTTGAGTCATTCTCAAATAGTTTCTTACCAGCAACATCGATTGGAGAAGTGGTGGGTATTGTATATCCACTATCTATCGAATCTCAAATGTTGTATCCCAAAGCACAAAGATATGTCTGCATCCTGAGTCTCCAAAATGTGTAATTATTTCTGTCAAACAATGGTGCTTTGTTTGATGAGAAGCCTTCACCACCTGCCATTGTGTCACTTCCAAGATCACCCTAGCCGATTAAGCCTGTTCAGGAACCTCACTCTGATACCAATTGTTAGTCTCACAATGACACTAAGAGGGGAGGTGAATTAGTGTAGCTCTTTAAAACTTAAATCTTCAACACTCAAAGACAAAACAATGAAAACATAAAACCAAATAAAGCAAGTATAACAAGAGAACATCACACAAAACAAGATGTATCGAGGTTCACCAATTTGGATACATTCTAGAAAATGACATTTTGGACTCCCATCCAAATCCAGCCTTTGCAAAACACCAAATTTACAATCAATTTACCAGCACCCACTAGAAGGAGCACCAACCCCTGATTTATCTGCACTAATAGAAAGGAGCACCAACCCCTCTACCAAGCACCCACTTGATTTTGATATTGATAATAAAATGACATATATGAATGTCTTCACTAAAACCAGAACCCTCTATGGTCTGTAAACTCAAAATATAAAACTTTCTATTTCACCCAGTATAACATCCCTCTCTCTGCATTACTCATAATTTGAATCTTCTCTTGAAAAACAAAAAAAACTGATTGTTCTCTTAGCTCATTTTTCTAATTGCTAAATATTTTTTTGGGTATTGTGCAATTTTTTTTTTGTGAACTCTCAAAATTTCAGCCAAAATGGACATCATATAAGAAATTTATGCCCAAAATACTGAAGTGACTTTTTTCACCACTCTCCAAAAATCATGGATTTTCACTCTTTATTTTTCTCCACACACACTTCTCTCTTCACAAAATAAAGTCCCCACTTTTCAATAAAATCCCTTGTCACTTAAAAAGCACACAATTGCATTATTTTTTCCTTTTCAAAATTTTAAAATATTTTCTTTAATGAAGCTTCTTAAAACAATATAAATTTTTATTTTATTTTATTTTGAGAAGGCATTTCGTCAAACACGTCACATGCAAAGAATTGACACCTTACTCGTTCTCTTACTTCGAAGCCACATGAAACCTCAAACCAAAAATGAAAGATGCTTTATTTGATGCCTTGAAGGTGTAACAACATTGAAACCAGAACTCTGGCGACTCTATAAGGTTGAAACAACCAACTAAAGGATTTTGCACAAGTGGAACAAATTGACATTAAAGTGACTTGTACCATTTTGCAACAATCATAACTCTCACCTCGTAACTCTATTTTCTCTGAAATTTGAAAAGTAGAATCTATACAATGCTGAATACATCCAGTCTGAATATTGCTACATAACTCCTTATGGTTCACCTGTACAACCTCCATGAAAACTGCTACTAACACACTTTTTCCAAAAAGAGCATTTTTGTGATAGTCTTGCAACGCTTGTAACATTCGCCTCGTTTCTCCATTTTTGTGGAAATTTGTAAAACATGTTCTTGATGATAACAACCACCTCTAGTTAAAATTTAATTTTTTGCTTGCATTGCTTCTGACAAAACTGCCCTTTTTCGGCCTGTACAACCACTTGCCAAATCATCTACCAAGATATCAGAAACATCATCGATCAATCCAAACACTATGTTGACACCTCCAACGCTGTTATGGACTGTTTCCTGACATGCTGGAATTTTCCAAACTGATCCATCCTGTCCAACTGTGCCTGTGATGAATTTTGCAATTTTTTGACAACTTCCTAACGATTTTTTCAACTTTTGCAAATTTGCACGAACAACCTGTAATAACTTCACCCGAACATCAAAAACATCCTTATAAGCATTTAACATCACTATACATACTCCGAACAACCTCTAAACAACTGTCTATTGCATCAACCTATCCATCTGAGTGTGTTGACAACAATGACAATACTGTCGCTACACCTTACTCAACATATATTGTCGTGGTAGCCGACATTTTTGGCCTTGTATCTAATTTTGTTGGATGTGATTTTTGACCAATGGAAGTTGAACTTGGTAAATAGGCTACATTGATAATTGCAGTGATGGAGCTCGATTTGAGGATTCAAGAATACTCAAAACCACTTGATTTATTGAGACCGCATTTTGTTGTGTGTTACCACTTTTAGTATTCTTGTTTGGCCATTCTCATTTATGGAGTTGAACATCACCCTCCTGGATCTTGATGTCCTCAATGATCTTGGCCTATGCTAAGGCCTCAAATGTTTGATACCATTGTAATTGTGAGAGAAGTGAAATTTTATTTGAATAACTTCTAGTAAACATTCGAATGAGTTTCGTTGTGGGTAGAGTGAAAGGTAGTTTTGACATCACCTTCCTCCATCTATTTCCATACTTCATGACTAGCTCATCATCAAGTTGATGAAGGCTAAACAAGTTAGTGAAGTTTATCATTTTCTTAGAGGTAAAGGTAAAACATCCCAAAAATGCATGGACCAATTGCTCAAAGGTGTTTATGCTATGGTGTGGTAAATGATTATACCATTCTAAAGCATCATCAACTAATGTTGTAAGGAATATTCTCAACATCAATGAGTCATTGTATTGAATATGAGACCACATATATATGAAGCTTATCATGTGGTCTTGTGCGTCTTTATCATCTTTGAAATTTTCAAGTTTAGGCATATTGAAATTCGATGGGTACATCGGTGATGACACTGATGGATGCAAAAGCTGATTATTGCTAAGATGCTTTAGTGTGGGTTTTTGATAACCCAAAATTTTATCATTCTCTTATAATGCCTTTAACCGATCATTTAGCCCTTTGAATACCCTTGGAAAAATGGTATGATATTCCTATTATCACCATTGATTAGAAAAATATCACTTTTGATGTTGAGGTGGATGATAAGTATGATCATTAGGTACCTCATTATAATTTGATTGAGGGTAAGTATACATTTGCTCCTGATGTTTCCATAGAGACTCTTTATATGACTCTTCCTTATCTTGATCTTGGTATTTTTGAGCAGTATGAGGCTTTTGACGATAATTAGACAATGGCCTTTGATGTTGAACGTGATTTTGGCATGGACAAGGGGAAGATTTTGAGATTGTATTGGGCGCTTGGCACATTGTTGCATCCTATAGATGCTAGGTGTAAGCACCACTTCATGTGATGCATTTTGCAATTGCTCTTGCTATACCTTTTGTTTTTTTGTAGCTTTTGTTGATAAAACCTTTGTAGGTGTACTCGTTGTGAGTCCACATATATTTTATTTAATTGTTGTTGATCCAATTGGAGTTAATCTATATGTTTTTGGTTAAGATTTGGCCTAAGTGCCTAATGAGTATGATATTTTTGCTCAGTTGCATGGGGTTTGTGTGCCCTCCTATTTGAAATGTGGATGGATTTATCATGTCTTTCCCCCTAGTAGGATCTATTGCTTGTTTTGCATACTCCCTAAAGGTTGCATTGACATGATTTATGAATCATATTTGTATAATCTAATGATGTAGAGCTACTATGTGGTCGTACCAAGTACTCTTCACGTGAAGTAGGAGGATGAATTGGGTCTTCTTTGTCATCTATAAGGAAATACTCATAAATAATTTTATATGTAAGCTCTATATGTAGGTTGCATAGAAGCACGATGTGTGCACGCTGAGTGCTCTCTATGAGGGGTATGGGGGTGACTTACTCGATCAAACATTGTGGTTTGCTCATCTAGTCTAGACCATGGTGTACTCTCATGTTCATATTATGATTGATATAGAGAGCAATATGGGGTGTGAATCCATGATATTGACCTATTAGACCACTCAATGGGCATCTTATTCACTATATAGAATTTCATCATGGTATCCAAGTCAGGAAGTTTTCCTAGAGGACCTATGGATGCTTCCCTAGTAGGGATATCTCGAAGGTTTTCCCTCCTAGGGATGGTATTGTTGTTATGATAAAAAATGGGATGCCATTCAGGGATGGGAATGTCCTCTGGACTTAATTGGAGATATTCATTGGCCATGGAGCTTGATTCTCTCTTTGAATTGGAGGTATTGTTTTCAACTGCATTTGGACCAAATCCATAAAAGAGGGGTCCCTCGACCATCTTTAGACATTTTTGAATTTTTAGAAAAACATTGTAAGTGTTATATATTAGAATGATCAACACAATGAGCTGATTACAATGGTCTAGGGCTCTAAAAATTGACTTCCTAGTCAAAATTTGTATTTTTTGAATATTTCGCCAATCGGGGTCATGGAGAAATGTCGAATTTTAGGAATTTTTGGGAATTTTTTAGAAATAGAGAGTTAGAACTCAAAATTTTTGTGAGAGGTGCACAAGGAGCTAACTAAGACAATAAAACAAATTTGGTAGTTTTGGGGGTTGTCTAGGGCTTTTAATGACTATTTTAGTGTAGTTTTTCCCTTTTGGCTTAAAAATCACTCAAAATAGAGTAATCATAAAACCAACATAAATTTTTCATTATAGATCTGATTTGCACAATTTTTTTTTAGGGTTTTATCCCAGATGGTAGGAGCTTATGTTGATTACCTAAAAATAAAGAAACACACAAAGTAGACAACATGATTATCTCTTTTAAATTTTAGAAACACATAATCAAATGATCAAAGAAGCACACAAGTAAACAATGTGATTATCTCCTTTAAGTTTTAGATGTGAATCCCTAAGCTATTTGGTGTGTTTAGATTTGTTGTTTTGCAAAGAGACTTCTTCTCATGTGTTTTTCTATTGTTGGATGATGTTCTTATGTTAAAAGGATTTCAAGGTTCGATCAATCATGTGAGCCAATGGATGGAGATGAAGCCCACCATCATTGGTCTCGATTAGTGGTTGGGGATGATGTTGGCAATTTTGGGTTTGAGATCCTAGCTTCTTGTCTATGAGTTGTCATTGATGTCAAAAGGAAATGGCATTAATGTTAAGAGGATGGGTTGGCTTCAAAGGTGGAAGATTCCAAGAGAATATTTTTAAGAGAATTCGGAGAGATTCCATTGGCAATGGTTTTTATTAAAACCAATGGAGGTTCTCTTTATTATTTATTTAATTATTATTTAAAACCCTTCAAGGTTTTAATTAATTAAGGGAGAAATTATTTTTAATTTATTAAAAATACTTTAAGGGTTTTTAAACCCTTTAGAAAGCAAATTTTGATTAAATTCAAAATTACATTTCTTTGCAGCCGACGTGTTCTAAAGTCCACGTATGGACTATAAATATGAGAAGGTTCCTAAGGTTCAGCCCTCTTGGAAAATCAAAGGCAATTAATTGGTTTGGCTGCGATCGAATGTTCTGTTTATGCTGCAAAAGAGGAGAGCTCGTGGTTTGAAAAGCTTTTGAAAAGCTTGACCGTTTATGTGGAAGGAAGTCCATCTTGGACTTCGTAAGCCCCTTGTGGGCTAGTGGTAGCGAAGGCTATGTTTGGGACTTGCGTAGGTGGAGGTCTGCGTTTCGATCCCCACGGAGGGAGCTGTGCATGGATTAGTCACGTTTTTATTAAAACATGTTTTGTGTTGCGAATTTCGGATTCTTCAAGGTCAGCCAATATAAGGTGTGATTATTTTCTTGATATGATTTTTGGCATTATTTAGCATTGTTTAAAAGACAGAGGAGAAATAATGGGATATTTCTTTGGTTGTATTTTTGAGATTAGTCTTTTGCTATGCTAAATTTAAAAATGGAGATATAAGGTGTAAGTTTTCGTTGTTGCGTTTTTGGCTTCTTTGGTGGTTGTTTTTAAAGAAGAGAAGCTAAAAGGTGTATTAAGGAAAGTTTTTATATATGCTCATTTATCTTGGTTCTAACCCTAACTTGGTTGAAATTTTGAGGGTTGTGTGTGGTGACAACTTTAAGGATCAATTTTCTTCTACTCCAAAAAGGTATGGGCACATTTTCCTTATGAGTATGATTGGTGTATGTTTTTCTGAAATAAGGTTGGAGTGAAAAGGTTTTCAACTAGGTTTCCTTTGGTTGGGTGTAAATCCTATTTTCTGGTTTTTTGAAGACTTCTTATGCATTGTTATCCTTGATGAGAGTTTTGGTGAATGCATAATTCTGGTTTGAGGTAGTGGAAGCATTGTGCACTAGGGTTTATGTTTGTGAGCCTTTCTAATTGCTTTGAGTTGGTGGAACCCTTGGTTGGCTGTTTTGAGTTTGATGGTTGAGTTGCTTCCATAGAGGTTGTTTGATCAAGTTATTGCTTTACTTGATTCATGATATTGGGCTTACTCCATTGAGTTGATTTGAGCAAGTTATTCTTTACATTTGGTGATATTGTGTTGGTTGCTATTTTGTTCAAATATATTTGGAGGGAAAATGATTTCTACTTGTTTCCTTTTCTTGTGATGATTGGTTGATTGCTTCAAGGTTGATGTTGAGTTGAATGGTGTTGGTTGACTAAACCTTGTTTGATGAGCATTTTTGTTGAAACCCTAATTGATGGTGAAAAGAACATGAGTATCTTTGTTATGTGATTCTTTGCATAGTTGGCAATTGTTGGGGTTTCATGTTCTTGAAAGAAAACATTCTATCCTATCCATTTCAAATATTGAGTTGAGTTTTCAGATTTGAGATTGAGATTGAGTTGAGTTGATTTGAGTTGAGTTTTGAGATTGGGATTTGAGTATAGAACATATTGAGTCTCTAAAAATTCTCTTTATGCTTCTATGAGTTTGACAAATCACATTCGGTCTCTAACAATTCACTTTGTGATTTCCTACTAAGAAAGTTTTTTCTTGGTGAGCTTGCTGAGTTTTTGGACAGGTTCCAATGGGGACTTGTGAGGAGTTTTTGGACAAGTTCCGGTGGGGACTTGTGAGTAGTTTTTGGACAGGTTCTGGTGGGGACTTGTGAGCAGTTTTAGACAGGTTTCGATGGGGACTTGTTAGCAGATTTGGATAGGTCCTAGCAGAGGAATTGTGAGTTGAGTTTGATAGTTCTATCAGAGAACTTGAGGACAGAGGTGCATTGGTTCTATGAGAAGAACCTGAGGATAGTTGGCAAGTCTTTGAGAAGGATTGTATGCAGAGGATTGATTTGTTCAAGAGTTGGACAGATCTGATAGATAGAGGAAGACTTGTACTAGACTGACTGACTATTTTTGGTATCGGTTGCTGAGCTGCTGTGGACATAATCATAGAAGGCAGAGGTCTCTTAGGCTAAGCATTGAGGATAGGAGGTCTTCGGTGGAAAGGAGTTCCACATGTTGGCAAGAGGTAGAGGTAGTTGATCTTCTGAGGGATCATTTCCAGAGCGAGAGGGAAGGTATCTCCTTTGAGCAGAGGCTCATAAATTTAGATTTGGGGGAAGGTATCTCCTTTGAGAAGAGGCTCATAAATTCAGATTGGGGGAAGGTATCTCATTTGGGCCGAGGCTCATAAATATTGTAATTGGGAAGGATTCCCAAAGAAATTTGAGATAACTTTTAGAGAAAAGTGTTGTGGACGTTGCCCAGCCATTCTGGGTGAACCACGCTAAAATTGGTGTCACTTTGTGGATGTTAGTATGCATTGCTTTGATATTGATTTGGGTATATTGCTTTATTATTTTGAAGTATAAAGAAAAAAGTAAAAATAGGTCTTATACTGTTCACCCCCCATCTTAGTATAAGATTGTGTTCTTCAATTGGTATCAAAGCAGGTGCATTCGAAAATTTTAACAGCTTGAAGGAAAAGCTAGTAAAGAACACAATGGATTATTCAAGTGGCAATGCAACACCTATTCTTGATGGGTCAGATTTTGGTCTTTGGAGTGCAAGGATGAAGGTTCATCTAATGGAACTTGGGAATGAGGTTTGGGAAGTGATTGAAGATGAGTACACTATTCCTGAACATGGTCCTAATACAAAAGAAGAAAGGCTCCTACATCACAACAATTCAAAAGCAATGAATGCAATCCTGAAAGGCTTACAGAAAGTAGATCTCACCAAAGTGATTCATTGGAAGACAGCTAGTGAAATGTGGAATCGGTTGAAGGTGGTTCACACAGGTGATACAAATGTCAGAAAGGCCAAGTTGAGACACTTCAAAGGTATGTTTGAACAACTCAAGATGAATCATGATGAAAATATTAGTGACTACATGCTTCGTATGGATGAGGTTGTTTAATCCATGAAAGACTTAGGTCTTGAGCTTGCTGAAAATGATGTTTGTGATAAGATTTTAAGATCTCTTCTTAATATATTTAGTGAAAATATTTCTGCTATTGAGGAAGCTAAATATTTGGATAAGTTGAAAAAGGATGAGCTCCATAGTATACTTGCAACATTTGAGTTGAGAACTCAAATGAAGGTTGATGTCAAGAAAGAGGCAGCTTTCAAGGCTACCAAGGAATCCAAGGGTAAACGACTTCAAGATAGTGATGAGTCTTCTAGTGATGAAGAGGCATATTATAGCAAGAAAGGCAAGTTCTCTAGAAAGCACTAAAGTATGAAAAATATAAGATGTTTCAATTATGGAAAGTATGGTCATTATGCTACTAACTGTACTGTTCCCAAGAATGAAAGTGATGAATATAAACAGGATTCTAAGAGCAAGGATTTTGAAAAGCACAAGCATCACGGGAAGATCAAAGATGAGCACAACAATCAAGGAAAGAGGTATTCTCACAAGCACAAGAAGAGTTTCTACCTAGACAAAGCAAGTAAGTGTTCTAGTAGTGATAGTGAAAGTTCTTCAAGTGATAATGAAAATGAGATGTTGTTCATATCGAGAAAAAGAGGAAGAACCGAAACATAGATTCATTATCATGAAATGTCTTAGATGTGGAAATTTTTGTCACCTTGAGGATGATTGCACAAATAATGATTTGGTTTCTAGTATGTATGAGGATGCTTCAGAAAAATATAAGGAAGATGCATGTATGGTTTTTGAAAAGGGTAGCACCTCTAGTGATAAGAAATCTGAAAAAGGCTTTGATGATTCAAAAAACAATCAAATAAAGGATCTTGAAAGTGAACTTATTAGTGCTCTTAGTGCTTTGAAAAAGGAAAGAAAGAAGAATGCTAGAATCAAGGATAAGTTAGATGAATGTTGTATGGAGAGAGATGATCTTATAGAAAGTATTGAATTATCTATAGCTAAGACACAAGAACTCAAGGATGAGTTAGAGTCTAAGGTTCTTGAGTATAGTGAGTTAGAACAAAAAATGGCTTCTTTGAAAGAGGAAACTAAAGAGTACAAGGATAAGCTTTACGAGGTTTCAAGATAGCTCCAAAAAGGTTAAGTCACTCATCAAAGTTCAAAGAAAGACAACAGATAAAACATGACTTGGTTTTGTTAAGCCACACAAGGAACAAGTTGGAGAGTCTAGTAAGAGACTCCAAAAAGAAGAGAGTTCTGCTGAGGAGAGTATTTCAGAAAAAGAGTCCTTGAGTGATAGATGCATAGAAACAGAAAATAGGAAACAGAAAAAGGGGAGGAAGTTTTTAGGACCCAAGAGGTCAAATAAAGGAAAGTTTCAAGGTAGATGTTTTGCTTGTCACAAGTTTGGTCACATGGCTTCACATTGTATGGCTCAAGTGAAGGAGGTAAATGACAGTTTTAGAGGTGGTAATTTATTTCAAGGGTATTGCTACTCTTGTAAATAGTTTGGGCATAAGGCAATTTTTTGCAAGGCTAATAACAGGAACAGGGTTAGTCAGAACATGTATGCTTAAAAGAAATAACATTGTTACTTGTTATAAGTGCAACAATGAAGGTCACATAGATAGAAAGTGTAGAGCTAAACTTCCAAGGTACAGGAACAGGAACAGTGGTATGAACAGGTCCAAGGATCAAGGTATGGATAAGAACAAGAATGATAACAGGAACACGAATAGTGACAGGAACAGGAACAAGAATATGGACAAGGAGAACAAGAGAAGACATGGTAAGGTAGCTATAGACACTGATGATGATCAGTGCCTAATGGGAGTTTTACTCCCACCCCAAAATTAATCACCTCATTAGGAGGTGGGGGAGGGACTAAGCTAAGAGGCTCATTCTTAGTCCCGAGCCCCAAATGTGACCCTTTGCCATTGATGACAAAGGGGGAGAGATATGAGTAAGAGGGAGAGCCTCAAGAGAGGGGGAGCTGTTTATGTTGATTTCAAGTGTTGTTGAGAAGCATGGTTTGCCATCAATGACAAAGGGGGAGATTGTTGGAAATTTTGGGTTTGAGATCCTAGATTCTTGTCTATGAGTTGTCATTGATGTCAAAAGGAAATGGCATTAATGTTAAGAGGATGTGTTGGCTTCAAAGGTGGAAGATTCCAAGAGAATATTTTTAAGAGAATCCAAAGAGATTCCATTGGCAATGGTTTTTATTAAAACCAATGGAGGTTCTCTTTATTATTTATTTAATTATTATTTAAAACCCTTCAAGGTTTTAATTAATTAATTATTTAATTAATTAATGGAGAAATTATTTTTAATTTATTAAAAATACTTTAAGGGTTTTTAAACCCTTTAGAAAGCAAATTTCGATTAAATTTGAAATTACTTTTCTTTGCAGCCGACGTGTTATAAAGTCCACGTATGGACTATAAATATGAGAAGGTTCCTAAGGTTCAACCCTCTTGGAAAATCGAAGGCAATTAATTGGTTTGGCTGCGATCGAATGTTCTGTTTATGCTGCAAAAGAGGAGAGCTCGTGGTTTGAAAAGCTTTCGAAAAGCTTGACTGTTTATGTGGAAGGAAGTCTGTGTTGCAGTCCAAACATAGCCGACGCTTCCAAGAGTTTAACATTTAATATATATATTGATTCAATAGTTTATTTTAAGAGATCATCTTTTATTTTTTATAAGTTTCATTGGCATTTATCGCAACTGCCTATAAGGCGAGGGTGTGCCCACCTTGAGTGGCATTGATTTATTTAAATTTACTCACTACATTTTTCTATTCGATATATTCGTTCGTTATTCTGCTCGTCTTTATAATTATCTATAAATTATTTTAAAATAGAAGGATAGAAATATCCTTCCAAGTGGTATCAGTAGTCGCGTTCATAGGAAAACACCATACTCATTGACATCACTCTGGAATCCATTCTCCGGCAGAATAACCGTCGTCGCATCACAGTAGCCTTGGGCAGGCAGTTTGCAGGAAAAGCTATGGTGCAACTAGGCATAATTTTGCCAACACAGCACGGTAAATTCCTCCCACTTCGAAACCGGCGCAGACGATCCAGACAAGCGGGCAGGCGAAAGGACGCAGCAGAGATTTTCTGCTGAACAAACCACTCCGTCGGATACACAGAAGTGCAGTCTCAGTTTTTTGAGCGAATTCTCCGGTAATTGGCGTGTTCTTTCTCCGAAAAATCACCGTAGCAGGTGGCAGACGATTACATCTGAATCCCATCGCCGAAAATCATGATTTTCATCAAGCAAATACTTCGTAGAATTTCGCAAAATTTCTCGCCAGATTCAGCCAATCAGAAGCACGGAAAAACGTCAATTATTATTCCATCCTAAGGTACCAACGTTTAAATATTATTTTTTTATTTTTTCCATTTAATAGTTATCCCACATTCGCCATAGTTTGGTCGTCGTGCGGTTTAAAAATAATCTGGCTACCCTATTTAGTTGTGACTCCGGTCACATTGTCGTTTCCTTGCTCCCGCGTCGCCGATTGTCGTGTCTTAGTTGCGTTGGGTGGTTAGTCAGCGTCATAGCTGGGTGTCTTGTTAGTTGCAAATTTGTTGTCGTGTCTTAGTTGCGTTGGGGGTTAGTCCACGTCATAGCTGGGTGTCTTGTTAGTTGCTATCAATTTTCGTCCTCATCATCGTTGTCCGTGTGCTGTCAGTCTTCGTCCTCGCCATCGTTGTCCGTGCGCTGTTAGTCTTCGTCCTCACCGTCGTTGTTCGTCATCATGCACTATCAGTCTTTCATCCTCGCCGTCGCTGTTCGTCATCGTGCGTTGTCAGTCTGTCACTGTCGATCTTGTCAGTCCTTGTTGTCAGTCTGTCGCTGTCAGTCTTCATGTCAGTCCTTAGTCTTTGTGTCAGTCCTCACACCTATCAGTCAGGCTCAGTTGGGTTACACTAAAATTCAGGGAATCAAGGATTAGTGCCACATTAAAATCCGCATCGCAGTTGGAGCGACAGTTGAAGCAAAATTCAAACAATTTTTTGCCGAATTTAACCAAATTTCTCAGAATTGGATGTTCAAGGATTAAAAAGCAAAAAAGTTTAAACATTGCATGAGTAGAAGTTGGACCAAAGGTCCTGACGGCCGATTATCAAGCTCGAAAATGACCAATAACAACACAAGAAGACCTAATCGCAGCCCAGGTACTAAAAATTCTCTTTCTCCTCTTAAAATTGGTAGTTATAATCCACATCATCCACTAGTAGATCCTATGGCTACTAATCCTCCCCCAACTCACGAAAACATCACACAAGGAAATTCAAGTAACTCAGCCGTTTCCAACGATGATTCTCTTCATCTCTTACTAGAGGGTATGAACGAAATTGGTCTCCTCCTAAAAGACCTAGTAAAAGCACAAAACTAGCCTAATCCCAATACTAATTCTCAAAATCACTCCCATGCCCAAAGGAATGAAGAAAATATCGATCCTAATGATAATTGGGAACAACAATGAGGTGATTCAGATAATTACAGGGATCGCTATCAGAGACAGCGGTATAACCAAAATCAAGAAAGGGATATAGGTTATCAACAACCGAGAGGCCCTAATAATAATTTTCCATGAATTGATATGCCCACTTTTGAAGGTCATGATCCTCGTGGTTGGATAGCCAAAATGGAAGGCATTCTTGACTTATATCAAATTAAGGAAATTGATAAAGTTCCTTTCGCTGCATCAAAACTTGGCACTGAGGCCTACCAATGGTTTGTATGGCTTAAACGAGAGATAGGAGCTACTATTAATTGGAGAAAATTCACTACTTCTTTTTTAGAAAGATTTGATGAAGGAGCTACATCATCATACACAATAAAGCTGTTATCTCTTAAACAAGAAGGGTCAGTTAGCGAATTCGTTTCGGAGTTTACCAGTTTACTACCATACACTTTAGACCTTAGTCCCGACACAGTGGTAGGAGCCTTTCGCAATGGTTTGAAAGAAACTATTCGAGTGGAGGTAGACTTGCACAATCCCACCTTGCTGAATGATTGTATAAGAATAGCCAAGCTGGCCGAGAAGAGACATCAGTTGTCTGCGCGGCATGAAACTTATAGTTGTCCTTCATATCGCAACAATTCCTTTCATAGAAATGATCAACCATCAAGATATTTTTGCTATAAATGTTGCACTCATCACCCCAGGGAACAAGCATGTGCCCTAAAACAAAACTTTCATATTGAAGGTGATCAATGTGAAGGAGAAGAGGAAGAACCTTACCAATCGGGAAGAACCTATGCCAGAAGACCTACCATGTACTATAGAAGAAAAAGAAGAGGATACAATGGCAATTTCTGTGCATGCTCTCATGGGTTTAACCGCCCACCATACCATCAAGGTACCAGGATTTCTTCGCCAGAAAAAGGTGAATGTGCTAATTGATTCTGGTAGTACCCATAATTTGATCGACATCAAAACCGCAAAAGCTTTGAATTTATTCATTAACTCTTCCAACAAAGACAAACTCCAGGTTCTAGTGGCCAATGGGGTGAACGCACAATGTGTTGGTCGCACATCTCAAGTTTCCATAAAAATGGGAACTTATACTTGGTTTGGATCCCTTTTTGTCATGAACTTGGGGAACTCGGATGTCATTTTGGGAGTTGAATGGTTGGAAACATTAGACACGGTTAGCTTCAACTTCAAAAAATTATTTGTGGAATGGAAGGAAAACGGATGAGTCATTCGCTTACAAGGCATTACTACTCCTCCATCACAAATGGTGAGCTCTCATAGTATGGAGAAGATGTTAAAAAAGGGTGGATATGGGTTTATAGCTCAAATTAATTGTTTGGAAAGACAATCTCCAACAAATTCGGATATTATTGCCCCAGAGTTACAAGACATCATAACACATTACGAAGAGGTTTTCCAAGAACCTCAAGGATTACCACCTAAACGATCTCATGACCATGCCATCCATTTGATTCCAGGGAGTGTTCCTCCTAACAATCATCCTTATCATTATCCTCAACCACAAAAGATGGAAATCGAACAGATCGTTCAGGAATTGTTGGATCATGGAGTCATTCGTCACAGCACTAGTCCTTATTCCTCACCTGTAGTCTTGGCTAGATGAAAAGATAACTCTTGGCGTATGTGTCCTGACTTTCGTTCTCTCAATAAACTCACTATCAAGGACAAATTTCCTATCCCTGTCATAGATGACCTATTAGATGAGTTGCATGGTGCAAATTTTTTTACAAAATTAGACCTTCGCTCTGGCTTTCACCAAATCCGTGTTAGAGAAGAAGATATTCCCAAAACAGCCTTTCGTACTCATGAAGGTCATTACGAATTTTTGGTCATGCCTTTTGGTCTCACTAATGCACCATCCACATTCCAAAGTCTCATGAACCAAGTGTTTCGTCCACTCCTCCGTAAGTTTGTGTTAGTTTTTTTTGATGATATTCTCATATACAGCAAAACATGGATGGACCATTTACATCATGTGGATAAAGCCCTTCACATTTTACACAAAGAAAAATTATTTGTTAAACGTTCCAAATGTTCATTTGGTGTTCAAGAAGTCGAGTATCTTGGTCATATAGTTTCACATGAGGGCGTCAAAGTGGATCCCAATAAGATTAAGGCAATTGAAGAGTGGCCTTTACCTAAAATCATCAAGAAACTTCATGGTTTTTTGGGTCTCACAGGCTACTATCGCAAGTTTGTACAAAATTATGGTAAGATTGCAACACCTCTCACCGCACTCACAAAGAAGGATGCTTTTCGTTGGTCAACAGAGGCCTCTCAAGCCTTCGAATCTCTTAAGAAGGCCATGTGCACAACTCTAGTATTAGCAACTCCCAATTTTCACAAACCATTTATTATCGAATGTGATGCATCAGGAACAAGAATTGGGGCCATACTCATGCAAGAAGGTCATCCATTGGCATTTGAAAGTAAACAGCTATCAGGGAAAAATTTGGGAAGATCAACATACGAAAAAGAAATGTTGGCTATCCTACACATAGTAGAAAAATGGAGACACTACCTAATCAGTAGCCGCTTCATTATAAAAACAGATAATAGTAGCCTCAAACATTTTCTTGAGTAAAGGTTTTCATATCCAGAACAAAATAAGTGGTTAACCAAACTATTGGGCTATGATTTTGTTATCGAATACAAGAAAGGGAAGGAAAATATAGCTACCGATGCACTATCCAAGAAATATGAAGATGAAGTAGTCATTAACGCTATTTCAGGTCCTTGCTCCCAATGGGTGAATCAATTACAAGATGAATGGTTGTCCAATAACGAAACTGCTCAGATAATTCAAGAATTATCTATAGGGTCCTCTAAACACCCTTTGTTCTCTTATGAAGATAAAATCCTTTGGAAGAAAAACCGCATTTATATTCCACACAATTCAGAACTCAAATCAAAGATCCTAGACGAATCACACGCCTCTCCATCAGTAGGACATTCAAGATTTTTGAAGACATATTTAAGAGTCAAACAATCATTTTGTTGGAAAGGACTAAAAGCAGAAGTCAAACAATGGGTAGCAGAATGTGAAGTTTGCCAGCGCAATAAAGGAGAAACATTCAAATCACCAGGATTGTTACAACCATTACCCATCCACTGAGCAGCGGTGGGAAAATATATCCATGGATTTTATTGAAGGTCTTCCAAATTCGGAAGGCGAGACAGTAATCTTCGTTGTCGTAGACCGGTTATCCAAATACGCTCACTTTCAGGCTTTACAACATCCATTTTCCGCAAGCAAGGTGGCAAAGGTATTTATGGATTCAATTTTCAAATTACATGGTATGCCAAAAAATATTGTAAGTGATAGAGATCCCATCTTCACTAGTAACTTTTGGCGGGAATTATTTCGACTTAGTGGTACCAAATTGAACATGTCTTCAGCCTACCATCCACAGACAGATGGTCAAACAGAAGTAGTTAACAAATGTTTGGGTACGTACATAAGATGTTTTGCTCAAGATAAACAATACCAATGGAGCCATTGGTTAGCATTGGCCGAATGGTGGTACAACACTTCTTACCATTACTCAATTAAGATGTCTCCATTTGAAGCATTGTATGGCACCAAACCTCCAAAAGTCGTAGATTACGTACAAGGATCATCCAAAGTAGCCAAAGTGGATGATTGGTTCCAACAAAGGCAATTTACACTCACCATCCTCAAAGAGAATTTAGTCCAAGCACGGAATCGTATGAAACAACAACAAGACTTGCACCGATCAGAGAGAACTTTTAATATAGGTGATTGGGTGTTCCTAAAGTTGCAACCTTACAAACAATCCTCATTAAAGATAAAGTCCAGCCAGAAGTTGGCCCCACGATTCTATGGTCCCTACAAAATTGTGCGCCGCATTGGAGAAGTAGCCTATCAATTAGAGCTACCTACATCTTCAAGAATACACCCGGTATTTCATGTTTCATGTCTCAAAAAAGTAATTGTTCAGAAAGTACAAAGTGAATCAAAATTACCAGTGCTCGATGAGGAAGGACGCATACATCTCCAACCAGAAGATATACTACAACATAGAATCCAAAAACTGAGATCACGTCAGATTCACGAATTTCTCATTAAATGGCAAGATTTATCAGAGGAGGATGCCACATGGGAACCTGAAAGTATCTTCTAGACATTTCCAGCTTTGAGGACAAAGCTTTCTAAGTAGGGGAGTCATGTTGCAGTCCAAACATAGCCGACGCTTCCAAGAGTTTAACATTTAATATATATATTGATTCAATAGTTTATTTGGAGGGATCATCTTTTATTTTTTATAAGTTTCATTGGCGTTTATCGCAACTGCCTATAAGGCGAGGGTGTGCCCACCTTGAGTGGCATTGATTTATTTAAATTTACTCACTGCATTTTCCTATTCGATATATTCGTTCGTCATTCTGCTCGTCTTTATAATTATCTTTAAATTATTTTAAAACAGAAGGATAGAAATATCCTTCCAGTCTGTCTTGGACTTTGTAAGCCCCTTGTGGGCTAGTGGTAGCGAAGGCTGTGTTTGGGCCTTGCGTAGGTGGAGGTCTGCATTTCGATCCCCATGGAGGGAGCTGTGCATGGATTAGTCACATTTTTATTAAAACGTGTTTTGTGCCATGAATTTTGGATTCTTCAAGGGCAGCCAATATAAGGTGTGATTATTTTCTTGATATGATTTTTGGCATTGTTTAGCATTGTTTAAAAGACATAGGAGAAATAATGGGATATTTCTTTGGTTGTATTTTTGAGATTAGTCTTTTACTATGCTAAATTTAAAAATGGAGATATAAGGTGTAAGTTTTGGTTGTTGTGTTTTTGGCTTCTTTGGTGGTTGTTTTTAAATAAGAGAAGCTAAAAGGTGTATTAAGAAAAGTTTTTATATATGCTTATTTATCTTGGTTCTAACCCTAACTTGGTTGGAAGTTTGAGGGTTGTGTGTGGTGATAGCTTTAAGGATCAATTTTCTTCTACTCCAAAAAGGTATGGGCACATTTTCCTTATGAGTATGATTGGTGTATGTTTTTCTAAAATAAGGTTGGAGTGAAAAGGTTTTCAACTAGGTTTTCTTTGGTTGGGTGTAAATCCTATTTTCTGGTTTTTTGAAGACTTCTTATGCATTGTTATCCTTTATGAGAGTTTTGGTGAATGCATAATTCTGGTTTGAGGTAGTGGAAGCATTGTGCACTAGGGTTTATGTTTGTGAGTCTTGCTACTTGCATTGAGTTGGTGGAACCCTTGGTTGGCTATTTTGAGTTTGATGGTTGAGTTGCTTCCATAGAGGTTGTTTGATCAAGTTATTGCTTTACTTGATTCATGATATTGGGCTTACTCCATTGAGTTGATTTGAGCAAGTTATTCTTTACATTTGGTGATATTGTGTTGGTGGCTGTTTTGTTCAAATATCTTTGGAGGGAAAATGATTTCTACTTGTTTCCTTTTCTTGTGATGATTGGTTGATTGATTCAAGGTTGATGTTGAGTTGAATGGTGTTGGTTGACTAAACCTTGTTTGATGAGCATTGTTGTTGAAACCCTAATTGATGGTGAAAATAACATGAGTATCTTTGTTATGTGATTCTTTGCATAGTTGGCAATTGTTGGGGTTTCATGTTCTTGAAAGAAAACATTCTATCCTATCCATTTCAAATATTGAGTTGAGTTTTCAGATTTGAGATTGAGATTGAGCTGAGTTGATTTGAGTTGAGTTTTGAGATTGGGATTTGAGTATAGAACATATTGAGTCTCTAACAATTATCTTTATGCTTCTATGAGTTTGACAAATCACATTGGGTCTCTAACAATTCACTTTGTGATTTCCTACTAAGAAAGTTTTTCTTGGTGAGCTTGTTGAGTTTTTGGATAGGTTCCAATGGGGACTTGTGAGCAGTTTTTGGACAAGTTCCAGTGGGGACTTGTGAGTAGTTTTTGGACAGGTTTCGATGGGGAATTGTGAGTAGTTTTGGACAGGTTACGATGGGGACTTGTTAGCAGATTTGGACAGGTCCTAGCAGAGGACTTGTGAGCTGAGTTTGATAGTTCTATCAGAGAACTTGAGGATAGAGGTGCATTGGTTCTATGAGAATAACCTAAGGATAGTTGGCAAGTATTTGAGAAGGCTTGTATGCAGAGGATTGATTTGTTCAAGAGTTTGACAGATTTGACAGACAAAGGAAGACTTGTACTAGACCGACTAACTATGTTTGGTACAGGTTGCTGAGCTACTGTGGACGTAATAATAGAAGGCAAAGGTCTCTTAGGCTAAGCATTGAGGATAGGAGGTATTCGATGGAAAGGATTTCCACGTGCTGGAAAGAGGTAGAGGCAGTTGATCTTCTGAGGGATCATTTCCAGAGCATGGGGGAAGGTATCTCATTTGAGCAGAGGCTCATAAATTTAGATTAGGGGAAGGTATCTCCTTTGGGTCGAGGCTCATAAATATTTTAATTGGGAAGGATTCCCAAAGAAATTTGAGATAACTTTTAGAGAAAAGTTTTGTGGACGTAGCCCAGCCATTCTGGGTGAACCATGTTAAAATTGGTGTCACTTTGTGGATGTTATTATGCATTGCTTTGATATTGCTTTGGGTATATTGCTTTATTATTTTGAAGTATAAAGAAAAAAGTCAAAAGAGGTCTTATACTGTTCACCCCCCCCTCTCAGTATAAGATTGTGTTCTTCAATTGGTATCAGAGTAGGTGCCTTCGAAAAGTTTAACAACTTGAAGGAAAAGCTAGTAAAGAACACAATGGATTATTCAAGTGGCAATGCAACACCTATTCTTGATGGGTCAGATTTTGGTCTTTGGAGTGCAAGGATGAAGGTTCATCTAATGGAACTTGGGAATGAGGTTTGGGAAGTGATTGAAGATGAGTACACTATTCCTGAACATGGTCCTAATACTAAAGAAGAAAGGCTACTGTAGCACCCTAAAATTGGCGCAGTAAAAATGCAATAATTACATTCACCTTAGTAAATAATTTAAAATTCAAATTTAACCTCCCAAACCACCCGTTAACCGTCGAGAAATCCGTTTCCCCCTTTTTCGTGCCATTTTTAG
This sequence comes from Wollemia nobilis, assembly GCA_028583015.1. Classification (NCBI taxonomy): domain Eukaryota; kingdom Viridiplantae; phylum Streptophyta; class Pinopsida; order Araucariales; family Araucariaceae; genus Wollemia; species Wollemia nobilis. The sequence continues at coordinate 291,510 of JAQPPZ010001965.1, forward strand.
GGGTTGTTTTGACCGTTTGACGATATCGTCGCCGATCAGACGATATCGCCCCAGATTTGACGATTTCGTCTGGACTAGAACGTCCAGACGATCTTGTCGCAAAACTAAATTTGCAAAGTTGGAATCTGTTCCAACGGGTCTCCAATCCGGGCAGAAGCGTGTCTGCGCCGTTGGGACCCTCCCCTGTTGGAGATCTCCCAAATTGGGATGATCTCCAACCTCCTAACTACTCCCCCTAAGCCTATTTAGTCTCTAGGATTTTCCCTTCCCAACCCCTGGCCGAAATTCTCTGCAAATTGATTTCCTCTACGTTAAAGCATCCCAATCTTGCATTTGCATTAGATCTATACCAATTTTATTGTAGGTACATCACTATTTTTCAGCCGGAGCCAGCACCTATCATCGTCGACGAACCTGTTCAGATCGGAGGTGAACCTGTCGAATTCGAGGCGATTTCGTACTGATGCGAGACGATCTCGACTGCAGTCCGTATTAAGGCAATCAGTGCCTGAAGTTTGCGTTCCTCAATCCCTTTTCTGTCATTTTATTCTGCAAATTAGATAATCTATTCAGTATTTTATATTATCTTGCATTTGGAGTTCACCCATTTAGATTAAGTGCATAATTAAATCTTAATTATCATCAAATTAGCACAATTCATTTCTGTTTCTGTGTTTAAGTTGCAGTTTGATAACATTGCTGCCATTTTATATCATTTCCCTCTGTTAGCACTGTAGTATGTTTTGTATTTTGCATCTGTTTTCGGTTTTGTAGGTCTCTGACGAATTCGTCTGACGAATTCGTCAGATCTCAGATGATCTCGTCTGATTGCAGACGATTCTGTCGAATCTCAGACGATCGGGACTGCTTCAAAATCAGAATCTTCTTCAGACATCCGGATCAGGTATTCATCGTTTGCACTCTGTAAATTCTCTGTTTTAATTCTGTAAATCTATTTTCTGTATTCATTGAACTTGCATTTTCATATAGAGTAATCTAGATGCATTCGGCCAAACCTAGGATATGAATGCTTAAGGTTAAAACGAACACATTTAAACACATTCCCAACCTAGGCGTGGAAGCTGTCGTTAAATGTTTCCTGGTGAACCCACCATCCATCGAAAAATCATCAAAATACACCTCCCTTGAGAGGCGGGACCTTCGCAAAGTCCTCTCAGTCCGAGGTACCGCACCATCCTTTTCCCATCCTCCTTCGGGCGCGGATCCTATAGCTTGAAGGTAGGGATGCAAAAAATTTGGAGCGATACATTTTGGTGAACCCGACGTGAATGCATTGTAAACCTTTTGAAAACAAAAAAAAAAAAACAAATATATATATATGTATACAAGAAAAACAAAAACAAAATCATCATTTCAAGTTTGTATGTTTTAGATTCAATTCTAAATAGTAGATGTTAAATATTACTTTTAGAAGTACTAAAGAAACCATGAGTTTTTACTCAAATCAATATGAGCCCATTAGTAATGTTGGAAGAATTCAGCCAAATACATTTGTTGATTATGATCAACCTTATCCCTATTCAACATCACCTCCATCACACTTTTCTCATTTTTCATCCATAACCCAACAAGACAATCCCTTTGCCAATCCTCTTCATAACGATATTATCTATTCTCCCATATATCCATATTATGTCTATCAATCCACATATAATCCTCCACCACCTTTTCAATACTCTTCTTTCAATACAACACATCCATTTCAACAAGAAAATACTTATTCTTCCAATTCTACCATGCACTCACCTCATACATCGCAATCTTCCTATCATCATTCTACCCATAACAAAGAAAGTAGAGGTGAGAAACCATTAGGTCCTTTTATGATGAAATTCCTAAGGCATTTATCAAAAACCTCTCAAAAACCTTCATCACGTAAATTTACTAAGCTCAATCAACCAATGGATATAATTCTCAAGTATTTACTTGACACAAATAAGATTGAACTCCCTTCCATAAGACAACTTGATACCACAACAGATTGGTTTAAACCCGAGCTACATTGTGAATATCATAGAGTAGATGGACATATGACACAAAATTGTAAAGATTTAAGATGTGCAATTCAAGATTTGATTGATAAGGGTCTTTTTAATATAAAGGAATTACAATCTACAACCGATTATAAATCTCCAGTAAACAATCAAACTCCTACACAACAAATACCAATAATCAATCAAGACATGGGGATCTCCCAAGAACCCCTATTCAATTATCAACAACAAGAAACCAATCAAATATTGCATGTTAATGTGTCCCATCATGATGATATTATTAATATTGTAACAAAAACTACAAATGAGCAACCTCAAGTTCAATCAACTCAATCCGATATTCAAGATATGGATTCCTCATTTGACCAACCTTCAAAACTATCTTTGGCTCTAGAGAATGATCCAAAATGGAATGTAAGCATAGAAAGCTCATCTTTAGAATCAAAATCTCAATCTGAAATCCACTTTGATAACCAACAACAAGTGATTAATCCTCAAGCAAAGATATCCCTTTTAGAAGTATTACAAATTTATCACAAGGAAATTTTGTTCAAAATACCTAGCCAACAATTTGTTCCTCATCATATTTTCTCTAAGAACATAATTAATGGTGTAAACCCTCTTGAGGTTAACCATATTTCATTCTATGATGAGGATATTCCTTCCTCTACTCCACAAGAAGACTCCTATCTTTACATTACAGGATCTAGTAAAGAAACACTTGTTAGAACTATCATGGTAGATAATGGCTCCTCTCTTAATTTATGCACTTATCAATTATTCCAAAAACTCAAAACAAAGGAAGAAGATCTTAATGAATCAAATGTTATTATAAAATCTTTTAACAATGAAATTCAAGATCGTCAAGGTACTATAATTCTTCCCCTTAATATTGGATCCAAGATCCTGGATACTTTATTCTATGTAGGATATTGTCCTTCACCTTACAACCTACTTCTCAGAAGTCCTTGGATTCATACGATGAGGGTTGTCCCTTCCACTCTTCACCAATGTTTGAAGTTTGAAATTGCAAATAAAATTGTTACCATACATGGTGACCCAACACCATTTGAAGAATATTTAACGGTTGAAACATCAAGTTCTATACATTCTCTATTATCACAATTATCTTCTATCCATCACTTTTCTTCATCCATATATGATCATCCTTGTTTACCAAATAACATCCATGCATATCTTTCACATATACTTTCTCCATCTTATCAAAACTTGGAATATAATAATAAGAATGAAGAACTTTCTTATATTTCTGACATTTTATTTTGTAACATGATCAATTTTACACATATAAAAGTCAAATCTTTTGCTACATTATTCTACATTATAACAAAGCTTTTGTTATCACTACCTTTTATTCATCACCTTTTATTCTTACCTTCACCTCAACCAGATTATCCTTCAAAACCTCCTTTGATTTTGAAGCAACCTTAGACATGCTATACTCAAATAACCTTGTATAGTGTATATAGATCATCTTGTATATACCACCAATTTCAATTCATAAATTAAAATCAAAATACAAAAAAATCAAAATCCTCAAAATCTTCAAAAAAATACTAATGCAACTAAGGACCTTAAAGGTAAATTCGAGCCCAATTGGCTTGGACCATACATTATTACTGCTAAATTTGAATCAGGAGCATATAAATTATCTACCTTAGATGGTAAAGAACTTAAAGAACCCATGAATATTTTGCATCTTAAACGTTACTATGCATAAATTTGGTCATTTCATCCATGTATATATTTGTTCAAAATCATTATCTTATATTTCTTTCAAATTTATAAAAATCCAAAAACATCAAAAATATTCATAATCATCCAAAATCTTCAAAACTATCTATTGCATTTATTTAAAGCACTTGTTAAATTTTTCTACTCAAAATCATAAATGAAATAAAACCAAAAATCAAAATAATGATAAAAATATAAAAACAGCTATATGCTTGACTCTTTCGAAACCCAAATAAAATAAAGAAGAAAGAGAGAGTCAACATTCTCAAAACTTTCTCAAAAATCATTTATATATATTTTCTCACAATCATTGCAGTTATATGTTTCAACTTATTTTGGATAAATTAGCATTTATTTTGAATCCCTCACTTGCACACTCACAACAATAAATATCTTGATTTTATCTGGCATGATTACTAATCTCTCTTATATCAAAGTTCACAAAATTCAATTAAATAACGTTTGAGCATAGAGAATTGATCTTGTTATTTACTTAAACCAAGCACATCTTTTCACAATAAAATGATTATATTTGTAATTTCCATGTTTTGCTACATAGTAGAAGTGATTTCTTGAGCGAAAAGTTTCCCCTGCTATCCTATCATGCACATGGTCTAGAATCTTTGAGAATTGGCAAAAGGACAAGCTCACCCCTACCCAGAATAAAAATCCCTTGCTCTACAGCTAATCCGAGCAAGTATCCCTAGCAAAGAAAAAGAAAAGAAAAAGAAAAGAGAAAGAAAAATGTTATTCTATATCATTCCAGCAATATTCCAAGCATTATCAAGCAAAAATACAAAAAAAAAAAAAATACAAAAAGAAAAAGAAAGCAAAAGCAATAAAATCCCTTCCCCTACCCTTTGAAAAGAAAAGAAGGGTTGATGAGCTTGAATCCCTGGAATTCTCAATTATTCAAAAACTGTGAGGTAAGCCCCATAACAGGTGGTTTGTGCCCAACCTGCTTGGCCTTGGGTAACTCCTAGCGTGGTGATATGTCTGTCACATTAGCGACCTTCTTTTGTATAGACCTATGTCTGCTTATGGATTAGCTAGCTCTTGATAATCCGACCTACATAGTAGCCTAGCATGGTTATACGCATCTACATCATGGTTAATGAACACTTATTTGGTTTCTTCAAATCACTTGTATCATAGTATCTTGCTCAAAACTGGTAAATGAACAATGCAATTGCACACACATTTGTATTTGAGAGATTTCGTGTATCATTATGATAAATCAAGATCAGAAATGAATTCACATATGCACATGGGATTCCTTATAAATCTAACTTTTATCTTCAAAATAATTTGAAATATTATTTTTTGCAACTTGTTTGAAATAAATCAAGTACAGTTGTTTACCCCAAAAGACAACTATATAATAGAAAAAGCAAACCTTCTTTCAAAAATATACAATCAAAACATATATATATATATATATATATATATATATATATGGTTGACTTTCGTGACGATGGTATAGTTTCAAAACCAAAATTGAAATATTATGCCTAGCGCAAGTCCTCATTTTCATATTTTCTCGTTCATAAAAAAAAATCAATCATGCAATAAAACTATTTTTCTTTGATTTTCGCGATGATGGTATAAGTCTATACCTACATATTCTATGCCTAGCGCAAACCATTGTAACAATTTTTATTCCCCATTTATTCAAAATCATGAAAACCATATGGCTTAATTCATTATGTTACACAAATTATGCTTTTCCAAAGCAAACACATTTTCATTATTTCATGTCATTATGTCAACCTTCAATTTTGCAATGATGGTATAATTCCTAAAGAATTATCCAAAAATTTATCACCCTTAGGAATTTATGCCTAGCAAAAATCATTTTAAAACATCATTTCATGCACAAACATTTTTATGAAAATCTGAAAACAAACCATCATCATCATCATCATTTTCATCATTGCACCAAAGTCTTAAGACAGTCTCTTAAGCACTCTTTTACTTTTAACAATATTTCTATCCTGGGATTAGCTTGACGACCGAGTGAGCAGCGACTCCGTGAAATGGTCTATAATAGCGACAATGTCCTTTGAAATTATTGTTAGAAGTCTCTTTTTATTTTTATATTTTTTTTAATCACATTTCATCATAAACAATCAATTTGTTACATCAGATTATTTCATTTAAAAATATTACAAGCATGACATTCAAATTATAATATCTCCAACGACATAATTACATCCAATTCTCAAATCAATCAATCAAAACATAAAAGCATCATAAGCATACACACAATATAAGTCATATGATCAAAAATATCTCATCTATATATATCACCAACTTATGTACATCATCAAACTGGATTGGTATGCCACAATCTGTACCTCGGCATAACTCAATCCTCTATCAAAAATAATCATATAATACAAATGTCAGTCCAACCCTCTAGCCTCGAGAGCCTCTCGAGCTCTCTGCCTCATCTCCTCCCCCGCCCTGAGGTGGAGGAGGTGGCCCCATCGCCGTCTGTGTAGTCCTCGTCCTCGATCGAGACGTAGTCCTCGAGGACCCAATCTCGATAGGGTCGAGCAATGCCGAGTGGCAGCTGTACCCTCTGACCCTCCGGCACCATCTGGAAGTAGATGCCCTGGTAGAACGTGGTCTGAGCAATCGACCGTGCCAGCTCCTGTGTGCTCGCCCCTCCGCCCCGTGCCCTGAGGCGTGCAATCTCATCCCGTAGCTGTGACACCTCAGCCCGGTGTTGTGCGGCCGCATCCTGTAGCGTCTGCACCTGAGCCTGCAGATGATCTCTCTCCGCCCGGAGAGTAGCCATCTCGCTACTCTCTCCTGTATCCACACCCTTGCCCTTATCAGGCGATGGTGGCCTCTGTGGAGATGGGGGTCTCGCCTCCCTCCTCTCCCTCTCTCTCTGCCGTGGCCGCTCCTGTGCCTGTGGCCGCCTCACCTCTCTCCCTCCGCGACCCTGGGCTGCCTCCATCACCGCCTGGCACCGCCTCCCTATCCGATGCACAACCGCGTGGATCAGACCCTGTGCCCTCGTCATCCGAGGAGGGCGGATCGCCTACCAGGCATCGTAGCCATCGGCTACCCCTGCGTCGTCCCCATCCACTGGCTGAATGGGGGCATCATCCGAGTCCTGGCTCCAGAACCGCTGCATGTCCGGAGCCCCGCTAACCGTAGTGTTATCCCGGATAGTCCAGGAAAACTCGTAATCTCTGAGGGATGGGATCCCCTGTTGTAGACCGAACTGCCTCAAAACTCGGTCGTACCTATGGAGCTCCACCTCTCCCCTCTCCATCCTCAACCAACAAACTCGCTTGATGCGAGCCAGCTCCTGTCCATCCTCTGGCCACCCTGGATGCTCCCTCCATGGCCTCCAGGTGATCTGGTCCGGGACTAGGTCATCTAGTAGCCTCCGGGACATCGGCAGGTCGATCCGCCATTGTGCCCCTCTTCGGAGCCACCAGTAGAAGACTCGGGGCCTCTCCCCGTCAATCCCTATCAGAGGAAGCCCTATCGGCCTCCGCACCGCAATGTGCTCCCAGCACCAAACCTGTAGTAGAGATGTCATAACCAAACATCGACCGCCCTTGTACACGACCCCATACAGGATCCTGTACAATCGGCATAAAACAAAACTGCCCCAAGCAAACCTGTAGCCGTGGTCTCTCATGTCACAGACCACATCTGCCAACATCCATGGCACCCTGCACCCGCTCTGGTGGCACAGCAGAAGTCCACCAACCACCCCAGCTAGTACCCGTGTGAGTGTAGATGCCCCAGGCATCTGGCGCAGTGCCTCGATGTTAACTCCGCCCTTCTCCAGGGCGAAGCTCGGGTCACCGCACAACCGTCCCATAGCGCGGCCCTGATTGGCCGTAGGAGTAATCAGCCGTCCTTGTATGGGGATTCTCAGAATCCTCCATACGTCCTCCAAAGTGGGAGTCATCTCCCCTGTCGGTAGCCGAAAACATGAGGACCCCGGATACCACCTCTCTGCTAGGGCCGTCAGTAGCCCCATGTCTGTAGACACTTGTGGCATTTTTGCCACATGCAGTAAGCCGGCCTGTGCCATCTGATCTCGCTCTGCCTGTGTCAGAGCGGCCAAGTCGTCTCTCAACCCTCCGTATTTCCACTCCCTGCTCTTTAGTAATCCTCTCTGCAAACATAAACAATAAAACAATAAACAATCATTAATCAACAATTCAAGTAATCAATAATGCAAATTAAAAATTCAACTTTGTGCAATTGATGATATCGCCCACTATTGGACGATATCGTCCCAAATTTGAGCATAATCGTTTTCGATTTCGTAGTTCGAAATCGCCCCTAATTTGATGAAATCGTCCCCCTTTCGACGATTTCGCCCTTGGGCGAAATTGCCGAAATTGAGACGATTTCGTCGAAATCGGGACGATTTCGTCCCGACGACGTCGACGGCCCAAAAACGGCCGCGATGCTCAAAATTCATCTAAAATTCATCTAAAAAACATGTAAAGTTAAAATTAAAGCATTCTAGATCAGTCTGGACTCTTACCCGTAGACCGCGTCGGACCTCTGTCGATCTGTGCGTCGTCTCCACCATTTTTGCTTCCAGAGCTCTAAAACTCAGAAAATGAACAGTAAAAATGAATTAGGGTTTTTCCCTATTTTTCTTAATTTTATTCAAAAATAATTTTTTTGCTTTTTCGCGTTTTTACCTCAAACGTTCGATTTGGGTAAAAACACGGAGGGGGCACCATAGTAAGTTGTCGTACGATTCGACCAAGAATCGTCGCCTAAAAATGGGAATAATTTTTGCTTTCTCGTAGATCGAGAAGAACTCATCTTTAACGCATTTTCTTCGGAAAATTCGCTAAAGAGGGGGCAAAATGTAGCACCCTAAAATTGGCGCAATAAAAATGCAATAATTACATTCACCTTAGTAAATAATTTAAAATTCAAATTTAACCTCCCAAACCGCCCGTTAACCGTCGAGAAATCCGTTTCCCCCTTTTCCGTGCCATTTTTAGGGGTTGTTTTGACCGTTTGACGATATCGTCGCCGATCAGACGATATCGCCCCAGATTTGACGATTTCGTCTGGACTAGAACGTCCAGACGATCTTGTCGCAAAACTGAATTTGCAAAGTTGGAATCTGTTCCAACGGGTCTCCAATCCGGGCAGAAGCGTGTCTGCGCCGTTGGGACCCTCCCCGTTGGAGATCTCCCAAATTGGGATGATCTCCAACCTCCTAACTACTCCCCCTAAGCCTATTTAGTCTCTAGGATTTTCCCTTCCCAACCCCTGGCCGAAATTCTCTGCAAATTGATTTCCTCTATGTTAAAGCATCCCAATCTTGCATTTGCATTAGATCTATACCAATTTTATTGCAGGTACATCACTATTTTTCAGTCGGAGCCAGCACCTATCGTCGTCGACGAACCTGTTCAGATCGGAGGCGAACCTGTCGAATTCGAGGCGATTTCGTACTGATGCGAGACGATTTCGACTGCAGTCCGTATTAAGGCAATCAGTGCCTGAAGTTTGCGTTCCTCAATCCCTTTTCTGTCATTTTATTCTACAAATTAGATAATCTATTCAGTATTTTATATTATCTTGCATTTGGAGTTCACCCATTTAGATTAAGTGCATAATTAAATCTTAATTATCATCAAATTAGCACAATTCATTTCTGTTTCTGTGTTTAAGTTGCAGTTTGATAACATTGCTGCCATTTTATATCATTTCCCTCTGTTAGCACTGTAGTATGTTTTGTATTTTGCATCTATTTTCGGTTTTGCAGGTCTCTGACGAATTCGTCTGACGAATTCGTCAGATCTCAGACGATCTCGTCTGATTGCAGATGATTCTGTCGAATCTCAGACGATCGGGACTGCTTCAAAATCAGAATCTTCTTCAGACATCCGGATCAGGTATTCATCGTTTGCACTCTGTAAATTCTCTGTTTTAATTCTGTAAATCTATTTTCTGTATTCATTGAACTTGCATTTTCATATAGAGTAATCTAGATGCATTCGGCCAAACCTAGGATATGAATGCTTAAGGTTAAAACGAACACATTTAAACACATTCCCAACCTAGGCGTGGAAGCTGCCGTTAAATGTTTCCTGGTGAACCCACCATCCAGTCGAAAAATCATCAAAATACACCTCCCTTGAGAGGCGGGACCTTCGCAAAGTCCTCTCAGTCCGAGGTACCGCACCATCCTTTTCCCATCCTCCTTTCGGGCGCGGATCCTATAGCCTGAAGGTAGGGATGCAAAAAATTTGGAGCGATACAGGCTCCTACATCACAACAGTTCAAAAGCAATGAATGCAATCCTGAAAGGCTTACAGAAAGTAGATCTCACCAAAGTGATTCATTGGAAGACAGCTAGTGAAATGTGGAATCAGTTGAAGGTGGTTCACATAGGTGATACAAATGTCAGAAAGGCCAAGTTGAGACACTTCAAAGGTATGTTTGAACAACTCAAGATGAATCATGATGAAAATATTAGTGACTACATGCTTCGTATGGATGAGGTTGTTAACTCCATGAAAGACTTAGGTCTTGAGCTTGCTAAAAATGATGTTTGTGATAAGATTTTAAGATCTCTTCTTAATAGATTTAGTGAAAAGATTTCTGCTATTGAGGAAGCTAAAGATTTGGATAAGTTGAAAAAGGATGACCTCCATAGTATACTTGCAACATTTGAGTTGAGAACTCAAGTGAAGGTTGATGTCAAGAAAGAGGCAACTTTCAAGGCTACCAAGGAATCCAAGGGTAAACAGCTTCAAGATAGTGATGAGTCTTCTAGTGATGAAGAGGCATATTATAGCAAGAAATGCAAGTTCTCTAGAAAGCACAAAAGTATGAAAAATATAAGATGTTTCAATTGTGGAAAGTATGGTCATTATGCTACTAACTGCATGGTTCCCAAGAATGAAAGTGATGAAGATAAACAGGATTCTAAGAGCAAGGATTTTGAAAAGCACAAGCATCACAGGAAGATCAAAGATGAGCACAATAATCAAGGAAAGAGGTATTCTCACAAGCACAAGAAGAGTTTCTACCTAGACAAAGCAAGTGTTCTAGTAGTGATAGTGAAAGTTCTTCAAGTGATAATGAAAATGAGATGTTGTTCATATCAGAAAAAGAGGAAGAACCGAAACATAGATTCATTATCATGAAATGTCTTAGATGTGGAAATTTTTGTCACCTTGAGGATGATTGCACAAATAATGATTTGGTTTCTAGTATGTATGAGGATGCTTCAGAAAACTATAAGGAAGATGCATGTATGGTTTTTGAAAAGGGTAGCACCTCTAGTGATAAGAAATCTGAAAAAGGCTTTGATGATTAAAAAAACAATCAAATAAAGGATCTTGAAAGTGAACTTATTAGTGCTCTTAGTGCTTCAAAAAAGGAAAGAAAGAAGAATGCTAGACTCAAGGATAAGTTAGATGAATGTTTTATGGAGAGAGATGATCTTATAGAAAGTCTTGACTTCTCTATAGCTAAGACACAAGAACTCAAGGATGAGTTAGAGTCTAAGGTTCTTGAGTATAGTGAGTTAGAACAAAAAATGGCTTCTTTGAAAAAGGAAACTAAAGAGTACAAGGATAAGCTTTACAGGTTTCAAGATAGCTCCAAAAAGGTTAAGTCACTCATCAAAGTTCAAAGAAAGACAACAGATAAAATAGGCCTTGGTTTTGTTAAGCCACACAAGGAACAAGTTGGAGAGTCTAGTAAGAGACTCCAAAAAGAAGAGAGTTCTGATGAAGAGAGTATTTCAGAAAAAGAGTCCTTGAGTGATAGATGCACAGAAACAGAAAATAAGAAACAGAAAAAGGGGAGGAAGTTTTCAGGACCCAAGAGGTCAAATAAAGGAAAGTTTCAAGGCAGATGTTTTGCTTGTCACAAGTTTTGTCACATGGCTTCACATTGCATGGATCAAGTGAAGGAGGTAAATGACAGTTTTAGAGGTGGTAATTTCTTTCAAGGGTATTGCTACTATTGTAAATAGTTTGGGCATAAGGCAATTTTTTGCAAGGCTAATAATAGGAACAGGGTTAGTCAGAACAGGTGGATTCAAAGAACATGTATGCCTAAAAGAAATAACATTGTTACTTGTTATAAGTGCAACAATGAAGGTCACATAGCTAGACAGTGTAGATCTGAACTTCCAAGGTACGAGGAATAGGAACAGGTGGTATGAACAGGTCCAAGGATCAAGGTATGGATAAGAACAGGGAATGATAACGAGAACAGGGAATAGTGATAGGAACAGGAACAAGAATATGGACAAGGAGAACAAGAGAAGACATGGTAAGGCAGCTATAGACACTGATGATGATCAGTGCCTAATGGGAGTTTTACTCCCTCCCCAAAATTAATCACCTCATTAGGAGGTGGGGGAGGGACTATGCTAAGAGGCTCATTCTTAGTCCCGAGCCCCAAAGGTGACCCTTTGCCATTGATGACAAAGGGGGAGAGATATGAGTAAGGGGGAGAGCCTCAAGAGAAGGGGAGTTGTTTATGTTGAGTTCAAGTGTTGTTGAGAAGCATGGTTTACCATCAATGACAAATGGGGAGATTGTTGGCAATTTTGGGTTTGAGATCCTAGCTTCTTGTCTATGAGTTGTCATTGATGTCAAAAGGAAATGGCATTAATGTTAAGAGGATGGGTTGGCTTCAAAGGTGGAATATTCCAAGAGAATATTTTTAAGAGAATCCGGAGAGATTCCATTGGTAATGGTTTTTATTAAAACCAATGGAGGTTCTCTTTATTATTTATTTAATTATTATTTAAAACCCTTCAAGGTTTTAATTAATTAATTATTTAATTAATTAAGGGAGAAATTACTTTTAATTTATTAAAAATACGTTAAGGGTTTTTAAACCCTTTAGAAAGCAAATTTTGATTAATTTCAAAATTACTTTTCTTTGCAGCCGACGTGTTCTAAAGTCCATGTATGGACTATAAATATAAGAAGGTTCCTAAGGTTCAACCCTCTTGGAAAATTGAAGGCAATTAATTGGTTTTGCTATGATCAAATTTTCTATTTATGCTGCAAAAGAGGAGAGCTCGTGGTTTGAAAAGCTTTCGAAAAGCTTGACCGTTTATGTGGAAGGAAGTCCGTCTTGGACTTCGTAAGCCCCTTGTGGGCTAGTGGTAGCGAAGGCTATGTTTGGGCCTTGCATAGGTGGAGGTCTGCATTTCGATCCCCGTGGAGGGAGCTATGCATGGATTAGTCACATTTTTATTAAAACATGTTTTGTGCCGCGAATTTCGGATTCTTCAAGGGTAGCCAATATAAGGTGTGATTATTTTCTTGATATGATTTTTGGCATTGTTTAGCATTGTTTAAAAGACATAGGAGAAATAATGGGATATTTCTTTGGTTGTATTTTTGAGATTAGTCTTTTGCTATGCTAAATTTAAAAATGGAGATATAAGGTGTAAGTTTTGGTTGTTGTGTTTTTGGCTTCTTTGGTGGTCATTTTTAAAGAGAAGCTAAAAGGTGTATTAAGGAAAGTTTTTATATATGCTCATTTATCTTGGTTCTAACCCTAACTTGGTTGAAAGTTTGAGGGTTGTGTGTGGTGACAGCCTTAAGGATCAATTTTCTTCTACTCCAAAAAGGTATGGGCACATTTTCCTTATGAGTATGATTGGTGTATGTTTTTCTAAAATAAGGTTGGAGTGAAAAGGTTTTCAACTAGGTTTCCTTTGGTTGGGTGTAAATCCTATTTTCTGGTTTTTTGAAGACTTCTTATGCATTGTTATCCTTTATGAGAGTTTTGGTGAATGCATAATTCTTGTTTGAGGTAGTGGAAGCATTGTGCACTAGGGTTTATGTTTGTGAGTCTTGCTACTTGCATTGAGTTGGTGGAACCCTTGGTTGGTTGTTTTGAGTTTGATGGTTGAGTTGCTTCCATAGAGGTTGCTTGATCAAGTTATTGCTTTACTTGATTCATGATATTGGGCTTACTCCATTGAGTTTATTTGAGCAAGTTATTCTTTACATTTGGTGATATTGTGTTGGTGGCTATTTTGTTCAAATATCTTTGGAGGGAAAATGATTTCTACTTGTTTCCTTTTCTTGTGATGATTGGTTGATTGCTTCAAGGTTGATGTTGAGTTGAATGGTGTTGGTTGACTAAACCTTGTTTGATGAGCATTGTTGTTGAAACCCTAATTGATGGTGAAAAGAACATGAGTATCTTTGTTATGTGATTCTTTGCATAGTTGGAAATTTTTGGGGTTTCATGTTCTTGAAAGAAAACATTCTATCCTATCCATTTCAAAAATTGAGTTGAGTTTTCAGATTTGAGATTGAGATTGAGGTGAGTTGATTTGAGTTGAGTTTTGAGATTGGGATTTGAGTATAGAACATATTGAGTCTTTGAAAATTCTCTTTATGCTTCTATGAGTTTGACAAATCACATTGGGTCTCTAACAATTCACTTTGTGATTTCCTACTAAGAAAGTTTTTCTTGGTGAGCTTACTAAGTTTTTGGACAGGTTCCAGTGGGAACTTGTGAGGAGTTTTTGGACAAGTTCCAGTGGGGACTTGTGAGTAGTTTTTGGACAGGTTTCAGTGGGGACTTGTGAGCAATTTTGGACAGGTTTCGATGGGGACTTGTTAGCAGATTTGGATAGGTCCTAGCAGAGGACTTGTGAGCTGAGTTTGATAGTTCTATTAGAGAACTTGAAGACAGATGTGCATTGGTTCTATGAGAAGAACCTGAGGACAGTTGGCAAGTATTTGAGAAGGCTTGTATGCAGAGGATTGATTTGTTCAAGAGTTGGACAGATCTGACAGACAGAGGAAGACTTGTACTAGACCGAATGACTGTGTTTGGTACAGGTTGCTAAGCTATTATGGACGTAATCATAGAAGGCAGAGGTATCTTAGGCTAAGCATTGAGGATAGGAGGCCTTCGGTGGAAAGGAGTTCCACATGTTGGCAAGAGGTAGAGGTAGTTGATCTTCTGAGGGATCATTTCCAGAGTAGAGGGGAAGGTATCTCCTTTGAGCAGAGGCTCATAAATTTATATTGGGGGAAGATATCTCCTTTGAGCAGAGGCTCATAAATTCAGATTGGGGGAAGGTATCTCCTTTGGGCCGAGGCTCATAAATATTGTAATTGGGAAGGATTCCCAAAGAAATTTGAGATAACTTTTAGAGAAAAGTTTTGTGGACGTAGCCCAGCCATTCTGGGTGAACCACGTTAAAATTGGTGTCACTTTGTGGATGTTATTATGCATTGCTTTGATATTGCTTTGGGTATATTGCTTTATTATTTTGAAGTATAAAGAAAAAAGTAAAAAGATGTCTTATACTATTCACCCCCTCCTCTCAGTATAAGCTTGTGTTCTTCAATTGGTATCAGAGCATGTGCCTTCAAAAAGTTTAACAGCTTGAAGGAAAAGCTAGTAAAGAACACAATGGATTATTCAAGTGGCAATTCAACACCTATTCTTGATGGGTTAGATTTTGGTCTTTGGAGTGCAAGGATGAAGGTTCATCTAATGGAACTTGGGAATGAGGTTTGGGAAGTGATTGAATATGAGTACACTATTCCTGAACATGGTCCTAATACTAAAGAAGAAAGGCTCCTACATCACAACAATTCAAAAGCAATGAATGCAATCCTGAAAGGCTTACAGAAAGCAGATCTCACCAAAGTGATTCATTGGAAGACAGCTAGTGAAATGTGGAATCAATTGAAGGTGGTTCACACAGGTGATACAAATGTCAAAAAGGCCAAGTTGAGACACTTCAAAGGTATTTTTGAACAACTCAAGATGAATGATGATGAAAATATTAGTGACTACATGCTTCGTATGGATGAGGTTGTTAACTCCATGAAAGACTTAGGTCTTGAGCTTGCTGGAAATGATGTTTGTGATAAGATTTTAAGATCTCTTCTTAATAGATTTAATGAAAAGATTTTTGCTATTGAGGAAGCTAAAGATTTGGATAAGTTGAAAAAGGATGAGCTCCATAGTATACTTGCAAAATTTGAGTTGAGAACTCAAGTGAAGGTTGATGTCAAGAAAGAGGCAGCTTTCAAGGCTACCAAGGAATCCAAGGGTAAACAACTTCAAGATAGTGATGAGTCTTCTAGTGATGAAGAGGCATATTATAGCAAGAAAGGCAAGTTCTCTAGAAAGCACAAAAGTATCAAAAATATAAGATGTTTCAATTGTGGAAAGTATGGTCATTATGCTACTAACTGTACTATTCCCAATAATGAAAGTGATGAAGATAAACAGGATTCTAAGAGCAAGGATTTTGAAAAGCACAAGCATCACAGGAATATCAAAGATGAGCACAACAATCAAGGAAAGAGGTATTCTCACAAGCACAAGAAGAGTTTCTACCTAGACAAAGCAAGTAAGTGTTCTAGTAGTGATAGTGAAAGTTCTTCAAGTGATAATGAAAATGAGATGTTGTTCATATCAGAAAAAGAGGAAGAATCGAAACATAGATTCATTATCATGAAATGTCTTAGATGTGGAAATTTTTGTCACCTTGAGGATGATTGCACAAATAATGATTTGGTTTCTAGTATGTATGAGGATGCTTCAGAAAACTATAAGGAAGATGCATGTTTGGTTTTTGAAAAGGGTAGAACCTCTAGTGATAAGAAATCTGAAAAAGGCTTTGATGATTCAAAAAACAATCAAATAAAGGATCTTGAAAGTGAACTTATTAGTGCTCTTAGTGCTTTGAAAAAGGAAAGAAAGAAGAATGCTAGACTCAAGGATAAGTTATATGAATGTTTTATGGAGAGAGATGATATTATAGAAAGTCTTGACTTCTTTATAGCTAAGACACAAGAACTCAAGGATGAGTTAGAGTCTAAGGTTCTTGAGTATAGTGAGTTAGAACAAAAAATGGCTTCTTTGAAAAATGAAACTAAAGAGTACAAGGATAAGCTTTACAGGTTTCAAGATAGCTCCAAAAAGGTTAAGTCACTCATCAAAGTTCAAAGAAAGACAACAGATAAAACAAGACTTGGTTTTGTTAAGCCACACAAGGAACAAGTTGGAGAGTCTAGTAAGAGACTCCAAAAAGAAGAGAGTTCTGATGAGGAGAGTATTTCAGAAAAAGAGTCCTTGAGTGATAGATGCACATAAATAGAAAATAGGAAACGGAAAAAGGGGAGGAAGTTTTCAGGACCCAAGAGGTCAAATAAAGGAAAGTTTCAAGGCAGACGTTTTGCTTGTCACAAGTTTGGTCACATAGCTTCACATTGCATGGCTCAAGTGAAGGAGGTAAATGACAGTTTTAGAGGTGGTAATTTCTTTCAAGGGTATTGCTACTCTTGTAAATAGTTTGGGCATAAGGTAATTTTCTACAAGGCTAATAACAGGAACAGGGTTAGTCAGAACAGGTGGATTCAAAGAACAGTAATGCCTAAAAGAAATAACATTGTTACTTGTTATAAGTGCAACAATGAAGGTCACATAGCTAGACAGTGTAGAGCTGAACTTCCAAGGTACAGGAACAGGAACAGTGGTATGAATAGGTCCAAGGATCAAGGCATGGATAAGAACAAGAATGATAATAGGAACAGGAATAGTGACAGGAACAAGAACAAGAATATGGACAAGGAGAACAAGAGAAGACATGGTAAGGCAGCTATAGACACTGATGATGATCAGTGCCTAATGGGAGTTTTACTCCCACCCCAGAATTAATCACCTCATTAGGAGGTGGGGGAGGGACTAAGCTAAGAGGCTCATTCTTAGTCTCGAGCCCCAAAGGTGACCCTTTGCCATTGATGACAAAGGGGGAGAGATATGAGTAAGGGGGAGAGCCTCAAGAGAGGGGGAGCTGTTTATGTTGAGTTCAAGTGTTGTTGAGAAGCATGGTTTGCCATCAATGACAAAGGGGGAGATTGTTGGCAATTTTGGGTTTGAGATCCTAGCTTCTTGTCTATGAGTTGTCATTGATGTCAAAAGGAAATGGCATTAATGTTAAGAGGATGGGTTGGCTTCAAAGGTGGAAGATTCCAAGAGAATATTTTTAAGAGAATCCAGAGAGATTCCATTGGCAATGGTTTTTATTAAAACCAATGGAGGTTCTCTTTATTATTTATTTAATTATTATTTAAAACTCTTCAAGGTTTTAATTAATTAATTATTTAATTAATTAAGGGAGAAATTATTTTTAATTTATTAAAAATACTTTAAGGGTTTTTAAACCTTTTAGAAAGCAAATTTCGATTAAATTCGAAATTACTTTTCTTTGCAGCCGACGTGTTCTAAAGTCCACGTATGGACTATAAATATGAGAAGGTTCCTAAGGTTAAACCCTCTTGGAAAATTGAAGGCAATTAATTGGTTTGGTTGCGATCGAATGTTCTATTTATGCTGCAAAAGAGGAGAGCTCGTGGTTTGAAAAGCTTTCGAAAAGCTTGACCGTTTATGTGGAAGGAAGTCCGTCTTGGACTTCGTAAGCCCCTTGTGGGCTAGTGGCAGCGAAGGCTGCATTTGGGCCTTGCGTAGGCGGAGGTCTGCGTTTCGATCCCCGTGGAGGGAGCTATGCATGGATTAGTCACGTTTTTATTAAAACGTGTTTTGTGCCATGAATTTTAGATTCTTCAAGGGCAGCCAATATAAGGTGTGATTATTTTCTTGATATGATTTTTGGCATTGTTTAAAAGACATAGGAGAAATAAGGGGATATTTCTTTGGTTGTATTTTTGAGATTAGTCTTTTGCTATGCTAAATTTAAAAATGGAGATATCAGGTGTAAGTTTTGGTTGTTGTGTTTTTGGCTTCTTTGGTGGTTGTTTTTAAAGAAGAGAAGCTAAAAGGTGTATTAAGGAAAGTTTTTATATATGCTCATTTATCTTGGTTCTAACCCTAACTTGGTTGGAAGTTTAAGGGTTGTGTGTGGTGATAGCTTTAAGGATCAATTTTCTTCTACTCCAAAAAGGTATGGGCACATTTTCCTTATGAGTATGATTGGTGTATGTTTTTCTGAAATAAGGTTGGAGTGAAAAGGTTTTCAACTAGGTTTCCTTTGGTTGGGTGTAAATCCTATTTTCTCGGTTTGTTGAAGACTTCTTATGCATTGTTATCCTTTATGAGAGTTTTGGTGAATGCATAATTCTTGTTTGAGGTAGTGGAAGCATTGTGCACTAGGGTTTATGTTTGTGAGTCTTGCTACTTGCATTGAGTTGGTGGAACCCTTGGTTGGCTGTTTTGATTTTGATGGTTGAGTTGCTTCCATAGAGGTTTTTTGATCAAGTTATTGCTTTACTTGATTCATGATATTGGGCTTACTCCATTGAGTTGATTTGAGCAAGTTATTCTTTACATTTGGTGATATTGTGTTGGTGGCTATTTTGTTCAAATATCTTTGGAGGGAAAAGGATTTCTACTTGTTTCCTTTTCTTGTGATGATTGGTTGAATGCTTCAAGGTTGATTTTGAGTTGAATGGTGTTGGTTGACTAAACCTTGTTTGATGAGCATTGTTGTTGAAACCCTAATTGATGGTGAAAAGAACATGAGTATCTTTGTTATGTGATTCTTTGCATAGTTGGCAATTGTTGGGGTTTCATGTTCTTGAAATAAAACATTCTACGCTATCCATTTCAGATATTGAGTTGAGTTTTCAGATTTGAGATTGAGATTGAGCTGAGTTGATTTGAGTTGAGTTTTGAGATTAGGATTTGAGTATAAAACATATTGAGTCTCTAACAATTCTCTTTATGCTTCTATGAGTTTGACAAATCACATTGGGTCTCTAACAATTCACTTTGTGATTTCCTACTAAGAAATTTTTTCTTGGTGAGCTTACTGAGTTTTTTGGACAGGTTCCAGTGGGTACTTGTGAGGAGTTTTTGGACAAGTTCCGGTGGGGACTTGTGAGTAGTTTTTGGACAGGTTTTTGTGGGGACTTGTGAGTAGTTTTAGACAGGTTCCGATGGGGACTTGTTAGCAGATTTGGATAGGTCCTAGCAGAGGACTTGTGAGCTGAGTTTGATAGTTCTATCAGAGAACTTGAGGACAGAGGTGCATTGGTTCTATGAGAAGAACCTGAGGATAGTTGGCAAGTCTTTGAGAAGGCTTGTATGCAAAGGATTGATTTGTTCAAGAGTTGGACAGATCTGATAGATAGAGGAATACTTGTACTAGACCGACTGACTATGTTTGGTATAGGTTGCTGAGCTGCTGTGGACATAATCATAGAAGGCAGAGGTCTCTTAGGCTAAGCATTGAGGATAGGAGGTCTTCGATGGAAAGGAGTTCCACATGCTGGAAAGAGGTAGAGGTAGTTGATCTTCTGAGGGATCATTTCCAGAGCAGAGGGGAAGATATCTCCTTTGAGCAGAGGCTCATAAATTTAGATTGGGGGAAGGTATCTCCTTTGAGCAGAGGCTCATAAATTTAGATTGGGGGAAGGTATCTCCTTTAGGCCGAGGCTCATAAATATTGTAATTGGGAAGGATTCCCAAAGAAATTTGAGATAAATTTTAGAGAAAAGTTTTGTGGACGTAGCCCAACCATTCTGGGTGAACCACATTAAAATTGGTGTCACTTTGTGGATGTTATTATGCATTGCTTTGATATTGCTTTGGGTATATTGCTTTACTATTTTGAAGTATAAATGAAAAAGTAAAAAGAGGTCTTATGCTGTTCACCCCCCCTCTCAGTATAAGCTTGTGTTCTTCAGATGAAGTCCAAATCACTAATATTTAAATGGAACGTGGTGTGTGTGGTTACTTTTATGCTTAAAGAAATTAAATCAAGAGAGCACTCAATGCTAGTTCACTAAATGCACAAAGAATGTTTCACTTTCAGAAATTTTATATAAAATTGAACCTACAAAATGCATGTCCTAAATGATAACCTACCCATTAGGTAGGTCACAAGCAATCAGACCACTCATATGCATTCCTACTTAATTCTTTTTTGTTTTTCTTCTTTTTTTTGTTGTTTTTGCAATTATAGAAAAGTGAAATATACCTTTCTACCTTTCAAGAAAATAAGGGAAGCAAGAAAAACCAAATTTAAGCAATTTTGAATAGTAAAAATGCAAAGTGAAGGTTTAGGCACTTACCTTGATAGCCTAAGATCCTACTATTTTTGGAAATTTGAGTAGAAAACCCTCTATTTTGTGGTCATATTGGGGTGGTACGACTACAATTTTTTGTGCCATCCCTACCTGGGATGGCTCCTATGGTCATCCTTGGGTGTTCCAATTAGGAAATTAGGGGTCATTTTAGGCAGAATGGCCAAGACCTACAATATTCAAAGGACGAAAATGGGGTCAAAACTTGCAAAAATGAAATGGTATAGACATCCCACCATGATCACCACTATAGAATAGAAATATGACGTACCTAGCAAGGGAACATGACATGCATATATTGTTCTACTTTATCTAAGCACTACAAAAGCGACACTTCAACCAAGCATAAAATTACTAGTATATGAAAGAAATGTGTGGGTCTCCTTATATTAATATAAAATTCAAATGTAAGGTTCAAAAATGTCCCCTTGAGGGCTCTCAATTAATACACTCAATACAATAATCAAAGGATCAAATCCTTTCAAGAATCCAAGGCACGCTTCCAATGTCTTCCTCGCACTCACAATTGAAGGGAGCAAGATTTTGATGCCACTACAAAGTGTTCTATCACTGTGCTAAATTTTAGATCCTTCATCATGCACTGTGATAACTTGATCTACACACAAAAAACTAAAATTTATTAGTAGCATGTGTGGATTAAGATGAAATCATGAAGGTGCATGCATCAATAAGCTTAAAAGAGGAAAAGTGTAATAGAATATTCAAAATTGCTCCAAATGCTACAAAAAATTAGATTCATGCATATTATGTACTCTATAAAATATCTAATTGAAAAAAGTAAGGAAATTATGCTCATACTTGTGGTCATCCTAGGGTGAGCCATTCAGGTCTACAAAACACAAAAATCATGATAACTAATCCAAAACAACTCCAAATTACATCAAATTTGAACATGTATATAATCTAATCTAGAATGGACCTATACAAAAATAGTAATAAAATTGTGCTCCAATTTGTGGCCATCCCAGGGTGGGACGGTTAGAACTGTCACATTTTGGGGGTCATCCTAGGATGGTACAACCACCACATTTGATGGTTTATACTATCATTTCCTTTGGAATTTGGTCCAAAACACTCTCAGAGGTATTATCATTAAATTTAGGGATAATATTCTCTCAAATGGGTTGATTTTGTAAACAAATTGCACCTTTTGAATCACTTGAAAACCTCCTTTGCTAGGTAGAGATCTAAAGGGAAAAGTGTCAAAATTTTAGGGATAAATATCGATAGCACTTTGTTGCAAATGTTGCAAATACTCCTCACTTCTCTTGGGTGGAAAATTGATCCACTTTATAGCCCAAGAGGGCCTATGGTCAAATGGATATGTGGCCATGTGAGGCAAGTGTCACCATTTATTTAAAGGTTGCCATGTGTTGGAGGGGGAAGGAATATCCATTTTGAGCCTCCAATTTACAACTTGGCATGAGATTTATGTGACCTCATGCTTGCATGCTTGAATAGGTGGGATAAATGGCAATTTATGGGTGCCATTTATCCCAATTTATATTTTTTAAGGGTCCAAGGCCATGGTCATCCCACCTAGGGATAACCATTGGTGGCCATCCGTGGGTGGGACGTCCATGCCTACATGGCCCAAAGCTTCCCAAAAGTGGGGTAGAACCTCCCAAAAGTGGTTAGTACTATTATGTAACCTTTGAGGGTTTCCCAAGGGGATCATATGGTGTCAATTAGACCTTGTCTATGTCGTCTAATCATATTGACATGGTTTTAGTGTCTACATAAAGATATTGTTTAAGTTTATATGATATATTAACTATGAAAAGATACAATAGGTAGGTTCCAAAGTGAAATATATTTTTATAAAAAGCACCACAAATTAAGGTAAAATAGTTAAATGATAAGGAACATATAATTACAAATAGACAACCAAAGATTTACATAAATGAAAAGTACATTGTATTACCATAAGAAACCTATAAATAGGTATTACAAAGTATAAGTTATGGTAAGACTGTATTAAATAATGATGGTACAACCTTATCCATTATAACAACTAACAACTTATTAAAAATAAACGATGGTAATACATTATTACCTATCATTCTTCCCCATTAAGAAATCATTGGTCCCCAATGCATATAAGGGTGGAAGAGAAAGTGAGAAAGAGCCAAAAATATCGGGTACAACAAAAAATGTAATCTTATTAAAAAAGAAGAAAATCAAAATGAAGAAAGTGAGCAGGCCTTTAGAAAACCAAAAACTGATGCTAGCACTAAATCAAGCTCAAAAAATGCTCTCCAATGATTGTAAACACTGCTATACCAATAGACAACTCAACGGACCCCTTGATTCGGTAGAAGAAAGCAACATCGGTGGTACACTAAATATGTTGAATATTCCTCAAAAAATGTGCCAAAGAAGCCAATGAAATTAATTTTTTTGTTTGTTATTAATGCTTTCTTTATTTTGAATGTTAGGTGTGCCTATTAATGATGAGGGTGGGCATTGAATGAAGGGGATGCCAAGCATTGAATGAAGGTGAACACACACATATTAATGAAAGTGGTAATTAAATACAGGGAGTGCATGCCTTAAAGAAATGGATGATTGTATTAGGTAATGAAAATGGCTAGGATGACATCATGTGACCAAGGCAAGATAACGACGAGATAGGGTGGATTGATATAGGATGATTTAATCATAGAAGACAAGGTTGGGTAGAAAAAATGCGACAACATGGAAGATGCAAAGCAATGCAATATTTAGCAGTAGGTGGTCAGAGGATTGATAGAGTGGTAGTCATGAAATACTGATAGAACATGACTAACATCGAACATGGGAAGTTTGATAAGGTAGACAAGACCAGGATTGATGTGTGTTGGATAACATCTAACAGGGCTAAATTATAGAAAGAACGATCAGATAGGATGATAGCCAATTGAGTGGAGGCTAACATGGGTGATAGAGGACTGAGCATGGATGAGGACTCAAACATTGATGATGTAAACATGATCGAGGAACAATGTATAGTGTGGAAAACCATGGATACATCAATGAGAAATAATATGTGATAGAGGTAGCAGACACAAACAAATAGGGTCAACAACTTGACAAGATCGAAGGCATTAGGATGAGCCCTAATGGGGCACGTGGAATGGGAAATCAGACTGGTAGGGATGACACGATAGCTGAAGATGGATAATGAAGAATAAATGAGACAAGGCACAGATAGGACAAGGCTTGGTCAAGGTGTATAATGGGATAGCCAACAAGTTGGCTAAGTTAAGATGTGAGGCTTGTCCAAGATAAAGGCTAGAATGCACATCGCATACCCAATATGGGATAAAACCCACTAATAAATTTTGAAAAAAAAATATGATTGCACCTATAGAAATAATGAAGCAGCCATCATAAAATGTGAAGTTTCCAGAAATCATGTGGAGACGTCAAAAAATCATAGAAACATTAGAAATTCCATTAAGTTTTTATGTCATAAAATGAGATGTCAAAAATCTAGGTGAGATATCAGGAACACACAAAAGGAGGCAAGATGCAGGTGAAATAAGTCGGGAATGCATTGTGTTTGCATCGAAATGCATGAGATAATTACCAAAATATTGAGTGGAGACCAAAAAATAGTTGCAGATCGATCATCGATGATGTTGAAGAGCACACAAGGTGATCTTTGTAGAGCATCAAAATTGATTGTAAGTTTCCAAAAATGCTCACACAAATCTATCCTTAAGCTTTCAAAAAATCTTACTCAACTCTATCCTCAAATCCCCTCTAGGACTTACTCAAATATGCCCACTAACTTTCTTAAAAACTTATTCAAATCAGTTACAAAACTTGCATACAAAACTCAACTCAATATCTTTCAAAAAACTTCTTCAATCAGTCAAACAAGTTTCACTCAAAATAGTGTTTAACCTTAGAAAAATATAGATAATTGTTAGAGACTCAATATGTTTCACACTTACAAAACTCAACTTAATCTCTTTTAGAAAATCTCTTCAATGACACAAACAAATTTTATTCAAAATTTTGTTTAACCACATAAACATATAGAGAATGGTAAGAGACTCAATATGTTTCACACTCACAAATCACTCTATCACTTTCAAAATCCTTTTCAAATCAATTTAGAATAAATAATAATTTGTTTCACAGAACTTGAACTATCACTCCAATGCATTCACTCAATGATGCTCATCCGATTCCACTCAACCATTCACTCAATGAAACACAACTTGCATACAAACCCTAACCGAGTGTTTCACTATACTTCCAACAACTCACACTATGAATCTCAACCCTTGACTCAAGATGACAAAAAATACAACCCTATCCCAAAGGTTTAAAAATTTAAACCTCTATTTAAAGTTTCAATGCCTCTAATATTAGGTCACTTAGGTTGTACGTTCATTTAAAGATCTATGAAAAATATAAATTCATTAAAATTTTAATTTAAAATTTGAATTTATTTATCTTATTTATTATATAATAATATATTAATCACTATTTTTCTTTTAAAATAATCATAATATTAAATTATTGAGTAACTCTTCTTATTATATTTAAGTTTGAAATTTTTAATACAAACATTAGTGTTTATTAAAAGTGATGATTTCACCATGACAACTTAGAAAACAAGTAGGTGCATAAATATGTATATCATAACACATAAAACCACTTATTTATAAAATGCCATAGTACTATGCGATGATACAACATGACTAAGGTAATTGTTGGAGTAAGATAACAAACTTAGATATAGGCTTATTTATCAAATTCGTCGAATTTAAAACGTTAGCAAACAAATTCATCGAATAAACCCTAAATTCATGGATGAAATAGAAAAATGCATGAGGGAAGGAGAAGACGACTTCTATCACTGCTTCCATGTCCAGAAAGCAGCTACAAGTACCACCAAAAACCAAATGCATGGGCCACGAAATACGGAGGAGAAAAATAGACACAGTCAATTAGGACTTGAGAGATAACAACTCCTAATACAATATATACGAAATGAAATATATATATATATATATATATAGGCAATATATATGAAAACGCAACTAGGCATCTTCTTAGCACTGCAATATGCAGAAGACTAAATCAAAAGACGAAATGGAGTAGGAAGGCATTTTATGTCAGCATTAACGATAAAAGTGAGGGTAAACAGTTTTTCAGAAGACTATAATTATTTTTCTTTAATGTTTAGATTTGGCCCGTTGATAATATTTTCTTAGTGCCAATGGGGTGTTGAGTACCAGTTCACCTCCCTGTGGGTTACACGTTGCCGACAAAACATTTTTTGGGGGAGCTCAGTGACTAAAAATATTTTTTGAGGGAGCTCGGTGATTGCAGTTCAACTGGGGATTTGAGTTTCTTAGTTACTAATTTATTTTATATAACAATGAAAGGATATATGTACATTTATAATATATTGAATTTTATGTCGAATTTTATTTTGAATTTTTAAACATGCCGAATTTATTTTGAACTTCAAGAGTGTCAAATTCAAATATGAATATATCAAATTTTATTTTGAATTCTTAAACATGCCGAATTTCTTTCGAACTTCAAGAGTATCAAATTTGAACATGAAATTGAACTTGATAACTAAGGATATAGGGCTGAAATTCAATGTTCAACACTAACCACCATAAAAATGTGAGATTGTGTTTTCAAACTAACATTAAGTTTGTTTCTTTTGTGTAGAATGTGAAGTAGTATATTAGATGGCATAAGTAGGGTCTCCTTCCCACCTAGTGACTCAAATTTGTATAGCTTGACATTCTTCTTGCAATATTGTTTTCCAAAATAAAATAAGTTACCATTAACAAAACATTGAAATATGAGGTTGAAAGTCTTACTTGAAAGAATCCTTCCAACATAGAAAGTCATTATTATAGAAATGAATGTTTAGATCCTCCCATGATATTTTTATCTACTACAATCAAGTTCAATTCTGATTTTTGTCTAATAAAATTCTTTAATTAAGGTTAGTTTAGCTTATATAATTATAACCTTCAAATATTACTACAATAAGGTGTTTGAGGATATCATATTTGGTACAATATTAAACTTATTCAATCTCAAACTTATTCAACCTCAATTGTAGTTTATAAATAAAATATTAAATATGAAAAGACATTATCTACTATTATATTAAATTTAGAAAATCCAATAGAGATGCAATTAAAAGGATTCTACATATTAAAAAATTACAACATGCTAAAAGGTAAATATAAAACTAGTATCATGCAATAAAATTTGGATTTTTATTAAAATATTATTGTTTTAGGATGCAAAAAGAAAAAATACTAACACCTGTAGATAGAATGAAATAATGTTAGACAATCTATAAAGTTCTTATAAAAGTATGGTCATCTACATCAACAATAAAACTTGAATAACATGGGATGATATGAAAAGTAAATTGATTCAAACAAAAACAATAAGAAAAAACATTGAAACAAGACATAGGGGTCCAACTACCTTTGTCAAAAATACAATGTAGTCTTATTCAAAAAGGGATAAAAATCAACCAAGGTTTTACATATTTAACTTACAATAGTTGATCCAAAGAAGAAGCTAAACTATAAGTATTGCAAGAAGATTCAATGTATAGAAAAGAACTATTGATATTTGATTATAGGTTAACCTAAAAAGAATAAGTATGAGGTAATATTACTTAATGAGTAAGTTCATTTCCTTTAATTAGATCTATATTAGTTATGAAAGATATCAAAATTGACTAATGTTAGACTTTAGCATTGTAAAATTGGCCATTTAAACTTTAATACAATGTAATAAATGACTTGATTGATAAAAATGATTGGATTTCAAGTAGAAAAATATGGAGAGCTCAAGCCTTATCAAGTATATCTTCTTGAGAAAATTTTAAAATTACAATTTCTAAAATATTTAAAAAGTGTCCCAGGGGGGACAACACAAAGGTTTGGGCTTTGGATCTTCTTTGGGAGGTCCAAGGTTCAGACAAGGCTAAATTCTAGAAAGAACGATCATAAAGGATGATATCCAATAGAGTGGAGGCTAACATGGGTGACAAAGGACTGAGCATGGATGAGGACTCAGACATTGATGATGCAAACATGATCGAGGAACAACACATAGTGTAGAAAATAATGGATATATCAATGAGAAATAACAGGTGATAGAGGTAGCAGACACAAACAAATAGGGTCGACAACTCAACAGGACCGAAGAAATTAGGATGAGCCCTAATGGGGCACGTGGAATGGGGAATCATACTGGTAGGGGTGACATGATAGCCGAAGGTAGAGAATGCATACTAAATGAGACAAGGTGTAGATAGGGTGAGGATTGGTCAAGATGTAGAATGGGATAGCTAGCAAGTTGGCTGAGTTAAGATGCGAGGCTTGTCTAAGATAAAGGCTAGAATGCACATCGCATACCCAATATGGGATAAAACCCACTAATAAATTTTGAAAACAAAATATGATTGCACCTATAGAAAGACTGAAGCAACCATCAAAAAATGTGAAGTTGTCAAAAATCATGTGGAGACGTCAATAAATCATAGAAACATTAGAAAGTCCATTAATTTTTTATGTCGTAAAATTAGATGTCAAATATCTAGGTGAGATATCAGGAACACACAAAAGGAGGCAAGATGCAGGTCAAAGTAGTCAAGAATGCATTGTGTTTGCATTGGAATGCATGATATCATTACCAAAATGTCGAGTGGAGACCAAAACATAGTTGTAGATTGATCACCAGATAGGAAATCAACAACAAAAATGGGTTATAGCTATTGGAAATGCGACGGACATGAGAAAAACATGTATTTTGTCATTGAAGAATGGTAAATATCAACGATGATATTGAAGAGTACACAATGTGATATTTGTAGAGCATCGACACTGATTGTAAGTTTCCACAAAAGGTCACATAAACCTGTCCTTAATATTTCACAAAATATTACCCAACTCTATGCTTAAATCCCCTCTAGGATTTACTCAAATCTGCCCACTAGCTTTCACAAAAACTTATTCAAATCAATTGCAAAACTTGCATACAAAACTCAACTCAATATCTTTCATAAAAATTCTTCAATCACTCAAAATCTTGTTTAACATCAGAAACATATAGAGAATGGTTAGAGACTCAATATGTTTCACACTCACAAAACTCAACTTAATATCTTTTAGAAAATCTCTTCAATCACACATACAAAATTCATTCAATTTTTTTTTTAACCACATAAAAATATAGAGAATGGTAAGAGACTCAATATTTTTCACACTCACAAATCACTCTATCACTTTCAAACTCCTTTTCAAATCAATAAATATAAATAATAATTTGTTTCATAGAACTTGAACTATCACTCTAATGCATTCAATCAATGATGCTCATCCAATTTCACTCAACCATTCACTCAATGAAACACAACTTGCATACAAACCCTAACCAAGTGTTTCACTATACTTCAAAAAACTCACACTATGAATATCAACCCTTGAATCAAGATGATTCCACATTCACATAACAATGATACTCATGATATTTTCTCAAACCCTAATCCTGCACATGAAAGTTTACTCAAATATTTCCACTAATGCTTATCAAACAATCTCACATAACAATGATACTCATGATATTTCACAAACCCTAGTTCAAGATAGTTCTCATTTTAACACTCAAATGTACTCACAAAATTCCACAAATAATGCACATGAAGGCTTGCTTAAATATTTCCAACAATGCTTATCAAACAAACCTTTTCACTCCAACTTGCACTTCACAACATTTCAACAAAACAATATTTCACTCACAAGGATGATATGCCCATACCTTTTATTTTGAAGAAAATTTACTCTCAAAACCTATCCCAATCACAATCAAATTATTTTCCAATCTCAATGGTTAGATATAAAAACTCTACACTCAATTATTTCACTCAAAATAACTTCACCATACAAAAGTATTAAATATCAATTACACCTTATTTCTATTCCTTTATAAATTATAACCACCAAAATTAAAATAAAATATTTAAACTTTATTTTCCCTTTTATCTCCCTCAATAACTCATAAACACCATTTAATTTTTCTCATTATGCAATTTCCAAATTATCAAAACCTTGGGAAAAATAAAATATTTCCACACTATGCAATTTTGGATTATCAAAACCTTGGAAAATAATAATGTGAGTGCATACCTTTTATTAAACCAACCAAAACCTTTAGTGAGATTTGAACACCCGACCTCGTCTCTCCAAGCACCTTCACGCAAAGCATGTCTACCAACTAGGCTACGTACCCTCACGAAATAACAAGAGCGCATGATTCCATTTTGTTCTATCTCTTTTTTGACGATGCAAACAAAACTAATTTCCTTCCTTTGCAAAATGACGATCACGTGGATCGAACCCATGACCTCACACTTTGTGAACGTCTTAACGTAGCCCTTGGTTTCCATGTGTGATATTGAGTGCCTTGAACCTTTGTTGGTGCTCCCCTTGTATTTATTGCCACGGTTGCCCTCTTAAGTCTTTAAACACATGCGAATCTTTTCCTTACCAACACAACACATGCTTTCCTTTGGGAAATTAACACTCACATGTATAATATTTATGAAACAAACTTGCCCCCTTATATACCATATGCCAAATTGTTTAAAACGTTGGCAAACTTTAGAAATTTGAATTTAATTTAAAATTTGGTGCCTTAATTTATTATTTAAATTTAAATTTAAATAAATTAAACCATTGTCTTTAAAATATGCCAAATGGGTATTTTGGAGAAATTAAATTTTGATAACTCCTTGGCCTTCATTTTTCTTCAAACCAACCTGTAACCTAGAATATTATAATATTAGATATTATAATATTAGTATTTCCATTTAAACTTGCTTCTTTGCCTTTTTGGAAAAACCACTAGAAGACATTAATGACAACAAAACTTGGACATCAACCTCTTGACATGAATACATGGATGACAATGAAACTTGATCATTGTCCTCTTGACATCAATGACAACAAAAATTGTTCATATTTCCAACATAATAATTGTATTAAGAATCCCTACCGTCTTTGTCTCGGGTATCTTACACAATATTTTATCCATTGTCATATAACAAAGGAAGAGATATTTTTTAATTAGTTTTTCATACAAGTAAATAAGTGTTGTACAATTAATTTCCATATACATAATGAAGAGATATTATCATCAATTCATATGCCATACAATTAAGGAAGTGTTATACAACTTGATCATCGTACAACGAAGGTGTCATACAATGAAAATGGTTGTGCATTGACTTGGTCATACAAGTGGATTGATGATGGTCATACAATAGGGAAATATTGTTGTACAATAGGAAGGAATTTATTGTATCCCACATCTGCATTATTTTTTAAATGAGAGCTATTTTTGATATGTATTAGAGGAATATGGAATAATGAGAAAGAGAAAGACCACATGGCTTGGGATCCTTACCCATGGATATAGTGGAAAGCCTTAGAGGAATTACCACTAGGTTAGATGCAATTGAGAATGTTCAAAGGAGAGGTATTCATCTTAAGGAGATTAGTAGTAGAGAAGAAGAGGAATCTAGAAAGTTGGTCACAACGAAGCTCAAGATGAAGAGTAAGGAGAAGAACTGGAGCAACAATTGATTTAGGAAATCTCAAATATGGAAAGTAAATTATACTCTAATGGAAATTTGAATCTTGAAGAATTAATATATGAGGATCCTCTTTGGATATGTTTATATTTCTTGTTAATCTTGGAATGTGTCTAACATTTGGGATACACTTAAGACTCTCATCTCTAAGTTTGATTTTAACCTTTACCTCTACCAACAATTTCATGGCTAAAACTATCACCCAATAAAAATCTACCATAGTTTTCTTATTCATATTCTATAAACCACTCCTTGTGAGGAGTCATATGTAAGGATGCTCTACAATCTATCAACCACACATCAAGTTGTGTGTAAATAACAAGACATGTATTAGCAATATACAAAAAATTCTCATCACTAGTAGCTAAATCATATTTGTTTTTGGGTATATCTACTGTAAATTCATATTTCTTATGATCTTTCTCCTTGCACCTCCAACATACCAGTTGAGACTTCCTTCCTCTACTAGTAGATATTCTTAATTTAGATATTCTTACACCAAAATATTTATCACCATCTCTATATTTGGCATGTCCTCTAGTTATAAAAACTTCTGAGTACTTAGAATGCTTCACATTCATTCTCCTTGTTTCCTCTTGTAGTAGCTAGACAACAATCACATCTTTCTTGATATTTTCTAGCTTATAACTCCCACTAATTGCAACAACATGATTATCCCAAGAGTTAGGCAAAATACACAGTAAGCAGATGCATTGTTCGGTCTCTTTAATCTCATAACTAGCATACCTTAGTTGGTTCATTAGTGTATTGAAAAAATTTAGGTGGTTAGCTACACTTTCTCCATTCTTCATCTTTAAAAAATACAACTTTTTCTCAATAATATTAAGTTCATTAGATATTTGGACTCATACAAATTTCTCAAGTTATACCATAGATCCTTAGCAGTATTAGCACCCTCGACATTCATCAAAATAGAATCAATCAAGTTCAACCCAATTAAGGTGATAAATTTATCATTTTTTTTATCTCATTCAACTTATGAAATTTCTACAAGCATCGTTGTTTCAATGACAACTATCTCTAATTATATTTCCACAAGAAAAAAATCGATCTTAAACTTATAGAGAATAAATTTTTTCCATTGAACTTCTCTATACCAAATTTACCTTTCATATTTACTACTATAAATCTTCACAAAGCTCTCACTGTACTATGTGCTATTGAAATGGATTTAATTGCAAATCCACCAAAAATAACATAAAATAAAATTTACAAGCTTTGTGCACAACCAGGAAAATAAGTTTTCTCAAGTTGCTTTGATACTAGTTGTTGGTCTAGTGGAATGTGTAGCCAAAAAACTCAAAATAAATAAATGATGAAATAAAATCATACAATGAAGAAAATAATGTGCAATTGATAAACAACTAATAGGAAACAAAAAAATAATTTACAAGTAAACATTTATACATGACATGCCATAGAGCATAGATAGAAAAAATATGAAGAACTTCACTCACAATACATTCAACATTACTTCTGAGACATGTTATTCTCACATGATTCTTCACATATATTCATCTTATAGAGTTGCATCTATGAAAATAAATACACATGCAGAGGTACCGTATTTAGGGTTTTACCACCCATGTTTAGGTAACAAACTAATAACATCTCAACACGTGTGCAAAAAATTCTAAAAACACAAATCTAGTATTTTTGGCACACATACAACACATGTAAATTTGACCCTCTTTGGATCCTCCATCCTAGTTTTGATGGTTATAGCTATAAACTATCTTGGTTTTGATGATTCAGACCAATAGACTTTATTGTTTGGTTAGCTTGGATGTGTCTCAATTTAGATATGCTATGACTACTTTCAAATCTCCAAACACAAGAATCAAACATAAAAAGTGAACACGATTGATAGAAATCCAACAAAAACACACAAGGTAAAATATAAGATAAATGGTGATAAAACTAGAATTTTACAACCTATAAAATATTTTTACCTGTGTGGTATGGGGTTAAAAGGATCTCACCATGATTGCCAATTTTTGTAGAGTTTCCCTAAACATAATCTCCTCTCTCTAATATGAGGGAAAGGGTGAGGGGGTGATGAAGTGGAGATGAGGTGAAGGTGACATGCCATATAAGTGGATTGAGTGAGAGGAGGATAAAATCTAGGTTTCCTTACCTCATTAATGTTTTTAGGTGGAGATATTCCTCACCCCATCCATATGCATTAAATGAGAATAGGGGGTTGTGTGGGTGCATGGGGATATGGAGAGTAGGGGTAAGGTATACTAGGATGATAGGGTGGACTTGGGTGATGTGCACATAGGCTAGGGAACTGGGATAGTCACATGGTGACCATGGACTAAGAGTAGGATGGGGCTTAATGGGGTAAATGTGCTAAGATGTATTTTTCAGGTGACAACATGAAGGACTTGGATATTAGGAACAATTATGCAATAATTTAAATTTTGACCTTAGACAAGAAAAAATATGACATTTTTAGGTGCCTACGAGTAGTAATAGTCTAGGGGAATTGTGTGTGAGTGAAATTAAGTTTTATTAGATATCCTTTCCTTTTGTTCATATTTTCAATAATAGTTATCAACATTATTGGTGCATAATGAAAGTTTTATATTTTGTGTTTATAATTGTATAGAATTTTATGTGAATGTCAGTCCTATCATTATTGTACATTATCATACTTAAATTTTTTGATATACCTTTTGCAAATAGGAGTACCAAATTTTATTAGTCTTGATTTATGCAACATGGTTGCATAAAACATAGATTAGTTGTTTAACTCTTGCGTGGTTGACTTTTTTGTCTTTTTCATATAGTTCATAGAGAGCACACTATATAAAATTCAATTCCTTTGTTAGTTTAGGTTTCCCTCTTCCTACGTTCTCTTCAAGATATTGTACCATATTGCATATTATTTTTATAAAGTCAACTATTTTTAGCATAGATCTAATAATTTCTTTGGACGTTGTCTAAGAAAACTTGGACTTCCAATTATAATGTATGACCAAGGGAACAAGTGGTAGTTAGCCTCAAAAATCTAAACCACATTTGGTCAATCTTTAAATAATTTTACTTATATAATAGGAAAAGTTTAATGATTATTGTTGTACATCCTTATAACAATGGTAGGCAAGTTCATCACAAAGGAATATTAATTATTGTTTTACATCCTTGAATGGTTGTATGAAAGTTTATTATAATGAAACTTTTGAAGGATTATAGTAAAGGTATATTTATTTCAATTTTTTGATGTCCCTTTTGCAGTAGTGGATCCATTATTATTTTTAAATCTAACTTTATTCCTAGTAAACCATGCTAGAGCATTGAGTAATAAAAATAATAAATGACGTAGTTTAAAACTATATAAGTAGGAATATGGCTTGTATAACAAGTAAGCATTCTTGAAAATATTTAGCCTATTCAACCAATAATAATTGCTTTTGTGAATATTGCATATGTAGCTATAAAGTAATTAATTAAGACTAGTTGATTGATGTGTCATACATGACTATTCCATATATCTTAATAATATTATATTTGTTTTCTTATCAAATATAATATTATGATTACTTATGTGATTAGTTAGACAACAAAACATATTTTTAGTAACTGAAAGACAACCTAGCCTTGAAAATAGATAACACATGATTCTATACACCTTATATTAAATATATCAAGAAAAACCTATAGATTATTATTATAATAACATAAAATAATTTATTTAAAGGGTTATTTTTATTTCCAAAGGAAGAACAAAAGCTTAATAGTTAAAAGTATGATTAGTTTTCCATGAAAGTGTAGACACTAAAATCATGTCAATCCGATTAGACTGCCAAGACATGAGCTAATCGACACAATATGGCCCCCTTGGGCAACCCTCAATGGTTATATAGTGGTCCTAACCACTTTTGGGAGGTTCTACCCCACTTTTTGGAAGTTTTGGGCCATGTAGGCATGGTCGTCCCACCCTAGGATGACCATAGTTCATGGCCATCCCACCTAGGGATGACCACCAGTAGTCATCCTTGGGTGGGACGACCATGGTCTTTGACCCCCAAAAAGTCAAAATTGGGATAAATGACACCTAAAAACTACCATTTACCCCACATACTCAAGCATGCCAGTCTGAGGGCACATAATTCTTATGACAAGTTGCAAATTGAAGGCCTAAAAGGGATATTCCTTCCCCCTCCAACGTATGGCATGCTTGAACATGCAAGGCAAGTGTTGCCATTTGTCCAAAAGCTTTTTGGGTGACCAAACAGTTTATGGATACCTTTGGGGATTTTTGGGTGACCAAAGGGTTTATGGATACATTTGGGGCTTTTTGGGTGACTAAAGGGCTTAAGGATACCTTTGGGGTATTTTGGGTGACGAAAGGGTTTATGGGTACCTTTGGGGCTTTTTGGGTGACCAAAGGGTTTATGGATACCTTTGGGGCCATTTGGGTGACCAAAGGGTTTATGGATCCCTTTGGGGCCTTTTGGGTGATCAACAATTTTATGGATACCTTTGGGGCTTTTTCGGTGACCAAAGGGTTTATGGATACCTTTGGGACTTTTTAGGTGACCAAAGGGTTTATGGATACCTTTGGGACTTTTTGGGTGACCAAAGGGTTTATGGATACCTTTGGGACATTTTGGGTGACCAAAGAGTTTATGGATACCTTTGGGGCTTTTTGGATGACCAAAGGGTTTATGGATACCTTTGGGGCTTTTTGGGTGACCAAAGGGTTTATGGATGCCTTTGGGGCTTTTTGGGTGACTAAAGGGTTTATGGATTTCTTTGGGGCTTTTTGGGTGACCAATGCTTTTATGGATACCTTTGGGGCTTTTTGGGTGACCAAAGGGTTTATGGATACCTTTGGGGCCTTTTGGGTGACCAAAGGGTTTATGGATACCTTTGGGGCTTTTTGGGTGACCAAAGAGGTTATGGATATGATTTATTAACTGTTTTATTGATGATTAGGGGAGGTATGATACCCATAATTCCCTATTTGATGTTTAAAAATGTTTGTGTGATTTACAATTGTGCGATTTTTGACCATTAGATGCATTATGTGTTATGATTTATGGATGCATTAATGGATGTAATGCCTATTGATGATGTGAATATGTTATATGTATGTGATGTATTGATGATATGCACTAGCTAGATGATAAATGTATGATTAGATACTATGATCTATATGTGTAGATTCTCTACTATGTATGCAATGGTGAATGTTAAATGCATGTTTAATTTTATTCAATTGTTATGCACTTAATTTATGTTGATATGACATGGTAAATGACATGTGTGTTGGAATACTTTCAACATTGCCTCCTTAGTCCTAAGTATGAAGTCCTAGTATTTAGTTTTAGTTTAATGTTTTGATTTACATATTTCTAGTTAATTTGATTAACATACGTTGAGGTTTTGTCTTTGTTGGTCAATGTTTGACCATAGTCCAAGATTATAATGTTGTTAGGATAAGAGCTATATTTAAGTTAGTTTGTTGTAATAAGTTTGAGAGGATTTCTCCCAACCACCGTGTCTATTTTTAGTCCTTTCAAAAACTATAAAACTATGTAATGCATTGTTGATCAATAGAACAATTTCACTATTGTTTCTTATTTGGTATCAGATTGGGTTTTCTTAGACAGATCAAAAACTGTGGAGAGTGGCATGAAGAGATCTGAAGCACACACTTTGTTAGAGAAACTCAAGTGGCCAGCACTCAACAGATTTGTAAGGAATAGCTCGAGTAAATAATTAATATATCATGAATCCTAAGGTATTTTCTTATGAAATTTTTAGAAGAGGATGCAGTCCAAAATTCAGGTGATTTGGAGCTAATTTTTGGATTTTATTAACATTTTGAGTTTTTAAATAAAATTGTTGTATAAAGTGGAATATAGAGTATTTGCATCTCAAATTTTGGGAGAAATATTATGTAGATAAAATAATTATTCAGATAAAATTTTAGATCATTTGGATATGTATTGATTTATTTATGTGAATATTTATTTTTCCTTCAAAAATCCTAGATTCGGAATTGTGATAAAAAGGGAAAAAGTAAATGATCACATATTTTTCACCTTTGTGAATTTTATTCTAAAATTTAGAGGATTTTCATATTATTGTATCAGGAATATAGAGTTTAATTTTTAGAAATTTCAGAGTTGTATGGATTGATTTATGTGAAGAACATTGAGGTTGTCTCAAAAACACTCTAAGATCTAGACAGGGTAAAATTAAATTGATCACATATTTCTCATTTGTGTGAATTTGGATCTAAAATTTAGTGGATTTTCATATAAGTATATCAAAATTCTACAGGAAAAATATCAGTTTGTTTTAATAAGTATTGGCCAATTTATGATAAATTGGGTGTTTGAGACTTTGGTAAATAAAATGAAGCCATGTATGCATACTTGGTTGTACCAAAATTTGATGGAGATAATTATGCTATTTGGAGCATAATGATGAAGACCTTATTGAAGGATAAATAATTATGGGATATAGTTCAATAAGGCTATGAGGATCCCACTTGGATCAAGATACAAGACGAGGAGAGAAAAGAGAAGGAGCAACAATATGCAAATTGCTTAGCTCTTATGGATTTGAGGAGAGGAATGGAAAATAATGTTTTTCCTCTCATAGCCAATTGTAGATCAGCTACAATGGCATAGAAAGTGTTTAAGGATGCTTATGGGTTTGATGAGGATACCCATACAGCCATGTGTGACAATCATGAAGATTTTTTAAGTAAGTTGGAGCCTTACTTCCTTGAAGAAGTTTCTGAATTAGATCCTTTTGAAGGAGTTTTTGAAGAGTCTTGTACAGACTCATATGAAGACATGCTTTGTCATGGAAAATTCTTCCTTGAAGAGGAAGAAATATTTGAAGAAGAGCCTTGTGAGGAAGAGAGTACAAAATTCCTTCATGGAGAAGAGGATGAGGAGGAGCCTTGTACAACTCTCCTTGGAGAGAGTCATTGTGAGCCACCCATCATTGAAAACATGTCTTGTAAAGGCATGGAAAATTGTAATAGTCAATTATTTCTTTTAGGAGAAGAAAAATATGAAAAGAAAAATTGTACTAATGATTTTTTTGCAGGAATGGCATGCTTTGAAAGCATTCACATTGATAGCAAAGAGGAAGAAGAATTTGAAGATAAAGGAAAAGAAACACTTACATTGAAGTGTTCCCTGCTTGATAACCATCTAGATGAAGAGATGGTGTATGATGGAGAATGTCTCACACATGAAGAGTGCATTTTGGATAATGCACCTACAATTCTCATGGAGGAGAATAAAGAAGTTTTGTGGGATGATGATGGAGAAGCCATGTTCATGGAAGACCATTGGCTCACTTATCTTGAAGACCATTCACTTGGAATGGATGTGTGCTCTCTTGAAAGAACAAATGAAGTTATGTGGGATTATTTACCAAGTGTAGACAAGAAAGAAGAAATGAAGGGAATAATTTTCATGCTACATAATGAAGATTATCTCAAGGCTGAGATAATAAAAGGAAAAGACAATTATGAGAAAGACTATCTCAAGGAGGAGATAGAAAATAGTGAGATAGTCATTAATGGACTTCATGATGTGTTGGAGGCATCATCAAAGGATATTGAGAATTGTATTGAAGATAAAATTGTGGATGAAGATCACTCAATTGGAGTGTCTACATTGCAGAAAAAGAGTTGTCTTGAAAAGGCACCAATGTATGATTGCTTGAATGAAAAGGCAACAATGTATGATCGCTTGAATGAATGGTGTTTCAACACACCAATATGGGTTGAACAAAGGAGGAGAAATCTTAGTGAATAGTTGATGGTTGATATTGAAGCACCATACAATGAAGGATAACTACTACAAAATAGCTTTATGGGAAGCACCAAATCTACTCATACTAAAGGTAATGTTTTTATGATTAATGATTTGTTTTTGTCAGCAGGAATGAAAAGAAAGGAGAATGTTTTCCAAAGGCATTATTGAGAAGAGATTGTCTCATTGAGACAAATTTTACAAAGAGTCTTCTTGGAGAGAATACAGTGATGGAGAACTTGGGTCACATGGATCAAAATGATGTGTTCAAAATTCCTTGGGAGAAGGATTCTTGTAAAGTCATTGTTTTGAGAGAATATTTATGTGAGGAGCAACTTTATGTTGCATATATAGTTTGTCATTATATGGCCATATTTGTTGTGATATTTTGTGTGGAAATATGTGAAAGAGTTGTATGGTATAATCATCTATGTGATATGATTAATTGTATGTGATATGATTAATTGTAAATACTCATGTGGAGTATTGTTTAGTGTTGAAGATGTAAAAGAAGATAAAAATGTGAGAGCATGGTTTAAATACCATAATGATAAAGATGTAAGAGAGTGGTTGCTGAAAACCACAAGAGGAGATACTTTTTTTGAAGGGGGAGCTAATCAACAAAACAAGACACTCAAGCATTTGCAAAAAATTCCACATGAAGAGTGGAAGGAGTGCCACTATAAGTATTTTGTAAATTATGATTTCTTGATTCAAGATTGGAGGAAATGTAAGAGAAATATTTTCTTCCAATTATGTGATGCTTAAATAACTCTTGCATGAGTGTCTTTAGCATCAAGGGGGAGAATGTTGGAATATTTTCAACATTACATCCTTAGTCCTAAGTATTAAGTCCTAGTATTTAGTTTTAGTCTAATGTTTTGATTTACATATTTCTAGTTAATTTGATTAACATACGTTGAGGTTTTGATTTGGTTGGTCAATGTTTGACCATAGTCCAAGATTAGAATGTTGTTAGGATGAGAGCAATATTTAAGTTAGTTTGTTTTAATAATTTTGAGAGGATTTATCATAACCACCATGTCTATTTTTAGTTCTTTCAAGAACTATAAAACTATGTAATGCATTGTTGATCAATAGAACAATTTCGCCATTGTTTCTCAATGTATGTAATGCATTATTTACATGATAATGATCTAATGTAAATGAACCTGTATACTTTAATCACTTAAAACATAAGGAATACAATGTAATATGTGTTTAACCATCTAATGGATGAAACCACAGAATGTATAAAAATAATGAATGAAAATAATAACTCATATCATAAGAATTAATCATTTAAGCATCCATATATAAAATGAGATGATTATGAGATGTGTAGGATTTCTCTATAATCTTATATAAATTAAAAAATATGCATAAAATAGTAAGTGGTCATCTAAATATCATTGCTGATATTTATATGACATCTATCCTATTTCATGCACACCACTTAATAAAAAAAAGTTCATAAAGAAAAATGTGTATGATTGATGTAATGATTTGTTGCTATTTTTTGAGGTTTTCCCTGAGACTCAAAAACCCTAGTTGATTAATAAAAATTTGTATAATGACTATATAGGACTCCTAAAAGATAAAATATTTTTTTATGAAGACCCAGATATTCATTATCCTTGTGTGTGTAAATGAATATATTAGATGAGACACAATACTACCTCATTGCCAAGCAGGATTCATTCAGCCCATTGATGTAATGAGGATCATCATATGTTCATCATGATCCTAAGTTTAGACTTAGTTGTATTAGACCACTAGGTAGTACATGCTGTCATCTACATGCAAACATTGGTCTGTAAAAAATTAGGATGCTAATGTGACAGACATATCGTCATGTATAAGGATACCGTCATTGCCAGGCAAGCTTGATGTCACCTAACCTGTAATGAGTATCATATCATGGTTTATCAAATGCTATTAATTCTAGGGATTCAAGTTTAGTACTCCCTTATTTTATTTTAGTTTTGAATTGCTCAAGGAATTTGCTCATTTTTGTTTGGTGAGCAAGGGATTTTGGAAAGTGGTGATAACACTATTTATTTTTGCTTTTTTCTTTTGTTTAGTGGTGAAAATCATTTTTTATTTTGAGGAGGTTTGGTAGGGAGGAGCTTGTCCTTTTGTCAATTCTTAGTATTTTTGAACCGTTCGCATAGGGGTATGAACAAGGTAAACTTTTCACTTAAGGTAACTTGGACCACTTTGTAGTATTAATCCTTCCTTTGTTCAAAATAGAATTATTAGTGTTTGATTAGTGATAGGATTTTGAGATATGCTAGGTGCTATCAAAACTAGACCTCATCTTCTAAAAGTGAAGATAGCTTTCTACAAAATATGAGAAGATCACTAGGTATGGCTAAATGACCAAAAAACCCTAGTATATTCCTTATAGCAACATGAAGGGTTGTGTTGAAAAACACAATTACTCACAGGGGTGATGGATGATGATGATAAATAAATGCATGATTGAGATACAAATGTGGTGTTGTTTATAAGATTGTAAACACATCCTATCCAAATACAACTGCAATGGATGAAAATGGCTAATGTGATGCAATAAAATGAATGCATATGCAAAATGTAAATGCAAATACCAAATGTAATTTTTTGTGTTTTTGATATTTTGCAATGTTTTTGAATTTTATTGCTTTTCACATGTTTTTGAATTTTTTATTTTTGATTTTTTTTGAAATTTTGTTTTTTCCATTATTTTTAAAATTTTGATTATTTTTAATGTTTTTGGATTTTGATATTTTATGATTTTTGTTTTTTTTTATGTTTTTAAGGGTAAGGTATGCTACCTTAGGTACCCCCAATGTGTGTTCCATTCAATGAAAGTGAGGGAGGTGCGATACCTTTGCAGGTCTCACTTTGCTTCATTGATCGTGATGTGGATGATGGGGAAGTTGGAACACCTTGAAGACCCCCAATGTGCATTGTGCTTGATGCACTATGATTGTCTTTGCAAGGGGGAGTAGTAGAAATTGAACCCCCTACTATGATGTGTAATTTTGTGCGATGCCAATATCTTGCTAAGACAAGACGAGTGAAGGTGAAACATTAGATGATGTCATAGGTTACGTAAATCAATTTCGATACTCTTGTTTCTCTATTACAACATTGATCATTCGCACAAAATATTGGGGAGGTAGATTAATGTGCACTTGATTAGGTTTTTTGACTTGATTAATAGGTTCTATGTTTTCTTTGTGTGCAGGTAGGGGGTCTTGGAAGACTCCTATCTAAATTTCTTGTCTCTCAATCATATCCTGTAATAAATATCTAAAGTGATGACATATCTGGATGTCATGACCCATTTTTTGATGCTACATGTAATATAGATTTTCCCTGTGCACCTTTGATCTACGCTTATTAGGTTTCAATGGATGGATCTTGAGAATGATTTTTTGTTCCTTATAAAATCGATTGAAGATCAATGCTAAGGGCTCTAACAAATGAGCATATTATCATGGTAACCGATGTTGTTGGCCTTGTATCTAATTTTATTGCATGCGATTTTTGACCAATGGAGGTTGAACCTGGTAAATAGGCTACACTAGTAATTGTGGTAGTGGAGCCTGATTTGAGGATTCAAAAATACTCAAAACCACTTGATTGATTTGGGCAGCATTTTGTTGTGTGTTACCACATTTAGTATTTTTTTTTGGACATTCTCATTTGTGGAGTTGAACATCACCCTCCTGGATCTTGATGTCCTGAATGATCTTGGCTTGTTCTAAGGCCTCCTCGAATGTTTGATACCGTTGTAATTGTAAGAGAAGTGAAATTTGCTTTGAAAAAATTCTAGTAAACATTTAGATGAGTTCCATTGTGGGTAGGGTGAAAGGTAGTTTTGGCATCACCTTCCTCCATCTATTTCCATACTCCATGACTAGCTCATCATCAATTTGATGAAGGCTAAAAAAGTTAGTCAAGTTTATCATTTTCTTAGAGCTAGAGGTAAAACATCCAAGAAACACATCGGCCAATTGCTCAAAGGTGTTTATGCTATGGTGTGGTAGATGATTATACCATTCCAAAGCATCATCAACTAATTTTGTAAGGAATATTCTCAACATCAAGGGGTCATTGTATTGAATATGAGACCACATATGGATGAAGATTATCATGTGGTCTTGTGCGTCTTTATCATCTTTGAAATTTCAAGTTTAGACATCTTGAAATTCGATGGGTACATCGGTGATGACACTAATGGATGCAAAGGTTGATTTCTAAGATGCTTTAGTGTGGGTTTTTAATAATCCAAAATTTTATCTTTCTCTTCTAATGCCTTTAACCGATCATTTAGCCCTTTGAATACCCTTTGGAAAAT
Organism: Wollemia nobilis; assembly: GCA_028583015.1. NCBI lineage: Eukaryota > Viridiplantae > Streptophyta > Pinopsida > Araucariales > Araucariaceae > Wollemia > Wollemia nobilis. The sequence continues at coordinate 335,186 of JAQPPZ010001965.1, forward strand.
GGTATGATCTTCCTGTTATCACCCTTGATTAAACAAAGGTCTCTTTTGATGTTGAGGTGGACGATAAGTATGATCATTAGGTACATAATTATAACTAGACTCAGGGTAAGTATATATTTTCTCCTGATGTTTCCATAGAGACTCTTTATATGAATCTTCCTCGTCTTGATCTTGGTATTTTTGAGTAGTATGAGGATTTTGATGATAACCAGATAATGGCCTTTGATGTTGAACGTGATTTTTGCATGGCTGAGGGGGAATATTTTGAGATTGTATTGGGCACCTGACACATTGTTGCATCCTATAGGTGCTAGGTGTAAGCACCACTTCATGTGATGTATTTTGCAATTACTCTTGTTGTATATTTTATTGTTTTATATCTTTTGTTGATACAACCTTTGTAGGTGTACTCGTTGTGAGTCCACACATTATTGATTTAATTGTTGTTGATCCAATTGGAGTTAATCTGTATGTTGTTGGTTAATATTTGGCCTAAGTTCCTAATGAGTGTGATATTTTTGCTCAATTGCATGGGGTTTGTATGCCGTACTATTTTAAATATGTATGGATTTATCATGTCTTTCCCCCCTAGTAGGATCTATTGCTTGTTTTGCATACTCCTTAAAGGTTGCATTGAATTGATTTATGAATCAACTTTGTATAGTTTGATGATGTATAGCTACTACGTGGTCGCACCAAGTACTCTTCACGTGAAGTAGGAGGATGACTTAGGCATTCCTCATCATCTATAAAGAAAGACTCGTAATCAATTTTAGATGTAAGATCTGTATATGTAGGCTGCACAAAAGCACAATGTGTACACATTGAGTGCTCTCTAAGGGGTATGCGGATGACTTACTCGATCAACCATTGTGGTTTGCTCATATAGGCTAGGCCATGGTGTACTCTCATGTTCATATTTTGTTTGATGTATACAGAAATCTTGGGTATGAATCCATGATATTGATCAACTAGACCCCTCAATGGGTAGATTATTCACTATATAGAATCCCATAAGGGTATCCAATTCAGGATTTTTTCCTAGAGAACCTATGGATGCTTCCCTAGTGGGGATATCTCGAAGGTTTGCCCTCTTGGAGATGGTATTGTTTTTATGATAAAACCTGGGATGCCATTCAGGGATGGGCATGTCCTCTAGAATTATTTGGAGATATTTGTTTATTATGGAGCTTGATTCTCTCTTTCAATTGGAGTTCTTGTTTTTAACTGCATTTGGACCAAATCCATAAAAGGAGGATCCCTCGACCATCTTTAGAATTTTTTGAATTTTCAAAAAAAAATTGTAAGTGTTATATATCACAATGATAAACACAACGAGCTGATCACAATGGGATATGACTCCAAAAATTGACTTCCTAGTCAAAATTTGTATTTTTGGAATATTTGGCCAACCGGGGCTCGTGGAGAAATGCCCAATTTTAGGAATTTTTGGAAATTTTTAGAAATAAAGAGTTAGAACTCAAAATTTATGTGAGAGGTGCACAAGGAGCTAACTAAGACAAAAAAACAAATTTAGTAGTTTTTGGGGTTGTCTAGGGCTTTTAATGACTATTTTAGTGTATTTTTTTCCCTATTTTGGCTTTAAAATCACTCAAAATAAAGTAATCATAAAACAAACATAAATTTTTCATTATAGCTTTGATTTGCACAATTTGTTTTTTTAGATTTTGGTACCAGATGGTAGGAGCTTATGTTGATTACCCAAACAATAAAGAAACATACAAAGTAGACAACATGATTATCTCTTTTAAATTTTAGAAATACACAATCAAATGATCAAAGAAGCACACAAGCAAATAATGTGATTATCTCCTTTAAGTTTTAGATGTGAATCCCTAAGCTGCTTGGTGTGTTTAGATTTGTTGTTTTGTAAAGAGACTTCTTCTCATGTGTTTTTCTATTGTTGGATGATGTTCTTATGTTAAAAGGATTTCAAGGTTTGATCAATCATGTGAGCCAATGTATGGATATGAAATCCACCGTCATTGGTCTCAATTAGTGGTTGGGGATGAAGTCCAACTCACTAATATTTAAATAGAACATGGTGTGTGTGGTTCCTTTTTTGCTTAAATAAAGTAAAGCAAGAGAACACTCAATGCTACTTCACTAAATGCACAAAGAACGTTTCACTTTCATATTTTTTTATATAAATGTGAACCTACAAAATGCATGTCCTAAATGATAACCTAACCATTAGGTAGGTCACAAGCAATAAAACCACTCATATGCATTCCTACTTAATTGTTTTTTATTTTTATTCTTTATTTGTTGTTTTTGTAATTATAGAAAAGTGAAATCTACATTTCTAACTTTCAAGCAAACAAGGGAAGCAAGAAAAACCAAATCTAAGAAATTTTGAATAGTAAAAATGCAAAGTGAAGGTTTAGGCACTTACCTTGATAGCCTAAGGTCCTACTATTTTTAGAAATTTGAGCAAAAAACACTCTATTTTGTGGTCGTCCTTGGGTGGGATGACTGTAAATTTGAGGGCCATCTCTACCTGGGATGGCTCCTGTGGTCGTCCCTAGGTGTTCCTATTAGAAAATTAGAGGTCATTTTTTTCCAGAATGACCAAGACCTACAACATTCAAAGGACAAAAATAGGGTCAAAACTTACAAAAATGAAATGGGATAGACATCCCACCATGATCACCACTATAGAGTGAAAAGACAACATACCTAGCAAGGGAAAATGATATGCATATATTGTTCTACTTGATCTAAGCACTACGAAAGTGACACTTCAAGCAAGCATAAAATGACAAGTATATGAAAGAAATGGGTGAGTCTCCTTATATTAATATAAAATTCAAATGCACGGTTACAAAATGTCTCCTTGAGGGCTCTCAATTAATACACTCAATACAATAATCAAAGGATAAAATCCTTTCAAGAATCCAAGGCGCGCTTCCAATGTCTTCCTCGCACTCACAATTGAAGGGAGTGGTATTTTGATGTCATTGCAAAGTGTTCTATCACTATGCTAACTTGCTGCTCCTTCATCATGCACTGTGAGAACTCGATATACACACAAAAAACTAAAATTGAGTAGTAGCTTGTGTGGATTAAGATGAAATCGTTAAGGTGCATGCATCAATAAGATTAAAAGAGGAAAAGTGAAATAGAATATTAAAAATTGCTCCAAATGCTACAAAAAATTATATTCATGCATATTGTGTACTCTTTAAATGATCTAATTTAAAATAGTAAGGAAATTATGCTCATATTTGTGGTCATCCTAGGGTGAGCCATTCAAGGCTACAAAACACAAAAATCATGATAACTAATCCAAAACAACTCCAAATTATACCAAATTTGAATAGCAAGTATATAATCTAATCTAGAATGGACCTATACAAAAATAGTAATAAAATTATACTCCAATTTTTGGCCATACCAGGGTGGGACAGTTAGGACTGTCACATTTTTGGAGTCAACCTAGGATGGTACAACCACCAAATTTGATGGTTTCTACCATCAATTCCTCTAGTATTTGGTCCAAAAAACTCTCAGGGGTATTGTAATTAAATTTAGGGATATATTTCTCTCAAATGGGTTGATTTTGTAAACGAACTACACCTTTTGGATCACTTGAAAACCTCCTTCGCTAGGTAGAAATCTCAAGGGAAAAAGTACAAAAGGTTGGGGATAAATCTCGATAGCACTTCATTGAAAATGTTGCAAAGACTCCTCACTTCTCTTGGGTGAAAAAATGATCCAATTTATAGCCCAAGAGGGCCTATGGTCAAATGGGCATGTAGCCATGCGAGGAAAGTATCACCATTTGTTCAAAGGTTGCCATGTGTTGGAGGGGGAAGGAATATCCATTTTGAGCCTCCAATTTGCAACTTGGCATGAGAGTTATGTGTCCTCATGCTTGCATGCTTGAATAGGCAGGATAAATGGCAATTTTTGGGTACCATTTATCCCAATTTTGACTTTTTAAGGGTTCAAGGCCATGGTCATCCCACCTAGGGATGACCATTGGTGGCCATCCCTGGGTGGGACGTCCATTCCTACATGGCCCAAAGCTTCCCAAAAGTGGGGTATAACCTCCCAAAAGTGGTTAGGACAATTATGTAACCTCTAAGGGTTTCCCAAGGGGATCATATGGTGTCAATTAGACCTTGTCCTGGTCATCTAATCAGATTGACATGATTTTAGTGTCTACAAAAATATATTGTTTAAGTTTCTATGATATATTAACTATGAAAATATATAATAGGTAGGTTCCAAAGTGAAATATACTTCTATAAAAAGCACCACAACTTAAGGTACAATAGTTAAATGATAAGGAACACACAATTATAAACTGAATACCAAAGGTTTACACAAATGATAACTATATTTTATGACCACAAGATGTCTATAAATAGGTATTACAAAGCATAAGTTATAGATAAGGCTATATAAATGATAGTACAACCTTAACCATTACAAAAACTAACAACTTATTAAAAATAAACAATGGTAATACATAATTCCCTATCATTCCTCCCCATTGCAAAAATATTGGTCCCAAATGTGTACAAATATGGAAGAGAAATATAAAAAGAGCTAGGAGTATTGGATACAACTGAAAATGTACTCCTATTATAAAATAAGAAGATCAAAATGATAAATTTTTATAGGTCTTCAAAAAAACCAAAAAATGATGTTGGCACTAAAACAAGCTTAGAAAACACTCTCCAACAACTATAAATATTGGTATACCATCAAAAAACTAAAACGGGTCCCTCAATTTGATAGAAGAAAGCAACAATTGATGGTACAATGAAAATACTAGAGATGATTCCTCGAAAAAGGTGCCAAAAGAACCTAGCGTAATTAAATATTTTAGTTGGAATTATTTTTTGGTTTTTTTTTTAATGTTAGGTGCACTTATTAATGATGAGGATGGGCATTGAATAAATGGGATGCAAAGCATTGAATGAAGGTGAACACATGCACATTAATAAAAGTGGTAATTAAATGCAGGGAGTGCATGCATTAAAGAAATGGATGGTTGTATTAGGAAATGCTAATGGCTAGGATGACATCATGTGACCAGGGGAAGACAACGATAGGATAGGGTGGGTTGATATAGGATGATGTCAGCACAAAAAGATAAGGTTGGATAGAAACAATGCGATAGCATGGAAGACACAAAACAATGAAAGATTTGGAAGTAGGTGGTCAGAGGACTGATAGAGTGGCAGTCATGAAATATTGATAGAATATGACTAACATCAAACATGGGAAGTATGATAAGGTAGACAAGACTAGGATTGAATTGTATTGGATAGCATGTGAAAGGGCTAATTTATAGAAAGAATGATCAGATAGGATGATAGCCAATCGAGTGGAGGCTAACATAGGTGATAGAGTACTGGGCATGGATGAGGATTTAGAAATTTATGATGCAAAAATGATCGAGGAACAATGCATAGTGTGGAAAACCATGGATACATAAATGAGAAATAACAGGTGATAGAGGTAGCAGACATGAACAAATAGGGTCGAAAACTCAATAGGACTGAATGCATTAGGATGAGCCCTAATGGGGCACGTGGAATGGAAAATCATATTGGTAGGGGTTACACGGTAGCCGAAGGTAGAGAATGCAGACTAAATAAGACAAGGCACAGATAGGGCGAGGCTTGGTCAAGGTGTAGAATGGGATAGCCATCAAGTTGGCTGAGTTAAGATGTGAGGCTTGTCCAAGATAAAGGCTAGAATGCACAACACATACCCAATATAGGATAAAACCCACTAATAAATTTTGAAAAAAAAAATATGATTGCACCTGTATAAATACTGAAGTAGCCATAAAAAAATTTGAATTTTTCAGAAGTCATGTGGAGATGCCAAAAAATCCTATAAACATTAGAAATGCCATTAATTTTTTACGTCGTAAAATGAGATTTCAAAAATCTAGGTGAGATATCAGGAACAGGGCGCCTTTCAAATGCCTTGGTTTTAATAAATTTATTAATCTACCAAAAATAAAAAATCTAGGTGAGATATCAGGAACACACAAAAGGAGGCAAGATGCAGGTGAAAGAATTCAGGAATACATTGTGTTTGCATCAGAATGCATGAGATCATTATTGAAATGTCGAGTGGAGACCAAAGCATAGTTGTAGATCGATCAAAATATAGGAAATCAACAACAAAAATGGGTTATAGCTATTGGAAATGTGATGGAAATGAGAAAAACATGTATTTTGTCATCGAAGAATAGCAAATATCATTGATGATGTTGAAGAACACACAAGGTGATCTTTGTAGAGCATCGATATTGATGAAATAAATGATAATTATGGCATCAAATGATGGACGTGGTGGTGATGCAGTGTGGGCAAAAATGTACTATCTTTACAAAGTTTGCATCACAATTTTTGCAAGTTTTTAGGGGGTGTACAAGTGGTGTTGGCCATGGTGGAGGCTACCAATGATGGAGAATGCACGAAAACATGTAGAAAAATAGTGTAGTCATAGGTGCGAAAGCCAAGCTAGATATGGGTGATCATGTGGTGTAGAGCTGAGCCACTAGAGAGGATAAAAAATTGACAATGAAATCAGGTGGTGAACGACCATAATCCGGTGGTCTAGGTGGAATTCAATGATGCATTGGGTACAAGGAGTGCAAGATAAAATTGCAAGGCCATGATGATGATCAGGAAATATGTCATGGATACCAATGGAGCATGCCACAAATATGAGGTATACTGTAGTAGATCTAGGAAATCTAGAGAGTTGACGATGAGCAAGAACTTGGAAAGTAGCATGGTGATGACAATAGATCTAGTCAAAAATTCATGATCAAAGAGCAAAGGTATAGAGAGGTACGAAAGTTGTGGATCATTGTGTTTAACAGGTGGTAGTGGCAATGGATCAACATCAAAAAAACAAATATCAAAACTTCGAGGCTATTAAAATATTGGATCAAGGCACAAAATGCACAAAAATATTGGAAATTTATGTGATGGTGGCCAAAAATCAAAAACTAGCATTTGAGAGAATAACCGCCGAGCAAGAAGACTACAATGGAGAAATTATGGATGATCTGGTATGCCACAAAGTGTAGGAAGCACATGAATAATGGTAGATGGGGGAAAGTCTTTTACCACAATAACAAGAGTTTCAAATAAGCTCAGATCTGCAAGAAAAACATTTTCAATATCATTAGAAATATTAACATGAACAACATCATCTAGTGGTAAGACAATGGGCTCCTCACCCATAAACCTTGGTTCAATTTCAGGTGTTGCTTCATAATATTTATTTTTTGGAACAAATTATGGATCAGGTTCTTCATTAAGGATATCTTTATCAGCAATGCCAACCATTTTAACCATAGCCAAGTGAAGCTGTTGAAGTGTTGCGGTGAGGTCTATAAGTTTTTCAAAGACCTCATTAAGCTTCAAATTGAGCATGGCGACACAACAATAACAAAAAAAAATGATAAAGCAAAATTTTTAAATACAAAAAAGTGCAAACCAAGCTAAAAAGCTTCCAAATATCTGTAACAAAATGTAAAAGTGTTCATGAGTTGGATGAAACCACCAAACCAAGATCCACAAGAGGTTTGCACGTTCCTTGTTTGAACTAAAAATGGCTTGGAGGAAGAGGATACTTGCCTACCCAGTGCTCTACTTTGATACCAATGATAAGGAACACATAATTACAAATAGACAACCAAAGGTTTGCACGAATGAAAACTACATTGTATTACCATAAGATACCTATAAATAGGTATTACAAAGCATAAGTTACGAATAAGGCTATATTAAATAATGACGATACATCCTTATCCATTAAAACATCTAACAACTTATTAAAAATAAATTATGGTAATACATGATTCCCTATCATTAAAGCATCTCTTTAAATGGTAGAAGTAAAATACCCCTATAGAATAAGATAGAGCAATGATCGACATCTTATTTTATGAAAGTGTTATATATGAGCAATATTGAAGAACCATTAACATATTCATGATATTCAAGTACAATATTAGAATAAAAGGGTACAAAGGCATTGTACTAATCATTTTTGGGTCTCTTGGGTCATAGATAAATAAGGATATTTTATTGAGAATATCACCATAATACATTTGGAAGTGTTTTTTATATTTTTGAATGTGAGTAGGAAAGCTCCAAATTAGCAACCAATTGTGGTTATTGAATAACTTCAATATTAAAATAATTATGATTTAAGGGACCTTATAATTAAATCGTTGGTTTTAGTCATGATCATGCTTTTTTCCATCATTGGAGTCATGTCTCTCAAGCATGGATCTACCTTCATAAAATTTATCACATAATTCCTTCTTGAGCTTGTACATTGAGGAGGATTTTGAGCTAGGTTCCTTGTTTCTTTTCCTTCTCCAACAAGTTGGATATGTTGATTGACCTCACTACTCATTGCAATAATTACATTCATAAACATTCTTTACTTTTTGTCCTGTGCCATTAGGGAGTGATGGTATTAAGGAGGATTTCTTAGCATGGCAAAGATTATCATCAAGTTAGGATGATGAGATTTTCAAGATGCATCAGATCATATTCTAGAAAGTGTTCGAATCATGGTAGATATTGGAAATTTTTCTTTAAGATTTGATATAAGCACCAGTTTCCCCTCCATCAATCTCTTTGACCTAGCTTAGTTTATCATTATTTCCACATTTACACCCCTTTCTATATCATCTTATCTTTGTGGCCTTTCTCTGTTAGTTTATATTCTACTTTACTTCATTCCTTAATTGCCTATCCCTGTCATCGCATCCCCTAGCTAAGCCTCTTATGCATTATTTCATCTTCTTTATTCAATCTATATCTCTCCATATTCATGGCTAAGATTGATTCAAGGTCCGAACCTAAGGTTCTTAGACTTGATAAACTAGTGGAAGAGATTCTTGATGATGCTAGATTTATACCCTTTCTAAAAAAGTTTAGTGGAACTAATATGGAAATTTCAAAGGAGCTGGCTCATAGTTGAAATGAGGGTAGATTTTTTGTTAAAGGGATTTCCTTCACCATCAATATTGAGCTTATTGTTGAAATATTTGGGTTCCTTGACTTAGGGAAGATTCTCAATAGAGAAAAAATTTAATGGTAGATGTGTTGCTTCTTTTTAAGGACAAATGAGAACATATTAGTAAGGACAAGGGTGGGTATTTAATGAAATCTCTCCCAAAGCTATGGGACAAGGTGGTTGTTCCAGTAATTCAATATTTCATATTGGATGGATAGATAAATATCTTAAGAAGTTTTCATTTGTTTTCCTCAATCACATTTGTGGAAGGAAAAGTATTAACATCCCTAATTTCTTGTACAAGTCAATGGTCAAGTCCATCAACAATATGCAAAGCAAGTCCTCCTCCTATCCTATCCATTAGAGACTACACTTAGTCATATTTCATCATGTTATTAAAAAAGAAGCCCAAGATTCTGCTTTGAGCATTATCTCCAGTAGAGGAAGCTCTTCACATGTCTCCCTCCTAGAGTAAACTTAGTTGGAAAACCCTTAACCTAAGGTGACTATTGAAAATCCCATCAAGGAAGACTTGGATGATTGTTCTTTGTACCATGTCATTCAAATGGCTAATTATAATTTGGTTTTTGAGCCCAAAAAGAAAGTGGGGACCCCTAAATTCAAATTTGTGTCCTATCGTCACTTGGTCTGGATTAAGTCATAAACTAGAAAAATAAAAAATCTTCAATTTAGGTTGAGTTTGATATTTATTTGGAAGATGCTATGGATTCCTTCTAGGAATTCTAGAAACTTAAGAGAAGCAGTCCTTCCTTTTGCACTCCTACCTATAAGGTGGCCATTTAGAGCAATTCTCCCCTAGTGCATAAATTTCCCCCCCATGACATGTGTGTCCCTTTAATCAATAAGAAAGGTACATGTAGGGATTTGAGGATTTACTTGGAATCATGCTTAGAGTCGCAAAGATGATTATTTCCTTTGTTCATCAAACCACTACTTTTTTGGAAGAATTTAGGAAGAATTATAGGGATGACAAAGCTAAAGAGGTCTTGGGTACCCTTGTTACTACTAAAGATGAATGACGACCATTCTATCTATGTCTTCCTCTCCATCCTTTTATTTCTTCTTGTTATTATCTTGTGGTTTGTTTTGGAATTCTCCCTTAGTTTGGTTTAGCTTCTAGGTTACTCACTCTAGACCTCAATGGTCTGTTCTAGTTTTTGTTAAGTTTTAAAATCCTCTCCTATTTTAATGTTGTTGCTACTTTTTCCTTTAAGCATTGGGAGCCTTCCCTATTGGGCCCTCTCCAAGGGTTTTATATTTATATAAAAGGTTAGAGGACCCTTTCAAAACTTGTTCTTACAATATATTAATCAAAAAATAATTAAATATTGTATTATTCATTTATATGCCTTATAGGTAATAAGTTTATTTTTCTACATTTTTCTATGGATTCTCTTACTAAATATATTTAACCTATTAGTTTACTAAAGTAATATTTATAATATTTATTTACATGGGAACAATAGATATGGTTGAAATATGATATATCAAATATTAATAGAGTGTAACTCCTTATCTTGTTGTTGCTTGGCATCCATATTGGTATAGTACTTAGAGATCCCATTATCATGAACCTATAGTCAAAATCCTTTGAATACATTCACAAGCCAAAAAATTTATGTTGGACTTGATAAATTATTTCCTTCCAAAGCTTGAAAAGGATTCCAGATTCATTCTTCTTTTAGTTATGTATTTACAAACTAATAATGCCTTAATATTGTTTATTTTTGAGCTTAAAGAAGTACTTCCAGAATCTCCTTTGGTCAACAAATATCCTTTAGATTTGGGCTTATAAAAGTTAGAAAATCAAAACATTTTTGTGCTAACATAAGCAAGACACTTTAAAGTCTTCGATAATGTGTGGTGCTCATAAGGAAAAATGCATCTGATAGAAGAAATGATAGCAAGCCAGACCTTTTTTGGAGTGACATCAACATAGCTTTCCAAAATTTTTGATCAAGTATAAAATCAAAATTCAGGATCCAGTCAACAACCTTCTAGCTTCACAGGTCTAGAAACCAAGCTAAGGAGAAGTGCACTAGAACTTTTTCCTTTCTAATGTCAGCAAGAACTCTTCAAATATTCAACACAATGCAAAGTTTGTGATGTGGATGATATCTATTCTGAAAGACAGTAAGCCAAAACCTATTAGTGAGTGATGTTAGCCAAGATTTGAAGAGTTTCAACATAGTGAAAATAATGCAAGGGGAACAAAAGGGAGCCTGGAAAGTAAAGCAAAGCAAAGTAGTAACATGAACCAAAGATTTTTAGCAGAAAATATTAGGTCAAATTCAAAATTGTTTGACATCCTTCTACTAGGCAAGAAAAATAGCCTAGAAGGTAATAAACATAGTAGCAACATTGCAAACTCAAATATCGTAGGATGAATAACACATGGAACCCCAAAAATAAGTAATTAGACCACAACATCTATAAAAACTAGAAAGCGACAACCATGAAGTATAATTAAGTATCTTTCAATTATAATCAACTAGGTTCTGACAAGGAAATGCCAAGTGGTGCTAGCTTAGCCTAGGATCACACCTAATTAGTTTTGACTAATGATTATATGAAGTAGTTAGTTTCATTGGACCTCAATGAGAGGTATAAAAGGAGCAATGCTCCTCATTATAAAGAATTGGATATTTCAAGTTTACTTTTTCTTTAAAGCTAAGTGTTCTAAGCCCTTCATAAGCAATTCAAAGTGTATGAGAATGAGAATATATGTTGTGCAGACTTCATAATTTTGTTTATGTTTTAGCTAAAGTAAATTATGTTAAGCTAAATGTTATTGAATTATTTGTTGAGGAATAATTGTTGGAAATATAAGAAATTTTGGTTTTCATTGATGTCAAAAAGGTGCATGTTGAGGATACTTAGGTTTATCCACTTAATTCTAAGTTAATATTTCATTATTATTTATTATTTATTATTTATTATTTATTCACTTTGTATGCACATGTGGGCATACTTTGTATAAATAATAAATAATAAATAATAAATAATAAATAATAATGAAATATTAACTTAGGCTTAAGTGGATAAGCCTAAGTATCCTCAATAGTGCATGGTCAAAGGTTAGCAAGGTAAGGTTTCCTCCAGAGTAGTTAGGACCATGGGTTCTAAGTTGGTGATTAATAGGTTTGAAGAAGGTTTGACAACCAAAGTTTGAGATCAGGTTGCAAAGGAGTGCAAGTAAAAATTAATATTATAATAATTTATTATTATAGTATTCAAGGCCATCAGGACCATTCAAAGAAGGAAATTGGTTATGCATTGGCCAAAGTATTTTAGAATAAATTTAATTTATTATTTTAACCCTAAGGTTAAATATCAATAAATTAAAATATTTCATTAAGTGCCATTTCTAAAATTCAAATGGGCCGATGTCATGCAAATTGGAGTGAATGTGTATTTAAGGCTAAAGTGCCTAAGGTGGAAGGAGTGTGTTTTAATTGAAAATCATTTTTACACTTGCTCGACTTCATCTTTGCATGCGACAGAAGGAGGTAGTTGGTTTCATGGATTTCAGAGGAGGAAGAAGAAGTCAAAGAGGGGAAGACCTTGGTCCCCACTCGAACACCATGGCAGCCAAGCTGGAAAACAAGGCTTACACAGTGCTTTGGGAGAAGTGAGGAGCAAAGTTCGATCCGTGTAAGGTTCATTTTTGGTCATAGGTTATTTTATCCTCATGCACCGGTGGGATTAGTGAAGAAGGAGCAAGTGATCCTTGGTTTATGTGGGTGGCTTAGCCCATGTGGTTGAGGCCCTAGTTCTAGGGCATGCACGACTTGAGAGGTCATAGGTTCGAGCAATGGTGATGACTATTTTTGCAGGGGATTCAAATTTTTACTAAGGTATGCTTAGTATTTGCCTTGGTTGGGAGTTATAAGAAAAAAAATATTTTTATATTTTTCATAGTGTGGAGATTATAATGTGTATAAGGGTTTTGCTATGGATGTTTTTTTTAATGAAATAATTGAATTAAATTTAATGAGTTTGGATATTATAAGGTGTGCAAGGAAAATTGTTAAGAGTTGTGTTATGATAAAATTATTGAATTGAATATTGTGAGTTTGGATATTATAAGGTGTACAAAAGGATTTGTTATTTTGTATGAAGAATAATATTTGAGAAAATTATTTTGTGGAGATCTTGAGAGAGGTTGTGGTAACCAAACCCTAGTGTTGGTAAAAAAAAAATTGATTGTGGTTAAGACAGGTTTTGAAGACATATCTCCATTAAAATAAAAGGTATGGGTACATCTTTCTTGTGAGAAAATATTGTTGTATTGGATGTTGTGAATGCTAAGTTGGAGTGAAAAGGATTGTTTGGTAAGCATTGTTGAGTTTGGTTTTGTGATATTCAATATTGATGCTTAAAGGTTTTTTTGGAATAAAGGTTGATGCTAGAAACCTTGTTTGATAAGCATTGTTAGAAAATTGAGTGAGCCTTCATGTGTATGGTTAGGGTTTGAGAACTATCTTGAACTAGGGTTTGTAAGAGATCATGAGTATCATTGTTATGTGAGGTTTTTTTGATAAGCATTGTTGAAAAAGCTTTCATTGAGTGATTGGTTGAGTGGAATTGATTGAGCCTAGTTGATTGGAAGTGTTGAAGTGATAGTTCAAGTTCTGTGAAACAAATTGTTCTTTAAATTCTAGATTGAGTTGAAGGAAAGATTGAAAGTGATTGAGCATTATTGTGAGTGTGAAGCATATTGAGTCTCTAACAATTCTCTATATGTTTTTGTGGTAAAAATAAATATTGAAAGTTATTGAGCATTGTTGTGAGTGTGAAGCATATTGAGTCTCTAACAATTATCTATATGTTTCTATTGTAAAAATAGAGATTGAAAGTGATTGAGCATTTTTGTGAGTGTGAAGCATATTGAGCTTCTAAAAATTCTCTATATGTTTCTATGAGATTGGAAAAGTTCTAGTGAGGACTTATTGAGTAGAGTTGAGGCAAGTCTCGGTGAATACTTGTTGAGTAGATTGGACAAGTTCTAGAGAGGACTTGTTGAACAAATTTGAGACACGTCTTGAAGAAAACTTTGGACAAATTGGTGTGAGATTTTGTAGAAACTTACAATATAGATTTGAAGACAAATATTAAGAGTAGATTGGATAAGTCCTTGAGAGGACTTGTGGATATAATTGAGGCAAGTCTTTGATAAGACTTGTGAGCAGAGTTGATTGATTGATTTTTTTAAATATTGAGTAAAGGTTTGGAGCAGATCTAGCAGAGTTCATTGCTTTGGTTACATTGGGTGAACCATTGTAGTAGTCACTAAATAGAGACACACAATAGTAGTCACTAAATTTTTCTCAAGTGTTACATTGGTGTCTCTATTGTAAGTTTCTATTGGTGTCTCTATTGTGTGTGATGATTTATGCATTGCTTTGGTTACTACTATTGATATTACCATTGATAATATTGGATAATATTATTTGGGAATGAAAAATAAAAAGTGGCCTTATACTGTTCACCCCCCTATCAGTATAAGCTTATTTTCTTCAATTGGTATTAGAGTTGGTTCCTTTAAAAAAGGTTTAACAGACTGAAGGAAGATCTTACAAGAACACAAATGGAAAATAAAAGAAAAAGTAGAACCATGAGACACAAGAATAAAAGAACACACATGGTATTGAAATAAAATGAAGATGAATTTGATGTTGTTGTTTTAAAAAGAGTAATGGAAATAGATTTAGGAGATGAATCAAGTAGTGGAGAAAAGTCCAGATTGATAAAGTTTTGTACCATATGTAGGAAGAAAGGTCACCATGTAGCTTATTATCCACAAGAAGGTGAAGAATATTTTGTTTATGGTCAAATAAATCATTATTCTGGTTATTGCAATGGGTTTAGTAGTAGTGAATATGAAATGGACCTCAAGGAAAACAAGCACAATCAAAATAGGTATGAAGAAGAAACTCTACTTTTGATAATAAAAGAAAATGCTCCTATTGAATACTAAAGAAAATAAGAAGAGGAAGCCACTCTTAAGGAACTTTTTGAATTAAAAAGGGATAAATTAGAATTAAAGGCTCAAATACAAGAGGATGAGAGATGTAAAACCAGACTTCTACAAGATATCTCTGACTTGAAAGATAAGATTGAAAAGGCAAGGAGAGCTAAAAAAGGTATGGTTGAACAGTCAAAGGTAAAATAAATAGAATGTGAAAGACTTATTATTTATATAAAATAATTAAAAGGGTAGAACTCAAGATTAAGGTTTCAAGTTAAATAAGATGAGAAAGCAAAAGCAAAGTTTCTACAAGAGCTCACTAACTTCAAAATTAAGGTTGAAGAGGCAAGGAAAATAGAATAAGGTATTATAGACACCAAATCCTAGCCACTTGTCCTTCATCCTAGTCATTCTACCACCCACTTATCCACCATCCCCCTTTCCCGCCATTCAATTGGCCATTCCATGCCTTTCCTGCCATCCAATGGCCCACTTTAGCCCTTTCTTGCCATTTTTCGACCCCTATTTGACTTATTTATATTTATTTTAATTTATATTTAAATATAATATTTTATATTATATTTTAATATATTTATTATAAAATATATATTTATAAGCCAAATTAACCTCAACCATCCGATCCGATCTAATCTCAGCCGTCCATCTTCCTTAATCCGTGTCACACCTAAAGTTTAATATCAACCTTTGGATCCACTTTAATATTAGCCACACGATCAAAAGTGTTAAGATAAAACCCTAAGAAAACCCTAGGCTTGATAATAAATAGGAGCATTCTCAATGCTAGAAAGAGAGGGTGGAAAGGGGAACTTTTGCTAACTGGAACGTTGACTAGTGCATTCTAAAGCTTTTGCTATTCGAACCTACTTGTGAGATCTAACCTTGCCTAGAGCTAGTTTCTTGTGAGTAGATTGTGCCCTAGCTTAGCCTTCCCTAAAAACCCTAGTTTACCCTAGGATTTCCTCATTCCATCCATCTTCGTAGCCCATTTCCTACCATTGCCATTATCATTCATCCACCGAGCCCTTCGCATCCCCCTAATCTACTTCTGTAGATCAAACCCTAATCCATAGGCGCTCTCGAGTGCCTGCCTCATCCCACAGGCACTGTAGAGCACCTACTACATTCTGTATGTGCCACACAGAGCCTATTGTAACCCGTAAGTGCCATCAAAATCATGTCATTCCCATAGGCGTCGACCAGAGCCTGTCGCGTAAGATCATCAGGTGTCATCGGGGCACCTTGCCATCAATCTACAATGGAGCAACAAAATATATCATCCACTATAGCAAGGTAACTTATTTTGTGCATTTACTTAGTGTTGCTTTGAATTTTGTATGTTTTGCTTAACTAGATCTAGGGTTTTTAGCTTATAGTTCTGAGGGTTCACACAGTGGAACCCTCATTTTTATCACTAATTGCTCTGGTTTGATTTATGTGTAGGATCAGGTAACACTAACCAAGGATATTTGAATAGTTGTTGAAGCTGGAGTGGCCCGATTATGGATAGCAAGAAGCCCACTCAACCTGTTGGAGGTAAAATACAACGAAGACACTACATTCTTTGTAGCTAGGGTTTTGGAGAACCCTAGCAACTGTAACTTTGTATCAAATAACTCTATGGAATATATCTATTGTAACAAAGGAGTTTTTCAGCTCCCCCCTACTTGTTCAATGAAAAGATCATCTTTGTGCAATTTATTTGTTCTTTTTGAGTTGTTAATCTAATATCTACTTTAGTGTCGTATTTTCACCTCATAAATGGTGATCACGGTGGGACCCCACAAGGGTTCTACTTTCTTATTTACTTTGTTGTACTAATTTCATTATGTTGTTCCATTTTATAGGGTTTTTTGGAGCAAAAAATAGCTAAAATCATTGGTTAGGGTTTTTGGAAGGTCTTGTGATAGTTGTAGAAGGTGCGCAGGCACTCTGCGGCACTTGTTGATCCCCACAGGTGCCCTATTGCACCTATAAAGGTGCCCAAATATGCCTGGAAGTGATTTGGAGTAGAGCTTAGGCTTTCGGGTAAGCCCTACAACCATTCTGTTTCAATTTCTGTTTTTACGTATTTCATTATTTCACTATTTTTTTTTAGATTTTAAGCTTAAAATGAACACATTAAGTAATCTGGAAATAAACTCATCATAGATTGCACCTAGGTCACTTGCATTCATCCATCACATATTTTATATTTTTTGTTATTACAAGTTGCAATTTGAGTGAATTCTTGCATTTCTTGTTTGCATCTGAAAGTAAAAGTCATTCACTAGAATCTGCATCTTAGGGTTGAGGACTACTCATTTTTCTTATCTAAGTAGGAACAATGCTTAAGTGTGAATAGTATTCCTACCCTTGGGTGACTCCTTTGGCAGAGAGGTGGATGAACCCTCCGGTTGCAATTTTGGTAGGGGGTTTTGAGTGGTGTACTTCACACTCTATCGAAGAAATTCACATCTTAGGTGCTGGCTTCTGATTTAGATTTGCAAAATATGTTTGTCTTTGACATTGTTTGTACACCATAAAGAACAAAAAATTTAAAATTAATCACACACAAGCATGATTCATTCTAAATAGTAGTAACTAGATTTCATCACCGGTTGCTGCTTGAGGTTTGGTGATGGTGGCATTCATCTCCATCCACCAAATATCTACCCTTAGACACCTTAGGAACACCCCCGAGCAAACTTTTTGGATTTCATCACCAACAAGAATCTCGTTGCCCCATCCAGCCATAGTTTTTCACCTTTATTTTTCATTAAGCAATATTAGGATACATCAAACACACAAAACTATCACTCTAAAAGGAATACACAATAATAAAGGAGATAATCAATGAAAAAGGTAAGCCACACAAGGTGAAACTTAGGATTGATTGTTTTCCTTTGTTTTTAAATTCTTTATCTCTATTTTTAGTTTTTGAGATTTATTTTGGCTAGTTTTAATGTTTTGATTTAATTACTTTATGGTTCTAACACATAATCAAACAAAGTATTAAGTCAAAATAATTTAATGGAAAATACAACAAATTCACCCACTACTTCGATAGCACAATCCTTCCAATTCTAGCACAACCTAGTCCATCTAGGCCTCCTTACCCATCCCTCCCACAAGAGGGATCCCTTCCTCAAAACATTGAGCAACCATCCACCCAAATTGACATGGACAAGGTAGAGGCCCTCTATAGGTCCTCTAACTATGTCCTTGAACCCCTTAGCCAAGATACTGCTTCACAACAAGAATTGGCTACATCCTATCCATCCAACCCCACCCAAGGGTATCCTAATTCTTCTCATAGGAATATGGTATGCCTTCTTCCTCCTATTCCATCTCACCAATACCCAAGTGTTTTTAACACTTATCCTCCCACCTAGATATGCATATGGTTGCTCTAACCCTTTGTGTGAGGAGCAAGTCAATGCTACCTCATAGGTGTCAGCCACCCAAGTTGCCACGTCTAGTCCATCCACATCCTTGCCTATTTCTTCTATCTCATCCATGTCTGACCAAGAGCTTCATGATACATGGGAATATTTGAACAAATTGCTCAAGCAGCGGCAGATAGCTCAACAGCAAGTTCAAGTGAACCTTATGCCTCAACCAATTTCCACTCAGCCCATCTTCATTACCCAAATCCCATCTTGGGTACCACAATCTTCTATGATTTCCATTCCCATACCTCTGTCAACCCATTCCATTCCTATGAGTCCACCCATCCATAGTCCTCATACATCATATCCTCTTCTTCATTCATAATCATTTCTTCACCAACCTCATCATCATCAAATTCACTCCATGCCCCCCAATTCATCACACCTCCAACAACACACTCAATCTCATCCATTCATTAATCCATTCACCACATCTCAAGTCACTCAACAAGCCAACCAAGGCTTACAATCAGATTGTCAACACACTAAAATTCTACAACAAATTTTAACTCGACTCACTAACATTGAGTTACAGTTGAGTCATCTTCAATGTCAACACCCACAACAATTGAAACATCCAAGTTCACAATCCACATCTCAGGTTTTTATACCTGTACCACAATTTCAAAGTCCAACATAATTGGACAAATGCACCAAGCATCCCACAAAGCCCAATCACAACTACACAGTGCTTTTAGAATCTTATTCAACCATTTTCCAAAGGCTTTATGAAGCACAAAATATTATACTTCCAGAAACCAAATCAAGTGATCTTAACAAGCCACATGGAAAGAATTATAAGAAGCACTTGTACTATCCTTACCATCAACAAGTGGGCCATGACATCAACAATTGTCATGTATTTAAAGATGTTGTCCAAGATCTTATTGATCTGAAAGTCTTTTCCACCAATGGTCCATCCAAACCCTCTGATCAGGACAATGGTACCAACTCAATCACCAAGCAAAGTGAGGACTCTCAGGATATCACATCCTCCTAGTCACTCACATCACCAATCAAAAAGCTCCAAAGGTACCTAATCCCTTTGGTCACATTTTAACATGGCTTCATCTTAGCCATTCCACCATTAACATGGCTTCATCTTAGCCATTCCATCATTAACATGGCTTCATCTTAGCCATTCCATCATTAACATGGCTTCATATTAGCCATTCCACATTAACATGGCTTCATCTTAGCCATTCCATCATTAACATGGCTTCACAACAACCATTCAACCATTAACATGGCTTCATCTTAGCCATTTCACCATTAACATGGCTTCATCTTAGCCATTCCACCATTAAAATGGCTTCATCTTAGCCATTCAACCATTAACATAGCTTCATATAAGTCATTCCATAATTAACATGGCTTCATCTCAGCCATTCCATCATTAACATGGCTTCATCACAACCATTCAACCATTAACATGGCTTCATCTCAACCATTCAACCATTAACATGGCTTCATCTCAACCATTTCATCATTAACATGGCTTCATCTCAACCATTCAACCATTAACATGGCTTCATAACAACCATTCAACCATTAACATGGCTTCATCTCAACCATTCATCATTAACATGGCTTCATCTCAGCCATTCCACCATTAACATGGCTTCATCTCAGCCATTCAACCATTAACATAGCTTCATATCAACCATTCAATCATTAACATGGCTTCATCTCAGCCATTCCATCATTAACATGGCTTCATCACAACCATTCAACCATTAACATGGCTTCATCTCAACCATTCATCATTCCATCATTAACATGGCTTCATCTCAGCCATTCAACCATTAACATGGCTTCATATCAGCCATTCCACCATTAACATGGCTTCATCTCAGCCATTCCATCATTAACATGGCTTCATTAGCCATTCCATCATTAACATGGCTTCATCTTAGCCATTCCATCATTAACATGGCCATTCAACCATTAACATGGCTTCATCTCAGCCATTCATCATTAACATGGCTTCATCACAACCATTCAACCATTAACATAGCTTCATCTCAGCCATTCCATCATTAACCATTCACCATTAACATGGCTTCATCTCAGCCATTCCATCATTAACATGGATTCATCTTAGCCATTCCATCATTAACATGGCTTCAACCATTTCACCATTAACATGGCTTCATCACAACCATTCAATCATTAACATGGCTTCATCTTAGCCATTCCATCATTAACATGGCTTCATCTTAGCCATTCCATCATTAACATGGCTTCATCTCAGCCATTCCATAATTAACATGGCTTCATCTTAGCCATTCCATCATTCACATGGCTTCATCTCAGCCATTCCATCATTAATATGGTTTTGCAACATTCCCTCTTTCTGTTGAGGCAAAACCAGAACTCATCACTTGCATTTTCACAATTACTCCATCATTCATTATAGTTCCACAATCAGTTCATCACAATCACATTCACTTTCATCCATAATCATTTCATTCTCTAAATCAAAAGCCCCAAAGGTTCCTAATCCCTTTGGTCACATTTCAATTTCAAAAAGCCCCAAAGGTACTTAATCCCTTTGGTCACATTTTAATTTCAAAAAACCCCAAAGGTCCTAATCCCTTTGGTCACATTTCAATTTCAAAACCCCAAGGTCCTAATCCCTTTGGTCACATCTCAATTTTAAAAACCCCAAAGGTCCTAATCCCTTTGGTCACATTTCAATTTCAAAAATCCCCAAAGGTCCTAATCCCTTTGGTCACATCTCAATTTCAAAAAGCCCCAAAGGTTCCTAATCCCTTTGGTCACATTTCAATTTCAAAAAGCCCCAAAGGTTCCTAATCCCTTTGGTCACATTTCAATTTCAAAAATCCCCAAAGGTCCTAATCCCTTTGGTCACATCTCAATTTCAAAAAGCCCCAAAGGTCTTAATCCCTTTGGTCACATTTCAATTTCAAAAAGCCCCAAAGGTACTTAATCCCTTTGGTCACATTTCAATTTTCAAAAACCCAAAGGTCCTAATCCCTTTGGTCACATTTCAATTTCAAAAACCCCAAATCTTCCTAATCCCTTTGGTCACATATCAATTTTCAAAAAGCCCCAAAGGTCCTAATCCCTTTGGTCACATCTCAATTTCAAAAAGCCCCAAAGGTCCTAATCCCTTTGGTCACATCTCAATTTCAAAAAGCCCCAAAGGTCCTAATATTAAAACAAAAAAAAAAACAAAGGTCTAATCCATTTGGTCACATTTCAATTTTCAAAAATCCCCAAAGGTCCTAATCCCTTTGGTCACATTTCAATTTCAAAAAGCCCCAAAGGTCCTAATCCCTTTGGTCACATTTCAATTTTCAAAAAGCCCCAAAGGTCCTAATCCCTTTGGTCACATTTCAATTTTCAAAAAGCCCCAAAGGTCCTAATCCCTTTGGTCACATTTCAATTTTTAAAAAGCCCCAAAGGTCCTAATCCCTTTGGTCATAAGCTTACCAGGCTAGGGGGAGTAGAAAAACTTGAGCCAATGAACATCATACACTTGAAAGCATTCCATGCTTATTGTGATTACTATATATGTATATGTATACATGGCTAATACAAAAAAAAAATATTTGCATACATTTCATTCATAACATTGCATTTCACTTGCATTTACATTTCATTCAAAATAATGTATTCACTTGCATCACATATTGCATTCCACATTTCAATTGCATTTCATACATTGCATTAACATCCACATTCCATATTTCATCTAGGGATAATTTATTCAAGATCTTAATTGGTCCAACAAATATCATGTTGCCTTAATCAGGGGCACCTTCACAATGTCATCCTCACAATTTCACAAAGCCAAATTTCCTTACATACAAGCCATATTCACAAATTCCTAGGTGTTTTTGGTCACTCAGCCACCCCTAGTGTTTTAAGCAAACTTCAAAATACATGTTGAGTTCTTCTTAGGACCATTGTACATCTTACACTAAGAAAATATTGAGTTATGGAATTGATTCCAAAAATATTCTTGAACCAACCATAATTTCACATCTTAAAAACATCTTGTATCAAAGAGGGATAACACCATCCTTGGTAAGAACCTTGAAGTGAAAAGGGTCATCCTTGCTAGTCCCATCATGCAACATAGTCCATAAGAATAGTGGTTTGCACCACTATCACAGTTGCTTCAAATTCAAAAGATAGAGTAGTAAGGATAGGGTACAATTATCATCACACTTAGGTTGAGAATCCGATTCCCCAAAGCTCTAAATATTTTACATCACACACCACTGATCATTGGGTTGTAAGGATCATACTACCTTTCCAGTCAGATGATTAGGTAGTCATCCCCAAAATTCAAGAAATCAAAAACAAAATCATGGACTATGGAGTTAGCCTCCACCAAAGCTATAGATGCTTGATTGGTAGTGGAGTACGCTCATGTGTGGTGACATGTCTCTTTTAAAAGAGACCTCTGACCGCTCATACGGACAAGCTAGCCTCTTGGTTTCAACCATAATAGGTTTACCCAATTTACTCAAGATGAGTTAATGAACTCACTTGCACACACACTTGGTTCTTGATTGTCTCGGGTCATTACCTTGCTCTTGATTTGGTAAATGAATTCATTGCACACACATTTAGTCCTAGGAGGATTAGGCAATTTTAGTGGGTTTGTTTGATGCCACTAGGATGTTTGAGTCTCTGCAAAAATAAGCAGTCTTCCATATCAACATCCATATCTTCTTCCATGTCAACGTCCATATCATTTCATGCACCATTCATCCCATATGCCACCAAGTCTAGTGCCCCTAATTAAACAACAATGCTAAACATGGCCAAGAAAATATCTAAACCATAAATGATCATTAGCACTCTACCTTGCATTAATCATCCATATCACATTGCATTAATAACATATCATTGCATTAATCATCCATATACACATGCATTCACACAAAAACATCCACATAGGCATAACACAAAAGTAAAAACCATGTATGTATATATATATATATATATATATATATATATAAAATATATATATATCACATATGCCAAGATCGCTAAAAAAGTTCAAACATCATCACAACTTGGGGGTGTTCAATGTTTCACACCTTCTCCCCCAATTCAACCAAACATCATCGTAATTTGGGGGTGTTCAAGGTTTCAGATCTTTTTTCCAATAAAGCAAGCAAGATTACAACTTGGGGGTATTAAAGGTATCACACCTTCTCCACAAATTCAATCATTCAATCACATCACATCATCAACAAGTCAATTTCTAGGTTCAAAAGGTTACATCCTTTTGTCAAAGGTTGCACCCTTTGCCTTGCATTCACACCATCCACATTTGCAAAAATCCCTTTTTTGTTAGGGCAAAAATATAACCATTTCATTGCATCACACCTTATCAAAATCCCCTTTTCTATTGGGGTAAAAATAGAATGCATCAATTACATCTCCACATTCACTCAATTTCCTAGCCTTACCCATCGGCTAAAAACATGAAGTTTCCTAGCCTTACCCATTGGCTAAAAATATGGAGTTTCCTAGCCTTACCCATCGGCTAAAAACATGGAGTTCCCTAGCCTTACCTATCGGCTAAAAACATGGAGCTCCCTAGCCTTATCCGTCGACTAAGAATATAGAGTTCCCTAGCCTTACCCGTTAGCTAAAAACATGATTTTTTTTCCAAAACCCCTTCATCTATTGGGGAAAAGAACAGACAAAAATCATTTCATTTTTTATCATCTAAAAAACTTTCATCTGTTAGGGTAAATAATAGACACACTCATCACATTTTTCCATTTCAAAAACCTCTTCATCTATTGGGAAAAAGAACAACCACAAATCATTTCATTTTTCATCATCAAAAACCCCTTTCATATGTTGGGGCAAAAACAAAATCAGTCACTTGCATCCATATATTCAAAAAGGTAGCTTACCTCTACAAAATCGCTCCATATTGCATCCATCAATACATTTCTCATCATCACATCCAACATCAAATCCATCAACAATTACATTTATATTCAATATTTTCCAAGTTCATGTGCCAAATTTCAAGTGAATCTTGTATATAGTGGTTTGTTCTATATACTTGGCGATTGCAGTGATTTGCGTCCATGCAATTCGGTAAGATGAATGAATTACCATAATAACACTTGGTCATCATCATCATTCCATATCTCCTAGTTTGAAAAGCACAATCAAATTTGGTTCCTCACATTCCAAGTGAAACCTTTGACAAAGATGAATATTGCTAAAAAGCTATCATTGATGGCCTAGTTCATGGGGCTTAAAACATGGATAAAAATCAAATCACATCATTCCCAATCTCCTTGAAAGTCATCATAGAGATAGGCACTAGCTAGGATGATTGGTTCCATTTGAGAGGAATTATTCTACAATCACTAGCAAGCCCTTCGATGATGATTTCTTTATTTTTTTGCATCTTCATATTGCATATCAATGATGCCATACGGTGAAATTTATTCCAAATCATGGAATCACCCCAAATTTGGGGCAACCAAAATTTGATTATGATTTTCCCATGATGGGATAAATCTTACATGATCATGACATTCAACACAAAACCCTTCACGTTTTGGGGCAAAAAAAAATAGACACAATCATCATCACCATTTTCTCACACCAACCCCCTTTCCACTATTGGGGCAAAAACGTATCACACATTTTCATCATTCCAATTTTTATTTTTTTGCACAAAGTTCTTCCATCCATTCTTTTTCAATTGGCTCATGAGATTCATCCGTAACCTCATTTACCAATTGAGGGGGTAAGCTACACACAACCTCAAAATTTCTTTTATCTTCAATTTTATTATGCATTCCAATGAGAAAGAGAAGTTGCTTCTGCGCCCAAAGCCCAACCAGGTGTCTCGTGTTTTTGCACCATATTGTGTTTCATGCAACATGGTACAAAAAGGGGCATCTGTAGACACCAAATCCTAGCCACTTTTCCTTCATCCTGGTCATTCTACCACCCACTTGTCCACCATCCCCATTTCCCACCATTTTTTGACCCCTATTTGACTTATTTATATTTATTTTATATTATTTATATTTAAATATAATATTTTATATTATATTTTAATATATTTATTATAAAATATATATTTATAAGCCAAATTAACCTCAGCCGTCCGATCCGATCCAATCTCAGTTGTCCATCTTCCTTAATCAGTGTCACACCTAAAGTTTAATATCAGCCTTTGGATCTACTTTAATATTAGCCACATGATCAAAAGTGTTAATATAAAGCCCTAAGAAAACCCTAGGCTTGATAATAAATAGGAGCATTCTCAATGCTCAAAAATAAGAGGGGAAGTGGGCAGGGGAACTTTTTCTAACTAGAACGTTGACTAGTGCATTCTGAAGCTTTTGCTATTTGAACTTACTTGTGAGATCTAACCTTACCTAGAGCTAGTTTCTTATGAGTATATTATGCCCTAGCCTAGCCTTCCCCAAAAACCCTAGTTTGCCCTAGGATTTCCTCATTCCAACCATCTTCACAGCCCATTCCCACCGTTGCCATTGTCGTTCATCCGTTGAGCCCTTCACATCCTCTCGAGTTGCTTATGTAGATCAAACCCTAATCCACAGGTGCTCCTAAGTGTCTGCCTCATCCCATAGGAACTGTAGAGTACCTAATACATTATTTAGGCACTGACCAGAGCTTGTTGTAACCCGCAAGTGCCATCCAAAGCTTGTCATCCCCATAGGTATTGACCAAAGCCTGTCATGTAAGATCATCAGGTACCGTCAAGGCACCCTACCATCAATTTGCAATGGATCGATAGAATATATCATGCACTACAACAAGGTAACTTATTTTGTGCATTTACTTAGTTTTACTTTGAATTTTGTATATTTTACTTAACTAGATCTAGGGTTTTTAGCTTATAGTTCTGAGGGTTCACACAGTGGAACCCTCATTTTTTGTTACTAATTGCCCTAGTTTGATTTATGTGTAAGATAAGGTAACACTAAAAAAGGATATTTGAATAGATTTTGAAGCTAGAGTGGATCGTTATGGATATCAAGAAGCCCACTCAACCTATCGGAGGTAAAATACATTGAAGACACTACATTATTTGTAGCTAAAATTTTGGAGAACCCTAGGAGATGTAACTTTGTATCAAATAACTTCATGGAATAGATCTATTGTAACAAAGGTATTTTTATATCCCCCCCTACTTGTTCAATAAAAATATCATCTTTGTGCAATTTATTTGTTATTTTTGAGTTGTTAATATAATATCTTTGTTGAGCAAGGTGCAGCAAAAGAATTGCAAAAGTATTGTCATTGTTGTCAACATAGACAGATTGATGCAGTTGATGCAGTTCAGAGGTCAGTCAGATCAAGTGCAGTGAATTTCAAGAAAAACAGAGGTGACCCAGATTCAGAAATTGGCAAAAAAAGACAAGGAAGAAAACTGTCGCGATATCGCGACATGTTTTCTGTCGCGATATCGCGACAAAACAGAGGAGAGAGAAAATGCAAGGAAGATTGTCGCGATTTCGCGACATTGCCGAGGAGAGAGAAAATGCAAGGAAAATTGTCGCGATATCGCGACATGGCAGAGGAGAGAGAAAGTGAAAGGTAAACTGTCACGATTTCGTGACATGCTGGCAGAGAAGGAAGCAAGGTGAAAAGATGTCACGATTTCATGACATAAATGGAGGAAAGGAGCTTGCAACGAAAAGTGTCGCGATATCGCGACACGTCGGGTTTTCGCGACCCGAAGAGGTGAGAGAATGCTCAGCAACAAAGGTGTAGCGATTTCGCTACATGTTGAAATGAATGGAAACAAAGGTGTAGCGATTTCGTTGCATGATGGAAATACATGGCACAAAGGTGTAGCGATTTCGCTACAAATAGGAAGTGCAGAAAACAAAGGTGTAGCGATTTCGCTACAAGTGAAAAGGCACAAACAAGAAGATGTAGCGATTTTGCTGCATGACAAAATGTATAAAAACAAAAGTGTAGCGATTTCGCTACCATTCAAAGTTGCAAAAATTAAAGATGTAACAAGTCAAAAGCACAAGGCACAAAGTTGTAGCGATTTCGCTACTGCATGAAACAAAGAGTGTACGGAAGCAGTGAATGTCGCGATTTCGCGACATGTTCCATTTTCGCTGGAGTCTGCAAGGAGAGTTGTACGGAAGAGCAAAGTGTCGCGATTTCGCGACATGTTCCATTTTCGCTGAAGTTTGCAAGGAGGATTGTACGGAAGCCCAAAGTGTCACGATTTCGTGACATGTTCCATTTTCGCTGTCGGCAAAGGAGAGTGTACGGAAGCCAGAAGCATCACGATTTCGTGACAAGAAGGATGATGACGTCAGCAAAAGTCGAAAGCGTCGCGATTTCGCGACAAGAATGATGATGACATCAGCAAAGTCAGAAAGTGTCGCGATTTCGCGACAGGGTGCAAGGAAAGCTACTGGAAGCCGGAAGTGTCACGATTTCATGACATGCTTAAGGATGACGTCAGCAAATGTTGAAAGTGTCGCGATATCGCGACAAGATGCAGGGAAAGCTTTCAAGAGCCAAAACGGTCATGATTTCGTGACATGCTTAAGGATGACGTCAGCAAAAGTTCTAAGTGTCGCGATATCACGACATGAACAGAGGGAAAGCTTTCAAAGCCAAAATGGTCACGATTTCGCGACAGCAAGGGCATGAAGTGTACGACTTCAAAAAAAGAGTCACGATATCGCGACAGGTAACAGTCTGGCAGGTAAAACCCGCAGGAGCATGCAAGGTGACACATGTCGAAAAAAGCAGACAGGAAAATCATGCAGCCAGTTACGTAAAAAGTAACTGATGTCTGATCAGCAGTTACAAATTGACAGGTGTCGATCATGCACTAGAACAGTTGTATATTCTTGATTGAAAAAGCATTCGATGCATCACATATGCAGTTTCGAAAAAGCATTCGAAAAGCCGTATTTGAAGAAATTGAACAGCCGAATATGAAGGATCAGAAAAGCTTTCGAAAAGACGTATTTGTAGCATTCAAAACAACCGTATTGCATGGATTCAACAACCGTATTGCAGGGTTTCGAACAGTCGAAGTGCATGGAACCGAACAATCAGTATAGCATGGATTCAACAGTCAGTATTGCGGGGTTTCGAACGATCAAGTGCATGGAACCGAATAGCCGTATTGCATGGATTCGAACAGTCAGAGTATGTGATTCGATTGCATGCAAGATTGAAAGGTTATAAAAGAATAGTCGTACAGAGAAGATGTTGCTGCTGTGAGAGTGAAACTGCTATAAAAAGAGGGTTAGAAAAGAGTCAAGAGAATAATTAGCAGAGCAGTGAGAGTGTGCAGAGTTGGGTTAATTACGGACCGATCAGGGTCGTGCATGAAGTGAAGACATTTTTATGTCATTCTAAATTGATCAGAATTGCAGTCCAAGTTGGTGCTTGGTACTAGGGGTTGGTGCTCCATCTGTTGCAGCAGAAAATTACAGGGGTTGGTGCTCCTTCCAGTTGATGCTGGTAAAGTATTTGTAAAATTGATATTTTGCAAAGACTGGATTTGGATTGGAGTCCAAGCAGTCATTTTTGAGGAGTAGCCAAATTGGTGAACCTCGGTATATTGAGTGTTGTGGTGTGCTCTCTTGTTCAAGTTGTTTTTCCAGTTTTCAAGTTCTCTTTATTTCATATTAAATGTTGTAGATATTAAAATTAATAGCTACACTGATTCACCCCCCTCTTAGTGTCATTGTGTGAACATCAATTGGTATCAGAGCAAGGTTCCTTGTTCAAGCTTAATCAGCTAAGGAGATCTTGGAAGAAACAATGGCAAACGGTGAAGGATTCTCATCCAACAAAGCTCCCTTATTCAATGGAACAAATTACACCTTTTGGAAACTCAGGATGCAAACATATCTGAGTGAATTGGGATATGATATTTGGGATTCCGTAGATAGTGGATACACAACACCCACTACTCCTCCAACAGACATCTGCTGAGAAGAAAAAATTTGAGAACAACTCCAAAGCTAAGAATGCCATAATGTGTGGGCTTGTTGACAGGTGAACCGATAAGAGTCATGAGTCAGTAAATCAGCAAAAGACATGTGGGATAAATTGAAAAGCATCCATGAAGAAGACAGCAAGATTAAGGAAGCAAAACTACAAACTCATCGAGCACGGTTCAAAGCACCGCAAATGAATGAAGATGAGAACATAGAGGCTTATATGCTGAGAGTCAATGGAATCATTAATGCAATCGAGAGGACTCGATGAAGAAATTGATGATGCAGCTTGTTGTGAAAAAGGTTCTCGAACACCTGCACAAAAGATTTAACTCCAAAGTTTCTGCAATAGAAGAGGCAAAAGATCTCGAACAACTTCAGCTTGGATGAGATGCATGGTTCTCTGACAGCATATGAAATGAGAATAGGACAAACCAAGTCTATAGACAGAGAAGCAGCTTTTAAAGCACACAAGAATATAAAAGCTGAACATGAATCTGAGGATGAAGAGACTCTGGATGAAACATAAGCTAATTTTGTTCGAAAACTCACAAAAGGAAAAGGAAAATATAGAGGAAAGCTACCTTTCAAATGCTTCAATTGTGGAGGAGTCGGTCATTTTGCAACCAAATGTCCAATGCAGGAGAAAACCAAAAATGGTGAAGGCTCACACCAAGAAAAAGGTGACTGGAAGAAGAAACAAAATTTCAGAAAGAACAACTTCAAGAAGAAAAGCTTCATATCCAAGAATGTCAGCACTTCTGAAGAAAGCTCAGATGAGGATTCTGAAGAAGAAAAAGGTGAAGCTCTGTTCATGGCACTTGAAGAGGAAGGAACAAAAGAAAATCAGGAAGGTGATGAAAACTTTAAAGATGAGGCTGAAGTTTATCTGGAAGGAGAATTGCTTGCTGCACTTGAAGAGTTGAGTGTTGAAAGGAAAAAGAACAAAAAGTTTTCAAGAAAACTAGAAGATGCCACTGACATAATAAACAGGTTTAAAAATACAGACGAGAGGAATTCAAGAAAATGTCCGAAGTTCTTGATGAACAATTAACTGTAAAGACAGTTGAATGCAACAAGCTAGAGGAAGACATGGTTAAGTTAAGAATGCGGTTAGAGGAGATGAATAGAAAATTGAACTATTTTCATAAGTTTGAAGAAAGTACTGTAAAGTCTGGATAAAATGTTAAATAATCAAAGGCCTTCCAGCATCAAATTTGGTTTAGGCTTCGATGAAGGAGAATCATCAAAGGGTTCAAAGGCCTTGAATGTAGAACCCATAAAGAAAGAAGAAAAGATCGGAGTTGACCTAGAAAAAACAAATCATGCCCAAGAAAGCAATAATGCCGGACTCAAGAAGAGTACTCGACAAAGATGGCTTCACAAAAGTCACACATCCAAGAAGGAGAAGATTTATGGCTCCTACTTCAAACTGGCAAAGACCGGCACCCAGGTTTAATCATTCCTTTTCAGGTTATTGTTTTAAATGCAATGCTTATGGCCATAAGATTTCAGATTGCAGACATAATGTATCTCAAAGGAATTTCACAAGCAAAAATGTTTTTTCTCCTTTAATGAATTATGCAGTTGAATGTTATAATTGTCATAATTTTGGACATATTGCTAGAAACTGTAGAAGCACTTTTGCAGCAAATAATTATTAGGGTAGAAAATCTCAATCAAGTGAGTTGAAACAAAACAAGAAAATTCTTGAAAAACAAGCACATGCTAATGAGAAGACAAAGGCAAAACAAGTAGCTAAATCTGTCATCAAACCATAATGGAAAGAAAAGGAATCTTTGATTGTTCAGACTGCCTTTAAAGCTCGGAACAAATCTGCACCTTGGATACTTGACGGTGGTTGTTCCAGTCACATGACAGTGACAAGCAAAAATTTGAGAATTTGCAGAATTATGAAGGTGGTTCGGTGAAATTTGGAAATAATGATGGAGCAAAGATTGTTGGAAAGGGATCACCAAGATCGGTGATGGCAATATAAAATCAAAAGAAGTCTTGTTTGTGATTGGTCCGAAGCATAACTTGCCGAGTGTCAGCCAAATCTGTGACAGAGGTCATGATGTAATCTTCAAGAAGGAGGGTCGTGAAGTAAGAAAGACAAAAAATGGAAAGTTAATAGCCACTGGATCGAGAACTTCTGGAAATCTGTATACACTTTCGGAGACTTCGAAGGAACTTGCTTGGTTGGTCGGGAAGAAGAAAACCGGTCGTGGCACAAGAGACTCGGTCACATAAGCTTTGATAATCTGGTAAAAATCAGCTCAAAAGGGGCAATAAGAGACATACCAACTATTGGTAAACCTTCAAACAATATTTGTGAGTCATGCCAAAAGGGAAAACAAACCAGAGCCACTTTCAAAGCAAAAGAATATTTCACGAGCAAGCCATTAGAATTAATTCACACTGATTTATGTGGACCCATGAGAACTGAAAGCATAAATGGACACAAATATTTTATGCTTGTGTATAGATGACTACTCAAGAATGACATGGGTACTATTTCTGAAACTTAAATCAGAAGCCTTTGAGATGTTTAAAACCTTCAAAAATCTTGTTGAGAATCAATCAGGACAAAGAATTAAATGCCTAAGATCAGACAGAGGAGGAGAGTTTATTTCAGAAGAATTTGCAGAATACTGTCAAAAATATGGGATAAGAAGACAGTTTTCAGCAGCTAGAACACCTCAGCAGAATGGAGTTGTAGAAAGGAAGAATAGGACAAGTGCAGGAAATGGCACGGACAATGCTGGATGAGAACAAAATAGCTGATAGATTTTGGAAAGAGGCAGTACATACTGCAGCTTTACATTCAAAACAGGTGCATGCTAAGACCACATGAAAACAAAACACCTTATGAGCTGTGGTTTGGCGTAAAGGCAACAACAAGACATTTCAAAGTATTTGGCAAGCAAGTGCTACATCAAACGGATCGAAGATAATCTCGATAAATTTGAAAATAGAGCCGATGAAGGTATCTTTCTTGGTTACTCAACAAAAAGCAAAGCCTACACATGTTACAACAAAAGGCTAAAGAAAATTGTTGAGAGTGCTGATGTGAAAGTTGATGAAGGTAGAGAACAAGAAATTACTTATCAAGAAAACTACCCCATCTATGAAGAAGTCATTGAAGGTGATGATGAAAAGGAAACAGATAAGAATCAGAAAATTGATCCAGATGGTGTAAAAACCTGAATCGAAGAAGAAGAAAACAAGAAATTTAAAACAGAGCAATCGCGAGAAAAATCATCCAAGTGAACAGATTATTGGGGATCCCAAAGATGGTATTCAGACAAGAAGAGAAACAGTGCGGAACTATTCTCTCGTTATCTAGCATTGAACCTAAAAATGTTGCTGAAGCAAGCACTGATGAAAGTTGGTTGAAGGCAATTAATGAAGAACTAGATCAGATTGAGAAAAACAATACCTGGGAATTAGTACCTAGACCAACAAATAAAAACATAATTGGCACTAAATGGGTTTTTCAAAATAAATTAAATGAAGATGGACAAGGTTGTCAGAAATAAGGCAAGATTGGTCCAGTAAAGGCTATGCTCGAGTTGAAGGCATTGATTTTGAGGAAACTTTTGCACCGGTAGCCGGACTAGAGGCAATCGGAATGTTTCCGGCATTAGCGAGTTCATAAAAACTT
Source organism: Wollemia nobilis (assembly GCA_028583015.1). Classification (NCBI taxonomy): domain Eukaryota; kingdom Viridiplantae; phylum Streptophyta; class Pinopsida; order Araucariales; family Araucariaceae; genus Wollemia; species Wollemia nobilis. The sequence continues at coordinate 368,315 of JAQPPZ010001965.1, forward strand.
CAAAGTATATCAAATGGATGTAAAATCAGCATTTTTGAATGGAAAACTCGGAAGAAGAGGTTTACATTGAACGACCAGATGGCTTCCAACTTGGTGAAAACCCAGATTTTGTTTGCAGGTTAAAGAAAGCATTATATGGTTTGAAACAGGCACCCAGAGCATGGTATGCAAGGTTGGATAATTATCTAATTAAACAAGGGTTCAAGAAAGGTTTGGTGGACAACAACTTATATGTCAAAACAGAGAAGGGCCATCTTATTGTTCTTGTTGTTTATGTAGATGATATAATATTTGGCAGCAAAGCATGGATGAATACTGCAAAGACATATCAACTAAAATGAAGAAAGAATTTGAGATGTCTATGATTGGTGAACTTTCTTATTTTCTAGGACTGCAGGTCAATCAAAATGAAAAAGGCATTTTTATTTCTCAAGTTAAATATGTAAAAGAAATGCTGAAAAAGTTCACAATGGAAGACAGTAAACCGGTTAGCACTCCTATGACAACAGGCTGCAAGTTGAGCAAGGATGATAAATCCCCAGATGTAGATCAAACAATGTACAGGTCTATGATTGGAAGCCTGCTGTATTTAACAGCCACTAGACCAGATATATTACAAGCAGTATGCATGGTTGCAAGATTTCAGGCCAGTCCCAAAGAAACTCATGTAATAGCTGTAAAGAGGATCTTCAGATATCTCAAGGGCACTATGGATTATGGGTTGTGGTACCCAAAAGGTAAAGATTTCACTTTGATTGCATATTCTGATGCAGATTGGGCAGGATGTATTGATGACAGAAAGAGCACAAGTGGAGGAGCATTTTATCTTGGAGACAGGCTAGTAGCATGGCACAGCAAGAAACAAGAATCAATATCTCTATCCACTGCAGAGGCAGAATACATTGCAGCAACAACATGTTGTACTCAGATATTATGGATGAGACAAACATTGAAAGATCTTGGTATTCATTTCAAAGAGCCAATTTCAATTAAATGTGATAACACTAGTGCTATCAACATATCCAAGAATCCAGTAATGCATTCAAGAACCAAACATATTGCAATCCGATATCATTTCTTGAAGGATAAAGTTGCAGGAGAGGTTAAATTGGATTTTGTTCCAACTACAGAGCAAGTAGCTGATATATTCACAAAACCTTTGCCAAAGGAAGTATTTGAATACCTTCGAAAGAAGTTGGGAGTAGTCACACCACCCAAGCACTGACTAGCTATGGGAAACACATTCTCAGGGGGAGCATTCAAACTTTTTAAGTCTGAGAATGTTGTGCATAGACTCAGGGGGAGTCTGCAGCAGCCCTTTGGTATTATTGGCAAAGGGGGAGAAGAAATTAAGCAAGGTTGCAGTGTGTTGCCAACAATTCCAAAGGGGGAGATTGTTGAGCAAGGTGCAGCAAAAGAATTGCAAAAGTATTGTCATTGTTGTCAACACAGACATATTGATGCAGTTCAGAGGTCAGTCAGATCAAGTGCAGTGAATTTCAAGAAAAACAGAGGTGACCCAGATTCAGAAATTGGCAGAAAAAGACAAGGAAGAAAACTGTCGCGATATCGCGACATGTTTTCTGTCGCGATATCGCGACAAAACAGAGGAGAGAGAAAATGCAAGGAAGATTGTCGCGATTTCGCGACATTGCCGAGGAGAGAGAAAATGCAAGGAAAATTGTCGCGATATCGCGACATGTGGCAGAGGAGAGAGAAAGTGAAAGGTAAACTGTCGCGATTTCGTGACATGCTGGCAGAGAAGGAAGCAAGGTGAAAAGATGTCGCGATTTCGCGACATAAATGGAGGAAAGGAGCTTGCAACGAAAAGTGTCGCGATATCGCGACACGTCGGGTTTTCGCGACCCGAAGAGGAGAGAGAATGCTCAGCAACAAAGGTGTAGCGATTTCGCTACATGTTGAAATGAATGGAAACAAAGGTGTAGCGATTTCGCTGCATGATGGAAATACATGGCACAAAGGTGTAGCGATTTCGCTACAAATAGGAAGTGCAGAAAACAAAGGTGTAGCGATTTCGCTACAAGTGAAAAGGCACAAACAAGAAGATGTAGCGATTTCGCTGCATGACAAAATGTATAAAAACAAAAGTGTAGCGATTTCGCTACCATTCAAAGTTGCAAAAATTAAAGATGTAACAAGTCAAAAGCACAAGGCACAAAGTTGTAGCGATTTCGCTACTGCATGAAACAAAGAGTGTACGGAAGCAATGAACGTCGCGATTTCGCGACATGTTCCATTTTCGCTGGAGTCTGCAAGGAGAGTTGTACGGAAGAGCAAAGTGTCGCGATTTCGCGACATGTTCCATTTTCGCTGAAGTTTGCAAGGAGGATTGTACGGAAGCCCAAAGTGTCGCGATTTCGTGACATGTTCCATTTTCGCTGTTGCTGGCAAAGGAGAGTGTACGAAAGCCAGAAGCGTCGTGATTTCACGACAAGAAGGATGATGACGTCAGCAAAAGCCGAAAGCGTCACGATTTCGCGACAAGAATGATGATGACATCAGCAAAGTCAGAAAGTGTCACGATTTCGCGACAAGGTGCAAGGAAAGCTGCTGGAAGCCGAAAGTGTCGCGAATTCACGACATGCTTAAGGATGACGTCAGCAAATGTTGAAAGTGTCGCGATATCGCGACAAGATGCAGGGAAAGCTTTCAAGAGCCAAAACGGTCACGATTTCGTGACATGCTTAAGGATGACGTCAGCAAAAGTTCTAAGTGTCGCGATATCGTGACATGAACAGAGGGAAAGCTTTCAAAGCCAAAATGGTCACGATTTCGCGACAAGAAGGGCATGAAGTGTACGGCTTCAAAAAGTGTCGCGATATCGCGACAGTAATGATCCGCGGGTAAAACCCGTAGGAGCATGCAAGGTAACACGTGTCGAAAAAAGCAGACAAGAAAATCATGCAGGCAATTACGTAAAAAGTAACTGATGTCTGATCAGCAGTTACAAATTGACAGGTGTCGATCATGCACTAGAACAATTGTATATTCTTGATTGAAAAAGCATTCGATGCATCACATATGCAGTTTCGAAAAAGCATTCGAAAAGCCGTATTTGAAGAAATTGAACATCCGAATATGAAGGATCAGAAAAGCTTTCGAAAAGACGTATTTGCAGCATTCAAAATAGTCGTATTGCATGGATTCAACACCGTATTGCAGGGTTTCGAACAGTCGAAGTGCATGGAACCGAACAATCGTATAGCATGGATTCAACAGTCGTATTGCAGGGTTTTGAACAGTCGAAGTGCATGGAACCGAACAGTCGTATTGCATGGATTCGAACAGTCAGAGTATGTGATTCGATTGCATGCAGGATTGAAAGGTTATAAAAGAATAGTCGTACAGAGAAGATGTTGCTGCTGTGAGAGTGAAACTGCTATAAAAAGAGGGTTAGAAAAGAGTCAAGAGAATAATTAGCAGAGCAGTGAGAGTGTGCAGAGTTGGGTTAATTGCAGACCAGTCAGGGTCGTGCATGAAGTGAAGACATTCTTATGTCATTCTAAATTGATCGAAATTGCAGTCCAAGTTGGTGCTTGGTACTAGGGGTTGGTGCTCCATCTCATTGCGAGTAGAAAATTATAGGGGTTGGTGCTCCTTCCAGTTGATGTTGGTAAAGTATTTGTAAAATTGATATTTTGCAAAGACTGGATTTGGATTGGAGTCCAAGCAGTCATTTTTGAGGAGTAGCCAAATTGGTGAACCTCGGTATATTGAGTGTTGTGGTGTGCTCTCTTGTTCAAGTTGTTTTTCCAGTTTTCAAGTTCTCTTTATTTCATATTAAATGCTGTAGATATTAAAATTAATAGCTACACTGATTCACCCCCCCCTCTCAGTGTCATTGTGTGAACATCAATCTTTTGTAGTGTCATATTTTCACCACACAGGTATGACTAAAAAAATAAAGATAAAAGATATAGAGTGTGAAAGATTAGAACATGATATAGTTTCACTAAGGATGGAAGTAAAAGGCTCTAAGGACAAGCTACACAAGTTTGAGAAAATTTCAAAGACTTTGGACAAGATTATCAATGCACAAAGATCATCAGTCACCAAAATAGGATTTAGTTTTGAAGAAAAACAAGGGAAACAGAAAGCAAAAAAAGGAGAGTCAAGCTCAAGCACCAAAGAAGAAGAAGCTTCAAAGAAGAAATATAAAGAGAGAGTGAGACTTCTAAGGATAAGTTGGACAATAGAAAGTTCAACAAGGAAAGGAACAATGCACAAATGAGGAACAAATGGAACAAGAAGCAACATAGGGTAGAAGAGACTAAGAGATAAATAAGGTCAAGGTGAGGTACTTTCAATGGATGATGCTTCTCATGTCATAGGTTTTGGCACAAGGATACATAGTGTAGGACACATGAAATTCAGGAATATGGAAATTTTGGAAACATGTATCTTTTTCAAGGGTATTGCTACTTTTGTAATCAGTTTGGTCACAAGACAATTAATTGCAGGGTACATGACAGGAATGGATATGGCTTCACCAGAAGAAACCACAAGATATTTGTACCTTCAAGGAATTAAAACATTAAGTATTATAATTGTACTAGTGTTGTGCATATAGCCAAGTGGTGTAGAGCATAATTTCCAAAACCTCCAATAACAGGCAAGAAAGAGGATTTTCAAAAAGTTCAAAAAGGTATGACATCAAAGGTATGGAAAGAGAAAGTTGATAAAAGAAAAGAGCATTGGAATATGGGAGTAGATTTAATCCCACCCTAAAAATAACCACCTCAAGAGAGGATGTGGTGGAGGGGCTACGCTAAGATTCTCATTCTTAGCCCCAAGCCCCAAAGGTGACCCTTTGCCATTGATGTCAAATGGGGAGAGATTTGAGTTAGGGAGATAGCATTTAGTCAGAGTGAGAAATTTCTCAGGGGGAGCAAAACAAAAATAGGTTAAGAAATTGGTAAAAGGTAATTGGGTTATCATTAATGACAAAGGGAGAGATTGATGGAAATATGAGCAAGTTTGGTTGTCATTGATGTCAAAAGTATGCATGGTCAAATGTTAGCAAGGCAAGGTTTCCTCCAGAGTAGTTAGGACCATGGGTTCTAAGTTGGTGATTAACAGGTTTGAAGAAGGTTTGATGGCAAAATTTTGAGATCAGGTTGCAAAGGAGTGCAAGTAAAATTTAATATTATAATAATTTATTATTATGATATTCAGGGCCATCAGGGCCATTCAAAGAAGGAAATCGGTTATGCATTGGTCAAAGTTTTTTAAAATAAATAAATAAATAAATAAATAAATATATATATATATATATATATATATATATTTTTTAAGCGAAAAACCCCTTATGGGGCCACCTTGGTCTGAGAAACCATGAACAGGGGGTTCTACACCGTCAAAGTCACCCGGGGGTCACACCCGGCCCTGCCCGCACCAACATTATCAATTGGATTTTGGTTACCCAATTCAACTTTTTGGTAGGGTGGAGATTCAAACCTGGGACCTCCCTTGGAGGATTGCCCTCTCCTCTCCAATTCACCTACAACACCTGGATAATTAATTTATATTTTAACCCTAAGGTTAAATTATTAGATTCAATTTATATATTTATTTAATCCTAAGGTTAAATATTAATAAAATTAAAATATTTTATTAAGTGCCATTTCTAAAATCCAAATGGGTCGACGTCATGCAAATTGGAGTGAATGTGTATTTAAGGCTAAAGCACCTAAGGTGGAAGGTGTATGTTTTTAATTGAAAATCATTTTTACACTTGCTTGAATTCATCTCCGCACATGACAGAAGGAGGTAGTTGGTTTCATGGATTTCGAAGGAGGAAGAAGAAGTCAGAGGGGAAGACCTTGGTCCCCACTCGACCACCATGGTAGCTGAGATGGCAAATAAGGCTTGCACAACACTTTGAGAGCAGTGAGGTGTGGAGTTCGATCCACGTAAGGTTCATTTTTTGTCATAGGCTATTTTTTCCTCATGCATCGATGGGATTAGTGAAGAAGGAGCAAGCACTCCTTAGTTTACGTGTGCAACTTAGCCCATGTGGTTGAGGCCTTAGTGCTAGAGTGTATGCAACTTGAAAGGTCGCGGGTTCGAGCAACGATAGTGGTTGTTTTGGCGGAGGCTTAAATTTTCACTAAGGTATGCTTAATTTTTGCCTTGGTTGGGAGTTATAAGAAAAAATATTTTATATTTTGCATATTGTGGAGATTATAAGGTCTATAAGGGTTTTTGTATGCATGTTTTTAATAAAATTATTGAATTGAATATTGTGAGTTTGGAGATTATAAGGTGTGCAAGGAAAATTTTTAAGAGTTGTGTTATGATGAAATTATTGAATTGAATATTGTGAGTTTGGATATTATAAGGTGTACAAAAGGATTTGTTATTTTGTATGAATAATATTATTTGAGAAAATTATTTTATGGAGATCTTGAGAGAGGTTGTGGTAACCTAACCCTAGTGTTGGTAAAGAAAAATTTGATTGTGGTTAAGATAAATTTTGAAGATATATCTCCATAAAAATAAAAGTTATGGGTACATATTTCTTGTGAGAAAATATTGTTGGATTGGATGATGTGAATGCTAAGTTGGAGTGAAAAGGATTGTTTGGTAAGCATTGTTGAGTTTGGTTTTGTGATATTCAATATTGATGCTTAAAGGGTTTTTTGGAATAAAGGTTGATGATAGAAACCTTGTTTGATAAGCATTGTTATAAATATTGAGTGAGCCTTCATGTGCATGGTTAGGATTTGATAAAGATCACGAGTGTCATTGTTATGTGAAGTTGAGAACTATATTAAACTAGGGTTTGTGAGATATCATGAGTATCATTGTTATGTGAGGTTTATTTGATAAGCATTGTTGAAAAATATTTCATTAAGTTATTGGTTGAGTGGAATTGATTGAGTCTAGTTGAGTAGAAGTGTTGAAGTGATAGTTCAAGTTCTGTGAAATAAATTATTCTGTAAATTCTGGATTGAGTTGAAGGAAATATTGAAAGTTATTGAGCATTGTTGTGAGTGTGAAGCATATTGAGTCTCTAAAAATTCTCTATATTTTTCTATGGTGAAAATAAATATTGAATGTGATTGAGCATTGTTGTGGGTGTGAAGCATATTGAGTATCTAACAATTCTCCATATGTTTCTATGGTAAAAAGAGAGATTGAAAGTGATTGAACATTTTTCTGAGTGTGAATCATATTGAGTCTCTAAAAATTCTCTATATTTTTTTGTGATATTGGACAAGTTCTAGTGAGGACTTGTTGTGCGGAGTTGAGGCAAGTCTTGGTGAAGACTTGTTGAGCAAATTGGACAAGTTCTAGAGAGGACTTGTTGAGTAGATTTGAGGTAAGTCTTGAAGAAGACTTGTGGATAGATTGGTGTGAGATTTTGTGGAAGCTTACAATACAGATTTGAAGATAAATATTGAGATTAGATTGGATAAGTCCTTGAGAGGAGTTGTGGATAGAATTGAGGCAAGTATTTGAGAAGACTTGTGAGCAGAGTTGATTGATTTATTTGTTCAAACCTTGAGTTAAATTTTGGAGCATATATAGCAGAGTTTATTTATTATTAAGTCAAAATTTATGTTGAGGCTTGAGGATAGATTTTGGTGTAAATTTGAGGACATGTTTATGCCAGACTAGAGATAAAAATTGAACAGAGTTGTTCTAGACCGAAGGACTGTGTTTAGTACAACTAGATATAGAGATTGAGTAGATTTGTGCTAAACCGAAGGACTATGTTTAGTGCAGATCAAAGATAGAGATTGAGCAAATTTATGCTAGATCGAAGGACTATATTTAGTACAGACAAGATATAGATATTGAGAAAATTTGTGCTAGATCAAAGGACTATGTTTAGTGTAGATCAGAGACAAAGATTGAGTAAATTTGTTCTAGACCAAAGGACTGTGTTTAGTGTAGATTTGAGATAGATCTGAGAGTAAGCTTTCAAGATGATAAAGTATAGAGGACAATAGTCTATAGTAGATAGAGGTCTATTAGCCAGGGCAGTGAAGACATGTCTTCTGAGTGAGGGTAATATTATTTAGTGGATAGAGATCCATTAGACAGTGTAGTGGAGGTAGTAGTTCTTCTAGAATATCACCATCCCAAGCAGAGGAGAAAGGAGTTCTCTTATGGATAGATATCCATGAACCACCTAAGGATATTAGTGTCTCATGTGCATAGAGATCCATGAACTTGATTAGGGGATTGGTGTCTCCTTTGGATAGAGGTCCATAAATATTCTAATAGGGAAAGGATTCCCAAGATATTTGTTGAGAAAATTTTAGTGAAATATTTTCTCTATGGAGTAGCCCACATTGGGTGAACCACATTAAATTGGTATCTCTATTGTGTGTGATGATTTGTGCATTGCTTTGGTTATTGTTGTTGATATTACCATTCATAATATTGGATATTACTGTTTGGAAAAGAAAAGTAAAAAGTGACCTTATACTATTCACCCCCCTCTCAGTATAAGCTTGTGTTCTTCACTAATATATTCGTTAGTACATGCTAATGTACCCCCATGGTACCTCATGGTACAATTATAAATATATAAGGGATTAGTTCTTAGTATTTAGTTTCTATGTGTGATTTATATTTCCTCTTTTATGCAAGTATAAATGTGTAAGAAATACACAAGTTTCATGCAAGAGTGCAATGTGCATAAAATACACAAGTGTCACGTAAGTTAGAGTGCAAGTGTGTATTGAGAGAATGTGCACAAGTGTCATGTATGAAGTGTGCAAATATATAATGTGAGGATGTGTACAAGTATCTTATATTAGGAGTGCATGTGGAAGTGTTTGAGTCATGTAGAGGTGTATTTCATAGAGTCGAGAGTGCATGTAAGAATAAAATGAAGAGTCTAGTATGCAAGTGGCAAGATAATAAGCCAAATGTCATGGGACTTGTCATATGGAGAGAAATAGTCAATTACTTGAAGAGTCACATTACTATGGCTATATTATGGAGATAATTCTCTATAAGAAATAATGAAGAATCTAAATATTTGAGTATAAGAGGAAGATTTTTGAATAAAGCTTGTATATGATTTTTGAGCAATTAATATTGTAAGTTTTATTCATGCATATTTCATGAATGATTAAGACCATTTACATTCATATTTTATTATATACATGAATGTTATTTTTAGTAGTATATTGGATTTGATATAAATATTAAATTGCTCATATATTATTCTACTATTCATTATTGATATTTTGACCTTTAATATTGTGGCTTCTTTATATTGGAACCTATGATATTTTGTGGTAGTAAGGCTTAAAAATTCAATAATGGTATCAAATCTACTACTTGAATTTTTTTATTTTTGTTAGATTTATCTTGTTAGCCACCATCATCAATTTTTGATAAAGTTAATTTAGAGTTTGTCCACTTTGAAGGTAGTGAGGACTTGGACTCTATTTTTAAAGGTCTAATTGAGTAGAAATTGCGAGGACAAGGATAAGTCACCCTAATTTTGATGCTAGGTTCTTTCCACTTGGTTGAATAAAAACTAATGAAGACTAGGACTTAGCTATATTGATAGAAAAATCCAAATCAAAAGAAAAGTTGGACATTTTATAAAGATAACCAACTCAGAAGAAATTTGGAAATTTGGAAATTTGGGGACATGCAAAGTCACCCTAATAATATTTTATATTATCTAGAGAAGAAGAGGAGAATCCCTATTGTAGATTGTAAGAGATCCAACTCAGGAGAAAGTTGGTCATTCGGGGATATTTACAATCACCCTAACATTGATATTTTTATGTGAAAAAAAAAGAATATATTAAGAGAGACTCAAGAATTTATTAAAAATCTAATAAACTCTAGCCTTTTGGTTGCTAGCCAAGATGAAGTCTAATTATAACTACAAATTCAAATTATTATGCCTATCCAACAAACCGTCCATACAAGGTCCGAGGTGTAGACCAATTGGTTCATCCAAACCCCATAAGGGGGCGGAGGTCCAAGGTTCAAATCTCGGGCCTCATCGGACTGAATGCTTGTCCCTTTCCTGGTGCTTTCAATGGCGTAAAAGGTTTAAAATTATTGTGGCATGGTGGTTATAGGGGCGGACTATGTGAAGATCTATGTGGCGGCTTCCGGGAAGACAATGCAGAATACTGTGGCGGCCATAAAAAAGCTGGACAGCCTACCCGGATTCGTGGCGGCTACCGATTCCACCATGTAAATTAAAAAAAATTAAAAAAATAAATAAATAAATAAACCATCCATACAACCATTGGAGCTTTTGACTATTGGGACAAGACCTTCTAACATTCCCTATCATGGTTAGTATTGAAGAACTACACTAAAATAGAGAAGATAAATCTACACTAAGACTTTCAAAATATTTTGTTAAAACTTCATAGCCACAATAAGGATCTAAAAATTCATAGGGGATTTAGGAGCATCTTGATTTAAGTTATCGAATACTACTCTTTCTAGAATATTGGGTTCAAGTCATGAATAAAGCATTGCATTGCTTATCAAGTTATCCATAACTCCTAGCTTGCCATCAAGAGACTGAACAAGGAGAAGATTAGTCCTAGTTTGGTCTAGCCACCACCTAGGAGGGAAACCATAACAACTAATATCTCCTTTGTCAAGAGCCCAATTTGCCATAACATCTACCACTCTATTATATTATCTAGGCACATGATTGAAATAAACCTCTTGAAATCTAGTTGCTATTAACCTAAATTATCTATGATCCTTTGAATTATCCAGTCTACCTACTTAGGCCTTGAAGTTGATTTTAGGTAATTGATCATAATTTGATAGTATGACTTTGCTATCACCCTTCTCCAACCTACCTTAAGTATGAAGAACACAAGCTTATACTGAGAGGGAGGGTGAACAGTATAATACCACTTTTTACTTTTTCTTTCAATTCAATATTATGCAGTGTATAGAAAGCAGTATTAATAGCAGTAGTCAAAGCAATGCATAAAACACCATATACAATAGAGACACCACAATTTACATGGTTCACCCAATGTGGGCTACTCCATAGAGAAAATATTTTACTAAAATTTTCTCAATCAATCTCTTTTGGGAATCCTTCCCTATTACAATGTTTATGGACCTCTGTCCAAAGGATATGTTGATCCCCTAATCTCAAGTTCATGGATCTATTCCATAGGATAACTCTTTCCACTTATACTCTGGCTAGTGATCTTCTAGAAGACTTTGTCTCTCTGTTGCACTCACTAGTGGATCTTTCTCCACTTGAAGACTCCTCACTCAAATTTATCTTCAATTGTCCTAGCTGTTGGATCTCTATCCACTGAGACTCTATCCTTTGTACTCTATCACCTCCAAAGATCTGTCTCAATACTATACTAAACACAGTCCAATGGGTCTAGCACAACTATGCTTAATCTCTTGCACTAAACATAGTACATTCAATGTAGTACAATTATGCTCAATAGGTCCACATAGAACCTACTAGAAAAAGCTCAACAGGTCCACACAGAACCTGCTCAAATTTTCTCAATAAGCCCATACAAAACTTGCTCAAATTTGCTCAATAGGTCCACACAGAACCTACCTAAATATGCTCAATAGGTCCACATAGAACCTGCTCAAATCTACTCAACAAGCTCACTAAGAACTTATCCAAATATGCTCAACAAGCTCACTCAAAACTTGTCCAAATCTGCTCAACAAGCTCACTCAGAACTTGTCCAAATCTGCCTAACAAACTCACTCTGAACTTGTACAAATATGCTCAACAAGATCACTCAAAACTTGTCCAAATCTGCTCAACAAGTCCTCTCTAGGACTTGCTCAAATATGCATAGCAAGATTCCACAAAAGCTTACTCAAAATTAGTCCACAAGCCTTCTCAAAGACTTGTCTAATATCATAGAATCATAAAGAGAATTGTTAGAGACTCAATATGTTCTATACTCAATGCTTAATCAATATCTCAATTCAACTTCATAGAAGCATAAAGAGAATTGTTAGAGACTCAATATGTTCTATACTCAAATCCCAATGTCGACTCAAATCAATCTCATAGAAGCATAAAGAGAATTGTTAGAGACTCAATATGTTCTATTCTCAAATATCAATCTCAACTCAAATCAAATATAGAATAGTTTGTTTCATGAAACTTGAACAACCACATGCATCCACTTGACTAGGCTCAATCAACTCTACTCAACCAAACACCTCAAGGAACAACCCTTTCCCACAAACCCTAATCCAAGCATGTATCAACTAAGTCAACATGTTTCCAAAAATGCTCAACCACAAATATCACATAAAAATGATACTCATGTTCTTTTCTAACTCAAGTTCAAGTTCTTTGCATAACCAATTGGCTTCAACAACAATGCTTATAAAACAAGGTTTAATCACAACTCTCAATCTAGAAATCCTTGAAGCATTAAATCAATCACTTTTGAAAAGGAAACCACAATAAATCCTTTTCACTCCAAAGGTATTTTATAATCAACCACCATAATTAATTAATAGGAGAATGTTCCCATACATTTTATGAAGATGAAGAAGCCTCTTTTGAAATCTTGCAAAAATCACAATATTCTTTTGCCAATCCTCACAAGGGTTAGAAGATCACAAAATAATCAACATTACTCCACTTCACAATAATATTCACCAAGGATTTTAATTAGAAAACCTTCTTAAGAATTAATGCACAACTTCCTTATCACTCCTAAAACCACTTGTACCTTAAAATAAAATTAATCAAAACATTGCATAACCTTGTCACTCCAAAAACCACTTATACCATAAAATAAATCAAATATTTTATATCCTTCATTTCAACACTTTTGCACTTAAAAAAATAATCACAAAGCCTTCTTAGGAAATATCCCACATTAATCAAATATAAAACCTTAGCCATATACAAAAATTAAATCCACTATAATCTCCTTGAAAATCGACGCTTAACACAACCTTAGAAAATTCAAAATATTTCATGCACCCAAAAAATTTTGGCGATCGAATTATGGCATACCTTGCAAAATGGATTTGGGTGGTTTTGACCCCGCATTCCTCCTTTTTGTGTGCCTTAGTGTATTCTCCGTCTACTATGTGGGCTAGGCCTCCCACGTGGAGGCTTTAAGCCTTTGAGACTTATATTTCCGTCCTCTCTACCTATGCCTTGAAACTTGCTCCCTTGTTGCATGTGCAGTGCATAAACAAAATTAGAAGAAGGGAATTGATGATTGCGAAGGAGGGGATAATCGAATGCGGACAATATTTATTGTCACCTACTTGGTTGATAAAATCAGCCCTTTAAATATTCAAACCTTTGCATGATAAAATATATGACGTCGACAGACATGGTGGGAAAACTCTTTTATTTAATTTTAAAATTTATATTTAAATTTTAAATAAATTAAAATTTAAACTAAACCTTTAAAATTAAATTTCTCCATCACCGGGGCACATTTTTCGATGAAACAAAAATACAACTTGGGTTTTAAGAAAAATCCATTTCAAATCTGCTATCCATGGTTTTAAATAAAACCTTTCCTTGCCTTCCTTGGTTTTCATAAAAACCTTTTGCTAAGCTTCCCTTGAAGCTCCTTTTCGAACCAAATGCCATGCATCCCTTCTTGAACGTTTGATCAAAACCTTTGTTTCTCATGAAGCTCTTTGTGGAGAAAAATTATAGTGCTTACTTACATAGGTCCTTTTGACATCAATGACAACTTTTAGCTTAGGGACTCAAAATGTTCATCAATATCCCCCTTTGTCATTGATGACAACCCATATTCATTTCACTGAAACCTGAACTTCCTTTCTGTTGTACTTAGTATGGCATTGAGAGGGGGGTGAATCAGTGTGGCATTCCAAAACATGAATTAACAGCTCTAAAAACCACAGCAGTTAAAACTTATAAACATATATAATAAGTACAGCAAGAGAACATCACACAACACAGATTTTTAACGAGGTTCACCAAAATGGCTACTCCTCAAAAAGAACGGCTGCTTGGACTACCATCCAAATCCAGCCTCTTGCAAAGCACCAACTTTACAATTTTTTTACCAGCACCAACTGGAAGGAGCACCAACCCCTTATTTATCTACACCAATAGAAAGGAGCACCAACCCCTAATTTGCCAGCACCAACTGGACTTCAATTTTGAATGAAAATGTTTGATAGATACCTTCGTTATTGCAAGACTCTAACTGGTCTACTTCACCTTTGCAATCTCTGTGCACTCTGCTCTTTCTTGCGCAATCACTTCACATAATCTGCTGCACTGCTACAGCCAAACTTTGCAATCAACTTTGCCCTTTGTGCTCTCTACACATTTTGCTTTCTCTGCTCACACGCTTTGCACACTCTGTGTCGTTCCACACTCGCTCTCTGTGCGCATTCGCAATCGCACTTCGAACAACTCGACACAACTAGCTCACATTATGCACTTCGCTATCATCTCACCGGTTCTACGCTATCTACGCTTTTACGACCGCATATCGCACTTCGATATTCACACGATCGATACCCAAATCTCCAAACAGCCCCACTTATATACTTGAGATTTTGAGATGAAAACCCTAATAGTAGTCGGCTGATTATGCAAATGCAAACCCTAATCTTGGTTGGCTGCAAACCCTAAACATGGTCGGTTGCAAACCCTAAATTTGGTCGGTTGCAAACCCTAAAATATGTCAGCCTGCATCGATCTTTTTCGGCCTCAACTGCCCCTGCAACTCTTACAACATGCCATGAAAACACAACATGTCACGATATCGCGACACCTTTTACAACCGTACGCCTTCTTATCCCTGTTGTCGCGAAATCGCGACACTTTTGGCCTTTGTTTGCTTTGCCACCGTTCTTGTCGTGAAATCGTGACACTTCTAACTTTCGCTGACGTCATCCTCACTCTTGTCATGAAAACATGACCCTTTTTGCTTCTAGGCCTTCTTCTCTGCTTTTGTCGTGAAATCGTGACATTTCTGGCATCGTACAGTCTCTCTCCTCCTAGAGTCGTGAAACCGTGACATGTCATGAAAATGCGACATCTTTATCCTGCTAGCTTCTTCACTACTGCCTGTCGTGAAATCGTGACACTTTTTCCATCCATACATTTTCCTTTCATCCTATCACGAAATCGTGCTTTTACTTTTCTTGAACTCTGAAATCGTGACACTTTTCGCCTCTTTGTCCTTTTCTAGGCTTGCACTCGAAAACATGACATGTCACGAAATCGTGACACTTTCACTGCCTTAGCTCTTTTCTAGCTTTCGCCCGTGAAAACATAACATGTCGCGAAATCGTGACATACTTGCCTTTGTACATTCTCTCTCCTCTTCGGGTCGCGAAAACCCGACATGTCGCGAAATCGCGACACTTTTCCTCCTTGGCGCTTTTTCTCCAAACATGTCGCGAAATCGCGACAGTTTTCTTCCTTAGCGCTTTTCCTCCAAACTTGTCGCGAAATCGTGACAGTTTTCTTCCTTAACAATTTTTCACCAGACATGTCACGAAATCGTGACAGTTTTTCCACTTGGCTTCTTTGCCTGCAACATGTCACGAAATCGTGACAGTTTTTCTTGCGCCTTCTCTCTCCTCGTCCATGTCACGAAATCACGACAATTTTCTTTGCACCTTCTCTCTCCTCCTACATGTCATGAAATCGCGACAATTTTCTTTGCGCCTTCTCTCTCCTTTGACATGTCGCGAAATCGTGACAGAAAACATGTCGCGATATCGCGACAGTTTTCTTACTTGTCTTTTTCTTTGATTTTTTGAATCTGGGTCACTTTTGTTTTCCTGGAATTTCACTTTACATGATCTGACTATCCTTTGAACTTCTGTCCTCTGCATCTGAATGACTTCTGAACTGTCTGTCCACTGCATCATTAGATCTAACTTCCTGTGTTGACAACAATGACAAACCTCTTGCAACACCTTGCTCAACAATCTCCCCCTTTGGAATTGTTGGCAACACCTGTGTACATTCCTGTAACTCTTCTCCCCCTTTGTCAATAATACCAAAGGGCTGCTGCAGACTCCCCCTGAGTCCATACACACCATTCTCAGAAACACATTGAAATAGTTAGCAAAAATCATGGATATGATCAATAAGATGAACAAATGCACAAATGCTCCCCCTGAGAATTTGATCCCGATGGCTAGTCAAATCTTAGACTATTCTTGGGAATATGTGGCCACTTCAATTCACGCTGTCTTCTGAGCCTCAACCCTCTGTTGCTCTGCAATCTCAAACTTGTCCACTGATTTTAGTGAAAGCATACACTGATCGTTTAAATATCCAACTTTTTGCTCTGTAATGCAAACAACATCTGCATATACATCCTGGATATTCTCAATAGGCTTGAACCTACTGACAGCTGTTTGTCTTTCTCTGCAGTGAGAATCCAGCAGACTACCTCAATTCTTTATAAAAGCACCTCAAACATTCATCACCAGGCTGGAAATCATCTGGCTGCACATTATAAACTTTTTCTTCAATCTTCCCATTCAACATGCTGATTTCACTTCATCCAATAGAATTGACAAGTGACTCACATCTGTACCAATTTTTGTCCAGCACTGCAATTTTATTGCCAACTCTTACTTTCAACTGTGCATGTCGAAAGAAGACATTTTGTCAAACACTTTATGGCCAACCGTAGTGCACCTTACTCAACCTCAAACTTCTTATCCTTGAATTGGCATTATATTAATAGTTAAAACAAAACTGTCTGTGAATTAAATATATTCACCAAGGTGTCATGAAAGATCTGACAATCTTCACATCAAGCGTCGAACAAAAACATGCTTCTATTATCGAAACACAAATACGTAGTTGGGGCAAGCATTCTTTCAATAAACAAAAACAATCTGAACTGTTATAATCCATAGCTATAAATAGTGGCAGTAAGAACCATCAACAAAACAACAATGACATAAGCAATACTACCAATGGTGAAGATTCTCAATGCAAACACTACCCTTCACGGCACTTCCACACACAACTAAATGAACAGCCAACACACTTGACAATTATACCACAAAAGCCCAACTGCTGGTCTTTCATCCTCAGATACCCAGACAAATATACAGGAGCATTAAAATAAAGCTTTAATATTGCTCCCCCTGAGGATGTGCTTCCTGGAGATGCTTAGTGCAAAGGAGGAGTAGTCTCCTTCAGTCCAAGGAGACATGATTTCCTCTCTTCTTTCTTTCTCCAAACTTTCTTGAACACGGGCTTGTATTTCTCAACTACCTCCCCGTTTTGCACCTTTGCGTGAACTCGAATATTTTTCTGGTGTGGTTGTCTCTTATGCATCCATGATGAATGATTATTTTCCTTTCTTCTATGAACCTGATTTATTCCTTGTCTATGTTGCGTTCTTTGCATCTTATGAAATCTACTATTTTGCCTTAGATTTGATACAGAAGCGCTTGGACAAAACCTTGCTATGTGCCCAAGACCATTGCATTGAAAACATTGAACATAGTGTTCACTCAGATATGCAGATGTATTTCCATCAGCATAACTCTTTGATTTATTATCCAATCCACAATAAGTTGCCTTGTGACCATACTGGTTACATCTGAAACAATAGCCATTAAAAGTGTTAGTATTAAAAGAGTGAGAGTGGTAGAACCTCTTTTGTTGTGGCTGCTTTGTTGTACATCTCCTTTGATATTTTCTTTCTTTTGAAGATACAGCTTTAACCTTTTCATGCTCTGACCCTTCAATAGTGAAATTTTTCTTCTCTGTAGAGTTGGATGATGAAGGTTGTTCAGCTTCAAACTTTTTATGCTTTGATCCTTCAATGGTGAGCTCCCTTTTCTCTGCATATTTGGACGAAGGGGGTTGTTCAGCTTTATATCCAAGACCATGCTTATTCGTGGAGCTTCTCTGATGACTTATCATTTTATCTAGCAATTATGTGCTCTTCTCGAATTTAAGATTTGTATTGGCCTCTTTCAGTTGTTTCTTCAAAGAAACAATCTGTTCTTCTTGTTTGCAGCAAATAGTCTCTTTCTCATTGATCTGAGACCTGAGAGTTTCTTCAATCCTTTTGAACTCTTCTATTTGTAGCTTCAGATTGCTAACAATTTTGTTGGAATCTTCTTCATGTTTGCTACATACATCAACTTTCTTATTCATCTCTTCTGTCTGCATTCTTAGACCGTCAATCTCTTCTTCTAGCTTACTGTAATACTCTGCTTTCCTGGCTAATTGCATTTCGAGATCTTCAAAAAATTTCTTGAATTTTTCTATCTGAACTTTCAAACTGGTAATCATATCTTCTGCACCCTCAAGCTTTTTACCCAAAGCTAAAATTAGTTTCTGTTCCTTATCTGCTTCTGCATCACTTTCTTCTTCATCACATTCCTGTTCTGAATCTATTTCTTCACTAATTTTGAATGGATCATCTTCATCTTTGCTGCTACTAAACCCATGGCAATGACGTTCATCATGATCGCGTTGACCACAAACAAAACATTCTTTACCTTTTGAACAATCAGCTGCAAAATGACCGGTCTTCCCACATCTGGTGCAAAACTTTATTAATCTGGCCAGTTCTCCACTGTTTGATTCATCTCTTGAATCTATTTCCATTCTTCCTCTCAAAACAACAACATTGAGTTCAACTTCATTTTCTTTCATGACCATGTGTGTTTTCTTCTTCTTGTGTCTCATGGTTTTGCTTTTTCCTTTCCTTGCCATTTGTGTACTAGTCCAAGATCAACCCAGACTGATTAAGTCTGAACTAGGAACTTGGCTCTGATACCAATTGTTGTACTTAGTATGGCACTGAGAGGGGGGGTGAATCAGTGTGGCATTCCAAAACATGAATTAATAGCTCTAAAAACCACAGCAGTTAAAACTTATAAACAGATATAATAAGTACAGCAAGAGAACATCACACAACATAGATTTTTAACGAGGTTCACCAAAATGGCTACTCCTCAAAAAGAACGGCTGCTTGGACTACCATCCAAATCCAGCCTCTTGCAAAGCACCAACTTTACAATTTGTTTACCAACACCAACTGGAAGGAGCACCAACCCCTTATTTATCTGCACCAACAGAAAGGAGCACCAACCCCTAATTTGCCAGCACCAACTGGACTTCAATTTTGAATGAAAATGTTTGACAGATACCTTCGTTATTGCAAGACTCTAACTGGTCTACTTCACCTTTGCAATCTCTGTGCACTCTGCTCTTTCTTGCGCAATCACTTCACACAATCTGCTGCACTGCTACAGCCAAACTTTGTAATCAACTTTGCCCTTCGTGCTCTCTACACATTCTGCTTTCTCTGCTCACACGCTTCGCACACTCTGTGTCATTCCACACTCTGCTCTCTATGCGCATTCACAATCGCACTTCGAACAACTCGACACAACTAGCTCACATTATGCACTTCGCTATCATCTCACCGATTCTGCGCTATCTGCGCTTTTACGATCGCATATCGCACTTCAATATTCACACAGATCGATACCCAAATCTCCAAACAGCCCCGCTTATATACTTGAGATTTTGAGATGAAAACCCTAATAGTAGTCAGCTGATTATGCAAATGCAAACCCTAATCTTGGTCGGCTACAAACCCTAAACATGGTTGGCTGCAAACCCTAAATTTGGTCGGTTGCAAACCCTAAAATTTGTTGGCCTGCATCGGTCTTTGTCGGCCTCAACTGCCTCTGCAACTCTTACAACATGCCACGAAAATACAACATGTCACGATATCGCGACACCTTTTACAACCGTACGCCTTCTTATCCCTGTTGTCGCGAAATCGTGACACTTTTGGCCTTTGTCTGCTTTGCCACCGTTCTTGTCATGAAATCGTGACACTTCTAACTTTCGCTGACGTCATCCTCACTCTTGTCACGAAAACGTGACCCTTTTTGCTTCTAGGCCTTCTTCTCCGCTTTTGTCATGAAATCGTGACATTTCTGGCACCGTACAGTCTCTCTCCTCCTAGAGTCGTGAAACCACGACATGTCATGAAAATGTGACATCTTTATCCTGCTAGCTTCTTCACTGCTGCCTATCGTGAAATCATGACACTTTTTCAATCCATACATTTTCCTTTCATCCTATCATGAAATCGCGACGCTTTCAGCTTGCGGAGGCTTTTCTTGCAACCTGTCATGAAATCACGACACTTTTCGCCTCTTTGTCCTTTTCTAGGCTTGCACCTACAAAAACATGACATGTTGCAAAATCGTGACACTTTCGTTGCCTTAACTATTTTTTTCCTTTCACCCATGAAAACATAACATGTCGTGAAATCACGACATACTTGCCTTTGGACATTCTCTCTCCTCTTCGGGTCGCGAAAACCCGACATGTCGCGAAATCGCGACATTTTTCCTCCTTGGCGCTTTTTCTCCAAACATGTCGCGAAATCGTGACAATTTTCTTCCTTAGTGCTTTTCCTCCAAACATGGCGTGAAATCGCGACAGTTTTCTTCCTTAACGCTTTTTCACCAGACATGTCACGAAATCGTGACAGTTTTTCCACTTTGCTTCTTTGCCTGCAACATGTCACGAAATCACGATAGTTTTGCTTGCGCCTTCTCTCTCCTCATCCATGTCACGAAATCATGAAAATTTTCTTTGCGCCTTCTCTCTCCTCCTACATGTCGTGAAATCGTGACAATTTTCTTTGCGTCTTCTCTCTCCTTCGACATGTCACGAAATCGCGACAGAAAACATGTCACGATATTGCGACAGTTTTTTTACTTTTCTTTTTCTTTGATTTTTTGAATCTGGGTCACTTCTGTTTTCTTGGAATTTCACTTTACATGATCTGACTATCCTTTGAACTTATGTCCTCTGCATCTGAATGACTTCTAAACTGTCTATCCATTGCATCATTAGATCTAACTTCCTGTGTTGACAACAATGACAAACCTCTTGCAACACCTTGCTCAACACTTTCTACTCCCCCTGGCTCAATGCTCTCTCAAGTATCAAATCTCTCCCCAATACACAAATATCTCCCTCTTTGACATCAATGGAAAAGGGTCACCTTTGGAGCTTGGGGCTAAGAATGAGCCTCTTATCTTAGCCCCTCCCCCACCTCCACATGAGGTGGTTAATTATGGGGTGGGAGTATTTCTACTCCCTAAAAGCATAGATCTATGTATTTATCTTTATCTCTTCCTCTGTGAGTTTTTTGAATCCTCTCACTACTTCTTTCCAAGTTATCATCCCTATTCTTGTCATCTCTTATGTTCATGTTCCTGTTCTTTTTCTCATCCATGTTTCTATTCCTGTTCATACCTCTATTCATGTTCATATTTTTTTTCCTGTTCATATTCTTGTTCTTGTTCATATTCCTATTCTTATTCATGTTCATGATCCTGTTCATGCCTATTTTTGGAATATTTTCTCTACACCATATTGCTATGTGACCATCATTATTGCACTTATAACACTTAATGTTATTATTCCTTGGATGTACAACTATCTTAGGATTTCTCCTAGTGAAGCCATATCCTCTTCTATTATTAATCTTGCAATTCATTACCTTGTGACCAAAACCATTGCATGAGTATCAATAACCTTGGACAAGTTGTTCTTTTCCATATACATGTATTTCATGAGTCCTGCACTATGAATCCATTTGTCCAAACCTGTGACATGAATAGCATTTTCCATTGAAACCTCCTTGTCTTGACCTCATTGGTCTCCTGTTCTGATTGTTGTTCCATCTGTATCTTCTTTGCGCATTGTTCCTCTCTTTGTTGAACTCTTGGTGGTCCAACTCATCCTCTGATGTCCCACTTACACTTAAACCAGGGTTATGCATAAGGGGTCAACCCCAAAATGTTTTTCTAAAAAATTGGTGAATTAGTTTCAAAATATAGGCGAATAGTATCAAAACACATGTATAAGGTTAACTATTATTAGGGGTAGTGTTGGAAATTTAAACTTAAAATGGTCAAATTATTATAAAATTGGAGCGAATCGACCCCCTCAAAAAAATTGCACCCAATTTTTTTTGGCTAATGGGCCTTGGTCAAGGGTCCCAAGTATTAGCCATTTCCAAATTTCGAAAATCCTAATTTTAGCCAATTAGCTATAAATAGCCAAGTCTTAAACTGTCTTCTTCTGAATTTTCTTCTTCATAGAGACTTGAAGTAGATTCTTTTTCCTATTTCTTTTGAGCATTTCTAAAGCCAATACTTGTTGAACATGATGTTCACTGTTGTCCACAGATGAACTTATCCAAGTTCTTAGAGCTATTTGTGAAACTCTTCATATTGATCTTGGAGTCCTTTAAATCTTCTTTTAGAGTAGCCACTTCTTGTGCTAACTTCTCACATTCCAAAATATTTGCTTCTAACTTATTATTAAACTTGCTTGCCTTAGCCTTTGATTTTTCTAAATCCTCTATGAGCAATAATTTTTCTTCATCACACTATTGAAACTAATTTTCAAGCTTAGAGTGTTACTTTCTAACCTTCTTTACTGTGTCAAGGGCATAGATAAGTTCTCCCTTGATATCATAGCCATTATCTAATGAATATTCCTCTATTTGTTTACATTTGTTCATATCATTACTTCCTTTTGGCTTGTATTTTATAGGATCATCTTATTTATCTTACAAAACCATTAGAATATTCTCATCTGGTGTTTCAAGTGCATCTTCAAAATCATCATCACTGAAACTATAACCATCCCTAGTGCAATCATCTTCAAGATGTCCAAATTTACCACATCTAAAAAACTTGAGAATAATTGGAGTCCTTTTCTTAACTGGATCTTTCTATTTAACCATAAATAGGACTTCGTCTCTATCATTGTCTGAAAAACTTGCATCACTATCAATTAAGTACTTGCATTTTTTGCATAGTAGCTTATCTTTTGTCTCTGGAATAATTTATTTCCTTGTCTACTTTGTCCATCCTTTCTTTTCTTTTGGTACTTGTATATTTATGATTCCCTGTATCTGTGATCCTATTTTTCTTCATCATTGTTGCCTTTTGGCTCTTTTCATTCTGTTGCATAGTGTCCATAATTTTCCTAATTGAAACATTTGATAGATATTAGATCTATGGGTCTTTTGGAACCTCTATTTCTTCTACCATAATTTGCTTCTTCATCACTGGATGATTCACTGCTTGATTCTATCTTCTTTCCCTTTTTCTTTTTGTCTACTTTGAAAGCATCTTCTTTCTAAGGAATAGGATATTTTGTTCTTATCTCAAAAGTAGTAAGGGTGCTAAGCAAAGAATCACTATCAATTGATGTTTCTATAGTAGAAACCTTTTCATTGTACCTGTTTAAGTTCTCAAATTATCCTTTGATATTTTTGATCTTAGCCATTCTAACTCCTTTATCTCCTTCATATATTTCATGCAGAAGTTCCCACATTTATTTTGTTGTTTTACAATCCATAACCTTAATATATTATGATCTACGTAATCCTTTAATAATTTCATTCATGGCTCTTGAGTTTACATGCATTAGAATATTACCTTCCTTATCTGTAGGAGGATTGACTGCTAAATCATATCCAAGTTCCACTGCATCCCAAAATTCATTTCCAAGTTCCATAAGGTAAAATATCATTAGCATACACCATTATAAGAAGTCACTTCCATAAAATACTAGTACTACATTATTGAAGAATTCATCTCTTTGATCCTTTTGATCCATTGTGTTCTTAGACCACTTTTACTTCAAGCTGTCAAAATATTTTGAAGGAACCCGCTTTGATACCAATTGAAGAACACAATATTATACTGAGAGGGGGATGAACAATATAATACCACTTTTTACTTTTTCTTTCAATTCAATATTATGCAGTATATAGATAGCAGTATAAATAGTAGTAATCAAAGCAATGCACAAAACACCATACACAATAGAGACACACAATTTACGTGGTTCACCCAACGTGGGCTACTCCATGGAGAAAATATTTTACTAAAATTTTCTCAATCAATATCTTTTGGGAATCCTTCCATATTACAATGTTTATGGACCTATGTCCAAAGGAGATGTTGATCCCCTAATCTCAATTTTGTGGATATCTTCCACAGGAGAACTATTTCCCTTTCTACTTTGGGTAGTGATCTTCTAGAATACTTTGTCTCTTTGCTACACTGACCGGTGGATCTCTCTCCACTTGAAGACTCCTCACTTAGATTTGTCTTCAATTGTCCTGTCTACTAGATATGTATCCATTGAGACTCTATCCTCTATACTCTATCCCCTCCAAATCTCTGTCTCAATACTGATTAAACATAGGCCAGTCGGTCTAGCACAACTCTAATCAATATCTTACACGAAACATAGTACATTTGATATAGTACAATTTTGCTCATTAGGTCCACACAAAACCTACTCAAATATGCTCAACATGTCCACACAGAGCCTGCTCAAATATACTCAACAGGTCCACACAAAACCTGCTCAAATCTGCTCAATAGGTCCACACATAACTTGCTCAAATTTTCTCAATAGGTCCACACAAAACCTGCTCAAATATGCTCAACAAGCTCACTTAGAACTTGTCCAAATCTACTCAACAAGCTCACACAAAACTTGTCCAAATATGCTCAACAAGGTCACTCAGAACTTGTCCAAATATGCTCAACAAGCTCACTCAGAACTTATCCAAATATGCTCAACAATCTCACTCAAAAATTGTCCAAATATTCTCAACAAGCTCACTCAGAACTTGTCCAAATCCGCTCAATAAGTCCTCTCTAGGACTTGCTCAAATCTGCATAGCAAGCTTCCACAAAAGCTTACTCAAAATTAGTCCACAAGCCTTCTCAAAGACTTGTCTAATATCATAGAATCATAAAGAGAATTGTTAGAGACTCAATATGTTCTATACTCAATGCTTAATCAATATCTCAATTCAATTTCATAAAAGCATAAAGAGAATTGTTAGAGACTCAATATGTTCTATACTCAAATCCCAATATCAACTCAAATCAATCTCATAGAAGCATAAAAAGAATTGTTAGAGACTCAATATGTTCTATTCTCAAATATTAATCTAACTCAAATCAAATATAGAATAGTTTATTTCATGAAACTTGAACAACCACATGCATCCACTTGACTAGGCTCAAGCAACTCTACTCAACCAAACACCTCAAGGAACAACCCTTTCTCACAAACCCTAATCCAAGCATGTATCAACTAACTCAAAATGTTTCCAACAATGCTCAACCACAAATCTCACATAAAAATGATACTCATGTTATTTTCTAACTCAAGTTCAAGTTCTTTGCATAACCAATTGGCTTCAACAACAATGCTTATAAAATAAAGTTTAATCACAACTCTCAATCCAGAAAACCTTGAAGCATTAAACCAATCACTTTTGAAAATGAAACCACAATCAATCCTTTTCACTCCAAATGTATTTTATAATCAACCACCATAATTAATCAATAGGAGAATGTGCTCATACCTTTTATGAAGATGAATAAGCCTCTTTTGAAATCTTGCAAAAATCACAATATTCTTTTGCCAATCCTCACAAGGGTTAGAAGATCACAATAATCAACATTACTCCACTTCACAATAATATTCACTAAGGATTTTAATTATAAAACCTTTTTAAGAATTAATGCACAACTTCCTTATCACTCCTAAAACCACTTGTACCATAAAGTAAAATAAATCAAAATATTGCATAACCTTGTCACTCCAAAAACCACTTATACCATAAAATAAATCAAATATTTTAAATCCTTCCTTTCAACACTTTTGCACTTAAAAAAATAATCACAAAGCGTTCTTAGGCAATATACGACATTAATCAAATATCAAACCTTAACCATATGCAAAAATTAAATCCACTATACTCTCCGTGAAAGTCGATGCTTAACACAACCTTAGCAAATTTGAAATATTTCATGCACCCAAAAATTTTGGCGATCGAATTATGGCATACCTTGAAAAATGGCTTCGGGTGGTTTTGACCCCGCGTTCCTCCTCATCGTGCGCCTTAGCTCATTCTCCGCACACCATGTGGGCTAGGCCTCCCACATGGAGGCTTTAAGGCTTTGAGACTTATATTTTCATCCTCTCCACCTATGCCTTGAAACTTGCTCCCTTGTTCCACGTGCAGTGCACAAACGAAATTGGAATGGGGGAATCGACAATTGCGAAGGAGGGGATAATCAAATGCGGATAATATTTATTGTCACCTACTTGGTTGATAAAATCAACCCCTTTAAATATTCGAACCTTTGCATGATAAAATATATGACGTCGGTGGACATGGCGGGAAAACTCTTTTATTTAATTTTAAAATTTATATTTAAATTTTAAATAAATTAAAATTTAAACTAAACCTTTAAATTTCTCCATCATCGGTCCACCTTTTTTGATGAAACAAAAATCCAAATTGGGTTTTAAAAAAACCCATTTCAAATCTACCATCCATGGTTTTAAATAAAACCTTTCCTTGCCTTCCTTGGTTTTCATAAAAACCTTTTTCTAAGCTTCCCTTGAAGCTCCTTTTGGAACCAAATGCCATGCATCCCTTCTTGAAAATTTTATCAAAACCTTTGCTTCTCATGAAGCTCTTTGTGGAGCAAAATCATAGTGCTTACTTACATAGGTCCTTTTGACATCAATGACAACTTTTAGCTTAGGGACTCAAAATTTCCAACACATATGTCCTACAAGTCTCAAAAATACCTTACCCTTCTACTAAGTTATTAGAGACAATTCTTATTTTGTTTACAAAAGTAAAAATTAGAGTACCATCCTCCAATATTCCTATCCCTCCTATAGTATCTCTTCTAGGTTTTCCTATGGATGTTCGATCTGTATTGATTTTTCCAAAATTCTATGAGGGAGTCTATCATTGCTTTGTTCTATCCATCATTTAACTGTCACTTTATTCCTTCTATGTTGGGCTAATGACTAATATTTAATAGGCCATCATTTAGTCCCATAGTTGATTAGAATTTTGTGGATGAGTTAATAAATAATGGATAGTCTGTCATATTTTCTATAGTCTTTAGCCATACATAATGGATATCCCTACTCTCTTGCTAAAATATTCACTTGTTTCGCTCATTTCAAATGTTCCAAGGAATAATAATCATTCTCATCAAAACTATTTGGTTCACATACCAATTTTTTTTCTTGTTTGCTCCAATCTATCCATCTTTATTCTATGGATTGTTCATTTGACCATCTTAAATTTATAAGGGAAGCCATCATCTTCCATAATTTAGAAGCTATGAGATATTCTATGAATAAAATGCTTTACTATTTCATTATTATCCCAACACATTACACATTGAAAGGGTCCATTAAATTCTTTATTCATAAGATTCTCCCTTATGAGTAACCTTTTATGAAGTAGCAAGCAATTGAAAAACCTAGATTTTGGCCATAACTTTTGAGCCCATAAATTTTGAACAAATCTTGAGCTGGATGGGGGTTAATATAACTTAAGGCTAAATAACCTTGAGCTATAGTGTACACTCCATGCCCTGATCTATTCCAACCAATATAGTCCTCAACTTGTGATTATGAAGGCGATCACGTTTAGAGTCTATGAATATCCTTTTTTAATCTTTAGAGAGTTGGATTGATTAATATCTACTAGGATCCAACATATTTCCACCTTTGCATTTCTTCTATGATATTTATAATATTTGGAAACTTTTATCTAATTCATCCTATGCATTTTCTCCATTATAGGCCTTAATTTTTTATGTTGAATTGATAGTGCAAGTTGTCCATCTCAAGAGTCTGTCAAAAAATGTACTTTTTTCCCATTCTATACTATCCATAAAAGTTTATTCTTTATCAAATCCTCTCCAATTTTTAGGACCTTTAAAATTGGGGGTCCTCTAGAAGGTAGTTTGTGTCAAATTATATCAGAGAGTCTTTGTTTTTTGCATATTTAACTCTTAGATTTTTGGTCCATAAGGCATTGGGGTGGCTAATTAACCTCCAGAATAACTGTATTGCCAAAGCATTGTTATTCTTGACTACCAATCAAAGACCTAGAACCTATTCATGAGTAGGAAGGAATTGGGTATCCCACCTTACTAGGACCCATTTCTTCTCCATTTTTTATCCCCTCCATAGAAATCCATGACTAATTTTGTCTAGTTCTTTAAACACCGACTTAGGGATGTTCAACATTGTTGAAAAAAATATTGGGATATATTGAAGAACTGATTTGATAAGTGTTATTCATCCTCATGAAGAAAGTCATTTGTTAGTCCAACTACCTTTTTTTTGTACTTTATTCGATAACCAACTCCAATGCTCTTTCTTTTGGCTATCAAGATTAACTGGAACACCTGAATATTTAATTAGAATAGAAGTTTTTTCAATCCTAATCTATTCAATATCAAAGTATTTTTTCTAGGTAAATAATGGAAAATGAGTACTTTTAATTTATCTTCATTAACTAGTTGCCTTGAGGCTCTAGTGAAGTAGTTAAGAATTTACTTTATTGAGTCTACTTCCTTTATTTTTGTCTTTCCCAAAATGGTAAAATCAACAACAAAACTGTAAATGAGATAGGTCTGAATCCTTTAGCTATTATTTTTTTTATTGATAATTGGGTTTTGAAAGGACCCCAAAACCTTTTACAATGGAATACTTTAGCTATTGTGACTTCTTCTAACCTTTGATAATATTGATTCTTAGAAAATGCCATCCCTAAAAATTTTGCTAGGATGATGAATAGGTATGGAGAGAGAGGGTCTCCTTGCCTAATGCCTCTAGATGCTGAGAATAAATAAGTGGGACAACCATTGAGAATAACTAGATAAATAACTAAAGATATCAACCTCTAATCCACTTTGTCTATTCTTTATAGAATCTAAATCTCTCCATTATGTGGATGAGAAAGTGCCAATCCATCCTATCATATGCTTTGGATAAATCCAATCGAATGAACATGGATGGATATTTTTGAGCTTCCATAGAGTGAATTGATTCCTGAATAACACTATCTCATCCACTATTTGTTTCCCCTCTACAAATATCCCTTATTTTGGAGAGATGATCTTATGTAGATTCAATTGTTTGAGCCTTTCATACATAATATTTGAGATGATTTTTAGAATAACATTACATAAAGTGATTGGTCTATAACTAGTAATATTATCTACTTCTTGAGCTTTTGTAATTAGTGCTATGTATGTCTTGTTGATTTCTTTTGCCTTTCCAGCCTCTTCTACCACCTCTAGAGTGTCATCCTTCAAAACTTCCTAAAATTCTAGATAAAATTCAATAGGGAATCCATCCAAACCTAAGGTCTTCTCATTTTGCATTTTAAAAACTACCTCTTGTAGTTGCCTCATAGTTATTGATGTAGTTAGAGCCACATTCTCCTCATCAGAATTTAGAACAAGCATCTCTTATAGAATTTCTAGTTGAGATTTTGGATCAAGAAAATTGGTGTAAATAGGTTTGAAAAAATGGTTTATATCTAGTGAAGAAATGCCTTCCCAAGTGTGGACTATATCTCCATATTCATTCTTCAATGATAGGATAAATTTATGTGTTCTTCGGGCTTGGAGAGACTTGTGAAAGAAACTTGTGTTATCTAGTGAGAAGAATCATATATTGGTTCTTAGGTGTAACCTAAGACATTGCAAAAGGTTTTTTGATAGATATAGGAGCATCTCAAATTTTAGAGATTGAGAAGCATCAAAGCTTCCTATAGAGATAGAGAAGCATTCAAGCTTCCTATAATGATTAAGCAACAAATTAAGAAGCATTCAAGATTTCTATAGAGATTAAGAAGCAGATTGAGAAGCATTCAAAATTTTTGAGTAAAGTGATAGAGAAGCAACAACATATAGAGATAAGAGTTGTACTAAAAAGTACAGAGAATAAGCCTACACAAATTGAGGTATTAAGGAGTTTTGATTATTCAAAAAACTAGAAAAATCAGGCTAATTGAAACAATATTAGTCTAGGCCTTGACTTATTTAGATTTTTGAAAAGAAATATTATTCTACAACAATCAGAGAATAGTGATAAGGAAGTAGATAATATCACTATATAACATATCATAGAAGATACATTAATGTATCTCTCATGTGGAGCCATCATCCACATAGAGAAAGCATCCAAGATCAGTAAGAGAAACCTAAGTGGATAAGCATAGTAAGATAAAGCCTAAGTTATTTAGTAAAGGGTGTAGAGCCTACTAAACCATCATATAGGAAGAAGCCCAAGAGGGCAACATTGAGATAAAGTCTCAAGCAACCAATATAGAAGATAAAGCCAACAAAGTGCTTGAAGCAACCAACATTATACTAAGAATCTAAAGTGACCAACATTACACTAGAAGCCTGAAGCGACCACCATAATACTAGAATCCTGAAGTGGCCACCATAATACTAGAAGCCTAAAGCAACCAACATAATACTAGAAGCCTTAAGTGACCAACATAACAAAAGAAACCTGCATAACCAACAGAGTATACGAAACCAAAGTAGAGAACATTGCATATGAAGTCTAAACAACTAGCAAAAATATAATGACTCAAGAAGCCAACATAAGGAGCAAGACTTTAGAATGTGATAGGCAATCCAGTAACAGCTATAGTTCTACTAGAAGCACTATTATTAAAGGGTGTAGAAGCACCAGTTACAATGTAGAAGAGAGCTACAAGCAAGCACCAATATTTGAGTAAGTCACCAGGACCTAAGATGAATGAGTTGATATTATTTTTGAAACCAAAGGAACCTAGAATCAAAACATTGATGCCTAGGTCATCTCCACTAGATCTGAGAGATCCAAAGCATTACTACTCAAGGAACATCAATATATTACTGCTTAGTTGACAAATATTTTGAGGCACCTCAAAAGAAAGATAAATTTTGGATGGATAATAGGAGAATGGGATAATGTGCCATCATTCACATGAGCAAGCCAAAATAAGGAGAACATTCCTTCAATCAGGTGGATGAGCCAACAAGGAGAATGCAAGAATTTGAAAAAATCTTACCTTGATTCAACACATTGGACATGCATCCAACTTTTCATAGTGCAAATCATACCAATGCTAATTAGGTAACATTATTTACGTTACTAATTTATGCACCAGTTCTTATTTTGGAGGGAAAATAAAACTTTGATTAATTTGAATGAAGTTATAAAATTTATTTACTTTTATAAATTATTTGAAATTCAAATTAATTTATAAGGTTTGTGTTAAAACAAATAACTAATGGAGGCATTGTATTAATCAAATTAAATAGAGATTACAATGTCGGGAATAATGGTGTAAAAAAAACTGTTACAAGAGTTGTAACAGTAAGCTAAATAATGTAATATAGACAAAATACGCTAACATCCCCCCTTATTACAATATTTGGGTGATTGAATAACTTCTAGCTATACTAACATCCCCCCTTATTACATTATTTTGAAATACATAGAGAGCTACGAAACAATTCAAATTTGACACGTGCAAGTGCCTTAGTGAAAATGTTTGCAACTTGAGCATTTGTGGGAATGTACTGAAGCTGAATTCGATGCCTTGGAACTTTGTCTCGAATGAAGTGACATTGTGTGTCAATGTGCTTGGTTCTTTCATGATGTACTAGATTCTTGAAAAGATTCAAAACACCCATGTTATCGCAAAACAAGTGTATTGGATATTTTTATGGAAGACCCATACTTGTCAAGATGCGATGCAACCATATCACTTCACACATAGCTTCATGTGCGGCATGATATTCTTCCTCTATTGATGAAATAGCAACCACCTATTGCTTCTTTCTATGCCAAGAGACAGGACCAGATCCAAGATGAAATAAATATCCTAAAGTTGATTTATGATCATCATATGATCCGGCATAGTCGGAGTCCGTGTATCCTTGTAAGAAGAATTTGTTGTTCCTCTTGTATTCTAGGCCATATTCCATTGTGCCATAGACATAGTGAAGAACTCGCTTTGTTGCTTTCTAGTGTGTAGTCTTAGGCTCCTGCATGAACCTCGAAAGATAGTTGACAGCAAATACGATATCTGGCCTAGTGTTGGTCAGATATATGAGACTCCCAATCAACTATCGATAGAGAGTACCATCTACCTAAGGTGAATCATCATATCGTGATAATTGAATTCTTGTTTCCATCGGAGTTGACATTGGCTTGCAATCAGTCATGCGATATTTTTCCAATAGGGTCTTGGCATATTTTTTCTGAGACACTTTGATGTAGTGCTCCTTCTAGCTAACTTCCAGACCAAGACAATAATGGAGAAGTCCAAGATTTGACATCTCAAAATATTGACACAAGTCTCTTTTGATAGTAGATATCATAGTTTTTGAACTCCCTATAATGAGAAGATCATCAACATAGAGTACAAGCAACACTATTTTAGAACCTTGTTTCTTAAAATAGAGGTTTGCATCTGATGGACATCTCTTAAATCCATGTTGCAGGAGGTGATTATCCATTTTTATATACCAAGCTCGAGGAGCTTGTTTCAAACCATACAAGGATTTGAACCAACTTCCGAGGTTTCTCCTCTCTCCTTTGCCTCTTGTAGATCTCCTTTAAAAAGGCACTCTTGACATCCATTTGTTGTACTTTCCACCATATATTGTGCTACCAAAGCACAAAGAACTGGTAAAGTGGTAGAAAGGGAAGGAAGACCCTTTACCATTTCATACTTACTTAACTCAAGTAAGTAACCAGAACTCAAATGTCCATATCTCTTGTGCCATAGGGAAGTTGCCTCCTTTGTAGAGGCAATCATGGATACATCTGGAGAAGAGATAGTATCTAGGACAAATAATCTATGCTTATATGAAGTGGTTTCAATGTTCTTCCCTCTCCTAGTGATAGAACAACAGTTCTTGCCCCCCTCAACACTGAAATTGACAACCATATTTTTGTCCAAAATTTGTGTCACTGGCAATAAGTTGTTTGCCAATCTTGGAACATAGAGGACTTTCTAAATCTAGCACTTGCCATTAGGAAGAGTGACAGAGACTATTCCTTCTCCCTAAACCTTGTAGGTTTTATCATCGAAAATAGTGATCGGTTTGCCCTCATTGGCCTTAAAAGACTCAAACCATGATTTGTCACCAGTCATGTGCTTAATAGCTCTAGAATCAACATACCATATAGGATCCATCTGCTTGGACACTTTGGTAGTCATGAGAACTTTCTTCAACAACAACATTCACTTGTTGTTTGTTCTTTTGTGGTTTGTTCTAGACTTTCTATTTTGATTGTTTATTCTTATGCCAACATCTTTTTGTATCATGACCTTCTTTGTCACAGATCTTGCAATATCTCTTTTTTGTTGAGGTTGTTGAGTTTGTTTCCCTTTTGAATCCTTTTGTGAATTCCCTCCCTTCTAAAAATTACCCTTCTTTTGGTTCTGCCCTTTCCTGTTGATGTAGAGGGCAGTGTTAGAAGAATCATCTCACTGTAGTTGGCGTGCCTCCTCTTCTTGAAGCATATTAACCAACTCTACAAAAGTAACTTTCCATTGTGACACCTAAAGGGAAGTGATCAACACCCTATAAGAATTAGGTAAAGCTCTCAATACAATTGAGGTAAGGAGCTTGTCATCAATTGGTTCTCCCAAAGAATTCAACTTTGCTTTCAATTCAGACACTCTGCAAAGAAAAAATTCAACTGTCTCCCCTTGCTTCATGCTTAGACTGTGTAATTGAGATTGAAGAAATAGAATATTGGAATCATTCTTTCCCTCATATATAGTATTAAGGGCATCCCATGCCTCTTTACTATTTTCACAGTCAACAATATGGGGTTGAACTTCATCAGACACGACAAGCAAAATGAGCACTTTTTCTTTGTTGTCTTTCTTATCAAAGTCTTTCTGAATGGTAGATGGAGTTGTAGCACCAAAGCAGATGAAGGTCTTGTTGTTGTTCCAGATACAACATCCCATAAGTCATCCATTGCTAGGATTACCTTCATCTTGTTTTTCCATGGTGTGTAATTAGGACCTTTCAACAACTGATGAGAATAAATCATTAATTTTGTAGACATGATGAAGGTTCCTTATAACACCAATTGGTCCCCCTTTTGATATACCTTATGCTAGGCATTTATACCATACAAAATACCCGCCCTTACGTGAGGGAGACTATAGGTATTTAGAAAGATAAAAAAAAATCACCCGCCCTTACGTGAGGGAGACTTTAGGTAATTTTTAGAGATCATACGATACGTGGTACTTAAGAAGTACTAAAAGGGAATAGTCTTGTTGATGGCACCTACCATAGAAAGTCTACAATCCTCATGCATGGGGCGTAACTTCCCCTAAACACTTTGGATTTCAGAACTTTTGTCAGGATTTACGCCTAAACACAAGAACTATTAGGGTAATGGATGGAGTAAAAAAATGCAAAATGGTAAACTTATCTCTCCCCGATGATTTATAGAGAACAAGCTCAGACGTCGTTTTAGCAGCTATATTAGGCGACGAATATAATAGCGCAATCACAACAGCTTTACCTATAAGTGTTGGCCAGAGGTATCACAAATACCGAACACTGTAGTGCAATAAATTGCACGGATGGGTTTTAATTATTTCGGGGACTTAGGGAGTGTGATTGATTTTTAACTTTTAATGAAGTAGTGCAAAAGAATGGAAAATGCAACATACAACATAAAAGTGCCCACAGAAATAAACCTCTAGGTGTCGGGCACTGACGAGAATGCACCTTTAAAATAATGCCAAATTTGCTTTTGAAAAAATTACTCACTTTCCCCCTTTGATTTTGGGAAAAAAAAATACCCCCCCGTAAAAAAAATTCTCTTAATAAAGCATTTTTATAACTATTGTATAGTTTTAAAGTTTAAAAAAAATTAATTTTAATTTATATAGTTAAAAACTATTAAAATAAATTAAAATTAAATTTTAATTTATATAGTTAACAACTATTAAAATAAATTAAAATCAAATTTTAATTTAACTAAAAAATAATAATTAAAAAAAACATTATTAAAAAAAATACCTTCATTTTTTTATGTTGGGGGGGTCAACGGGATTCGAACCCGTGACCTTTGGGTTCCCAAAACCCACCACGCGACTCACTTTCCAGTGAGCCCGTGGGCTGATCTAGGTATAGGAACCCAGGTCGGGCCCCTTATACCCCACGGGCCATGGCGGTGAGTGCACGGGGCCATGACTTCCTCTGCTGCTGGCGACGGTAGGGCGACTTCCTCTGCTGTAGGCGGTGGTAGGTGCCATGGCTGACTCTGCTGTAGCAACGGTAGGGGGCATGGTGTGATGTCACATGAAAGTGGTGTGCGCTGGGGGGAGCGCGACGTCGCATGGTTGGCACGAAAGTGGCGCACGTGGGTGGGGCACGACGTCGCACAACTGGTGCAGAAGTGGCTCGCATGCGAGGGTGGTTGTGCTGAGAGGGGTGGGGAGCAAGGATGTTGAGGTGGCACGTGGGCGGAGAAGCCTTCGGGTGGTGCCAGGGTGGTTCTCGGGTGGAGGAGCCCATGGGTGGTGCAGGGCGGCGCTCGGGCGGAGGAGCCCACAGGTGGCATCTGGAATTTTTTATTTTTATTTTTTAAATTTCTAAGGACGAACCTTAGAAAAACAAAACTTCTTCTGCTATTGCCAGGCCTTCATGTGAAAAAAAAAACTCTTCTTCCGCTATTGCCATACCTTCACACGAGAAAGAAAAACTTCTTCAGGCAAGCTTTCGCTCTTGTTTTTCCACAGACCAGCTTTGCAAAAAAAATATTTTCGCCTATTCTTTCAGACTTCTGGCTCTGATGCCATGTTAAAACAATGAACTAATGGAGGCATTGTATTAAGCAAATTAAATAGAGATTACAATGCCGGGAATAGCACCGGCGTAAACAGAACTGTTACAGGAGTTGTAACAGTAAGCTAAATAATGTAATATAGACAAAATACGCTAACAAGTTTGGAGTGATAAGGAATGCTACTAGGTTAAAAAAATTAACGTGATTAAGGATTTAATTAAGTTTTTAAAATTTTAGAGATTTAAAGCTTTAGAGTGTTTTAATATTTTTGAAGAATGTGAAGATTTGAAAGTAGGGAGTTAAAGGGTTTTTTAATTTTTTAAAATTTAAAGTTTTTCGGTTTATTTCAAAGTTTAGAAAATTTAAAATATTTGAAATTTTACAATTTTTTTTGATTGGTTGGTGGAGTGGGCTTTGAAAGGGCTCCAAAACCTTTTTTACAAGAGGTTTTTGAAAGGGACCCCAAACCTTATACAAAAGGGAGGAAACCTCCAAAAAGAAAAGAAGTGCGCAAGAAGAAGATCTTAGAGGGACCATCTTCAAACCCAACATTATACAAGATCATTCTGAAAGATATAGGAATAAAGAATGACAACTCTGACTAGAGGAAGCTTGAGATAAAGGAAACAATGTGAAATCCCGCCAAGGAAGGGCATGGGAATAAAAAGTAAACGATAAAATTTTAAATGTAAATCCCATCTAAAGGGGGTTCAGGATAGCAAAAATCGGCAACAAAAAATTAACATGGAATTCCACCTAGGGGACATAGGACAATAGAAACCAACAGTAAAATTTAAATCATGGGATCCCACCCAAGAGGGGCCCAGGAAACCCATAAAACCATCATTGAGACCCACTCAACAAGAAAACCAGGAATAATTTCCTGCCCATGAGAAGCAGAGAGGTCGAAAAACTATTCTCATAGAGAAAAATGATCTAGTAGCTAAAAATATTGGAATCTCGCCTAGGAGGGGCCCAAGAAACCAAAAAATAAGTGTTGAATCCCATCCATCAAGAAGAATAGGAATGCAATTTCCCACCCAAAAACCTGCTCATGCAAAGAGATTTCTTCAAAAATGACCTGGAAGATGGAATAACAACATAGGTAGATCTCAACAAGCCATGAGATCTCACTGCAACGAAGATGAAGATCACAACTGGAAAGTAGGAAAACCCAAAAAAAACAATCCACTATGACACCTCATGGCTAAAAGGGGCTATCACACAAAGGGACTATTATGAAGAGTTCATCATTTACAGTATACATGCATGAATATGACCCCCTTAAAGGTCAAAAAAACTTATATAAGAAGAAATCTACTAGAAAGTCACCTGTGCAAGATCACCATCCAATCCCACCAACTATCCATCCAAGGAGAGATCCATAGACACCTTCACCTGCTAATGTGTGAGATACACAAGGCCCATCCTAGAAGCCAGAAAGAAGCAACAGGGAAAGGAACCATATAAAACCTAAGATAGATAAAAAAATCTTCTTATAAAGCCTAACCTAGAAACAATCACGAGCCACTAAACTACGAATGATAAAATTGTGGTCATCCCCAAGACCAAGAAAAGTGTAGTGAGAAAACCCTAAACCTATTCTATAAGGCAAGAATATCATGAACCTGATTTAGAAGACCCATCCTAGCAACAAACACTAGAGTCCTTCTACTATAGACGATAAAACCGTGGACCCCATCTGATGGGGGGACAAAAATTGTGCACTAAATTTCAAATTTTCATCTTTAAATTCATCTTTAATTTTACAGTTTACAGCCTGCAGGCTTACAGTTTTTCTGTTGTAATCTTACAATACTAGCCCGCAGGTGAAGTTCTTTCACTTTCTCGAATTTCAACACTAGCCCATAGGCGTAGTTTTCTCCCTGATGCAAGCTGCCTCATG
Organism: Wollemia nobilis; assembly: GCA_028583015.1. Taxonomy (NCBI): domain Eukaryota; kingdom Viridiplantae; phylum Streptophyta; class Pinopsida; order Araucariales; family Araucariaceae; genus Wollemia; species Wollemia nobilis. Next base: position 405,952 of record JAQPPZ010001965.1, read on the forward strand.
TTCGATGATCTGCCTGCGTTCCCAGGAAGAATTACAACTCTGGGTGGAAAATGCACTCTAGCCGGTCCGAGTGGCCCTCTACCTTCAACTCTGCAACACGACTATGCAACTCTGCAACTGCAGGTTCTTCAACTATTTTCCAACCCCTTCTGCATGGCTCGGCTTGCCCTTTTATAAATTTTTGGGCGTGCCTCTGTATCTTCCAACTGGTGGCCCTTTGCTTCATTTTCACCATGACTGTTCGGTTCCATAACTACATTCTACAACGGCCTCTGTAACTATCGTTACGACTTCTGTTAACTGTCGCACTGTATTTCTGTAACGGCCTCAAAAATTGCCAACTGTCACTCTATAACGGCCTCCGAGAATGCCACCTGTCACTCTGTAACGGCCTCCAAAAATGCAGCCTGTCATGATTTCGCAACATCTTCTTCCTCTTCCTCTTCCTCTTCTCTTCTGGTCATGATATCGTGACATGTTGTGATATCATGACATTTTTGCTCCATCACCTTCTCTCTCCTATTCGGGTCGTGAAAACCCGACATGTCGCGATATCGTGACATCTTTCCTCTCCTGCTCGTCCTTTTCTCTTTCGATCGCGATATCGCGACATGTCGTGATATCGCGACATTTTTCTTCCTCGCCTCCTTTCTCTTCTTTGGGTTGCGAAAATGCGACATGTCACAAAATCGTGACATCTTCTCCTCTCTGCTTCCTCTCGCTTCTTTGGGTTGCGAAAATGCGACATGTCGCAAAATCATGACATTTTCCTCCGCTGGCTCCTTCTTTGCCTCTAGGTCACAAAAATGTGACATGTCGCGAAATCGCGACATCTTCCTCCCTTGGCTTCTTCTTTGCCTTCTGGTTGCGAAAATGCGACATGTCACAAAATCGTGACATCTTCCTCCCTTGGCTTCTTCACTTGCCCTCTAGTCGCAAAAATGCGACATGTCATGAAATAGCGACATCTTCCTCCCTTGGCTTCTTCTTCGCCTTTTGGTCGCAAAAATGTGACATGTCATGAAATCACGACATCTTCCTCCCTTGGCTTCTTCACTTGCCCTCTGGTCGCAAAAATGTGACATGTCGCAAAATCGCGACATCTTTCTCCCTTGGCTCCTTCTTCGCCTTCTGGTCGCGAAACTACGACCTGTCACGAAATCGTGACATTTCTTTCTCCTGGATTTCTCTATCCTTGGCAGGTCACGAAACTGTGACATGTCACGAAATCGCGACATCTTCTCCTCTATGCCTTCTCTCTCTTCTACGGGTTGCGAAACTGTGACATGTCACAAAATTGTGACATCTTCCTCTTTCGCTCTTCATCCTGCCTTCGGGTCACAAAATCGTGACATGTCGCAAAATCACGACATCTTGGCTTGCAGCCTCCTCTTTCCTGTCTGGGTCGTGAAATCGTGACATGTCATGAAATTGTGACATCCTTGGCATCCTTGCATCTCTTCTGGAACCTATCGCGATATCGCGACAGTTTTCCCCATCGGCTTCTTTCTCCGTTTTGTGTCGCGATATCGCGACACATTCTGCCGTCGCTTCTGCTTTCCACTTGCATCACGATATCATGACTTTTTTTTTGTCATGATATCATGACAGCTTCTTCATAATAGCTTCTTCTCCTTGCCTACTCTTTTCTCTTTTGGTCATGATTTCGTGACATGTCACGATATCGCTACAACTTTCTTCCTTAACCAAATTTCCAGAAGTGGTCCTCCTGCCACTGGATGCTTCTGCATCAGGTGCTGCTGGATGCTCCTACATCAGACACCCAAGGTTTGTGGAGAAGTGATCTTCACTTCTGGCACTGCTGCCCACCTCCTCATCTGCAGCCTTCAATGGCTTCAACTTCTGAAGCACTTCATCTTCTCTTCCACTAGTTCTTTCTCCCTGGTCTCTTCTTTTCTGTTTATCCTCATGCCTTCTGCGTAGCTTCTCTCGCAGGGCTTTCACTTGCCTCAGCAAATCAATTCTGAGCAGCTCCTCTTGTAGGGCTTGCACTTGCCTCTACAATGCTCTAAATTCTTCATCCTACGCCACGCGACCATGATTTCGTTTTGGAGGCATTCTACTACACTCCTTCATAAGCCCTTCCACAGATCCTGGTGTAACTGCCACAGGTTCGGCGATCTGTTACACACTCAGGAACTTTTGGCTCTGATACCACTTGATGAGGGGACAAAAATTACGCACTCAATTTCAAATTTTCATCTTTAAATTCATCTTTAATTTTACATTTTACAGCTCGCAGGCTTATAATTTTTCTATTGTAATATTACAATACTAGCCCGCAGACGTAGTTCTTTCACTTTCTCGAATTTCAACACTAGCCCATAGGCGTAGTTTTCTCCCTGATGCAAGCTGCCTCACGTTCGACAATCTGCCTACGTTCCTAGGAAGAATTATAGCAACTCTGGGTGGAAAACATGCTCTAGCTGGTCCGAGTGGCCCTCTGCCTTCGACACTGCAACACAACTGTGCAACTCTACAACTACAGGTTCTTCAACTATTTTCCAACCCCCTCTGCATGGCTCGGCTTGCCCTTTTATAAATTTTTGGGCATGCCTCTTCGTCTTCCAACTGGTGGCCCTTCGCTTCATTTCTACCACGACTGTTCAGTTCCATAATTGCATTCTACAATGGCCTTTGTAACTGTCGTTACAACTTCTATTAACTATCATACTATCGTTCTGTAATGACCTCAAAAATTGCCAACTATCACTCTGTAATGGCCTCTGAGAGTGCCACCTGTCACTTTGTAATGGCCTCCAAAAATGTAGCCTATCACGATTTCGTGACATCTTCTTCCTCTTCCTCTTCCTCTTCTCTTCTAGTATCGATATCGTGACATGTCATGATATTGTGACATTTTTGCTCCATCGCATTCTCTCTCCTATTCGGGTCATGAAAACCCGACATGTTGCGATATCACAACATCTTTCCTCTCCTGCTCATCCTTTTCTCTTTCGGTCATGATATCGTGACATGTCGCGATATCGCGACATTTTTCTTCCTTGCCTCCTTTCTCTTCTTTGGGTCGCAAAAATGCGACATGTCATGAAATCACGACATCTTCTCCTCTCTGCTTCCTCTCACTTCTTCGGGTCACAAAAATGTGACATGTCACTAAATCGTGACATTTTCCTCTGCTGGCTCCTTCTTCGCCTCCTCGTCATAAAAATGTGACATGTTGCGAAATCGTGACATCTTCCTCCCTTGGCTTCATCTTCGCCTTCTGGTCACAAAAATGCGACATGTCGTGAAATCGTGACATCTTCCTCCCTTGTCCTCTTCGCTTGCCCTCTAGTCACGAAAATGCAACATGTCACGAAATCGCAACATCTTCCTCCCTTGGCTTCTTCTTCGCCTTCTGGTCGCAAAAATGCAACATGTCATGAAATCGTGACATCTTCCTCCCTTGGCTTCTTCGCTTGCCCTCTGGTCGCAAAAATACGACATGTCACGAAATCGTGACATATTTCTCCCTTGGCTCCTTCTTCGCCTTTTGGTCATGAAACTACGACCTGTCGTGAAATCGCAACATTTATTTCTCCTGGATTTATCTCTCCTTGGTGGGTCACAAAACTGCAACATGTCACGAAATCATGACATCTTCTCCTCTGTGCCTTCTCTCTCTTCTATGGGTCTGAAAACTATGACATGTCACGAAATCACGACATCTTCCTCTTTCGCTCTTCATCCTGCCTTTGGGTCGTGAAATCGTGACATGTCATGAAATCGCAACATCTTGGCTTGCAGCCTCCTCTTTCCTGTCTGGGTCATGAAATCACGACATCCTTGGCATTCTTGCATATCTTCTGGAAACTGTCACGATATCACAACAGTTTTCCCTGCTGGCTTCTTTCTCCGTTTTGTGTCGCGATATCGCGACACATTCGCCGTCGCGATATCGCGATGGTTTCTCCCTGCTGGCTTCCGCTTTCCACTTGTGTCACGATATCGTGACACATTTTCTGTCACGATATCGCGATAGCTTCTTCTCCTTGCCTACTCTTTTCTCTTTTGGTCACGATTTCACGACACATCGCGATATCATGACAACTTTCTTCCTTAACCAAATTTCCAGAAGTGGCCCTCCTGCCACTGGATGCTTCTGCATTAGGTGCTTCTAGATGATCCTGCATCACCATCCAAGACCATAAAAAATGCTGAGAGAAACCCTAGGCTATAGCAACATGGGAAAATAGGGAAGCGAGAACCCCCTTCTATAGCGAAACCTTGGAGAGGAGTAGAGGAAACCTTCCAACAAATAACAAAAATGTATGGGGTCCTCTTGAAGACTAGAAAGTGTTAGGTTAGTCTCTATAGCTCCAACTCCCAAATAAAGCCACCCGAAAGCCAACCAACACTAAGGGCCACCACAGAAAGTAACTTCAAGTTGATCATGTCAAACACCTGTGATCTCATCAAGATGGGAAAGCACATCTTAGAATGCCCCAAGAAGATCCCATAGAGATTTTGGAAGTGTAATAGGGAGATCACAAACAATTCTACCCAGTTGGGAATCCACCAGGACAAGAGGGATGAATGATCCTAGAGATGAACCAACCCACAAACATGAGCTAAAAATTTCAAATCAGGTAGGAGAAAGAGTAGATAAATGGATCGAGGACCTTATGTCAAGATGGGAGGTCATATGCACTATCAACCATACCCATAGAGAGGGTCTCAGGACATGCTGGGACTTTGGAATAAGACCAATACAGGGTATGGGGAGCAAGAAAATAGAATGGGACCATCCACGCAGGGTAGGAGGTCCCTTGCTCCTCCTACCCCATTGAAATTTTATAAATTTAATATATTAAGGAGTTAAAAGGTTTTCTACATCAAAATATTAAAAAATTAGAATTTTCAAATTTCATATTTTTGAGTGCATATTTAAACTTGGGATATATAAGGTTTAATATTTTAGAAGTATTAAATTTCAAACTATAATCATTATGGAAGGAAATATGGAGTCCATAATAAAAAAAGAAATATTAGAAGTTATAAAATATGACATTGAAAAATTGATTGAAAAATCTAAGGGTAAGGTAGATATGGCATTACAATTATTTTTTTGTTTAAGCAAAAAACCCATTGCGGGACAGCCTTGGTCTAAGAGACCATGAACAAGGGGTTCTACACCGTCAAAGTCACTCGGGAGTCACACCCAACCCTGCTCGCACCAACATTATCAATTGGATTTTGGATACCCAATTTAGCTTTTTGGTAGGGTGGAGATTTGAACCTGGGACCTCCCTTGGAGGATTGCCCTCTCGTCTCCAACTCACCTAAAACACCTGGGTGTATGGCATTACAATTCATCTATAGAGAAGCTATGGATAAAAGTTTTTGAGATATTTGAATACTATTTACATTTAAAACTTGTTGATGTTATTGATAATTCAAAGGATGATATTATGATACCTCTTGATATAGGTAGCATAATGTATATGGCATTGCTTTCACTTTAACTTTATAAAGATGTGTTGGAGCCAAATTTGACTCAACTTTGAAACCCCCAAATTTAAATTTTTGGTTTCAATCAAAGTTTCCATAATGTTGGTCTCTTCTTCAAATTAGTATGAGTATCTAAGTTTTTCACTAAATTGGTTTGATGAGTCTAAAATCTTGGTCATTGATTAGGTAGACACCCTTTTAATAATTGCTTAATTGTCTTAATGAGGGTTATGGCAAGTTTTATTAATAATTGACCTTCTTAAGTAAAGCCTCCGTAAGGTCTAAATCCAATGTTAAAACATAAAGACCTAAGATCGTCAATAAGGATTAAATAAATCATTATACCCTAAGGTCCAAATAGCTTTATACTTTAAAAAGAGGGTCAAATAAATCATCATGGTCTAAAAATCGAAATTCAAAAGTGCTAGCCTAAGGTTAAAATCAAAATTTAATTAAAACCTAAGGGTATGCACCCCAATAGACTAACAAACGAGCACCTTAGATTTAATCCAAGGGCCATGCTTGATCTAAAGGTAATAGGACGATGATGCGTTTATAAGATCAACCAAGAGATAAGTCAAAATTCAAAACCATGGTCAGAAGTAAATAGATCACGTCTTAGGCTTAATCAGATGGTAGCGCATCTTTAAAATCCCATCCAACGGTTGCGTGCTTATCGAAGAGTCAAAAATTTAAAAGAAGTCAACATGGGTCAAGATTTAAATTAAAAAGTGAGCAAGTCCGACCGATCGAACGGTAGCACCCTAGCAATTTTTGATCTAAAGGTACCACCAGATTCAAGTAAATCATGTATTAAAATTAACTTAAAGGTCTGTGACCCCTTTGGAATAACTACCGAGCAAGTTAGGAAGATCGGACAACAATGCTTGATCGAGATTCAATCTGATGGCGGCGCTCCCATAAAAGATGCTTTTAAAAGGTAAAAGTCCTCATGATTAATTAAAACATTAAACATGATTAATAAGGGTATAACACATTGACTAATATCCCCCCTTTTAGCTTAATCAAGGTTAACATTATTTGCCCCAAGGTAACTAACCTGCGGGTTGAAAAAAATTGACGACTGCGCAAACATCTATCAAGATCCAATGGCTGCGCAAAAATTAAAAAATGAGATCTTTGAAGGCAAAGGTAAAACATTAAGTGTGATTAGCAAGGGTCTAATATGTTGGATAATTACCCCTTTCATCTTAATCACGATTAAGCAAAATCAAAGGTTATTGATTTTTAGATATATAGCATGCATTTACAGGAGATCTAACGACGATGCTCATCTATCCCCAGATACAACGATGCGCATGCGTAGAGATGATCGAAGGTTATTCTAAACATGATTATTTCAAATTATTGATTAATTAATCTAAGGTACATATGGTTTTCCCCCTTTGTTAAAAACTATGTGCATATATATGATCCAACGGTAGCACTCTCATCATGAGATGATCCTATGGTGGTCGCATGATAATATAGACAGTTCTTAGGCTGTCCAAAAGGTTTTTATGAAACAAAGTTAAGTTTATAATCACTAGATTAAACCTAAGTAACCGTGATTAAACAAATATTAATATACCATGTTATTAGAGAATCCACCCGATGAAGGTATAATCAGTAATCTTAATTATAGTTTATGAATTATTACCAAACCAAAGGTTTTTGATAGTACAAGCATGATTAACCCAATAAGATACATGAAGACTAACTATTGTGCAAGTTTTGGGACATCAATGAATGTGCTTCATCTCAAATCAATCCGACAATAGCACACAAGACAAAGAGTTAAGCGATGAATCAACTATCGAGATCTAATGGTAGCGCTTCATTGAGATAAAAGACATCCAATGGTTGCAATTGATCATGTTTGACTTAAGGAAAAAGGGAAACCTTTGAGGAAATAAAAGCCGTCACTCACACCAAGAACCAGATCTTGTAGAAATCCCGAAGGAGATCGCTGCCTAAATGAAATATAATCAATCCCAAGGATTTAGTTACCATTCGAACCTGAGGTGGCATAAGATTTAAAAAGAAAGTCATCCCAGTGGCACCTACTAGTTCCACATCTGATAAAAAGGTTCCCAAAGACCAATAGCAGAGGTTTATAAATTATTACAGGCACATAAATCAAAAAGTCTCAGGGCACGTAAGATAAAAGCCATTACTCACCATAAAATCTCAACTCCAGGAAAAAGATGCGGTGGCAGATTTCTGTTGGTCGATTTTGAACAATAGTTGGTGGCGTCAGGTTGATGACAAAATGTGTGAATTTATTAGACTCATTCCACCACCCTATATATGAACCCACAAAAATAGTCGAGGCTACTACCCTGGTAATCTAAGAGCGAAGGTTGATACACAGGAGGTACAAGCAGAAGAAAGTTTTCAAGTATCATAGAAAGACCTTACCTGCTACATTAAGAACAATGTCATCATGGGGAGATGTTTTCGTACCCGCAAACACTAGAGAAGCTATGTAATTTGTCACAAATAGATCTCTATACTCTATGATATCTGGACCGCCTATTATTGGCACCACCATGTATGAGTTTGCTCAAAAATGTGGGGTAGATAAAAAACCAAACCTAGCTCAACTGTACAAGATTGACAATGCTTGTATTAAGAGTTTCGCCCAAGTGATGGAAGGCGGTAATAGAACCCCATGGATAATGGCAGATTTATTTAAATCTCATAGGTTACAATACAAGGGTTTCCCCAGAAATAATAGATGGAATAGTAACCTTGGGAAACTGATATGCCGTAAAGTGCACTTCTCGTCAGACTTGATGTCTTGGATGGTAGTAGCATATGATGAAATAATGAGGACCTTTGAATACCATAATAATCGATGGGTTTTCAGCATCAAAGTTGAGCATATCGAGGAGGTGTTCAACTTAACGAATTATACAACTTTTTTGGTAGACCAGGTAATCGAACACCAATCTCGTATGTTTATAGATATGGAAGTATTTAAAAGTTTGTTCGATACATATGCAACAATAGATAAAGAATTCCCAATCAACAAAAATGCTTTTAAACCCTGGGTACAATATTTTTATGATATGATAAACATAGTTTTGGGAGTACAAGATCTGAATAGAATAACAAAAAGGATTTTATATTTAGCTGCACAATGCAATTGGGTACATAACACTCTAATTTATGTCTGGGAACTAGAATTGAGTACCCAAATACATAAAGATAGAATTAAGAAGAGTAGTTTTTGAATAGAGGCAGGAGATGCCTTATTTTTCATAGTATTCATTTCTCATTCACCTAATAGCAGGCCAATTGGAATAAACTCGTAAAAGACTAAAATCCATCGACAACCGCTATGTTCAGAATAGATTTTGGAGACTTCATGAAGGATGAACTGACATGGGCTAGTTCTATGATTGTTTCATGGTAGAAATCCATTGGGCCTTAACTGGGTTAGTTCTAGAGAGATTAGGGCTAGGGGTAAAAGCTTTCATTAAAGAAAATGAAATTGGATATTTATTCTTCACAGAGGGCTTTAATTATATCAAATTGTATGGAGTTAAGATCCCTCCTAAGGTGCTACCACAGTACTGCCCATTATCCATAGTAAATTTAGAATTATTTAGAAAAGTGGCAGAGGAGGCTAAGATGATACTGGTAAAGAAATATGGTAAGGTCACCTGGCTCGATGTTCCCTCTCATTTTGGAAATTTTGTATTTGTTGGAAATCCTTCCCTGCTCAAAGGAATGTTTGAGTTGGACAACATGGGATTAGATGAAATATCATGGAGATTCTATGATCCAAAATAAACATACAACAGAGTGATGGAAAAGAGAGAATATGCTCGAATTAAAAAAAAAAAAAAAGATTTTGAAGAAAGTTTATTAGAAGCTATGGAAAAAGGATTAGATTTGCAAAAGGTATGGGATGATTTCCTTCCTAAAATGAGGCAACACAAGAGTTTGTGAAGCCTATGATTACCCACAAAGCTAATAAGGCTTCGAGAAGGTTTAGTAGATGTTGTGGCACCAATTATACCAATAACATGTCGAGCGATTAAAGAAGATCCCCTGTTAGAGTTAATAGAGGAACATGGTATTGATTTAATGGAAGTCACTGTAAAAAATGCAGATATAGTAGAGCAACATGTTGGGTCTTCTGAAAGTCCTCACCTTAGGATAGAAGCATCACCAATCACTTCCTAGGAAGCTTCCCAAACACAAAATATAAATAAATGGAAGGATATTGCAACAACACCAACATAGGAAACCCCCCTCTCGAAAAAAGCCATAGTTCCTATTTTTGACAGGGTTCTAAATATAACAAGTGTAAAGAAATTAGTGCCCATGGCTATCCCTACCACTATAACAATAAAGGGACAAGAGATTAAAATTCCATCAGTAATACAAATGAATCCTAGGAGAACTAGTGGATTGGGTGGCCTCTTTCAAAGTCACTTAGTAAAGAACCAAGAAGAGGTAACTCATGTGGAAAAGAAGAAACCTAGATTGTCTTTACCCTCTACAAAGGTTGTCCTAGAAATAACAGACAAATAGACTACCTTCATTGTTGTAGTTGAGAAAGAATTGTAGTTAATAGCAGATATGAGGAATATGGAAGGATAGTTCATAGAAGAATATAAATCAGAGGCACCTATCTTAGATATTACGAAGATAAATCTTCATGTTCTGTAGGAGCCACTAGTCTTCAGAGTAAATAAAGAAACTAGGGGCTCATCAGTACTAGGGAAAGAAGGTGAAATGGCCAAAGTCATGAAAGCAATGCAAAATCAAGCCATAGATCAATTCATGGGAATAATTACAGATCTAAAGAAACAATTGGAGAAAGAGGGAAAGGAAAAGGTAGAGCTAAAAGCATTAATAAATAAGCAATAGGAAGAATTGGCAAGAAAAGATATTTCAAGTGCACAACCCCCTCCAATGGTGAAAATTCAGGATCATGTATATTATCTTAATGCTATGAAGAAAAATATGTCAATAAGGATAAGAGCTCATGCCAAGGGATTTACTAAAATGTTTAGACAAATAAGGGTGATTCAAATAATTGCTCAAGATATTCTGACCTTGATACAAGAAAGAGAAGATGATTTTGGAATCATTCACCCTACCCTGGATTTTATAGGAGACCATTTTGAAGAGTTACAAGGGCAATAAATAATAACACCTGCTGGTATCAAGATTAAAATCAATTTTGATTTCTTCAAGGCATCCCTATTTGGAGAAAATAGGGGAATATGGATCAATTTGGTGACAAACAAATAACCTGATAAAAGATGCTATAGGGAAATTGGTAGACATTGGCCTATCCTTGGGTCAATGCTTGGAAGCCTTAGACATAGAATAGGTATTCAAATATACCATTGACAAATTTGAGTGTGAACCGGGTGATGAAGGATAAATGATTATGCAAACTACATCTATGATAAATACTATGGAGATGTTACTTTTCCAATATGAAATGAACAGACATGATATTATTGTTCGAAAAAATAGTATTTTGCAAGAAATGAACATGCTGAGGATTGCAACCACATTTGATACAGGAGTTTGGAGATTAATTGATGAACATATTAGATGATTGCAACAAAACCAAAAGGGGAAAAAGGTTAATACCTATAGTCAACAACAGGAAGCAGGTTCATCACAATAGAAAGCTGCACCTACAGAAGGAGTTCCTGTGATAGTAGAAGAAGTTATTAAAGAGAAAGGGGCCTAAAGGGAAACAATTAAAGAGAAGATAATTGAATAAGAAAAAATGGGTTCACCTAACACCACCATAACCAGTTTAATTGAATCTCTACCCTAAAAAAGGCTAAAACCAAGATAGTAAAGGCAGTGGAAACCAAATGTACCAATTTTTGGAGTCTGACCAGATGTTGACAAGTGCAAGGCTAGAAATCAACCAAAAATAACAGAATAAAGAACTAGAGGCTATAAGAAGAGGTATTTGAGGACATATTTTGCATCAAGCAATTAGAGAATAGCAATTTTGCTAAGAGGTATACTTGATTTTCCGATAGTTGTGTGTTGTATTTCCTTTTTGTGTCTATTTTCTTTTATTTATTATTTCTTCCTCCCCTTGCTATGCAGGATCCTATGATATGTGTTGAGCAAGGTGCAGCAAAATAATTGCAAAAGTATTGTCATTGTTGTCAACACAGGCAGATTGATGCAGTTGATGTAGTTCAGAGGTCAGTCAGATCAAGTGTAGTGAATTTCAAGAAAAACAGAGGTGACCCAGATTCAAAAATTGAAAGAAAAAGACAAGGAAGAAAACTGTCGCGATATCGTGACATGTTTTCTATCACGATATCGTGACAAAACAGAGGAGAGAGAAAATGCAAGAAAAATTGTCGCGATTTCGCGACATTGCCGAGGAGAGAGAAAATGCAAGAAAAATTGTCACGATTTCGCGACATTGCCGAGGAGAGAGAAAGTGCATGAAAAATTGTCGTGATTTCATGACATGGCCGAGGAGAGAGAAAGTGAAAGGCAAACTGTCGCGATTTCGTGACATGGCCGAGGAGAGAGAAAGTGAAAGGCAAACTGTCGTGATTTCGCGACATGGCCGAGGAGAGAGAAAGTGAAAGGCAAACTGTCGCGATTTCGCGACATGCTGGCAGAGAAGGAAGCAAGGTGAAAAGATGTCGCAATTTCATGACATAAATGGAGGAAAGGAGCTTGCAATGAAAAGTGTCATGATATCACGACACGTCGGGTTTTCGCGACCCGAAGAGGAGAGAGAATGCTCAGCAACAAAGGTGTAGCGATTTCGTTGCATGTTGAAATGAATGGAAACAAAGGTGTAGTGATTTCGCTGCATGATAGAAATACATGTCACAAAGGTGTAGTGATTTTGCTACAAATAGGAAGTGCAAAAAACAAAGGTGTAGCGATTTCTCTACAAGTGAAAAGGCACAAACAAGAAGATGTAGCGATTTCACTACATGACAAAATGTATGGAAACAAAGGTGTAGCAATTTCGCTACCAGTCAAAATTGCAAAACTGAAATATGTAGCAAGTCGAAAGCACAAGGCACAAAGTTGTCATGATTTCGCTACTGCATAAAGCAAAGATTGTACGAAAGTAGAGAACGTCATGATTTTGCGACATGTTCCATTTTCACGGTTGCTGGCAAAGAAGATTATACGGAAGCAGAGAACGTTGCGATTTCGTGACATGTTCTATTTCTACGGTTGTTGGCAAAGAAGAGTGTACGGAAGCGAAAAGCATCATGATTTCGTGACAAAGCTGAGGATGACGTCAGCAAAATTAAAAATGTCACGATTTTGCGACAGAGTGCAAGGAAAGCTGCTGGAAACTGAAAGTGTCATGATTTCACGACAAGAATGATGATGATGTCAGCAAAAGCTGAAAGTGTCGCGATATCGCGACAAGGTGCAAGGAAAGCTGCTGGAAGCCGGAAGCGTCGTGATTTCACGACATGCTTAAGGATGACGTCAGCAAATGTTGAAAGTGTCGCGATATCACGACAAGGTGCAAGGAAAGCTGCTGGAAGCCGAAAGTGTCATGATTTTGCGACATGCTTAAGGATGACGTCAGCAAATGTTGAAAGTGTCGCGATATCGCGACAAGGTACAGGGAAAGCTTTCAAGAGCCAAAATGGTCACGATTTCGTGACAACAAGGGCATGAATGGTACGGCTACAGAAAGTGTCACGATATCACGACAGGTAACAGTTTGGCGGGTAAAAGCCGAAAAAGCATGCAAGGTGACACGTGTCAGAAAAAGCAGACAGGAAAATCATGCAGCCAGTTACGTAAAAAGTAACTGATGTCAGATCTGCAGTTACAGATTGACAAGTGTTAGTCATGCACTAGAACAGCTGTATATTCTTGATTGAAAAAGCATTCGATGCATCACATATGCAGTTTTGAAAAAGCATTCGAAAATCCGTATTTGAAGAAATTGAACAACCGAATATGAAGGATCAGAAAAGCTTTCGAAAAGACATATTTGTAGCATTTAAAACAGTCGTATTGCAAGGAATCAAATCGCCGTATTGTAGGGTTTTGAATAGTCGTATTGCATGGATTCAATAGCCGTATTGCAGGGTTTCGAATAGTCGTATTGCATGGATTCAACAGCCGTATTACAGGGTTTCGAATAGTCGAAGTGCATGGAATCGAACAGCCGTATTGCATGGATTCGAACAGTCAGAGTATGTGATTCGACTGCATGCAGGATTGAAAGGTTATAAAAAAATAGTCGTAAAAAGAAGATGCCGCTACTGTAAGAGGGAAATTGCTGTAAAAAGAAAGTTAGAAAAGAGACAAGAGAAAAATTAGCAGAGCCGTGAGAGTGTGTAGAGTTGGGTTAATTGCAGACCAGTCAGGGTCGTGCATGAAGTGAAGACATTCTTATGTCGTTTTAAATTGAACAAAATTGCAGTCCAAGTTGGTGCTCCATCTGTTGTAGCAAAAAATTAAGGGGTTGGTGCTCCTTCCAGTAGATTTTGGTAAAGTATTTGTAAAATTGGTATTTTGCAAAGACTATATTTGGATTGGAGTCCAAGCAGTCATTTTTGAGGAGTAGCCAAATTGGTGAACCTCAATATATTGAGTGTTGTGGTGTGCTCTCTTGTTCAATCTGTTTTTCTAGTTTTCAAGTTCTCTTTATTTCATATTAAATGTTGTAGATATAAAAATTAATAGCTACACTAATTCACCCCCCCTCTCAGTGTCATTGTGTGAATATCAATATGAAAGCGTTCAAGAAGCTGAGAATATTTCTAGTCTTATTGAGCCTAGGATTTAAAGACTCTTTTGTTATCATATTGAAATAAGGAGAGTAGGAGATACTTGTTACATCATTTGAACATAGTATTCTTCATTGTATTGATGTATTCTATTGCAAAAAATAGAGTTTAAAGGCATCCTACCCTCTCTGCATGTAATATTTCATAAATCAATACAATTCTAAGTTTTATTCCTATGATTTATTTTTCTTGGTATTGTGTGTCACTGTATAATGGGTTACATTATTTGAACACATTATATATGTTTCTCTCATTGGTTAACACTTATTTTTATTATGATATTCGAATAAGATTAAGAACATCAATTTTTCTCTTCCCCTTATTTCTTTTCATGATAGTATTGTGGTTAAAATGCTATAACAACCCAATGAATCTAGGCACGAGTCTACAAGGAATAACAAATGGTTGTTTTCATGATTGGTCATTTTAATACATATAGTATAATATAAATATGGAGAATGTAATTAGAGTTTTAATCATAGAATTACCGATGGGGTTTTCTTACCCGTTTTGTAGTTTTCCCTTAGCAATATTTGTGTTTAACAGAAAATAAGGTAGGTCAACCAGAGCCTGTAATAGCTCGTTGGTTTCAAATGGATTCTTGTAGGGTGAAAATCAAAATCCTACGGATGCAAGAATCGGTTCCAACAGTTTTTTGGCACTATTGTCGGGGAGAATTTTTACATTCTAAACCTAGATTTTATGATATTATTTTTTAATCAATGGGTGGCCAGTTAGAATAAAGAAACGTTTGTTTTAAATTTTTACATTTTCTACGTTCTTTATTACCCATGTTTTTCAATCTTATTTTCTTTACGTTTCTTGATCTTCTTGAATTTTCTTTTTCTTGATCTTCTTGAAATTTTGGTTTCTTTATTTTCTTGATTTATCCCAAGAACTGACTCATGTGAGGATGAGTGATAATATCAAGCATTCTTGGTAAAAGTACACGTTGTTCTTTCTGCACCTCGGTGCTAGCGGCTCAGCTAGACAAACCCAAAAGAAAAATATAAAAAGGAAAGAACAGAACGTGCTGGAGAACACCAGGAGAAGTGGTAAGGAGCTATTTACAGAACTCGAGAATCCAAAGGTATTTATACAGACCCAGAAAACTCCACTTTTTAAGAATATTGTTTATAATAGTAGACTAAATTCTAGCGGTAAAAGGTACATGAATAAAATTCAGAATACTATTACTACTGATATTCCTGTAGATGAACATTTAAAAACATTAGTAGAAGATATATATGATTATTCTCATTCAAAGGTATATAATGTTAGAAATTTTGGGTACTTTGGGTACATTGCCTTTACTCAAGTATATAAGTTGTCATTGATGTCAAGAAGCTATTGAAGGAATTTGATTTGATGCCAAATAATTTATTTCGATGAAGGTTACGACATAACAGTTTCAAAGGTCTTTTGCAAACCCCAAGCTGACAGGTTCGAGAGAAAGAGCTCACAAAGAAAAGTGTTGCAATTTCGTGACAATTTGCAAGAGGGTTTGTATAGACGAAAAAGTGTAGCGATTTCACGACAGGTTCAAGAGAAAGAGCTCATAGAGAAAAAGTGTCACGATATCACGACATGTCAGGTTTTTGTGACCCAAAGAAAAGAAAAGCGCTAAGGAGAAAAAGTGTCGTGATATTGCAACATGTCAGGTTTTCATGACTCGAAGAAAAGAAAAGTGCTAAGGAGAAAAAGTGTCACGATATCACGACATGTCAGGTTTTTGCGACTTGAAGAATAGAAAAGAGCTAAGGAGGAAAAGTGTCGCGATATCATGACATGTCACATTTTTGCGACTTAAGGAGGAGAGAGAAAACAAGTTAGAAAAGTGTCGCGATATTGTGACATGTCACGATTTCATGACAGGTTACAAGGGAAGCGTACAAAAGCTGAAAGCGTCGTGATTTCACGAAGGGTTGCAAAGAATGCATACAGATGCAAAAAGTGTCGTAATTTCACGACAGGCAAAAAAGAAAGTAGACGGAAGCAGAAGTGTCGTGATTTCACGACAGAAACTGAAAGCAGGTCTTCTATAGGAGAAGTGTCATGATTTTGCGACAAAAGCAGAGAGGAAGGCTATGAAGACAGAAGTTTCATGATATCACGACAAAAGTGAAGATGAATTCTACAGAGGCAAAAGTGTCACGATTTCACGACAAAAGCAGAAATGAGGTCAACGAAGGGAGAAGTGTCACGATATCACGACAAAAGCAAAGATGATGCTGACAAAGACAAAAGTGTCATGATATCGCGACAAGAGCTTAGTTGAAGTTGACAAAGGCTAAAGTGTCACGATATCATGACAAAAGCCAAAAGAAAGTGTACGGTTGCAAAGGTGTCACGATATCGCGAGATGTTATAGTTTCGCTACAAAAGCCACAAAAGAGTTATAGAGGCAGTTGAAGCCGACAAATTTAAATGTGAGCCGACGAAGATTAGGGTTTGCAGCTAACAAAGTTTAGGGTTGTGCAACTAACTAAATATTAGGGTTACAACCGACTAAGATTAAGGTTTTGATCTTGAAAGTGTTATTATAATAGGCAGGTTGTTTTGAAGATTTGGAGGAATTATTAGTTGCGACGTTCAAAGATAGAGCGCAGAGTGAGAAGTTCGATCACTGAGAGCAAAGTGCAAAATTTGATGGAAGTGTGTAGAGTGAGCGAAGAGTCGTGGTGAATTATTCTAAGTGCCACTGTGATTGCATAGAGAGTGCAAAGGTTGAATTTTGACCAAGTGCGACTGTGATTGCGCAAAGAAAGTAGAGGGTGTAGAGAGCACAAAGGGCAAAGACGAACACAGAGTGCTGCTGTATGAGGTCAGAGGTGCACTGGTTCTTTGAGAAGAACCTGAGGATAGATTTGGCAAGTCTTTTAGAAGGCTTGTGTGCAAAGGATTGATTTGTTCAAGTGTTGGACAGATCTGATAGACAAAGAAAGACTTGTACTAGACCGACTGACTATGTTTGGTACAGGTTGCTGAGCTATTATGGACGTGATCATAGAAGGTAAAGGTCTCTCAGGCTAAGCATTGAGGACAGGAGGTCTTCGATGGAAAGGAGTTCCACGTGCTGGAAAGAGGTAGAGGTAGTTGATCTTCTAAGGGATCATTTCTAGAGTAGAGGGGAAGGTATCTCCTTTGAGCAGAGGCTCATAAATCCAGAGCAAAGGGGAAGGTATCTCCTTTGAGTAGAGGCTCATAAATTCTTATTGGGGGAAGGTATCTCCTTTGGGCCGAGGCTCATAAACATTGTAATTGGGAAGGATTCCCAAAGAAATTTGAGATAAATTTTAGAGAAAAGTTTTGTGGATGTAGCCCAGCCATTCTGGGTGAACCATGTTAAAATTTGTGTCACTTTGTGGATGATATTGTGCATTGTTTTGATATTGCTTTGGGTATATTTATTTACTATTTTGAAGTATAAAGGAAAAAGTAAAAAGAGGTCTTATACTTTTCACCCCCATATTAGTATAAGCTTGTGTTCTTCAATTGGTATCAGAGTATGTGCCTTTGGAAAGTTTAACAGCTTAAATGAAAAGCTAGTAAAGAACACAATGGATCATTCAAGTAGCAATGCAACACCTATTCTTGATGGGTCAGATTTTGGTCTTTGGAGAGCAAGGAGGAAGGTTCATCTAATGGCACTTGGTAATGAGATATGGGAAGTGATTGGAGATGAGTACACTATTCCTGTACATGGTCCTAATACTAAAGAAGAAAGGCTTCTACATCATAGCAATTCAAAATTAATGAATGCAATCCTGAAAGGCTTACAAAAAGCAGATCTCACCAAAGTGATTCACTGCAAGACAACTAGTGAAATGTGGAAACAGTTGAAGGTGGTTCATACATGTGATACAAATGTTAGAAAGGCCAAGTTGAGACACTTCAAAGGTATGTTTGAACAACTCTAGATGAATGATGATGAAAATATTAGTGACTACATGCTTCGTATGGATGAGGTTGTTAAATCCATGAAAGAATTAGGTCTTGAGCTTGCTGAAAATGATGTTTGTGATAAGATTTTAAGATCTCTTCCTAATAGATTTAGTGAAAATATTTCTACTATTGAGGAAGCTAAAGATTTGGATAAGTTGAAAAAGGATGAGCTCCATAGTATACTTGCAACATTTGAGTTGAGAACTCAAGTGAAGGTTGATTTCAAGAAAGAGGCGACTTTCAAGGCTACCAAGAAATCCAAGGGTAAACAACTTCAAGATAGTGATGAGTCTTCTAGTGATGAAGAGGCATATTACAGCAAGAAAGGCAAGTTCTCTAGAAAGCACAAAAGCGTGAAAAATATAAGATGTTTCAATTGTGGAAAGTTTGGTCATTATTCGCTACTATTCTCAAGAATGAAAGTGATGAAGATAAACATGATTCTATGAGCAAGGTTTCTGAAAAGCATAAGCATCACAGAAAGAACAAAGATGAGCACAAAAATCAAGGAAATAGGTATTCTCACAAGCACAAGAAGAGTTTCTATCTACACAAAGCAAGTAAGTGTTCTAGTAGTGATAGTGAAAGTTCTTCAGGTGATAATGAAAATGAGATGTTGTTCATATCAGAAAAAGAGGAAGAACTAAAACATAGATTCATTATCATGAAATGTCTTAGATGTGGAAATTTTGGTCACCTTGAGGATGATTGTATAAATAATGATTTGGTTTCCAGTATGTATGAGGATGCTTCAGAAAACTATAAGGAAGATGCTTGTATGGTTTTTGAAAAAGGTAGCACCTCTAGTGATAAGAAATGTGAAAAAGGGTTTGATGATTTGGAAAGCAAACAAATAAAGGATCTTGAAAGTGAACTTATTAATGCTCTTAGTGCTTTGAAAAAGGAAAGAAAGAAGAATGCTAGACTCAAGGATAAGTTAGATGAATGTTGTATGGAGAGAGATGATCTTATAGAAAATCTTGATTTCTCTATAGCTAAGACACAAGAACTCAAGGATGAGTTAGAGTCTAAGGTTCTTGAGTATAGTGAGTTAGAACAGAAAATTGCTTCTTTGAAAGAGGAAACTAAAGAGTACAAGGATAAGCTTTATAGGTTTCAAGATAGCTCCAAAAATGTTAAGTCACTCATCAAAGGTCAAAGAAAGACAACAGATAAAACAGGCCTTGGTTTTGTTAAGCCACACAAGGAACAAGTTGGAGAATCTAGTAAGAGACTCCAAAAGGAAGAGAGTTCTGATGAGGAAAGTATTTCAGATCATGAGTCCTTGAATGATAGATGCATAGAAACAAAAAACAAAATTCAGAATGAGAAGAAGTTTTTAGGACCCAAGAGGTCAAATAAAGGAAAATTTCAAGGCAAATGTTTTGCTTGTCATAAGTTTGGTCACATGGCTTCACATTGCATGGCTCAAGTAAAGAAGGTAAACGACAATTTCAGAAGTGCTAGTTTCTTTCAAGGGTATTTCTACTCTTGTCAATAGTTTGGGCGCAAGGCAATTTATTGCAATGTAAATAACAAGAACAGGTTTGATCAAAATAGGTTTGTGTCGAAACAGGTGGATTCAAATATCTGGTTTACCTCAGAGAAACAACATCGTCAAGTGTTTCAAGTGCAACAATGAAGGTCACATAATCAGATAGTGTAGAGCTGAAATTCCATATTATAGGAACAGGAACAGTGGCATGATCAGGTCCAAGGATCAAGGCATGGACAAGAACAGGGATGAGAACAAGAACAAGAACATTGACAAGAACAAGAATATGGACAAAGAGTTGAAGAGAAGGCCTGAAAAGGAAGTTATAAACGCTGATGATGATCAGTGCCTAATGGGATTTTTAATCCCACCCTAGAATTAATCACCTCATCAGGAGGTGGGGGAGGGACTAAGCTAAGAGGCTCATTCTTAGTCCCGAGCCCCAAAGGTGACCCTTTGCCATTGATGACAAAGGGGGAGAGATATGAGTAAGGGGGAGAGCTTCAAAGTGAAGAGGAAAGCTTCAAGTCAGGGGGAGAAAATCTTCAAAGGATGTTGGTCAGTTGTTAGCACAGTTGGTTTCATTTTTGGCTCTTGAGAAGTGTTTTCAGTAAAGGTTTGCCATCAATGACAAAGGGGGAGATTATTGGAAATTTTGGGTACTTTGGGTACATTGCCTTTGCTCAAGTATATAAGTTGTCATTGATGTCAAGAAGATTTTTAAGGAATTTGATTTGATGTCAAATAATTTATTTTGATGAAGGTTACGGCATAACAGTTTCAAAGGTCTTTTGCAAACCCCAAGTGATAGAGAGAAAGAGCTCGCAAAGAAAAGTGTCACGATTTCGTGAAAATTTGCAAGAGGGTTTGTACAGATTAAAAAGTGTCACGATTTCATGATAGGTTTGAGAGAAAGAGCTCACAGAGAAAAAGTGTCACGATATCATGACATGTCGGGTTTTTGTGACCAAAGAAAAGCGCTAAGGAGAAAAAGTGTCGCGATATCACGACATGTCGGGTTTTCATGACCCAAAGAAAAGAAAAGCACCAAGGAGAAAAAGTGTCACGATATCGCGACATGTCGAGTTTTTGTGACCCGAAGAATATAAAAGAGCTAAGGAGGAAAAGTGTCGCGATATCTCAACATGTCGCATTTTTGCGACTTAAGTAGGAGAGAGAAAACAAGTTAGAAAAGTGTCACGATATCGTGACATGTCGTGATTTCACGACGGGTTACAAGGAAAGTGTACAAAAGCTAAAATCGTTGCAATTTCACCACGGGTTGCAAAGAATGCGTACGGATGCAGAAAGTGTCACGATTTCGCGACAAGTAGAAAAGAAAGCAGACAGAAGCAGAAGTGTCATGATTTCGTGACAAAAACTGAAAGTAGGTCTTCTATAGGAGAAGTGTCACGATTTTGTGACAAAAGCAGAGAGGAAGGCTATGAAGACAGAAGTTTCACGATATCAAGACAGAAGTGAAGACGAAGTCTGCAGAGGCAGAAGTGTCACGATTTTGTGACAAAAGCAAAAAGGAGGTCAACAAAGGGAGAAGTGTCGCGATATCGTGACAAAAGCAAAGTTGATGCTGATAAAGATAGAAGTGTCACGATATTGTGACAAGAGCTTAGTTGAAGTCGACAAAGGCTAAAGTGTCATGATATCGTGACAAAATACAAAAGAAAGTGTATGGTTGCAAAGGTGTTGCGATATCGCGACATGTTGTAGTTTCGTGGCAAAAGCTACAGAAGAGTTACAGAGGCAATTGAAGCTGATAAAGTTAAATGTGAGCCGACAAAGATTAGGGGTTGCAGCTGATGAAGTTTAGGGTTGTGCAACCGACTAAAGATCAGGGTTACAGTCGACTAAGATTAAGGTTTTGATCTTGAAAGTGTTATTATAAAAGGCAGGCTATTTTGAAGAGTTGGAGGAATTGTTAGTTGCGACGTTCAAAGATAGAGCGTAGAGTGAGGATTTTGATCATCGAGAACAGAGTGCAAAATTCGATCGAAGTGTGCAAAGTGAGCGAAGAGTCATGGTGAATTATTCTAAGTGCCACTGTGATTGCATAGAGAGTGCAAAGGTTGAAGTTCGACCAAGTGCGGCTGTGATTGCGCAAAGAGAGAAGAGGGCGTAGAGAGCACAAAGGGCAAAGACAAATGCAGAGTGCTGTTGTATGAGGTCAAAGGTGCACTAGTTATTTGAGAAGAACCTGAGGACAGATTTGGCGAGTCTTTGAGAAGGGTTGTGTGTAGAGGATTGATTTGTTCAAGTGTTGGACAAATCTGACAGACAGAGGAAGACTTGTACTAGATCGAATGACTGTGTTTGGTACAAGTTGCTGAGCTACTATGGATGTGATCATAGAAGGTAGAGGTCTCTTAGGCTAAGCATTGAGGACAGGAGGTCTTTGGTGGAAAGGAGTTCCACGTGCTGGCAAGAGGTAGAGGCAGTTGATCTTCTGAGGGATAATTTTTAGAGCAGAGGGGAAGGTATCTCCTTTGAGTAGAGGCTCATAAATTATGATTGGGGGAAGATATCTCCTTTGGTCCGAGGCTCATAAACATTGTAATTGGGAAGGATTCCCAAAGAATTTTGAGATAAATTTTAGAGAAAATTTTTGTGGACGTAGCCCAGCCATTCTAGGTGAACCACGTTAAAATTGGTGTCACTTTGTAGATGATATTGTGCATTGTTTTGATATTACTTTGGGTATATTGCTTTACTATTTTGAAGTATAAAAGAAAAAGTAAAAACAGGTCTTATACTGTTCACCCCCCCTCTCAGTATAAGCTTGTGTTCTTCATATAATCCATCAGTTTACGTTCAAGCTGCCCAGACCCATACCACCGTAGGTACTACATCTATGAAATTAAATTCTATAGTAGCAATGGCTCAGGGTAATGTTCATTTGTGGAGAACTAACAGATATAGGCCTTTTGTGTTACCAATAAATTTAAATGCCTTACCCAGTAAAGCTCACAAATACCTCCCTAAGTTTTTAGGAAATAGTGCAGTAACTGGAGAGGATCATATCAAAAGTTTCTTATATGCAATGGATAGTCTAGAAGTTGAACATGAAGATGTAGTATTAAGATTGTTTCTACAGACTTTAGAAAAATATGCTAGAGAATGGTTTAATTCCCTTCCTAACAATGATATCCCAGACTTCACCAAAATGGAAGAGGTGTTCCTAAAGAAGTATGGTGAAAGGAAAAATGAACAATCATTGTTAACCGAGCTAGCCACTATGAAGAAGAAAGAAAATGAGGTTGTTAGTGATTTTAACAGAAGATTTTCAAAAACAAGAAACAAAATCCCTGCCAACCTCGGGCCTAGTGATATTCAGTCTATTTGTTTTTATAAGAATGCTTTTCAAGGAGAGTTTAACTATGAATTAAGGCAAGAACAAGCCACTACCATTGATGGTTGTATGGAAAAAGCAATGGATATAGAAAGAAATATGCTTGACAAGTGGTAAGATGAAGCCTTATTCTTTAGAGGTTAACATGCCTGAGAGAAAACCTAAGAGAGTGGCTTTTGATATACAAAGAAGAACTAAAATTGATCCTGTGGAGAAGTTGACTAGTCAAATGATAGAAATGTTCAACAACATGAGTAACAGGTTAGCAAGAATTGAAAGAAATGGAAATAACGGTGAATCTTCACAGACAGAGCGACCACATATTGACAACCATCCCCCCTTTAAGAAAAATTACAATAAGAATTGGGGAAACAACAATGGTTTTGAAGAAGGGAATAGGAATAGGGGTAATGGGAATAACAACTGGAAAAACAGAGATTCTGACAGGGATCAGAACAATGTCCCTAACCCAATGCCATCTGCCAATGTAGCTGAAGGTTTTCCTTATTTTTGCTCTACTTGTGATGCACCCCATAACCCTGATGCATGTGGAATACACCTAAGTGATCAACGTAATGTAGATATGCATGCAGAATCAGAAGAGGATATAAGAATCAATGCATGTTGGTCCATTGAAGATGAATCCAGAGAAAGGTTGTTTGAAGAAGACATGGATAAATATGCTTCAAATCATCATCCTCAGATCTTAGTAACTGAAGGAACTAAAATCTTGCAGAAATCACATGAGTCAAGATATGATAAGATGAAGCAAGGGAAATTGATCCCCACTGCTCAAGAGGTTGAAGAATTAGAGGCAACCCATGTTTTAAATTTAAGGAATAGAACAGTCCCTGAAAGAACAGAGAAATTATCTACAAATGAAACAAGAAGATAAACTTTCACCAATAAAAATATCAGTAAAGAGAAAACTGATAGGAACCCTAACAAGATTACTCCCGAGGTAATAGAATCAATGGAAGAAGTTCCCAAAGAAGAAAGTAATAAACCATTGGATATAAAGAAGATAGAATTTGATGTTGGGTCAGAACTTAGTAAGCAAAAAGTTAATATCACATTTGGTGAACTTATGAAAGTTCAAACATACAGAGAACAAGTATGTAGAGCTTTTGGATTAGTAGAGCAGAAAGAAGACCCTACTTGTCATGTTGCTAGACAAAATCAACATGATACAAGATCACCATCTTCTGTCAGACCCTTCTACGTGTCATTAAGATATAATTCAGATGAAGGGGAAATATATGTGATTCATAATTGCATGCTCGATAGTGGAGCTTCACATAATATCATGCCTAAGCTAATAGTTGACCAAATGGGATTAATCTGTACTAGAGATTCTGCTCCTATTTCTGTAATGGACAGTAGACAAATTCCCTATGTAGGGGTGATAACTGGATTATTAGTTTTCCTAGACCAACACCCCAAAAAGGGCATTGTCATGGACATAGTAGTAGTTGATGTTGACCCATTCTTCTCACTTTTACTCAGTAGGCATTGGGTAGAACAACTAGGGGGATCAATACAACTAGACTGGTCTTATGCTACCATCCCCATATCAGATAAGGAGAATATAATTTTGAGAAGGGAACCATTCAAAAAACATTCTGTAGAGTTAATTCAAATAGATGAAACCATGATTAACTTAGTTAACTCTATGGAAGAAAAAGGGATGGGAGTCTATTCAATATGGCACAACCCATTCCTGGTGGAAGTACCAGATGCAAAGAACATGGATCCAAAAGATATGAGAATAACTGATGTTGAATCAAACCGAGTATTAACCCAAGAAATGTGGACCATGTCATTTTATGGGGCTAAATCCCAATCTGGAGTAGGTGCAGGTGTAAATTTGACTGATATTAAAGGAAACTACCTTAGCATCCCTTACAGATTGCAATTTCCTTGCACAAACAATGTAGCTGAGTACGAAGCTTTACTATTAGGGCTAAGGAAAGCAAAAGAGTTAGGTATTAACTACTTAACTATAACAGGGGATGCAAAACTTATTATACTACAAATCAAAGGTAAATATCAGACCAAGCATCCTAGACTTAAGCAATATAGAAATGCAGT
The DNA here is from genome assembly GCA_028583015.1 of Wollemia nobilis. NCBI lineage: Eukaryota > Viridiplantae > Streptophyta > Pinopsida > Araucariales > Araucariaceae > Wollemia > Wollemia nobilis. The sequence goes on from JAQPPZ010001965.1 coordinate 431,114, forward strand.
ACTGGAAGAAATTGATAAATTTTTGGCTTTCAATATTTCATATATTCCTAGAGAACAAAATCATGTTGCAGATATTTTAGCTATAAATGCCTCAGGTCTAGATCACCCAGAGATAACTACAGAATATATGGATAGATTCCCAACTATTTCAGTCTACAAACCTTCTATGCCAGATAACATAGTCTATCTTCAGGTCTTTCAAGATGATATAGATATTAAGGATTTTATGACTTTGCAAAATCAGTATGCAGATGTAATCTGTGATGAAAAAGATGAAGAAAAGCTAAAAGATCAAATAGGAGAGCCAGTAGAAGTAATCCAGTTGAAAACTAATAGAATACCCAAAGGATTGGTGTCTCTTGAAAGCCTATTTGATGACTTTGACAAAGCTTATAAACCTATACGTAGAGAAGTGATATCTGAGGATATTAATATTGGCTCAATGAAAGAACCCAGAATAGTGAAAGTAGACATGGCCTTACCTGCTAAAGAAAAGGCTGGATATATCAGTTTCTTAAAAAAGAACAAAGAACATTTTTCTTGGACTTATGAAGACCTCAAAACCTTCAAGACAGACGTAATGACTCACATAATACCTTTGAAGGAATATTCCAAGCCATTCAGATAGAAACAAAGGAAATACAATCCAACTCTGCACCCAGTAATGCAAAAAGAGGTACAAAAATTGTTGGACTCCAAGATAATAAGAAAAGTAAGATTTTCCTCCTGGATATCCAACTTAGTACCAGTTAGGAAAAAGAATGGGGACATTAGACTCTGCGTGGATTTTAGAAATTTAAACAAGAGCTCACTAAAAGACAATTACCCATTGCCTAACATGGAACAACTACTGCAAGCAATAGTAGGTTCAACTAGATTGTCCCTGTTAGATGGATTTTTAGGGTACAATCAAATTTTGATAAATCCAGAAGATAGACACAAGGCAACATTCACCACACCCTAGGGCACATTTGAATATTTAAGAATACCTTTTGGATTGATGAATGCAGGTGCTACTTTCTAGAGAGCGATGGACTTTGCTTTCAAAGGATTAATGTTCAAAATTGTAGTAGTGTACTTAGATGATATCATAGTTTTTTCTAAAAATCTAGAAGATCATCTAGAACATTTGACTGTAGTTTTTGCCCGATGCAAGGAATTTGGAATCTCTCTAAATCCAAAAAAATGCATATTCGAAACTACACAAGGAAAATTGCTAGGTCATATAGTTTCATAAAAGGGGATAAGCATTGATCCAGAAAGGATAGAAGCCATTTCTAAAATTCCCCCACCCAAGAATCTAAAAGGAGTAAGGTCATTCTTTGGAAAAATAAATTTTATCAGAATATTTGTCCCAAATTTTGTAGAAATGACCAAACCCATAAATGATATGGTGAAGAAAACTGGAGAAATAAAATGGACAATAGAAAATATGGAAACATTTAACAAGATCAAAGAAGCCATATCAACCACTCCAGCTTTAAGTTGCCCTGATTATGCAAAGGATTTTAATATCTATTCATATGCGTCTGAACACTCTATTGCTGCAGTTATTTCATAGAAAGATAATGAAAATAATGAAAGGCCAATAGCCTTTATGAGCTCAGGACTAAAAGGAGCAAATCTTAAATACACCCTGCTAGAAAAACATGCCTATGCAGTCATCCAATATTTAGAACACTTCAAAGGTATATTTGGCTCAAACAAAGTTTACTATTGTATTCCCTTTATAGCAATAAAAGATATCTTTTCTCAATCAGAGCCATTGGGAAGACCAACAAGATGGATGGTAAAACTTTTGCAATACGATGTTGAATTCAAAATAGTTAAAATAGTCAAAGGGCAGGGTTTAGCTAAACTGTTGGCTAACAAAGAAGAAGCAGGATCTGAAAATATTCTCACCATAGATCAGACATATGATGACAGAAGAATAAAAAATGAAGAATGTAAATGGTATGAAGAAATATTGTCATACTTACAAACGTTGTCTTTTCCCAGAGATATGTCAATAAACAGAATGAGGTCAGTCAAACTTCAAGCTCAGAAGTATTATATACAAAATGGAGTATTATATTGGAAACATCCTGATGGAGTATTATTAGTCTGCTTATATGAAAGAGAAGTCCCAAAAATAATTAATGAATTTCATAATGGTTTCTATGGAGGACACTTTGCTCCAAGAGCTACAACTAATAAAATCATGAGAGCAGGATATTATTGGCCATCCCTTTTTAAGGATGTATATAAATATGTTAGGAATTGTCATAACTGCCAAGTTTTTATAGGGAAAAAGCATCTACCAACCATGCCCCTCAAGCCAGTAATTATTGAAGCACCTTTTGCTCAATGGGGTATTGACCTGATTGGAGAGATCAAGCCTAATTCATCTGGCCAGCATAAGTGGATCATAACTACAATAGATTACTTCACAAAGTGGGTGGAAGTTGCACCTTTGAGAACATCTACAACTATTGCAGTCATCAGATTCATAGAAGAAAACATCTTGACCAGGTATGGAGTTCCTAAAAAGCTTGTAACTGATAATGCTCAATATTTTGTGTCATATGAAATGGTAGAATTTTGTGCTGAATATGGAATTGAATTATCTCATTCTGCCAATTATTACCCCCAAGGAAATGGTTTAGCTGAGTCATCAAATAAAAATGTAATAACAAGAATAAAAAGGTCATTAGGCAAAAACAAAAGGGGATGGGACAGTGAACTTAAATTTGCTTTATGGGCTGATAGGTTGTCTATTAAAAGAAATACAAGAAGAACCCCCTATGAGATGGTTTATGGAGAAAAAGCCCTACTGCCCCCAAAAATGGAAAAAATGGCACTTTCCCTTTTATTGCAAGATCATGAAAACCCTGATCCCATTCAGAGAAGGCTTGACCAAATTGTCTTGTTAGAAGAACAAAGAAGAGAGACCCTCAATAGAATGATGGAACAAACCCAAAAAATTGTAAAATTGTTTAATAAGAAAGCCAAGGGTACTCCTTTTTCTCAAGGAGATATAGTCATCTATTGGGATCCTAAAAATGATAAGCATGGTGAAAAGGGTAAGTTTGAACCTAAATGGATTGGCCCATACCAAATTGCCCATGTTATCAGTCAGAATACTTACAAGCTACAGAATTTGCAGGGAGAAATAATGGCTATCCCTATTAATGGCCAACACCTCAAAATGTACAATCCCTGTTGAAGGTGTACTTTACAAAAAAAAATAAAAAAATAGAAAAACAAAAATCCAAAAACAGAGTGGTGAATTTTGTTTAGTAGTTAAGCTTCCCTTTTGTTCTTGAATAATTTTGAGTTTACTGTACACATGATATCTTAGTTTGATGAGTATATCTAACTGTTTATTCCACCAAAGACAATAAGAAAAAAGGGGATTTATTTTAGATGTTGATGAGGTTTACAATTCTTTCAAATATGAGTGTTTATGTAATAGTTGTTTGATATGAGATAAAACAGATAGAAAACAAAGTTGATTGAAACATCATGTCAAGCCTCACATTACAAATGATACTTAAGGTGACTTCAAAGGTCCGAAGAACTGAGTTATCTTTGAGAGGGTAGTTGAGCCAAAAATCATTACACTCATATTTTATAGCTAGAAACTAATCCTCAACTCAGGCATACTTATTGCACAATTTGCTTATATATCCAAACACTTCTCTCACGAGAAAGAAAAATAAAAAATAAAGTAAAACTGAGTCACTGCCTGAGATATCTTGGAAAACCTCTACCGAAGCTATAGACGCTTGACTGGCAGTAGGGTAAAACTAATATGGGATTAGAAGCAACTCCACCGAGGCTATAGACGCCTGACTAGTAGTGGAGCCCTATAGAATGGTGAAAATTTTTAAAGAGTGAAATCACATATTAGGCTTGGCTATTTTGCTCAGATATGGTAAAGTTCTGAAAGATTTAGAAATCCAAAAAAGAATGCACAAACACACACATGGGCAAAAATATGATGAAACAAATGGCTGTGACAAAATCTGTGTAATCATATCTTATGACTTAGCTAAAACAAGCATTACAATATTTCAAAATAAAACTCATTGATTTCTAAAATTTCTAACCTTTGTTTCCAAATTGAATGAAAAGGGATCTATAGTTTTTCATACTCTACTTGCTTTGATATCATGTTGTTCATACAGTTTTTTAGTATATATAAAAAAAAAGGAGAAGAGCTAAAAAGTTTTCTTTTATGTATTTCAAGTTTTACTTAGCAAGTCAAAGATGTTAAAATTTTGTTCAAATTTTTGCGAATAAAACCGAGAGATTCTGGAATTCTCAAGAGCCTCAAGTTTTTAGCACCTTGTCCCAGTCAGAGCCTATGTTGGAGCCAAATTTGACTCAACTTTGAAACCCCCAAATTTAAATTTTTGGTTTCAATCAAAGTATCCATAATGTTGGTCGCTTCTTCAAATTAGTGTGAGTATCTAAGTTTTTCACTGAATTGGTTTGATGAGTCTAAAATCTTGGTCATTGATTAGGTAGACACCCTTTTAATAATTGCTTAATTATCTTAATGAGGGTTATGGCAAGTTTTATTAATAATTGAACTTCATAAGTAAAGCCTCCCTAAGGTCTAAATCCAATGTTAAAACATAAAGACCTAAGATCCAAAAGTTTATCACTAAGGATTAAATAAATCATTATACCCTAAGGTCCAAATAGCTTTATACTTTAAAAAGAGGGTCAAATAAATCATCGTGGTCTAAAAACCAAAATTCAAAAGTGCTAGCCTAAGGTTAAAATCAAAATTTAATTAAAACTTAAGGGTATGCACCCCAATAGACTAACAAACGAGCACCTTAGATTTAATCCAAGGGCCGCGCTTGATCCAAAGGTAATCGGACGATAACGCGTTAATAAGATCAACCAAGAGATAAGTCAAAATTCAAAACCATGGTCAAAAGTAAATAAATCACATCTTAGGCTTAATAAGATGATAGCGCATCTTTAAAATCCAATCCAACGGTTGCACGCTTATCAAAGAGTCAAAAATTTAAAAGAAGTCAACATGGGTCAAGCTTTAAATTAAATAGTGAGCAAGTTCAACCGATCAGACGATAGCGCCCAAGCAATGTTTGATCTAACGATAGTGCCAGATTCAAGTAAATCATGTATTAAAATTAACGTTAAAGGTCCGCGTCCCCTTTGGAATAACTATCGAGCAAGTTAGGAATATCGGACGATGACGCTCGATCGAGATTCAATCCGATGGTGACGCTCCCATAAAAGATGCTTTTAAAAGGTAAAAGTCCTCATATGATTAATTAAAACATTAAACAAGATTAATAAGGGTATAACACATTGAATAATCTCCCCCCTTTCAACTTAATCAAGGTTAACATTATTTACCCCAAAGTAACTAACCCACAAGTTGAAGAAAATCGACGACCGCGCAAACATCTATCAAGATCCAATGGCTGCACAAAAACTAAAAGATGGTAAGATCTTCGAAGGCAAAGGTAAAACATTAAGTAATTAGCAAGGGTCTAATACATTGGATAATTACCCCCTTTTGGCTTAATCATGATTAATCAAAATCAAAGGTTTTTGGTTTTTAGATATATAGCATGCATCTACAGGAGATCTAACGATGACGCTCATCTATCCCTAGATCCAATGGTGTGCGTAGAGATGATCAGAGGTTAGTCTAAACATGATTATTTCAAATGATTGATTAATTAATCCAAGGTACGTATGGTTTTCCCCTTTTATTAAAAACTATGTGCATATATATATATCCAACGATAGCGCTCTCATCGTGAGATGATCCTAGTAAAAAATGGTTTTTGCTAAAATTAATTTATAATAATTATGTAACATTAAAATTAATATTAACTAAGTTAATAAATGATTAATACACCACATTATCAAAGGACCAAACAAATAAGGTACATGTAGACTAACTATTGTGTAGGTCCTAGGACATCAACGAATGTGCTTCATCTCAAATCAATATGATGATAGTGCACAAGCCAAAGAGTTAAGTGATGAATCAACTATCGAGATCTAACGATAGCGCTTCATTGAGATAAAAGACATCCAACGATTGCACTTGATCACATTTGACTTAAGGAAAAAGGGAAACCTTCGAGGCAATAAAAGTCGTCACTCACACCAAGAACCAGATCTTGTAGAAATCCCAAGGGAGATCACTGCCTAAATGAAATATAATCAATCCCAAGGATTTAGTTACCATTCGAACCTGAGGTGGCATAAGATTTAAAAAGAAAGTCATCCCAGTGGCACCTATCAGTTCCACGTCCGATAAAAAGGTTCCCAATGACCAATAGCAGAGGTTTATAAATGATTACAGGCACACAAATCAAAAAGGCCTGGGGCACATAAGATAAAAGACATTACTCACCATAAACTCTCAACTCCAAGAAAAATATGCAATGGTAGATTTTCGTTGGTCGATTTTGAACAGCAGTTGGTGACATCGGGTTGATGACAAAACGTGTGAATTTATCAGACTCATTCCACCACCCTGTATATGAACCCATAAAAATAGTCGAGGCTACTACCCTGGTAATCTAAGAGCGAAGGTTGATACACAGGAGGTACAAAGAGAAGAAAGTTTTCAAGTATCACAGAAAGACCTTACCTACTACATTAAGAACAATGGCATCATGGGGAGATGTTTTCATACCCGTAGACACTAGAGAAGCCATGCAATTCATCACAAACATATCCCCATACTCTGTGATCTCTAGACCGCCTGTTCTCGGTACCACCATGTATGAGTTTGCTCAAAAATGTGGGGCAGATAAAAAACCAAACCCAGCTCAACTATACGAGATTGACAATGCCTGTATCAAGAGTTTCACCCAAGTGATGGAAGGCGATAACAAGACCCCATGGATAATGGCGGATTTATTTCATAAAGCTCATAGGTTACAATACAAGGGTTTCCCTAGAAATAACAGATGGAACAATAACCTTGGGAAACTGATATGCCCAAAAGTGCACTTCTCCTCAGACTTGATGGCTTGGCTGGTAGTAGCATATGATGAAAGAACGAGGACCTTTCGAGACCACAAGAATCGATGGGTGTTCAACATCAAAGTCGAGCATATCCAGGAGGTGTTCAACTTAACGAATTATACCACTTTTCTGGTAGACCAGGTAATCGAACACCAATATCGTATGTTTACAGATATGGAAGTCTTTAAAAGTTTGTTCGATACATATGCAACAATAGATAAAGAATTCCCAATCAACAAAAATGCTTTTAAACCTTGGGTACAAGATTTTTGTGATATGATAAACATAGTTTTGGGAGTATAGGATCTGAATAGAATAACAAAAAGGGTTTTATATTTAGTTGCACAATGCAATAGGGCACATAACACTCCAATTTATGCCTGGGAACTGGAATTGAGTACCCAAATACATAAAGAAATGATAGAATTAAGAAGAGCAATTTTTGAACAGAGGTAGGAGATGCCTCGTTTTTCATAGTATTCATTTCTCATTCACCTAATAGCGGGCCAATTGGGAGAAGAAGCCCATAAAAGAGTAAAAGCCATCGACAACCCCTATGTTCAGAATAGCTTCTGGAGACTTCACGAAGGATGAACTCACATGGGCTGGTTCTGTGATCGTTTCATGGTAGAAATCCATTGGGCCTTAACTGGGTTAGTTCTAGAGAGATTAGGGCCAGGGGTAAAAGCCTTCATTAAAGAAAAGGAAATTGGAGATTTCTTCTTCATAGAGGGTTTTACTTATATCAGATTGTATGGAGCTAAGATCCCTCCTAAGGTGCTACCACAGTACTGCCCATTATCCATAGCAGCTTTAGAATTATGCAGACAGGTGGTAGAGGAGGCTAAGATGAGACTGGTAAAGAAACATGGTAAGGTCCCCTGGCTCGATGTTCCCTATCATTTTGGAGATTTTGTATTTGTTGGATATCCTTCCCTGCTCAAAGGAATGTTTGAATTGGACAACATGGGATTAGATGAAATATCATGGAGATTCTATGACCCAAAAGGAACATACAACAGAATGATGGAAAAGAGAGAATATGCTCGAATAAAACATCGGGAAGACGCTTTTGAAGAAAGCTTATTAGAAGCTATGGAAAAAGGATTAGATTTGCAAAAGGTATGGGATGATTTCCCTCCCAAAATGAGGGGCAACACACAAGTTTGTGAAGCCTATGATTACCCCACAGAGTTAAGAAGGCTTCGAGAAGGTTCAGTAGATGTTGTGGCACCAATTATACCAATAACAGGCCGAGCGATCAAAGAAGACCCCTTGTTAGAGTTAATAGAGGAACAGGGTATTGATTTAATGGAAGTCACTATCAAAACTATAGATATAGTAGAGCAACAGGTTGGGCCTTCGAAAGTACTCACCTCAGGATAGAAGCAGCACCAAGCACTTCCCAGGAAGCTTCCCAAACACAAAATATAAATAAAGGGAAGGAGATTGCAACAACACCAACTCAGGAGTCCCCCCTCTCGGAACAAGCCATAGTTCCTATTTTTGACAGGGTTCTAACTGTAACAAGTGTAAAGAAATTAGCGCCCATGGCTATCCCTACCACTATAACAATAAAGGGACAGGAGATTAAAATTCCATCAGTAATACAAATGAATCCTAGGAGAACTGGTGGATTGGGTGGCCTCTTTCGAAGTCACTCAGTAAAGAAACAAGAAGATGTAACTCATGTGGAAAAGAAGAAACCCAGATTGTCTTTACCCTCTACAAAGGTTGTCCTGGAAAGAATAGATGAACAGACTACCTTCACTGCTGCAGATGAGCAAGAATTGCAGTTAGTAGCAGAGATGGAGAATATATAAGGACAATTCATAGAATAATATAAATTAAAGGTGCCTATTTCAGATATTGTGGAGATAAATCTTCCTATTCTGCAGGACCCACTAGTCTTCAGAGTAAATAAAGAAACTGGGGGCTCATCGGTACTAGGGAAAGAAGGTGAAATGGCCAAAGTTGTCAAAGCAATGCAAAATCAAGCCATAGATCAATTCATGGGAACAATTACAGAGCTAAGGAAACAATTGGAGAAAGAGGGAAAGGAAAAGGTAGAGCTAAAAGCATTAATAAATAAGCAACAGGAAGAATTGGCAAGAAAAGATATTTCAAGTGCACAACCCCCTCCAATGGTGAAAATTCAGGATCATGTATATTATCTTAATGCTATGAAGAAAAATATGTCAATAAGGATAAGAGCTCATGCCAGGGGCTTTACTAAAATGTTCAGACAAATAAGGGTGATTCAAATAATTGCTCAAGAGATTCTGACCTTGATACAAGAAAGAGAAGAGGATTTTGGAATCATTCACCCTACCCTGGATTTTGGAATCATTCACCCTACCCTGGATTTTATAGGAGACCATTTTGAAGAGTTACAAGGGCAAGAAATAATAACACCTGCTGGTATCAAGATTCAGATCAATTTCGAGTTCTTCAAGGCAGCCCTGTTTGGAGCAAATAGGGGAAGATGGATCAATTTGGTGACTGAAACAAATAACCTGATAAAAGATGCTACAGGGAAATTGGCAGACATTGGCCTATCCTTGGGTCAATGCTTGGAAGCCTCAGACATAGAAGAGGTATTCAAAGATACCATTGATATATTTGAGTGTGAACCGGGTGATGAAGGAGAAATGATTAGGCAAACTACATCTATGATAAATACTGTGGAGATGTTACTTTTCTAGTATGAAAGGAACATGCCTGATATTGTTGTTCAGAAGAATAGAATTTTGCAAGAAATGAACATGCTGAGGATTGCAGCCACATTTGATATAGGAGTTTGGAGATTAATTGATGAACATATTAGATGGCTGCAACAAAACCAAAAGGGGAAAAAGGTTAATACCTACAGTCAACAACAGGAAGCAGGTTCATCACAACAGAAACCTGCACCTACAGAAGGAGTTCCTGTGACAGTAGAAGAAGTTGTTCAAGAGAAAGAGGCCCAAAGGGAAACAATTGAAGAGAAGACAATTGAAGAAGAAAAAGTGGGTTCACCTAACACCACCATCATCGGTTGAATTGAATCTCTATCCTAAAAAAGGCTAAAACCAAGACAGTAAAGGCAGTGGAAGCCAGCTGTACCAATTTTTGGAGTCTGACCAGATGCTGACAGGTGTAAGGCTAGAAATCAACCAAAAATAATAGAATCAAGAACCAGAGGCTATAAGAAGAGGTAACTGAGGATAGATTCTGCATCAAGCAATTAGAGAATAGCATTTTTGCTAAGAGGTATACTTGAGTGCCCGGTAGTTGTGTTGTTGTATTTCCTTTTTGTGTCTATTTTCTTTTATTCATTCTTTCTTCCTCCCCTTTCTATGTAGGATCCTATGATAGGAAAGCGTTCAAGAAGCTGAGAATATTTCCAGTCTTATTGAGCCTAGGATTCAGAGACTCTTCTGTTATCAGATTGAAATAAGGAGAGTAGGAGAGACCTGTTACATCATTTGAACAGAGTCTTCTTCATTGTATTGATGTATTCTATTGAGAAAAATAGAGTTTAAAGGCATCCTGCCCACTCTGCATGTAATATTTCATAAATCAATACAATTTTGAGTTTTATTCCTATCATTTCTTTGTCTTGGTATTGTGTGTCACTGTATAATGGGTTACATTATTTGAATGCATTATATACGTTTCTCTCATTGGTTAACTCTTGGTTTTATTACGATATTCGAATAAGATTAAGAACGCCAATTTTTCTCTTCCCCTTCTTTCTGTTCATGATAGTATTGTTGTTAAATTGCTATAACAACCCAATGAATCTAGGCACCGGTCTACATAAGGCATAACAAATGGTTGTTTTCATGCTTGGTCATTTTAATACATATAGTATAATATAAATCTGGAGCGTGTAATTAGAGTTTTAATCATAGAATTACCGTTGGGGTTTCCTTACCCATTCTGTAGTTTTCCCTTAGCAATATTTGTGTTTAACAGAACATGAGGTAGGTCGACCAGAGCCTGTAATAGCTCGTTGGTTTCAAACGGATTCTTGTAGCATGACAATCGAAATCCTACGGATGCAAGAATCGGTTCCAACAGAATGAAAATCTAAAATAAAAAGAGTTGATTAAAACTCTAAAAAAAATAGGGATTGATACAAGAGAATCAATTGAATCATCTTTAAAAATAGTGTTTCATTTGGTATGCAATATTGACATTGCAAGTTCATCTAATTCAATAATTTTTTATGATACTCTAAGTGAATGTTCAAAAGATACTGAACAATATAAAGATTATAAGAGAACTATATCAATGAAGCACATGATCTAGAGGTCAAAGACAAAGAAAAAGTTTAAGTTATTCATGCACATGAACCTAGAGTCAAAGAAAAAGCTTAAGTAGTTTGTGATCCAAATCATAAAAACACAAAGACTGTAGATCTAAAGAATGAAGATGAAAAAAAACTCAAAGCGAAACTCAAAGAAGCTGAAGATGAATCTCAAACAGAGGTTCATGAACAATAAAATGTTACTTGAAAATTGAAAATAAAGATAAAGATCGAAGATTAAAGTTTTCCATAACCAAATAATGTAATATAGGGGGTGTTGAGAAATATTACATTATTTGGTACATGTTAATGCACCCTTGTGGTATGTTCATGGTACAATTATAAATATGTAATAGATTAAGGTTGAGTCTTTAGTTTAGATGTGTGATTTATATTCCCCCTTCATGTAAATGTCGATGTGCAGGAAATGCACAAGTGTTATGTAAGAGTGCAATGTGCAAAAAAGGCACAAGTATCATGTAAGTTAGAGTGCAAGTGTATATTAAAAGAATGTGCACAAGTGTCATGTATGTAAGTATGCAAATATGTAATGTGATGATGTGCACAAGTGTCTTATATTATAAGTGCATGTAGAAGTGTGCAAACGCCATAGAGTAAAGATTGCATGTAAGAAAAAAATAAAGAGTTTAGTCTACAAGTGGCAAGATGATAAGCCAAAGGTCATGGGACTTTTCATATGGAGAGCAATAGTCAAGTATTTGAAGAGTCACATTACTATGGCTATATTATAAAGATAATGCTCATAAGAAAGAATGAAGAGTCCGGTTATGTGATTGTAAGAGGAAGTAAAGTAAACAAGGCTTGTATATGAATTTTGAGTAATTAATATTGTAAGTTTTCTTCATACATATATCGTGAATGATTTAAACTATTTACATTCATATTTGATTATATAAGTGCATGCTATTTTAAGTATTAAATTGGCTTTGATATACATATTAAATTGCCCATATATTATTTTACTAATCATTATTGATATTTTAACCTTTAATATTCTGGTGTGATATTTTATGGTAGTAAGGCTTAAAAAACCAATATTATTTTAGTTAAATATTTAAAATATTGAATGTTTGTAAATCTTAAATTCATTAAACTGTCTAAATATGCTCTGGTTAAGTGAATATCTATTAAATTAAGCCTTGCTTGCAATGACTACTATATGATCATTTAGCTAAAAGAGCTTTGTTATAATCCTAACCACCCTCAAAACTATTTTTTCCCCCTATTTTTTTTAATTTTTATACAACATCGAATTTCTTATCAAATTTGAAACAGTAACCGATGCTCCTCCTTCCTAACAGTTGTTTTCTACTCACGCTGACAATATTTACTTGCTTTCTAAAACAAAATAAAGTTGAGAGTCGTTTCAGCTTACACTTCTTCCATTTGAAATATTTAGGTAGTATTTTTATTAAAATTTCGTTTAATTATCTACCAACATATCAAATTCACTTGAATATCAAATTTGTTTACTTATTTAATTCTTATATAAAATAAGATAATTTTACATACTTATAACCTCAGAAATTGTTTTACTCTTATGATATGTTACATTATATTTTAAAACCCAGTCCTTGGAAACTGCTTTCAAAGCTTGGACCAGAAGTGACACAAAATTATGGGGAACCAAATTTAATACTACATATTCCAATATTTCAACAATGGATGTAAATGTGACAGAAGCATGTATGTAATCCAACGACAGGAAATACAAGGTAGGCCCCTTCACCATCTTTTCAACTAATTGTTTTTTCTGGATTGCAGATATACAAGACTTCCAGGACATGTTCACATGCACCTGTCCTACGCGAGTCTGGATTTTCCTGGTATTAATCATACCTTCACATGGTGCCGCTGGGAAAAAATTGCCCTAAGAACTGTGCGGCATATGTTTTGAAAAGGATATAGCTGTGAGGAAGGTAAAAGTGTGATTCAAAAATGACGGAGTAATGCTTTAAAATGGAGGGATTAGTAACAATACTTTACATATTGTGAACCAGAAGTACAAAGGTTATGTCATAGATTCCATAAATTCAAGATCACATGGATGTTGGACTGTATGTTAAAGGCAAGACATGGAGTTGGAAAAGTAGAAGGAATATAAGACACTCCTTTGAAATTAGGTGCAAGTACTAGAAATCTGTTGAGAAGTCCTGACTCCTAAGAGTGGCAGCAAGATGAAATTGAAAGGTAATTGTTTTACAAGAGAAATTCTAAATTATATTAACAGAAAATAAAAATAAAGTTTATTTATATATTTTAATAAGATTTTGAAGTATTGGTGTAGAAGTATATGGGGTGTGTTTTCTACGAAGAAGTCCAGGGTTTTTAAATCCTTTTCCTTGGCATTTAAGTTTCACGTGCATATATAACATTTATTAAAAAATAAAAAATAAATAATATTCGTTATAATATTCGTTAGGAACTAAAATTCATATATATATTTTTTATAAGTAATTAGAATTTTATATATAAATTGGGTTTTTAAGAGGATCTCAAAACTTTATAACAAAAAGGGCCATAGCATCGATATTTAAAGAAATTCTTTAGTACATGAAAATAAACACAAACTGTAAGAGAAAGGGCCAGAAACAATCTTTGAACCAGCAGAAAGACCAGATTCTAGTATCAACTAGTGAGGCTTACTTCATGAAAATATCATCCTCCCATTACTAGCAGTCTGGGATCCTCCCAGAGGTGGATACAGTAGTCTGGGATCCTCCCAAGGGTAGATACAGTAGTCTAGGATCCTCCCAGGGTGGACACAATAGTTTGGGATCCTCCAAGGGATGGATACAGCAGTCTGGGATCCTCCTAGGGGTGGATACAACGCACCTGCCCAGACCTACGTAGGGAGAGCGGGAAGGCCAAAAATAGCCTGCAACCAAAAATCTTGCCCAAAATTCAAAAGCAAGGAATTATAAGAAAACTAGAGAGGATCCTCGCCTAGGGATGGCTCGGGATGCAACCCAGGGTGTAGCGGGGCAGCAAGCAGCTGCGCGAGCAAAGTAGTGAGCAGCACCGGGATACAGGCCAGGGATCAGCAGTGGGACAACCTGGAAAATGGCTTCAATGTCCTCAAAGAAAAAAAATGGGAAGCCTTTGCATGAGCCTGAAAAGTGGAACAACACTACTGGGGATATCTACAGGACAAGATATCCTTGTGCACAACAAGGAGAAATACGAGGAAGCTAGAAGGATCAAGGGAAAACAACAACAGACGCAAATACAGGATCCTAGAAGACAAAATTTAAGGAGGAAGGAGGGGCCACAACTGCAAATACACTGATCTCCCCCCAGACTAAAGAAAACAGAAGGAAGCCCCCACCACTCCAGCAAAAAGGACAAGGAACCACCATCCTTGCTCACGAACAGATCTAGGGAATTGGGACTAGGAGCCCCTGAAAAAGAGCTGAAACAAACAACCTGAGGATCCCAGGCAGGAAGTAGCAACAAACAAAAATATGGGATCCTTAGAAGCCTAACTTGGGGGAACCAAGGTCTGCATGCACTGATCATGGGTCCCCCCAAGATCCAGACATGCAACAAAAATCCTGGGAACCCCAGAAGAAGGGACCAAGATCCCCCATCCATGCTCATGGACAACTTCAGGGAACTGGGACTAGGAACAACCCAGGCAGAGGAAGAGGACCACCCCGAAAGCCAACCAATGCCTTGGGTGTCCAGCAAATTATAGATTCAACAAGAAGAAGCCTCCGAACAAGAAACCGAAAAGGGCCCTACCCAACGGGACGGGACCAGCAGAAACCACGAGCATCCCAAAGAGGATTCACTAGCAAAAGAGGAAACTGGCCCCCCAGACCAACCCCGAAGTAGAGAGGACCTCACAGGATGCACCAAGAAGTAGTCAAACTCCCAACCTACCACCACCACCGACCGAGAAAGCCCTAGGAACCGGATCTGTGAAAAAACCATGTAAAAAGCCCCAGGGAAAGCCTGAGGGAGAACGGGAAAGGGATCCCAAAAACATGTAGGAAACCCTAGGAGACCCCTGGGATGCACCAGACCACGAGCTCAGGCAAAGAAACCCTGAAACTGCTAGGAAAGGAGCAGAAAGTGGAAAAGGATCTCCCCGAGGGAGATCATCTGCTACAAAGAATTCCCAGAGCGGGACCCAGGATGAGCCAGGGACTAGGCAAGAACCAGGGGAGGGGGAGCACGGAGAGAAATGCATATATTTTAATTTAACCAAGGAAAATGAATAAATTTATGGAATGAAAAATTATAAAAAATAAGTTGTTTTCTAAATTTAATTAAGATGCAATTTAAAAATTTTATAAGATGTTGATGACAAATGATAATAACATATTTTAGTAAGTTATCAAGCTTTTATTAGGTGTTTGTTTTAGATATAAAATTTAATTTATATAAAAATTACCATTTAATTTTACTTTCAACATTTAAATATAAAATTTAAACATAAAACATATTTAAAATGATACTATTAAAATTTAATATAGAAGCTTAGAAATATATGATAAGGGAATTATTAATGTTTGTTTCTTAACTACTAATTTATTTATTTAATTTATATGCACATTTATAATATATCAAATTTTATTCTAAATTTTTAAACATGCCAAATTTCTTTCAAACTTCAAGAGTGTCGAAATAGAACACGAACACGAACTCGAACTTCGTAACTAAGCTCCAAAGGAAGGAAATGACAAAATTTATAAGTTAAGGATAAGTCATAATCCACTTTTTTTATTATGGTAAAGGTAAGGGTTTTTTAGAGTCTCCCCAAACCTTTTACAATTCCTTTCATCGATTAAACATTACAACTCTAGAAGTAAAATAAGAAAAGGGGAGATAAAACACCCAATTGAGGAGCCACACAGAAAACTCCATCAACCAAGACTACCTAAAATATATTACTAAAGACCCAACACAAAAATCATGATAGAGTAAGAACCAAACATTAAGAGACCAGATCAGTCAAGATCATGGGCCACCAACTCCATTTCCTCATGCGAATCCAAAGAAATCCGATATCTCCTTTGATGAGAGGAAAGCACAAGCATCTTTTAAAGAGACAAAAACTAACAATTTTATAAAAGCTTTAAAAGTAGAAACCCATGGGGATGGTGACAAAGAAAATAAATTGTAAAAATATGTAGTGACACATGCCACACTTTTCTTTAAGAGAAATATCCCCTTTGTGAGGTCTTTATGCATCTCAATTGAATGGAGAGAACTGTTGCCAAAGTTACTACCCATACCATCTAAATGGTGCCTTCCTGATGACTTTGACTCCATAGATGCCACACCATAATTGCTTGAACTTCTCTCAAACCAATAAATTTCTAGATTGGTAGTAGTGACATTTTGATGCAGAATAAAAAGAGAAAGCTCTTTGCTTTGAGAGGCTGGTCTAGAATCCTAGAAAGAATCTCTTTGTCACACACACGAGCATGAATAAAAAAAACCATAATTAAGAAGTGATGTTACATATGAGCATCGAACAACAAGATTTAACAACTGCAACATATACCCCAATGATGTTCCAAGCTCTTCCATTGAATTTTTAAATATGCACATCACAAAAAACAACATTAGAGACAAAAACCATGAAGGACAAGGATTGCATAAGGAAAGTGAGCCTCCTATATGGTTAGGATTATGTTGGGTCCCATTAGGCAGAGAGTCTACACAGGAACGATGTACCATGCACAATCCAACTCTCGCATTGATCAATCCAACCCTCTTTTAAGAGGTAGGTAAATCATGCTTGCCCTGACTTCCCCATACCACTTACTTTGGACCATCCTGGATTACCTTTCATTGCACCATCAAAATTTAGCTTCAACTAACCAAGGGGTGGTGGTTTCCACTTTGTGTTAGCCCTTACAAGTTTGGATGACAAAGCAAGGCCTTGAGCCTAGAAGTCCAAGCCCCAATTATTGATCATCTATTTTTCTCAATCAAGTTCTGAGACATATTTTAGAGAGGCTTTTGGGCATCGAATTAAGAAGAAATAAAAATGAAGCAACAATTTTAGACATTGAATAAGCCTTGCAATCATATACTTTTACAAGCAAAATGAGGGATAAAAAGAAAAACTATTGGCTAATTATCACAATATCATGGCTTACAAAGAGATCTTCTGGTGATAAAAATTGAGAGCAATTTGGCTAAAATAAGGGGGTCACAATACATTTTTTTTCATGTTTTAATCTTTTGGTAGGAAAATAAGCATTGAACGGGTAGGGGGTGCACCTAGCGATCCTTGCCCAGCATTGAATGGCCATTGGGTCTAGGAGAGATAGGACAGTCGATCTTCAGAGAAGCTCCTTCGGTTCCAACTACCTATGCCCCAAAGTGTGAAAGGGGAAAGGGAACGAGAGGGAAAGCAAAAGGAAGTCATATCTAGAATTGACAAGGACGATATATGGCCACATCAAGACACATGCATTCTACATTGTCAACATAAATAACGATACACCACCTAACAGATTAGATCATATCATCCTCACTTATCATTCGGTGCAGTGGATAAGGGTAAATTCTAGAACCAGCAGGATGGTGCATGAAATCTAGAGTGTAGAATTAGAGCCCTCCCACCTGATCAAATTTAGCATAAATAAAATTTTGACATCCAGAGGTGGATGTGAATTCCATAACCACTCAGAAAGACCCACAAAATCTAGAGTGCAAAATTAAGTGAACAAGCTTAAATGACCATCGCATAAATACACATCTAGACTTAAGATAAATAAAGTGAAGATAAATTGAGAGACCAAACAATGATATACTTTATATTTACAAGGTGAGAAGAATTACATATGAATTGTAATGGCCATAGAGTTGTGCTCTGGAATGGCAAGCATTCTATTATTTATAGAAGATTTTACAATGATTTCAAATTCAAGCATTAATGACGTTCAACAGGAAGAATCACACTAGAATGGTTAGAATATTTGTTGATGTTCTATTCCATCGAAGAATGGTAGTTGTCTGAAAGAATTTAGATAATTCTGCATCAATCAGGGCCTTCGATTGCTCTAAAATTCCTATTAGGCCATAAATTTTACTTTACCCCTTCGTGTTGCAAGAAGACCCAAAAGTTATTACCTCTAAAGTTGTGCATTTAAAATTACCTCATTTGCACCTATCGATTAGTCATACGGGGTAGTTGAGATCATCAATGCCCATTCAGTGCTTCCCTCTGATGTACGATGACTTTTAGCCTTGGATGGGCATTTGAGTATGCTCCTTCATGCACCAATTTCTCATTCTTTCACCCATTATCAAGGAGGACAGGTGATTGGGATCATACCTTTGAAATTGCATTCTCAAAGTTCTATTCAACTTTGGGGATGAAATATCAAGAATCATAACCATGTTGTGGTCCTATTCTATTGCTCAGGGATTTGAGATCAACTTTGATCATGCATGTTCCTATTTTTTTTTATAATTTTAAACTTAGCCATTTTTGGAGATTCACTCTTTCGTCCATCCACTTGGTCTTTTGAAATTTTCCTCAACCATCAATACCTCAAACAATTGGTTGGATTTAACATGTCATCATATTCAAAAAAGAAGAGTGGGTGAGAAGATGTAAAATTTGACCCACACTCTTGGTAACTCACAAGTGTTTTGTTCTCTATGGGAGAGAAGAACCCATAAAGATATCCCTCGATGAACCGTAAGATAAAAATGAAGGAATGGAGAAATTATCAATAAAACAATTCTAGGAAGACTACATGATAAAGGAGGAAGCGGAGCAATGGGGGGGAATACAGGGTAAATGATAAAGTAGAAATTAGAAGGAGGGGAGGAATAGAGAATGAGGGCAACTGTAGGATGGTTGTGAACAAAGCTATCCAAAAGGATGAGCAATGTAGTTATTAGAACAATAGAAACCAAACCATAAAAACACAATAAAATGGGAGAACAAGGGCGAACACGATGTCAAACATACCCTAAAAATAAGGGAAGTAGAACTACAAGATTCATGGGATATTTTTTAGCATTGCTCACACATAAACATACTCCATTGCAGCCTAAAGCAAATTCAATAATAGACAGGTTTCCATGGAAAGTGGACGACAAAGTAAATAAATAATATTGGTAATCTGCCTATTCTTGAATTAAATTTCCTTTCTGCATGCTTTAGTGGAAACCTCATTCACAACCACGGGTATGCCATGAGAGATTTTTAGTTGCATCAACTTATGCACTACCTTTTGTAGTATATACATTGAATTTTTCTTCTTACCTTTTCTCATGCTGATGTGTTGCTTTGCTTATCCATGCCACGCCAGCTTGCCAAATTATGAAATTTTTAGCTTTTTTGAGCTATCATGTCCTTATCCACTGGGCTATAGAGTCAAAAGAAAGAAAATGAAATATAAATAGAAGAGGAATACTATGGCGAGGGAAAACTCAGAAACCAAAGATACCTTTTGGAGAACTTGAGTCACCAAGGTACAAGATGACATAATTATCACATGGCCATGTGCCTTATGCACTTTTATTTAGTTGTTGATTTATATACATAAAAACTATGATGTGATTGGCACACCGCAACCATCAACCCATCCCAAGATCATTTGATGAATCTACAATGACCAGACAAGATTGCTTAAAACTTCAGTTTTTCCTTGTGTTGATTTTGACATTGATTGTAGTTACTCCCAGTCAGGGTTATGCGTAAGGAGTCGGACCCAAAAAAATATTTATAAAAATTTGGTGAATTGGTTTCAAAATCCAGGTGAATATTTTCAAAACACATGTAGAAGGTTCACTATTATTAGGGGCAATGAAAATTTAAACTTAAAATGGTCAAATTATTATAAAATTGGGGCGAATCGACCAAAAACAAAATTTTCACCCAGAAATTTTTGGGTAATGGACCATGGTCAAAAGTCCTAAATATTAGCCAGTTCCAAATTTTGAAAATCCTAATTTTAGCCAATTTTGTGAAAATAGCCACTATGCATAACCCTGCTCCCAATTTTCATAGAGTACCAGCTAAGTGTAGTACTTTCCTTCGAGATGATCAAATTAAAACCAAACAACATAGGGTAGATATCTACCCAACAAGTTCTAACACTTAAGTCATTCAGAAAGGAGGAAGGGAACCATTTGTCACTTGAGCCTAGTAGATTTGAAGCCCGTTCTTTACATTTTTTTAGATCATCTTCTGGGAAGGATGAACCATAACCTCCAATTACTTTTTGGGGTAACATTGTTGGATTGGATTTCTGCTCGAAATTCTTGGTCATTTGGTGATCCCCCTCCTTTTCCTACATTCGAGTCTAGCATAATGGCGGGTTATCATTGGAGAATGACTCTTCGACTTGTATTAATCCATTCTCGACAAAAACAGCTTTCTTGTAAATTTGTGGAAATCTCTCTTCTCTTGTCTTCTATATGAGGAAGCTTAATTTTGAGTAGAGAGCCTAGATATAGCATGGGTATGCATGAGCAGGGATTAGATGGAGCTCATAGGAAAACCTCTTCCAAGTCCTTTCAAAATTGTTGTTAAAATAAATAATGCTCTCTTGAGGATTTTTTTCATAAAAATAAAATATTGAGCATCAAGGTAAGATCCCCTAAATCATTGAATGTGTCGATGAGTGATTTTTATAAATCAGCCCTTGCATGAATACTTCCATCCTCCAAGGTTCTATACCATAGCAACACTCTTTCTCTAAGAGATAGAATAAGGAGCCTTAAAATTACATTTTCATGTACAATATTATAGATGATGAATAAAGTAGTTACATCTTGATAATGTTCATATGTAGTTTTTTCAGTGCCATAAAAACTTGGCAAGGTTTTTAGGGTAGCCTCAGGAACATCATTCCCAACATGAAGGTTGAGTGGTCAGGATTATTCTAGTGGGGGCAATTTGGCTAGGCCATTGAAGCACCGAATCTTCACGCCTATCGGATTCTACCTCTAGGTTGGAGTCACCAAATGAGCATACTTTCTCCACTAGCAAGGTCAGGGCTGCTGATCAAACTTTGAGTCCTTGAGGAAATAGAGTTTTTTAGCACATAAGAGGCAACTGATCTTGAAATCTAGATATACCACAAAGAAGAGTCACCATGTGATTTGCAAAGATATGGGTAAATTAGAGTATCACCAAAATTTAATTTCCTCAAACATGGAAACTCAATGAGTTCCCTAGCAGAGTCACCAAAAATTATTGGTACAAAAATAGGCACCAAATAGATGGGGGATGTGCCCAACGGTCCTTGACCAGCATTGAATGACCATTGAGCCCTGGAGAGGCAGGGTGATCAATCTCTAGAGAAGTTCGGCTCCTTCGGTTCTAGCTACCTACGTGACAAAGTGTGAAAGGAGAAAATGAAATGAGAGGGAAAGCAAAGGGAGGTTGTAGCCAAAACTGATAAGGATGGAATATAATCAAGACACACACATTCTATGTTACCATTGTAAACAACGACACACCACCTAACAGATCAGCTCATCTCATCCTTACTTATCATTTGGCATATCAAGTAAGGACAAATTCCAGAACCAGGAGAGGGTGCATGAAATCTAGAGTGCAAAATTAGAGTGCTCCCACCGATTGGCTTTAGCAAAAATAAAACCTCAACACCTAGAGGTGGATGCAAATTCTAGAACCACTCAACACGACCCATGAAATCCAGAGTGTAGAATTAAGTGAACAAACCTAAATTGCCATCATAGAAATAAACATCCAGACTTAAGCAAAATGAAGTGAAGATAAATTGAGATACTAACCAGTGACATACTTTATATTTACAAGGTGAGAAGAATTACATATGAATTATAATGGCCGCAAAGTCATGCTCTAGAATTGTGAACATTCCACTATTTATAGAATATTTTACAATGATTTCAAATTTAGGTATTAATGGCATTCGGTGGGAAGAATCACACTAGAATGGTTGGAATATCTGCTAATGTTCTACTCCATGGAAGAATGGCAGTTATCCAAAATAATTTAGGTACTTCTACATAAATCAGGGCCTTCAATTGCTCTGACATTTGTGTTAGGCCATAAATTTTACTTTACCCCTTCATGTCACAAGAAGGCCCGAAAGTGATTACCTATGAAGTCGTTCATTTCAAATTACCTCCTTCACATTTATCTATCAATTGTACAAGGTAGTTGAGATCATAAATGTCCATTCAGTGCTTCCCTTTGATGTATGATGACTTTTAGCCTTGGATGGGCATTCGGGTATGCTCCTTCATGCACTAATTTATCAATATTCCACCCATTATCAAGGAGGATAGGTGATTGGGATCAGACCTTTGATACTATCCCAATATTTTGTTCAACTTTGGAGAGGGAAACTCGGGACACATAACCATGCTATGGTCTGATTCTATTTCTTGGGGATTTGGTATCCCAATATTCTACCCAACGTTAGGGTGGGGATTAAAGGTCAAATTTGATCATGACCCTATCCATTTTTCCATTTAATTCTATACTTAGCCATTTTTGGAGATTCATTATTTCATCCATCAACTTGGTCTTTTGAAATCCACCTCAACCATCAATACCTCAAAAATTGTCCAACTTTAACATGTCATCATCTTCAAAAAATAAGAGTGGGTGAGAAGGTGTAAAATTTCACCCACACAACCTTAATGTATAGGAGGTACAATGAGATTAATAAATTTTTTAAGATGGATGGCTTCATTACTAATGACCACCTTTAAATCATAGAGGAAGTTGTGAACTTCTTTGTTAATTTGATAGGATATAAGGAACCTCAATATGAGGCTTCTATGAACATCATGTTGCAAAGCACCTGAGACTGGTCACTAACTAAGTTAATGACTATCTCCTTATTCCTTTCAAGGAGGATGAAATTAAGAAGGTAGTTTCTAACATGAATGGTCACAAGGCCCCAAGATCAGATGACTTTCCTACTATTTTCTTCCAAATATTTTGGCACATTATTGGGGTGAATGTTACCCAAGTAGGTATGAAGGTTCAAAGAACATAGAAAATTCCCATAGATGTCAAATCAACTTTCTTAGCTCTCATTCCTAAGGTGACAGGTGCTAGGATCTTATTTGAATTTTATCTTATATGTTTATGCAATCCTTTAGACAAGATTCCATCCATGGTCCTAGCCAATATAATTAAAATAATTCTACCCTTCATAATTGACCCCCATTAGGGTGGTTTTATTAAAGGGTGGAAAATATTGGATGGTATTATAACCCTTCATGAGGTGATTCATTTCATAGATAGGAGTGGGGATGCTAGGATGTTTTTAATGCTAGATATGAATAAATATTATTGATGAGCATCAGAAATGCTCATATTTTGTATACATTTTCTTGATTATTATGCGGTTGTATAATAAGGATTGCATATGTTTATCAATGATTATATAATTATTTGATGAAATTATGCATGTTATCTAATTCATGTGTTTTCAGTGTGTTTTTGTGGAATTGCAGTTGATTTAGTTAGATTTGGATCAGTCAAGGTCTTTTTATGGACCTAGCACTTTGTTTCTTTCGGAATCAATGTAGAGAAGGTAGGCACCTTCCTCTTCCAGGAAGGCGCCAACCCTTAAGTAGGTGCCTTCCTCTTCCAGGAAGGCGCCAAGGAAATACAAGCGCCTTCCTCTCCCATGAAGGTGCCAATAGAAGGCCAGTGCCTTCTTCTTCCAGGAAGGCGCCAAAGGAAAAGAAGAGCCTTCCTTTCATAAGGAAGGCATCGACGAGAAGGTGCCACTAGAAGGCAAGCATCTTCCTCTCATAATGAAGGTACCACTAGAAGGCAAGTGCCTTCCTCTCATAAGGAAGGTGCCACTAGAAAGCAAGCGCCTTCCTCTCATAAGGAAGGCACCAACAGGAAGGCGCCACTAGAAGGCAAGCGCCTTCCTCTCACAGGAAGGTGCCAACAAAAGATAAGCACCTTCCTCTTCCAGGAAGGCACCAATGGCAATAAGGCACATTATGCATAGAGAAGGTGCCTGACATACTTAGGCACTTTCCTCATAGGGAAGGTGCCCCTATTCTTCACCCGTTTACCAGACAAGCACAATGTGGACCATAGCGACTGGTGCAGTTCCAACTCTAAATCATGTAGAGCTAAATTGGGGATCGCACCGACATATGAGAACATCCTACCAATGCCAAGTGAAGCATAAACCAATCAGTGAACATGCCACCGTTAGAATTGAATGCAAGTTTTAGCATACGTTGATCACATTTACCAGACTATCTTAGTTTAGTCTGGAATGAATCGACTGTTATAACTTCTTTGTAATAGAAGTTCTGCCGGTGTGCTATATAAACACACGCAGACCTCTCTAAGGATATAGGAGATAGAATATTTTGATAGTAATTATAGGGAGATATACAAAAGAAGCATTGTAATACTTTGATCATTATAATACAGTCCTAAGAGTTTCTAAGTGCATGTTCAACTAGGAGGAAGCTATTGGAGCCTGGGCCCACTCCAAGCCAGTATTTCTTCCCCCATTTTCCTATGTTTTTCTAGATTAGTTTACCGCTTTTATAAGATTGTTTATCGCATTTTTATTTCCAGTATTGTAGTAGGTTTATTTCTAGGAATGTGTGAATATTTCCTTTTTGTAGATTTAATTGTTTTTACGTAAATCATTGAGGAGTGTATGATTGACAACCATTTGAAACACCCCCCAACAAGTAGAACTAGTGGACTCATCTCAAGTGGTATTGAAAGCAATATTTTTCACCCTTCACAAGTTTACGAAGCTCCTTGGGTTGATAAATTAAATACACGAGCATGTGACAAAAGTAGGAAAGAAGTTAACCTTTTTTGGCCCACAACATTTTGGTGTCGTTGTCAGGGAAACGTCTCAACTAGATTATTTACAATACCTAGAAACCTTCCATCTGACCTTGTATGAGTTCTTCGATAATAAGAGGACCTGACAGTCGATTTATAAAAACCAATCCATCAGAACCTGAGTCAGTCGAACATTCTAAATTTGAATTAGACTCACCCGACCCACCTCTAGAAATACATTGGAGTGAGGAACCACACTTTGTGCAAAGTGCCTCCTCATCCCATCAACATGGGGAAGAATGAATCATCATAAATCCCTTGTTTAATAGGACACCCTTAGAGGAAGCCCTGTTGTGGAAAGTTGTAGAAGATTGGATGATAACATCAGATAACCTTAGAGCCTTGACTCAGAAAGTCTTAAACGACCATAAGGCCATAAATGCTACATTAGAGACCACATTTCCTAAAAAAATGGCTGACAACAAAGAAATCTCATCTGACTTTAGTTTCCTGATTGATGAAGGAGTAGGAGATACCAAAATGAAAAACATATCCCCTGCTCACCTTTCGACCTTCATAGGATACCCAACTGAGGACCCTGGCCTGTTTTTATTTAAATTTGATGTCTTATGCAGGTCTGTTGACTACAAATATAATATGCAGAAGATGAAACTCTTTCCTTCCATGTTGGATGATGTAGCTCTGCGGTGGTTCATCGGTCTGGGAGACAAACACATTGCCACTTGGGATCAAATGAAGAAGCTCTTTTTAGAGCAATACCAAGATTTTGAGAGAGCAAGAGACTCCAGAGAAGAGGTCCTAAGCATGATGCAAAAAGAAGATGAGTCTCTCGAGGAATACTGGGAGATATTCAACTTCAATCTTCAATGATCTCCTCACACGAAACTATCTGATAAGTCCCTCAAAAGCATCTTTTTGAGAGGACTTACCAATGAATCACTGGAGGCTCTTAACATGATTTCTAGAGGTGATGTCTACCAGCACGCTATGGAAGACATCCGACAACTATGCTAAAACTACTCAAGAAGGAGAGGTAATACCACTTCTAGAACAATGAAAGCGACTGCTTCAGCCATGAAGACAAAAATAGGTAACATGCTGGAATATTTAAAGAGCGAAATGCTCTCATCTCTAGCATTGCAGATGGATACACTGTTGTTAGAGAAAAATAAGCAAGAAAATGAAGTAGCATTGGCTTATTTCTATCCAAAATACATAGGGAAGCATGCAAAGAATGCATACCCAGAGAAAAAAGTCAGAGTATGCGTAGTTTGTAGGCTAAACCATAAAACTCGATTGTACCTACAACTGCCTAGTAATCAAGAGGATGCTAAAAGCACGGATGCCTATTTCATAGGAAATCGAAAGAGTTGGCCACAACCCCCTATGGGGAATATGCCAACCGGAATGTCGTCATATGGGGGAGGACCATACATGAACCAAGGTCCACCTCAACCACCTAACATGGGGTGGTGAGGGCCATCACCCTGGTCTAACTCACCCCCAACAGCATTCTCGAACCAGCAGCCATGGATGCCATATCCATATCCTGGGCAGCAATGGAGAGACCACATTGCATGGAATCAGGCTCCACAGAATATAGCACCAGATCACCCCCAATAGAATTTACCGATGTTTCCAATAGTGAGATGTGCGCAGCTACCCGCACAACCAATGGCAAATATGAATAACAGGGTGAACCAACTAGAATACAATGTGGAGGGTGATATGTATCCGATGTACCATATTCAGCATAGGTCTGGTAGACAGCTAGGAGTAGGAACACCTCCATTGGTAGAAGAGGAGGAAGAGGTAGGAGAAACACCTCTTATAGAAGAGGTGATAGAAGAAATGCTTGAGAGAGCAAAGGCTTTATTTCCAAATCGGCTGCAAGAACAAAGAAAAATAACATAGCCGGAGTTCGATATCTTGTCTAGCTTGAAGAACCTCATCGTGACAATTCCATTATTTCAAGCCATCCGAGATGTTTCGATATATACCAAGGTGATAATAGATATGTGTCTAAGGAAGCCAGGATGAATAGCAAACCAGACTATCAATGTCATGGGTAAACTAGTAGATTTGATGATGGGCAAAATGTGCCATCCGAAGTATGCAAACCCGGGAAACCCGATGCTGACTATAAAAATTGAGGGACATTCCCTATCTAATACGTTGGTTGATATTGGAGCAACCATCAACGTAATGCCTTAGGAGACCATATAGAGGCTATAGCTCACAAACCTGAAACCCACTATGACAGTGTTGCAGCTGGTCGGTTGATCGACCATGGCACGAAAAGGAATGTTGGAAGACGTAATAGTGACAGTCAATGCATGGGAATACCTAGCCAAATTTTTAGTCTTGCAATCTAAAACTAGGTTGGACGGTTACCCACTCATCTTGGGAAGGCCATGGCTGGCAATAGTTGACACCTACATCAGCTACTGGGATGGACTGATGACCATCTCGATGGACGAAACATTAAAATATTGACTATTTCACCCCCAATGTAGTCCGTCGACTTAGTAGGAGAACCCATGTTGAACGAGCATGAAAATATTGAGCTATCCATGATCCAACCGATGATGACGTTGGATGAGTTGGAATAAGAAGATGAGGATGGTGCTATTATGGAGTTACTCCATGGGGAGTCATCCATATCTGCACCTGGATCACCATTGGCTGGCACCCAAGATCACCACGTTCAGGAGATACATGTCCTGCCTGTTCATTGATCAAGTCTTGGATACACTCTTAGGGAGGAAGTATTTCTCCTTCCTGGATGGATTCAATGGATACAACCAGATCCAGATAGGAGAAGAGGATCAGGATAAGACAACTTTCACCTACCCATGGGGAATGTTTGCCTATCGGGTATTACCTTTCGGATTGTGCAACACACCTGCCACCTTTCAAAGGGTGGTGCTTAGCATATTTTTAGACATGATGGGAGACACAGTCAAAGTATACATGGATGACTTCATCATCTATGGAGAAACCTTTGATGAGGCAATGACGAAATTGGAAAGAGTGCTCGAAAGAAGCAAGGAAAACAATTTATCCCTGAGCAACGAGAAATGCTTTATGATGATGCAAGAAGGCATCGTACTAGGACACCACCTCTCCACAGAAGGAATAAAGGTTTATAAAAGGAAAATTGAGGTCATTAGAGACCTACCCAGCCCTAGAACATAGAGAGAGGTGAGGAGTTTTCTTGGATCATTCGAGTACTATCGACGATTTATCATCAAATTCAGTAGAATTGCAAAACCACTGCACACTCTATTATCTAAATATGTGGAGTTCAATTGGACGAAAGACTACAAAGAAGCGTTTCAGTTGCTTAAAGAGAAACTGATATCCACACCGGTTCTAAGAGGACCAAATTGGGCCATATCATTCCATATCTACTGTGATGCATCCAACAATGCGATTGGAGCAGTCCTCGAACAGAAGGATGGCAAAGAATTTTATACCATCTAATATGTCAGCAAAAACTTGGCAAGAGCCGAGCTCAACTACACGATGATAGAGAAGGAGTTCCTTACACTTGTGCACACCATAAATAAATTTTGCCATTATATCACCGGGTATAAGGTAATTTTCCACATGGACCACACGGCTATCAGATACTTGATGAGCAAGTCAACCATTGGCGAAAGAATTATCAGGTGGCTCTTGTTACTGTAGGAATTTGACATCACAATAGTCGACAAACTATGCAAGGACAACATTGTAGTAAATTTTCTATCCAGATTGATACCGGTAGACCATACAGCAGTGGAAGACCAGTTTTTGGATGAACATTTGTTCACCATTAGTGAGAAAATCCCATGGTACGTAGATATAGCCAATTACTTGGCCACCGGAAGAACCTCACCTACTCTCTCTTTCTAAGAAAAGCAGGTGGTCATAGAGAAAATTGCATCGTTCCTATGGATTGATGGCCTCTTGTTCAAAATAGGATGTGATCAGATTATAAGGAGATGTGTAGCAGAGCAGGAGTTCTTAGAAGTACTCAAAGCGTGTCACGATGAACCATGTGGAGGATACTTTGCAGGGAAACGAACTTCCTACAAAATCCTACAAGCTGGGTACTTTTGGCCCACTCTGTTCAAGGATACAACTGCGTATGCCAGTAAGTACGATGAATGCCAAAAAATGGGTAGACCAACCCATCGAGACGAAATGCCCCTCCAACCTTAGGTACACCTAGAACCTTTCGATAAGTGGGGCATGGACTTCGTGGGACCAATTAATCCACCTTCAATAGGGAGGAGGTTTATTTTGGTCTATACAAATTATGTCACCAAATGGGTTGAAGTTCAAGCATTGAGAGATTCAAAAGAAATAACAGTCATCGATTTCTTATTTGCCCATAATTTTTACACGATTTGGGGTCCCTAGAGAGATAACAATAGACCAGGGGCCTCAATTTACCTCCAGATTGATCAAGGAGCTAATGGAGCAATACAGAGTTTGGCACAATAAAACTACACCCTACCATCCGTAGGCAAATGGGCAAGTGGAAGTGATGAACAGAGAAATAGAGAACATCCTGACGAAGACCGTGTAGCAACACAAAAAATATTGGGCTACATGGTTTTCAGAGGCAGTCTGGGCATATAATACCACGTGGAAATCCACCACAAGCTTCACACCCTTCCAACTGGTCTATGGGAAGAGTGTGATGATGCCCATTGAATTTGAAATCAAGACACTGAGGATGGCTTTAGAATTGAACTTGAGCTTGGATGATGCTCAAGAAGAAAGGTTTCGATAGCTAGATCAACTAGATGAAATTCGAATGGATGCTCTGCAGAGAACGAAAATCATACAAAAGTAAAGAAAGTGGTGCATGATCACAACATTAAACTGAAGTAGTTCTAAGAAGGAGAATGGGTGTTATGGTATGATTCTCAATTCCAAGAAAGAAAAGGTAAATTAATGCAAATATGGATGGGACCGTATGAGGTGGTAGAGCTCATCAAGAACGGGGCAGTGCACATTAGAATAATTAATGGCAGCAACATCATGTTAACGGTCAATGGCCATCGACTACACCCCTATAACACAGTCAAAATATTACAGCTGGAATCCAGAATAGATGTGGGGGAGACCCCATTTTGTTAGATTTGAACCAAACCCTTAATAGGCAAAACGGTGGGCATGGAGGTGCTCACCAAAATTAGTTAATTTAGTTTTTTTTCTTACGGTGTGTTTTGTAGGGATGATGCATGCATGCAAGTTGTAGGCATCCTAATCCAAGGCATAACAGGCATTAAATGCATCTAACTGCCTTTATTTTTCTTTCTTTTCATTTTATTTTTATCTAGGAAACCAGGCCTAATTCGACTCAGCATTCTGACACTAGCACTCGTAGGTAGAAGCTGAAGCAATGTGAAGTGATACAAAGAAGGCTTGATCACCCTTTCCCAGTCAATCGCAACATGATTTCCAAGAAGAAGGTGTCTTTCATATGAAGAAGGTGCCCCGCCAAAATAAGGCACCTTCCTTATAAATAAGGCACCCAGCCATAAGAAGGTGCCTTCCTTACAAGAAGGCGCCCAGCCAAAAGAAGGCACCTTCCATATAAAGAAAGCAACCCACAAGAATAAGGTACCTTCCTTATAAAGAAGGTGCCTTCCTTATAAAGAAGGTGCCCCGCCAGAAGAAGGTGCCTTCCTTATAGAGAAGGCGCCCAATCAGAAGAAGGCACATTCCTTATAAAGAAGGTGCCCCTCCAGAAGAAGGTGCCTTCCTTATAGAGAAGGCACACACAAAAAAAAAAAAAAATATATATATATATATATATATATATATATATATATATATATATATATATATATATATATATATAGGCGCCTTCCGTGGCTGGAAGGTGCCACAAAAAAAAAAAAAAATCCCGAGGCGCCTTCCACATCGGGAAGGCACACCCATTCAGAAGCACCTTTTGTAGCAGGAAGGCACCATCATCAAAAATGCACCTTCCACCATCGAAAGGCGCATCCAATCAAAGGTGCCTTCCACCACCGAAAGGCGCATCCAATCAGAGAGCACCGAAAACATCAGGAAGGCACCATATAAGTGCCTTCCACATCGAGAAGGCATAAAATAAGTGCCTTCCACATTGGAAAGGTACCAAAGAGTGCCTTCCATGTATATCCAACACTTACATCTCCCGGATGCCTCGATCGAAACAAAATCACCACACGAACGAGCGAAACCAGATGACCATACCCCTCCCCCATGTCACAAATCAATGAATCAACACTCTTCATGATGCATGAAACATCAAATAAGGTACGTGCATACTAACTCAAATTTTTATATAATTATTTATAAATTATGCAATACCGAAAAAAATATCGATGTCATAAAAATCATATCCCCCCATGGCCGAAACCACGTGCCAAAGATATGGCTCGAAAGGTGTACCCTAGAAATAAATGCTAAGGTTAGGCACCTTCCCTATAAGAAGGCGCCTTCCTGAAGAAGTAAAGATAGAAAAAAAATGCAGTAGTATGGGAAGGCACCATGGGAGGAGGGTCAAAGGATCATGCGGTGAAGAAGAATGAGCCAAGTGATACGGAAGGAATCAGGGGAGCGATAAAAACATAGTTTGAAGCTGAGGGATGGATCGAATACTATACCCTGGTCAGTCAAGGCTAGGATATGGAGGCAGCCAAGGAATTTGCTACCTCCTTGAGGGGTGACATAGCTCAGGTGCGAGGGGTAGAAATTTCGATCACCCCCGAATACATCTCGCAGGCGACTGGATTGCCCCTCACAGGGGAATGCATATATAAAGGCGGACTACTGAAGCCATACGCCGAAGTGTTGTTGCCAAGAGAAAATATGCAGATAGATAAGGAAGGGCTACCCAAAAGCAGCCTTCCCATGAATCTATGGAAGATATTCGAGTAGGTTGCTTGATTATTTACATGCACCGGGAAGTATACCCATCTACACGCTAACCATGTGCAGTTTCTCAATCACCTGGTGCATGGAAGGAATTTGAACGTGCCCTTCTACCTAGAAAATGCTCTAATGGATAAAGCGACAAGGTACCAAAAGGGAGCACCGTCTGTCTTGGCCCACCATGGGTTGATATCAGCACTGGTCCGCCATGCAAAAGCACAGAGGCATAACCCCGACGTAGAGGGAGATGGCGACCAAGAAAGGAAATAGGATGTTGTTTCCAAAATAGGGCAAGAAGAGGGAAGCCCTACAGAGGAAATGGCGAGTATCAAGAAATTGGCATTGCCCTATTTCATGGAAGAAAGAGGGCATTGACCAATGCTAGAATGCACAGAGGAAAGAGGGCATTCCCTAGTGCCCGAGTGTGAAGAGGAAGGAGCACTGTTTATTAGCAGCGAGGCTGAGTTTTGGCTGCTAAAACTAGTCCCCAGGAGGAAATGCCTGTGGTGACTCCTCCTATTGATAGAAGAAGAAAAAAGCCACCCAGAAGTTGATGTTGCAGCCCAAACCCTCCAGGAATTGACAAACCAGAGCCCATAAGATGCAGGGACTTCTAGGAGTAATGATCAGGTCGACGCGGCCTTGGAGGAAGCACTGGAATGGTAAACCAATTTTTGGATGGCCTAGCAAATTTTGGAGGACTTCTAGAACAATCATAGAGGGGAGTTGAAATAATGAGAAGGATGAATCGCCCAGCTCGAGCAACTGGTTTGGTAGTTGTGAGAGGAGAACCAGCTACTCCAAGATAGGGTAACAGAAAGAAGGGATGCATCGACCCAAACTGACTGGGAAAAATAGGTGCTGATGAATTCTCCCACATCTGCAGAACGAGTATTCTCTTTGGGAGAATTTTTATCGGACGCTCGACAGAGCAGCCCAGAGGTAGGGGAAAATTCCTCTATTTTTAGGATTGAAGGGGAAAGAAGTCCCACAACACCCCTTGTCATCGTCCTAAATGATATAGAGTAGGATGAACAACGGCATACATGATCGAGGGATAAGGAAGAACTCCCCGAACTTGAGGAAGGAAGAGAAGAACCTAAGGGGTCGGCACAAGATAGATAGGGGGACAAAGAAGCACCCCCAGGGACGGTAGCACAGAGTGAAGAGAATGCTCCAGGGACCGCAGAGCAGGCCCCTCGGAGCGAGAAGACATCCACCAGGGAGAAAGGGAAAACCCCTGTTTGAGCCGTCACATTTTTTGTAAAAGCCAGAGGAAAATGGCCCAGGACGGCTCGAAAGAAGGTGAAGGTGACCTTTGCTGAGCCATAAGAAGACGAGTGGGATATGTAGCCATTCACAAAGAGGAAAAAATAGTTTGAACAACTGCTCAAAGAGATGACAACAGCTAAGGAGACCAGGAAGGCAACCTCGAGGATGCAGGGGGACTCTGGTATCTGTGTCAATTCGATAGAGGACAACTAGTTCTAGGAGATTTATGGGTCATCCCGAGGATGACCCTCCATGATAAGAAGGTATTTTGAATTATGGGGGGTATATGGCCCCGAATTGGAGGCCATTGCCATTACAAAGGAGAACGTAGGGCTTACTCCTGAAGTAGCCCGATTGTACAAATCCCAAGTAGTTCATTTCAGGAGGGATAATTCAGATATCCCTCTTGTAGCGGTCAGACCTCTGGATGTTGAGCTATGGCAAGCTTTAGAAGGTACATTCTAGTCAACAAAGATGATGCTATCTATATCACCATCGATAGCGGCCAGGACATGGAAAGGATAGCCGAAATTAGCACCCTCAGCTCTGCATAGAAAAAGAAGAGCCACACCTCCAGATGCTAGCATGCAAAAGAGGCAAAAACAGGCCACAGGTACAACCAGATCCACCAAGAAACGAGAACGATGAGGGGTCAATAGGGCTACCTACAGTTTTGATGCCATGAGGGCGTGGCATATGTTAGGCGTGGGGGGATGATGAGCATCATAAATGCTCATATTTTGTATACATTTTCTTGATTATTATGTGGTTGTATAATAAGGATTGCATATGTTTATGAATGATTATATAATTATTTGATGAAATTATGCGTGTTATCTAATTCATGTTTTTTCAGTGTGTTTTTGTGGAATTCCAGTTGATTTAGTTAGATTTGGATTAGCCGAGGTCTTTTTATGGACCTGAAACTTTGTTTCTTTCGAAATCAACGCAGAGAAAGTAGGCACCTTCCTCTTCCAAGAAGGCGCCAAGCGTAAGTAGGTGCCTTCCTCTTCTAGGAAGGTTCCAAGGAAATACAAGCGCCTTCCTCTCCCAGGAAGGTGTCAATAGAAGGCCAACGACTTCTTCTTCTAGGAAGGCACCAAAGGAAAAGAAGCACCTTCCTCTCATAAGGCACCGACGGGAATGCGCCACTAGAATGCAAGTACCTTCCTCTCATAAGGAAGGCACCACTAGAAGGCAAGCACATTCCTCTCATAAGGAAGGCGCCACTAGAAGGCAAGTGCCTTCCTATCATAAGGAAGGCACCACTAGAAGGCAAGCACCTTCCTCTCACAAGAAGGCAAGTGCCTCCGTCTCACAAGAAGGCGCCAATAGAAGATAAGCGCCTTCCTCCTCCAAGAATGCACCTACAACAATAAGGCACCTTCCGTATAGAGAAAGAACCTGACATACTTAGGCACCTTCCTCATAGGGAAGGTGCCCTTGTTATTTGCTCGTTGACCAGACAAGCACGACATGGACAACAACGACTGGTGTAGTTCCAACTCTATGTCATGTAGAGCTAAATTGGGGATTGCACCGACGTATGAGAACGTCCTACCAATGCCAGGTGAAGCACAAACCAATCAGTGAACACGCCATCGTTAGAACCGAATGCCAGTTTTAGCAGACGTCGATCACATTTACCAGATTGTCTTAGTTTAGTCAGGAATGAATCGACTATTATAACTTCTTTGTAACAAAAGTTCTACGATTGTGCTATATAAACACACGCAAACCTCTCTGAGGATATAGGAGATAAAATATTTTGATAGTAATTATAGGGAGATATACAGAAGAAGAATTGTAATACTTTGATCGTTATAATACAGTCCTAAGAGTTTCTAAGTGCATGTTCAGTTGGGAGGAATCTTCTGGAGGCTGGGCCTACTCCAAGCCAGTATTTCTTCCCCTATTTTTCCTGTGTTTTTCTAGATTAGTTTACTGCTTTTATAATATTTTTTATCGCATTGTTATTTCCAATATTGCAATAGGTTTATTTCTAGGAATGTGTGAATATTTCCTTTCTATAGATTTAATTTTTTTTATGTAAATCATTGAGGAGTGTATGAATAATTGACAACCATTTGAAACACCACCCAACAAGTAGAACTAGCGGACTCATCTCAAGTGGTATTGTAAGCAATCTTTTTCAAGACCCTTCGCAAGTTTACGAAGCTCCTTGGGTTGATAAATTAAATGCATGGGCATGTGACAAAAGTAGGAAAGAAGTTAACCTTGTTTGGCCCACAAAAATTATGATAGGATCTCCTAGGAATTCCTTTTTAAGACCATGAATAGCTTTGGATTTCATCAATAATACATTAAGCTAATCAAGGCATGTGTTTCTTTAGCCATATTTTAGTTTTAGTAAATAGTTCAGTAAAAAGGTTTTTCTAGAATAAAAGAGGACTTCATTAGGGAGATCCATTGTCCTCCTACCTTTTTATTATCCTTGTTGAATATTTGGAGAGAACGATCTCGAATACTACTTAAAATGGGAAAATTGAGGGAATTAAATATGTATCTTATTTATCCCTTGTCTCCCACCAATAATTTATGGATGACACGATCATTACTACAAAATATTCAATCCCATAGGCCAAAGAATTGAAATCTATTTTGGAAAATTATGAGAAGGTAGCTGGTCAAAAAGTGAATTATGATAAAAGTAAGATCTATTTTATTAACATTTAGGGCCCATGCAGGCTAGATTAGCTAGAGTTTTTGGTTGTGGTATAGGGTATCTTCCCTCAACCTATCTTGGGATGCTCCTATTCAAAGGGAGGATGTATGAGGAGTTATGGAATCCAATTGTAGAGAGATTATAAAAATATTACATGGTGGAGGGGTTCTTTTCTCAACTAAGTTGGAAAAGCCCAACTAGTAAAATTATATCTATAGAATATTCCAATCTATTTTATGTCAATATTCAAAATACCAATAAATATTTATGATAAAATACAACATATTTAGAGAAATTTCTTATGGTATTGTGTAGAAAGTAAAAAAGGATGGTGTTGGTAGCTTGGGATCAATTTTGTACAAGGAAAGAAGAGGGGAAATGGACTTCAAAATTTTGAAAAGAATGAATAAAGCCTTGATGTGAAAATTGGGTTGGAAACTTGTAAAGGATAAATACCTCATTTGGATCCACATCCTTAAAGCCAAGTATCTCAGGAACCACTCTAGCTTCCTAGAGGAAAATGAGTTACCTCATGGTTCAAAATTTTGGAACAACCTTTAGCTTACCAAATCTTTTTTGAATAAGGGAATTCGTTGGAAGACTGGAATTGAATCCCAAGTCCATTTCTAGAAGGATATAAGGTTGAAGAACATTCCTTTAATTAAGGACCTAGTTTTTGTTGGGCTAGAACAAGTCTTCTTTGCTCTCAATTAAACCTCTAAGAAAAACCACATCATATTTGATGAATTTGGTAAAATATGGAGGTATCTACAAGTAGATGGGTTAGATGAGAGGAACCAACAGAGCTTGAGGAAGCTCAACAAGATGCTACAAGTCTATTTTTTAAATAGTACAAGAAATTCAAACACTCTCCTATGGAAGAATCAAAAGGAAGGTGAGTACTCAATTAAATCTAGTTACTACATGCTAGAGGGAGAGGGCCTAGGTTGGATGCCTATTACAAAAGTGTGGATCAAGGAGCTCCTTCCAAAAAAATATACTTTTATTGGCTATCGATCCAAAATAAGATTATGACGATGGATAATATTTGCAAGAGGGGGATGATAATTCCCAATAGATGTGTGTTGTGTGAGAATAATTGGGAAGATACAAACCATATCTTCACTGAGTACCCCTTCACACTCAAAAAATATTAAGTCACCTAGGTACTTCCAAATTCCCCTCTAGACCTATGTCTCTAGTGGGAATCCCCCTTCCAAAGCAAGAGAATGAAAAAATTGTGGAAGCTAAGTCTCCCCCATGCCTTGTGGGGAGTTTGGAAAGAGCAAAAACTTGTATATTTAAGGATAAAAAAAGAGATATGACCTCCATCAAAGCCAGATATCCCACTACCATTGTGGAGAATTTCAAGATCATAAGTCATAATCCAGATTAAATGAAGACTAGTATCTATGAAATGAGAGAAATGGAAAATAAGAAGATACAATTAAATAATTAAAACATTAAGCACATGTTTTGTTGTAGTTTAATTACAACTGAATTTATAGTTTTTATTATATTAGATCATATAAAATTTATTTTTTATTTTTTTATATTTAAAATATTTATTAATTTCTTTTATTAGTATGCTTAGTTTAAATATAAGGTTTTAAAAATGGCATTATGGGAAGATTGAAAAATACCTCACTCATATGGTGTGATTAAGATTTAGTGAAGAGGTTTTGCATGCAATCACCGTCATTGCATGCAGAAGCCTTAGTAAGCACAAATTATGAAAAAAAAGGAGAGAGCTAGGATGAGGGTTTTGAAAGGTTTAAAAAAAAATTATAGAGAAAATATAAAATATGGCACATGTTGGACCTAATGGCCAATGGGAATTTTTGACGAGGATGATTATAGTAAGGAAAAGGTGTAGTAGACAACCAATATTTACAATCCACATAGAGTGAAGGAAAAAACAACAAACACTTTCAGTTTACAATGTAAAAAGAGATAGGAGATCATAGGCTCCCATGAAAATGAGGCCAAGGGTTAAAGAGAACTAGAAATAAAATGAGAATCTAAATCAAGAAAATTTGATATGCTCTAGAACTTGAGCAAGACAATTTTTAGGGCAAACTATCCAAAGGGGTTAATTGTACCAATACCTAATATTAGAGAAGGATTTAGGGGAGCCACCCCAAAAAATGAACTTTAGAGATGTTCTTCATGGGGAAAAACCCTAGATAAATGCAATCAATAATTTTAAGGCACCTTAAAAACTTTTGAGGATGCTTAATACAAATCCCAAGAAAATTATGACATGGGTGTTTAAAGGTAACATATGGTTCCTTGATAGTGAAGGAAAATATTGATGACATTCAAAATGGAATAGAAGACATGGAAATACGAGGGATAATATGTCAATTTATGGGGTTCAAACCAATATTTTTAACATTTATACTATGGGTTGTTAAATAATGGCGAACTAAAGGTGAATTCCAAATCTTTACCTACCCCAATGGTTGTTTCCTTATAACTTTTACTTCTAAATAGGATACATAACACATATTCCAAGGGAGGCCATAGTATTTTGGAAGTTCAGGTCTCTTTATAAAACCTTGGAATACTAAATTCAAAGAATAGAAAGAAATTCCATTCATAGCTCTAGTTTAGGTGGAACTTTTTGACATGTTAGTAGATTTTTAAAATCTGACAGTATTTATGAGAATTGGGAATACCCTAGGAACACTCATGATGGTTTTTTATAGTACATATAAATTTGAGCAAATTATTTATTCTTTAATATGTTTTCTAATAGATTTTAACAAATCCCTCCTAAAAAATATCACTCTATAGTTTGGGGAGGAAACATGGGAGTAGGAGGTGGATTACAAGAATGTACCTTTTTGTTGTAGATTATGTCATGAGTGTGGTCATTTAGCAAGAGAATGCACACATAATATCCCAAAGCAAGGAAGAAGGGAAATGGATCCTAAAGGGTTCCAAGTGCCCAAAAAAATAAATATCCAAAATAAATCAATAATGAGGAATTAGGCAGTAGTGTCAAACAATATGTTTGGCAATCTCCTCATTGATGACCTTTTTGATGATGAGGATACAATGGAGATAGAATTCCTAGAGATATAGTTCCATGGTGGGAGGAAGGAATCTGTGCTAGAATAGGTAAATAGCATTGCTAACACCACCCTAGTCGTGTAGAGCAACAAATAAAAAGTGGTAAATCAACCAACAAAATATTACCAACAAAAATATAAGGGGAAAAATAAAAATAATAGTAACAATCAATTAAAATTAGGAATCAGAAAAAACTCAAAGCTTAGGTAATATCTCATCAGATCTACCAAAAATACCCTGGTACTATACAAACATACAATAGGATTGGATGTTATTCTAAAATTAGGAGGGGTGAGTCAAGAGACAAGTAAGAAGATGAAAATGAATACCAATCAAAAGGTTGGATGCAAAACTAACCAACACCATGTGGCAAAATAAAAAGAAAAATTAATAGTTAAAGGTAAGGTCAATGCCCTCAGCCACATATTTAGCCCCCAATATTTATTAATATTATCTCCTAGAACATTAGATGAATCAAAGGGAGTCCCTCAAAATATTTCAAAATTAGAATAATGATACAGATAAATCGACCACAACTTGTTTTTGTTTTGGAGATGAAGGTGTTAGTGGAAGAGATGGAGACAATTGTAAGGAAAGTGTGGCCTACTAGAAAATTAGAATAACTTATCTCCTTAGGGGTATTTAGAGCCAATGCATACATTCAAAACCCTAAAGAGATAGTTATCCACTAAGTAGTGGGTAGTTGAGGTATCTTAGTGGTAGCAACATAGAGTAGGTAAAAAATCCAAGTTATGATCTGCATGAATATCTATGCAACTACTATCCTAGAGGAGA
The DNA here is from genome assembly GCA_028583015.1 of Wollemia nobilis. Lineage (NCBI taxonomy): Eukaryota > Viridiplantae > Streptophyta > Pinopsida > Araucariales > Araucariaceae > Wollemia > Wollemia nobilis. Next base: position 470,984 of record JAQPPZ010001965.1, read on the forward strand.
AACAAAGATAGTGTAATAACATAATCTACATTATTACCAAATTTCCTCATGCATGAGCCCTAATAGGAGGAGATTTCAATACCATTTTGTACTTGGAAGAGAATTTGGGGAGGAAATAGTAGCTTAGATAGGAGCACAATCCTCATGAAGAAATACATTAAAAATCTCCACCTAGTGGATGTCATGCTAGACAATGGCCTAATGACCTAGTCCAATAGGAGGTAAGGCTCTACATACATTATGAAAATATTAGATAGGTTCCTACTATCAGATAATTTTCTAATTCATGAACACATTCATAGGGTGAATATCCTAAACAATGTAGGCTTAGATCATTGGTTGATCATGACATAACTATGGAAATCCAAGGTCAAACACTCACCATTCATATTCCAATTGATGTGGTTCAAATAAAACACTTTTATATCCAAAGTATAGCAATGGTGGAAGGTAACCCTCAACATGGAATCAAGATGTACTGCTTTGTGAGGAGGCTTCAATACATTAGATCCAAGATAAATACTTGGAACTGGGGAGAGATTATAAATTTCATGAAGAAAAAATTGAAGTGATAGCCCAAATTTAAGATTTGAATGAACACATCTACATGGATGACCTCACAAAGAGTTTGAGTATTGAAGAGATCAAACTTATATACTAGCTAGAGGAATGGAAAAAAAGGAAGAGATATTATGGAAGAAGAAATCTAGAATCCAATGGCTCTAAGAGGGCTACTAAAATACATTATTCTTTTATAAATATCTTCTAGCACACAACTTCATACCCTACTTGAGAATAGAAGTAGGAGATATTATCCACACATGATAAGGTATAAGGTCTATTGCAATAAACTATTTAGTAAGTCTATTTACAATAAAACCTTTGGATATGGATTCCCAATAGGAAGTATTATAATAGGTACCTACACTAATAATAGATGAGAAAAAATTAGTTATGACTACATAAATAACTACAAAAGAGTTACAATACGTGGTTTTCAAAATGTAGAAAAATAAGACTCTTGGGCTGGATGGATTCCCCATAGAATTCTACCAAGAATTTTGGGATATCTTGCATGGATACCTTCTAGATGTGGTTGAGGAAGATAGGAAAACATATATAAAATTTATCCAAAAGGAACAATATGTAAAGCATATTACTAGGCTAATATCAATAGCTTTATGTAATATCTTGCTCAAAATAATCTTCAAGGTAATGGTGAAGAGGCTCATAGCACTTATGCATAAGATTATCTCACTATAAATAGGTGGTTTTGTGGAAGGTAGGCATATAGTGGATAAGATAATTTTGCTTCAAGATGATATTCACTCCATGGAAGCTCACCATACATGTTCATTTGGTTAGACTTATCCAAAGCATATGATAGGGTGGACTGACATTTCTTCATCAAAATAATAGGTCAATTTGGCTTTTTATAGGAATAGATACATTGGATCAAGGGATGTATTCCATTAGTGTCCTAATAAATTTTTAATAATAACTACCCCTCCAAATTGTTCACCATATAGAGGTATTAGGTAGGGATATCCCCTTCATGATAGTTACCCTGAATGTCTAGGAAGGACATTGGTCAAATATAGGAAAAACCAAACATTACTAGGAATCACTCTTACAAATTGATATAGATCAATCATTCAACCCTAGTTTTTTTATGACTTTACTCTATTAGGAAAAGCAAAAATTAAGGAAGCCTTAAGAATTAAACATATTCTAAGTTGTTTCTCAAGTGCTATAACGCAATAGATCAATGAGGAAAAGTTTAAATTTATTTTCTCCCACTACTCAACTAGACAGAAGATCATTGTTATTGATAAGCTATGATACCAAAAGGCCTCCTTCTCCATCACCTACTTATGCATTCCTTTTAAAATAGGGATATAGAAGAAGAATGCTTTGTCCTGGCTAGTGGATAGAGTAAAAAGGAAAATAAAAAATGGACTAATCGATGGATCTCATCGAGGGGGAGATTAACCCTAGCTAAATTAGTCCTTTAATTTACACCTATTTATATCACCATAGTTTTGGATATTCCTAAGGTAGTGCAAAGATATTTGGATTAAATAAATCATTGATTATTTTTGTTGGCAATTTTGGGTACTTTGGGTACATTGCCTTTGCTCAAGTATATAAGTTGTCATTGATGTCAAGAAGCTTTTGAAGGAATTTGATTTGATGTCAAATAATTTTTTTTTATGAAGGTTACGGCATGACAGTTTCAAAGGTCTTTTGCAAACCCCAAACTGACAGGTTCGAGAGAAAGAGCTTGCAAAGAAAAGTGTCACGATTTTGCGACAATTTGCAAGAGGGATTGTACGGATGAAAAAGTGTCACGATTTCACGACAGGTTCAAGAGAAAGAGCTCGCAGAGAAAAAGTGTCATGATATAAAAAGTGTCACAATATCACGACATGTCAGGTTTTTGTGACCCGAAGAAAATAAAAGCGCTAAGGAGAAAAAGTGTCGCGATATCGCGACATGTCACATTTTCACGACTTAAGCAGGAGAGAGAAAGCAATTAAGAAAAGTGCCACGATATTGTGACATGTTGCATTTTCGTGACTTAAGCAGGAGAGAGAAAGCAAGTTAGAAAAGTGTCGCGATATCGTGACATGTAGCAATTTCATGACTCAAAGAGCAAAGAAAACGTACGAAAGCTAAAAGCGTCACTATTTCATGAAAGGTTGCAAAGAAAACGTACGGAAAATTGATAGTGTAGCGATTTCACGACAGGTTGCAAAAAATGTGTACGGATGCAGAAAGTCTCACGATTTCGCGACAGGCAGAAAAGAAAGCAGACGAAAGTAGAAGTGTCACAATTTCGTGACAAAAACTGAAAGCAAGTCTTCTATAGAAGTGTCACAATTTTGTGACAAAAGCAAAGAGGAAGGCTATGAAGACAAAAGTATCACGATATCACGACAGAAGTGAAGACGAAGTCTGCAGAGGCAAAAGTGTCGCGATTTCATGACAAAAGTAGAAAGGAGGTCGACGAAGGGAGAAGTGTCGTGATATCGTGACAAAAGAAAAGTTGATGTTGATAAAGACAGAAGTGTTGTGATATCGTGATAAGAGCTTAGTTAAATTCGAAAAAGACTGAAGTGTCGCGATATTGTGATAAAATCCAAAAGAAAGTGTATGGTTGCAAAGGTGTCGCGATATCGTGACATGTTGTAGTTTCGCGACAAAAGCTACAGAAGAGTTACAGAGGCAGTTGAAGCCGACAAAGTTAAATGTGAGCCAACGAAGATGAGGGTTTGCAGTCGATGAAGTTTATGGTTGTGTAGCCAACTAAATATCAAGGTTACCGCTGACTAAGATTAAGGTTCTGATCTTGAAAGTATTATTATAAAAGGCAGGCTGTTTTGCAGAGTTCATTGTGTTGTTAGTTGCAACGTTTGCAGATAGAGCGTAGAGTGAGAAGATCGATCGCCAAGAGCAGAGTGCAAAATTTGATCGAAGTGTGTAGAGTGAGCGAAGAGTCATGGTGAATTGTTCTAAGTGCCACTGTGATTGCGTAGAGAGTGCAAAGGTTGAAGTTTGACCAAGTGCGGCTATTATTGCGTAGAGAGAGCAGAGGGCGTAGAGAGCACAAAGGGCAAAGACGAACACAGAGTGCTACTGTATGAGGATAGAGGTGCACTGGTTCTTTGAGAATAACGTAAGGATAGATTTGGCAAGTCTTTGATAAGGCTTGTGTGCAGAGGATTGATTTGTTCAAGTGTTGGATAGATCTAACAGACAGAGGAAGACTTGTACTAGACCGACTGACTGTGTTTGGTATAGGTTGCTGAGCTGTTGTGGATGTGATCATAACAGGAAGAGGTATCTTAGGCTAAGCATTAAGGATAGGAGGTCTTCGATGGAAAGGAGTTCCACGTGCTGGAAAGAGGTAGAGGCAGTTGATCTTCTGAGGGATCATTTCCAGAGCAGAGGGGAAGGTATCTCCTTTGAGCAAAGGCTTATAAATTCTGATTGGGGGAAGGTATCTCCTTTGCGCCGAGGCTCATAAAAATTGTGATTGGGAAGGATTCCCAAATAACTTTGAGATAAATTTTAGAGAAAAGTTTTGTGGACGTAGCCCAGCCATTCTGGGTGAACCACGTTAAAATTGGTGTCACTTTGTGGATGATATTGTCCATTGTTTTGATATTGCTTTGGGTATATTGCTTTACTATTTTGAAGTATAAAGGAAAAAGTAAAAAGAGGTCTTATACTGTTCATCCCCCTCTCAGTATAAGCTTGTGTTCTTCAATTGGTATCAGAGCCGGTGCCTTCGAAAATTTTAACGACTTGAAGGAAAAGCTAGTAAAGAACACAATGGATCATTCAAGTAGCAATGCAACACCTATTCTTGATGGGTCGAATTTTGGTCTTTGGAGTGCAAGGATGAAGGTTCATCTAATGGCACTTGGGAATGAGGTTTGGGAAGTGATTGAATATGAGTACACTATTCCCGTACATGGTCCTAATACTAAAGAAGAAAGGCTCTTACATCACAACAATTCAAAAGCAATGAATGCAATCCCGAAAGGCTTACAGAAAGCAGATCTCACCAAAGTGATTCACTGTAATATAGCTAGTGAAATGTGGAAACAGTTGAAGGTGGTTCATACAGGTGATACAAATTTCAGAAAGGCCAAGTTGAGACACTTCAAAGGTATGTTTGAACAACTCCAAATGAATGATGATGAAAATATTAGTGACTACATGCTTCGTATGGATGAGGTTGTTAACTCCATGAAAGACTTAGGTCTTGAGCTTGCTGAAAATGATGTTTGTGATAAGATTTTAAGATCTCTTCCTAATAGATTTAGTGAAAATATTTCTGCTATTGAGGAAGCTAGAGATTTGGATAAGTTGAAAAAGGATGAGCTCCATAGTATACTTGCAACGTTTGAGTTGAGAACTCAAGTGAAGGTTGATGTCAAGAAAGAGGCAGATTTCAAGGCTACCAAGAAATCCAAGGGCAAACAACTTCAAGAGAGTGATGAGTCTTCTAGTGATGAAGAGGCATATTACAACAAGAAAGGCAAGTTCTCTAGAAAGCACAAAAGCATGAAAAATATAAGATGTTTCAATTGTGGAAAGTTTGGTCATTATGCTACCGACTGTACTATTCCCAAGAATGAAAGTGATGAAGATAAACAAGATTCTAAGAGCAAGGATTCTGAAAAGCACAAGCATCACAGAAGAACAAATATGAGCACAACAATCAAGGAAAGAGGTATTATCACAAGCACAAGAAGAGTTTCTACCTAGACAAAGCAAGTAAGTGTTCTAGTAGTGATAGTGAAAGTTCTTCAAGTGATGATGAAAATGAGATGTTGTTCATATCAGAAAAAGAGGAAGAACCGAAACATAGATTCATTATCATGAAATGTCTTAGATGTGGAAATTTTGGTTACCTTGAGGATGATTCTACAAATAATGATTTGGTTTCTAGTATGTATGAGGATGCTTTAGAAAACTATAAGGAAGATGCTTGTATGGTTTTTGAAAAAGGTAGCACCTCTAGTGATAAGAAATCTGAAAAAGGCTTTGATGATTCAGAAAGCAAACAAATAAAGGACCTTGAAAGTGAACTTATTAATGCTCTTAGTGCTTTGAAAAAGGAAATAAAGAAGAATGCTAGAATCAAGGATAAGTTAGATGAATGTTGTATGGAGAGAGATGATCTTATAGAAAATATTGATTTCTCTATAGCTAAGACACAAGAACTCAAGGATGAGTTAGAATCTAAGGTTCTTGAGTACAGTGAGTTAGAACAGAAAATGGCTTCTTTGAAAGAAGAAACTAAAGAGTACAAGGATAAGCTTTACAGGTTTCAAGATAGCTCCAAAAAGGTTAAGTTGCTCATCAAAGGTCAAAGAAAAACAACAGATAAAATAGGCCTTTGTTTTGTTAAGCCACACAAGGAACAAGTTGGAGAGTCTAGTAAGAGACTCCAAAAGGAAGAGAGTTCTGATGATGAAAGTATTTTAGATCTTGAGTCCTTGAATGATAGATGCACAGAAATTGAAAACAAAATTCAGAATGAGAAGAAGAAGTTTTCAGGACCCAAGAGGTCAAATAAAGGAAAATTTCAAGGCAGATGTTTTGCCTATCACAGGTTTGGTCACATGGCTTCACATTACATGGCTCAAATGAAGAAGGTAAATGACAATTTCATAAGTGCTAGTTAATTTCAAGGGTATTTCTACTCTTGTCAACAGTTTGGGCACAAGGCAGTTTATTGCAAGGCAAATAACAGGAATAGGTTTGGTCAGAACAGGTTTGGCTAGAACAGGTTTTGTCAGAACAGGTTTGGTCAGAACAGGTTTGGTCAAAAATGGTGGATTCAAAGATCAGGTTTACCTCAGAGAAACAACATCATCAAGTGTTTCAAGTGCAACAATGAAGGTCACATAATCAGACATTGTAGAGCTGAAATTCTAGAATACATAAATAGGAACAATGGAATGATCAGGTCCAAGGATGAAGGCATGGACAAGAACAAGGATGAGAACAAGAACAAGAACAGTGACAAGAATAGGAATATGGACAAAGAGTTCAAGAGAAGGCCCGAAAAGGAAGTTATAGACACTGATGATGATCAGTGTCTAATGGGAGTTTTACTCCCACCCCAAAATTAATCACCTCATCAGGAGGTGGGGGAGGGACTAAGCTAAGAGGCTCATTCTTAGTCTCGAGCCCCAAAGGTGGCCCTTTGCCATTGATGACAAAGGAGGAGAGATATGATTAAGGGGGAGAGCTTCAAGTGAAGAGGAAAGCTTCAAGTCAGGGGGAGCAAAACTTCAAAGGAAGATTCTTAGTTGTGGGCACAGTTGGTCAGTTGTTAGCACAGTTGGTTTCAGTTTTGGCTCTTGAGAAGTGTTTTCAGTAAAGGTTTGCCATCAATTAAAAAGGGGGATATTGTTGGAAATTTTGGGTACTTTGGGTACATTTCCTTTGCTCAAGTATATAAGTTTTCATTGATGTCAAGAAGCTTTTGAAGGAATTTGATTTGATGTCAAATAATTTGTTTTGATGAAGGTTACGACATGACAGTTTCAAAGGTCTTTTGCAAACCCCAAGCCGACAGGTTTGAGAGAAAGAGCTCGCAAAGAAAAGTGTCACAATTTTGCGACAATTTGCAAGAGGGATTGTACGGACGAAAAAGTGTCACGATTTCACGATAGGTTCGAGAGAAAGAGCTCGCAGAGAAAAAGTGTCGTGATATCGCGACATGTTGGGTTTTCACGACCCAAAGAAAAGAAAAGCGCTAAGGAGAAAAAGTGTCATGATATTGCAACATGTCGCATTTTCATGACTTAAGTAGGAGAGAGAAATAAAGTTAGAAAAGTGTCACGATATCGTGACATGTCACATTTTCGTGACTTAAGTAGGAGAGAGAAAGCAAGTTAGAAAAGTGTCGTGATATCGTGACATGTCGTAATTTCGTGACTCAAAGAGCAAAGAAAACATATGAAAGCTGAAAGCGTCATGATTTCATGATAGGTTGCAAAGAAAACGTATGAAAAGTTGATAGCATCACGATTTCGTGATGGGTTGCAAAAAATGCGTACGGATGTAGAAAGTGTCACGATTTTGTGATAGGCAGAAAAGAAAGCAGACAAAAGTAGAAGTGTCACGATTTCATGATAGAAACTAAAAGCAGGTCTTCTATAGGAGAAGTGTCATGATTTCATGACAAAAGCAGAGAGGAAGGCTATGAAGACAGAAGTGTCACGATATCATGACAGAAGTGAAGACGAAGTCTACAGAGGCATAAGTGTCGTGATTTCATGACAAAAGTAGAAAGGAGGTCGACGAAGGGAGAAGTGTCGTGATATCATGACAAAAGCAAAGTTGATGCTGATAAAGACAAAAGTGTCATGATATCACGACAAGAGCTTAGTTGAAGTCGACAAATACTGAAGTGTCGCGATATCGCGACAAAACCCAAAAGAAAGTGTACGGTTGCAAATGTTTCACGATATCATGACATGTAGTTTCACGACAAAATCTACAAAAGAGTTACAGAGGCAGTTGAAGCCGACAAAGTTAAATGTGAGCCGACAAATATGGGGGTTTGCAGCCGATGAAGTTTAGGGTTGTGCAGTCGACTAAAGATCAAGGTTATAGCCGACTAAGATTAAGGTTTTGATCTTGAAAGTGTTATTATAAAAGGCAGGCTATTTTGTAGAGTTTGTTGTGTTGTTAGTTACGAAATTCGTAGATAGAGCGTAGAGTGATAAGTTTGATCATCGAGAGTAGAGTGCAAAATTCTATCAAAGTGTGCAGAGTGAGCGAAGAGTCATGGCGAATTGTTCTAAGTGTCGCTGTGATTGCGTAGAGAGTGCAAAGGTTGAAGTTCGACCAAGTGCGGCTATGATTGTGTAGAGAGAGCAGAGGGCGTAGAGAGCACAAAGGGAAAAGACGAACGTAGAGTGCTGCTGTATGAGGATAGAGGTGCACTGGTTCTTTGAGAAGAACCTAAGGATAGATTTGGCAAGTCTTTGAGAAGGCTTGTGTGTAGAGGATTGATTTGTTCAAGTGTTGGACAAATCTGATAGATAGAGGAATACTTATACTAGACCGACTGACTGTGTTTGGTACAGGTTGTTGAGCTGCTATGGACATGATCATAGAAGGTAGAGGTATCTTAGGCTAAGCATTGAGGATAGGAGGTCTTCGGTGGAAAGGAGTTCCACGTGCTGGCAAGAGGTAGATGCAGTTGATCTTCTAAGGGATCATTTCCAGAGTAGAGGGGAAGGTATCTCCTCTGAGCAGAGGCTCATAAATTTTGATTGGGGGAAGGTATCTCCTTTGGGACGAGGCTCATAAACATTGTAATTGGGAAGGATTCCCAAATAACTTTGAGATAACTTTTAGAGAAAATTTTTGTGGACGTAGCCCAACCATTCTAGGTGAACCACGTTAAAATTGGTGTCACTTTGTGGATGATATTGTGCATTTTTTTGATATTGCTTTGGGTATATTTATTTACTGTTTTGAAGTATAAAGGAAAAAGTAAAAAGAGGTCTTATACTGTTCACCCCCCCTCTTAGTATAAGCTTGTGTTCTTCAATTTTGGAGGGACACTAAGGAGAAAAGGAAATGGCGGCTAGTGTAGTAGAAAAATTTATGCCTTCACAAACATGAAGGGGGGATATGATTCAAATGGACGGTCAAGAATAACAAGACACTAGAACCTAAGTTATATTGGAGGTTTTTGAACAACCCCAATGAACTATATACCCAAAATATAAGAGCTAATTACAATAGAAATTATTCACCATAAAATTCCTAGCATATGATCCTCCATATTAGTAGTTTTGTGGATACGAGAAGAGATAATAAAGAAGAAAATTGTTTGTATAATTCATAATGGTCAACACATAAAATTTTGAATAGAATATTGGGATGGTAATTGATCTTTGGTGGTTCAATTTCTAGAATGGATACCTATCATGGAGTGGCTACATAGAGAAAATTGGATAAAGGTAGTAAAATATTGTAGGTACAAAACTAAAAATTTAGAATTTGAGAGAAACTGCATTCCCACAACCTAATGGAAAATTCAAATCCTAGAGAGGTAGAAGATGGATATCCAACAAACTCTACAAATGAGATCACTTTCATGGTCTCAAAAAGACGATTTCCTTAGATGAGGCAAAACAAGTTAAAGGGAGTATATAGTAGCATGTGGATATATATTTCTATGTCAAATTACTCCTAACCCGCTTTGATATTTATTCCAAAAAATATAGGCACAAAATTTATGGTCTAAGGTGAGATTCTTCATTTGGATTCTTCTATATAAAATGGTTTGAATAGGGGAACAACTTATGAGAAGAGGCTACCATGGTCCTTTTAGTTGTGAGATGTGTGGGGAGAATATCAAAACACTCTACCTCTTACTTATTGAGTGTCCTATAGCTTCAAAGCTATGGAAGATGTTGGCTACATTGCTTGGTATTAATTGGTTTGGCTTTACCACCATAGAGCATATGTGGAGGTAATGGATTGCACATGATGGATTAGACCAGTATGTTAGGAAAATATTATGGGTAAGAACTACTTTGCTACTTTGGAACATATGAAAGGAAAGGAGCATCTGCATCATCAAATAAGAGTCTATCAACATCCACTATATTTGGTAAAAAACCACAACATAGAAGAGACAATTAGGTCTGAGGTATAGACCAATTGGTTCAACCAGACCCTGTAAGGGGGGTAGAGGTCCAAGGTTCAAATCTTGGGTCTCATCAGACTAAACACTTATACCTTTCCTAGTTATTTCACTGATGTAAAATTTTTAAAATGATTGTGGCATGGTGGTTATAAGGGCAGAATGCACAAAGAACTATGTGGTGGCTTCTAGGGCGGACAACACAAAATACTATGGTGACCATAAAATTGGAACAACCTACCCAGATTTGTGGTGGCTACGGATTCCACCATATAAATTCAAAAAATAACAAAAAACATAGCATAGACCGTTCAACATACATTGAAGTATCCCCAAGAATCCCACCAATGATTGGAATAATTCATGACTAGACTAAAATTGCTTCTAAGTATGATAATCAACAAATGGTAACCATAAAGAACCTAAAAATAGTTATAAATAGAATGTGGTATCCTCCCTTAGAGGATTGGAGAAAAGTTCACATGGATGGAGCATCACGAGGGAATGTAACAAGAGCAAGTGCAGGAAGGATAGGAAGATAGTCAAATAGGACCCTAATTTTTACCTTTGTAGAGAATCTTGGAATTCCTTCCAACAACCTAATAGAGGGTTGTGGAATCCTTAGATAGATACAAGAGGTAGTTAAGGTAGGCTGGAAGAAGGTCCAAATAGAATCCAACTCACAAGTCATGATCAACCATTTGAAGAATCCAAGGGAGAATATGAATCTTGATTAGAGACTAAGGAGAATTATAGAGAAGACTCGGATGGTACAGGTAAGCTTACTATTTATGGAATACAATCACATCCCTAAAGATCAAAATAGAGTTGTATATGCAATATCCAATTGGGATCTAGATAAAGACAACCTCACTTGTTACAGTTATCTCCCTAGATGGTGGGCAATACATATCAAGAAAGACCTTTCTATATTATATATTGATGGTAGCAGCATTAGATGTATTTAGTTCTATAATTCATTGTATTAGGTTGTTTCTATTATACATGGGTTACTATAGTAGATCAATTGATAAAGAATATAACACTACATCATCTGTTAAATCCTAGATCAAAGGACTATTTACATGGAAATATAGATGACATATCTCTTCTATTTGAATACCTTAATATAATTTTTTTTTTACCAAATATATACACAATGTTTTAGCCAACACATGAAAGTGTATACCATGATTTCTTTGTTTATCAATAACTGCATGCATTGCATGGTGAATATGAAGTAGGCCATGGTATCGACAATAATAAACCAACTTAATTTGATTTGGTTTATAATATATATATTTTTACATTTAGACCATTTGTAACGATGCTATATATTATGTCTTTTATTATTATATTGATTTAATATTTGTTCAAGAATATCTACTACCCTATTTTATTTAAAGCCCTAGAATTTTAATAAATATTCAGGTAAATCAATTCTATTAGTTCTCTATTTTCTTAATCCATTTTATATATCTTATTACCAATATTTCTTGAGTTTTAACCATGGATTGAAGTGTTAATCTGATTATATATATACTACTTTAATTAGGTAAGTCTATATTTTACTTTAATTAGGTATGCCAAATATTATCACAATTCTTCTTACTCTTGTGATAACATTCTCATTTCTAATAAAACCATAGGGTAAGGATTTTAAACTTTTATACCTACTAAGGCTTTAATGAGCATGTATATTGCATCCTAACTCATCCATAATCATGAATATATTTTGATGGTATAGTATTTCCTATAATGCCATTGTAGCATCAAAATTTATGTTTTACATAAAAATTTAATTATCTGACATTATGGTGTTGCTATTGTAATTATGCAAATCATGATAGTCACCAATGGGCATCTCTTTTCACTCGGTATCACACTTGATATTGAGTAGATGTATGTGGAGTCTAACAATCTAGTTTGATACATGGATTTAACACATGCCTAGGGTATTTAAGATCTTAATGCTACCCTAGAATGTGAAGAGATGATTTTGAAGATGCAAAGATGCAAGTGAAAATAGGATGCAGAGATACAAGGCCCTATGCTATGTGATTCTTTACTTTAAATGCTTACTAAAAAATTATCTTTTATGTTTTAAGCAAGGGTCCAAGAGGACATGTAGAAAAACAAGTTGCACTAAATTGCAACTACATGTATGTTGATTTCATTGCTTAAATGTAGGAAGGAAAACAATATTTATCCCCTTTTTATTTACAAAAGAAACCAACTTCATATCCCTTTTATAAACTTTGTTACCAAACTAGATAATAAGGTTACAAAATTATAATTTGATGAAATTACTCTATTATAGTAATGAATTATCCTTTAATATTATGCCTAATGCAAATGATTAATGCTTGTAATTACTATTTTAGAAATTTTGTAACTAAATAACTTTTCAAAAACCGTTGACAAAAGGTATCCTGATGATCACAAAACAACATAAACAACCTAAATATGTTAATCTAAGACTAAAACTGAGTAGAATAAAAAACTATAGCACTTGATTTGAAGCCAAGATAGGAGCATTGTAGGATGACAAAAGCACCACAAGTATAGTAGTATCCTAGGATGAAAAAATCACTATAGAAATACAAAAGCATCATATGTACAAAAGCACCACTATATGATAGAAGAATCATATGGAAAATTATATGGCACTTTTATTAATTTATGATGCTTTTATCCTATACCTGCAAAATCAAAGCCTACAAAAAAAACATGATCAAATGTAGTGGGGTTTTTCTAATTTTAATGAATGACAAAATCCCTTGTCTAATGGATCAACCTCCTATTCCTTTCAAGGTTGATAACAAATGCAATGATAAATACACAAGTAAAAACATGTAATTTATTAAAATGTTGATCAAATGAAAGAAACGTAAATGCTAAATTTTAAAAGGGATGAGAAAAATAGGCACAACCAAGATCTAGGTTGCACATATTTGGTGTTGATCTACTTTGTATAATGCTTGTATAATGCTCTTGATTGATGCATATTTTGTTAATCATTTGAGCTCTTGATGGAGAATGGAACGAAGGTGCAAGGATCAATTCTAGTAGTGTGGTAAGGTTCTAGACTTCTCCATATTATATTTACAACATGTACATATAAAATATTTTTCTCTTTTCATGGCATCCAAATGGTTTTATATATCACCCAATCCCCTTAGAGAATCCATAAAATATTCATACAAAAGGATAAGGTGGTAGGTTTAGGTGAGTTTCTAGGAGTTACAAGGTGATTGGAGAGTTTGCATGGAGTTAAATAGTGTGATTAAAAGTTTACACAGAGCTAAGTGGTGTGAGTGGAAGTTTGCATAGAGTTAAGTGGTTTGATTAAATGTTTACATGGAGTTAAGTGGTTTGATTGGATAAGATTCCATATTAACATATGTAATTGTTAGCATTTGAGGATATATGTAGAGGGAGAGATCTAACCCAGGTCCTAATAATATAAAATAAGTGAGTCTGCAATATGAATGAAATATACTATAAATAGAAAGTGGTAAAAATACAATGCAATATGGAGGATAAGGTCACTCCATTAATATAAGCTAGAGAACTACATTGTGCTCCATACAAGATCTCTACCACAAACTACTCTCTACAACAATGCTCTTGATATCTATATGCTTTGCCTTATGATCTATCACTATGAGGTCCTTTATATAGGAAAAAAAATTCCTTGGCCAACACTTACCTAGTTGTACAAGTGAACACCTTGCAAATTACAATATGCATATTGAAACTTGTGCATTTATTACATTGCTTGAAGTAAGTAGCTCACTTCCCCTAGAGTAATATCTACTCTAACTATGTACTATAGGTGGTACATTTACATGACCTAAATTATGTAATATATTCTAACTCTAACACCCCTTGTATTACATTATTTGGGTATTGAAGATTTCAATATTCAATATGAATATTTTGTCTTAAATATTGTATTATTCTTCTTTGTGTTCTGTAACCTATTCAAGCAAGTAGTTAGTATCTTCATAACCTATTTTTGTTGCTGAAAGAGATTTCACTTCATAATCATCTATAGATTATTCTAGTTCTTCAAATTATTCTATCTATCCTCCTTTGTTTTCTTCTTTGTGAGTATCTTCATATAGTTTTGTTGCTCCTTCAGGTTGTAATTGGCTAAGTAATGTATAGTGTCGTTGACCTCTCATATTTTTTATTTTGATTCTTCTCTGCTTGCTTTGTGCTATATTGGTTCTTTATTTTCTTCAACCTATTCCTCAATAAATGAATCAGTATTTCTAAAATATAACAATGTCTTGTGATATTTCCATTGAATCTAGTATATATGTATTTTCATGGATTAATCTTGTTGCTTCTATATCACTTTGGCTTATGATAATACATGTATTGATCCCATTCATGTATCTAAAATTGGTTGTCCAATTGCTTTCTACTAATTTTCTTACTGAAATGAGATTGAATGTTAAACCAAGAATATATAGTATTTTTTGTAGTAGAAATTTTGGAAATTATTTGCTTGGTGTTACACATCCATATCCATGTATAGGATAATTTTGGATATCTGAAATTCTTAGTTTGTAGCCATTAGTAATTTCAATACATTCAAATCATTGAAGATTTCCAATCATGTGATGACTAGCCCTTGAGTCAATATGTCATGTATTCTTCTACTTTGTTGAGTTTTCCATGCGAGAATTATTTTTGCATTTGTGGCATGATATAGAGTGTGTGATTTGTTCTTGGTTATTTGTGTGAAATTATGTTCTTACCTCCATAGAAACTTGACAAAATTCTACCTTAATTTTGATCTAGTAATACCCTTCTTTTTTTTGGTTTAGTTTTGTAGGTTTCCATATATCTCCCTAGTTAAGAGATGTGAATTGGTGGGGTACCTATAGACTTTGTAGAAACCTTATGATTCCAAATGGATTAAGTACTTGATATTTTTATGGATGCTATAATTATCAATTTTTGTAGAATTCCTTATGACTCCCTAGTGTTTTGGATATGCTATATGATAGATAAAGTGCTTCTTGAGAATAGTAGTTCAATATTTGAGTTGATTCTATAATGTTTTGTAAGTGGCAAAAATCAACTTCTATTACACCTTATTGCTCCTATTGAACTTAAGTACTTTATAATTAGATGAGGTTCTATTGGTTGGATTGATTTTTTCCCTTTAATATGGTTTGAGACAAACATGCCAATGTATTTTCAACTCTTGATTTTTCTTAATAGACCTCCTTTATAGCTTTTGATATTTGATGTTTAATGTTTCTAAATTCTAGTTAAGTTTTTTTATGTAGTATTCCTTATGACTCCCTAATTTGGAATATTAGAAAACAATGTAATATTTGTAATAATATGATTTTTAATTTCCAAGTTGAAATTCCTTATTCCTCCTTCTTTAGTATTTGCAAATATAAATCTTTAGTTATATGTTTGCTTAATATATTACTAAAGCTAAATGAATGAATTGCAATAGTAAATATAATTTCCCTTGAAACTCCTATATTTCTTAATTTATAGCAAGCAATAAATAGTATTCGATTTACCTTAGTATTCCTTTGACTTTGATGTTGTGAGGTGGCAAATTTGGATCCTTTGATATGGCAGTCACCGCTTTCTTAGATTGACGTTGATTTATCCCTTACATAGTGCTTTGACCGATGATGAATTTTCCTTTACACAATGCTCATATCCTCTATAACCGATGCTAATATGAATTTGAGAATATTTGATCTTATCTTCAACTTCAATGATGCACTTCCTTTTGTGTGAATAGTACATTGATATGTTAGTTTTAATGATGTATTCCTTCCACAAAGAAGGTACTAAGTTGTTAATTGAATGAGGTGCTTTCTTCCATGAATGAGATGTGGATTTTTGATCGAATGTGGCATGATATTTGCTGGTCTTTATGATAACTTCTTTAATACTAGCTCTCTCTCCTTCGAATGGTGCACAAAATTAAATTAGACTTCTCCTCTGAATATGCTTCACACCATTCAATGCTAGTCTTCTCCTTTGACCTTTGGTGATTTCCTTCTTCAATATGTATGCTTTAAATAGTAATGCTTCCTTGTGGCTTTTGAAAAAGTGTCACTTGAGCATTACTTTATAGGCATTGATATTCCAATGTATGCAATGACAAGTTTGGTGGCAACCTCCCATAAACATGTAACTCCTCCTGAGCATTGGAATATTTGTGAACATTTGAATGCTTAGAGCTCTTGTGCCAAGTGGAACTCATAGCTTATGCAGGTAATCCTTTCTTATAATGATGCAACGATGCCCTCTCTTTTACCTATATATTTGAAAATATGTATTGGCTTGATATGTTTCTTGAAATGCAAGCAATCTCTCTTCACTATTCGTTTGTTGTCTTGAAGAGGATTATGGATGGCACCAATTGTATTGCTTCTTAGTTCTATGGTGCTCTTCAATGGAAGTCCTATGGTAGCTTCTTGTGCTCTTCAATGGTGGATGTACTCTCCAAGTAGAAACCTTGGATATAACACTTCTTCCTTTGTATTTTCACGCTTGTAGTATGTTGTTTGTTCATCTTTTGTAATAATCGATTGCTAGTATTTTGCTTGGATTTGATAATGCTTATTCTATGCAATTTAGGTCTTTTATAATAGTTTATTTCTAGCCCTTTTCTTAGATTTTATGGTGCTTATCCTTACGTATATAGTTTTCCTCTGTATGCTACCCTTTTCTCAATATATGGGTTTAATATATGGACTAGTTTAGAATAGGTGACCTAAATATTGTCATAATTTTGATTTCATAAGAGGCTTATGTGTATGTTCTAAAGTTGACTTAAGTTTATCTCATTTTATAATTTTCATGAGGTATATTTATATTTTTTGGTGATGTAAAAGGGTTGGGGCTCTTTCAAAAACCCCTTCTTCCAACCTTATAAAAAATAAAAATGATGGTAAATATGTTAGAAGGTATTCTAAATTTTTTTATCTCAAAGGAACAAGATGGTTTTGTTCATGGTAAATAGATTATCGATTTCTGTAACCATTGCACAAGAGTCCATACATTCTCTTAATTCCATAAAAAAACTAGGTATGCTTATGAAATTAGATAAGAACAAGCATATGATAGGATTTCTTGGATATTTCTATATGATATTCTCATAATCGTTGGTTTTGATCAAAATTTATGTAAAGGTATTGTTGTAGCACTCTAAAATATTCTATTTTGATTAATAGATCCCCTATTGGAATACTGTAAATCATTCCATGGACTTTGCCAAGGTGATCCACTATCTCCTTATGTATTTATTTTTCTTATGGAGGCATTAGTGATAGATTTCTGAAAGGAAAAAATAGAACAAAAAATTAAAAGTATTTAGGATGCAACAAATGGTCCCTTCGATTCTTAACTTCAATTTTTTGATCATATGTTTCTTTTGGGTCATCTCTTAGTGAGTGAGACAATGAATTTTATATCAATAAGATCATACCATAAGAAGGATACTAAATAATTTGTTAATACTACAAAATCTAGGAGTATCATTAACATTACCTTAGATGTACAATAGGTTATTAAGTATTAAATCCAGGAGTATCATTAACATTACCTTAGATTTACAATAGGTTATTATGGATATTTTAGGGCTTAAAAAAAAAAAAAAAAAAGATCCATCAACTTGCTTGGGTATTCCTTTGTCTTATAAAGGAAATAAAAAAAGCTTTAGAACTAATTTTTTATTAGAATAAAATATTGTTTGATATTGTTTGAGAAGACTTACTTCTTACTCCCTTATATGTGGTCATTTTGACCAATATTATTGGTGCCTCCTGGGGTAATTCTGCCTGTGAAATGTTAGAATCTAGAGCCTTTATCCATTAGGGAATGGAGTAAAGAGAACAACTAAAAAAAATAAGGGGAAGAAGGGGAATGATACCAAGCAAAAATACGCTTCTTGCTCTGTGTGGTTATTCATCTGGAGTGTCTTCTTCAGTAGATTTCTTAGTTTTACCCTAGCATGGAGTTGCTACTTTGCTTGATGAGGCTTTTTTAGCTTTATATTGCTTATCATTTTCTTGGATGACCTCATTATAGGTGGGAAAGCTTTTATCCAATTCTCTTCATCGGTATCTAAAGTCTCTTTGAAGGTTAAGTGTAGATATTCCAACTCTTCAACCTTGTCATATGATAATATTTTTGACTTCATGTATAGTTCATGTAGGCAGGAGTTGATCTAGGTAATATCTTGAGCCATACTAAATATTTTTTCCTCCTGAACTGTCTCTTCCTAGCTATCAATCTCTCACTCATCTTCCACAAAAACTTTCCAGGCAGCTTTCAATTCATCTTTCGATAGAAAATTCAAATATTTGTCCTAGAAGCTAGGCATTCCACAATTTTTTGCTATGCTCCTTAGATTCTGCCTTGAAAAATTTACCAGCTTGTATATTTTGAAAAATTTCTTGGCGGCTAGCTTGGCCTGGGACCATTTTTCATCTCATGCTCTAAATCCAAGTATTTCTTGCGTTCTTTCGACCAGGATTTGATTTTTATGGTTGATAACAACCTTGCTTTTAGGAGCTTGATTGATGTCTCAAATTCATCTTCCACTCAGTCGAGTGTGTCTTTAACCTTGACTAGGTATGATAGTTTAGGTCTTGACTTCATGATCATATTTTGGACGCTTCCAGTTATTTCTTTTATGACCATCCTTACCTTTTCCTTAGACAACCTGTTGGTTTTGTTAGTACTATATGGAAGCTGCTTCTTGAGGTCCTCAACTTGTTGATTCAACAATTGGATTTGTTCTTCGTCCTTTTTAGCTTTCTCCTTATAGGGGGCTTCTTTATTGAACATTAGCTCCAACTTTTGTCTCATTCTTCAAAGCCTTCTCGATTGTTTTTTGCTAGTTTAAGGTTTCTTCTAAATGATTTATCGCTTGTTCAACTCTGAGGAACTTTTCTTTGTAATATTCAACATTTAGGTATATGGTTCCCATGTGAGCTTGGACCTTTCCCCACTCGTCCTCCATTGGCAGCTAAGTGATGTCTTCTATAATTATCTCAGCTTGGTAGTCTTCTAGGGTCATTTCTCCCTCTGGATTCTAGATGAGTGGTGTCATTTTTATAGTGGAACACTACATGTTGATGGGATCTAATGCCATCCCTTCCCTGGTGTGGGATATATCTTTAGAACTTTGAGTGTTGCATGATTTCAACCAGGTAGCAGCATTCATGGTTGTATTTTTTAATTTTTTTAACTTGAAAATGGTAGGGTTGATCTCAGAAGAAGAGGCAAGAATAGCTTAGAAGTTTGAGAGATTGGTTGTATAAGGAAAGAGAATAGTGGCTAGCGAGGCATCCACATTTTTTTGTTCAAAGAGAGAAACTGCAGGAATGACTGAGGATGCTTTTGGGTCATTTTTAGAAAATGGTGGTAACAGTGGAGGCTAGTGAGTGGAGGTAGGAGAGGCATCACCCCGACCTTCATAATGGGAGGGGGAATTCCTCTAGGGGTGTGAAGAAGAAGAAGAAGTTAATTTTATAGGAGATATACCTGGATCCTTTGATGGATTGGTGTCTTCAGTCTTTGGTGCCTTCTCAAGAGCTTCTATATAATTTTTTTCTATCTACTTTAGGCTCGAATCACCAGTATCAGTTGTAGCCTTTGCTAGGACCTACTCTTTGCCCTAGACTTATTCTATGGGAGTAGGTTTTTCAGCCGTATCGACCACTTCTTGTTCATCTATCCCTTGGTTCTTAGAAGTTTACTCAGAGCTTTCCTCTATTTTCTCTTGGTCCCCTTTATATTCTAGTTCCCATGTCTCTTCCTATCCCCATGTTTCTTCTTGTTCCCATGTTTCTTCAGAGGGTGTCTCTTCTTGATTTCTTTTTTTTAATTCTCCTTTTGTTGATTCTGCTTTCCACTATCTATCGAGGAGAAGAGTATCATCATCAAACTCTATGTCTGATGTGGAAGGAGGAATGAATTTTTGAGATGACATTTTTGGAGATTTTGTTTTCTCAGTGGCAATCTCCTTTCCTTTGTTGGTGTTAACATTTGTTGCAATGGGCTTAATGAGGATGTCATTGATTCCTAGAAGGACTTTATCTACAAGAGTATCAAACCATGTTTCATGGTGATTGTCATATCTTTAGAAAACTTATTGTAAATATTTGTTCCATACCTAGAATACATTTGTATGTGACACCTCATTTTCCACCATGCTAATATTTTAGCATGATCCCAACCTTCCCATTTTTTCTTCATCCTTTGAATGACCTTGTCACCCAGCTTGTGGGATGAGTTCATATCAGGGCTCTAGTCTGCCAGGTGTTCATAAAAATAATGCCATAGGGGCAGTGGTTGTATAAGTTCAATGTACCACTCCAATGGTGGATCCTCCTCATTGTTTCTACCCTATTTATCAATTTGCCTATCTGATGGATGAAACTTATTGAATGGAGTTTTATTAAGGGTGGACTGCTTTTGAGAAAATTTTTCTACAGTGTCATATTTCTATTTCTATGGTAACTCAACCAACTTCAATTTTTTCAAAGTTCAAGTGATTCGCTCATGGTCCCCTTTATTTGATACAGATACACCTAAAAATATTGAAACTTGTGCATTTATTACATTGCTTGAAGTAAGTAGCTCACTTCCCCTAGATTAATCTCTACTCTAACTATGTACCATAGGTGGTACATTTACATGACCCAAATGATGTAATATATTCTAACTCTAACACCACCTATATTACATTATTTGGGTATTGAATATTTCAATCTTCAATATGGATATTCTTTGTCTTAAATATTGTATTATTCTTCTGTGTTCTGTAACCTATTCAAGAAAGTAGTTAGTATCTGCATAACCTATTTTTGTTGCTGAAAGAGCTTTCACTTCATAATCATCTATAGATTATTCTAGTTCTTCAAATTATTCTATCTATCCTTATTTTTCTTCTTTTTGAGTATCTTCATATAGTTTTGTTGCTCCTTCAGGTTGTAATTGGCTAATTAAGGCATAGTGTTGTTGATATCTCATATTTTTTATTTTGATTCTTATCTGCTTGCCTTTGTGGTATACTAGTTCTTTATTTTCTTCAACCTATTCCTCAAGAAATGAATCAGTATTTCTAAAATATAAAAAATGGCTTGTGATATTTCCATTGAATCTAGTATATATGTATTTTCATGGATTGATCCTGTTGCTTCTATCCCACTTTGGCTTATGATAAGACATGTATTGATCCCATTCATGTATCTAAAATTCATTGTCCAATTGCTTTCTACTAATTTGCTTACTAAAATGAGATTGAATGTTAAACCAGGAATATATAGTATTTTTGTAGTAGAAATTTTGGAAATTATTTGATGTATAGGATAATTTTGGATATCTGAAATTCTTAGTTTGTAGCCATTAGTAATTTCAAGACAGTCAAACCATTGAATATTCCCAATCATATGATGACTAGCCGTCTAGTCAATATGTCATGTATTCTTCTGCTTTGTTGTGTTTTCCATGCGAGAATTATTTTTGCATTTATGGCATGATATAGAGTATGTTCTTTGTTCTTGTTTATTTGTTTGAAAGTATTTTCTTCCTTCCATAGAAACTTGACAAAATTCTACCTTAATTTTGATCTGGTAAGACCCTCCTTTTTTTTGTTTAGTTTTGTAGGTTTCCTTATATCTCCCTAGTTAAGAGATGTGAATTGGTGGGGTACCTATAGACTTTATAGAAACCTTATGATTCCAAATGGATTAAGTACTTGATATTTTTTATGGATTCTATAATTATCAAGTTTTGTAGAATGCCTTATGACTCCCTAGTGTTTTGGATATGCTATATGATAGATAAAGTGCTTCTTGAGAATAGTAGTTCAATATTTGAGTTGATTCTGTATTGTTTTGTAAGTGGCAAAAATCAACTTCTATTACACCTTATTGCTCCTATTGAACTTAAGTACTTTATAACTAGATGAGGTTCTATTGGTTGGATTGATTTTTTCCCTTTAATATGGTTTGATACAAGCATGCCAATGTATTTTCAAATCTTGATTTTTCTTAATAGACCTCCTTTATAGATTTTGATGTTTGATGTTTAATGTTTCTAAATTCTAGTTAATTTATTTGATGTAGTATTACTTATGACTCCCTAATTTGGAATATTAGAAAACAATGTAATATTTGCGATAATGTGATTTTTAATTTCCAAGTTGAAATTCCTTATTCCTCCTTTAGTATTTGCAAATATAAATATTTAGTTATATGTTTGCTTAATATATTACTAAAGCTAAATGAATGAATTGCAATAGTAAATATAATTTCCCTTACAAATCCTATATTAGAAAGCAATAAATAGTCTTCAATTTACCTTAGTATTCCTTTGAATTTGACGTTGTGAGGTGGCAAATTTGAATCCTTTGATATGGCAGTCACTGCTTTCTTAGATTGACATTGAATTCTCCCTTACATAGTGCTTTGACCAATGATAATTTTTTCTTTACACAACACTTATATCCTCTATAACCGATGCTTATATGAATTTGAGAATATTCAATCTTATCTTCACCTTCAATGATGCAATTCCTTCTATGTGAATAGTATGTTGATATGCTAGTTTTAATGATGCATTCCTTCCACAAAGAAGGTACTAAGTTGCTAATTGAAAGAGGTGCTTTATTCCATGAATTAGATGTGGATTTTTAATCGAATGTGGTGCAGTATTTGCTGGTATTTATGATAACTTCTTTAATACTAGCTCTCTCTCCTTCAAATGGTGCACAAAATTAAACTAGAATTCTCCTTTGAATATGCTTCACACCATTCAATTCTAGTCTTATCATTTGACCATTGGTGCTTTCCTTATTCAATATGGATGCTTTAAATAGTAATGCTTCCTTGTGAATTTTTAACAAGTGTCACTTTTGCGTTACTTTTTAGGCATTGATATTCCCAAGTATGCAATAATAAGTTTGGTGGTAACCTCCCAAAAACATGTAACTCCTCCTGAGCATTGGAATTTTTGTGAATATTTGAATGCTTAGAGCTCTTGTTCCAAGTGGCACTCATAGATTATGTAGGTAAGACTTTCTTCTAATGCTACAATGATGCCCTATCTTTTACCTATATCTTTGAAAATATGTGTTGGCTTGCTATATTTCTTGAAATGCAAGCAATCTCTCTTCATTGTTTGCTTGTTGTCTTGAAGAGGATTATGGATGGCACTAGTTGTATTGCTTCTTGGTTCTATGGTGATCTTCAATGATGGTCCTCTGGTAGCTTCTTGTGCTCTTCAATGGTGGATGTACTCTCCAAGTAGAAACCTTGGGTATAACACTTCTTCCTTTGTATTTTCATGCCTCTAATATGTTGTTTGTTCATCTTTTGTAACAATCGATTGCTAGTATTTTGCTTGGCTTTTATAATGCTTATTCTACACTATTTATGTCTTTTATAACAATTTATTTCTAGCCTTTTACTTAGATTTTATGGTGCTTATCCTTATGTAGATAGTTTTCCTCTGTATGCTACCATTTTCTCAATATATAGGTTTAATATATGGACTAGTTTAGAATAGGTGACCTAAACATTGTAATAATTTTGATTTCATAAGAAGCTTGTGTATGTTCTAAAGTTGAATTAAGTTTATCTCATTTTGGAATTTTAATGAGGTATATTTGTATGTTTTGGTGATGTAAAAGGGTTGGGGCTCTTTCAAAATCCCCTTCTTCCAACCTTATAAAAAATAAAAATTATGGTAAATATGTTAGAAGGTATTCTAAATTTTTTTATCTCGAAGGAACAAGATGGTTTTGTTCATGGTAAATAGATTATTGATTTCTATAACCATTGCACAAGAGTCCATACATTCTCTTCATTCCATAAAAAAACTAGGTATGCTTATGAAATTAGATAAGAACAAAGCATATGATAGGATTTCTTGGATCTTTCTATATGATATTCTCATAATCTTTGGTTTTGATCAACATTGATATAAAGGTATTTTTCTAGCACTCTAAAATATTCTATTTTTATTAATATATCCCCTATTGGAATACTTTAAATCATTCCATGGACTTTGCCAAGGTGATCCACTATCTCCTTATGTAGTTATTTTTCTTATGGAGGCATTAGTGATAGCTTTATGAAAGGCAAAAATAGAACAAAAAACTAAAAGTATTTAGGATGCAAAAAATGGTCCCTTCGATTCTTAACTTCAATTTTTGATCATACGTTTCTTTTGGGTCATCTCTTAGTGAGTGAGGCAATGAATTTTATATCAATAAGATCATACCATAAGAAGGATACTAAATAATTGGTTAATACTACAAAATCCAGGAGTATCATTAACATTACCTTAGATGTACAATAGATTATTAAGTATTAAATCCAAGAGTATCATTAACATTACCTTAGATTTACAATAGGTTATTATGGATATTTTAGGGCTTAAAATATAAAAAAAAAAGATCCATCAACTTGCTTGGGTATTCCTTTGTCTTATAAAGGAAAGAAAAAAAGCTTTAGAACTAATTTTTTATTAGAATAAAATATTGTTTGATATGTTAGAAAGGTAAGATCTTAATCATGGTTAGAGTACAACTCATAAAAACTTCATTGCAATCCATCCCTCTGTATATGATGTCACTTTCAAAATTGCCAATAGGTATAGCATTATAAATTGATAAGATTCAAAGAGGTCTTATTTCGAAAGGATGTGAGAAACAATTAGGTTTCCTCTTTATAAATGGTAGAGGGTTTATAAAGAAAAGAATATTCAAGGGAGAAGAATGCAAAACTGTTGACTTATCATAGGGGAAAAACTAGAATATTCAAGGGATAATAATGCAGAATTATTGACTTATCCATAGGAGAAAAACTTGGCTATAGATTATTAAATATCAAAGAAAGATTTGGGTAAAAATGTTACTTAAAAAAAATAGGTTTGTATGATGCAACAAAATTATTCAAAAATGAACTCTACCTAAAGGATTTTCAACATGGAACTTCTTTTTAGATAATAGAATTGATTAAGAAATATATCAAACGATAAATTAATCAGGGATATTATTCAATTTTTTTGTTTGATGCTTGGTTGAAGCCTTATCCTCCTATCTTTGATTTAAAATGATAACCATTGGCTTAAGCATGTCTAGATCGTAATGATCTAAAGGTGAAATATTATATTAATGTAAGAAACAACTCTATATCATGTATTTTTATTAGTAACTTGAATAAAGGGGATGAACTCAAAAAAATAGTAAATGTACTTCAAAATATGCTTTAAGAGTTTTAACTTCCTATTTTTATACAAAAGGATGTATATGTTTGGAATCCATTAAAAGATGATGGATTCATGATTAAATTGAGATATGAGGATTAAAAGCAATCAAATTTTTTTACTCCTTCTTTTCAAAGTTTTATTTATTATGTGGAAGATTGTTCTCACTATTATTTTTTAGAATTTATGGCTTGAAATATGTTATAGAGTTTTGAAAAATAAATATCACATGTCAGATAACATGGCTCCTAGTCGTATTAGTAATTTGAGGTTGGTTGATAATCACATGGAAGGAAATAAATGACAATATAATACTTCGAACCAAAGCCACGTGGACCACCAGATAGCCACCACCATAAATCTAGCTAGCAGGTTCACTTCTCCAAGGCTGATTGGCCAAGATAGTATGTGGTACCAAAGCATGTCATATACAAAAGAAAGCAATTACCAAAGAATTATTAAGAGTAACTATCAATACAGAGCTTGTGGGAGTTTTTTTTAGTACTCTGCTATGTGTGTCTGCAGCTTTTTGTTTCTTCATTGTCTCAAGGAAGGGATCTGTGTCTGTTTCTTTTTTGTAATTATGATGCATGTGTGTTTTCTCGGGGTATACCCAAAATTTTGTATGGGAAGTTTCTTTTTTATAACAGGCTATGTGCCTTATCGGATGTAATGGCTTTGGTGGCATGTAGATTTTACATATATAGGATCCTTAGTAAGGATATGTTCATCAACAACCCTAGGCTGATTTTTGTAAAAGGTTTTGGGTCAACCTGTAAAACCCGATATTAATGCTATAGTATCTTATCTACCAAAAAAAAAAAAAGAAATCATATTATTGCCTATCCTTGGACCCATTGTTCATATTCACATTGATTTTAAAATATATTAAAAATAATTTTTAAAAATACTACAAAATATTCTTCTAAAATTATCTAATGTTGTGGAAAATAACTATCTATATATATAGATATATAGATATTTCATGTCAAAGTAACATAATAAAAAGTGAACTCCATCCTCTTGTGGGAGTGTTGAAGCAAACTCGGCCTTCGGTTATATTTGCACCCAAAACTTTGCCAACATTTAAACAACGAACTAAGATAGAGGTTACTTGGTTCAATATCTAGAGGAGGCTGATTCCTTGCTTCTTTTAGGAAAAGGGAGAGAGGTAAATGTGTAAAGAGAGGGAAATATAGCTAGTGCTAGAAGCATTTAAAGGTACAAATTAGATAACAACAAAGCAACCTCAACAACACTTTTTAGAGAAGCATATATTTAAATCATCAAACAGAACAACTAATCCTTTGATGTAAATCTATTCAAGCATAAGATTAATGGAATGGTCGATTTCAGAGTTAGCAGAACTTTTACCACAGAAATTTAGAATAAGAATTAGAGCAAGCAAGATTCGATCTAACCTTAATTAGCAATAAATAATCCGTACATACTTTATGATACACCAGTGGACCAGAAACCATAATGAATGATCTTTTATTAGCTTTTAAAAGTATGTATACATTGCCTTGTAAACATCTAAGAGACGACCTTGTGTTTAGATCACTCATCCTATATATAATAGTTTTACATAACATAAAAATTGAAATTTGTTACAATAGTATACCCTTAGGCTCATTCTGGTAAAGAGGTAATTAGAATAGCATGGAGTCTTCAACTGGAGATGGTTAATATCTTCTTGTTATAATGATCCTCCTTGATCTCTTTTAGAGGCATCATGGTCCAACTATATTTTACTCTTAAATATGTCACACCATTGTGAATTTTAACCCTTAGCTCCACCTTCATCTTCAAAATATCATGCCATCATGACTTTCGATCTTTACTCGGCCCTTGACCTTTAAAATTTCATGCCATCATGACTTTTGGTCTTTGCTCTATCCTCAACCTTCAAAATGGTGCGTTGTCATAACTTTTAGCCCTTAGCTCCACCTTCATCTTCAAAATTTCACGTCATCACGAATTTTAGTCTTTGCTCAACCCTTGACCTTCAAAATGTTGTGTTTTCGTGACTTTTGGCCCTTAGCTCTGCCTTTATCTTCAAAATATCATGCTATCAAGACTTTTGGTTTTTGCTTGGCCCTCAACCTTAAAAATATCATGTTTTCATGACTTTTAGCTCTTAGCTCCAACTTCATCTTCAAAATATCATGCCATCATGACTTTTGGTCTTTGCTCATCCCTCGACCTTCAAAAGTTTATGCTATCACAAATTTTAGCCCTTAGCTCTGCCATCATATTCAAAATATCGGGCCATCATGAATTTTGATCTTTGATCGGCCCTCAGCCTTCAAAATATCGTGTTGCCATGACTTTTGGCCCTTAGCTTCGCCTTCATCTTCAAAATATCATGCCATCATGACTTTTAGTATTTTCTCGGCCCTCAGCCTTCAAAATGTCATGTTGTCATGAATTTTGGTCCTTAGCTCTCCATTCATCTGAAAAATGTCACACTATCATAACTTTTGGTCTTTGTTCAGCTCTCGACCTTAAAAATGTCACGTTGTCATGACTTTTGACCCTTAACTTCACCTTCATCTTCAAAATGTCATGTCATCATGACTTTTGGTCTTTGCTCAACGCTTGACCTTCAAAATATCGTTCTATCATGACTATTTGTTCTTAGATCCTCCCTGGATCTCAAAATGTCATGTTGTCGTGACTACTTCTTATACTTAGTAAAATCTTGAGAAGACTTACTTCTTACTCCCTTATATGTGGTCATTTTTACCAATATTATTGGTGCCTCTTGGGGTAATTTTTCCTGTGAAATGTTAGAATCTAGAGCCTTTATCCATTAGGGAATGGAGTAAAGAGAACAACTAAAAAAAAGGAGAAGAAGGGGAATGATACCAAGCAAAAATATGCTTCTTACTCTGTGTGGTTATTCCTTTGGAGTGTCTTCTTCAGTAGATTTCTTAGTTTTGCCCTGGCCTGGAGTTGCTTCTTTGCTTGGTGAGGCTTTCTTAGATTTATCTTGCTTATCCTTTTCTTGGATGACCTCATTATAGGTGGGAAAGCTTTTCTCCAGGTCTCTTCATCAGTATCTAAGGTCTCTTTGAATGTTAAGTGTAGATATTCCAACTCTTCAACCTTGTCATATGATAATATTTTTGACTTCATGTATAGCTCATGTAGGCAGGAGTTGACCTAAGTAACATCTTGAGCCATACTAAATATTTTTTCATCCTGAACTGGCTCTTCCCAACTATCAATCTCTGACTCATATTCCACAAAAAATTTCTAGGTGGCCTTCAATTCATCTTTCGATAGAAAATTTGAATCTTTGTCCTAGAAGCTAGGCATTCCATAATTTTTTGCTATGCTCACATGTTTCAAAATTGCCTTAGATTTTGCCTTGAAAAAGTTACCATCTTGTATCTTTTGAAAAAATTCTTGGTGGCTAGCTTGGCTTGGGACCATTTTTCATCTCGTGCTCTAAATCCAAGTATTGCTTGCATGCTTTTGACCAGGATTTGAATTTTTGTGGTTGATGACAACCTTGCTTTCAGGAGCTTGATTGATGTCTCAAATTTGTCTTCCACTCGGTCCAGCGTGTCTTTAACCTTGACCAGGTATGACAGTGTAGGTATTGACTTCATAATCATATTTTGGATGCTTCTAGTCATTTATTTTATGACCATCCTTACCTTTTCCTTAGACAACTTGTTGGTTTTGTCAGTACTATTTGAAAGCTGCTTCTTAAGGTCCTCAACTTGTTGATTCAACAATTGGATTTGTTCTTCAGCCTTTTTAGCTTTCTCCTTATAGGGGGCTGCTTTATTGAACATCAGCTCCCACTTTTTATCTCATTCTTCAAAGCCTTCTCAATTGTTTTTGCTAGTTTAAGGCTTCTTCTAAACGCTTTATCACTTGTTCAACTCTAAGGAACTTTTCTTTGTAATATTCAACATTTAGGTATATGGTTCTCATGTGAGCTTGGGCCTTTCCCCACTCGTCCTCCATTGGCAGTTGAGTGATGTCTTCTGTAATTATCTCAGCTTGGTAGTCTTCTAGGGTCATTTATCCCTCTGGCTTCTAGATGAGTGGTGTTATTTTTATAGTGGAACAATGCATGCTGATGGGATCTAATACCATCCCTTCCCTGGTGTGGGCTATATCTTTAGAACTTTAAGTGATGTATGATTTCAACTAGGTAGCAGCGTTCAAGGTTGTCTTTTTTAATTTTTTTTAACTTGATAAATGGTAGGATTGCTTTCAGAAGAAGAGGCAGGAATAGTTTGGAAGTTTGAGATACTAGTTGTATAAGGAAAATAAATAGTGGCTAGAGAGGCATCAACATTTGTTTGTTTAGAGAGAGAAACTATGGGAACGACTGAGGATGCTTTTGGGTCATTTTTGAAAAATAGTGGTGACGATGGAGGCTAGTGAATGGAGGTAGGAGAGGCATCACACCGACCTTCATAATGGGAGGGGGAATTCCTCTAGGGGTGTGAAGAAGAAGAAGTTAAGTTTATAGGAGATATACCTGGATCTTTCTATGGATTGTGTCTTCAATCTCTGGTGCCTTCTTAAGAGCTTCTATATAATTTTTTGCTATCTACTTTAGGCTTGAATCACCAGTATTAGTTGTAGCCTTTGCTAGGACCTACTATTTGCCCTAGGATTCTTCTATAGGAGGATATTTTTTGGTTGTATCGACCACTTCTTGTTCATCTATCCCCTGGTTCTCAGAAGTTTACTTGGAGATTTCCTCTATTTTCTCTTGGTCCCCTTTATCATCTAGTTCTCATGTCTCTTCCTATCCCTATGTTTCTTCTTGTTCCCCTATTTATTTAGAGGGTGTCTCTTCTTGATTTATTTTATTTTATTCTCCTTTTTTTGATTTTGCTTTTCGCTATCTATGGAGGAGAAGAGTATCATCATCATACTCTGTGTTTGATGTGTTAGGAGGAATGAATTTTTGAGATGACTTTTTTGGAGCTTATGTTTGCTCAGTGGCAATCTCCTTTCCTTTGCTGGTGTTAAAATTTTTTGCAATGGAATTAATGGGGATGCCATTGATTCCCATAGGGACTTTATCTGCAAGAGTATCAAACCATGTGTCATGGTGATTGTCATATATTTTAAAAAACTTATTGTCAATCTTCGTTCCATACCTAGAATACATTTGTATGTGATACCTCATTTTCCACCATGCTAATATTTTAGCATTATCCCAACCTTCCCCTTTTTTCTTCATCCTCTTAATGACCTTGTCACCCAGCTTTTGGGCTAAGTTCATATCAGGGCTCTAGTCTGCCAGGTGTTCATAAAAATCATGCCACAGGGGTAGTGGTTGCATATGTTCAATGTACCACTTGATCCTCCTCATTGTTCCTGCCTTGTTTATCAATTTGCCTATCTGATGGATGAAACTTATTGAATGGGGTTTTATTAAGGGTGGACTGCTTTTGAGAAAATTTGTCTGCAGGGTCATATTTCCATTTTTGTGGTAACTCAACCAACTTCAAATTTTTCAAATTTTAAGCGATTCGCTCATGGTCCCATTTCTTTGATACTGATACACCTAAAAATTGAAAGGGTATGAGGCAGATGCCTGTCTTACCAGTGCCTGTGCTGAATTTACTATTGATGAACTTAGTTTACCTCATGTATTCTATATTGAACAATTGCCTAGTGACGTAATAAGGTAGCAAATAAACTTCCCTGTAAAGCCATATAACCTAATGACCACTCCCTAGGTCAAAATAAACCAATCCCATTATTCTACGTGGACATGCTACAAAGTATCCCACATCCTTTAGGGAATCCTTGGCATGGCACCATACATGATTTTCAATGCAGGCAAAATAATTCCATATTGAAATGGTAATATGATTTCACCTTCGAAAGAAGCGATGTCCACTCATACATGGGTAGGAGGTTCCTCTCTTGGTCCTTCTTTGTAGTAGGGATGAAAATTAAATTATTTGCCTAAAAAAAGAAGAAAATCCATACCAAGTAAGAAGAAAACCTGAAGGTATTAGGGAGGTCTCTCTGGAGCTTGAATATTGTTGGGCCAAGTACATTGGCCAGTCAAAGTAGAGTGGCACCATTTTTTGGTCGATGCGAGCAACATCATAGAATTTGAGGTTTGATATACAGTGTGCCATTGCAACCTGCCATCCGTAGACTTATGAATATGTTTCTAACCCCGCTACCATGGCTAGCATGGAAAAAAGCTCCTTGTTCTTGAATTTCTACAAGGAAATTGGAGACTTTGGCACAGTTCCTTCAGGAGGAGAATAGGTCAAATTATCTTGTAAAAAAAATCTAATGTTGGGGGTGTTGGTATAATTTTTTTTTTAAATTGATGGGGTCGAAAGGGATAGGGCTTATTGTAGTATTTCTATCACAGTTGAAGGCAACCCTAATTGCATTGACGTTGAGATTAAATATTATCCCTCCCTTGGAATATTTCATAATTATGTGCTTGACATCGTAGAACTTGGCCATAGCTCTGACTAACTCAGGGCAGGAGTGGACCTAGGTCCAGACGTACCAAGAGAGTAGGGAGTGGTAGGAAAATGTACTCGGGTACGATGGAGTGACACCCTTGGTGACCCTAGTTTCTACATCCTTTTGAATTCATTCTAAGTATTTCCATGTTAACCTGGTGTCAGTTATGTGGATATCTAGTTCTACAAAATCACTCCCACTCTTAGTCGACTTACATTTACCTTTAGCAGTTGGTGGAGAAGCTGTCATGGTTTCTTATTATGATTCAAACATGGAATAAGTCTAGAACATGCCTAGCAGAGCTTTGAAATATTTTTGAGGAAACAAGAAGCCCGATAGGTAGAAGTAAAATAATGTAGAGGATGAAGAAGAGATGAAAATGTTTCTACAGTATAAGTGGATGTGCATGCACATGCCAAGGTGACAAGCAATAAATATGGTTGGTGGCACACACCCCCTACCAATTTTTGAATGTTATCTGATGCTTTGGTTCATGTGCCACCTATAAGGAATCAACTGCCACGCACTATCATTTTATAGGGCCAATGGCATCACTTTGTTGTTGTCCTAGGTTAAACAATTGGTGTCATCTATGCTCTGGGCCAATAGGCTAGTATGACAATACCTTAAAAATGGGGTTTTTTAAACATTCAAGAAAACTATTTTTTCCCATTGAAACACATGGTCGTTTTGAGGTGGACACATGGTTGTTTTGAGGTGGCCTCTAGACATCAAAAATATCACACCACCGTGAAAAATTTCTTTGGAGTGACCATCGATCATCGAAATATTGTGAAATTAGGATAATTTGCATTGAGGTGGCCTTTGGGCACCAAAATGTCATGCGATCATGAAAAACTTCCTTGGAGTGGCCATCGATCAATAAAATATCAAGAAATCATGACAATTCACATTGAGGTGGCATTTGGACATCAAAATATCATGAAATCATGATCATTTGTATTGAGGTGGCCTTTGGGCACACAAATATCACACTATCATGACAAATTTCCTTGGAGTGGCCATCGATCACTGATATATTGTGCTATCATGACAATTTACATTGAGGTGCCTTTGGACACCAAAATATCGCACCATAGTGATAAATTTCCTTGGAGTGGCCATCATCGTTGAAATATTGCGAAATCATGACAATTTGCATTGAGGTGGTCTTTAAGTACCAAAATGTCATGCCATCATGACAAAATTCCTTGGAGGGGCCATAAGTCACCAACATGTCATGAAATCATGATAATTTATATTGAGGTGGTCTTTGGACATTGAAATATCATGCTATCATGATAATTTGCATTGAGGTGGCCTTTGGAAAGAAAATAAAACATATTTACATAAAATACATACAAAGTAGAGAGAAACCTTTTACTTATAGTACATCTTCAGATGGAAGTTGTTGACAAGAATGGGTTGAACTTGACCTTGTTCGTTTTTCAACTAGAAGAAGTTTTTTTGTATTTCTTCAATCACTTCAGAGGGGCCTTCCTAGAATGCGTTAAATTTTTGATGATTTTTGGGTGTCGCCTTCTTTTCATCCCACCTCAGGATCAAGTCTCCTACTTTGAAATTTCTTAGAGTGGCCCTTTTCTCAAACCATTTCTTCATGGTGACCATATTTATTGATAGTGGTTGTAATCTTGTTTCTTCTATTCTTCTAACTGAAGGATTTGGATCAACCTATTCTCCATTGGTTCCACTTCCTCTGTGCTAGTTTGATTGAGCAGTTTTAAAACTAACATTTCTATATGTATTGGAAGAACTGCTTCTTTATCATAAACCAAAGAGTAGGTAGATGTGTTGATGGACTTCTTGATAGTTA
This sequence comes from Wollemia nobilis, assembly GCA_028583015.1. Classification (NCBI taxonomy): domain Eukaryota; kingdom Viridiplantae; phylum Streptophyta; class Pinopsida; order Araucariales; family Araucariaceae; genus Wollemia; species Wollemia nobilis. The sequence goes on from JAQPPZ010001965.1 coordinate 504,772, forward strand.
TTCTATCATCCCACACCACTTGGTTTATTATAGAGTGCCAAATTCTCTTATTTTCCTTCAGAGTCTACTTTAAGATCTTGAGCAAGTTTTTGTTCATTAATTTAGCTAATCCATTTACCTATGGATAATAGTTCAAGGATGTTTTCAAGTAAATCCCATATTTACACGTAAAGTCAATAATATTGGCATCTATGAAAGACATGTCATTGTTTGTGACTAATACATCTGGGATACCAAACCTTATGATTAAAATTTTCATGAACTCTATCACAACTTCCTGGTCTGCTTTTTTAATGGATATTTCTTCAGCCCACTTAGTAAAATAATAAATAGTTTTTAGGATGTATTTGTACCTAGTGGATGATTTGGGCTCTATTATTCCAATGAAATCCAATCCCCATTGTTGAAAAGGTTCTTTGATCTAAATGGATTTTAGAGGCATAGAAGCAATTATGTTTCTCCCGATGTATCTTTGGTACTTATCGTAGTTTCTTTTCACTGTAAAAGTATCTGTGAAGATGGTTGGCCAATAACACCCAGTCCTGATGATATTCAAAGTAGTGGTCCTTCCCTAGTAGTGTCCTCTTGACAAGCCTCCATGGAATTCCTCCAAGATCTTTTGTTTCTAGTCTTCCTTTATGCACCGAAGCAATACTCCATCCAAATTATTTTTGTATAACCCTTCAGGTAGTAGGGTGTATTTCAAGGCGTGGATTTTGTATCTTCTTCTTTGTAAAGCATTTAAACTTGCTAGACACTTTCTAGTCTGGAAGTATCTGATTAGTTCATCAACCCAATCGAGCTACTCTAAGGGTTGATCATCATTTGAGGCTACTTCTTGAGTTTGGAAAGTTATGTATTCTGATGCGACTTGCCTAGCAAGTTCTTGGAATAGTACTCTACCTCTCACAAGCTTGGTTGGATGTATTTCAACATCATATTCTTGTATCTTTAATACCCAACCAGATCTTTTATCATTGAGTTCCCCTTGTATGATGAAATTTCTAACGTCAAGGTGAACTACATAAACTATAGTCCTACTCTGTGAAAGAAAATACCTAAACTTTTTCAAAGTCTTCATTATTGAATAAATCTATTTTTCAATAAATTTATACCTCTCCTCATGTTCTTACATATTCTGACTTAGAAAATATATAGGCCTTTCTTCATTGTTAGGCCATTTCTATGTGAAAACTGTGGCGTAGCTCTCTTGTTCACCTACGACATACAATATGAAACCCCTAGAGTAGTCTGGGTTTACCAAGATGAGGTCTTGGGCTATTTGTTCCTTAATCTATTGGAAATCTTGTTTCGTTGAATTTGTCCACTTGAACTCAGCATGCTTCTTCAACAATTTGGTCATGGGTTTGACAATCTGCATAAAATTTACAATGAATATGTGCATGAAGTTTATTTGGCTGAAGAAATGCTATAAACCCTTTTTGTTAGGGGGCAAGGGGAGTTCTAACAGTGCTTTCACCATGTTGGGGTCTATAGCTAGCCTATTTTTAGAAATGACATGGCCTAGTAAGAGTCCTTTCTATACAGTAAATATGGATTTCTTTGGATTTAGAGAGATGTCAAACTCTCTGAATTTTTCAAATACACTCCTAAGATGTTTGATGTGATCTTCCTTTTTATGGGATAAAACTATTGATGAGGCCTGGATAAGACTCATTTATAGCATATTTTAAATAGTTAAAACTGCCTAAAACTCTTATGAATTATCTTATATGCTAGTTAAGTTGATTTAATTTGTTGTGTATTAACTGTTTGCATGATTGAAGTGTTAAGGATATTATATTCTAATTTTTAATAGTTCTTGTATAGTTTTATGTTATCTTATCATGCTTAGGTTGACATCAACACTTCAATAGTTTTATTTTGATGATCATTAAGCATTAGTTTCTCTAAATTCAACAAATAGCACAAAGACTTATTATTGTGCAGCAGAAAACTGGTTTTTCCATATAAATTCCAGCCAGCTACCAATGAATGGCAAGGCATGGAATTCACATCCAAGGAAGAATGAAGACTATTGCAATCTGATCCTAAGGGCTAATCCACCTGAGAAATGCAGCCAAAACCATTTGGAGTCAACACAGTTGGTCATTCTAAAGATCTTCGGAATGAACATAGTGTCTTCGAAATGAACACAGTGTCTCCGGAATGAACACAGTGTCTCCGAAATGAACACAGTTTCTTCGAAATGAGAAAAGAAAGCACTTTTTGACTTGTTGACTGAATTTTGGCAGTGGAAAATGGGATAAGAAGGTTGATAAATTTAAGGGGAAATATCTCTCATCTAACTTTGCCATCCTTGCCATCCAAAGCCACCATTTATAGAAAATATCAAATTGATCCTCTTCTAGGATAAACCCAGGAAATTCTGCAAGATATCAGGAACAACATATTTTATGTTTGTAATTAGATTTTAGGCATCTATAAAAGATATCTCTCATCCAGGTTGAGCTATTATATATTATATTAGATAGAGGAGATAGAAAATAAATAGGGAGACAATAGAATAGTGATTTTAGACTTGTAACATATTTCAGCAGAATTGTAATTATGTTTCTGAAGCAATAAAAGTGCAGTTTCATTCTATTTATTTTGTTATGTTTGAGTGTGAGTAAGACTTAAAGAATAATTCAAACCTTCTTCTGAGAAAGGAGGCTGGACACTTCCAAACCTAGGAGGACTGACAGACAGATTTTATTCTGATTTTGCTGTAGTAGAATAAGTTGTGAACTTGTCATTTTCATTCTTTTGCACAGCTAACATTCCTAGTTGTTTAATTCTTGTTCATAATTTTTTTGTGATATTATTAGTGGTAGATCTGGTTATTCTTTTCATTCCCAGCAACTTTCCAATTCACTACAAATTTTCATTTCCAACAATTTACAAGTTTTCTGTAATTTCCCTGCATTCTTGTTTTTACTGTCAAAACCTTGCACAGAAGATTGACGACCTTCTGTTACAGAGCATTGAAAGGATCTAGTTTTTATGCTTCATTTCAATTATTGCAAGATTAAATAGACTTTTAATTCTACAATTATAACTAGAGTTTCAATTCTGCAATTATAACTAGAGTTTCAATTCTGCAATTTAATTAGATTTCATTCTTGCAACTGTAACTAGGGTTTCATTTTTGCAATTAGAAATTAGTTTTCATTCTTGCAAATATATTAAAGTTCAATTTATGCAATTTAGGGGTAGAAGTGACACAAAACCCCCACACAATCAATTCCACCAATAAGACCTGCTGCTTCCAAATGAACTGAACTACAACCCTGCTTGAACTTTCTCTCGTAAATAGCCTTGGACACCACCCTAGATTGACAAATTCATTGAGAATTAATGATGTGCTTAACAATAGCCCATAATTTTGGCACTGTTTCTAGGGAACACGGTGTTGTTAGAAGGTGAAAAGCAGTCCAATAATTATTAAATATGCTAAGTTATGAATTTTAGAGTAAAATCTGAATGTAATGACTGGTATAAGTAATTGTTATTGGTAAATTGTATTTCAGTCAATTTAGGAAATAATAAAACCACAAGAAGAAAAATTTCACAAGAGGTTGAAATTATGTCAAAAATGTCTAAATTTTTTATTTCCAGAAATGTTGGAATTTTCAAAGAATCCCAATCATCCACTTCCAACACTGCAAGATCCTTTGAGAAATCATTACAAGGAGGAAAATTAAGTAGTTCAACACCATTTTCTCTTGAAAAATCCATACAATCAGGAAAATTTGACAAGATTTATAATTATTTTTGGGAACCTACAATGGAAGGCTCACAAGAGAATCAAGGTAGAACCAACAATGTGCTCCACCCTAGTGCAACTAGTGCACCTGCCAAAACTTTTCAAAATCCCATCCAACTAGATCTTAATCAAAATGCTCCCATGAAGGTCATTTCACCTACGATGTTACCAAATTTCAAGGGAATTACATCTGAAGATCCTGATATGTTTTTGTTTGAGTTTAAAATTGTATGTCAAGCTCATGATTACACTAATGACAATCAAAAGCTCAAACTATTTCCTTCCACTCTTAAAGAGTTAGCTCTACGATGGTTTATCACCTTAGCACCTGAATCAATTAGAACTTGGGATGAGATGGAAAACATATTCTTGGAGAGATACCAAGAATATTTTCAAGTCAAGAATCAAATTGATGAAATTCTTACAATGAAACAAGAGGAAAATGAAATCTTAGAAGATTATCTAGACAGATTTTCTTTTGTTCATAAGAGATGTGGAAGTGTTGAACCTGAAATTTGCAAAGTCATATTCTTAAGGGGACTACAAGATGAATCTAGGGATGCATTGGATATCTTGGGAAGAGGAGATACAAATGCACTTAAATTTTAGGAAATTATTAAACTCTATAAAAATTATTCAAGGCATAGAAAACACAGAATTGGTAATGAAAAACATGATTTGAAAGAATGCATGAAAGAGGTTGATATTTTAGTACATTATAGAACATTAGATGAAAAAAATAAATCTACTGAATCTTCAGCCATCTATTGTTCAGAATGTAAAAAGCAACACTCTCTTCATGATTGTCCTTTGAACAAAATATTTATACTTGCTACATGTAGCATTTGTCAATTAGGACACCCCACAGATCAGTGTAGTTTATTTCCAGAACTTAAAAGTGTCTTTGAAAGACAGTCTCAACCTATGAAAAAAATTAATTTTGTAGGACAAGGACAAGGGAATAACTTTCATAAATTTCCATATCATAATGCTTCTCAATTTCTTGCACATTGGAGAAATAATCCTTGGTATATGCCATGGTCTGCTTCAGGTCCACTTCAACAATATTGGAGTCAACCACCATGGGCATACTCCCAAGCATGGTATCAACATGGCTGGATGCAACAACAATGGAATCAACAACATCCACCATGGTTGCAGCCAAAATTATAGGGATATCAATGGGTACAACATCAAAATCTGTACAAAGGGTAGCAACATTGTCAAAACCAAAAATCAAATTTTTTGCCTAATTATATCCATAATTTCTATCATGGACAACAACAACAAAAATTAAAACAACCTCTATTTTCAACTCAACCTATGGTCAATCCAAATAATGTTAAACGGGTAACCCCTGTCTCTGTGGTTGAATCAGAAAATACAATCCTAATAAATGTTAGTGACTATGTTAAAACTCAATTGTGTTCAGGTGAACCATTGCTTGAACCTATTCCACTTATCAATGTAGAAAGTGAAGTTAAAAAGAATGAACATGAAAATAAATCCACACTAAAACAACATCAAGAAGAACAAGATACCTCATCAAATAAAGTATCATATTTTGAACAGTCTGAGATATCAAAAATAACATCTTCACAATCAGATTTGATAAAAGAATTAGAACATTTAACTGTTACAATCCCTTTACCTCAAGTTGTACCAATCATTAATAGGAATTTTCAAGAAATGTGTTTTAGCAAACCAAGAAAAAATAAGAAAGTATATCCTAAAACCATACAAAAAGGTGGAAAATTAGTTAACTTGCTTTCAGATAAACCTATTACACCTAAGTATGATTGTACAGAAAGCCCACATTTTCTTAGAACACACAAGGAAAATGAAAAGAATACTTTAGTTTTTGCCTCCATTTTTGTAATTAAAAATGTAGAAGAGTTGGATTCCTCCAAAAAGTTTGTTTTTGTTGAAAATGTTCAAAACTCATATTTTAAAGATGAACTAATTATTGTTCAACAATTACTATAGACTGATGAAAAACATAATTCTGAAAATTTATCACCCATTCCAGCACAAAACCATTTTCTTTATTTACCACATGGATGTCATTATTGTTTCTCATATTTTCATTATCATTTATCAAATTTAATTCTTTCAAGAATTGTTTTTGGTAAACATATACATATTTTTCATTCTTTTCCACCATATCATTACTCTCTTAATTTATTAATGCATCATTCTCCAAGAACCAATTCAAATCATCCTGGTACAAAATAAATTGAAATACGACCAAAACAACCTTTGAACAACAATAGTTGGTTGACTAAAAACCAGGGAGCAAATTTTTTTGATATATTGGTGCAACATCCTAATGCTTTACTAACATTTTATGCATCTTTAGTAGTTGGCATTGAGTTGTTGCAGGTACAAAAAAACAAATTTTGTAGTTAAATGCATTTGATGAACTTTGGTTGGAAGCACTTCACCAAATAGAGTTCACTCAACAAAAATGGAAAATGTGGCATGATGATCATATTAAGAGCAGCAAGGATGAACCAGGGGAGTTTGAGAATGAAGTTGTTCAACTTTCTTTAGTTGATGATTTAAGGAGGATATTAGTGGTGAATGGACATCTTTTACAGTTGTACCATAAACCACTAACAAAGGTGGAATTTGCTCGGTATTTCACATAGTTACATTTGATAGAAGAGGCTTCTTCTTCTGATGAAGATTCCAAATAATCATATCTTTGAATCTTAAAAGAAAAATAAAAAGAAAAAAAATTAGAAAAAAAATAGAAAGCAAAAAGATGAATATATTTTGATTATGAATTCCTTCATGGGCATGATTTTAGGGAAATCATGAAATCCGTCATGGGCATAATCAGAATCAAGAAAAAAGAGAGAGAAAAGCAGAGGAAAAAAAAAAAAGGAAAGCAAGAAAAAAAAAAGAGAGAAAAATGAATAACTCAATAGTGAAAACCTTTTCTAAGGCACTACTGAGTTGGTATGCATGAAAACCAGTTTTCTGGCATGCATAACCTTGAAATTTTTGAGTCACAATTGTACAAATTCACCAACTGCACTTGTTTTTGAAGTGTTGCAGGAAGCCTCAGTAGAATATCAACAAAAGCAGTCATCTTTTAAAACTTGCATTAACTTGTTTTAACCAGGTATATATGTTTTTTGCACTTTTTTATTGTAAATATTTGATATATAGTATATGACAATTAACCATTAGTATAAAAGTGTTCATAAGAGTTGGCATAAACAAAAAATGCTTGGAGAAAGAGAAAAATGTTGGTTTCTGCTATGTCTTCAGAATGACTGTTGTATCTTCAATAACCGTGGTATCTTTAGAATAAAGCCTTTGTCTTCGGAATAAAGGTTTGTCCTTTGAATGAAGGTTTGTCTTTGAAATGAAGCCTTTATATTAAAAATGAAGGTTTGTCTTCGGAATGAAGGTTTGTCTTCAGAATGAATGTGTGTCTTCGGAATGAGGTTATCTTCGAATTAAATGCCTAGCTTAGTCTTCAGAATGAAACATAATCTTTGAAATGAAGATTTAACAGTCTGGTTCCAAGTGGCATCCAAGGAGGGAGAAAAAGACATAGTCAGCAAAATTTTTTTACTCCATGTGATCATTGACACATGTCAGCTAGCTTGCAGTTAGATTCATCTCATATTTTACACCCATCAAGAAAGTACAAGAATCACAGGGAAAATAACCAACAAACATGCCACCACCATTCATTGCTAATAACCACTCATGTGGGAAAATTTGCATGCAGAATGGACAAGCTAAAAATAGTAAAGAAAATTTGATGGCAAGGATGTCCAATGATTGATGGCCAGGTGTTCAAAACATAGAATAAGGAAGTGTACCATATTTTCTTTCTAAAGACATATTTGCTAATGATTACGAGGAAAAGTAAAAATAAAAATAAAAGTTCTTTCTGAAGAAGAACAAGAGCAAACCCGATAATTCTATAGAAATAAAAAATTAGTGACCTAGCGGATGACTATAGTAGTATAAGAGAGCAGTATTCTCAGCATCAGAATAGAGAAATGAAGTGAAAAATGAAAAAGGGCCAGACTACAAGAACCCTGGAATTATGTAACCACATGGGTTACCAGATTTTTCAACCTACGAAGGGTAGTATGTAATTTTGTCAGGGCATCATTTCAAAATTTTAAACCACCTTAGGCATGGTAGGCAACATCCTATACATATGTTGCTATAAAAAAATATGCTTCTGAGGAAGAAGAAAAGGCTAAAAAAAAAATGCTATTGTAGAGAAGGAAACACACCAAGCAAAAGCAACAAAGCATTTTTCTCTAGAACCATCAACCTCACAGACTAAGAAGAGAAGGGCTGAAACTGACAGCAGAAAAATAAAATAGAAGAGGGTTCATTTTTCTAAAGATGTTATATATCTGTTAGAATAGGAGAGTGAAGATCCCAGTGAAGAGCTTGAAGCTATCCCTACAGGCCCTGTTACCACAAGAAAATAGGGCAAGAAGAGAAAATATACATTAAGGACTAGGAGGTCTGCAAGACTCCAACAAAAAGAGATAAAAGAACAAATGATTGAAGAGAAGACTAGATAGGATAGCCTTGATGTCATAGAAGTGCAATAATCCATTGAGAATTTGGATGTAATCATAGATAATTTCATGGAACCTCTTGTACAGGAGTAGGGGTCTGAAGTAGAGGATGAGATCGTTGTTGAGCAGCAAACTGCAGTTGATTTGTTAGTATTAGGTTCTGAGTTAAACGAAGAAGAGGAGGTGGACATCACAAAACAACCGAGAGCAGCCAAGAGTGTTATAAAAATACAAATGAGATGGATTGAGGAAAGAAAATATGTTATTGAAAAACATGAAAAGAAAATTAGAGAATTATAGCAGAAAGTGGAGAAACTAAAAAGCAGGTTGTCACAAGTTGAAGAATAATCAACTACATCAAATAAAGAGGAGGATTTGGTTTAGTTACTGCTTGGATTATATAGGGAAGATGAAGACATAGGTGCTCATTCTAAAGTAGTGCCCCTCCACTTTGAAGTAGTGCCCTTCCATTCTGAGGCATTGCCTTCTCAATCCATAGAAATACCTTTATGCAACATCATTGGGTAGGTCTCATATTCAGGCCTCCAACCATCATTACTCTGGTTCCCTCCTATTTTGGATAGGATTACCAACTAGATGATCAGTTTGAAGAATGACTCAGAAACCTTCATGATAAATTACACAGGCACTAAATTGTTCTATGAAACATGGAATATGAGTATGGACATTTGTGACTCCATAGCCCACTGCAATGCATGAGGGCATGCATTAATATAAGTTGGGGGGGAATTATGAGGCCTAGATAAGCCTCATTTATAGAATTTTTAAATAGTTAAAACTGCCTAAAAATCTTGTGAATTATCTTATATGCTAGTTAAGTTGATTTAATGTGTTGTGTATTAATTGTTTGAATGATTGAAGTGTTAAGGACATTATATTCTAATTTTTAACAGTTATTGTATAGTTTTATGTTATCTTGTCATGCTTAGGTTGATAGCAGCACTTCACTAGTCTTATTTTGATGATCATTAAGCATTAGTTTCTCTAAATTCAACAAATAGCACAAAGACTTATTACTGTGCAGCAGAAAACTAGTTTTTCCATATAAATTCCAGCCAGCTACCAAAGAATGGCAAGGCATGGAATTCACATCCAAGGAAGAATTAAGACTATTACAATATAATCCTCAGGGCTAATCCACCTGAGAAATGTAGCCAAAAATATTTGGATTCAACACAGTTGTTCATTCTAAAGATCTTCGAAATGAACACAGTGTCTTCAGAATGAACACAGTGTCTCCGAAATGAACATAGTGTCTCCAGAATGAACACAGTTTCTTCGAAATGAGAAAAGAAAGCACTTTTTGACTTGTTGATTGACTTTTGGCAGTGGAAAATGGTATAAGAAGGTTGAGAAAGTTAAGGTAAAATATCTCCCATCTAACTTTGTCGTCCTTGCCGTCCAAAGCCACCATTTATGAAAAAGATCAAATTGATCCTCTTCTAGGATAAACCCAGGAAATTTTGTAGGATATCAGGAACAACATATTTTATGTTTGTAATTAGATTTTAGGCATCTATAAAAGATAGCTCCCATCCAGGTTGAGCTATTATATGTTATATTAGATAGAGGAGATAGAAAATAAATAGGGAGATAATAAAATAGTGATTTCATACTTGTAACAGATTTCAACAGAATTGTAATTATGTTTCTGAAGCAATAAAAGTGCAGTTTCATTATATTTATTTTGTTATGTCTGAGTGTGAGTAATACTTAAAGAATAATTCAAACCTTCTTTTGAGAAAGGAGACTGGCCAATTCCAGACCTAGGAGGAGGATTGACAGACAGGTTTTATTCTAATTTTGCTGTAGCAGAATAAGTTGTGAACTTATCATTTTCATTATTTTGCACAGTTAACATTCCTAGTTGTTTAATTCTTGTTCATAATTTTTTTGTGATATGATTAGTGGTAGATCTATTTATTCTTTTCATTCCCAGCAACTTTCCAATTCACTGCAAATTTCCATTTCCAGCAATTTACAAGTTTTATGTAATTTCCGCATTCTTGTTTTTCTTTGTCAAAACCCTACACAGAAGATTGACGACCTTCTGTTACAAAGCATTGAAAGGATCTATTTTTTATGCTTCATTTCAATTATTACAAGATTAAATAGACTTTCAATTCTACAATTATAACTAGAGTTTCAATTTTGCAATTATAACTAGAGTTTCAATTCTACAATTTAATTAGATTTCATTATTGCAACTGTAACTAGGGTTTCATTTTTGCAATTAGAAATTAGTTTTCATTATTGCAAATAGATTAAAGTTAAATTTATGCAATTTAGGGGTAGAAGTGACACAAAACCCTCACACAATCAATCCCACAAATAAGACCTACTGCTTCCAAATGAACTGAACTACAACCCTGCTTGAACTTTCTCTCGTAAATAGCCTTAGACACCACCCTGGATTGACAAATTCATTGAGAATTAATGATGTGCTTAATGACAGCCCATCAACTATCATATCATCTAGATATATTACTATAATATTGTTGAAAAGTTCCCCAAAGGCTACGTCCATTGCTCTTTGAAAATTTGCTCCAACATTAGATAATAAAAATGGCATCCTTTGATAGGCAAATGTCCCCCACTTGGTTGTGAAGCAGTATTGAATTGATCTTCATCTTTAATCCACACCTGATTGTACCCAAATAAGTCATCAAGGAGTGATAATATTTATACTCTTGCTATTGTGTGCAAGATCTAGTTGATCTGCAAGAGGGGGTAGTGGTCTTTTAACAAAGCCTTATTCAGGTTACAAAAGTTGATGCACATCTTGATATATCCATTCTTTTTTCTAATCAAAACTAGGTTGGCTACCCAAGTCAAATGCTTTTTCGGGTAAACAATATTAGCTTCAAGCAATTTTAGTATTTCTTGCTTCATCAAAGCCTCGATCTTAGGATTCATTGGTCTTTGTTTTTTGGAATGGCTTTATGCCTTCTTCAAGTTCAATTGTATGATAGATCCTCTCTTTGGAGTAGACTTTAAGATCACCATACGTCCAAGCTATTATGTCTAAGAATTCTTTATAGAATCCCCTGATTTGATCCAGATCTTCTTCTATAGTGTTTACTCCCACTTTGATGGATTTATCAGGGCCCATTTGAGATTCTCTGTATTTGTGCTTGTCAACTTTCATTTTATGACCAGTTGACCTATCATTGTTATTAAATAAGATTTCAAAGGTGATCAAACCTTTTGGGATGTGGTTGTTTTATAACTGGATCATATCTGTATCTTCTTCATCTTCAAACATTCTATTATTTGATTAGTTCATTTTGTGAATGAGGAAGTCCACTATTTGTTCATAATTTTTGAAAACCTACCGAACGGTATCTCTGTCTGGTATCGAAGGCATGTAAATTAACCTAACTATTTTAGACTTCTGAATGACATTGATGATAAGACAAAAATTTACCCCTACCAAAGCCAACAAATCTGCATGAGTGTTCTTTTCCCTTGGGATTGCTTTGATATTTAAATATTTAAAATATTCTAACAAGTCCCAAACCTTATTCCTATAATATTTAAGGTAATTTTGCTTGCTTACACATTTATCGGTAATTTGATTCACTACTAATTCGAAGTCCCCAAAGATTTACAGTTGTTTCATACCCATATTTTTAGCTTTCTTAAGGCCTAAACAAAGTGCTTCATATTTTGTTATGTTATTAGTGCAACTCCAAGTTAATTGATAAGAAAAACCTTTCTCTTCACCTATTGGAGAGATTAAAACAATCCCTACTCCTACTCCATTTTTGAACCTAGCACCATCGAAGAAAATTTTCCATAGTTTATTAGTAGGTAGGTCTACCTAGGGGATAGGAGTAGGGTTACTCTTCTCAGGTTTTACAATTGTCTAATTTCCCATATCTATTTCAATCATGGAGTGGAAATCTTGGAGAGAGAACTGGTCTTCTTCTTGCAAAACGTTTAGAGCTTCCTCCATTAAGTTCAAATCTCCCAGTTCTTCCGTCATCATATTCACTATACCGATTGATTTACCTTCTTCTTTAAGCTTTTCAATGTGGAGAGTTGAAGGTTTCTCATTGAATACTTTTACTCTTTTTCCTTTGAATATAATTTCTAAGTGTGAGAAATGTAATGATAAATATCCTCCTATTTTAGCAGTGAATTCTCTAGAGAGGCACATACCAAAATAAGGTTCTAGTTCCACTACCACTACCTCTTGTATGACTGTTGTCTGGGGTAGTCTATGAAGAACAATTGAGATATCCTTAATTACCCCTACAGTTTTGATAGGGGTTTCATCTAACTGTAAGACACTAGGACTACTCTTTGTGTATTCATTCCCATGATATCACATATTGCCTTGGGAATTACAGTAGTTACAACTCCACAATCTATCATGCAGTTGTGAACTACTGTAGAACCTTAAATTTCATGCACTTAAATTGATTAACTCAGTAAAAATATTAAAAATGATAAAAAAATCAAATTTACCTAAGTCTACCCGAAAATCATTCAAAATTAGCAAAAATCCATTTGCCTCAATTTTCGCACCCTCAAACCAATGTTGTTTTGACCGTTGGGAAAAACTGCCTGATTTTCAACAAAATCGCTTGAGCGGATAGCAAAATCGTCAAGCGATTTTTCTCAAAAACATAATTTTCCCAAGTTTACAAAATGCCAAAAGTCCATTTCAAACCGCATTTCTAAGTTTGGAAAGAGGTTGTAACGACGGATTCTGGCGAGATTAGGCAGGGGGTAAACATAGGAGGGATCCCAACTCCCTCCCAATTTTGGCCTAACCTCCTGATTTCCTAGATTTACCCCTAATCCTATTTAATCACCCATATAATTCATTTCAAAGGGCTGACTCCCTGATTGCAAAGCGTGCTAAGTGATCCCCTGAGTATATAGTAGAATTGAGAAGCCATTAGTATAATATTCCCGTCTTCAATTTACCCGTATTTGCATAAAATCCATCATTGTCCCATTACCCTCTTTAGAAAATTTTCACTTGCAGTATGTAGTCAAAATCGCATAGCAAACAGCAAAATCACAGAACAATCGACAAAATCGTACTGCGAGCAGGCGAAGTAGGTGTGCGATTTCGTAGAAAATAGCAACGATCCTGCTGACTTGGCAGCGATCCTACTGACTTGGTAGCGATTTTGCTCACAGATCATCTAGGAGCAAAAACCTTTATTCTATTTGTTCTTCTTCCTTCTCTTCCATTTTATTTAGTTATTTAATTATATTTTCATTAATTCAGCAATGCATTTCGGGTATTCACCATCATGTTAATCAATTTTTAATTTAAATTTGCATTTTGCTTACATAAAATTCATGAACATTTAGAATCTTGTACTTACATCTATTACAAACTTTTTCTTTCATTTAGTTGAAAAGGAATGCTTAAATAGGAAACATATCAAAGTTTAAATCATATTTGTGCTAGAAAACCATTTTGTGTCTTGTGTTTTGTTGCTACAAAATTGCAGCGAAATCGCTTGCGATTCAACAAATTGTTGAGCGATTTTTCTTGGAACAACAACGATTCTGCCAAAATATTAGTGATCCTGATCTGCATCAAAAAATTAGAATCTTCATCAGACATCTTGATTTAGGTATGTTTTGAATTTCTTGTAAGCATAGAATTAGCAACTGCATTTGTCATTTCTATTCCTGTCTATTATTTTCATCAAAAAAGTAAAAACAAATTGCATCATAGATAGGTTAGTTGCATTTCAAAGTCCAACCTTAGGTTTTTGTATGAGTGATCAAAAAATGAACATATTAAACCTCATTCTCAACCTAGGTGTGGAAACTGCCATCAAAATTTTCCTGGAGAACCCAAAATTCGTCAAAAAATCACCACAAGAAGGCACGATCAAGTGCTTGTATTTTGAGGTGTAGCTCTATCATTTTTCATTCCCATCTAAGGTGTGGATCCACCAGCCTAGAGGAAATAAGTGCAAAAATTTTAGGCCTACATTCTTTGGTGAACCCGACGTGAAACATTAGATTATCTTCTAATTCTTAAATTAAATATTAAAATCAAAATCAAAACAAAACAAAAAAACAATAGTTAAATTGCATTTGCATTTTAGATGGTAGATTATAATTATAGGAGAGCTATTCATCTTAATGTTACTATAATATTAGCAATTCAATAAGTCTCATACTTTAATGAAAGTGAAAATATAACATCTGGAGAGTCCTGGATTGAATTAGATAGAAGACTAGACATTATTGAAAATAGACAAGAAGAACTTAACAAATCTGTAGGATAGACTTGGCTAGAATCCTAGATCCTTATAGAGAACCTGCCTATTTTTACCTTCAAAGATCTTGTGAAAGGTGGTTGACTAATAAGAGAGCCTTGATTTCACCTAATTTCTACTCCTTTGAAACCTACCTAGACAACGTCGTAGCAACACAAGTTTTTAGCTCATGTAGAAAGTCAAGAAATAATCCTAGACGATAAGAGAAGGCTTAATACTGTCCCTAGAGCTGTATTCTATAGAGAGTATTTTCACGAGCTATATTTTTATAGGTCTAATCTAGAAATAGATTGCATTACCTTAGCACAATTCATAAGGTTCCTACAAGACAACTTCACATTTGAAGAAAAGCATTACATGTCACCTGATCAATTGGAGCCCATTAATGATATACATAAATTATTTCAAGAAGATTAAAATCTACTATTACCTAGCATGTGATTATTTGTGTGTTTAATTGCTTGCTCTATGTGTCCTAGATAAACAAAAAAAAAATCAATCTAAAAATAGTAATTTAATTTAATTAGTTAGGTATATATAAATAATATATATACCCCAAAACCTAGCACATATATATAACATATATATCTACGAAATCAAATTAATTCAAAAATGCCTAAATTAAGGAATGGTAAAGAAACTGAGAATGAAATAGAAGATCAAAAACTAGAGCAAGAACGAGAACCATACCGAGAACAAAATAATAATGAAGAAACTTGGTCTGAAGAAGAATATGTTTCTTCAGATCATGATAATGACAGTGAGGATGTAGAACTTAATCAACCTAAATTAAATTCTAAAGGTAATCTTAAGTTTGAATCCGTTGAAAATTTTATATCTTTTATGAGAGATAATATGGATGATCTTAATCAAGCAATAGAAGTAGAGAAGCAAGGAAAAGGAAACCTAGCAGATGCTTTTACAGCCGCACTTAAAGTGCATACCAACCCCTTACATTACACAGAATCTAGTGAGGATCAATACGAAACACCAAGACAAAATATGATACATATAAATTAGAGGTCTCAAAAATAAACAAATCAAGCCTCTAAGATTCCTCTTAATAATGTTAGAAAAAATGCTAAGCAACAGACCTTTACTTCTATACTTTCCCAAGCCCTTAATCAACAACGAAAGGGCAAACTAGTGCAAAAGAATAATTATCAAAAGATAGTTCCACTAAGAAATACTTCGCATAACATTGTCTCAATGGGAAATCCTAATATAGTTGCACCTAATTATTATCAAGGATATAATGATACGATGCAACCAAACCAGTTTGGTGGACATCAAGGGTTGGAAGCAATGGTAAAGCAATTGATTTCCCGCTTAGACCAAATATATCCTTACCTTCCCTCATACAACTATCAAGAGATGTGTAGTCAACCCTTGGATGCCATCGTAATAGCTCAACCTTACCCTAAGCATTTCCCTATGCCAGTGTTCACTATATATAAGGGAACTGAAGATCCCATCGAGCATTTACGCATGTTTAGAATAGCATGTCATGATGTCTTGCATTATGATTTACTGATTCTTAAGATGTTTCCTAAAATTTTAAGAGGCATAGCCTTGGAATGGTACTATCAAATTTCTTTAAGGAATTTTGAAGAAACAACTGAGATGTTTATACATCAATTTAGTGCCTACATAAAGAGGCATGTGACTATTAAATATTTCTACAATATTAAGCAAGGTAAAGATGAAAGTTTTGCAGAATTCCTAACTAAGTGGAGACAACTTTTAAGCAAGTTGCATTTTGCATTACCAAAAAGAGAAATGCTAGACATATTCATAAATAATTTGCAAGAACAATTGTCCTATGAACTTTCCACGGCTACTAAAACATATTTTGACCAAGCCATTGACCTAGGGAGAAGGGTAGAGAGCACACTTATTAGAAGAGGTCAATATAAAAAGAAATATGAAGATAAGATTTCTAAAAATTAGTATAAGAACAAGCAAGTAGTCGGCGACGGAGTTACCAATAGTAGGAATAATCAGAAATTCAACCTTACTAAAGTTGTGAAGAAGTTCATACTAAAAGCTCCTGATAAACCTCCAAGAGAGTTTGCCAAATTAAATCAACCATTACATATGATTTTACCTCAGTTATTAGATCAAGGCTTAATTCGGTTGCTTGAAATAAGACAACCCGATACAACTGTAGCAGGGTTTAGAGTTGATTTGCACTGTAATTTTCATAGAGTTGATGGACATTCAACAAATTCATGTAAAATGTTAAAGCATATAATTCAAGATTTAATTGATAAACAAGATATGAAGGTAGAGAATTTTCCTCCTAGAAATATCCAAAATGATGCTCAAAAACAACCCCAAAAATAGAATGCAAATCAAAATCTGGATATTTTTCAACATCCTTTACCAAAACACGGTAAAGAATCTATAAATCAAGTAGAACAACATAATATTCCTCATCCAACTAGATATGTGGGAACTATTAGTGGTTTTATGCCTCATAAAAATTTACAAAAGCCATATGCTACTACGGCATCTCAGATGACTGTCAGACCCTTAAGAGATTGTCAAATAACAATTGTAGAGAGTAATGAAGGGAATAGTGAAGGAAGTGATGATGAAAGTGAAATGGATATCACTTCAAATAATTCAAATAGTTTAGAAGATGAATCTAAAGCAATCACTCCTATTACAGATCAAATGGTTCCAGAAGAACCATTTCCAAGAAGAGTGACCACTAGACCATCGTTACAACAGTGGCTCTCAAATGAACAAGCACAAAATGCAAGACCTCGTAGCAATTTTATGGGGACTATAGGAGTGGTTACAAGGCAACAGGCCCAAAACCAGAATTCACAAGACCAAAGTGATAAAGAAAATCCATTTATTCTAAAAACTCCTAACAAAGGAAATAATGTGTTTAGTTCGCAACAGAGAGCACCCTATGATATTAATGAACAATTATCTACCATTACAACGACAATTTCTCTTCTAGACCTTTTGAGAACTTCTTCCACTCATAGAGATGAATTAATAAAAACTCTAAACAAAATGATGGTTCCAGAAGATATTGAATCAAACACTATAGTAAATGTTGTAACTTTAAATGAAGTAAACTTCATAGATTTCAAAGATAAAGAAATACCTTCCTCAAAGTATGTTTGTAGATAATCCTTTATATATTACAGCAATGATTGGAGATGTAGGAGTTAAAATATTTCTAATAGACAATGTATCTTCACTAAATATATCCACTTATAATTTTTTTCAAATATTTGGGTTTAAGAAAGAAGACATGCAAAAAACTGAGATGCTTATTAAGGCATTTAATTATGAGACTCAAGAAATGTGTGGAGTAATGAAAATCCCATTGCAAGTTGGTCCACGGATTTTGGATACGACTGTGTTTGTTGTACCCTACTTTGCATCGTACAACATTCTTTTGGGTTGACCTTGGATCAATGCAATGAGAGCAGTTCCTTCCACATTACATCAATGTGTAAAATTTGAATTTAAAAATCAATTGGTTATCATCCATGGAGACCCTAGACCTTTTGACATGTGTGCTTTGGCAGAACCCATAGGAGTTCTATTTTGTCCAGCCATGACTTCTATCCCTCAGAATCCAAATACACCCATAAAGCACTATAAGCCTAAATCACATTCTAAATCACCATTACCTAAAGCATGTGATAAATATCAATAAAAATAAAAGAACCATCCCCTTCTAAAGGAATATCTAATCCTTTTCCTAAACCTGTAGTGACTGAATTACCTATAGACCCTATAGAGTTTAAATTTTCAACATCTAAGGAAAATGATAAAGAACATAAGCCATATACCTCATATGCAGTTTCAGATGAAGGATTAGCGAATTTATCCTCAATTTTGGCACCAATTGAAGAAGTTAATCTAGCTACGCAAGATTCTAAGATGTTATCTGAGTCTTCCTGTTGGAATATGTAATGCAAAATTGGTAAATTATTCTTAGACTAAAATATAAAGTCTAAAGAATAATATTTAGAAAATAATTCTATGTAAAAATATTCCCACCCAATTAATAAATAAAATAAGGGTGCTAGGAATATTTAATTTATGAAAAAAAGTTATTCCCCATTTTCTAGCAAATATTAGAAAGTAACTAATAACTTTATAATATCTGATAGATGCCACTTATCACATATCTCAAAGATTAGATTGTGATAAAATTAGAAAGTAACTAAAGCACTTTCTAATATTTGATAGATTGTGATAAGATTGAATTGTGATAATATTTAGGGTTGTAGTAGAAAAGCTTCTCTTTAAATAGGGGTGTTTTCTACTACATATCATTGTATCTTGTCATATTGACTTGTGTTGTAGGTTATGTTGATGCATATTGTTGCATAACATTGAAGCATTCTTGTACTGTTGAATCATTGAGTAATATAGTGAGCTTCATAGTGGATGTTTCCCTTCTTCATTTGAAGTAGGGTTTTACCACTTAATATTGGTGTTGTGGTTTTTTCCTTTTTTGTGTGTGATTTATCTTGTGGAGCATTCTTTGATCTTGGGGAGACAAGCTATTCACCACTTCATAGATATGTTGGTGGATAGGACAAAACCTTTCCTTAAATTTATTAAGAATAATGTATCCTTTCAGTGGGATAAAAAGTTTCAAGAAGATTTTGACAGCATTAAGCAATACCTTCTTAATCCTCTAGTGCTTGTTCCGCCTAAACCAGACCAACCTTTTATTTTGTATATTTTGGCTTCATAACTTACACTTGGAGCTATGCTAGCTCAAATCGATAAAGAAAAAAAAGAATGAGCAACATATTATATAAGTAGGACTTTAATAAATTATGAGACAAGGTATACTCCATTGGAAAAAATATGTTTAGCAGTAGTATTTTCAACGCAAAAATTGTGTCATTATATGTTAATTCAAACAACATATGTCATTGCTAAATCTGATCCATTAAGATATTTAATGAGTAGACCATATCCATCAGGACACATAGCTAAATGGGTCCTTGCTCTTAGTGAGTTTGAACTCATATTTATCAGCCAAAAATCTATCAAAGGCCAAGTTATAGCAGATCAATTAGCCGCTGCTCCTATGGAATCTACTCAGCCTATGAGCATCGAATTTCCTGATGAATGCCTCAACTTGGAAGAGGATCACTCGAAAACTTGGACATTATTTTTTAATGGAGCTAGATGTATGAGTGGAGCAGGTGCAGGTATTATATTAAAATCTCCTCAAAATAACCTAATCCCTTTATCCTTTAAATTACAATTTGCTTGTACTAATAACATTGCAAAATATGAAGCTCTAATCCTTGGATTACGAGCCACTTTAGCACTAAAGGTAAAAAAAATATTAGTTTGTGGAGATTCTCAGCATGTCATAAATCAAATTAATGAATTTTATCAAACACAAGATGATAAAATTCGTACTTATAAGGAATATGTGTTAAAAATTATATCATTGTTTAATAAAGTAACTTTAGAAGTTGTTCCTAGAACTAGTAACCGTCACTGCCAATGCTATGGCTACAGCGGATTCTTTGTTGCCTTTGGATTTGGACGATGAATATGCTACTATTATCATCAGAAAACTCTAGGAACCTTCTTCTACTAAGTCATGTATGGAATTAGTAGATGTTTTTTTTATTAATGAAGTTACCCCAAAACCATGGTACATAGATGTAGACACCAAAATAGCACCAATCCGATTATGTGACGACAAGCACTGATCGAATTGACATACATAGCCCCTAGGGCAGCCCCAGAGGTTAAACAGTGGTCCTAACCACTCCCAAAGTAGTTTTGGAAGGTCAGAGGTCAATTTGGCACCTTTCAGGCACTCTGCTCCCTACTCGTTCCACCCTGGGATGATTACAAACTGGTATTCATCCCACCCCGGGACGATTAGCAGCATTCGCTCCAGGGTGGGGCGAATAGCAGGTTTGATGGGAAAAAGGTCAAACCTTGACAAATGGTAGCTCAGATCCACCACTCAACTCCACCTTCAATGCATGGGAGTGTGAGTGAGCATTTTTGAGCTCAAAGAGGTAGTCATGGAGCCCTTAATCAGGGAGGAATCTTCTCTCCCCTGGGAAGGCATGATGGCCAAGTGGCGCCTCTGCATGCTCATTCACAAGAGACCCTCAGGTCTATAAAATGGTGAGTCTTCTCACCCCAAAAAAAGGATAGAGCAGGAGCATTTGGAGCAATGGAGTGTTGTCGAATTACATCCTCACCCCTCACTTGTGCTTCTTACATCCTTGATCTCTCTTTTGGAAGGGAGGTTATTGGGTGAACATTGGAAGCGCAATCCGGACCCAAAACCTAAACATTTGGCCACAATACCCCACCCAATTTTCTGACACAACCCCCTAGGAGGTTTTGGACCCATCCCAAGTGGATTGGTGTCGAAACCAAGCCCCAAACGATGGGCGTCCTGCCCTCGGGTGCCCCCCGCACTACTGCAGTCCTAATCGCCCCACCCCGGAGTGATTAGAAATATGTAGTATATTTCTTCACTATTTCTTTTGCATCTTATTTTATGTCATTCATATATGCTTCCATTCAAATTTCATGCCATTCTGATGAGTTTTGACTGTGTTTTCATTGTTTTCTGCTTTCACTAACATACAGGGAGCATCTTCGGATACAGGGTGATCGGGGCTGAATATACAAAATCTGACCTTCTGGGTCATCTCAAAATGCCCTATTTTTCCTAACCCCAACTTTGTAGGTGTTTTGGAGGCCTCTAGATGGGACATTTAGGAGGTTGCATTCTGACATTTTATGATAGTCCTAATCGTCCCACCCCGGAGCGATTAGAAATCTACAATATATTTCTTAACTATTCCTTTTGTAGTGTGTTCATGATGGTGTTTGCATGCTTCTATCCAAATTTCATCTTATTCTAACATGTTTTGATTACCATTTTAATTATTTCATGCATGCATTAATCGGAGGCCTTGGGGATTGCATGTTTCCCTCCATCCGTAGGTGCTATTAATCATTTGTTGTTTCTCTGAACGTAGGATCTCGACACCGGAGGGGTAGCAAGGAACTACAGATGCATTCATGCAAGTGGCAGTGATGTTTGGCCCGCCCATTTCAAATGTGGGCATGCGGAAGATCCCGAAGGGGAGCGTACCATCCGTGGTGTAACAAAACTATATCTAACGCTCCTAGCCCCTAAAAAGGAAGGAGACATATTGTAACCTGATCTCAAAGAAAAATTAATAAAATAAAGGGCTGCACTTTACATTTGCTTTATATCTCATTTCAGTTCGTTTGTTTTCCCTTTTCATGCACTTTAGTCCTTTTCTTCATTCGTAGGACTTAGCATTACATATGCTTTTGTTTGCATCGCACCCGGTACGCCATTGCTTCCGTATCCTCATGATTTTAGTGGAGATCATGGTGGGACCCTGTCCCCTAATTTTGGGATCAAAATTTTGATCAAAATTTTGTGTTTTTGCTTGCAGGTGTTAATCCTTCAAACGTTGGACTGCTGCTCGTGCCACCCTGTGATGAATACAGACTGGAATTCATGCCACCCTAGGATGAATAAGGCATTCATCCCACCCTATGATGAATACAGATCTGCTATTCATCCCACCCTAGGATGATTAGCTCTCTATGCAATTTTTGAGTAGAAACTCAGAGGCATCTGGTGTGGGCAGAGAAGAGGTAGGTTTTCTGAACATCCTCTATAATTTTTTGTCTCTATTTCTATGATTTTTTTGTTTTCTTTGCTTGCATAGGAAGATTTTACTGCATGTTTTCTTTCTTTGCACAAGTAAAAATAACCCCACACACCACGTGATAATATAAACATCAAGGAGTTGGTCGTAAAACCCCAACACTTGATCAAGACCAACGGTGGATTTCATCACCACCTTGGCTTGAATTTTTGCATACATAACCCCGATCGCTACTATTGCTAGATGTAAATCCTGATGAAAGCTGACCAAGTGTAGCTGGGGTGATTCCCAGTGCATGAGGATAAGTCTTCTATGGTAGGTGTCAAAAATAGAGTGATTCCCCTTTCATACCGCCTATGTTCCATGTATTGTTCTGCTCTCATGTACCAATAGTTTCCCTCACGTAAGGGCGGGTATATTGAGAGGTTCGGTATAATGGCCTGGCAGTGGTATATTGAAGGGGTGACCATTTTGGGAGATATAAGAGCCCTCATATTGCATGTACAACAAAATTTTCTTTACAAGGTTTTCAAAAAAAAATCAAAACACACTGAACCAGATTTAGGGCACACATTTAATCTATAAATGAGATAATCACTTCTTTGTTTGTGTGGCTCCTGTTTGTTTAGTGTAGCATAAAAAATTGTAAAGAAGATAAAAACCTACACATCTTTTAGAGAAACACCACCATGGTGTACACCCGTAGCCAAGCCCAATCATGGGCAGAAGCTATGAAAAGTGTACAAGGGGGCACAAGTCACCTCCGCTATAGCCCCAAGGACTTGGTCATACCACCTTGGTGGCTCTGACCCACAAAATAGTCCACATCATACCATGACGGAATGGGACTATAGAGGCACCCCTTCGAGGGGCACGCCCATGCAACATAGACCCTTTCAGGAGGAGTCCATACACGTGGCACTCAACATAGATGGGAGGGCTCCCTTAGACACTCATTATGAGTGGCCACCATGTGATGAAGTGCTAGAACAACATAGGGTCCATAAGGAGGGGCCACATGATTACATCATCCCTCCTCTACCCCTTATTACTATCAAAAACAATAGGCCAAATCCAGAGTGCAAGGCTCTTCAGACAGGGCGAGCCAACTCTGCCCGCCCCTTTCACATATACGAAAGGGAGCATGAGGAAAACCACTACATTCCTCAAGAGCAATACACAGTGTGGGAACAATGCACTTCTGCACCTGCTATTTATCAAGATCACCTACTGAGGCCAGAGCCTCGGGTGAATGTCGCTAACCTCGATAGAGGGAAGTGACCTATAGAGATCTCAGATCACCATGACCGAGATAGATGTGTAGGGGAGGCATCTAGGCCTCCTAGACTCAAGACGGTGGAACAAATCGACTTGGCATTTGCCAAACATGCCACCCACCAAGCGCAAATCATGCAGCTTGAGCAAGACCAACAATAGTTAGAGCACCTATATCGCCTTAGCAAAGAGCGCATTCGATGTCAGACAGATGAGTTGCTCTAGAACACTATGCCTGAGAGGGTCCCAACCCCTCGCACGCATAGGACAGAGTTGTATGAGAGGCACAACCCCTTGGTGCGAGATAGGTCTCCATGACCTTATCAAGTGTTGCCTCCAAGACCTCCTAGACCTGAGCGGGAGACCACCCCTAGAGCCAATGATGGGCACCCTCCATGGGCACCCACCCATGTTTATAGGTCATGCCCAGGAACTCCTCAAGAAGCCTATGAGGAGTTTGAGCAAGAAGAAGAGCGGGCTGAAATGCCCTACCAAGGTAGGGGGGTGCTATCCGACTGCCCCTCCATAGGCCTCAAGTTCCCCATAATTCACAATGGGAACAAACCAAGGAGGAAGAGATCAAATATTTTGATGCATACAAAGCACTGCTAGAGCACTTAGAGTCTATGGAGACCAAGACTTTGGGCCCCAAAATCCCACTTTATGCCAGCTCCATAGTCACCCTGTGCATCCTTCAGTGCCTGCACCCCCATACCCTGAACACTTTAAAATGCCTCAATTGGAAATATTTAGAGGGGATGAGGATGCCCAAGAGCACGTGACAAGATTCTTAAGCCAATGCTTTGGCATTCAGGACAATGATGCTTTGCTTCTAAGAACATTTATAACCATGTTCGTAGGCCCTACCTCGGATTGGTTTACCCAGTTGTTGAAGCATAGCATCAGTAACCTGGACCAGCTAGTGGATGCGTTCCTCGAATGTTTCACCTTCAATACCAAGAAGAAGGCATCATTAAGTGACCTAGCTAGCCTCAGGAAGTATGAGGAAGAGACCATGGTGGCTTATGGAAATCGGTGGAGGACGTTGCTTTCAAAGCTACCTTACCTCCCTCCCATGGCCGACCTGACCCAAATGTTCTCAAAGAGTTGTTTGAGGTCGATCTCCATGCTATTGCAGCTATAGCAATATGCCACTCTCGAGGAAGCCTTGGCGCAAGCCAGAATCATTGAGGAGATCAAGATACAGGATGGCGAGATTGCCAAGCCACGCAAGAAAGAGTGGCCCAAAAATGCCAAAATTGGGTCAACGCAACCGAAACCCGTCATGGTCAATCAGGTTGCTATAAACATACCTAAGCCTACACAAGCAACACAGCCCCCAAAGGCTAATTATCAAGCAGTTCCTCTTGACACCTATGAAAAGGAAAATCATAGGCAAGAGCAAAATCAACAGCGTCACCCTAGGCGACAATTCACACCCTTCACAGAGTCTAAAGACTCCTTGTTTGACCGCTTGTCCATGGCAAACTTGATAAACCTACCAGAAAGTCGACCCGTAGACCCCAAAATGCCAAAACCCAAGGGCTATAGGGAAGACTTGTACTTATAGATTTCATCGACAGAAAGGACATGACCTTTACGCATGTTGGAAGTTCAAAAGCTTAGTGCAAGACCTAATAGACAACAAGATGCTAGCAGTGGATAATCCCGTAGCACCAAACAACCAACAGATGGAGGTCTTCAAAGACCCCCTGCCTACCCATGATGCATAGGCAAAGACTCTACAAGTCAATGAGGTGACACAGAACTACCCCATGCAGGGGTATGTAGGGATGATAAGCATAGTGACTCGAAACAAGAGGTACCCAAGCACAGCTGCCCTCGCGATAGCTACAGGAGAGGTTCCATCAACGTCACAACCTCAACAACACCCTACACAACCTCCTCCACCTAGACCAGTGGCCATGATTCAGACTAAACTTACCCAAAGTTTAAGGACCATGTCGGCTAGGCTCTCCATCTATGAGCTCATACAACAATCACCGCCCCATCGAGAGGCTCTAATGGAGATACTCAAAGCCATCGAGCTACAGCCCCATGAAGCAAATTCTTTCAACAACTTTGTGGGACATGTAAAATGATGTACAGAACCAGTCATCACCTTTAGAGAAGATGAACTAAAATTGGTGACTGGTGATATGGTGGATCCACCCCTGCACGTCATTGCATGGGTCAACGAGATTCCATTTAAGAGGGTGTTAGTGGACACTGGCTCATCCAGTAATATAATCACAACAACAGCATTGAAACACCTCAAGTTGCCAGCATCTCACATTGTGGCCTCCACCTATACTCTTCGAGCATTCAATGATGTGATATGCTCGATGGTTGGCACAATTGTCCTACCCATCCAAGTGGGACAAAAGACTATTCCTACATTGTGCCACATCTTGGAAGGTGAGATGGCCTATAATATCTTGCTAGGCCGGCCTTGGATCAGGGACATGAAGTGTGTCCCTTCGATAGCCCATCAATGCCTAAAGTACACATACGAAGGGCAAGTGCATGTAGTCCCGGTAGACTTAGAGCCCTTCAAGTATTGCAATGTGGTGTAGCTGATGCCACAATCGACCCTTCCATCGACACATTTGGACTTTCAGTTGAATCCATCCAAATAGGGTCTGATTTCGCATACATCCCCATTGTTAAGTCCCTCAAATCCCCAGTCGGGTCCATCTTCATCATCTGGTCCTTCACCAACGATGCCACCTACGGTGGCCACACCGAAGGACAATGGGAAGAAACCCCTGGAAGAGGCACCACCATCAGTCTCAACCATCTCTACCGAAGAGGTGCCTAGCCGAATGGAAGTCGAGATGCCTAGTTCACCCGACATGGAGTGGACTCAGGAAGAACTCCCATTCCCTCCCCCTCAACCACCAATGATCACCATTGAGATGGCCAATACGGGCCTGGGGGAGTATCTAGTGTGGAACATCGTAGCAACACCCATGCTTGAGTCCATGCAGGACATGGGGAGACCTCGCCTCCCCATCGACACTATTGTCCCTTTGGGCTACCCACCAAATCAGACAAATTTTGTATATGGGGGCCTCGACAATGGCATTGAACCTTACCTGCAAGAGGAAGAGGATGAAGAGCCCTTTGTTGAGAATGTCAACTATCTATCCAACCCAGAATTCGCTTTGAAATACCTTGGCCAATGTAATTGGCATGGATATGGGTTGGGAAGATATGAACAAGGAGTGTGCGTTCTTTGTCAACCAAGATATCAGATGCCATACGACAAATCAGGAGTAGGGTTCAACCACCCTCTGCCCCTTGACATCTTGGTAGAGAACATGCAAGGCCTAGGGCTAGGCAACAAGGATGGGTTGGCACAAGATCCATATGCCAATCCTAACACAACATACACATTGGGGGATTATCTCCCATTGTTAACAACCAACCTTGTGGGCCTCAACAACTCCTCCCCTTCGATCGAGAAAGGGGAAAGTTCAAGAACTTGCCTCCAAAAGGGATATAGACAAGGCCAAGAAGGATCTTCAGAAGATGAGTCAGAGTATGAGGTAGCACCTTGGGACCCTTTCGAGTCCGATAGCAATCACTCGCAAGTGATGCCCATAGATGACTATCAGGAGAACTTCATGACGATGTTCCCCTTGAATGCTCCAATCGAGCAAATGCCACCTCAAGAGAATCAGGTCCTCCCACAGAGAGTGGAACAACTCCGATGGGACCAAATTAACTTGCTCGAGCAGAGCGAGCCCCACATGCCACAAATAGTTGTTAGAGCCAATGAAGGCCTATGGATCTCTGACAATGATTATGAAGATGAGACTGAGATGGCATATCTCAACCATATGCGGTAGCAACAACAAGAATACCCCATGGACATTGATGATATGTTTGAATAGCTAAACATGGGGCCAAGGCATAGGTGGCACCTAAACCAAGCATAGTTAGACCAAGTGCTGCACCCGCCACTTCAGGCATACAGAGAGCACCTTCCACCCAGAGACCCTATAGAGCCATCAGTGCCAAGGGTAGACCCTATCCTTTTATCTACACATAGGGCCGATCCATTTGTGCCAATACCCATAGAGCCAGATCTAGAGCACAAATATCACCAAGGATGTCCGAGTCACCACCCACATGGTAATGGAGACCAAATTCACTTCATCAACATGATCTCCATTGACTTAACCGCCCCCATCCACAATCCAACCGATCCAACATGACCATTGTATCTAAACCTAGATGCCATAGACTGGGATCATGCTAACTCACCACCATCCCCATCAGAGTACTGGCCTTGCGATGAGATGCTTCATTTCACCCCAAGACCAACTCAGGATATCTTCCATGCTGAAGAGGAACCCGACGTTCCAAACATAGATCTAAATTTAGCAAATGATATCCACCTGATCCCAACTCCACACCAGTTGGAGGATGGGTCCCACATGTCAATCGAAGAGATGATTGACGTAGACATCGGCTCTGATCCAATGAATCCATAAATCATCAAGCTTGGGGTAAGTCTATCCCCCAAAGAGCAAGCTGATTACATTGCCCTTCTCAAAGAGAAGAAGGAGGTTTTTGCATGGTCCTACAAAGACATGTCGGGGCTAGACCCATAGCTAGTCATGCATAATCTAACGCTTGATCCGACAGTCAAGCCAGTCAAGCAAAAACTACGTAAGATGCACCCAACAGTAGCCTTAATGGTCAAATATGAGCTACAAAAGTTGTTGGATGCACAGTTTGTCATCTGCATGGATTACCCACCATGGTCTGTCCAACATGGTACCCATCAAGAAGCTGGATGGGAGGATTCGCATATGCACCGATTTTTGAGATCTAAACAAAGTGAGTCCCAAGGATGATTTCCCCTTGCCTAGCATCGATGCATTGGTAGATGCTACAACAGGCCATGAAATGCTTTCCCTCATGGATGGTTTCTCGGGATACAACCAGATTCGTATCAATCCTGAGGATCAACTAAAAATGGCGTTCACAATGCCTTGGGGGACATTTTGTTATAAGGTCATGCCCTTTGGCCTTAAAAATGTTGGTGCCACCTACCAACGCGCTATGACATACATCTTCCATGATCACATGCATAAAACTTTGGAAGACTATATGGATGATTTGTTGGCCAAATCTCTTTTGTGCCCAGATCATCTCGATGACTTAAGCAAGATCCTCGATCGCCTCATCGAACACAAAGTCAGACTAAACCCCAAGAAGTGCGTATTTGGCATCACATCTGGAAAACTCTTGGGTTTCATAGTCTCAAAATGAGGCATCGAGGTAGATCCAAATAAATTCAAGGCAATCCTTGAAATGCTTCCCCCAACCACCATCAAGCAGCTCAGAAGCTTGCAAGGAAAGGTCACGTCAATCAAGCGCTTCATAGCACAATTATCTGACAAGTGCCGACCCATGAATAAATTATTACACAAGGGGGTAGCATTTCACTGGGATGACGAGTGCCAATCAGCCTTCGATGACATTAAACAATACTTGGCTTCACCGCTAGTATTGGCACCACCTAGACCAGGAGTGTCATTCTATTTATACATCTCAGCTACTGAGGTGGCACTGGGCGCCATGCTAGCCCAGAAAAATGAACTACATAAAGAACAGGCTACTTACTATCTTAGCCGCACCCTGGTCAGTTATGAACTTAACTATGCATACGTCGAGAAGCTATGCTTAGCAGTGGTATTTGCCACCAAAAAGCTATGCCACTACATGTTGAGCAATACGATGTATGTTGTGTCTAAGGAGAATCCATTATGGTACATGATGAGTCATACTTATCATAGTAGCCGCACGACGAAATGGATCATGTTGTTGATGGAGTTTGACATCGAATTCATTGGATAGAAGTCCATCAAAGGTCAAGTCATCGCCGATCAACTAGCAGAGGCTCCTCTCGAAGATGATCAGCCTCTGACCATAGAGCTACCCGATGATGGGGTCTTCCATGTCTCAGAATCGCCAGATTTTGATGAGCCTGAGTCATAGGCCGACATAACCTTATTCTTTGATGGTTCTAAATGTGAGCAAGGGGGTGGCACGGGAATCATATTCTTCACACCGCAAGGGGCTCCAATGCCTCTATCATTTAAACTTGATTTCCCATGCACCAACAACAATGCCGAATACGAAGCCTTGCTCATAGGTCTTCAGACAACCATCACCATGAACATCAAATGCTTGAACATCTTTGGTGATTCATTGTTAATTGTCAACCAAGTGAAAGGGGTATTCCAATGTAAATGCCCAGTTCTGCAGGCCTACAAAGCCCTTGTGGATAAATTCTTGGCAAAACTTGAATGGTACGACATCGAGGCACTCCCTCGATCATCGAATCATTTTGTGGACACTATGGCCTCCTTGGGGTCACTAATCCCGCAAGACCCTTCTGGTGAGATGACAACCATTCAAGTCAAAACATTATCGCAATCCATGATGGAGCGTGCAAGCTCTGACCTAACACCAGGAATCCACCTGATCCAGATTGAACCATCTCAAGATAAGTTCTCTCGAATCCATGATAGTCTGAATCATGCCAACTAGGGGTCCTTGTTCTCCCCAATCCCTCTTAATAGCAACACAACGCTATTTTTACAAGTTCGTTCCCGCTCAGCTTTTGCTAGGGATGAACTTCAAGAGGGATTGGCAGTTCATACCATCGAGGTTTCTGATCAGCAGGATTGGTACACACCCATAAGAGACTACCTCAAGCTAGGTAACCTCCCACTTGGATTGATGCACGTCATGAAAAGATCATTCAAATAGAAAGCGGCAAAACATGTCTTGCTAGGAGACATTTTGTACCGTCGAAGCTATGAAGGGATCCTCCTCTATTGCTTGGACCAGCAGGAGTCCGCTTGGGTGATCACCCAAGCGCACGATGGTACATGTGGTGGCCACTTCAATGGTATGGCCATCGCAAAGTGCATTCTTTGCATGGGCTATTATTGGCCATATTTAGAGTGAGATTGTTGCACGTATGTAAGGAAGTGCATGAAATGTCAACACCATGCTAATTTGACACATGTACCTTCTCAAGCCTTGCAGCCGATCCAATCGGCTTGGCCATTTTCATAGTGGGGCTTAGATCTAATCGAAAATATCTCCCCTACATCATCAGGTCATCACACATTTATCATAACGGCCACAGAGTACTTCACCAAGTGGGTGGAAGCAATTCTGCTTACCTCTATGATTAGGACCCGCATTGCGGAGTTTATTTTACATAACATCATATGTCATTTTGGTATTCCATCCAAGATCATCTCGGATAATGGGACGTCATTTAAGAACAAATATGTGCATGCTTTGACAACAAAGTACAAAATTTAGCATAATTTTTTGACACCTTATTATCCATAGGCAAATGGGCAAGCAGAGGCATCAAACAAAATGCTAGTTGCCATCCTTAAAAATATAGTCATAGATAGTCATAAGGATTGGCACATTCAAATCCCACTTGCTCTTTGGGCTTATCGCACTAGCATTCGGATGCCCATCAGGGCAACTCCATTTTTGTTGGTGTATGGCTCCGAGGCAGTCATGCCTCTCGAGTTGGAAATACCTTCCCTACGCATATCAATGCAAGAGTTCATCGATGATGACACTACGTGGTAGGCCTAGTTAGACCAGCTTACGTTGCTCGATGAATGATGCATCAATGCTCTCGAGCATTTACGTATCTATCAAGAGTGACTTAAGAAAGCATACAACATGAAAGTTCACCTGAGGGACTTTTAGGTTGGTGACTTGGTCTTAAAAGAGAACCAACAAAATTCTAACTTGCCGCCCCATTTAAGGGATAAGTTCATGGAAAATTGGTTAGGTCCTTATGTCATCGATAGTAAAATAGGACCTAGAACATACCGGCTCGCCTCTCTTGAAGGAATCAAGGAACTAGAACCCTTGAACATCAGTCATTTGAGGCCATTCCACATTTAAAAGAGCCATGGCCCACCCCAAAAGCTCCAAGGATTCCCACAATCGCTTGGTCAACCCCAAAACCCCAAAGGTGCCCATAATCCCTTTGGTCACACCCCCAAAGCTCCCAAGGATTCTCCACAATCACTTGGTCAACCCCAAAAATGCCCCAAAGGTATCTATAAACCCTTTGGTCACACCAAAAGCTCCAAGGATTCCCACAATCGCTTGGTCAACCCAAAAATGCCCCAAAGGTACCCATAATCCCTTTGGTCAAACCCAAAAGCTCCAAGGATTCCCACAATCACTTGGTCACCCCAAAATGCCCCAAAGGTATCCATAATCCCTTTGGTCAAACCAAAAGCCCCAAGGGTTCCCACAACCGCTTGGTCACCCAAAATGCCCCAAAGGTATCTATAATCCCTTTGGTCAAAACCTCCAAGGATCCGAAAGAATCACTTGTCCGCACCCACTCGGGATAAACCAACCATAAAGAATTTTCAAAAACAATAAAATAATCAAAAATAACAAAAAAATTGCATCTCACTTCCATGCATACTCTTAAAAATAAAAACACAAAAAAATAAGTTGCATTAGGCATCGCAAACATACATTGCATATTTGTTGGTCATACAAGTCAAATGCACCATAGACTATAATTACTCGGCAATTCCATCATTTTCCACATTTTTCCACTTTGTAAATAGTCCAGCAAAAATAAATGCCATCCACATTTTTCACCATATCATAATCAATTGTCTTCTAATGTATTTAGGGCTTTCATCATTCAACTGTCATTAGATTTCTAGCCAAAAACTGTACAAAGTCAGACAGATTTTTACAAAGGTAGAGTTTTACTTGGATCACACCTTGTTACGTAGCATCCCAACACAAGTTAAAACACATAAAAATTCCCAAGTTGTGTGAATGAAAGATGAAACCTGCATAGCAGGCTAGGTTACCATACGTGAAATGGTTATCTTGCTCATCCCCCTATGCGAATGACCCCAAGAATGCTGAGAGTTGGCAAAAGGACAAGCATCTTCCCTACCCAATTCCCCAAGAATCCCAAAATTCTCAAAGGGTTGCAAACATCAAAAAATTGCAAAAGTCAAAATACAAACTCCAAAGTTTGATATCCAAACCCACAAAGTGCATACATCAAAAAGCACAAGCAATAGTGATTCTCATCACTCAAAATTCAAATCCCTTGCTCAAAAGAAAAAAATAAAAATAAACAGTGATTTTTATCACTACATACGAGAGCAAGTATCCCAATAAAATTGAAGAAAATAAGGGAGTCAAACTTGAATCCCTGGAACTCTCAGCATTCGAAAGGTCATGAGGTGATCCTCAGTACCGGTTTGGTGGATAGCCTACTGGTCACTAGCGGTAAACCTCCCGCATGACGATATATCTGTCACATTAAAACTATGTACAGATCAATGTTTGCATGTGGATGAGCTAGCTTATGGTATCCTAGATTGCACCATAGATTAATCTTACTAAATACAACAAAGGAGTTAGTGGAGCTAATTAGGTGATCCTCAGTACAAGTTTGGTTGATAGCCTATCTGGCACTAGCGGTATCCTGACAAATACCACATAAACGAATTCAATCGCACACACAGGGATGTGAAATAACTTGGTCAAACTCAAGTCTGATTCGTACCTTGTTCAAAAGTCTTGTAAGATAAATGTACAGTCTTGGCTAGTTAGTTAAAACATCTGAATCTCAGAAAAACCTTAACTACATTTTTAGCACAACTGTAGCACATTCCATTATTACATCACCATCAAAAAATACAAAACAAAAAATTACACATGCAAAGTCATTCCATAAAGTCATCACATAGTACAGAAAGCCAATAAATCCTATATAGTCTATGGTGCCACCACCAAGTTATCAACAAATCATTTCATCCATTCCATATGCATACATCATATAATTAGAAACATCACATTCATAATAACACATGCATACATCAACTAAATAAATGTGCATAAAAGTAACAATAAATCATGACAAGTGTATAATAAAAAATAAATTCATGTATATATATCACCAAAATGCCCATAGGCTACAATAAAACGGTCCTCGAACCTCACAAAAAAACAAAAAATCAAAAACCCCAAGCCTAGGGAGTCGGCCACCATGATCACGTAGGATCGGTGCGACTGGAACTACCCCCAGTGGTGTGGGTCCTATGGGACCTCTAGGGGGCTGCTGCCAGCCCCTGCATCATGCCCACTAGCGCTACCCTCACCCACCCACCTACGATGAGAGGAAGCAGACTACTCAGTCTCACTATCTCTCGTTCGGTGTGAAGATCCACCTCCAGTGAGCTCAGGTAACTGTCCACCAAGGTGGATAATCTCTGCCTCCAACTCCACCGAACCAACCCCACTCCACATCCCATCGATGGTATGCAGCCAATGCTTCATCCTTGCTATGCCAACTAATCCCGAAGGTGATCCCTCTCCATG
This sequence comes from Wollemia nobilis, assembly GCA_028583015.1. NCBI lineage: Eukaryota > Viridiplantae > Streptophyta > Pinopsida > Araucariales > Araucariaceae > Wollemia > Wollemia nobilis. The sequence goes on from JAQPPZ010001965.1 coordinate 538,784, forward strand.
TTGTGCTCCTCATCCCATCTCCATAGTAGCTCCTCCAATCATGCTATCTCAGCATGATACCTAGCCTCCATATCCCTTGGGACTACCTGAGGCATGGGCATCTCTAGGATGGCATGCTACTCTAGCACCCACTACTCTAGAACGTCCTATGTATCCGGCTACTCTAGAACCCCTAGGTCATCCCCAGTCAAGTCATCAACCTCCACCATATCCGCATCATCGCGCAGAGCTCCCCAACCCTCCCCGATGCCTCTGCATCCTCACACCTCGCTACTGCATCCGGACCTCCTAGAGGCCCCTCACCCCGCCATCGCAGCATCGTCCACCACTAGTCATACTTAGCAGTCATCCTAACATTGTCCACATTAGGGACATCAATCACTACATCTGACTCCTCACCCAACGGCTCAATGATCGGCCAGGCCAGAGTCCTCTCATCGCCCCGACGTCGATAGATCAAGGGCTCACCAAGAAATCCCTAGTGCACCCCAAACTATCGAGTCACCCGAACGTACGAGAAGTACTCCTGCTTGGTCCCGTGTCACCCGATCAGCCACCTCCCCTATGCACCCATCAGAGCCACTCCCCAACCTCAGGCTAGGCTGGACAGTCCCGATATGGCCGCCAAAACACCTCCCCTAGAGCAAGACATGAGAAGGCATCAACATAGTGCCCCACGACACCTGCCCACCACCGACTCTACCCATGCTCCTCTGACCTCCGCCATAGAGCAGCATACCCAATCTCCCTATCCACCATCTCTCCGAGTGGTCCAAGGCAACCCCTATGGCCGCTCCACAGCTATGTGTTGCCACCCCCAACACTGCAATAGGTAGCTGCACCCAATCCCCTTTCACCTCCGATAGCGGACCTCGTACAACTCATCATATAACTATGCCAGTAGCATCTGACCCCACCTCATAATCAATGGTGCCTCTGTCGGACACTCCACAAGTCTGAACACTACCTCAAGCAAGTTCCAAGGGAACCTCACACTTGAGGAGTCGAAGCAACATGTTGGAGATGAGGGTCATAAGCAATGTATGCCTCACCCCCAACATGCCCTTCTCAAACCACCACCGCACCAAAATCTCACCAATCAGGTAGTCCCCCTCTGCCCTCTCCACCGCCTCATCCACCCCCATCTTCGTCGCATGCCCAAAGCACCATGTCAGCACCACCATCTACTGATCACGAGGAGTCATCCGAATGGGCAGCCCATCTATCAAAATCCATAGAATCTGATAAACGTCCTCCAGAGTCACTATCATCTCCCCTATTGGGAGATGAAAGGTGTTGGTGCGAGGATCCCATAAATTGATCAGGGCTATCAGATATGCTCGATCCCCCACCACAGGCTCTAACCGAGTCACCTGCTTGAGCCCAAGGGCATCAAGCCAATCCCAGTCCGCCATAGTCAGCGCATCCCGTGCATCAAAAAATACCATCAGCTGATGGTACCGACTCTTCACCACCTGCAAAACAAAACAACACAAAAACATTAAAACATGACAAAAAAAATGTACAACACTAAAACAAATATACAACAATGTATACAAACTGTACAACAAAAACAATTAATAAACTATAACAACATTACAAAAATAAAAAAATCAATAAACAACGCAAAATAAAACAAAATTTTAACCTAGGGTTTTTAACCTTAGTTTAAACTAAAAAACAAAAAAAACAAAATTTTAACCTAGGTTTTTAACTCTAGTTTAACAAAAAACAAAATACAACAAAAAACATAAACAAAAAAAAAAAAAACAAAAATTAACCTAGGTTTTAACTCTAGTTAAACAAAAAACAAAATAACAAAAAAAATTAACCTAGGGTTTTTAACCTTAGTTTAAACAAAAAAAAAAAAATTTAACCTAGGTTTTTAACTCTTAGTTTAAAAAACAAAATACAAAATTTTAACCTAGGGTTTTTAACTCTAGTTTAAACAAAAAAAAAACAAAAATTAACCTAGGGTTTTTAACTCTAGTTTAAACAAAAAAACAAAATAACAACAAAATTTTAACCTAGGGTTTTTAACTCTAGTTTAAACAAAAAACAAAATAACAACAAAATTTAACCTAGGGTTTTTAACTCTAGTAAAAAAAAAAAACTAGTTTAACACTAAAAAAAAAAAAAAAAAACAAAATAAAAACAAAATTTTAACCTAGGGTTTTTAACTCTAGTTTAACACAAAAACAAAATAACAACAAAATTTTAACCTAGGGTTTTTAACTCTAGTTTAAACTAAAAAACAAAATACAAACAAAATCTTTAACCTAGGGTTTTTAACTCTAGTTTAAACAAAAAACAAAATAAAACAAAATTTTTAACCTAGGGTTTTCAACCTTAGTTTAAAACTAAAAACAAAATAAACAACAAAATCTTTAAACTAGGGTTTTGATCTTAGTTTAAACAACACACAAAATACAAATACAAAACAATTTAAACTAGGGTTTTAACCTTAGTTTAACGGAAAAAAAATACAAAATAAATTAATTACGATTTTGAACTGTAAAATAAAAACAAACAAAATAAAGAGGAGCACCTACCGGTCTTGCCTCGGCTCCGCCACTCGAAGATCCGGTCCATGCACTCATGGTATCCATGAAATCTCGATAGCGCTTCGCTATGCAGACTCGAACTCCTCCTCACAACTCCAAATCGCCAGAAAAACAAATGCAAATGAGCCCAAAACCTAGTTTTGGCCCTTATATAGGCTTTTAGGCCTATAATCATTCCACCCTAGGATGAGCACTCTAGTTAGCACTCATACCACCCTGGGATGATTACAAAATTGGTATTCATCCCACCCTAGGATGATTACAGAGCAAGAAAATCAAAAACAACAAAAACTGCATCCAAAATGCACCAAAAATAACAATAAAATTGCCAAACAAAGGCACCTTTGCGCCTACACTTCAAGGCATCCAAAACCAATGTTAGGGTCACAAATCCTCACTATCCTACTCCCTAAGAAGGCTACCATAGCCGGACCACTCCATGAGAGGACGAATTTTCAAGAATTTCATCCCCAAAACGACGTCACAAAAAGGGTCCAAACCCACCCAAAAATAGCAATAACATTGCCGAACAAAGGCGCCTTTGCGCCTGACATTATTGGCATACAAAACCGATGTCAGGGCCACAAATTATCAATATCCTACTCCCTAATAAGGCTACCATAGCTGGACCGCTCCATGGGAGGATGAATTTTTGACAATTTCAGCTCCAAAATGCGTCACAAAAAGGGTTAAAACCCACCAAAAATAGGTCAGATTGTTGGGAAACTGCATAAGCGATCAATGAAAAACAACTGAAGGCACCCTTAAAAAAGTCATCTTGGGTCAAGTGACTCATCACTTTTCTCATTTCGGTCATTCCCTCATCGATTCGTCACTTGAGGGGGTAGTCACACTTAGTCACCAATCAACAAATACACACCCAATCAAGGAAATGGCATGCATTCAAAGAATCATTGACAAAGACAATCATGCTCCTACTTGGGGCAGCAAACAAGCAATAATCACAAGCTGATCAAACACTTGGCATTCTAGAATCATGAACTCAAGGTTCCCATAGACAAAAGGTTGCACCCTTTGCCTATTCATGATTGAACAATGTCCAAGATCAAGTAACACCTCACCGAAAAAGGTTAACACTTGAATTAAGCTCCTTAGCTCGTTAGAAGCAAGGATTCAAGAATGCATGCCCTTTCCATACTTGGGGCATCAAAATTTGGTTAGGTTACTAAGAAACCCTAATCATTAGTGCTTTGGTTATCTATTTTTTCTCAACACTGCACCACGCACAATGCATCCCAAAAAGGGGCATCTGTAGACACCAAAACAACACCAATCCGATTATGTGACGACAAGCACTGATCGAATTGACATACATAGCCCCTAGGGCAGCCCCTAGAGGTTAAACAGTGGTCCTAACCACTCCCAAAGTAGTTTTGGAAGGTCAGAGGTCAATTTGGCACCTTTCAAGCACTCTGCTCCCTACTCGTTCCACCCTAGGATGATTACAAACTAGTATTCGTCCCACCCCGGGACGATTAGCAACATTCACTCCAGGGTGGGGTGAATAGCAAGTTTGATGGGAAAAAGGTCAAACCTTGACAAATGGTAGCTCAGATCCACCACTCAACTCCACCTTCAATGCATGGGAGTGCGAGTGAGCATTTTTGAGCTCAAAGAGGCAGTCATAGAGGCAGTCATGGAGCCCTTAATCGGGGAGGAATCTTCTCTCCCTTGGGAAGGCATGATGGCCAAGTGGCGCCTCTGCATGCTCATTCACAAGAGACCCTCAAGTCTATAAAATGGTGAGTCTTCTCACCCCAAAAAAAGGATAGAGCAGGAGCATTTGGAGCAATGGAGTGCTGCCGAATTACATCCTCACCCCTCACTTGTGCTTCTTACATCCTTGATCTCTCTTTTGGAAGGGAGGTTATTGGGTGAACATTGGAAGCGCAATCCGGACCCAAAACCCAAACATTTGGCCACAATACCCCACCCAATTTTTTGACACAACCCCCTAGGAGGTTTTGGACCCATCCCAAGTGGATTGGTGTCGAAACCAAGCCCCAAACGATGGGCGTCCTGCCCTCGGGCGCCCCCCGCACTGTTGTAGTCCTAATCGCCCCACCCCGGAGTGATTAGAAATCTGTAGCATATTTCTTCACTATTTCTTTTGCATCTTATTTTATGTCATTCATATATGCTGCCATTCAAATTTCATGCCATTCTGATGAGTTTTGACTGTGTTTTCATTGTTTTTCGCTTTCACTAACATACAGGGAGCATCTTCGGATACAGGGTGATCGGGGCCGAATCTGCAAAATCCGACCTTCTGGGTCATCTCAAAATGCCCTATTTTTCCTAACCCCAACTTTGTAGGTGTTTTGGAGGCCTCTGGATGGGACATTTAGGAGGTTGCTTTTTGACATTTTATGACAGTCCTAATCGTCCCACCCCAGAGCGATTAGAAATCTACAATAGATTTCTTGACTGTTCCTTTTGCAGTGTGTTCATGATGGTGTTTGCATGCTTCTATCCAAATTTCATCTTATTCTGACATGTTTTGATTACCGTTTTAATTATTTCATGCATGCATTAACCGGAGGCCTTGGGGATTGCATGTTTCCCTCCATCCGCAGGTGCTATTAATCATTTGTTGTTTCTCTGAACGTAGGATCTCGACACCGGAGGGGTAGCAAGGAACTACAGATGCATTCACGCAAGCGGCGGTGACGTTTGGCCCACCCATTTCAAATGTGGGCACGCGGAAGATCCCGAAGGGGAGCGTACCATCCGTGGTGTAGCAAAACTATATCTAACGCTCCTAGCCCCTAAAAAGGAAGGAGACGTATTGTAACCTGATCTCAAAGAAAAATTAATAAAAGAAAGGGCTGCACTTTACATTTGCTTTATATCTCATTTCAGTTCGTTTGTTTTCCCTTTTCATGCACTTTAGTCCTTTCTTCATTCGTAGGACTTAGCGTTACATTTGCTTTTGTTTGCATCGCACCCGGTACGCCATTGCTTCCGTATCCTCGTGCTTTCAATAGACATTTTTAATTTCTTACAAAATGGAACCTTCCCTAAAGGATTTGATAGAAACCAACATAGATTGTTATGCAAGCGAGCTATTCACTTCATAATAATTGGTAATACCCTTTATAGGAGATCCTTCGAAGGTATATTATTAAGGTGTCTAAATTCTAAAGAGTCTAAGAAAGCCCTAAGTGAAGCTCATGATGGGTCTTGTGGAGGACATTTTAGTGGAAGTGCTATTTCTAGAAAACTTCTTAGAATAGGTTATTTTTGGCCTTCAATGGAGAAAGATGCAAATGATTATGTGCGTCAATGTGATAAATTCCAAAGGTATTCTGACCTTGTCCATGCTCCTGCCCAAGAACTCCAAACCATAGCATCCCCTTGGCCTTTCTCTAAATGGGGTTTAGACATTATTGGTAAAATCAACCCTGTTTCATCTGATGGTCACAAGTTCATCATAACTGCAACTCGAATATTTTACAAAGTGGGTCAAAGCTATGCCTTTAGCTTCTTGCACAGGAATCCAAGTCTCAAAATTCATATTTAATCAAATCATCTACATATTTGGAATTCCATCTAATCTTATTTCTGATAATGGAACATGTTTTAAAAATAAAGATATTAAGAAATTGTATGAAAAGTATAAAATCCAACATAGATGGTCCACTCCTTACTATCCACAAGGAAATGGCCAAGCCGAAGCATCTAACAAAACCTTAATCAAAATCTTAAAAATAATGGTTAATAAAATAGGTCGTGACTGGCACATCCAATTATATCCTGCTTTGTGGGCTTATCGAACTAGCGTTCGTACTCCCACTGGTGCTACACATTTTGTCTTGGTATATGGTGCTGAAGCAATTTTTCCCTTTCAATTAGAAGTTCCATCCCTATCACTTTTACTTCAATATGCTAAAGTAGGAGATGAATATTATGCTAGCAGACTCAGTCAGTTAGAACTTTTGGATGAAAAATGCATTCATGCTTTAGAGCACATTCGTGCTTACCAAGACAAACTTAAAAGATCATATGCTAAAAAAGTTCATAACATATCATTTGAAATTGGAGATTTAGTTTTAAAATAAAATCAGAGGAATACTAATGCAAGAAAAGACCTTAAAGGAAAATTCTAGCCCAACTGGCTGGGACCACTTATCATCACTGCTAAATTTGGGTCAGGTGCATATAGATTGGCTACCTTGGAAGGAAAATATCTCAAGGAATCCATGAATATTATGCACCTCAAACGATATTATGCATAGATCCAAATCTTCATCTTTGTACATATTTATAAATGGGTTTGTCATGCACTTTCAAAAATGTTCCTCAAAATAGCCAAACAAATTACAAAATTAGAAAAATACAAAAATATTCCTAAAATCTGTAATCAAATTTTGCTAAAATAGCAAGTAATATTTTCCTTTATCTAGGATTAAATTCAGAAGTTATCTTGAACCACGCACTTAAAAATTCATAAAATTAAATAATTTTTGATATCTGTTATTTTGATTATAAATCTCTCTTATATCAAAGAACACTTCACTAAATAAATTTTTTGTTTATGAATGATGTTGCTACTTTTTGGAACCAAGATCCACACGTTACACATTAAAGATGATTTATTGCATTCTTCGAATAATGGTACTGCATAGTGAATTTTAATGCTTTAAGCGAAAAGTTTTCCCTGCTATCCTCTCATGTGCATGATCTAGAATGAATGATAAATTGGAAAAAGAACAAGATTCCATCCTACCCAAATAAAAATCCCTTTCTCCACATCTAAGCTGAGCAAGTATCCCAAAAGAAAAATCAAGAAAATAAAAAGTCAAAAATCAAAAGAAAAAGAAAGAAAGAAAAATAAAAAAGAGAATGAAAAGAGAAAAAGAAAAGTAATAAAATCCCCTTGTTCAAAATAAAATGAACAAAATCCCTACCCCCTGAAAGTGAAGAAAATAAGGAATACGAAACTTGAATCCCTGGAATTTCTCATTCAGTCAAAAATCATGAAGGTAAGCCCCATAACAGGTGATTTGTGTCCAACTTGCTTGACATTGGGTAATTCCTTTTCGTGTGGTGACATGTCTGTCACATTAGCAACATTCTTTTGTACAAACCAATGTCTGCTTTTGAATTAGCTAGCTTTATGGTAATTTTACTCACATAGTAGTTCATTCCTAATGCATGCACAAAATCGTGGTTAAAGAACATTTCACTTGCACACACATTGGTTTCATTAAGTTTGCTCCATCCTTTATCTACTTAAAATCAGTAAACAAACTTTACAAAAAGCACACACATTTGCTATTTGAGAGATTTTGTATCATTATGATAGCATCAAAATGGAAATAAATGCACTTCACACACAAGGGTTCTAGATAGATTTGAATTTTTTTTTTCTTTTTGAGATAAATTAAAATATTGCGTTGATATTTTATTAAATTTCTACATATCAAACTTAAAATTGCAAAAATTCAAAAAAATATATATCTTTTTCACAATGATGGTATTATTCCTAAGTAATTAGGGATTCCTTGCCTAGGGAAAACCATATGCATAAATTTTTCATGTTAACAAAATATTCCAAATAACTCAAAAATATTATATCTAAAGTTACATATTCATCCTGCATTGCATTTTGGTTTTACTGTGATGATGGTATTATTCCTAAGCGATTAGAAATTCCTTACCTAGTGAAAACCATCCTTCTAATTTTTCATGCCCAAAAATTCATCGTAAGCATCTATAAAACCTTTTGCATATGTGATACAATGATTTACACAACATTAATTTTACATTTTACAAAAATATTTTTTATCCTGCATTTTCATAATGACTTTTTGCGATGATAGCATTATTCCTAAGTAATTAGCGATTCCTTGCTTAGCAAAAGCCATCGTTTGACGTTTGTATGCCCAAACTTACATATTTTTGATCATCAATCAATACATCTCATCCTATAAAAAAGCCTTAAGAATTTTCTTAAGCACCCAACCATTTCATTTAGCAATATCAAAATACACCTCATAACAGGATCAGCTTCGTGACTTAACGAGCTTAGATCTCCACAAAAGTCACATAACAGCACCACATCCTTCGAGGTTTATTGCTAAATTCACATTTCCTATTTTCATAAACAATAAAACCATTTTACACATCTAAATGCAATTTTACATCAAATCATTTTATCAAATTTAAAATACAACTCTTTAAAATCAAAATGCAAAATTAATCATCAAACACATTGACACATAAGGCAAAATATCAAAATCTATATATATCATCGAAAAAGTATATATATACAATAGTAGATTGGTATGCCACAATAGCCATCATCGGTATACTCAGTCATCCAAAAATTCATCATCAATACATCATCAAAAGTCCAATCCTCACGACTGTTCAACACCCTTGGTGCTCTGTGCATCGTCACCTCCAGGATGTGGAGGAGCCTAAGCCGTAGTAGTCTCTCGAGTGTAATACTGGGATCTCCAACTTGCTCGAGTCAACGGCTCATACATCATTGGGAGAGGTACTCTCTGTCCCTCTAGGACAGTCGTGAAGTACATTACCTGGTAGAAAGTAGCTCGCCTAGAAGCCCTGGAGAGCATATCCACTATCCCTCCCACTCCTCTTTGTGCCTGCTCCCTCGCCTGGGCTAACTCTGCCTCTAGAATCTCAATGCGCATCCTCTAGGAGGTTTTAGTCTCCCATAGCATGGAATTCTCCGCCCGAAGAGTAGCCATATCACTGCTCTCACCCTTCTCCTCCATGGCTATCCCCTTCCCAGGGAAATCTGGTCCAGGCTCCTGATGAGAGGGTATCTCCATCTCATCTCTCCCTGAGTCTATGGGACCCTCAATGGTCTTAGCGAAGGCCCACCATGGCCCCGTAGTCCTATAGTACGAGGATTTAGCATCCTCCATCTACCATGCAAGTGATCGCCCCTGGTCCTTGCACCTCTACCTTGAGCCGCGAACTCTGCACTAGCCTGCTCACTAGCTGCTCTATGATGTTGGAGCACCCGCTCCACATCCCTATGCATTGGCCCCCTTCATGCTGTCAATATCGAATGGCATACTGAGGCATACCATGTCGTGTAGTCCACTGTAACCCCTGCATCATCTCTAGTGGCTGTAACAATAGGGGCATCATCTAGAGTCGTATTTATGAAGCACCTTATGTCAGGTGCATTGCTGATAGAGGTCGAATCCTTGGTGGTTCGAGCATAGTAAAAATCTCTAACAACAGGGATCCCTTACTGTAATCCAAACTATTAGAGCACCCGATCCGCTCGATGGGGCTCCATCTCCCCATCACGCATCTGCAACTAGATAGCTCATCTGACATGAGCCAACTCTACCCTATCGTCGACCCATCCTGGGTGGCCCCTCCATGATCTTCAGGTGATGGCATCCCCCGTCAGCTCATCAAAAAACTACCTGGCATCATCTAGGCTAATCCTCCGAACTCCTCCTACTCAGACTGCCCAATAGTAAACTTAGGACCTCCTTTCCTCTGCTGCTGCTATCGATAGCCCCTTAGGCCTCTGCACTACTATGTGCTCCCAACACTAGACCTATAAAAAATAGGTAATTACCAAAGACATCCCCTCCCTGTAGACAATCCTGTATAGTGTCCTATACAAGCAACACAAGCAAAAATGACCTCATGCAAATCGAATCTGGTGGTCCTACATATCGGACACTACCCATACAAATAGCCAAGGTAATCTGTAGCTGCTCTAGTGGCACAACAGTAAGCCACCAACTACTCATGACAATACCGATGTCAGAGGAGAAATCCTGGGTATTTGTCTCAGAGTAGTAACAGATACCCCACCTAACTCCAACCTCATATGAGGATCCCTGAATAATCTCTGAAGTGCCCGAGCCCGATGATCTAACCCTGTAACCCGTTGGCCCTGAATGAGGATCTGCAAGATCCTCCAAATTTCCTTTAGGGTGGGAACCATCTCCCCAGTCGACAGTCGAAAGGTGGATGAACTAGGATACTACCTCTTTGTCAAAGTTGTAAGCAAAGTAAGGTCGATAGGAATTTGTGGCATCTCAGCCACATGACGCAGTCCCACCGCGTCGAAGGTCTCCCGATCACGATCAGACAGGTTTCCTAGGTTTGCTTGGAAACCATCATAACGCCACTCTTGGCTCTTCAAACTGCCCAACTGCACAAAAAAGTCAAAAATTTAAAGTTAATTACCAAAATTACATTAAAACCTAAAATCGCATTCAAGTTGTCAAAATCATTTCGATTTTGACAAAATCGTTCCTGTTTCTAACGAAATCGCCCTTGATTCATCAAAATCTCTTTGGAAGTCCTAAATCGCTGCATTTTTTTGTAGCGATTTTGTAAAACCCTATGCGATTTTGCAATATCGAGGCGATTTCATTGAAACAAAGGCGGTTTCACCTCGCGTTGAAAATTATACATACCTAAATTTAAAGTCCAAATTAAAATTCAAAGAAAATCATAAAAAGCATGAAAATTAATGCTTACCCTCTCTCCTTCGCACACTAGATCCGCTCTATGTGTCAATCCTTCCATCGTGCACTCAGAGCTCTTTTTCTCTCTAGAAAGTGAACAGTAAAAATGAAAATGAAATTTCTTATTTTGTTTCTTTATTTAAGTCAATCAAAAAAATTTTTTTTTTTTTAATTTTCATTAATTTTTCAAATTAATGCAAAAATCGAAGGGGGCAGCATAATAAGACGTCAAAATAACAAAGTTAAAACAATGAACTAAAAAATGCGTATAATTTGTTTTCCTGCTACCTCGAAAAACGTGCCATTTCATCTTTAATGACTTTTTCAAAAAGTCGCTAAAGAGGGGGCAAAATGTAGCACCTTAAATTTGATGCACTTAAATTGATTAACTCAGTAAAAACATTAAAATTGATAAAAACATCAAATTTACCTAAGTCTACCCGAAAATCATTCAAAATTAGCAAAAATTCATTTGCCTCAATTTTTGCGCCCTCAAACCAATGTTGTTTTAACCGTTGGGCAAAATCGCCTAAATTTTAGCAAAATCGCTTGAGCGGCTAGCAAAATCGTCAAGCGATTGTGCTCAAAAATAGAATTTTCCCCAGTTTGCAAAATGCCAAAAATCCATTTCAAACCACGTTTCTGAGTTTGGAAAGAGGTTGTAACGATGGATACTAGCGAGATTAGGTAGGGACCAAACATAGGAGGGATCCCAACTCCCTCCCTATTTTGGCCTCACCTCCTGATTTCCCAGATTTACCCCTAATCCTATTTAATCCCCCCTCTAATTCATTTCAAATGGCTGACTCCCTGATTGCTAAGCATGCTAAGTGATCCCCTGAGCAGATAGCAGAATTGAGAAGCCATTAGTATAATATTCCCGTCTTCAATTTGCCCGTATTTTCCTAAAATCCATCATTGTCCCATTACCCTCTTTAGCAAATTTTCACTTGTAGGTTGCAGTCAAAATCGCATAGCGAACAGCAAAATCGTAGAACAATCGACATAATCATGTTGCGAGCAGGCGGAGTAGGTGTGCGATTTCACATAAAATAGCAGTGATCCTGCTGACTTGGTAGCGATCTTGCTGACTTGGCAATGATTTTTATCACAGATCATCTGGGGGCAAAAACCTTTATTCTGTTTGTTCTTCTTCCTTCTCTTCCATTTTATTTAATTATTTAATTATATTTTCATTAATTCAGTAATGCATCTCGGGTATTCACCATCATGTTAATCAATTTTTAATTTAAATCTGCATTTTTCTTACATAAAATTCATGAACATTTAGACTCTTGTACTTACATCTATTACAAACCTTTTCTATCTTTCATTTAGTTGAAAAGGAATGCTTAAATAGAAAACATATCAAATTTTGAATCATATTTGTGCCAGAAAACCATTTTGTGTCTTGTGTTTTGTTGCTACAAAATTGCAGCGAAATCGCTTGCGATTCAGCAAATTGTTGAGCGATTTTGCCTGGAACAACAAAGATTCTGCCAAAATAGTAGCAATCCTACTCCACATCAAAAAATTAGAATCTTCAACAGAGATCTCGATTCATGTATGTTTTAAATTTCTTGTAAGCATAGAATTAGCAACTGCATTTGTCATTTCTATTCATGTCTATTATTTTCATCAAAAAAGTAAAAACAAATCGCATCATAGATAGATTAGTTGCATTTCAAAGGCAAACCTTAGGTGTTTGTATGAGTGATCCAAAAACGAACATATTAAACCTCATTCTCAACCTAGGTGCAGAAACTGCCATCAAAAGTTTCTTGGTGAATCCACAATTCGTCGAAAAATCACCATAATAAGGCACGATTAAGTGCCTTTCTTTCGAGGTGTAGCTCTATCATTTTCGATTCCCCTCTGAGGCGCGGATCCATCAACCTAGAGGAAAGGAGTGTAAAAATTTTAGGCCTACAACTATCCATCCTTTTATCTAAAGAGATAGATAGAAGGGAGGGGGTTTGTTTTTTCCTTAAGTGGAAGTTAGATTGGCTTGTGCAGAATCTAGGTGTTATATGCTTATTTTTGATAGATCTCAAAGATTATTGCAACAAGTCGACCTACCATGGAAATTGTAAGGCTTTTTACATAGTCACTTTAGAAGGATTTTCTTCATTTCTTCAACTATGTTGAATGGAAGGGGCTTGACACTTCTCTTTCACAACTATATCATATTTGTTTCTGTACCCCTAAGTAGTATCTATCCTTTGGTTTTTAGTTAGTGAGGCATATCTCAGTTTATCTCTAGCTTGTTCCTATGTCTCTACTTCCTTCTGCTGAGGCGCTTCTTTACGAGATTTTGCTCATTTTTGACCTAAATTTTGGGGAGCTTTCTTGTAGGAGGTCTTTTTATCAATAGGGTCCCTTATAGGTGAAGGTACATTCAAGGGGTTAAGCTCTTAGGGATCAACCAACAAGGGTTTCTTTCCCGACCTGGTTAGAACATCTACTTGTTCAACCGAATGCATCATGAAATTTTGATTCTCTTCTCTGAGCATATTAACCTGACCTTTGAGGGTTATCTCAACCTTTTTTATAGCCACCTTCTGGATGTGGTGTTAATGAATCATGCAAGAAGTTTTACTATGTGGATCATTACACGTGGAACACCATAAGTTTGATTTAGTCGAAGTGTTAGTGAGTTCTCTATCTTAATTGGTGTAAACCACATTAGATTTATCATAGCTTCTGCCACTTATGGAGGCTTGATATTTTGTTACTTGAGGAAACCACCTTGGTTGAAAATTATTTTCTACTTATCTTCTTTCCATTGAGATCATTTTATTTGTCAAAGTTTTCATGGATGCTTGCAAATCTTGTAAAGTTACCAGTGGAAGATCTGGAGTCGATAGAACCGTCGCTATTGGGAGAGCAGGAATGGTGAGAAGCATCAGAGGGACGAGAGGTACCTGTATCACTAGGATATTAGGCTACCCTATCTATTTAGGGCTACTAGCATTCGGATTGGAAGCAGGAGTTGGGAAAGCTGTATTTTATGCTTGTGGTAGTTCTAGAAAAATAGGCATTATCATTTTTGCAAGGAACATTCCAATAGCAATCAAATATATTTCTATATTTTGAGCTTCTTGGTAAATCTCTGGGAAGGTGAATATTTAGGATTGCCTTATGGCCATACTTATATCTGATTTGAAAGCTCATAGATAGTAATACATTGACTGTTCATCTTTCGATCTCAATCCATTAGGTACTCTTTGCCAAGTTCGACTGAATCTAATGTTAAAGTCGACTATCTCTTCCTGAGGATGCTTATGGATAATGATAAACTGACTTAGTAGGGAGAATGGTTCTGCATGTTCATTGAACTCTTCTACTAGTTTACTAGCAATTTAGGTCCAAGTAGATATACTTTAGTTGTCGAGGGCTCTGTAACAATAGAGCATTTTTCCTTTCAAGGAAATAACAAGCAATCTGATCATAACATCTTCTTCAGTGATGTTATGTATTGGGGCAAGCGATGCCACATCCTAGAAGTGTTCATAGACCATCTTCCCAGTACCATCATACTGGGGGTAATGCTTTTAAGGTTACTACTAGAATTAGGTGCTAAGCTACCATGTTTAGGGGGACTGTGTGGTTCCATAAAGGATAGGGCAAAATTGGTTGATTTTCAACCATTGCAATTATGGTTCTACTAGATATTACGAGTATATGGGTAGCTGGAGTTAAAGTTCCACTAGCAGCAGTGCTAGGGAAGGCTACAGGGGAAAGGTTTGTGTATCTTGTATTGAAATTCTATGAAGAAGTTGTTCTAGCAACTAAAATAGGATTAGCTTTGAGGCTACCAAGGTGCAGTTCGAAGAACTTGATGGGTTCTTCTGATTTTTTTCTTTAGATCTAGTTATCATAAAAGACAATGTTTAACTAGAATAATAGGTAAAGGCTTTATTAGGGTTCCTTTATCGGGCGGAGTCACCAAGGTATTCATAAAAAATAAACAAGGCAAAGGTAATTACTGGATCTTTGATTTGTATACTGCGTGGGATTGGATTCCACTGGGCATGCCAAAACTTGTTGGAGCAAAATCAGCCTTTGGTTATATTTGCGCCCAAGACTTTCCCAAAATTGAAAGACCAGACTAAGATAGAGCTTATCTAGTTCAATCTCCAGAGGAGGTTGGTTCCTTTATTTTTTAAAGAAAAGGGAGAGAGGTATGCGTAAAGAGAGGGAAATATAGCTAATACTAGAAGTATTTTAAGGTACATATTAGATTACAAAAAAGCAACCTCAACAACGCTTTTTAGAGAAGCATATATTTAAATCATCAAACAAAACAACTAATCCTCCGATGTAAATCTATTCAAGCATAATATTAATAGAATGGTTGATTTTAGAGTTAACAAAACTTTTACCGCAGAAATTTAGAATAAGAATTAGAGCAAGAAAGATTTAATCTAACCTTAATTAGCAATCAATAATCCATACATACTTGATAATACACCAGTGGGACAGGAACCAGAATGAATGATCTTTTATTAACTTTCAGAATTTGGTATACACCGCCTTGTAAACATCTAAGATATAATATTGTGTTTAGATCGCTCATCCTATATATAATAGTTTTACATAACAGAAAAACTGAAATTTGTTACAATAGTATGCCCATAGGCTCATTATGGTAAAGAGGTAGTTAGGAGAGCATGGAGTCTTCAACTGAATATGGTTAAGATCTTCTTGTTACAACAATCCTCCTTTATCTCTTTTAGAGGTGTCGTGGTCCAGCTATATTTTACTCTTCGAGATGTCACACCATCATGACTTTTAGCCCTTAGCTCCACCTTCATCTATAAAACGTCGCACCATCATGACTTTTGGTCTTTGCTCGACCCTTGACCTTCAAAATTTTTCATCATCGTAACTTTTGGTCTTTACTCGATCGTCGACCTTCAAAGTATCGTACTATCACGTCTTTTGGCCCTTAGCTTCGCCTTCATCTTCAAAATATCATGCCATCGCAAATTTTGGTCTTTTCTTGGCCCTTGACCTTCAAAATATCATGCTATCGCAACTTTTGACCCTTAACTTTATCTTCATCTTCAAAATATCACGTCATCATGAATTTTGGTCTTTGCTCGGCCCTTAGCCTTCAAAATATCATGTTGTCACAAATTTTGGTCCTTAACTCTACCTTCATATTCAAAATGTCACGTCATCGTGACTTTTGGTCTTTGCTCAGCCCTTGACCTTCAAAATGTCATGTCACAACTTTTGGTCCTTAGCTCTGCCTTCATCTTCAAAATATCATGCCATCATGACTTTTGGTCTTTGCTCGACCCTTGACCTTCAAAATGTCACATTGTCATGACTTTTGGCCCTTAGCTCCACCTTCATCTTCAAAATGTCACTCCATCATGACTTTTGATCTTTGCTCGGCCCTCGACCTTCATAATGTCGTGTTGTTATGACTTTTGGCACTTAGCTCTGCCTTCATATTCAAAATGTCACATCGTCGTGACTTTTGGTCTTTGCTCAGTCCTCAGCCTTCAAAATGTCGTGTTGTTGCGACTTTTGGCCCTTAGATCTACCTTCATCTTCAAAATGTCATGCTATCATGACTTTTTGTCTTTGCTCGACCCTCGACCTTCAAAATGTCGCACTGTCATAACTTTTGGTATTTGCTCCTCCCTGGGTCTCAAAATGTCGTGTTGTCGTGACTACTTATACTTAGTGAAATATTGAGAAGACTTACTCCTTACTCCCATGGATGTGGTGATTTTGACCAACAGGGATCCAACTTCTTCTTCAAGAAAATATTGGATAATTATTCTAGAGGATTGATCATGTGTGTTTTTTGGTGGAAGGCAAAGTCCAGTTTGGTTCCAGAAACAAGGTTTCTAGGTTTGGTAAGAAAAATTTTAATTTTGAAATTTGAATTAGTGAAAAAGGGGAGCCTAGTGGATATTTTTATGGGCGAGAATGAATTTTTTGAGAGGTTTACTTGTTTTTGGGTTCTTCCCTTCGAGTTTCTATTGTTGGTTTTCCTGAAAAACTAGTCATGGTTGGGTGGGAAAAATCCAAATTTGAATTATGTAGCAAAGTTAAGTGGGGGGTTGGGCAAGAGAAGAATTTTTTCATTCAGGTTCTTTCTAGCCCATTGGAGTATTGGCTTTGAGAGGTTGTGGGGGACAACTATGTTTATACTGCTTTTGGTTTGCTTTGACCAGCTTCGGCGACCCTCTCGCTATTTTATTTTTAATGTTAATTTCAATCTATTGTTGAATGGTACCCCATTTTATAATTCAACATGAGTCTTTGATGGATGTGACAGTGTTATTGATGGGTTGGGAGTCTACATGGCCTGAGTAATGCATGTTCTTTGCAACTTCTATTAGTATTTGGAGGGTGATCAGTGGTTCCTTGACTTTTGTCGAGTGCCTTTAGGATCGTTACTGGCATGGCTTGTTGTTCTCCCAAGAACTGAATTCGATGGTGGTTTAGTTCTGTTGATTCTCTCGAGGACCTTATCCTTTGGTTTCCCTTCTTGTTGGGTTTGATATTGTTTTGGTTTTGATCCTTTTTGGGGTTCTATGTTAATATCCCTAGTTTTGTGGGATCCTAAGATCTCTAGGATTGTTTGGGCTGGGTTTTTCCACATGCTGATCTATGTTTAGTTGGTCTATAGTTTCTTGTTGTGTAAGGTATTCTTTGGTTTTTGCCCGAGATTACTTCTGTTTCTCTTTTTTAAAGGTTCAACACTACTTTCAAAACCCTTTCTTGAACTAATAAAAAAATGAACTCCCTCTAATATCTTTCAATAACTTATATAAATAATAATTATAAAAAATATATAAAAAACCTACCTAAATATCAATATATTATTATTATTTAAAATTTATTTAAATTTATTATTTAAAAATAATAAAAATTTCACTATTCTTTTATGTTAAAAAAATAAAAACTCCTTTAATTTTTTTTTTTTAAATAAGGTTAAAATAATACTTAAAATTTTTCTAAAGAAAAACAAAGATTTTCCATCTATAAAACAGAACTCAACACATAAATAGGATAATAACCTCTGTTTGTGCATTTTCGTTGGAATTTTATTTTAAAACAAATTATTTATTTATTTATTTATTTTGTGTAGCATTAGTTTTATTTTAAATGCATCCCGTTATAAAATTTGATATATTAAATTCTACAATTGTTTTATGTGTCCACAATAATATTCTAAATATATATTACGTTGAAAATTTATTTTAAAAATAATTTTTTATATTTACATTTTTAAAATATTTATTTTTATTAAAAAATTATTTAAAATTATATATTTATTATACACAATTAATATTTAATGATTTAAATTAATATTTTATATAATAATTTTGAATTTTTTATATAATTGTTTTTTAATCTTAGTTAGTGCAAGAAACATTTATGATCGGGTAGGACATCCCCATCTCTAGCATGACCTTTCATAAGGGCGAAAGGTGAACCTATTAATAAGGGCCAAACACAGTCATCATACATCCACCCCTCACACACTCACCCATGTCCCAGTTTGAACCTTATTTTTTCATAAATTATGAGTGATTTTTATTAAGATTCATTAATTAAAATATCAAAATATTACATTTGTTCTTACGTAAATTAAAACATATCTCCTATAGATTATGATAGGAGTGTATAGGCCAACATCTGTAGATCTTTAACTAAAGAGAGGGAGGGTTTGAAGATCGGAGTGCATTGGCCAAAAACAACAAATCTGTAAATAAAGTGAGGGAGGGTTTCAAGATCGAAGTGCATTGGCCAAAACCTACAGATCTGTAACTCAAGTGAGTGAGGATCTGAATATCAGAGTGCATCAGACAAAATCTGTAGATCTATAACTCAAGTGAGGTACGGTTTGAAGATCGAAATGTGTCAGCAAAATTTGCAAATCTATAACCCAAGTGAGGCAGGGTTTGAATATCGGAGTGCATCAGCCAAAAATTGTAGACCTGTGATATGGCTAGAACTTGAAGTTTGAACTGTAAATAAAGAACTGTATAAGTTTCCCTCAACAGCCCGTGGTTCATTTGCCACCACTGTCACCTCAGTAGCTTATAATTGATTTGTCATCATTGTTGCCTATGGTTAATCTGCCATCTTAGTATCTTATGGTTGATTGCCACTATAGCTTGTGATTGATCTGCCACTGTCATCACAATAATGTTGTAAATACTATGAAATTGGAATTTTATGATTGGAATGATTTATAATAATGACACGCAACTTAAGGCAGTATTTGTAGTTTCATGATTGGAATGAAGAGGGGCATTTTCATTCTCATGGTGAAGTTGAAGATTCATCAGTTTCAATGGAGAAGTCCCTACCAAAGGACAAGTTCAAATATGATGGGTATTCTACTAAAGAGAAGTGGGTTTATTCTCATGTTTTTTATCATGGAGCTAGACCATGGTTGGATGTTGTTAGAGGAAAGAAAAAAATGCCAAATAAGAATTTTAATCTAGCAATGGAGG
Organism: Wollemia nobilis; assembly: GCA_028583015.1. Taxonomy (NCBI): domain Eukaryota; kingdom Viridiplantae; phylum Streptophyta; class Pinopsida; order Araucariales; family Araucariaceae; genus Wollemia; species Wollemia nobilis. The sequence continues at coordinate 558,338 of JAQPPZ010001965.1, forward strand.
AATGGAAACTGGTTATACCAGATGAATTGGCTAAGAAGGGTGTGGCACAAGGTGATCTACATGTAATCAGAAAATTTTTGGGTGCCGGACCTGATTTAGATTCAATTCAAAATGGTCCTATGCTAAATGGAAACGATTAGGGTTTATGGAGATCATGGCCCTTTCTAATTATTATTTTTTGTTAAATTCAATTACATCAAGGATATGGATTGTATTTTGCAAAAGGATCCTTGTTTTTTTGTAGAAGGGGCTTGTTTCTAAAGCATTGGACTCCAAATTTTGATCCTTATAGTCAAAACATCCTATAGGCTCTAGTTTGGGTTAAATTACTTGGATTTCCTTTGCATTTGTGGTAGGAGGATATTTTTGAAGGGATTGCAAAGGATTTTGGATAGCTTATAGTGATTGATCCAACCACTACTATGAGATCTAGGTTGATCTATGCAAGATTTTGTGTTAATATCAATCTGGAGAAAGATTTGCCAAATACTATTGAAATTATCTCCAAATTTGGCAAGTGGTTGCAAGTCATTGAATTTGAGAATATGCCTATCAAGTGTAATGTGTGTTTTAAATTTGATCATGTAGAATTTATTTTCCCTAATCATCCTAGGAAGAAACAACAAAAAAATATCTAGAAAAATAAAAAAGTAATAAAAATGATTAAAGATGATATGGGGAAGCAAGAACGGGATGATAAAGATCAAATGAATTCTTGCAAGGAAGATGGTGGATTAGCTATTGCTTTGCTTGAAAAGGGTGAGATTGTGTATGATCATCAGGGTTATGCATAGTGGTGAATATTCACAAATTGGGTGAATATTAGGATTTCCAAATTTGGAAATTGACGAATATGAGGACCCTCGACGTCGGCCCATTTGCCTAAAATTTTCAAGACCATTTTTTTCTTAGGGTCAATTTGCCACAATATATATCCAAACATAGGCATATTTGTACTCGTTGAAAAGATCGTTTCAATCCTGATCTAATGGTGGTATTTTTATGAAGTTATAAGATGATTTAATAAGTCAAAAGTGGTCCCAAAGATGAATTTACATTTTAGGGCTTCAAATACCCCAAATTTTGGTATGAAGATGCTCGATTTGATTTTCTTAGGATTCTCCATGATTCACCTTGATTTTGATTAGGATTCGCCATTTTTTTACAATTACATTTTGAGTCCAACCCCTTATGCATAACCTTGATGATCATATTAAGGTATGTGTTTCCATTTTTATTCCTACCAAAAATCCATTTGATTCATTAGAAAACCTAGATGAGGAAAAGGAGAAAACTATAAATGAGAAAATGGATAAAACAATTGAAACTAGGGATGAAAAGACTAATGAAGTGTTGGGAAAAGATCTTATAACACTTGAGGTTAACAAGGGAGAAAAATAAAATATGATGTCCCATGGATTTGACCAAAAGAGATTATAACTAAAGGGGAATAAAAGTCTAACTGCATCTAAAATAACAAGGAATAGTAATAAGAGTGGAATTTATGTAGGGAGAGAATCTAAACCACCTGGTAGATCTTCAAATAAGGAGGTTTTATAGAGAGAAACAACTATGGATGTGGCTAATGGAACCCAAATGATTCTTAATCTAAGTGGGAAGAAGCAACCCACTAGATATAAGAAATGAAAGTCATTTCTTGGAATGTAAGGGGTCTCAATGCCCCTTCAAAACACAATCTAGTGTTCTCATTGATGAAAGAATACAAACCCTAGATTTTACATTTACAAGAAACAAAAAATATTTGAACATAACTATGAAACTATTAAAAACGTAATATAGAATGAAGTAGCATATGTAGTGAGTCATGCTAATGGGGCATCAAGAGGCATTATTTGTTGATAAATTGGAAGGAAAAGTGATTAAAATAATAGAGAGGTATATATCCATTTTCTTCTACTGCATTGATACCAAACAAAGATGGATATTGACTATAGTTTATGCACCTAATACTATAGTGGGTAGAAGAAAATTATGGCAAGAACTTGGTGAAAATAAGAAATCTTTTGAAAATATCCCTTGGATTTTGGTTGGGGATTTTAATTCTCCACTATTTACTTTAGATAATATGGGGGGTAATTCCCTCATATCGGATGGTATGATTGATTTTGAAGCTTTTGTAAACTTAAATGAATTGATGGATATTGAACTACAAGGTATCAAATTTACATGGACTAATAGAAGAATTGGTGATAAGCTTATTCAGGTAAGACTAGATAGATTCTTGATTTCAAAAGAAATATTTTCTATCTTTGGGGATTCTACACTTTTAGCTTTTCCTAAAACTAGATTAGATCATAACCTGTTATTTTAGGAAAACGAAATATGAATAAATTCTTTAGAAGCTCATTTAGGTTTGAATTGATGTGGTTGCAACATGAGGAATTGGAACAAAGGATTGGGGAATGGTGGAGGAAGTATTTTTCAAGACCTATTATCTTGCAGGTGGTAAAAAAACTTAGGTTCATTAAAAAATATGAAAATATGGAATAAGAATATTTTTGGAAACTTGTTTTTCAAAAAACAAGAATTAAAACAACTGATGGATGTTGAGATTTCTCTTAATAATGGAAATATTACATATGAGGTTCATGGGAAAGAAAGAGAATTATTATCAGAATTTCATAATACACTAGCATGTGAGGAGATCTTTTGGAAGCAAAAATCCAAAATTCAATGGCTCAAGGAGGGTGATCGTAATATGAAATTCTTCCATACTTCAACTTTGAAGCATAGGAGTTGTAATAATATTAGAGAAATTTATATGAAATATGATAGGGTCACAGATAGCATCATGGAGATTAGAAATGAAGTTATCCATTTCTTCAATGATCTAATTGGAAAAGAGGAAATGATTGATGAAGAGGCAATGAGTTCACTCCTTCAGAATATTCCAACTCTTGTTATTGAGGAGCATAATAGCTACTTGATCAATCATTTCAAGGAGGAGGAAATTAAAGAGATTTTTTGGAATGGATGAGGAAAAGGCCTCGAGTCTTGATGGGTTTCAAGCTACCTTCTATCAAATATTTTGGAAAATTTTGGGATATGATGTCATTAGTGCAGTGATGGAGGTTCAAAAATCCAATCTTATACCAAGGGATGTTAATTCTACTTTCCTAGTTTTGATTCCTAAAATTGTTGGGGCTAAGGATTTTAAATACTTTAGACCAATCAGTCTTTGTAATACTTTATATAATATTATTACTAAGGTGATTGCAAATAGGTTGAAGTATATTTTACCTTTTATTATTGATTCACAACAAGGGGGTTTTGTGATGGGCAAGCAAATTTTGGATGGCATCATAACTATACATGAGGTTATTCATTCAATTGATAAAATTAATAAAGTAGGGATGTTGTTGAAACTGGATATTAACAAAGTGTATGATAGAGTTTCATGGAGCTTTCTTGTAAAAGTTTTGGAAAAATTTGGCTTTCATGCACAATGGATTGACCTAATCAAGGAATGTATTACAAAAGCAATGTTTTCAATTATCATCAATGGAGCTACTACTGGATATTTTAAAAGTTCAAGGGGATTAAGGCAAGGAGATCCTCTTTCTCCTTATTTATTTATAATCATGGTTGAAGCTTTGGGTAGGACTATTTTAGCTGCTACCAATGAAGGTAAATTAGATGGAATTAGACCAACTTTAACTCATCAACAATTTGTAGATGATACAATTGTCATAACAAAGTCTTCAATTCCTCAAGCAAAGGTAATAAAGAACATTTTGGAAACTTTTGAGAAGGTTGTTGGCCAAAAGGTGAATTTTCTCAAGAGTAAGATTTTCTTTCTTAATACACCTTTGGTAAGACAAAGCTAGATCAGTAAGATTTTCTTTCTTCTAGCGACATATTTGGGAATGCCTCTTTTCAATGGCAATGGAATCAGGTGGTGTAAAGGTTTACTAAAAAATTGGCAAGTTGGAAAGGGACCCTTCTTAGCCAAGCAAGTAAAGCTCAATTGGTAAAAGCTACTCTCCAAAGTATACCCATCTATTTCATGTCCTTGTTCAAAATGCCTAGGAAAATTTGGGAGAGAATTGAACAGATTCAATGGAATTTTCTATGGACTAGAATGGAATAAAAGAAGAGAATTGCTCTTGTGGCTTGGGACAAGGTATGTGTTAGGAAGGAAGCTAGAGGACTTGGCTTTAGGAAGCTAAAATTGATGAACAAAGCTCTCATGGGGAAACAAGGTTGGAAACTAGTCACAGATGAGAAGATGACTTGGGTTAAAATTCTAAAAGCAAAATATATGGGGAATGAAAATAGATTTTTGGAGGAGGCTAATGCAATGAAAGGATATTTTTTTTGGAATAATCTTCAAAAAATAATCTCTCCTACAAAAAGGTTTAAGGTGGAAAATTAGAAATGGAAGGAAAGTTTTTGGAATGATATATGGATTAAGGATATACCCCTTAGAGATGATCCTGATTTCAAGGACTTAGAACAAGATATATCTCAACAATATGGTCAATGGGTGCATAACTTCATCATTGAAGACTCTAATGGAAGGAGGATGTGGAAACAGATCCATTTGGAAGGGATGGATGATAGGAAAAAATAAATGCTCAAGAAATTAAACAAAATATTACAAGTTTACTTCCTAAATCATGAAAGACTATTGGATGCTCCAATATTTTCTACTGGAAGATGAAGGAAATGAATGGCTACTTGCAAATAAAGTTTGGTTGAAATATTTAACCCCTAAAGTGGCTTTTTTCTTTTGGTTGGTTGTACAAAATAAGATCCTCACTCTTGATAATTTGATGAAGAGAGGTATGTCAATTCCAAATAAGTGTCCTCTATGTGAAAATTCTTGGGAGGAGGTATGGCATCTATTATTTGAATTTCCTTTTTTGTATGAAGTTTTTACTTCCATTCTTGATAAAATTGGTGTGGCTTGGGTCATTCCAAACTCTATGGTGGATATGTGCTTGAGTTGGGATTCACCTTTTAGGAGCAAGAAACTAAGAACACTTTGGAATTTTTTCTTACCACATTTCATGTGGGGCATTTGGAAGGAATGTAATCACAGGATCTTCAAGGGTGAGAAGAAAGATGTTTTATCTATAGTTAATAGGATTTGCAATGTCATAAAGGAAAATGTATTGGCTATAGAATTTAAATATTCATGGGTAGTGGATGATGAGAGAGTGATAGCTAATGCTTGGGGGCTAGAATCATGTTCTAATCAAAGGTTTAATTCTTCCACAATTACTAGACTTGAAACAAAATGGAAACCTCCTCCTCAAGGGTGGTTAAAACTCAATTTTGATGGGGCTTCTAAAGGGAATCCAGGAAGAGTAGGAGTTGGTGGTGTTATTCACAATGAAAATGGGTAGGTGATGAGATTATTTGCAAATAATCTTGAATTTCAATCCAATCATTTTGCTAAAACTAGGGCTTTGTTTTTGGGAATCAAGCTTGTTGATAGTATGGGAGTTAGAAATCTTGTTATTGAAGGGGATTCCCTAAATATCATCAATCTAATACAAGGGAATCAAAATTCACACTAGGAAATAGATGATATGGTAAAATAAATTAGGAGGTTAGTTGGGAAGTTGGAAAATGTCCAAATCAAACACATATACTGTGAAGGAAATGAAGTTGTAGATTGGGTAGCTAATTTTGGTGTTAAAAATGAAGGATATATTATGATGGAGGACAATTTTTCTCAAGAGCTAATGGATATCACCTACAATTAATTTTAGAATGCATATGTTTGAACTAAGTGTCAAGATTTTAAGTATAGTGAAGAAGTATTTAGGAATGTATTTTGATAATATATTTATATATTATGAAATTAGTAAATGGTGGTGATGGAAAGAGAATATATCAAAAGTTTATCATTGTTGGGATGGCATAATGGATTCGACAAGTGGTGTTATAGGCTAGAGGATGGTGCTTTGTTTGTATATGGAACTAATGTGTTATCTGATAGATGGTGGTTGTGATTGCATGCATGTTGAAAGGACAACACTTAGAATGAATATTTTGTGTCAGTTTGGGTTGATCAATATAGTGTTTAGTCTTTTTAGATTTTTTAATGGTGTTCAGTTTCTTGCATCAATATTTTTTTATAGTCTTGGTCTTAGTTTGTTTAGTGAGTCGATTTTATATTTATGTCTAAGTCTATAGTAAATAGTCTTATATAGGTAAGGATATATGGGATAGTTCATGTAGTTTAATATGGGTTGTATCCTTGAATAGGAGGACCTATGTATTATCCCATTTTGCATTAAAAATGAGGTATATATGTGTTGTGTGACAATGTAAAAGGGTCAAGGCCCTTTCAAAAATCCTTCTTCCAACCTTATCAAAAAAAATATATCTCCTTTTATAAAAGTTATTATTCATTTATTTTTCTATCAAATATGTATTTCATATTTCTAAAAGTACTATATTTTCTCAATCAAATTCTTGACATTATTTTAATAAGATAAAATCCCACTTGATCAATTTCCTTCTAAAATTTAAATAAGCAAGACAAATATCAACATCGTAATTGGCTAAAATATTTGTTATTTGATTTCCTTATATAGATATGCTTACATTTCCAATTAATTACCTCTAATAATAGTTGATGAACATAAATAATACTACATGTTTTTATTCAATCCCCATATCCATTTTTGTTGATGGAATTAATGATAGTTTTGTTAGAATAAATAGATATGATAGGGATTTCTATTCTTGTATTGTTTGTTACAATAATTTTTTAGTATTTATAGGGATAAGTTATTATGATTTTTAAAATCTAGTTTTATCAAAACCAACTATTTACTAGAGTATAAATCATTATAAATTGGAGCTCATAAATATAATTAAATCATCATGTGCTACCTTCGTTTATGGTATCAAAGCCATAAAAATGAGAAAGGAGGATTTTATATTACACCATCTGTTTCAATTAATTTAATTTGTTAACTTAAGCAATTAGTGCAACTATAGATTGTTACTCTATAGTCCATCATGGTCTTTCTACTTTATCAATGAAGGTTTTCTCTTGCATTGTGTTTAGATCTATTGCATATAATAGAATATTGTAGACATGGAAAATTGACCCACCCAAGTGAGACAATATTCCTAGAACCCTTGGGAGGGATCCCAAAATTATCCAAGCACAAGTTTGGGCCTCCTCCCCCTTTTTTCTCTCTTTTTTTCCTATATTTTCCTAATTCAAGGTTGACCCTTACGGAGCACAATTTTGGCAAGTTAGGGTTTTCTCTTAGAAAATCCTATTTTTTGGGCCAATCGTCAGGATGTTGGCCCTCCCTTAGGTTTTTTGCTCTTTTCCCCTCCAAACCTCTTATAAATAGAGGGTTTGGATACTATTTTGCACCCTAATAAGTTTAACTAGAAGTCTTAAGAAGCAATTTTGAGATTCTAAGAAGTGTGATTTCAAGTGCTCCTTGTTTTGGCAAGAAAGTATTCGAACAAGATCAAGTGTTCTCTAGTGTTTGTTATTGTTCCATTTCTAATTTTTTGCTCTTGGTGGACAAGTGTGGGAGCCTTGAGGAGGAATCTACCATTTTTGTTTATTATTTTATTGCCACCAGGTTTATTCTTCCATTTTGTTACTTCTAAAAAAATTTATTTCTCATTTTGTATTGAAATTTGCATTCATTTATTATTTTTGCACTTATGTTTCAAAATCATGAACTCCCCTTATAGAGCGCAATTTCAACAAAAACAAATCACGATCACTGCTTACGGAGCACAATTTTGGTTTCACTAGGTTTGGGGTAAGATTTCACTCCCAAACCCTCATTTTCACTTGCATGTTTCATTTGGGCCATCACACTGTTATCTATATTCTATTTTTTGCATTTTTTCATTTCAGTGCATCTTGTCTTGTTCGTTTCTAAAAAGATCAAAAATCACTTTTGTTTTCGAATGGTCAGCTAAAAGGACTAAGGGGTTTCAACTATTGTGCCTCCAAGCTCAATCTTACATTGGCCTAAGTAAGTCCCTAAACGCTAGTCAAATTTTCTAGGGTTTTGTGAAACTATTTTATAGGTTTTAAATTTGCCTGGATATTCTAGATATAAGTAAAAGGTTATGTCAATCGTCGGATCAGATAAGTGTTCTAAGTTAATCTTTTAGGTTGTTTGTTGTTTGCTTTCTATCTATTTTTGTTCATATTTTAGGCATCTGAAAGAGAAAAAACATATAGTTTGCATTCTAGGGTTAATTATGTTTGCACATTCTTTTTAAACCATTGCTAAAAAGGAAAATAATCTATTTTGCAAGTTAGGGTTTAGTCATCATTGAAAATTGAGAATCATTCTACGGTTAGTTTTTGATTGCTTGCATTGATTGTGTCTTGAATTATCCTTTCATTTCTTGGCTTAGATTGTAGAAAGGCTAAAAATAGGTGATTCCTTTAATATATACATCAAACATCTCCACCCCAAACTTGGAGTGAGTCCTTAAACCATTCCTAGTGAACCCTTCAATCCCCAAGCCCTCGAGTGTAGATAATATAACACACCCTTGCGGTCACCTTGGCTCCCAACAGATCCAACCGGGAATTGTATGTGGTAGGGCAGTTTTCTCCTTCTACATATTTGGTGAACCCGATGTGAACACATGTTTTAGTGGCCAAGATAGGAAGCCTCTTCCTTCTATTCTTATTTTGAAAAATTTAAGCAATATCACTAATGCTTTTTGCTTATAATAAAAAACCATTTAGAACTTCTTAAATTTTTTGTTGTGTTTTTGCTAGTCTTTAGTTTTTCTTCTTTTCTACTCTATCCTTTCTCTTTATCCTAATGTCTCCCAACCTTAGGAGTAAGTGAAGGCTTTTATAATTTGATGAGATTCTTCAAGAATATGATCAGATTTATAGAGAGAATCATAATCTATAAGATGAAGAAAATGAAGTTGGTAATGACCTTGGTTCTATTAAGGGGTCCAATGGAAACCTTACCTTTAAATCATTTGATCATGTCTAGAATTTTTTTCAAATATCACAGAGATACCTTGAATAAAGTTATGGATGAGGAATCCTAACTTGAGGAAGTCAAAACTTCTCATCTTCCAATTATTTCTCCTCAGAATGTTCACACCAACCCATTGTTTGAATCTTCACATTATGTTAGTCCTTGTCATAAACCAACACATGTCACTAATGTAACCACCAATATTTGAAGGATTCCACACGCTCCTCCAACTAGTAGTGCATACCAATATTATGCTCAATTTCCTCCTCATTCTACTCATCTCAACATATATGCCTCTGTTCCACAAAATTGTAGTTATCCTCTACAAAAAAATACCACATATCACAACCCATACCATAATTATATCAATACCTCTAGCATTGGCCAAGTTCCCTTTCAACAACCTACCTATACAACTCCCCTAGGGAATCTAGGGGTATTACAAAACAAAATCCTAATGTGAAAAGCTTGAAAAGTGTGGTGAAACAATTAATCTCAAGAGTGGATATGATTCAATATCCAAGTTTCACCTATAACTATAGAGAAATGTGCAATCAGCCCTTAGATCCTATTGTTACTTCTAGGACCTACCCTAAGCATTTTCCAATGTCGGTTTTACCTATTTATAAGGGAACAAAGGATCCGATTGAAAATTTAAGGATGTTTAGAACAACATGCCATGATATTATATATGATGACATATTTTTTCTAAATATTTTCCCTAAGAGCCTTAGTGGTATGGCATTGGAATGGTATTATCAGTTACCTAATCATTCTTTGAGGAATTTTGAAAAACAACAAAATTGTTTGTTTAGAAATTCAAAGCTTATGTTGATAAAAATGTGACTATGAAATATTTTATATGTTGAAATAAAATAAAGATGATTTTTTTTCAGAATTTGTGTCTTTTTTGAGAATTTTAGCTGAATGATTAAGATATACTTTACCTCCTCAAGACATGCTTGAGATATTTATTGGAAATTTACAAGAGCAAATCTTATGAATTGGAGACGACAACCATTACCTCTTTTGACCAAGCCATATATCTAGAAAAAGGGGGATATTGTTGGACATTTTGAGTCCATAAAGTTGTCATTGATGTCAAGGCATGAGGTTGTCATTAATACCAAGAAGTGAACCACCATTGATGCCAAGAGGTCAAAAGGAGCAATGCAAAGGTTGATGGCAAAAGAGCTTCATAATATTCATTTTTGATATTATAAGAAGCAAAGTAAAAGGTATTAAAAAAGGATGGCAAAATAAAAGGTTTTATTAAAAACCATGGATTGGAAAAATAAAAGGTTTTCATAAAAACCCAAGGAGGCTTTTTATTCCACATTAAAAAGTCTAAAGGAAGGTTAAATATTTAATTTATAAATATTTAAATTCAAATTGAATTTAAATTTTATAAATAAATATTTATTTATTCGAAATAGCAAAACACTAAAGCTATTCCGCCGACGTGCAAGTTGAAGTTACCTCCACCGACGTGTTGAAAGAAACAACAAGGCAATATAAATATTGCCTTTGCTAAGGCAAAAGATATATGCTTTGGAATTTGAAAAACGTGCTAAGGAAATTTGTGCGCTGTGAAAATTCAGATTTCATGGAGTTTAAGAAAACATGGTGTATTGCTTCTAGCACCATTCGGTGGCTAGCTCGAGTGGCATTTGGCTTGGCTCTTGTGGAAGGAAGGTTACGGGTTCGAAACCCGATGGCAGCAAAGTGTTGAAGCCCTTTTTGGTTTTCGTTTTCGGTGGCAGCAGAAAGGAGAATAGAGTGCTTGGGCACTCTAGCTCACACGTGAGCGCTAGCTCACGCGGTAGCCAAGGCCACGGCTAGAGCGCTTGGGAGGCAACGTCGTGGGTTCAAAACCCACTAAGGGCAAAGGTACTATTTTTGGTTTAATTTTTGTTTGCCCTAAGGTTGTGTGAGAATATTAGGAGGGATAAGGTGATGATTAAAAGTGGATTATTTACTTATAAGCTAAAGTGATTTTTGGGCATGATAAAAGGTTGTTTTTGATAAAGTAAAACTAAGGTAATTAATTTTTATCTTAGAAGAATAAATTGCATTATTTTATAAAGTATTTTATTTGATAAGTGCAATTTGAGAAAGGAGTTATAAGTAGAAATTGAGTTATATTTTATTAAAGAGTTTTTGATGAAAATTATGATGTTGAAATTTATTATTGAGATGGAGCAATAAGGTGTATTTGGGATTTGAGTTATCATTGTGTTTTGTGAAAAGTGTTAGGGTGATAATTCTTGTCATCTAACCCTTTGTACTTGGCAAAGAAAGTTGTGATATTTGATCTAGGTTTTGAAGGTCATCCTACATCAAAGAAAAAGGTATGGGCATATTCTTCCTTGGTTGAGTTGATTGGTTGGTTTTCTGAAAAACAAATTTGGAGTGAAAAGGACTTAATTAGGTTTCCTTGTTGAGTTGTTGAGCTAATGTGAAGACTGTTTTATAAGCATTGTTGAGTGTGTTTTGAATTAATGCTTCAAGGTTTTTCTAGAATAAAGAGTTGTTGATAAAACCTTGTTTGAAAAGCATTGTTGTTGAAGCCATTGATTGAGTGAAGAACTTGAACTAGGGTTTGCAAAGATCATGAGTATCATTGTTATGTGAGATTGGTTGATAAGCATTGTTGGAAATATTTTGAGTGAGTGTTCATATGCTTGGACTAGGGTTTGTGAGTAAGGATTATTTCATTGAGTGATTGATTGAATAGAGTTGGTTGAGCCTAGTCAAGTGGATGTGTGAAGTGATAGCTCAAGTTCTATAAAACAAATTATTCTATATTCTAAATTGATTTGAGAAAGAGGTTGAGTATTGATGAGTGTGAAAACATATTGAGTCTCTAACAATTCTCTATATGTTTGTGATAAGAGAGTGATTGAAAGTGATTGAGTATTGAAGTGAATGTGAAGCATATTGAGTCTCTAAAATTTTATTTTATAAAGCATATTGAGTCTCTAACAATTCTCTTTATGTTTCTATGAGATTGGACAAGTTCTAGTGTGGACTTGTTGAGAAGATTTGAGGTAAGTCTTTGAGAAGACTTGTGGATAGATTTATGTGAGCTTTTGTGGAAGCTTACAATACATATTGAGAGTAGATTTGGATAAGTCCTAGTGAGGACTTATTGAGCAGATTTGGACAAGTTCTAGTGAGGACTTATTGAGAGATTTGGACAAGTTCTAGAGAGGACTTGTGGATAGATTAGTGTGAGATTTTGTGGAAGCTTACAAGGTAGATTTGAGATAAGTCTTTGAGAAGACTTGAGAGCAGAGTTGATTGATTGATTTGTTCAAACCTTGAGTTAAGGTTTGGGGCAGATCCAAAAGAGTTGATTTGAGATTGAATCAAGCTTTGAGTTAAGGCTTGAGGATAGATATTGAGGATAGATTTGTGCTAGACCGAAGGACTATGTTTAGTATAAATTTGAGGATAGATTTTGGTGCAGATTTGAGGATAGGTTTGTGCTAGACCAGAGACAGATATTGAGGATAGATTTGTGCTAGATCGAAGGACTATGTTTAGTATAGATTTGAGATAGATCTTTGGAGGTGAGAGAGTTGAGGATAGAGATCTCCAGACTAGATTAGTGAGGATAGGTGTCTTCTATGGATAGAGTTCCATTAGCTAAGGGTAGTGGAGGCAGAGTTCTTCTAGAGGATCACCAATCAGAGCAGAGTTAGGAGATTGGTGTCTCCTATGGATAGAGATCCATAAACTTGATTAGGGGATTGGTGTCTCCTTTGGATAGAGGTCCATAAACATTGTAATAGGGAAAGGATTCCCAAGAGATTGATTGAGAAAATTTTAGTGAAATATTTTCTCCATGGAGTAGCCCACATTGGGTGAACCACATAAAATTGGTGTCTCTATTGTGTGTGGTGATTTATGCATTGCTTTGATTACTATTATTGATATTGCTATATTTATATTGCATAATATTGATTGGGAAAGAAAAGTAAAAAGTGGTCTTATACTGTTCACCCCCCTCTCAGTATAAGCTTGTGTTCTTCAATTGGTATCAGAGTGGGTTCCTTCGAAAGAGTTTAACAACTTGAAGGAAAAGCTTTCAAGAACACAATGGATTCTAAGAATGTGTCCTCAGATAATCCTACACCAATATTTTATGGAAGTGATTATATATATTGGAGTATGAGAATGAATATTCACTTGATGGCACTTGGCAATGAAATTTGGGAAGTAGTGGAAAATGGATACATACCTCCAGTTGATCCACCTACAGATAAGGAAGGTAAGCTTCTACAACATTACAATTCAAAAGCAATGAATGCAATTTTGAGAGGTTTGCATAGAACAGAGTCCATAAAAGTTATGCATTGTCAAGATGCAAAAGGAATTTGGGATAAGTTGCAAAGTATATATGAAGGAGATAAAGGTGTCAAGAAAGCAAAGATACGAAATCTCAAAGGACAATTTGAAGAGTTAAGAATGAAGGATGAGGAAAACATTAGTACTTATCTACTTCGAGTTGATGAAGTTGTTAATGCTATGCAAGGACTTGGACTTAAGGTTGAAGAATCAGATGTTTGTGATAAGGTCTTAAGATCTCTTCCAAAAATATTTAGTGAAAATATTTATGCTATAGAAGAGTCAAAGGATGGTGATTCTTTGACAAGAGATATGTTGCTTGGTATTCTTACAACTTTTGAGTTAAGAACAAAAGAACCTAATCCCCAAAAGGAAGCAGCCTTCAAAGCAATCAAGAAGACAAAGGGTAAGAAGTCAGAATCAAGCAATGAGTCATCCAGTGATGAAGAAGCTAATTATGGTAGAAGGAATAAGGATTCAAGAAGATTTAAAGATACAAAATATGTTAAATGTTTCAATTGTGGAAAGTATGGTCACTATGCAACTGATTGTCAAGAAGCTAAAAATAACAATGATGAAGAAAAATAGGATCACAGGAATAGGGAATCAGAAAGATACAGGTACCAAAAGAAAGGCAAGGATGGACAAAGTAGACAAGGAAAGAAGTTCTTTCAAAGGCAAAAGAGGAGCTACTATGCAGACAAGGCAAGTAAGTACTCAAGTGATAGTGATACTAGTTTCTCAGATAATGATAAATATGAAGTCCTATTTATGATTGAAGAAAAAGAAGTCAAGAAAAGGTCACCAATAATTCTCAAGTGTTTTAGATGTGGTAACTTTGGTCATCTTGAAGATAGTTGTACAAGGAATGGTTATAGTTTTAGTGATGATGAATATGAAGATACACTTGAAGGACCAGAAGAGAATATTCTAATGGCTCTAGAGGAAGAAGAAAGTGATCCTATAGAAGACAAGTCAAAATAAAATGAAGATGTAGACAAAGGTAAACAAATAGAGGAAGAATCAGATAAAGAAGGATATGATCTTAAGGCAGAACTTATTTATGCTCTTGACATAGTAAAGAAGGTAAGAAAGCAAAACTCTAAACTTGAATTTCAGTTTCAAGAATGTGATGAAGAGAGAAGAATGCTTATAGAGGATCTAAACAAGTCAAAGGCTAAGACAAAGAAGTTCAAGGATAAGTTAGAAGCAAAGGTCTTAGAATGTGAAAGGTTAGAACAAGAAGTAGCTCTACTAAGGGAAGATTTAGAAAAATCCAAGAATAAGCTACACAAGTTTGGAAAGAGTTCAAATATTGTGGATAAAATGATCAAGGTACAAAGAAGGTCAACAAACAAAATAGGTCTTGGTTTTGAACAGGCTCAAAAGAAACAAGAAGAGAAGTCAACCTCAAGTTCTGAAGGAGAAGAAACTTTAGAAGAAGATAGTGTAAGAGAAAGTGAGACATCTGAGGATGAGTTGGACAATAGAAAGTTCAACAAGGAAAGGAACAATGCACAAAGAAGAAACATATGGAACAACAATCAGAATAGGTTAAGAGAGACTAAGAGACCAATGAGGTCAAGACAAGGAAACTTCAATGGAAGATGTTTTTCATGTCACAGGTTTGGGCACATGGCTTCACAGTGCAGGACACATGAAAGACAAGAATATGGGAACAGATAACTTTTCCATGGGTATTGCTACTCATGTAATCAGTTTGGTCACAAGGCAATGAATTGCAGGGTTCATGACAGAAAAGGATATGGCTTCACTAGGAGAAATCCTAAGATATTTGCACCTCCAAGGAATAATAACATTAAGTGTTATAAGTGCAATAATTATGGACACACAACAAAGTGGTGTAGAGCAGACATTCCAGAATCAAGCATGAATAGGAACAGAATATAGATATAAATAAAACAGGAATATGGACATGGACAAGAACAGAATAGGAACATGAATAGGAATATGGATATGAACAGGAATAGGAATATGGACATAAATAGGAACAGTCAAAGAAATCAGAAGGATCAGATGAGAAGGAAAGAGGATAAAGGTAAAGACCAATGCTTGTTGGGAGTAGAAATACTCCCACCCTAGAATTAACCACCTCAAGAGGAGGTGGGGGAGGGGCTAAGCTAAGAGACTCATTCTTAGCCCCGAGCCCCAAAGGTGACCCTTTGCCATTGATGTCAAAGGGGGAGAGATTTGAGTAAGGGGGAGAAAGTTGGTATTTGAGTAAGGGGGAGAGATTTGGTTTAAGGAGAGAGCAATTTCCCAGGGGGAGCAAAATAAAAAGGTCAAGGAAATGGTAAAAAGTTATTGGGTTGCCATCAATGACAAAGGGGGAGATTGTTGGACATTTTGAGTCCATAAAGTTGTCATTGATGTCAAGGCATGAGGTTGTCATTAATACCAAGAAGTGAACCACCATTGATGCCAAGAGGTCAAAAGGAGCAATGCAAAGGTTGATGGCAAAAGAGCTTCATAATATTCATTTTTGATATTATAAGAAGCATAAGTAAAAGGTTTTATTAAAAACCATGGATTGGAAAAATAAAAGGTTTTCATAAAAACCCAAGGAGGCTTTTTATTCCACATTAAAAAGTCTAAAGGAAGGTTAAATATTTAATTTATAAATATTTAAATTCAAATTGAATTTAAATTTTATAAATAAATATTTATTTATTCAAAATAGCAAAACACTAAAGCTATTCCGCCGATGTGCAAGTTGAAGTTACCTCCACCGACGTGTTGAAAGAAACAACAAGGCAATATAAATATTGCCTTTGCTAAGGCAAAAGATATATGCTTTTGGAATTTGAAAAACGTGCTAAGGAAATTTGTGTACTACAAAAATTTAGATTTCATGGAGTTTAAGAAAACGTGGTGTATTGTTTCTAGCACCATTCGGTGGCTAGCTCGAGTGGCATTTGGCTTGGCTCTTGTGGAAGGAAGGTTATGGGTTCGAAACCTGAGTGGCAGCAAAGTGTTGAAGCCCTTTTGGTTTTTTTTTCTATGGTAGCGAAAAGGAGAATAGAGTGCTTGGGCACTCTAGCTCACACGTGAGCGCTAGCTCACATGGTAGCCAAGGCCATGGCTAGAGCACTTGGGAGGCAGCGTCATGGGTTCAAAACCCACTAAGGGCAAAGGTACAATTTTGGTTTAATTTTTGTTTGCCCTAAGGTTGTGTGAGAATATTAGGAGGGATAAGGTGATGATTAAAAGTGGATTATTTACTTATAAGCTAAAGTGATTTTTGGGCATGATAAAAGGTTGTTTTTGATAAAGTAAAACTAAGGTAATTAATTTTTATCTTAGAAGAATAAATTGCATTATTTTATAAAGTATTTTATTTGATAAGTGCAATTTGAGAAAGGAGTTATAAGTAGAAAGTGAGTTATATTTTTTAAGAGTTTTTGATGAAAATTATGATGTTGAAATTTATTATTGAGATGGAGCAATAAGGTGTATTTGGGATTTGAGTTATCATTGTGTTTTGTGAAAAGTGTTAGGGTGATAATTCTTGTCATCTAACCCTTTGTACTTGGCAAAGAAAGTTGTGATATTTGATCTAGGTTTTGAAGGTCATCCTACATCAAAGAAAAAGGTATGGGCATATTCTTCCTTGGTTGAGTTGATTGGTTGGTTTTCTGAAAAACAACTTTGGAGTGAAAAGGACTTAATTAGGTTTCCTTGTTGAGTGTGTTTTGAATTAATGCTTCAAGGTTTTCTGGAATAAAGAGTTGTTGATAAAACCTTGTTTGATAAGCATTGTTGTTGAAGCCATTGATTGAGTGAAGAACTTGAACTAGGGTTTGCAAAGATCATGAGTATCATTGTTATGTGAGATTGGTTGATAAGCATTGTTGGAAACATTTTGAGTGAGTGTTCATATGCTTGGACTAGGGTTTGTGAGTAAGGATTATTTCATTGAGTGATTGATTGAATAGAGTTGGTTGAGCCTAGTCAAGTGGATGTGTGAAGTGATAGCTCAAGTTCTATAAAACAAATTATTCTATATTCTGAATTGATTTGAGAAAGAGGTTGAGTATTGATGAGTGTGAAAACATATTGAGTCTCTAACAATTCTCTATATGTTTCTGTGATAAGAGAGTGATTGAAAGTGATTGAGTATTGAAGTGAATGTGAAGCATATTGAGTCTCTAATTTATGTTTCTGAGCATATTGAGTCTCTAACAATTCTCTTTATGTTTCTATGAGATTGGACAAGTTCTAGTGTGGACTTGTTGAGAAGATTTGAGGTAAGTCTTTGAGAAGACTTGTGGATAGATTTGTGTGAGCTTTTGTGGAAGCTTACAATACAGATTGAGAGCAGATTTGGATAAGTCCTAGTGAGGACTTATTGAGAATTTGGATAAGTTCTAGTGAGGACTTATTGAGCAGATTTGGACAAGTTCTAGAGAGGACTTGTGGATAGATTAGTGTGAGCTTTTGTGGAAGCTTACAAGGTAGATTTGAGATAAGTCTTTGAGAAGACTTGAGAGCAGAGTTGATTGATTGATTTGTTCAAACCTTGAGTTAAGGTTTGGGGTAGATCCAACAGAGTTGATTTGAGATTGAATCAAGCTTTGAGTTAAGGCTTGAGAATAGATATTGAGGATAAATTTGTGCTAGATCGAAGGACTATGTTTAGTATAGATTCGAGGATAGATTTTGGTGCAGATTTGAGGATAGGTTTGTGCCAGACCAGAGATAGAGATTGAGGATAGATTTGTGCTAGACCGAAGGACTGTGTTTAGTGCAAATTTGAGATAGAGCTTTGGAGGTGATAGAGTATGAGGATAGAGGTATCTATCCATAATCAGGGAGGATAGGTGTCTTCTATGGATAGAGATCCATTTGCTAAGGGTAGTGGAGGCATAGGTCTTCTAGAGGATCACCAGCTAGAGAAAAGTTAGGAGATTGGTGTCTCCTGTGGATAGAGATCCATGAACTTGATTAGGGGATTGGTGTCTCCTTTGGATAGAGGTCCATAAACATTGTAATAGGGAAAGGATTCCCAAGATATTGATTGAGAAAATTTTAGTGAAATATTTTCTCCGTGGAGTAGCCCACATTGGGTGAACCACATAAAATTGGTGTCTCTATTGTGTGTGGTGATTTGTGCATTGCTTTGATTACTATTGTTGATATTGCTATCTTTATATTGCATAATATTGATTGGAAAGAAAAGTAAAAAGTGGTCTTATACTATTCACCCCCCCTCTTAGTATAAGCTTGTGTTCTTCAGGTAGAAAAAGCCCTCATTTGAAGAGGTCAAATTAAGCCAAAGAAAGAAAAAGAGAGGACCACAAAAATTAGTATAAGAACAAGCATGTAGTTGATGATGGTGTAATAGATAGTAGTCCCGTTAATAGTGTTTTTAACACCCTATGAAATATGGTGCTTAGCTAGACCAAAAATAGCCCACAAATGAATTTTACAAGACTCAACACACCTATGAATGTGGTCCTAAAGAAGCTTTTGGAAGCAAATATGATTGAGTTACCTCCCATAAGGTAACCTAATACCATGACTAATTGGTATAAGCATGGTCAAAATTTTGAGTATCATAGAGTGGAGGGGCACATGAAAAACTCATGTAAGAGTTTGAAACAAGTGGTTTAGGACTTAATTGATGAAGTTTGCCTTGTTATAGAGGGTCTTCAACCTAATCTTCCAACAAACAATCAAAATCCTACTCAACAAGCACCCATAACTGATTTGGACATAGGGATCATCCAAGACCCCCTACCTAAGCATGGAAAACATGTAGCTAATCAAGTGTCATACCATAATGTGCCACCTCCCTACCACAACTTGGTTGGTACATGATAACAATATCAAGCACAACCAACTCAATAATATTAGTAGAAGATGAGTTCTGCATCCAATCAAATTTTTAAACCACCCTTAATTTTGAAGAGTACCCAAAAAAGGAGCACAAGAGTAGAAAACCCACATTTAGCATTGAAACCACAACCTGAGGTCTTCTTTGACATTCAATAATAGTTAGCTAGTACCCCAATTAAGTTCTTCCTATTATAACTTTTACAAACTTCTATTCATAAGGAAGACTTATTGAAGCTTCTAAGATAATAATCTATCCTCAAGACATTTACCCTAGTGCTATAGTTGATGTTGTAAAATCTCTTTTGATACATCATATCACATTTTTGGATGATGATATTCCTTTTTCAAACTTAGGAGGGAATTCTTTCCTCTATATTACTGCCTTTATTGGGGAAACATTTATGAAATAATTTTTTATGGACAATGGTTCTTCCCTCAATTTATGCACTTATAAATTCTACCAAAAATTTGGATTAAAAGAGGAATATTTAGCTAAATTCAAGATGATCATCAAAGCTTTCAAAAATGAGTCCCAAGAGGTCTATAGAATTATATTTATCTCCCCTTTGTATTGAACCTAGGATCTTAGATATCTTTTTCTATGTGGTGTCTTGCCCTGCATCTTTTAATATTCTTCTTAGACGCCCTTGGATTCATAAGATGACGGCTATCCCTTCTACTTTTCATCAATGTTTGATGTTCAAATTCAAATATCAACTTGTCACCATCTTGGGTGACCGTCATCCATTTCAGTATTGTTCAATGGTCAAGCGATCTCAATATCATTTCAATATGTGTCCATCAGTCTTTTCATCTCACATCACCAAGTAATTTGAAAATATAAATAAATGAGGAACCATAAATCAATGTTTCATTGTAGGATCGAGTCAATACTTTTCTTCAAGAACATTTTATGGATCTTTCCAAGTTACCACCTTCATAGAAGACTATGGGTTTACCCTATAATAAGGGTTAAGTTGTACACATTGGTACATGTACATTTATCTTTGTTGGAGTCTCCCTAGAAGAAAATATCTATGGTAGCAAATCTTTTCCTGTAGAGCATTATTTTTCCCATTGTTACCTATCCAATGATTACCCACTTCCCAAGCAAATCCTATCTAGCATAGGATACATAGGTAAAGGTTTAGGGCCATAACATAAAGGTATTTGAGAGCCTTTGGAAGTTGTTTTATGGCTTGGGAGATGTGGTACATGCTATGTCCCTAATAAAAACCAACCCTTACCCTTTGATAGTGATGATCACCTTGTTACTTATGTTGAATATTTATATCATCAAGGCTTGGAGTGGAGTTATGAGGATAAGGAACCACCTTATCCCACTGACATGTTATTTTACAATGTGGTAATTTTGGTGCATCCTGAGTTAGTTATGACCCTAGGGGAGTATGCTAAATGGAATACTCTTTGTGAAATGGATCATGATAATATCCTCTGGAATAGCTTCTTATTTTATGGATTAGTCCCTTATGTTGCCTAGATTGAGTCTTCTAGTTCTCAAGAGGACTTTGGTTCTATGTCTCTTGAGGACCTTGAGCAATTAGGAGTGATCCTTGCCCTCCCTCTTCTTGAGGATAAGTCTCAGATTATCATTGAGGATACCATAGATGTTAACATAGGTTTTGAGGACTACCCTAGAATCTGTTGAGAAGCAACACACCCCCACTAAAAAATGAAATTCCATCCTTTGAAAATATTTAATTTTCATTTTTTCGCAAGGACCCTCTTGAGTTTTTCAGGTTTTAATTCCAAATTTTGCTTGCATCCTTTTTCAAACTTCGCCTACATCAAAATGTCCAAGTAGACTTGCATATGGCATTGATTTCAATTTAGAAATAGCAGTTTATATTTTTGGCCAGCAAACTCCTAAATGCATTTTCTATTAAATCCATTATGGGCCTTTTTAGATGCTTGTAAAGTTTCATCAAATTCTGGGCACTTTGATTTTTTCATCATTTTTTCTACACCATGTGAATCTGATCATTCTCGAGCAATTTAAAATTCATTTTTTAAATGTTAAAATTATTTCTGAGTAAGGAAGATCCTTCATAAATATGCAAAAATGCCAAATACATATGGACAAAGTCATTGGAGTCAACCTACAATTTATGGAAAATTTGCAAAGTGGAAGAAAAGCTTGATTGAAATGTCATGATATCACGACATGTTCCATTTTCGGACCTGTCTCATTTTTGCGAGGGCAAAATCTTGGAAATAATGACCTGAGGGAAATGTCGCGATATTGCGACATGTTCCATTTTTGGACTTGTCAGAATTTCACTCAAATTTAATTATACCCTAAAATCTTTTGAAGTCCAATGTCGCGATATCGCGACATGTTCTATTTTTGGACATGTCTCATTTTTGCAAAGGCAAAAGCTTGGAAGTAATGACTTGAGAGAAATGTCGTGATATCACGACATGTTCCATTTTTGGACATGTCGGACTTTCGCTCAAATTTAATTGTACCCTAAAATCTTTTCAAGTTCGATGTCGCGATATCGCGACATGTTCCATTTTTGGAGAACAAAAGCTAAAAGACATGAAGTGAAGGAAATGTCGTGATATCGCGACATGTTCCATTTTTGTGAAGGCAAGAGCTTGGAAGTAATGACTTGAAGGAAATGTCGCAATATCATGACATGTTCCATTTTTGCGAGGGCCAATGCTTGGAAGAGACAAAGTGGAGGAAATGTCACGATTTTGCGACATGTTCCATTTTCACAAGGGCGAAAGCTGAAAGAAGTGAAGTGAAGGAAATGTCACGATTTTGCGACATGTTCCATTTTCGCGAGGAAGAAAGCCTGAAAAACACAAAGTGGAGGAAATGTCACGATTTTGCGACATGTTCCATTTTCACGAGGGCCAATGCTTGGAAGAGACAAAGTGGAGGAAATGTCACGATTTCATGACATGTTCCATTTTCGTGAGGAAGAAATCCTAAAAAACATGAAGTCAGGGAAATGTCGCGATTTCGCGACATGTTCCATTTTCACGAGGGCCAATGCTTGGAAGAGACAAAGTGAAGGAAATGTCACGATTTCGTGACATGTTCCATTTTCACGAGGTAAGAAGCTGAAAGAAGCGAAGTGAAGGAAATGTCACGATTTCGCGACATGTTCCATTTTCGTGAGGAAGAAAGCTTGAAAAACACAAATTGGAGGAAATGTCACGATTTTGTGACATGTTCCATTTTCACGAGGGCCAATTCTTGGAAGAGAAAAAGTGGAGGAAATGTCGTGATTTCACGACATGTTCCATTTTTGCGAGGGCCAAGACTTGGAAGAGATTAAGTGAAGGAAATATTGCGATATCATGACAAGTTCCATTTTCGTGAAGACAAAAGCTTAAAAGAAATGAAGTGAAGTAAATGTCACGATATCGCGACATGTTCCATTTTTGTGAAGGCACAAGCAAGGAAGAAGTAACTTGAAGAAAATGTCGCGATATCGCGACATGTGTGGATTTATATCCATTTTACAAAATTTGGCCATTCTTTAAATTTTTCATCACCCATCCAAAGGAAGTGGAAGCTTTTTGACATAGTCCAAACCCTAGAAATATTTAAATGGAAAAATTAATTAATTCTAATATTTGCTTTTCTTTTGCAGAAAGTAATTTGACAGTTACATTCATGGCAGAAGTAATGGCGAGAAAGACAGGCAAACCTGAATTTCAGCACAAATCAAGTGAGGAATTAATGAGATGCTCTGACAGCTTGCCAAAAGATAAAGATAAGAGATGCCGAGAAATTAGTGACTCATCCAGATTTTGCAGATCTGGCCACAAATACAGACTTTAAGGAATTTGTCGGTGGATACATTTATTGAGAAAATTTATGGCAAAAGTAATTTCGGGGAGAGAATCTCGATTCAAACCAAACAAAGGCAACTATGCGAGGATGGAAGGCCTTGGAAGTCAGTGACTCATCCGAATTTTGCAGAAGAATTAATGAGATGCTTTGACAGCTTACCGAAAGATAAAGATGCATTTACATGCAGTGCCATTTAATGAGGATAAAACCAAATCTTATCTTCTCCATTTATGGCAAGATCCACACGAAGATTTTTAGAGTGATTAGGGTTTATCGAAACTCTATATAAAAATACCTTATATTGTAAAGCTTCAGCGATGGGATTTTTATGATAAGATTTAGATATTTTGAAGAAGATATTTTGAAAAGATAAGGGTCTACCCTGAGTCTATATATACTTATTTTTAATGTAAAGTCCAGATGCGAAAACTTGGAATAAAAGACATTCTAGCAATTTCTTGCAAATCTTGTTTGAATGCTTTGTTCTGGACCTGGGGTTGGTGTGAAATTGTTCTTCTATGATAGCGTGGCCAGGATCCTAATCTCTTTTGGATTTTGATAAGTGCACCTTCTTCTATTTTTGTCTCACTAAAGTTCTATTTATTTTAGTTGTAAATTTGTGTTATCAAGATTGAATATGCTGCTAGGCTTCACTCTATTTGTTATATGCTAGGGAAAATTAAAGATTTAAGGTTCTAGTCTGTTCTAATTGCTTTGTCCTCACTGCGCGAGCTAGACTGCTTGTGAGAGATACCAGTTAACATCGACTTCCCTTCTATTTATAATTTTCTTTTAGATCTATGTTATCTCCATCTTATGCTCTTAGTAGAAGGTGATCTTAGAAAGCTGGACACCTTCCTCTTTGATTGGTTCTTTTGTGAAGTTAAATAGTGTAATTGAAATTGATAGTTTTTATTCTGCAGCTAACTTAGATAAGCTTCTCTTTTCTGCCCTACCCTACTCTCTTTTGTTCTACTATTAAATGATCCATTTTTATTTTTCTTTCAAATTTGTCTTTTATTTAATCTGCTAAAACATAAAGAGCTATATCAAAGAACTCATCGTAAATCTGATTGTCAACAAAGATAACAACCATTAAAAATTATTGAACGAAGGTCGAGCCCATTGTAAGGTAACAGACAGTCCTCTTGAAACTATTCCAGAAGCGAAAAATAGTGAATAGCCATTCGACCCAACTTTGTAACTCACACCTTGGATAACCAACAAGATCCTAAAGTGAGTGGGATTTATCCCGTATAAGTGTTATCGGTATTTTATGCTCATCCTTCATGGGGGTGTGTATGAAAGACGAACCAACATTTAAAATTGGCAAAAATTTGGAATAAAAGACATTCTAGCAATTTCTTGTAAATCTTGTTTGAATGCTTTGTTTCGGACCTAGGGTTGGTGTGAAATCGTTCTTCTATGATAGCATAGTCAAGAGCCTAATCTCTTTTGGATTTCGATAAGTGCACCTTCTTCTTTTTTTGTCTCACTAAAGTTCTATTTATTTTAGTTGTAAATCTGTGTTATCAAGATTTAATATGCTGCTAGGCTTCACTCTATTTGTTATATGCTAGGGAAAATTTAATATTTAAGGTTCTGGTCTGTTCTAATTGCTCTGTCCTCACTGCACGAGCTAGACTTCTTGTGAGAGATACCAGTTAACATCGACTTCCCTTCTATTTATGATTTTCTTTCAGATCTATGTTATCTCCATCTTATGCTCTTAGTAGAAGGTTATCTTAGAAAGCTGGAAACCTTCCTCTTTGATTGGTTCTATTGTGAAGTTAAATAGTGTAATTGAAATTGATAGTTTTGATTCTACAACTAACTTAGATAAGCTTCTCTTTTTTGCCCTACCCTACTCTCTTTTGTTCTACTGTTAAATGATCCATTTTTATTTTTATTTCAAATTTATCTTTTATTTAATTTGCTAAAACATAAAGAGCTATATCAAAGAACTCATCGTAAATCTGATTGTCAACAAATATAACAACCGTTAAATATTATTGAATGAAGCTCAAGCCCATTGTAAGGTAACATATAGTCTTCTTGAAACTATTCCAGAAGCAAAAAATAGTGAATAGCCATTCGACCCAACTTTGTAACTCACACCTTGAATAACCAGCAAGATCCTAAAGTGAGTGGGATTTATCCCGTATAAGTGTTATCGATATTTTATGCTCATCATTCATGGGGGTGTGTCTGAAATACAAACCAACATTTAAAATTGGTGCTAGAAGGAGGGTCCACCGAACTTCGTTTAGTATTTGTTAAGTATTGTAAGTTGCTTGTGTAAAGCTGAATTCTACCTACAGAGTAACCAGGTCCCACTCTAGAGCTGGAGAGCTCCTTGTGCCTGAGTTAGAAACCCCAAGGAGAAGTATCCTCAGAAGAGCTAAGTATTTGTATAACATAGTTTTGTCACCACTTGTAGTTCCTCCAACTACAACTCAAAATATCATCGTTAATCAGGTAGTAATGGCAAACTGGTTGGGTTCTACTGCTTTGAATATTCCTGGTGCAGCGCATGATTTGCCCAGAAATCCTGAGAAGTATCTTCTTTCCTACAAACATGATGGAATTAAAACAGAAGAAGAACATATAGTGGCATATAAAAATGCTCTAAAGTTGTTGAATGTGCAACATGAAGATGTGGCTTGTAGGTTATTCCCATTCACTCTCCAAGGGGAAGCATACGACTGGTTTTTGGATCTTACTAATGACTCTATTACTAGTTGAAATGACTTGGAGAAAGTTTTTGTATCACAATTTGGTGAAGTGATTGACCCCAGTGTGTTATATCAACAATTTTCTAACATTAAGAGAGAGTCTGGTGAAGATATCAGGTCTTTAAATGTAAGGTTCCAAAAATCTTATGGTAGAATGACTGGTCATTACATCCCAAGTGCAAATCTAGCCTTAGAAATCTATAAGAATGCATTGGATTCGATGACCTCTATTTTCCTCAAGAGAGACATCAATATCACATCAATATGACCTCATGATAGTTTTGGTTCATCCAAAAATAGTACGACTATGGTTTCAAATTCATTCACTTTTCCCGATGAGTTAGAGAATGTCGTGGAGATACCTATGGATAAAGTGTGAGCCTTTCAACAGTTCCAAAGGGATAGTTATAATTTGAGATGTGAGAATCCAGAACCTACTCCTAATAATGATCCTCCCTCACCAAAAGGTAATGAAAATAAGATTCAATATCACTATATAGAAGTAACTAGGAAGGAGTATAACATCATTGAGGATATGAAGAAAATTAAGGCTAACATCACCCTCCATGAGTTGGCTCAGATTGTTGAACAAAAAGATAACTTGATTGAAACTTACTCTGGACCACCTATTGAATTTCAAGAAAATGAGAAGAAAATAGTAAATGTGAATGTGGTCAACCAACTCAGAATAGACAAAGGGTCTCAGTATAAGCATGTGATCACTGAACATAATATCAAACAAGAGGTTGTAAATCGTGTTGATACAGATATTGGAGTTTATAATTTGACAACTGAGAAGGTGAGACCGATTCTGACTCTAACCAATCACAACAATGATATTTGGACATTCCACATTGGTAGGGTTAAATCTAAATAAGGCTCAGGTGAAAGAGCAAATTATGAAAATTCTACTAGAGGGGTAAAAATTGAAATTTTGGATATTGGAGCAGTAGAGCAACCACAAAATGTTCAAGTTATTAATAACTATGACGTACAAATAAAATATGATCTCTTTGAGTTGTTACATAAATCTGAAGATGTGATGATGTGGGTCTATAAAGGCTTTAAGGTATTTGATCCTGGGGGGTTTTTACATTCCATCCCTTTGAAAGGATTCTGCAAACCCTTCAAGTAGAAGCATAAACATGTTAATGCCTTGATTTTGAAGGAGGCATAAAAATTGTATGCACATGGGCTAATAGAATAAGACATAAGCAGGGGTTGAAAACTTCACCATTCATATTATTATATAATTTGACTAATTTGCAAGGTGAAGGACTTGCAGATTTGGTGTTTCTATGGGACAAGATCTATAAAAAAAAAAAGGGAAAACAGTAAACGCACCAAAATTTTGGGAAGCATAATCCGGAGTGCATTTCGTCAACAGGACCTGAAAGGTAATTTTCTAAATTTACCTGTAAATGGTCAAATTTTTTTAAGGCACTATTTCTCTACTTTTCCATCTGCTACATATTTTGAGTGATTGAAACTTTGTGCATATGTATATATTGTAAATAAAGTTTGAAGTAGTGTGTTTTTATTTTGTTTTATTTAAAGTTTGAAGTAGTGTGTTTTTACTGTGTTTTATCTTTTGAGGTCTGTGCAATTTTGTCTTTAACTGGTGGCCTTTTTTTCCCTCCCTTTTAACTCTTTAATCCTATTTGTTTGAGTTTGCCTAAACAAAGAAAACACAAATCAACATTTAAAATTGGCCTAGTGTGTTTTCATTTTGTTTCATTCTATTTTAAGAGATAGTCTGCTAGGATTAAAAAGTGGGACTACTTGTTATTTAGAACAACAGTAGAAAGATAATTGGATTTTGTATCTTGCTTGCCACAATTATTTTGATTATAAAGAAACTACTATATTGTTTGGCTGAAGAACTCCTAGGAAATCCAAGAAAAGTTGGTCATGAGAGGGGACTCTGATTCATAAAATTACATCAAAGCGTCCAAGGAAGCTATTGGTACCCAGGCTAAAACAGTCAGTCGATCAATTGCTCAATAAAAAAAAAAAAGGAGAGCAAGGCATTCCAGCTATCGGTATCTTTAAAAAATAAAAAGAGACAGAAGGTGAAAGTTGGGCAAGCCAACATAAAACTGGCACTCTTTTTTGCAAATAACCAAGGCTCCCGAAGGATACATCTCAAACGTGTTTTCCAAGCTATGGATGCCACCTCATATTTGGAAAATATCAAGGTCGTGAAAATCTAAAGAGTAACTCTGTCAGGGCTGTAAAAGGCTAAACTAGTAAACAGAGCTCTACTCGGTTTCCCCTACACAATCTAAATAGTTGTTCGATCCATAGCAAGCATTCGAAGCCCCAGTCATCCTTGAAGGAAGGTTTATACACTTGTAATCGTACATCAAAATCTTCCTTAAGTGGTTCAACCTAGTATGTCCTTGGGAAACTTTAACAGCTAGCAGATAGTAGTTAAGTCATTTAAAAAAAAAAATTGTGGCAAAGCATAGTACATAGTCTAAATTGTTTTGAAACTAGAGTTCTGAATTCTAAATAGTGCTACTATTTTCCTCGTAGATATCACCATTTGTTGAGAAGCAACACACCCCCACTAAAAAATGAAATTCCATCCTTTGAAAATATTTAATTTTCATTTTTCCGTAGGGACCCTCTTGAGGTTTTCGGGTTTTAATTCCAAATTTTGCTTGCCTCCTTTTTCAAACTTCGTCTACATCAAAATGTCCAAGTAGACTTGCATATGGCATTGATTTCAATTTAGAAATAGCAGTTTCTATTTTTGGCTAGCAAACTCCTAAATGCATTTTCTCTTAAATCCGTTATGAATTTTTAAGTTCCATTTGCATATTTGGATAACCTTTGGGCCTTTTTAGATGCTTGTAAAGTTTTATCAAATTCTAGGCACTTTGAGTTTTTCATCCATTTTTCTACACCATGTGAAGCTGATCATTCTCAAGAAATTTAAAATTTATTTTTTAAATGTTAAAATTATTTATGAGTAAGGAAGATCCTTCACCAATATGTAAAAATGCCAAATACAGATGGACAAAGTCACTGGATTCAACCTACAATTTGTGGAGAATTTGCAAAGTGGAAGAAAAGCTTGAGGGAAATGTCGCGTTATCACGACATGTTCCATTTTCGGACCTGTCTCATTTTCGCGAGGGCAAAAGCTTGGAAATAATGACTTGAGGGAAATGTCGCGATATTGCAACATGTTCCATTTTCGGACTTGTCGGACTTTTGCTCAAATTTAATTGTACCCTAAAATCTTTTAAAGTCCAATGTCGTGATATCGCGACATGTTCTATTTTTGGACATGTCTCATTTTCATGAAGGCAAAATCTTGGAAGTAATGACTTCAGAGAAATTTCGCGATATCACATGTTCCATTTTTAGACATGTCAGAATTTCGCTCAAATTTAATTGTACCCTAAAATCTTTTCAAGTCTGATGTCGCGATATCACGACATGTTCCATTTTCGGAGAACAAAAGCTAAAAGACATGAAGTGAAGGAAATGTCGCGATATCGCGACATGTTCCATTTTCGTGAAGGCAAGAGCTTGGAAGTAATGACTTGAAGGAAATGTCACGATATCGCAACATGTTCCATTTTTACGAGGGCCAATGCTTGGAAGAGACAAAGTGGAGGAAATGTCATGATTTCGCGACATGTTCCATTTTCGTGAGGGCGAAAGCTGAAAGAAGCGAAGTGAAGGAAATGTCACGATTTCGCGACATGTTCCATTTTCGTGAGGAAGAAAGCCTAAAAAACACAAAGTGGAGGAAATGTCACGATTTCGCGACATGTTCCATTTTCGCGAGGGCCAATGCTTGGAAGAGACAAAGTGGAGGAAATGTCACGATTTCGCGACATGTTCCATTTTCGAGAGGAAGAAAGCCTTAAAAATATGAAGTCAGGGAAATGTTGCGATTTTGTGACATGTTCCATTTTTGTGAGGGCCAATGCTTTGAAGATACAAAGTGGAGGAAATGTCACGATTTTGCGATATGTTCCATTTTCGCGAGGGCGAAAGCTAAAAGAAGCAAAGTGAAGGAAATGTCGCGATTTCGCGACATGTTCCATTTTCGCAAGGAAGAAAGCCTAAAAAATGTTGGAAAATTACCATTGGTAAAAGGTTAAAAAGAGTATTTTACCTTGGGTAAGTTTACTTACCTTTTACCTTACCTGGGTGGCAGTTGGACGACAGCATCTTTGGGCGGCAAGAGAGTTTTAATTTAATTTCTTCTCCCTTCCCTTAACTTCTCCTATTCCCCCTTTTCTCTAGTATGGTTATTTTGTGTTTATTTAAATCATTTGTAACCTAATTTCAAGTTAATGGTTAATGCATATTTTACCTTTGCATCGAATAGCTCACCTCTCACATTTGGTATCAGAGCCGAGAGCCGAGACCGGCCCGAATCCCGAGGCGATGGGGCCCGTAGTTCGAGGCGATGGCACGGATCCCGAGGCAGCCCGTAGGAACCGAGGTGGCCCACAGGAGCAGATCGGCATGATTCTCGAGGTGCTGGTGGAGCTGGATGTGACAGGCGTAGGCAGGCATGGCCCAAGGCGATTTGTTGACTAGGCGACACGTGGCCCAAGGTGGCACATTGGAGAAGGTGGCACGTGGCCCGAGGTGGTTCGTTGGAGAGGCCACCTATGCATGGCCCGAGGTGACCTACGCGCGGTACATGGCAAAAGGATCACGTAGCCTATGGACTACCCGCAGGCAATCAAAGCACATACAGTGCTTTGCTTTTTTTAAAGAGCATCAACATCGCCGCATCGACGATGTGGGACTATTAAGTCCCAAATAAAAAAATTTGCTTCGCACCGAAGCGCGAAGCCAAAACATTGCTTCACGTTCGACGTGAACGCAATAAAGGCAGGGAGCCAGCTAGTACTCCCGGATCTGCCCGATAGCACAATGGCTACCCTTTGCCTTGACGCCCGCGAGGTCGCACGGTCGAACCTCGACGGGGTCAAAAGTTTTTTTTTTAAAAGAAAATTTCTTTAAAAACCTTTAAGGTAATTTAAAAAATTTTGAAAGGTTTTATTTATCATTTGAGTTGATGATTGACATTTCCTAAGAGGAAATAGTTGTAAAAAAAATTTTACGCTTTAAGAGGTAAAAAAATTAGTAAATAGTTGTAAAATTTCCTAAGAGGAAATCTTTGTAAAAGAAAATTTCTGGGAAATTTTCTTAAATGATAAGATCGGAAGGATGTTACCAAGCACTTTGTAGTTTGTTACTGAGAACAAACGCTGAAAGCTTTGATGAGCACGTGAGAACACTAGGCATAAATTCAGTCTTTTCACAGTTGCAAAACGTGGTTATTGCACAACAGAGAAATCTTGATCTAGGATACGAAGCAGATTCAGAAGATAACTCCTTTGGGAGCAGATTTGAACAATCCGACACAATGGAGATTGCTCCACAAGGATCTGAATATACTCATTATTGTAATTCAGTTGAAATCCTACAACCTCCTTCTCCTAAAATTATATTGATCAATGACGACGACGAACAAGTCGCTGACAATTTTGTAATTGCTGAATCACAACAACAAGAGTGAGTTGTTTATGATTGTAAATCAAGCAAGGCTTGATAGTTTGTAAAGTCTTTTTGAAATAAGACTATATAAGAAAGGTTTCTTGTTTTAATAGATTGTAATGGGATCAAATAACAATCTACCAATCCCCGAATTCAATGGGGATAATTATGAGTACTGGTCCATCAAAATGAGGACATTACTCATAGGAAAAGGACTATGGGATAGTATTGAAGATGGTTACACTGCTCCAACAGATTGGACTACTTTGAGTGCAACCGACAAGAAGATCTTCAAAGATGCACAGAAAAATAACTCTTTTGCCTTATACCATCTTCAAGCGGCATTAGATCCAAGTATCTTTCCTAGAATTGCATCTTACTTAACTCGCCATAGATGCATGGAATGCCTTGAAAGAAGGATTCCAAGGAAGTGATAAAGTGAAGCAAGTCAGGCTTCAGACCTTAAAAAGAGATTTTGAAAATCTCATAATGAAGGAAAATGAAAGAGCTCGGTGACTACCGTGTACGAGTCAAAGCAAGTAGTTGATATGATGCAAACTTTAGGTGATGACACAAAAGTTGAAACAATTGTGAAGAAAGTGTTGAGAACACTTCTTCCTAAGTGGAATCACATTGCCATCATAATTGAAGAATCAAAAGACCTTTCTACTCTTACATTTGATAGTTTGATTGGATCATTAACATCACATGAAGAGAGACTTCAAGGAGCACCTTCAACAAGCTATGGAGGTGATGACAAAGCCTTCACTTCGAACGAAGCTGCAAGACGAGGACAAGGAAGAGGCCGAGGCAGAGGACAACAACAAAGAGGCAAAGGCCAAAGCAACTCCTACAGAGGAGGAAATCAAAACAGAGGTGGAAATCAAAATAGAGGAGCCAATCAGAACCAAAGCGGCAATGCAGGCCATGGAAATCAAGGACGAGGAAGTAACAAGACTAAAACAACTTGTTTCAATTGTGGGAAACAAGGACACTTCGCTCGTGACTGCTGGTCAAAGTCTTCAAAAGATCAAAGCAATCAATATGGCTCATTCTACGGAGAAGAAGAAGGTCCATCAAATCTTTTTCTCTCTTATGGACAGATCAGATCAAAATCTTAAAGATACATGGATTTTGGATACCGGTTGCTCCAACCACATGAGTGGCAAAGAAAATCTCTTTGCTACATTAGATTCAAATTACAAATCCCATGTTAAGTTAGGGGATAATAAATCTTTGCAAGTTGAAGGCATTGGAGCTATGGAAGTTCCAACAAAAGAAGGCCTTAAAAAAGTGAATGACATATACTATACTCCACAACTACAACACAATTTGTTAAGTGTTGGCCAAATGATGGAGAAGCATTACAAATTAGTTTTTGATGAAAGAAAATGTACAATCCTTGATAAAAACAATTGTAACAGAGTCATCACAGAAGTACCTATGACAAAGAATAGGTTATTCCCTCTAAAATTTGGTGAGCCAGGGGGAGCTCAACTTGCAAACATTGCTTTTACAAATCCAAGTGTATTGTGGCACTTGAGATATGGTCACCTCAATTCCGCTAGCTTGAAAATGTTAACATCACAAGCTATGGTGACAGGACTACCAAAAATTCAAGAACATAAGAAGGTATGCGAAGCATGTGCTTTGGGAAAGCACCTCCAGAACGAAGTTTCCAAGAGGCCAAGCATGGAGAGCAAGCTATCCTCTTCAGCTAGTACATTCGGACATCCGTGGTCCAATGCAAACAAAAAGCCTTGGAAACAATTCTTATTTTCTAACATTCATAGATGATTATTCTAGAATGTGCTGGATCTATTTTCTGAAACACAAAGATGAAGCATTTGATTGCTTCATAGACTTCAGAAATAATGTAGAAAAGCAATGTGACTACTATGTCAAATGTCTTCAGCACTGATAGAGGAGGAGAGTACTCCTCAAATGAATTTTTAAATTATTGTAAGCAAAATGGGATAAAAAGGCAGTTCACCACTGCCTATACCCCACAAGAGAATGGTGTGGCCGAGAGAAAGAACCGCACCCTTGTTGAAATGGCACGAACGATGCTTCAGACAAAGCATCTAACATACAACTATTGGGCAGATGCAGTGAGAACTAGTGCATATATTCTAAATAGAAGTCCGACTTCTAGTTTAGATGGTATCACTCCTTATGAAGGATGGTACGGTAAGAAACCAAATGTCAAACATTTTCGAGTATTTGGTTCTTTAGCTTATGCACACATTCCTGAGGAGAAGAGAAAGAAGCTTGATCCCAAGAGTCAAGCATGTATTTTTGTAGGGTATTGTGAATCGACCAAAGGGTATAGATTGTACAATCCCAAGACACATAAAATAATTATCTCCAGGGATGTAATTTTTGATGAAGGGGGAGAATGGGGTCATAAAAAATTTGTTGATATAGACTCTAATTCGGAAAGTTCCACATTTGTACACCCCAAGAAAAGTAGTGGAAATAGTTCCCCTCCACAAAGTCCACATCAGGAATCTTCATCAAGTACATCAAGTGGTACACCAAGTCCAAGAGGGACTCCTTTGTTGGCACCCCCAAACTCTCCGAAACGATTTCAGAGATCTGTAAGCGCTCCAAGTCCGATGGATATTGATCCAGTTTCTCAAAGGAAAGAGACAAATAGAGGAAAGCGCATACTACAGAGTCATCCATCTTCTCAAATGTTGGATAGGAATTTCCAACAAAGATACACTAGGAGTCAAGCTAGTGAGATGGATGACATTTTGTCAAGACTTGAAAATCTTCAAATGTCAAGAGATGATGAGTCTCATGAACCAAGGGGTGATGTAGTCAATTATGCTTTGTTGGTTGCTGCACAACTAGAACCATCTAGCTATGAAAAAGCATGTACTCAAAGTATATGGCAAGATGCCATGGAAGAGGAAATATCCTCAATTAAAAAGAATGATACTTGGGAGCTTGTGAAGCTTCCCAAGGGAAAAAAATGTGTTGGATGTAAATGGGTCTATAAGACCAAATTCAATGCCGATGGAAGCATTGAAAGGCACAAGGCAAGATTAGTAGCTAAGGATTTTACTCAGAAATATGGAATAGATTATGAGGAAACCTTTGCTCCAGTTGCTCGACAAGAAACAATCAGAACTGTTCTTTCCTTGGCAGCCCATAAAGGATGGAACATTCAACACATGGATGTGAAAAGTGCATTTTTAAATGGATACCTGATAGAAGAGGTGTATGTTCAACAACCTCAAGGTTTCCAAGAACAAGGAAAAGAGAACCTTGTTTATAAATTGAAAAAAGCACTTTATGGCCTCAAGCAAGCACCACGAGCGTGGTACTCACGAATTGATGGCTATTTCAACGAGTATGGTTTCACAAAAAGCAAGAGTGAACCAACTCTATACTACCTGAAGAATGGAGTAGATATCCTCATAGTTTGTTTATATGTGGATGATCTAATATTTATGGGTAGTAATAATAAAATGAATATGGAGTTCAAAAACTCCATGATGAATCAGTTTGAGATGAAGGATCTCGGATTAATGAGATACTTCCTAGGAATGGAAGTACATCAATCAAAGAATGGGATCTTCATATGTCAATAGAAATATGCTCATGACATGATCAAGAAATTTGCTATGCAACAGTGCAAATCAGTTGCAACACCAACAGGACATGGAATCCAACTAAGCAAAGATGATGGAGCACCAAAAGTTGACATGACCAATTTCAGAAGCATGGTTGGGAGTTTAATGTTTCTCACCAACACTAGGCCATATATACAAGTATGTTGTTTCTCTAGTATCAAGGTTTATGGCATGCCCATCCGAGCCGCATCTTCAAGCAACCAAACAAATTTTACGATATGTAAAAGGTACATTGGATTTTGGAATCCATTACCACAAGTCTAACTCTGTGAAGTTAGTTGGTTATAGTGACAACGATTGGGGCAGTAATATAGATGACAAAAAATCTACATCAGGGAACTGTTTTAGTCTAGGTTCAAGACTAATAACTTGGAGTTCCAAGAAGCAATCTGTTGTAGCATTATCATCTACAGAAGCTGAGTATATAGCCATTACCCATGCTAGTACTCAAATCCTCTGGTTGAGGAAAATCCTTGAAGAGATTGGCAGAAAACAAATTGGTCCAACCAAACTGAATTATGATAATATTAGTGCCATACAGTTGGCATATAATCCGATCCACCACAAAAGGTCAAAACATTTTGATATGAAGTATCACTTCATAAGAGATATGGTGGAACAACAGATAGTTGAGCTTCAATACTGCAGCACTTTGGATAATCTAGCAGACATCTTCACCAAAGGCATGGCTAAAGCTCAATTTATAAAGCTGAGAGACTGTATAGTCAGTCCTCTCAACTTTAAGGGGGAGAATGTTGGAAAATTACCATTGGTAAAAGGTTAAAAAGAGTATTTTACCTTGGGTAAGTTTACTTACCTTTTACCTTACCTGGACGGCAGTTGGACGGCAGCATCTTTGGGCGGCAAGAGAGTTTTAATTTAATTTCTTCTCCCTTCCCTTAACTTCTCCTATTCCCCCTTTTCTCTAGTATGGTTATTTTGTGTTTATTTAAATCAATTGTAACCTAATTTCAAGTTAATGGTTAATGCATATTTTACCTTTGCATCGAATAGCTCACCTCTCACAAAAAACACAAAGTGGAGGAAATGTCGCGATTTCGTGACATGTTCCATTTTCACGAGGGCCAATGCTTGGAAGAGACAAAGTGGAGGAAATGTCGCAATTTCGTGACATGTTCCATTTTCGCGAGGGCCAAGACTTGGAAGAGATTAAGTGAAGGAAATGTCGCGATATCGCGACATGTTCCATTTTCGTGAAGACAAAATCTTAAAAGACATGAAGTGAAGGAAATGTCACGATATCACGACATGTTCCATTTTCGTGAAGGCACAAGCAAGGAAGAAGTAACTTGAAGAAAATGTCGCGATATCGCGACATGTTTGGATTTATATCCATTTTGCAAAATTTGGCCATTCTTTAAATTTTTCATCACCCATCCAAAGGAAGTGAAAGCTTTTCGACACAGTCCAAACCCTAGAAATATTTAAATGGGAAAATTAATTAATTCTAATCTTTGCTTTTATTTTGCAGAAAGTAATTCGACAGTTACATTCATGGCAGAAGTAATGGTGAGAAAGACAGACAAACTTGAATTTCGGCACAAATCAAGCGAGGAATTAATGAGATGCTCTGACAGCTTATCGAAATATAAAGATAAGAGATGCCGGGAAATCAGTGACTCATCCAAATTTTGTAGATCTAGCCACAAATACAGACTTTAAGGAATTTTCCAATGGATACATTTGCCAGGAAAATTTATGGCAAAAGTAATTGCGGGGAGAGAATCTCGACTCGAACCAAACAAAGGCAGCTGTGCGAGGATGGAAGGCCATGGAAGTCAGTGACTCATTCGTATTTTGCTGAAGAATTAATGACATGCTTTGACAGCTTATCGAAAGATAAAGATACATTTACATGCAGTGCCCATTTGATGAGGATAAAACCAAATCTTATCTTCTCCATTTATGGCAAGATCCACACAAATATTTTCAGAGTGATTAGGGTTTATCGAAACTCTATATAAAAATACCTTATATTGTAAAGCTTCAGCGATGGGATTTTTATGATAAGATTTAGATATTTTGAAGAAGATATTTTGAAAAGATCAGGGTCTACCCTGAGTCTATATATACTTATTTTGAATGTAAAGTCCAGATGCCAAAACTTGAAATAAAAGACATTCTAGCAATTTCTTACAAATCTTGTTTGAATGCTTTGTTTTGGACCTGGTGTTGGTGTGAAATCGTTCTTCTATGATAGCATGGCCAGGAGCCTAATCTCTTTTGGATTTCGATAAGTGCACCTTCTTCTGTTTTCGTCTCACTAAAGTTCTATTTATTTTAGTTGTAAATCTGTGTTATCAAGATTGAATATGCTTCTAGGCTTCACTCTATTTGTTATATGCTAGGGAAAATTAAAGATTTAAGGTTCTAGTCTGTTCTAATTGCTCTGTCCTCACTGTGTGAGCTAGACTTCTTGTGAGAGATACCAGTTAACACCGACTTCCCTTCTATTTATGATTTTCTTTCAGATCTATGTTATCTCCATCTTATGCTCTTAGTAGAAGGTGATCTTAGAAATCTGGACACCTGATATGGAATTATCGAAGCTAACTTTATTAATAAAATTAAAGGGCTTAAATAAGCCTGAAAAAAATGAATGTAATCCTGGAAATCTGTAACTACTCCAAGGATTACGTACACTAAATATGCAAGGGCTAAAATGAAAGCCCAAAAATGAAGAAAAATAAAACACCTAGACTAGACTATTCAACAGAGGTCATCAAAACAACTCACGTTGATTATTCAACTGACTAAGTCCTAAATGTTTTTATCCTAGGTCTAAAACA
This sequence comes from Wollemia nobilis, assembly GCA_028583015.1. Taxonomy (NCBI): domain Eukaryota; kingdom Viridiplantae; phylum Streptophyta; class Pinopsida; order Araucariales; family Araucariaceae; genus Wollemia; species Wollemia nobilis. Next base: position 596,087 of record JAQPPZ010001965.1, read on the forward strand.
ATAATTAGCCCTAGGTCTAAGTTTCCTCATCAACACCTTCCTCTTTGATTGGTTCTATTGTGAAGTTAAATAATGTAATTGAAATTGATAGTTTTGATTCTGCAACTAACTTAGATAAGCTTCTCTTTTCTACCCTACCCTACTCTCTTTTGTTCTACTATTAAATGATCCATTTTTATTTTTCTTTCAAATTTGTCTTTTATTTAATCTGCTAAAACATAAAGAGTTATATCAAAAAACTCATCGTAAATCTGATTTTCAACAAAGATAACAACCATTAAACATTATTGAATGAAGGTCGAGCCCATTGTAAGGTAACAGACAGTCCGCTTGAAACAATTCTAGAAGTGAAAAAGAGTGAATAGCCATTCGACCCAACTCTGTAACTCACACCTTGGATAACTAGCAAGATCCTAAAGTGAGTGGGATTTATCCCATATAAGTGTTATCGGTATTTTATGCTCATCCTTCATGGGGGTGTGTATGAAAGATGAACCAACATAATCCTTAAGCTAGGTAAAGCCTTTTCCATGGACAAGTAGAAGTAGTTGACCAATTTATTGAAAGATTTTTGTGATATTTTAACTTGGTCATATGTTGACATGCTAGGGCTTGATAACTCTCTTTTTATGCATCATTTGGTAGTGAATCCTAGTGCTAATCCTATTAAGAATAAACTTAGGAAGATGCATCCTAAGATCACCCTTTTAGTCAAGTAGGATATCCAAAAACTCCTTGACGTTAAATTTATCAAAGCTATCGACTATTTTGATTGGATCTCCAACATTATTCCTATAGCTGAGAAGTTATGAAAAATTAGAATATGTATCAATTCTAGGGACATTAACTTAGCATGTACCAAGGATGATTTTCCTCTCACTAACATAGATATGATCATAGATTTCACCACCAAATGTAGTATGCTTTTACTCGTGGATGGTTTTTTAGGATATAACCAAATCATAGTCATCACTGAGGACTAGGGCAAGATAACTTTCATCACAGCATGGGGTACCTTCTATTATAAATTAATTTCTTTTGGCTAGAAGAACATTGGTCCCACATATTAGAGGGCTATATCTTATATTTTTCATGATATGATGCATGATATTCTAAAGGACTACGTGGATGATCTTCTAGGTGTTGGAATATTTTCAACATTGCCTCCTTAGTTCTAAGTATTAATTCTTAGTATTTAGTTTTAGTTTAATGTTTTGATTTACATATTTCTAGTTAATTTGATTAGCATACATTGAGGTTTTGGCTTGGTTGGTCAATGTTTGACCATAGTCCAAGATTAGCATGTTGTTAGGATAAGAGGTATCTTTAATTTAGTTTGTTGTAATAAGTTTAAGAGGATTTCTCTCAACTACCGTGTCTATTTTTAGTTCTTTCAAGAACTATAAAACTATGTAATGCATTGTTGATCAACTAGAAAAATTTCACCATTATTTCTCATTTGGTATCAGAGTAGGTTTTCTCAGATGGATCAAAACCTGTGGAGAGTGGTGTGAAGAGATCTTAAGCATGCACTTTGTTAGATAAACTCAAGTGGCCAGCACTCAGCAGAGTTGCAAGGAAGAGCTCGAGTAAATCATTAATATCTAATGCATCTTGAGTGGATTTTTAGATAAGTATATCAAAAGTCTACAGGAAAAATTTTAGTTTTTTTCAATCAGTATTGGTCGATTTATGATAAATTGGGTGCTTGAGACTTTGGTAAATAAAAGGAAGACATGTATGCAGACTTGGCTATACCAAAATTTGATGGAGATAATTATGCTATTTGGAGCATAATTATGAAGACATTCTTTAAGGCTCAAGACTTATGGGATATAGTTCAATAAGGCTATGAGGAACCCACTAGGAGCAAGCTACAAGGCAAGGAGATAAAAGAGAATAAGGAGCAACAATATGCAAATTGCTTAGCTCTTATGGATTTGAGGAGAGGAATGGAAAATAATGTTTTTCCTCTCATATCCAATTGTAGATCAGCTACAATGGCATGGCAAGTGTTGAAGGATGCTTATGGGTTTGATGAGGACACCCCTAAAGCCATGTGTGACAATCATGAAGATTTTTTAATCAAGGAGGAGCCTTGCTTCCTTGAAGAAGTTTTTCAATTAGATCCTTTTGAAGGAGTTTTTGAAGAGTCTTGTAAAGACTCATATGAAGCCATTCTTTGTAATGGATTATTATTTCTTGCAGAGGAAGGCCTGTATGTAGAAAACCAACAAGATGAAGAATGCTTCATGGAATATGTTGCTAAATTTTGTGATGAAAAGATAAGAAGAGGTGTGTATTCCTCAAGAGGACGAGGAGGAAGAAGAGGATTTGTTGTTGATAGAAGGCAAAGTGATAAAAAATATCTCATGGAGGAGATAAATGAAGAGTGTATTATGGATAATGCACCTAAAATTCTCATGGGAGAGAATAAAGAAGATAATAGGATCAACCAAAATTGTTGGCATGTTGATGGAGAAGCAATGTTCATGGAAGACCATTGTATTGAAAACCATTCACTTGGAATGGATGAGTGCTCTCTTGAAAGAGAAAATGAAGTTATGTGGGATGATTTCCCAAGTGTAGTACAGGAAGAAGAGATGAAGGGCATAAGTTTCATGCTCCATAATGAAGATTATCTCAAGGCTAAGATAATAAAAGGAAAAGAATATTTTGAGAAAGACTATCTCAAGGAGGAGATAGAAAATAGTGAGATAGTCATTAATGGACTTCATGATGTAATGGAGGCATCATCAAAGGATATTGAGAATTGTCTTGAAGAAGCAATTATGGATGATGATAACTCACTAGGAGTGACTATATTGTAGAAAGAGAGTTGTCTGGAAAAAGCAACAATGTATGATTGCTTGAATGATTGGTGTTTCAACACACCAACATGGATTGAACAAAGGAGGAGAACTCTTAGTGAAGAGTTGATGGTTGATCTTGAAGCAAAATACCCTAAAGGAGAACTTCTAAAAAATAGCTTTATGGGAAGCACCAAATCTACTCATACTAAAGGTAATGTTTTTATGATTAATGATTTGTTTTTTGTGAGAAGGAATGAAAAGAAAGGTGATTGTCTCATTGAGACAACTTTGATGAAGAGTCTTCTTGGAGAGAATACAGTGATGGAGAACTTGGGTCACATGGATCAAAATGATGTGTTCAAAATTCCTTGGGAGAAGGATTATTGTAAAGTTTTTTTTTGAGAGAATATTTGTGTGAGGAGCAACTTTATGTTGCATATGTAGTTGGTCATTATATGAGCATATTGTTGTGATTTTTTGTGTGAAAATATGTGAAATAATTGTATGGTATAATCATCTATGTGAGATGATTAATTTTAAATACTCATGTGGAGTATTGTTTAGTGTTGAATATGTAAAAGAAGATCAAAATGTGAGAGCATGGTTTAAAGACCATAATGATAAATATGTAAGAGAGTTTTTTCTGAAAATCACAAGAGGAGATAATTTTGTTGAAGGGGGAGATAATAAAAAAAAAAAGGCACTCAAGCATTTGTAGGAAATCCCACATAAAAAGTGGAAAGAGTGCCACCACAAGTATAATGCAAATTCTGATTTCTTGATTCAAGATTGGAGGAAACGTAAGAGAAATATTTTCTTCCAACTCTGTGATGCTTAAAGAACTCTTGCATGAGTGTCTTTAGCATCAAGGGGGACAATGTTGGAATATTTTCAACATTGCCTCCTTAGTCCTAAGTATTAATTCAGAGTATTTAGTTTTAGTTTAATGTTTTGATTTACATATTTCTTGTTAATTTGATTAGCATACGTTGAGGTTTTGGCTTGGTTGGTCAATGTTTGACCATAGTCCAAGATTAGCATGTTGTTAGGATAAGAACTATCTTTAAGTTAGTTTGTTGTAATAAGTTTAAGAGGATTTCTCTCAACTACCGTGTCTATTTTTAGTTCTTTGAAGAACTTTAAAACTATGTAATGCATTGTTGATCAATAGAACAATTTCACCATTGTTTCTCACTAGGTCATTCCATACATCTTGAGGATCATGTTCATGATTTATGATAAATTTTTGAAATGCTTCAGTAGTTTAGAGTTCATTTTAAGCCCTCGAAGTGTATTTTTGGAGTCACATTTGGAAATTTGTTGGGTTTCATAATTTCTAGGTGAGGTATTGAAGTAGACCCTGCTAATATAGTGGTTATCACTGACATGCTTCCTCCCTGCATCCTAACTAGGTTGTGTAGCTTGCAAGCTAGGATTCAATCTATTTATCAATTCATAGCTCAGTTAGTTGATAAGTGTCATCCCATTCTTAATATTCTTAAGAAATATGTGTTGCAATGGGATTCTAAGTTTTAAAAAGCTTTTGATGAGATCAAAAAGTATCTCACTCCCTCACTTGTCTTAGTGCTACTTAGACTAGATAAGAATTTTATACTTTACATAGCACACATAGCTCACACTTTGGAAGCCTCGTTGGGTCAATGTGAAGATCAAAATAAAGAGAAAGTCATTTACTATATTAGTAGAACCTTGGTCACCTATGAAACCTAGTACACCCCCTTAGAGAAGCTTTACCTTATTGTGGTATTTACTTCCTAGAAGATAAGACACTACATGCTCAACCATAAGACAATGGTGATTGCAAATATTGATCCTTTGCATTACTTAATGTCGAAGTCCCACCTTTCAATTTGATTTTCTAAGTGGTTTTTATCCCTTAGTGAGTTTGATGTAACCTTCATAGGTTAGAAGGCTATCAAGGGTTAGGTGATTGCTGATTAATTAACCTTCACTCCCCTAGAAGATGCCCATCCTTTGGTCATTGATTTTCTTGATGAGTGCTTTGGCATAGATGTTGAAGAGCCAAAATATTGGAATTTATTTTTTGATGGAGCTTGATGCATGAAGGGTGTTGATGGTAGAATTATTCTAGTTATCCCATAAAAATAACTCATCCCCTTGTCCTTCAAGATTTATTTCTCTTACACGAATAACATTGTAGAATATGAAGCTTTGATCCTTGGTCTTAGAGTATCCTTAGCCTTGAAGGTTAGTGTTTTTTCAGTCTTTGGTGACTCTCAACTTGTGGTGAATCAGATTAACGATGTTTATCAAACTTGGGATGACAAGCTAAAACCTTACAAAGATATTGTTACCAAGATTTTATTTTCATTCGATCGAGTGACCATATAGTCTATCCCTAGATCCTCTAACTACCATGTGGATTCCATATTCATTACTACATCCATGTTTCCTTTGAATTTGGAATATGATCAAGCATTGATTATTTTTAGGCAAATTTGGGAGCCCATGTTGCTCATTTTGAGCCTTGTTCTATTAGATGTTTTAACCATCAAAACTTCCACATCTTATTCATAGTATACCAACATCTTTAATTTACTTAAATATGGTTTGATTCTTGATGGTTTAGATCGTAATCAACTTAATATTTTGAACAAAAGAGCATGTCAATTCGTTATAATTGGTAATACTTTGTATCGATGTTCTTTTAAAGGCTTCATCTTGTGATGTCTTAAATATCATGAAGTCTAGCTAGCTCTTAGTGAAGCTCATGAAGAATCATGTGAAGGCCAATTTAGCAGCAATACCATTGGCAAGAAGCTCCTTCAGATGGGGTATTATTGATCTTCCATGGACAAATATGCATATGACTATGTTCGATGCTTGACAAGTGTCAACACCATGACAACCTTGTTCACGATCCTTCTCAAAACCTTCAATTTGTTTCTTTCCCTTGGACAAATTTCTATGTAGGGATTATACATTTTAGGGAATATTAACCCACCATTGTATGATGGTCACAAGTTTATTATAATAACAATAGAGTACTTTATTAAATGGATCGAATCCATACCCTTAGCCATGGTGACTGGAGCTTAGATCTCCAAGTTCATCTTTAACCAGATCCTTTTTAGGTTTAGAATTCCTTTAGTGATTGTTTTTTATAATGGCATTCCTTTCAATAACAAGTATATCCATAAAATTTGTGCTAAGTACAATTTTTAGTACAAGTGGTCAACTCCATATTACCCTAAGGGTAACAGGCAAGCTGAATCATCTAATACATTTTGATCAAGATCCTCAAGAAGTTGGTTAGTAATACTTATCGTGATTAGCATATCCAACTTTATCCAGCCCTATGGGCCTATCGTACTAATGTGTGAATGCCTATAGGTGCTTCTCTATACATCTTGGTCTATGGGACTAAGGTAGTTCTTTTGTTCGAGCTAGAGGTTCCTTAAATGCACATCTTACTGTAATATTCCTTATTTGATGATGAGTATCGCTTCAATCATTTACACTAATTGGAGCCACTAGATGAAAAGAGCATTCAAACCTTAGAGCACCTTCGATCCTATTAGAATAGGCTCAAGTGATCTTATTCCATGAGAATTCACAATAATTCTTTTGAGGTTGGGGATCTTACCCTCAAGGAAAACTAGAAGAGCACCAATGCTCAATCCAATATTAAAGGTAAATTTTAGCCCAATTGGTTAGGCCCTTTTATCATAATAGCCACGTTTAGTTCAAGAGCCTATCATTTAGCTTTTTTAGATGGTAAAGAACTTAAGGAACCAATGAACATAATGTATCTAAAGAGATACAATGCATAACTTGGAACTCTAAATTTTAATATTGCATTTATATTAGTTTATATATTACATCTAATTTGATTGTTTATACTACATTTGGTTGACATTTTTTTTGCTTTACATTTTGCTTGTCATATCATTGCATTATTAGTTGATCATATTTGCATGACTACTTGATCATATATATTTTTGGGAACTTCATGAGGATGGCAAGTGATAAAACCTAGTTAGGTTTTAGCTCACATGCATTACACTCATACTAGTGTTAGTCTTACAATGACACTGAGAGGGGGGGGGGTGAATTAGTGTTGCTCTTTAAACTTGAATTTACAGCTCTTAAACCTACAATAATTAAAACTTATTACTATATACAGCTAGTATAACAAAAGAGCATCACACAACATAAGATTTAACGAGGTTCACCAATGTGGCTACTCCTCAAAAATTGATTGCTTGGACTACCATCCAAATTTAGCCTTTTTAAAGCACCACCTTTACAATCAATTTACTAGCACCCTACTAGAAGGAGAACCAACCCCTGATGCCAAGCATCAACTTGGACTTCAATTTTGAATCTATAAGTTTAACAGTAAGATGCCTTTGCTTTTGTAAGACCCTGACTGGTCTTTTTCACCTTTGCATTCTCTGCACACTCTGCTTTCTCTACGTAATCACTTCGCACACTTTACTTCGTTACAGTCGAACTTCACGATTGTCTTCTCCCGTTTGTTCACTCTACTCTCTTTGCAAATTTTGCACTTAGCATGATTCGATATGACTTGCTCTCTATGCTCAACGACCGTATTTCCCTCATTTTGACTCTACACATAATTCTCCAAAACCTTCCTTTTATAGCAATATTTTTATGATCAAAACCCTAATCTTAGTCGGCTATAAAACCTAATCTTAGTTGGCTTTCAGAACAACTGTAAACCCTAATTTTAGTCGACTGTCATCGGTCTTTGTCGGCTTCAACTGCAACAATATCGTGACACTTTTTCTTTCTCTATCTTTCTCCTTGCTTTGGCCTACAAAAATACATGTTGTGATATCACGACACTTATTCTTTCTCTCTCTTTCTCTTTGCATTAGATCGCGAAAATACTACATGTCGCGATATCATGACACTTTTTCTCCTTGTGCTTTCTCTTTGCTTCGGCCCCCGAAAATACATGTCGTGATATCGTGACACTTTTTCTTCTTGCTTTTTCTCTTAGCTACGGCCCGAAAAAATACATGTCACGATATCGTGACACTTTTTCTCATTGCTATTTCTATTAGTTTTGGCCCCCGAAAATACATGTCACGATATTGCGACACTTTTTCTTCTTGCTTTTTCTCTTAGCTTCGACCCGCAAAAAAACATGTCGCGATATCGCGACACTTTTTCTCCTTGCATTTTCTCTTCTCTTCTGGCCACAAAAATGCAACATGTCGCGATATCGCGACACTTTTTCTCCTTGCATTTTCTCTCTCCTATTTTAGTCACGAAAATGTGACATGTCACGAAATCGTGACACTTTTCCAACTTACTTTCTCTCTCCTATTTTAGTCGCAAAAATGCGACATGTCACAAAATCATGACACTTTTCCAACTTACTTTCTCTCTCCTATTTTAGTCGTGAAAATGCGACATGTCGCAAAATCGTGACACTTTTCCAACTTGTTCTCTTTCTTCGAACTTGTCACGAAATCATGACATTTTTTCTTGCTTTCTCTTTCTCTTCCAACATGTCGCAAAATCATGATAGTTTTTCCACTTGCCTTTTTCTCTTCCAACATGTCGTGAAATCGTGACAATTTTTCCTGCTTTTTCTCTCTCTTCCAACATGTCGTAAAATCGTGACAGTTTTTCTACTTGCCTTTTTCTCTTCCAACATGTCGCGAAATCGTGACAGTTTTTCCTACTTTTTCTCTCTCTTCCAACATGTCGCGAAATCACGATAGTTTTTCCACTTGTCTTTTTCTCTTCCAACATGTCGTGAAATCGTGACAGTTTTTCTTGCTTTTTCTCTCTCTTCCAACATGTCACGAAATCACGATAGTTTTTCTTGCCTATTGTATATGTCGCGATATCGTGACACTTTTCTTACTTGTCTTTTTCTTTGATCTTTTGCATATGGGCCACTTCGGTCTTCTTGGAAAATTATTGTACATACTCTGAATAACCTTTGAACTCTTGTATTTTTTATTTGAATAGCTTTTGAACTTCTTGTCCACTGCATCAACAGATCTATCTGACTGTGTTGACAACAATGACAATACTGTTGCTGCACCTTGCTCAACAATCTCCCCCTTTGGAATTGTTGGCAACACATGTGCAACTTCCTATAACTCTTCTCCCCCTTTGACAATAATACCAAAGGGCTACTGCAGACTCCCCACGAGTCCATGCACAACATTCTCAGGCAAAATTTATTACACTTATCAAAAATCATGAACATGAGCAAAAAGATAATAAAATACTTAAATGCTCCCCCTGAGAATGTGATCCCTGAAGCTAGTCAATTCTTGGGAAGTGTGACCACTCCCAATTTATTGTGAAGGTACTCAAAAACATCCTTTGGCAAAGGTTTTGTGAAGATATCTACTACTTTCTCTGTAGTTGGAACAAAATCCAACTTAACCTCACCTTCCACAACTTTCTCCTTCAAAAAGTGATACCTGATAGCAATGTGTTTTGTGTGTGAATGCATAACCGGATTCTTGGAGATGTTAATGGCACTGGTGTTATCACACTTAACTGATATTGGCTCATTGAAGCTAATACCAAGATATTTTAGGGTTTGTTTCATCCATAATACCTATGTACAACATGTTGTCACTGCAATATATTTTGCCTCTACTGTCAATAAAGAAACTGACTCTTGTTTCTTACTATGCCACGCAACCAACCTGTCTCCAAGATAGAATGCACCTCCATTGGTACCCTTTCTGTCATCTACACATCCTACCCAATCTACATCTAAATACGCAATAAGGGTGAAGTCCTTACCTTTCGAATACCATAACCCATACTCCATAGTACCCTTGAGGTATCGAAGAATCCTCTTTATTGCTGTCACATGAGTCTCCTTGGGATTAGCCTGAAATCCTACTACCATGCATACCACCTGCAAAATATCTGGTCTAGTAGCTGTCAGGTACAGTAAACTCCCAATCATAGATCTATACATGGTTTGATCAACGGGTGGAGATTTTTCATCCTTGCTCAACTTGCAACCTATCGTCATGGGAGTGCTAACTGGCTTATAGTCCTCCATTGTCAACTTTTTTAACATCTCTTTCACATATATAACTTGAGATATAAATATACCCTTCTTATTTTGATTAACTTGCAACCCGAGGAAATACGAAAGTTCACCAATCATTGACATTTCGAAGTCTTTCTGCATCTTATTTGCTAAATATTTACATGACTCATCTTTGCTGCTGCCAAATATGATATCATCTACGTAAACAACAAGAACAATAAGATGCCCATTTTCTATTTTGACATACAAATTACTATCCACCATACATTTCTTAAATCCTTGTTGAGTGAGATAGTTGTCTAGCCTTGCGTACCATGCTCGGGGTGCCTATTTTAAGCCATATAATGCTTTCTTCAACTTGCAAACCAAGTTGGGATCATTACCAAGTTCGAAACCATTTGGTTGCTCAATATAAACTTCTTCTTCAAGTTTCCCATTCAAGAATGTTGATTTCACATCCATTTGATAAACTTTGAAATTCTTGTAGATTGCTAAAGCCAGAAACATTCTAATTGCCTCTAGTCTAGCTATAGGTGCAAAAGTTTCCTCAAATTCAATGCCTTCAACTTATGCATAACCCTTACATACCAATATTTCTTTATTTTTGACTACCTATCCATCTTCATTCAATTTATTTCGAAAAATCCATTTAGTCCTGATTATATTTTTATTTGTAGCTCTAGGTACTAACTCCTAAGTTTTGTTTTTCTTGGTCTGATCTAATTCTTCATTTATTACCTTCATCCAACTTTCATCTTTACTTGCGTCAGCAAAATTTCTGGGCTCAATTTTGGATAATAGAGAGTAGTTTCTTACTACTCTTCTTCTTGTCTGAACACCAAATTTTGGGGTCTCCAATTATTTGCTCTCTAGGATTATTATTTTGTCAGGTGCCTGTTTTGAATTTCTTATTTTCTTCCACTTCTGAATCACAACTTAAATCATCTGAGTCAATTTTTTGTATCTTTTCCGTTTTGTTTTTCTCATCTCCTTCAATAACCTCTTCATAAATTGGGTAGTTCGTTTCATACCTAATTACTCGTTCTCTACCTTCATCAAATTTAACATCGGCACTGTCCAAAATTTTCTTTAGCCTCTTGTTGTAGCATTTGTAAGCTTTGCTTTTTGATGAATAACCAACAAAAATACCTTCATCCGCTCTATCTTCAAACTTACCAAGATCATCTTCAGTTCTTTTGATGTAGCACTTGCTGCCAAAAACTTAGAGGTATTTTGCTGTTGCCCTTTTACCAAACCATAACTCATAAGGAGTTTTGCTTTCATGTGTTCTCAGCATGTACCTATTTTGGATATACATCGTAGTATGGACTGCTTCTTTCCAAAATATTTCTGCTACTCTGCTTTCATCCAACATAGTCCATGCCATTTCCTGCACTGTCCTATTCTTTCTTTCTACGACTCCATTCTGCTGAGGTGTCCTAGCTACTAAAAACTATCTCCTAATACCGTATTTTTTATAGTACTCTGTAAACTCCTCTAAAATGAATTCTCCTCCTCTATCTGATCTTAAACATTTGATCATCTTTCCAGTTTCATTCTCAACCTAGTTTTTGAAAATCTTGAACATGATAAGAGCTTCTGATTTATGCTTCAAGAAAAATATCCATGTCATTCTGGAATAGTCATCAATGCACAACATAAAATATTTGTCACCATTTATGCTTTGTGTTCTCATGGGTCCACATAAATCAATGTGTATTAGTTCCAAAGGTTTGCTTGTGTAGAAATCCTTTGTTTTGAATGTGACTCTAGTTTGCTTCCCCTTTTGGCATGAAGCACAAATGTTGTTTGCAGGTTTGCTGATGGTGGGAATATCTCTCACTACCCTTTTTGAGCTGATTTTTACTAGATTATCAAAACAAATATGACCAAGTCTCTTATGCCACAACCAATTTTCTTCTTCCTGTCTAATAAAACAAGCTCCTTTTGAAGTCTCTGAGAGCATGTACAGGTTGCCAGATGTCCTTGATCCAGTTGCTATCAATTTTCCACTGTTTATTTTTCTGACTTCACAACCCTACTTCTTAAAAACTACTTCATGATCTTTATCACAAATCTGACTTACGCACAACAAGTTATGTTTCAAACCATCCACAAACAAGACTTCTTCTGACTTAGTTTTTCTGTCACTAAATCTAACTGAATCTTTGCCAATTATCTTAGCTCCATCATTATTTCCAAATTTTACTGAGCCACCTTCATATTTTTGTAACTTTTCAAATTTATGTTTGTCACCTGTCATATGACTGGAGCATCCACTATCAAGTATCCATGGTACATATTTATTATGTGCTTTAAATGTTGTTTGTATGATTAAGGATTCATTTTCTTCCTTAAGTCGCTCTTTTTCTTTCCACTCCATTTTGATAGTAGTTTTGGGCTCTTGTTTTGCCTTTCCATTATCACTAGCTTGTGTATGTTTTTTGGGAAGTTTTCTATTTTGTCTCATCCTATTTGGTTGAAATTTTCTTCCCTAAAACTAATTTGATGCAAATGTACTTCTACAGTTTCTTGCAATGTGCCCAAAATTATGACAGTTATAACATTCTACTGTATAATTCATCGGAGGAGAAAAAACATTTCTACTGATGAAATTCTTTGGTCTTACATTATATTTTTAGTCTGATATTTTATGTCCATAGCCATTGCATTTAAAACAAAAACCAGAAAAGGGATAATTGAACCTGGGTGATGGTCTTTTCCATATTATCGTAGGAGCCATAGGTCTTCTTCTTTGATATGTGACATTGGTGAATCCATCATTGTCAATTCTCCTTTCGTGCCAAGCATTATTGCTTTCTTTTGCATGAGATGTTTTTCCTTGATCAACCTTTTTCTTATTTTCATTCTTTATGGATTCTACATTTCTGGCCTTTGATCCATTTGATGATTCTCCTTCGATGAAACCCAGACCAAATTTGATGTCTGTAGGCCTATGGTCATCTATAATCTTATCTAGCTTCATAGAAATTTCTTCGCGTTTGTGATAGCAACTAATTTTGTGATTCATCTCTTCTATCTGCATCCGTAAACCAAAATTCTCTTCTTCTAGTTTGCAACAATAATCTATTTTCATGGTAATTTGTACTTTGAGATCTTCAGATATTTTCTTGTATTCTTCTGTCTGTACTTTCAGATTGGTTATGATTTCATTTGCATCCTCAAGCCTTTTTGAAATTTTCTTATTCTTTTTTCTTTCTATCTTCAATTCATCCAGAGCTGCAATTAGTTCCTCTTCCAAATTTACTTCTGCATCAATTTCTTCTTCATCACATTCTTCAGAGTTCACTCCTTTTTCTGATTTTACTTCTTCAAATGCCATGAGAAGAGCTTCATCTTTTTCCTCTTTAGAATCCTCATCGGAGCTATCTTCTGTTGAACTGGCTTTCCTAGAGATGAAACTTTTCTTCTTGAAGTTGCCTTTTCTGAAATTTTTTTTCTTCTTCTAGTCACTTCTTTCTTGGTGTGATCCTTCATCATTTTGTTTCTTCTCATTAAGTGGACATTTATTTGAAATATGCCCAACGCCTCCACAGTTGAAACATTTAAAGGGTAGCTTCCCTCTGTATTTTCCTTTTTTCCTTTTTAGTTTTCTAAAAAAGTTTGCTTCCATTTCATCTTATGTCTCTTCTTCCTCGGAATATTGTTTTGCATTTTTATTTTTAAGGGCTTTACAATCTGCTTCTCTCTCTGTGGGTTTAGATCTTCCTATCCTCATCTCATATGTAGTCAAAGAACCATACATCTCATCTATACTAAAATAATTTAGATATTTAGCTTCTTCTATCATTGAGACTTTAGAATCGAACCTTTGAGAAAGAGATATTAATACCTTTTTCACGATGGCAAAGTCTTCGATATCCTCACCGAGTCCTCTGATTGCATTAATGATTCCATTAACTCTCAGCATATATACCTCAATGTTTTCATCGTCATTCATCTTTATGCTTCGAACTGAGCTCGATGCACCTATAACTTGGCCTCCTTGACCTTATCGTCTCCTTCATGAATACTTCTCAGTTTGTCCCATATTTATTTTGCCATTTTATAGCTCATGATCTTTACTAGTTCACTGTCTGCTAATCCGCACATGATAGCATCTTTTGCTTTTGAGTTATTTTCAAACAGTTTCTTTTCGTCAGCCTCTTCTGGAGGAGTGATGGGTATTGTGTATCCACTAACTACTGAATCCCATATGCCATATCCCAAAGCACAAATATGTGTCTACATACTGATTCTCTAGAATGCGTAATTAGATCCGTTAAACAATGGTGCTTTATTTGATGAGAAGCCTTCACCACCTGCCATAGTGTTACTTCCAAGATCACCCTAGCTGGTTAATCTTGTACATGAACTTAGCTCTAATACCAATTGTTAGTCTTACAATGACACTGAGAGGGGGGATGAATCAATGTAGCTCTTTAAACTTGAATTTACAACTCTTAAATCTACAGTAATTAAAACTTATTACTAGATACAGCTAGTATAACAAAAGAGCATCACACAACACAAGATTTAATGAGGTTCACCAATGTGGCTACTCCTCAAAAATTGATTGCTTGGACTACCATCCAAATCCAGCCTTTTCAAAGCACCAAATTTACAATCAATTTAACAGCACCCTACTGGAAGGAGCACCAACCCCTGATGCCAAGCATCAACTTGGACTTCAATTCTGAATCTATAAGTTTGATAGTAAGAAACCTTTGCTTTTGTAAGACCCTAACTGGTATTTTTCACCTTTGCATTCTCTATGCACTTTGCTTTCTCTACGCAATCACTTCGCACACTTTTCTTTGTTACAGTCGAACTTCACGATCGTCTTCTCCCTTTTGTGCACTCTACTCTCTTTGAAAATTTTTCACTTAGCACGATTGGATACGACTTGCTCTCTATGCTCAACGACCGTATTTCCCTCGCTTTGACTCTACACACAATTCTCCAAAACCCTCCTTTTATAGCAATATTTTTATGATCAAAATCCTAATCTTAGTCGACTGTAAAACCTAATCTTAGTCGGATTTTAGAACAACTGTAAACCCTAATTTTAGTTGGTTTTCATCGGTCTTCGTTGACTTTAACTGCACCTGTAACTCTTTCATTGTTGTTGCTACGAAAATACATGTCGCGATATCGTGACACTTTTTCTTTCTCTGTCTTTCTCCTTGCTTTGGCTCGTGAAAATACATGTCGTGATATCATGACACTTTTTCTTTCTCTCTCTTTCTCTTTGCATCAGACCATGAAAATGCTACATGTCATGATATCATGATACTTTTTCTCCTTGCGCTTTCTCTTTGCTTCGGCCCCCGAAAATACATGTGATATCGCGACACTTTTTCTTCTTGCTTTTTCTCTTAGCTTCGGCCCATGAAAATACAACATGTCACGATATCGCGACACTTTTTCTCCTTTCTCTTTCTCTTAGCTTTGGCCCCCAAAAATACAACATGTCGCTATATCGTGACACTTTTTCTTCTTACTTTTTCTCTTAGCTTCAGCCCATGAAAATACAACATGTCGCGATATCACGACACTTTTTCTCCTTGCATTTTCTCTTCTCTTCTAGCCGCGAAAATGCAACATGTCACGATATCGCGACACTTTTTCTCCTTGCATTTTCTCTCTCCTATTTTAGTCACGAAAATGCGACATGTCATGAAATCGTGACACTTTTCCAACTTACTTTCTCTCTCCTATTTTAGTCGCGAAAATGTGACATGTCGCAAAATCACGACACTTTTCCAACTTGTTCTCTTTCTTCGAACTTATCACGAAATCACGACACTTTTTCCTACTTTCTCTTTCTCTTCCAACATGTCGCGATTTCGTGACAGTTTTTCCACTTGCCTTTTTCTCTTCCAACATGTCGCAAAATTGCGATAGTTTTTTCTGCTTTTTCTCTCTCTTCCAACATGTCGCGAAATCACGACAGTTTTTCCACTTGCCTTTTTCTCTTCCAACATGTCACGAAATCATGATAGTTTTTCTTGTTTTTTCTCTCTCTTCCAACATGTCGTGAAATCATGACCATTTTTCCACTTGTCTTTTTCTCTTCTAACATATCACGAAATTGTGACAGTTTTTCTTGCCTGCTGTATATGTGGTGATATCGCGACACTTTTCTTACTTGTCTTTTTCTTTGATCTTTTGCATATGTGCCACTTCGGTCTTCTTGGAAAATCACTATACATACTTTGAATAATCTTTGAACTCTTGTCTTTTGCATTTTAATAGCTTTTGAACTTCCTGTCCACTACATCAACAGATCTATTTGATTGTGTTGACAACAATGACAATACTATTGCTGCACCTTGCTCAACAACTAGGGCTCTGATGCCTACTAAATACCCAACCTAGGGCTCATATCCACACATTTTCATATTTGCATTTTTTTCATCTCTTCTTATTCTATTTCTTATATTATATTCCTTGATCTTGAAAGATTAAAATGATCATCAAAATTCTCTCCAAGTCAAGGGATATAGTTCTTCTTCTGTATGTCCTTTTTCCTTGAAAGTCTTAATCATTTCTTATCCTCCCCAAGACAAAGGATGTATGTTCCTTCTTCCCTCTACTTTTACTTTTACTCATACCCACTCCTTGATTTTTCACCTATTATGAAGTTCTCATGGGATAGGATAGATATTGCATGGATATCATTTATGGTATTCATAGGCCAATGACTATCTTATGCACACCTCTTAGCACTTAAAATTTTATTAAGGATGCATATACACAATATCTTTCATTTATTGCTTCCCTATTTCTTTTATCTTTTTCTTCTAACACACACACACACTCATACTTCTTTGTTGTGCTTCACTTTGCTTATTCATATTTTTCACACACCACATTAGATAGTACTCTTTTTGGAAAATCAATCACATATCTTCATCCAATACAGGATAAGCTTCATGGACACACACAAGGGGTAGCCTCCATCTCAATTATTTTTTAGCATACATCCTAGTAGGTACCTCTTCATCTCTGGCCATTAGCGAATGCTACACCCATGGTGGGTATCACTCCACATTCGACCATCTTCATACCCTTACAGTATGGCTTCTTGGCCATAAGAGAGGGGCAACCTCCATTCGGTCATTTATGAGCATACATACTTATAGGGTTTTGCTCCTATTTTCTTTTCTCTTTGTCTTTCCTTTGTTGACCTTCTAGATCTTTACTTCTTCACCTATTTATTCTCATTCTATTTTGTGTCTTCTTTTCCTTTCTTTTCTTCCCTTCATCCATGCATTTTTATTTGTATCCATTTTAGATTGCATAGTATTAGTTATATTCACTCATGCATTTCATTTAGTTAGGTTTATTGTGTATTGCATTTGTTATGTTTGTGGTCATCATAGAAAAAAAATAAGCAATAATACAATTCAAATATAATCTAAAGTTGGGTCTTTCTCTTCTCGCATGGTGAAAATAAGTTCATTTTCACCCTCCCTCTTCTTCCACCCCTCCTTTTCTCTCTTTTGTTTTTGCTTTTTGCATTGTCTCCCTCTGTTTGCTCTCTTTATTTTATGTTAGCCTTTTCAAGTTTTCCCAAGAATATTGCATTCCTTTTGAAACTCAAGGTGGCATCTTGGCCTAAGAGGTATTAAAGTCCCTAATGCCTCATTTTGCATATAAATAAATTAAGTGTCTGAAATGGCACCATTTTTGCACCACCTCTTTCTTCTAAACCAACTACCTCTTCTTGTTTTTTCTATCTCTCTTTCATAGGTGTCCATATATTTCTTTAACACATTTATTAGGCCATAAATGCATCAAAGAGGGGGTAAAATGTAGACATGGAAAATTTATCCACCCAAGTGAGTCATTATTCGTACAACCCTTGGGAGGAACCTCAAACTTTTCCAAGCATAAGTTTGGGTCTCCTCCCCTCTTGTTCCTCTTATTTTTCCTAGTTTTGCATAAATCATTGTCGATCCTTACGAGACACAATTTTGGTAATTTAGGGTTTTCTCTTTAAAAAACCCTATTTTTTGGGCCAATTTTCAAGACATGGACCCTCCCTTAGGTCTCCTCACTCTTTTTCCATCCAAACCTCTTATAAATAGATGGTTTGGATCCTCTTTTTTACCTCAATAAATTTAACTAGAAGTATAAAGAAGTATTTTTTGAGATTCTAAGAAGTGTGATTTTAAGTGCTCTTTATTTTGGCAAGCAAATATTCTAACAAGATCAAGTGTTCTTTGGTGTTCTATTATTGCTCCAATGTTGATTTATTGCTCTTGCTAGACAAGTGATGGAGCCTTGAGGGGGAGTCTACCATTTTTATGGAGGACTTCATCCTTTTGTCTATTATTTTGTTACCACCAGGTTTATTCTTCCATTTTGTTACTTCTAAAATCATTTATTCAATATTTTGTATTGAAATTTGCATTCATTTATCATTTTTGCACTTCTGTCCTCAAATCATAGTTACTGCTTACAGGGTATGATTTTATTTTTTCCAAGTTTGGGTGCAATATTTCACTCCCAAACCCTCATTTTCACTTGCATGTTTCATTTAGGCCATAGCAATGTTATCTACATTATATTTTTTGTATTGTTTCATTTCATTGCATCTTGTCTTATTTGTTTCCAAAAAGATTCAAAAATTGCTTTTGTTTTCAAATGGTTAGCTAAAAGGACCAATGGGATTTTACTGTTGTGCCTCCAAGATCAGTATTACAGTGCCCTAATAAGGCCCCCACTGATCAAATTTTATAGGGTTTTGTGAAACTATTTAACAGGTTTTCAAGTTGTTTGGATATTCTAGACACAAATAAAAGTTGAGGTCAACCGTTGGATCAAATAAGTGTTTGAAGTTAATCTCTTAGGTTTGTTGTTTTATTTATGCCTATTTATGTTCAAAACTTATATCTTAAATAAAAGAGAAAATATTTTGATCATATTTTAGGCATTTGAAAGAAAAAAAAGCATATAGTTTGCATTTTAGGGTTAATTTTGTTTGTGCATTATCTTGATAAAAGTAAAAAGGGTCTATTTTTCAAGTTAGAATTTAGTCATGATTGAAAATAGAGAATCATTCTAGGGTTAGTTTTTTATTTCTTGCATTGATTGTTTGTCTTGCATTGTCCTTTCATTTCTGAGCTTAAATTGTAGAAAGGCTAAACATAAGTGATTGCTTTAATATATACATCAAACATCTCCACTCCAGACTTGGAGTGAGTACTTAAATTATTCCTAGTGAAACCTTCAAGCCCTAAGCCCCTGAGTGTAGAGAATATAACACACCCCCATGATCACCTTAGCTCCCAATAAATCTAGTTTATAATCATATGCAGCAGGGCAATTTTCCCCCTCTACAATTATATTTAGTATTTTATGGTTTTCACCTCACTTGATAAAGTTATTATTTGTGACATTTAAAGTTTTATTAGATTGTGATCATGTGAACCTTGGAATTTGCCTATATTTTTGGCTTGTACTAATTGTTGGTTGGAGGTTGCTTATATTTATATCTTAGGTAAATATCATCTTGAAGTTTGCCTAAGCTTTAATCATGGCTAGAGCAAAGTGTTAGAGTTAGAGTATATTACATAATTTGGTTCAAGTAAATGTACCACCTTTGATACATTGTTAGATTAGGAGATTACTTTAGGGGGAATTTAGCTAGTTACTTCAAGAAATGTAATAAATGTACAAGTATCAATGTGCAAGGTGTCCCCTTGTATAGCTAGGTAGAGTGTTTGCTAAGGAATCTATCTTCCTATATAAAGGGACTCATAGAGATATATCAAGATAATCAAGTCCATTGTACTAGACAGTACTAGATAGTAGTAGAACTATTGTATGGAGTATAATGTAGTTCTTTAGATTATATTAATGGAGTGACCATTACCTCCATACTACATTGTATTTTTATCACTTTCTATTTATAGTATATTTCAATCATATTGTAGAATTACTTTAGGACCTATGATAGATCTCTCCCATTGCATATATACTCAAAATACAACAATGGTATTAGAGCCATGGTAAATCAAGATAGGAATAGGGAGAGTCACAAGTGAGGACTGAAATAAATCTCAGTTATAGAAATTCTAAGATTACATCTGGCTAGAGTCCTTTCACAATTGTAGTAAAACTTGTGAAGACTAGGACTCAAAATTCATTCCACTAATTTGATAGATCAACTAGTGAATACTAATGATCTCAAGAGATCTAGATATTTTCATGCTAACTATTATCTAAAGTTCTTTATTGTAGAAAAATAGATATTGCATAAGAGACTCCAAGAGTAGAGTCTTGGTGAAATTTGGAGATTGGAGATCTCCATTGTTAGATTTAAAAAACTTCACACTATAAAAGGCCATAAAAGCCTTTATCCAAAATAAAAAGTCCATATAATCCTTGATCCAAAATAAATCCCATAGAAGCCTTGATCTATAAGAAGTCCATAGAAGCCTTGATCCAAAAGAAAGTCCATAGAAGCCTTGATCCAAAATTATAAATTCTCATTTCAATTTCTAACTTGTTGTAGGGAAGAGGAGATTTAAGAAAAGGTTGGAAAGCTTCCTACAAAAGATCTAGGAATAATATCTTCTTAGAATCATTTCAGCACTTGCAGCAACAAGGAGAAGAATAAATATTTCAAAGACCTTAACAAAAAGTGTCTCATTACAAGAGCTACAAATCCTGCAGATTGTAGAAGTAAAGAAAAGGTAACAATAGCCTTATAGCAAACTCAAGGAAGAAGAGACTCTAGAAGATGAGTTAAGGAGGAGATAGGATATTAGTAATCTCCATTCGAGATCAATACCTGTAGAGTTCAGAAGTAGAAAATGCCACAAAAGCCTTAATTATGAAGAAAACTTTAAAGAAGAATTTCTAATTTAGAAGAAGAGTTCCTGATTCATAAGAAGACTCTAGAGATGAATTCCTAATTATAAAGAAGAGTTCCTAATTTAGAAGATGACTCTGTATAAGAGTTCATAAAGAAGACTCCAAAGAAGAGTCCATGAAATAGGATATTGGTGATCTCCATTAAAGCCTACAAATTGCAAAGAAAAAAAGCATCAACAAGGTCCCATTCTAGAATTTGGAAGTAGTATATTTTAGATATCCGAGAAGAATATATCATCACTAACACTAGTATAAGGTTGAATAAAATGTCTCAGTTGGAATACTAGAGAAGTTGCAAGATAGATAACCTTGGATAGGTCTCAAGAAAAAAATAAGGCTTGGAGAGCCTTATTGTAAAGCTCGTAGAAGCATCATCAAAAGAGTTCCTAGGTGAAATCATTGGAGAAATTCGCTACCAAGGATAAGCTCCTAATCGTGAAGAACTTGGGATAATTATCACCATTCGACAACAAGTCCAAGAGAATAATAATTCAGCAAAGAGTGTCAAATCCTAAAGAAGAATCCAGTGAAGACCTTAAGACATTCAAAATCTTGAGAAGATCCTGTTTGAAGTTAGAATTCAACAAGAATATTGAAGGAAGATTCAGATAAAAGAAGCCTACCAAATCCAAAATATTTGGAGATTACCTCTCATAGCAAGAAGGCACAATTCATAGATAAGAATTCTATGAATCTATAGTAGAAGATCGAAGATCACTAGAAGGATAAAGCCACAAACCCCTAGGCTCAAGATAGAAGTTCAAGACCACAATTTAGTGGGGCAAGAAGTTATTCAAGATAGCCAACAAGACGCTGCAAATTCATCCATTACAAGGCGACAACTTGGTGAATCAAAACACCAAGATCTACATCATCTACATAAGTTATTAAAGGTTAAGCAACTTGGGTGCAATTATTTGAACTTTAAATTAAGGGTTATTATCAAATTTCACTAAGCACCATAGTTATATTATATTTGTAAGAAAAATGGGTTATGTTATAGTCTTCGATAAAGTGCAAAAAGGAGAATTCATTTTAAAATATATTTGCACATTAAAATGGGATTTTGATCTTTTTTGAAAGAAATAAAATTATCACCTACCTATTATCTATCTACAAATTAAGAAGACTACATCCTACAATATTGATTGTAGTGAAAATTGCAAAATATTTATTAAAGGGCTCATTACATATTTCTCTTAAAAGTTGTAGAGAATATTAAGTGCATTTGAAATTATTTTGAGAGTTAATTTACAAAAGCAATAAGGTGAAATTATTGTTACCATTAAAGTGCATTATTAATCCATTATCACTATACTAGTTGATATTTAACTAGTTAATCTCAAAAGGGATTGTTTGTGTTTGTTAATTGTTAAATATCAAGGGCACAAAACCAGTATATTATCAAAGTGTCTAGAGACACTATTTGGGCACAAAACCTGCAGTGTTTTGTGGCCAAAAAAATCCACCAAAATTATTTCATATTTGAAGAGAAATAATTAGTCTCAATAAACTAAATTAGAAAATAAGTAATAACAAAATCAAAAGAAGAAAATCACATATTCACACATTACACAATATTTATCTTGGAAACCCTCAACCGGGAAAAACCAACATAATATTATCTTATTATTGCATTAACTTGATCATCTCCAATACAACAATATTCTCCTTTTATTATATCTCAAACCCTAATGCAAGTGGGATATATATAACAAAGGCACATGCACAAATTTTTACAATATCATGGGTGAAAAAGCGTGGGTTCAAATATAGTAACTTGTGTCTAAAAATAACTTTAAAAACCCTACATATTTTAGTCTAAACCCCGATGAGTATAGGTACAGAGTGTCCAATACCTTTTAGTGTTAACCCCACCAGAATAACATGTAAAATATTCAACATATTTCCAACATTCTCCTACTTGTTGAATACTTTCCATAGGGGATAACAACTGCCATTGTCAACTATCAAGGGAAACCATACCCATAGATCTTCTACACCAAGAAACTTTTTGAGCAGGTACAACCTTTGTTAATGAATCAATAGTATTATTATCTGTATCAACTTTCTCCAATATCACTTGGTTCTCTTCAACCATATCTCTCACAAAATGGTACTTTATATCCATATGTTTTTATCGATCATGAAAATCATGATTTTTTGCTAGAAATATTGCACTCTAACTGTCACTATTAATTTTCACAGCCTTCTGTTTAATACCAACTGTTGAACACAACCTTTGTAGCCACACTGCTTCTTTACTGGCATGATTTGCTTCAATATACTCTGCTTTTGTAATGGATAAAGAAATAACTAATTTATTTTTACTCATCCAACTTACTGCCCCTCCAAAAAACCTAAACACATAAGCACTCATGGATCTTCTCTTATGAAGATCGCTACCCAGTCAACATCCATAAACCCTTATAGATTTACAATATCATTGTCTCCAGATTTTCCTTCATAACAGTAGCATAATTTGTAGTTCCACTCAAGTATCTAAAGATCCTTTTCACAATAGTCTAATGTTCCTTTAACACTAGTACTATAATCCATAAATATGCATTTTTTAGATTTATAGTCTAGCTTAGTCCTTTTCTCTTTTGGGACATACATATAAGCATCACAACCAAAAATCCTTATATGTCTTAGAGAGGCTTTCTTACTATTCCATACTTCCTATGGAGTCTTGTCCACTAAAGTTGAGGTAGGAGATCTATTGATGAGATAACAAGCTATTAATACAACTTTTGCCCAGAATTTCTTTTCTAACCCTTCACCACTTAACATGCTTCTAGCCTTATCCATAAATATCCTGTTCATTCATTCTGAAACCCCATTATGTTGTGGAGTATATGAAGTTTTTCTCTTCCTTTCTATTCCACAATCCTTGCAAAAATGCTCAAATTAATTAGAGCAATACTCACTACCATTAACAAGAACCTTAAACTCTTTAAATTTATTAAAAACCTCACATTTTTTTGTAGAAAATATACCCAATTTTTCCCTAAGAATTTATCTATAAATGTAACAAAATAGATAGATTTACCTAACGATGGTACTTTTGCAAGTCCAAACACATAATTGTAAACTAGATTTAGAATTTCTTCAGACATTGTAGCACTACTTGGAAACTTGATTCTAGTTTGTTTCCCAAAAACACAGTGCTCACAAAAATTAAAATTTAATGGGCAATTAGAAATTCTTTCAACCATACCTTTAATTTTTAATGTTTGAATTTATTTCTCACCAATATACCCCATGCGTTGATGCCACAATATTATCTTTGTTGTAGGAATACTCAAAGCTATTTATGTCGTATTATTTTCCTATACCACTGAAGAGTTATTTTAATTAATACTTACAGTGCTAACCTCAAGTATGAACAAAGTTCCTGTGCAAACTCCTTTTTCCAACACCAAAGATCCATGAACCATATTGCATCTATCCTTATTGAATACCACATTCAAACCTGCATCATTCATCTTACTCATGGATATTAGATTCATTGCTAAACCTAGAATATACAACACACCCAGAAGAGTTTTAATTCTTCCATCTTTTAGCATCAGTTTCACTCTTCCTCGACCTATTATTTTATATGTTGAATTATCTTCCAAAAAGACTTTACCTCCATCTATCTTTTCATAATCATAGAACCCCTCCCTATGAGGAGTCATATGAAAAGAAGAACTTGAATCAATCAACCATGAGTCATTGCATTCACTTGATCATATTGTAGCTAATAATAAGTCCCCTAAATCTTCATTTTTGGTCTTTGTTTCTGTAGTTCTTTCATCATATGATCGATTATTATCAACCTTTTTAGATCTATAGTCTCTTTTATAATGCCCTTTTGTACCATAATTCTAGCATTTTCTCTTTTCCAAGGCAACAAATTTACCTCTATATTTTGATTTCTTTTCTCCTGATTTATTTTTGCTTCTTTCTTGAGAACAACCTCTCACAACCAAGGCTTCCTTTTGATGATAATCCTCAGAATATTTTACTCTCATCTCCTCAAACAACATTCAATGTAGATGTATGTTAGGACCCTCCTAACATGTCCTAATACTTATGTTATTTATTAATTATATTCTAGGGTCACAACCCTTCACTCTTACAACTATTAGACTAGGTATTTAAATGCAATCCAAATATGATAATAAGGCATCATCGAAAAAATATATAAATTAAGTCTATTGTGGGTTTTCTACCTTACAATCAAAAAGCGATTCAATATAAAAACGATCCTGCTTCCTGCACCATTTAGTTTCATACCATCTAGATCAGAGCTAGATCAAGGAGCAAATTCACCATTAAATTTTTTTTCCATCGCACATTTCAGCCAGTCCACATTCACGAGGATGCAAACAACATTCACGCTTCACGGATCCATGTCAAAATACTCGTAGAAAATTAAACCTTCTCCTAAGGTACGAATTAAGTTGTCTTACACCCAAATTGCTTGACCTTTCGTGTGGTGACCGGTGGCTATTTTGAAAAATCTAAAATCTTCAACGCAGCATCAAGGTTTTCGATGTCCGAAACACAAAGGAAAAAAAAATTAAAATTATTTTTTTTATTTTTTGCTCACCTGTACCAAGTCATATTGATCGTTACCTACACCAACCACAATGGCTGAAGGACGATGATCACTAGATTCCATTCATGAGAAACACGAAAGGCTCGCTGAAGAAGTTCAATAGGAAAGAGAGGAGAATACCCGTAACACAAGAGAACTCTTCGAGAAAATATTTGCAATGGATGTTAAACTTGATGCCATCAATCAAAATCAGGCAACAACACATGCAAATTCACCCAACCACGAGTCATCAAACCGAGCAATGTTAGGAGGTCCACAAACTTCCATTCTACCATGGACAACCAAATTAGACTTCCCAAAATTTGAAGGAGACCCTACAAACTGGATCTACCGAACAGAGCAATATTTCTCACTAAATCAAATTCCAAAAATGCAAAAAGTGCATATCGCCTCCTTCCACTTGGAAAACGATGCCATCCAATGGTACCAATGGTTTGAGAAAACTAACGGCACTCCGACGTGGTCAACCTTTACACAAAATCTATTAGTGCGATTCAACCATAGCAAGTTTCAAAGCTTTACAAGGGCCCTCACTAAATTATGCCAAACCACTTTGATAAGCTAATACCAAGCAGAATTTGAAAGGCTAGCTAATCGAACATCCAGATTAGACGTTGCCTTCTTTCAAGAATGTTTTGTTAGCAGATTAAAAGAATAAATTTGAATAGAGGTGCAAATGTATAACCCTACCGGATTGGCGAAATTAGCGGAGGACAAAATCAAGGCACGTAATCAGTTCACAAAACCAACCTAGGGGAAATCATCAAAAAATTATACCAACCCCAAACCAATGCAAAATGGATGAACCCAAAACTCCTACACAGCCCCCAAAATTAACCCTGCTCTACCAATTAAGCATTTGAGTTTCAAGGAAATGAAGGAAAGACAAGCTAAGGGTCTTTGCTACCATTGCGATGAGAAATTTGATAGAAATCATAAATGTGCCTCATGGAAATTATATATTCTAGATGCCACAGAGGAAGGGAATTCTACTGAAGAGGAACCTAAACTCGAAGTAGAGGTATTATCCAACACACTTAAAAGTGACGAAGAAAATGCACCAAAGGTTTCCTTCAATGCCCTTGCCGGATATTTTTCCCCTCAAACAATGTGAGTAAAAGGGTATTTTAAGAAACAAAACCTTACTATGCTCCTAGATTCTGGTAGCACGCACAATTTTATCGATCCAAAGTTGGCTAAACAAGCAAATTGTTTTATATACCCTTGCAATAACTTCGAAGTGATGATTGGAAATGGCAAAAAAATTACATGCAAAGGAAAATGCAAAAATATAAAACTAACTATGGGGGTTTATAACATGAAAGGTGACATGTACGTCCTACCCCTAGGTGGGTGTGACATTGTACTAGGCGTACAATGGTTATGAACCTTGGGCATATTCCAATGGGAATTTGATGAACTATGGATGAAATTCATAGCAAATAACCAAACCTATATTATCCAAGGCCTGAAATCAGGACCTTCCCAAATCGTCAGCTCACACAGAATGGAGAAAATTATTCGAAAAGGAAACAAAGGAATGGTCACCTAATTATTTTCAATTCAACCTAGTCACAAAGACGATGAGACACCAAAATTACAAAATATTTTAGACCACCATAAGGCGGTATTCAATGAACCAAAAGGACTACCTCCACAATGAAGTCATGATCACACTATTCCACTATTTCTAGGGCATCAACCTCCTAATATTAGACCTTATCGTTATCCATACCTCCAAAATACCAAAATAGAGAAATTAGTACAAGAGCTTCTTAAGGAAGGAGTCATTAGACCTAGCAAAAGCCCTTACTCCTCTCTAATTATTTTAGTTAGAAAAAAGGATGGCTTGTGACGTTTATGTGTTGATTTTCAAGTGCTTAATAAAATGACCATCAAAGATAAATTTCCTATTTCGGTCATATACGAGCTATTAGATGAACTCCACGAGGCAGCTTATTTTTCCAAGTTAGACTTACGGTCAGGCTACCACCAAATACGAGTTGATGAAAAGGATATTCCTAAGATGACCTTTCACACTCACGAAGGGCACTACGAATTCTTGGTGATGCCATTTGGCCTGACCAACGTTCCTTCTACCTTTCAAAGTCTAATGAATAAGGTATTTCACCCTTTTCTTCATAAATTTATATTAGTTTTCTTTGATGACATTTTGATTTATAGCAAAACATGGGAAGAACATTTGGACCATGTTAGACAAGCGTTCCAAATCTTGGAGGAAAATCAACTTTATGCAAAAATATCAAAGTGTTCCTTTGGAAAACAAGAAATTGAATACTTAGGGCATATTTTATCAAAGGAAGGAGTTATGGTAGATCCTTCCAAAATCGTGGAGGTGAAAAATTGGCCTATTCCTAAAACCTTAAAAGCTCTACGTGAGTTTCTTGGACTAATAGGATATTATAGAAAATTTGTCCAAAATTATAGTAAAATCGCTGCTCCTCTAACAACATTACTTAAGAAAAACTCTTTCAAATGGTCGTCTAAAGTGGATGAGGCCTTTATCACCTTGAAAATTGCAATGTGTACCACCCTTGTTCTAGCCATACCCAACTTTTCTAAACCATTCGTCATTGAAAGTGACGCTTCAGGAATAGGAATGGAAGCCGTACTCATGCAGGATGAAAGGCCTCTAGCTTTTATAAGCAAAGCATTTTCTCCTAAGAATTCAGCTCACTCTACGTATGAAAAAGAGATTTTGGCGATTGTCCATGATATTCAACATTGGAGGACTTACATTATTGGCCAACATTTCATTATACGCACTGACCATCATAGCTTGAAGTATTTTTTGGAACAAAGGACTAATACCCCAAAACAAAAAAAATGGGTTACTAAACTTCTTGGCTATGATTATGAAATTACATATAAAAAGGGAAAGGACAACATGGCAGTCGATGCACTTTCTAGAAAATTTGAAGATATGCCTCAAGTCCATGCTCTTTCCTCTGTTATTCCTAAATGGGTAAATGAGGTGCATGAAGAATGGATAAATGATCCTACTATCCACACCTTAATTCAACAACTTCAACATAATCCTAGTAGTAAACCTCCATACACTTGGAAGGACAATATATTAAGATACAAAGGGAGGATGGTCCTCACCCCAAATTCAACTTATCATGAAAAACTTCTTCATGAGTTACATACCTCACCCACTACAGGCCACTCAGGGTTCTCAAAAACCTATAAAAGAGGCACTACCTCCTTCTATTGGGTAGGAATGAAAAATTACATCAAAAACTTTGTAAAAGAATGTGAAGTTTGCCAAAGACAAAAGGGGGAGACCCTTGCTATTCCAGGATTACTTCAACCTCTTCCTATACCCACCAAAACATGGGTAGATATTTCTATGGACTTTATTGAAGGATTACCAAAATTAGGAGGAAAAACAACCATTTTCATAGTCGTTGATCATTTATCTAAATATGCCCATTTTTGTTTCGTGGCTCATCCTTATACCGCTAGAACTATAGCCCACCTCTTCCTAGATAACATATTTAAATTACATGGTATGCCCTCCACAATTGTTAGTGACCGCGACCCAACTTTCACTAGCACATTTTGGAAGGAATTGTTCAATTAAAAGGTACTTAACTTCGTATGAGCTCCGCTTACCATCCTCAAACCGATAATAAACGCTTGGAAACATACCTTTTATGTTTTGTTTCTACTCAACCACTCCATTGGGTAAAGTGGCTTTCACTAGCGAAATGGTGGTATAACACTTCATACCATATGTCCATCAAAATGACTCCTTATGAAGCACTATATGGTCAAACACCACCATCCCTCACTTCCTATATTCTAGGGACTACAAAAGTCCATGCGGTGGAAACAGAAATTGCTAATAGAGATGACATACTACGGATCCTAAAAGAGAACCTACACACCTCCCAGCATCGCATGAAGCAGCAATCCAATCAACATAGAAGCGAACATAGTTTCCACAAGGGTGATATGGTTTTCTTACGTCTCCAACCTTACCGTCAATCCTCTCTTAAATAAAAAGGTTCTCAGAAGTTAGCACCCAAATTTTATGAGTCATATAAAGTTCTCCAACGTATTGGAACCATTGCTTATAAACTAGAGCTTCCTCCCTCTTCCAAACTTCACCCCGTATTTCATGTATCTTGCCTTAATCTCATAGTTGGAGCCCATATCACGACACACATTACTCTCCCTAAATTCTCTGATGATGGAGTACTTCTAGTCAAGCCAGAAGCTATCTTGGATCGCCACTCTTGTCACCTTCGTACTCGTGATATCACGAAAGTTTTAATCCATTGGAAAGGTCTACCTTTAGAAGACGCAATGTGGGAAAATTTTCAAGATATCCAATAGCAATTTCCAAATTTCCAGCTTTGAGGACAAAGCTCCTTTAAGGGGGGTGGCATGTTAGGACCCTCCTAACATGTCCTAATACTTATGTTATTTATTAATTATATTCTAGGGTCACAACCCTTCACTCTTACAACTATTAGACTAGGTATTTAAATGCAATCCAAATATGATAATAAGGCATCATCGAACAAATATATAAATTAATTCTATTGTGGGTTTTCTACCTTACAATCAAAAAGCAATTCAATATAAAAATGATCCTGCTTCCCGCACCATTTAGTTTCATACCAATGTAGTATTGGTGATAGCCATAACTAGGTTATCCCATGAATCAGGTAATAAAAAAAGTAAAGTAATACACTTTTCCTCTTCATACATTTTTACTTCTACAGAGGTTAATTTACTTACCACAATGTTAAAAGCATTCATATGTTCATCCATAGAGTCACCATCATTCATCCAAAGTGAATACAACTTCTTTCCAAGAAAAAAATTATTCACCAATGACTTTATCTGATACAATGTTCTCTGCTTCTCCCATAACAACTTTATTGTGGTCTTTTTAGATACGTTCAACAATATCAAATCATATAAGCACAATATCATAGAGCTCCTTACCTTCCTATCAATTTTTATCCAATATTCATCTATCATTGATGTTGGTTTTGTTCTGAAGACCATAATCCACTGATATTTATCAACCAAAAGATCCTCCATATTGAGTTTCCATAACTCAAAATTATTTTCATTAAAGTTTTCAATCTATATCTGTGTGCTTCCCATATTTCTCCTTTTCCTAGATCATTTCGTGTACGACTCCCACTTGAGAATTAATTTATCACAGGGTTGAAACCCTTACTCGAACAAAGCTAAAACCTAGCTTTGATACTAAATAAAAAGAAATAAATAGCCTCGATAAACTAAATCAAAAAATAAGTAATAACAAAATCAAAAGAATAAAATCGTAGATTCACACATTACACAATATTTATCCTAGAAACCCTCAATCGAGAAAAAACCAACACAATATTATATTTTTATTGCATTAACTTGATCATCTCCAATATAATAATATTCTCCTTCTATCTCATCTCAAACCCTAATGCAAGTGCAATATATATATAAAAGGCACATGCATGAATTTTTACAATATCATGCACAAAAAAGCATGGGTTCAAATATAGTAACCCTAAAAGCCCATATGGGTCTCTAACAAGTATAGGTATAGAGTGTCTAGTACCTTTTCATGCTAACCCCATTAGATTAACATGGAAAATATTCAAAATATTTCCAACAATATTCCTCCATGGAGTGGAGAAAAAATCCATCATCAAAAAATAGTAAAAGAATCTACAAATCAAGACTTGGTCAATCTCAGATTCGAGGTGCACTAAGGGCTATTTACAAAAACAAATTAAAAAATCTTCTATCTATGTGGTTATTATATTAGGTTTATTATCAAAGTAACCAAGCAAATGAGAGAGTTTTCTAGAAAAGGAGACAACATTAATTCAGTCCTTGCCTACAATAAATATGCCACTAAACTAGCAGAAAGAGATAGTAAAATAAGGTGCAAATAAAAGGTATTATATTCACAATTTTATTTACATCATCTTACACCATACTAATATGTCTTACATAGAAAAATTATAGGGTTTAAGTGTCACAAAGGCACATTCTTCACAAGGAGAAATCAGCTCAAAGCGGTCATGTAAATGCATCCTCCAAGTAATGTAAAAGAGCCTCTCAAAGAGCTCATATCATCCATGGTTTTAGACATCCGTATCAAGGTACCTATAAGAAAATATAACATAACACAAGGAAGGAGAAATATTATCTACAAAGGCAAAAATATAGCAAGTTGAAAGGAGGAAAACCAAACACAAAAGAGGCTATACCAACTAGATGTATGTCCACAATGAGCACTCAAAAGGTACCATTGGAGTATCTCAAAACTCCACCAAAGCATTGCCCATGGCCATCTAAGCATTGATCACTACTACAGCTAGAACCAATTTGTACCAAGCACCATCGAAAGCATAAATCAAAGTAGTTGTTGGTCATAATATGTTGATAAAAGAACCTTGCAAATAATACATTAAGGATTGAGAGACGTTGAGAAGATAAGGCCCATGCAAAATAGGAAGGTGACACTTGTCACCTTAACGTCAAAATTCTTGTCTTCCATTATACAAAAAAAATCCAAGTGTCATCAAGGTTCTATATCTCTCTCAAGTGTTAAAGTGAAACTATCGTGACACTTGTCACCCACTACAAGAATCTATCCTATTTGAGGCATCAAAGACCAAGCAAAAATGTATATTCGTAGCAAAAAAGAATAGCAGTGAAAAGAACATTTAAAACTCTTGGTCAAGGTGGTCATACTTGAGGTTTCCAATATCCAATTATTCCATTTAGAATAGAATAAAAAATAAGCCATCGTCCATCATAGAAGGAGTTTAAGACAAGCATTAAAGTCTACCAATATCATTTGTGCCCATGCATTGAAGAATACAGAGCATACCATTGGTCCAAATGACCAGGAGGAATATTAAATATTGTTGTCATCTACATCTAAAATTTAGCATCGAGTACGTAGGGGTTTGCAATATTATAAAAGTAAGAATTTACCTTATTCTAATTTTCTTTCATTAATAGGAGTTATAAGGGTATAATATAAGGTTGCAACTATAAAAAAAATCAACCAAATTTTAAAGCAATACTAAAGGAGAATTATAGCTTAATATTTTCAAATTAAAACATAGGAGAAATAAGGATTTCTACATGGAAAAATTAAAATTCTATTATTACAAATATTATTTTTTTCTAATATTCCAAATTAGGGATTTATAAGGAATAATACACCAAAGTAGGATATTGGAATTTAGAAACATTAAATATCAAATATCAACAACTATAAAAATAGGTCCACTAAGAATTATCAAGAGTTAGAAATTAATTGGTATACTTGTCTCAAAACTACATTAAAGGGACAAAAGAAATCCAACCATTAAACCCTCATCAAATTAGAAAGTGCTTAAGTTCAATAGGAGTAATAAGGTGTTATAGAATTTAATTTTTTCTATTCACAAAACTTTCCAAAATCAACCCAAAATTGAACTAATATTCACAAAATCACTTTATCAATAATTTAGCATATCCAAAATCACTAGGGAGACATAAGAAATTTTATAAAAAATTGATAATAATAGCATTCATCAAAGTTAATCAAGTACTCAATCCATTTGGGAGTCATAAGGTCTCTACAAAACTTAAATTCTACAAGAATTTTATCTCTTAACTAGGGAGTTATCAGGTAGGCTACTACAATGGTTCTATTATACCACAATGGAAAGAAGAACATATTTTCATAGAAATAAATAAGAACAAGGCACATACACTACATCATGCCACAAATGCAAAAATAATCCAAGCATGGAAAATTCAATAAAGTAGAAGAATACATGGCACATTGACTCAGGAGCTAGTCATCACATGACTGGAAATCTACAATGGTTTGATTATCTTCAAATTACTAATGGTTACAAACTAAGAATTGTAGTAGCCAAAATTATCCTATACACGGCTATGGATGTGTAACACCAAGCAAATTATTTCCAAACTTTCTACTACAAAATGTAGTATATGTTCCTGGATTAACATTCAATATCATTTTTGGAAGCTAGTTAGTAGAAAGCAGTTGGACAATCAATTTCAGATATATGAATGAGATCAATACATGCCTTATCATGAACCAAAGTGAGATAGAAGCAACATGATCAATCCATGGAAACACATATATCCTAGATTCAATGGAAATATGACAAAACATTGTTGTATTTAAAAATTATACTAACTCATTTCTCGAGGAATAGGTTGAAGAAAATGAAGAACTAGTACACCATAAAGGAAAGAATAGAAGAATAAAAATAAAAATGAGAGGTCAACAACACTATGATATACTCAGCAAATTACAATATGAAAAGCAACATAACCAAATGAGGACACTCACAAAGAAGAAAATAAAGGAGGATGGATAGAAGAGAATGATATCCTTGAGCAAGACAAAGACCATTCTCAAGAAGAAGATCCATATTCAATATTGAAATATTTAATACCCAAATAATGTAATATAGTAGGGTGTTAGAGTTAGAGTATATTAAATCATTTGGGTCATGTAAATGTATCACCTTTGGTACATAGTTAGAGTAGGATATTACTTTAGGGGGAATTTAGCTAGTTACTTCAAGCAATGTAATAAATGCACAAGTATCAATGTGCAAGGTATCCCCTTGTACAATTAGGTAGAGTGTTGGCCAATGAATCTATATTCCTATATAAAGGGCCTCATAGAGATATATCAAGAAAATCAAGTGCATTGTAGTAGAGAGTAGTAGATAGTAGTAGAACTCTTGTATGGAATACAATGTAGTACTTTAGCTTATATTAATGGAGTGACCATTACCTCCATACTACATTGTATTTTTACCACTTTCTATTTATAGTATATTTTAGTCATATTGTAGAATTACTTTCTTTCATATTTTAGGTATCTTATTAGGACCTGTGATAGATATCTCCCCTATCCACAAAAGCTAACACAAAGTGTAGCATTTGGTATTTGTTGCTTTAAGTTTAGTGTTCAAGACATGTTTGGCATTTCATATTTGTTTTTCATGGTTATTATTAGTTGCAGGATGGTAAATATTTAGACACTAATTCTTTCAAATTCATATAAAGTGACTAGAATAATTTATAGTGCATGGATCCATAAAATAATAGCAATTTGTGAGAATTGAGCTTTGATGAATATAATTCTTAAGAAATAAATTAGATCAAAAGATGACGTTGATGACTTCAACAAGAGACATAGATAAAGTTTGATGCTTCACAAATTATTTGTTGTAGATGATAAAATTATTGAATTTCATAATGAAGATAATGTTTTAACACTATGGGTAAAGTTGTAAAATCAGCTTTAAATATATTAAGTAGGATGTACTTTATTTTTTAAGAATATTCTATATTCTTCCCAATTGGAGGAATGAGGGTCTATGCTTGAGTACCTTATGTATATGAAGGATGTAAGATATTAGTTTACTACTATTTAGAATATAGTCAATGATGAGGATATGATTAGCAATGTTTTACAAGGTTTGCCTCTATCTTATGAGTCTTTTATTGAATCTCTACATATGCTTGCTAAAAATCAAATATTTAATTTTGAAAAGATCTCTTCGTAGAATTTTTAAAAAGAGAAGATATTCATATATGAGTTAGTGAAAAAATCTTGTTATTGCTAAATGTATGCAAAACAAGAAGATATAGACTATGGATAGACATTCACTCCAATAGTAAAGATAGTTTTTTATTAGTTTTAAACATTATAGCACAACTTGATTGTAAGGTACATTAGGTGGTTGTAAGAGTGTCTTCTTAAATCAAGATTTGGAAGAGGTCTATATAGTACAACCATAAGGTTTTTAGGTTCCAGGAGAAGAAAATCCAGTTTACAAATTGAAAAATTTTGTATATATACTTAAGAAAGATCCTTGAAATATTTTAAAATTTATCAATATCTTAGATAATTAGGATTTAGTTAGAACTTTTATGATCCTGTTGTCTACATTAAAATTACAATTAATTACATTTTCAGTCACATTGTGTTGATGACCTTGTTATTACTAGTAGTGGATCCCACTTGATTCAACAAGTAAATTTTGATTTGTACTCAATTTTTTATATGAAACATTTAGGGATCCTTCATTACTACATAGATGTAGAAATTTAAAAATTTGACCGTACTATGTTAATATCACTAATAAAGTATGTAAAACACTCTTAGAAATATCTGGGATAATAGATTGTAATATGATATCTACACCTACAAAATTTGGGCTAAAATTTCCATCCTACTTTGATTCATCTCTAATTAGTGAGTTAGTTTATTGTAAGTTGGTAGGCAAATCGATTATCCTATGACCACTTTGTTGGATTTATATTTTATAGTTAACTATTTCTTATGAGAAATAGTTAACTATTTTATATTAGTTATATTAACTATGTTAATATCACTAATAAAGTATGTAAAACACTCTTAGAAATATCTAGGATAATAGATTATAATATGATATCTACACCTACAGAAGTTGGGCTAAACTTTCCATCCTACTTTGATTCATCTCTATTTAGTGAGTTAGTTTATTGTAAGTTGGTAGGTAACTCGATTATCTTATGACCACTTTGTTGGATTTGGGGAAATTAAAAAAATAAAAGATTCATGTGAGAAAAAACTAGGTAACATGGAAGGAAAGCCACATTTGAAAGCCCTAATGGGAAGTAAGGATGCCTTAGTTAGAAGTATGGATGTCCAATTTTGAGACAAGAGGAATATTGAATATATGACAAGTTTGATCCAAGTAGTAGATGTTACATTAGAAGCAATGATCAATAATGATATGATCAAGCAGGATATAATATTTCTTAAATGTAAAGAGTTAATATGTAAGTTCCAATAATATTTTAAATGATTAAAAATTGAACCAAGTTGAAGTGAGGATTGAATTAAAATTACTTCATGACTTTTCTTCCTAAGTTTATTTCTTATCATCTTTTCTTAGTTCATAAATTAAGGATACAATAATGGGTGGTAGTCCATGGTTTAGTGGGAGAAATATTATATGTTAAAGACCATGGAATGGTGATTTTAACATTAATACAAAAACTATAAAAAAGCTTCTACTTTGGTTTAGTATTTTTAGACTTCCATATCAAGTGTTTTAAAGAATATTCATAATATCTTAGAGGAATTCATCAAGAGGGAACAACTACTAGGGAATGAAAGCAGGTTACATATACTATATATGTGCTACTATGGATATTTGAAAATATTTATCACAATCCATTAAGATTAAAATTTGAATCACATAAATGGGATTAACATATGGATTACAAAAACATTGTATTCCAATGCCACAAATGTTATGAGTCTAGATATATGGGAAGATATTATAAAGTTAGAATTATGGAGAAATATTAAAAAATGTGGTCATGAGATAAACTGCAAGATAAAGTAAGAAGATCATGCTATAGTGTAAGTTGGACTACTTCAAGGATATTCCAATCTTGAAAAGACATAAAAAAAATCTTTGCAATGTCAGATGATAATGGTAATAATAGTTCACTCGAATCAACCATTAAAAGAAAAATAAGGATACATAGGATGAGGAAATACATTGTGCAATTTTAAATTAATAAGGAATTAAAGGTATAAAGAAATTTGTGGAAGAAAATTTTAAAATAAATGTGGCAAAAGAGATTAGGTATATTCAAGGTCAATTGTCTTCTTTTTCCTCAAGTAGTATAAAATCATCTACTTGCAATTGAAATAAAAATATAAAGGTTATCCCTTGCACTTTAAGGTTTAAATAGAAACATAATAAAGAAATGAGAATGGAGGATATCCATAGCAATTTAGGATTTTAAGGGCAATGGAAGAAGGTAACTACTATGGAGGAAAGTCCTTATGGTTTAAGTTTTCTAGGGAAACATAAGGAAGAAATTCCTTTTGAGGCTATTTGTATACTTCAAATACTTTAGAGCAACACAAACCTATATACAGTACAAACAACTAATATATTAATGAAATCGAAAAGATCAATGAAGATGAACCTGTTGGTGGGATATTGATATGGGAAAATAAAAGAAAATATTGAGTGTTAGCAAGAAGTGGGCCTAAGTTCACAAATAAAAACAAAAAATGATGATCAAAATGACATCTTGGAAAATTAGGGCATGAATAAGAACCCTAAAAATATCATTAGAGAATTGAAAAGTTATCAGTATAATTATTAAGAAGGAAATTTAAGAGTTAATTGTAAAAATATTTAGAAAGATAAAGAATGTATTTAATAAAAAGGTAAATGAATAATATCTTTGACAAATAAAAATTTGGTTGAGAAGATTACATTAAGTAATTATTGAGGATTTGGGCTAGGGTTTGAAGAGCGACCACCAAAAATTGCAAAGTGATGGTCAAAAACTATATAATGATGATCAAAATATATAGAAAGGCAGATAGGGTTTGAGGAATGAATTATATAGTTACTACTATAAATTCATAGATCTTTCATTTAGTTAAACAATAATATGTGTAAGCTAGAGCATTAAAAGCTAGAATTTTTGTAGAGTAGTGGGGAAAACTAGAAGTCTTGAAGAGCTAAGGTTAAAATCCAAAAGGTTAAAATTTCATAGATTAGTTACTTAAATAGGTGGCAGTCTATGTAAGTTAGGATTTTAAAATTTATCAACAAACAAATGCATACTTTGAGACCAAGATCAAAAGGGATTCAAAGAGCGACTTATTAAAAAGAATTTTAAAAGATAACTAGGGCTTAAAGAGTTGTTGCCAAAAATTATATAGCAAAGACCAAAAACTTGTAGAGCAATGATATAAAATTGTAGCTATGTAGGTAGGGTTTGAAGTATAGAGGATAAATTTATTGTTGAAACTTCATAAATCTATCATTCAGTTAGGCAACAATTTTTGTAAGTTAGAACACTAACATTTTTTGGTAGTTGAAAGCAAAAAGGCTTCTAGAGTAGTGTCCAAAAACTAGAAGTCTTGAAGAGTAGAGGTCAAAATTCAAAAGGTTTTTTTAAAAATTAATATATTAGTATTTCATATATGTGATAGTCTATGTAAGTTAGGGCTTTGAAATTTACCAATACCTATAAGTAGAGCAACGATTAAAAGCTAGAAGATTCAAAGAGCAACTAAAAAAAAATTGTAAAGTGATGGCTAGAGTGTGAAGAGTGATGGTCAAAAACTACAAAATGATGGCCAAATAATGTAGAGTGACAATCAAAAACTACAACGTGATGGCTATGGTTTCAAGAGTTATGGTTGAAGACCTTAAACTAAATAAAGGGTTAATTGAACCATGATCGAAAGCCAAAGAGTTTGCAGAAAGGATTTACATATCTATGAACAAAAGCTAGAGGGTTGGCAAAGGAAAAAATAAAAAATAAATAACTGCTAAATGTTTGCATTCTAATTAAAAAATAGAAAAAAATTTGAGGGTTAGAAAAAAGGAAAAAAGAAAATAAAATAAAATGGAAAAAAGATAAAAAGAAAAGGAAACAAAAAACAAATTGTAGAGTATTTTTAGACATATTAACTTGAGGGGTGATAAAACTATTGTACATTTATAGAATGTTTGAAAAACCTAAGAGTTTTCCAATAAATTAAAAAGTAAAATATATTGAGGGTTTGCAGTGCATCGGTTGGAAGCTAGAGGGTTTACAAATATATGACCATAAATAATAGGGTTTGTAGATATTGGATTTGTAAACAAAAGTTAAAAGGATTGCAAAGAGTTTATAAAAAAAAAATGCTAAGGGCTAAGTAATATTTTTTCTTTTCTACAAATTTGGTTTTGAGTGTAATTTGGTACAAAACTTGTAAACTTTATCGATTTCCTTGGAGGAAATTTAGTTATCAGCTTTGTGTGGGTTTTAATTTTCCAAGGTCTATGATTTTACTTTGAGGAATTATACGTAATATTTTATTTTTAATGGGACAAAAATGGAGAGGGATGTTTTGTTTTTGCTAGAAGTAGGAAAAGAGTTGCAAGCTTCTAGAACAAGGGAGCAGTAGGAGAATGAGTGGGGAAATGGCCAAGTGGAGCTGTAGAGTGGAACAATAGGTTCTAGGAGTTTTAACAAACACTAGACTAAGCAAGTTAAAATAAAGAAGAAATTGGAGGAGAATAGGGTTCAAGGACTAGGAATCCCCATTTAATCATCTAAAGAAGGCATCCTTTTAAAAATTCCATATATTATCTGTAAGAGATCACAACATTGCGTCAACAATACTCTAATAGATAAATTTTTTGGCTATAGACCAATTGGGGAGCAAATAAAGCAATAAGTTGTGAATAGATGGAAGACAAAATGGCATGTGGAATTTTCCTTCCTTCCTAGAGGTTTCTTCCTGCTCTCTTTCAACAATGAGGAGGACTACTACAATGCCTTTGAAGGAGGTCTATGGTTTATGTGTAGATTTAGATTATACCTAAGGAAATGGACTTTGGGTTTTAATCCAACTACCAAGAAGATAAACACAACTCCAATTTGGGTAATACTTCCCTCTTTACCATTGGAATTCTAGGAGGATGAGATTTTTGAGAGTATGGCTAACTCCTTTGGTATTTTAATCTCTATAGACTATGTAACAAAGGAAATAAAGAGGGTGTTTTTTACAAGAATGTGCGTCCTAGTTAAATTTGGGAAGAAAATTCTAAAAAATATCAAGTTGTTCTCTAGATGGGAAGTTTAGATTCAAAAACCCATTTTGATGATGACACCTTTAGTTGTAGAATATGTGCAAATTTGGATCACTTGGTGAAGTACTACCCCACTTGAAGGATAAAACAATGATGGGGAGAATCTCAAGAGTTCTGGAGAAAAAGAGAAAAGAAAGATGTAAAATATGGTTTAAATGATGGGAAATAAGAAAAATGAGCCCCAATACCAAGAAGATAGAGTTGAAAATAAATTATATCCAAAGGGAGATGAGCCACAGAATGTTAGGAAAATAGATGAACACAAGCTTATATTGAGAAGGGGGGTGAATAGTATAAACCACTTTTTACTTTTCTTTCCCAATCAATATTGTGCAATGTAAAGATAGCAATATCAATAGTAGTAATCAAAGCAATACACAAATAACCACACATAATAGAGACACCATAATTTACATGGTTCACCCAATGTGGGCTACTCCACGAAGAAAATATTTCACTAAAATTTTCTCAATCAATATCTTGGGAATCCTTTCAATATTGCAATGTTTATGGACATCTGTCCAAAGGAGATACCAATCCCCTAAATCAAGTTTGTGGATATCTTTCCACAGGAGAACTCCTCCTCTGCTCTGATTGGTGATCCTCTAGAAGACTACTACCTCCACTGAACTGGCTTGTGGATCTCTCTCCACTAAAGACTCTTGTCCCCACTCGGAAGACCTATCCTCACTACCCTAGTTGATGGATCTCTATCCACTGGGTACTATTGTCCTCTCTACTCTGTCACCTCCAAAGCTCTATCTCAAAACTGCACTAAACTTATTAAACAGACGTAGGTTATCTCTAAATAGAACACAGCAAATTAAAATGGCAACGGAATTATTTTTATTAAAATGCACTCCCCCTTTCTCTAAAAAAAATTACATCATGCACCTTTAATTATATAGGGAAGGGAAAGAAAAGGACGGAGGGATAAGGTGGGTGGTTGGAGAGATAGATGGAGGGATAAGAGGAATGGAAGGCGCGGAGGGATAAGGAGAAGATAGAGGAGGGAGTTAGGGAGAAGATAGATGAGGGAAGTTAGGGAGAATAAAGTTGTCGAAAAATGTTTGTTGACAATTTTTTTTTTTATATAGGTTTTCACACTTAGGGCTAGAAAACTAGATTTTTCTAAGCCACTTAAGGTGAAACCCTTTTCACACTTGCAACATTCTCCCCCTTAAAGTTGAGAGGACTGACTACACAGTCGGTGAAGATGTCAGCGACGTTCTCCAAAGTGTGACAGTATTGAAGCTCAACAATTTCATGTTCCACCATATCTCTGATGAAGTGGTACTTCATATCAAAATGTTTCGTTCTGCTATGGTGGACAGGATTATATGCCAATTGAATGGCACTGATGTTGTCGTAGTAGATTTTGGTCGGACCACTTTGTTGTTCTCCAATCTCTTCTAGTACTTTCCTTAGCCACAAGGCTTGAGTACTTGCATAAGTAACCGCTATATACTCTGCTTCTGTTGAAGATAGCGCTACTACTGTCTACTTTTTTGAACTCCAAGTTATTAGTCCTGATCCAAGACTAAAACAGTTTCCTGATGTTGACTTCCTGTCATCAATATTACTACCCCAATCACTATCACTGAAGCCTACAAGCTTGATAGTGTCACATTTATGGTACTGGATTCCAAAATCCAATGTACCCTTCACATATCTCAAAATTCTTTTAGTTGCCTGCAAATGCAGCTCAGAGGGTTAGACATAAATCTAGAAACAAGAGATACAACATACTGAATATCTGGTCTGGTGTTGGTGAGAAACATCAAACTCCAAACCATGCTTTTGAAAGTGGTCACGTCAACTTTTGGTGCTCCATCATCTTTGCTTAATTAGATCCCATGTCCAACTGGAGTTGCAACTGGTTTGCAATGCTCCATAGCAAACTTCTTGATCATATCCTAAGCATACTTATGTTGACAGATGAAGATCCCTGTATCTGACTGATGAACTTCCATTCCAAGATAGTAGTGCATTAAGCCAAGATCCTTCATCTCAAACTGAGTCATCATGGAGTGTTTGAACTCCAAATTCATTTTTTCATTACTACCCATAAAAATGAGATCATCCACATACAAACAAACTATGAGGATGTCATTACCTTGCTTTAGGTAGTAGAGTGTGGGTTCATTTTTGCTCCTGGTGAACCCATAATCTTTGAAGTACCCATCAATACGTGAGTACCAAGCTCTTGGTGCCTGTTTAAGACCATAGAGTGCCTTCTTCAATCTGTACACAAGGTGTTCCTTACCTTGCACTTCAAATCCTTGTGGTTGCTCAACGTACACTTATTCTATCAAGTAACCATTGAGAAATGCACTCTTAACATCCATGTGTTCGACTTTCCATCCTTTGTGTGTAGCTAAGGCAAGAACTGTTCTAATTGTCTCTTGTCTGGCTACAGGAGCAAAAGTCTCTTCATAATCTATTCCATATTTCTGAGTAAAACCCTTTGCCACTAATCTTGCCTTATGCTTCTCAATGCTTCCATCAGCATTAAACTTGGTCTTGAACATCCATTTACAACCAACACATTTCTTTCCTTTAGGAAGCTTCACGAGCTCCCAAGTGTCGTTGTTTTTTATAGAGGTTATCTCCTCTTTCATGGCATCTTGCCAAATCTT
This sequence comes from Wollemia nobilis, assembly GCA_028583015.1. NCBI lineage: Eukaryota > Viridiplantae > Streptophyta > Pinopsida > Araucariales > Araucariaceae > Wollemia > Wollemia nobilis. The sequence goes on from JAQPPZ010001965.1 coordinate 638,797, forward strand.
TTGAGTACATGCCTTCTCATAACTAGAAGGTTCAAGTTGTGCACTAGTTGACAAAGCATAGTTAACTTGATCTCCCCTAGGTTCTCGCTGGGATTCATCATCACCATACAAGTGCATACTTTCTAATACGTGTAAAACAGATTCCATTTCACTAGCTTGACTCCTAGTATATCTTCTTGAAAAAATTTTATCCAACATCTGAGATGATGGATGATACTGTAAAGTTCTCTTACCTTTGGATGGAACATCAATGTCCATTGGTGAGGAACTTGCAGGTCTCTGTGGAGAAGGACTTGGTGAGGAAGATGAACTAGTAGAAGAACTTGGGCTTGAAGGTGGAGATTTCTTGCCTTTTTGTGGTATCTGCTGCTGCACCTGCTGAGAACTTGTATCATGTGACTCAACATCACTGTATATTTGGGGCTTACCCCACTCTCCCCCTTCATCAAAAATCACATCCCTTGAAACCACTATCTTTCGAGTTGTAGGATTGTAGAGTCTATAACCCTTTGTGTTTTCACAGTATCCTACAAAAATGCATGCCTGACTCTTTGGATCAAGTTTCTTTCTCAGCTCATCAGGAATGTGAGCATATGCCAATCAACCAAATACTCGAAATACTTCACATTTGGTTTCTTACCATACCAGGCTTGGTAAGGTGTCTTCCCTTTCAAACTTGAGGTAGGACTTCTGTTCAAGATGTGAACACTAGTCCTTGTTGCATCTCCCCAATATGAATTACTCAAATGCTTTGTCTGAAGCATTGATCTTGCCATCTCCACAATGGTGTGATTTTTCCTTTCTGCTACACCATTTTGTTGTGGAGTGTAGGCAGTTGTGAACTGCCTCTTGATGCCATGATGTTTACAAAAATTCAAAAATTGATTAGTGGAGTATTCTCCTCCACTATATGATCTAAGACATTTTACAGAATATCCACTCTCACTTTCAACTTTTGCTTTAAAATCAACAAAGCATGCAAATGCTTCATCCTTATGCTTCAAAAAATATATCCAACACATTCTTGTGCAATCATCAATGAAAAGTAGGAAGTAAGAGTGATTACCTAGACTCTTAGTTTGCATTGGACCACAGATGTCTGAATGTACTAACTGAAGTGGATAACTGGCCCGCCATGCTTGCCCATGAGGAAATTTCGATCTGGCATGCTTGCCCAAGGCACACCCTTCATAGACTTCCTTACTATCTTGAATTTTGGGAAGTCTAGTCACCATTGCTTGTGAAGTTAGCATTTTCAAACTTGCTGAATTCAAATGACCATATCTCAAGTGCCATAGGACACTTGGATTGGTAATTGCAACGTTTGCTAACTTATTTCCTCCTGGCTGGCTAAATTTCAAAGGGAATAATCTATTCTTCGACATTGGCACTTGTGTAATGATTCTATTACTATTGTTCTTGTCAAAAATGGTGCATTTACCCTCATCAAAAATCAACTTGTAATTCTTTTCAAGCATTTGACCAACACTTAAAATATTGTGTTGAAGATGAGGTGTGTAATAGATATCACTTACTTGCTTTATGCCTTCTTTTGTTGGAACCTCCATGGCTCCAATGCCTTCAACTGCCAATGACTTGTCATCTCCCAACCGGATCTTTGGATTTGTATGAGGAGTCTAACTTAGCAAAGAGTTCTTCTTTGCCACTCATGTGATTTGAACACCCAGTGTCCAAAATCCATGTATCATTCATATTTTGCTCTGTTTGGCCATAAGAAAGAAAGAGATTTGAGGACTCTTCCTCTTCTCCAAAATTCCCAAACTGACTGCTCTGGTTGCTGCTGCTTCCTTGCGAAGTCTTTGACCAACAATCTCGAGCATAATGGCTAGGTTTGCCACAATTGTAGCAAACTTGTTTTGATTTATCTCCTCCTTTTCCTTTGCTAGATTGTTTCCCTCTATATTGTTGTTGTCCTCCTCTATTATGATTTCCACCTCTGTTGGATGATCCTCCTCTGTTAGGAGTTCCTCCTCTTTGATTATTTCTGCCTCTGCCTCTTTGTTGACCTCTACCACGGCCTCTACCTCTTCCTTCATGTGTGGCAAAAGCTTTCTCATCTCCTCCATAACTAGTGGTAGGAGTTTCCTGTAACCTCTCTTCATGTGAGAGAAGTGAACCAGTTAATGCATCAAAAGACAATGTGGTTAAGTCTTTGGATTCTTCAATAATTATTGCAACAGAATTCCATTTAGGAAGAAGTGTTCTCAACACTTTCTTCACCATCATATCTGGCTTAATATCTTCCCCTAGTGTGACCATTTTATCAACTACGGCTTTCACTCGCACACAGTAATCTTCGACTCTTTCATTTTCTTGCATCTTGAGATTCTCAAAATCTTGTTTCAAAGTTTGTAGTTTTACCTGCTTCACTTGGTCACTACCTCTATAGCTTTCTTTTAGGGCATTCCAGGCATCTTGTGCAATTACATAAGATGCAACCCTAGGGAAGATACTTTTATCTAAGGCAGCATGAATGTGATAAAGGGCGAAAGCATTGTTCTTTTGTGCTTCTTTTCTAGCCTTTTTATCAGCATTAGAGAAAGTTGCCCATTCAGCAGCAGTTGGTTCAGTATAGCCTTCTTCGACTATATCCCATAAAACTTTTCCTATCAAAAGGGTTTTCATTTTAATAGACCAATATTCATAGTCTCCTCCATTGAACTCAGGAATCGAAAGACTAGTATTGGATGCCATTGCAGAATAATAAAAAACAAACTTTATTCGAAGCAAACAAGTACTATAAAGCAGTACAAAGAGATTAATTATTCAAATCAAATCTCGCCTTTTTAGTACATTCAAGTTCTGCTTCGGAACTGCTGCTGATGATGATGATCTCAGGTTCCACTTCCTCTGGATCTTCTTCTGCTGCTTCTTCTTCGTCTTCTTCTTCTTCTTCTTCCTCTTCTTCCTCTTCCTCTTCTGGCTCTTCTGCTTCCTCTTCTTCTTCTGGTTCAGGTTCAGGAGAGCGTGGAGTATAGCTCTCACTCGATTCAGCTACCGGTACACCTGGTGTGTAACTGGAACTTGATCGTACATCCAAAACAAATTGCTCAGTCTCGGACTCTTCAATCCTCTTTTCGAAGATATTGTCTTCTGAATCTGCCTCGTACCCTGAATTCGGCTTTCTCAGATGATCAATCACCTGATTTTCAAGCTGACAAAACACTGTATGCAGACTAGTTCGGCGAACCCTTTCATCAAAGGATTTTGGTGTCTCTCGTCTCAAAATTGAGAGAAGTGCATGATAACACCCCTCAGACCGGATCATCTAACATTTCACGGGCAGATTAATTCGCTTTTTTAAAAAAGGTTCTTCAAACAAGGTTTTTAAAATTTTTCTAAAGTTTAAAAAAAAAAATTAATAAATTTTTATATTTTATTTAAATTATCTTTTAAATTAATTATTAAAAAGATAATGTTAAATAAATATATAATTTAAATTTATTAAATAATTTTAAAACTTTAAATAAAAATTAAAACCTTATAAAAATTTTTAAATAAAAATTTTTTTTACCTTTTTGTCACGCGGGTGATTCGACCCCGTGACCTCCCTGAGCACGGCGGCGTGCTTTGCCGCTACGCCAAACGGCTCCGATTGAAAGCTAAGCGGACGGTCGCTTTAATAAATTTCCCCGCGACCGCAGTTTTAAAAAAAAATAAAAATAAAAAGGAATTTTCGTCCTCGTGGGACTCGATCCCGGGACTTCCACTCCACGAGCCAAGCCTACTGCCAACTGCGCTAGGCGGGCGAACGGATATGCAATGCAATGCGGCAATATTTCAATTTGCCGCTGGGAAGATTTTTAAAAATAATAATAATATTGTCTTTATCCCACATGCAACGGGAAAAGGGACAAGGAGGGTTTTTAAACCCAAAGGCACACAATGTTTTTTGACTGCCTTCGGGCAGTCACGATCGCCGTGTTTTGCCGCCAAGTCGATGAATCGAAAACCGCCACGTCACACAATTTTTAAACCAATTGCACGCTGCCACGCACGCCGCCACGTCAGTCGATCACCGCCACATCAGCCAATCGTATGTCGCCACGTTAGCCTGTCTGCCTCGATCCACGTGCTACTACGTCCATTGCCTCGATCCACGTGTCGCCCAGTCAGCACCTCGAAATATATGCCGCTGCCACGTGTTGCCTCAATCGTGCATGATTCACCTCAGGATCCATGCCCAAACTATCTCAGGATTCGTGCCCAAGCCTGCTCGTGATTCGCCTCGGGATTCGAGCCCTGCTGGCGACCTGCTTCGGGATGCATGCCCTCCTGGGGATGTGTGCCTACATTGGGAACCATGCCCGCTCTGACCTCGCCTCGCCTCGGGAACCATGCCCGCTCTGATACCAGTGATTAAACAAACGTAGGTTATCTCCAAACAGAACACAGCAAATTAAAATGGCAACGGAATTATTTTTATTAAAATGCACTCCCCCTTTCTCTAAAAAACATTACATCATGCACCTTTAATTATATAGGGAAGGGAAAGAAAAGGACGGAGGGATAAGGTGGGTGGTTGGAGAGATAGATGGAGGGATAAGAGGAATGGAAGGTGCAGAGGGATAAAAAGAAGATAGAGGAGGGAGTTAGGGAGAAGATAGAGGAGGGAAGTTAGGGAGAATAAAGTTGCAGACAAATGTTTGTCGACAAATTTTTTTTTTTTTTATATAGGTTTTCACACTTAGGGCTAGAAAACTAGATTTTTCTAAGCCACTTAAGGTGAAACCCTTTTCACACTTCCAACATAAACACGGTCCTTTGGTCTAGTCCAATTCTGCTCAAACTCTATCTATGGTCTGGTACAAATCTATTCTCAAATCTGAACCAAACTCTATCCTCAAATCTGCACTAAACACAGTCCTTCGGTCTAGCACAAATCTTCTCAATCTCTATCTCTGGTCTGGTACAAATCTATTCTCAAATCTACACCAAAATCTGTTCTCAAATATGCACTAAACATAGTCCTTCGGTCTAGCACAAATCTATCCTCGATCTCTATCCTCAAGCCTTAACTCAAGGCTTGTCTCAACTCTATTGGATCTACCCTAAACCTTAACTCAAGGTTTGAACAAATCAATCAACTCTGCTCTCAAGTCTTCTCAAAGACTTATCTCAAATCTGCCTTGTAAGCTTCCACAAAAGCTCACACTAATCTATCCACAAGTCCTCTCTAGAACTTGCTCAAATATACTCTACAAGTCCTCTCTAGAACTTGCTCAAATATTCTCTACAAGTCCTCTCTAGAACTTGCTCAAATATGCTCCACAAGTCCTCTCTAGAACTTGCTCAAATATGCTCTACAAGTCCTCTCTAGAACTTGCTCAATATCTCCACAAGTCCTCTCTAGAACTTTCAATCTCCAAGTCCTCTCTAGAACTTTCCAAATCTGCTCAATAAGTCCTCTCAAGAACTTATCCAAATCTATATTGTAAGCTTTCACAAAAGCTCACACAAAATCAGTCCACAAGTCTCCTCAAAGACTTACCTCAAATCAGCTCAACAAGTCCACACAGAACTTGTCCAATCTCATAGACACATAAAGAGAATTGTTAGAGACTCAATATGTTCTACACTTATCACAATGCTCAATTACTTACAATCACTCTCTTAGAAACATAAGGAGAATTGTTAGAGACTCAATATGCTTCAATTTCAACTCAATGCTCAATCACTTTCTCAACTCAATTCAGAATATAGAATAGTTTGTTTTATGGAACTTGAACAATCACTTCACACTCCCACTTGACTAGGCTCAACCAACTCTACTCAACCAATCACTCAATGAAATAATCCTCTCTCTCAAACCCTAGTCCAAGCTTATAAACACCAACTCAAAATATTTCCAACAATGCTCAACAACAAATCTCACATAACAATGATACTCATGATCTTTGCAAACCCTAGTTCAAGTTCTTCACTCAATAACTCACTTCAACAACAATGCTTATAAAACAACTCTCACATAACAATGATACTCATGCCCTAGTTCAAGTTCTTCACACAACTAATTACTTCAACAACAATGCTTATAAAACAAGGTTTTAATAACAACTCTTTATTCCAGAAAACCTTGAAGCATTAACTCAACACACTCAATAGGAAAACCCTAATCAAGTCCTTTTCACTCCAAACTTATTTTCTAGAAAACCAATCAATCAACTCAACTATGGAAGAATGTGCTCATACCTTTTTCTTGATGATGAAAGGATCTCATAAATCTGCCACAACCACAAACACTTCTATGCCAATCTCAAAGAGGTTAGAGGATAAATCTTTCTCACAATGTAATGCAAAAACTCAATTACACCTTATCACTCCAACTATAAAAACAACCATCATCATACATAAAATATTTTTCCAATTAACACCTTATAATCTCCCAACTAAAATAAATTTATCATCCACCAAAAATTAACTCAAAACCTCTTTAATTAAATTTAATGGCAAGAAAGACTTAGACAAAAATTAAATTAACTTTCCTTATAACTCCAACAACATGAACCAAGCAAACAACCTTTCACATACCCTTATAACTCCAAATAATACTTTAGGAAAAACTTTAGGCAAATAAAATTTCTTTTAATCAAAAATACCTTTGCCACTTATGGGATTCGAACTCCCAATCACTGCCTCCTCGTGCGCCCTAGCCGTGAGCTTGCCCACCATGTGCGCTAGACGCACGTTTGAAACCTTAAGAGCACTTCGTGCTCTTTCTCCTAAGTCTGGCACTCAAAATGAGTGCATGCCAAAAACCTTTCCCCCACCCCCCCCCCCCCCCACCCCCCCCCCCCCTTTGGCATATTATTTATACATGAATTCACCATATGGCTTAGACGTCGATGCTCCATAATATTCGATGACGTTGACGCTTCTTACAACCTTTATAATTTATAAATTATTTAAATTCTAAAAGAATTTAAATTTTATAAATTATATTTATAAACCTTTGACTTTAATAAAAATTAAAGCCTCCTTTAGGTAAAATTTAAACCTTCATTTGTTCTTCACTGATTTGATGAAAATTATTCTGCCACCATGGTTTTTAATAAAAACCTTAATTCTGCCATTATGATGTTTAATGAAGCCTTTATATCCTCATAATGGTTTTAATAAAAACCTTTTAATTTGCCACCATGGTTTTAACAAAAACCCTTATAAAACAATATTTTGACAACTTTTCTTCAACTCTTTGCATTTCTCCTGGCTTCAATGATGGTGTACTCCATGGTGTTAATGACAGCTTCATGTGTTCACTTGACATCAATGACAACTTCTCACCTTGACATCAATGACAACTAAATGAGCTCAAAATGTCCAACAATCTCCCCCTTTGTCATTGATGGCAACCCAACTTCTTTTTACCGAAAACTTGACCTTTCCTTTGTTCTGCTCCCCCTGGGACATTGCTCCCCCTAGCTCAATACTCTTTCCTCTTTTCTCAAATACCAAATCTCTCCCCCTTACTCAAATCTCTCCCCCTTTGACATCAATGGCAAAGGGTCACCTTTGGGGCTCGGGGCTAAGAATGAGCCTCTTAGCTTAGCCCCTCCCCCACCTCCTTTTGAGGTGGTTAATTCTGGGGTGGGAGTATTTCTACTCCCAGAAAGCATTGTTCTTTACCTTTATCCTCTCTTCTTTTTATCTGATCCTTCTGATTTCTCTGACTATTTCTTTCCATATCCATGTTCCTGTCCATGTCTACATTCTTGTCCATGTTCCTATTCCTATTCTATTCCTATTCTTCTTTCTTTTTTTGTTCTGGTTCATAATCCTATTTTCTGTTTTTGTTCTTTTTTTTTTCCTTGATTCTGGAATGTCTGCTCTACACCACTTTGTTGTGTGACCATCATTATTGCACTCTATAACACTTAATGTTATTATTCCTTGGAGGTGCAAATGTCTTAGGATTTCTCCTAGTGAAGCCATACCTTCTTCTATCATGAACCCTGCAATTCATTGCCTTGTGACCAAACTGATTACATGAGTAGCAATACCCATGGAAAAGTTGTATGTTCCCATATTCCTATCTTTCATGTGTCCTACACTGTGAAGCCATGTGCCCAAACCTGTGACATGAAAAACATCTTCCATTGAAGTTTCCTTGTCTTGACCTCATTGGTCTCCTAGTCTCTCTTGACCTATTCTGATTGTTGTTCCATATGTATCTTCTTTGTGCATTGTTCCTGTCCTTGTTGAACTCTCTATTGTCCAACTCATCCTCAGATGTCTCACTTTCTTTTACACTATCTTCTTCTGAAGTATCTTCATCTGAAGTTTCTTCTCCTTCAAAACTTGAGGTTGACTCTCCTTCCCATTTCTTTTGATCCTGTCCAAATCCAAGACCTATTTTGCTTGATGTAGGCTTTTGTATCTTGATGAACTTATCTAAGTTCTTTGAGCTATTTTTGAACCCTTTTAGCTTGACTTTGGAGTCTTCCAAATCTTCTCTTAGAAGTGCCACTTCTTGTGCTAACTTTTCACATTCTAAGATCTTTGCTTCTAACTTATCCTTGAACCTTTTTGTCTTAGCCTTTGATTTTTCTAAATCCTCTATAAGCAATCTTCTCTCTTCATCACATTCTTGAAACTGAATTTCAAGTTTAGAGTTTTGCTTTCTTACCTTCTTTACTATTTCAAGAGCATAAATAAGTTCTCCCTTGAGATCATATCCATCTTTCTCTGAATATTCCTCTATTTGTTTACCTTTGTCCACATCTTTATTTTCTATTGGCTTGTCTTCTATAGGATCATCTTTTCCTTCTTCTAGTGCCATTAGAATATTCTCTTCTGGTCCTTCAAGTGTATCTTCATATTCATCATCACTGAAACTATAACCATTCCTTGTACAACTATCTTCAAGATGTCCAAAGTTACCACATCTAAAACACTTGAGAATTACTAGAGTCCTTTTCTTAACTTATTCTTTTTCTTCAATCATAAAAAGAACTTCATCTCTATCATTATCTAAAAAACTAGCATCACTATCACTTGAGTACTTACTTGCATTATCCGCATAGTAGCTCCTCTTTTGCCTTTGGAAGAACTTCTTTCCTTGTCTGCTTTGTTTATCCTTGCTTTTCTTTTGGTGCCTATACCTTTCTGATTCCCTGTTCCTGTGATCCTATTTTTCTTCACCATTGTTATTCTTAGCTTCTTGAAAATCTATTGCAAAATGTCCATACTTTCCACAATTGAAACATTTAACAGACTTTAGATCTCTAGATTTTCTATAATCCTTATCTCTTCTACCATAATTAGCTTCTTCATCACTAGATGACTCATTGCTTGATTCTGACTTCTTACCCTTTGTCTTTTTGATTGCTTTGAATGTTGCTTCCTTCTGGGGAATAGGATCTTTTGTTCTTATCTCATGTGTTGTAAGAATACCAAGAAACATATCTCTTGTCAAAGTATCACCATCCATTGACACTTCTATAGTAGAAACCTTTTCACTGAATATTTTTGGAAGAGTTCTTAAGACTTTATCACAAACATCTGATTCATCAATCTTCATTCCAAGTCCTTGCATAGCATTAACAACCTCATCAATTCGAAGTAGATAAGTACTAATGTTTTCCTCATCCTTCATTCTTAATTCTTCAAATTGTCCTTTGAGATTTTGCATCTTTGCTTTCTTGACACATTTATCTCCTTCATATATATTTTGTAATTTATCCCACATTTCTTTTGTAGTTTGACAATGCATAACTTTCATAGACTCTGTTCTATGCAAACCTCTCAAAAGTGCATTCATTGCTTTTGAATTGTAATGTTGTAGGAGCTTACCTTCCTTATATGTAGGAGGATTAATCAAGGGATCATATCCAAATTCAACTGCTTCCCAAATTTCATTGCCAAGTGCCATCAGGTAGATCTTCATTCTCAAACTCCAATATATATAGTCACTTCCATCAAATACTGGTGTTGAATTATCTGAGGACACATTCTTAGAATCCATTGTGTTCTTGTTAGATTTTCCTTCAAGCTGTTAAACTCTTCTGAAGGAACCCACTCTGATACCAATTGAAGAACACAAGCTTATACTGAGAGGGGGGTGAATAGTATAAGACCAATTTTTACTTTTCTTTCCCAATCAATATTATGCAATGTAAAGATAGCAATATCAATAATAGTAATCAAAGCAATGCACAAATCACCACACACAATAGAGACACCACAATTTACATGGTTCACCCAATGTGGGCTACTCCACGAAGAAAATATTTCACTAAAATTTTCTCAATCAATCTCTTGGGAATCCTTTCCCTATTACAATGTTTATGGACCTCTATCCAAAGGAGACACCAATCCCCTAAATCAAGTTCATGGATCTCTATCCATAGGAGAACTCCTTCTCCTCTGCTCTGGTTGGTGATCCTCTAGAAGACTACTACCTCCACTACACTGGCTTGTGGATCTCTCTCCACTGAAGACTCTTGTCCCCACTTAGAAGACCTATCCTCACTACCCTAGATGATGGATCTCTATCCACTAGAGACTACTATCCTCTCTACTCTATCACCTCCAAAGCTCTATCTCAAATACTACCTTTCTTTATTCTCAAATATGCACTAAACATAGTCCTTCAGTCTAGCACAAATCTGCTCAATATCTATCTCTGGTCTGGTACAAATCTATTCTCAAATATACACCAACTCTATTCTCAAATCTACACTAAACATAGTCCTTCGATCTAGCACAAATCTGTCCTCGATCTCTATCCTCAAGCCTTAACTCAAGGCTTGTCTCAACTCTACTAGATCTACCCTAAACCTTAACTCAAGGTTTGAACAAATCAATCAACTCTGCTCTCAAGTCTTCTCAAATACTTATCTCAAATATACCTTGTAAGCTTCCACAAAATCTCACACTAATATATCCACAAGTCCTCTCTAGAACTTGCTCAAATATCTCTACAAGTCCTCTCTAGAACTTGCTCAAATATCTCTACAAGTCCTCTCTAGAACTTGCTCAATATGCTCTACAAGTCCTCTCTAGAACTTGCTCAAATCTACTCTACAAGTCCTCTCTAGAACTTGTCTAAATATGCTCAATAAGTCCTCTCAAGAACTTATCCAAATATGTATTGTAAGCTTTCACAAAATCTCACACAAAATATGTCCACAAGTCTTCTCAAAGACTTACCTCAAATCTGCTCAACAAGTCCACACAGAACTTGTCCAATCTCATAGACACATAAAGAGAATTGTTAGAGACTCAATATGTTCTACACTTATCACAATGCTCAATTACTTACAATCACTCTCTTAGAAACATAAGGAGAATTGTTAGAGACTCAATATGCTTCAATTTCAACTCAATGCTCAATCACTTTCTCAACTCAATTCAGAATATAGAATAGTTTGTTTTATGGAACTTGAACAATCACTTCACACTCCCACTTGACTAGGCTCAACCAACTCTACTCAACCAATCACTCAATGAAATAATCCTCTCTCTCAAACCCTAGTCCAAGCTTATAAACACCAACTCAAAATATTTCCAACAATGCTCAACAACAAATCTCACATAACAATGATACTCATGATCTTTGCAAACCCTAGTTCAAGTTCTTCACTCAATAACTCACTTCAACAACAATGCTTATAAAACAACTCTCACACCACCCAGAAGAAAAAAAAAACAAGAAAAACAACCCACATAACAATGATACTCATGCCCTAGTTCAAGTTCTTCACACAACCAATGGCTTCAACAACAATGCTTATAAAACAAGGTTTTAATAACAATTCTTTATTCCAGAAAACCTTGAAGCATTAACTCAACACACTCAATAGGAAAACCCTAATCAAGTCCTTTTCACTCCAAACTTATTTTCCAGAAAACCAATCAATCAACTCAACTATGGAAGAATGTGCTCATACCTTTTTCTTGATGATGAAAGGATCTCATAAATCTGCCACAACCACAAACACTTCTATGCCAATCTCAAAGAGGTTAGAGGATAAATATTTCTCACAATGTAATGCAAAAACTCAATTACACCTTATCACTCCAACTATAAAAACAACCATCATCATACATAAAATATTTTTCCAATAACACCTTATAATCTCCCAACTAAAATAAATTTATCATCCACCAAAAATTAACTCAAAACCTCTTTAATTAAATTTAATGGCAAGAAAGACTTTGACAAAAATTAAATTAACTTTCCTTATAACTCCAACAACATGAACCAAGCAAACAACCTTTCACATACCCTTATAACTCCAAATAATACTTTAGGAAAAACTTTAGGCAAATAAAATTTCTTTTAATCAAAAATACCTTTGCCACTTATGGGATTCGAACTCCCAATCACTGCCTCCTCGTGCGCCCTAGCCGCGAGCTTGCCCACCGCGTGCGCTAGATGCACGTTTGAAACCTTAAGAGCACTTCGTGCTCTTTCTCCTAAGTCTGGCGCTCAAAACGAGCGCATGCCAAAAAACCTTTCCCCTTGGCGCTCAAGACAAACACGCCAACTCCACGTGAATCGATCGTGGACTCTTCCACTCCCAATGCTCTCACAAAATGTGCACTGCCAATGGACCACTCTGTCCAATGTGGTTCAGACCTTACGCTCTCCCTTTTCGTCTTCTTCCTGGTGCTAAAAGACAAACGAACTCTTTGTCTTCTTCCTCAATGATCAACGATTGCACGAATTACTTTTAGCTCGGTCGCATGAAAATTAAATCGAAGAGGGGTAAGTTTGAATGCCCCTTTGGCATATTATTTATACATGAATTCACCATATGGCTTAGACGTCGGTGCTCCATAATATTCGATGACGTCGATGCTTCTTACAACCTTTATAATTTATAAATTATTTAAATTCTAAAAGAATTTAAATTTTATAAATTATATTTATAAACCTTTGACTTTAATAAAAATTAAAGCCTCCTTTAGGTAAAATTTAAACCTTCATTTGTTCTTCACTGATTTGATGAAAATTATTCTGCCACCATGGTTTTTAATAAAAACCTTAATTCTGCCATTATGATGTTTAATGAAGCCTTTATATCCTCATAATGGTTTTAATAAAAACCTTTTAATTTGCCACCATGGTTTTAACAAAAACCCTTATAAAACAATATTTTGACAACTTTTCTTCAACTCTTTGCATTTCTCCTGGCTTCAATGATGGTGTACTCCATGGTGTTAATGACAACTTCATGTGTTCACTTGACATCAATGACAACTTCTCACCTTGACATCAATGACAACTAAATGAGCTCAAAATGTCCAACAATAGAAGTTAACTTACATGCATGTGGAGATAAAGTAATGAACCTAGTGAACAAGGAGAGGGTAAGAGTGGAGAAAATATCTAGCAATATGGCATACAATGAGGTTATTCTAGGTAGGATTCAAGGTGAAATCTCATCTATTCCAGAACAAGATGGTCTAAGGAAGGAAAGTAAAATGGATAACCCTCAAATAGGAGAAGAAAAATCAAAAGCAAGCGATGAAAATATGGATATGGAAGAGAAATATCTATAAGTGGTCCTCTACACAATATACAAATTGTCAATAAAGGAAGGATCCTCAATAATTGAAATCGCAAATATAATAGTAACAAGGAGTTCCAAGAAGACCCTAGGTGGGAGAAAAGGAGAGGTAAAGAAGGTGGGAAAGCCTTCTTCAAAGGAAGAGCACATAAAAGAGATAAAAAAGGATGTTAACCTGGGGATTTAGATGATCTTAGACTCAAGTTGGAAAAATCCCATAATAAAAAATAAGATATGAAGATCTTGTATTAGAATGTTAGGGGAATGAATACCCCTAACAAACATAAAGTGGTGAGATCCTTGATTAAGGATAACCAACTTGATATAGTTATATTACAAGAAACAAAGTTGAATGCTACAATATGGGATAAACTAAGAAATGGATATGGAAGAAAGGTGGCAGTGGTTAGGTGGAGGTATAAGGGGATTTAGGAGAAATCTTAATTTTATTGAATTTTGATACCCTTTAAGGGGAAGCCATCTCAAAAATTAGTATCTTCTAATTTTTTGTATAACTTTAAAATTATCAAATTTGACCTTCCTCATTATAAATATGTATACCCTTAATGTGAATAGAGAAATAAAGGTGTGGTGGAAGGAATTGGAGAAGATGGGACAACATATAAGAGGTCTAAGATGGATAGTGGCAAGGGACTTCAACAACCCTTTGATTCCTAGAGAGAAGAAAAGTAGATCCAAGGGCTTCTCAAAGAGCATGGAATATTTTAGAAACTTTTTATTAGAATTTTTTCTATATTGTGTTGATTTAAGAGGTAGTTCTTTTACATGGATGAATAGGAGAATAGGGGGCACATGATCTAAGTGAGATTGGGAAGAGTACTACTCTCTATAGAATGGTTTGAGGGTACCTGTGAGCACTCATTAGTATCTCTACCTAGGAAAAGATTAAATCATAATTAGTTGTTTGTTAGGATCCTATCCTAACACCATTTTGTAATTCTCATTTACTTATGTAATGACCCACTTCCAACGTGGGGATCTCATTATGATATTATTTTGTAATACTTTGTAATGTATGTGGCAAGTAGGATTTCTATCCAAGTGGTGCCATCTCATGTAACCGTTTTTATCAATATTGTAACCGATGGTAGGTAGGAGATTCTAGCTCGAGTGGCATTTTGCATGTAAGCCAACTCTTGAGCCTTTAGGTAGGGTTGCATGAAGTTTTTCTTTAAAAGATATGAAGCCATGTACGAAATCATATTTTTGCAAGCTAATGAATTATTGAAGGAGGTTGCCCCCTTGAAGAGGCTTGCTATTGTGAGATTGATCCATTTTTGCATTTAATTTCTGCATAGTGTTATTAAGTTATTTGATGTATTTGAGTTATTTTTCTGTATTTTGTGTGAGTGTGCTTATTTTTAATAGTGATATTCTAACAAGTGGTATAAGAGTGCTTTCCAAGGCCAAGTTCTGCTGCAACTGAGAAAATTTTTGCTAGCCATTTCACCTGTTAGGTATAAATTTCTATGTTTTTTGTTTTTGTTTTTCCTTTATTAAAAAAATCAAAAAATATAGTTCTTTTTTTTACCAAAAATCCAGAAAACACAAAAAAATAGTCTTTGTTTCAGTAGTTGTGTAGGTTAGAAACCTTGTTCCTGGGGATTTAAAATATCGTGAAGGAGTTGTCATTATTGGCTAAGCTAGATAGTCCATAAAGCATCTATTGAAGTGAGGGGTGATCAGGATCCAATACCTAGGCCTTAGACAACACTCACGCACAGACTTGAGCTCTCACACATCTTCGAGTGTATCGAAAGACAATATAGGTTTAAACAAAATTTTATTCATTAGGAAGATTTTTGGCCTTGTATTATCCATAGTCCATAGGACACAACATCCCGGACGATCACCCTCCCATACTATCAGAGAGGCAAATAGTGTGCTCAAGGGCATGTGTCGAATCCTCCTTGGGTAGTAGCCTGAAATATTGGTCCGAGCAATATTGTTCGTCACTGTGGTATAACATAGGGCCTATGGGTATTACATACCCCCTTACTTAGCGTACCTTGGTTCTACAAAACATAACTTCCACCTGTAAATCAACACCATATTTGTTCTGCTAACCTACATTCACAACCCTAAAAATGAGCATATAGAGAAGGCATTCCTTATCACAAAAAATAGACTTGCATGCACCAACAGTCAGGACAAATTTTGCAAGTATCTGCAATAGCCCATGGTCAGAAAAAATTAGTCAGGACAGTGCTAGAAATAGTCAGATTAGTAACAGAGATAGTCAGGTCGATAGTAACAGCCCTCTATAACAGTTCAAAATTATAGGTTTCCAGTGTCAAAAATAGTATTGTTAATGTTAGAGAATACCCAGGGTCAGTGACATGAACCGTGTTAGTAACTGCAATACAGGTGATAGAGGAAGGAACAGGATAGTAACAAGGTGATCAGGGTGTAGACTACAGATCATAAAAAGTCAATAAATTAAATATATCTCTTCATTGAGTGCTCATATCAAATAGCCACCGAATTGGACCCTATTCTAAAATCAGTGTTGCAATCCACTTCCCAAATTAAATTTTGGACCCTTAATAAAAATAGTAACTCTTGAAATCCAACATCTATTTTTAGTAACTGAGTAAAATAGGGGTCACAATAGCAAGAGACAACCGTGGATAAAAAGGGCTAGAAATTGCCATAATGTTGGCCGATATGCAAAAAGCCCTTGACTACTTGACCACTATAAACCACACCATAAGAAAAGAGATTCAAGAGCTCTGAACGGATCAAGATACCACTAGAATTTTCTTAGAATAATAACTTACAGTAGTGGAGACACAATTGGAAGGTACTCTCACATCTGAACACCAAGTTGAAAACTCTGAACGAGGTCAAATAAGGGAAACATAATATTGAAGAAGGGGAACTGAAAACACTCATTATGAATGTGATTCGACCTTCAAAATACCTAAATTAGATTTTCCTAAGTTCAGTGGAAAGGATGTCAATGGGTGGTTATGTCGGGTTGATCAATTCTTTAGACTCCACAATGTCCCTATATATCATCGGGTTCAGATGGCTTCCTTCAACTTAGAATCTGAAGCCTTACATTTATTCCACTGGGTACGAGCCACTACCCTTGATCTATCTTGGGAGGACTTTGAGTCCCAACTACTCACCCGATTTGGCCCTAGTGACTATGAAGACTTTACAGGAGCATTGACAAAGTTGAAACAAACTACCACAGTTTGTGATTACCAGACATAATTTGAGAAATTGGCCAATAAAACAAGGGGCTTGAATGAGGAATTTTATGAGTTGTTTCATTAGTGGGTTGAAAGATGATCTCTAGGCTGAATTCAAGATGTTTAAATCACAAACCATGATGGAGGCTATCGGTTTAGTCTGATTGGTCGAATCTAAACTCTCAACTCAACGGTGGACACCATGATTTTCTCAAGCTCAACCTCCCTTTCCACCTTGGTTCCAAAATAATACTGATAATAAACCTACTTCTCCTAAGTGACAGACTACATCTGAGATGGATGCACATCGCATCCAAGGGCTATGTTATAATTATGATGAAAAATTTGTGAAGGGTTATATATGTGCAAATAAGATATTGTTCTTAATGTATGCAGATGAACCCAATAGTAGGGACTAGAGTGATGAGGAAAGTGACATAGCAGAAGACACAACTAAAGCACCAACTCAACAAGAAGAGGAAATCCAAGACCCTTAAGTAGAAATGTTTTTCCATGCTTTTGTTGAGGTTACCACTCCACAAACCATGAGAGTTGTAGGTTTTTTAAAATGCCAACGTGTTACTATTCTTATTGATTCAAGTAGTACACACAACTTTATTGATCCTCGAGTTGCTAAGTAGGCCAATTGCTATATACACACATGCAATTCCTTTGAATTCATGGTGGGAAATGGAGGCACTTTACCTTGTAAAGGTAAATGTTGCAATGTTAAAATAAATATGGGGGATTATGAACTCAAACAAGACATGTTTGCCCTCCAATTGGGAGGATGTGACATTGTGTTGGAATCCCAATGGTTGAGCACCTTGGGCACTATCAACTAGAACTTTGCAGAACTATGGATGCAATTTTCACAACATGGACAAACACACACCCTCCGTGGTGCCAAAAAAGGCCCTTCCCAAATTGTCAGTTCCAATCGTATGGAAAAATTGTTGAAAAGTCATCTCGCAGGGTCATTGCATAAATATTTTCAATTCAACCAAGCACTTCCACAGTGGATCAAATTCCAGTAGATTTACAACTTGTTCTAACCAAGCATGATGGCATTTTTTTAGAACCTACTACCTTGTCACCTCGTCGCTCACATGACCATGCTATTCCACTACTACCAGGTCATGCACCACCCAACATTACATCGTATCGATATCCTCATGACCTAAAGTCTGAAATTGAGCAGATGGTATAGAAATTCCTCAAATCAGGTGTCATTTGATCGAGTACCAGCCCTTACTCTTCTCCAATTTTACTAGTTCGCAAGAAGGATGGATCATGGTGATTGTGTATAGACTACTACGAGCTCAAAAAAATTACCATCAAGGATAAATTCCCCATTCTAGTAGTGGATGAATTGATGGATGAATTACATGGAGCTATGTACTTCTCCAAGTTAGACCTTCATTCTGGCTACCATCAAATCAGGCTCAAGGATGAGGATATCCCCAAAATTGCATTTTGTACTCATGAAGGTCACTATGAGTTCTTGGTAATGCCATTTGGTCTAACAAATGCTCCTTCCACATTTCGGATTCTGATGAACAACATATTTTGATCTCTCCTATGGAAGTTCATCCTAGTTTTCTTTGATGATATCTGGGTTTATAGTCATTCATGGGAAAAACATCTAATCCATGTGGATCAGACATTACAACTATTGGCACAACATAAACTGTTTGCTAAGCAGTTTGGTCTAAATGAAGTGGAGTATCTAGGACACATTATCTCCAAATATGGCATCAAGGTCAACCCCAAGAAGATTTAGGCAGTTCAAGACTAGCCAAAACCTCGCACTCTCAAGGGACTTCAGGGATTCTTAGGGCTTATAGGTTACTACCACAAATTTATTCATAATTATGGTAAAATAGTAGCCCCCCTCACATCCATGTTAAATAAGGACTCTTTTACTTGGACGGGGCCCGTTGACCAAGCCTTCCTCGAATTGAAGCATGATATGACCACAACACTAGTTTTAGCCATGCCAAAATTTTCCAAGTATTTCTTCATTGAAAGTTATGCTTTCGATCATGGCATCGAGGTCATGTTGATGCAGGAAGGGAAACCCTTGGCTTTCACTAGTAAGACACTCTTTGATCGTAACTTGGGAAAATCTACATATGCCAAGGAGATGTTGGCCATATTACATGTTGTAACTCATTGGTGGCCATATCTCATTGGGCATAATTTTTCCATTAAAATAGATCATCAGTTTCTCAAATACTTCTTGGAACAACGGGTTGTTGCCCAAGAACAATAAAAATGGGTTTTCTAAACTCATGGGATATGATTATGATATCACATATAAAAATGGCAAAGATAATCTTATGGCTGATGCTCTCTCTTACCAATTTGAGACCCTCAGTATGTTATGTGTCATTTCCTCACATGTTCCTCAATGGATAGATTTCTTACAACAAGAGGTACTTCAGGATACAGACTTTAAAGCTTTGGTGGCATCGCTCCGTGATGATCCTACTTCATTCCTAGGCTACAATTGGGATGGCCATGACCTGTGTTATCACCAAAGCCTTGTTCTTCCTCACACATTCCCACTCTGTGAGCTTTTCATGAAGGAACTACATACTGCTCCCTCTACAGGCCATTCAAGATTTCTTAAAACATATGAACGCCTCAAGCACACATTCTTCTGGAAAGGTATTAAATAGGACATTCATAATTTTTTAGCAGCTTGTGATACCTACCAAAGGATGAAAGGTGAAATGGTATGTTCTCCAGGTACTCTCTTCAACCCTTACCCATTCCAGATCAAGTTTGGACTAATATATCCATGGATTTTATAGAAGGGTTACCTAAATATGGTAGTAATTTTGTTATTCTTGTGGTGTTGGATCACCTTTCAAAGTATGCTCATTTTTATTTCTTTGGCCACCCTTACACAGCCTCCACCATTGCCCAAATATTTTTGGATTATATTTTTTGCCTTCATGGTATACCCACCTCCATTGTGTCCGATCGAGACCCAACCTTCACTAGTCATTTTTGGCAAGAATTGTTTAAGTTGCAGGGAACTCGGCTCAAAATGAGTTCACCCTATAATACGTAAACATATGGTCAAACTGATATTTTCAATAAATATTTGGAGACCTATCCTCGTTGATTTACATCAGATCATCCTACTCAATGGGTGAAGTGATTTCCTTTGACCGAATGGTGGTACAATACTTCTTATCATACAATAACCAAACTCACCCTTTTTAAGGCCATTTATGGGTGCCCTCCACTCATGCCTTCTTCATACATCCCAGGAAGCTCCAAGGTTCAGTTAGTCGACACCACTCTCAACTAACATACCGATGTTCTTTGCCAACTGAAGTAGAATTTGGACATGGCCCAGAATCGAATGCAACAATAGGTTGACCAGCATCGTTCTGAGTATAGATTTTATGTGGGTGATATGGTCTTCCTTCACTTGCAGTTGTACAAACAATTATCTCTACAACTTCATTAGTGTCAGTAACTTGTTGTAAAATACTATGGACCCTACCAAGTTCTCCAACAGATTGGTTCCATTGCTTACAAATTGGCTCTTCCACCCACCTCAAAGCTCATGTTTCCTCTCTCAAAAAAAATTTGGGTACATAAGTACAGGTTCAGTCAACATTACCATAATTAGATGAAGAAGGGTCCATATTACTTGAATCTAAACAATTTTTGGATCTTCGAACCCACACTCTCTAAAAATGTACCATAATAGAAGTTCTTATTTAGTGGCATGGGCTCTAGCCATAAGATACTACATGGGAGTCTCTCAGCTCCAGCACCAGTTTCCTCATTTTTAGCTTTGAGGACAAAGCTTTTTGAAGGGGAAGGACATGTTAGGATCCTATTCTAACACCATTTTGTAATTCTCATTTACTTATGTAATGACCCACTTCCAATGTGGGGGATCTCATTATGATATTATTTTGTAATACTTTGTAATGTATGTGGCAAGTAGGATTTCTATCCAAGTGGCGCCATCTCATGTAACCATTTTTATCAAGATTGTAACCGATGGTAGGTAAGAGATTCTAGCTAGAGTGGCATTTTGCATGTAAGCCAACTCTTGAGCCTTTAGGTAGGGTTACATGAAGTTTTTCTTTAAAATATATGAAGCCATTTACGAAATCATCTTTTTACAAGCTAATGAAATATTGAAGGAGGTTTCCCCCTCGAAGAGGCCTATGATTCTGTGTTATTATGAGATTGTTCCATTTTTGCATTTGATTTCTACATAGTGTTATTGAGTTATTTGATGTATTTGAGTTATTTTTTAGTATTTTGTGTGTGTGCTTATTTTTAATAGTGATATCTTAACATTGTTATTTAGTTGGTTTGGAAAAATATAGAAAAGTAGAAGCCCTTTCAAGTTTGAAAACATATGGATTCAATGCCCAAATATTTTAGTAGAAGTGGAGTCATGGTGGATGCTTATGATCCAAGGTTCTAAGATGTTTATTTTGGAAGGAAAACTCAAACATATGAAGAAAGAAGTGAAGATTTGGAATAAGCAAGTCTTTGAAAATATCTTTAGATCAAGGAAATACTTAGGTAGGAATTTAGTTTGTTATAGAAGAAAGTGAGGACAACTAGATTATACTAGGACCTATGTAATAGAGATAAGATCCAGGAAAAGATTCACAACAATTTGGCTTGAGATAAAAAAAATTTGGAGCTAAAAATCAAGGGATAAATGGCTTACAGTATGAGATAGAAACATTAATTTATTTCAGATATCAATGATAAAGCATGAAATTTTTGAAAGGATTTCTAAAATACTACATGAGGATGGTGAAATAATCAAATATGAAGAAAGTATTAGACAAGAGGTAAATTAATTCTTCAATAATTATTAGTGAAGAGGAGGTAAAAGAAGTGGTATTCTCCTTGGGGATGGACAAAGATCTAGGTCCAAATGGTTCCAGGAAGGTTTCTTCCAAGGAATATAGTAAATAAATATTTAATGAAAGCATTTCAATATTCTCACCATTCAATAAAAGTTTAAAGATAATTTAACAACACCTCTTTAGTGCTCATACTAAAGAAATAAGAGTAGAAGGAATTTAAAGACTATATGTCGACAAGACTATGTAATGTAGTATATAAGATCATTGTTAAAGTGATAGCATTAAGGTTGAAAAAAATCCTCCCAAAGATTATAGCAAACCAATAGGAGGTTTTGTGAAGGGAAGGAAAATATTGGATGGTGGCATCTCTCTCCATGAAACACAACACTCTATAGTGCATAGAATGAGGGAAGGAATGTTATTGAGACTATATATGAATAATGCTTATGATAGGGTCTCATGGAGATTCTTGGATAAATATCTTGCTAAGTTTAGATTTAGTAGGAGATGGAGAAGATGGATGAGAAATTTTTATGGTGGACCAAAGTTCTCAATTACCATAAATAATTCCCCAACATGTTTCTTTGAGAGCAGCAAGGGCTTAAGGCAAGGGAACCCACTTTCTCCTTATCTCTCCATTATCATGAAAGAATCCCTTAGGATATATATAAATTCAACCCAAATAATGAGAGTGTTAAATGAATTGAAACCTTTAGTGTCTGTGAGAGGTATCACTTACCAATTGTTTGTAAATGATACAATCCTACTTGAAAAACCTTTGGTGGTCATATCCAAGGAGTTCAAATGGATCCTAAATATATACAACAAGGCTTCCTAATAGATGATTAACTTGGAAAAGAGCAAGGCATTCTTCATCAACACTCTAGAGAAGTAGCAAAGAAGGATAGAAGAGATAATATTTTGTATATATCAAGCCTTCAATCCACTTATGTAGCAATACATATGTTTGCAGATGTGTGTAAGGACCAAGTATGGGATACGTTGCTAAAAAAATTTTAATGTAAGCTAGTAGATTGAAAATGAAATTTACTAATTCAGATAGGAAAGCTTCAGCTACTAAAGAATACCCTTCAAGCCATGCTATTATATCTCCTATGTGTTTAAGATACCAACAAAAAATGTATGCAAAAAGTATACAAAATATATTTTTATGGTTTGATATAGACGAAAAGAGTAGAATACCCCTTGTTGTAAAAACCCAAGTCTACTCACTTGGTTGCACCACAAAAAGACAAGCCAAGAAAATTCTTAGGGAATTTGTTTTCCCAAGTTTAAATTTTCAAATCCCAAAGCTGTTTTTATGTTCAATCAAGTGCTTTTGTTGGAAATAATGAGCATATTTTGTTGTCATTGATGTCAAAGGATTAATGTCAAAAGGTTGATGTCAAAGAGAGCTTGGTATGGTATGGCAGATATATTCTCCTATGGTTGGATAATATTGCAAGGTAAGGTTTATCTCAGAGCAAGGAAAAAGAAAAGGTTTGCAAGGTTTAAAGGCAAACAAAAGGTTTATAATATTTATTTTTTAAATATTATACAAAGGTTTAATTTCCAACGCCAAGGTTCAAATATTTAAAAGGAGGTCCAAATGTTTAAATTTTCATAAAAGGAGAGAATCCCAAGGTTCAAAAGGAAATATTATAATATTATAATATACAACATATTTCATTGGTGCCAATGGTTATGAAGCAAGGTTTAAAATATATATAATATTTCTCTCATGGAGCATCAACATCATTCGAAGAAGGAGGTAAACATTTATGAGTTTAAAAGAATTTTTTTCGAAGCACCGAAATCATTCAAAAAATGAGGAAAATGTTTATAAATATCTTATCGAATTCATTTGGATGATAACACTTTTGGAGATGCAAACAATTATTGTGATGTTCATGCTTTCATTGAGAAATAATTTTCTCTCATGTGTTGCTTTCTACAAAGTTCATTGAGAAGAGAGGACATTTTTTTTAGGACAACAATTTACGAACAAGATGAAGTGCCACTATTTTAAATCCCAACCAGGTGGTTGGTCTATCTGGATACCTAGCTAGAGATAAGGCACTACCGAACCAGAGTGCACAGGTTAGAATCTTGCAAAGTTGATTTTTGTTGGGTAAAATGCGTGGTTCGTTTGGCAAGCACAACGAAGAGGGTTTTATTGGGTGCACATACTGTGTATCTCACTTGTTGGGGTAGCCCATCCTGTAGCCTAGTCATGGCTAGGGTGTTGTGTGGGTAGAGGTTGTAAGTTTGATTATCGTGCGGTTCATAGGCATGTGGTGTTGAGGTTTGCACCAAAAGTTTTGAAATATATTTTGTTGGCCTATGTTGTGAGGTATACGCCAAATTTTTGAATAATCAATGCTTTAGTGAGAAAAATATTTCGTTGGTTATTTGATATTGTAAAAGGTAGAAAGTTAGTTTTAATTAAGTAGTGGAGGAATAAGGTGTATAAAGAAATAATTTATATTGTAATGCGTGTATAAATTTAATTCTTAGAGGGAGATTTGTGTATGGTTTAAAAGGTATATATCTTTTATTTTGAAATGGGAAATCAAGTATCTTATGGATTTAAGTCTATTGATATTTGTATTTTGGCACACCTTAGAAAATATAAGTTTGAGGTTTTTAGTCTTAAAATTCAAAGCTTTATCTTTACAAGACTAAAGAAAAATTATAGAGTATATTTGAGTACATATTTGAGGAAAGGTTTTTGTGATTGTTTTGAAAATAAGATTTTCTAACGTCTTGAAGTGGCAAAAAGAAAATTATTTTGAAACAGGTTTTGAGGGCACATCTTCTTCAAGGTATTTTGAGGTATGGTAATTTGACTCCTTCTTAAGGTGGTTTTGCTTTGAGTAAATTATTTCTATGTTATAATATGGAGAAATAAGGATTAGACTTGTGTGCATTGTTGGAAATATATGAGCTAGAGTTTGAGAACTACTAGTGCTAGAGTTTGAGAGTTATTTGAGCTTCATTGTTGAGTGAGGTTGGAAACACATGTGTTATGGTTTGAGAACAATTTGTGTTTTATCTTTGAAAGAAATTGGAAATACTTGTGCTAGGATTGGAAACAAGTGTGTGCATCATTGTGAAGCATTTTGGGTATTGGTTTGAGTGACATTGAAAGTAATTGTAAAAGTGTTTGAGATCAATCTTGTGAAGAAAATTTGTGCATTATTGTGTTTGATATTTGAGATAAATTTGCAAATGTTATAGGGTAGTTTTGTGAAGCAATTTGTGTATTATATTTGAGTGATATTTGGAAAGAACATATTGTGAAATTGTATTGCATATCATTTTCTATGTGTTCTTGAATAAGAAATCTAGGTAGAATATGTCTAAAGTACTTTTATCAAAGCAAGTGTTATGAGCAGTGTTGAGCATGTGTTATGAGAAGTTTGAGCATGTGTTAGAGCAGAGTTAAGAAAATATTGTAAACAGTTCTAAGAAGGGTGTGTGAGCAGACTTGAGGTAGACTTGTGCAAGATTTATGAGTAGGTTTGAGGTATATTTGTGAGTAGTTGTGAGACAAATCAGTACAGGTTGTTGAGAAAATTTGAGCTAAGAGAAGAGGCGTATCCTATGGATAGATATCCATAAACCAGAGTAGTGTGGATAGAGGTCTCCTGTGGATAGAGGTCCACAAACCAAAATAGTGGGGATAGAGGTCTCCTATGGATAGAGGTCCACAAACCAGAGCAGTGGGGACAAAGGTCTCCTATGGATAGAGTTCCACAAAATTGAGCATAGGGGATTAGAATCTCCCTTGGGAAGAGGCCCATAAAATTGTAATAGGGAATTGGTTCCCAAGATATTTGTTGAGAAAGTTTATAAGAAATATTTTATCCATGGACATAACCCACATTGGGTGAACCACATTAAATTTGTGTCTCTCGTGTGTGTGATAATTTATGTATTGATTTGCTACTTCTATTGATGATATTAATTAATACTGCTTTGGAAAGTAATTGCATTTGAGAATTTTGGATAATACTATTTTGGGAAAGAAAAGAAATTTTTTATCTTATACTATTCACCCACCCTCTCAGTATAAGCTTGTGTTCTTCAGCTTTCAGTTTCATAGCACTTTGTTTCACCCAATGAATCTTTAACATATGGTTATAATAAGTATAGGAATATCAAACCACTTTTGGGATAAAAACTACTACATACAGCCACCCAAGTGGATGAGATTGGCCAAATCCCATAAAAGGTGCCATTATGTGGAATTGACTTTTCTTATTTAACATTGACATGTTTTGGCATGAGGGTAAATCCATAGTTGGGGTTACACTTTAAGGCCTATAAAACCTAAAGGGTGTATGCATACTTCCCCATCCCTTAACATATTGAACCTTTGACTAACCGATCGACTCGTTCCATTATGTGTATGAAACGAAGTTAGCATACATATACCCAATGTCTAGTTGATTGTCTACTACCTGGAGTCAGCTAGAGCCAGGTCAATACCCTAAAATTGGTCTTAATCGCATATGCCCATTATGACTCATGATTTTTTATCCCATACCAAACATCATGGCTAAACTTGCTAAGTCAAATTAACATGGAACTTATCATAGTACTACCCAGGCAGTAACCTAGAGGTGATGTCCTATATCGCCCCTCATTATCAATTCTAATCAAGTCACATATTTTAATCAATTCTATCAGAATACGGTTGCTCTCAAGACTCATTGTTTTTATACCCACACCTCAAAAACATTGGGTCTTTTCAATTAGGCCTCCCTTCCTAATGACCTCTACAAAGATTTTTGTTTTCAATATTTAAATCAATTTTAAGGTTTAAAGTCCTATCAATTGTGATTCAAACTTGAATCTATTTAATTGTCTTGTTTAACCCATATCTCTTATAAAGGAAAATTATATATATAATACCTCATACCACTAGAAAGCATAATTCACTTAAGTAATATCCATACCCAAATTAACTTGGATACATGTTGAGCGTATATTTTTCCCAATTGCAAAATACCTCCACATGCAGAGTATTGAATAGAAAACTCTCTCTTGAAAAGAAACCAAATGACAAACATTCAACTTCTCCAAGGTTCTGGTAAAATATCTAAAAGATTACAATAGTGCCAGAAATAATTCAATAATGCATGTGACCATAAACAAGGGGCCTTTACTGGTTCTAAACAATGCTTAGTGATTTGAAAGATCTAACTAAAAATAAAAGCAGTTCTTTTTAGGGTTTTTTAAATTGGTGCTACCCTGAATCCCTGTTAGTAGAGTATTTTATCTTCATTTAAAAGGTTTCAAATGACAAAATGTGGAATTTTCCACCTCATTTTAATGCCCGTGCCTTTAAGATGAAGTAAATTTTAGATAGTTGGGTTCATTTTATCTTCCTTATGTTG
The DNA here is from genome assembly GCA_028583015.1 of Wollemia nobilis. Lineage (NCBI taxonomy): Eukaryota > Viridiplantae > Streptophyta > Pinopsida > Araucariales > Araucariaceae > Wollemia > Wollemia nobilis. The sequence goes on from JAQPPZ010001965.1 coordinate 665,826, forward strand.
ATGTCACTACCCTAATAGTGGTTAGTAGAAGTTAGCATGTTAGCAATGTTAGCAAAGTTAGCAAAGTTAGCTTTCATTTCTTATCTTAGTTTAATGTGAAATAGTAGGTTAGTATCCCTCCTAAACCATGTGTTTTATCTGAAAGCTTTAGATTAATGAAACTTGGAGGTGCAGAAATTCTAGAAAATGACTAGAATGGAAATAACTTGAAAGCTTAACAATTCTAGAAATGGACCAGAAAAAATGAAACTAACAGGAAATTAGCAGAAATTTTGAAAAGGACAGAATGGAAATGAAAGAAACTAAAATTCTGGATGGACCAGAATGGAATGCTTGAATGCTTGAAATAAAATAAACTTTGAGAACAGTAAATGAAATAAACATGTAAATTTGGTTAGCTGAAAAAGTCAAATTCTGAATTAGTTTAGCAAGCTCCTCCCTGCAAAATCCCAAGTTATGAGGTAATCATAAAACAACCTGAATCAATGGACCTGCAACATAAGCACAATACCATTAAATCAAGTGCGAGACTCAAAGGAAACATAAAGAAACTGCATAATCTTGACCTTCGCCTATTGCAACCCATTTCATGGCATAAGACAATGGCTAGAAGTCACTAAAATGCAGAAATGATAAGACACTAAAAACGTTAGTTTTATGATAAAAACCCTCCTTTTGATTTTGCTCACAGAAGTTTGCTACCCTCTCAAAATCTGAAAAATGCTCTTTCTTTATTGCTTTCTCGGAATGTTACATCATTTCCAGCCCCCTTGAAAAAGGTAGGATAGCAAGGTATAAATAATGCTTAGAAGTCCTTTCGCTTCATCTTCTCTCACAACCAAAATAATGAATGGATATAAGAAAATAATCCATCATCATTTTCTGTGATTTAATAAACATAACACTTCTAAACGTTATTTATTTTAAAAAAACTAACAACAAAAACATAACCCTGCATGACTCCTTATATCTCCCCTTTCTCTTATAAGCATTCTACCCAAGAATACCCCTTTACATCCATCAAACGAATGATAAAAGCATTAACTATACCTTATAACCCCTACGATTTTAGACCTCCTTTAAAACATTGAACGTGATCAAACCACATTCACATTAACTAAAATAATACAGGCCAATCTTATTCAACGAAACTTTCATTGTCACTTTTTGAGGCCGAGACCCGATGGTATTTCTCCTAAGCCATACCAATGTGCCCAAGGACTGGGATGGCATTCCCCCATCCTAGGCACTTTGGTTTCCATGTAACCAAATGAAACCATCACACTGCCTACGCAGCCATGGCACTGTCCAACTTACGTAGCCATAGCACTGCCAACGACGCAGCCATGGCACTGCCAAGACTACGTAGCCATAGCACTGCCATCGTCATGGCACTACCCAACCTACGCAACCATGGTGCTACCAAGACTACTAGCCATAGCATTCTACATCATCGTCATGGCAACCCTACAAAAAAACCATCCATCTCCACCATCCCCATCGACATCTGGTCTACAAACCTATGCAGCCATGGCATTGTTCAACTCCCTACTCTCACACTCATCCTGCCATAGCGTAATGAAATAGATGCAACACTAAAACCTTCCATGCTCTTCGAGGCCGACCTTTAACTCCATCAATTGGCATCACAGGTTGCCCTAATAACACTTCTTCCTTCCTTGTTCGATGGCATACCTCTACCTCTCGACCATTTCACTAACAACTTCGGTGCCTTTCATGTTGTTCTTCTAAAACCCTAACGCCATCTTGGACCACCTCTTCTTTGTCGATGATTGCTCCATGAAGCTTCATTGCCATAGCATTGAACGTTCTTGGACTAGCCACTCATGTCTTCGAATATTTTCGAATAGCCACCATCGCCTTATCTGCAATCAAATGAAACGACGTTAAACTTTACCTTATCATAAATATTATTATCACATCTTTTATAAAGTACATTATAATAATATTATTATATACAATATAATAATATTATTATAATAATAACATTTTAGAAGAATATAATCACAAAAATATTATTATAATAATAACATTATAATATAATCATAATAATATTATTATAATGATAACATTTTAGAACCTTATAACATAATCTTAAAAATATTACTATTATGTACATAATATAGTTAATGCAATTATATTAGGTAGATAATAGCATATTGGCTTCTATCTCAATTTCTTTGTACCTTTTGTATCCTCTTTTTGTTTTAGGTCAGGCCTTGCTTTGTTAAACACATTCCATCACCTTAGATAGTATGAAGAACATTAAACTCTTATTCATCAAAATGGATTTTAATTAATCTAAGCATTAATGCCTAGATTAATTAATCATTAAATATCAAATAACCAAAGCAATTAAAATCATTAAAACAAAACGGTCAAACATCCCTATTCTTACAAACCAAAGAAAACCAAAAACCTTTCATATCAAAATATGACAAGTGGGTCCCCAAGAATTTTGGGGTGGTTGTGGAAACTCCACAACAAATGGTGACTCTGCTAGGAAATGCTCCTGAGCATTTCGGTGAGAACCCAAAAGAAAATCTGAAAACACACTCCAAACCAGAAAGCAGCAAGCATCAACAAATGCATGAATAATGTCAATAGACTTATAAGAACAATAAAATATTAGAATCATGCAATATTAGCTCTGGGTGTGTGTAGCACTCCACACCTTATTTTTTTTGTAACTTTTTCGCATTGCATCATCAATTTTACCTGACTAGAATTATGGCAATGGATATGGAGAGCTTTGAGGGTAAAAATTTTTATAGCATGAGCAACACATTCTATGGTGGCTTGAGCAAACACCTCAAAAATGTCTAACCATCTTAGGATCAACTGTGTGTGCGATGAATTCATTGACTAGATCTAGGGCTTGGTTATGAGTCGTCATCATCAAGGACCAGTGTGTGCAAGTGTACCTTAGAGCTTTGGGGAATCGGATTCTCAACCAAGGTGTGATGAGAATATAGCCCTATCCTTTACTGCTCTCATATTTGACCAAAATAATTAAACCGGTTATGGATGAGGTCATCAGACTAATCTATCCTCATGGCGGCCATAAATCTCAACCTTACGGGAGTCATGTCACCAGGCATGAGTGTACTCCACTGCCAGTCAAGCGTCTATAGCCCCGATGGAGGTTAACTCCATAGTCCATGATTTTGCTCTTGACTTCTTGAATCTTGGGATGACTACCCATCCTTCTGAGGGACACGTAGTACGATCCTTACAACCCAATAGTCAATGGTGTGATGGAAACGGAGTGGTGAACATTTTGCTTTGGATTTCTTGAATCTTGGGATGACTACCCATCCTTCTGAGGGACACGTAGTATGATCCTTACAACCCAATGATCCATGGTGTGATGGAGGCAAAATCAAAGCTTTGGGGAATCAGATTCTCAACCTAAGCATGATGAGAATTTGACCCTATCCTTACTACTCTGATTTTGGGCTTTCAAGTATTGTGAAAGTGGTAAAAACCACTATTTTATGGACTATGTGTAGGGTGGGATAGACCAGAATTATCTTTTCGCCTCACATCCCCATCCAAGTATGGTTTCATATTATTTTACCCAAGATGTTGGACATGGACAGAAATGTGATAGACCTACGACAACTTCGGCAACAACTTCCAAACCTAAGATCTTCTTAGTGTTCTTTGTGCCTTTGATCCCAAGATAATTGGACATCACTTTCAGTGTTTGGGTTTAGCATATGATGTTTATGTAATAAGAATGTGCCTTTGAGACATGGGTGGATGATATGCAAGATCAACGACTTCATGCTTCATGAGCTGCAAACAATATTTCACATGTTCAAGCCTTTTGCCATATGATTCCAATTTTTCACATCCTTTTAGTCTTGGTTGACATTCATATACACATAGGCTGACCTCTTACTCCTACAATCAAATCCAAAACTGGACCACTTTGACATACTAAAGACTTCTGAAATCAAAGAAACAAGATCAAATAAACAAGAAATAAAACTGATAAGACAAACAATTAAGCAAGTTGATTAGTGTACATATAATACAATGACTCTACCCTTAGGCCTAAAAATAATGCTTTAAATGAAGGCCATTGATGGGTAAGGCCAAATATTTTCCATCCAAGGTTTTTAATCTGAAACTATTTTCACCTAGGACTTCGGATATTAGATAGGGTCCCAGCCACAAGCAATCAAACTTTTCATGTTCTCCTTTTTTTCATGCCTTTTATCCCACAACAAAACTAAATCTGAAACTTTAAAGACCTTAATTTTGGACCGTTTATCAAACCACATTTTGATTATGTCTTGATGTTTGCTGAAATGAAGCATGGCTTCCTCCCTTTTCTCATCAAGATGCATTAATTGGGTTAATCTGGTTTCAAGTTTATCATCAGTCCCAACATAGTCTTTTATAAAATGTAAAGTTTGCAATTTCATATTAGTAGGAAAAATAGGGTCTTGCCCATAGACTAAGTGATAAGGAGATGTCCCAATTGACTCCTTGCTTCTGGTCCTATCTGCCCAAAGGGCAAATTTTAACTTACTATGCCAATCTCTAGGGTTCTTTTCAAGTAATTTTTTGATTATGCATAATAAATTTTTATTTGATGATTCTGCCAAACCATTGCCTTGGGGGTAATAATTGGAAGAGAATTTTAGACTCACCTTATTGTCGTACGCCCAATTTGCAAATTCTAAAGAGGAAAAGGCAGAACCGTTGTCACTTACTATGGAGTTAGGCATTCCAAAATGAGTGACTATGTTTTCCTCTAGAAATCTAATCACAACCTCGGAGGTGGCATTCTTAGTAGGTATAGCCTCTGTCCACCTTGTGCAGTAATCAGTAGCGGTGAGGATGAACTTATGGGAATCGAACGAGTTAGGATTTATCACCCCAACAAAGTCTAATCCCCATTGTGCAAATGGTCTCGTCTCTACCACTGATTGCAATGGCATTGCTGCATTCCGCTCTCTATTGGCTGCCACTTGGCATATGTGACATGTTCTTACATGTGCATGTGCATCTTTAAACAAGTGGGGCCAATAATACCCAACTCTAAGAATTTGGTGTGTTATCACATTTGTTGACCCATGTCCAGTTCCATACTTACCATGGAAGTCTTTGAGTACTTGGGTTGCTTCCTCTTGAGTAATGCAATGAAGGAAAATTCCTTCATGATTCTTCCTGTACAACACACCAGATTTAATCAGAAATCTAGCTGATTTTAAATGTAGTGCCCTACGTTGAGTGGAATTCAAATGAGAAGGGCACTTACCATGCAACAAAAAATATACAATATCTACGTACCATTCCTCTGTAGTGATATCATTAACCTCATAGTTTTGGCACGTTATTAAAGGGTCAATTTCTGTGATAGCCTTGACCAAACCTTGTCCACGCACTATCTTCATGGGCTTTATCTCTAAGTCAAATTCTTGAAGGGTGGAAAGCCATTTCCCCCTTCTTTCACCTAGCTCACTCTGTAAGAACATGGACTTTACTGTCGGGTCAGGAACTATAGCAAAAACTTTACTATGCACAATGTAATGCCTGAATTTTTTTACAGTTTTAAACAAGGCATACATTTGCTTGTCTAGGACAGAATACCTCAGTTTCGCATCCTTCAAAGGAGAACTCAGAAAGGCTATAGGATTTTCAATGTTGTCTTCACTTTTCTGAGTTAACACACTTGCAAAAGAATGATCTGAAGCAAATGTGTAAATATAAAATGGTTTAGCATAGTCTGGACTAATGAGAACAGGGGCTTTGGAAATAGCATCCTTGATGCTTGTGAAGGCATCCCTATTCTCACTAGTCCACTTTATCTGAACATATTTTTTCAGCATGTCATTTAGGGGCTTGGCGATTTCAGCAAAACCTGAAATGAATTTTCTCACAAAGTTAATCTTACCGAAAAAGGACCTAAGCTCCTTTTTGCTATTGGGATGAGGAATATCCTAGATAGTGGCTATCCGCTCTAGGTCTATAGCAATCCCATATTTTAAAATGACATGTCCTAACAGCTTACCCTCCATTACCCCAAAGATGCACTTTTTTGGATTTAGGGAAATTCCATGTTCCCTGCACCTTTGGAGCACTTTCCTCAAGTCTCTAACATGATCTTCCCTCTTCTTGGAGAAGACAGGAATATCATCCACATAGACAATAATGCACTTACCACTGAGCCCCTTGAATGCAAAATCCATGGCTCTTTGGAAAGTGGCTCCAGCGTTCAACAAACCAAACGACATCCTCCGATAGGCAAATGTTCCCCACTTCGTGGTGAAGGTCGTCTTCATCCTATCATTTGGATGTATGAGAATTTGATTATATCCCGAGTATCCATCCAAGAATGACATCATTTCAGACCCATTTACCTTTTGGAGTATCTCGTCAATGGTGGGTAATGGGTAATTGTCTTTTTGGCAAGCTTTGTTCAGATTTCTAAAATCTATGCACAACCGAATCTCTCCACTCTTCTTCCTAACAGGGACAAGATTAGCCACCCATGTGGAATGCCTAATAGGGAAGATGATTTTGGCTTCCAGAAACCTCTTCACTTCCTTCTCTATCAGGGGCTCTAGGATTGGGTTAACCATTCTTTACCTCTGTCTAAAAGGCTTGGAATCAAGCTTCAGAGGAATAGTATGCATGATTACATTCGGGTCATAAGTTTTCAGCTCTTCATAGCTCCAAGCTATGCAATCAATGTATTCTCCTAAAACCTGAGCTATTGATTCCTTCTCTCATTGTGTGCATGCCTTTGCAATGAACACTTCACGTGGATCTACTGCACTCCCCAAATTGACTGAATTGCATGATTCCTTGGGGGATGGTATTTTTCTTTCTTTTTTCTTTTGATATCCAATATCAAACAACTTTTCTAGAGAGGCCCTATCACTTGGCATCTCGTTCCATACTCTGGTTGTTCCTACTTCTACTTGCCTCCTCTCTTCTTCATCTATAACCTGATTTTCAAATATACCAGAATTAGTGACAAAACTAAAAATGTGTCTATCACTATCAAAGACCTATAAGTTCGTGACATTGTCTGGTATGGAGGGGCAAGGCACTAACTCAATGGAATTTTTTACATTTTTTATGGTCGATAGGCGAAAGCATGCTGGCCGCTACGGCTAACGAATCAACCATTTTATTATTTTTTCTTGAGATGAGGGAAATATTGAAAGCATCAAACTCATTAATTAATTCCCTCACTCTAGTTTTATAGAGGTTCAACCTCTTGTCTCTACAGGTATATTGCTCCTTGACCTATTTGACTACTAACTCTGAGTCTCCCGATGCCTTAAGGTATTTTACCTTTTCTCTTAGGGCCAACTGAAGTCCAAAAATTAGGGCTTCATACTCCACCACATTATTGGTGGTCTAGGAACTGTAATCTGTAGGCAGCAAGCAAAGGCTTACTACCAGGACATGTGAGCTCTACCCCAGCTCCCGCACCTTGTTTTGATTTGGACCCATCAAACTTTAGGGTCCACACCCTCTTGTTTTCTTCCAAAGTACAATGGTAAAGATTATCATTTTGGGACCCTTCGGCTATGTCCTCTATGTCAAAATTGTAAACCCCTAATTCTATTTTAGTAAACTGAATCTCATTGGGTTTATTATATTCTGTAATCATTTCCCTAAGTCTGGGCTCTCTGTCTACCCAGATTTGGTTTGCAACTCCTCTCCATGGCAACCACATATGGGAGGAATCAGTCACCACATAACCATTGAGATTTCTGCTCCAATCCCTGCCCAACACCATGCCATACTTGGCAGCAATATTTAGCACAAGGATATCCATGTAATGTTGGACCCTAGGCTCTGAGTTGATCTGAACTAGGACATATTTTACAACACCTATTACATCCACCATAGATCTGTCTAATTGGACCACTTTGCTATTCGAATGAACAGGCTTAAGTCCTAGCTTTTGGCTTATCTCAAGAGGCATGATGTTGGTCGAGGCACCAGAATCAATCAAACAGTTGTGTAAATTCTTGCCTATGATCCTAACAGTTATGAGAAAAGGAGGTACCTCTGGTTTCTCTTTCATCATAGCAAGTTGGGGTTCTACAGATTTAACCTCATGAATTTGACTCGGGGAATTTAATCTCTTCCCCATGATTTTATCCTGCCCCAACAATAGAGAGACCTCATACATTGAGATATTGGCCTTGGTCCTTTTCATATCTTCTTCCAAGTCATAAGTGGATGTTCCAGGATTTGACACTTTTGGCATTGTCCTAGGTGCTTCCAAAAATGGAGGTGGTGGATTCACATCACCTTTTGTATCAGGAGGAACTAAAGGGTTGTTTGGGGGAGTAGAGGAGGTTTTGGGATCCTTAGAACTCCTAGTAAAATACTTGTGATTAGCTTTCCCAAAATATTTAGCGGCCTGGGCTTCCAAAGCTTCATCCTCTTCCTCTCCTAACACATTCATATCTTCCTCCATCTCATCATTTTCTAAATAATGAATGACTTCAGACACCAAAGAGTCTGACTTTCTATGGCAACAGTGATGCATTTCCTCATCACATGACTCTGACTCATCACAATCTCCTAACGCATCAGCCTGATTGGCTACCGGATTGGGTACGCACCCATTATTAGGCTACGTATTGTACGGTCCTATTCTCCTATGGTCATGGTTTCTATTGGGCATGTGATTTTGGGCAACTTGTTTCTATAATCGAATGATGTCATTGCCCTATTTGATGGTCATTCTCTTGAGCTCTTCTAGCTCAGAATTGGGTCCTTGTGGCTAGGGCATGACAACCCCAGATCCACTAACATTTTTGACATTAGCAACCTCTAGATTAGGCACTAAGGTTTGAATCTGGGTGTTTTGGGTCCACCATGGACCCTTGGCCTAAAGAGGTGCAACCATGGGATAGGCATTTGAGGCTTGAGTACTACTCACCTCAAATCCTGGTAAGGTTATCTGATTAGCAGCCATCATTTTTGGAGTGGGTGGAATGGCAGCACTAGGGTATGTCAAAAAATATGGAAGCGTGGGAGTGAATGGGTATGACTGATGATATGGCAAAGCATTCATCATGGGCATCTGAGGTGTCACAGCTTGATTCATCATGGCAAATTGATTGTAAGGGCCATATTGCCCTAACATGGGAAATTGAGGCATAGTGCCACCTTGCGGTGTCATTTGTTGCTCAATAGTCATGGCTTCAACATAGGCTAAGGCCAGCATTGTAACTTGAGGATTTCTCCTGGTAAACATGGTTGTCATCGGATCTAAGGCTGTGAGGTATAATTGCAATGCCACAACAACATCTATTGCAAAGTGACGAGTCACGTTTGTGTAAAGCTTTTGGAATCTGGCATTAAATGTTCTGATAGGTTCATTAGGATACCTCTTGCATGACACGAATTGGTTATACATGATGGTAGGATCTAGCAATGACCTAAATTGATTAACAAAGGTAGCTTCCAACTGGGCCCAAGATGTAATGGACCCTGCAGGAAGATTCCTGTACCATTCATGAGCCATTTGGTCAAAGCTATTAGGGAAGAGTCGACAAGCGACGTCTTCATGATTGACTCCCTGCCTAATCATATGGTCCTTGTAAATTTGAACGTGCTCTTCAGCTGAAATGGGACCATCATGGAAAAACTTAGGGATAGACCTCTCAAGGTGCCTAGGTATGTCATGGACATCCCCAGGTATACTTAACGGAGAACTTTGGGTACCAAACCAGGGAACTAGTTGTTGTTGTTGTTGTTGTTGGGCCATATTAACCAAAGGTAATGACCCTACTAAAGTAGTTGATACACTCGGGATGACGGAGATGGGTACACTTGATGTAGCTCTTATGGTGGAACTAATGGGTGCACATCCACTGAAGGTATTCAGATTCAGAGGTCTGAGAGCTAGCCTTTCCAAATCTTGGCAAAGCGTCTCTAAACCTAACGTATCAGAAAGCTCGGACGAGATTTTAATCTCCTAGATTTTGTACCTCGGTTTCCTAGTTTTGGGAGAAAGACTTTGAAAAATGGTTTCCTCAGTGGTTTTAGACCTAGTAGCAATGCGTCTAGGTGGGTCCAGCTTGGGAAAACTCAAATCTATTCTATTAAGGCTTCTCACAAACTAGTCAAGAGTAAAATGTTGCACCTGCAAACACAATACTTTTGAACCAAAACTGACCACGTTAGCATTAGAAAAAAACTAAATCACAAAGCATAAAAGAAGGCCCTCCTTCTAGCGCCAAAGATGTTGAGTGTATATTTTTCCCAATTGCAAAATACCACCACATGCAGAGTATTGAATAGAAAACTCTCTCTTGAAAAGAAACCAAATGACAAACATTCAACTTCTCCAAGGTTCTAGTAAAATATCTAAAAGATTACAATAGTGCCAGAAATAATTCAATAATGCATGTGACCATAAACAAGGGGCCTTTACTGGTTCTAAACAATGCTTAGTGATTTGAAAGATCTAACTAAAAATAAAAGTAGTTCTTTTTAGGGTTTTTTTAAATTGGTGCTACCCTGAATCCCTGTTAGTAGAGTATTTTATCTTCATTTAAAAGGTTTCAAATGACAAAATGTGGAATTTTCCACCTCATTTTAATGCTCGTGCCTTTAAGATGAAGTAAATTTTAGATAGTTGGGTTCATTTTATCTTCCTTATGTTGATGTCACTACCCTAATAGTGGTTAGTAGAAGTTAGCATGTTAGCAATGTTAGCAAAGTTAGCTTTCATTTCTTATCTTAGTTTAATGTGAAATAGTAGGTTAGTATCCCTCCTAAACCATGTGTTTTATCTGAAAGCTTTAGATTAATGAAACTTGGAGGTGCAAAAATTCTGGAAAATGACCAGAATGGAAATAACTTGAAAGCTTAACAATTCTAGAAATGGACCAGAAAAAATGAAACTAACAGGAAATTAGCAAAAATTCTGGAAAAGGACCAGAATGGAAATGAAAGAAACTAAAATTTTGGATGGACCAGAATGGAATGCTTGAATGCTTGAAATAAAATAAACTTTGAGAATAGTAAATGAAATAAACATGTAAATTTGGTTAGCTGAAAAAGTCAAATTCTGAATTAGTTTAGCAAGCTCCTCCCTGCAAAATCCCAAGTTATGAGGTAATCATAAAACAACCTGAATCAATGGACCTGCAACATAAGCACAATACCATTAAATCAAGTGCGAGACTCAAAGGAAACATAAAGAAACTGCATAATCTTGACCTTCGCCTATTGCAACCCATTTCATGGCATAAGACAATGGCTAGAAGTCACTAAAATGCAGAAATGATAAGACACTAAAAACGTTAGTTTTATGATAAAAACCCTCCTTTTGATTTTGCTCACAAAAGTTTGCTACCCTCTCAAAATCTGAAAAATGCTCTTTCTTTATTGCTTTCTCGGAATGTTACATCATTTCCAGCCCCCCTTGAAAAAGGTAGGATAGCAAGGTATAAATAATGCTTAGAAGTCCTTTCGCTTCATCTTCTCTCACAACCAAAATAATGAATGGATATAAGAAAATAATCCATCATCATTTTCTATGATTTAATAAACATAACACTTCTAAACGTTATTTATTTTTAAAAAAAACTAACAACAAAAACATAACCCTGCATGACTCCTTATATCTCCCCTTTCTCTTATAAGCATTCTACCCAAGAATACCCCTTTACATCCATCAAACGAATGATAAAAGCATTAACTATACCTTATAACCCCTACGATTTTAGACCTCCTTTAAAACATTGAACGTGATCAAACCACATTCACATTAACTAAAATAATACAGGCCAATCTTATTCAATGAAACTTTCATTGTCACTTTTTGAGGCCGAGACCCGATGGTATTTCTCCTAAGCCATACCAATGTGCCCAAGGACTGGGATGGCATTCCCCCATCCTGGGCACTTTGGTTTCCATGTAACCAAATGAAACCATCACACTGCCTACGTAGCCATGGCACTATCCAACTTACGCAGCCATAGCATTGCCAAGGCTACACAGCCATAGCGCTGCCATCTCATCATGGCGCTGCCAAACCTACACAACCATGGCACTACCAAGACTACGTAGCCATAGCGCTACCATCAATGTCATGGCACTACAAAACCTACACATCCATGGCTTTTCCAAGACTATGTAGCTATACGCTGCCATCGATGTCATGGTTTGCCAAACCTACGCAGCCATGGCATTGTTCAACTCCCTACTCTCACACTCATGCTGCCATAGCGTAATGAAATAGATGCAACACTAAAACCTTCCATGCTCTTCGAGGCCGACCTTTAACTCCATCAATTGGCATCACAGGTTGCCCTAATAACGCTTCTTCCTTCCTTGTTCGATGGCATACCTCTACCTCTCGACCATTTCACTGACAACTCCGATGCCTTTCATGTTGTTCTTCTGAAACCCTAACGCCATCTTGGACCACCTCTTCTTTGTCGGTGTTGCTCGTGAAGCTTCGCTGCCATAGCGTTGAACGTTCTTGGACTAGCCACTCATGTCTTCGAATATTTTTGAATAGCCACCATCGCCTTATATGCAATCAAATGAAATGACGTTAAACTTTACCTTATCATAAATATTATTATCACGTCTTTTATAAAGTACATTATAATAATATTATTATATACAATATAATAATATTATTATAATAATAACATTTTAGAAGAATATAATCACAAAAATATTATTATAATAATAACATTATAATATAATCATAATAATATTATTATAATGATAACATTTTAGAACCTTATAACATAATCTTAAAAATATTACTATTATGTACATAATATAGTTAATGCAATTATATTAGGTAGATAATAGCATATTGGCTTCTATCTCAATTTCTTTGTACCTTTTGTATCCTCTTTTTGTTTTAGGTCAGGCCTTGCTTTGTTAAACACATTCCATCACCTTAGATAGTATGAAGAACATTAAACTCTTATTCATCAAAATGGATTTTAATTAATCTAAGCATTAATGCCTAGATTAATTAATCATTAAATATCAAATAACCAAAGCAATTAAAATCATTAAAACAAAACGGTCAAACATCCCTATTCTTACAAACCAAAGAAAACCAAAAACCTTTCATATCAAAATATGACAAGTGGGTCCCCAAGAATTTTGGGGTGGTTGTGGAAACTCCACAACAAATGGCGACTCTACTGGGAAATGCTCTTGAGCATTTCGGTGAGAACCCAAAAATAAAATCTGAAAACACACTCCAAACCAAAAAGCAGCAAGCATCAGCAAATGCATGAATAATGTCAATAGACTTATAAGAACAATAAAATATTAGAATCATGCAATATTAGCTCTGGGTGTGTGTAGCACTCCACACCTTATTTTTTTGTAACTTTTCCGCATTGCATCATCAATTTTACCTAACTAGAATTATGGCAATGGATATGGAGAGCTTTGAGGGTAAAAATTTTTATAGCATGAGCAACACATTCTATGGTGGCTTGAGAAAACACCTCAAAAATGTCTAACCATCTTAGGATCAACTGTGTGTGCGATGAATTCATTGACTAGATCTAGGGCTTGGTTATGAGCCGTCATCATCAAGGACCAGTGTGTGCAAGTGTACCTTAGAGCTTTGGGGAATCAGATTCTCAACCAAGGTGTGATGAGAATATAGCCCTATCCTTTACTGCTCTCATATTTGACCAAAATAATTAAACCGGTTATGGATGAGGTCATCAGACTAATCTATCCTCATGGCAGCCATAAATCTCAACCTTACGGGAGTCATGTCACCAGGCATGAGTGTACTCCACTACCATTCAAGTGTCTATAGCCCCGATGGAGGTTAACTCCATAGTCCATGATTTTGCTCTTGACTTCTTGAATCTTGGGATGACTACCCATCCTTTTGAGGGACACGTAGTACGATCCTTACAACCCAATAGTCAATGGTGTGATGGAAACGGAGTGGTGAACATTTTGCTTTGGATTTCTTGAATCTTGGGATGACTACCCATCCTTTTGAGGGACACATAGTATGATCCTTACAACCCAATGATCCATGGTGTGATGGAGGCAAAATCAAAGCTTTGGGGAATTAGATTCTCAACCTAAGCATGATGAGAATTTGACCCTATCCTTACTACTCTGATTTTGGGCTTTCAAGTATTGCGAAAGTGGTAAAAACCACTATTTTATGGACTATGTGTAGGGTGGGATAGACCAGAATTATCTTTTCGCCTCACATCCCCATCCAAGTATGGTTTCATATTATTTTACCCAAGATGTTGGACATGGACAGAAATGTGATAGACCTACGACAACTTCGGCAACAACTTCCAAACCTAAGATCTTCTTAGTGTTCTTTGTGCCTTTGATCCCAAGATAATTGGACATCACTTTCAGTGTTTGGGTTTAGCATATGATGTTTATGTAATAAGAATGTGCCTTTGAGACATGGGTGGATGATATGCAAGATCAACGACTTCATGCTTCATGAGCTACAAACAATATTTCACATGTTCAAGCCTTTTGCCATATGATTCCAATTTTTCACATCCTTTTAGTCTTGGTTGACATTCGTATACACATAGGCTGACCTCTTACTCCTACAATAAAATCCAAAACTGGACCACTTTGACATACTAAAGACTTCGAAATCAAAGAAACAAGATCAAATAAACAGGAAATAAAACTGATAAGACAAACAATTAAGCAAGTTGATTAGTGTACATATAATACAATGACTCTACCCTTAGGCCTAAAAATAATGCTTTAAATGAAGGCCATTGATGGGTAAGGCCAAATATTTTCCATCCAAGGTTTTTAATCTGAAACTATTTTCACCTAGGACTTCGGATATTAGATAGGGTCCCAACCACAAGCAATCAAACTTTTCATGTTCTCCTTTTTTTCATGCCTTTTATCCCACAACAAAACTAAATCTGAAACTTTAAAGACCTTAATTTTGGACCGTTTATCAAACCACCTTTTGATTATGTCTTGATGTTTTCTGAAATGAAGCATGGCTTCCTCCCTTTTCTCATCAAGATGCATTAATTGGGTTAATCTGGTTTCAAGTTTATCATCGGTCCCAACATAGTCTTTTATAAAATGTAAAGTTTGCAATTTCATATTAGTAGGAAAAATAGGGTCTTGCCCATAGACTAAGTGATAAGGAGATGTCCCAATTGACTCCTTGCTTCTGGTCCTATCTGCCCAAAGGGAAAATTTTAACTTACTATGCCAATCTCTAGGGTTCTTTTCAAGTAATTTTTTGATTATGCATAATAAATTTTTATTTGATGATTCTACCAAACCATTGCCTTGGGGGTAATAATTGGAAGAGAATTTTAGACTCACCTTATTGTCGTACGCCCAATTTGCAAATTCTAAAGAGGAAAAGGCAGAACCATTGTCACTTACTATGGAGTTAGGCATTCCAAAATGAGTGACTATGTTTTCCTCTAGAAATCTAATCACAACCTCGGAGGTGGCATTCTTAGTAGGTATAGCCTCCTGTCCACCTTGTGCGATGAATCAGTAGCGGTGAGGATGAACTTATGGGAATCGAACGAGTTAGGATTTATCACCCCAACAAATTCTAATCCCCATTGTGCAAATGGTCTCGTCTCTACCACTGACTACAACGACATTGCTGCATTCCGCTCTCTGTTGGCTGCCACTTGGCATATGTGACATGTTCTTACATGTGCATGTGCATCTTTAAACAAGTGGGGCCAATAATACCCAGCTCTAAGAATTTGGTGTGTTGTTTTTTTTTCTTACCCATGTCCAGTTCCATACTTACCATGGAAGTCTTTGAGTACTTGGGTTGCTTCCTCTTGAGTAATGCAACGAAGGAAAATTCCTTCGTGATTCTTCTTGTACAACACACCAGATTTAATCAAAAATCTAGCTGATTTTAAATGCAGTACCCTGCACTGAGTGGAATTCAAATGAGAAGGGCACTTACCATGCAACAAAAAATATATAATATCTACGTACCATTCCTCTGTAGTGATATCATTAACCTCGTAGTTTTGGCATGTTATTAAAGGGTCAATTTCTACGATAGCCTTGACCAAACCTTGTCCACGCACTATCTTCATGGGCTTTATCTCTAAGTCAAATTCTTGAAGGGTGGAAAGCCATTTCCCCCTTCTTTCACCTAGATCACTCTGTAAGAACATGGACTTTACTGTCGGGTCAGGAACTATAGCAAAAACTTTACTATGCACAATGTAATGCCTAAATTTTTTTACAGTTTTAAACAAGGCATACATTTTCTTGTCTAGGATAGAATACCTCAGTTTCGCATCCTTCAAAGGAGAACTCGTAAAGGCTATAGGATTTTCAATGTTGTCTTCACTTTTTAGAGTTAACACACTTGCAAAATAATGATCTGAAGAAAATGTGTAAATATAAATTGGTTTAGAATGGTCTGTGTTGAGCAAGGTGCAACAACAGTATTGTCATTGTTGTCAACACAGTCAGACAGATCGGTTGATGTAATGGACAGGAGTTAAGAGGTTCTTCAGAGTATGTACAGTGATTTTCCAATCAACACAATCAGACTGATCGGTTGATGCAATGGACAGGAGTTCAGAGGTTACTCAGAGTATGTGCGGTTATTAAAGCTTAAGAGTCCGATGTTTAGGTTAAGTGCTACAGAGTTGTCCAAGAAGACCGAAGTGGCCCATATGCTAAAAATCAAAAGAAAATCACAAGGAAGAAAACTGTCATGATATCGCGACATGTTGAGCAAGAAAGAAAAACTATCGCGATATCGCGACATGTTGAGAAGAAATAAAAATTGTCGCGATATCACGACATGTTCGAAGAGAAAGCGCAAGAAAAACTGTCACGATATCGCGACATGTTGAGAAGAAAGAAAAACTGTCACGATATCGTGACATGTTGAGAAGAAAGAAAAACTATCACGATTTCATGACATGTTCGAAGAGAAAGCGCAAGCAAGAAAAACTGTCGTGATTTCGTGACATGTTCGAAGAGAAAGCACAAGCAAGAAAAACTATCATGATTTCGCGACATGTTCGAAGAGAAAGCGCAAGCAAGAAAAACTATCACGATTTCACGACATGTTGGAAGAGAAAAAGGCAAGTAGAAAAAGTGTCACGATTTCGCGACATATTGGAAGAGAGAGAGTCCAGAAGAAAAAGTGTCACGATTTCGTGACATATTGCAAGAGAGATAGTACGAAAGAAAAAGTGTCATGATTTCACGACATATTGCAAGAGAGAGAGTCCGAAAGAAAAAGTGTCGCGATTTCGTGACATATTGCAAGAGAGATTGTACGGAAGAAAAAGTGTCACGATTTCATGACATATTGCAAGAGAGAGAGTTCGAGAGAAAAAGTGTCGCGATATCACGACATGTCGGGTTTTCGCGACCCGAAGGCAAGAGAAAGAGCAAAGGAGAAAAAGTGTCACGATATCGCGACATGTCAAGTTTTCGTGACCCAAAGGCAAGAGAAAGAGCAAAGGAGGAAAAGTGTCACGATATCATGACATGTCGTATTTTCGTGACCCGAAGGCAAGAGAAAGAGCAAAGGAGAAAAAGTGTCGCGATATCGCGACATGTTGCATTTTCATGACTAAAGGAGGAGAGAGAAAGTAAGAAGGCAGAAGTGTCGCGATATCGCGACAAAAGTAAAGAGGAAGAGTACGGAGGCGAAAGTGTCGCGATATCGTGACATGTGTTTTCGTAGGTACAAGCCAAGAAGAGAAGCAAGGAGGCGAAAGTGTCGCGATATCGTGACATGTTGTGTTTTCACGTGAGCTAAGAAGAGAACCCAGCCAAAATAAGATATGTGATAGTTAACTGAAGTTATACGATAGTTATAGGGGCATTATAGAAGAAAATCATGCAACTAAAATAAGAAGAGTTAACTAAAGTTGGTACGATAGTTACAGGTGCAGTTACAGAAGAAAGTCATGCAACTAAAATAAGAAGAGTTAACTAAAGTCGGTACGACAGTTACAGGTGCAGTTACAGAAGAAAATCATGTAGCTAAAATAAGAAGAGTTAACTAAAGTCGATACGATAGTTACAGGTGCAGTTACAGAGAAAATTTAGAACTTTGTTATAAAAGGAGGTCTGCGTGGAGAATTAGTGAGCTAAAAAAAAGAGAAAAAGTGCTACGAAAAGAGGGTTGGAAGAGTGCCGTAAGAGAGCGTTAAGCAGAGCCGAGAGAGCCATAAGAGTGCAGTAAGAAGTGCAGCAAGAGGGCTGTAAGAGGGCCGTAAAAGTGCAGCAAGTAGAGCCGTAAGTGTGTGTGGTGTTTTGGTGAATAACGAGAGAGGTTGGGTTAGCAATAGACCAGTCAGGGTCTTGTATAAGCGAAGGCATTTTTTATGTCAATCTTATAGTTTCAAAATTGCAGTCCAAGTTGGTGCTTGGAATCAGGGGTTGGTGCTCCTTTCTGTTGGTGTAGATAAATCAGGGGTTGGTGCTCCTTCCAGTGGGTGTTGGTAAATTGATTATAAAATTGGTATTTTGCAAAGACTGGATTTGGACGGGAGTCCAAGCAGTCATTTTTGAGGAGTAGCCAAATTGGTGAACCTCGTTACATCGTGTGTTGTGGAATGCTCTCTTGTTATACTTGCTTTATCTGATTTTAAGTTTTCATTGTTTCGGCATTAAGAGTTGTAGATTTGAATTTAAATAGCTACACTAATTCACCCCCTCCCTCTCAGTGTCATTGTGAGACTAACAATTGGTATCAGAGCCAGCTTCCCTTATCAGGCTAAATCAGCTAGGGTTGATCTTGGATTAGTATGCAATGGGTAAGAAGAATAGATCCTCCTCCAATAAGGCATCTCAATCAGTTTTAGTTCCTGTGGAAGAGAAAATTGAACTAGAAAAGGTTGAAGAAGTGAATTCTGAAGTATGTGATGAAAACCTTGAGGCTAAAGTATATCTAGAAGGTGAGTTGATCGCTGCACTTGAAGAGTTGAATATAGAAAAGAAAAAGAATAGAAGACTGTCCAAGAAGTTGGAAGAATATGGGGATAAGATCGAAGATCTCTTCTTACAAATTCATAAAGCCAAGAAAATAGAAGAAGCCTTGAAGTCACACCTGGATGATAAAGTCGATGTATGTAGCAAACGTGAAGAGGAATCTAACAAAGTTTTTAGTGATCTAAAGCTACAAGTAGAAGAGTCCAAAAGGATTGAAGAAACTCTCAAGTCATAGATCAATGAGAAAGAGATTGTTTGCTGCAAACAAGAAGAGGAGATTGTTTTATTGAGGAAACAACTAGAAGAGGCCAATACAAATCTCAAATTTGAGAAGAGCACAAAGTTGCTAGATAAAATGATAAGGCAACAAAGAAGCCCCATGTGTAAGCTTGGTCTTGGATGTGAAGCTGAACAACCTTCATCTTCTAAATCTGCAGAAAAGAAGAAGTCCACTGCTAAAGGATCAAAGCAAGAAAATCTTGAAGCTGAATCTTCAAAAGGAAGAAAATCTCAAAGGAGATCTACAGCAAAGCAACCACAACAAAAGAGGTTCTATCACTCTCACTCTATTCATAATAATGCTTTTAATGGCTATTGTTTTAGATGCAACCATTATGGTCACAAGGAAATTTATTGTGGATTGAATAATAGATCAAAGAGTTATGCTGGTAGAAATACATCTACTTTTCTGATTGAACACCATATGCAATGTTTCAAATGTAATGGTCATGGGCACATAGCAAGGTTTTGTCCAAGAACTATTGTATCTAATCTAAGGCAAGACAGAGAGATTTCATCAGACGCAAAGAATGCAACACAGACGAGGGAAGAAAGCATGTGTATCAAAGAAAGGAAAATAATCATCCATCAAGGATGTACAAGAGACAACCACCCAAGAGAAATGTTCAAGTTCATGAAAAGGTTCAAAATAGGTGATGCAACTTGAAAAACTCAAAAGCCCAAGTTCAAGAAAGCTTGGAGAAAGAAAGAAGAGAGGAAATCATGTCTCCTTGGACTGAAGGAGACTACTCCTCTATTGCACTAAGCAGCTCCAGGTAGCACATCCTCAGGGGGAGAAATCTTAAAGTTTTATCTTAATGCTCCTATGTTGTGTGGTTATCTGAGGATGAAAGGAAAGTAGTCGGGGAGTTGTCGTATAGTTGTCAAAATGTGTTTCAGTTCATGTAGATGTTTGTGGAGATAGTGTCAAATGATGTGCTTCAGTAGAACAACATGGTGAATAGCTAGGTTTTCGATGCAGCAGTTGATAGGCGTTATATGAGATAGAACATGCAGCACAGGTCAACGTGTCATGGAAGCATAAGCTAGAAGGTGCTGGTTTTGAAGACTGTAACATTCCCAATATGCAGATAAAATAGAATCCATGTTTTGAGTACGTCTCAATTCATCTACCAATATCGAGGGAGGAATATGGTAAAGCTCTTCATGATCGTTATGAAAATTACTGCCAACGTGTAGGTAGGAAGGCGTGAGGTTCTTAACCAAAAATACAACACATCATTTGGTATAAGAGAGCATCAATTTTCTCTAAAGAAGTAGTCATTATCAAAGAGATGCCAGAGTCAAAGCAAACAGTGGTACTAGCACCCAGTTGGTCAAGAGTGCCAAGTGGCACATGTAAGGCAGAGACGTTGAGAGAATAGCACCTAGGTGGTGAAGCGCCAAGGAGGACAAGATGCCTATGCACCTAAGAAAGTCTTGCATTATTTGAGAAATGTGAGATATTTCCCGAGGATTCCCTTGATCACAGCGAGGAGAAATGCTTCCTAGAATTACGTGAAGAATGTTCACCTAAGACATTGAGTAGCCCTGACATATGCCCTAGCAAGAAGTAGAATACCGAGTGTTGATGACTACGCATAGATTGAGGCTCCAATGCTAGATGTAATGGTCCACTGTCAATACCTGCATAGGCGATGAAAACATTCATGGCAGCCATTAGAAACTAGAGACATTGAGCTGCACAACAAATGCGAGGCAAAGTCGTCAGTCACGGAGGAGGTGGCAGTCAAAAGCCTAAAGAAATTACGCGTAGGTTGCCTGGAGAGTCGATCACTTTTGATTTGGGAGTAACTTTTGCGTAGCTGAAAGTTGAGTGTTGATCATACTATACATAAAAAAGCAACAACAAGATACTTTAAAGTTTTTGGAAGCAAGTGTTACATCAAAAGAACCGAAGATAATCTTGGTAAGTTTGAAGATAGAGCTGATGAAGGTATTTTTCTTGGCTATTCGACAAAAAGCAAAGCCTATACATGCTACAACAAGAGGCTAAAGAAAATTGTGGAGAGTGTCAATGTTAAAGTTGATGAAGGTAGGGAACAATAAATTAGCTATGAAGAAAACTACCCAATTTATGAAGAGGTTATTGAAGGAGATGAGGAAAAGGAAACGGAAAAGAAACAAAAAATTGACTTAGATGATTTAAGTAGTGTTTTAGAAGAGGAAGAAAACAAGAAATTCAAAACAGGCAGCTGGTAAAAAAATCATCCTAGAGAGCAAATAATTGGAGACCCCACAATTGGTGTTCAGACAAGAAGAAGAGTAGTAAGTAACTACTCTCTATTATCCAACATTGAGCCCAAAAATGTTGCTAAAGCAAGCAAAGATGAAAGTTGGATGACGGCAATAAATGAAGAATTAGATCAGATCAAGAAAAACAAAACCTGGGAGTTAGTACCAAGACCTGCAAATAAAAATATAATCGGTACTAAATGGGTTTTTTGAAACAAATTGAATGAAGATGGACAGATAGTCAGGAATAAAGCAAGATTGGTCTGTAAAGGCTATGCACAAGTTGAAGGTATTGAATTTGAAGAAACCTTTGCACCAGTGGCTAGACTAGAGGCAATTAGAATGTTTCTGGCTTTAGCAGTTCACAAGAATTTCAAAGTTTATCAAATGGACATGAAATCAGCATTTCTAAATGGAAAACTTGAAGAAGAGGTCTATATTGAGAAGCCAGATGGTTTCCAACTCGATGATAATCCCAACTTCATCTGCAAGTTGAAGAAAGCATTGTATGGCTTGAAACAGGCACCCAGAGCATGGTATGCAAGGCTAGACAACTATCTTACTCAACAAGGGTTCAAAAAGGGTATGGTGGATAGCAATTTGTATGTCAAAACAGAGAATGGCCATCTCATTGTCCTTGTTGTATACGTAGATGATATCATTTTTGGAAGCAACAATGATGAGTCATGTAAAGATTTAGCAAATAAGATGCAAAAAGAATTTGAAATGTCTATGATTGGTGAACTTTCGTATTTCCTCGGACTGCAAGTTAATCAAAATGAGAAGGGCATATTTATTTCTCAAGTTAAATATGTGAAAGAGATGCTAAAAAAGTTCACAATGGAGGATTGTAAGCTTGTTAGCACTCCCATGATGACAAGTTGCAAGTTGAGCAAGGATGACAAATCTCTAGATGTTGATCAAACCATGTATAGATCTATGATTGGGAGCCTATTGTATTTGATAGCTACCAGACCAAATATCTTGCAGGCAGTTTGCATGGTAGCACGATTTTAGGCTAGTCCCAAGGAGACTCATGTGATAGCAGTGAAGAGGATTCTTTGATATCTAAAGGGTACTATGGAGTATGGGTTATGGTATCCGAAAGGTAAGGATTTCACCCTTATTGCGTATTCAGATGCAGATTGGGCAGGATGTGTCGATGACAGAAAGAGTACCAATGGAGGTGCATTCTATCTTGGAGATAGGTTGGTCGCATGGCACTGTTAGAGTTAAAGTAAAGTGCACTATGCCTTCCTTGACACTTGTCAGTTTCTCTTGACAAGTGTCATGTGTTGAATATAGGCTTATGCCTATATATTGTATCATTTTTATCAATAATATAATTCCCTTAAGTTTTCCCTCCTAACATTTGGTATCAGAGCTCCAGGCTTTCTCTGGCCTTGTGAGCTTGAGGGGGGATTTCCCTCATGGAAATCCTCCCTCCCCTAATTTTTATTTTTTCCCCATTTTTTTTCTGACTGAGGGAGTATGCTCTCCATCTATGAGATGGATCAGAAACCAGAAAGTTTAAGAAAAATAACTACCAAATTTCATCTTTGTTCTTTCTTTGTTCATCGCCACAAGCTTCATTTCTCCCTTGCAGATAGATCATTCCTTAACACAGCGACAAAAAATCTCTGCCGATCAACGAAATTTCAACAACAAAACATCGATCACGGCCTCGAAGATATTGGACCAGGCTGTGATGGCCCTGCTGCTGCCCAGAACTCTGGGTGTTCGTGGTCCCCGACCACTCGCCACCACTGCCGCAGCAGCACCATGGCTTTCCGCCGGCCCCACTGCCGCAGCAGCACCACGACGGCGATCACCTGCGACTTCTTCCTGGCCTCCATTTTTTGTTTTTTTTTCTGGGTTTTGCTCATGCTGTTGGACATCGCGGCGGGTTGACGGACGCTTGGGTCTTCGATGTGGACGAGTCCGTCCTCTCATCTGAAATCGAGCTGGAGGCGGATCTGCTTGTACGGATCTCAGGAAAATTCAACCCACAATACGAATCTCGTAGAGCTCGTAGACCATAGCGCAAATGCTACGGATCGGGAAAACGTGGAAGCCGAACATGCGACGAAAAGGGCTAGCGGCTTGGAAGAACAGAAATAATGTCGCGAACGAAAACAATAACGACGGTAATGATCCGACGACGAAGAATTTGAAGTTTTTTTTTGCAGATTCGGTCTGCCAAGCTGAAGGAGATGAGGAGATCAGGGACTACAGTTTCCAAAGGTTTGAATCAGAAGCACAAGATGCAGTTCTGCGGAGGGAGTAGGAGCCGCGAGTTTGTCTGAAGGTGAACTATTCGCATTCTGTTACACTGACGCTGCCTCCCTCGATGTTGGAGTCCAAGAGGGCCAATACGGTGAAACGTGGTGACACAGTCATTATTGACGGCAATACAGTTTTTTTGTGACGTTCATTTGCAATCATGGAGCTGTTCCCAATCTACAGATTTACCCGTGCTCTATCATGGCGAGGATGGAGAAATTTTATGGCCCTGCCTTCAAAGGGTTTTTGATAAATCCGAAGATTCGATCTTGCTGTGAAAACGAGATTTGGCTGACTTTGATATCTTGTTGTGGAGGGCTTCTGTTCTATTCTAGCTGAGGCGAACGGGTGCCATCGCGTGCTGGTGGCGGAGGGTGCGCTGGGCCTGCTCGTGCGCCTCCTCGACGAGCCAGGGAGCCCTTTCTATAAAGAGAAGGCAGCGGCCGCAATCCGGGGGCTCATGCAGGTCTCAAGCGATTCAGATCTTGTGTTGGATGGCGAATTTGCCACGCCAGAGAGCAATGCAGTTGGCCATTCTTTTAGAGAAATTTTCAATCAGTGTCTGCTCTGCCAGGCCATATTTTCAACCTGTGTCCCCTTTCTGTTTTGGCAATGCAATTCTGTATTAATTCGGTTTGGTGCCATTCTGTCGATTTTTCGGTGGCAGTGTTTTTTCTTCTTTGTGTGAAGTGCGGGACGGAAGGCGGGGTCTGACGATGACAACGACCTTGGGGGTTACTATCGATGGCCGGGATTGCACTGTGGGAGTTCGAGAATCCGACGGACGGTGACATGTTTTTCGTCTCTCAACGGGATTGGAACCCGCGACGTCGAGGTCGTAGTCATGCATATTTTTTTTTCAAACCTCGACCAGGCCCTGATTCTGGAGGATACAAAATGACGAGTGGAGCGAGGCGCTCGCCAGGTTTTCGTGATCGTGGTCATCAGGGTAGAGGTCGCGGTGGCCGCCATTAAAAAGACATACAATGACTAAAAGATTATGGATGGAGGTAAACGTGCTTGGAGGTCCAAGCACGAAGATGGTGGGTCCCACGACATGGCGTATGGTGGGCCCCACTTAAAGTGGTTTTCTTCTTGTTTTTAGTGGGGGGCGTTTATTAAATTGTATGGCCAATTTTTTATATTTTATTTTCATGTACTTTTCCACATGGAAAGTGGAAAATATGAAATGAACATTGTTTTTTTAAGTGGACGGAGACCATTTCTTATGAAGATTTTATTATAGCAATGTTTATGGCCGACAGCAAAACTTTATTGGCCTCTTTCTTTCCACACATAGGAAGTGGAAGTGAAAGGACTGATGGCTCATGTAATTCCCTTGCGAGGGAAATTTAAGACTGTTTTTATTCTGCCTGAGAGCGATGCCACCATTGAGCGATGTTGTTTATTTTGCTGTCTTGGAGAGGCTTGTTGTTTTTCATTATGATGAAAGCTCCTTTGATGGTGGAATATAGGGGTATTTATAGTCGTTGGAAACGTTTTTCCACGACGGACACAATTGTAGTGTCATATTGTAATTTTGAGGCTGTTTCAATTGAGTTTTTAGCCTCAAAATTTTTCTACCTTGGAGTGCACTCTCGGTTGTACCCGACACTCCCAAGGTACTTTCATATGTGATCCTTGTACCTAGTGATCTTTTCTATACACTTGGTGAATGCAGTGGCTGGTTACCCATGCATTTCGGTGGGATGACATGGTCACCATAAGGACACTTATACTAGGGACTATAGAAAAAGACACCCTAGAATCTATCCGAGGTTTTTCTGGATCTACTTCTGAAGACTACAGACAAAGACACTTCAGAAGATTCTCTTCTTTTCTTCTTCTCTCCTCCTATTTGGATCTATGGCTCATTTTATTGTATTGAGTGCATTTTCGACAGAGACCGACACTCTTATATGGCTCATTTTTCCTTTCATTAGGTGCATTTTCGGCAGAGACCGACACCTTCTAGATTGAGTTCACCATGAGGAGGGATTTCATACTCATGGTGAATCTAGTCAGTGACCTATGAGAGGCAACATCCTCTGAGGATGACCTGCAGAGGCAACAGACACAGAAGTGGCTGACCCTGAGGCAACAGACCAAGATGTATACACAATGGATCTAGCATTATTGTTCAGCAATAAGAGAGGATGATAGGTTGTTTTAGAGAAGTCAACATTAAGGGGGAATGTTACCTAATGTTGACTTGCTTTGTTTCTTCTTTAGTTAGGATAGTGCACTTTAAGGGGGAATGTTAGAGTTAAAGTAAAGTGCACTATGCCTTCCTTGACACTTGTCAGTTTCTCTTGACAAGTGTCATGTGTTGAATATAGGCTTATGCCTATATATTGTATCATTTTTATCAATAATATAATTCCCTTCAGTTTTCCCTCCTAATAGGCACAGTAAGAAACAAGAGTCAGTCTTTTTATCCACAACAGATGCAGAATATATTGCAGCATCAACGTGTTGTACGCAGGTTTTATGGATGAAACAAACCCTAAAATATCTTGGCATTAACTTCAGTGAGACAATTTCAGTTAAGTATGATAACACCAGTGCCATTAACATCTCAAAGAATCCGGTTATGCATTCTCGCACAAAACATATTGCTATCCGATATCACTTTCTAAAGGAGAAAGTTGTGAAAGGTGAGGTTAAGTTGGATTTTGTTCCAACTATAGAGCAAGTAGCGGATATCTTCACAAAATCGCTGCCCAAGGAAATTTTTGAGTACCTTCGCAATAAATTGGGAGTGGTCACGTTTCCCAAGAACTGACTAGCTATCGGGACCACATTCTCAAGGGGAGCATTTATATATTTGATTATATTTTTGCTCATGTTTGTAATTTTTGCTAACTATAATAACTTATGCCTGAGAATGTTGTGCATGGACTCAGGGGGAGTCTACAATGAACTCCTTTGGTATTATTGTCAAAGGGGGAGAATAATTACAAAAAATTGCATGTGTGTTGCCAACAATTCCAAAGGGGGAGATTGTTGATCAAGGTGCAGCAACAGTATTGTCATTGTTGTCAACACATTCAGACAGATCGGTTGATGCAATGGACATGAGTTAAGAGGTTCTTCAGAGTATGCACAGTGATTTTCCAATCAACACAGTCAGACTGATTGGTTGATGCAATGGATAGGAGTTCAAAGGTTACTTAGAGTATGTGCAGTGCTATTAAATGCTTATGAGGATGTTTTTGATGTTTGGGTTAAGTTGCTACAGGTTTTCCAAGAAGACCGAAGTGGGCCATATGCTAAAAATCAAAAGAAAATCACAAGGAAGAAAACTTTCGTGATATCACGACATGTTGAGCAAGAAAGAAAAACTATCACGGTATCATGACATGTTCGAAGAGAAAGCGCAAGCAAGAAAAACTGTCACGATATCACGACATGTTGAGAAGAAAGAAAAACTATCGCGATATCACAAAATGTTTGAAGAGAAAGCGCAAGCAAGAAAAACTGTCACAATATCGCAACATGTTGAGAAGAAAGAAAAATTGTCGCAATATTGCGACATGTTCGAAGAGAAAGCTCAAGCAAGAAAAACACATGTTCAAAGAGAAACCGCAAGCAAGAAAAACTATCATGATATTACGACATGTTGAGAAGAAAGAAAAACTATCACGATTTTGCGACATGTTCGGAGAGAAAGTGCAAGCAAGCAAAACTGTCACGATTTCGTGACATGTTCGGAGAGAAAGCGCAAGCAAGAAAAACTGTCATGATTTCGCGACATGTTCGGAGAGAAAGTGCAAGCAAGCAAAACTATCGCAATTTCGTGACATGTTGGAAGAGAGAAAGGCAAGTAGAAAAAGTGTTGTGATTTCATGACATATTGCAAGAGAGATTGTACGGAAGAAAAAGTGTCACGATTTCGTAACATATTACAGGAGAGAGAGTCTAAAAGAAAAAGTGTCATGATTTCGTGACATATTGCAAGAGAGATTGTACGAAAGAAAAAGTGTCGCGATTTCATGACATATTGCAGGAGAGAGAGTCCGAGAGAAAAAGTGTCGCGATATCATGACATGTCGAGTTTTCGTGACCCGAAGGCAAGAGAAAGAGCAAAGGATAAAAAGTGTCGCAATATCGCAACATGTTAGGTTTTCGCGACCCAAAGGCAAGAGAAAGAGCAAAGGAGAAAAAGTGTCGCGATATCATGACATGTCACGTTTTCACGACCCGAAGGCAAGAGAAAGAGCAAAGGAGAAAAAGTGTCACGATATCGCGACATGTCGCATTTTCGCAACTAAAGGAGGAGAGAGAAAGTAAGAAGGCAAAAGTGTCATGATATCACGACAAAAGTAAAGAGGAAGAGTACGAAGGCAAAAGTGTCACGATATTGTGACATGTGTTTTCATAGGTACAAGCCAAGAAAATAAGCAAGGAGGTGAAAGTGTCGTGATATCGCGACATGTTGTGTTTTCGTAGGTACAAGCCAAGAAAAGAAGCAAGGAGGTGAAAGTGTCGTTCACAAGCTAGAAGAAGAGAACCTAGTTGAAATAAGATATGTGACAGTTAACTAAAGTTATATGGCAGTTACAGGTGCAGTTACAGAAGAAAATCATGCAACTAAAATAAGAAGAGTTAACTGAAGTCGGTATGATAGTTACAGGTGCAGTTACAGAAGAAAGTCATCCAGCTAAAATAAGAAGAGTTAACTGAAGTCGATACAACAATTACAGGTGCAGTTACAGAAGAAAGTAATGCAGCTAAAATAAGAAGAGTTAACTGAAGTCGGTATGACAGTTATAGGTGCAGTTACAGAGAAAAGTCAAAACTTTGTTATAAAAGGAGGTCTGCATGGAGAATTAGTTAGCCAAAAAAAAAAAGAAAAAAAGTGTTGCAAAAAGAGGGTTGGAAGAGTGCCGTAAGAGAGCATTAAGCAAAGCCGAGAGATCTGTAAGAGTGCAGTAAGAAGCGTAGCAAGAGGGTTGTAAGAGGGCCATAAAAATGCAGTAAGCAGAGTCGTAAGTGTGTGTGGTGTTTGGTGAATAGCGAGAGAGGTTGGGTTAGCAATAGACCAGTCAAGGTCTTGTATAACCGAAGGCATTTTTTATGTCAATATTATAATTTCAAAATTGTAGTCCAAGTTGGTGCTTGGAATCAGGGTTTGGTGCTCCTTTCTGTTGGTGCAAATAAATCAGGAGTTGGTGCTCCTTTCTATTGGTGCAGATAAATCAGGGGTTGGTGCTAGTAAATTGATTATAAAATTAGTATTTTGCAAGGACTAGATTTGGACGAGAGTCCAAGCAGTCATTTTTGAGGAGTATCCAAATTGGTGAACCTCGTTACATCGTGTGTTGTGGAATGCTCTCTTGTTATACTTGCTTTATCTGATTTTAAAGTTTTCATTGTTTAGTGTTAACAGTTGTAGATTTGAATTTAAATAGCTACACTGATTCACCCCCCTCTTAGTGTCATTGTGAGACTATCAGTCTGGACTAATGAGAACAGGGGCTTTGGAAATAGCATCCTTAGTGCTTGTGAAGGCATCCCTATTCTCACTAGTCCACTTTATCTGAACATATTTTTTTAGCATGTCATTTAGGGGCTTGGCAATTTTAGCAAAACCTGAAATGAATTATCTCACAATGTTAATCTTATCGAAAAAGGACCTAAGCTCCTTTTTGCTATTGGGATGAGGAATATCCTGGATAGCGGCTATCCTATTTGGTTCTATAGCAATCCCATCTTTCAAAATGACATGTCCTAACAACTTACCCTTCGTTACCCCAAAGATGCACTTTTTTGGATTTAGGGAAATTCCATGTTCCCTACTGTTGAGCAAGGTGCAGCAACAGTATTGTCGTTGTTGCCAACACAGTCAGATAGATATGTTGATGCAGTGGACAGGAAGTTCAAAAGCTATTCAGATGCAGAAGACAGGAGTTCAAAGGTTATTTAGAGTATGTACAGTGATTTTCCAAGAAGACCGAAGTGGCCCATATGCAAAAAATCAAAGAAAAAGACAAGTAAGAAAAGTGTTGCGATATCGCGACATATACAGCAGGCAAGAAAAACTGTCATGATTTTGTGACATGTTGGAAGAGAGAGAAAAATAGGAAAAACTTTTGTGATTTCGTGATATGTTGGAAGAGAGAAAAAGTAGGAAAAACTATCACGATTTCACGACATGTTGGAAGAGAAAAAGGCAAGTGGAAAAACTGTCGCGATTTCACGACATGTTGGAAGAGAAAGAAAAAGCAGGAAAAACTGTCGCAATTTCGTGACATGTTGGAAGAGAAAAAGGCAAGTGGAAAAACTGTCGCAATTTCGTGACATGTTGGAAGAGAGAGAAAAAGCAGGAAAAACTGTCGTGATTTCGTGACATGTTGGAAGAGAAAAAGACAAGTGGAAAAACTGTCACGATTTCGCGACATGTTGGAAGAAAAAGAGAAAGCAGGAAAAAGTTTCGTGATTTCGTGACAAGTTCGAAGAAAGAGAACAAGTAAGAAAAGTGTCGCAATTTCATGACATGTCACATTTTCGCAACTAAAATAGGAGAGAGAAAGTAAGTTGGAAAAGTGTAGTGATTGCGCGACATGTCGCATTTTCACGACTAAAATAGGAGAGAGAAAGTAAGTTGAAAAGTGTCACGATTTCACGACATGTCACATTTTCACGACTAAAATAGGAGAGAGAAAGTTGGAAAAGTGTCATGATATCGTGACATGTCGTATTTTCGTGACTAAAATAGGAGAGAGAAAGTAAGTTTGAAAAGTGTCGCGATATCGCGACATGTCGCATTTTCATGACAAAAGAAAGAGAGGAAGCGTATGGAAGCAGAACTGTCACAATTTTGTGACAAAAGCAGAAAGCAAGACTTCGAAAGCAGAAGTGTCATGATTTCATGACAAAAGCAAAGAAGTAAAATACAAAAGCAAAAGTGTCATGATTTCGTGACAAAAGTAGAGAAGAAGACTTCGAAGGCAGAAGTGTCACGATTTCATGACAAAAGCAAAGAAGCTAAGTACGAAAGCAGAAGTGTCACGATTTTATGACAAAAGCTAAGTTAAAGACTATAGAGGCAGAAGTGTCATGATATCATGACAAAAGCAAAGTCAAAGTCTATGGAAGCAGAAGTGTCACGATATCGCGACAAAAGCAAAGTCAAAGTCTATGGAAGCAGAAGTGTCGCGATATCGTGACAAAAGCAAAGACGAAGTATACGGAGGCGAAAATGTTGCGATATCGTGACAAAAGAAAAGATGAAGTCTACGGAGGCAGAAATGTCACGATATCGCGACAAAAGAATAGAGAAAGTGTATAGAGGCGAAAGTGTCACGATATCATGACATGTATTTTCGTGGGCCAAAGCTAAGAGAAAGAGCAAGGAGAAAAAGTGTTGTGATATCACGACATGTTGTATTTTCGCGGTTCGATGCAAAGAGAAAGAGCAAGGAGAAAAAGTGTCACGATATCGTGACATGTAGCATTTTTGCGGTCCAATGTAAATTGAAAGAGAGAGAAAGAAAAAGTGTCGCGATATCGCGACATGTATTTTTGAGGGCCAAAGCAAGGAGAAAGAGAAAGAAAAAGTGTCGCAATATCGTGACATGTATTTTCATGGCAACAGCAACAAAAGAAGCTACAAAGGCAAAAATGTCACAATTTTGTGACAGGTCGTAAATGTGCAAATCAAGAAGGAGAACCCGACTGAAATGAGAAGTATGATAGTGGACCGACATCACTATGGCATTTATAGGGGTAGTTGAAGCCGATGAAGACCAATGACAGCTGACTAAAATTAGGGTTTATAGTTGTTATGAAAGCTGACTAAGATTAGGATTTACAGCTGACTAAGATTAGGGTTTTCATCAAAAAATATTTTTATAAAAGGAGGGTTGTTTGGGGAATTAAAGAAGTGTCGAATGTGTGTGAAATATAGTCGTTGTGCGTAGAGAGCAAGTCATGTTGAATGTGTGTGAAATACAGTCGTTGTGCGTAGAGAGCAAGTCGTGTCGAATCATGCTAAGTGCAAAATTTGTAAAGAGAGTAGAGTGCACAAAAGGGAGAAGACGATCGTGAAGTTTGACTATAACAGAGTAGAGTGCGCAAAATGGAGAAGACGATCATGAAGTTCAACTGTAACGAAGCAGAGTGTGCAAAGTGATTGCGCAGAGAGAGGAGAGTGCATAGAGAACGCAAAGGTGAAGAAGACCAGCCAGGGTCTTGCAAAAGCAAAGGTATCTTATTATCAAACTTATAGATTCAAATTAAAGTCTAGGTTGCAGCTTGGCATCAGGGGTTGGTGCTCCTTTCTGTTGGTGCAGATAAATAAGGGGTTGGTGCTCCTTCTAGTTGGTGCTGGTAAATTAGGGGTTGGTGCTCCTTTCTATTGGTGCAGATAAATCAGGGGTTGGTGCTCCTTCCAGTTGGTGCTTTGCAAATGCTAGATTTGGATGGTAGTCTAAGCAATCAATTTTTGAGAAGTAGCCACATTGGTGAACCTCATTAAATCTTGTGTTGTGTGATGCACTTTTGTTATACTTATTGTATCTAGTAATAAGTTTTAATTGTTGTGGTATTAAGAGCTATAAATTCAAGTTTAAAGAGCTACATTGATTCACCCCCCTCTCAGTGTCATTGTAATACTAACAATTGATATCAGAGCTAAGTTCCTATACAAGCTTAACCTACTAGGGTGATCTTGGAAGTAACACAATGGTAGGTGGTGAAGGCTTCTCATCAAACAAAGCACCATTGTTTGATAGATCTAATTATCTGTTCTAGAGAATCAGGATGCAGACATATCTCTGTGCTTTGGGATACGACATCCGGGATTCAGATAGTTAGTGGATACACAATACCCATCACTCCTCCAAAAGAGGCTGACGAAAAGAAACTGTTTGAAAATAACTCAAAAGCAAAGAATGCTATCATGTGCGGATTAGCAGATAGTGAACTAGTAAAGATCATGAGCTATAAAATGGCAAAAGAAATATGGGACAAACTAAGGAGTATTCATGAAGGAGACGATAAGATCAAGGAGGCCAAGTTATAGACACATCGAGCTCAGTTGAAGCATTAAAGATGAATGACGATGAAAACATTGAGGCATATATGCTGAGAGTTAATGGAATCATTAATGCGATCAGAGGACTTGGCAAGGATATCAAAGACTCTATCGTCGTGAAAAAGGTATTAAGATCTCTTCCTCAAAGGTTTGATTCTAAAGTCTCAGTGATAGAAGAAGCTAAAAATCTAAATTATTTTAGTATATATGAGATGTATGGTTCTTTGACTGCATATGAGATGAGGATAGGAAGATCTAAACCCACAAATAGAGAAGCGACTTTTAAAGCCCTTAAAAATAAAAATGCAAAACAAGAGTCCGAGGAAGAAGAGACATCAGATGAAATAGAAGCAAACTTTGTTAGAAAACTAAAAAGGGGAAAAGGAAAATACAGAGGAAAGCTACCGTTTAAATGTTTCAACTATGGAGGCATTGGGAATTTTGCGACTAAATGTCCACTTAATGAGAAGAACAAAAATGATGAAGGATCGCACCAAGAAATAAGTGATTGGAAGAAGAAAAAATTTCAGAAAAGACAACTTCAAGAAGAAAAGTTTCATCTCCAAGAATGCCAGTTCATCAAAAGACAGCTCCGGTGAGGATTCTGAAGAGGAAATAGGTGAAGCTCTTTTCATGGCATTTGAAGAAGTAAAATTAGAAAAGGAAGAAGGAGTGAACTCTGAAGTATGTGGTGAAAACCCTAAGGCTAAAGTAGATCTAGAAGGTGAGTTGATCTCTGAACTTGAAGAGTGGAAAATAGAGAGGAAAAAGAATAAAAAATTTTCAAAAAAGCTTGAGGATGCAAACGAAATCATAATAATTCTAAAAGTACAAACAAAAGAATACAAGAAAATATCTGAAGATCTTGAAGTACAAATTACAATGAAAATAGATTATTATTGCAAACTAGAAGAAGAGAATGTTGGTTTACGGATGCAGATAGAAGATATGAATCACAAAATTAGTTGCTATCACAAATGCGAAGAAAGTTCTATGAAGCTGGATAAGATTATAAATGACCAAAGGCCTACAGGCATCAAATTTGGTCTGGGTTTCATCGAAGGAGAATCATCAAATGGATCAAAGGCCAAAAATGTAGAATCCATAAAAAATAAAGATAAGAAACAGGTTGATCAAGAAAAAATGTCTCATGTAAAAGAAAGCAATAATGCCAGGCACAAAAGGAGAATTGACAATGATGGATTCACCAATGTCACACATCAAAGAAGAAGAAGACCTATGGCTCCTACGGCAACATGGCAAAGACCATCACCCAGGTTCAATTATCCCTTTTCTGGTTTTTGTTTTAAATGCAATGGCTATGGACATAAAATCTCATACTGCAAATATAATGTAAGACCAAGGAATTTCACCAATAGAAATGTTTTTTCTCCTTTGATGAATTATATAGTAGAATGTTATAACTGTCATAATTTTGGGCACATTACAAGAAACTGTAGAAGTACATTTGCATCAAATCAATTTCAGGGAAGAAAATTTCAACCAAATAGGATGAGACAAAATAGAAAACTTCCCGAAAAACATACACAAGCTACTAAAAAAGAAAAGTCAAAACAAGAGCCCAAAACTGTAATCAAACTAGAGTGGAGAAAGAAAGAAGAAAGGAAATCGTGTCTCCTTGGACTGAAGGAGACTACTCCTCTATTGCACTAAGCAACTCCAGGTAGCACATCCTCAGGGGGAGCAATCTTAAAGTTTTATTTTAATGCTCCTATGTTGTTTGGTTAGATGAGGATGAAAGGCAAGTAGTCAGGGGGAGTTGTCGTATAGTTGTCAAAGTGTGTTTCAGTTCATGTAGTTGTTTAAGAAGAGGTTTATATTGAGCAACCAGATGGTTTCCAACTTGGTGATGATCCCAAATTGGTTTGCAAGTTGAAGAAAGCATTATATGGCTTAAAACAGGCACCCTGAGCATGGTATGCAAGGCTAGACAACTATCTCACTCAACAAGGGTTTAAGAAAGGTATGGTGGATAGTAATTTGTATGTCAAAACAGAAAATGGGCATCTTATTGTTCTTGTTGTATATGTAGATGATATCATATTTAGCAGATGAAGCAAAGATGAGTCGTGTAAAGATTTAGCAAATAAGATGCAGAAAGAATTTGAAATGTCAATGATTGGTGAACTTTCATATTTCCTCGGGTTGCAAGTTAATCAAAATAAGAAGGGCATATTTATTTCTCAAGTTAAATATGTGAAAGAGATGTTAAAAAAGTTTCACAATGGAGGATTGTAAGCCAATTAGCACTCCCATGACGACAGGTTGCAAGTTGAGCAAGGATGACAAATCTCCACATGTTGATCAAACCATGTACAGATCTATGATTGGGAGCTTATCGTACTCGACGACTACCGGACTGCGATATTTTGTAGGCAGTATGCATGGTAGCATGATTTCATGCTAATCCCAAGGAGACTCATGTGACAATAGTGAAGAGGATTCTTTGGTACCTCAAGGGTACTATGGAGTATGGGTTATGGTATCTAAAAGGTAAAGACTTCACCCTTATTTTGTATTCAGATGCAGATTGGGTAGGATGTGTAGATGACAGAAAGAGTACCGATGGAGGTGCATTCTATCTTGGAGACAGATTGGTCGCGTGGCATAGTAAGAAACAAGAGTCGGTTTCTTTATCGACAACAGAGGCAGAATATATTGCAGTGACAACATGTTGTACGCAGGTATTATGGATGAAACAAACCCTGAAAGATCTTGGTATTAGCTTCAGTGAGCCAATATCAATTAAGTGTGATAACACCAGTGCCATTAACATCTCCAAGAATCCGGTTATGCATTCATGCACAAAACACATTGCTATCAAGTATCACTTTTTGAAGGAGAAAGTTGCGGAAGGTGAGGTTAAGTTGGATTTTGTTCCAACTATAGAGCAAGTAGCAGATATCTTCACAAAACCATTGCCCAAGGAAGTTTTTGAGTACCTTTGCAATAAATTGGGAGTGGTCACACTTCCCAAGAATTGACTAGCTACAGGGATCACATTCTCATGGGGAGCATTTAAGTATTTGATTATCTTTTTGCTCATGTTCATGATTTTTGCTAAGTGTAATAAATTGTGCCTGAGAATGTTGTGCATGGACTCAGGGGGAGTCTGCAGTAGCCCTTTGGTATTATTGTCAAAGGGGAAGAAGAGTTATAGGAAATTGCACGTGTTGCCAAAAATTCCAAAGGGGGAGATTGTTGAGCAAGGTGCAGCAACAGTATTGTCATTGTTGCCAACACAGTCAGATAGATCTGTTGATGCAGTGGACAGGAAGTTCAAAAGCTATTCAGATGCAGAATACAAGAGTTCAAAGGTTATTCATAGTATGTACAATGATTTTCCAAGAAGACCGAAGTGGCCCATATGCAAAAGATCAAAGAAAAAGACAAGTAAGAAAAGTGTCGCGATATCGCGACATATACAATGTAAGAAAAACTGTTGCAATTTCATGACATGTTGGAAGAGAGAGAAAAAGCAGGAAAAACTGTCATGATTTCGCGACATGTTGGAAGAGAGAGAAAAAGCAAGAAAAACTATCACAATTTCGCGACATGTTGGAAGAGAAAAATGCAAGTGGAAAAACTATCGCGATTTCATGACATGTTGGAAGAGAAAAAAAGTAGAAAAACTGTCGCGATTTTGCGACATGTTGGAAGAGAAAAAGGCAAGTGGAAAAACTGTCGCGATTTCGCGACATGTTGGAAGAGAGAGAAAAAGCAGGAAAAACTATCATGATTTCGTGACATGTTGGAAGAGAAAAAGGCAAGTGGAAAAACTGTCGCGATTTCGTGACATGTTGGAAGAGAAAGAGAAAGCAAGAAAAAGTGTCACGATTTCGCGACAAGTTCGAAGAAAGAAAACAAGTAAGAAAAGTGTCGCGATTTCGTGACATGTCACATTTTCATGACTAAAATAGGAGAGAGAAAGTAAGTTGGAAAAGTGTCACGATTTCGTGACATGTCGCATTTTCGCGACTAAAACAAGAGAGAGAAAGTAAGTTGAAAAGTGTCGTGATTTCATGACATTTTTGCGACTAAAATAGGAGAGAGAAAGTAAGTTGGAAAAGTTTCATGATATCGTGACATGTCGCATTTTCATGACTAAAATAGGAGAGAGAAAGTAAGTTTGAAAAGTGTCGCGATATCACGACATGTCGTATTTTCGTGACAAAAGAAAGAGAGGAAGCATACGGAAGCAGAACTGTCATGATTTCGCGACAAAAGTAGAAAGCAAGACTTCGGAAGCAGAAGTGTCATGATTTCACGACAAAAGCAAAGAAGTAAAGTACAAAATTAGAAGTGTCATGATTTTGCGACAAAAGTAGAGAAGACTTCGAAGGCAGAAGTGTCACGATTTCGTGATAAAAGCAAAGAAGCTAAGTATGAAAGTAGAATTGTCACGATTTCGCAACAAAAGCTAAGTTGAAGACTACGAAGGAAGAAGTGTCGTGATATCGTGACAAAACCAAATTCGAAGTCTATGGAAGCAGAAGTGTCGCGATATTGCGACAAAAGCAAATTCGAAGTCTATGGAAGCAGAAGTGTCGCGATATCATGACAAAAGCAAAGACGAAGTATACGAAGGCAAAAATGTCGTGATATCGACAAAAGAAAAGACGAAGTCTATGGAGGTAGAAATGTCATGATATCGCGACAAAAGAATAGAGAAAGCATACGAAGGAGAAAGTGTCACGATATCATGACATGTTGTATTTTCGCGGGCCAAAGCTAAGAGAAAGAGCAAGGAGAAAAAGTGTCATGATATTGCGACATATTGTATTTTTGCGGTCTGATGCAAAGAGAGAGCAAGGAGAAAAAGTGTCTCGATATCGTGACATGTAGCTTTTTCGCGGTCCGATGCAAAGAGAAAGAGAGAGAAAAAAAAGTGTCGCGATATCATGACATGTTGTATTTTTAGGGGCCAAAGCAAGGAGAAAGAGAGAGAAAGAAAAAGTGTCGCGATATCATGACATGTATTTTCGTGGCAACAGCAACAAAAGAAGCTACAGAGGCAGAAATATCGTGATTTCATGATAGGTCGTAAATGCGCAAATCAATAAGGAGAACCTGACTGAAATGAGAAATATGACAGTGGACCGACATCACTACGGCATTTATAGGGGTAGTTGAAGTCGACGAAGACCGATGACAACCGACTAAAATTAGGGTTTATAGTTATTATGAAAGCCGACTAAGATTAGGATTTACAGTCGACTAAGATTAGGGTTTTCATCATAAAAAATATTATTATAAAAGGAGGGTTGTTTGGAGAATTGAAGAAGTGTCGAATGTGTGTGAAATACGGTCATTGTGTGCAGAGAGCAAGTCGTGTCGAATGTGTGTGAAATACGGTCACAGAAAGCAAGTCATGTCGAATCATGCTAAGTGTGAAATTCGCAAAGAGAGCAAAGTGCGCAAAAGGGAGAAGACGATCATGAAGTTCGACTGTAACAGAGCAGAGTGTGCAAAAGGGATAAGATGATCATGAAGTTCAACTGTAACGGAGTAGAGTGTGCGAAGTGATTGTGCAGAGAGATCAGAGTGCACAGAGAATGCAAAGGTGAAGAAGACCATCCAGGGTCTTACAAAAGCAAAGGTATCTTACTATCAAACTTATAGATTCAAATTGAAGTCTAGGTTGCAGCTTGGCATCAGGGGTTGGTGCTCCTTTTGTTGGTGCAGATAAATAAGGGGTTGGTGCTCCTTCCAGTTGGTGTTGGTAAATCAAGGGTTGGTGCTCCTTTTTGTTGGTGTAGATAAATCAGGGGTTGGTGCTCCTTCTAGTTGGTGCTAGTAAATTAGGGGTTGGTGCTCCTTCCGTTGATGCAGATAAATTGATTGTAAAGTTGGTGCTTTACAAAGGTTGGATTTGGATGGTAGTCCAAGCAATCAATTTTTGAGGAGTAGCCACATTGGTGAACCTCGTTAAATCTTGTGTTGTGTGATGCTCTTTTGTTATACTTGTTGTATCTAGTAATAAGTTTTAATTGTTGTGGTATTAAGAGCTGTAAATTTAAGTTTAAAGAGCTACATTGATTCACCCCCCTCTCAGGTGTCATTGTAAGACTAACACCTATAGAAATCCCATATTTTAAATGACATGTCCTAACAGCTCCCCCCCTCCCTCCCCCCACAACTTTTTTTTTTTTTGGAATTTGCAATTTCCTCCCTGCACCTTTGGAGCACTTTCCTCAAGTCTCTAACATGATATTCCCTCTTCTTGGAGAAGATAGGAATATCATCCACATAGACAATAATGCACTTACCATTGAGCCCCTTGAATGAAAAATCCATGGCTCTTTGGAAAGTGGCTCCAGTATTCAACAAACCAAACGGCATCCTCCGATAGGCAAATGTTCCCCACTTCGTGGTGAAGGTCGTCTTCATCCTATCATTTGGATGTATGAGAATTTGATTATATCCTGAGTATCCATCCAAGAATGACATCATTTCAGACCCATTTACCTTTTGGAGTATCTC
Organism: Wollemia nobilis; assembly: GCA_028583015.1. Classification (NCBI taxonomy): domain Eukaryota; kingdom Viridiplantae; phylum Streptophyta; class Pinopsida; order Araucariales; family Araucariaceae; genus Wollemia; species Wollemia nobilis. The sequence continues at coordinate 705,169 of JAQPPZ010001965.1, forward strand.
ATCAATGGTGGGTAATGGGTAATTATCTTTTTGGCAAGCTTTGTTCAGATTTCTAAAATCTATGCACAACCGAATCTCTCCACTCTTCTTCCTAACAGGGACAATATTAGCCACCCATGTGGAATGCCTAATAGGGAAGATGATTTTGGCTTCCAGCAACCTCTTCACTTCCTTCTCTATTAGGAGCTCTAGGATTGGGTTAACCGTTCTTTGCCTCTATCTAAAAGGCTTGGAATCAAGCTTCAGAGGAATAGTATGCATGATTACATTTGGGTCATAAGTTTTTAGCTCTTCATAGCTCCAAGCTATGCAATCAATGTATTCTCCTAAAACCTGAGCTATTGATTCCTTCTCTCGTTGTGTGCATGCCTTTGCAATGAACACTTCACGTGGATCTACTACACTCCCCAAATTGATTGAATTGCATGATTCCTTGGGGGATGGTATTTTTCTTTCTTTTTTCTTTTGATATCCAATATCAAACAACTTTTCTAGAGAGGCCCTATCACTTGGCATCTCGTTCCATACTTCGGTTGTTCCTACTTCTACTTGCCTCCTCTCTTCTTCGTCTATAACCTGATTTTCAAATATACCAGAATTAGTGACAAAACTAAAAATGTGTCTATCACTATCAAAGACCTGTAAGTTCATGACATTGTCTGGTATGGAGGGGCAAGGCACTAACTCAATGGAAAATTTTTTACATTTTTTATGGTCGACAGGCGAAAGCATGTTGGCCGCTACGGCTAACGAATCAGCCATTTTATTATTTTTTCTTGAGATGAGGGAAATATTGAAAGCATCAAACTCATTAATTAATTCCCTCACTCTAGTTTTATAGAGGTTCAACCTCTTGTCTCTATAGGTATATTGCTCCTTGACCTGTTTGACTACTAACTCTGAGTCTCCCGATGCCTTAAGGCATTTTACCTTTTCTCTTAGGGCCAACTGAAGTCCAAAAATTAGGGCTTCATACTCCACCACATTATTGGTGGTCGAGAACTGTAATCTGTAGGCAGCAAGCAAAGGCTTACTACCAGGACATGTGAGCTCTACCCCAGCTCCCACACCTTGTTTTGATTTGGACCCATCAAACTTTAGGGTCCACACCCTCTTGTTTTCTTTTGAAGTACAATGGTAAATATTATCATTTTGGGACCCTTTGACTATGTCCTCTATGTCAAAATTGTAAACCCCTAATTCTATTTTAGTAAACTGAATCTCATTGGGTTTATTATATTCTATAATCATTTCCCTAAGTCTGGGCTCTCTGTCTACCCAAATTTGGTTTGCAACTCCTCTCCATGGCAACCACATATGGGAGGAATCAATCACCACATAACCATTGAGATTTCTGCTCCAATCCCTACCCAACACCATGCCATACTTGGCAGCAATATTTAGCACAAGGATATCCATGTAATGTTGGACCCTAGGCTCTGAGTTGATCTAAACTAGGACATATTTTACAACACCTATTACATCCACCATAGATCTGTCTAATTGGACCACTTTGCTATTCGAATGAACAGGCTTAAGTCCTAGCTTTTGGCTTATCTCAAGAGGCATGATGTTGGCCGAGGCACCAGAATCAATCAAACAATTGTGTAAATTCTTGCTTGTGATCCTAATAGTTATGAGAAAAGGAGGTACCTCTGGTTTCTCTTTCATCATAGCAAGTTGGGGTTCTATAGATTTAACCTCATGAATTTGACTCGGGGAATTTAATCTCTTCCCCATGATTTTATCCTGCCCCAACAATAGAGAGACCTCATACATTGAGATATTGGCCTTGGTCCTTTTCATATCTTCTTCCAAGTCATAAGTGGATGTTCCAGGATTTGACACTTTTGGCATTGTCCTAGGTGCTTCCAAAAATGGAGGTGGTGGATTCACATCACCTTTTGTATCGGGAGGAACTAAAGGGTTGTTTGGGGGAGTAGAGGAGGTTTTGGGATCCTTAGAACTCCTAGTAAAATACTTGTGATTAGCTTTCCCAAAATGTTTAGCGGCCTGGGCTTCCAAAGCTTCATCCTCTTCCTCTCCTAACACATTCATATCTTCCTCCATCTCATCATTTTCTAAATAATGAATGACTTCAGACACCAAAGAGTCTGACTTTCTATGGCAACAGTGATGCATTTCCTCATCACATGACTCTGACTCATCACAATCTCCTAATGCATCAGCCTGATTGGCTACCGGATTGGGTACGCGCCCATTATTAGGCTGCGTATTGTACGATCCTATTCTCCTATGGTCATGGTTTCTATTGGGCATGTGATTTTGGGCAACTTGTTTCTGTAACCGAATGATGTCATTGCCCTATTTGATGGTCATTCTCTTGAGCTCTTCCAGCTCAGAATTGGGTCCTTGTGGCTGGGGCATGACAGCCCCAGATCCACTGACATTTTTGACATTAGCAACCTCTGGATTAGGCACTAAGGTTTGACTTTGGGTGTTTTGGGTCCACCATGGACCCTTGGCCTGAAGAGGCGCAACCATGGGATAGGCATTTGAGGCTTGAGTACTACTCACCTCAAATCCTGGCAAGGTTATCTGATTAGCAACCATCATTTTTGGAGTGGGTGGAATGGCAGCACTAGGGTATGTCAAAAAATATGGAAGCATGGGAGCGAATGGGTATGACTGATGATATGGCAAAGCATTCATCATGGGCATCCGAGGTGTCACAGCTTGATTCATCATGGCAAATTGATTGTAAGGGCCATATTGCCCTAACATGGGAAATTGAGGCATAGTGCCACCTTGCGGTGTCATTTGTTGCTCAATAGTCATGGCTTCAGCATAGGCTAAGGCCAACGTTGTAACTTGAGGATTTCTCTTGGTAAACATGGTTGTCATCGGATCTAAGGCTACGAGGTATAATTGCAATGCCACAACAACATCTATTGCAAAGTGATGAGTCACGTTTGTGTAAAGCTTTTGGAATCTGGCATTAAATGTTCTGATAGGTTCATTAGGATACCTCTTGCATGACACGAATTGGTTATACATGATGGTAGGATCTAGCAATGACCTAAATTGATTAACAAAGGCAGCTTCCAACTGGGCCCAAGATGTAATGGACCCTGCAGGAAGATTCTTGTACCATTCATGAGCCATTTGGTCAAAGCTATTAGGGAAGAGTCGACAAGCGACGTCTTCATGACTGACTCCCTGCCTAATCATATGGTCCTTGTAAATTTGAACGTGCTCTTCAGTTGAAATGGGACCATCATGGACAAACTTAGGGATAGACCTCTCAAGGTGCCTAGGTATGTCATGGACATCCCCAGGTATACTTAACGGAGAACTTTGGGTACCAAACCAGGGAACTAGTTGTTGTTGCTATTGTTGTTGGGCCATATTAACCAAAGGTAATGACCCTACTAAAGCAGTTGATACACTCGAGATGACGGAGATGGGTACACTTGATGTAGCTCTTGCGGTGGAACTAATGGGTGCACATCCACTGAAGGTATTCAGATTCAGAGGTCTGAGAGCTAGCCTTTCCAAATCTTGGCAAAGCGTCTCTAAACCTAACGTATCAGAAAGCTCGGACGGGATTTTAATCTCCTGGATTTTGTACCTCGGTTTCCTAGTTTTGGGAGAAAGACTTTGAAAAATGGTTTCCTCAGTGGTTTTAGACCTAGTAGCAATGCGTCTAGGTGGGTCCAGCTTGGGAAAACTCAAATCTATTCTATTAAGGCTTCTCACAAACTAGTCAAGAGTAAAATGTTGCACCTGCAAACACAATATTGTTGAACCAAAACTGACCACGTTAGCATTAGCAAAAAACTAAATCACAAAGCATAAAAGAAGGCCCTCCTTCTAGCGCCAAATATGTTGAGTGTATATTTTTCCCAATTGCAAAATACCACCACATGCAGAGTATTGAATAGAAAACTCTCTCTTGAAAAGAAACCAAATGACAAACATTCAACTTCTCCAAGGTTCTGGTAAAATATCTAAAAGATTACAATAGTGCCAGAAATAATTCAATAATGCATGTGACCATAAACAAGGGGCCTTTACTGGTTCTAAACAATGCTTAGTGATTTGAAAGATCTAACTAAAAATAAAAGCAGTTCTTTTTAGGGTTTTTTTAAATTGGTGCTACCTTGAATCCCTGTTAGTAGAGTATTTTATCTTCATTTAAAAGGTTTCAAATGACAAAATGTGGAATTTTCCACCTCATTTTAATGCCCGTGCCTTTAATATGAAGTAAATTTTAGATAGTTGGGTTCATTTTATCTTCCTTATGTTGATGCCACTACCCTAATAGTGGTTAGTAGAAGTTAGCATGTTAGCAATGTTAGCAAAGTTAGCAAAGTTAGCTTTCATTTCTTATCTTAGTTTAATGTGAAATAGTAGGTTAGTATCCCTCCTAAACCATGTGTTTTATCTGAAAGCTTTAGATTAATGAAACTTGGAGGTGCAAAAATTCTGGAAAATGACCAGAATGGAAATAACTTGAAAGCTTAACAATTCTGGAAATGGACCAAAAAAAATGAAACTAACAGGAAATTAGCAAAAATTCTGGAAAAGGACCAGAATGGAAATGAAAGAAACTAAAATTTTGGATGGACCAGAATGGAATGCTTGAATGCTTGAAATAAAATAAACTTTGAGAACAGTAAATGAAATAAACATGTAAATTTGGTTAGCTGAAAAAGTCAAATTCTGAATTAGTTTAGCAAGCTCCTCCCTGCAAAATCCCAAGTTATGAGGTAATCATAAAACAACCTGAATCAATGGACCTGCAACATAAGCACAATACCATTAAATCAAGTGCGAGACTCAAAGGAAACATAAAGAAACTGCATAATCTTGACCTTCGCCTATTGCAACCCATTTCATGGCATAAGACAATGGCTAGAAGTCACTAAAATGCAGAAATGATAAGACACTAAAAATGTTAGTTTTATGATAAAAACCCTCCTTTTGATTTTGCTCACAGAAGTTTGCTACCCTCTCAAAATCTGAAAAATGCTCTTTCTTTATTGCTTTCTCGGAATGTTACATCATTTCCAGCCCCCTTGAAAAAGGTAGGATAGCAAGGTATAAATAATGCTTAGAAGTCCTTTCGCTTCATCTTCTCTCACAACCAAAATAATGAATGGATATAAGAAAATAATCCATCATCATTTTCTATGATTTAATAAACATAACACTTCTAAACGTTATTTATTTATTAAAAAACTAACAACAAAAACATAACCCTGCATGACTCCTTATATCTCCCCTTTCTCTTATAAGCATTCTACCCAAGAATACCCCTTTACATCCATCAAACGAATGATAAAAGCATTAACTATACCTTATAACCCCTACGATTTTAGACCTCCTTTAAAACATTGAACGTGATCAAACCACATTCACATTAACTAAAATAATACGAGGCCAATCTTATTCAACGAAACTTTCATTGTCACTTTTTGAGGCCGAGACCCGATGGTATTTCTCCTAAGCCATACCAATGTGCCCAAGGACTGGGATGGCATTCCCCCATCCTGGGCACTTTGGTTTCCACGTAACCAAACGAAACCATCACACTGCCTACGCAGCCATGGCACTGTCCAACTTACGTAGCCATAGCGCTACCAACGATGCCAAGGCTACACAACCATAGCCATACTGCCATCATCGTCGTGGCATTGCCCAACCTACGCAACCATGGCGCTGCCAAGACTACGCAGCCATAGCACTGCCATCGATGTCGTGGCACTGCCAAACCTACGCAGCCATGGCGCCAAGGCTATGCAGCCATAGCACTGCCATCAACGTCGTGGTGCTGCCAAACCTACATAGCCATGGCATTGTTCAACTCCCTACTCTCACACTCACGCTGCCATAGCGTAATGAAATAGATGCAACACTAAAACCTTCCATGCTCTTCGAGGTCGGCCTTTAACTCCATCAATTGGCATCACAGGTTGCCCTAATAATGCTTCTTCCTTCCTTGTTCGATGGCATGCCTCTGCCTCTCGACCATTTCACTGACAACTTCGATGCCTTTCATGTTGTTCTTCTGAAACCCTAACGCCATCTTGGACCGCCTCTTCTTTGTCGGCGTTGCTCCGTGAAGCTTCGTTGCCATAGCGCTGAACGTTCTTGGACTAGCCACTCATGTCTTCGAATGTTTTCGAATAGCCACCATCGCCTTATCTGCAATCAAACGAAACGACGTTAAACTTTACCTTATCGTAAATATTATTATCACGTCTTTTATAAAGTACATTATAATAATATTATTATATACAATATAATAATATTATTATAATAATAACATTTTAGAAGAATATAATCACAAAAATATTATTATAATAATAACATTATAATATAATCATAATAATATTATTATAATGATAACATTTTAGAACCTTATAACATAATCTTAAAAATATTACTATTATGTACATAATATAGTTAATGCAATTATATTAGGTAGATAATAGCATATTGGCTTCTATCTCAATTTCTTTGTACCTTTTGTATCCTCTTTTTGTTTTAGGTCAGGCCTTGCTTTGTTAAACACATTCCATCACCTTAGATAGTATGAAGAACATTAAACTCTTATTCATCAAAATGGATTTTAATTAATCTAAGCATTAATGCCTAGATTAATTAATCATTAAATATCAAATAACCAAAGCAATTAAAATCATTAAAACAAAACGGTCAAACATCCCTATTCTTACAAACCAAAGAAAACCAAAAACCTTTCATATCAAAATATGACAAGTGGGTCCCCAAGAATTTTGGGGTGGTTGTGGAAACTCCACAACAATACATACATCAATTATGAGTACTTCCTTTAAAATATAATTTTTGCTTTAACTAAAGAGCATTGATTCTCTTTTCCTAGAAGAGTTCTTTCACTTAAGCCTAATTATTTTAATTATCGGAGTCAAAATACTTTTATTCTTTGTCCTATTAATTCTTCTATCAAATGATAAATTCCTCTCTAAAATCTAGGGTAATGTTTCACAAAGTTTCAATGCAAGTCTAACATATTTCTTTAGTTTGACTAACCTATTCATCCACCATCCAATTAATGGAAACTAATTTTTTGTAACATTATTTTCTCATCTCGATTCCAAAACTAAGCCTTTTTTTTTAACATGCATTCATATCCTATTGTCATAGTCAAAGGAATTATTCATTTCTTTTTAATAAGGAGCTCATTCGGTTTCAACCTTAACAACTACAAGGTCGTTATGGATCCCAAGCATACTATCGTTTCTACTAGATTAATTTTTACATCATTTTTTTCTTAGTAGGGTTCAGCTAGACTAATTGGAAGACAACTTTTTCCTATTTTCATTTCTTACATATAAGTATATTTACCAGTTCCCTCACTTATAGAACATTTCATTAATTTTGGTTTTACAGGTAAATGAAATCTACTGAAAACTCATCTACAATTCAGCATGATTATACTCATATGGGTTTTAAGTTGAAAAATTAAAATTGAGGGCAACACTAAGTCTATATTTTCTAGTTCTTGTTAGCTTAACGTGGATGGTTTCAAGGTTTCCTATCTGGAAACAATATTTTTATTTTTAAAACTAATAATCACTTTTTAACAAGCATAAAAGAAATAACAGAGATTCTAGAAGTCAAAATACTATTTATTGTTGGAACATCAGGTCATTGTAGTCGTTTTAATACAACGAATGATAAAAAAAAATTCAACACAACTATTTTCCTTTTCACAGTGAATAGAATCAATATGTCGAATACTGGAAAAAGATACACATATTCACAAAAATCCATTTAATTTCTCTTTTGAAATATAAGGATTTATTATTCAATTAATGGAAATAATGGTTTGCATTTAACTTCCGTAGCTTCCACTATATACATAATAAAAAAACAACACTTAACGAGGTTCCCCATTCTACAATATTTTAACAATTCCTCCAATCTGAAGGTTTTTATTTAAGAATAATATTATAGCCCTTCTTACTATCATATTAATAAAGTAACCAGACATGTATTCTCAATTGAGGCACCCACTTAATTACACATGCACCCTCTAAATTAAAAAAAGGTTACAAATTGGTTGTGCTAAGGAGGATAAGAATCAATATCTCCATATCACTAAGACCACCAATTCTTCCTTTATTTCAGTTCTGACATCATGAATCACAACATGATTCTTTGGGATCAAAATTGGCTCATCATTTTTTACAATCAACTTTTCTAAATGTAATTTTGTTTTAGAATTATTCAAAGCATATTCCATAACACACGATGCATGCAACAATGATTTGCCCTTAAACAAAGTAACATTTTTTTAAAAAATACATAAGTAGAAAATAATAATCACTTATAGTATTCTATATCCAGATCATTGTAGTATGAAGCTACCTGTCATCTATGTTGATGACACAATTTCTTATACATTCAAAAGGAAAAAACACATATGCGACAACATTCCCTTTTCTTTTCAGCAACTAGATAACATATTTTTCTTTCCAAGAAGCAATCACTCAATAAGCAAAAGGAAGAACAAAATTTGAACATATCACTATAACAATCATCAAATGATGAATACAAAATTCATAACCTCAATGATAGAATATATCTCTTTCTTTATTCTTACACGTTCCAATCCTCTCGAATTTAACAAACATATTCATCACTAGAGGAAACCATGCAAAGTAAAACAACAATAATTATTCTTAGCCTGTATTTTCAGATTCTCGATATGGAACCAACTCTAATTCCAATTCCCTTATACCTAGTTGTATTATCTTAAAATGCATAATACTTCATATGACCACCCCCTTATCCCCAGACAGATGATAAGTGTTCAAAAAGAAAAACAATATCTAAATCCCCCCTCCCACTCCCTTACTTTCTTGATCTTCACCAACCGAAGCATAGGAGAGCTTTTTTTTCAAGTTATCACGAGTTCTCACACACAGATAACTCCATACCCACAAACGTCTCTACCCAACACACATATTAATCATTATATATAAAACACCCGAAACTCATTGACGGTAATGGTATGCACATTTCTAGATTCAACAACCATTCATAAAAAAGCCTTCATTTTTATTATATGTCTTTTAGTATTACATTACCTATATCAAAAATTTTCATTTTATAAAATAAACATATGGTCATCTTTTAAATTCACTAGCAAATTAACAAAGAGTGGATCCCATGTTCAAGACATCTTCATTACCACCCAAAAACAAGCATCAAGTAATCATGGGTCACACAAAAATCTATGCAATTAAATTATTTAATATATCATATTGCATTCAACCAAATATCTATGAACAAATCAAAGAAGGTTTGCTAACCTCTTGAAGTGGCAAAAAGGAAATTATTTTGAAACAGGTTTTGAGGGCACATCTTCTTCAAGGCATTTTGAGGTATGGTAATTTGACTCCTTATTAAGGTGGTTGTGCTTTGAGGAAATTATTTCTATGTCATAATATGGAGAAATAAGGATTAGACTTGTGTGCATTGTTGGAAATATATGAGCTAGAGTTTGAGAACTACTTGTGCTAGAGTTTGAGAGATATTTGAGCTTCATTATTGAATGAGTTTGGAAAAACATGTGCTATGGTTTGATAACAAGTTGTGCTTTATCTTTGAAAGAAATTGGAAATACTTGTGTTGTGGTTAGAAACAAGTGTGTGCATCATTGTGAAGCATTTTGGATATTGGTTTGAGTGACTTTGAAAGTAACTGTGAAAGTGTTTGAGATCAATCTTGTGAAGCAAATTTGTGCATTATTGTGTTTGATATTTGAGATAAATTTGCAAATGTTATAGGATAGTTTTGTGAAGCAATTTGTGCATTGGCTTTGAGTTATATTTAGAAATAACATATTGTAAAATTGTATTGCATGTCATTTTCTGTGTTATTGAATAAAAAATATGGGTAGAATATGTCTGAAGTACTTTTATCAAAGCAAGTATTATGAGCAGTGTTGAGCATGTATTATGAGCAATTTTGAACATGTGTTAGAGAAGGGTGTGTGAGCAGGCTTGAGGTATACTTGTGTAGGATTTGTGAGTAGATTTGAGGTAGATTTATGAGTAGTTGTGAGACAGATCAGTACAGGTTGTTGAGAATATTTGGGCTAAGAGAAGAGGTGTCTCCTATGGATAGAGATCCAAAACCAAAGCAATGGGGATAGAGGTCTCCTATGGATAGAGGTACACAAACAAAAATAGTGGGGACAGAGGTCTCTTATGGATAGAGGTCCACAGAGGTCTCTTGTGGATAGAGGTCCACAAACTAGAGCAGTGGGGATAACCGTCTCCTTTGGATAGAGTTCCACAAAATTGAGCATAGGGGATTAAAATATCCCTTGGGAAGAGGTCCATAAAATTGTAATATATAATTGGTTCTGAAGAAATTTGTTGAGAAATTTTATAAGAAATATTTTATCCGTGGACATAACCCACATTGGGTGAACCACGTTAAATCTATGTCTCTCATGTGTGTGATAATTTATGTATTGCTTTGCTACTACTATTGATGATATTGATTAACACTGCTTTGGAACATAATTGCATTTGAGAATTTTGGATAGTACTATTTTGGAAAAGAAAAGAAATTTTTTATCTTATATTATTCACCCGCCCTCTCAGTATAAGATTATGTTCTTCAGCTTTCAATTTCATAGCATTTTGTTTCACCTAATGAATATTTAACATATAGTTATAATAAGTATGGAATATCAAACCACTTTTGGGATTAGAACTTCTACAGATAGCTACCCAAGTGGACGAGATTGACAAAATCCCATAAAAGGTGACATTATGTGGAATCAACTTCTCTCATTTAACATCCACTTGTTATGGAATGAGGGTCAATCCACAGTTGGGGTTATCCTTTAGGGCCCAGAACACCTAAAGGGTGGATGCATACTTCCCCATCCCTTAACATACTGAACCTTCGACTAACCAATCAAATTTTTCCATTATTTGTATGAAATGGAGTTAGCGTACATATACCCAATGTCTATATGATTATCCACTACTTAGAGTCAACTAGAGCCATGTCAATACCCTAGCATTGGTCTTAATCACACATGCCCATTATGACTCGTTATCATTTCTCCCATACCAAACATCATGGCTAAACTAGCTAAGTCAAATGAACATAGAACTTATCACAGTAGTACCTAGGCAGTAACCTAGAGGTGGCATCCCATATAGCCCCTCGTTACCAATTCTAATCAAGTCACCTATTTTGACCAATTCTATCATACTACGGTTGCTCCTAAGACTCATTGTGTGCATACCCGCACCTCAACAACATTCGGTGTTTTCAATTAGTCATCCCTTCCCGATGACCTCTACAAAGATTTGTGTTTTCAATATTGAAATCAAGTTTAAGGTTTAAAGTCCTATGAATTGCGATTCAAACTTGAATCTATTTAATTGTCTTATTTAACCCATATCTCTTATAAAGGAAAATTATATATATATATATATATATATATATATATATATATATAATATATATATATATATATATATATATAATCTACTAGAAAGAAGAATTTACTTAAGTAATATCCATACCCAAATTAACTTGGATACATACATCAATTATGAGTACTTTTTTTATAATATTATTTTTGCTCTAACTAAAGTGCATTGATTCTCTTTCCCTAGAAGAGTTCTTTCACTTAAGCCTAAGTATTTTAATTTTTTTTAAGACAAAACCCCTTGTGGGGCCGCCTTGGTCTAAGAGACCATGACTAGGGGGTTCTACACCATCAAAGTCACTCGGGAGTCGCGCTCGGCCCTGCCCGCACCAACATTATCAATTGGATTTTGGGTACCCAATTCAACTTTTTAGTAGGGTGGAGATTCGAACTTGGGACCTCCCTTGGAGGATTGCCCTCTCCTCTCCAACTCACCTACAAAACCTAGGTCACCTAAGTATTTTAATTATCAGAGCTAAAATGCTTTTATTCTTTGTCCTATTAATTCTTCTATCAAATGATAAATTCCTCCCTAAAATCTTGGGTAATGTTTCACAAAGTTTCAATGCAAGTCTAACATGTTTCTTTAGTTTGACTAACCTATTCATCCACCATCCAGTTAATGGAAACTAATTCATTGTAACATTATTTTCTCATCTCGATTCCAAAACTAAGCCTTTTTTTTTAACATGCATTCATATCCTATTATCATAGTCAAAGGAATTATTCGTTTCTTTTTAACAAGGGGTTTAGCCTATTTCAACCTTAACAATAACATGGTCATTATGGATCCCAAGAAAAGTAGTATTTCTACTAGATTAATTATTACATCATTTGTTTCTTAGTAGGGTTCAGCTAGACTAATTGGAAGACAAATTTTCCCTATTTTCATTGTTTACATATAAGTATATTTTCCAGTTCCCTCACTTCTAGAACATTTCATTAATTTTAGTTTTACAAGCAAATGAAATCTACTGAAAACTCATCTACAATTTAGCATGTTATACTCACATGGTTTTTAAATTGAAAAAATTAAATTGAGGGCAACATTAAGTATATAGTTTCTAGTTCTCGTCAGCTTAATGCGGACGGTTTCAAAGTTTCATATCTAGAAACAAGATTTTTATTTTTAAAACTAATAATCACTTTTTTACAAGCATAAAAGAAATAACAGGGATTCTAGGAGTCAAAATATTGTTTACTTCTGGAACCTCGGGTCATTGTAATCATTTTAATACAACGAATGATTAAAAAAAATTCAACACAACTCTTTTCCTTTTCAAAGTGAATGGAAGCAATATGTCGAATGTCAATGAAAGATACACATATTCACAAAAATCCATTTAATTTCTCTTTTGAAATATAAGGATTTATTATTCAATTAATGGAAATAATGGTTTGCATTTAACTTCTGCAACTTCCATTATATACATAATAAAAAACAACACTTAACGAGGTTCCCCGTTCTACAACATTTTAACAATTCTTCCAATTTGAAGGTTTCTATTTAAGAATAATATTACATAGTCCTTCTTACTATCATATTAATAAAGTAACCAAATGTGTATTCCAAGCCAGGAACCCACTCAATTATATAGAGGTTACAGATTGGTTGTGCTAAGGAGGATAAGAATCAATATCTCCATATCATGACGACCATCAGTTCTTCCTCTCTTTCAGTTCTGACATCATGATTCTTTGGGATCAAAATTGGCTCATCAGTTTTTACATGCAAATTTTCTAAATGCAATTTTGTTTTAGAATTCTTCAAAGCATATTCCATAACACACGATGCATGCAGCAATGATTTGCCCTTAAACAAAGTAACATTTTTTTAAAAATACATAAGTAGAAAAGAAGAATCACATATAGTATTCTACAGCCAGATGATTGTAGTGTGTAGCTACCTATCATCTATGTTTATGGCACAATTTCTTATACATGCAAAAGTAAAAACAACACATATATGACAACATTCCCTTTTCTTTTCAGCAACTAGATTAACATATTTTTTTTTCCAAGAAGCAATCACTCAATAGGCAAAAGGAAGAACAAAATTTGAACATATCACTTTAACAACCATCAAATGATGAAAACGAACTTCATAACCTCAATGATAGAATAGATCTCTTCCTTTCTCCTTACACATTCCAGTCCTATCAAATTTAACAAACATATTCATCAATAGAGGAAACCATCCAAAGTAAAACAATAGTAATTATTCTCGACCTAAATTTTTAGCTTTCTGATATGAAATCAACTCTAATTTCAATTCCCTTCTACCTATTTGTATTATCTTATAATGTATAATACTTCACACAACCACCCCCTTATTCCCAAACAGATGATAAGTTTTCAAAGAGAAAAATAATATTCATATCCCCCCTCCCACTCCTTTACTTTCTTGATCTTCACCAACCAAAGCATGGGAGAGTTTGTTTTTCAAGTTATCATGAGTTCTCACATGCAGATACCTCCATACCCATGAATATCTCTACCCAACATGCATATTAATCATTATATATAAAACCGAAAACTCATTGATAGAAATGGTATGCATGTTTCTATATTCAACAACCAATCACAAAAAAGCTTTCATTTTTATTATATATATCTTTTAATATTGCATTATATATTGTAAATTTTCATTTTATAAAATAAACATATGGTCATATTTTAAATTCACTAGCAAATTAACAAATAGTGGATCCTGTGTTCAAGACATCTTTATTACCACCCAAAAACAAGCATCAAGCAATCATGGGTCACACAATAATCTATGCAATTAAAATATTTAATATATCATATTGAATTCAACCAAATAACTATGAATAAATCAAGCATACATCATCACATATGCAAAGCTACTCGACGCATTAATTCAAAATATATACAAGATACTTTACTCAGTGTCTAATCTCATATCCATATGCATATATATACATATATCATCAAACCATATAAAATGTTTTTAAAAAAAAATATTTGTATACTCAAATAGATAAGGAAACTTCTATTGCATATCTTCCATGTTTTGACATGCGGTATTTCTATCTAAGTAGTGGTCCCATTGAACCCAACATTCCTCTTCCTTAGGTTCTTGGTCCTAAAACCAAGTATACGAACAAGCCGAACTTCAATTTTTAGTGGATTAGTCATCTGCAAGCTGGAAACATCCAAAACATGAGTAGGATCAAAAATATACTTCCTAAAGAGGGACACATGGAAGTCATTATGGATTTTGGATAGGCTTGGTGGCAAAGCAAGTTTGTATGCAACAGGGTTTATCTTTCCCACAATTTCAAATGGCCCCACATATCTTGAGTCAAGTTTGGAAGATTTCCTTAGAACACTTTTTCTCCCATAGAATATTCTCTAGGTTTCATTTTGAGGTCCAAGTAGCTCTTCTAATAGTTTGAGGTCTCATTCAGTGTTTGTTGAATTCTTTTCAATTCATCTTCTATTTATTTTATAGTTTTCGATCCAATCACTACCTGATATTCTAGATTATTCTAAGATATGGGAGTTCTACATCTTCTTCCGTATAGGGATTCAAAAGGTGTCATACCTAGTGATGCATGATAATTATTATTGTATGTGAACTCCACTAGGTATAAATAGTCTTCCCACTTTGTATGCTAATCCATGCAATTCACCCTTTCAGTTTGCCATCTATCTCAGGTTGATAGGTAGTTCTAATATTCAATTTGGTTCCCAAAACTTCATGCAAAGCCTACCAAAATTTAGAGGTAAAGTTAGGATCTCTATCAGAGATTATGATTTTAGGAAATCCATGTAGTCCTACCACTTTCCTAGAAAACTTGCTCGCTATTGCAAGCGTATCATCTTGCACATTTCCTGGTTTAAAATGTGCAACCTTGGTTAACTTATCCACAACTACCAATATTGTATCATGCCTGAACCTCGCTTTAGGAAAATCCACTATAAACTCCATTGATACCACTTTTCATTTTTGTGTAGGTATCTCATGTGGGTACAACCTACCTGTTGGATGCAGATGTTTCATTTTCATTTTCTGGCACTCTAAGCACCTAGCCACATAATCAGTGATATCATTTTTTATACTTGACCAATAGTAGGTCTTCCTCAAGCTTTCATGTATCTTTTCCCCTCCAAGATGCACCAAATAAGGAGTGTTGTGTGCCTCCTTAAGGATTATTTCTCTCAACCCTATTATATTTTGAACTACCAACTTGTTCTTATAATACAAGTCATATTTATATACAAATATTGTATCCTTTCCAAGTTCTTGCTCAACTTGAACATTATAAGACTAACATAATTCATCTTTTTGTTGCATATCTTTAATCCGATATAACAAATCATAATGACATTTTATCATTGCAGCAATGCGCCCTATCCTACTCAAAGCGACGATGATCTTATTCTCCTTTCCCTTAATATACTCAATTTCAAAATCATACTTAACTAGAAACTCCATCCAGCATCGTTTCTTGTCATTCAATAAGGATTGGTTAAATATGCATCTTAAATTCTAGTTATATGACTTTAGTTCAAATGGTTTCCCCAACAAATAGTGCCTCCAAATATTAAGGGTATGTACAACAACTACCAACTCCAAGTCATGAGTGGCATAATTCACCTCATGCTTCTTAAGTTTTCTTGATTAAAATGTAATAATTATATCATCTTGGATCAAAACCCCTCCTAATCCTTCAATTGATGCATTAGTACACACTATAAACTGCTTATTAGGATCAGGTAATTGTAAAATCATTGTGGTCATCAAATTTTCTTTCAAACTTTGAAAAGCCTCTTCACACTACTCTATCCATTTGAAGTGTTTACTTTTTCTTTGAAGGTTTGTAATGGGTTGGGCAATTCTTGAGAACCCTCTGATAAATTGCCTATAATAACCTGTAATTCCTATCAAACTTTGCACCTCAATCACATTGGTAGGTGTTGGCCAATCAATAATTGCTTCTATTTTCTTAGGATCAAATCCAATCCCCTTTGCAAAGATAACATATCCTAGATACTCTACTTATGGAGTGTAGAATTCATACTTTGATAGTTTTCCATATAATTTATTCCTTCTAAGAATATCAAGTACATTTCTCATATGTTGATCATGTTCCTTCTTATTCTTAGATTATATCAATATGTCATCTAGAAACACGAGCACAAAACTATCCAAATGTTATCTAAAAATGCTATTCATGATATTCATGAATGTGGTTGGGGCATTAGTGAGCCCAAAAGGTAGGAGTAGAAGTGTATTTTTTCCTGAATCCTTAACTAATGATAACTAGACCTTAGGTCAATCTTCAAGAATATGGTTGTTGCCTTCACTTGATTAAAGAGATCATCAATTCTTGGTAATGAGTACCTATTTTTGATAGTAACCTTATTCAGAATCTGATAATCTATGCACATTATTAAGGTACTATCTTTATTTTTAATAAATAAAATAGGAGCTCCCCATGGCGACACACTAGGCTTAATTAGCCCTTTCTCCAAAAAATATTGAAGTAGCATCCTTAGCTCTTGTAGCTCAATAGGAGTCATTATATATGGTGCCCTTGCAATAGGCATATCTCTAGGTAGCAATTCAATTAAAAATTCAAATTCTCTTTATGGAGGTAACCTTGGAAGGTCCTCTGAAAATACATCTTTGAATTCTTCCAAAATAGGATGATTTTGGAAGAGTTTAAATTCGACTTTAGTTTCTTCTTTCTTATTCATTTTAACTATAAAAAGTATTCCCTTATTTTCTAAAGATTTTCTTTATCTACATGGAAAACAATAGATGTGGCTTAATTGCACCATGATCACAATGAATTCTAATACTTTGATTAGACTCATCCATAAACTCCACCCATATTTCCTCAAAATTTAGAAGAGCCTTATGGGATTTTAACTAGTCAACACCAAGAATGATGTTGAAAGCATGCAAAGGTACCACATATAAATTCCAATTAGTTTTTCCTTGTGGTAAAATGATGTGAGGGTCAAACAAATATTGGTTGACTTGGTAGGTTTTCCCTGGCCTGTGCTCTACCTTCCAACTGTTAGCTAAAAACCTAGGTTTTTTAGGTATGTCCCTCACTAATCTAGTGGAAATAAAGCTATCGGTTGATCCACTTTTGATCAAAATACGTACATCATTATAAAATAATTTACCATTGATTAAGAAATGATTAACCTGACCATCAATTACGAGACTACTTGTCATCACAAATATCTTGTGAGTGGCCTCTTTTGGGTCTTTCTTATGAAGATCAGCTTTGTGGGGGCACTTGTTGGCATAATGATCTCCTTGGAATATATAAAATCCGCTTGGTGGAGCTCTCTTTCTTCTATTTTTATTCTTATTCCTGCTCTGTGGCATAGTTTCCCTAGCCTTCTCCTAATTTTTTGATCTCTGATCATGTATTTTGGGAAACTCTTTGCCATTCCTCCTAAACTTATTACTCTGAAAGTTAGCTCTATTTCTTCCTCCCTATCTATTATGATCTCCTAGGTTTCTTGTTCTATTATTTTTTCCATTTCATAAACCCATCACTCTTTCTCTTCCTAAGCTCATTATTTTTCCTTTTCATATAGCTTTTGATAATTAAACTATGCTTTCCTAGTCTCTTGGTTTTCTTCCTCTTTTTGTGCTAAATCAAAAGTAGTAGGAAGATCTACATGGTTATGCATATTCACCACTGTCATGATCTTGGGATGCAATCCCAAAATGAAATTTTGAACCTTCATCTCTTCATTACTTTCATATTGAGATGCATATTTTAGTAGTTGAATATACTTTTGGTGGTAATCCTGCACTAACATAGTTTCTTGTCACAAATTAGAAAACTCCCTAAATTTTTCCAAATAATATTGCTTGGTTAAAAATCTATTCCTTAATTCCTTAATAAAATCCTCCCATTTGATATCTACAACTTCAATATTATGCTATTTCTTATATTACGTCCACCAATCTAGGGCTATTTCAGTAATGTTCATAACTGCCAATGTAGTTTTAGATTCAGGTGACAAAACCACCAGTTAAAAGTATGACTCAACTTCACTTAACCAATTCTCTACTGCATAATTGTCACCTTTCCCATTAAACTTAAATATTACAACCTTCTTAAGGATCCTATCCAACTCTACACTCACTCTGGCCCTACCAGAACTGGATCCTACAAGTTCATTAGGTGCTTCGTCTACCCTACCTCCTCTAGTTCCCCTACCTTTGGCTAAGTCTTCTATGACTTTCTGTTGTTGAAATTTCAACTCCTACTATAAGTCCATATGAGTTTTCTATTGGGCTATTTCTTCTCTCTTTTATTCCATATGAGTTTATAATAACTGCACAACCTTTGCAAGGATTCCTTCCTCCATACTAGGCTCATTTGTTAGAGGTTCATTCAATCGTTTCATCCTTCTTTCACGTTGAGGACCTCATCTTCTTATGTCTCTCATTGGTCCCCTTATAGATATTTTGATGGTTTCTTCCTCCCTGTCTCTTGTAAGATTTCCTAAAGATACACCTCGTAGCATCCATGTCATTTGACCTATAGGTGAAATAAGTAGGTTAATATACAAGTTTACATTGATCTAAAAAAAAATAACTAATCAAATTTTGAAAACATAATATCTCTTTTGCTCTGATACCATATGTAACAACCCAAGTCTACTCAATATAATATCTCTTTTTCTTTGATACCATATGTAACAACCCAAGTCTACTCACCTAGTTGCACCACAAAAAGACAAGCCAATCAAATTCTCAAGGAAATGTTTTTCTCCTAAGTTTAAAGTTTCAAACCCCAAAGGTGTTTTTATGTTCAAGCAAGTGATTTCAGGTTCATAGCATTTTATTTCACCTAATGAATATTTAACATATAGTTATAATCAGTACAGGTATATCAAACCACTTTTGGGATCACGACTATTACAAACAACCACCCAAGTGGAAGAGATTGGCTAAATCTCGTAAAAGATTCTATTATATGGAATCGACTTGTCTCATTTAATATCCTCTTGTTCTGGCATGAGGGTCGATCCACAACTAGGGTTATCCTTTAGGGCCCATAACACCTAAAGGGTGGACACATACTTCCCCATCCCTTAACATATTGAACCTTCGACTAACCAGTCAACTTGTTCTATTATGTATATGAAAGGGGGTTAGCATACATATGCCTTGTATCTATATGATTGTCCACTATTCGAAGTCAGCTAGAGCCATGTCAATACCCTAACCTATGACTTAATCACACATGTCCATTATGACTCACAATCGTTTATCCCATATCAAATTTCATGGCTAAAGTAGCTAAGTCAAATCAACATAGGACTTATCACAATACTACCTAGGTAGTAATCTAGAGGTGGCATCCGATACCATCCCTTGTTACCAGTTCTAACCAATTCACTTGTTCTAACCAATTTTGTCAGACTACTGTTGCTCCCAAGACTCATTGTGTACAAACTCGCACCTCAAAAGCATTGGGTGTTTTCAATTAGTCATCCCTTCCCGATGATCTCTACAAAGATTTTTAGTTTCAATCTTGAAATTAGGTTTAATATTTAAAGTCCTATAAATTGTGATTCAAACTTGAATCTATTTAATTGCCTTGTTTAACCCATATCTCTTATAAAGGAAAATTATATATATATTAATACCTCAGACTACTAGAAAGTATAATTCACTTATGTAATATCCATACCCAAATTAACTTGGATACATACATCAATTATGAGTAATTTTTTATAATATTATTTATGCTCTAACTAAAGAGCATTGAATATCTTTTCCTATAAGAGTTCTTTCACTTAAGACTAAGTATTTTAATTATCGAAGCTAAAATGCTTTTATTCTTTGTCCTATTAGTTCTTCTATCAAATGATAAAGTCCTCCCTAAAATATTGGGTAATGTTTCACAAAGTTTCAATGCAAGCCTAACATGTTTCTTCAGTTTGACTAGTCGATTCATCCACCATCCAGTTAATGGAAACTAATTTATTGTAACATTATTTTCTCATCTTGATTCCAACACTAAGCATTTTTTAAAAGCATGAATTCATATCCTATTGTCATAGTCAAAGGAATTATTCATTTCTTTTTAATAAGGGATTCAATCAATTTCAACCTTAACAATAACATGGTCGTTATGGAATCCCAAGCAAAGCAACATTTTTGCTAGATTAATTTTTACATCATTTGTTTCTTAGTAGGGTTCAACTAGACTAATCAGAAGACAAATTTTCCCTATTTCATTGTTTACATATAAGTATATTTTTTGGTGCCCTCACTTCCAAAACATTTCAATAATTTTGGTTTTACGAGTAAATGAAATCTACTAAAAAATCATCTACAGTTCAACATGATTATACTCACATGGGTTTTATATTGACAAATTAAAATCGAGGGCAACATTAAGTCTATAGTTTCTAGTTCTCATTAGCTTAACGTGGATGGTTGCAAGGTTCCCTATCTGGAAATAATGTTTTTATTTTAAAAACTAATAATCACTTCTTTACAAGCATAAAAGAAATAATAGGGATTCTATGAGTCAAAATATTGTCTACTGCTGGAACCTCATGCCATTGTAATTGTTTTAATACAACGAATGATAAAAAATAATATTTTCAACACAAATCTTTTCCTTTTCATAGCCAATGGAAGCAATATGCCGAATGCCAATGAAAGATACACATCTTCACTAAAACTCCATTCACTTGCTCTTTTGAAATATAAGGATTGATTATCCAATCAATAGAAAGAAGGGTTTACATTTAACTTCCACAACTTCCATTATATACATAATAAAAAACAACACTTAACGAGGTTTCTCATTCTACAACATTTTATCAATTTCTCCATTCTAAAGGTTTTTATTTAAGAATAATATTACATAGCCCTTCTTACTATCATATTAATAAATTAACCAAATGTGTATTCTTGAGCGAGGCACCCACTCCACTACACGAAGGTTACAAATTGGTTGCACTAAGGAGGATAAGAATAAATATCTCCATATCACAGTGACCACCAATTATTCATTTCTTTCGATTATAGCATCATGAATCACAACGTGATTATTTGGTATCAAAATTGGCTCATCAATTTTTATATGCAAGTTTTATAAATACAATTTTTTTTAGAATTCTCTAAAGCATATTCCATAACACACAAGACGAATGCAGCAATGATTTGCCCTTAAACAAAGTAACAATTTAAAAAAAACACATAAGTAGAAAATAAGAATAGTTTATAGTATCCTACAACCAGATCATTATAGTGTGCAACTACCTGTCATCTATGTTGATGACACAATTTCTTCATACACGCAAAAGGAAAAACAACACATATGCGACAACATTCCCTTTTCTTTTCAGCAACTAGATTAACATATTTTTCTTTCCAGGAAGAAATCACTCAATAAGCAAAGGGAAAAACAAAATTTAAACATATCACTATAACAACCATCAAACAGTAAAAACAAACTTCATAACCTCAATGATAGAACATATCTCTTTCTTTCTCCTTACACATTCGAGTTCTCTCGAATTTAACAAACATATTCATCAATATAGGAAACCATGCAAAGCAAAACAATAGTAAATATTCCCAAACTCTATTTCCATATTTTCAATATGAAACTTTCAATGGTATGCACATTCTTGGATTTAACAACCAATCACAAAAAAAACTTTCATCTTTATTATATATATATTTTAATATTGCATTACCTATATCGTAATTTTTCATTTTATAAAATAAACATATGGTCATATTTTAAATTCATGAGCAAATTAACAAAGAGTGGCTCCCATGTTCAAGATATTTTCATTGCCACCCAAAAACAAGCATCAAGTAATCATGGGTCACATAATAACACAAATATTTTGTAATGCATCTATATGATATGCAAAGAGTAAGTTTCCATGTACTCGCAAGCCAATCATCACTTCCTATTTTACTTTTTTTTCGACCAACTTTGTCCATCGAAGCATATACTTGGTCTTGCACACACAATGTCTATCAATAGTACCACACTCTATAGGAAAAGGTAAATTTTTGAAACATCAATTTTATTATAACCAAAATTCGTGCGGAGGAGGGTTGTTACACTTATGGCATGGGAAAAAGTATGCAGATTGAAATCTAAATAAGGACTAGGATTAAGGAGGATTAAAGACATGAATAAAATCTTAGATGCTAAAGTAGAATGGAAGCTAATGAAGGAAGGTCATTATTTGTGGGTCAAAATGTTAAAGAACAAGTACTTAGATAGCTAAGAAGATATGAAATTTTTAACCATTTTAAATCCCTATAAAGGCTCATCTATATGGAATCATATAGTGGAAGGAGGAAAGTTGCTATGGAAAGAAGTTCAATGGAAAATTGAGGATTAAAAATCAGTTCACTTCTAGGAGAATGCATGGTTGGAGAACTAACCACTAACCTTGTATGAGGAGTTAGTTGAAGTACAAACATATCTAGAACAAAGGTACGAGAGTATGGTTGTAGACTATCTAGTCCAAGAAGAGGGAGTATCATGGTGGGAGGACTTGCATGGCATTAACCATAGTGAGGAAGCTTTAAATAAGCTCAAAATTAAACTAATATCCTTCTATGTAGATGTAATTTAGAGTAAAGACTATATAGTTTGGGGAGCTACTCTTGATATATCCTTTAGTGTAAAATCAACCTATGAGATTCTATTGGTTGAGCTAAAAGATGGGTTTCAATAGAGGGGGCTCTAGAAAACAAAGACAACACCAAATATAGCAATGTTTCTTTGGTTGATTATTCAGATTAAGACCCTAACAAAAAATAACTTGCATAAAAGAGAGCTTCAACTTCCTAACAGATGTCAACTATGTGAAAAACAAGAAGAGTCAATGCAACACTTATTGTTAGGATGTAGCTATTCCCTTTTGATTCTTCAAGGTTTAATTAAGGAGATGGGGATCATCTAGGTACTACCAAATAGAATGGTGGATTGGATAGAATAGTGGAAAAAATCCTTTAGGAGTGCAAGGTTGAATAAGATATGGGCTTTAATTCCTTTCCACTATGCTTGGGGGGTTTGGCTGGAGCATAATAGAAGAATATTTAAGGAGGAAAATAAAGCCTCCTTAAGAATTAGGTAAATGATCCAAATAACTATAGTGGAAAATGTAAGTCCTAAGCATAAATGAAATTAGAGAATTGGCATAGGAGGTGAAGATTAGTAAACATTCAGACCTTAGCCTAGTTGAGATGGAGAGACCCCCCCCCAACAAAATTCAAGAAGTGTAAAATGGTATTTACCTTGGGAGGAGTGGCTAAAGCTCAATTTTGATGGAGCTTCTCAAGGGAACCCTAGGAAGGCAAGGGAGCAATGATAAGGGATAGAAACAGGATCCTAATTGGTGTTGTCAATGACTTTCAAGGATCTATGATGAGTCATCAAGCATAAGCTAGAGCAAAATTGGCAAGGTAGTTGGGAGTAAGCAAGCTAATAGTGCAGGGATATTCTTTAAATATTATCAATTACCTTAACAAGAGGACTATAAAAATTTGGTAGATATCAAGTATAATAATAATAATTTTAAGAATCTTTAACTCACTCGAGAATGTGGAGATGAATCATATTTTTAGAGAAGGCAATTTGGTGGTAAACTAGCTAGCTAACAAGGGGGGTCTTTGTGAAAAGGACTAGAGGTGGATTCCTCGGATAATGTTCACCCAAACATAAAAGAGTTAGTAGAAAGATAAGGGGCGTAAATAGGTTGCTTATGATTGAGTCAAAGGTTGATCTAATGGCATGCATTTTTTTGATCTAGTTGATATGTGGTTTGTGTAACTACGAAAGCCTAGTGATGGATTTGCTAGAAACAATTCTCGCCATTGGATACCATTTGCAATATGGTAGATGTAGTGGTAGTATGCTTAAGATATCCCTTGGTGGACAACAAGCCCATGGATTACCCCATCTAGGCACATGATAACTGTATTAATGATCTAGATAGATAGTTTGATCACAATTATCAACAACATACGAGAATAAATGAAATATTTTTAGGACAGTTTTTAGTGATTAACTAGTCATGGGAAGTCCTTGCGAATGGTCAAACACAAGGGCAATATTAAGGACTAGTAGTTGGTGTGGTCTGACTATGGTCCATTAGGAGGCAGACCAATGGTCTTTAGATGAGGGTTGAAATCCTTTTGATCTTTGGGTAAGACCCAAGAGTTATCTCAGATATGATTTCAAAGTTAGGATGGTAGTCTAAAATCAATTGAGGATGTTTGAAAATGAATAAAAATAACCTAAAATTCTATAGCCCTATAAGAAAAGGTTTTGAGCATCAAGACTAGTGTTACTAATTAAAAATTGTAAAAGGGTCCTAGCCCTTTCAAAATCCCAATTTTTAGCTTAATCTAATAAAAATAAATATTGAAATATGCAAAATGCAATAGCAAACGATGCTAAATAAATAAATTGAACACAAGGAAACTAGAATAGCACAATAAATATTCTTATATTAACTAGGGGAGCCTAAAAACTTTATTGTTATAATGTGGATCCTTGAATCTGTTTTGATATAGATTTACAATGATTAGGGTTCTCTGAAACCCTAAAAAACAAGGTTGGTGGTGTCTTCAGGCACGTCTTGCTCCCAACAAAATTGAGTGGGCTTCTTGACATCCGATGTCAAGCCACTCTAGCTTAAACAATTGTCCAATATTGATGTAGCACCTTCAGATCTGCACACAATGATACAACAAACTAGTTAGTAATACTTGTGAGGGCTCCACAATGTGAGGCCATCTATAAGCAATAGTAAAACCCTAACTATCTACTGCAAATGAAGTGAACATACATGAAAATGCATAAATGGAATAATAACCAGTAGCTTTACCTTGCTTGTTGTCTTTCGATCTGTGAGATTTTGTTGCAGTTGATAGGCTCGGTGATGCCCTAGCGTCTCAAAGGCTAGGAGGTGCTCAAATTGCTTATGTAAAATATCTGCAGGTGCCTAATGGCTGTAGGAAACACCCGTGGGTGCTCGGGACTAGGAGGGAGGCGCCCAGAGGTGCTTGGCGGCAGAAGGGAGGTGCTCGACGATGATAGAAAGTGTCTGAAGGCATTCGATGAATGAGGAAAGATTTTGCAGAAGCAGATTTGGTGAGGGAAAATTAATGGTGACGACGACAAGGGTTACGATGAGCGATGGAGGAGGCAAAAGTACTCGAACACTCCAAGGGAAGATGAAACTTAAGGAATCTTAGGGTAATAATTGCTTAAGGACTCCAAAACTCATGTTGCTCAGGGGTTGAGCCATCAAAATGGCTTCTATTTATAATCCAACCTAGGGCATACTTAGGGTTTCAATGATACTAATCGTGTGGTTGAGATAAAAGAACATCGGAGAATGGATATTAAATTTAAGGTGTGGCAGGGATTGATGTCGATGGACAGCCAGGATTAAATGAAATTCGATGGCTGGGATTAATTCACTTATGTAAATACATATTAATTAAATATATATAATATAATATATAAAATATTAATATTAAATATATATAATTAGTATATGTAAATATAAATGAATAATGGGCAAAAATTGCGGGAAAGCATGTATGGAGGACAAGTGGTTAGGTTTTTGTGTCTACAAATATTTTTTCGAGGGACAGCGCAATGATTTTGGCTTTGGATCTTCTTCAAGAAGTCCAAGGTTCAAACCGTGGCATGGGCGAGTGTGTGAGGGGGTGGGTGTGTGATGGTTATGTGTTTGACCCCTATTGATAAGTTCAGCTCTTGCCCTTATGAGAGGTCATGGTAGGGATGAGGATGCCTCGCCCTAAGCATCGATCATAAGGTTTTCTCACACTAACCAAGATAAAAATTATATATATATATATATATATATATATATATATATATATATATATATATATATATGATAAGAAAACAAGTTGAATATAGTTCAATTAACTAGATATTTGTTTTTGGTTATATAAGGGAGTTGGTTACAACCACTATTTTTAGTAATTGGCAAGCGTAGGGTTCAAACCACATGGACTGCTCTCAACAACCTATTCATCTCGTTGTTGTTGATTCGACGTGAGATGAAGACCACCTATAACTCGAGGTTCATACCGTCATCATCGATCTAGCATGCACTCAAAGAATTCAGCATGGACTACTACCTTTGCTAAAGTTGATAGCGATAGCTTGCCCCAAGGTTTGAAGTTAGGTCTCTCTTAGGAAGTACTTGGCCACTCAAGCCTTTGCCAATCCACCTAACCCTTAGGGGCCAATTAAATGTAATATTATTTTGATGAAAACAACCCCAAATAAAAGCTTTACTTTTCAAAATCAATTTAATATTTTAAATTTTTTTCTATTGGAACTGTTCCTACAATAATATAAAAGAAATTACCAATTCTCCTATTTTTTTATATATTTTTAAATTTATAATTATTTATTAAAAAAATATAATAATAACCATTAAAGTTTATATATATACCAACCACCAGAGATAATACCGATAGATTCATTTAATCAACTTAATATATACATATATACACGTGTGATTTAACTTATATGTAATGAAAATTAAAAAAATAAAATTTTATTTTTTAATTACAAACTTGTCTGCTTTAATTAAGCGTCAGATTTCGTCACTTACGTAGATGGGATAGATTTATCTCTTAGGATTTCATTCGACTTGCCAGACTTGTGACCAAAATTACTTTACCTTTCATCTTTTAAAACCCTAAATGAAGGCATATGTTTAGAATTTGCATAGAAAGTCCTTGGAAACAGCTACAAAGCTGGAGCAGATGTAACAAAGTTATAGTTAACAAGTTTTGACACTACATATGAGGATAGATGTCAATGTGACGGAAGCATGAACGTATTCCAACTACAGGAAATACAAAGTAGGTCGCTTACCTTCACAATCTTTTCCACTAATTATTTTATTGTTTCAACCGCAAAAGTTGAGGTAATTTTTTTTGCATTTGATGGGGGTAATGGATCAATTTTCTTAAATAACTTTGATCATCTGAAATCAAATCCAGTTGGTTTCCAAAGATAAAAAGCTTTGGTCATCTGAAATCCAGTTGGTTTCCAAAGATAAAAAGCAAAGCTGAAGTGTGTCAGGTATTTGTTTCAAATCTGACTTCACTGGTACGAAGTTGACATGCTTTACATGGGACCAACTCATGGACTTCATGATTTTTTTTTTTTTTTTTTAAATGATGTTAAGCTGACGGACTTAGATTAAGAGCTGTATTATTTTGTCTTTTCTTAAGATACTGTTAAATACGAATGTGATGTAAATCTTGACTACTTTCTAACTAAAATTCTAGTTATTATTTGACTAACTCCACGAATTAACTACAAAAAAAATTAGATTAGACATCGCTTCAGGTTGATTAGACTTCCTGAACATGTTGTCGTGTACTAGTTCTACTTGAGTCTGGATTTTTCTGATATTAATCATATTTTCACATTATGCTGTTCGGAAAACATTGACTGAAGAACTGTGATGCATTACTAGACGAGGAATTTCAAGGCTTAATTAGTTATAGTACTTCACCAAATAGCAACCAAAAGTACAAAGTTGTTTATGTTTGTTTCCATGTGATTCCATGCTAGCACATCATCTTGGAATATATGCAAATGATAGATTGTTTTCAACTATTTTATTTTTCAAATGATTTTTAATTTATTTAAAACAAAAATTAAAATGATTGTGACATGGTGATAAAATGATCGTGGCATAGTGACGGACCCGGAATCAAAATGATAAGTGATAAGTGGTTATAAGAACGGACTGAGTAGAAATCTGTGTTGTGTTGTAAGGCCTACCATTCTACTATATAAAATAAAATAAACAAACATATTTTTATTTAAAGTTTTTATATGTATTTTTAAAGTTAAAAATCCTTTTCTTTGATGTCTATTCTTCAATTTGTAAGTATCTTTTTGTCTTTTCAAATGCCATATAAAATTTATTTTTAATTATAAATTAATTTTTTTTAATACAGACTGCATGAACTTATCTTTTTAAGTTGACAAATATGAGTATATTGATGTAGGATCTCAATTATTTTTTTGTCTTTTCAAATGCCATATAAAATTTATTTTCAATTATTATTTTTGAATACAAGATGTATGAACTTATCTTTTTAAGTTGACAAATATGATTATATTGATGTAGTATCTCAACTATTTATTATTTATGACAAGTTTAATTATTCAATATACCACTTTCAACCCTTTCTTTTAAAAACTTTATCATTTTTGTAAAATCTTCCAACATCTATTTTGGTTTTTAGTTTGTGTATGTGTTTGAATAAGAATTGCAAAGGAAAATGTTTTAAAGATGTTATTAAAAATATTTTTAAAATTTAAAAATAAATTTATTTTTATTTTTATTTTATATTTAAAAAATGTATTTAATTATTAAAGTTATTTATATTTAAGTAGGTTTTTTTTTTATTTCAGGCCTGAAACTTATTGTAGGAATGCGAATAATGTCATACAGAGAATTATGAAGAAATTAGCCAGGTGGAAAGGTGCCCTCCTGAATCAAGCTGTTAAAGCTACCTTAGTTCAATCTTGCTTGCAGAATATCCAGTTTTTTGTCCTAAGGCTCCCATTTATGTTTGCCAAGCATTGAGAAGTTCCAAAAACGATTCCTGGGAGAATAGATTCAGATTTCCCTTGTTGGAGTGGGATAAGGTGTGCTCAAAAAAAAATCAAGGAGGGCTAGGGTTCTAGAGAATTCAAAAGATGAACTTAGCTTTAATCAACAAGCAAGGGTGGAAAGTAGTTTCAAATGCCAAATCATTGTGGGTTGACATAATTAAGAGCAAATATCTTCAGCAGTGCTCCTTGCTTGAAGATAATGCCTTCCCGGATGGTTCTGCATTCTGGTACTCAGTGGTTCATACTAGACATATAATTAAGAAAGGATTGAGATGGTGTGTTGGTAATGGTTCCTCCATCTAGTTTTGGGAAGACTCTTGGATTTCTCAGCAACCTCTCATCAAGAATCTGGCTCTCCAATTGCTTAAACCCATAACTGATTTCCTATTTGGAGGGTTAGTCTCCCATTTTATTTTCAGAGACTGTCACAATGATCCCTGTTGGTCACCGTTGCCTAATAACTTGGATCATCCTGATCAAAATGATGCATCTAGAGTGATATCTTCCATGCTCAAAAGGTATGTTCTTTCTAGAAACCTGCCTCTTGATCGCCCATTTTGTAAGTAGTTGACTAAGTCAAGTGAGTTTACTATCAAATTTTCTTACTTTGCCCAGGTTGATCTGTCCAATGGGTGGTTCCCTTCCAATAGAATCGGCTTAATAAACTCACCCCCAAAATTACTCATTTCCTATGGCTTGCCATCCAAAAAATATCTTAACCAATGACAATCTCATATCATGAGGCCTTACCATCCCTAATAGATGCATTCTTTGCAAGTCAGATTGGGAGTCGGTCAATCATTTGTTTATCTCCTGCCCCTTTGCCAATCAGGTTTGTTCATCTCTATTTAAGAAATTTCACATTGCCAGGGTTTGTCCCAATTCTATTGAAGATCTTTGCCTTTAATGGCCCAACCCATTTTCATTTTCCTGGTTCAAAATCGCTTGGTCATTCATTCTTCCCCATTGCCTTTGGCATGTGGTTAGAAAGAAACAACAAAATCTTTAACAATCTTTCCTAAAATCATCAAGCCATTATTGCGAGAGTTATGTTGTTTCCAGTTAAGAATGTCAATATTACCACTTCCTCATACCGTCCCAAGTTTGACTTTGAGTCTAAAATTTCTTCAAAACTTAATATCCTCATTGATCCACAATCTAGAGATATCCCTTTGAGTAGAGATAGTGTTTTTTGGGAACCATCATTGGTTGGGTGGTCTAAGATTAATTTTGATGGAGCCTCGAAAGGCAACCCTGGGAGTGCCAACATAGGAGGTCTCATCAGAGATGAACATGATAAAATTCAACTTGCTTACGGTGAATTCATAGGAATCCAATCCAATAATGTGGTTGAAGCTTGGGCAATGTTGCAGGGGATTAAGGCTACCCATGACCTCGAAATTCAGAATGTGGTGATTGAGGGGGATTCCCTCAACACCATAAATATCTTGAAGAATAACACCAACCCCCCATGGAGTATTGCCAATATGATAGAAGAGGCAAGGTTGTATGTTCGTGAGTTTGCCAATGTTTCTATTCAGCATGTTTATCGTGAAGCCAACCAGCTGGCTGACATCATGGCCAACTTGGGCCAAAGCACTAAACCTTTGAAGATATGGGTGGAATATTTTCCCCAATGTTTGATGGATAAATGTATCTCAAATGCTCTGATTTCCTTTGTGTAAAGTCGTCGATCTTGGTGTCAGTTGCGGGTCTGGGTTTTCTATGTTGATCCTTGGCCACGTCTATGTTGATTCTTGTTGGGAAGGTTATTCACAAACTGAAGTAGTAGAAGGTGGATATGCAATCTCCAGCTATTACCAAGGTGATCAAGGACCTTCAGGATGATCTTGGCACCCAAAATACTGATGAGTAATGTGTAACTCATCCTCCCTGGTGTTGGTGGTTTGCTTCGGTCTTGGGTTGTTTTGAATTTTTTTGGGATGATCCCATTTTGTTTTAGGCTTGCTGGTTTTTTTGCGTCAAGTTGGTTCGTGTGTAGCCTCCCTTCTCTTCTGCCTCATTGCAGGATTTTGTTGTGGGTTTTCCTTCTTCTCTTTGTTCAATGTTTGGGGACCTTTCAACACCCCATCTTATTAATATAAAATATATATTTACAATAGACAAATAAACAGATGAATGTTTTTTGGTTATAGGTTTGCGGATTGATAGTCTCAATTTATATTTGTTGCAACAAAAATGGTCTTAGTTTCTTTAATATTTTTCCATTATTGTCTCTAATTAAAATATAAATGCAGAGGAGTTGGAGAGCAAGTGGGTAGTTAAAACTCTCCAGCTATCGAGAGGCTCAGGTTCAAATCTCTCCCCTCACATGTTGTGGATATGTTGTATATAAAAAGTTCCTCATCAAAATATATATATATAAAGGAAATGGATTTGTGGTTTTGAATATGGAGAAGAGGGTGTCACACAGGATGATGCCTTGAATTTGATATATAATGGTAAAAAATGTTGACTTGAACAATAAATTAAAAGACCTTTTTAATCAATCTCCTTCATGGATTTTTCTTTCATCTATCATTATGGCATATAAGGTTTAAAATTGTCTATATTGTAAATGATTATACTATTGAGTATGTATTTTATGGAAGTGTTTAAAAGAGTGGAGGATGATTGACATATTGAGAATTAGCTGAGACAAAAATTGAGTTTTTGTGACAGAAAGGTTTGTGTTTAGCAATAATATTAATGGTTTCTCTTAGATATACATTATATACATTTTTTATAATGTAATTTTCCTATCATTTATAATTTTTATAGTTCTCTCGTATCTTTGTTTTTAAGAACCAAGAGTTTTTACATGTTACTTAGTACCTATTATGGATTTTTGAATGCTTGTAAATACCTACAACACTTTTCCAACAATCTAGTTTAATATTTTATTATATATAAAAACAAAAAAATAAATAAATAATTATTTTTCAAACACATATCATATATTGTAATTTTAACTATATCCAAGTTAACTATACAAACAGAAATTATTTTTCAAATTTAAAATAATTAAAAATATATAAAATATAACTTAAATTTATGTTGATCATAACATTTAAATTTTTGAATAAGAATTGTAAAGGAAAATGTTTTAGAAATGTTATTAAAAATATTTTTAAAATTTAATAATAAATTTATTTTAATTTTTATTTTATATTTGAAAAATATATTTAATTATTGAA
This sequence comes from Wollemia nobilis, assembly GCA_028583015.1. Classification (NCBI taxonomy): domain Eukaryota; kingdom Viridiplantae; phylum Streptophyta; class Pinopsida; order Araucariales; family Araucariaceae; genus Wollemia; species Wollemia nobilis. The sequence goes on from JAQPPZ010001965.1 coordinate 737,532, forward strand.
AGTTATTTATACTTAAGTATATACAATAGATAAATAATTAGATGATTTTTTTTTGTTATAGGTTTACTGATTGATAATCTCAATGTATATTTGTTGCAACAAAAATGGTCTTAGTTTCTTTAATGTTTTTACATTATTGCCTCTGATTAAAATATAAAGGAAATGGATTTGTGGTTTTGAATATGGAGAAGAGGGTGTCACATAGGATGCGGCCTTGAATTTGATATATAAATAGTAATAATTGTTGACTTGAACAATAAATTAAAAGACCTTTTTAATCAATCTCCTTCGTGTTAAATGGATGGATTTCTCTTTCATCTTATCATTTTGGCATATAAGTTTTAAAATTGTCTAGATTGTAAATGATTATACTATTGAGTATGTATTTTATGGAAGTGTTTAAAAGAGTGGAGGATGATTGCCATATTGAAAATTAGCTGAGACAAAAAATGAGCTTTTGTGACAAAAAGATTTGTGTTTAACAATAATATTAATGGTTTCTCTTAGATGTACCTTATATACATTTTTGGTAATGTAATTTTCCTATCATTTATAATTTTTATAGTTCTATCATATCTTTGTTTTGAAGAACCAGGACTTTTTACATGTTGCTTAGTATCTCTTATGGATTTTTGAATGCTTGTAAATACCTACAATACTTATCCAACAATCTAGTTTAATATTTTATTATATTAAAAACAAAAAAATAAATAAAGAATTATTTTTCAAACACATATCATATATTGTACTTTTAACTATATCCAAGTTAACTATATAAACATAAATTATTTTTCAAATTTAAAATAATTAAAAATATATAAAATATAACTTAAATTTATGTCGATCATAACATTTAAATTTTGTTGGTTCATTTTTCAAAATTGTATAGTCGAACTAATTGCAACAGTTCTTCTACATTTTGTTATCTTGTATAGAAATAACTAGTAAGTGAATGACTAGAATTACTACCCAATTGTACTTTATCAAATGAAAATTTCTAAAAATACCTTGAGCATTGCTACGAGAGTCTTCAGCCATTATCCTACATGTATCCCAAGATGGCCTTCATGGTGGTTTATAAAGCACAACACCCACATAGAGCTTTGCAAGTCAGGAAGGTCAAAGCAAGCCAACCATGACCCAACCCCTCAAACAAGTGAATCATGTCCAAGCTATATGCTCCATCATCTCCTATGGGAGCATCGCTCGATGGTGGTGAGTGTGGATTTCTCTCCATGTATGATTTTCATTGGTTGATTTCCCTTGTGGGATCCATGTTAGCTTTAGGGTCCATTCTTTGCTCATCTCGTACTTCTTAGTCTCATACTTTCTCAAATAAAATTTTCTAAAAATACCTTGAGCAACGCCGCGAGAGTCTTGAGTCATTATCCCACATGTATCCCATGATGGCCCTCATGATGGTTTATAAAGCACAACACCCACATAGAGCTTTACAAATTAGGAAGCAAGCTTTTGGATGAAATACCCTAGTGGAAGCAAGTCAACCATGACCCAACCCCTCAAACGAGTGAATCATGGCCATGTTATATGCTTCATCCTCTCTTGTGGGAGCATCGCTCGATGGTGGTGAGTGTGGATTTCTCCCCATGTGTGGTTTTTGTTGGTTGATTTCCCTTGTGTGCCATATGTTAGCTCTAGGGTCCATTCTTCACTCCTCTCGTACTAACTAGTCTCGTACTTTATTAAATAAAAAATTCTAAAAATACCTTGAGCAGCGCTGGGAGAGTCTTGAGCCATTATCCCACATGTATCCTGCAATGGCCCTCATGGTGGTTTATAAAGCACAACACCCACATAAAGCTTTGCAAATCAGGAAGTAGGTTTTTTGGTGAAATGTCCTAGTGGAAGCAAGTCAACCATGACCCAGCCCCTCAAATGAGTGAATCATGACTAAGCTATATGCTCCATCCTCTCTTGTGGGAGCATCACTCGATGATGGTGAGTGTGGATTTCTCCCCATGTGTGGTTTTCGTTGGTTGATTTTCCTTGTGGATCTCATGTTAACTATATGGTCCATTCTTCGCTCCTCTCATACTGCTTAGTCTCGTACTTTCTCAAATAATTTTTTTTTAAAATACCTTGGAGACTACATAATGAAAGATGGATATGATAAGATAAAGCTAGTTGGAATACACCTCGAAAGGCTAGAAATAAAATTAATATTGATGGAGCTACAAAAGGTAATCTGAGGAGAGATGGAATTGGAGTGGTTTGTTGGAATCATGTTGGGACAATGCTCTATTGGGCACTACAAGGCCTAGGTAGGGCTATGAACAATAAAGCAAAAGACTTAGCTATCAAATTTGCTTGTATTTGGGTGATAATATAAGGTTATAGGAATATGGTCATAGAATTTGATTCTCAAAACTTGGTAGGAGCTCTGGATTTGATAAGGATAATCCTCAAGGAGCTCACACATATCAAATAGAAAACTGCACTCAAAAATATCTGCATAATGCTTTCATTGAAGGACTATTTATAACCAATTATATATTTTTTGGATAAGCATGATAGATGTTCAAAAATCTTATCCGATGCATAAAATAGAAAGTATGCTAGGAAGGAAACAATTACAGTTGATTACGTGTCATCCTTATCATTCCTCCCCACCGTAATAGCATTGGGCTCCAATGAGATCAAAATATAAGGAAAGTTATTAACCATCTGGCTATGAGAGATCCATCAGGCCTAATGTGGTAGTTGTCCTCATTTGGCCACAAGGTATAAATTTGAAGATCCCTGGCGAGTGTGGCGCGTCCTGGTGTCAAAAAGATGATCATTCTCAAAAGGGAACTGGAAATCAGGTACAATATCAATAGGATGACTAATGACAGGGTTTGTCTCCAATGTAGACTCATAGTATGGTCGGAGCAAGTCAACATTGACAACATCATGGATGCCCAAGTGTGCTGGAAGATCAAGCCAAAAAGTATTCTCGGATACCTGTTATACAATAGTGTATGGCCCAAAGCAAATGGATTTGATCTTGCTATGGGCTATCCCTTGGAACCTATGACGATCAAGGTGCAACCAAACTCTATCTCCCACCTAGAAATGATGTGGAACACGGTGTTTGTCCATGGTCTTCTTCTGTTGCTATTGGGTTTTCTACAAAATTGAAACAATGTTGGAGTGAAGTTGCTGCAAATGGTGGATGAAGGAATGGGATTTATCTTGCTCTTTTTCATATGGGTTGTGACAGGAGATGGAAGGGACAAGGGTAACTCATAAGGTGCTAAGGGTTGAAAACCTAGACATACTTCAAAGGGTGAGTGACCTGTGGAGGAATGGACAGCCCAATTATATGCATGCTCAATGTGGGTAAGACTCAAATCCCATTTGGCTGGAGATGAATGGTTAAAAATATGAAGACTTTGGACAAGATTACGATTGACTACTTTAGTTTGACCATCGGTTTGAGGATGAAAAACTGTGGAAAAGTTAAGAGACACCCCTAAAATTTTCCATAATGAATGCCAGAAGTGACCGACAAAATGGGAATCACGGTAAAAAACAATACTAGTGGGTAGACCAAAGGAATGCCAAACAGTATCAAAGAAGAGTTGGGTTAAGTTGGCAACAGAACTGGTTTTTCTACAAGGGATGAAATTATCCATTTTACTGAATCGATCCACTATGACAAAAATACAGTCATGCTGAAGGACTGTCTTAGGAAAACCATTGACTAGATCTATTTAAATACTTTTCCATGGATGAGATGCAATAGGCAAATGCATGTTGAGGCCAAGCTTCTTGTTGGATGGCTTGGATTTGCAACAAGTTGTACATTGCATTAAATAGCTCAAAACATCACGCTGCATGTGGGGGCAGTAGAAGAATCTCTGCAAGTGATGAAGAGTTTTATGCTTGCCAAAATGTCCACCATAAAGAGTAGAATGTGCCTCCTTAATAAGGGATTTTTGAGACTCAGAGAGTACAAAAAGTTTTTTCCAAGTGGTAAAGCAAACCATCCTTAAGATGATAATCTTGAAAAGGGGCCAAATTTGAAGAGGAAGGATGGTGTAAATGCTTAAAATTTGTGGCAAAGTCATGGTCATGAGGATACAAAGAATACCAAGATTGAAATCCCAAGTGTGAGGTAGTAACAATAGTCAAAGCATGGGAGGAAGGAGGACAACTTAGGCAATCAACCACATAATTTGTACTACCCTTTTTGTATTTTATGACAAGGTGGAATTGTTGAAGGTAAGAAGCCCATTTCATGTGGTGAGCTTCTTGGATTTTATTTTGAGATTGGAGGAACTGCAAAGGCAAATGATCTATATGAACAATGGTTTCTTTGCCTAAGATGTAATGACGCCAATATTTTATAGCTTGGACTAAGGCATAAAGATCTTTGTCATATGTAGAATAATTTTGCTTGGAAATGAAAAAGGACTCAGAATGATAAGCAACAGGATGACCATTTTGTTTGAGGACAACACCAAGGGCAAATTGAGAAGCATCAGTTTCAATATAAAAAGGTTGTCTAAGGTCAGGAATAACAAGAACAGGAGCATAAAAAATCTTATCTTTCAAAGTGGAAAAAGCATCTAAATGGGCAGGAGTCCAATGGAAAATATATTTTGCCTTAGTCAAATTGTGCAAAGGAGTAGCAATGGTGGAATAGCTTGGAATAAACTTGCGGTAGAAGTTGGATAGGGCTAAGGAAACTCTGTAACTCAGTGGCAGTGGTAGGAGTAGGTAAATTAAGGAGGACTTCTACTTTGATAGGATCCACCTGAATACCTTTCTCATTAATGATAAAGCCAAGGTAGGAAATAGAATGTTTTACCCAAAAGAGCACTTAGGCAAATTGGCGTACAATTGATGTTGTTGAAGGATGGAAAGAACATGATCCAAATGCTGCAAATGGGTCTCCCATGTTGGAGAAAATATGAGAATATCATCAAGATATATGATTATATATCTATCCAAACAATCTTTGAAAACTTCATTCATTAGCCTCATGAAGGTGGCAGGAGCATTGGTGAGGCCAAAGGGCATAACAAGCCATTCAAAAAGACCCATTTTTGTTTTGAAAGTTTTCTTCCATGTATCTTCAACCTGGATGCGGACCTGATGATATCCACTTTTGAGATCAATTTTTTATGAAAAAATTGACTCCCTGAAGTTTTTCTAAGAGATCATCAATACGAGGGAGTGGATATCTATTTTTTATTGTGATTTTATTAAGTTCTCAAAAATAAATGCAAAGATGCCAAGTGTCATATTTTTTTATAACAAGAAGAATAGGAGAGGCACAAGGAGAAATGTTTAGTTTAATGAAACCTTTATCTAGAAGACCCTGAATTTGCTTCTTTATTTCATCATATTGCAAATGTGATTGCTTGTACATGGGGGCATTAGGAAGAGGTGTAGCTGGAACTATATCAATAGTGTGGTTAATGGCCCTTTATGGAGGCAAGCAAGTGGGCTCTTGAAAAACACTTTGATATTTGTGTAATATGTTATCAATTTCTTTGGGTCTATTGTATTTAGAAGTTATTGCTAAAAAGTGCTTATGCTGTGGATGAATGAAAATGAGAGCAAGTACTTGTGCTTGATTGGCTGTTTTGCATGCTTGTCTACAACTTAGCAATAGATTATTGGAGTGCTTGGTAGGTTCTTGAATTGAGTGAATGAGATAGTGCTTATTATCTTGTTGCAATGTGTATGTATTTTTGTAAGCATCATATGTAGCACGCCTATCATATTGATAGGGCTTACCAAGAAAAATACCACAACAATCCATTAGGGTCACATCACAAGTGACCTTGTCTCTAAACTTTGGACCAAAGGTAAATGCAAGAGTGCATGTGTGTGTAATCTGTGAAGAGGTCGCACTATCCTTCCATCCAATGGAGTAAGGATGAGGATGTGGAGAAGTAGGGAGCTTGAGCTTATCAACAATGGACTGTGTGATCAAGTTCTTTTGTGAGCCATTGTCGATGATACAATCGACTACAAATTCATGGCGTAAATGAGCATGCATGACGAACATATTGTCATGGTCTCAAGCATCATAATGGTGATTCATTACAAGATTGAGTTTTCCTTTCAACTCCTCATAGACCTTATCTTCACCAGTAGTCTTGATGGGGTTATCATTGGTTCCCTCATCAGACTATACAAACAAGGTCTTCTTCTGCAATTGTCTACATTCATATTTAAGATGCCCTTTTCATTTACAATAATTACAAAAATTTTGAGACTTAGTATTAGAAGAAGAAGAAGAAGCATGAAATATAGTCTTAGAAGCAGAGGACTGAGAAGGAGTGGGAGTAGGAGAAGAATGAGAAGGGGGAAAGTAGGAAGAGCTTTGTGGTGCCTATTTTTGAGGATAAGGTGATGGCTTTGAACCTCCTGAAGAGTAGTGGTTCCCCTTGTGTTGTGTTGTAAACTTCTCCTCTACAAGTTGTGCCTATTTGAAAACATCATCAAGATTTGTACAAGAAGTGTACTTGATTTCTTGATAAAAGTGTGCGAGAAGACCACTTTTGAACTTGGTAATAAGGGAAGTAGTGGGATCTGAAATGCAAAGCAATACATGTAATTTGTTGAATTGATGGATATAGTCCTAAACGGGCTGATTCTTGCCCTAACGAAGATGAAGCTAATGGTTGAGGAGATCATCATCATAGTTGGATGGATAAAAAGTGGCTTTCAAGGTCGTAATCAAAGCATCCCAAGTGGAGATGGGGTCTTGAGTTCCTTGGCATTCGGTAATGAGAACCTTAGCCATGCCAAAGAGTTTGAGCTTGGAAAATGGAACTTTTTCATCATCCGAGGTTTGAGTGAATTCAAACCAAGTCTCCATATCTAAGATCCAGGTATTGAGGACATTAGGATCCCTAGAGCCTTCATAGATTTTGACTTCACATTTAGGATAATGAGTATGAGAGGGGGAAGAAGAATGTGATTGGATATCTCTAACAGTGTCGGCAAAAGAAAGAACTAAGGCAATAACCTCAGATAATTTTTCTGCTACATTGCCATAGGTCTAGGTGGAGCCACTGAAGACTATGATGCCCACTAAATAAAAGATAACAAGCTTTCTTTTTTTTTTTAAATCAAATCTTGTTTACAATAAAAGCTAGAAAGCTTGTAAATATATATATATGGAAGAAAAAAAAAATATATATATATATATATATATATATATATATATGAAAAAAAAAATTCCGAAAAGAAAATTTATCTTTGGTTTTTTTTCTTTTTAAATAACTTTTTTTTTAAATAACCTTATATTTTTTTAATAACCTTATCCTCTTTTTTTTAATAAATAGAAGATTTTTTGTTTTTAATGTACTTGGTTAAAAATACATGCCCTGCTAATATCCCTTACAAGTATTGGCCGAAAAGGATCGCAAAATGAAAATTTACAAGCATTGAATATTATATACCTCCCTCAAAGATGCACAGGTCGGCAAAACAGACGTGGGTGCAGACACAACAACGATGGAAGATGTGGTGGGAGCAAACAGAATGCAGAAGACGTTGTTAGTCGCGATAACAGTACCATGATTATCTGGCTGGGAAAATTGCTAGCCACCATGATGAATAGTTTAAATGGATAGTGCAGGCTCTGAGGTGAAGATTGAATGAATTCCTCCACGCAATTCCTTTAAACGATTGAGTTGAGCCCTCCCCCTTGAAGGTGCGTAGGCTGGCAGTGATGTCTTGACAAAGGGCGATAATGTGGAACAACCATAGAGCACGGGTGAAGGTGGAGAAAATGCAAGATAAAAGTGGGGCCAGTAGCGTGCGCCAAGGGAGAATCTATGATCAGTGGATAGGTGATCGATGACAGAGCCCTAGCAAGAAAATATCGAATGGTACAAGTAATCGCAAGTGAAAATGCCTGTAGTGAGACCTGATCGTGTAGGAAGGCAGAGGGACATCGGTATTTAGGAGCAGATGGAGGAATCTAGCAATCCCAACAACAATCGAGGATGAAACAATGGTGAATGGGGATAGGGTGTAAACAAAGGACATATACCCAGGCCTGATCGGAGGCTCTGATACCACTGATAAAGATAATCGTCAAGGAGCTCACATACATCAAACAAAAAACTACACTCAAAAATATCTGCATAATGCTTTCATTGAAGGACTATTTATAACCAATTATATATTTTTCGGATAAGCATAATAGTTGTTCAAAAATCTTATCCGACGCATAAAATAGAAAGTATGAAAGTATGTTAGGAAGGAAACAATTACAAAGTTTGATTACGTGTCATCCTTATCAGGATTGCATGAGGAACTTTGCTTTGTAGACATGGAGGTTAAGGATTCTTATCATCCAAATTAAGGAGTTGTGGAAGGAATTGGATGAAGTGATTCTGATTTATGTGGGTAGAGCTAAGAATAAAGTTGTTGACTTCCTAACTAAGATGGGTACCAAGAAGGAGATAGGGATTCAGTGGCATTGTGGCATGGCTATTAAGGATAAGAAGATTAGGCAAGTTAGTGAGCAAATCTAGTGTTTGGCTAATTTGAACAGTCATTGCAAACATATGGTTTAAGAGATTTGGCTCCAATGCATATATCCTTTTAGTACTTTTAGTAATGTATAAAAAGTGGTTAGTCCTTAAGATCTTGGATTTTAGAGTTATGAAAGTTTGTTGGAAAGTTAAAATAAGGAAATGGGTGCTCGTACTAGCTAAGGTTGGGAGGAATCTCATTTCAATTTGTAAATAATTATGTTTTAATATAGTTTTTTTAAATATAAATTATCAATTCATTTATGTTATTTCATAAATTTTAAAACTTACATTTTTAATATATTAACTTTTTATTATTTAATTATATATTTTTGAAAATATAACTTATCCAAATAATAATTAAAATTTTGCGACATGGGCAAGTGTGTGAGGGATGGGTGTGTGGTGGTTGTATGTTAAATTCCCTATTGATAAGCATAACTCTCAACTTTAGAGGGGTTATGGTTGGGAAGAGAATGCTCGGCCCTATACCTTGGTTATAAGGGATTCTCACACTAAACAAATTTAAAATAATAATAATAATTAAAATTTATTTATAAAAAATATAATTTTTAACAAATAAAAATATTATAAATTTTAAATATAATAATTTTGAACTATTTATATAATTCAATATAATAATATTCTTTCTAATGTATTGATTAAAAGATTAAAAGAGTTGAAAAAAATCCTCCATAAACAATAAATTGCTCACCTTAATAAGATTGTGCCTAAGCATCATCATTTGGATCCTCGGTAAAAATGAGGTTAAAGAATGAAAAGTTAAGGTGATATATATAAAAATAATATAAAGTATAATAGTGGTATAATTAAAGTTATATAGATAAATTTTAGGTTACATGTGATTAAAATTGGTTTCATTGGTATTACATCATCATATAGTAGTACAACAACAAAACTATCAATTGGTAAGGTTTGAATTCTCGTATCTCTTTTAAATATTGAGAAGACATTTTTTTTTTAATATAGTAATAGGGATCAATTACAGAAATGAAACACAATAACATATCATTAAAATACCTCTACAAAAACTTAAATGAAAAAATAATATTTTTATTACACCCTATATGTAATCTTTTTAAAAAGATGATTCCATTTTGAACCATTCTCTGTGTTAATTTAGTGATTGATTGGATAGTGTAGACACCAAAACAGCACCAATCCGATTATGTGACGACAAGCACTGATCGCACTAACACACACAGCCCCCAGGGCAGCCCTCAGAGGTTAAACAGTGGTTCTAACCACTCACACAATAGTTTTGCAAGTCAGAAACCAATTTGGCACCTTTTAGACACTTTATTGCTTATTCGTCCCACCCAGGGACGAGTGCCAGTTTTACTCGTCCTACCCATGGACGAGTGCCAGTTTTACTCGTCCTACCCAGAGACGAGTGCTGACTTATACTCGTCTCACCCAGGGACGATTACCGGCGCTCGCTTCGGGGTGGGACGAATGTCAAGTTTGACCGGAAAAAAGTCAAATCTCGGCATGTAACAACTCAGAACTGCCACTTAGCTTTCCCTGCATGACATAGGAGTGCGAGTGAGTTCTTTTGACAACTCATATCTACCAATTGACTCTCCCTTCATTGCATGGGAATAAGAGTAAGCTTTTTAAGACAACTCAGATTTGCCACTTAGCTATCCCTTCATTGCATGGGAGTGCAAGTGAGCTTTTCTAAAACACACAAAGACATGCACAGAGACAGTTAAGAATCCCTTGATCAAGAAGAAGTCTTTCTTTGAGGCAAAAAGCATTCATGCAAAGAAACACTTTTGCATGTTAATTCAAAGAGACCCCTTGGGTCTATAAAATGGTGAGTTTCCTCACCCAAAAGGGATACCGAGCTAGAGCATTTTGAGCGACGAAGTGCTGCTAATTCATTTACTTGCGATTTGTGTTTTCAACATCCATAATCTCTTAATCGAAAGAGAGGTTATTGGGTGACTTTTGAAGGCACGAATCAAGAACCAACACCCCATTCTTTTGACCACAATATCCTACCAATTTGCCGACAACACATCACATCGGGTTTCGGACCCATCCTAAGCGGATTGGTGTCGAAGCAAAGTTTCACCCGCGGGTGGTTTGCCTTCGGGCACCCCTCCCGCTTTATTGCTTTTGTAGTTTTTTAGCTAGTTTCATGTTTATGCTTTTATCAAGTTTTCAGTTCATTTAGATTCATTTTAGCCATAGTTAGATTTATCTTTTATTTTTCATACACAGGTGCTATTGATTCTTTGTTTGTTTCTTTGAACGCAGATTTGCAGCATTGGAGGAGCAGCGAGGAATCGACCTGTACCAACGCAAGCGGCGACAACGTTTTGGTTCGCCCATTTTATATGTGGGCACGCGGAAGAAGGAATTCTGAAACGAGTTGTAGAGATCAATATCTAACGCTCCTATCCCCTAAAAAGGAAGGAGACGCATTGTAACACGAATTGAAAAGAATATCAATAAAAAAGGGCCATAGTTTATATTGCTTTTATATCTTGTGTTCATTCATTTGTGTTCTTTCCTTTTAATACAATTTTGTTTAGTATTTCCTTTTTGTTTTCGGAATCTCGTGTTTTCAATGGCGATCACGGTGGGACCTCTGTCCTCTATTTTTTTTAGGTTAACTTACTGATCTAAAATTGCTTGTTTTTTTATAGGTACCTATTTTTCAACATCGGACTGTTATTCGTCTCTGCAAGTGACGATTGCAGAATTGGTACTCGTCTCACCCCGGGACGAATAAATTATTCGTTCCACCCTGTGACGATTACGGTTCTGTTATTCGCCTCACCCAGGGACGATTATAGATCTGTGCAAATTTTTAGAGCAAATCAGAAACTTCCGATTAGGCGAGAGAAGAGGTAGGGGTTTTTACGGCTTCTGTCAAATTTTTGTTTTTCTATTTTTTGGTTTTCGGTTTGTATGGCTTAGGGAAATATTTCTTTTCGTTTGCCTGTTTCAATTTTGCAAAATTAAAACGAACCCCACACATCACGTGACATTTTAAACCAAGGCGTTGGTCGTAAAACCCCAACCCTTGAGCAAGACCAAAGGTGGATTCCATTATCACTTTGGCTTGAGATATTGCATCCATTACCTCGATCGCGACTGTTGCTAGACGTAAATCCTGACGAAAGCTGACCGAGTGTAGCTTGGGGTGATTCCCAGCACGCGAGGATAAGTCTTCTATGGTAGGTGTCATAAATAGAGCGATTCCCCTTTCGTACCGCCTATGTTCCACGTATCATCTGCTCTCACGTACCTATAGTCTCCCTCACGTAAGGGCGGGTATATAGAGAGGTTGGTATATCGGTCCGGCAATGGTATATTGAAGGGGCGACCATTTTGGGAGTCATAAGAGCCTTCATACTTGCATTTAAACGTTTCACAAAAATTTTCAAAAACAAAACAAACAACAAAAACACACTAAACCAGATTTAGGGCACACTATTAATCTTTAAAAGAGATAATCATTGCTTGTGAGTGTGTATGCTATTTTCTGTTTAGACAAAAAAAATCATAAAAAAAAAAAAAAAAAGAACTTTTGCATTTTTAGGTTAGCATTACCATGGTGAATACTCGTAGCCAAGCCCAATCACGGGCAGAAGCTGCAGAACATGCACCAAGAGAGACAAATCGTCTCCGATATAGCTCTGAAGACTTGTTCATCCCGCCTCAACGGCGAGGTACACCAGTTAGTTCACACCATGCAGAACATGGCTCTAGAGGCCCCTCCGTGAGGGGTACTCCAACCCATACAGTCATAGAACATGGTTCTAGAGGTGCCTCAAGGAATGGTTCTCCAAGTCAGACCATCAATAGACGAGACTTTAGAACTCCCTCTCTAAGGGAAACACCTAAGCAACAAGAATCTTTTCAAGAAAATAACTTATATATACCACCTGGTCTAAGTACGAGGCCTCCCTTTGAAGTTCAATATGGGTGGCCTAGTGATGAAGCATTGTGTACTGCTATGGAACAACAAAGGGTCCAAAAGGAAGAACCATATGATTTTGTGGTTCCTAATTTACCCCCGATCAATGTCGGACATAGTAGACCATATCCAGAACAACAAGTTCTCCCGACAGGGCAAGACAATTCTGCTCGCACTTTTTATGCATATCACAGAGAGAGAGAGGAGGATCACTACATTCCTCCAAGGCCGGTATCCAGTGCCAAAACGATGCACGTATGCACCTGCATTATATCCAGATCGCTTATTGAGACCAGAGTTTCAAGTCAATGCGGCCAACCTCGACAGAGGGAAGCAACATATAGGAGTCTCAGAGCATTATGATCGAAACAGATATGTAGGAGAGACATCTAGGCCTATTAAACAAGAGACAACAGAACAAAGTAACTTGGCATTTGCACAACTAGCCGCCCGCCAAGCGCACATCACGCGGCTTAAGCAAGAACAACAAGAATTAGAACATTTGTGTCGCCTTGATCAAGAGCGCATTCAGCGTCAGACAACTGAATTGTTTCACAACCATGCACTTGAGAGGGCCCCAGTTCCTCGTGCACAACAATCTGAGATGTATGTGAGGCACAACCCCTTAGTGCGAGACAGGTCTCCGCGACCACAACAAGCACTGCCTCCAAGACCTCTTAGACCTGAGCGGGAGGCCATTCACCGTGACCATGATGGGCATCCTCCGCGGGCACCCATCCATGTTTACAGGCCTAGGCCAAACACTCCTCAAGAAGATTATGAGGATTATTACCAAGAAGAAGAGCGGGCTGAAATGCCCTATCAAGGCAGAAGGGATGCTACCCATTTAGTCATTCAAAGGCCTCAAGTTCCCCGCAACCCACAGCGGGAACAAACTAAGGAGGAGGAAATTATATCCTCCGATGCCTACAAAGTGTTGTTAGAACGCTTGGAGAATATGGAACTTAAGACTGGTGGGCCTCAAAAGCCTACCTTACGCCAACTCCGTAGTCATCCGATACATCCGTCAGTGCCAGCACCTCCATACCCCGAACATTTCAAGCTGCCCCAGTTGGCACTCTTTAAAGGGGATGAGGATGCTCAAGAGCATGTGACGAGATTTTTGAGCCAGTGCTTTGGTATACAAGACAATGATGCATTATTATTGAGAACATTCATAACCACATTCGCAGGATCTGCCTCGGATTGGTTTACCCATCTACCAAAGCATAGCATCTACAACTTGGATCAACTAGTGGACGCGTTCCTAGAACGTTTTGCTTTCAATACAAAGAAAAAGGCGTCACTCAGTGATCTAGCTAGCCTCAAACAGTATGAGGAGGAGTCTATGGTAGCATATGGGAATCGGTGGAGGACAGTGCTTTCAAAGTTGTCCTACCTCCCTCCTATGTCCGACTTAACTCAAATGTTCGCAAAGAGTTGTTTGCGATCGATCTCTGTGCTATTGCAGCTGCAGCAATACGCCACTTTGGAAGAAGCTCTGGCGCAAGCTAGACGTATCGAAGAGATCAAGATACAGGATGGCGAAATTGCCAAGCCTAAGAAAAAAGAGTGGAACAAGAGCACCAAAACAGGGAATACACAACAGAAACCCGTCGCGGTCAATCAAGTTGCTATTAATGCCCCTACGCCTGCCCAAGCAACACAGCCTTCAAAGGCTAACTATCAGGCGGTGCCTCACAATAATTATGAGAAAGATAACAAGAAGCGGGATCAAAATCAGCAGCGTCGCCCCAAGCGACAATTTACACCATACATTGAGTCTAGGGATTCCTTGTTTGACCGTTTGTCAGTGGCAAACTTGATTAATCTGCCAGATATTCCAACAATTGATCCTAATGCGCCAAAGCCTAAAGGGTATAGAGAGGATATTTTCTGTAGATTCCACAGAAGGAAAGGGCATGACCTTAATGTATGTTGGTCGTTTAAAGGTTTAGTGCAAGATCTCATTGATAATCACACATTGGTAGTGGATAACCCCATCGCACCCAACAACCAACAAATGGGTGTTTTCAAAGATCCTTTACCCACACATGATGCACAAACAAAACCTCTGCATGTCAATGAAGTGCAACAGAGTTACCCCATGGAGGGATATGTTGGAATGATTAGCATTGTGACAAGAAACAAGAGACACCCAGGAGTTGTCCCCACAACAGCCCCTAGGGAAGCTTCATCCACGTCACAACATCAACCAAATCCTACACAGTTGCCCCCACCTAGACCAGTGGCCACGATTCGAACTAGACTTACCCAAAGTCTACGGACCACATCGGCTAGGCTCTCCATTTATGAGCTTATTCAACAATCAGCGCCCCATCGGGAAGCTCTTATGGAGATATTAAAGGCAATTGAATTGCAACCCCACGAAGCGGATTCGTTCAACAATTTTGTGGGGCATGTCAAACAATGTACTGAACCGGTCATTACCTTTAGGGAAGATGAGCTAAAAATGGTGACTGGAGATGTAACGGATCCACCCCGCACGTTATTGCGCGGGTCAACGGGACTCCATACAAACGGGTGTTGATAGACACCTGGTTCGTCCGATAACCTTATTACAACCGCCGCATTGAAACATTTGAAATTACTCGCCTCTCACATTGCACCTTCCACTTATACCCTTCGAGCATTTAATGATACGATATGCTCGACAGTTGGCACAATTGTCCTGCCCATCCAAGTGGGACAAAAGACCATTCATACGTTGTGCCACATTTTAGAAGGTGAGATGGCTTACAATATCTTGCTTGGGCGGCCTTGGATCCGGGATATGAAGTGTGTCCCTTCAATTGCTCATCAATGTTTGAAATATACATTTGAAGGACAAGTGCACGTGGTCCCCGTAGATTTGGAACCTTTTAAATATTGCAACTCAGTGCAAATCATGCCGTAATCAACCCTTCCTTCAACGCACATGGATTTCCAATTAAATCCATCTAAACGGGGTCCGACTAAGCAAGAATCTTCATCACCAAATCAATCAAATTCTCGGGGCGGGATCATCTTCTTCATCCGAGTCCTCCCACAATGATGCCACCTACGGTGGCCACTCCAACGGACAAAGGAAAGAAGCCCACTGGAAGCGGAACCACCTTTAGTCTCCAATATCTCTACAGAAGAGACGCCTAATAGAATGGAAGTTGAGACGCCTAGTTCACCCCACATGGAGTGGACTCAAGGAGAACTCCCATTCGCTTCCCCTCAATCGCCAACGATTACTGTTGAGATGTCTAACACGGGCATGGGGGAGTATATAGTGCGCAATGTTGTTGCAACGCCCACACTTCGATCTATGCAAGACATGGGAAGACCTCGACTCCCCATAGGCTCGGTGGTTCCTTTAGGTTACCCACCTAATCAGACAAACTTTATTTTTGGGGGCCTAGATCATGGCGTTGAACCTTCTCGAAAAGAAGAAGAAGATGAAGATCCCTTTGTGGAAGATGTCAACTATCTGGCTAACCCAGACTTCGCATTACGATATCTTAGCCAATGCAATTGGCATGGATACGGGTTAGGCCGGTATGAACAAGGAATGCGTGTTTTGTGTCAACCAAGATACCAAATGCCTTATGACAAGTCAGGAGTAGGGTTTAATCACCCTTTGCCCCTCGACATCTTGGTCGAAAACATGCAAGGCCTAGGGATAGGCAACAAGGATGGGTTGGCATCAGATCCATATGCCAATCCAAATACAACTTATACATTGGGGGATTATTTCCCATTGCAAACAAATAACCTTGTTGACCTCAACAACCCTTTCCCTACGGCCGAACAAGGA
This sequence comes from Wollemia nobilis, assembly GCA_028583015.1. Taxonomy (NCBI): domain Eukaryota; kingdom Viridiplantae; phylum Streptophyta; class Pinopsida; order Araucariales; family Araucariaceae; genus Wollemia; species Wollemia nobilis. The sequence continues at coordinate 753,802 of JAQPPZ010001965.1, forward strand.
GAAACCTCATGGACTCACCCACAAGGGGAAGATGGACAAGACCACGAAGGGTCTTTTGAAGATGAGTCGGAGTACGATCATTCGCATGAATATCAAATGAATGACGATCAGGGAAGCTTCTTGATGATGTTCCCATTGAATGATCCTAGTGAGCATAGGCTACCTCAACAACAACAAAATCCTTTGGACATAGACGACATGTTTGAAAACTTACACATAGATCCAAGACCTAGGAGGCATTTCAACCTGGCGTAGTTATAGCAATTACTGCATCCGCCACTCCAGGCATACAGCGAGCATCTTTCGCCTGGAGACCCTATCAAACCATCAGTACCTAGGGTAGACCCTATTTGTAGGTCCGCGCATAGGGCTGATCCCTTTGTGCCAGTGCCTATAGAGCCAGATCCAAAGCACCAAGAACATCCAGAATGTCAGAGTTGTCACATTTGCGGTAATGGAGATTACAATCATTTCATCAACATGGTCTCCATTGACTTGACCGCCCCCATCCATGATCCAGCCAATCCAACATGATTATTGCATCTAGACATAGAAGCTATTGATTGGGATCGCGCTACACACCACCATCTCCATCGGAGTATTGGCCTTGCGGTGGGATGTTTCATTTCACTCCGGGACGGACTCGGGATGTCTTCCATGCTGAAGAGGAACTTGATGTTCCTAATGATGATCTTAATTCAGCAAACGATATCCATCGATCCCAATTCCACACCGGTTGGAAGACGGATCCCATATGTCGATTGAAGCAACGACTGATGTAGACATCGGCACAGATCCAATGAATCCACGGATTCTCAAGCTGGGGGTAAGTCTATCCCCTGAAGAGGCGAGCCGATTATGTTGCCCTTCTTAAGGAAAAGAAGGAGGTTTTTGCATGGTCATACAAGGATATGTCGGGACTAGACCCACGACTAGTCACGCACAATTTAACGCTTGATCCGACAATCAAGCCAGTAAAGCAAAAACTACGCAAGATGCATCCAACAGTGGCCTTAATGGTAAAATATGAGTTACAAAAGTTGTTGGATGCCCAGTTTGTCATCTGTGTGGATTATCCGCCATGGTTGTCTAACATGGTTCCTGTCAAGAAACCCGATGGGAGGATTCGCATATGCACTGATTTTTGAGATCTTAACAAAGCGAGTCCTAAGGATGATTTTCCCTTGCCGAGCATCGACGCGTTGGTAGACGCTACAGCGGGCCACGAAATGCTTTCCCTTATGGATGGTTTCTCAGGATACAATCAGATTCGTATTAATCCTGAGGACCAACTAAAAACGGCATTCACAACGCCTTGGGGGACATTTTGCTATAAGGTCATGCCTTTTGGCCTTAAAAATGCCGGAGCTACCTACCAACGTGCCATGACGTACATCTTTCACGATTACATGCACAAAACTTTGGAAGATTACATGGATGATTTGTTGGCCAAATCTCTTTTGCGCCCAGATCATATCGGTGACTTGAGTAAGGTCCTTGATCGCCTCATTGAGCATAAAGTCAGACTAAACCCTAAGAAGTGCGTCTTTGGCGTCACCTCTGGAAAGCTCTTGGGTTTCATAGTCTCCAAACGAGGAATTGAGGTTGATCCAAACAAAGTCAAGGCAATCCTTGAAATGCGTCCCCCAACCACCATCAAGCGGCTCGAGAGTCTGCGAGGGAAAGGTTGCGTCGATCAAGCGCTTCATAGCGCGGTTATCCGACAAATGCCGACCCATGAATAAATTATTGCATAAGGGGGTCACATTTCATTGGGATGACGAGTGCCGATCGGCCTTTGACGACATTAAATAGTACTTGGCTTCGTCGCGGTATTGGCACCACCCGGACCAGGAGTGCCATTCTATTTATACATCTCGGCCAACGAGGTGGCACTGGGCACCATGTTGTCCCAGAAAAATGAACTTCACGGAGAACGAGGCTACATACTATCTTAGCCGCACCACAGTCGATTATGAACTTAACTATGCATATGTTGAAAAACTACTGCTTGGCGGTGGTGTTTGCTACCAAAAAGCTACGCCACTACATGCTTAGTAATAAGACGTATGTTGTGTCTAAGGAGAATCCATTGCGATACATGATGAGTCGTACTTATCATAGTAGCCGCACGACGAAATGGATCATGTTGTTGACGGAGTTTGACATAGAGTTCATTGGACAGAAATCTATAAAAGGTCAAGTCATCGCCGATCAACTAGTCGAGGCTCCTCTTGAAGACGATCAGCCTTTGACTTTTGAACTACCTGATGATGGGGTCTTCCATGTTTTAGAGTCGCCAGATTTCGATGAGCACGAGTCACAGGCTGACATAACCCTATTCTTCGATGGTTCTAAATGTGAGCAAGGGGGTGGTGCGGGAATTGTATTCTTCACTCCACAAGGTGCTCCAATGCCCTTGTCATTTAAATTAGACTTCCCGTGCACCAACAACAACGCAGAATACGAAGCCTTGCTCATAGGTCTTTAGACAACAATCACCATGAACATTAAACGATTGAATATCTTTGGTGATTCGCTGTTAATTGTCAATCAAGTAAAGGGGATATACCAATGTAAATGTCCACTTTTGAAGTCTTATAAAGCCCTTGTGGATAAATTCTTGGCACAACTTGAATGGTATGACATCGAGGCACTCCCTCGATCATCAAATCATTTTGCGGATACTATGGCCTCCTTGGGGTCACTCATCCCGCAAGACTCTTCGGTGAGATGACAACCATTCGAGGTTAAAACATTATCGCAATCTGCGATGGAGCGTGCAAGCTACGATCCGACGCCAGGAATCCACATGATTCAGATTGAACCATCTCTCGGATAAGTTCTCTCGAATTCGAGATTGTTTGACTAAAGCCAAGTGGGGGTCCTTGTTCTCCCCGACTCCTCTTACTAGCAACACCACGTTGTTTTTACAAGTTCTTTCCTGCTCAGCTTTTGTTCATGATAGACTTCAAGAGAGATTGGCCGTTCATACTATCGAGGTTTACGATCGGCAAGACTGGTATACACCCATTCGGGATTACCTCAAGCTAGGTAATCTCCCACTTGGATTGACACAAGCCGCGAAAAGATCATTCAAACAGAAAGCGGCAAAGCATGTCTTGTTAGGAGACATTTTGTATCGTCAAAATTATGAAGGAATCCTCCTTCGTTGTTTGGACCAACAAGAGTCCGCTTGGGCGATCACCCAAGCTCACGATGGTACATGTGGTGGCCACTTCAGCGGTATGGCCATTGCAAAGCGCATTCTTCGCATGGGTTATTATTGGCCATCTTTAGAGCGAGATTGTTGCGCATATGTGAAGAAGTGCGTGAAGTGTCAGCACCATGCTAATTTGACACACGTACCTTCTCGGGCCTTGCAGTCGATTCAATCGGTTTGGCCTTTTTCGCAGTGGGGCTTTGATCTAATTGGAAAGATCTCCCCTGCGTCGTCTGGTCGTCACACGTTTATTTTAACGGCCACAGAGTACTTTACCAAATGGGTGGAAGCAATTTCGCTGACCACTACGACTGGAGCCCGCATTGCGGAGTTCATTTTGCATAACATCATATGTCGTTTTGGTATTCCATCCAAAATTGTCTCGGATAATGGGACACCATTCAAGAATAAAGATGTGCGTGCTTTGACCACAAAGTACAAGATTCAGCATAGCTTTTCGACACCCTATTATCCGCAGGCAAATGGGCAAGCAGAGGCGTCAAACAAAATGCTAGTCGCCATTCTTAAAAAGATAGTTGTAGACAATCATAAAGGCGGCACATTCGGATCCCGCTTGCCCTATGGGCTTATCGCACCAGCATTCGGACGCCCACTGGGGCAACTCCATTTTCGTTGGTGTATGGCTCCGAGGCGGTCATGCCTTTTGAGTTGGAAATTCCTTCCCTACGCATTTCAATGCAAGAGTTCATCGATGATGACACTGCGCGGCGAGCCCGGTTAGATCAACTGACGTTGCTCGACGAACGACGCGTTCATGCTCTCGAGCATTTGCGTATCTATCAAGAGCGACTTAAGAAAGCATACAACATGAAAGTCCATCTTAGGGAATTTCAGGTTGGTGACTTAGTCTTAAAAGAGAACCAGCAGAATTCTAATTTGCCGTCCCATCTACGGGATAAGTTTGCGGCAAACTGGTTAGGTCCTTACATCATTGACAGTAAAATAGGACCCGAAACATACCGGCTTGCCTCTCTTGAAGGAATCAAGGAAACAGAACCCTTGAACATCATTCATTTGAGGCCATTCCACACCTAGAGAGCCATAGCCCAACAAAAAGCTCCAAGGATTATCACAATCGCTTGGTCAACCCAAAAAGCTCCAAGGATTATCACAATCGCTTGGTCAACCCTAAAAGCCCCAAAGGTATCTATAAACCCTTTGGTCAACCCAAAAGCTCCAAGGATTACCACAATCGCTTGGTCAACCCAAAACGCTCCAAGGATTACCACAATCGCTTGGTCAACCCAAAAGCTCCAAGCATTACCATCACTGCTTGGTCAACATAAATATTCAAAAATCAACAAAAACAACACAAAAATCAAAATTACAAAAACAATTGCATTTCACTTCCATGCATTCTCAAAAAAAAAAAAACAAATAAACAAAATCACAAAAACATTTGCATTCTTCCATGCATTCTCATAAAAATCAAAATACAAAAATATAGGTTCCATTAAGCATTGCATCCATACATTGCATACTTCGCTAGGTCATACAAGTCAAAAGCACCATAGGTTTTCATTACTTGGCAATTCCATAATTTCCACCTCAAATTCATTTTCATAAACACCTACATCCAGAATATCACCCTTTTATTTTAGCATCGTCAGTGTCGCCTAATGTATATAGGGTTTTCGTCATTCGAGATGTCTTTAAATTTCTAGCCAAAACTGTACACGATTAAGCAGATTTTACATGGGAAAGTTTTACTTGGATCCCACCTTGGTACGTAGCATCCCAACACAAATTAACACACATAAAATAATTCCTAAGTTGTGTGGACGAAAGATGAAACCTGCACCGTAATCCCGGTTACCATAAGCGAAACGGCTATCTTGCTTATCCCCCTGTGCAATTGACCCTAGGAATGCTGAGAGTTGGCAAAAGGACAAGCATCCTCCCTACCCAATTCCCCATGAATCCCAAGTTCTCAAAAGTTGCAAAAACATCAAAAATTTGCAAAACGTCAAAACACTAAAATTTGACATCCTACAGTGCACACATCAAAAGGCACAAACAATAGTGATTCTCGTCACTCCATATTCAAATCCCTTGCTCAAAAAAAAAAAAAAAAAACAAGACGAGTACTATCATAAAAATAAACAGTGATTTTATCACTATAAAGAGCAAGTATCCCAATACAATTGAAGAAAAGAAGGGAGTCGAACTTGAATCCCTGGAACTCTCGATATTTCGACAGGTCATGAGGCAAGCTTCAATACCGGTTTGGTTGATAGCCTATTGGTCACTTGGTGGTAAACCTCCCGCATGACGATATATCTATCACATTAACTTGTGTGCGAATCAATGTTTGCATGTGGATGAGCTAGCTTATGGTATCCTAGATAACATCGCAGATTAATCTAACTAAATACAATAAAGGAGTTAGTGGAGCTAATTAGGTGATCCTCGATACGAGGTTCGGTTGAAAGCCCATCGGCACTTGGCGGTATCTGATAAATACCACATAAATGAACTCAATTGCACACACAGGGATGTGAAATAACTTGGTTCAATTCAAGTCGGATTTAGACCTTGTTTAGAAGTCTTGCGAGATAAATGTATGGTCTTGGCTAGTTAGTTAACAATATCTGCATCTCAGAAAAGCTTAACTACATTTTCGAACAACCGATCCATTTCATTCCATACATCACCATAAACAACTCGACAAAATCCAAAAACAAAGTTTTCACATGCACAAGCATTCCATAAATCAATCTCATTACTCTAGCAAGTCCAATCCAATCGTGTACAGTCTATGGTGCATCGACAACTCATCAATAATTCATTTCATTCATTCCATATACATACATCATACAAATTAGAATCATCGCATTCATAATCGCATATGCATACATCAATGTAAAAACATGCACATAAACATAAATCATGGAAAAAGTATAAACACCAAAAAGAATCATCTGTATATATAACAAAAATTGCCCGTAGGCTACAGTGCACCGGTCCTCGGACCTCACTCCCATCATCCAAAATCTCAAAAACCCCCAGCCTAGGGCGTCGGCCACCATGATCACGCAGGATCGGTGCGACGAGAGCTACCCCCCGTGGTATCCGTCCTCTGAGACCTCTCAGGGCGACTGCTCGCCCCTGCATCCCGACCGCTCGCTCCTCCCTCCTCTCGTCGCCGATGACGGGATGATGCTGACTGCTCTGTCCCGCTGTCTCTCGTCCTGTATGACGAGCCACTGGCCGGAGGCTCTGGTATTCGCCCACCCAGGCGGATAATCTCACCCTCCATCTTCGATCGATGTCGCCCCCAAGCGGCCTCTCGTCGCCTCCTCCCTCCCGTAGCCTCCACTCTGCCTCTCGCCTATGGTAGTACGAGATGGCATCATCACGCTGTGCTAGCTGCACCCGTAGGAGATCCCTCTCCCGTGCAGCATCCGTATCCCCCACCTACTGGTGAGACGCAGCCCCTGCGCTCCCCCGCCCTACCAACTGTGTCCGCAGGAGATCTCTCTCCTACGTCATCTCGGCAAGCTCTCCATCCCGCCTCTGTAGTAACCCCGTCAGACGTGCTACCTCCGTGCGCAACCCCGCCTCTGTCTCCCCCAAGCCAGCCTGCTCTGGAGCATCCTGCATCTCCGGTTGCTCCTCCTCCCCAAAGTCATCTCCTGCCTCTGCCACCTCCACCATCTCCACATCCGTAGGAGCTCCCCAACCCTCTCCTGGTGCCTCCGCACCCTCTCTGCCTCCCGTTGCCTCCTCTCCTCCCAATGGCCCCTCACCTCGCCACTACCGTAGCGTCCACCACTCCTGGTACTCAGCAGTCACTCCGACGTCATCTACGTCTGGAATGTCTAGTACTGCATCCGACTCCTCCCCCAATGGCTCGAGGATCGGTGCAGCTAGGGTCCTCTCATCACTCCGACGTCGGTAGGCTACGGGCTCCCCAGGAAACCCCTGGCGTACCCCAAACTGTCGCGTCACTCGGAGGTAATGGAAGTACTCCTGCTCCGTCCCATGCCGACCAATCACCCATCTCCCCCTTCGAACCCGTCGAAGCCACTCATCAGCCTCTGGCCATGCGGGACAATCCCGATATGGCCGCCATATCACATCTCCGGGAGTCAGTCGTGCCAATGCATCTCTGTAATGGTCGACGTCTCCCGCAAACCGTCGACTATGCCCTCGCTCCTCCGATCGATACCATAAAGCACCATACCCAATATCCCTATCCACCATCTCAGCTCGGGTAGTCCAGGGCAACCCTCGTGGTCGCTCTATGGCTATGTGCTGCCATGCCCAGCACTGCAACAAGAAACTGCACCCCATCCCCTTTCGCCTCCGACAGCGGACCTCGTATAGCTCATCATACAACTGCGCCAACAGCGTCTGACCCCATCTCATAATAATCGGCTCTATCACTGGGCAATCCACTAACTGCCATACCACCTCCAATAGGTTCCATGGGAACCTCGCTCCTGACGAGTGTGGCAGGAGCATGTTGGAAATGAGGCTCATGAGTACCGCATGCCTCACTCCCAACATTCCCCTCGCATACCAATACCGTACCAGAATCCCCCCAATGTGGCAATCCAGCTCTGCCCTCTCCAATGAAGTCATCCCATCATCATCCTCTCCATATCCAAAGTACCGCGTCAGTACTGCCGTCCTCTGGCCCCGTGGTGTCGTCCGAATGGGAACCCCGTCTATCGAAATCCGAAGAATCTGATACACGTCCTCCAAGGTGACAGTCATCTCCCCCGTCGAAAGATGGAAGGTGTTCGTCCGAACATCCCATAGGCCAATCAGTGTTGTAAGGTACGCCCGGTCCGCCACAACTGCATCCAACCGAGCCACATGCTTGAGCCCTAAGGCATCAAGCCACTCCAAATCATCATCACTCAATGCCTCGCGGGCATTAGAAAAAATGGTCGGTACTCGATGTCGACTCTTCACCACCTGCACATCACAAAAAACAACAAACATCAAAAACATGCATCAAATTACCATCACATGTACAAAAATGCATAACTGTATAGTAACATCTTTCATTCACATGTACATCAAAAAAAAAAAAATTCATCCATTTTTCAATTGTGCATCTTTAATTTCATCAAAAATGACAAAAATTTGACATGGTTTACCTACGGTTTTACCTAAGTTTACCATTTCAAAACAAAAAAATTCATCAATTTTGCATCTTTAATTTCATCAAAAACAATAAAAATTTGACATGGTTTACCTACGGTTTTACCTAAGTTTACCATTTCAAAACAAAAAAATTCATCAATTTTGCATCTTTAATTTCATCAAAAATAAAAAAATTTGACATGGTTTACCTACGGTTTTACCTAAGTTTACCATTTCAAAACAAAAAAACTTTTCATCTTTAATTTCATCAAAAATGACAAAAATTTGACATGGTTTACCTACGGTTTTACCTAAGTTTACCATTTCAAACAAAAAATTAATTTTGCATCTTTAATTTCATAAAAAACAATAAAAATTTGACATGGTTTACCTACGGTTTTACCTAAGTTTACCATTTCAAAACAAAAAAATCATCAATTTTGCATCTTTAATTTCATCAAAAATGACAAAAATTTGACATGGTTTACCTACGGTTTTACCTAAGTTTACCATTTCAAAACAAAAAATTCATCAATTTTCATCTTTAATTTCATCAAAAACACAAAAATTTGACATGGTTTACCTACGGTTTTACCTAAGTTTACCATTTCAACAAAAAAATTCACCTTTCATTTCATCAAAAATGACAAAAATTTGACATGGTTTACCTACGGTTTTATCTAAGTTTACCATTTCAACCAAAAAAATTCATCTTTAAATTCATCAAAACCAATAAAAAAATCGACATGGTTTACCTACGGTTTCGACCTAAGTTTACCATTTCAACCAAAAAAAAAATTCATTCATTTTCCATTTTTAAAATTCCATAAACATAACACAAAAATATGGGCATGGTTTACCTACGGTTTCGACCTAAGTTTTACCATTCACATAGAAAAACATTTTTTAACCATGGTTACCCTAAAAAGTGTTACTCTAAGTTTCATTTTGGGTTTATCCTATGGTTTTCCATCTAAGTTTCCATCGGTTTGCATCCATGTTTCATTCGGTGTCATTCATTTACCTTTTAATTTAATTAATTAGGGTTTCATGTTTAAACACAAGAAAAACACCATAAAAACAAATTTGCATTTTTCAAATTCATAATCGAGGAGATAGTGCACTTACTGGTCTCGCCTCGGCTCCGCCGCTCGACGACCCGGTCTGTGCACTCATGGTGGCTGGATGATCCGGCAGCGCTTCGCGTCAGAAATCTACCTCCTCCTCCCAGAGCTCCAAATCGCAATCGTTGAACAGTGCAAATGAGCCAAAACCGTCATTTTCGCATATTTATACTTTTTGTCAGCTGGTAATCGTCCTTGACCGGGACGAGCGCTTTTCGGCGCGCTCGTCCCACCCCGGGACGAGTACTGGCACTCGTCTCACCCCCCAGCAACAACCAAAACAAATGACGAGTACAAAAAACAAAACGAGGACAAAAAAGAGAAACTGCTCGAGCATGCTTAGCGGTAAACCATCTAAAGGCACCCTTGCACAAGTCATCTTGGGTCAAGCGACTCGTCGCTTTTCTCATGTCGGTCATTCCCTCATCGATTCGTCGCTTGAGGGGGTAGTCACACTTAGTTGCCAATCAACACCATTATACCCAGTCTGGGAAATGACACGCATTCAAAGGATCATTGCAAAAGACAATCATGCCCCTGCTTGGGGCAGCAAACAAGCAATCATCACAAAATGATCATATACTTGGCATTCGTGAATCATGAACTCAAGGTTCCCACGAACAAAAGGTTGCGCCCTTTGCCTATTCATGATCGATCAATGTCTAAGTTCAAGTAATACCTCACCGAACCGGGTTAATGCTTGATTTTAGTTACTTAGCTCGTCAGAAGCAAGGATTCAAGAATGCGTGCCCTTTCCATACTTGGGGCATCAAGAGTTGGTTAGGTTACTGAGAAACCCTAATCATTAGTGCTTTGGTTATATATTTTTGCTCAGCACTGCACCATGTGCAACGCTTCCCAAAAAGGGGCATCTGTAGACACCAAAACAGCACCAATCCGATTATGTGACGACAAGCACTGATCGCACTAACACACACAGCCCCCAGGGCAGCCCTCAGAGGTTAAACAGTGGTTCTAACCACTCACACAGCAGTTTTGCAAGTCAGAAACCAATTTGGCACCTTTTAGACACTTTATTGCTTATTCGTCCCACCCAGGGACGAGTGCTAGTTTTACTCGTCCTACCCAGGGACGAGTGAAAGTTTTACTCGTCCTACCCAGGGACGAGTGCTGACTTATACTCGTCTCACCCAGGGACGATTACCAGCGCTCGCTTCGGGGTGGGACGAATGTCAGGTTTGACCGACAAAAAGTCAAATCTCGGCATGTAACAACTCAGAACTGCCACTTAGCTTTCCCTGCATGACATAGGAGTGCGAGTGAGTTCTTTTGACAACTCATATCTACCAATTGACTCTCCCTTCACTGCATGGGAATAAGAGTGAGCTTTTTAAGACAACTCAGATTTGCCACTTAGCTATCCCTTCATTGCATGGGAGTGCAAGTGAGCTTTTCTAAAACACACAAAGACATGCACAGAGACAGTTAAGAATCCCTTGATCAAGAAGAAGTCTTTCTTTGAGGCAAAAAGCATTCATGCAAAGAAACACTTTTGCATGTTAATTCAAAGAGACCCCTCGGGTCTATAAAATGGTGAGTTTCCTCACCCAAAAGAGAGACCGAGCAGGGAGCATTTTGAGCGACGAAGTGCTGCTAATTCATTTACTTGCGATTTGTGTTTTCAACATCCATAATCTCTTAATCGAAAGAGAGGTTATTGGGTGACTTTTGAAGGCACGAATCAAGAACCAACACCCCATTCTTTTGACCACAATATCCTACCAATTTGTCGACAACACATCACATCAGGTTTCGGACCCATCCTAAGCGGATTGGTGTCGAAGCAAAGTTTCACCCGCGGGTGGTTTGCCTTCGGGCACCCCTCCCGCTTTATTGCTTTTGTAGTTTTTTAGCTAGTTTCATGTTTATGCTTTTATCAAGTTTTCAGTTCATTTAGATTCATTTTAGCCATAGTTAGATTTATCTTTTATTTTTCATACACAGGTGCTACTGATTCTTTGTTTGTTTCTTTGAACGCAGATTTGCAGCATTGGAGGAGCAGCGAGGAATCGACCTGTACCAACGCAAGCGGCGACAACGTTTTGGTTCGCCCATTTTATATGTGGGCACGCGGAAGAAGGAATTCTGAAACAAGTTGTAGAGATCAATATCTAACGCTCCTATCCCCTAAAAAGGAAGGAGACGCATTGTAACACGAATTGAAAAGAATATCAATAAAAAAAGGGCCATAGTTTATATTGCTTTTATATCTTGTGTTCATTCATTTGTGTTCTTTCCTTTTAATACAATTTTGTTTAGTATTTCCTTTTTGTTTCCGGAATCTCGTGTTTTCAGATAGAACTTTAAAAATCTATTTTAAATAATGTAGAAAGGAATATTTCTTTGACTTTGAAGACAAATCCCAATTCATTCGTCATTAGTAGCATGCCTTATATATTGAATGAAACACATGGCCCTCTTTTTCTTCTTCGTTGTTGTTTTGAAATGCCCATTTCAACTATCAAAAATTAAAAAATCTTAAACAAAAGCATGACAGAGATGAAAAAAAGAATCAACTAGTGATATTGACATGGTAATGGTAACGGTTGACATAAAGAAAAAAGGCCTTTCTTAGAAAGTGAAATACCTACTAAAACAGTGGTTAGGTAAAGAATGTACAAGGTAGCATTTTATGTAGAAATAAACAAAATAAACAGGTTTTGTCATGGTGATGGATTTAAATTTCTTCTAAACTGAACAATTTTTTTTGTTACATGGATTTTATATATAATATAACATATTTAAAGTTATTTTTTTCATAACAAACTATAAAATCTGGAAAAAGTAAAAAGCGGGAAAAAAAATTTATATTAAATAAACATTTTGTTTTAACTTAGCTGTTTTTAGTATATTAGATTATATAAAACTTTTTCAAATATTTTTTATAATTTATTCTTTAAGGAATAAATTTCATTCAATTAATTATAAGATTTTCAAAATATTATGTTTTAATAAATATTTTTTCTTATTTATTTATTTGGATATATAAATTATATCATCTTATGTTTCATATTATCAATTTAAAATTTATTGAAGAATTAAAAAAATCTATCTTGTCAATTAATACTTTTCATATTTTTGTTTTAATTGCAAGATAATGTAAACTTACTCTAATTTGGCTAATAATATATATTTTTTATATTAAAAATTTCTCTAAAGGTGTTATGTTTTATGTATTTAATGATTGGATTGACCATTTATTTATGTTAAGTTCAATTTTTATTACGATCTTGTGAAAGAATTTATGTTACCTTGTATCCTTATATTGTATATTGTATGAAGTTCCTATGCTTGATGAATCTCTAGGTAAATTAATTTTTTTATTTTTTTATTTTTTAGTTCATTTCATATCATCTTAGTACCAATCTTTCTTTTGAGTGATAACCATGGTTTGATGTGTTAATATGATTATGTCCATATATTTGGCTTAACTTGTTAATATGATTATTTTACTTTAATTAGGTATGCCAAAATTATGATAATGCTTCTACTAATGTTAACATTCTCATTGCTAATAAAAATTTAGAGTAAAGAGTTTATGCTTCCATCGTTTTTGAGCCTCTAATGAACCTATATATTGTATATTAACTCTTATCACTAATACATTTTGATGGCATACCATCCCTAATAATACCATCATAACATCAAAATTTGCATTTTATTTAAAAATATATTTTTAAAATACTATATGTTGCTACTAAGCATTTTATTTTTGTGTCATCGTAGGTCAACATAGCAAAAATTTATAATGTCAATCTAGCACCAAGTGTGAGTGCCACTATAGCACCATCTACATAAAATTGTTAAAAGTATTACCACAATGATGTTAAATAGCATTGGATTTCAAAAAAATATATTATTGAAATAATTATATATAATCATAACATGTAGATTAGTTTTTAGTTATTCTAGTAGTCTGATTGCTATGATTTCACTCCAAATATCGAATTAGTTATGTAAAAATATTTAAAAAAATGATGAAATTTAGGGTACATAAGGGCAAAGAGTAGTTGGAAAATACAAAATGACATCTAAATTATGTTGTTTTGAGGGAGTAAGACCAGAATCCCCAAGAATTTAGAGGAGAATTGCATAAAGAATATGGTAATTTAGCTAATACACTAAACAATGCTTTGCTGTCATAGTAAAATGACAATTTGCCTATAAGATAATGATCCACTTAGAACAATATATTAGAAGGTTGATTTTCTACGAGACATCATCTTGATGCCATCTTCACCAAAAGGGATTGATTTGTTGAATGATGATATCATCAAAGAGATGTTAATTGACTCAAAATACTTAGAAGGTTATTTGTTCATCAATCTAAAGCAAGATATCAAATCAAAGAGCGTCATATGTGGTAATGACCCCTTAACACTTTTGATGATATAATAATAAAGTGAAAACAAATATTTCTCCCTCCAAATGAAGTTATTTAAAATAAATTAAAAAAACAACTAAAGTGCAAATAGAAGAGTTTTGAGTGCCAAATTGGGTTGATTGATCATATATTTATTATTTGTCTTAGATTTTACTAAATCATGATAAGTTAGATTTATAGTTTATAAATTAGAGTTAGAATTAGAGTTAGTTTTAGTTTACTACAAATATGAGTGTAAAGCTCATTTATAAAGAACTTGTTGGTGATGTAGATAAAATAAGGGAGTTCTCCTATGGATGACCTTCTCAAGCAGCACAAAATATTCTTCTATTCATGACCTTAAGATGCACGGTAATCACACGACGATAAATAAACTCTTAAGATAACACACTACAACTTCCCTTGTACGATAATGTCTTCCTTATTGTACTACTACCAATATTATACAAGCACATTCATCGTTCAAAAACATACATCATTCAATCGTACAACATTGTTCATCCGTGTGGTAGATTCTTTAGTCACACAATATCTACAATCATTTGTACAATGTCGTTCAATTGTACGACACAGTCATATGATGGTTCAAATCCTTCTACGATGGCAAAGTCCTAGAGGGTAACTCTTCGATGACACTCTCCTCACACAATGAAATGTTTCTTTGAACGATAAGGTAACCTCTTATATGATAACACTTCTATCATCGATACTTATATTAATGGTCATAGTTAGGGATGACTTCCTTAAGGGATGGTGAATAATAATCACACGTTCACCTCATCGATGGATGAATTCTTATCTCCTTCAAATTATGATTCCTTGAACAACAAGGTTTTTTCCATTTGAATGACCCCATATTCACATTTGACAGCAACCATGCGCTCATTTGAACAAATCTCTACATGTTGAAATCATGTCTCAACTTGGGCTACAACCTTTCCCTATTTCCACCTACAACTATACAAACCTGCACATATTTATTCATGCACATAATAATTTGCAGTCCAAAGAAATTAATGAATTCACCATTAAACATTGTCATAACAGTTGAAATAATAATTTGATATTAATCAACTTCCATATGGCCATTATAAAATCAGGGTCTATAGCTATATTTGCAAACACTCGGTACTCGATATTCAGTCAATGGCCATTATTCGCTCTCTCTTTATTTTTTCACATCTATCAGGGTACCTAGGAATAGATATTTAGGGATATGTGATTATATTGTATAAGGGTTGGCATGGGCCACACATAACCCAAGGTTGATTATATTATGATATTATATTATATTATATTATATTATTATATTAGTAGTCGACTCCCCAAAGTAGAATTAGAATATGGATATATAAATAAGAGATATTTTCATTGTAATCATCATGGAGATCAATCATATGTAATTATCTTTACCCACAAAGTGGCTTATGGGACTTTGCCCTCTCTAAGTGGCACTCTCATCTTGGGAGATCTTATGGATTTATTCCTTCTTTAAGGAGTATTATTGGTGTTGTCCTACCTTAAGGGTATTATCTATATTTGTCTCATTGTGTGGATTATTATTGTGGATGAATTATTTGATATTTATGCATATTGGTGAATGATTTTTATTTATGAGAATATAGTTTCACAAAAACACCTCTCTAAGGCCTCTCTTTTGAGTCATCTTAGACCTTTGCTTAAAACTCCTAACCTTTTGGCTATTTCTCTCTTCATCCTCTTGAAATTTCTCCTTGTTATCGATCTTTCTCTATTTTCTATGTCCATTCATTTTTCTCTCTCTATTTTTGGTCTTCCTCTATTTCTTACATCTATTCATTTTTCTCTCCTTGACCATTTTCATTCTCTTCTCATCTTCCCTATTGTATTGCCTTCCTTTCCTTATGATAGTTGTAGGAAATGGTTTTTCTTTGTTCCTCACATCTACCATTATGTTTATTCCCTTTCTTGTTGATGGTTATAGAATAGTTCATGTTTTGTTGGATGCTCCTACATCATACTCGTTGGGTAAGATAAAATGTTCCATGAGATCCAACTCATGAACATGAATTGTTCTTTCAAGATATTACCACTCTAGCTTGGTTGTCATCATAAGACTATCTTTGTTACCTTGTCCTTGCATTCCTCTAAGAAATAGACCTCCTCTTATAGAATGCACTCAATATTCATTTTATTTTGTCCCATTATGTCATATCCATCCATCCAAGTTCAACATGCACTTTGTTGGCTACTTTCTCTTGATATCAACATCTTCTTTTGAAGTGATTATATCCTCCACATATCTCACAAGGATGTAAGTTCCAAAATCTAGTTGCAATGTGTCTAAATATTTCACAATAACTATAAAAACTCATCCTCGAGCCTTCATCCTCTAGAATCTCTCTTTTCACAAATTTAGTCTTACCATTTCCTAATTGACCTGTATATCCAAGGCCCTCATTCTTTGGCTTTATCTTTGGTATTCATCCTCTAGAATCTCTCTTTTCACAAATTTAGTCTTACCATTTCCTAATTGACCTGTATATCCAAGGCCCTCATTCTTTGGCTTTATCTTTGGTATTATAGGTATTTTCACACCTTACTCATATCTTCCCAATCCCTTATCATCATATCCCACTTTTCTCATTATCTTGGAGCCAATACCCTTGGTGTGCCTTTCAAAGCTTCAAATCTCTTCATCGTCACTTAATTCTTCAACAATATGGCCTTCATTGTAGTTATCAATGACCTAATGAGTTTCACCCTCCTTTGTTGTCTCTTTGTTCTTATTTTTATTTTTAATCTTTCTCTTTATTTACAACAGGAATCATTGCATTGTTGTCTTCATCATCACTACTACTAGTGACTTGGACCAACTACTTATTCCCTATGCTTATTCTTTTGCTTGTTTTTACCTTTTTGTCCTCATTCTCCATTGGTTTTATACAATAAGTTGGCTTATAATGTAAGCTCGATTCAAGACTAAAATATATTTGATGACCAATGCTCCTCATGGTTGTTAACCCATATTTTGAAAAAAAATGTGTATTCTTCCAATAGACCCTTCACTTCATGTTGGATTTCATCGAACTTGTCCACTATCCCTTCTTTTGTGGGTTTAGCACTAAAATAAAAATATGCTTCCTTCTTCTTCATTTCCTTTAAGGATTATTTTTCTATACCCAAGCATGTTGTAAGATTATTGTTCACCTTTTGTCCTTTGTCCTTCAATGGACTTAATATGTACCTATTCCCATCCTTCTCAATAGTATAAGTGTTCACCCTACCATCATGCACTTCCCTTTTATAAAATTACCATGGTCTATCCAACAAGACATGACAAGAATCCATAGGCATAACATCACATAGTATCTTCTCTGTGTAAAACCAACTTGAAAGTCTATCAAACATTGTTTAGTTAACAAAATTTGACACCCCTTTCACAATTGTGAGACTCTATATAGGTTTGGATGTTTAATCCTTTTCAACCCAATATTTTCTACCATATTTGTAGACACTAAATTGTTTGTACTCCCATTTTCCACATTCACCTCGTAACATTTCCCTCTAGATTTACACATCATACTAAACAGGTTCCGTATTTGCTTGTGTTCATGCATCTCCTTTGTTTATTTGAACAATACTATCTCCATCAATAAGGATTCTCCTTGTTTTTATTCCTCCATGTGCTTTAGTGAAGCAATATTCTCTTCATTTCCTTGTATAATTTGATTATGGTATTCCTTTCCTCACCTACTAATCTATTGTGCCTAAGGACACTCATATGCTCTATGCCCTTCTGCAAAGCATCTATAACATTTACTTGGAAAACCACGTCCTCTACCTCTACCAAATCCACCTTGTCCTCTTGATAATTCACCCTTTTCTTGGGTTCTTTGGATGAAATCACTTTGAGAAATACTAACTTCTCATTCTTGCATATTTTGCTCTCTACCACTATTTGATTGTTCTCTTCATCTAGAGAATTGTTCTCTTCCTTTGGAATTGTTTTATTGCTTTTGGGCCAACTTCTCTTCTGCCTTGAGTGCATATTGATATGTCTCCTCAACTGTTATAATTTAAAGTATACCAATTTGTATTGTACATACAACCTTAGTCTATTTATATATTTATTTCCTTTGTCCATTTGCTTTTCTCTCCCTATGTCCAATCTTCCTCTATTTCTTGCATTGGTTTATTTTTCTCTCCCTAGTCATTTTCTTTCTCTTGGTGTTTACCCTATTGTATCACTTCCCTTTCATTTCGATGGTTGTAGGAAAATGGACAATATTTTCTCTCCATATCTATGGTTGTGTATATTCCCTTTCTTGTCGATAATTACAAAATAGTTTGAGTTTCATTGGATGTTCCTACATCAGTTGGCTACTTTGACAACTATTTTACTCTTTGAATCATATTGTTATTTGTATTTACTATTGTAATGTATGAATATGCTATGCATGGTATCAACTCACCTTTTTATCTTCAAATGAATGATATTTATGGCTCTACCCATTTATTTTCTATTAATCCTTTTTATGCATTATATTATAGATCTCTTTGAGGTTTGGTGCATTGAAGTTACTTGTTCTTTTGAGTATGTTGTTTGGGTTAAGCAATTTTTTTTTGATAGATGGATGGATTAAAAGCGGGTTTTAAAAGGCCCCCAAAACCTTATTACAAAGAGATTACAAAAACCATCGGGTTCATAGACCAAAGGAAAATGTCAAGGCAAGCCACAAAGGTGGTCCCAAACCTGAACAAGCAAAATCTAAAAAATAGGAAGAAGGTCTCGATGGGATAATCCTAAAATTCAAAATTTTAAAATTAAACTCAGATTCCCGCCTGAAAACTGAATTGGCAAAACCATGAGAGCAAAAAACCCAGCGATGGCCAAAGCAGAAAATTTAAAATTTAAATTTAAACTTACAATCCCGTTGGGGCCATCCCTATTAGGGTAAAATGTAGTTTAGTACATTTACTACTAGATTATTACATTTAATTTTTACCTCGAAGATATTCATTGTTTGGAATATCTTGTGGTAACTAGGTAGTTGTAGTCAACTTGACTACATTAACTTCCTAGTTGGTTAGTAGGTTAGCGCTTACTTCTCCAAGCGCGTTATTTTGTTAGCGTGAAGTTAAAGAAGATATTTGATTAATATCTATCCTAACTATTTTGTATTATATAAACCTACCTATGAATAATATATTCCTAATGTTCACTCTAATCTACTCACATTGGTATCAGCGGGTAAGACGAGCAAGGCGGATTATTTTTTGTTTCATAACACGAGCAAGGTGGAATTGATATGGAACAATGATCGCAAGCACAAGGGAAGAAATTGACAAGCCAAAAACTAATTTCCATTGATAAACAAGGGCCTATAAATAGGTATTACATCCATGTTACGGATAAGGTCGCATTGAATGACAACTATGCACCTTAATCCCAACAATTAAAAACTAATAACAACCATCATTTATTAAAACACACCTAATCATACACCTAATGCTTATCATTCCTCCCCATCGTATAAGCATTGGCCTCCAATGCTTCCAAAAAATAAGAAATATGGTGTGGCTCCCAGAGGCTGTGGAGATGCTCCAAAATGAAATGCCATGTAGATGCAACGTGGATTGCCAATATAAGTGGGTATAAATGGCAGTGTCCGATAGACCACCAAATGCTGAAAGTTTTGCAATGTGAAGAAAGTAGGATTTGGAATGGTAGGAACCAAAAGAACATCTGGAGGAGGAGTGACAACTGGAGTAGGAGCAGGAGCAATACAAAGAGATGTTGGTGCAACAACAGGAGGAGGTGCGGAAGCCACAAAAACAACTATTGGAACAGGAACAGGAACTGTTGGAGGTACAACCAAAATTACAGGTGCAACAAAAAAAAGGAGCCCGATGTAGGTGTTGTGAAGTGGAAAAAAGAACCTGTGGCTGAACGTCCAACTGTTATGGTGTGCTGAAAATCAAAGCAATGGGTCATGTCATCTGTAGAGTAGTGCAAGCCTTATGTGCAGTGGGTGGAACACTACAAACAAGAAAGGATTTTTTCTCATGCTACAAAGTGTATGTACTATGACAGGCATCATAAGTAGTATGCTTATCATACTGATGTGGCTTGCCTAACAATAACCCACAAAAATCCATGGGTTTCACATCATAAGTAACCCTATCTATGAAGTTAGGACCAAAATCAAATGCAACTAAGCACATGTGTGTGATCTCTGAAGTATTGTTATCATCCTTCCACCCAAGAGTATATGGAAATGGAAGAGGTGTGGTGGGCAACTTAAGCCTATCAGCAAAGGACTGTACAATCAAATTTTTTTGTGAGCCATTGTCAATGATACGGTCTACAAAAAAATTATACAGCAAATGGGCACGGGTTACAAATAAACGATCACGACCTCGGGTGAGAACATGATGTGTCAATGTGATATCATTCGACTTTCCCCTCAAATCCTCATATATTACTGCCTCACCAGTAGTCTTGATGGGGTTATCAAATGTTCCCTCATCAGACTGTATAATGAGATTCTTCTTATTAGGAATTCTGCAACTTGGGACATGCATATTTGTCATGCCCAAATCACTTACAATATCGACAGAATTATCGAGAAGTAGAAGAAGAATGAAATATTTGCTTGGAAGTAGAGGAATTATGAGAGTCAGGATTATGAGAAGAAGGGGAGAGATAAGAAGAAGAAGAGGGTCATGGTTCTTGGTACTGTTGATGAAATTCGTTTATGGATCCACTAGACGAGTAACGAGGACCGTGGCACTAAGTAATGAACTTCTCCTTTACCATCTGAGCATGGTTGAATGCCTCATCAAGAGTGGCACATGGAGTGTATTTCAACTCATGGTAAAAGTGTGCATGATGCCCACTTGCAAACTTAAGAATCAGATCATCTGTAGGATCAATAACGCATAGCAAAACACGCAAACGATTAAATTGAAACACATAATCCTAAGCAGATTGATTTTATCCCTGTTGAATACGGAGCCAATGAACCTTTAAGTTAGCATCATAATGATAGGGATAAAATGTTGCTTTTAAAACTATGACCAAGCCGTCCCATGTGTGAATGGGGTTCTTAGTGCGATGACATTTAGTGATCAAGACCTTAGCCATACCAGAAAGCTTCAACCAAGCAAATAGAACTTTGTCTTCCTCTGTAGTTTGATTATAGTTAAACCAAGTTTCCATATCGAGGGTCCAGGTATTTAGAACATTAGGATCTCGAGAACCTTCATATATGAAAACCTCACATTTAGCACTGGAAGCAGAAGGTGCAAATATTTTGATGTTGAGATCCGTAAGTTTGTCTACCAAAAAATTAACTTGGTCTTGGACTACAACCAAAGTGGCAGACTAATTGGCAGTAATGTCCGCCAAGGCAGCAAAAGTTTAGGCAAAAAATTAGGAAAATTTGGCCATTTTTTTAGCTAAGGTCACGTGGTTGGCCATATTGCAGGTGCGGGCCAGAGAGAAAGCCGAAAATTAAGGAAAGGGCAGTCAAGATGTGAAAAGTCAAGCCCAAGAAAGAAGGGATTATTCGGGATAAAATTTGGAAGACAAGAGAGATCTAAATGAAAAAAGTGCTACGGCAAAAACGTAGAGCTCGAAACGAGCTTTCCAAGGAGTATATGCACGACCATATTCGGATAAAGAATGACCCTGTAAGAGCAAATAGAGCAAGGTCTCCCTGAATGGCAAAAAGTGTGTATTTTGAGTCCAACTGATGAAAGCCAATAGTAATGATCTGGCGTTAAATGGTAATGTACAGCAAATTAAATGACAATGTTAGCGATTATGATAACAACATTAAGGAAATGTGACCATATTAATTGGTGTAGAATAAATGTTCAACGACTAATGTCAATGACATCAAATTACCAATGGTTACAATGGGCCAACGGTTAGAGCAGAAGGGAAAACAGGTTGGAGAAACGTGTCAGGTTTAGATAGGACACGGTGGGCAACAGGATGAATGGTAGTGAAGGTCATGGGATGGGAGTCGGTGACACACAGGACAGATGTGGGACACGTTACGATGACGTGGGGAAGGTGCCAGATAGGAGTTAGACAGGGAAGACGTCAGCCAAGATGTGGGGAGGGGTTTGATGGTGACACGAGTGGGACAGCGAAATAGATGCATCAATGGGGCGTCGACAAGGTGAATGACTTGGTGTGTGTGGATATAATAGCAAGTATATCCAACCAATATGGCTATCGAATTATGGAGGTTGGGTGCTTGATAAACAAGGAAAAGGGAAATGCACAGATAATGTGAGATGGATGTAAAAACACAATCAGACCTAAATGACCATCGATAAATCATACAATGCCAAGAAATGGGAAAACTCACCAAAAAAATTAAAACCTTAGAAAAATGGGTTAATTTTTCATGCTGAGACAGGTAGGAAGTCATCAAAAAATGAGACGGAGGGCTGGAACCTGTCGTGCATCACCTGAAATGCATAAAATGTGTTGATAAATAGAACGATGCGGCTGGGAGGAAATGGGAAATCAGTACAACATTAGAGAATGATGAAGAATATTTATTGTCAGTTTGTGTTTGCAGCATCGAAAAAGGGACGGAGAGGTCGTCGAAACTTGTAGAAGATTGGCGGATTAACGTCGTGAAACTGCTTGTCGTGTTGAAATGCCATAAAGGGGCGAGATCGTACATGGTTTATGTGAAGAGTGGTGACATCAAGTGAAGCGCGATGATAGCAGATTAAAATAAAGTGATCGCAAGATGATACTGGAGCAGCGAGGCAATCGACTCGATGTTAGTGTGAGTGCAGCAAGCAATGCAGGTCAAGCCATGGGAACCAAAAAATGCATGGATGAGATCTGCACTAGGAAAAGTCCTTCGATGCTGGGAAAACGTATAGAGTGAGATCACCTGAGGAGGGAGGTTGCTGGCAGCAGAGAAATTGATGACAATCATAGTGCCAGTATTTGGTGGAATGATAGGGATTAGGTGTGTTAGGTGTGTTTTAATAAATTGTAGTTGTTTATTTTTAATTGTTGGGATTAAGGTGCATAGTTGTCATTCAATGTGACCTTATCTATAACATGGATGTAATGCCTATTTATAGGCCTTTTTTTATCAATGGAAATCAATTTTTGGTTTGTCAATTTCTTCCCTTGTGCTTGTGATTGTTGTTCCATATCATTTGGTATCAGAGTTGGTTGCAAAATTAAGGCAAGTATCCTCTTTCTCTAGGTCGATATCATTTTAGACGAGAAACAAGAATGCCTTCGTAGTCAGATCCGTGGAATAGATCTCTTTTCAAGCACCGTGTTTTGCCGAACCTACATACTAACTTAATTTGTCCACAGTTTCATCCCGCCTAGGCCATGCAATTTTTGGCAAGTCTAAAATCTTCATTAATTTTATTTTGGAGCTGCTCAATTACGACGTGCTTTTTGGGCATTGATCCATGTTTTTTGATCTAAAATTTAATTTATGGTGTTTGGGTAGCTCATCATTTGGCCATATATGCCTTTTCTAGCGTTGCTACAACAGACATTTTGTTGTTAAAAGTTGCTGACAACTTTCTTGCAATTGTTGCTGACGATTTTCTAACAGAAAATAAAATTATCGACAATTTTCTGCAAACATTGTTGATGATTTTCTACCAGCAAAATTGGTTGTAAAATATCCTCAGCATTTGTTGTTAATAATGGTTTTTGACAATTTTTTAGGAGACAAAATCATCACCGCCTTGGTTTATTTTCTGTTGTAGGCGCAGTCTTTGTCGATTCTGCACACACCTAACACACCTAATCCCTATCATGAATTTATTTTTTGTTTTGTAACATGAGCAAGGCAGAATTTATTTTTCGTTTCATCATTACAAGCAAGGTGGATTATTTTTTTTTTTTTTTTTTGTATAGCAAGGCATAATTTTTTTTGTCTGACCACCTAAGTCCAGTGAATCTTCGATTTCGCTGATGGGCGAACTCCTTTAGTGGATTGTTGCACAAAATTTCATGCTACCAACTCCCTATGGTGTGCACAAAATTCCATAGAGTGAACCCCCTAGATACCTGCATGAGAATCTGATAGTGTTCCGGTGTGGGCTCTGACACGTGCACTGACGACCTCTAATGGCATGGAACACCATGAGCTAACATCTCTGATGTACCGATATGAATTCCAAGATCTCCACACGCTCCTCAGTGTTGATTTGGTGGACGTGAATTCTTACCTCTGCATGATTCTCGAGGAACACAGACATGCACTGGTATGAAACTAAATAGTGCGGAAGGAGGAATCATTTTTATATTGAATCACTTTTTGATTATAAGGTAGAAAAACCCACAATAGACTTAATTAATATATTTGTTCGATTATGCCTTATTATCATATTTGGATTGCATTTAAATACCTAGTCTAATAGTTGTAAGAGTGAAGGTTTGTGACCCTAGAATATAATTAATAAATAATATAAGTATTAGGACATGTTAGGAGGGTCCTAACATGCCACCCCCCTTAAAGGAGCTTTGTCCTCAAAGCTGGAAATTTGGAAATTGCTACTAGATATCTTGAAAATTTTCCCACATTGTGTCTTCTAAAGGTAGACCTTTCCAATGGATTAAAAATTTTGTGATATCGCGAGTACAAATGTGACAAGAGCGACGATCCAAGATAGCTTCTAGCTCGACTAGAAGTACTCCATCATCGAAGAATTCAGGGAGAGTGGTTTGTGTCATGATATGGGCTCCAACTGTGAGCTTAAGGCAAGATACATGAAATACGGGGTGAAGTTTGGAAGAGGGAGGAAGCTCTAGTTTGTAAGAAACGGTCCCAATACGTTGGAGAACTTTATACGGCCCATAAAATTTGGGTGCTAACTTCTGAGAACCTTTTTGTTTAAGAGAGGATTGACGGTAAGGTTGGAGACGTAAGAAAACCATATCACCCTCGTGGAAACTACATTCGCTTCTATGTTGATCGACTTGCTGCTTCATGCGATGTTGGGCTATGTGTAGGTTCTCTTTTAGGATCCGTAGTATGTCATCTCTATTAGCAAGTTATGTTTCCACCGCATGGACTTTTGTAGTCCCTGGAATATAGGAAGTGAGGGATGGTGGTGTTTGACCATATAGTGCTTCATAAGGAGTCATTTTGATGGACGTATGGTATGAAGTGTTATACCACCATTCCGCTAGTGAAAGCCACTTTACCCAAAGGAGTGGTTGAGTAGAAATAAAACATCGAAGGTATGTTTCTAAGCATTTATTTACAACTTCTGTTTGGCCATCGGTTTGAGGATGGTAAGCGGAGCTCATACGAAGTTGAGTACCTTGTAATTTGAACAATTCCTTCCAAAAGGTGCTAGTGAAAGTTGGGTCGCAGTCACTAACAATTGTGGAGGGCATACCATGTAATTTAAAGATGTTATCTAGGAAGAGGTGGGATATAGTGCTAGCGGTATAAGTATGAGCCACAGAACAAAAATGGGCATATTTAGATAAATGATCAACGACTACGAAAATGGTTGTTTTTCCTCCTGATTTTGGTAATCCTTCAATAAAGTCCATAGAAATATCTGTCCATGTTTTGGTGGGTATAGGAATAGGTTGAATTAATCATGGAATAGCGAGGGTCTCCCCATTTTGTCTTTGGTAAACTTCACATTATTTTACAAAGTTTTTGATGTAATTTTTCATTCCTACCCAATAGAAGGAGGTAGTGGCTCTTTTATAGGTTTTTAAGAACCCTGAGTGGCCTGCAGTGGGTGAGGTATGTAACTCTTGAAGAAGTTTTTCACGATAAGTTGAATTGGGGGTGAGGACCATCCTCCATTTGTATCTTAATATATTGTCCTTCCAAGTGTATGGAGGTTTGCTACTAGGATTATGTTGAAGTTGTTGAATTAAGGCGTGGATAGTAGGATCATTTATCCATTCTTCATGCACCTCATCTACCCATTTAGGAATAAGGGAGGAAAGAGCATGGACTTGAGGCATATATTCAAATTTTCTAGAAAGTGCATCGGCTGCCATGTTGTCCTTTCCCTTTTTATATGTAATTTCATAATCATAGCCAAGAAGTTTAGTAACCCATTTTTGTTGTTCCAGGGTATTAGTCCTTTATTCCAAAAAATACTTCAAGCTATGATGGTCAATGTGTATAATGAAATGTTGGCCAATAAGGTAAGGCCTCCAATGTTGAATAGCATGGACAATCACCAAAATCTCTTTTTCATACGTAGAGCAAGCTAAATTCTTAGGAGAAAATGCTTTGCTTATAAAAGCTAGAGGCCTTTCATCCTGCATGAGTATGACTCTCATTCCTATTCCTAAAGCATCACTTTCAATGACGAACGATTTAGAAAAGTTGGGCATGGCTAGAACAGGGGTGGTACACATTGCAGTTTTCAAGGTGATAAAGGCCTCATCCACTTTAGACGACCATTTGAAAGCATTTTTCTTAAGTAATGATGTTAGAGGAGCAGCGATTTTACCATAATTTTGGATAAATTTTCTATAATATCCCGTTAGTCCAAGAAACCCACGTAGAGCTTTTAAGGTTTTTGGAATAGGCCAATTTTTCACCTCCTCGATTTTGGAAGGATCTACCATAACTCCTTCCTTTGAGACAATATGCCCTAAGTATTCAATTTCTTGTTTTCCAAAGGAACACTTTGATCTTTTTGCATAAAGTTGATTTTCCTTCAAGATTTGGAACGCTTGTCTAACATGGTCCAAATGTTCTTCCCATGTTTTACTATAAATCAAAATGTCATCAAAGAAAAATAATATAAATTTACGAAGAAAAGGGTGAAATACCTTATTCATTAGACTTTGAAAGGTAGAAGGAGCGTTGGTCAGGCCAAATGGCATCACCAAGAATTCGTAGTGCCCTTCGTGAGTGCGAAAGGCCATCTTAGGAATATCCTTTTCATTGACTCGTATTTGGTGGTAGCCTGACCGTAAGTCTAACTTGGAAAAATAAGCTACCCCGTGGAGTTCATCTAATAGCTCGTCTATGACCGGAATAGGAAATTTATCTTTGATGGTCATTTTATTAAGCGCTCGAAAATCGACACATAAACGCCACGAGCCATCCTTTTTTCTAACTAAAATAATTGGAGAGAGTAAGGGCTTTTGCTAGGTCTAATGACTCCTGCCTTAAGAAGCTCTTGTACTAATTTCTCTATTTTGGTCTTTTGGAGGTATGGATAACGATAAGGTCTAATATTAGGTGGTTGATGCCCTGGAAATAGTGGAATAGTGTGATCGTGACTTCGTTGTGGAGGTAGTCCTTTTGGTTCATTGAATACCGCCTTATGGTGGTCTAAAATATTTTGTAACTCTTGTGTCTCGTCTTCTTTGTGACTAGGTTGAATTGAAAATAATTGGATGACCATTCCTTTGTTTCATTTTTGGATAATTTTCTCCATTCTATGCGAGCTGACGATTTGGGAAGGTCCTAATTTCAAGCCTTGGATAATATAGGTTTGGTTCTTTGTTGTGAATTTCATCCATAGTTCATAAAATTCCCATTGGACTACGCCCAAGGTTCGTAACCATTGTACGCCTAGTACAATGTCGCACCCACCTAGGGGTAGGACGTACATGTTGCCTTTCATGTTATAAACCCCCATAGTTAGTTTTATATTTTTGCTTTTTCCTTTGCATGTAATTTTTTGTCGTTTCCAATCATCACTTCGAAGTTATTGCAAGGGTATATAAAATAATTTGCTTGTTTAGCCACCTTTGGATCGATAAAATTGTGCGTGCTACCAGAATCTAAGAGCATGGTAAGGTTTTGTTTCTTAAAATACCCTTTTACTCGCATTGTTTGAGGGGCAGAAAATTTGGCAAGGGCGTTGAAGGAAACCTTTGGTGCATTTTCTTCGTCACTTTCAAGTGTGTTGGATAATACCTCTACTTCGAGTTCAGGTTCCTCGTTAGTAGAATTCCCTTCCTTTTTGGCATCTAGAATATATAATTTCCATGAGGCACATTTATGATTTCTGTCAAATTTCTCATCGCAATGGTAGCAAAGACCCTTAGCTTGTCTTTCCTTCATTTCCTCGAAATTCAAACGCTTAATTGGTAGAGCAGGGTTAATTTTTGGGGCTGTGTAGAAGTTTTGGGTTCGTCCATTTTGCATTGGTTTGGGGTTGGTATAAGTGTTTGATGGTTTCCCCTAAGTTGGTTTTGTGAACCGATTCCATGCCTTGATTTTGTCCTCCGCTAATTTTTCCAAGCCGATGGTCTCTAACATGTTTGTAGGGTTATACATTTGCACCTCTATTTGAATTTCTTCTTTTAATCCACTAAAAAAACATTCTTGAAAGAAGGCAGCATCTAATTCGGATGTTTGATTAGCTAGCCTTTCAAATTCTACTTGGTATTCGCTTACCAAAGTGGTTTGGCATAATTTAGTGAGGGCCCCTGTAAAGCTTTGAAACTTGCTAGGGCCGAATCGCACTAATAGATTCTGTGTAAATTTTGACCACGTCGGAGTGCCATTATTTTTCTCGAACCATTGGTACCATTGGATGGCATCGTTTTCCAAGTGGAAGGAGGCGATATGCACTTTTTGCATTTTTGGAATTTGATTTAGTGAGAAATATTGCTCTGCTTGGTAGATCCAGTTTGTAGGGTCTCCTCCTTCAAATTTTGGGAAGTCTAATTTGGTCGTTCGTGGTAGAATGGAAGTTTGTGGACCTCCTAACATTGCTCGATTTGATGACCCATTGGTTGAATTTGCATGTGTTGTTGCTTGATTTTGACTGATGGCATCAAGTTTAACATCCATTGCAAATATTTTCTCGAAGAGTTCTCTTGTGTTACGGGTATTCTCCTCTCTTTCCTATTGAACTTCTTCGACGAGCCTTTCGTGTTTCTCATGAATGGAATCCAGTTATCGTCGTCCTTCAGCCATTGCGGTTGGTGTAGGTAACGATCAATATGACTTGGTACAGGTGAGCAAAAAAAAAAATTATTTTTTTCCTTTGCATTTCGAACGTCGAAAACCTTGATGCTATGTTGAAGATTTTAGCTTTTTCAAAACAGTCGTCGGTCACCACGTGAAAGGTCGAGCAATTTGGTTGTAAGACAACTTAATTCGTACCTTAGTAGAAGGTTTAATTTTCTACGAGGATTATGACACGGATCCGTGAAGCATGAATGTTGTTTGCGTCCTCGTGAATGTGGACTGGCTGAAATGTGTGGTGGGAAAAAAATTTAATGGTGAATTTGCTCCTTGATCTAGCTCTGATCCATATGGTATGAAACTAAATAGTGCGAAAGGAGGAATCGTTTTTATATTGAATCGCTCTTTGATTGTAATGTAGAAAAACCCACAATAGACTTAATTAATATATTTGTTCGATGATGCCTTATTATCATATTTGGATTGCATTTAAATACCTAGTCTAATAGTTGTAAGAGTGAAGGGTTGTGACCCTAAAATATAATTAATAAATAATATAAGTATTAGGACATGTAAGGAGGGTCCTAACATGCACCACCTAAAATCTGTGTATCGTGATATTTTTTTACCATCGAAGGGAGCATGGATTTTCACTGATCAGTAGAATCTAACCTGTTAGACGATCTCGAAACTCCTCGGTATGCAATTCAAGGTTGACAAGGATCTCAACAGCAGCACGTGGATCCTTGGATCAACGTGCATTACGAGACCCCTGCTAATGTGACGATCCATTGGAAGCTGATTTGGTGAGCAAAAATCTTGAGACACGCAGTATTGATTGATGAGTTGTAGGACACATGGCGAGAGGTGTACTATTGATGTGGCAAGTGTGACCTAAAAGGTTGCTCACAAACATGTGGCTACTGGTGAACACATGGTATCTATTGGTGCGATGACCTGGAGTGTTGACCTAGCAGACCTGTGACATCAAAATAGACCCACTGACATGGCATCAACCATCTTACGTGGTGAACCATATGACATGGCGGACCAATTGACATGGCTAGTTCTCATTCGTGATGATGTGGCTTGTTCTCATTCATCAATGTGCACAACAAAAGGGGACGTTTAGATTTCTCGAAGATAATCAAACAAAAACTAGTGTGTTCTTGTTTTTAAGGTGCTAAAAAACATCCGCATAGCAGATGTGGGATTAACAGTAGCAAGGGGACAAAACGGAATTCATTTCACTTTGTTCTCATCCAACCTCATACTTGTACTGGTCAGGCGCCTGCTGCCAGGGCACTACAGCCCACCAGATTGCGGGTCAAATCTCGCCCCACCATATTACCAATTTTTTGGTAAAAAGAAACGCGGTGAGTGCCTAATTTTTTTTTTATTATTTAAATTGAAATATATGTTTTAAATAATTTAAATTTAATATATGTTTTAAATCATTTTTTTTAATTAAATTGATTTATTAACAAATGTTTTATTTTTATTATTAATTAAAATGTTTGATTAATTTTTTTTTTAATTGCAAATTAAAGAGATAAAGAAGACCTATTTATTTTGCAAAAACCAATTGGAATAGTGCTTTTTGTTTTTTTCTCAAATTTTTGGGATATAACACAAAGAATAACACATTTTTTTGGCAACTTAGGATTCTTTACAACTTCCTCAAAATTGTGTTTTTTTGCTTTCTCAAAATTTTTGAGATATAATACAAATAATTAGCACATTTTTTTGCAAATCTGGGAGTTCTTTAAAACTTTCTCAAATTTTTTGAGAGTAAAAGTTTTTTCTCATGAAGAATAGACCTTGGGTCCACTAATACCAAGTCGTGTGTCGACTGGTTCTAGAAAGCCTTTCAAAAGCTTGTCATGTGTCGACTTGGCTTGAAAGGAGTGCTACCTTGTTAAATTTGTAGAGCAAAGGGGGGACAAGAAATTGTAATTTTTTTTTGCAAATTTGTAACACAAGGATGGGGGCACTTGAATATCAAAATTTTTTGAAAAAATCAAAAGCAAATTGTGCATTTTGTTTTCTCAAAATTTTGGGATGTAACACAAAATATTGCACATTCGTTTTTGCAAATTGGAGAAGGATCTCATCACATTGAAGATCTAAATTTTCACAACCTTGTTTATTTTGTAAACAAAAGGGGGGACAAAACAATATTTGGATTCTTCTTTTTCAAAATTGTAACACAAGGGGAAATTGTGAAAATCAAAGGGTTGAAACATTGAAACTTGTTTATTTTGCAACACAAAAAGGAAAGGCAATTGTTTTTGCCACATTCTTTGCAAAATTATAAGACAAGGGAGAAATTGAATATCAAAATTTTTGCACAACACAAATCAAAATTTTGTTGCAAAAATTACTGTAATAAGGTGCATTTTTTATAGCATTCGACATATTTTGTTAAATTGGCATTATTAAATTAGGTGCATTTTTTGTAGAATCTGACACCTAAGTGTTAAACATTTGTGGGCACTTTTATGGATTATTGCATTCAAATTCCTATTTTTGCAATTACATCTTAAGTTAAAAATCAAGCAAGCTTAAGACCCCAAATTTTACACCCATTTGTGCAATTTATTGCATAGGTAAAGCCAATTTTTTGATAATTCACTCCATATGCAACCCTAATTCACTCTTCTTGTTTGGCTTAAACTCCTCAAACTAATCATCCTTTTTTCAAAAGGATTTTTAGGCAGGTGCCATTAAATATCAATTAGAGTGAATTATCTTTCATTACTTATTGTTTGGCTTAAAATTCCTCAAACTAATTATCCTTCTTTAGGAGGGTTTTTAGGCAGGTGCCATTAAATATCAATTAGAGTGAAAGAGAGACCATTTTGGTGCAATAGGAAACCTTTATAATGGCTACTATAAACAAGTATCTCAATGATATCCAGTTGCTTAAAGGTTCTAATTATTCAGCATGGAAAACCAAATTGAAAGCCATTTTTACTATAGAGGAATTGTGGGATATAGTGACAGACACTGTAAAAAGACCCACTAGACCAGGAGTAGATCAGAAGGCATGCGATAAAAGGGACAACAAACTGCTCATACTGATTTTGCTAGCTACTACTGATGAAATTAACCTCACATTTGTGATGCTCAAAATAGAAAAGAAGCATGGGATGTTTTATCTACCTTTTTTGAAGGGAAAAATGAAGCCATAATTCTTAACCTTCAATCACAAATTCATACTCTCCATATGAATTCAGGTGAAACAGTAGAGTTAATCCTCTGAAGATTGGCAGAAATAAAATCAAGACTGGATACTTTGGGAGAAAATTTTGAAGATAAGATCTTGACTTCGATAATTTTAAGGGCTCTTCTAGACTCCTACAAGATGTTAATAACATCTCTTCAAGTGTATCAAAGACATGTGACCTTTGTAGAGTTAGTAAATTTGCTTCAAACTGAATACGCAAATCAACTACAAAAAGATGAAGTGCACTATATACACATAAACAGGGTCAACAGAAGAAGAGAGGGTCATCTTCCAAATATAAGGGCAAGCAAGCTCAATCAGACAAAAAGTTTTGAACTTGTAAAAAGGACAACCATGACACCAATCGGTGTTGGTTTAAAAATAAGCAAGATAAAAAAGGTAAAGGTACACCACCAAGGTAAAATAGACAACAAAGAGACCATGTTGCTAGTGAGGTTTCTTATTATGATTCAGAAAGAGCACACAAGGTGCTCATGACCCATACAACTTTGTAAGGGAAAAAAATTGTAAACCTAGGCAACACCATTGCAAACCTCTTTTTAGGCTTCATAAATAGCAAATGTTTTTGTTTGAAGTACTTGCAATAAAGGGGGGATTGTACCTCTTTTTAGGCTTCATAAATAACAAATGTTTTTTTTTGAATTACTTGCAATAAAGGGGGGATTGTACCTCTTTTTAGGCTTCATAAATAGCAAAAAAAAATTGTTTGAAGTACTTGTAATAAAGGGGGAATTTGTTTGGTGAAATTTTTAAAATTTTCCTAGGAGGAATTTTTTGTAAAAGCCTTAAAGTTGCATTTTTTTTACAAAAATTCCATTACAACATGTTTTGCAAAAAGGGGTAAACTTATAAGGGTGCATTTTCGACAATGACCAACACCTTAGCTACCTTATCAAAACTTTTGCAAAATCATATTGTAATAGAGTGAACCTCGTATGTAGTGATCTACTCTAGTACACCTAGCGGTTGTAGCAATTGGTTACCTATGCAAATTGGTAGGATGATAAGATTACAATAAAGTCATTCGTTGTTGTTAAAGCAAAGTGAGGGATAACCCACTTTTCTTAAGTACTCTGGAAGTACTTATTTTTCTTAGACCCAGAGGTGGACCTAAGCAAGAGCAGCTAGAGCCACAACCTATGGTAGACATGATGGACAAGACCAAGAGCCAAAAAACCAGCATCTTTCATTTTCTCTCCTTCACATTAAGGGGGGATGTTAAAGTAATTATCCCATTACTTGGATAATATCTAGATTCCATCACTTGGATAATATCTAGATTCCTATCTTGGGTAATTACCATTTTTTGTTAAGGTAGAATATAAGTTACTACATTCCCACCGACAAATAGGTTGCAGATATATTCACTAAGGCACTTGCATGTGTCAAATTTGAGTTATTTTGCAACACTCTTTGTATATCAAAGTAATGTAATAAATGGGGGATGTTAGGGTAAAATGTAGTTTAGTACATTTACTACTAGATTATTACATTTACTTTTTACCTCAAAGATATTCACTGTTTGGAATATCTTGTGGTAACTAGGTAGTTGTAGTCAACTTGACTACGTTAACTTCCTAGTTGGTTAGTAGGTTAGTGCTTACTTCTCCAAGCGCGTTATTTTTCTAATGTGAAGTTAGAGAATATATTTGATTAATATCTATCCTAACTATATTGTATTATATAAACCTACCTATAAATAATATATTCCTAATGTTCCCTCTATTCTACTCATAATCCTGCTAGGCCATCCCGATGAGGCCAACCCACCCAGAAGGGTCTAAGAAACCAAAAACCAGTAAAATGAGCAATGGGAAAACCATAAAAGAACAACTAATCTAAGAAAACCTAGTAAAAATAGCAGGAACAAATAAATCCATCGGGTATTAACCATCAAATAGTAGTTGTGTCAAAGGAGGATTCTGTCCAGGAAGGGACAAGACCATCACAAGTTGACCCAGCAAGAGAATCTCGTTCGGATGCACACAAAAACAAGAATGGTCTAGAAAATAAATCCTATTCAAAAAGACATGGAAAACCCGAATACCCATCCCACGAACGACTAAAATGAAAACAAGGTCTGGAAAGTGGATCAACAGATAATAGAGATCTCAACAAGCCATAAGATCTCTATGCAAAGGGTCCAAATACCCCAACCACAAGGATGACCCATTATTAGAGAAAAAATGAACACAAGGATTATCAATCGTGGTCCAACAACTGCAGTAAACGATGAAGCACAAGGTCCCACCCCAAGACCTTTAAAATTGTAGAACCAAACCACCAAATATGACCACCCGCATTAGAAAAGCACATAGTCCCACTAGTATGCAAAGGGAAGAAACCACGAAAGCTAGAGCCACAACTGCGTGAAAAAGCATAGGGTCCCAAACCAAGACCAAAAAATACAAACTATATCAATAGCTCCACCAGAACACCCAAAGGTAGACAAACACTGGAAAACTTGATCTTGAGAAAGAAGGGATGACCATCTACAGACGTTGAGCATGGACCCCCCTGAAGCTACAAAAAATATAGATAGTGATCCCAAGCAACAAGAACAAAAAATGCTAAACCCTCTTTCAGAAGCCACAGCCCCCAACTGGGATATCTGAAAACCAACCAAACCAAGGCACCTAGGACAGGGTCTCTGGGATGATCCAACCAGCTGCGAAGTTTCAATCAAGCCTGGAAGATCCAGTGGATCCCGTGTACCTGGAAATATGTAGGCTAGGAGTAGGGGAGTGGGAAAATGGGATGAGGCCAACCCTAGGTGAAGAAAATTTGACTATAGCCATATACCTTTATTTACTTTCATGTATTTTAATTTATTTCTCTTCTTTTTTTCTCAAATCATTTAGAATATTTTTTTAGATTAATGAGGAGTCAAACTTCTTCTGAGGTTGAGAGGAACAAAATGCTTTCTTTAAATGTTTATTGTGTTACAAGGTGTTACTGCAATGGCATGTTCAATGGGACCATCAAATTTTATTACATCATATCTATTTAGGGTTTGAACATTATTTTAGATCTATTGAAATCCATAAAATAGTTTTAGGTCTAGTCAAATTTGACCATTAAAATGATTTAAAAACTTCAAAAGTGACTATATTCATCACTTTGCATTAGTATTTGGGAATTTTTGTTGTATTATCATTGAAAATGCTAATACCCATTAAATATTAATGTATGCTAACTTTTTTAAGGGACCCATTATTTTTTACCTAAATCTAATGATCAGATGAGTATATTTCTAGGGATCTAACTGGTATTTTGTAGATCAAATAGTTGGGTACTTAGATCCACACTTTATGTGCATAGTCCAAACTTCTCAAATATCATAGTTATGAGTTCATGCCTAAAATTTTGCATAATTTTAAAATTTGATTAGTACTTCCATTAATTTATAATATTTCCTAACAAATATCAAAATTTCCTAAATTTTGCAAAGACTATCGATTCACTTTATCATCTAGTGACTCACCAACCAAGGATTTTCTAAGTTAGAAAAACCTTCAAGTCTTTAAGACAACAATTCATTAGAGTCTTAATGATTTTCTTGACAATTGAATTTTCTTTCAAATATTTTTTAAGTCCTCAAAACAATGATTCATCATTTACAAAATAATGGTGATTCACTCCTATAGCAATGATTCACTACTAAATGTTAAATAGTAATTCAGCAAAGAGGGAAATTTTTTTTAAATTAGTTTTGAGAAATCAACATTAACTTTTAGAACAAATATTTTACAAATCCAATAAGCAAGTACTAGATCTATATTCAGGTAAATTTTTGGCACCTATTTCATGGTGATTCCATGGAGAGGAGGTATTTTATGAGTTTATGAGTATGAGATCTATGTCTCGTGCATCTCAAAGACTAATCAATTTTGTCAAATTACCTTTGAATTAGAAGAAAGTTATAGGAAAAATAAAAGCCTTACCTGAAAAGAAGGTTTTTTTTTAATCCTTATGACCTAGAATCTAGACAAAGGGGAAAGACCAATTTTATCATCTTGCAATCCCATTATGAATATATCCCAACCTATTCAACCTATCCACATAACAAATCTATCTTATGATTCAACAACTATTACTAGGAATGCAACAAGCACGAATTACACAACAATATGCATAATAAGATGTGCAACAACAAGAAGTTGCCTAATAATGGGTTGCACGACAATAAACTATGCAACTACAAGCCACATAAAAGACTCAATTTGCTTAGCAATCCTTACTTTTTCAAATAGGAAAATTTATCCAATATTTTGAATATGTATAAAGACAACATGTTTTTTCTATTATAAGTGCAAAAGCTAACTTAGAATAATTTCTTGGATTAGAGATATCCAGGTCCATTAAATATGTGTATTGACTCATTTATTATTTAAGCAATGTTGTAAGCCTTATTATATTCAATGCAAATAAAGGAAAAATAACTTAGAACATCTTAAAGAGTTTTCCATAGTAAAATCTATACATGGAATTCAAGAGGAAGACGTAATTATATGATTACTTCAAATTTTAGCAAGGGATAAAGATGCTTTATGGTATAGAATCCTACAAGATAAAGAATTCACTAATTGGGCCATTATAGTTGAACCTTTTATTAGAATATTTAGAAATCCATCTAACATATATTTGATGCTCTCTTAGCCAAATGCTATGATTAGACACCCAAATTAGAATCTTCATGTCTTCAATATAATATTCATATAGGGGGAAGATATTATTATGACTAATGTTTTCTCTCCTTGGTTCCTTCGTTTAGGTTATGGGGGGTATTAAAATTATAATATGTTTTATGGCCAAGGGTCGACATTGTGTGATGTATTGGTAGGACTAAGAGAATTTCATTATGCAATGTATTTATTATTTTGTAATATTTTATTATGTAAGCCCATTAGGGCTTGGTTAATCTTATTATGGTTAAACCCTATGAAATATTTATAATTAACCTAAAATCCCACTTATTATGTTGGCTTAAGTTAGACTTTATGATGTAATTAGGGTTTTGGTATTGCTATAAATACCTCCTCACACTCTTCATTTCTCATCAAAATGTTGTTATTTATGTCCTTATTTTGCTTTCTATATAATATTTGAATGAATTTTATTGCTTCCATTCATTCCTAGAAAATATTATGAATCCATCAAAAAATATCCTTTTTAGAAGAGTTATCAAGCATCCTAAACACAGGAACTATCACATGGATTTACTACTAATATAAATAATGTCATATTGAATGGAGATTAAGACTTAAGTCTAATGATATACCCAATAATATCTGGTGTTTTGCTTTTATTTTCATTTTTTTGCTATTTTTTTAAGATAGAGTTGTGGTTTTCTTGTAGTTATATCAATGCATTACCTAATAGTTAATAAAGTTGTTTTTATTTTATTAGAGTTTTAGTTTGTTTTCATTAAATTAAGCTTTATTTTAAAATAATTTACATCCTTAGCATCTTATTTTACATTCCATTGAGACATGTGTCAAGCTCAATCTCTTGTCAACCCAACTTTCAAACTTTGACCAAGCTTTAACTTAGTCATACTTTGATATTATTAAATAAAATATTATTCCATCTACATAATGAATTGATTAGCCTTAGCTTTTCCATCAAAGAATATTAGAGATAGAGGCATACTTTCTATTGTATTCAAGCTATAAAACTTTGATCCAAGCTAAATATAACCTTTAATAGGTTGCTCAACATTTTAACGAGTGAAGAAAATTTTATGACATTAGATTAATGTCAATTGAATATCTCTTACATAACTTGATATGAAGAAGTTTCCTAATATGTGATTCTTGTATTAATCCTAGTGTGTTTGTAGCCTTCTCTAGCTTTATTGAATATTTCATCTTTGATGATAATTATTAAATCGAAGTTTGTTTACAAATGAATCAAAAAATTATATTCACTTGTACTTTTTTAATTAAACAGAGTTTAATCTACCAAAATGGTCATATTTTAGATATATAGAAGCTTTAGGGTAATATCATATTTTATGAATTCTAACTATTAATTAAATTATTTAAGTTTAGTTTTTGTTAGTCTCACAATTAATCTTCATTAATAACTTTTGCTTAAGCTTTAAGTATGCTTCTTCCAAGATTTTATTTATCCAACTTTCACACTTTGCAAGCTTAGTTTACTTTTAGCTTTAATGATGACTTTAAAAACCTTCAATCTTGTTCATGGATGAATGATAAGTATTGGTTGTTTTTGTTGGATTATAACCGCAACATAAGTTTAGATTTTGCATTTGTCCATGGGTCCATATGATACCTTGTTTAGGTTATTCATGCTTTATTATATCAGCCAACAATAGTCATCTTGATAATTATCGAGATGTATACCTTTGAACTTAAGGTGTATTTATACCTACCCCCAAACATTAATTTGTACCAATTGAAGATCATTTATTTATTTGTGAGTGATATATTTGGTGTCTAAGGGCATCTTACCCCATATTTTGTATCTCTTATCATTTGCTTGTTAAATTTGGATGTTGTCTTGATTTTCACTCTATATTGTGTAATTCTATATTATATGAGATAAGGTGTGAATCTTCATCACTTTATTTCATACTCTTTATCAAAACTTGATGGTGATTGATATTAAAGTGATATACCTTCCAAAGGAGTGACTACAACTACTCTTTCAAATAAAGTTTTTTTAAGAAATTTTGTATAGAAATATTATTCTTTTCATCCAACAACTTAAAGTATGCTTCACTAGGGTCTTTACTTCAAATGAGATATTTCATTTTAGAATTTCCATTGGATGTTTTATCTCTCAAACGATCATTTTTCTTGCCAAAAAAAATTGGGTACCTTAGATCTAATAATAAGATCAAAATGTGTCTCTCAAACGATCATATACATATATACACCTTAGATCTAATAATAAGATCAAATTTTTAAGGCCATAAATTTCTCATCTAAAAGTGTTTTCAACCCTATTTTTAAACCATGTGATTTTTTGAGCTCTACATAATAGTGACAATATTATTTGTTTAGTGATGACATTTTGTGCAATTCATCCCAAGTCATATGCTACATATTTGAATGATGGCAAGTATAGTACCTAGGATACTAAGATGACATGTTTACTACAAAGTAAAGGATAAGGGGTTGTATTTCAAAAGCAAAATGAATTAGACCTTAATGAAGTAATTTTACTGGCTATGAAAGTGAATGTTGATAATATGATGTTTAGCAACATATATAACCATGGAAATGCTAGTGTTGAGGGTCAAATATGATCCCTTGCACCCCCATAGTGTTGCAACCCCCCGCAGTTACATTCCAACCCACGATCATGTCGAGTGAGTGCATTTGGTGCCTTGCATCTTGTGATAGGAGTGCCAGTCCTAGGAAGCATGGGATATGTCTCCCATCGAATGACCTTTGAGGTTTTTTACTCAAGGCTAGCTTCTTACTTTTTTATGTGATCTTCAATGCTTTTCTTTCCTATTTTCTATGCCAATCTATCCTAACTAACTCCTTCAGGGAAAATGAAAAAGTAAAGAAGGCATGAAAAAATACATAAAGCAAATTACATAATGTAAAATTACAAAAATTAAAGTCTACCTAGCCTATCTAAGGGTGGCAATGTTCCATAGATCTAATAAGACTCTCTTGTGTTGCAATGGGTTGAGTGAACACATGCGTAGAGACTGATAGTGCATGAGGAATATAGATCCCCCAAGATCATGTAATAAAACAAAATACTTACACTAGAACTAGGATAGGGATTTCATGAATAGTCATATATTCTCATTAGCGTGAACTCTGAGTTACATACATGCAAAAGAAAGAATATTAAAAAATCCTCGATCGGGTACACAAGGCTTGAGCCAGACTGAGACATAAAAGAGAATGAAAGAACACCCCTTAGAATAATGGATGGCCTTTCAATAATTTACATTGATAAGAAGAGAGATATTTATAAGAAAAATGAGGAGGAAAATCCCTCTAGAAATCCATGCAAGATTTCAAAATTTGAATTCAAAAGTTACCAAGGTTGGTCGACATTAATAATGGAAGCTTTGGAAGCTCTAGAGATCCATAGTTGGAAAAATCTCCTTAATTATACCTCTAATATTACTCATCATTAATTCATTGGGTCATGTGTTGCCCTTTGAGCCATCCTCCCTATCATTGATTTAATGCTTCAATTGTCACTTGGGTAATTACGTTTGATTATGGGGTGCTCATATCATCATCCCTTCCCTC
This sequence comes from Wollemia nobilis, assembly GCA_028583015.1. NCBI lineage: Eukaryota > Viridiplantae > Streptophyta > Pinopsida > Araucariales > Araucariaceae > Wollemia > Wollemia nobilis. The sequence goes on from JAQPPZ010001965.1 coordinate 794,077, forward strand.
ATGTCCAATCACTTTGGGTTGGTTTTATAGTTTTTATGATCAATTCCTAGCTCATCCACACTTTTGGAAGGTTCACTTGTTGAAGGTGTCCTCTAAAACACCCTAAGGAGGTGAAAATTACCACCTTTTGAGTTTTTTTGCTTTTGGGGACTCCTCTTCCACCATGTATCATGAGGGGGCTTCTGAGGAAATGTCAAACTTGAAGGTTCAAGGAGGATCTAGCATCTGTAAATCTCTTGAATTACCTTAACCTTACCTAAACTTAGATTATCAAGCTTTCCCTAGGGGAAGGGGAAATATTTCCTTGTCGCCTCTATACTTGGCTCCCTCGGATCCTTCCTCCTCTTTGCCAAGGAAATGGTATTAGTCCTCAGGACTCATTGGTCGTATCAAATTGAAATGACACCTAGGACTAAGGGACCTTCTTGGTAAGGGGATGGAACTAGCTTTAGGGTCTCTATTCTCTAAAGGAGAGAAAAGGCCATGAGCATCAGTTAAAGCAAGAGCCCACTTCAAGTGGTTCCCTTTTATCATCATTAGAATGGTTCAAGGGTTCCAAATATTATTAAAACTTGTCTTAGCCACCACTAGAAAGGCTACTGAATTATTATTTGATGATAGTCCAATGGTTATGATGAGGTTTGTGGTGAAGGAAGATTTAGATTCAACATCAATCTACGATGGCTATTCCTCCTAGGATGTATTTTGGGTGATATTTTGGCTTTGATTACTTCATAAGTAGTAGAGGTGTTTGCCCTCTTCATTTTAGCTTTAGGTAGATGCTCTTAATCAAAATTACCTTTAGAGGTAGTACTTGCCCACTATAGTGAATATTCACTACAATTTTAGGCCTTGGCAACTCATAGGGGAACTCCTACTAGCAAGACTTAAAGAACCCAAAAAAAGGTGCCTTGTCCATTTGACAAGGAGTATGATTGAGGTAAATCTGGAGGCTTCTATAACAATGGCATGTGCTTGAAGAGGAAATATGTTGGAGATAACTTCACTCGATATTTTGTGGATACCAATAGGGAGGTGTGCCTTACTTTATAGGCCTCGTCACTTGGATGTATCCTAAGGCTCACCTTCATTCTTTTGATCAACTAATACCAAGTGGTCATACAAAGACTCATTCCCTCATACCTAGGATTTAGTGACATCATCATCTTTCGAGTTTTCTATCATTTTGGATATGGTGGTTTTCCTTCAACAGACCAAAAATGATCTCTACTGATCCTAAGGGGTTTTTATACATACCTTAATCCCAAAAAATTTGTCCTTTGTATTCATGTGGGTTTGATCCTTCTACTACAAGTTTGAATTCACTCATGTCCTACATTAGTTTGGTAGGCCTAAAATAAAACAATTTTTTTTGTATGTACAAAGGCCCATTAGGTCGGTGGTTCCTCCTTTCCACCGAGTGTTCATTCCATACCAATCCACTCGAAGGCCCTTATCAAATCATCTCCATAGACATCCATGTTGCATTGCTTCTTCTTTTAGGTAGCGTATATTCCTTTTTCGAACCAATAATTCTCTCTTCTCCCACTAGGAATTTGGTAATGGGCTTTTCTTCAATTCTATTGTGTGCTACCCTTCGAGGAAAGGTCTTAGCTTGTTGGTACTTTTAAGCTTACTTGGTTCCTTTGTCCCCTTTCAGTATTTGATGTAGATACCAAGGGAAATTATAGTGGTACTATAGTGGGAGGTCGATCACTATAGGTTAGGCTCTTCATCCACTTTTTTTGCATCTTCCTTTGCTAATTGTTAGGAATATACTAATGCTTGAGCCACTACCTTAGGTAAGGAGGAGGGGTAGAGCATAGTATTCACTTGACAACTTTGGATCAACTTCTCTTCGTACCCTAGGATCAAATGGAAAGACCCCATTTTGTCCATGCAATTTACTCTATATTTCTCCCCTTTTGTTGGACTTCTATATCTCATTGGTCTTATTTTAGTAGGCACTCTAGTTGGAGCCTAGGGATTTTTGAGGAAGTTTGATTATTGATGTTGATACTGGCCATGAGGTCCCATGGTTACCTTTTATATTCTCCTACAACATTTGGTGCCTTCTCTATTATGAGTGGTTCACTTCCTTAAGAACCCTTGGTGGTCTCGATTCTAGCTCCTCCTTGGGGATCTAGTTGCTTTTGATTTGGTGTCTATGTCTCTATAATCGAGTAGCAATTTGTCATTGGGTCCTCTTGGGGAGAACTATCCTTTGGCAGATAGTGAGGGGGTTTGATTTTGGATGGGTATGGGAAGTTGGGTAGATCATATTTAAATGGGATAAAGGCTTTGCAAGCTTTAAGGGAAGTCTACCTATTACTATGAGGTCACTTTTTGTTTCATGGGTGATCTAATATGCAACAGGGAAAGAATTTCTCTTATGGTTTCTAATCATTATGATAATCTCTAGATGTAAATCCCTTAGGGAAAAATGAATGCCATATTTGGGAATGTTTTGATCTCCTCAAGGATCATTTACCAATTTTTATGGAACCAGATATTGAAGTCTTCTATCACCTCAGTGAAATTTCACCTGATGTTAATCAAGTAATCTAATAATAGCGCTCCTTCCTCCTCTTTCAAACATTCCATCAATTGGGTAGCCAATTTTTCCCAGTGCTTTATTAACTATATGGGAAGGGAGACATACCACTCCCATTATTTTCCTTTCAAAGATGCCACTAGTAGCCTAAGGGCCATATCTTGAATTATCACATTGTGCATGGGGTAGTGTATAGCCATATAGTGTAAGTGCTCCATTGTGAGGACTATATCTTCTCTAGTGAATTCTAGTAAGGAATACAGAATCTAATCAAGAATTAAATCCCAAGAATGAGGTGGGACCATAACAACCAAGGGGATCTAATTCTTCCATGTTGGAAATCTTCTAGCCATACCTTTGCTTTATTTCTTTGTTTTGCTTGGTCAACTAGTGAAATAGAGACTTCTATTGAGGCCTTAGATTTAGGATTTATCATTGATGTTAGTAGCTAGAGGACTAGTGGGGTTGCTCGATGAATATTCTTATCACTATTTAGAAGCATATGGATCAAAGCCTTCATCAAAAGTATGATCTTGTGCTCTTCTCAATGGCTTATTTATATTCTCCTTCTTTGTAGTGAAGTTTCCAAGGAGATATTGTTGGCCAAATAAATATTTCCATCGTAACCTCTATCTGGGGATGGTGACATCCTTTAAATTCTTCTTTGGTGGTAAATTTACTAGGTGAATTTCTTGAAGGCTTCAAAAATTAGATGACCATGACCTTCATCAGAACCATGTTATGACCTTCATCAAAACCAAATGCAACCCCTTGTGTCATTGGGCACCATGACCCCTTGTGGTTGCGGTCTGATACACGATCTTACTGAGTGAGTGTATTTGGTACCCTGCACCTTATGACATGGGTGCCAATCCTAGGAAGTTTGAGAAAGTGTGGGACATGACTCCTATCAAACGACCTCTAGGGTTTTTTTCGAAGGTTAAATCCTTACTTTTGGATGTGATCTTTGATGCTTTTATTTCTTGGTTGTTGTGTTAGTCTATTCTAAGTAATTAATTCTTCAAGGTAAAGGTAAAAGGAAATAAAGCATGAAAAAATACGAAAAGAAAATTACAGAATGTAAAATTATAAAAATTAAAGTCTACCTAGCCTATCTAAGGATGGTGATGCGCTAAATACCTAATAAGGCCTTCCCATGCCATGGTGAGTTGAGTGAACACATGTGCAACGGTTGATAATGCATGAGGAACATAGGTCCCCTTGATATCATGCCATAAAATAGAACACTTACACTAGAAGAAAGATAGATATTTTATGAATAGTAATAGATTCTCATTAGTGTGAACTCTAAGTTACATACATGCAAATAAAAGAGGTTTGAAAACTCCCTAACTAGTTACGCAAGGCTTGATCCAATTCGATACATAAGAGAGAATGAAAGTATTGAACCCCTTAGGAGAACAAGTGGATTTTTTATTATTTACAATGAGAAGATATATTTTTATAAGAAGTGGGGGGGAAATCCCTCCAAAAATCCATGTAGGATTTTAAAATTTAAATTCAAAATTTGTTCAAGCTAGTCAACATCAATAATGAATTCTATAAAAGCTCTAAATATCCATAGCTAAAAATATATCCTTGATTATACCTCCAAGATAACTCATCATTAATACCTTGAGTCACGTGTTGCCCCTTGGGCTATCTCCTTGACGTCACTTTAATGCTTTAGTTGTCAACTTGAGAATTACGTCTAGTTTTGGGGTGCCAGAACTAGGATAATATCATCATCCTCTCCCTCAATTCAGATCACTTTAGGTTGATTTGGTGGTTCCAATGATCAACACATGGCTCATCCACACTTGTGGAAGGTTCCCTTGGTGAAGGTTGGCTTTTTAAGCCTTACTACCACAAAAATATCATAGGTCCTAATATAAAATAGCCATAATATTAAAGGTCAAAATATCAATAATGAAGAGTATAATAATATATGAGCAAATTAATATGTATATCAAGGCATATATAATACTAAAATAATCATTCACTTATATAATCAAATATGAATGTAAATGGCTTATGTCATTCATAAACTATGCATGAAGAAAACTTACAATATTAATTGCTCAAAAAATCGTATACAAGCTTTATTCCTTTCTCTTCCTCTTACAATAATATAGTTATTATTGTATCTTCTCTCTTCTTATTTTTCACTTTCTCATGGATTATTGTCTCCATAATATAGCCATGGTAATATGACTCTTCAAGTACTTAACCATTGCTCTCCATATGAAAGGTACCATGACTCTTGGCTTATAATCTTGCCACTTGCATACTAGATGGACAATTGACTCTAAGATACTTGCACACATGACTCTTAAACTTCTACATGTACTCCTAATATAGGACACTTGTGCAGATCCTCACATCACATAATTACACTCTTACATACAAGGCACTTGTGCACATTCTTTCAATATACAATTGCACTCTAACTTACATAACACTTGTGCATTTCCTGCACATTGCACTCTTACATGACACTTGTGCATTTCTTGCACATTAAAAATTACATAAAAGGGTAAATATAAATCACACTCTAAAATATAGACTCAACCCTAATCTATTACATATTTACAATTGTACCATGTGAAACCGAACCAACTAAATTTCTATTAATTTCCATATGAAAAAATATTACAAATGAGGCCTAAAATAGCCCATAGATCACGGATCTGTGAAACATATGCCCCTAAATAAAATAGGCTAACAATATTTATGCTAACCAATTAGATACTAATCTATCCGAAATGCTAACAATATTAAATAATGGAATAAATATAAATATACGCTAACATCCCACCTTGTTACATTATTTTAAAATACAAAAGGAATTGCAAAACAACTCAAATTTGACACGTGCAAGTGCCTTAGTAAAGATGTCCATAACTTGAGCATTGGTGGGAACGTATTGAAGCTGAATTCTATGCCTTGGAACTTCATCTCGAATGAAGTGACATTGTGTGTCAATGTGTTTGGTTCATTCATGATGTATTGGATTCTTAACAAGTTTTAAAACACCTTGGTTATCGCAAAACAAGTGAATTGGAGATTTGTATGGAAGACCCATACTTTTCAATATGCGATGCAACCATATCGCCTCACACACTGCTTCAATGTGGTATGATACTCTACCTCTGTAGATGAAATAACAACCACCTATTGCTTCTTGATGTGCCAAGAGATAGGACCAGATCCAAGATGAAAAATATATCCTAAAGTTGACTTACAATCATCATATGATCCGTCATAGTTTGAGTTTGTGTATCCCTACAAGAAGAATTAATCATTCTTCTTGTACTTTAGGCCATACTCAATTATACCACAGACATAGTGAAGAACATGTTTTGCTACTTTTCAATGAGTGACCTTAGGCTCCTGCATGAACCTCAAAAGATATTTGACAGTAAATACGATATTTAGTCTAGTGTTTATCAAATATATGAGAGTCTCAATCATCTAGTGATAGAGAGTACCATCTACCTGAGGTGAATCATCATATCACAATAACTGAAGCTCTGATTCCATCAGAGTTTCCATTGGCTTACAATCAATCATGCGATACTTTTATAACAATGTCTTGGCATACTTTTTCTGTGACACCTTGATGTGGTGCTTCTTCTAGTTCACTTCCAAGCCAAGACAATAGTGGAGAAGTTTTAGATCTATCATCTTAAAATATTTGCACAAGTCACTTTTGACGGTAGTTATCAATGTTTCTGAGTTGCCTGTGATAATCATATCATCCACGTAGAGTACAAGTAACACTATTTTAGAACCTTATTTCTTGAAATAGATATTTGCATCTGATGGAATTCTCTTAAGTTTATGTTGCAGTAGGTGATCATCCATCTTAATGTACCAAGCTCATGGATCTTGTTTCAAACCATACAAGCACTTGATGTTAGCGTACTTACCTTTGTCTATATTTGTTTATTAGACAGACTGTTACAACTTCGTAACAGTGTTTCAGTTCTTCTGTTGCGCCGATGACTATTCCCGGCAGATGTAAACATTATTTAATTCCCTGCTCAATAATACAATCTAGCTTGCGTTTTACATGGTATCAGAGCTGTTCGCAATTTTTTCTGGGCGTGATTTTACGAAGACCTGTCTTTATCGCGCGTCAGTCGCAATGCAGTGAAGAGGGCGGAAGCCATGCAGTGAACGTGGACTGCGTTCGAAGGTTGGCAGCATTCTGCGACGTCACTCCGGGAAGGACACACAGTAGGGCCGACGGCAAGCGTCCGCCCCCACCGCAGATGACCCCGGTCCGGGAAGGAGACGCAGGTTCGCGGATGACCTCGCTTGGCGCGCTGCGTCGTGGGAGCCGTCGCCAGTCCTCCCACGTCGCGAACGTCTATCCTGCGGGCGCCACGTGACAGGAGCTGTCGCATTGGACAGTCTGTCGCGTCGCAGGCCCGTGTCGCGATAGCGCGTGCGCGGACGTCGCGCTGTGCAATCCGCGACACGTGCGGCTGCGCGACAGTGCGCAAAGCGCGCACGCGAAGGGCCGAGGGGAGGTCCCCCCTCTTCTTAGGCGGGAAGCGAAAATTTGAAATTCCGCTCCCGCTGGGGTATAAACACCCCCCCCCCCAAAAAAAAAATCATTCCTCTTGCGCGGTCGCGCGCCCCCCCCCAACCTGCAGAATTTTTTTTTTAAAAAACGTAAAAAAAATAAATAAATAAATATATAACCAGATCGCGGAAGGGCGCTGAAAAAAAAAAAAATTCAGAGCGCCGGTTGAACGCGAAAATTGCATTTTTTTTTTAACGATTGCGTTGCATCGTCTGCGGGGGAAGTGGCTTCGACACGGCGATTTGCTGGAAGTAGCGGAGGACGGGCAGGCCGAGGTGGATAAAGGAGAGGAGGCTCTTGATCTCTTCCGGATCAGCCCGCAAGCTCACTTGGCAGTGAGCTGTGCGGTAAGGCTCAGGGAGCCTGCAGGTCGGGGGTTCAAATCCCGCCGACTCCCCTCAGGTATATTTTTTTTTCAAAGTAATTTTTAATTATTATTATTTTTAATTTTAATTTTTTTAATATAGTTTTAAACTTTATAAATTAAAATTTAATTTTAATTTATTTTTTCTAAAGTTTTTAAAACTATATAAATTGAAATTATTTATTTTAATTTTAAATAAATAATGATTATAAAAATGCTTTGTTAAAGAAAGCCTTTTAAGGGGGGATATTTTTCAAAAAATCAAAGGGGGATAGAGAGTAATTTTTAGAAAAAATAGCAATTTGGCATTGTAAAAGGTGCATTTTCGGCTGTGACCGACACCTTGAGGGTTATTCTTGTGGGCAGTTTTTTCATGTTGTATGTTGCATATTTCATTTTTGCACTATAACATTAAAAACTTAAAATCAAAACACTCCCTAAGTCCCCGGAATATAAAACCCATCTGTGCAATTTATTTGCACTGCAGCGTTCGGTATTTGCGATACCTCTGGCCAGCACTTACAGGTAAAGCTGTCGTGATTTGGCTACTGTATCCGCCGCCTAATATAGCTGCTATAACGACATCTGAGCTTGTTCTCTATAAATCGTCGGGGAGGAATAAGTACACCATTTTTGCATTTTTTACTCCATCCACTACCCTTTATCGCACTTGTGTTTAGGCGTAAATCCTGACGAAGTATTCTTCATAGTGTTTAGGGGAAGTTACACCCCACGCATGAGAAGAATCTTCTATGGTAGGTGCCATCAACAAGGCGATTCCCTTTCAATACCGCTTATGTTCCACGTATCATATGATCTCTAAATTTCACCTATAGTCTCCCTCACGTAAGGGCGGGTGATTTTTTGTTGATCTTTCTAAATACCTATAGTTTCCCTCACGTAAGGGCGGGTATTTTGTACGGTATATTGGCCTAGCAAAAGGTATATAGAAAGGGGGACCAATTTGGTGATATAAGGAACCTTCACTATGGCCGTTGTTGCAAAATTGATGACTGATCCGCATCAGTTATTGAAAGGTCCAAATTATACACCATGGAAACATAAGATGAAGGCAATTCTCCAAATGGAAGATTTGTGGGATATTGTTACTCGAGTAGCAACTAGGCCTTCACCAACAAGCAGGATCCACGGGTCCTTCGACAGATCAGATTGCTTTTGACAAGAAAGACAAGAGAGCAAAGGTGCTCATTTTGTTTGCTGTTTTAGATGAAGTGCAACCTCATATAGCTGATAAAGCAAGTGGTAAAGAGGCATGGGATGCCCTTAGAACCATCTATGAGGGGAAGAATGAATCCATCATTCTTCATCTTCAACAACAACTTCATAACCTGAGTTTGAGACGGGGTGAAACAGTTGAACTCTTTATCGTGCATAGTGTCTGAGTTGAAAGAGAAATTGAGTTCTCTAGGAGATATTGTGGACGAAAAGCTTCTCATTTCACTTGTGATGAGAGCTTTACCTTCTTCATTTGATATGTTGATAACCTCCATCCAGGTGTCCCAACGACAAATTACCTACATCAAGTTGGTCAATCTGCTCCAACAACAGGAGGCACGCCAACTTCACAAGGATGATTCTTCCAATACAGCCCTATACACCAACAGGCAGGGTTCTAGGAAGAAAGGTAATGGGCAAAAAGGAGGCAACTTTCAGAAAGGAGGAAATTCTCAACAGGATATGAAAGGAAAAGGCAAACAACATCAACAGAAGAAGAGGTGGTGCAAGATTTGTGAGAAATACAACCATGACACCAACAGGTGTTGGCATAAGAACAAGCAGAAAGGCCAAAACAAACCACAAAATAAGAACAAGCAACCTCAGGTGAATGTTGCTGTTGAAGAATCTGACTCAGATTCTGAATGGGCACACAAGGTGCTCATGACTACCACAGATTCCACACAGAGGGATCCTATTTGGTATGTCGATTCTGGAGCTAGTAAACATATGACTGGCGACAGATCGTGGTTTGAATCATTTGTGGCCAAGGAGGGCAAACCTGTCACCATTGCTGATGATAAAACCTACAGGGTTCAAGGAGAGGGTACAGTTTCAGTCACTCTTCCTGATGGCAAGTGTCAGATTGACAAAGTCCTCTATGTTTCGGGATTGGCTAACAATTTGTTGTCAGTCACACAAATCCTGGACAGAAATATGGTTGTCAACTTTGGTGTTGAGAATGGAAAGAAGTGTTGTACCATTACCAGGAAGGGTAAGCAGATTGCAACAGCTTCTTATAAGCATGGCTTATTTGCACTAGATGCTATCTCTACTCCACATGTGGCCATGACTGTCTCTACCAAGGAGGCAACTTCCCTATGGCACAAGAGATATGGGCATCTTAGTTCTGGCTACTTACTTGAGCTCAGCAAGTATGAGATGGTAAAGGGTCTTCCTTCCCTTTCTGCCACATTGCTAGTGTGCTCTGACTGCTTGGAGGAAAGCAGCATAGAGTACCATTTGAGAAGAGCTCTACAAGAGCAAGAAAACCTCTGGAGCTAATTCACACCGATCTATGTGGTCCTTTCACACCCAACAGTGTTGGAGGGAAGAGGTACTTTCAGTTATTCGTAGATGACTACTCACGAAAGATGTGGGTTTTCTTTCTCAAACTGAAATCTGAAGCTTTTGCATTCTTCCAACAGTTCAAGAAATCCGTTGAGAAGGAGTCAGGGGCTTCTATCAAAACCCTCCGCTCAGATCGAGGGGGAGAGTTTACCTCTAATGAATTTTTTGCATTCCTAGATAAGCATGGGATCAAGAGACAGTTAACAACTGCCTATACTCCTCGGAAAAATGGAGTTGCTGAGAGAAGGAACCATTCTATCATGGAAATGGTTCGTTGTATGCTCACAGGTGCAACTCTTGGGCAACAATATTGGGCAGAAGCTGTCACCACTGTAGTGTAGTTGTTGAATAGGGCACCCAAAAAGGCCCTAAAAGGAATTACTCCACAGGAAGCATGGAGTGGTCGAAAACCCTCCATATCTCATCTACGTATTTTCGGATGTCAAGCTTTCATGCACATACCGAAATAAAAAAGGAAGAAGCTAGATGAGAAAACACTGAGATGTATTTTTCTTGGATATTCTGAGCACTCTAAAGGATATCGGTTGATAGATCCTTTGACCAAGAAAATTCATATCAACAGAGATGTTGTCTTTGATGAAGCTTTCACATCACAGAGCACATCTACAGTACACCAAGATATTGTGGAACCTAAGGAAGAGGAGATTCCTTCGTCAACACAGACAGGAGGTCCTTCTACATCTTCTTCACCACCACCGAAGCAGAATCCTAAATGGTGTACAAATACAATCAGAGATGCAAATTTATCCACTCCTCCCAATTTGAATTTGGATAGACCTCGTACACGCAGTATGGCTCAAAAGGAAAGAGAAACTAGAGAAACTGGTGAGGTTGATGATCTTTGTCAATCTTTTGAGGAACTTTCTGTGACTCCAAGTAGAGAAGTTGAGGATATGGATATTGATGATGACAGGGCATTCATGTCTACCATAGATAGTCTTGAACTTGCATCAGTGCAAGATGCTCTTAGTGAGCCTCAGTGGAAGGCCGCTATGGATACAGAGTATGAGTCTCTGATGAAAAATAAAACTTGGAAGCTTGTTGATCTCCCGCATGGAAAGAAACCTATTGGCTGCAAATGGGTATACAAAGTCAAGTACAAGGCAGATGGAACAATTGATAAGCATAAGGCCCGTCTTGTTGCAAAAGGCTATGCTCAAAAGGAAGGCATCGACTATGAAGAAACTTTTGCACCTACTGCTCGGATGACCACAATTCGGGTTATGTGTGCTATGGCAAGACAATATGGGTGGAAAGTTCACCAAATGGATGTCAAAAGTGCCTTTCTTAATGGTGATCTCCAAGAAGAAGTCTATATGACTCAGCCTGAAGGATTTGAAGTGGAAGGCCAACAGCAGAAAGTTTGCAAATTGGTCAAATCCTTGTATGGTCTGAAACAAGCTCCTCGAGCTTGGTATATAAAAATGGACAATCACCTAATGCAAGCATGGATTTAAGAGATGTCCGTCAGATGCAAACCTCTATTTCAAGAAACAGGGTTCTGAGATAGTGTTGCTTGTACTCTATGTGGATGATCTGCTCATTACAGGGAGTTCAGAAGATATGATCTCTACTATCAAAAGAAACTTGTGCAAATCTTTTGAGATGACAGATCTCGGACTTCTCCATTACTGTCTTGGTCTGGAATTCAGCCAGAAGGAGCACTCCATCAAAGTGTCTCAAAAAAAGTATGCCAAGACATTGCTCGATAAATATCGCATGACTGACTGCAAGCCAATGGCAACTCCTATGGAGAATGGACTTCAGTTATCGCGATATGATGACTCACCTCAGGTAGATGGCACTCTCTATCGACAGTTGATTGGGAGTCTCATATATCTGACCAATACTAGTCCAGATCTCGTATTTGCTGTAAACTATCTTTCGAGGTTCATGCAGGAGCCAAAGACCACTCATTGGAAAGCAGAAAAACGTGTTCTTCACTATGTCCGTGGTACTATGGAATATGGCCTAGAATACAAGAGGAACAACAAATTCTTCTTGCAAGGATACACGGAATCGACTATGCCGGATCATTTGATGATCGCAAGTCAACTTCTGGATACATTTTTCATCTAGGATCCGGTCCTGTCTCTTGGCACAGCAAGAAGCAACAAGTGGTTGTTATTTCTTCAACAGAGGCAGAATATCGCACCGCACGTGAAGCTGTGTGCGAAGTGATATGGTTACGTCGCATTCTGACAAGTATGGGCCATCCATCAAAATCTCCAATACACTTGTTTTGCGACATCAGGGTGTTCTGAACCTCGTCAAGAATCCAGTCCATCATGAAAAAACAAAGCACATTGACACACAATGTCATTTCATTCAAGAGGAAGTTCCAAAGCACCGAATTCAGCTTCAGCACATTCCCACAAATGCTCAAGTTGCAGACATTTTCACTAAGGCACTTGGACGTGTCAAATTTGAATTGTTTTGCAGCTCACTTTGTATTGCAAAATAATGTAAGGGGATGTTAGTAGTTTAGTATAGCTATTAGTTATTACATTACCCAAATAATGTAATAAAGGGGGATGTTAGTGTACTTACCTTTGTCTGTATTTGTTTATTAGACAGACTGTTACAACTTCGTAACAGTGTTTCAGTTCTTCTGTTGCGTCGGTGACTATTCCCGACAGATGTAAACATTATTTAATTCCCTGCTCAATAATACAATCTAGCTTGCGTTTTACACTTGACCAATTTGTAAAATTTCTACTCTTGACCTTCCACTTCAAATCCTTTAGGTTGTGACATATAGACCTCTTCTTTGAGATCACCATTCAAGAAGGCACTCTTGACATCCATATGATGTAATTTCCACCCAAATTGTGCTACCATAGCACAAGGAACTCGAATGGTAGTCATCCGAGTAGTAGGTGTAAAATTTTCCTCATAGTCAATGTCTTTTTTTTTCATATAGCCCTTTGCAACAAGACGGACCTTATGCTTATCAATTGTGCCATCTACCTTATACTTTACTTTATACACCCATTTGCAACCAATGGGCTTATTTCCATGTGGCAAATCAACAAGCTTCCAAGTCTGATTTTTCTTCAGATACATGTACTCTGCATCCATAGCACCCTTCCATTGTGGCTCACTAAGAGCATCTTGTACTGTGGTGGGTTCATTTTCATCAAGTGAAGACATAAAAACCTTGTCATAATCTACTTCCATATCCTATGTTTCTCTCTCTATATCTACAAAAATATCCTCAAAGGATTGACAAAGTTCATCAACCTCAATAGTCTATGTTGCAGCTTTCTCTTGTTGAGCCATACTGTGAGTACGAGATCTATTCAAAGTCATATCTGGTGGTGTGGATATCTTTGAGTCTCTTATAGTACTTGTATACCACTTAGGAATATTTTTTTGTGGTGAAGAATAAGAAGAAGAAGACTTATCAACCTTAGACTCCTCAAAATATAGGTATACATCAGATGTATTTTGTGATGTCAAAGCTTCATAAAAAAAATCCCTATTGATATGAATCTTCTTGTTCAAAGTATCAATCAATCGATAACCCTTAGAATGCTCATCATATCCAAGAATAACATATTGCAAGGTCTTCTCATCTAGTTTTTTCTTTTTTTATTTTGGTATGTGCATAAAAGCCTTACATCCAAAAATACGTAGATGAGAGATGGAGGGTTTTCGACCACTCCGTGCTTCCTGGGGAGTTATTCCCTTTAGGTACTTTGTGGGTGCCCTATTCAACATGTATACTATTGTGGTGACAGCTTTTGCCCAAAAATTTTGCTCTAGATGGGCTCTTATGAGCATACAACGAACCATTTCCATGATGGAACGGTTCCTCCGCTCAATAACTCCATTTTGTTGTGGAGTATAAGTAGTAGTGAGTTTTCTCTTGATTCCATGTGCAATCAAATATGCGGAAAATTCCTTTGAGATGAAATCCCCCCCTTTATCTAAGCAGAGGATCCTTATAGAAGTCCCTGAATCCTTCTCAACAGATTTCTTGAATTGCTGGAAGTAATTGAAAGCTTCAAATTTTAGATGAAGAAAGAAATCCACATATTCTGTGAGTAGTCATTTACAAACAGCTGAAAGTACCTCTTCCCCTCACAACTGTTTGGTGTGAAAGGACCGCATAGATTAGTGTGAATTACCTCCAAAGGCTTATTTTCTCATGAAAAGCTCTTTTCAAATGGTACTCTATGTTGCTTCCCTGCTAAGCAATCAGAGCACACTGGAAAAGTAGAATAAAGGGAGGGAAGACCCTTTACCATCTCATATTTACTTATATCAAGTAAATATACAGAACTTAGATGCCCATATCTCTTATTCCAAAGTGAAGTTGCCTCCTTTATAGAGACTGTCATGGAAACATGACGGGTGGAGATAGAATCTAATGCAAACAAGCCATTCTTGTAAGAAGTCGTTGTAATGTGTTTACCCCTCTTGGTGATAAAGCAACACTTCTGACCATCCTCAATATGAAAATCAACAACCATATCTTTATCCAAAATTTGAGTGACTAACAACAAATTGTTTGCCAATCCTGGAACATAAAGGACTCTGTCAATCTGACATTTGCCATCTAGAAGGTTGACTGAAAATGTACCCTCACCTTGAACCTTGTAGGTTTTATCATCAACAATAGTGACAGGTTTGCCTTCCTTGGCTTCATATGTCTCAAACCATGACTTATCACCAGTCATGCTTACTGGCACCAAAATCAACATACCACACAAGATCCTTTGATTTGGAGGTTGTGTTAATCATGAGCACCTTGTGTGCCCACTCAAAATCTAAATTTGATTCTTCAACAACAACATTCACCTTGGGTTGCTAGATTTTTTTTTGTGGTTTGTTATGGCCCTTGTTCTTAGGTTGTTTATTCTTATATCAACATCGATTGATGTCATGGGTATCTTTCTCACAAATTTTGTAATATCTCTTCAGATATTGAGGTTGTTTTCCCTTGGAATCCTTGGAATAATTGCCCCCCTTTTGAAAATTATCTTTCTTCTTAGAACCCTTCTTGTTGGAAAAGAGGGATGTATTAGAAGCTTCATCTTTGTGTAGTTGGTGGGCCTCCTCTTCCTAAAGCAAATTGACCAACTCAACAAAGGAAACTTATCTTTGTGATACTTGAAAGGAAGTTATCAACATTTTGTATGAATCAGGTAAAGCTCTCAAAATCATGGAAGTGAGGAGCTTATCTTATACAGTCTCTCCCATAGAATTCAACTTTAACTTCAACTCAACTACTCTGCAAATAAATAGTTTGAGTATGAATAGCAACCATAATAAGGTTCCTTATAATACCAAATGGTCCCCCTTTCTTTATACCTACCAACCCTTTATATTGAACCTCTCAATATACCCGCCCCTACGTGAGGGAGACTATAAGTACATGAGAGCAGAATGATAGTGGTACATAGGTGGTACTGAAAGGGAATCATTTTGTTTATGACACCTACCATAGAAGGTCTTTCCTCATGCGTGGGGTGTAACTTTCCCTAAACACTTTGGAGAGCACTTCATCAGGATTTACGTCTAACAACAATAATGATTAGGGTAGTGAATGTAGTGAAAAAATAACAAATGGTAAACTTATATCTCCTCGATGCTTTATAGAGAACAAGCTCAGATGTCATTGTTACAGCTATGTTAGGCGATAGATACAATAGCCCAAAGAATAGCAACATGACCATGTAAGTGTGGGCTAGAGGTACCGTGTATACCGAACATTGTTGTGCAAATGAATTACATGGATGGGTTCAATTTTTGGGGACTTAATTGTGCTTAATTTTACTTAATGATGTAGTGCAAATGAAGTGTAAATGCAACTAACAACAGAAAGTGCCCACAAAAAATGAAATTTTAGGTTTTCGTTTACATCGAAAATGCACCTAATTACAATGCCAAATTGCTTTTCAAAATTGAAAAATCACTCTCTATTTCCCCCCTTTTTCATCTTGATGTGCAATAAAATCATATTAAAAATGTCCCCCCCTGTTTTTGCAAAATGACTAGGATGAAATTTTGTGGGAGTGCAAAAGGTATTTCAACAATGTCTTTTTGAAAACAAAAAATAAATTTTAAGGAAAAACTTTTAGACTAATTAAATATAACAATTTCTTAATTAAATTAATACAAAAAATTATTAAGAAATTGATATTTAATTAAGAAAAAAAATTAATCATTAAAAAAAAAATTCTTTTAAAAAAAACAATTAAAAAATTACCTTTGTTTTTTTTTTCTCGGCTATGGGATTTGAACACCCGATCTTGTATCGGGTAGTGCCTCAGCGTCAACATGTATGAAAGGGGAGGATCCCCTATTTAAGAGTGCGTCTGTATGTCCTCCAACGGGCGTGGCATCGATTGAGTGACGCTTGTTCTGGGTGGCGCATCCACTGGGCGACGGCAACCTTTGACCTTAAAAAAATTAAAAAATCACGTCAACAAAGTTGCGCCAATGGTGAGGAGAACATAAAAAAAATTGTTATTTTATTTTTCATCTGCGCTCAGTCTATAGGGATCTCCTTTTGCGGGATCCGCCAGAATCAAAATGGCAAAATATCCTTCAGGTTGTCATGGCAGCATTCACATATCTACTCATACCAAGCAATATTTTGTTGTTTTTTGCATGATATCCTTCTGCAATACTATCGGATGATATCTAAAAAACTGGTCATATGTATGAGTGATTGCCCACTAGAGTATCCTGCCTGTATGTTGCTTGAACATAGTAGGTCTTCAAACAGAACCTGAAACGAAAGCATCTACGATGATAATGGTAGTTCACAGTGATTCAAAACCATAGGCTATGGTTCACAAAAGATAAATTGACAAATCACAACATTTATTCCACAAGTATTTGAGGTGTCTGCGTCAACCCAGCTTCGTCGAGCCTCTAGAAATGTCATGCAGAGCGTCAACAACTATTAAGAGCTTCGTTGGCACTAATCCAGTTCAGATCGTGGGCTGCAGAATGGAGCTGCAACTTGACCAATCGCGATGTGATAAGATAATGCGGTAACTGCGCAGTTCAACAGAGAATTTTCAATAGTTGTAGAAAAAAACACATAAAGGTTTAAACCTTTTGTCCCACATGGGACATGCGAAAGGAAAAATACCTTTTAAAAATAAATGTACTCCCTTATTGAGTTGTCTACCGTCGGGGAGATTGTGCCCAGATGGATGGTGGGATTGATTATCCCTTTCACGAATGTGGTAGGTAAATTTTATCCAATTATGTCCAGATCTGTTGGCAATTTTGGGTACTTTGGGTACATTGCCCTTGCTCAAATGTATAAGTTGTCATTGATGTCAAAAGGCATTTTTGTGTTGATATCAAAAGAGTGTGATGTCAAGAATATCTTGAGAAGCTTCATTGTTAAAGGGTTTTTATTAAAACCATGGTGACAAGGTTAAAGGTTTTTCTTAAAACCATTTGGACTCATTAAGGGTTTTTATTAAAACCAAGCTTAACTTAATGCAAAGGTCCATGTTTATTATTAATAATTAAATTAACTCAAACCTTTGTCAAAGGTCCAAGTTTAATTTATTATTAATAAAATAATAATAATTATTATTTTAATTATTATTATAGGGTCTTTCAACCCTTAAGCGACGAAAGTAAAAGAATTCTTTCGTCGATATGATGCCATCGTTGGAGGAGCGCCGACGTCAAACTTTATGGAGAAATGGCTATATAAGTGGGGATGTTTTTCCAAAGTGAGTACCACGAATTATTTGACATCTGTGATTTACGATTGGCTCTGTATCTTGCGATTTGCGCTTGGCATCTGTGATTTTGCGTTTTCTCTATTCTTTCGAACAACGCTTTGTGTTTTCGATCTCCGATTGACGTCCTTGAAATCGTGCTTGTTCTGTGTTGGAAACCGTGCTTGGCATATTCGAAACTAAGTTTGGGCTGCATCCTTACCTTTATGCTTGACGTCGGTGGATTGGCAATTGCACCTGGACTGCGGTTTTCAGATTGTGCTGTGAGATGATAAATGCAAGCATTCTATGAATTACGTTTTGGACAGCGCTCACCAGTTTGCATGTGACTTGTGGAAGACGTTTACGTTTTCCAGTTTCTTGGCGTCAAAGGAAGATAAAAGAGAGGGCAGTGTTGTATTTCTTCGTTGGGCACTTGTGACCCAACGACGGAGGCGTTTAAGCGAAAGCGCTAGACAGTAGAGGTGCCGAGTTCGATTCTCTTCATTGGGAATTTCTTTTTGGTCGCGGTGTGCAAAGGATAGTGGTCTGTGAATGCGCGGGAGGTATAAGGTTAAGGTATCATATTTGTTTTTGACATTGTTTTATTGATGTTTAATGTTTATGTGGAGTAATAAGGTGTAAAGAGGTTTTACTTTGTATGTATATTGTACTTTGGTGTTTTTACTAAGTTGGAGAAATAAGGTGTTATTTTGGATCTTTATTATTGTGTATTATTGTTTAGTTGCTAACTCTAATTAGTGGCAAATTGAGAGTTAGTGTTGTGACAGATTTTGAGTTCTCCTTCTTCATCAAAGTAAAGGTATGGGCAACTTCTTCCATGTATGTTGTTGATGGTATATTTTCTGAAATTGAGTTTGGAGTGAAAAGGTTGTCTACTAGGTATCTTTGGTGTAAATCTTATTTTCTGGATATTGAAGATTGTTTATGCATTAAAATCATTGATGAGTGTTTGGGTGAATGCATAATTCTGGTTGAGGAAGAGGAAGCATTTTTGCACTAGGGTTTATGTTAGTAAGTCTTGCTACTTGCATTGAGATGATGAAACCCTTAGTTGGCTATTTTGATATTGATGGATGAGTTGCTTTCATAGAGGTTGTTGTTGATCAAGTTAGTGCTTTACTTGATACATGATATTGGGCTTACTCCATTGAGTTGATTTGAACAAGTTATTATTTGCAATTGGTGATATTGTGTTGGTGGCTGTTTTGTTCAAATATCCTTGGAGGGAAAAGGATTTCTACTTGTTTCCTTTTCTTGTGATGATTGGTTAATGCTTCAAGGTTGATGTTGAGTTGAATGTGTTGGTGGTCTAAACCTTGTTTGATGAGCATTGTTGTTGAAACTCTAATTGTTGGTAAAAAGAATATGAGTATCATTGTTATATGAGATATTGCATAGTTGGCAATTGTTGGGTTGTGTTTCATATTCTTGAGAAAAGCATACTACATCTATCTTATTCTTTTGAGATTGAGATTGAGTTGAGATTGAGATTGGGAGTTAAGTATAGAACATATTGGGTCTCTAACAATTCTCTTTATGTTTCTATGAGATTTGAGATTGAGATTGGGAGTTAAGTATAGAACATATTGAGTCTCTAACAATTCTCTTTATGCTTCTATGAGGTTTATGAATCACATTGGGTCTCTAACAATTCTCTTTGTGGGTTCATGCTAAGCAAGTTTTTCTTGGTGAGCTTGCTGAGGTTTTTGGACAGGTTTCGATGGGGACTTGTGAGCAGATTTGGACAGGTCCTAGCAGAGGACTTGTGAGCTGAGTTTTTGAGAGTTCTATCAGAGAACTTGAGGACAGAGGTGCATTGGTTCTTTGAGAAGAACCTGAGGACAGATTTGGCAAGTCTTTGAGAAGGCTTGTGTGTAGAGGATTGATTTGTTCATAGAGTTGGACAGATCTGACAGACAGAGGAAGACTTGTACTAGACCGACTGACTGTGTTTGGTACAGGTAGCTGAGCTACTGTGGACGTGATCATAGAAGGCAGAGGTCTCTTAGGCTAAGCATTGAGGACAGGAGGTCTTCGGTGGAAAGGAGTTCCACGTGCTGGCAAGAGGGAGAGGCAGTTGATCTTCCGAGGGATCATTTCCAGAGCAGAGGGGAAGGTATCTCCTTTGAGCAGAGGCTCATAAATTCAGATTGGGGGAAGGTGTCTCCTTTGAGCCGAGGCTCATAAACATTGTAATTGGGAAGGTTTCCCAAAGAACTTTGAGATAACTTTTAGAGAAAAGTTTTGTGGACGTAGCCCGAGCATTCCGGGTGAACCACGTTAAAATTGGTGTCACTTTGTGGATGATTTTGTGCATTGCTTTGATATTGCTTTGGGTATATTGCTTTACTATTTTGAAGTATAAAGGAATAAGTAAAAAGAGGTCTTATACTGTTCACCCCCCTCTCAAGTATAAGCTTGTGTTCTTCAATTGGTATCAGAGCGGGTGCCTTCGAAAAGTTTAACAACTTGAAGGAAGATCTTACAAGAACACAAATGGCAAGGAAAGGCAAAAGCAAAACCATAAGACACAAGAAGAAGAAAACACACATGGTCATGAAAGAAAATGAAGATGAACTCAATGTTGCTATTTTGGGAAGAAGAATGGAAATAGATTCAAGAGATGAATCAAACAGTGGAGAACAGAGCCAGATTAATAAAGTTTTGCACCGGATGTGGGAAGACCGGTCACTTTGCAACTGATTGCTCACAAGGTAGAGAATGTTTTGTTTGTGGTCAACTCGGTCATAATGAACGTCATTGCCATGGGTTTAGTAGCAGTGAAGATGAAGATGATCCATTCAAAATTGGTGAAGAAACAGATTCGAACAAGAATGTGATGAAGAAGGAAGTGATGCGAAGCAAATTGGAAACATAAACTAATTTCAGCTCTGAGTAAAAAGGTTGAGGATGCAGAAGATATAATCACCAGTTTGAAAGTACAAACAGAAGAATACAAGAAAATTTCTGAAGATCTCGAAATGCAATTAACCAGGAAAACAGAGTATTACAGTAAGCTAGAAAAAGAAATTGACGGTTTAAGAATGCAGACAGAAGAAATGAGTAATAAAGTCGATATATGCAGCAAACATGAAGAGGAATCTAACAAAGTTGTTAGCAATCTGAAGCTGCAAATAGAAGAGTCCAAAAGGAGTGAAGAAACTCTCAGGTCTCAGATCAATGAGAAAGAGACTGCTTGCTGCAAACAAGAAGAAGAGATTGTTTCATTGAAGAAACAACTAGAAGAGGCCAATACAAATCTTAAAATCAAAGATGAGCACAACAATCAAGGAAAGAGGTATTCTCACAAGCACAAGAAGAGTTTCTACCTAGACAAAGCAAGTAAGTGTTCTAGTAGTGATAGTGAAAGTTCTTCAAGTGATAATGAAAATGAGATGTTGTTCATATCAGAAAAAGAGGAAGAACCAAAACATAGATTCATTATCATGAAATGTCTTAGATGTGGAAATTTTGGTCACCTTGAGGATGATTGCACAAATAATGATTTGGTTTCTAGTATGTATGAGGATGCTTCAAAAAACTATAAGGAAGATGCATGTATGGTTTTTGAAAAGGGTAGCACCTCTAGTGATAAGAAATCTGAAAAAGGCTTTGATGATTCTAAAAGCAAACATATAGAGGAAGGTGAAGTAGATCTTAAAGGTGAACTTATTAGTGCTCTTAGTGCTTTGAAAAAGGAAAGAAAGAAGAATGCTAGACTCAAGGATAAGTTGGATGAATGTTGTATGGAGAGAGATGATCTTATAGAAAGTCTTGACTTCTCTATAGCTAAGACACAAGAACTCAAGGATGAGTTAGAGTCTAAGGTTCTTGAGTATAGTGAGTTAGAACAGAAAATGGCTTCTTTGAAAGAGGAAACTAAAGGGTACAAGGATAAGCTTCACAGGTTTCAAGATAGCTCCAAAAAGGTTAAGTCTCTCATCAAAGGTCAAAGAAAGACAACAGATAAAATAGGCCTTGGTTTTGTTAAACATCACAAGGAACAAGTTGGAGAATCTAGTAAGAGACTCCAAAAGGAAGAGAGTTCTGATGAGGAAAGTATTTCAGATCATGAGTCCTTGAATGATAGATGCACAGAAATAGAAAACAGAATTCAGAATGAGAAGAAGAAGTTTTCAAACCTAAGAGGTCAAATAAAGGAAAGTTTCAAGGTGGATGTTTTGCTTGTCACAGGTTTGGTCACATAGCTTCACATTGCATGGCTCAAGTGAAGAAGGTAAATGACAGTTTCAGAGGTGGTAATTTCTTTCAAGGGTATTGCTACTCTTGTCAATAGTTTGGGCACAAGGCGGTTTATTGCAAGGCAAATATCGAGAACGGTATGATCGTAACAGAGTTTGGTCGAAATAGGTTTGGTCAAAACAGTTTGGTCGAACTCGGTGGATTCAAAGAACAGGTATGCCTAAAAGAAATAACATTGTTACTTGTTATAAGTGCAACAATGAAGGTCACACAATCGAGACAGTGTAGAGCTAAAATTCTAGAATACAGGAACAAGAACAAGTGGCATGATCAGGTCCAAGGATCAAGGCATGGATAAGAACAGGGATGAGAACAAGAACAAGAACAAGTGACAAGAACAGGAATATGGACAAAGAGTTCAAGAGAAGGCCCGACAAGGAAGTTATAGACGCTGATGATGATCAATGCCTAATGGGAGTTTTACTCCCACCCTAGAATTAATCACCTCATCAGGAGGTGGGGGAGGGACTAAGCTAAGAGGCTAATTCTTAGTCCCGAGCCCCAAAGGTGGCCCTTTGCCATTGATGACAAAGGGGGAGAGATATGAGTAAGGGGGAGAGCTTCAAAGTGAAGAGGAAAGCTTCAAGTCGGGGGGAGCAAAACTTCAAAGGAAGATTCTCGCTTGTTAGCACAGTTGGTTTCAGTTGGTTTCAGTTTTGGCTCTTGAGAAGTGTTTTCAAGAAAGGTTTGCCATCAATGACAAAGGGGGAGATTGTTGGCAATTTTGGGTACTTTGGGTACATTGCCCTTGCTCAAATGTATAAGTTGTCATTGATGTCAAAAGGCATTTTTGTGTTGATATCAAAAGAGTGTGATGTCAAGAATATCTTGAGAAGCTTCATTGTTAAAGGGTTTTTATTAAAACCATGGTGACAAGGTTAAAGGTTTTTCTTAAAACCATTTGGACTCATTAAGGGTTTTTATTAAAACCAAGCTTAACTTAATGCAAAGGTCCATGTTTATTATTAATAATTAAATTAACTCAAACCTTTGTCAAAGGTCCAAGTTTAATTTATTATTAATAAAATAATAATAATTATTATTTTAATTATTATTATAGGGTCTTTCAACCCTTAAGCGACGGAAGTAAAAGAATTCTTTCGCCGATATGATGCCATCGTTGGAGGAGCGCCGACGTCAAACTTTATGGAGAAATGGCTATATAAGTGGGGATGTTTTTCCAAAGTGAGTACCACGAATTATTTGACATCTGCGATTTACGATTGGCTTTGTATCTTGCGATTTGCGCTTGGCATCTACGATTTTGCGTTTTCTCTATTCTTTCGAACAACGCTTTGTGTTTTCGATCTCCGATTGACGTCCTTGAAATCGTGCTTGTTCTGTGTTGGAAACCGTGCTTGGCATATTCGGAACTGAGTTTGGGCTGCATCCTTACCTTTATGCTTGACGTCGGTGGATTGGCAATTGCACCTGGAC
Source organism: Wollemia nobilis (assembly GCA_028583015.1). Lineage (NCBI taxonomy): Eukaryota > Viridiplantae > Streptophyta > Pinopsida > Araucariales > Araucariaceae > Wollemia > Wollemia nobilis. The sequence goes on from JAQPPZ010001965.1 coordinate 817,620, forward strand.
TACGGTTTTCAGACTGTGCTGTGAGATGATAAATGCAAGCATTCTGTGAATTACGTTTTGGACAGCGCTCACCAGTTTGCATGTGACTTGTGGAAGACGTTTACGTTTTCCAGTTTCTTGGCATCAAAGGAAGATAAAAGAGAGGGCAGTGCTGTATTTCTTCGTTGGGCACTTGTGACCCAACGACGGAGGCGTTTAAGCGAAAGCGCTAGACGGCAGAGGTGCCGAGTTCGATTCTCTTCGTTGGGAATTTCTTTTTGGTCGCGGTGTGCAAAGGATAGTGGTTGTGAATGCGCGGGAGGTATAAGGTTAAGGTATCATATTTGTTTTTGACATTGTTTTATTGATGTTTAATGTTTATGTGGAGTAATAAGGTGTAAAGAGGTTTTACTTTGTATGTATATTGTACTTTGGTGTTTTTACTAAGTTGGAGAAATAAGGTGTTATTTTGGATCTTTATTATTGTGTATTATTGTATAGTTGCTAACTCTAATTAGTGGCAAATTGAGAGTTAGTGTTGTGACAGATTTTGAGTTCTCCTTCTTCATCAAAGTAAAGGTATGGGCAACTTCTTCCATGTATGTTGTTGATGGTATATTTTCTGAAATTGAGTTTGGAGTGAAAAGGTTGTCTACTAGGTATCTTTGGTGTAAATCTTATTTTCTGGATATTGAAGATTGTTTATGCATTAAAATCATTGATGAGTGTTTGGGTGAATGCATAATTCTGGTTGAGGAAGAGGAAGCATTTTTGCACTAGGGTTTATGTTAGTAAGTCTTGCTACTTGCATTGAGATGATGAAACCCTTAGTTGGCTATTTTGATATTGATGGATGAGTTGCTTTCATAGAGGTTGTTGTTGATCAAGTTAGTGCTTTACTTGATACATGATATTGGGCTTACTCCATTGAGTTGATTTGAACAAGTTATTATTTGCAATTGGTGATATTGTGTTGGTGGCTGTTTTGTTCAAATATCCTTGGAGGGAAAAGGATTTCTACTTGTTTCCTTTTCTTGTGATGATTGGTTAATGCTTCAAGGTTGATGTTGAGTTGAATGTGTTGGTGGTCTAAACCTTGTTTGATGAGCATTGTTGTTGAAACTCTAATTGTTGGTAAAAAGAATATGAGTATCATTGTTATATGAGATATTGCATAGTTGGCAATTGTTGGGTTGTGTTTCATATTCTTGAGAAAAGCATACTACATCTATATTATTCTTTTGAGATTGAGATTGAGTTGAGATTGAGATTGGGAGTTAAGTATAGAACATATTGGGTCTCTAACAATTCTCTTTATGTTTCTATGAGATTTGAGATTGAGATTGGGAGTTAAGTATAGAACATATTGAGTCTCTAACAATTCTCTTTATGCTTCTATGAGGTTTATGAATCACATTGGGTCTCTAACAATTCTCTTTGTGGGTTCATGCTAAGCAAGTTTTTCTTGGTGAGCTTGCTGAGGTTTTTGGACAGGTTTCGGTGGGGACTTGTGAGCAGATTTGGACAGGTCCTAGCAGAGGACTTGTGAGCTGAGTTTTTGAGAGTTCTATCAGAGAACTTGAGGACAGAGGTGCATTGGTTCTTTGAGAAGAACCTGAGGACAGATTTGGCAAGTCTTTGAGAAGGCTTGTGTGTAGAGGATTGATTTGTTCATAGAGTTGGACAGATCTAACAGACAGAGGAAGACTTGTACTAGACCGACTGACTGTGTTTGGTACAGGTAGCTGAGCTACTATGGACGTGATCATAGAAGGCAGAGGTCTCTTAGGCTAAGCATTGAGGACAGGAGGTCTTCGGTGGAAAGGAGTTCCACGTGCTGGCAAGAGGGAGAGGCAGTTGATCTTCCGAGGGATCATTTCCAGAGTAGAGGGGAAGGTATCTCCTTTGAGCAGAGGCTCATAAATTCAGATTGGGGGAAGGTGTCTCCTTTGAGCCGAGGCTCATAAACATTGTAATTGGGAAGGTTTCCCAAAGAACTTTGAGATAAATTTTAGAGAAAAGTTTTGTGGACGTAGCCTAGGCATTCTGGGTGAACCACGTTAAAATTGGTGTCACTTTGTGGATGATTTTGTGCATTGCTTTGATATTGCTTTGGGTATATTGCTTTACTATTTTGAAGTATAAAGGAATAAGTAAAAAGAGGTCTTATACTGTTCACCCCCCCTCTCAGTATAAGCTTGTGTTCTTCAAGATCTTCGCAGCAGTCTAACTATCAGAACCCACCATATTTGCATGGGGTCCATCTTCTTGATGTGATAGTCAAGCCTATCCACCTAGGCTAGATCTAGCTCTAAGCCAACAATGGTATGCTGCTCTATGGGCATCTAAATGGATCGATAAATTAAAATCCTCGAAGGCCACAGGCCAATAACCTCTCAGTTCTGATACCATGAAATAAAACCATCTAAATTTCTATTAATTTTCGTATGAATAAATATTACAAATGAGGCCCAAAATAGCCCATAGATCATGGATCTACGAAACATATTAGCCCCTAAATAAAATAGGTTAACAATATTGATGCTAACCAATTAGCTACTAATCTATCCGAAAAACCAACAATATTAAATGATGGAATAAATATAAAGATACGCTAACACCATGGAGGTACCATGGGGGTATATTAGCATGTACCAAATAATATAATATTCCTCAACAAATATGTCCTTCAATGCATCCTAAGGAGGTGACGACTACCACCTTCTAAGTCATTATGCTTTCGGGGACTCCTCTTCCACTATGTATTATGAGGGGGCTTCTAAGTAGACATCAAGCCTAATATTTCAAGGAGGGTTTGGCAACTAGAAGCCTCTTGAGTTGCATTACCCTTCCCTAACCTCAAGGTATCAAGCTTCCCCTAGGGTAAGGGGAAAGCTTGCCTTGTGACCTCTCCACTTAGCTCCCTCATATCCTCCCTCCTCTTGGCCAAGGAAAGGGCCTTAGTCCTCAGGATTCATTGGTGCTATCAATTTGGTATGGCACATAAGACTGAGGGATATCCTTGTTAGAGGGAGGGGACTAAATTTAGGGTCTTTGTTCTCTAAAGGAAAGAAAAGACCATGACCATTGGTTAAAAAAATCCATGCTTCAAGTGGTTCCCCTTTTATCATCATCAAAGTGGCTTAGGGATTTAAAGTATTATAGGGACCTACCTTAGCCACCATCGAAAAGGCTATTGATTTATTACTTGATGTTATTCTAGTGGTTAGGCTGAGGTTCATGGTGAAGGAAGCTTTAGATTCAACATCAACCTATGATGGTTGTTCCTCCTAGGCTATATGCTAGGTGGTATTTTGGCTTCGATACTTTGTAGGAAATATAGGTGTTGTCCCTCTTCATTTTGGCTTCATGTAGGTGCTATTGATAAAAATTTCCTTGGGAGGTAAGATTTTCCTACTATAGTGAATCTTCACTACAACTAGAAATATGATGTTGAGCTTGTAACTACAATTATGTAGATTCCTAGCTAAGCTTGTAATTATAGTTGTACAAGTTATCAGTTGAGCTTATAACTGCACCTATGTAGATTCCTAGCTAAAATTATAACTATAGTTGTGTAGATTCTCAGCTAATCTTGTAACTATAATTGTACATATTCATAGTTGAGCTTGTAACTACAACTATATATATTCTAGTTGAGTTGTAACTACAACTATACATATTCTAACTGAATTTATAATTTTAACTATACATATTTCCAACTGTAGTTGTGCATTTTCCTAGGTGTGCTTCTAACTATAGGTTATAATTAGTTTGTTGGTGTGTATGTTGTGTGTAAATTGTTTTTGAGATATGATTTTTTTGTTGTGAAAATTCTACTTTAAAATTCTATATTTTGCTAAGTAAAAGAGTTGCAATTTTCACATTTGGTATCAAATCCATTGTTGGTATTAAGTTGGAGTGATTTTGTGTTTATAATATTTCTAACTATTTATCATGACCAACAATAACTCCCTTCATATTACAAAGTTTAGTGGGCAATATTATGACAACTAGAGCAACAGGTATGGATATTTTGAAAAATAATGTAGAGTAAAAGTTTTAAATGAAACAAAAAGAGTAAATTATGCAAAACGAGAATGAGGATGCTTTAAGCAACTTATTTATATCATATGAAAAGGCTAAAAAGACTCTTCAAGAGACTTGGTATCTTGATTCTAATTTTGCCAACCACATGATGGGCGATATGGAGTTGTTTGCTACTATGGATAAAAAATTCAAGACCAAGATCAAGCTTGGTGATAACAAGTTTTTGGAGGTGATAAAAAAATGCATAATGGACATAAATACTAAGGAAAATAAAAAGAATATTCATGATATTCATGAGTATTAGGCAATTTTTTTAAATAATTACAAAGTTTTTTATTATGATAAGTAATATATCATATATGACAAGAACCATGGGAACAAAGTTATCACTTGTTCCTATGTCAAGAAATCGAATTTTTTGTTTGAAGTTCAAAGGTAATGGCATAAACTTGTCAAATATTGTTATTGAAGATAAGAGCTGATTATGGCATTTGCGGTTTGGCCACTTAAACTTTAAAATTTTGAAGTTGTTGACTTCTCAAGAGATGGTTTTTGGTTTGCACAAAGTTGAAGATCATAAATAATCTTGTGAAGGTTATGCCAAAGGCAAGCATGCTAAAGAAATATTTAAAAAGGAAAAACATGGAGGGCCCAACATCCACTCCAATTAGTTCATTATGATATTTGTGGCCTAATGCAAAAAGTGAACCTTGCATTTTCATTGGATATTATGAAAAATATCAAAACTTCTAGGCTTTATAATCCAAAGACTAATAATGTGTTGGTTTCTATATATGTGATTTTTGATAAAGAGGGAGTATATAGTTATCAAAGAGGCCAAGTTGGTAAGACCGTCAATGTTGGTAATGATAGTGTTGGTTGTGAACAAGACACTAGTGTGCCTACTCCTCCGTTAAGTCCTCCAAGCAATCCTTTAAGTAGTTCTTCAAACAATTCTAAGGAGAGTTCATCAGATTATTCAAGTAATTCATCACCCATTATTGATCTTATGAAGACTAAGAAGGGGAATAGAGCTCTTCAAGCTTACCACCAAGTCAAATACTTGATAGTAATTTTGAAAAGAGGCTTACAAGAGGCCAAGATCAAAAATTTGATCAAGTTGTTTCAATATTGGAAAGGTTGCACATATATAGATATGTTGAAGAAGATCCTAAAGGTGAGTCAATTAATTATGCTTTGATGTATCAAGCTGAGTTTGAACCTTCTTGTTTTGAAGATGCTTGTACTAATGATGTGTGGGTGCAAGCATTATAAGAAGAGATCAATCCATTCAAAAGAATGATACTTATGAGCTTGTGAAACTTCCCAATCATAAGAAATGTGTGGGTTCCATGTGGGTCTACATGACCAAGTATAACAATGATGGCAATATTAAAGTACATAAAGCTAAAATGTTGCCAAAGAATTCACACAAAGGTGTGGAATTGATTATGAAGAAACATTTGCACCTATAGAAAGGCAAGAAATAATCAAAATGGTTATTACTTTGGTAGCCCAAAGGAGATGGAGTGTGAATCACTTGGATGTGAAAAGTGCCTTCTTGAATGGGTACTTAGAATAAGTGTATGTACAACAATCGCAAAGTTTTGAGGTTAAAAGAAAATAAGACTATGTATACAAGTTCAAGAAATCCTTGTATGGTCTCAAGAAAGCACCATGGACTTGGTATGCCCCGATAGATGAATACTTACATCAAAGTGGATTTAAAATGAGCAAGAGTGAGCCTACCCTCTATTCCAAGAAAGAAGGTAATGATATTATTCTTATATGTTTATATGTAGATGATCTTATTTATATAGGTGGTAGCTCAAAAATGAAAATGAATTCAAAAATGCTATGATGAATGAGTTTGAAATGAAATATTTGGGGTTGATGCATTACTTCCTTAGAATGGAGGTTCATCAATGTGAAGATGAAATTTTTATTTACCAAAGTATGCTAAAGATATGTTGAAGAAGTTTTGTATGGATAAATGTAAACCATTTCTCACACCAGTTGCTCATGGAGTAGTGTTGTGCAAGGACAATGAAGCTAAGAAAGTAAATCTGATAGGTTATAGGAATATTATGGGAAGTTTGATATTTCTTACTAACACTAGATTGAATATTGGTTATGTTGTTTCTCTTGTTTCAAGGAATATGAATGAAACATCTCAAATTTATTTGAATATTTTCAAGAGAATATTGAGGTATGTGAAAAGTACTCTTAATTTTGGCATTCATTATTATGCAACTAAGAAGGTGGAGCTTGTTGGTTTTAGTGATTTCAACTGGGGTAGTAGCTTGGATGACCAAAAGTCTACTTTTGGAAATTAGTTTTCTCTTAGTTCTATATTGATCACATGGATCTCAAAGAAGCAAGTATTAGTTGTTCTATCCTCCATAGAAGCTTAATATATTGCAATCACTTCAACTAGTTCACAAGCCTTGTGGCTTAGGAAGGTATTGAAGGAGATTTATAAGAAGCAATGTCATATTATACTCATTTTTTGTGATAATATGTGTATAGTTCAATTGGCAGAAAATACCATCCATCATAGTAGGTCTAAACACTTTGATTTTAAGTATCATTTTATCTATAGTACTCAAGAGCAGATTGCTAATGTGTTCACAAAAGTAGTTGCCAAAGCTTAATTCTTAAAACTTGGATATAATCTTGTGAGAGCACTCAACATCAAAGGGGAGAATGTTAAGAATATGATGCTTAGAAAAATCCATAGTTGTGAAAATCCTAGAAATGGATTAACTTGTAACTACAATTATGTGGATTCCTATCTAAGCCTGTAACTACAATTGTATGAATTCTCAGTTGAGCTTGTAACTGTAGCTATGCAAATTCCCAATTGAGCTTGTATTTGTAGCAATGTAGATTCCCAACTGAGCTTGTAACTATAGTTATGCATATTCCTAGTTGATCTTGTTACTATAGCTATATATATTCCAATTAAGTTTGTAACTACAATTGTATATATTCCAACTGAGTTTGTAATTGTGCTTATGCATATTCCAAGTTGAGTTTGTAAATAAAACTATGCATCTTCCTATGTGTGCTTGTAATTGTAGGTTAGAATCACTTTGTTGGGGTGTGTGTATGTTGTGTGCATGGAAAAAAAATCAAAATGCTCTTTTTTGATATGTGGAAAAAATTGTGAAAATTTTGCTTTAAAATTTATGTGTTTTATTGAGTAAAAGGACTACAATTTTCATAAAGGAGAATCTAGGATTATTTGCCTTGTTGATTAAACATAACTTACTTTTCAACATGATAGATGGTTTAGGTTCAGTAGGTATCTAGGACAAGTTGAAGATGTTTTTTAGGAAAGTAAATGCTATGGAGGATAGTCAATGATATGGAGCTTGATACTCTTAAAATGAGAGTCTTTCCAAATGTTAAATACCACATTACAAAATTTAAGGTTTTGGGGTAGATATTGCTACTTCTAGAGGCACAACAAATAAAATTTTAAAATAGTTCAAGGATGTCTTCTCCAATATTTTCACTCAATTTATGTCCTTGGACTCCTTTATATGCTCTCAATGGTTATCAATGGATATTCTAACTTGAATCTTCATGATTCTTCGACCCTTTTGATGCCTTTCAAGTTGCCCTCTAAAACTATGGTAAATTACCTAATGAATAGACTCATGTCAAGTATACACCAATATTCAAAGATACTAATATGGACGAGCCAAATGAGTTCAAATCCTCTAAAGGAAAACACATTCTTTCTAAGAATTTCCTTTCTAATCATTAAAATCTTAAAACAAAGATTAAAAAAATCAATCTTGATAAAATCCTCATTGATCATCAAGATAATAATGAAGGTACTAATCATGCTTACATTATTATGCATTCAACTCACCAGACATTTGCTTCTTCCTAAGAGTGGGTTGTTGACTCTAGACCCACTCAACATAAAGACCAAGCATCTCCATTTGCTTTTTTTCATTCAACCACCATCATAACAAAAGACATTGTCATATAAGACCAAACATCTCCATTTGCTTTTTTCATTACAACTACCATCATAACAAAAGACATGTTGTCATTGGTGATGGTTCTACCTAGCACGTCTGAAGAAATGGAGGCATTGCTATTGATGATGCCTAATTCAATAAGTCCATTTTCCAAAACTAAGGCCTAACCTCCTTTCCATTTGTATCATCGTTCATACAAGGTTGGGTTTTAGCCATGTAATTGGATTGAAAAAAGGATAATTGTTCACAAGCATCGAAGGAATTAGTAGTCCAACTTGAAATTCCACTGAAACCGAGTAAAATTCACTAAACAATATACCGATAAGTCTTAGAGTAGGTAGATTCCTCCTTTTTTAAATGTTTAATAAGGATTTTCTTAAGAAGTTGCAACATTATATAATAATTTTTTTTAGAGAAGCCAAAGTGTAGATATATGTTTGACCAATGAAATATCAAATCGCTTATAAAAGAGTGGAGGTACGAAAAAGAAGACAATGCGTGCGGACTATAAGAACAAGGACTATTACTAATATAGTTACACAATTTAATATGAATAAGGGAACTTAAACTACTTAAATATTGAAAGGATCATCATATGCTATTTTTAATTAATTAGGCTATTGGTTCACGATTACGAAAGCATCACTATCATGGATCAACACTACAATTGTCCGCCTAAATGATGTAACGGAGCCTTAGCTTAAATGGATAAACTCCTGTCTATCATAATCAATTTGATTAAAAACAATTTGAAAGAAAAGATGGGAATCTTTCCTAAATAATATAACGGAGCCTTAGCTTAAATGCATAAACTTTTGCCTATTTTAATTAATTTGATTAAAAAATATTTGAAAGAAAAGATGGGAATCTTACTGATAAACCAAAAGATAGATTTTGTATATATATATATAAATAAAAGAGCTTTGCCTTCTATAAACATTACCAATTCTAACATTACATATTCTTAAGCATAAAATCTAACACTCTTTATGATTCAACTTTTACCGATTTCAAAAGGGGCGGCGATTGCGAAATGCTTTTTAAATATATTATTTATTTGATTGCAACCTCATTGTTGTATAGTGTTTTCAATATATTATTTTTTCCTTGTTAAAAAAAGAGGCCATGCCCTCTACTCTTATTATTATTTTTGTCGGACATTCAATAAGCTCATTCTACCATGAAAATTTGTGCTAATCCACACACAAACATGCGTCCCCCATCAAAATTCGTGCACCACCTTTTAAATAAAATATAAGAAATAAACACCTTCTTTAAGGTCCCTAAAGTCAAAGTGGCATAGTTTAAATTATAATTAAAAATTAAGCACTTGGGTATTGTAAAAGGGGGGTCTAGTCTCTCAAAGTCTAGGAAGACATCAATATCATAGGTTGGGCCATGCCTAGGCTCCACACCCCCCAATTGGCCATCCTAGTTGTTTTTGTCTTCATTTGCATGCATTTCTTTTGCAGACACCTTGGCTGAAAGAGAAAAATATAATATATATATATATTATTCAAATTTCGCAAAAGCACGCCTTGAAAGCGACATCTCTTGTCCTTTTGCTCCCATACATCCTATCAATTGTTTAAAGCCCCCAACTAAAAATGGACAACACTCTGTAAACCATAAAGTCAAAGATAGGGAAATGGGACGCCCAGGGGCCAAAACTCCAACCACTCTGCGTTAGCAACCTCGATTTAAGTATTCGTTGCAGTTACGTTCAAAAAAGGTTAAAGAAAGGTTTGGGGTCCAACTGAAAAGAAAAGAGTCGGGAAGGAAGTTGGGCCACGACGTCTGGCTCATAACCTTGGATGACGTGGCAGAATTAATTGGCATGGATCGTTGATCCCATAACAAGTGTGATAGCATCGCAGAGCATCTGCACTGCCAGATCTGACTCTGATTGAAGTTAGTATCCGTCACACAGGTGTTTTTCATGTTCGGTAAGCACATGGATGACAGACCCCTTGTTTATCTCTATCCATTCTGTACTTAAACTATTAAATATATGTATTTTGTGTCCAGCTCAGATCGGCTTCCATTGAAGGAAGCAGAGTCTTCTACCTTCAGGATGGGTCAGGGTATGGGGTTTTTGACATTGGGTTGAAAGAGTTTTTTTTTCTCTTCTGGCCTTGGGAGGTGGAGCTGTAAAAAATTAATGCAGGGCGTAGATTGTCTAGCTCTCGTGGTTTGAGAACCCCAAGAACCGTTCTGATTCATTGTCTCCCATTGTAATCCTCCAGCCTCCACCACCATTCGTTGGAATACCAGTGTTAGGATCAAGGGGTCTCTGAAATAGGATAGATATTCAATTCGTCTGTCTGCTGCTTCACTCTAATTTGTTGAGATTGCCCATGACCCATATACGAAGCTCTGCTTTTCAGTTGACTTCTAGTTCAATCCCCAGTACCCGATTCTCAATACCCTTTGGTTAATAGGATTCATCCAGTCCCCAGCATGCAATCCCCAAAAAAATTACTATTAGGTACCACAGTTGATGACTGAGTTATACGTACTGTTTTGCCTGGAAAAGGACCTGTTGCTGGGGTACAGCAATACAGATAGATATAGGGATGGATGCACATGCACGCAACATAGTCTTCAATCTTCGTCCATTTATGGCGGATGTTTTCTGACTTCGTTGCCTCTGCATGGCGTCGGAATTGACTTAATGGCGGCCGCCATGATTGCCCAAAGCCGCAGGAGGCATTTATAAGTCAATGTGTATGTAATTAATACAAGACACCGGAATAGGAGGAGCAGGAGGAGGAGGAGGAGGAGGAGGAGCAGGGCAGAGAAGATGCAGGCATGCAGAAAACTATGTACAACCGTGGCCTCTCCGGGCCCTTCTGTGCTTTACTCCAGCCATGATCATTGGCAGGTCAGTCGGGAGGCTGTGGCTGTGGGATTCGTAGCCCTGGGGGCCGGCATGCTGGTCCTCGTCATATTTTTCGTATACTTCAGCAGGGTGAGAAGCAACAGGACCAGCCCAGACGACCTCACGGCTTGGAGGCTGCAGAGGTTCAGCTACAGAGAACTCAAGGCCGCCACGGAATCCTTCGACGAGTCCGCCAAGCTGGGCAAGGGCGGATTCGGCGTGGTTTACAAGGGAGTCCTGCGGAACGGCAAGGAGGTGGCCGTGAAAAAACTGGACGTCTCGTCGGCGCAGGGCGAAAGAGAATTCCAGAACGAGATGTCCGTCGTAGCCGGGTTGCGCTCTCCCTTCATCGTGAGCCTCCTGGGCTACTGCGCCGATGGCAAGAGGCGGCGCTTTCTGGTCTATGAACACATGCAGAACGGGAGCCTCCAGGAGGCCTTATTTGATACCGACGATGATCTGCCCTCCGACCTGGAGTGGGAAAAGAGATTCAATATCATCCTTGACGTCGCTCAGGCCCTGGCCTTTCTCCACCTCGAGTGCGACCCGCCCATCGTCCATGGAGATGTGAAGCCCAGCAATGTGCTCCTGGATAGCAATTTCAAGGCCCGTATTGGGGATTTCGGGCTTGCGAGGCGCAAGTGCGAGGACATGGATTTTCTTGATATGTTCAGCCAGGAGCTCGGGAGCAAAAGCCAAGAGCTATGGAAGAGCCAAGACCTCCTTTTTAAGAGCCAGGAACTTGGCAGAAGAGACTGCAAATTCGAGGAGTCCTCTGACGATGAGAGTAAGATGAAAACGAAGCACAGAGACCAGTTTGGTGTGGACATGGATGAGTCAACAAGAGAATCCTCCGTGACTGACAATGAATTGTATGGCAAGAGCAAGGAGATTGCTTCGGAGCATTGTGGCCTTGGTGGATCTGAGGACTGGAGGAAGATGGAGGAAGGGACCGATTGGAGCAAGGAGTTGCAGGTTGAGAAGAAGGGATTTTCATGGGGTAAAGATTGGTGGTGGAAACAGGACTGCAGTGGAGAGCTCGGCACGAGGGACTATGTCATGGAGTGGATTGGGAGCCAAATCAGGCCTTTCAAGGCGAGGAAAGCCAGGAAAAAGAGGAAGAGGGCTACGGATGAAGATACCATCAGCCACGCAGATTCCATGAAGGGGAAAAAGGGCAAGGAAAAGAGTAGAAAATTCAAGGAGTGGTGGAAGGAAGAGTATTTTGCAGAGATGAGCAAGAAAAGCAGGAAGCTGGAGAAGATCAAGTGGAAGAGAACGTTGCATAGATTTGATAGGAGGAGAAAGAGTACAGACAGCTGGGGGAGGGAGTTTTTATCGGATAAAATGAGAAGAGATTTTTCCATGGGAAGCGAAGCGTGGAGCGGTGATCTACTGAGTAGGGATCTGAGTAGCACCACTAGCATGAGGGGAACGGTTTGTTATATCCCTCCAGAGTATGGGGGATGTGGGTTTCTGTCAGAGAAGGGAGATATCTACAGCTTTGGGGTGCTGATATTGGTGATTGTGTCAGGGAGGAGGCCTCTGCATGTTCTGGCGTCTCCAATGAAGGATTTTGAGAAGGCGAATCTCATTTCGTGGGCAAGGCACTTGGCCCAAACAGGTAATATTCTGGACCTTGTGAGCGACTCGTTGAAGGGCGTTTATGACAGAGATCAGGCAAGTCTCTGCATAACTCTGGGTCTTCTTTGCTTGCATAGAATCCCAGAAATGAGGCCTGACATATCTGAGATTATCAAGATTTTGAAAGGCGAGATGGATGCTCCTCCTTTGCCTCTCGATTTCTCACCCAGTCCTCCTAGCAAGTTGTACAGCAGATCCAAGAAGAGGCTTCAATCTGATGCTGTGCCCCCTCCTCGCCTTTGATGTTTCATAGCTCTCTTCCAAGCGCAAAATCGAAGATGAGTTTCTGTTGTTAATTTTCCTTTCATTTTTGAAGTAAAACCAGTGAATAGACTGCCCCTTCTACAATTTGTGCATTCACAATTTCAGGTCCTTGAAAGCAATGAATTTTGAGGTGTTCCGTTTGATGTTTTTTTTGTATCATAACAGCATTCTGTAAACAACCATCGTATCAATATTAACAACGAGCGAATATATTTTATTCCAATTTCATATCTGAGGTTCTTGGTATTGTGTGACAGACAGAATTGATCGCTCCCTAAGCTGAATGAAATCTGTCAATTGAGTTTCTTTCTTGACCTTTGGTGGGGGAATTAGGAGGAAGTGCGAGCCTGTGATCGAATTTGAAGGCAAACTCCTAAATCAATCATTTGTTTCTCTCCTGCATTAATGACATTGGATCGAGTCTTGACAAAGACGTCTAGGCAATGTCTTCCATGCTCCATCTAATGGCACCATTGGGGAGCCAAACCACATTTAATGTGATGGGATTTTGTTCCGTGACTCAATACATTTTTTTACACTAATATTTGACTGATTGATTGTAAAACGCTCAGGAGCTTCCCTCACGCTTGCAGAGTATCTACAGTGTAATTAATGAAAAGGAGTAATTTCTTCACTTATCTTCTCAAACAGAGGAAAAGAAGCAATCGATCCGTCCTTAGCCACTCTAGCCACTCCTAGGGCAGAGATTTTACGTTCGTATTGAATGCTTGTAATTAATGACTTTAGAAGTATTTAACGCTGGTAATTAAATGTAATCATCACGGAAGATTTGTATTACTGGTACCACGACAGAGTAAATGCGAAAAATTAATAAAAATTAATAAAAGTCAGGGTGTGTGGCTGTGCAAATAGGAAAATATGAACTACTTAAACACAGATCGGATCGGCGTTCTCTTAGGCTATCCAGAGTTAAAATTCGTTTAAAAATGCATTATTCACGTCAATTGTCAAGCGTACAATACTGAATGTCTGCACTTTATAGTCGAAAGGAGACTTTGAAACCCTAACTTTAAAAATAAAAAATTTAATTTTGATTGAATGATTTTATATGTCATATGATTATTAAAGATTTTATATGTCATGATTATTAAAGGTTACTGCCTTTGCAAGGTTCTGATAAATGCTTTAAAGATTTTATATGTCATGATTATTAAAGGTTACTGCCTTTGCAAGGTTCTGATAAATGCTTTAAAAGAGTTTAGTTTTTTAATTTGGTTAATGTAACAAACGTTTAGGGTTGGTTGGACATTTTTATCGAGAGTTGAGCTTATTAATAGAGATTTATAGAGATTTATAACGATCTTTCATAATAAGAGAGATAAGTTCAGAGAGTTGAGCTTATCAATAAGGATTTAATACACAGTCCCACATACATACGTTATTGTTTGGATCTTGAACCATATAAACCGTGAATCTTAAATCTTTTAAAAAAGAGATATATACTATAATTTGAATCTTAAACTTTCAAAAAAAACTAAAATTTGTACCTTAAAAAAACTTTTTTATAACCATGAACCTCCTCGGAAAAGGGTATGGTAGGACCAGCAACCCTATGTGATGCTCAATGATTTAATCTTGAGATTAAGATTTTTTTTTTTTTAAATATTATTTATAAAGCACTCTAGTGATTAGAGGAGGATAAAAACATGTATCTAACCATTTCATGAAAATACATTTTCGGATTAGAGAAGGCTTGATGGACATAACTTAAAAGTTATTTATTATTATTTTTAAATTAAAAAAGTGTTTTTAATTTTTTTTTTTTAAATTAAATTAAATTAATGGTTATAGACGATAAAGCCAGGATATCTTATTATTTTGTATCAATTAATTATTTTTTTTATAAAAAAATTAACTTAAATTTGGTTCAATATAAATAATTTTTTTATAAAAAAGTAACTTAAATTTGATTCAATATAAATAATTTTTATAGCATTATTTAAAGTGTTTATTTAAAGGATAGTAGATATAAAAAACCATCTATGTACTATGCATATATAATTCTTTATGTCATTTCATAAAAAAGATGGATAAAAACAAAGGTAAATTTTAAGATCTTGTACTACAAAAACTCATGTACAATAAACGAGATTGACTTTGCAATAGATACAACTTTTGTAAATGTCCTTAAGCATGTTATGCACACTAAATTAAACACCTCATACAACACTAACACAATACTAAGGCTATCATATCAAGGACTTCCACTACAATTATTTGGCTAGCTACAAATCAAATTTCTTTTTTTGTCTCAACGACCTCATGCTAAGTGATGACAATTAGTCCCTTTAAACTTTCTAGCTACCTTTCAAACATCATGTATTCTACTCCCCTCATAAGCATCATTACCTACTTAGGCTAACTACAAATCAAATTTCTTTTTTTGTCTCAAATACCTCATGCTAAGTGATGACAATTAATCCCTTCAAAATTTCTAGCCACCTTTCAACATCATGCATTTTACTCCCCTCCACAAGCATCATTCGCTATAGTGACAAGAGCATGGTGTTAGCCACTCATATAGCCTTTGCATCCTACAATTGGTATAGAATTCTTTTATAAAGTTTCTTTGTTCTAAAATCATCATTCTCAATGATTCCACTTCTTCTGTATACATGGGTCTTGTCCATCAATTGTGGATTTTTTAACACCATATCACTCTCCCAACTCATCATCTTATACTTCCATGTAGAAATAGTGTCTTTGCCAAGCCAATTTAATGTGCTCCTTAAAAGAGAGTCATACTTCATGCATTATGCTCATACCATTGTTGACAAACAAGGGTTGTCTCTGGGAATTCCTTCCCAAATTTACATTAACTTCATATAAAGGAGGTAGATGAAATTCTTTAGTAATTTAGACATATCCACTAATCCATCCATTCCTTACATAAATCCTTCCATTTCTTCTATAATCATCACTTAGATAGTACAATCATTATAAGACTCGCACTCATATGGATCTCAACAAAAGTATTTGATGGTGCAACACAATGATAGTGATTGCATGTATATGCTAAAGAGCAATTACAAGGTAGACACCACTTATCTAAGCTTAATACACAAAGGAATAATGAAACCTTTAACCTTTGACACTTTTAAAAAATGAGAGCACTTGCATCACATTTTTGTTTGGGTTAATAATGTTGGGACTGAAAGTTGAAGGGATTAATTTTATTGATATAAATGGTTACAATATATAGGCATAAGCCTATATTCAACACATGACACTTGTCAAGAGAAATTGACAAGTGTCAAGGTGAAGGCATAGTGCACTTTAACTCTAACATTCCCCCTTAAAGTGCACTATCCTAACTAAAGAAGAAACAAAACAAGTCAACATTAGGTAACATTCCCCCTTAATGTTGACTTTGGAAAACAACCTATCATCCTCTCTTATTGTTGATTTGGTCTAGGCTTGTGCTCTTTGCGCTTGGCTCTCCAACTATGAATAATGCTAGATTCACTATGTATACATCTCGATCTGTTGCCTCAGGGTCAACCACTTCCACGGTCTGTTGCCACTGGGTCAACCGTCTAAGTGCCTCAGGGTCATCATGGGTGCCTTAGGGTCAACCACTTCTGGGTTTGTTGCCTCTACAGGTCATCCTTAGAGGATGTTGCCTCTCGTAGGTCACTGACTAGATTCACCATAGATATCAAATCCTTCCTTATGGTGAACTCAATCTAGAAGGTGTCGGTCTCTGCCGAAAATGCACCTAATACAAAGGAAAAAGGAGCCATATAAGAGTGTCGATTTCTGTCGAAAATGCACTCAGTACAATAAAATGAGCCATAGATGCCAAATATGGAGGAGAAGAAGAGAATCTTCTGAAGTGTCTTCGTCTGTAGTCTTCAGAAGTAGATCCGAAAAAACCTCGGATAGAGTCTAGGGTGTCTATGTCTGTAGTCCCTAAAATAAGTGTCCTTATTGTAGTCTCCTCATCTTACCAGAATGCATGGGTAACCAGCCGCTACATCCGCCAAGTAGAAAGGGGAGACTACTAGATACTAGGTTCACTTATGAAATTACCTTGGGAGTGTCGGGTTCAACCGAGAGAGCACTCCAAGGTAAAAAAAAACTTTGAGGCTAAAAAAACTGAATTGAAATAGCCTCAAAATTGCAATATGACACCATCATTGTGTCTGTCGCGAAAAACCGTTTCCAAAGACTATAAATACCCCTATACTTGTGTCTAAATGGGGCCTTCAACTTGTTGGAAAAACGACAACATGCCTATCTAGACAGCAAAATAAACATCGCTCAATGGTGGCATCGCTCTCAAGCGGAAAAAAAAATAGCATTAAAAGTTCCCGCGCAGGGGATTTACATGGGCCATATAGGCCTTCAGCTCCCACTTCTACTCTCCATGTGATTTGAATAATTAACCCCATGCAATTTAAAAATGATCCTTTTTAGCAATGGCCCCCACATTTTTAATTTTAATCCCCACATGCTTTTAATAAACAACAATTGTGAGCCTTTTATAACTTATAATATAGGGATAGACCCACTATATTTATAAAATGCACCCAAGGAATACGCAGGCAATTACGAGTCTCCATGGACATCATCACGGAGCTGTGAACCGGTGCTAATCATAAGAAGTGCAGCATTCTTGAAAAATATAGCAAACATAATAAAAAAAAATTTGTCCGGGACCCAACACGAGACTCAACACGTGGACCCCATATTCCAGCGCATCGTCGATGGCCGCCATCATGTCCGCGTCCATACACGTGTTCTCTCTGGCCAAGTCATCGCCCGGGAGTAGCCAACACACCTTGTAGACTGTTAGTCTGGCCATCGGTGCCCCGCCAACGGTCCTCCCGACAACGAAACCTCCCAGCGTCGCTGCGTCGCTCATTCCCTTCTCCTCTAAGAAGGAGATCTATCTTCTGCAAACCCATTTCATTTATGCTACTCACTACAGATTCAGAGAACTCGCACCAGTCTATTGCTGCCACGGTACTCTGAAATCTCTGGTTTTATCTTTTTATTACATGGTAGATCTAGCAATGTGGGCAAGGTATTCACGGCCAGGAGACTCGAGCGAGCTGAGCTTCACCGTCCTCCTCCTGGATCCCTGTTGCAACTTATCGACACCCATCGGTACGCCATCTAACGACACAAACTCGACCACTGTGGTAGGGTTTGGCTACATGTAGTCAAAATACAAGGGTTTCCTTATAATCACGGTCTCCTCGACACACAGCATAACGAAGATGAACCCTACCAACAAAGCAAAGAACATGAGCACAGTCAACATGGTGCAGACATACATGGTGGCCAGGCAGCCAAACCCTAGCTTTCTGATAACGATTCCCCCTCCCTCGGTCACCTTGGGGGGCACCTATGATATTATGGCAAGGTTTTGAGTCACGACTTCCCTGGCCCGGTCCTTGGCCTGCACGGTTATATGGATGGGCTCCGAGACCGCGGAGCGAAAGGAATTGAAGGCACGGATTACACTGCAGAAGAACGCAGACGAAATCCTTTGTGTCGATCGATTCCAAGCACATAACGCATTCAGTCATCTTAACTTCATCTGAATTGAGGCTCCCAAATTCGACCTTGCGCAAACCCTTGGTCTTATTCCTATTGAAATCGTACCGCGGTTTGGAGGGATAACCGTTTCCCTGAGCGAACATGGCTAACCCCACGAAAAAAAAACAACAATCTGTTGAGAATTTGCAGCACCAGCAGAGTAAAGCGAAAGCTCATACATAACATCGATCATGACCTCGAAAATATTGGTGCCCGTCGTGATGTCCGCCGCGATGTCCAGCAGCATGAGCAAAACCCAGAAAAAACTAAAAAAAGAATTCTGAAAAAATTTCCCAAACTTAAAAAATTCTTACCATCTGGTTTTTGATCCATCAAATGATGGAGAGCATACTCCCTTGGTAAAAAAATTTAAAAAAATAGGGAAAAAAATGGGGGAAAGAGGTTTCACAGGGCAGGGAAAGCCCGCTCTGATACCAAATGTTGGGATTGAAGTTGAAGGGATTAATTTTATTGATATAAATGGTTACAATATATAGGCATAAGTCTATATTCAACACATGACACTTGTCAAGAGAAACTGACAAGTGTCAAGGTGAAGGCATAGTGCAGTTTAACTCTAACATTCCCCTTAAAGTGCACTATTCTAACTAAAGAAGAAACAAAACAAGTCAACATTAGGTAAAAAAAAAAAAAAAAACGGGGGAGGGAGGATTTCCATGAGGGAAATCCCCTCTCAAGAGGTTTCACAGGGCAAGGAAAGCCCGCTCTGATACCAAATGTTGGGACTGAAGCTGAAGGGATTAATTTTATTGATATAAATGGTTACAATATATAGGCATAATCCTATATTCAACACATGACACTTGTCAAGAGAAACTGACAAGTGTCAAGGTGAAGGCATAGTGCACTTTAACTCTAACAAATAAAAAGCCTTTCTATATCATCATTGATAGTAAATATCAAAAGAACATCTTCACCCAAAATATAGTCAAACAACTAGGCTTCTAGACTTCAATAAACCCTAAGCCTTCTTCCTTCATAGGGCTTCATCCAAAAAAACAATGAAGGTTTGGTGCAAATGTATTTTTGAGTATGAAACCCATGAATGTCATTGCCACCTATGGTATAGGGCTATTGGATATATGATGTGTTTACTTAGAAGGCCCTGTCTCTTTAATTCTTTTGTAAGTTGCTAAACCTATCCATAACAATAGAAAGTGCACATCAACGGTATGCATTATCAGATATCAAAAAGTCCTAGAATAAGGTAGCTCTTATAACAATCAAGTAATGAAAGAAAGAAAATTTTCATGTACAAATGTTTATTCTCCTCATGCTTATACAAATACATCTAGCACTAAGAAGCTTTCCCTTGTGATACATATATCAATCACTCATATGTAGTTCCAAAATATGGATGCATTACTTCATTCTTATTCTAATATGTTTTGAAATATTGGAAAAGTTCCACTTTACTATTTCATCAAGCATTAGATTGATATGATTCCCAGTTCATATTTTTCCTACAATCCTTTATTATAAAATTGGAGTTCACATTAAAAAAGATTAGGATGTTACATAGGTTTATATAGTCACAAACCAATAAATGGTGCTAACTGCAAAGCTCGAAATAGAAAATACAAAGTAGAAGTAAAAATCAACTTCTCTTCTGTCATGTTGACCATCCAAATATGTTGGCAATGAAACCTATATGCTAACATTCTCCCCCTTAAAGTTGAGAGGGCTGACAAGACAGTCTCTCAGCTTTACATATTGAGCTTTAGCAATGCCTTTGGTGAAGATGTCCGCCATGTTGTCCAAAGTGCTGCAATGTTGAAGCTCAACTACCTGTTTCTCCACCATGTCTCGAATGAAGTGATACTTCATATCAAAGTGTTTTGACTTGCTATGGTGGATGGGATTATGTGCCAATTGGATGGCACTCATATTGTCACAAGTACAATCTTGTAGGACCACTTTGTTGCTCTCCAATCTCTTCAAGGACTTTTCTCAACCATAGAGCTTGAGTACTAGCATGTGTGATTGCTATATACTCAGCCTCAGTAGATGACAATGCTACAACAGTCTGCTTTTTGGAACTCCATGTAATTAGTCCTGACCCAAGACTAAAACAATTTCCTGAAGTAGATTTTCTATCATCTATATTGCTGCCCCAATCACTATCACTAAAGCCAACTAATTTTACAGAATTACATTTGTGGTAATGGATCCCAAAATCCAATGTACCCTTTACATATCTCAGAATTCTCTTAGTTGCTTGAAAATGTAGTTCTGATGGATCAGCCATAAACCTTGAAACAAGAGAAACAACATACTGAATATCAGGCCTTGTGTTGGTGAGGAACATTAGACTCCCAACCATGCTCCTGTAAGTGGTCATGTCAACTTTTGGTGCTCCATCATCTTTGCTCAATTGGATCCCATGACCCGTTGGAGTTGCAACAGGCTTGCATTGCTCCATGGAAAATTTCTTAATCATATCTTGAGCATATTTGTGTTGACATATGAAGATCCCTTTATCTGTTTTATGAACTTCCATGCCTAGGAAGTAATGCATTAATCCTAGATCTTTCATTTCAAATTCTCTCATCATGGAGTGTTTGAACTCCTTATTCATCTTGTCACTACTACCCATGAATATTAGATCATCCACATATAAACATACTATGAGAATGTCTTTACCTTGCTTTAGGTAGTAGAGAGTAGGTTCACTTTTGCTCCGAGTGAATCCATACTCCTTAAAGTAGCCATCAATGCGAGAGTACCATGCCCTTGGTGCTTGCTTGAGGCCATATAGTGCTTTTTTCAGTTTGTAGACAAGGTTCTCCTTACCTTGTTCTTCAAAACCTTGAGGTTGTTGCACAAAAACCTCTTCATTCAAGTACCCATTGAGAAAGGCACTCTTTACATCCATGTGCTGAATTTTCCACCCTTTGTGGGCAGCCAAGGAAAGTATTGATCTGATAGTCTCCTGTCTAGCAACAGGAGCAAAGGTCTCCTCATAGTCAATCCCATACTTCTGAGTGAAGCCTTTCGCTACAAGTCTTGCCTTGTGTCTTTCAATGCTTCCATCAGCATTGAATTTGGTCTTGTAGACCCATTTGCATCCAACACATTTTTTACCCTTAGGAAGCTTCACTAGCTCCCAAGTATCATTCTTTTTTATAGAGGTTATTTCCTCTTCCATGGCTTGCTGCCATACATCATGAGTGCATGCTTTCTCATAGCTAGATGGCTCTAGCTCTGCACTAGTCATTAAAGCATAATTGACTACATCTCCCTTAGGCTCTTGGGAGTCATCATCACCATACATATGCAGATTTTCAAGTCTTTTTAAAACTGCATTCATTTCACTAGCTTGACTTCTAGTGTATCTTTTCTGGAAATTCTTATCCAACATTTGAACAGATGGATGGTGCTGAAGAATTATTTTACCTCTAGATGGAGAATCAATATCCATAGGTGAAGAACTTACTGATATTTGTGGAGAAGGACTTGGAGTAGCATCTGGTGTACTCATACTTGGGCTTGGAGGACTTCCTTTGTTGTTTTTGGGCAGCACTTGCTGCACTTGAGAGGAACTTGCATCATGAGATCCATCATCAACAAAAATTTTTTGATGACCCCATTCTCCCCCTTCATCAAAAATTACATCCCTGGAAAGTACAATTTTATGTGTTTTGGGATTGTAGAGTCTATATGCTTTGGTAGACTCACAATATCCAACAAAAATACATGCTTGACTTTTGGGGTCAAGTTTCTTTCTTTTCTCATCAGGAATGTGGGCATATGCAAGACAACCAAAAATCTTAAAGTGTTTTACATTTGGCTTTTTGCCATTCCATCCTTCATAAGGAGTGATCCCATCTAGACTAGAAGTAGGACTCCTATTCAAAATGTAAACACTAGTTCTTACAACATCAACCCAATACATGTTACTTAGATGCTTAGTTTGAAGCATTGATCTAGCCATTTCTACTATGGTGCGGTTCTTTCTTTCAGCCACACCATTTTGTTGTGGAGTGTAGGCAGTTGTGAATTGCCTTTTTATTCCACAATATTTACAATATTTTAGAAATGCATTTGAAGAATACTCTCCTCCTCTATCAGTCCTTAGACTTTTTACAACAAACTCACTTTGTTTCTCTACATTATTTTTGAAATCTATGAAACAATCAAAAGCTTCATCTTTAGTTTTCAAAAAATAGATCCAACACATCCTAGAGAAATCATCAATGAAAGTGAGAAAGTAAGAATTATTACCAATGCTTTTGGTTTGCATTGGACCACAAATGTCCGAATGCACCAATTGGAGTGGATGTCGAGCTCTCCACGCTTGTCCTTTTGGAAACTTGGATCTAGAGTGCTTTCCCAAAGCACACCCTTCACAGACCTCCTTGTGTTCATCAACTTTTGGAAGTCCACACACCATAGCTTGAGAAGTTAACAATTTCAAGCTTGCAGAATTTAGATGACCATATCTCAAGTGCCAAAGTACACTTGGATTTGCTATAGCAATACTAGCAAGTTGAGCACCCCCATTTTCCCCAAACTTAAGAGGAAACAACCTATTCTGTGTCATAGGTACTTGGGTAACAACTCTATTACAATTGTTCTTATCAAAAATTACACATTTGCCTTCATCAAAAACAAGTCTATAATTTTTCTCCATCATTTGTCCAACACTAAGCAAGTTATGTTGGAGTTTGGGGGTGTAATAGATGTCATTTACCTTTTTGGTGCCTTCTTTTGTTGGAACCTCCATGGCTCCAATACCTTCAACTTGTAGAGCTTTGTCATCTCCCAACTTGATTCTTGATTTGTAGGTGGAATCCATTGTAGCAAAGAGCTCTTCTTTGCCACTCATGTGATTGGAACAACCAATATCCAAAATCCAAGTGTCATTTAGACTTTGATCTGATTTTCCATAAGTAAGAAATAGATTTGAAGTTCCTTCTTCTTCACCATAGTTGCCATATTGACCTCTTCCTCCTTGAGAAGTCTTGGACCAACAATCTCGAGCAAAATGACCAGGCTTGCCACAATTGAAACAAGCTTTCTTTGTTTTGTCACCTCCTCTTCCTTGATTGCCATTCCATCCTTGATTTCCACCTCTGCCTTGATTGCCACCTCTGCCTTGATTGCCACCTCTGCCTTGATTTCCACCTCTTGAGCTGCTTCTTCCTCTACCTCTTCTTTGTCCTCTGCCTTGGCCTCTTCCTGCACCCTCATTGGATGAGAAAGCTTTGTCATCTCCTCCATAGCTTGTTGAAGGAGAACCCTGTAATATTTCTTCATGAGACATCAAGGAACCAATTAGAGCATCAAAATATAGGCTAGAAAGATCTTTTGACTCCTCAATAATGACAACTATATGATTCCATTTGGGAAGAAGTGTCCTTAACACTTTCTTCACCACTACTTCAGTTTTGATGTCATCTCCAAGGGTTTCCATTTTGTTTACTATGGATTTCACTCTAATGCAATAATCACCAACATTCTCATCATTTTGCATTTTTAAGTTTTCAAAATCCCTTTTCAAGGTTTGAAGCCTCACTTGCTTCACTTGATCACTACCTTGATAACTATCCTTCAAAGCTTTCCATGCGTCTTGGGTAGATAAACAAGAAGCAATTCTTGGAAATATGCTCTTCTCCAAAGCTGCTTGGAGATGGTAGAGGGCAGAAGAGTTGCTCTTTTGGGCATCCTTTTTGGTCTTCTTATCTGCTGCACTCAAAGTGGTCCAATCTGAAGGTTCTGCATAACCTTCTTCAACTACATCCCATAGTCCTTTGCCAATGAGTAAGGTCCTCATTTTGATGGACCAATACTCATAATCTAACCCATGAAACTCAGGTATGGGTAGATTATTATTTGATGCCATAACTTTTGGAAATAAACTAGAAATACTCTGCTTTTATTCCTCAATACAAACAATCCACTATGCTTTGCAAAAGAAAATTACAGATTTAAATCAAATCTCACTTGGTCAACTCTCTCGTAGAGATCTTGTTCTACCTGCATAGGTTCACTTATCACTTCATTGACAAAATTGTCAGCAACAGAATCACTATTGTCACTAACAATTATGACTTCAGGTGAATATGGTTCTGGCTCCACTATCTCAACAGAGTCACTGTCACTCAGATAAATGATCTCAGGTTCCTGTGGTGCAACTTCAAGAGATACTGACTCCTCAGGTCTGCTATCAAATGAATTGTTGTCTTCGGAATCACCATCGTAACCAACGTCAGGTACTCTTAGGTTTGCTATTACAGTGTTTTGAAGCTGATTGAAGATGATGTTCAGACCATATATTCGCACCTTTTCATCAAAGGATTCAGGGGTCTCTCTAGCTAGAAGAGATTGTAGGGCAAAGTAGCTTCCATTTGCCCTTAACATTAATGGTTGCAAAATTTCCCCTTTGTTGCAAAAATATTCCCCCCTTAAAGCAGAAAATCAACACTTTTATGCTCCCTTTTTCTTGTTACAAAGATTGCCTCTTAGGCAATGATGCGAATCACTTACAAAAATTGCCTCTTAGGCAATGGTGAAATTTACCACACAAAAAATTTTCCCCTTAGTGCTAGGATGGAATAAAATGTAATTTTTTTATATTTTATTGCATAAAAAAAAAAAAAAAAAAAAACTTGTGGTTATAAAAAATTGTTTGACTCCACCTTGCGGGGAGTCGAACCCGTGACTCCACGACAATTAGCTCTTGGTTGGCTCCTCGAGCCATTCGGGCTATCCCGCCCAATGAGAAAATACGGGGAATGCCTTTAGCTTGAAGACTTCCCCACGTCAGAGCAAGATTTAAAAAAAAATAAAGTGGGACTATTGTCACACACACATGTAGCTGCGTTTTTGCTGTATAAATACAACAATGCTCACCTTTTGTTTGATTGCCTTCGGGTAATTGAAAACCTAACCTTTTGTTGTCCAAACAAACAATCCAATACTGCCAACTCAATAACCAATCACACTCTGTCAACTCAACAACCAATGAAATAGTGCCACATGTGTCTAGGTTCTCATGCCCAGTCTGAGTCCAGTCAACTGCCATGTGTCTGCTAGGTCAGCTCTTGCCTCAAGAATTGTACCATCTACCTCATCAGCTCCTACCATCTGCCACATCAGCTCTTGCCTCAAGAGTTATGCCATATGCCTTGTCACCTCCTATCATCTGCCATGTCAGCTCTGCATCAGCTCCTCGATTCGTGTGCAATATCGATGCTCATGTTGTGGGCCAATTTTAGCTCTACGAACCACTCCTTATAATGCGTGCCTAGGGCTACCACGCTAGCTACATAGGATCCTCTGTAGGCTACTCCTCGATATGCGTGCTTGGGATCGCTCCTTAGGATGCGTGCCTAAGGATTCCAAAAAATCTGAGGATGCCAAAAAAACTAACCCCTAACCCGTGCTCTGCTACTAATTATAAAATTGGAGTTCACATTAAAAAATATTAGGATGTTACATAAGTTTATATAGTCGCAAACCAATAAATGGCACTAACTGCAAAGCTCGAAATAAAAAATACAAAATAGAAGTAAAAACCAACTTCTCTTATGTCATGCCAACCATCCAAATATGTCGAAAATGAAACCTATATGCTAACATTTATGTCATTGATTTGTATGGGAAAATAATGAAATTTAAGAACAAATACAAGAATTGATAGAAAATACCAAGATTTATCCCAATCTTTTTGTATTAAAACCAAAGAAGGTTCTTGATGTCTATCTATAACCAAGTTGTCAACAAGATATTGGTGGTGAAGTACCTTTGACCTTGCATTAATGAGCTTTTAGACTAGTTTCAAGGAGCTTAAAACTCCACCAAAGTTGACTTGGAGTTACCATTAGGTTATAGTCAATCCTTCATACATGTAGATGATAACTTTGAAGACGAAGAATGGATTATTTAAATAGTTTTTTATACCTTATGGATTGATCATTGCACCAATGACATTCATGTGACCAATGAATGACATGCTCATACCATTCATAGGCTATATTTTGATCATTATTTAGATGACATTATTTTCTTTAGTAAGACCTAGGAGGAATGCATTGATCGTGTGTCCTAAGTTTTGGATAAATTGATGCAATAGAGGCTTCAAACCAACATGGCCAAGTGTACCTTTGGGATTATAAAGATATCTTATCTTGGGTCTATTATTGATTGTGAAGCCTTTTGTTAGGCACCCAAGATATGTACTTAATAATTTAATATTATTGTATAATGGTATGAGCCATAAAATTAATTATTGAGCAAGGAAGGCCACGTGCCAAAAAATAAATTGGTATGTCATATAATCATATATGTAACCATTGGGAAATATTGTCATATGTAACCACAAGGATTATTGTCATATTATTATGCACTTTGTAACTCATGGAAGGTGAACCATCACACTCTTGTATAAAGAGAGATGTACCCCCATTGTAAAAGGTATGTATGAAGTATTCTTGTAGAAGTCTTGGCTCATGGAGTTGAAGATATTATGGAGTGGCTTCCTTACAATAAGGAGCATTGTACAATGTTGCCCTACCTCAAGGGTATTATCAATCTCTATTTTGTTGTGTGGATTCATTTTGTGCAATTTATTTGTGGATGCATGTTGTATATTTTTACATATTGGTGAATGATTTATTGTAATGAGAAGAGAGGTTCTTAACATTAAGTCGACTTGGAGTTACCATTAGGTTATAGTCAATCCTTCATACATGTAGATGACAACTTCAGATACCAAGAATGGATTATTCAAATAGTTTTTTATGCCTTATGGATTGAACATTGCACCAATGACATTCATGTGACCAATGGATGACATGCTCAGACCATTCATGGGCTATATTTTGATCATTATTTAGATGACATTCTTATCTTTAGTAAGACCTAGGAGGAATACATTGATCACGTGTGCTAAGTTTGGATAAATTGATGCAATAGAGGCTTCAAACCAACATGGCCAAGTGTACCTTTGGCATTATAGATATATCTTATCTTGGGTATATTATTGATTGTAAAGCCTTTCATGTAGAATTGAGTAAGACACTATAATCTAGAAATGAACTATCCTTACAAACTTGATTGATCTACAAGATTTTCTAGTATCAAACTTCTATTGTAGGTATGTTATATTGGTTTTTTATTTAGTTTTTGGCTGCTCAACTATATCATGCATGGAGACACTAATTTAAGTGCACACCAACTCAATAACAAAGTTTTGAAGAGCTAAATAAGTACCTTTGTTTAATGTTAGTGTTAACAATCCCCAACATCACTCAACCCTTTAATATTGACATTGATGCCTTAGACTATGCACTTGGTTCCTTCTTTTTAAACATGGATACTTTTTTTCTTACCACTCAAACCTTCAACAATGTAATATATTTTCATTTTTTTAATGAAAAAAAGTATGTTCCAGCTTGCAAATTGTTTAATAATGGCATAATTATATCATGGGTAAGGAAACTACAATCCATTTTAAATATAAACCTCTCTAAAATTTGCATACTTATAATAAGTTATAAAATACATGTCATATAAAATTAGATTACAAATTTACAAAAATTCCACCTTGTCATGATGCATAGTAATAGTAAGGAGAACCAATAAATTGATAATTTAAGACTATTTTAGATCCAAACAATTATGACAAATGAATGCATGTGGTCATAACTTCATTAACTAGAAAATATTGTATCCTAGTGATGCTAACTTTGCTAAAATATGCCATTGATTGGTATAGGAAAACCCAATACTTGATTATTACTTAAGTGATGGACTTCTCTATCACTTAGGTAAGCTTTGTGTTCCATATAGCTCATATTGTAGTTCCTAATTTGATATATACACTACTAAAAGTAGAAATATACGTTGACATTGAGAAGACTTTTGTAGTGCTATAATATTTTTTATTGGCCACAAATGTGATAGGACAAAGAGCTTTGTATCAAATCCTGCATTCCCTATAAAATTGCCAAAGTGAATAAGAATTTAGGGTTTTATTCACCATTGTTTGTTCCTTCCATATCTCTGAAATCCATAAATAGTGGTTATCTTTAACATTTATATTCCATTAAATATTAGAACAATTATATCTTTGTTGTTATAGAGAGATTTTCTATGAGCCAATTTTAGGACTAATAAGGTGACATCCAAAAAGAGTCATATTCTAACCACTAAATCTTGTGTATACCTTCATGTACATAAATTTGAAAATAAATAATGAAATTATAGGAACATAAAAAGATATATACCAAACATTCATGTATATATATGTCATACTTTTTGTTGGAATTCACAATATTTTCTTGAAACAAATAGAAGCAAACCATCTAGTCAAATCTTATACAAAAAACGGATGAAAAGAAAAAAAGAGATATATGGTGGGCATCCATAGGCACCATAAATAATCACTATATCCATAGATTACATTACACAACACTCCAATCATCAAATAAGGAGTGGGAGGTGTTATTTACAACAATACTAAAAGCCCAATTACATCATAAATTTAAACCTAATCCAACATAACAAGAGGGATTTAGGTTAATTATAAGTTTAAAATAATGTTTAAATATAACAAGGTTAATAGTGAGCCATAGGGCTTACATAATAAAATATTACAAATAGTTAATACATTGTACAATGAAATGCCTTTAGGCCTATCCAATACATCACACAATATTGGTCTTGGCCAAGAATCAGATTACAATTCCAACACCCCCTATAATCTAAATTGATGGGCTAAGGAAAGGAGACATTAGTAACAATAATATCACCCCCATCCTAGATTCTCTTGTGGCCCTTTGTATTTTGAGGTAGAATCATTTGGATTCCCCCTATCATTTGAAATCTAGTATTGCAAAAATATTTCCTACATGAGTCTCCTTAGGCTATACTGTAGTCACCATTGCCACTATGAGACACTCTCACACACATCCAAAAAAACTTTCACTAGGAATTCAAATGAAAAAAGAGAAGTCAATATCACTACTTCCTTTAATTATAAAATTGGCGCAGTTAAACCCTTAGTAAAAGGATAAAAATTTGAATTTTAACCCCAAAACTGTCCATTAACTGCTCACCCCATTTTTTGGAGTTGTTTTGACCGTTGGACGATATCGTCGTCGATCGGACGAAATCGTCCCGGCATCGGACGAATTCGTCTCGGAATAGAACGTCCAGACGATTTCGTCCCAAAACCAAATTTTCATAATTAGCTTCTATTTTAACAGCCTCTCCAACTTGGGCAGAAGCGTGTCTACGTAGTTGGAGATTCCTCCGCTGAGGATCTCCCAGATTGGGATGATCCCCAACCTCCTAACCTCCCCCTAATCCTATATAAACTGGGATTTTCTTAGTTTATCCCCTTGGTTGGCTGATCCCATGATTCCCTGATTGATTTTCCCTGCCATTTAGTTTTGCTGTGTCAAGACGTCCTATCCACCATTGTTTGCACTCGTAGTTTTAAGTTTTCATTGCAGAGTTTTCACTGTGCTTCAGTTGGAGAAAGCTTGGATCGTCGCAGGCGATTCCAGACGATTTCGGATGATCCTGTCGTAGATCGACGATGATCTCGTACGATTGGAGGCGATCTCGACTGTAGTTCAGATTGGGGGCAACTAGAGCCCTGAGTTTGCATTCCTCATTTGTCTTCTTTATTTTTACTATGCATTAGTTTGATTTATTTTCATTCTGCATCCTGGAGTTCACCTCATTCAGCATAAATGCATGATAAAGTTAAAATAAGTTATTAAAACAATGCATTTCCTTTAATTTGCTATCTAGATTTATCAGTTAGGCATTTATACTATCATTTCTATCATTTTGCATTATTCTAGCAGTAGCATTTTCATTTTTTGGTGTCTGTTTCTGTGATTGCAGGTTTCTGATGAATTCATCTGACGAATTCGTTAGATCGACGATGATCTTGTCTGATCTCAGATGATCGACTATGATCTGAGATGATTCGATACAATTGCAGATGATCCTGTCATATTCGGGATGATCTGGACTCTTACAAGCTTCAGAATCTTCATCAGACATCCGAAATCAGGTGCATTCTTTCTCATTTCGTATAATATTTACATTTAGGATTCATTCCTGCTTTCTGTATTCATATAAATCAACATTTTCATATAGAATAGCTTAGATTCATTCTGGCCAACCTAGGATTATGAATGATCGAGTATAAAATGAACACACCAAAACCATTCTCAACCTAGGCATGGAAACTACCACTCAAAGTTTCCCTGGTGAACCCACCATCCGTCAAAAATTCACCCTTATACCCCTCCCCCGAGAGGCGCGACCTTCAAAGGGCCTCTCAATCCGAGGTATTGTCCCATCCTTCTCGCATCCCCCTTTCAGGCATGGATCCTATAGCCTAAAGGTAAGGATGCAAAAAATTTGGAGCGATACATTTTGGTGAACCCGACGTGAAACTAAAAGCCTTTTGAAAACAATCCAAAAATAAAAAAATAAATGCATTATTAAGTAACATCTAGAATCATCAGACAAACAATTAAAGTTGCATATCATATTTAGATGGTAGATTATAATAAAAGACGAGTTGTCACCATTAATGTTGAAAATCAATTAACAGCCATAGAGATTACGTCTGTGCTTAGAGTACCTCAAACAAATAGGGTTCAACCTTTGTGGGACGAACTTGATAGGAGATTGGGTATCATTGAATCTAGATCAACCGAACTTAGGCAAATCAAGAGGTTTGTCCTAGATAGAATCCTGGATCCTGATCAAGTAACCTTATATCATGAACTTCAGAGAGCTTGCCATAGGTGGTTAGCAGATAAAAGAGCACTTGTGTCTTCTGAATTGTACACCTTTGAAGAATACCTTGAGAATGCAGCTATAGTACATAAGTTTCTATCTCGTATAGAGGATCAAGAAGTCGTTCTTACGGATAGAAAAATATGGAATAGAGTTCCTAGAGCTGTGTTATATCGAGAATATTGCCATGAACTTTATTTCTACAAGTCAGAATCCGAGACAGATCATATTACTATAGCACACTTTGTCAAATTTTTGAAAAACCATTTCCAATTTGAAGAGGAGCATTTCATGACTCCTGATGAACTTGATCCCATCAATGACATCCATAAACTATTTATAGAAAACTAAGTCATTTATGTTATTATTGTTATTTCTTGTAACTAGAATGCTATTTGTTATCTTTATAATAATATTATAAAACACAAAAACAATATAAAAACGAAACAAAAAAAATCAAAACATTTCCTTTTTATAGTAGGTATATAATTAAAATATATACCTCTCAAACCTATCAGCAATAATATATATATATATATATATATATATATATATATATATATATATATTTGCTGAAATCTAAGTTTAAGCACAATGCCTAGACTTAGGAATGGAAAACAAACTGAAGAAGAAGAAGATTGGTTAGGAAAACCATTAAATAACCCAGATGTCCTTCCTGAAGATCAAATTCCGGAAGAAGGAACCCTAGATCAGCAAGAAGAAGATCTTGCTGTAGGAAATGAACAAGAAGAAACTAATAGAGAGGAAGGATCCTCATCCCCTAAAATGTCTATGGGAGGATCTGTTACTTTTGAAAACATGGAACAATTCTGGAAGTTCCTTAATACTAATATTGGTGTGCTTAATAGAGCAGTCTATATGGACAAGGATCGAATTAGTGACACTCAAGCAACTCTAGAAGATGTATTTCACACACGCACTAATCCCTTGTCCTTTATTGAACAAGAGAGTGATCAAGCTGGACCATCCAATTTGGATATGGCAGCTATAATCCAGAACATGCAACAACAACAAGTTACCCAACCATCTAAAGTGCCTGTTAGCAAGCCTAGGGTCATTCCCGCACAAAAGAAACCCTCATTTACTGCTCTATTTCACCAAGCCATTGAGCAATATACCTCAAATCAGCAAAAACCCAAAACAAAACCAAACACCAATTACCAACAATCTGGAATACAACATAATACTACTACAAATCCTCTTCATAATACTCTTCCTACCAATGCTTTGCATAATAGCAATATAGCGTCTAATCCTTATGTCACACCGTCATACACTCATAAATCCCATACCTATGTCCCACCAAACCAATATGGTGGACAAACTAGTAATCTTGAAACCATGGTGAAATAGTTAGTTTCCCGCATGGATCAGATAGATCCCTACCGTCCCTCGTACAATTATCGAGAGATGTGTAGTCAACCTCTAGATCCTATAGTTGTAGCACAACCGTATCCTAAACATTTTCCTATGCCTGTCTTGCCCATATATAAAGGAACCGAAGATCCCATAGAGCATCTTCGTATGTTTAGGATAGCATGTCATGATATATCACATGATGACTTATTATTGCTAAAAATGTTCCCAAAAAGTTTAGGAGGAATGGCATTAGAGTGGTATTATCAATTACCCACTAATTCTTTGAGGAACTTTGAAGAAACTGCTGAGTCTTTTGTGCATCAATTCAGTGCCTACATCGAAAGGCATGTGACCATTAAAGACTTGTACAACTTAAAACAAGACAAAGATGAATGTTTTGCCGATTTCCTAGCTAGGTGGAGACAAGTTGATAGGAAAATTGCACTTTGTATTGCCTTATAGGGAGATGTTGGACATCTTTATTAATAATTTACAAGACCAACTATCTTATGAATTGTCAACTGCTACCTTGACCACCTTTGATCAAGCTATAGACTTAGCCCGAAGAGTGGAAGATGCTCTCATTAGGAGAGGTCAGCTTAAAAAGAAAGATGATGAGAAAACATCCAGAAATCAATATAAAAATAAACAAGTTGTGGGTGATGGAGTCACTGATAGTAGAAATATTGCTACTGTTAATGCTGCGAAGACAACGGAGAAGTTTATACTCGAAACCTCCCGATAAACCTCCTCGAGAATTTACTAGGTTAAATCAACCTTTATCAACCATTCTCCCGCAATTATTAGAACGAGGTTTGATTCAATTACCAACTATCCGAGAACCTGATCCAACTATACCCGGATACAGAGCCGATTTACACTGTGACTTCCATAGAGGACCTGGACACACTACCAACTCTTGTAAAATATTAAAACATAAAATACAGGACCTGATTGATAACAATGAGATGGAGGTGCAAGCCTTTCAACCTAAGCAAAATCCTCCTAATAATACTCAAAAGAACATTCCTCAAAACCAGTCATTGGACATATTTCAACATCCTTTACCAAAACATGGCAAGGAAGTGGCTAATCAAATTGAACACCATAATGTTCCCCCTCCTACCCGATATGTAGGAACTATTAGTGGGCATTTACCTACTCATGATTTGGAAATATTTGACACAACTTTATCTGTGGTTACAACCAGGCCTCTACATAATATTCAGACACCTGATCTTAGTGATACAGAATATGAGACTGAGAGTGATATGGAAATCACCTCAAATCAATCGAATAGCTCTGAAGATGAATCGGATCCTATTCTCCCTATCACAAGTCATATGGTCCCAGAAGAACCATTTCCAAGAAGAGTCACTACTCGACCATCGTCTCACCAATTAATTTCTAATGAGCAAGCCATAAATGCTAGACCAAGACCCATTCATCATCCGCAGAATAATATTGTGGGTACCATCGGAGTTGTTACTAGACAACAGGCTCAAAACTCTCAACATGATCAAATGCAAAATGATGGATCAACTCCATTTGTTTTGAAAGTTCCTAATAAAGGGAATCAGGCACCTAATGTGCAACCTAAACCTCCTTATAATATTAATGAGCAACTATCAAACATTACAACTAGAATTTCCCTTTTGGACCTTTTAAGATCCTCTCCTACACATAGAGATGAATTAATGCTCACATTAAGCCGGATGATGATACCACAAGACATTCAACCTCGAAGCCATGGCTAATACTATAATAACTCATGAAGTTGATTGTATTGACTTTCGGGATAGAGACATACCTCAACATAGTTTACATAAGGATAACCCCTTATATATTACTGCCTTAATTGGAGATGTAGCAGTTAAACGAGTCTTGATTGATAATGGTTCATCTTTAAACATCTGCACTTTTGACTTCTACCAAATATTTGGGTTTAGAACTGATGAAATGAAAAGAACTGATATGATCATAAAAGCCTTCAATGACGAAACACAAGAAACGTGTGGAGTTATTACCATCCCATTGCAAAGTTGGTCCGAGAACCTTGGATACGACTGTGTTTATTGTACATTGCCCTGCATCGTACAATATACTCTTGGGTCGCCCTTGGATCAATGCAATGTGAGCCGTTCCCTCAACTTTACATCAATGTGTTAAATTCGAATTTAAGAATCAATTGGTTACCATTCATGGTGATCCTAGACCCTTTGATATGTGTGCTTTGGCAGAACCTGTTGGCGTTCAATTTTGCCCTGCTTTATCATCCACACATCCTAATTCTCATTATCCATCTAAACATGTGAAACACACACCCATAACGCCATCTACTTCTTCTCCATCAATTCCACCTCTACATGCAGCTCAACCATCCTCTAAACAAACCACATTAGGACCTCAAAAAGATCCTAATCCCACAACCAAGGCTTCTTGCTCTACTCCTATAACTTGTATACCTATAATAGAATCATCCATCGACATCTCTACAACATCTACATCCACCAAAGGCATAGTTTCCGCATCAGAAGATGTAGGAAATGTTCCTTCTACCTCTTATGCTCTTACTGACGAGCTCTTACCCGATTTATCTAAAATTCTTATATCAGAGAAAACGAATGCTGCCATGCAAGATTCCCTTATTTTAAATAATTTGCCACCATCTCCTCATACCTTGGGTCTCCCACAACCTATGGGAAGTATTTACCAAGTCGGGAGCTGCACTTTTATCTATAAGGGATATGACTGGGGTAGAATACCCAGAAACATCAAGACTCATTATGATGGATATGCTCGATGTTATTTTACTAATGAGTATATTAAAGCCAAATCTATAATGCTTAAATTGGGATATAAAGGGAAAGGTTTGGGACCTTTCCAAAATGGTATGAAAGAACCCTTTGAGGTAGAACCATGGCCCGCCCGATGTGGTGTGGGCCTATTTCCTAGTAAAGGTCAGCCCTTCCCATTTGAGGATGATGACCATCTCATGTGTTACCAAGATTATTTGGATGAACGTGATGCTTTGCATTTAATGAATAAGCCATTTACATGTAATATGCTATCTATAGCCTACCCTGAGATGATCGTCGAATCCGACGATGAGTTGGAGGGAGATATCTTCCATGATGTCTCCGTTGAGGAATTATTACATCATGAATTTTATTTTGATGGCTCTATACCTACTATAGCCCAGCTTGAGGCCACGACTCCTCAAGATGAATTATCCAAACTAACCTTGGAAGAATTACAAGAATTGGGCGTTTCACCCGCCCCACCTAATTTTGAGAAAAATCTACACATGGAAGTAGAAAATGTCATAAAAATTAACATTGGAACCGAGGGTAATCCTCACATAATCAACATTGGATCAGAATTGAGTCAAGAAAAATAGGATAAATACATTGCATTTCTTAAAGAATATGAAGATGTCTTTGCTTGGACATATGAAGATATGCCAGGATTAGACCCTTATGTAGTTATGCATCACCTAGTAGTCCATCCGGATGCTAAACCTGTTAAACAAAAACTTAGAAAAATGCATCCTAAAGTGGCCTTACTAGTCAAAGGGGAGTTAGAAAAACTCTTAAATGTTATTTTTATACAAGCCATTGATTATGCTGAATGGATCTCGAATGTAGTTCCAATAACTAAGAAAGAAGCTACTAAGGTTAGGGTTTGCACAGACTTTAGAGATATTAATGTTGCATGCCCTAAAGACGATTTTCCTCTTCCCAATATGGATCAGATCATTGATTTTACTACTGGGAGTGGAATGATATCCCTAATGGATGGATTTTTTGGTTATAATCAGATCAAGATAGCTCCTGAAGATCAGGCTAAAACAACCTTTATTACCCCTTGGGGAACCTTTTGTTGGAAAGTGATGCCATTCGGTTTAAAGAATGCAGGTGCAACCTATCAACGAGCCATGACTTACATCTTTCATGATATGATGCATGATATACTACATGATTATGTAGATGACATTATAGCTCGTTCTACTGAAGAAGATGACCATTTAGATGATTTGAGAAAAGTATTTAATCGATTAAGGGAATATCTTATCCGATTGAATCCAACTAAATGTATATTCGGAGTTAAGTCCGATAAATTATTGGGGGTTATAGTTTCTTTACGTGGCATCAAAATTGACCCTCTCAAGATTGCGGCTATCACTGATATGCCCGCACCCACAAATATATCAGAATTACGAAGTTTACAAGGTAAGCTTCAAGCTATCCGTCGCTTCATCGATAAGCTGGCGGATAAAACCGGACCCTTTCTTAAGCTTCTTAAGAAGGATGTCTTTTTCCATTGGGACTACGAATGTCAGCAAGCATTTGAACTCCTCAAACAATATCTTCTTAACCCACCTGTGCTTTCGCCACCTAGACTTGATCGCCCATTTATCTTGTATATTTCTGCTTCAGATCTTGCCTTAGGAGCTATGTTAGCTCAACTTGATGATGAGAAGAAAGAACGTGCTAATTATTATATCAGTAGAACATTAATCAGTTATGAAACCCATTACACAACATTAGAGAAGTTATGTCTAGCAGTCATATTTTCTACACAAAAATTATGCCATTATATGCTCAGTCATAAAACCTATGTTATTGCTAAATTCGATCCTTTGCGGTATCTCATGAGTCGACCGTACTTATCTGGTCGCACAACAAAGTGGGTTCTTGCCCTAAGCGAGTTTGAACTCATGTTTATAGGACAAAAGTCTGTTAAGGGTCAAATCATAGCAGATCAATTAGCCGCTGCACCCTTAGAGTCTACCCATCCCCTCATCATTGAGTTTCCTGATGAATGCCTTAAACTAGAGGCCGATCATTCAGAGCAATGGTCCTTATACTTTGATGGAGCCCGATGCATGAGTGGGGCTGGTGCAGGTATTATTTTAATATCTCCACAGAAACATCTTATCCCTCTGTCCTTTAAATTAACATTTGCTTGTACTAATAACACTCGCTGAGTATGAGGCTCTAATCCTTGGATTACGAGCTGCCTTGGCACTAAAAATTAAAAATCTATTAGTTTTCGATGATTCTCAACTTGTCATAAATCAAATTAATGATGTTTATCAGACCAAAGATGATAAATTGCATCCATATAAAGCATATGTATTACAATTATTATCTTTATTTGATCAAGTTACCTTGGAAGCTATTCCTCGAACTAGCAATCGTGTGGCTGACGCTATGGCTGCAGCTGCATCTCTTTTACCCCTGGAGTTAGAGGACGAATATGCTACCATCATTATTCGTCGACTCCAGGAACCCACTTCAAATAAATCATGCTTAGAACCTTTGGATGTGTTTCTAATCAACGAAACTACTCCTAAACTTTGGTACACTGATATCTTCAATTTTCTTCAAAATGGGACCTTCCCTGAAGGTTTTAATAGAAACCAATGCCGGTTATTACGTAGACGAGCAAGTCGCTTCGTCATAATTGGCAATACGTTATATAGGAGATATTTTGAAGGTATCCTACTGAGATGTTTGAATCTAGAAGAATCTAGATCAGCTTTGAGTGAAGCCCACGATGGATCTTGTGGGGGACATTTTAGTGGTAGTGCCATTGCTAAGAAACTCCTTAGGATAGGATATTTTTGGCCTACCATGGAAAATGATGCACATGATTATGTGTGCCATTGCGACAAGTGCCAAAAACATGTTGACCTTGTCCATGCGCCTGCACAAGAGCTACAGAGCTATTTCATCTCCTTGGCCCTTTTCAAAATGGGGCTTAGACATCATTGGAAAAATCAACCCCGTGTCATCTGATGGACACAAATTCATCATAACCGCCACCGAGTATTTCACGAAGTGGGTTGAAGCTATGCCCTTAGCTTCTTGCACTGGAACCCAAGTTTCCAAATTTATTTTTAATCAAATTATTTGTAGGTTCGAAATTCCTGCAAATCTCATCTCGGATAATGGAACTTGTTTCAAAAATAAAGATGTCAAAAAATTATGTCAAAAATATAAAATTCAACATCGTTGGTCCACTCCCTATTATCCTCAGTGTAATGGCCAAGAAGAAGCATCTAATAAAACATTAATTAAAATCCTCAAAATACTGGTCAATAAATCTGGCCGAGATTGGCACATTCAACTATATCCTGCTTTGTGGGCTTATCGAACTAGCGTTCGTACCCCCACATGCACTTCACCTTTTGTTTTGGTTTATGGCGCTGAAGCAGTTTTTCCCTTTGAATTAGAAGTTCCTTCTTTGGCTCTACTACTTCAAGATACTGAAGTAGGAGATGAATATCGTGCTGGCAGATTTAGTCAACTGGAACTCCTAGATGAGAAGCGCATCAATGCTTTGGAACATCTTCGAGCCTACCAGAACAAGCTCAAGCGAGCATACCTCAAGAAAGTTCATCATCGATCCTTTGAGATCGGCGACCTTGTCTTGAAAGAAAATAAAAAAATACTAATGCAACTAAAGATCTTAAAGGTAAATTTGAACCCAACTGGCTTGGACCGTATATCATCACTGCTAAATTTGGATCGGGAGCATACCGATTAGCTACCTTAGATGGTAAATATCTTAAAGAACCTATGAACATTATGCATCTTAAACGCTATTATGCATAAAATCTGGTCATTTCATCATTGTATATATTGTTATTTTGCATATTGTTTCATTTTAGTCATTCATATAAAAATTTCAAAAACAATCACATTGTGTATCTTCTCAATTCATCAATCAAAATCAAAATATAAAAACATCAAAATCATCAAAATCTTCAAAAAAAAACATCTTTTATTTTCGTACCTGTCAATTCTTGAAGTATTGCAGTTATATTTTTAGTTATTTTGGATAAATTAGCATTTATTTGGAATCCCGCACTTTCACACTCACATGCATAAATATCTTGATTTTATTTGGTATGATTATTAATCTCTCTTATATCAAAGTCCACAGTTGAATTAAATAAAGTTTTGAGCATAGAGAATTGATCTTGTTATTTACTTGAACCAAGTATATCTCTTCACATTAAAATGATTTCATTGCAAATTCGATATGATGCTACATAGTAGAAGTGGTTTCTTGAGCGAAAAGTTTCCCTTGCTATCCTATCATGCACATGGTCTAGAATCTTTGAGAATTGACAAAAGGACAAGCTCACCCCTGCCCAAAATAAAAATCCCTTGCTCTACAGCCAATCCGAGCAAGTATCCCTAGTATAGGAAGAAAAAGAAAAGTCAAAGAAAATGAGAAAAAGAAAAATATTATTTTGTACCATCGCAACAATATTTCAGCATTATCTCAGTATCAAGCAAAAATACACAAAAAAAAAGAGAAAAAAAAAGAGAAAGAAGAGAAAAAGCAAAAAGCAATAAAATCCCTTTCCCTACCCCTTGAAAAAAAAGAAAATAAGGGTGAATGAGCTTGAATCCCTGGAATTTTCAATTATTCGAAAACTATGAGGTAAGCCCCATAACAGGTGGTTTGTGCCCAACCCGCTTGGCCTTGGGTAATCCCTAGCGTGGTGATATGTCTGTCACATTAGCGACCTTCTTTTGTATAGACCTATGTCTGCTTATGGATCAGCTAGCTCTTGATGACCCGACTTACATAGTAGTCTGGTACGGTTACATGCATATAAATCATGGTCAACGAACATTCATTTGGTTAATTCAAATTACTTGTATCAAATTATCTTGCTCAAAATTGGTAAATGAACAAAACAATTGCACACACATTTGCATTTGAGAGATTTTGTATCATTATGATAAATCAAGATCGACAATGAACTCACATATGCACATGAGGGTTCCTTATAAATCTACATTTTGTCTTTGAGATAATTTAAAATATTTCTGCAACTCTTTTTGGAATAATTTCATCTTCTTAT
This sequence comes from Wollemia nobilis, assembly GCA_028583015.1. Taxonomy (NCBI): domain Eukaryota; kingdom Viridiplantae; phylum Streptophyta; class Pinopsida; order Araucariales; family Araucariaceae; genus Wollemia; species Wollemia nobilis. Next base: position 858,064 of record JAQPPZ010001965.1, read on the forward strand.
TTAAGAACATCTGTTTCGTATAAAAACAATTACATACATTGTTTTCAAAAATCCAAAATTTCTTTCAAACAACATATTCACAATCTAGCAATAAAGTCACGTTTATATATTTTTTCTGTTTATCTCAAAATCAAAAATCAATTATGCAATAAAATTATTTTTTTGGATTTCGCGATGATGGTATAAGTCTATACCTATAATTCTATGCCTAGCGCAAACCATTGTTCTAATTTTATTTCCCATTCATTATTATTTATAAAAACATATGGCTTATATCATTATGTTACACAATTGTGCTTTAAAAAGAACGAACACATTTTTCTATTTCATTTCATTATGTCAACATTCCATTTTGCAACCATGGTATAATTCCTAAGGAATTGTTCAAAACTTTATCACACTTAGGAATTTTATGCCTAGCAAAAATCATATTTTTAATATTTCATGCATAATATTTTTATGAAAATCTGAAAACAAATCATCACCATCATCATTTTCATCATCACAACACAAAGTCTTAAGACAATCTCTTAAGCACTCTTTTACTTTTAGCAATATTTCTATACTGGGATTAGCTTGACGACCTAGCGAGCGATGACTCCATGAAATGGTCTATAACAATGACAATGTCCTTTGAAATTATTGTTAGAAGTCCCTTTATTTTTCATCAAATCACACCACAAAACAACCAATTTGTTTACATCAGATTATTTCATTTAAATTTTACAACATGACATAAAATTATACTATTTCCAAACGACATAATTACATGAATAATCAATCAACAAATCCAAAATTGAAGCATCATCAAACATATGGACAAGTCATATCACAAAAAATATCATATATATATATATCAAAATATATGTACATCATATCACAACTGGATTGGTATGCCACAATCTATACCCTGGCATACTCAATCCTCTCAAAAATATACAATCTACAGTCTATAGCAGCTAGTCTCGAGAAGCCCTCGAGCTCTCAGCCTCATCTCCTCTCCCACCCTGGCGTGGAGGAGGTGGTCCCATAGAGGTCCGTGCTATGTCTCGGGTCCTCGCCGTCGATCGTGAGGATGTCCTCGATGATCCCATCCTGATCGGCTCCGTAATGTTGGCTGGCAGCTGTATCCTCTGGCCCTCTGGAACCAGCTGGAAGTATACTCCCTGATAGAACGTGGTCTGAGCAATAGACCATGCCAACTCCTGCATGCTCGCCCCTCCACTCCGAGCCCTGAGCCGTGTAGCCTCATCCTGTAGAGTCTGCACCTAAGCTCGTAGGCAGGCATTCTCAGCCTGGAGAGCCGCCATCTCACTGCTCTCCCCCACCTCGATACCCTTGCCCTTATCGAGTGATGCTGGCCTATCCCTCTACTGAGAAGGGAGTCCCTCTCTCCTCTCTGCCTGTTGTGGTCTCTCCGAAGACTGTGGCACTCTTCGGCGTCTCTCCTGAGGAGACCATCTCTGCTCCCTCCCCCCATGACCCCTCACTACCTCAATAGTAGCCTAGCACCGCCTCCCCATCCGTCGCACCATGGCGTGCATCGGACCCTATGCCCTCATCATCCGAGGAGGGCGGATGCCTATGTACCAGGCATCATACCCTTCTGCCACCCCTACGCCATCCCCATCCACTAGCTAAATGGGGGCATCGTCCACGTCCTGACTCTAGAATCACTGCATATCTGGAGCCCCACTCAATGTAGTACTATCTCAAATAGTCCAAGAGTACTCGTAATCCCTGAGAGAAGGGATCCCTGTTGTAGACCGAACTACCACAAAACTCGGTCATAGCAGTGGAGCTCTACCTCTCCCCGCTCCATCCTCAGCCAGCAGACTTGCCTGATGCGAGCCAACTCCTGTCCGTCCTCTCCCCACCCTGGATGCTCTCTCCATGGCCTCCAGGTGATCTGGTCTAGGATGAGGTCATCTAGCAACCTTCGAGACATCGACAGATCTATCCACTAATATGACCCTCTCTGGAGCCACCAATAGAAAACCTGGGGTCTCTCTCAGTCAACCCCTGTCAGTGGAAGCCCTACCGGCCTTCGCACCATAATGTGCTCCCAACACCAAACCTATAGCAACGATGTCAAAACCAGACATCGACCTCCCTTGTATACAACCCCGTGTAGGATCCTATACAAGCGGCATAGCACAAAGTCACCCCAAGAAAATCTATAGCTGTGGTCTCTCATATTGTAGACCACATATGAGAGTAGCCAGGGTAACCTGCATCCACTCTGGTGGCATAGTAGCAAGCGATCTACTACCCCTGCAAAAACCTGAGTCAATCGAGAAGCCCTAGGCATCTGCCTCAATGTCTTGATGTTCACCCCGCCCTTCTCCAAGGAGAAGCTAGGATCTCCACATAGGCGCATCATGGCATGGCCCTGATTGGCCGTAGGAGTCATAAATCGCCCTTGTATGGGGATCCTCAAGATCCTCCATACGTCCTCTAGAGTGGGAGCCATCTCCCCTATCGGTAACCAAAAACAGGATGACCCCGGATACCACCTCTCTACTAGGGCTGTCAGTAGCCCCATGTCTGTCGATATTTGTGGCATCTCTGCCACATGCTGTAGTCCGACCTCTGCCAGTCGGTCTCGCTCTGCCTGGTCGAGCGTGGCTACGTCGTCTCTGAGTCCCCCGTATTTCCACTCCTAAATTTTTAGTAATCCCCTCTGCAAAATAAATAATCAAACAATAAAAATCATCAATAGATAATCATTAAAATCAATTAAATCAACTTAATCTTCTAAAAACAATGATGATATCGTCCACAATTGGATGATATCATCCTAAAAGTGTTGGACTAATCGCCAGTGTCCCTCCTCGGGAATCGTGACATGGACTAACCGCCTCCCGTAGGTTAAAGCTCTGGCCTGTAGCGGCTACCTCCAGTTCGAGCTTTTGGTAGAATGGCAGGTTTCGCCTTTCTAACAATTGGTATCAGAGCAGGTCTCGGGTTCGATTCCCTTCGGGTAACGCGGGGGGATTGTTGGACTAATCGCCAGCGTCCCTCCTCGAGAATCGTGACATGGACTAACCGCATCCCATAGGTTAAAGCTCTGGCCTGTAGCGGCTACCTTCAGTTCGAGATTTTGGTAGAATGGCAGGTTTCACCTTTCTAACAAGGAGGACGAAATAGTCTCCGATTTCGCAACTTGGGGATCGCCCCTTGTTGGACGGGATCACCCCTATTTCACTGATTTCGCCCCTAGACGAAATCGACGATCTAGGGACGATTTTGACGAAATTGGGACGATTTCGTCCCGACATCGTCGATGGCCTAAAAACGGCCGCGATGCCCCAAAATAGTCAAAATTTAAATAAAAAATTACACAAATCCAATTAAAAACATAATTCACTAGGTTTAGATCCTTACCCACAACCCGCACCGGACCTTTGTGGATCTGTGCGCTGTTTCTACAATTTTGCTTGCAGAGCTCTAAAAATAGTGAAAATGAACAACAAAAATGAATTAGGGTTTTACCCTATTTTTCTTAATTTTATTTAAAAACAACAACATTTTTTAAAATTTTTCTTTTTCGTGCTTTTACCTCAAACGTTCAATTTGGGTAAAAACACGGAGGGGGCACCATAGTAAGTAGTTGTACGATTCAACCTAGAATCGTCGTCTAGAAAATTGAGTAATTTTTTGCTTTCTCATAAAACGGGAAGAACTCGTATTTAACGCATTTTCTTCGAAAAATTTGCTAAAGAGGGGGCAAAATGTAGCACCCTAAAATTGGCACAGTTAAACCCTTAGTAAAAAGATAAAAATTTGAATTTTAACCCCGAAACCGCCCGTTAATCGCTCACCCCATTTTTCCTACCATTTTTAGGAGTTATTTTGACCATTGGACGATATCGTCGCCGATCAGACAAAATCGTCCTAGATCGGACGAATTCGTCTGGAATAGAACGTCCAGATGATTTCGTCCCAAAACCAAATTTTCATAATTAGCTTCTGTTTTAACAGCCTCTCCAACTTGGGCAGAAGCGTGTCTGCATAGTTGGAGATTCCTCCGCTGAGGATCTCTAAGATTGGGATGATCCCCAACCTCCTAACCTCTCCCTAATCTTATATAAACTAGGATTTTCTCAGTTTATCCCCCTGGTTGGCTGATCCCATGATTCCCTGATTGATTTTCACTGCCATTTAGTTTTGCTATATCAAGACATTCTATCCACCATTGTTTGCACTTGTAGTTTTAAGTTTTCATTGTAGGTTTTCACTATGCTTTAGTTGGAGAAAGCTTGGATCGTCGCAGGCGATTCCAGATGATTTCGGATGATCCTATCGCAGATCAGCGATGATATCGTACGATTGGAGGTGATATCAACTACAGTTCAGATTGGGGGTAACCAGAGCCCTGATTTTGCATTCCTCATTTGTCTTCTTTATTTTTACTATGCATTAGTTCGATTTATTTTCATTCTGCATCCTAGAGTTCATCTCATTCAGCATAAATGCATGATAAAGTTAAAATAAGTTATTAAAACAATGCATTTTCTTTAATTTGCTATCTAGATTTATCAGTTAGGCATTTATACTATCATTTCTATCATTTTGCATTATTCTGGCAATAGCATTTTCATTTTTTGGTGTCTGTTTATGTGATTGCAGGTTTTTGACGAATTCATCTGACAAATTCGTCAGATCGATGACGATCTTGTCTGATCTCAGATGATCGACTGTGATCTGAGATGATTCGATACAATTGCAGACAATCCTGTCATATTCGGGACGATCTAGACTCCTACAAACTTCAGAATCTTCATCAGACATCCAAAATTAGGTGCATTCTTTCTCATTTTGTATAGTATTTACATTTAGGATTCATTCCTGCTTTTTGTATTCATATAAATCAACATTTTCATATAGAATAGCTTAGATTCATTCTAGCCAACCTAGGATTATGAATGATCGAGTATAAAATAAACACACCAAAACCATTCTCAACCTAGGCATGGAAATTGCCACTCAAAGTTTTTTGGTGAACCCACCATCCGTCAAAAATTCACCCTTATACCCCTCCCCCGAGAGGCGCGACCTTCAAAGGGCCTCTCAGTCCGAGGTATTGTCCCATCCTTCTCGCATCCCCCTTATAGGCCCGGATCCTATAGCCTAAAGGTAAGGATGCAAAAAATTTGGAGCGATACAGATTCCCCCTATCATTTGAAATCTAGTATTGCAAAAATATTTCCTACGTGAGTCTCCTTAGGCTATACTATAGTCACCATTGCCACTATGAGACACTCTCACACACATCCAAAAACACTTTCACTAGGAATTCAAATGAAAAAAGAGAAGTCAATATCACTAGTTCCTTTAATTATAAGCTCCTTCAATCTTCTATTGTTGCATAAGGGATGTCTTGAAGGAAGAACTTTTCTATTACAACATACATCATAATTTTTGAAGACTTTCTCTTGTCCTTAGGCCATTTTATTTCAGTCACCTAAAGAGGTTTTGCATGATCTTGCTTAAAAGAAGAGTTGTAACAAACTCTCAAGAGTACTTGGACAAGAAATAGAATAAAAAAGAGATCATGAAGAATAGATCTTCATGAATGAGCTAAATCAATTATCCAAAGGAGGAAGAGTGATTGACTAAAGCAAATTCTAAATCCTTTTACTGCAAGCCTCCAAAAGACTCAAAATTTACTACAATTGTAACAAATCCATCTATATCTCCAAAACAATAAGACAAAAGATTCTAATTTGACCAAATACTATAATTTTATCTGTTAATATGTGTAACTAGGGATTTGTGGTCCATATTACACAATATGGCCCCTAATACCATAACAAGTCTATGAACCTATACCACCAATGCATAGAGCTTGAAAAATCATGTAATTTACAAAAAAGGGTTCAAAATGCTTTAGTATTGAAAAGTTATGGCCTTCAAAAGTTTTGCCCTAATAGACCTAAAAAATAGAAATTAAATGCTAAAACTTTAGAATAACAACATTTAATCAATTGTTGGCACTTGTTGTGCTTTGATTCAATTGTGCTTTCCACTTATATTTTACCACTTTAATGATTTTTCTGTAATGTAGTTTAGATATTTGTCATTTTTATTAAAGGAACACATTTAAATATCAAAAATATTTTTCATACCACACAATAGTGCCACATCAGTGGCTACATTGGCCAATTATCTACACCATTCAAGGTATTGCAATATAAGGCCTAATGAGAATTGACCTCAGTTTGGCTACAACTAAAGACAATTAAGTTAACTAGTCCACCAGTGCATAGAATGATGACTAAAAATAAATTTATTTTCAAGAACATGAAAAATCTTTCCTTGGTAGCAAAAGGAAGAAGACATATCTTGAACTTGATACCCTGAGCTCTTTGAGAAAATATACTAACTAGTAGAGAATATAAGCTAACAACACCATGATGCCAATGAATCCATAAAGAACACAGTGCACCTTTGACCATAGTTGAAGAAAGAGTGGCTAGGAGCTTTGAACCTAGAACCTCCTTTTCCTTATAGAACAAGCAAGGCCTTGTTGACCAAGTCATCGCACTATCCAATTATACACATAGGAGCATTACCTCATTTTTTATTGCCAAAAATGAAGGGACAAGACATAATCGACCATATGATTTGAACTTAGGATCAAAAGGAAAAAATACCTTTGTTGCATCTTACTAAATAAATTGGCATTCCCCATAAGGATGTAATGGGACACACATCCTTTTCATGGAGAGATACAACATGCTTATAGCATACTAATCTACTCAACAAGATGTGTGGGCTCAAAATAAACCATGCATAGGAAAAGGAAGGATGTCATATTTGAATTCAAAGTTATGCTGCGATAGTCATTTTTCTATAGGAGTGAACTAAACCTTATGTGCAAACCTTGACATCTCACAATACGTTAATTTGACTTGTGAGACATCAGCTGATATGGATGGAGAGGAATTTTACTAGGCATTTGATGAATGGGTGATGATGTGGAGGGAGTGTTGATAGAGGATGTTGATAATGATGATGGGATTGAAGTGGATTGAGTTTGACCACATGTATATGTAATCAATGATGATGAAGATGGGGCATGGAGGTGGAAGCTTGATGTGTGGTAGTGATGGGGAGTTCCTAAAGAATAGAAAATTTAGATGAAGTGGATGGTGCGATGGATGATGTGGTTGATGATGTCAAGAAAATATGAGTGGATGAAAGGGTGGACTCATAGGGATTTGAAATGAAATTGCAATACTTAAACGGTTCGATGTTCATTGGTATGCAATGAATTTGTCCCTCATGTACATATTTTAAGCATTTATGAAGTATAGAAGGGACACATCTCATTTTCATAATACAAGGATGTCCAAGGAGTACATTGTACGCCATGGACCCTTTTAAGATGTGAAACATTATGTGCAAAGTTTTTACCCCCAATTTGATGGGTAAAACTATAATACCAACTGTGGAACAGAGAGCATCATTAAATGATTTCAAGGTGAATGTGGACTTGGTGATGTGAGATGGCAAGAGATTAAGGTGTTGAAGAGCAGATGTGGTGATGATATTGATGGAGGATACACTATTAATCAAAAATTATTTGAATGGCTTCCTATCAGTTTGAGCCATGATATGTAATGTAGGGGCCATTGATCCTAACAATATTGGTTTGATTTAAAAATAGTAGAATGTGATGGTAGGCTCCACACATGTTTAGATACTTCCCATAAAATTGCTAAAGGCATTAGCATCCTAAGATTGGAGTTCAATGGATTTTAAAATCTCCATTAATGCCTCGTGATGTGGGGGATATTGTTGAATTAGCTTGTAAATGGATAGTTTTGCTAAAGCTATTTTAAGGTTGGTGGTTAACCGATTACTCAAAGAGATTATTGGCCTTGATGGATGATTGGGAGGATGAGTGGGCAGAGATGGACAACTTGGAATATGAATTGATTGAGAAGAATTGGTGAAGAACTATATGGGAGATGATGAAGTGGTAGGTTGAGGAGACACACTTGCCTGTGGTGCTATGGGATATTGAACGGGCTACTGTTGTGCATTTTTTATTGGTAGTGCATTGTTGACTTCAAGTGACTACATAAATAGCACCCACAAAACCTTGGTATTGTTGAACATGGTTAACTTGATTAGGAGTCTTGGTGTTTGACCCTCTTGTTATTGGTTGCGCTTCCTAGTGATGGGGAAGTGATGTTTGATATATGCCAAGGTTTTGATTTTGTTGAGCTAAGAGACTATCAAGCTTGATGGCCCCTAAGTCAATTAAGTCTTGCACCATGTCTTTAAATGTGTAACAATCGTTAGTATTGTGCCCATTTTGGCAATGATAAGGATAAAATAAATATTCTCTATAGCTTTTGCTATGTTTGGTGGGATTGGACCTTGTTCTTCCATTATTTATTTTTGGGATTTAGCACACCTTCTTGGATTTTTATCTCATCAATTATGCTAGCCTATGCAAGAGCTTCTTCAAATGATCTATATTGTTGTAATTGCAATAACCGAGAGATGGGTTTTAGGCAACTCTTGGTAAACAATCGAGTTAGCTCTTCCATTGGTAGGGAGAATGGAAGTTTTGTGATAACAACCCTCCAACAGTTGCCAAAATCATAGAATGACTCATCGTCAAATTACTTAATATTATATAAGTCAGTTAATGAAATTTTCTTTTGAACATTGAGGGAAAATATTTCAAGAAATTGGTTCACCAATTGTTCAAAAGTATAAATACTATGATGAGGCAGATGGTTATACCACTCCATGGCATCTCCCCCAAATTTTTGAGGAAATTTTTTGAGCATTAGGGCATCTTGATTTTGGATTCTGAAACATGAGTGAATGAATGTGCTCACATGCTCTCTAGGGTCCTCGGTCCCTTTGAATTTGTCAAATTTTGGTACTATAAAATCTATTGAATATGGTGGTGATGGTACACAAAAGTGATTTGGTTTATTGATAAGCTATCTTTAAGTTGGATTTCGATTCATCATACTAGGAGTATGTTGCATCACACTATCAATTTGTTGTTGCATTGCTTGAATTATAGGGTCATCCCCGTTAGAAATATTGAGTTGTTATTGATGTCAAAGGTAAAAATATCTTAAAGGATGAAATGTTGAGTTGTCATTTATAATAAAGGAAGAGATATATTCGAAGGTGATTTCATATGCTTTAATATTTAAATGAAATATTTAAATATTAAAGTGGAAGGTTTATATTTAAATCAAAATATTTAAATATATAAAAGTTTAAATAAAGTGGAAGGTTTATATTTAAATCAAAATATTTAAATATATAAAAGGTTAAAAATTTAAATCTACATGGGCCAACCTCCTTGAGCACACCATACAAAAGAGAGTTTGAAAATTTAAATATTCAAATAATGGGCTGACCTCCTTGGGTGGCCATAAATTCATTTTAGTAATAGCAAGAAATTTGAAGATATACTTCAAGCGGGGAGAGAGCAGCGGGTAGAAGACAAGGGAGGAGAGGAGCACAGGTTTGATGATGCAACAACAAAGGTTTTAAATATCTGAGAGTGCCTTTCTATATCAATAGAGTGGTTAGTCTAGTTGGTTGCCTAGCTTACATTGGAGCGCTGTGATGCAAAAGGTTTGAAGGTCGAATCCTATCGACATCTATTTTGTTATGTTTTATTGTTTGAGACAGCACAAATAAGGATCCATATAGTTTATGGATGAAGAACACAAGCATATACTAAGAGGGGGATGAACAATATAAGAGAACTTTTTACTTTTATTTCCAAATCAATATTATGCAATGTATAGATAGCAATATTAACAGTAGTAATCAAATCAATGTACAAATCACCACACACAATAGAGACACCAATTTAACGTGGTTCACCCAAAGATGGCTACCTCCATGGAGAAAATATTTTACTAAAATTTTCTCAATCAATCTCTTGGGAATTCTTTCCCTATTACAATGTTTATGGACCTTTGTCCAAAGGAGATGTTGATCCCCTAAATCTGGTTCATGGATCTCTATCCACAAGAGAACTCCTTTTCCTCTACTCTAGCTGGTGATCCTCTAGAAGACTACTGCCTCCACTGCACTAGCTTGTGGATCTCTTTCCACTGAAGACTCTTGTTCCCACTTAGAAGACCTGTCCTCACTACCCTGGCTGATGGATCTCTATCCATTGGAGACTATTATCCTCTCTGCTTTGTCACCTCCAAAGATCTATCTCAATTTGCACTAAAAATAGTCCAGTCAGTCTAGCACAAATTTGCTCAATAAGTACACTAAAATCTGCACTAAATACAATCCAGTCAGTCTAGCACAAATCTGATCAACAAGTCCACTCAAATCTACACTAAACATAGTACAGTCAGTCTAGCACAAATCTTCTCAACAAGTCCACTCAAAACTTTCTCAACTCTGCTCAAACAAGTCCACTCAGAACTTGCTCAAATCTGCTCAACATGTCCACTCAAAACTTGCTCAAATCTGCTCAATAGGTCCACACAGAACCTGTCCAAATATGCTCAACAAGCTCACACAGAACTTGTCCAAATATGCTCAATAATTTCTCTCTACAACTTAACCAAATATGTATTGTAAGCTTCTACAAAAGCTCACACAAAATCAGTCGACAAGTCTCCTCAAAGACTTACCTCAAATCTGCTTAATAAGTCCACATAGAACTTGTCCAATCTCATAGAAGCATAAAGAGAATTGTTAGAGACTCAATATATTCTACACTCAATGCTTTATCACTTTCAATCTCATAGAAGCATAAAGAGAATTGTTAGAGACTCAATACGTTCTATACTCAATGCTTAATCACTTTCAATCTCATAGAACCATAAAGATAATTGTTAGAGACTCAATATGTTCTATACTCAATGTTCAATCACTTTCAATATCATAGAAGCATAAAGAGAATTGTTAGAGACTCAATATGTTCTATACTCAATGCTCAATCACTTTCTCAACTCAAATCAAAATAAATAATAGTTTGTTTTATGGAACTTGAACAATCACTTCATACAACCACTTGACTAGGCTCAACCACTCAACTCAACCAATTGCTTAATGAAACATCGCTTTCTCACAAACCCTAGTCCAAGAATATATCAACCAACTCAAATTGTTTCCAACAATGGTCAACAACAAATCTCACATAACAATGATACTCATGATCTTTTCAAACCCTAGTTCAAGTTCTTTGCACAAAAACTCACTTCATCAACAATTCTTATAAAATAATCTTCATATAACAATGACACTCATGATATTTTCAAAACCCTAACTCAAGTTCTTCACACAATCCAATGGCTTCAACAACAATGCTTATAAAACAAGGTTTTAATCACAACTCTTAATTCCAAAAAACATTGAAGCATTAAATCAAACACTTTTGAAATGGAAACCCTAACCAAATCCTTTTCAATCCAAACTTTATTTAGAAGGCCAATCAACCAACTCAACCAAGAAATATTTTGCCCATACCTTTTTGCTTGACAAGGAGTAGATCTCACAAGTTTGCCACACTCACAATTTCTTCTTTGCCAATATAAATAAGGGTTAGAAGATATTTTTTAGGTGACCTCGAGGGCTCTGCTAGGGTTTGATGAGAAAAAACTACTTTGTTAGGGTTTGATGAAGAAAAAATGCTCTGCAGGGATGGCAGCAGCTTATGGAGGAGGTCTAAAAAATTGGAGGAATGTCATGATGGCATCGGGTCCGGCATAGAGAGTGCATGCTCGTGATATTTTTTCATCTAAAAATGACTGGAAGGAACAAGATTTTCTAGTGCATGTCGGGAACCGCTTGTTAAAGAACAATGGATGTTTGGAACGATGTGAAGCCAGGCCAGTTCTAGTGGTTCAACCAAACTCGGTGGCGGAAGATGTGGAGTATCTAACCAAACATGCCCTTATTAGTAAATTTTTGGGTATCCAAATTTCTCTCCCCTTTGTGGATTCTTGGGTCAGGAAGAATTGGAATCCTAAAGGTGATGTGGAGGTGATGCTGAGTGCGAACAACTATTTTATGGTGGTTTTCTCTTGTATTGCAGATCGTAACAAAGCATTTGAAGGGGGTCCTTATTTCTATAACCAAGTGGGACTCTTTCTTAAACCTTGGCATGTGGATTTCAACCCATCAGAGGAGCGGCCATCGTGGGTTCCAGTATGGGTGTGGCTTCCATGGCTCCCATTGGAATTCTGGAGAATTGATATCTTGCATAAGATTGCCCTTCTGCTTGGGAAGCCGGTTGGACCGTCACAACAGACAATGGATAAAAAGGTAATATTTGTTGCTCGTATTTGTGTTGAAATTGACTTAAATAATCCTATTCCAGATTCTATTGAAATACAATTTGGATCAACTACATGGGTTCAAAAACTTGACTATGAAGCTCTTCCATTTTGTTGCCGGATTTATCGTGAATATGGCCACCTACAAAGAAAATGCTCTAAGTTTATCTCGCCTGTGGCTTCAAATCCTAGGCCTTCTCGATCTGGAAAAATTTTGGATAAAGGAAAAGCCTCAATAAAGGAAGGGGAACAAGATAAGGAAGGTTTTGTTCCGGTAAAAGCTTGAAACAAAGGACGAAGGGCAAACAAAGACCTTAAGGATAGCCAGCCAAATTCTCTACTCAACCGTTTTGAAATATTAGATGATCTTGATCAGTTCATGGAGATACCTGAAACATCGCTACCTGATGCAAATATAAAAACGCCAAATCATATGTCTCTTCTTGAGGAGGAACTTAAGGAATCAGATCTAGGGGGTTTAAATGAAGAACAAAGGGCTTTGGATATGAGTATAGGGGATATGGGTGGGTCTAGCCCTATAAGGGAAACTATTTTGGAAAGTGATACAGATTTAGTTATGCCCTATCCTAGTCAGGCACTGATGCAGTCATCCTTGTACTGCAAAACTCCTACGGTGTTGGGATTGTAGCATAAATTTAAAAAAAAAAAAATTCGGATAATATAATGAAGGTGGGTCAAAAGAAGGACCAGGATAAAATTAAGTTAATGGGGGAGACTTTGGTGGAGTCAGGCTTGGTGATAACATTGGAATCCCATTTTTATAACCCCCAAAAATGATTATCCTCCGATGGAATGTAAGGGGGTTGAACAACATCCCCAGACAAAAAGTTATTTGTGATTTGGTTCGTGTGCATTCTCCGGATGTCGTGTTTATTCAGGAGACTAAATTGGCTATTGATAGTATGTTCAGTATTGCTCCCAAGTTGTGGATAAGGGGGCAATGCCAGTGTATTGGTGCATGTGGATATGCTGGTGGCATCGCTTGTTTATGGGATCCGGTTAAGATATCCCCTCTTACTTGGATTTCCAACAGATGGTCTATTTCAATGGTCGGACATGATAATAAATCTGGTGAAACCATCCTACTTAAAAATGTGTATGCTCCTATTGATTACAATGGTAAAGTGAATTTGTGGGAGCACATTTTCTTTGTGAGAAGTTTTGTTCTCCTGTACCCATGGATTTTAGTTGGAGACTTCAACTCTATCACTTGTCTAGAGGAGAAACGTGGTGGGGTGGACCGTCTTGAGCCTTTTTGTTTTGTCTTTAGTGCTCATATCCAGGCCCTAAAATTGGTTGATATCAAGCCAGATAATGGGATATTTACTTGGCACAATAGAAGGTGTGGGGAAGCTTCCATATCAGAGAGACTAGATAGGTTTTTGATATCCAATTATTGGATGGGTAATAACATAAGTGCTAGTTATGTGATTCTGGAGGGTAGGGGATATGATCATTGGCCTATCAAACTCTTTGCTTTGGAGTTAGGGCTAAAAAAGAATCCCTCCTTTAAGTTTCAACTTATGTGGCTTTGTGATCCTAAGCTTCATGATTTCATGCGAGGCTGGTGGACCACTGGCAAACCTCCTCATGGCATTGCTATGTATTCCTTTATGAAACAACTACAATTTGTAAAACATAAATTTAAGAGATGGAATAGACTAAATTTTGGGAACCTTTCCTTGGCTAAGCTGGCAGCTCTTAGGAGGATGGAAGAAGCTTCAAGGAAGATTAGAGATCGTGGATTCACGAAGGAGCTTCTTGTTGAGGAATCTGAGGCTGCGAAAGACCTTGTTGAATGGGAACTGAGGGAAGAAATTTTTTGAAAACAAAAAGCTCAAGTAGATTGGTTTTAGGAAGGGGATAGGAACACAACCTTATTTTATAACTCAGTTAAGGCTCGCCATAATGGTAACATGATTACCTCTCTTATGAATTCTTAGGGTGCCCTGCTCTCTTCTTTCAAGGATATTTCAGAAGAGACTAAGAGGTAATTTTCCTCTCTCTTCAAGGAGGACTCCCTATCAGATGATGAGAATGAAAAGCTTATTCTAAACTGTATTCCAACGATTGTTTCTAGAGAGATGAATGAGCACTTGATGGGTCAAATTTCCCTTAAGGAGTTGGAAAATGTTGTGTTCAAGATGAAAAAAGTAAAATCCCCAGGCCCAGATGGATTCTTGATTGAGTTTTATCAGGAGTTTTGGGATTTAATAAAATTTTATCTTTTGGAGGTGGTCCATGAGTCCCAAAAGAACAAAAAGATGCTAATGGCCCTAAATTCTACCTTTGTGGTGCTTATACCCAAAAAAGAGGGAGCAAATTCCTTGGATATGTTCAAGCCTATTGCTCTCTACAATGTTGTGTATAATATCATCACAAATTTTTTTTCTGAGAGGCTGAAGATATGGTTGAGTAAAATAATCTCTGAGGAGCAAGGAGGGTATTTTGATGGTCGATAAATATTGGATGGGGTTGTTATTGATACAAAATCTATTCACTCGATGGAAACCTCTAAGGAGAAAACTATGTTCATTAAGTTGTACATGGCCAAAGCCTATGATCGGATCAGATGGTGATTTCTTCAAAAATTTCTTACTACTTTTGGATTTGAGGAGGAATGGATTAGATGGGTGATGAGTTGTGTTTCTTCTTCCTCATTATCTTTTCTTGTTAATAATGAGCCATCAGAGCTGTTTGAGGCCTCAAGGGGATTGAGGCAAGGAGATCCTTTATCTCCTTATTTTTTTATCATTATGGTAGAAGGGTTGGGAATATTTCTCAAGTATCAAGTCATGCAGGGTCTCATTCAGGGGTGGAAGTGGGATAGTAGTTTTCCATATCTTTCCCACATTCAATTTGTTGATGATATTGCTTTTTTGGGAGTTGCCACTATCAAGGAAGCTGAAAATATTAGACAGTCTCTTGACATATATCTTGGTGCTTCTGGAAAGTTGATTAATGAGGACAAGTATTCTATTTTCTTCTTCAATACCCCTCCTCTTATTCAAGCTAGGATTGCTCGCATTCTAAGATTCTAGGTTGGGACTCCCCCCTTCATTTATCTTGGTATTCCAATTTCATCTCATCCTCTACCTAGATCTTCTTGGCAGTCTATGCTTGATAAGTTTAGAAGGAAGGTGAATCACTGGACTTTCAGATGGCTATCCATTGTAGGTAGAGTGTTGCTTTTAAAATATGTTGTTCAAGCTTTACCCATTTATAGATGTTTTGTACAAATAGCTCCCTCTCACTTCATTAAGGACATGGATGCTTTTTCAAGACATTTTTTATGGTCTGGAAAACTTGATCAATATAAATGGAGTTTGGTTAGGTGGGATTCTATATGTAGGCCGGTGCAAGAGGGAGGCCTTGGGTTGCGATAGATAGCTCTTTTTGGGCAGGATTTGGCTACAATACTTTATTGGAGATGGTGTACCTCTCAAGATCAAATTTGGGCTAAAATATTATCTTGTAAATACTTGAGAGGTATTTCTGAGGCTGATATCCCTAGAGTCAGCTTGGCTGGGAAAGGTTCAGTTATTTGGGACACTCTGAAAAGAGGAGCTAATTTAATCAAGCATGATTTATTTTGGATTTGCAATCAGGAATAAAATACTCTTTTTTGGGAGGATTCTTGGGATGGTCACCCTCCTATCTTGAATCAATATCCTAGGTTACGTTCCCTAAGCATTTTTTTCTTGGAAGCAGGCTAGTCTCGTGTGGAGGACTTTAAAAAAATCTAGTCTTTTGGAAATATGGAGATGTACAAGTGGAAAGATCCACAAGAATGACCCCAGGGGGGACTGGCCAGGGACAGAGAGGTGCTTGCTATTATTATTATGGGGAGGCCTTGTTCTTCATTGAGGGGTAAAGATATTTTGGCTTGGAAACCTGATCCTAAGGGAACCTACTCGGTAGCCTATGATTATCAGGTTTTTGATAAGCAAAAGTATGGGAGTCTTCCTGTCACTTGGTGGAAAAAGGTGTGGAACAAATTTTCCTAGCCAAAATGTAACTTCTTTCTCTGGTTGGTAGCTCGTAATAAATGCCTCACTTGGGATAATGTGAGGAAGAGGGGATTTCAGGGTCCCTCTTTTTGTGTCCTTTGCAATAATAATGAGGATGAATCTTCTCATTTATTTTTCCAATGCTCATTTTCCAGAGACATTTGGCACCATTGGTGGAGCGCTTGGAACCATCCATGTTTTCATGTGCTGTCCCTAGTGGAGTTTTGGATTAGTCTGGGTAGACCTCCGACCAAGGCCCCCTTCCTTCGGGTGGCTTGGAATTTGGGCCCTTCTTGCATCATATAGCAAATTTGGCTTGAAAAAAATTGACACATATTTCAGGGAAGTTATTTGATTGTTCAATAGATCTAGCAAAGGATCCTGTATATGGTTTAGGAAACCATCCATAGCAAATGTGATGTGGACCCTATTTTGGATTCTAGGTAGGATAAGGTACAACAAGCCCTTGTTCTCTTTGGGGATGGTGTGAACTCTTCTAGCCCTAGTAGGGTTCCTCAACTCAGCAAGAAGGTTAGGAGAGATGGTAGGTGGAGGCCACCCCCTAGAGGATTTTTAAAAATTAATACTGATGGATCATCTAGGGGTAATCCTAGACATGTTGGCATTGGCGGTGTTGGGAGAGATTCTACTGGTGGTGTCAGTTTTTTCTTTTCCATTTATAAAGGTGTTCACTCCAACAATTTTATGGAAGCTCTTGCAATTCTTGAGGCCTTGTAGAGGGGGCTTTCTCTTGGATGGCATAAGATTATCTACGAGTCTGACTCTCAAATAGTAGTTAATATTTTAAACAATAAAAGGGTGGAGGAAGTTAATTGGCAGGTGGCCTCTGTAGCCATTCAGATTCTCATAATGAGTGAAGAGTTTGAATTTATATCCTTTGTGCACATTCCAAGGGAATGGAATTTGGTTGCTAATTACCTGGTCAAAAGGGCTTCTGAGCTGCTGGATCCTTGGAGTATCGATAATTGGGAGAGTCTCCTATTTGGGGACTCTCAACGCTTGTGGGAGTTGATCCACAAGGATGTACAAAATTAATGTGGTTTGTTCTTGTTGTCTTTTCCGAGTGTCATTCTAGTCTAGTGGTTTTAGCCTGTTTGGCTGTTTATTTGAGTCCTGGTTGGAAGATCAGTTGTACTCTGTAATCCAAACTTTTTATCAATAATTTTTTACCCCTTTATTTAAAAAAAAAGGGTTAGAAGATAATAATTTCCTAAAAAAACATACTACAAAATGATATAAAAAAAAATACACCTTATCACTCCAAATTTAACATAATATCAATACCCTCGTAATAATCTCTTTGGCAAAAATCCTTTTACAAATAAAATCAACACTCACTAAAAATCACAACCTCTTACTACCTTATTACTCCAATTTAAAAAGAATATATCCTCTTTTATAAATCACAATTCAACACATGACAATTTGCTATCACTCCTTATTTATCCTAACCACTAATTTTATTGCCTAACTAAAACCTTTTAATAAACCCCTTATCACTCCTAATAAAGACTTTAATTAAAACTTTAGGCAATAAAAATATAAAAAAAATTATCTTTGCCCCTCCACGGGTTTCGAACCCTTAACCTCTACCTCCATGAATGCCCTAGCCACGGGCTCCTCAACCACGTGCGCTCAACGCACATTGAGAACCAAAAGGCTCTACGTGCACTATTTTCCTTCCCTGGTGCCTTAATCTAAAAATGTGAAGCATGAAAACCTTTCCCTTTGGCACTTACCACCAACGAGTTTCAAATGCGGGCTCCTGCTTCCACCAATGTTTTCACAGATCATTAACTGCCAATGGACCACTGTGTCCAACATGCTTAGAAATATCCAACCTCTTCACATTATGCCTGGCGGTTAAGACAAAAATATTTTTCGTCTTCTTCCTCAACGAAGCTCTTGAAATCGCATACGAAATATTTCAACCTTGGCGCATATCAATCGTTCGAGGGATAATATTCAAGGTCTTTTGGCCTCCATTTTTATACACGAAGTTGCCATTATCTTCAAATGTTGATGCTCCAAATTTTCAATGACATCAGCGCATTTGTCCTTTGTAATTTATAAAATATTTAAATTCCAAGGAATTTATATTTTATAAATTATAATTATAACCTTTGTCTTTTAAGGCCTTCTCTTATTACATAACTTTGTATTGATGATATTTTTTTATAGAAATTAAATTCCTTTTGAATTTAAATATTTTATAAAATAAATATTAGACCTCATTTGAACTTTGCAATAGGCCTCCTTGGGTATTTATGAAAACCCATTTTAACTTATGCTCTCATATAATATTAAAATATTATGGAGCCCTTTTTCCTTTAACTTCTGCACTATTGAAGCTTCTTCCTAACACCTTTGACAACTTTATTTTTTTTTGAATTCCTTGACATTAAATATGACTTCATTTGTTGACATCAATGACAAATTTAACTTTTAGGACTCAAAATGTCCAACAATCTCCCCCTTTGTCATTGATGGCAACCCAATTTTTTTTTACTAAAAACTTGACTTCTTCTTTTGTGCTACTCCCCCTGGCTCAATGCTCTCTCAAATATCAAATATCTCCCCAATAATCAAATCTCTCTCCCCATTTGACATCAATGGAAAAAGGTCACCTTTGGGGATCAGGGCTAAGAATGACCCTCTTAGCTTAGCCCCTCCTCCACATTCTGTTAATGTGGTTAATTCTGGGGTAGGAGTATTTCTACTCCCAGAAAGCATTGCTCTTTACCTTTATCCTCTTCTCTTATTTTATGAATTTTTTGAATCCTCTGATTGTTTCTATCTGTGTCTATGTTCCTTTCCATGTCATCATTCCTGTTATTGTTCATGTTACTATTCACATCCATGTTCATATTCCTGTTCCTGTCCATATTCCTATTCCTGTTCCTATTCTTGTTCATATTCATGTTCCTGTTCCTATTCCTGTTCATGTTCCTGTTCTTATTCATACCTATTTATGGAATGTCTGCTCTACACCACTTTGTTGTATGACCATCATTATTACACTTATAAAACTTAATGTTATTATTACTCAGAGGTGCAAATGTCTTAGGATTTCTCCTAGTGAAGCCATATCCTCTTCTGTCATGAACCCTGCAATTCATTGCCTTGTGACCAAACTGAGTACATGAGTAACAATACCCATGAAAAAGCTGTCCATTCCCATATTCCTATCTTTCATGTGTCCTGCACTATGAATCCATGTGCCCAAACCTGTGACATGAAAAACATCTTCGACTAAAGTTTCCTTGTCTTGACCTCATAGGTCTCCTATTCTGATTGATGTTCCATCTGTATATTCTTTGTGCATTGTTCCTATTTTTGTTGAACTCTCTATTGTCCAACCCATCCTTTGATGAATCATTTTATTTTCCACTATATTCTTCTGAAGTATCTTCATCTAAAGTTTTTTCTCCTCCAAAACTTGAATTTGACTCTCCTTCCCATTTCTTTTGATCCTTTTCAAAGCCAAGACCTATTTTCTTTGATGTATTCTTTTGTGTCTTGATGAACTTATCCAAGTTCTTTGAGCTATTTTTAAATCCCTTCAACTTGATCTTGGAGTCTTCTAAATATTATTTTAGTAGTGCCACTTCTTGTGCTAACTTATCACATTCCAAGATCTTTTCTTCTAACTTATCTTTGAACTTCTTTGCTTTAGCCTTTAATTTTTCTAAATCCTCTATAAGTAATCTTCTTTTTTCATCACATTATTGAAACTGAATTTCAAGTTTAGAGTGTTGCTTCCTTAC
This sequence comes from Wollemia nobilis, assembly GCA_028583015.1. Classification (NCBI taxonomy): domain Eukaryota; kingdom Viridiplantae; phylum Streptophyta; class Pinopsida; order Araucariales; family Araucariaceae; genus Wollemia; species Wollemia nobilis. The sequence goes on from JAQPPZ010001965.1 coordinate 878,182, forward strand.
ATTCTTTACCATGTAAAGGGCATAGATGAGTTCTTCCTTGAGATCATAACCATTCTCTTTTGAATAATCTTCTATTTGTTTGCCTTTGTCCACATCATTGCTCTCTTTTGGCTTGTCTTCTATAGGATCACTTTCATATTCTTCTAATATTGCCATTAGAAGATTTTCATCTGGTCCTTCAAGTGCATTCTCATACTCATCATCACTAAAACTATAACCATAACTTGTACAATCATCTTCAATATGTCCAAAGTTTTCACATATAAAACACTTGAGAATAACTGGAGTTTTCTTAACTGCTTCTTTTTATTAAATCATAAATAGAACTTCATCTCTATAATTGTCTAAAAAAAAGCATCACTATCACTTGAGTACTTACTTGCATTATCCGCATAGTAGCTCCTATTTTGTCTTTGAAAGAACTTCTTTCCTTGTTTGCTTTGTCCATCCTTGCTTTTCTTTTGATGCTTATATTGCCTATATATTTCTGATTCCTTTTACCTGTGATCCTATTTTTCTTCACCATTTTTGTTCTTTGGTTCTTTACAATCTGTTGCAAAATGTCCAAAATTTCCACAATTGAAACACTTAATAGATCTTAGATCTATGGATCTTTTGGAACCTTTATTTCTTCTACCATAATTAGCTTCTTCATCACTGGATGACTCACTGCTTGATTCTGACTTCTTACCCTTTGTTTTCTTGATTGCTTTGAATGTTGCTTCCTTTTGGGGAGTAGGATATTTTGTTCTTATCTCAAAAGATGTTAGCATACCAAGAAAATTATCTCTTGTCAAAGTATCACTATCCAATGATATTTCTATAGCAGAAACCTATTCACCGAATCTATTTGGAAGATATCCTAAGACTTTATCACAAACATCTGATTCATCAATATTCATTCCAAGTATTTGCATATCATTAACAACCTCATCAATTTAAATTAGATAAGCATTGCTATTTTTCTCTTCATTCATTCTCAATGTTTCAAATTGTCCTTTGAGATTTCATATCTTGGCTTTCTTTACACTTTTATCTCCCTCATATATACCTTGCAATTTATCCCACATTTCTTTTATAGTTCTACAATGCATAACTTTCATAGACTATGTTCTATGCAAACCTCTCACAAGTGCATTCATTACTTTTGAATTATAGTGTTGTAGAAGTTTACCTTCCTTATCTGTAGGAGGATTGACTGTTGGATCATATCCAAATTCCACTACATCCCAAACTTCATTGCCAAGTTCCATTAGGTATATCCTCATCATTATACTCCAATACATGTAGTCATTTACATCAAAGACTGGTGCTGAGTTAGTTGAGGACACCTCCTTAGGATCCATTATGTTCTTGTTAGCTTGTCCTTCAAGCTGTTAAAATTTTATGAAAGCACCCGCTCTTATACCAATTAAAGAACACAAGCTTATACTGAGAGGGTGGGTGAATAGTATAAGAGCACTTTTTACTTTTCTTTCCAAATTAATATTATGCAATGTATAGAAAGCAATATTAACAGTAGTAATCAAAGCGATGCACAAATAACCACACACAATAAAGACACCAATTTAATGTGGTTCACCCAAATATGGCTACTTCCACGGAGAAAATCTTTTACTAAAATTTTCTCAATCAATCTCTTCGTAATTCTTTCCCTATTACAATGTTTATGGACCTCTATCCAAAGGAGATGTTGATCCCCTAAATATGGTTCATGGATATCTAGAAGACTACTGCCTCCACTGCACTAGCTTGTGGATCTCTCTCCACTGAAGACTCTTGTTCTCACTTAGAAGACCTATCCTCACTACCACGGCTGATGGATCTCTATCCACTGGAGACTACTATCCTCTCTACTATGTCACCTCCAAAGCTTAGTCTCAAATTTGCACTAAAAATAGTCTAGTTGGTCGAGCACAAATCTTCTCAATAAGTCCATTCAAATATGCACTAAGCACAGTCCAGTCGATCTAGCATAAATCTGCTCAACAAGTCCAATAAAATATGCACTAAACATAGTCCAATTGGTCTAGCACAAGTCTGCTCAACAAGTCCACTAAGAACTTGCTTAACTCTACTCAAACAAGTCCACTCAAAACTTGCTCAAATCTGCTCAACAGGTCCACTCAAAATTTGCTCAAATTTTCTCAACAGGTCCACACAAAATCTATCCAAATTTGCTCAACAAGCTCACACAGAACTTGTCCAAATCGGCTTAATAAGTTCTCTCTCGAACTTAACCAAATATGTATTGTAAGCTTCCTTAAAATATCACACAAAATCAATCCACAAGTCTCCTCAAAGACTTACCTCAAATCTACTTAATAAGTCCACACAGAACTTGTCCAATATCATAGAAGCATAAAGAGAATTGTTAGAGACTCAATATGTTCTACACTCAATGCTCAATCACTTTCAATCTCATAGAAACATAAAGAGAATTGTTAGAGACTCAATATTTTCTATACTCAATGCTCAATCACTTTCAATATCATAGAAGCATAAAGAGAATTGTTAGAGACTCAATATGTTCTATATTCAATGATCAATCACTTTCAATCTCATAGAAGCATAAAGAGAATTATTAAAGACTCAATATGTTCTATACTCAATGCTCAATCACTTTCTCAACTCAAATCAGAATAAAGAATAGTTTGTTTTATGGAACTTGAAAAATCACTTCATACAACCACTTGACTAGGCTCAACCACTCAACTCAACCAATTGCTTAATGAAACATCCCTTTCTCACAAACCCTAGTCCAAACATATATCAACCAACTCAAAATGTTTTCAACAATGCTCAACAACAAATCTCACATAACAATGATACTCATGATCTTTTCAAACCCTAGTTCAAGTTATTTGCACAACAACTCACTTCATCAACAATGCTTATAAAAAAATCTTCACATAACAATGATACTCATGATATTTTCAAAACCCTAACTCACATTCTTCACACAATCCAATGGCTTCAACAAAAATGCTTATAAAACAAGGTTTTAATCACAACTCTTAATTCCAAAAAACCTTGAAGCATTAAATAAAACACTTTTGAAATGGAAACCCTAACCAAATCCTTTTCACTCCAAAATTTATTTATAAGGCCAATCAACCAACTCAACTAAGAAAGAATTTGCCCATACCTTTTTTCTTGACAAGGAGTAGATCTCACAAATTTGCCACACTCACAATTTCTTCTTTGCCAATCTCAATAAGGGTTAGAAGATAATAATTTCCTCAAAAAACATAGTACAAAAGGATATCAAACAAAATACACTTTATCACTCCAAATTTAACATAATATCAATACCCTCATAATAATATCTTTGGAAAAAATACTTTTACAAATAAAATCAACACTCACTAAAAATCACAACCTCTTACTACCTTTGGCAATTTAAAAAGAATATATCCTCTTTTATAAATCACAATTCAACACATGACAATTTGCTATCACTCCTTATGTATCCTAACCACTAATTTTATTGCCTAACTAATGTTGAGCAAGGTTTTGCAAGAAGGTTGTCATTGTTGTCAACACAGGCAGTTAGATCCAAGGATGCAGTGGATAGACAGATCAGAAGTCATTCAGATGCAGAAGATAGAAAAAATTTGAAGAAAAAGACAAGTTAGAAAATTGTCGTGATATCGCGACATGTTTTCTGTCGCGATTTCACGACAAGTCGGAGGAGAGAGAAAGTGCAGCCAAAACTGTCGCGATTTCACGACGAAAGTGAGGAGAGAGAAAGCACAGTCGAAAATGTCATGATTTTGCGACAAGTCGGAGGAGAGAGAAGGTGCAATCGAAAATGTCACGATTTCACGACAAGTCGGAGGAGAGAGAAGGCGCAATCAAAAATGTCATGATTTCGTGAAAAGTAGGAGGAGAGAGAAGGTGCAATCGAAACTGTCACGATTTCACGACAAGTCGGAGGAGAAAGAAGGCGCAAGGCAAACTGTCACGATTTCGCGACATGTCGGAGGCCAAGAAGCTAAGTCAAGAAACTGTAGCAATTTCGCTACATGTTGAATTTTCGCTGGCAGAAGCAGGGAGAAAGTGTTAAGTAAAAAAGTTGTAGCGATTTCGCTACGAGTTTCCAAGGCACAAAACAAAGGTGTAGCGATTTTGCTACGGGTAAAAGTTGCGCAAGATAGGTGTAGCGATTTCGCTACGGGTAAAAGTTGCGTAAAACAAAGGTGTAGCGATTTCGCTACAAGTTGAAAATGCTCAACACGAAGGTGTAGCGATTTCGCTACCAGACAAAAGTGCGGAACTTAAAGATGCAGCGATTATGTTACAAGTCAAAATTTCATGGGAAGAAGCAAGATGGAAGCACAAGGCAAAGTTGTAGCGATTTCGCTACTGCATGAAGCTAGGATTGTACAGAAGCCGAAAGCGTAGCGATTTCGCGACAAAGATGAGGATGACGTCAGCAAAATCTGAAAGTGTCACGATTTCACGATAGGGTGCAAGGAAAGCTGCTGGAAGCCAAAAGCGTCGTGATTTCACGACAAGAATGATGATGATGTCAGCAAAAGCTGAAAGTGTCATGATTTCACGACAGGATGAAAGAAAAGCCGCCAGAAGCCGAAAGCGTCACGATTTCGTGACAACATTGAGGATGATGTCAGCAAAAGCTAAAAGTGTCGCGATTTCACGACAAGTTGCAAGAGAAGCCTCAGGAAGCCGAAAGCGTTGCGATTTCGTGACAACATTAAGGATGACGTCAGCAAAAGTTCAAAGTGTCACGATTTCATGACATGAATGGTGGGAAAGCTTTCAAAGGCCAAAACGGTCGCGATTTCACGACAGCAAGGGCATGAAGGCGTACGGCTACAAAAAGTGTCGTGATATCATGACATGTTAGTATTTCATGGCAACAGCAACAAAAAGGTGACAGAGGTGGCAGCAGTGTTTGAGGCTAAAAAGTTGAATCGAGGCCAATAATTTTTAGGGTTTTAAAGCTGACATTTTCTAGGGTTTACAGCGGACATTTTTAGGGTTTTAAAGCTGACATTGTCAAGGGTGTTACAACGGATGTTTTTAGGGTTTTGAAGCTGACATGTGCTAGGGTTTTACAGCAGACGTCTTTAGGGTTTGCAGTCGACAATCACCAGGTTTAAGCAGCCAAAAATTCTAGGGTTTGAAGCCGACATCATTAGGGTTTACAGTCGACATCCTAGGGTTACAGCCGACTATGATTTAAGATTTGTCTCTGAGATTTCATCTATAAAAGGATGGTTACTTCGGTTGAAAAAATAACGAAGATAGAGTGTGAAAGTGAGCAGAGTGTATTGCGTTAAGATAATGTGCGAATGCGAATAGAGTGATTGCGTAAGTTCGACCGTGTAGAGTGCAAAGTTGTAGTTTGAATCTGCATATCGTGATTGCATGGATGAAAAGCGCAATGTGTAGAGATGGAGTTCTAAGTTCAAAATATTAGCGTGCAGTGTCGAACAATCGATTACAGCAGAGAGTGCAAAGAAGAATATAGAAGCGATCGGATAGTGCGAATCATGTTGCGCAGAAGCAGCAGAATGCAAAAAAATAGCAGACTGTGAGAAATGAGGTGAAAGTTTTATTCTGTAATCTTTATTATTGTTTTCCAAGTTGTAGCTTGGCACAAGCGGTTGGTGCCTCTTTCCAGTAGGGTGCCGGTAAAATAGGAGTTGGTGCTCCATTCGATTGAAGCAGATAAAGTTAAGGGGTTGGTGCTCCTTCCAATTGGTGCTGGTAAAGGATTATGTAAAGTTGTAGCTTTGCATTGACTGGATTTGGATGGTAGTCCAAGCAATCGTTTTTGAGGAGTAGCCACATTGGTGAACCTCATTAAATTGCCGTGTTATGTGTGATGCTTTCTTGATGCATTTAGGATCTCTCTTATCTGCTTTAAACTGTTGCTGGATTTAAAACTAATTATTTTAGAAGTTTTTTAAGAACACACTGATTCACCCCCCTCATAGTGTCATTTTGATTACAATAATTGGTATCAGAGCCAAGTACCTGAACAGGCTTAAACAGCTAAGGTGATCTTGGAAATTATGCAATGGCAAGTGGTGAAGGTTTCTCCTTGAACAAAGCACCATTGTTTGATGGGACTAACTATGATTTCTAGAAAATTAGAATGCAAACATATCTCAGTGCTTTAGGTTTTGACATCTGGGGTGCGGTAGTTAATGGTTACAAAGCTCCTGCCACCGCTCCAACAGACACTCATCTGGTAAAAAGGCATTTGAATATGATTCAAAAGCAAAAAATGCCATCATGTGTGGACTAGTGGACAAGTGAGCTAGTCAAGGTCATAAATTGTGAATCAGCAAAAGATATATGGGATAAACTAGAGAACATCCATGAAGGAGATGCTAGGATCAAGGAGGCCAAACTTCAAGCACATCGAGCTCAATACGAATCGTTAAAGATGGACAATGATGAGAACATAGAGACCTTCATGCAAAGAGTCAATGGGATCACAAATTCAATCAGAGGTCTCGACGAAGAATTAACCGATGCTGCTATCGTGAAAAAGGTATTAAGATCACTCCCTATTAGATTTGATTCTAAATTCTCTGCCATAGAAGAAGCCAAAGATCTAAATAGTTTTAGTATGGATGAGATGCATGGTTCTTTGACTGCTTTTGAAATGAGAATAGGAAGGTCTAATCCCACAGACAGAGAAGCAGCTTTCAAAGCCCTAAAAGGCAAAAGCACAAAACAAGAGTCTGATGAAGAGGATGCTTCAGATGAAATGCAAACAAATTTTGTCAGAAAGCTGAGAAAAAGAAAAGGAAAATACAAAGGAAAGCTACCTTTTAAATGTTTCAATTGTGGAGGCATAGGACACTTTGCTATCAAATGTCCTCTCAATGACAAGAACAAAGGTGAAGAAACTCAACATCAAGAAAGAAGTGAATGGAGGAAGAAAACAAACTTCAGAAAAGGCAATTTCAAAAAGAAAAGCTTTATCTCCCGAAATGCAGAATCTTTAGAGGACAATTCTAGTGAAGACTCTAAAGAAGGAATAGGTGAGGCTCTCTTTATGGCGTTTGAAGTAGAAGAATCAGAAGAGGCAGAAAACACACAAAAGAGAGAAGGAATGAACTCTAAAGTATCTATTGAAATAGGTGAGGCTGAAGTTGATTTAGAAGGTGAACTGGTTTCTGCTCTTATGGAATGGAAATCTGAGAAAAGAAAGAATAAAAAATTGTTAAGGAAGCTTGAGGATGCAAATGACATTATAGCCAGTCTAAAAACACAGATAGAAGAGTACAAGAAAATGTTCGAAGATCTTGAAGTACAGGTAACCATGAAGATAGATTACTGTTGCAAATTGGAAGAAGAAAATGTTAGTCTTCGAATATAGATACAAGAGCTGGATCGAAAAATTAGCTATCATTTAAAACATGATGAAAGTTCAATGAAGCTGGACAAAATCCTAAGCAATCAAAGACCCATAGGTATCAAATTCGGTTTGGGCTTTACTGAAGGATAATCATCAAGTGGACCAAAGGCAAGCAATGCTGAAAGTGAAAAGAGTAAAAACAAAAAACAGGCTGTGGAAAGAAAAACAAATCAGGCAAAAGAAAGTTGTAATTCCAGTCCTGAAATAGCAGCTAACAATGATGGCTTTACCAAGGTCACACATCAAAAGAAAAGAAGATCTAAGGCTCCTGCAACAACCTGGCCAAGACCATCTTTCAGGTTCAATCATTATTTCTATGGTTTCTATTTTAAATGTAATGGTTATGGGCATAAAATTGTTGACTGCAAGTACAATATAGGTCCAAAAAGTTTCACTAGTAGAAATGCTTTTGCTCCTCTAATAAGTTATGCAGTAGAATGCTTTAAGTGTCACAACTTTGGGCATATTGCCAGAAACTATCATAGTATTTCTGTTTCATATCAATCTCAGGAAAGAAGAATTCAACCATATAGGGCAAAACAAAATAGAATTTCTTCTGAAGGATATGTGCAAAATTTTGAAAAGGGGAAATCCTAGCTAGAACCCAACACCACAGTTAAAACAGAATGGAAACAAAAAGAACAACTCAGGAAAGAACATGAATCTTTAATAGTGCAGACAGCTTTTAGAGCTCAGAATAAATATGTATCGTGGATTCTGGACAGTGGTTGCTCAAGTCATATGACAGGTGATAAACAGAAATTTGAAAATCTACAGAAATATGAGGGTGGTTCTGTGAAGTTCGGCAATAATGATGGAGCCAAAATAATAGGTAAAGGATCTATCAAAATTTGTGAAGGGAAAATCAAGTCAGAAGAATTTTTATATGTGGATGGTTTGAAACATAACCTGTTAAGTGTGAGTCAAATATGTGATAAAGGACATGAAGTGGTTTTCAAGAAGTAGGGTTGTGAAGTTAGAAAAATAAACAACGAGAAATTGATAGCAACCGGCTCAAGGACGTCTAGCAACTTGTACACACTCTCAGAATTTTCAGAAGGTATGTGCTTCATTGGACAAGAAGAAGAGAACTGGTTGTGGCATAAGAGGCTTGGACACATAAGTTTTGATAATTTGATGAAAATCAGCTCTAAACAAGCAGTGAGAGATATTCCAACTATTAAGAAACCTTCAAATAGTGTTTGTGCTTCATGTCAGAAGGGAAAGCAAACCATAGTTTCATTTAAAACAAAAGAATATCATACTAGCAGGCCTTTGGAACTCATTCATATAGACTTATGTGGACCCATGAGGACTCAAAGCATAAACGACGACAAATACTTTATGCTGTGTATCGATGATTATTCTAGAATGACATGGATATTCTTCCTAAAAGATAAAACAGAAGCTTTTGAAATGTTCAAAACCTTCAAACAAACTAGTTGAGAATGAAACAGGAAAAAGGATTAAATGCTTGTGATTAGACAGAGGAGGAGAATTCATTTCGAATGAATTTACAGAATCACTGTGAAAAATATGGCATCGAGAGACAATATTCAACGACCGAACTCCTTAGCGGGAATGGTGTAGTAGAGAGGAAAAACAAAACTATACAGAAATGGCACGCACCATGCTAGCAAAAAACAAAATAGCAGATAGATTCTGGAAAGAAGCAGTTCACACAAGAGTATACATTCAAAACAGGTATATGTTAAGAACTCATGAATGCAAAACACTGTATGAGTTGTGGTTTGGTAGAAAAGCAACAACAAAACATATCAAAGTTTTTGGCTGTAAGTGCTACATCAGAAAAACTAATGACAACCTTGGAAATTTTGAAGATAGAGCAGATGAAGGTGTTTTTGTTGGTTATTCTCCACATAGCAAAGCTTACAAATGCTACAACAAGAGACTCAAGAAAATTATGGACAGTGTAGATGTTAAATTCGATGAAGGGAGGAAACAAATAGTTAAATTTCAAGAAAACTACCCAATCTACGAAGAAGTCATTGAAGGAGATGAAGTGCATGGCACAGAAAATACGTCTACGGCTGATGCAGATAACTTATCAGATGACTCAGAGGTGCACGAAAATAAAAAATTCAAAACAAGCAGCTGGAAAAAAAATCATCCTAGAGACCAAATAATTGGAGATCCCACAGCTGGCATTCAGATAAGAAAGAAAGTAATAAGTAATTACTCTCTTTTATCCAGCATTGAGACCAAAAACATAGATGAAGCAAGCAAAGATGACAGTTGGATGAAGGCAATAAATGAAGAACTAGATCAGATTGAAAAGAATAGAACCTGGGAACTAGTACCTAGACCTGCAAATAAGAATGTAATAGGCACCAAATGGATATTTCAAAATAAATTAAATGAAGACGGTCAGGTCATTAGAAATAAAGCAAGACTGGTTTGCAAAGGCTATGCACAGGTCGAAGGCATTGATTTTGAAGAGACTTTCACACCAGTGGCCAGACTAGAAGCTATTAGAATGTTTCTGGCACTAGCAGTTCACAAGAACTTCAAAGTTTATCAGATGGATGTAAAATCTACTTTTTTAAATGGGAAACTTGAAGAAGAGGTCTATATTGAACAACCAAATGGCTTTCAAATCAGTGAAGATCCTAACATTGTTTGCAAATTAAAGAAAGCACTGTATGGATTAAAACAAGCACCACGCGCATGGTATGCTAGGCTAGATAATTATCTCTTTCAACAGGGATTCAAGAAAGGTTTAGTGGACAGTAATCTATATGTGAAAACAGAAGGTGGGCATCTCATTGTTCTTGTTGTCTATGTGGATGATATCATATTTGGCAGCAACAAAGATGAATCGTGTAAAGACTTAGCAAACAAGATGCAGAATGAATTTGAAATGTCAATGATTGGTGAACTGTATTACTTTCTGGGGCTACAAGTTAATCAGAATGAGAAAGGTATATTCATTTCCCAAATCAAATATGTAAAAGAAATGCTAAAGAGGTTCACTATGGAGGATCGTAAGCTGACCAACACTCCCATGACAACAGTGCCGCAAGTTGAGTAAAGAAGACAAATCTCCACCTGTAGATCAAACCATGTATAGATCAATTATAGGAAGCTTACTATATTTAACTCGCAACCGGACTCGATATTCTCGCAGTAGCTTGCAAGGTAGCCAGATTTCAGAGCCAGTCCCAAAGAGACTCATGTAACAAGAGATCAAAAGGATTTTTCGGTATCTCAAAGGCACCATGGAGTATGGGTTGTGGTATCCAAAAGACAAAGATTTCACTCTTATATCATATTCAGACGCAGATTGGGCTGGATGTGTTGATGATAGAAAGAGTACCAATGGAGGAGCATTCTATTTGGGGGACTGATTGGTTGCATGGCACAGTAAGAAGCAAGAGTTAGTTTCTTTATCTACAGCTGAGGCAAAATATATTGCAAAGCAGCAACATGTTGCACACAAGTCTTATGGATGAAACAAACTTTGAAAGATCTAGGTATTAATTTTAGTGAACCAATATCAGTAAAGTGTGACAACACCAGTGCAATTAACATCTCTAAGAATCCAGTAATGCACTCACGGACAAAGCACATTGCTATAAGGTATCATTTCTTGAAAGAGAAATTTGCAGAAGGATAATTTAAATTGGATTATGTCCCAACTACAGAACAAGTAGTAGATATTTTTACAAAAACTTTGCCCAAGGAAGTATTTGAGTACCTTCGAAGCAAATTAGGAGTAGTCACACTTCCTAAGAAGTGACTAGCTACAGGGATCACTTTCTCAGGGGGAGTCAATTTGTGCCTGAGAAGTGTGAGGATGGACTCAGGGGGAGTCTGCAGCAGCCCTTTGGTATTATTGACAAAGGGGGAGAAGAGTTACAGGAATGTATACAGGTGTTGCCAACAATTCCAAAGGGGGAGATTGTTGAGCAAGGTGTTGCAAGTCATTGTTGTCAACACAGGCAGTTAGATCCAAGGATGCAGTGGATAGACAGATCAAAAGTCATTCAGATGCAGAAGATAGAAAAAATTCAAAGAAAAAGACAAGTTAGAAAACTATCGCGATATCACGACATGTTTTCTGTCGCGATTTCGCGACAAGTCGGAGGAGAGATAAAGTGCAGCCAGAACTGTCGTGATTTTACGACAAAAGTGAGGAGAGAGAAAGCACAGTCAAAAATGTCATGATTTCATGACAAGTCGGAGGAGAGAGAAGGTGCAATCGAAAATGTCACGATTTCGTGACAAGTCGGAGGAGAGAGAAGGCGCAATCAAAAATGTCGCGATTTCGCGACAAGTCGGAGGAGAGAGAAGGCGCAATCGAAAATGTCATGATTTCACGACAAGTCGGAGGAGAAAGAAGACGCAAGGCAAATTGTCATGATTTCGTGACATGTCGGAGGCCAAGAAGCTAAGTCAAGAAACTGTAGCGATTTCGCTACATGTTGAATTTTCGCTGGCAGAAGCAAGGAGAAAGTGTTAAGTAAAAAAGTTGTAGCAATTTCGCTACGAGTTGCCAAGGCACAAAACAAAGGTGTAGTGATTTTGCTATGGGTAAAAGTTGCGCAAGACAAAGGTGTAGCGATTTCGCTATGGGTAAAAGTTGTGCAAAACAAAGGTGTAGCGATTTCGCTACAAGTTGAAAATGCTCAACACGAAGGTGTAGCGATTTCGCTACCAGACAAAAGTGCAGAACTTAAAGATGCAGCGATTATTTTACAAGTCAAAATTTCATGGGAAGAAGCAAGATGGAAGCACAAGGCAAAGTTGTAGCGATTTTGCTACTGCATGAAGCTAGGATTGTACGGAAGCCGAAAGCGTCACGATTTCGCGACAAAGATGAGGATGACGTCAGCAAAAGCTGAAAGTGTCACAATTTCGCGACAGGGTGCAAGGAAAGCTGCTAGAAGCCGAAAGCATCGCAATTTTGTGACAAAAATGATGATGACGTCAACAAAAGCTCAAAGTGTCACGATTTCGTGACAGGATGAAAGAAAAGCCGCCAGAAGCCGGAAGCGTCACGATTTCGCGACAACATTGAGGATGACGTCAGCAAAAGCTGAAAGTGTCACGATTTCGTGACAAGTTGCAAGAGAAGCCTCAGGAAGTCGGAAGCGTCGCAATTTCACGACAACATTAAGGATGACGTCAGCAAAAGTTTGAAGTGTCACGATTTCACGACATGAACGGTGGGAAAGCTTTCAAAGGCCAAAATGGTCGCGATTTCGTGACAGCAAGGGCATGAAGGCGTACGACTACAAAATGTGTCACGATATCGTGACATGTTAGTATTTCACGACAACAGCAAAAAAAAGGTGACAGAGGTGGCAACAGCGTTTGAGGCCGACAAGTTGAATCAAGGCCGACAATTTTTAGGGTTTTAAAGCCAACATTTTCTAGGGTTTATAGCGGACGTTTTTAGGGTTTTAAAGCCGACATTGTCAAGGGTGTTACATCGAACATTTTTAGGGTTTTGAAGCAGACATGTGCTAGGGTTTTATAGCAGACGTCTTTAGGGTTTGCAACCGATAATCACCAGGTTTAAGCAGCCAAAAATTCTAGGGTTTGAAGTCGACATCATTAGGGTTTGCAGCCGACATCCTAGGGTTACAGTCGACTATGATTTAAGATTTGTCTCTGAGATTTCGTCTATAAAAGGATGGTTACTTCGGTTGAAAAAATAATGAAGATAGAGTGCAAAAGCGAGCAGAGTGCATTGCATTGAGATAATGTGTGAATGCGAATAGAGTGATTGCGTAAGTTCGATCGTGTAGAGTGCAAAGTTGTAGTTTGAATCTGCATATCGTGATTGCATGGATGAAAAGCGCAATGTGTAGAGATGGAGTTCTAAGTTCAAAATATTAGCGCGCAGTGTCGAACAGCCGATTACAGCAGAGAGTACAAAGAAGAATACAGAAGCGGTCGGATAGTGCGAATCGTGTTGCACGTAAGCGACGAGAATGCGTAAAAATAGCAGACTGTGAGAAATGAGGTGAAAGTTTTATTCTGTAATCTTTATTATTTTTTTCCAAGTTGTAGCTTGGCACAAGGGGTTGGTGCCTCTTTCCAGTAGGTGCTGGTAAAATAGGAGTTTGTGCTCCATTCTGTTGAAGCAGATAAAGTTAAGGGGTTGGTGCTCCTTCCAGTTGGTGCTGGTAAAGGATTATGTAAAGTTGTAGCTTTGCATTGAATGGATTTGGATGGTAGTCCAAGCAGTCATTTTTGAGGAGTAGCCACATTGGTGAACCTCATTAAATTTCCGTGTTATGTGTGATGCTTTCTTGATGCATTTAGGATCTCTCTTATCTGCTTTAAACTGTTGCTGGATTTAAAACTAATTATTTTAGAAGTTTTTTAACAACACACTGATTCACCCCCCCTCTCAGTGTCATTGTGATTACAACAACTAAAACCTTTTAATAAACCCCTTATCACTCCTAATAAAGAATTTAATTAAAACCTTAGGCAATAAAAATATAAACAAAAATTACCTTTGCCCCTCCATGGGTTTCGAACCCTTAACCTCTGCCATCGTGAACGCCCTAGCCGCGGGCTCCTCAACCACGTGTGCTCAATGCACATTGAGAAAAAAAAGACTCTATGCGCACTATCTTCCTTCCCTGGTGCCTTAATCGAAAAACGTGAAGCATGAAAACCTTTACCTTTGGTGCTTACCACCAATGAGTTTCAAACACGGGCTCTTGCTTCCACCAACATTTTCACAAATCATTAGCTGCCAATGGACCATTGTATCCAACATGCTTATAAATCTCCAACCTCTTCACCTTATGCCTAGCAGTTAAGACAAAAATAATTTTCATATTCTTCCTCAACGAAGCTCTTGAAATCGCATACAAAATATTTCAACCTTGGCGCATATCAATCGTTCGATGTATAATCTTCAAGGTCTTTTGGCCTCCCTTTTTATACACGAAGTTGCCATTATCTTCAAATGTCGGTGCTCCAAATTTTCAATGACGTCGACGCATTTGTACTTTGTAATTTATATAAGATTTAAATTCCAAGGAATTTAAATTTTATAAATTATAATTATAACTTTTGTCTTTTAAGGTCTTCTCTTATTGCATAACTTTGTATTGATGATATTTATTTATAAAAATTAAATTCATTTTGAATTTAAATATTTTATAAAATAAATGTTAGACCTCCTTTGAACTTTGCAATAGGCCTCCTTGGGTATTTATGAAAACCCATTTTAACTTATGCTCTCATATAATATTAAAATATTATGGAGCTCTTTTGCCTTTAACTTCTGCACTGTTGAAGCTTCTTCCTTAAACCTTTGACGACTTTATTTTTTTCCAAATTCCTTGACATTAAAGATGAATTCATTTCTTGACATTAATGATAACTTTAACTTTTCGAACTCAAAATATCCAACAATGGTGCACCTTTGGTTTCATCCACTAGGGTAGCCCAATCGGTTGTCTAGCTCATGTTAGGGTGTTGGTGCAGAAGGTTAGAGGGTCGAATATCTTTCAACACCTATTTTATTGAATCATGTGAGATAGCGCAACAAAGAAGTTAAGTATTATATTGTGCCTTGGTTTTATCTGCTGTAGTAGCTCAGTTGGTCATGCACCCATGTGAGGATCGAATCTCATCCACTACTGTGCAAGGTAAGGGTAGAGTTTTTAAGGATATATAAGGATTTATGTTATAAGGTTTTATTTTGCAAATTTTATAGAAGGGAGATATAAGGATTTATGTTATAAGGTTTTATTTTGCAAATTTTATAGAAGGGAGATATAAGGAGTTATGTTATAAGATTTTATTTTGCAAGTTTTAAAAAGGGAGATATAAGGAGTTAGTTTAAATTAAGCTTTATTGTGAATGTTGTTAAAAGGAGTGATAAGGATATTAAGTATTTGATTTGGAGTTTAGATAAAGAAGCAAAAAGAAAAATTATAGATCAGATTTGTATGCAATATTTGTGTATTGTTTATGATTGGATTTGGGAGTAGATGAGCAGTGTTTGTGAGAAGATTTGAGCATAGTTTATGAGCATATTTTGGAACAAATTTGAGCAATATTTATGAGTAGATTTTAGAATAGATTTGAGTAGTATTTGTGAGCAGATTTGAGTAGGTTTTGTGAGCATATTTTAGAGCAAAATTTGAGGATAGATCTGAGTAGAGTTTTGGACCAGAATCATGAGTAGAAGGGGATTGGTGTCTCCTGTTGATTGGTGTCTATGAACTTGAGAAAGGGGATTGGTGTCTCCTATGGATTGGTATCCAAAAACTTGTATAAGAGATTGGTGTCTCCTATGGATTGGTGTCCACAAACATGTATAGGGGATTAATGTATCTTGTGGATTGGTGTCCATGAACTTGTATAGGTTGTCTCTCTGAGGAAGGAAGTTGAAAAATCTAATGATAAGCTATAGCAAAATATCAGGTTTGAGAAAAGCACAAAAATCTTGTATGATATTATCAAAACATAGAGATCTTCGATTATTAAGGTTGGACTTGGTTTTGGAGAAATTCAAAAGAAACAAAAGGGGGAGTCAAGCTCAAAAGGAAGAGAGGCATCAAAGAAAATAAGTAAAGAAGATCCCAAGACCTATACTAATGTATTGAGAAGTGGAAGAATCAAGAAGGAAGAAAAAAAAGAATCATCATAGACCGAAGTCAATCATAGAAAAAACAATGAGAAAACCATGCGACCATATCCTCCAAGGCAATCAAATAGGTTTCAATATTTCTTCCATGTTTAAATTTTTCACGCAACAAATTTGGTCATAAACTTATACATTGCATTGTTCGTGCTAAAAGTGATTTTGGCTTCACTAAGAGAAATTTCAATTCATTTGCACCTCTTATGGATTATAATATCATTTGTTACAAATGTGATAATTTTGGACATAAAGCTAAATGGTTTAGAATAGTGTTCCCTAAACTTCTGAAATCAAGCAATAAGGGGGAAGGTTAAACTGTTCAAAAGAATATGACTTCCAATTTTTGGAAAAAGAAAATGGAACAAAAAATGAGAAGTCTATGTTGGTACAACCAACTCTTCATGTGCAAAATGAAGGAAATCAGTGGTACATTGATAGTGGTTGTTCAAGCCATATGACAGGTGACAAAAGCAAATTTATCTCTCTCAAAGAAATAAATGGAGTCACAATAAAATTTGGTGATAATTCTTCTACCAAAAGTTTTGTAAAGGGAACCTTTAGCCTGGATAATAGAAGATCAAGGATAGAGAATGTGTTACATGTTGAAGGGTTGAAGAAAAATCTACTAAGTGTAATTCAACTATTTCATCAAGGGCACACACTCACATTCACCCAAATGGATGTGAGATCAGGAAATCCAAGACAGGAAAGCTTATTACATATGCCAGTAGAAATGCAAACAATCTCTACATGTTGAGCGAAATTAAAGGGGAAAAATGTTTTTTATCATAAGAAGATGAGAGCTGGTTTTGGAATAGAATAATGGGCCACCTAAACTTTGACAACATAGTAAAAATCAACAATAAACAAACATTTAGATATTTTCCCAAGATATCAAAACCCCCAAAAACGATTTGTGCACAATGCCAACATGGTAAACAAACAAGGTCTAGTTTCAAATTGTTAGGATCCTATCCTAACATTAATTAATAATCTTAATAATAATAATATATTATATCCTATGGTCATAATAATAAAATAATAAATAATATAATAATTAATTATATTATTTATTATATTATTATAAGATTAGGGTTAGGAAGCATTGCAACCTTTCACCTATAACCCTAGAGGGGTATAAAACATTGTAAGAACTTATCATTCAATCATCCATGAATATAAAATATAATATAATTTATTGAAGGGACTTCCCGACAATATCAAAAGGCGATTCTTTTAGATTTAGGTTATTTATTATTTATTTATCATTTTATGTGCTAGGAACCCTAGGTTCCTACCATATGGTATCAGAGCCTTATGGATCCAACCATATTGGTCAAGGAAATGAAAAATGACATTGCAAAAATTAGAAGAATGATTGAACAAAAACAAAAAAAACAAATGGAACGTTCTGATCGTATTATACAATATTTAATGGAAATGCAAGAGGAGGAGACCCTAGCCATGGAATCTCTGGTAGAGGAGGAAGAACCCATAGCCATGGAATCCCAGGTGGAGGAAGAACCCATAGCCGACGAATCCCAGGTGGTACCCATTGCTCTTCCCAAGAAAGAAAAAAATGCAACTGAACATATTGCTCCAAACCCTAAATTAATTGTTTCTCTGGATGAGCCCATAACCAAAGAACTTTCAGAAATACATATTGCACTTCCAAAAAAAATTCAAAACCCTAAAAATGTAAATATTTTTTCAAAGAAGTGTACCAAGAAGAAAGGGATATCAAGGAAAAAGGCTTCCAAAAAATAGTGTTTTACATATTTGCATATGGGTGATGCACATAACCATCAATGTGGAAAACAACCTAATATAACCCTAAAGCAACAAACAAGTTTTTCCAATATCTCCAATATTGTTCGCAATGATTTTTGGAATAATTTAATTAATGTTAAGGAAGTAAGTGTATTTACAAAATCAGCATACGATCCATTGGGAAGAAATATACTGCCAGTAGCACATGATATCACTACTAGTGGACGTCTATCTCCTTCGAGACCGCCCCCATGGCCACCACCATTAGGTGAAAAATAAAAATCCGAAATAGCAGAAGTGGATTCACATATGGCGCAGACGTCATCGCAGTATGCAATCTGTTTGAAATCATATAGACAATAAGAATCTAAGACCACAAAAACACTGTTAATTATTGAAAATAACCGAAATCTCCAACTCCTTTCATTATTTGGTTTTCAATATCACAGCAAATTCAATCTGATCAAACACCACTTTTGACTGGTTCTACAATGGCTAACGATCAAGAAGCACTGGCATATATGGCAACAAGAACCTTTGTAGCGCATTACTATGAAATTCTCCAGCAATCACCTCAAGAGGCCTTAAATTTTACCATGACTGTAGTAGGATGAATCGATCAACAAGAAATGATGAACTCGCTCTCAAGAATCGGTCAGTACAGAAGCACCAGATATTTGCAAACATACATGACCAAGGGAAGTTGAACACACAAAATATGAGACTAATAATTGGACCCATTAAATCATTTTCATATTTTTTTTTTACCAAGTGATCAATTGCTTCTCCACACCTGGAGAAGTCGCAGGCCTTTCAGAGGTGGAATTCCAAAAGAAACCCATTATTATCAACAGAAGATTCCGTATTTACAAACAAAAAAAAAAACATTTTTCTTAGTGCCCATCTCACCCCATGTTTCCTGAAGCTGGCCTCTCTTTTTTTTTTATTTAATTTTATTATTATTATTTAACCAATTGATTACTTGAAATAAAACAACACACTTTTGTGTCCCAAGCCTGAAAGATCTTCCCCAGATGCGACATTTAAATTTCCTTAGTGCCTGTAAAAAAATACACAAATACATCACAAATTCAATTACAAATATACTCAATGTCAAAAGTTATGTTACCAAAGTGTGAACAGTAGAACAAGAAAAACATAACTAGCTTACCAGTTTGTTGTATTTTAACACTTTATGCCCATTCTACGTACACAATGATTCCTCTTAGTTCATCCAAGTACCTATCCAGTAGCAAAGATATACTGCGTGGGCTTATCCTTAAACTATACTTGACATAATTTGTGATTGCTCAACAACTTGTGACAGTGATCTATGTGATCTGGGACAGACATGCTCAACATCTAGTGATCAATGCCCAGATTGATTTTACAGTCTCTCCGAATAACAAAAAAATATCATACTTGAAACTATTGGGTCTGCTTGCGGTAGTTTGCATATTCCTTGCTGCTATGACTGTAGTAGTCCTTATCACACAACTTTCAGATCTGGTGAACCCTGCGTTGGATGGAAAGAATGAGGTCACGGAATAGAATGCAGACTCTTATAACAGAAATGATGTCTAAAAATAATAAGGGTAACAATCATGGTATTTATGTGAATAAAAAGGAGACGCAAAGAGGGTGCATTGGCATCACTCTGGACAACAAGTGGTTTGAGTCCATGACCGATGTCCAAGAAGAACTGGATGCTGCGCAGAGATTGTAATACTAGCTCAATAAAGCAATGAAATAGATAATACGTTCAACATGGCACAATCTAACAAATGTAAAACAAGAAAAAACAACTTACTGGCCTCATATGGGTGATAAAGTCCCTGCTATATGGTTGGCAAGAGCAATTGCTCCACACATGTGAGGTACGTGAAAATAATGCTGCTAGGTAGAATTAAAGTTTCAGTCAACAAATAATGAGTGCCAACCACTATAAATTAGGTCAGCCCACTGCACAATTTAAATAACTCTCATATACTGTAACTCATTTTACAAGAATCCATTTTTTACATGGCAAAGCTATTAAACATACCAAGAGTGGCTTTTAGAAAAAAAAAAAAAGACCTGGAGGCTCAGAAGATCCATCCTTTACACTTGGTCCAACATTATGTGATGAAGAAACATCTGCGAGTGGAAATGTGACCAGATTCATAAGCCAAAGTCTAAGACCTAATATGTTCGCCCAATATGTGGTTTATGACCACCATGATACCACTATTCCTCATGTCATGTTATTTGTCTTGGGGAACATCTCGCCACAGCTTGAGCTCGACATCAGCATGTGTGGAGGACAGAGAATTCAAAGACAGTTGGGCACGAAAGTGGAAACCAAAACAAGGATGATCTATTCCAAAAGTAAATTTTCTTGACTCTTTACACAGCTAAAATTTTCGGGTTTTTTTTTTTTAGAGGAATATGGGGATATAGAGCCTTAAAAAGGATGGAAGGCGGAATATACTTTCAAATTTATTTGTTACCCTTGTGACTAAATACATTCATCTTATATTTTAAAAACTTGATTGTATTAAAAAAAAAATACAACAGCCAAAGGAGAGCATGATAAGCTAGTGAAGTATTTATTAGAGGAATATGTTGATCTCGCCTCTAATCTAAATAACGATGGTGAATCGGTATTGTTTTTAAGCTACCAAGGAAAGTATTATAACACCCCTTGAAAATATTGTTAGAAGTCACATCTTCTAAGGATATGTACTACAAGTGTTCCAATGACCAAACACTTTTGCATCTTGCCGTATCCAAATGCTAAAAATTCATGATGTATGCAACTTGGTGGGGGTGAATACAAGTAAATTTCGAGTTTCCTTTTGAAGAATGTTGGCATCAACCTTTATGAAAATTAAATTGGTTGGTTTTGGCTAGAGTATCACATTTAACAAGTGATACAAGGCATACGAAGCTCTTCCGACAAGGCCTTATACATGGTGATTATAAAAGAAATAGGGTTTCAGCTTTGAGGACAAAGCTATTTTCAAGAGGGGTGGAATGTTAGGATCCTATCCTAACATTAATTAATAATCTTAATAATAATAATATATTATATCCTATGGTCATAATAATAAAATAATATAATAATAAATAATATAATAATTAATTATATTATTTATTATATTATTATAAGATTAGGGTTAGGAAGCATTGCAACCTTTCACCTATAACCCTAGAGGGGTATAAAACATTGTAAGAACTTATCATTCAATCATCCATGAATATAAAATATAATATAATTTATTGAAGGGACTTCCCGACAATATCAAAAGGCGATTCTTTTAGATTTAGGTTATTTATTATTTATTTATCATTTTATGTGCTAGGAACCCTAGGTTCCTACCACAAATCAAAGGAATTATCTTCATCCAAGCCTTTGGAGCTGATTCACACTGATCTATGTGGCCCTACAAGAATAAAGAGCTCACAAGGTGGGAATTATTTCATGTTGTTTATTGATGATTATTCTAGAAATATGGGTAACATTCTTAAGAGAAAAATCAAAAGCTTTTAAAAATTTCAAAGCATTCAAGGCACTTGTAGAAAATGAAATAGGCAAAAATATCAAGTGTCTAATATCAGACAGAGAATGTGAATTCACTTCAAATGAATTTGTACAATTCTATGAACAACAAGGAATCAAGTGACAATACTAAGTAGCAAGAACACCGCAACAGAATGGAGTAGTTTAAAGGAATAACATAACTGTTCAAGGCATGTCCAGGGCCATGCTAAATGAGTCTAAGCTTTCTGATGCCTTTTGGAGAGAATCAATTCATATAGTTGTTTGTATCATCAACATAGCTCAACTAAGAGTAAATCACCACAAAACTCCGTATGAGCTTTGGAAGGGAAGACCAATTACTGTAAAGTACTTCAAAATTTTTGGAATCAAATGCTACATTATATGAGAAGAAAAATATTTGGGTACGTTTTATTCCATGTGTGATAAGGGTATCTTCCTTGGATACTCTTCAAAGAGCAAAGCCTATAGATGCTACAATAAAAGATCACATAAAATTGTAGAAAGTGCAAATGTAAGAGTTGATGAAGAAATAGATCTAAGAGAACCAACTCAAGATATTGTGAATCAAGAAGGAGAAAGTTACTAAGATGAAGAAAATGAAGAAAATAAAAATAAAAGAAAACCCTCAAGAACACTCCAATATACCATCTAAAACACCATCCAAATATGTGCAAAAGAACCATCCTAAAGATCTGATTATTAGGAATCTAGATGAAAGACAAACAAGGAGGAAAATAATAGGTACAGGTGAACATGCCAACTTCTCTTTACTATCTAAAGTTGAGTCAAAGAATTTCAATTAAGCAAGTGAAGATAAATATTGGATCAAGGCAACGGAGGAGGAGTTAGATAAAATAGAGAAAAGTGAGACTTGGGAACTTGTCCCACGTCCAAAAGACAATAATGTAACTGGCGTCAAATGAGTCTACAAAAATAAGTTGAACGAAGATGGTCAAGTTGTCAGAAATAAAGCAATACTTGTATGCAAATGCTATGCACAAGTTGAGGAAATTGATTTTGAAGAGACATTTGCTCTTGTTGCTCATCTTGAAACCATAAGAATGTTCTTGGCCTTTTCAAGTTTTAAAAATTTCAAAGTATACCAAATGGATGTAAAATTAGTATTTCTTAATGGTTACTTAGAGAAAGAGGTCTACATTGAGCAACCAGATGGTTTCAGCTTGACAGATAAACCAAACTATGTATGCAAATTAAAAAAGTCTCTCTATAGACTAAAGCAAGACCCTAGGGATTGGTACTCAAGGTTGGATAAATATCTCCAAGAACAGGGTTTCAAAAAAGGTATAGTTGATAGCAACCTGTACATCAAGAATGAAGAAAATGAATTGTTAATTATAGTAGTTTATGTGGATGACATCATCTTCAGAGGTAGTAATGACAAGATGTGTAAAAAATTTACAAAATGTATGCAAAGTTAATTTGAGATGTCAATGCTTGGTGAGTTGTCCTTCTTTTTTGGTTTACAAATTTTATAGTCATATTAAGGTATATTTTTCTCCAAAACCAAGTATGTAAAAGAAATGGTAAAACAATTCAGGGTGGAGGATTGCAATCATGTGAGTACCCCCATGGTTACAGGATGTAAGTTAAGTAAAGATGATGAGTCTCCTAAGGCTAATAAAACTTTGTATAGATCCATGATTGGAAGTTTACTGTATGTCACAACTACAAGGCCAAATATAATGCAGGCAGTCAAATTGGTGGTAATAATTCAAGCTGCACCAAAGGAAACACATGTACAGGCAATAAAATAATCCTCAAGTATTTGAAAGGAACTATGGATTTTAGACTGTGGTATCCTAGAGGTAATAATTTCACTCTCACTACATATACAAATGTGGATTGGGCAGGTAGTGTGGATGACAGGAAAAACACAAGTGGAGAAGCATTTTTTCTCATAGACAATTTGGTCTCTTGGCTAAGTAAAAAACAAGCATCAATGTCCTTATCTACTGCAGAGGCATAGTACATTGCATCAGCTACTTGTTGCACTCAGGTTTTATGGATGAAACAAAACTTAAGCAATTTCAATGTAGAGAATGATCATCCTATCTCCATACTTTGTGATAATACAAGTGCCATCAATATTTCAAAGAATTCGGTGATGCATTAAAGGACCAAGCACATTTCGATCAAGTATCACTTTTTGAGAGAGTAAGTGACTGATCAATAATTTAAGTTGGAATACATTGCTACAAAGGAATAGATTGTTGATATCTTTACCAAGCCACTTCCACAGGAGACATTTGAGTATCTCAAAAGTAAGTTGGGAGTAGTTTCACTCCCATATCATCATTGATTATCTCAGTAAGAGCAGGGAGGAAGGGGGCGTTGTCAATGTTAGAGTTACTATATTAGTAACTAATACTATTACCTTATTTGGTAATATGTAGATTTACCTAGGTAGTAGGTTTACTACCCTAGGTTAGATATTTGTTAATATCTTCTTATTAGCGAATATTATTAGTTAGCACAATATCTTATTGTTGTTAGCTAATTAAGGGGGATATTATTTTATTCCTATCTTAGGCTATTTTAGGCCTAAGAACATTGTATTTAATCTTTCATTATCTATATTATTGCTAATCGTTCACGACCATCATTGGTATCAGAGTAGGCAGATGCGCTGCTCCGTATTTGGTGAACAAGGTGGAAATATTTTTTTTATTTCGCTATTTTGATCCAACGACCAGGTGGACTGCTTCGTATTTGGTGAACAAGACATAAATCATTTTTTGTTTCACTATTTTTGATCTGATGAGCAGGCAGACACGCTGCTTTGTATTTGGCAAACAAGGCAAAAATTATTTTTTTTGTTTTGCTATTTTGATTTGATTGGTTTTGAAATCTGGGCCTTGGAGAGTGGATTGATATCCATTTGAGAGGTTGAACCCCTGACTAGCCTAATGGACACCTACATGACCTACTAGACCTGTGGATAAGACAACCTCTGACACGTGGTATCCATTAGACCAATGACCTACGACATGGATGACTCTCTATGCAGGACCTGGGCGTAGATTTGGTCGACATCATGAACATGACTTGGACTGGTGGCCCTACATGGATGATATAGACCACATGCAACAACACAATGGTTGGATGCACCAAATATAGCCTATTTGGTGATCCTACGCTAGCCTATGACATAGGAGATAGGGCATGACATAAATATTCAAATAGAGAGGGACTACGTGGCAACGAATCAATTGTTGATTGGATGAGGAACCTAGACACATGAACCTAATGCAAAACTGGATAAGATACAATGGCTAAGACCTACTTGGTGGGCTCGACATACCGAACATGAGGATGTTGGAAAAAATTGATGCTTACATGGTGAGACAAAATTGGTCGAGCACAGAAACGGGTCTCCATGCGAGGATGCATAGATCACCCAAAGGTGATCAAAACATTAAGTGAGGGTTTGTATTTTTAAATCCTACACACATCCACTGCATCAAGCATGTGGGATAATTTACCAAGTTTTTTCTATGATGTTGCACTGCATCTTTAAGATTGCAATCCCATTGATACGTTGGAGGACCATTTTGAAGCTTACACCAGCATTTTGAACGATCGATGTTGTTACCTCCACCATTGCACAAGCAAAATCGGTGCTTGTTGTCATCAAGAATGATGTTCAACAAAGAATCTCCTAGTGATTAGAAAACACATAATCAGTTTCAACATAGGTAAAATCACAAACAGGTGAACAATGAAATCACTCAATCAAATTTTAGCTTCTCCTATGCTCTCGTCTCGAGCGAAAGTCGGGACAGTTGGTCAGTCTATGCTAAGACGTTGAGCAGCGACAGGTCGCAGGGTCAAACCCCACCTGCAACAATAACTTTTTTGCTGCAAGGTAAACCAATTTTTTTTGCAATTTATATATATTTTTAAATTATTTATTTAATATTTTTCTTATTTAGCTTTAAAAAATCAATCAATTATTTAATATAAATAACAAAAAATTGATTTTAAAGCTAATTTTTTGAATTATTTTATAACTCAATTGATTAATTTTTTTTTGCAAAACATATACAAAAGAAGACGCCTCAATTTTTTGCAAAATATACAAGCAAATTGTGCATTTTTGTTTTCTCCAAAGCAGGGATATAAGACAAAATAATTGCACATTTGTCAAAATGAAGGGGTTCTGTAAACATTTCAAAACCTTGTTAATTTTACAAAACAAAGGGGGATGTTAGAGTTGCTATGCTAAAGTAACTATTATTAAAATCATCCTGGGTAGATTTTGTATTTACTACCTAAGGTTAGATATTTGTTAATATCTTTTGATTTTTGAATATTAGTTGTTAGCAACTTTAGTTAGTTGTTAGTGACATTAGTGAGATAGTTTAGTGGGATATTTGTTTATGGCTATCTTTAGCCTTATGATGTACTATATATTTCTATCGTGAATAATATCCTTAGTTAATCACTTTAACTACATTGGTGGCGAATTGCTTACGACTGGACCAAAGGGGTATAAATCCCAAGATGGGAGCCCCTCCAGGAGCTTCTTGGAATGGATCTCGAGGTGGATCCTAAGCAGTACGCCTCCAGAATCCTGTTGCTCAAAATGGATCCCAAGATAGATCGTGAGAAGCACGCTTCCTGAGGCAAAATCTCCTGTAATTTGAGAAAATAGGAATTTTGCAAAACTCTTGATGGTTTATTGCATTTAAATTCTTGTTTTTGCAATTACATAAGTTAAAATAAAAAGCACTTAAGACCCCAAATTTTACACCCATTTGTGCAATTTATTGCACAGGTAGAGCCAATTTTTATTTTGATATTCACTCCATCATATACCCAAAATTCACTCTTCTTGTTTGGCTTAAATTCCTCAAATTGATCATCCTTATTCGAAAGGGTTTTTAGGCAGGTGTTTTGAGTGAATATCCCTTTCAGTATTTTTTTGGGTATATCGAAAGGGAGACCATTTTGGTCAGATAAGGAACCTTCAAAGTAGCAATTGTTTGCACTAAGGGGGGGATAATTCCTTTCTACATCAAAATATTTTTTGCAAAAATAAAAGCGAAAAATAAAACATTGTTAAGGCAATTAGAAAGGAAGAAGTCATCAAATTGTACCTCTTTTTAGGCTTCATAACAACAAATTTTTGCTTGAAGTACTTGCAATAAGGGGGAGATTTTTTTGATGATTTTTTTTGATAATTTGCCTAGGAGGCAAAGTTTTGTACATAATATTTTGCAAAAAGGGAGATAAAACTTGTAAAGGCAATCAGAAAGGAAGAAGTCATCAAATTGTACCTTTTCTTTTAGGCTTCATAACAACAAATTTTTTGCTTGAAGTACTTGCAATAAGGGGGGATTTTTTGGTGAACTTTTTGATAATTTGCCTAAGAGGCAAAGGTTTGTACAACATCTTTTGCACTAAAAGTGAAACACAAAAAAAAATTCAAAGGTAGTCAGAAAGGAAGAAGCATCATATTATAACTTTTTTTAGGCTTCATAACAACAAATATTTTGCTTGAAGTACTTGCAATAAGGGGGATTTCTTTGTGAAGCTTTTTGATAATTTGCTTAGGAGACAAAGTTTTGTATATTTTACACTAAAGGGGAAAGACTTCATAAATTACCTAAGAGGGACATATTTGTAAACCTCTTTTTAGGCTTCATAACAACAAATATTTTGCTTGAAGTACTTGTAATAAGGGGGAGATTTGTTTGGTAAAATTTTTGAAATTTGCCTAGGAGGCAATCTTTGTAAAATCCTTAAAAAGATTCATAAGTTGCAATTTTTTGCACTTAAAGGGGGAATAGAAATTTCTTTCCTACCTCATAGAATATTTCACAAGCAAAAAGGGGGGAAGACTTGTAAGGATGCACTTTCGGCAGAGACTGACACCTTAGTCGAACTTATTGCAAAATTCCATCAAAGAATATTTTGCAAAAAAAAGGGGGAAGACTTGTAAGGGTACACTTTCGGCAACGACCGACACATTAGTCAAACTTCTTGCAAAATTCCATAAAATAATATTTTGTAAAAAGGGAGGGAAGGCTTGTAAGGGTGCATTTGTGGCAACGATCGACACATTAGTAAAAATTCTTGTAAAATTCCATCAAAGAAGCATAAAATGTGCATTTTTGGTAGAGATCGACACCTTAAAAATGGGCAGATCAAAGAAGAAAAATACCCCAAAACTAACTAATGATGTTGCAAAACTAGTTAAAGGTCCTTAATTTCCACCAGTAATGGAATAAATGATTTTTTATGAGGATGACACATTTATCATACTACGTAGTGGTGTAAACACTATTCTCAAAGATTCTAAGTCTTGTGAAGATCTTCTAAACAATGGTGTTGTAATCCCTATTGGCATTGTAAGGGAAATATACATGTCATTTGTTTCGCTTGACATTGGCCAACGTAAAAAGAAAATGGAAATCAGTGAGGAATTAGAGGTCATGCTCCTAATGGTCTATGCTTATTGTGATACAAGTTACCTTCAGTCCATGATGGTGAATGCTTGTTGTGATACAAGTGACCTTCAGCCCATGGTGGTGAATGCTTGTTGTGACACAAGTGACCTTAAGCCCATTGTGGCCAATGCTTATTGTGATACAAGTGACCTCATGACTATAAGGACATATATCAGTTGTAGCATAGGTGATCTCATCACAAAGGTAGATTTTGCTTGTGATACTAGTGACTTAAAAATTGAACATCCTCAAAATAAGCTCCATAATCTCATCAATAATGACAAATGCCATATTGTTAAAAGCATTGATGAAGATGAAGAACTTGGGTGTTTTAAGAAACACATCAAAAGTATTAGATCCAAACTCATAAACAAAATGGAATTCAATGGTGAAAGATTAAGTAGACATGGGAAAGGCATTAAAAATCCTATAGTGCCAAATTTAAGGTCAAAGAAAGAAGGTCTTGGCTATGATGGACAAACAAGTACCAGTAGAACCATGTTTGTAAAACCTAAATCTCCTACCACTCCTACAAAGCATTGTTGCAGTCATTATGGAAGAATAAGATATGTAGCAGCTAGGTATTGGAAACTACATCCTCGTAACTTATGTGGATGTACAAATCACTCATCTTCAAATTGTTGGTACAAAGATAAAATGGCCAACAAAGTTCATATCGATAGTGGATGGATAGATCTCACACACTGGACTAATATGAAAGAAATATTGTATGGATTCTATAAGAAAGGTAAAATCTATGGTAGACCCAGTGGCATATCCAGTGACAAACCGAGTGGCAGTCCCAGAGGCAATGACCCAGAGATAGACCTAAAGGTAGACCCAGTGACAAATATCTAGAAGTAGACCTTTAGGAAAATCTAGAGGCAATGATCCAGAGGTATATTCACAGGAAAATCCAGAGATAGACCCAGAGGTCCTCATCCAGAGGTACACTTACACCCAGAGCCAGAGCCATGAGCCAAAACCCAAGCCAACATCTTTCATTTCTCTCCTTCACTATTTGGGGGGAGTTATATACATTACCCAAATAATGTAATAAGGGGGGATGTTAGAGTTACTATGTTAGTAACTACTACTATTACCTTATTTGGTAATATGTAGATTTACCTAGGTAGTAGGTTTACTACCCTAGGTTAGATATTCATTAATATCTTTTTGTTAGCAAATATTATTAGTTAGCGCAATATCTTATTGTTGTTAGCTAATTAAGGGTATATTATTTTATTCCTATATTAGGCTATTCTAGGCCTAAGCACATTGTATTTAATATTTCATTATCAATATTATTGCTAATGGTTCATGATCATCAATCAAGTGTCTTATCTTACAGCCTCGAGGAATGTTTTCCATTGATGTCAAAGGGGGAGAATTTCAGTAAGGGAAGCAGCTTGTTAGGGGGAGCAGTTTGTGATCATGTTGCAATAAAGGATAATTTAATTGTAGGGTTGCCATCAATGACAAATGGGGAGATTATTAGAAATATTGAGTTGGCATCGCTGTCAAAGGCAGAAATATCTTCAAGGATAAAATGTTGAGTTGTCATTAATAATAAAGGAAGAGATATCTTCAAAGGCGATTTCATATGCTTTAATATTAAAATGAAATATTTAAATATTAAAGTGGAAGGTTTATATTTAAATCAAAATATTTAAATATATAAAAGTTTAAATAAATTGGAAGGTTTATATTTAAATCAAAAATTTTAAATATAAAAAATGTAAAAAATTTAAATCTACATGGGTCGACCTTCGTGAGCGCACAGTACAAAAGAGAGTTTGAAAATTTAAATATTCAAATAATGGACCAACTTTCTTGGGTGCGAATGACAAAAAGCATATTAATATAAGGCCATAAATTTACTTTGGTAATAGCAAGAAATTTGAAAATTTCCTTTAAGCGGGGAGAGAGCAGCGGGTAGAAGACAAGGGAGGAGAGGAGTGCACATTTGGTGGTGCGGTAATGGAGGCTTTAAATATTTGAGAGTACCTTTCTATCTCAACAAGGTGGTTAGCCCAACCGGTTGCCTAGCTCGCATTGGAGCGTTGAGGTGTAGAAGGTCTGAAGGTTGAATCCTCTCAGTGCCTATTTTGTTGTGTTTTGTTGTTTGAGATAGCACAAAGAAGGATCCATATAGTTTATGGTGCACCTTTGGTTTTATCTGCTAGGGTAGCCTAGTTGGTTTCCTAGCCTGTGTTAGGGCACTATGATGTAGAAGGTTAGAGGGTTGAATCTCTTTTGATGCTTGTTTTGCTAAAGCATGTGAGATAGCACAGCGAATAAGTTAAATATTCCATTGCACCTTTTGGTTTCATCTACTGCAGTAGCTCAATTGGTCACAAGCTCGTGTTAGGGCGCTGCGCTTTTAGAGGTCAGAGGATCAAATCTCATCCG
Organism: Wollemia nobilis; assembly: GCA_028583015.1. Taxonomy (NCBI): domain Eukaryota; kingdom Viridiplantae; phylum Streptophyta; class Pinopsida; order Araucariales; family Araucariaceae; genus Wollemia; species Wollemia nobilis. Next base: position 908,427 of record JAQPPZ010001965.1, read on the forward strand.
CTGTTGTGCAAGGTAAGGGTAAACATTTTTATTTATTTTAAAGGGAGATATAAGGATTTATGTTATAAGGTTTTTTTTTGCAAATTTTATAGAAGGGAGATATAAGGATTTATGTTATAAGGTTTTATTTTACAAATTTTATAGAAGGGAGATATAAGGAGTTATGTTATAAGATTTTATTTTGCAATTTTTAAAAAGGGAGATATACGGAGTTAGATTAAATTAAGCTTTATTGTGAAATTTTTTAAAAGGAGTGATAAGGATATTAAGTATTTGATTTGGATTTTAGATAAAGAAGCAAAAAAAATATAGATCAGATTTGTATGCAAGATTTGTGTATTGTTTATGATTGGATTTGGGAGTAGATGAGCAGTGTTTGTGAGCATATTTGAGCATATTTTATGAGCATATTCTAGAATATATTTGAGCGGTGTTTATGAATAGATCTTGGAACAAATTTGAGAAAAAATTGTGAATAGATTTTGGAGAAAATTTGAGTAGGTTTTGTGAACACATTTTGGAGCAAGATTTGAGGATAGATCTGAGCAGAGTTTTGGACCAGACTTATGAGCATAAGGGGATTGGTGTCTCTTATGGATTTGTATCCATAAACTTGAGCAAGGGATTGGTGTCTCCTTAGGATTGGTATCCATAAACTTGTATAGGGGATTGGTGTCTCCTGTGGATTGGTGTCCACGAACTTGTATAGGGGATTGGTGTCTCCTATGGGTTGGTGCCCATGAAATTTATTGAAGAAATTTATAAGCAATATTTTGCCATGGTTTTATCTTGAGAGGGTGTTTCCATGTAAAATATTTATCTCTTATGTGTATGGTGATTTTTGCATTGTTTCATTATTGCATTGATATTATTTGAAGTTATTGCTTTGGAAATAAAAGAGAAAAGTTTTATCTTCTACTATTCACCCCCCCTCTCAGTATAAGCTCATGTTATTTATTCTCCAAGTATGTGTAAGCCCTGAGATACTTGATGATTATGTGGATACGAAATGGTGAAATGCTAAAGTGTGATGAGATGTTGATGATTTGATGGATTGGATTGAATTTGATGATGTTGGGCTTGATGAAGAAATGATTGTGAATGATGAAATGTAGATGATGTTTGAGGACTATGAATGTGTTGACTTATTGGAATGGAAAGGGTGTGGCTTGATGGAGGTGCGGGAATGGAAACCACAGAAGATTACGATACCCATGATGGATTTGCACAAAATAAGGTAGGTTGAGTGAAAATAGGATGAGACTTAATATCTTTCACCTGTACTTATTTTTGGGAATAAGATTGAGCACCTTGTTGAGCCATAAGAAATTTGTGAAGATGTTGCCATGCTTGTTGTATGGTAATATATGAGGTGGATGGTGTAGATGTGGAGGGAATGGATGAAGTATGTGAAGGATAAGTTACAATAGGGATTGCAACTCAGTGTGGGGTAGTGGATGCAGTGGAAGCTGGCATTTTAAAAGTAGCATTACCATGTGTTTCATATAATAGATTTCCATAGGTGGTGGTATATGCAGATGGAATGGAAGTGCTTTGGACTCATGACTATTGTGGAAGGGAACTATGTTGAAGAGGTGCATATGATGCCTCAAAAAGAGGGTTAGTCTACACCTAGGTGAAACTGGAATTATGCAAGTAGCCAATTTATTACTGAGAATAAGGATAATGCCTAGGTGGGCTATGGATTTGATTTAGAACATAGTTAGTGGATCTTCAAAAATATTCCACTTTAGCCATGTCTATGTGGGTGATGTTATGATCTATGGGAGATGATGGATCAATTTCTAGAATGGGGATGTTGGCGACTCTGTGTAACATATCAGTGTTTGAAGTTTACACAACATGTGATGTACTCGTAGAAAAACTAGAACAACTTATCTGTATCACACTGATGGGGTTAACCATAGAAGTCATAGGGAAGGATGTGGAACACTCCATAGATGAAGTGGCTTGGTTGGAAAGGGCTTGAATCAGAATATTTTCTTTGCTTCAGGTTAAAACCTTAAGCTAATGAGTCAGATGAGGGTGGTGAAGTGTGTGGAATGTACATAAATAAAAATGCAAAATTGAAAACACACATAATTAAACAAGCAATTCAATCCTATACTTTGTAACAATTTTTTTTTGTTTTTTCATGTGAGGTTTATGTGTTGTAGATGTGCTAAACTAAACTACTATGCAAGGTGGAATCTAAGGCTAGATGGCAAATGTTATTCTTATTGGTGATGAAATCCATAAAGGTTGTTAAGGGACAGAGATTGATGGATGGATATGAAGACCATCGTTGCCAATTCTCAAAAAATGGTCAGTGATGAAATCCAACTCACTATTATTTATTGTGATACGTGCAAAGTGTGTGATTCATTTTAAGATTTATGTTTTCTAATTTGTTCGCTCAATGTTGAAAACACATCTATTTACCTTGTCTAAGATAGAATCCAAGAACATGAAAACTAAGCTCCTAAAAAAACTTAGGGGTACACCACTTAAGACACACCTTGAATCATCAAGTGATTCCAACAGTGGAGGGTTCACAGTTCTTCCGCCCTAAATCATCAAGTGATTCCAACAGCGGGAGTATACTTAAGTATTGCGATTTTGTTCCAAATTAGAAAAGTAAAAACGAAAGCTTTCAACCCTACTATGCAACTATATTATGCATTTGTAATTCAAATGCAAACAACATATATAAATAGTTAATGAATACACTAGAAAGCAACAAAAATCTAAAATAAGTGTGATCTATAGTGAATGCATGAATGTAATTCTACTCTATGTGCAATTTGTATGATGAATGTAAATGCCTAAAATGTAAATAAAATGCAACTGCTTTAAAAAAAAAATGAATGATTTTGTTTTATTAATTTTATTGTTAAAAGTAGGAAAATGAAAGCAAAAATGAGCTTAGGGTTTGAAACATGCTTACTAGAAATTCTACGTATTTCTTCCCCACTCTGTTAAACATCACCCAAAGTCACTAGAATGCTATGAGACATATCTTGAACTCTACAAGGCGTACCTCGAACATTGCAGGGAATTCGCAAGATCTCCGATCGAATTTTGCAACCTCTAAAAATCCTAGTTTTTCACGATTTTCTTACGATCGAATTTTTGGAACCTGTAAGATAGAAACAAAAATAGAAATTAGTGATAAGATAAATTAACATGAAGAACCCTTTGGGGGTCCCACCGTGATTGTCATTTTGTAAACCAAAAATGAACAACACCAATGCAAATATAAAGTAAACAAAAAGCATAGTACCAACACACGATTGCACAAAATGAATAAACTTTTATTAATGTGGGCATATCTCTGCATTGTACAATGAATATGCCCCAAAATGGGGTTTTACAATGCTTTTTGATACAGATTTACAAGATGCTAGGACTTCGAAACCCTAGTGCAATGAATAGTTGGTGTCTTCTTGCTCATGTTCGATCCAAACAAGAGTTGTAGGTGGGCTTGTGTATCCCTATAGGACCACCCTAGCTTCAACAACTTCTAGAAAGATGATTCCTGGACCTGCAAACATGAAAGCAACAAAAAGGGATTAGAAGCACCTATGAGGGCTCCACTGTATGAGGCCCTTTGAGAGATAAAAATTACTAAAACCCTAGATGTTGCAGGATGTAACTATAAACAAAAATGCAAGAATGTAAAATAAAGTGCAAAGAATATTCTTACCTTGTCAAATGCCAATTTTTGTTTTTGCTTCTATCATCAATGGTCGTGAGGACGTCCGAATGACACCCGAGGATCGTAGGACTACAGATATACTACGAGAAATGTTTAGAGACATTCTGTGATGGTAGTGGATTCCTAGAAGGGTTCTAAAAATACCAAGAGGTATTCTACAAAATATGGAGGGCGTTCGAAGGTTGAGTGAAGGGTCATAGAACCAGATATAGTTCGTACGAGTTTGGTGGTGGTGAAAACGGGCGATGCGATAGTGGCGACGAATGATGAAGATGATGGCGATATGGCTAAGGCAAACGTTCGTGGAATCTCTAAGGGCTTAAGGATTTCTCAGGTGCTTAAGGGTTTGTAAAGGTTTGATTCATCAAAATGACTTATATTTTATAATCTACCCTTGAACATGTTAGGGTTTCGATGACACAAAATGAGTGGTCGAGATTAAAACATGAGGAAGGGTGAAGATTAAGTTTGGGCAAGTGGCATGGATTGATATGGATAGATGGTTGAGATTAAGACGTAGCGGAGGGCTAGGATTAATTCATATAAATACATAGAATATTTATATTTATATATTAAGTAAATACACACACAAACAAATATATATATATATATATATATATATATAATGGATGGCTATAATTGGAGGAAACAAATGGATGACAAGTGGCTAGATTTTGGTGTCTACAGAAAGTTCAAACCCCACTACATCTTGTTACCCCAATCTTGGCTATCATATTTCAAAATATCATAGCTACCCTTGTCTCCATCTCTATCAACTTCTTCCATATTTAGATTATCCTTGCTTCCATATTCATGTAGATCCATATATTCATCCCTTCCACTCTCATTGACATCCTCTTTATTGACTTCCTACGATATCAATGCCTCCCCTTATTTATTAACTTCTTGAGATATCAATGCCTCCCCTTCTCATTTAAACTTGAAAACATTTGTCTTCTCATTAGGAATTTAAAAAACTATGTCCAGTTTAAGTTTTTCTTATAAAAATCTAAGACATATATCACTATACCAGTTATTTTTTATGTATTGTCTGTCAAACATTATGAATGGGAGTTTGAATTGTATTTTGCATATGAAATATAATACTAGATGAAAATATTATTTTGTATTTTGTGTTGCTTCTCGAGGTTGTGATTTAGCTTTACTATTGTAAATTTTTCTAGTATGCAGACATCATGTATTTTTGTGTGCACTTCCTCACCATTGTAGATTTCTATATGATTGTAGGTCTGGAAAAAGGTATGGTGTCATTTTGACTATTTGCCATCACAATGTTATAAGAAAAAATCAATCTTTTAACATGTTCACCTTTATCTTATTTTTAATATGAGGCCCTAACAGGGTATTTTTAAACTGCTCTCTTAGACCTAAGAGGGTGCTTATAAACCGCCCTCTTATATAACTGCCCTTTTTTATTTTTTTTAATGTGAGGCCCTCAGAGGGCGGTTATGAAAAACCCTATTTTTTTAAAATGTGAGGCCCTACGACGATGATTAAAAACCACCCTCTTAGACCTAAGAGGGCAGTTAAAATCCATCCTCTTAGGGGAATCCCTAAGAGGGCAATTATGAACCACCCTCTTAGGGTCTAAGACATCAGTTTTAAAACTACCATCTCAGACCCTAAGACGATAGTTTAAAATCACCATATTAGGATCTAAGATGATGGTTTAAAACCATCATCTTAGACCCTAATATGAGGGTATTTTGAGGTATTTTTTAACCACCGTTGTATGATGTAAAATTTTTATGATGTCCTCATAGATGATGGCTGAATAACCATCGTTAAAGGTGTTTAAGGGTAGTTAAAAACTGCCCTTAAAGACCCTTTTTGGTGTAGTGAATCCATTTGGCAAAATTTTTGCATACTCCTCTAGCAAATCATTCACCTAATCTCGTCCTTCTTATATACCATTTCATATTTTATGGATTTAGAAATCAAGGCAAAACATGTGTTTTCTTCGTCATCTCCTTCAAAAATTGCTTTCCAAAAATCAAGTAAACTTTTGGACCATTGTCCTCTTTCCCGTCTGTGTACATTAGTGGATTGAGTACATACCATATTTCATAAAGGTGTAGGTGTTTTCCCTACCATCATGTATTATTTTTCTATCAAATTGCCAAGGTCTCCCCAACAACACATAGCAAGCATCCATAGGCATGACATCACATAGAACCTCATCCTTGTATGATCTTAGGTGAAAATTCACCTTGCATTGTTTTCTAACTAAGATTTGATATCTCTTTTGCAACTAAGATATCATGTATGGATTGAGGTGTTCTATCCTTCTCAACCCCATTTTCTCCACCATCTCAATAGAAACTAGGTTATCTATACTTCCATTATCTACTATGACCTAACAATATTTACCCTAGATTTACATATTGTTCTAAAAAGGCTTCTCCTTTGAACAAGTTCACATTCTCTTTTCTCTGGCTTCAGTAGTACTCTCTTCATCATGAGAGATTCTCCTTGCTTAGGTTCTTCTACGTGCTATGGGAAAACAACACTTTCTTCTTCTGCTCATGCAATGTGGTTTCTAACCTCCTTTCCCTTATTGTTGTTATGTTGTAGGTTGGACATTCAAATGCCTGATGACCATATTCTTCGCATCGATAACATCTTTCAAAGAATCCACTACCCCTTTCTTGACCAAAACCACCTCTTCATCGTGATGAGTCTCCACCTCCTTTGGTGTTCTGGTTGAAAGCACTATAAAAAGTACTAGCTTCTCCTTCCTATTTTTATTCTCCTCTTCCAGTGTTTGTTTGTCCTCGTCCTCGTGAGAACCTTCATCTTCCTTTCTGATTATTTTTTTACTTTTGCAACAACTTCTCCTTTGCCTTTAAGACATATTGGTAGGCTTCCTCTACCATCTGTATCCTTATCATACCAATTTCATCTTGCATGAACATTCACATCCCATTGATATACTTTGTACCTTCTCTTCATCATATTCCACATGACCAACTTGAATGGTCAGCCTATATAATTCTTTTGTGTAATCTTTCACACTCATTTCCTCTTGTCTTAGATTCTACAACTTCATAAAGAGACCCAATTGGTAGTCTGATGGTAGGAATTTGACCTCCACTTTAATGACCATTTTCTCCCATGACTTGATCTTTTCCTTTTCTTTCCTTTGTATTTTAGTTTGTACATGGTCCCACCATAAGGACACATGCCCTTTCAATTTTTTGGAGGCAAATTTCACCCTTTTAGGGTCTTCAATTGACTCAAAATCAAAATACGTCTTTATTTTGACAATCCAATCTATGAGCTCCTTTGGATTTAAGCTTCCATTGTACGATGGAGTTTCTATCTTTGGCTTCTAACATAGATTAGATATTGCCTGAATTAATCGTTCATCCATTTCTCGCTCCCGCTCTTCATCTTGAGTTTCTACACGACTAGTCTCCTTTTCTTCATCGTCACTAATTTTCTCAAGGTGAATGCCTCTCCTTTAAGCGGTTTCAATTGCTTCAAGTTAGGCAATATTTCCCCTTAGTATGTCTGTAGTTTGGGGTCCTTGTGGTCATCCTCTTCCCCACTATGCCATCATTTCTTTAGCACATCCTCAATGATCTTCTAGCTCTAATACCAAATGATGTAGTGACAAATTTGTTACTCGTCTTGGATGACAATATTAAATCATGTAATGCTTTAGCTAGACAATGAACACCTTAAATATTAAAGTAATGTCGGAATTAATACAATCAAGATCAACAAATTAATCGAGACGACAAACTCCTTTGCTATGAAGATAGTTCCAATTCCTTTATGTCGACAGTTGTATGACCAACAATAGAATCTATGACGACAATAAATTTTTTGCTTATGTCCATAGTATTATGATAACAACAAAAACTATAATTACAAGGTTATACCTTCTACATTGACTGTTTGGTTATATCAACAATTAGCAACTATGATGACAACCTCAATTTGATGTGATAACAAAGTTGTTTTTCCATGCAAGACGACGTATGAACTAATAACAAAGTTGTTTTTCCATGAAGAAGACATATTTCTTATATCGACAAACTACCATTTCTCTTGACAATAACGACAACCTCTTCTTCGGCCAAACTTTCTTTCTTCTCGTTGGGAGTTCTCCTCTTCTCTCCTCCTCACCGTCCCCCTTCTCTATTTCTCCCCTATAAGCACGAGAACCGTGAGTTGCCGCATGGTGAGACTTAAAAAAAACAAAAAATTCTTAAAAAATGCAAATCGAGGAACTGCCACCTCTATTTTTATCACTTCGTTTCTATCCCTTACATGGAATTACAACTCTTTTTATTGCCAGTTAGTTATTCAAGGTTTTTAGTTGGCGGTTGCCAGTTGGATGCTAGATCTTCTTTGCTTGCATAGAATCCCAGATATGAGGCCTGACATATATGAGATTATCAAGATTTTGAAAGTCCAGACGGATGCTCCTCCTTTGCCTCCCGATTTCTCACCTAGTCCTCCTAGCAAGTTGTACAACATATCCAAGAAGAGGCTCTAATCTGATGCTGTGCCCCCTCCTCGCCTTCAATGTTTCATAACTCTCTTCCAAGCGCAAAATAAAAAATGAGTTTCTGTTGTTAACTTTCCTTTCATTTTTGAAGTAAAACTAGTGAATATACTGCCCCTTCTACAATTAGTGCACTTCTTGTATATCTCAGAATATTGCTGCACAATTTCAGATCATTGAAAGCGATGAATTTTGAGGTGTTCCATTTGATGTTTTTGTTGTATCATAACAGCATTCTGTGAACAACCACCATATCAATGTTAACGAGGAGTGAATATATTTTATTCCAATGTCATGTCTGAGGTTCTTGGTATTGTGTGAGAGGAGGAATTGGCGTTGATGATGATCTGCAAATACTGCACTGTGACTAACCAGCATCGTATCATGCTCTCTAACCTGAATGAAATCTGTCAATTGAGTTTCTTTGTTGAGGTTTTGTGGGGGAATTAAGTGTGAGCCTTTGATTGAATTTGAAGGCAAACTCCTAAATCAATCATTTGTTTCTATGGCGAATCAGCCAGATTCTCTCCTGCATTAATGGCATTGAATCGACTCTTGACAAAGACGTCTGGCCCCGTTATTATCAGGCAATGTCTTCCATGTTCCAATTAAGGGTAACTGGCAATTTGGGACCGTTGAAGAGCTAAACCACATTTAATGTGATGGGATTTTGTTCCGTAGCTCATTGCCATTGATTGCACTAAATATTTGATTGATTGACTGCAATCCGCTCAGTAGCTTCCCTCACGCTTGCAGAGTATCCGCAGTGTAATTAATGAAAAGGAGTTATTGCTTCACGTATCTCCTCAAACAGAGGACAAAGATGCAGTCGCTTCGTCCTTAGCCACTCTTAGGGCAGAGATTTAACGTTCGTATAGAATGCTTGTAATTAATGATTTTAGAAGTATTTAACGTTGATATTAAATGTAATCATCACGGAAGATTTCTATTACGAAAGAGCAAATATGAAAAAATTAAAAATTAATAAAATTATGGTGAGTGGTTGGGCAAATATTAACTACTTATACAGCGTTTTCTCTGGTCGTAAATGGTAAACTCGAATGATTGCCCTCAATATACCCAACTAAATGCTTCCAGTGTTATTGTATGTTATGTGAGGTCGACCACGAAAGGAGACGTTGAAAACCCTAATTTATAAAAAAAAAAAATTGATAGAATGATTTTATATGTCATGATTATTAAAGGTTGCAGGGTTAGGGTTACAATCACCTGCCTTTGCAAGGACTGATAAATGCTTTAAAAAAAAACGGCTTTCGCTGATTGTCTTCAATACTCTTCAAGTTGTTTTGTTTTTATTATTACAATGGAATGAAATCCTTTTTTAAAACTTACGAAACTGATTGTCTTCAATGGGAAGGAAAGGGCAAAGGAAAGATCAAAGCCCTCCTCGTAATGAGGAAAAGAGTATGGTAGGACCAGCAACCCTATGTGATGCTTAGTGATTTCATTTTGAGATAAAAGAAAACACTTTTTTTTTTTTTTAAATTGTTTATAAAGCACTCTAGGGATTAGATGAGGATATAAATCTTTATCTAATCATTTCATGAAAATGCGCTTTTGGATTACATAGGCCTTCATATACTTAACTTTAGTGAGATTAGTTATTATTATTATTTTTAATTAGTAAATAAGTTTTTATATTTTGTCATCTTTATTTTAAGTGGTTATAGATTGATATCTTAACTTTAGTAAGATTATTTATTATTATCATTTTTAATTAGTAAATAAAATTTTATATTTTTGTCATATTTATTTTTAAATGGTTATAAAAAATAAAGTTAAGATATTTTAAATTATATAACAATTAACTTATTCTTTATAAAAATTGTTTAACTTAAAATTAGTTTGATATAATCTTAATCTCTAATGTCATTCTATTAAAAAAATTTGATAAAAATAAAGATAAATTCTAAGATCTTTTAAGATATTGATACACATGCTATTTGAATTAAATGAGATTTGCAACACACACGACTCTTGTAAATATTCTTAGGCATGTTATGCATGCATTGAATCAAACTTGTTTTCACATGCAACACTTGTAAATAAATCTATAGCTTGGTTTTGAACATTAATATTAAGGGTTTAATTCTAATGTTGGATTATTTTAAAATAACTACTAAGCTCTTGCGTTAATAAACTTAATTAATATCCACCTTGCTACGTAAGGGAGTGGCTCTTGATGAGAATTAGGTGGTACTTGGAAGAATGTATTCTTGAGCGTTCTTTGTAACGCCCATGCACCAAGGCATGTCGTTTCTCCTTTGCTCCTTAATATGGTGGATCGAGGGGCAAGGTTGTTGTTGGTTGGAAAATCGAAGGAAAGAGCGAGAGGATTGTTAGAATAGTAAGGCGGTGGATTGGATCAAGTGTTACGTAGAACCAAAGAGAGCTCTTACCAGGTGGCTTTGTGTGCACCATATGTTATATTTGTTATGATCTAGTTAATGCTTTGCTTGTATGATTTTACATGCTTGCTCTCTCTCTTCTTAGCTGGCTATAAAGTGTGTGTAGACCCACGTTATTTGTTGAGTTATACTAGTGAATGCTTTGATGTTATGCCTTATTTATTTCTTGCTCAGTCTAGCATGTCTTGCTTGTGGAAGGTGCCTCATTGGAAAGCCTTTGAGTGTCGAGTGGCTAATGTACATCCTTTCTCCCATGATTCGACTAAAGCATAGGAAGAACGAATGACATTCCCATATGCTTATGTGTTGCCTTGGCAAAGCAAGTTTCAGGGACGCAGATTAGGATTTTGTGCATGCCACATGTGATTTTTGAAGTTGACTATGGTTTATCCTTTGGCTACATTGATTAATATTTGATTTAATCAAATGCCTTACCTTTGGCTTGCCCTATGTTGTGGTTGGTTTTCATGCACTCTTTGTTGTGTTGGTTGACGTTGATGAACCCAACGCCATATTAGGTATGATTGTTGATTTAATTAGGTGCTTGCCTAATGTTTGTTTTATTATGCACTCGAATTTTTATTTGGTCCTAAGATAATATTTAAATGTTCGCTTATTTATTGCTTAAGAGCTTTTGGCTTGTGTGAAATGTGGACCTTTTTATAAGTTATTTGTGTGCCTTGGTTTTGGATTTAATATTTATGCTTGGTTTCCTTATGTTTAATAAGCACTTAAATGGTAACCTTAGAATAACTTTGTTAATGCAATATTTGTGTTATGAACCTGCAACTTGAAATATGAATTAAATGCAAAAAATAATCATTGTTTGAATAGAATCGCAGTTTGTATTGAAAGGTAGAAACCCACAATATAATAAATTAATGTTCTTGGATGATCTTTGGAGCATCCTCCTTGTCCTATTTACATCTATCTAAAATGTGTGAATGGTGAAGGGATGTGTCCCTTTATAATACAATATAATATAATATGATTAAGAGTTACGTTAGGAGGGTCCTAACATGCCACCCTCCTTTGAAAAAGCTTTGTCCTCAAAGCTAGAATTACAAAAATTGTTGTTGAATCTGGTGGAGCGTCTCCCACGTAACATCCTCTAGAGGTAGACCTTTCCATTGAATCAATACCTCGATGATGGTGCGGTTACGGAGGCGGCGCATGCATTGGTCTAGGATAGCTTATGGTTCAACCATGAGAGCTCCATTATCTAAAAATTTTGGAAGTTGAGTTTACGTAATGATGTCAGTGCCTATTACGACTTTAAGACAAGAAACATGAAATACCGAATGGATTTTGGAAGATTCTGGTAATTCAAGTTTATATGCAACATGTCCAATATGCTGTAGAATTTTATAAGGACCATAAAATTTTGGTGCTAATTTTTGCGACCCTTTTATTTTCAATGAAGTTTGATGATATGGTTGGAGGCGAAGAAATACCATATCCCCTTCTTGAAAAAATATTTTAGTGCGATGTTGGTCCGCTTGTTGCTTCATGCAGTGTTGAGCGATATGTAGATTTTCCTTCAAAGCGCGAATGATATTATCTCGAGTGACCAGCTCCATCTCTAAGACTGGTACTTTTGTACTTCCTAGAAGATAAGAGGTTAGAGATGGGGTTGATAGACCAGATAATGCTTTGAAAGGGGTCATTTTTATGGTTGTGTGATATGTGGTATTATACCACCATTCAGCTAGTGGAAGTCATTTAACCCAGTGAAGGGGTTTTGTTGAAATAAAGCATAGGAGATAGGTTTATAAGCACTTATTGACAATTTTAGTTTGACCATCTGTTTGTGGGTGGTAAGCGGAGCTCATCCAAAGTTGCGTACCTTGGAGTTTAAATAATTCCTTCCAAAAATTACTAGTAAAATTTGGATCACAATCACTAACGATAGTAGAAGGCATGCTATATAATTTAAAAATATTGTCAAGGAAGATTTGAGCAATATTACTAGCGGTATAGGGGTGAGCTACTGAAAAAAATGGGCATATTTAGATAAACGATCTACCAGCACTAGGATCATCATTTTTCCTACGGATTTTGGAAGACCTTCAATGAAATCCATTGAAATATCCTCCCATGTCCTGGTTGGTATGGGTAGAGGTTGAAGAAGGCCCGATGTTGCCATTGTTTCACCTTTATTTCTTTGGCATGTTTCACATTCATTGATGAACTTCTTGATATCATTTTTCATCCCTCGCCAATAAAATGATTTAGTCACTCTTTTATAGATTTTTAGGAATCCAGAGTGGCCTGTAGTAGGTGTAGCGTGTAGCTTATGTAGAAGCTTTGGATGATAAAATGATGTAGGTGAGAGGACCAGAAGTTCTTTGTAATGGAGCATGTTACCTTACCAAGAGTAGTGGTATTTACTCATGGGATTTTATTGTAGCTGTTGAATTATGGTGTGTATAGTAGGGTCCGCATACCATTCATCCTTGACTTGTTCGATCCATGTAGGGATGAGGTAGGAAAAAGCATGTAATTGTGAAGTTTCTTCGAACTTTCTTGAAAGTGCATCTGCAGCCATGTTATCTTTCCCTTTTTTGTATATGATTTCATAATCATAGCCTAATAGTTTTGTTACCCAATTTTGCTGTTCTGGAGTGGTTATCCGTTTTTCAAGAAGGTATTTTAGGCTATGGTGGTCGGTGCGGATAATGAAATGTTTTCCAATAAGGTATGGTCTCCCATGTTGGATAACATGAACCATAGCTAATATTTATTTTTCATAAGTGGAACGTGCTAAATTCTTTTTTGGAAAATGCTTTACTAGTAAACACTAAGGGCTTCTCATTTTGCATGAGCACCACTCTCATTCCCAGTCCGAAAGCGTCGCTTTCAATAATGAACTGTTGGGAAAAATCTAGCATAGCTAGGACGGGGGTGGTACACATGGCGTTTTTCAAAGTCATGAAAGCTTCATTCACTTTTGGAGACCATATGAAGGCATTATTTTTAAGTAGGGCTATTAAGGGTGTTGCTATTTTACCATAATATTTAACAAATTTGCGATAATATCCCATTAATCCTAAGAACCCATGCAACCCTTTTAGAGTTTTTGGAATTTGCCAATTTTCCACATCTTCAATTTTTCAAGGGTCTACTTTAACTCCTTCCTTGGAGACAATATGTTCAAGATATTCAATTTCCTGCTTCCTAAAGGAACACTTTGATCTCTTTGCGTAAAATTATTTTTCTTTCAATATTTTGAGTGCTTGCACTAAATGTGTTAAGTGCTCTTCCCATGTCTTGCTGTAAATAAAAATATCATCAAAGAAAACTAAAATAAACTTTCGAAGGAAGGGAGAAAATACCTTATTCAAAAGGACTTTGAAATGGGGATGGAGCGTTGGTGAGGCCAAAAGGCATCACCAAGAATTCATAATGTCCCTCGTGGGCGTGAAAAGTAGTTTTAGATATATCTTTTTCCTTAACTCGAATTTGGTGGTAATCTGATCATAAATCGAGTTTAGAAAAATATGCGGCTCCATTTAGTTCATCGAGTAGTTCATCAATGATTGGAATGGGAAATTTGACTTCAATCATTATTTTGTTGAGAGTGCAAAAATCCACGCGTAGGCACCATGATCCATCCTTTTTTCTTACTAGTATGACTGACGAAGAGTAGGGACTTCTACTAGATCGAATGACCCCTGCCCTTAGTAGGTCTTGTACTAATTTTTCTATTTCCATATTTTGTAAGTATGGATATCGGTAAGGTCTAATATTTGGATGTTTGTGTCCCAAAAGTAATTGAATAGCATGATCATGGCTTTGTTGTGGAGGTAATCCCTCTGGTTCTTTGAATATTTAATCATGTTTATCTAGGAGTTCTATTAATTCGGGTGCCTCTTGTTGCTCTTCGATGGTGTTTTGTAGGGAAAATAGCTGGGCAACCATGCCTCTTCCTATTTTTCAAAGAATATTTTCCATTATATGGGAACTTACGATTTGTGTGGGACCTATTTTTAAACCTTGAATTGTGTATGTTTGGTTGTTTTGTATGAATTGCATCCATAACTCTTCAAAGTACCATTGAATTTTGTCGAGCGTTCGTAGCCATTGTACACCCAAAAAAATATCACATCCTCCTAATGGTAGTACATACATATCTGCTTTCATCTTATATTCCCCCATCGTGAGTTTGATATTCCTGTATTTGCCTTTACATGCAATTTTTCCTCCATTGCCAATCATGACTTCAAAGTTATTGCAGGGATATATAAAGCAATTAGCTTGTTTGGCCAAACTGGGGTCTATAAAATTGTGATTTCTACTGAAGTCTAAGAGCACAATAGGGTTTTGTTTCTTAAAATACTCTTTTATCTTCATTGTTTATGGAATCGAGTATCCTGCTAATGCGTTAAAGGATATTTTTGTTTTATCTTCTTGGTTTTCTTCTGCAATCTCAGTTATTACTTCCACTTCTATGTCATCCTCCTCTTTGGGAGTGCAATCAACTATGTCCAAAATATATAATTTTGGTGAGATGCATTTGTGGTTGGGGGTAAACTTTAATTCCCAATGGAAACATAGGCCCTTTTCTTGTCTTTATTTTAGCTCCTCTTGGCTAATTCGTTTAATTGGCATGACCTTATTCAGTTTTTGGTTGGTGTAGGTATTTGGTGTTTTTCCTTAAAAAAATCTTCATATTCGCCTTTAGTTATTGTTCTTCTCTTCTATCAATTGTGGTAATGCCACTGCATGCATCATATCGATAGGTTTTTTTGTTTGTACCTCCATTCTAATGTCTTCTTTTAGGCCACTAATGAAACAAATTTGGAAGAATGATGCATCTAGTCTTGTTGTAAGGTTTGCCAATTTATTAAATTGTGCTTGGTATTCCCTTACGGTGGAGGTTTACCGCAGTTTAGTGAGGGCTCCTGTGAAGTTTTCAAATTTAGTGGTGCCAAATCGCAACATTAAGTTTTTTATGAATTCGGTCCATGTGGGCAGACCTTTCATTTTCTCATACCATTGATACCACTGGGTAGCAATTTGTTCCAAGTGAAATGATGCGATACGAACTTTATGAATCTCCGGGATTTGATATAAGGTAAAATATTGGTCTGCCCTATATATCCAATTTGTGGGGTCACCTCCATCAAATTTTGAAAAATCTAGTTTTGTGGTACGGGGAAGGATTGATGTATGTGGTCCCCCTATTAATGTTTGTTGTGGTGGCATAGTGCTCTGTTGTCCATTTTGCATGAGCAGTAAATTTTGTTGTACTAAGTCCATGGAATGGGTTGTAGCATCCAATTTAGTGGATATATCTGCATTCGAGTTGGTTATGTTTATGGTTAGGTCTGTTATTTTGGTAGCGATTTTATCTTTTAAATTGTCCTTACAAAATGCCATTCCTTGCATCATGTCTATCATCTCCTTGGAAAACTCTGAGAGTTCTTTCGTAATTTCTTTTGAAACCTCCTTCGCAATCTCCTTTTTTGTGTCTTGAGATCATCTTCCCTCGGCCATTTAGGGTGTGGTTGGTTTATAATTGATTTGAATATACATAAATTAGTTTTGTTGAAAAAAATTGTCTATCTTTGCTGCATTTAATTTTGTGTACTTGATGCTCTTTGTTCACATCGAATGATATTTTCCTCACTTGTACTCGTTGTTGGAATTTTCTAACTCTGGTAATGGATGATGCTATCCAAAAAAAATTTGTATGCTACCTTTGCTGGCGACTGTGACCAACTGTGTAATAGTGCCATCAGTAATGGTTAGAATGTGTGCTGAAAAGAAAATGTTGCCGAGTAATAGCCTGTCAGTAACTAGAGCGGGGTGGGGAAATTTTTTTAGGTCTTTTTAGCTCTGATCTAGTTGTTATGAACCTGCAACTTAAAATTTGAATTGAATGTAGAAAAGAATCACTGTTTGAATAGAATCGCAGTTTGTATTGAAAGGAAAAATCCCACAATATAATACATTAATGTTCTTGGATGATCTTTGGAGCATCCTCCTTGTCCTATTTACATCTATATAAAATGTGTGAATGGTGAAGGGATGTGTTCCTTTATAATACAATATAATATAATATGATTAAGAGTTACGTTAGGAGGTTCCTAACAATTTGACTATTATTGTGTGAAAGGTTGCTTGTTATCCTTTTTGTTGTAAGAATATTTATTTAAGTTGCTTGTGCTTAATGAACAAAAACTATTATTATGTTGATTTTTGAGACTTAGGAGAGTAAAAGAATCATCTATGGATTCTCTTTGATTAATGCTTTATGTGTTGAAATAAAAGCTTTTATGTTGATTCTTGAGACTTGGGAGAGTAAAGAATCATCTTAAGAGAAGTATGTGATTCTATTTGTTTAATACTTTATGTATTGAAAGGAAAACTTCTACTTTAGTTCTTGAGATTGATGATAGTTTAAGAAATCATTAAGAGAAAAATAGAATTCTCTTCTTGTAGCTTGCTTATGTTATGATGAATGGTTGCTTGCATTTTTTTTAATATGACATGTTCTTAGTTGCATTACATGAGAGATTTGTTCTAATCCCTAAGTATACCTCATAAATACTATGGTAGTTTTTTCCATCGCGAAGAGGTTGTTGACTTGTAGTTGGATCAAGGATATTTGGTTATGGTTTCTTAGAGCTTGAAGATTTTGATGTTGTGTAACTCAAGATTTTGTAATGATTAAGTTAAGCAATTAATATTTATTGTACAATGTAATATTATGTTGTTTAATGGCAACTTGAGGTTGCACTTTATGATTTCTAAGTAATCTCTTGAGATAGTTGCTAATGTGTTCCATCAACTAATTGTAACGCATGCTTATGTTAGAGATATAGGCTATCTTGCTAGTGCATAAATATTGATAGAAAGCATTTGAAATTTAAGCTTTGATAAGTGCATAATTTGGTTTATGATGAAGAGGAATTTATTTTATGCTTTACATTTGAGATGAATATTGCAATGTGCTTTTATGCTTAATGTTTTGGTTTATCTTTATGGTAAATGATGTTGTTCTATTACTAGGGTGGGTAGACTTTCCTCTTGAAAACCATGAAATCCAATCTTGGAAGGAGTTGCGTGAATGTAATAGACAGGTAGATGAGATTTCTAGGAGTTACGAGAATGCAATAGCTAGGATCTCATGAACCTGGAAGGAGTTGTGTGTATACAATAGCTAGGGTACTTGTGAGTAGTCACACATTGCATGAGTAGGATCAGGTGTGTGAGAAAATATATTCACAAGACAACAATGGCGACTCCTTAATCGTGTATGATCCAAAGATCATATTAGTTGGTGTTGAAGTGACAATAACCTTAGTTAGCCTATGGAGGCATGGTAACTAAGCATTGAGGCTCTACATTAAATAACCTATCTAGGAGGAGATAGCATCCGATTAGGGAGTTAGCGTTCCCATTTAAGTGTTATGGGCCTTCAAGGATAATCCCTACATCATGGTCACATGGTCCTATATCGAGGAGGGTGTAGGAAAGGTGGGGGGACCACTTATGACATCCTTCTAATTGTGTAGGTTTAGTAAGGTGAACCCTAAAAGTTATGGGAGTTGGCCTCTCCTATCCACTGAGTGTCATTTGTAGCAACTTGGAACTCAAATATGGTGAAGCCTTGTATGCTAAAATAAATATAGTAAGGGTGTCTCCCTTGAGAGCCTTTGTTTCATAAGTACTCTTCAAAAGAAATTGGGTTGGTAGTTTTGGGTTGTTATAGTTGATATCAAAGTTCTAGGTTGTATGACTAGAAGCTTCCATGGAGTGTGTTTGGATTGAGCCTCGACTTGATGTGTCATCTGGGATGATACCTTACATGAAGCCAAGAGTGATCTTAAAAATTTATCAACTAAGAAATGATGTGTGTTAGTTCATAAAGTATTATGAAGCTAATAAGATGCAAGTACAATTATGGGAATTGTAGCTTACCCAACTCCTTTGTATGAATAGAAAATGATGCTTATTTAAAAAGGAAGTTTGTCAAAGAAAATCAAATTAGTTGAATAACAAGGAAGTGCAGTGCCAAATTCTGGGTAGGTTGGGGGTCTTGGTAAGAAAACTCAAAAAAAAACTTCTAGCATGAGACTCGAGACAAGAGTAAAACTTGATAAAAATATTGGAGGGATAGTGATATATGATGGGAGAACCGAGAGTTAAGTTCCTTCAAGAAAGTTTAGAGTATCAACAAAAAATTATTGATACTTTGGTCAATAGAGGGGCCAATACTAGAGATGAGATAGGTCGATAGGAAGCCAATCATGTCTGAGGAAGCCAAGAGGGAAGAGCCTATATTAATACTAAATTAGCTAAGGACCTTAAGAATGTTAAGATAATAAAATTTAATGGGAAAGGAGGGGATGTAGCTGAGTCATGGCTGAAGGAATTAGAGATATTTTCCATGAAGAATTACTCTTTTGAGACTCAGACTACTGTTGGAACAAAATCCGCCTTCGGTTAATAGTGTTGCGCCTTAGACTTTGCCAACATTGAATAGACAGATCTTGCTTGAGATCATCTGTCTAGTCTCCAGATAAGGCTGGATCCTTTGAGTTTTTTAGATAAAAGGGGAATAAGAGATAAGGGAAATATAGCCTAAGCTAGAACTTGTATATGGTGCAGATTAGACAACATCAAAGACAAATTTACTTACTTCTATCCAAAGCATTTAAAACAGATTTCCATGCAAAAATTTTATAATTCCAGATATGATTTCTAATATTTCGTTTAACATGCGTATATATTAGATTCTTATTCCAACAATATGATTTATGTATTGCGAAAGTTTAGATATAAGAACAGACTCAATTTACAATTCAATATTGTAAGCAAAAATAAAGAACATTAGTACATACACTTGCACGATATGAACCAGAAGCCAATGGGAGATGCAATTTTATTGCTTGTATTCGAAGTACATACATTCAGTCTTGTAAAAGTCCAAGAGCCGACCTTTTTTTGGAGTCGCTCACCCCTATATATACCCTAAAAGAGTATCTTTTTCTAAGTACATCTTACTTATTTTACAAGAAATCATCTACAGTTTCTAATAATACACAACGGATTTCCCACAGATTGGATAGATTGGCAATCATCCAGCGGACCTGCCAGGTTATAATCAATAGACCATTCTTCAGAAATTGACACCTGATGTCAGTGCATGTCTCGAGTTGCAAAAAATATACTCTATTCCTTTACAGCTGGCGTGTCGTGAAATCGCGACATTCTTTCCTTGCTTTGCTCTCTTTTTCCAACTCCAGCCACGAAAATGAGACATGTCACGAAATCACGACATTCATCTCTTGTTTTGCTCTTCTGCCGCTTCCAGTCGCAAAAATGATACATGTCACGAAATCGCGACATTTTTCTCTTACTTTGCTCTGTTGCTGCCTCCCGCCGTGAAAATGAGACATGTCGTAAAATCACGACATTCTTTCCTTGCTTTGCTTTTTTGCCGCTTCCAGCCACGAAAATGAGACGTCGCGAAATCACGACATTTGTCTCTTGCTTTGCTCTTCTGCTGCTTCCAGTCGCGAAAATGAGACGTCGCAAAATCGCGACATTTTTATGTCTTCAGCTTGATTCTTCTTCTTGCATCGGGAAAATGTGACATGTCGCGAAATCGCGACACTTCTGTTTCTTTGCTCCCTTTTTTTGCTCCTAGCTGTGAAAATACAACATGTCGCGATATCGCGACACTTTTTCCCTTTTGGCCGCGACAGAGCAACATGTCGCGATATTGCGACACTTTTTCCCCTTTGGCCGTGACAAAGCGACATGTCGCGATATCGCGACAATTTTTCTCTTTTTGTAGCGACAATGCAACATGTCGCGATATCACGACACTTTTTCCCCTTTGGCCGTGACAAAGCGACATGTCGCGATATCGCGACAGTTTTTCTCTTTTGGTAGCGACAATGCAACATTTCGCGATATCGCGACACTTTTTTCCCTTTTGGCCGCAACAAAGCAACATGTCGCGATATCGCGACAATTTTTCCCCATTGCTCTTTCTCTTTGCTTTGAACCGCGAAAATGCAACATGTCGCGATATCACGACACTTTTTCCTCCTTGCTCCTTCTCTTTGCTTTGGACCGCGATAATGCAACATGTCACGATATCGCGACACTTTTTCCCCATTGCTCTTTCTCTTTGCTTTGAACCGTGAAAATGCAACATGTCGCGATATCGTGACACTTTTTCCTCCTTGCTCTTTCTCTTTGCTTCGGACCGCGAAAATACAACATGTCGCGATATCACGACACTTTTTCCTCCTTGCGGTGTTTTGCTTTTTCTTTGATCTTTAGCATATGGGCCAATTTGGTCTTCTTGGAAAATATGCAAAAAGGTGCATTAGCTATTTTTCTGTAGTTAGTCACTTTTTGAATAACATTATTGGTGCCTTTCGAGGGAATTTTTGCTTGCAAAAATAGAGACTAGGCCTTTATCCATTAGGAAATGAAGTCACCAGCACAGTTGCAAAAAGTAAATTTTTGAGTAGAAAAACAAAAGAAAAAGAATGCACTTTGGAGAACAAGTGATCTTCACCTTATCAGAACCTTTATTTTACCGCTTAGGTATTTAACCTTTGTCTGAAGAACACAAAAAATCAATTCTGGGAGCTGGTCCTAGCTCTGGCTGCTGGGATTTCTCAGGTGGCTGGAACACTTTGGGAGCAGAAGAATGACCACTTCCTTCGCTTGGAAGGATTCTAACAGGGAAAGTTCCTCCCCAAGAGTGAGTGCCAGTCCTTCTTATTGTCCTCTAGAAATATTAGGCCATAAAAAATGGAAATATTTACAAAACTTCAAACTTATAATATACTGTACATATAATGGTGATCTGTAGCTTTTACTGGAAATACAATTTTAGGTGAAAAGCGTTCACCGTGATGGGTAGAACCCATCCATATTGATATTTTAACTGGAAGGCATTGAATTGCTTTTTTGAAACAACTTTGAATGGCCCTTCCCAGAATGCATCAAACTTGTCATGGTGTTCTGGCTTTGTTTTGTTGACATTCCATTTTAATACCAGGTCACCTGTTTTAAATTTCCTGAAAGTGGTTTTCTTATCGAACCACCTAGCTATTTTTACCATATGCTTTTGATGATGATCGTAGGCCTTTTCCCTAGATTCTTCAAGCTATAGAAGTTGCATCAGTCGGGCATCCATTGGATGACCTTCGTCTTTGTTAACTTGATTTAGCATCCTCAATGCGGGTATCTCCATATGAATCGACATAACAGTTTCTTTGCCATAAACCAAAGCATATGGTGATGTATTGATTGATTTTTTGATTGAGATTCTATCGGCCCACAAGGCTTGATTCAGGAGTGAGTGCCAGTTCTTATTATTGTCCTCTAATGTTCTTTTCAGAATTCTCAAAAGATTCTTATTAGTAGACTCAGCTAATCCATTACCTTGTGGGTAATAATTAGAGGAAGTCTTCAGGTAAATTCCATATCTACTGACGAATTCGATCATATTTGCACTAGTAAAAGGGGATCCATTGTCTATAATCAAAAAATCTGGTATGAAAAACCTTGTGATTAGACTTTCGACGAATTCTATCACCACTTCTGAATCAGCTTTCTTCGTAGGCACTACTTCTGCCCACTTGGTGAAATAGTTCGTGGTAGTGAGAATGTATTTATGGCCTGATGATGAGTTTGGCTCTATTATCCCTACAAAATCCAACCCCCACTGCTGGAATGGTTCCTCGACCTGAATAGGCTTTAAGGGCATGGGTGCATTCCTGTTTCTTCCCACATACCTCGACACTGTTCACACCTCTGGGTCACTCTGTACGCATCTAGGAAGATGGAAGGCCAATAACATCCAGCTCTAAGGATCTTCAAAGCTGTAGTTCGGCCTGCATAATGTCCCCCTAAAAAACCCTTGTGAAATTCATCTAACACTTTCTTCTTTTCATTATCGGGAACACATTTTAACAATACACCATCGATGTTAATCCTGTACAACCCCTCTGTTCGAAGGGTATATTTCAATGCTTGGGTTCTGAATCTCCTTCTTTGGGAAGCGTTCATATCTTCAGGGCATGACCCAATCTGAAAATACCTCACAAATTCGTCGATCCAACCCGAACTCACTCTGTCTTGGTGTTGCTCTATGTTTGCCATGACGGGGTGGCTCTCCCCATATCCACTTGCAGCTTGATGCAGGAGCATCCGAGGGCAGCCAAGCAATCGAGCATCAACCAAACTTTTGTTGTTATTTCTTTCTAAGTGGCAAAGTTTATTTTTTTCTAAGTGTTACACAGGTCGCGAAATCGTGACCCAAGGCAGAGAAAGCAAGGCCGAAAGACAAAGGGTCACGAAATCGTGACATGTCACGATTTCGTGACATGTCGCAAAATCGTGACCCAAGGCAGTGAAAGCAAGGCCGAAGGACAAAGGGTCATGAAATCGTGACATGTCGTGATTTCGTGACATGTCACGAAATCGCGACCCAAGGCAGAGAAAGCAAGGCCGAAAGACAAAGGGTCACGAAATCGCGACCCAAGGCAGTGAAAGCAAGGCCGAAGGACAAAGGGTCACGAAATCGTGACCCAAGGCAGAGAAAGCAAGGCGCGGAGACAAAAAGGTCGCGAAATCGTGACATGTCACGATTTCGTGACCAGAGCAGGAGAACGGAGGCCGACAGACGAAAACGATGCGATATCGCGACAGGTCGCGATATCGCGGCCAAAACGGAGGGAAAGGGCTTGACGGAGGAAATGTCACGATATCGCGACATGTCGTGATATCGCGACGAAAGCTGGAGAGAGAAAGCGTAGGAGGGAAATGGTCGCGATATCGTGACATGTCGCGATATCATGACCAAATAGAAAAACACGCACTCCAGCTTTCATAAAGACATCCCTTCGTGCACGGCAAGTTAGAGGCAGTGAAGCAGCTGTTCCAAAGAAGGATTCCAACGGGCATGTTGGCCACTCACGTAGGGTATCTGGAAGACACGTTTAAAGCAACTAACAACAAGCAGCAGATCGAGAAGAAGATTTCGTTGGATATGGCAGCCAGTCGCGCACCTCACCTAGAGTCTCATCAATGCAACTTTCCAGAATTGTTCCAAGTGGCAATTGTAGATCGTGGGAAGTGTAAAAGCACAGAGGATCGGGACCTCAATAAAAACCCATGGATTGTAATGAGAGGGGGTTGGAAAACGGTAGTTTGGCTGTATATTCTTGTAAATTCTTCCAAAGTACCGAATACAAATCTTGGGCTCTTGTTTCTCTCTTGTTTCTCTAGTTTTTCTGTATTATGCAAGATCTGTTCTCCACCAAGTGGTATCAGAGCCAGTAGTTCCTGAGTGTGTAGCAGATCGCCGGAGGAGAGGCAGTTACACCAGGATCTATGGAAGGGCTTGGAATTGGGTGAGCAGAATGCCTCCAAGGAGAAATCCTGTTGGTGGGAGAGGCATGGCAGCAGCAGAAGATGTTCGAGCTTTGCAGCGGCAAATGCAAGCCCTGCAAGAAGAAATGCGTAGAATATTGGAGCCAAGAAGAGACGAAGGTAGTGAAGAGGAAGATGATGAAGAAGAAGACCAACCCGAGGAAGAAGAAGAAGCAGTAGATCCGGCTCAGGCCAGACTATACAAAGCCATATCCCAGATTGGGAAGAGGTCGAAGATGGAGGTTTCCACATATTTTGGGAACCTTGATCCGGAGGAATTGATCGACTGGATCAACGACCTGGAAGAGTACTTTGAGTACGAAGAGGTTGAGGACCCCGATAGGGTCAGATTCGCAAAGACCAAACTGAAAGGTCATGCTAGCATTTGGTGGAAGGGAGTGCAACTGGAGCGAAATAAAAGAGGGAAAGAGAGAATAACTAAGTGGGAGCGGATGGCAGAAAAGCTAAAGAGGCAGTTCATCCCTGGTGATTATGAGTTAGACCTGTCGAAGAAAATGCAAGGATTGAGGCAATCAAGCAAGTCCGTGAAAGAATACACGAAAGAATTTCATAAAATAATGATTAGAACAGGCCACTCAGAGGCCAACAAGGAGAAGGTAGCCCGTTACATTAATGGGTTACGAGCAAGCATTCAGGAAGAACTAAGTCTAGTCCGGATGACCACCATAGAGGACGCTTACCAATTTGCTTTAAAGGTTGAAGAGAAGCTCAATAGGAGGTTTGAAAACAAGCAAAGAGGAAGAGGTCATGGAGGAAGAACCGACGGAAGGAACAGTGGAAGAAGAAATGAAGATTCTCAAAAAAATGGAGAAGGTAGCAGTAGGCAAGAACAAAGGAGAGAAAATACAGACCACCCCCGTGATCAGAATAATGGTTACCGAGGGGGAAGAGGCCGAGCTGGACGTGGACAAGGAAGAGGAAGATTCCGAGGGACTTGCTTCCAGTGTGGTGAAGAGGGACATCACCAATATGAATGCCCACAGTAGCGAGAAAGAAATAATCGGAGGCCGAAAGGAAATGCCAGAGTAGCAGTCGTTGATGAAGATGCTGGGTCTGAGCATTCTGAAGAAGCTGAGAGAGGAGAAGTAATGATTGCAAGGAGAGTCCTGCTGAATGAAGAGGGAGCTGTAGATCAGAGGAAAAGCTTATTCCGCACAAGGTGTAAATGCGTGGGTAAGATTTGCAACATCATCATTGACAACGGTAGCACAGATAACCTAGTTTCAGAGGGAATGGTTACAAAGCTACAACTGGAGAGAAAGAAACACCCGCATCCATATCGGATCGCATGGTTGCAGAAAGACCATAAGGTTTTGGTCAATGAACAATGCCTGGTAAAATTCAGCATTGGAAATTACCGTGATGAGGTTCTGTGCGACATTCTGCCCATGGATGCATGCCATTTGTTGCTGGGAAGGCCATGGCAGTTTGACAGGTGTGCGGTTCATGATGGCCGAGCCAACACCTATTCTCGTGACCAAGAATGGAATGCGCCATAAGTTGAAACCCCTGAAGGAGGTGGAAGAAAAGGTATGTGGCAAGTGCAAGAATTTGCTTGGTTGACGGAAGAAAATTTTTAGATGATTTAAAGCATGAACATATGTGTTATGCATTAATTCCTAGAGTCGGGGATACAGAATGCAAAGATGCACCAGGAGAAGTCCAAGAGCTCATTGAAGGAATTTCCAGATATCATATCTGATAATGTGCCTGAGGGTTTACCCCAAGTAAGAAAAATCAGTCACCATATTGATTTGGTGCCAGGGTCAAGCTTGCCCAATAAGGCTGCACATAGAATGACACCTGTAGAAACTGAAGAACTAAATAGGCAGGTCCAGGAGTTGCTGGAGAAGGGATTGATTAGGGAGAGTCTTAGCCCGTGTGCAGTACCTGCAGTACTAGCACCCAAGAAGGATGGAGAGTGGAGAATGTGCACAGACTCTCGAGCAATCAACAAGATCACTATCAAATACAGGTTCCCATTGCCAAGGATGGATGACATAATGGACTGCTTGAGTGGAGCCAAGTACTTCACCAAAATTGACCTCAAGAGTGGTTACCACCAGATCCGTGTCAGGGAAGGAGATGAGTGGAAGACAACCTTCAAGACAAGAGAGGGCTTGTATGAGTGGTTGGTCATGCCATTTGGGCTGTCCAATGCACCAAGTACCTTCATGAGGTTGATGAATGAGGTACTGAAAGAGTTTTTAGGAAAATTTGTCATTGTTTATTTAGATGATATATTAATATTCAGCAGAACCCTGGAGGAACACCTGATGCACATCAAGAGGGTTTTTGAAAAGCTACGGGAGGAGCAATTATTAATAAATCTAAAAAAGTGTAATTTTGTCAAGAAAGAATTAGTATACCTAGGATTTGTAATCTCAGCAGAAGGTCTGAAAATGGACCCAGAGAAGGTAAGAGCTATCATCGAATGGCCTACCCCAAGAAGCACAACAGAGGTAAGATCATTTCATGGTCTAGCCAACTTTTACAGAAAGTTCATAAGAAACTTCAGCAGATTTGTGCACCCCTCACAAAAACAATGAGAGGGGATAAAAAAGAGTTCAAGTGGACCTTAGGGGCTGAGAGGAGCTTTGATGCATTAAAGAAAAAGGTCACAGAACAACCTATTTTGGCACTTCCAGACTTCAACAAAGTATTTCAGGTCGACTGTGATGCCAGTGGCAGTGCAATAGGGGCTGTACTGAGCCAAGAAGGCAGACCTGTTGCTTATTTTAGTGAAAAGCTCAATGATGCTCGGAAAAAGTATTCAGTTTATGACCAGGAATTTTATGCTATAGTTCAAGCTCTGAAGAAGTGGAGGCATTATTTGTTGCCAAAAGAGTTTGTTCTATTTACTGATCATCAGGCATTGCAGTACATCAACAGCCAGACAAAACTGAATCAACGGCACATGAAGTGGGTTGAGTTTCTCCAAAGCTATACCTTTGTGTTAAAGCACAGGAGTGGGAAATCAAATAGAGTTGCAGATGCTTTAAGTAGAAGGCAGAATCTACTGATTGAAATGACAGTGGAAGTAGTAGGATTCAAAGAACTGAAGGGTCTTTATCCTAAAGATCCTGATTTTGCACCGACCTGGACGGCTTGCTTGGCACCTGTTACTGTGGACAGGACAAAATGGTTAGATTTCCTAATCCAAGATGGAATGCTGTTCAAGGGAAGTAAATTATGCATTCCAAGGAGTTCCATGTGGGAGAACTTAATCAAGGAAAAGCACAACGGAGGACTGGCTAGGCATTTTGGTCGGGATAAGACCATTGCCCTGGTGAATGAAAATTACTACTGGCCGCAACTTCAGCAAGATGTGAGGAAGTTTGTGCAAAGTTGCAGAATATGCCAGATGGCAAAAGGCGTAAGGCAAAACACAGGATTATACCAGCCATTACCTGTACCTGAGAGGCCATGGGAGGACATAAGCATGGATTTTATTCTTGGATTGCCGAGAACACAGAGGGGAAATGACTCTGTATTTGTGGTGGTTGACCGATTCTCCAAAATGGCACATTTTATTCCCTGCCAAAAGACAAGTGATGCAGTTCACATTGCAGGGTTATTTTTCAAGGAAGTGGTACGACTTCACGGTCTACCAAGAAGCATAGTTTTGACAGAGATACAAAGTTTGTTGGGTATTTCTGGAGAACATTGTGGAAGAAGCCAAAGACAGATCCGAAGTTCAGTTCTGCATACCACCCACAAACTGATGGACAGACAGAGGTGGTAAATAGAAGTCTGGGTAATTTGTTAAGATGCTTGATAGCAGATAAACCCAAGGGATGGGATTTAGTTTTGCCGCAGGCGGAATTTGCATACAACAATTCTATCAATAAGAGTACAAACAAATCTCCATTCCAAATCATATATGGAAACAGTCCAAGAAACGTTTCTGAGCTGAGAAAATTAGATAAAGGAGAAAAATGCAGTGCAGAGGCTGAGGAATTCGCGAAACAGATGAGAAGCCTGCATGAAGAAGTAAAGAAACAAATTGCAAAGATGAATACTCAGTATAAAGCAAGAGCAGACCAAAAGCGGCGGTTCAAAGAATTCAAAGTGGGAGATGAAGTCATGGTCCATCTCAGAAAAGAAAGATTTCCAGCCAAAACTTACAACAAGTTGAAGATGAAGAAGTTTGGGCCATGCAAAATACTGGAAAAACGGGATTCAAGCAATGCATATGAAGTGGAATTGCCAAGTGGGCTTGACATTTCACCTATTTTTAACATATCCGATTTAGTAGAATACCATGAAGGAGATAGTACAGAGGCAC
This sequence comes from Wollemia nobilis, assembly GCA_028583015.1. NCBI lineage: Eukaryota > Viridiplantae > Streptophyta > Pinopsida > Araucariales > Araucariaceae > Wollemia > Wollemia nobilis. The sequence continues at coordinate 936,833 of JAQPPZ010001965.1, forward strand.
CAAGCATAGAATTGTGGAGCATTCCAGCGTCTAACCCAACCAAAGACGAGATCGAGGAAATATTAGATACTCGTGAAGGCAGAAGCACAAGGAACAAACAATATTCTGAGTATTTAATCAAGTGGAAGGGCAGACCCATAGAAGATGCAACTTGGCTATCAAAAATAGAGGTTGACCGCCTGGGTCTTCCTCCCAAAGATCAGAAGTGAGGATCACTTCTCAATCCACCCTAGGTGTCTGATGCAGGAGCATCCGAGGGCAGCAAAGCAATCGAGCATCAACCAAACTTTTGTTGTTATTTCTTTCTAAGTGGCAAAGTTATTTTTTTTCTAAGTGTTACATAGGGTCGCGAAATCGCAACCCAAGGCAGAGAAAGCAAGGCCGAAAGACAAAGGGTCACGAAATCGTGACCCAAGGCAGTGAAAGCAAGGCCGAAGGACAAAGGGTCACGAAATCGTGACATGTCATGATTTCATGACATGTCACGAAATCATGACCCAAGGCAGAGAAAGCAAGGCCGAAAGACAAAGGGTCACGAAATCGTGACCCAAGGCAGTGAAAGCAAGGCCGAAGGACAAAGGGTCACGAAATCGTGACATGTCACAAAATCGTGACCCAAGGCAGAGAAAGCAAGGCGCGGAGACAAAAAGGTCGCGAAATCGTGACATGTCACGATTTCGTGACCAGAGCAGGAGAACGGAGGCCGACAGACGAAAACGGCACGATATCGCGACAGGTCGCGATATCGCGGCCAAAACGGAGGGAAAGGGCTTGACGGAGGAAATGTCGCGATATCGCGACATGTCGCGATATCGCGACGGAAGCTGGAGAGAGAAAGCGTAGGAGGGAAATGGTCGCGATATCGCGACATGTCGCGATATCGCGACCAAAAAAAAACACGCACTCCAGCTTTCATAAAGACATCCCTTCGTGCGCGGCAAGTTAGAGGCAGTGAAGCAACTGTTCCAAAGAAGGATTCCAACGGGCATGTTGGCCACTCACGCAGGGTATCTGGAAGACGCGTTTAAAGCAACTAATAGCAAGCAGCAGATCGAGAAGAAGATTTCGTTGGATATGGCAGCCAGTCGTGCACCTCACCTAGAGTCTCATCAATGCAACTTTCCAGAATTGTTCCAAGTGGCAATTGTAGATCGTGGGAAGTGTAAAAGCACAGAGGATCGGGACCTCAATAAAAGCACAAATCTTGGGCTCTTGTTTCTCTGGTTTCTCTCTTGTTTCTCTGGTTTTTCTGTATTATGCAAGATCTGTTCTCCACCACAGCTTGCTTGTCCAATTACTGGCACAAAGCTCTCCCTCTGATTATTTTAGTATGATGTATTTCTACATCATACTCTTGGATGCGAGTCACCCATCCAGCTCTTTTTTCACCCAATTCTCCTTGAATTAGGAAGTTCCTTACATCGGGATGAATAACATACACCATCGTCCGACTCTGAGATAAGAAGTGTTTTAGCTTATTCAAGGATTTCATAATTGCATATACTTGTTTTTCTATGAAGCTATACTTTTCCTCATGTTTGTGCATGGTGGAACTCAGAAAGGCTATGGGAATTTCTTCTTCATCTGCTCCTTTCTGAGTGAGAACTGCAGCATAACTATTTTGCTCTCTGACAGCATATAGTATGAAACCTCGGGAATAGTCAGGGTTGAATAGCACAGGAGCTTGAGCGATGGCTTCTAGAATTTTTTGGAAAGCTTCTTTCCTTGGCTCTGTCCATTTGAAAGGAGCGTCCTTTTTCAATAATTCAGTGATTGGCTTAACTATTTGGGAAAAATCCGCAATGAATTTTCTGACGAAACTTATTTGCCCGAAGAAAGACTGCAAACCTTTCTTGTTAACTGGGAGCGACAACTCAAGAAGCGCCTTTACTCTATCAGGATCAATTGACAACCCAACTTTAGAAATAACATGCCCAAGGAGTATTCCTTCTTCCACAGCAAAAATGGATTTATTAGGATTTAGTGATATTCCAAATTCTCTACATTTCTCAAATACTTGTTGCAGAGGAGTGGCATGGTCCTTTTTGTCGTGAGAAAAAATAGTCATGTCATCTAAATAGATGACAATAATTTTGTTCGCAAGCTCCCCAAAAGCTTCGTCCATGGCTCTTTGTAAAGTTGCTCCTACGTTAGATAATCCAAAGGGCATCCTTTGGTATGCAAATGTTCCCCACTTAGTGGTGAATGCAATCTTGTATTGATCTTCATTTCTCACCCAAACTTGATTATAACCAGAAAAGCCATCTAACAGAGAAAACATTTCTGCTCCCGCCACAGTATGAAGGATTGGGTCAATCTGGGGTAAAGGATAGTGATCCTTTAAAGAGGCTCTGTTCAAATTTCTAAAATCAACGCATAGTCGTATTTCTTCGTTTTTCTTGCGGACTGGAACTAAATTTGCCACCCAGGTAGAGTGCTTGATTGGGTATATTATCTTAGCCTGTAGGAGTTTTAACAACTCTTGTTTCATTAAGGCTTCAATCTTGGGATTCACTGGCCTCTGCCTCTGCCTAAAATGTTTAGCTCCTTCCTCTAGTTCGATGGTATGCTGAATGACCTCTTTCTTGTATACTTTTAGATCACTATAAGTCCAGACTATTATATCTGGATATTCTCTACATAACTGTTTAATTTTTTCTAGTTCTACCACTGTACAATTGGTCCCCACTTTGATAATTTTGCTCGGTTCTAGTCTATTTCCTTATATCGGCATTCATCTACCTTGATCCTTCAACCTACAGCTCTATCACTATTATCAAAAAGGTTCTCCAGGGTGATCAGTCTCCTGGGGATATGATTATTTCTCAGTTGAATAAGGCTCTCTTCATACTCTTCTTGTAACGCTCTTTCTGTAGAGCAATTCATCTCATGAATCAAAAAATCTAGGATCTGCTTGTCGTTTTCAAATAACTGCAAGAAAATGTCCTTGTCAGGAACAGAAGGCCTGTATATAAGTCTAACTGTTTTAGACTTCTCGAATAACATTGCTCGATCGGGAAAAAATTTGATCCTACCGATGTTAACAGTGTCCGCATGTGTGTTCTTCTCTCTAGAAATGGATTTCATGTTTAGTGCTTCAAAATTTTCCAATAGATCTAACACTTTGTTTTTGTAAGCCCTTAGGTAATGTCGCTTACAAATGTATTTACCAAGAACATGTTTAACAATCGATTCCGAATCTCCATAGATCGAGCAGTCGTTTTGCACCCAATTTTTCAGCTTTCTTGAGTCCCAAACACAAGGCTTCGTATTCAGCTGCGTTATTGGTACAACTCCATGTCAACCTATATGAAAAGACTTTTTCTTTTCCAGTGGGTGAAATCAGGACGATTGCAGCTCCTGGTCCATTTTTGCACCTTGACCCATCAAAGTACAATTTCCATAATTGGTTGGCTGAATCATCTGTTTTAGGGACAGCAATAGGGAGCTTTTTTGGTTTCTCAATGGAATAGCTTCCCATTTTTTTCTCTATCATAGCATTGAAGTCTTTCATTGAAAACTGATCTTCAGATTGGAGTTCCTCCAGGGTTTCTTCCATTAAATCGATATTCTCCAATTCCTCGGACATCATGTTGACGGTAGTTGTTTCTTCTAGTCTTTACACATGAAAAGTAGATGGTTTTTCATTGTAGATATTGACTCTTTTACCTTTGAAAGGTACCTCCAGATGCAAATAATATAGTGACAGATAACCTCCTAGTTTGGCTGTGAACTCTTTGGATAAACACATACCGAAATATGGTTCTAAGTCTACAACAACTACTTCTTGTATGACGACTGCTTTTGGCATTCTATGGAGTTGAATAGGGATATCTTTGATCACCTCGACAGTTTTTACTGGAGTACCATCCAATTGCAACACACCAAGATGACTTCGAGTATGTTCCATCCCCATTATGTCATGTACGGCTTTTGGCATCACCGTAGTTGCGGCCCCTGAATCAATCATGCAATTGTGAACTATCCACCCCTCCATTTGCAAGGATAGATATAATGAGGGCGGTCTATTTTTTCTAGAGGTTGACATAACATTTGCCTGTATAACATTTGAGGAAGAGGTATTATTATTTAAATTTAAATATTCTTGGAGGAGGTCAATTTGACCAGGAATTTGCAGTGCATCATACATGCTTATCTTGGAAGGAGTCCTCTTCATTTCTTCTGCAATGTTGAATGAAAGGGTTGCAGCTGGGGATACCTCAGTACTCTTTTGCCTTCCACTAGTATATGTGTCGTATCTGTCTCTATAGACATGCGTAGCTTCTGTTCTTTGCCTTTTTGTCAATGAAAGAAATCTCAGTCTTTCCTTCACTTGCTCTTGAGCCTCGCTCCCTTTTATAGGAGGAAATTCTTTTCTCGGTGTAGCCGCAGAAGTCTGAGGAGGGTCAAAACGTCCTTTCTCTTTCGACTGGTTTTTCTGTGGAGTTGCCCTTGGGGTAGGAGGAAAACCTTGTGGTTGGAATTCCTTAGGCTCAGTTTGTAACGACTTTTTTACCGACCTTGTTAGGACTGAGACTTGTTCCATGGATGGCATTGCCAAATTATGGTGGACTTCTATGATTATATTCACTTATCCCTTGCCGGTTTCCTTGGCTCTTTCATTAATAACTTCTTGCACATGGTGTTGATGAATCATGCATGAATCTTCTCCATGAGGATCGTTGCAAGTGGTACACCAGTAATCAAAATTAGCAGGTTCTCCATTATATCCTATCTCATTTGCATACACCACATTTTTTCTCTCTTGTACCCTTCTACTTGTCGAAACACCTTCCTTTTGTATCTGTGGAAATATTCTTGCTTGAATATTCCTTTTCGTCTCTCTCTTTTTCATGGACGCCATTTCATTTGACAACGTCTTCATTGTATCAATTATGGTTGTGTATTGATCATTGGGGGGAGCTGATGCAAGGGGTGTGGCTGGTAATGCATGGAATGCAGGAGGTGTAGCTATAGCTAGGAGGGCCTACGTTGATGGGAGTACAGGCAGTTTAGAGATTGACGCTTGGGAAAGCTCTGGTACAATTGGTAATAGACTCTTTGATGGATATCTTTTTGTAGTGATGAGATTAGCTTCGCCCTTTGCTGCCTCTACATAGATTCTAGGAAAAGTGGTTACACGAGATTGCCTTATTATCATACTAAGATCTGAATCAAAAGCCCTTAAGTAATAGCATATATCTTGTTCTTTCGAGGGATTTAGACCTTGAGGTACTCTATCCCGAGTTCTGGTAAATTTGATGTTGAAATCTTAGATTTCTTCTTGTGGATGCCTCTCAATGACAGTGAATTGATTCAGCAATGTGAAAGGATCCATATGTATATTAAATTCATTGACCAGACGATCGACCAATACTGCCCAAGAAGTAATGGATCCAGTGGGAAGTGCTCTGTACCAATAGAGCATCTTTCCTTTCAAAGATATAATCAATAATCTGACCATTACATATTCCTGAGTGATGTTATAAACAGATGCTAGCGCTGATACATCTAAATAGTGCTCATCTGCTATTTTGCCTATTTCTTCAAAGGTCAGTAAGGCTTTTAGCGTAGCATTGTGGAATTTGGTGGTGTGTTCCCAAGTTCAAAGGGCCAGTTTGATTCCACACAAGATGCACTGGGGCAGGGGCGGCTGCCATGATTGCTAAAGGAGTTACAACCGCTATGGGATTGCTTGTAGATGCTCCTACAATGGGTGTTAAAGAGGTGCTAATGGTGTCGGGCGAATTTGATCATGCGGCTAGCATAGGGTGTGCTTTTAGGCTTTCAAGATGTAGTTCAAAAAACTCGATAGGTTCTTCAGAGTTTCTAGCTCGGGATCTGGTTATCATATGGCTATATAACCAAAATGTTTCTAGACAAGGTCTTTCTTTTATGGTCTAAATTGCAACGGAGTCGCCATGTGGTTTTTCTTGAGATTTTCAACAAAAAGGGCTCTTAAGGTAAAACACCAAAACTTATACAATACTGTGGGATTGCTGGTCCCACCAGGCGTGCCAAAAACTGTTGGAACAAAATCTACCTTCGGCTAATAGTGTTGCACCTTAGACTTTGCCAACATTGAATAGACAGATCTTGCTTGATATCATCTGTCTAGTCTCCAGAGAAGGCTGGTTCATTTGATTTTTTTAGAGAAAATGGGAACAAGAGATAAGGGAAATATAGCCTAAGCTAGAACTTTTATATGGTGCAGATTAGACAACATCAAAGACAAATTTACTTACTTATATCTAAAGCATTTAAAACACATTTCCATGCAGAAATTATATAATTCTAGATATGATTTCTGATATTTCATTTAACATGCGTATATATTAGATTCTTATTCTAGCAATATGATTTATGTATTGTGAAAGTTCAGATATAATAACAGACTCAATTTACAATTCAATATTGTAAGCAGAAATAAAGAACATTAGTACATACACTTGCACGATATGAACCAGAAGCCAATGGGAGATGCGATTTTATTGCTTGTATTCGAAGTATGTACATTCAGTCTTGTAAACGTCCAAGAGCCGACCTTTTTTTGGAGTCGCTCACCCCTATATATACCCTAAAAGAGTATATTTTTCTAAGTACATCTTACTTATTTTATCAGCAATCATCCGCAGCTTCTAATAATACACAACAGATTTCCCACAGATTGGATAGATTGGCAATCATCCAGCAGACCTGCCAGGTTATAATCAACAAACCATTCTTCAAAAATCGGCACCTGATGTCAGTGCATGTCCCCAATTGCCAAAAATATACTCTATTCCTTTACAGCTGGCGTGTCACGAAATCGTGAGATTATTTCCTTGCTTTGCTCTCTTTTGCCGCCTCCAGTCGTGAAAATGAGACATGTCGTGAAATCATGACATTCATCTCTTGTTTTGCTCTTCTACCGCTTCTAGCCGTGAAAATGAGACATGTCGCAAAATCGTGACATTCATCTCTTACTTTGCTCTTTTGCTGCCTCCCACCGCGAAAATGAGACATGTCACGAAATCATGACATTCTTTCCTTGCTTTTATTTTCTACCACTTCCAGCTGCGAAAATGATACATGTCACGAAATCGTGACATTTGTCTCTTGCTTTACTCTTCTGCCACTTCCAGCTGCAAAAATGAGACATGTCGTGAAATCGTGACATTTCTATGTCTTCAGCTTGATTCTTCTTCTTGCATCGCAAAAATGTGACATGTCGCGAAATTGCGACACTTCTGCCTCTTTGCTCCCTTTTGTTGCTCCTAGCCATGAAAATACAACATGTCATGATATCACGACACTTTTTCCCTTTTGGCCGCAACAAAGCAACATGTCGCGATATCGCGACACTTTTTCCCTTTGGTCGTGACAAAGCGACATGTCGCAATATCGCGACGCTTTTTCTCTTTTGGCAGCGACAATGCAACATGTCGTGATATCACGACACTTTTTCCCTTTTGGCCATGACAAAGCAACATGTCGCGATATCGTGATAGTTTTTCTCTTTTGGTAGCGACAATGCAACATGTCGTGATATCGCGAAACTTTTTTCCCTTTTGGTCGCGACAAAGCAACATGTCGCGATATCACGACAAATTTTCCCCATTGCTCTTTCTATTTGCTTTGAACCACGAAAATGTAACATGTCGCGATATCGTGACACTTTTTCCTCCTTGCTCCTATTTGCTTTGGACCGCGATAATGCAACATGTTGCGATATCGCAACACTTTTTCCCCATTGCTCTTTTTCTTTGCTTTGAACCGCAAAAATGCAACATGTCTTGATATCGCGACACTTTTTCCTCCTTGCTCTTTCTCTTTGCTTCGGATCGCGAAAATACAACATGTCACGATATCGTGACACTTTTTCTCCTTGCGGTGTTTTGCTTTTTTTTTTATCTTTAGCATATGGGCCACTTTGGTCTTCTTGGAAAATATGCAAAAAGGTGCATTAACTGTTTTTCTGTAGTTAGTCACTTTTTGACTAACAACTACGTGGGCTACCCATCATATTTTGGATGCAACACTAGAATTTTGGGACACCTTTAGTTCAAATAAGAATGTCCAAGCCACAGATCTTAAATGGGATAAGTTTGTATAGAATTTTAAGGAGAGGTTTGTTATTGAAAAAATTTATGTTGAGAAGTTTGAAGAATTTTCTACTCTTCAACAAGGATCATTCTCACTAGAGGTGTATTTCCAAAGATATGTGAAACTTTTGAATTATGTTCCCGAGTATGAGAAAAATGAATGCCTTAAGATGCATAAGTTTATTCTAGGGTTGGACCCTCAAATAAGAACCATAATTAATCTGCTTAAGCCAAAAATTCTACATGGGGCTTATGACTTGTCTAAGAAGGAAAAAGCTAATCTTGAAACCAAAAATATATTCTTTAATTATTCAAGAACAACCATGTCTAAAAAGCAAGAATCAAGGAAAAGAAAGAGCGAAATATTCATGAAATAGGAGAAGAATTAAAATAAGAGAATCAAGGGTAATCCTAAGTTTAACAATAAGAACAATGGAAGCAAGAAGAAATTCCATAAGAAGGATAATTTTAATCCTAATCCTCCTAAAAGTATGAAAATCTTGCACCAATAAAGCAAAAATAACAATATGTATAACTAAAAACACAATGATAAAACAATAAAAGTTGGGGTCCTCTTTGTATTAATTTTTTTGCTTTTCAATGTATTACAATCAAATCCCCTTTAAGGGGATGCTACCCATGATACAATTAATACAAATAAAATATCTAAGTGCACTATAAACAATCTTCTTGCAATCACAAAACGTTTGGGGATGGATTTTTCATGACCATCGTAGTGCGTTTGATGTGGATCTTGTGCTCATTTTTTGTATGTTGGATCTTGTAATATATACACAAAGAAATAAGAAATGAATCAAAGGCATATGCATGATAAATAAAATATATTATGATAAAAGAAGATAAAATAAATTGAAGCATGTGAAATTTGGAATCTATCTAAATACAGGAATGATAAAAATATCTATTTAAGCTATGCTAAAAGAAAAATAGTAAAAACCAGATATTTGCCAAAGGCCATCTCAAGGTCAAATGACCTTACCTCCAAGTCATCTTGGGGTGAGACGATCATTGTTGTTGGACTGTGTTTTCTGAAAACTAGTCTTAGGATGCATGTGAGATGTCTTGGATGTGTTGTCGATGGATTATTATGCTGTGAGAGTGACTTGATGGGTTGGATCGATCACCGAAGCAAGGATATTTGATTGCACAAAATATAGGATTGTAGCTTCCAATCCTTTTTAGGAGTCTGACATTATGGTATCAAAAATGAAATGACTTGGCAGATCGAAAGGGGTATCACTTGATTATTTAAAAGCTTGAATTTTGTAAATGGATTTTGGTAGCTCTACATTGAAAAAAATAAAAAGATGAAGGACCTTTAATATTGAGGAGTGAGTGCCAATTTATAGACTTCTCAAATGGAAGCTAAAAATGGTGAAAACACCCTGCATAAAAAATCAAAGAGGTAGTTCACATTAAGAAAATCAAATGTTTATCTTTGATATCTCATGTGACTAATCCTTGCATGTATTTTTATATTTTTGGCCCATGCAGGATGCTCAATGCTTTTCACGAGATCATGCGCGGGGTTAATTAGTAGTTTTGGCTACCAATTATGCACCTTTTTATTTTTAATATTTGGTTTTCACGGCCATATCGGGTCGATATGACTATAGTTTAGTGGTTGTATCAAGGTGAGATGACCACGATTTATAGGGAATTGTGCTCGTTTAAGTGATGAAAACCTTAATTATAGCCCTAAAGTTACCCAAGGTGGGTTAGGTGATGTGCAAGGAGTTCATTCAGGTAGCCTCCTCAATATGACATGTTTTAGGTGTCTACACCTCCAAGAATAATGAATCAACACGAAAGGAAGAGGTAGGGAAAAAGAAAGAGGAAAGGACCCAAGAACCTAGAGCAGGATGCTACATCTACGAGGGTCCTAACTATGCCAAAAAGTACCCTCAAAGAGCATAGTCTAGTCAGTGAGCAGAGGAGCCATCGTATTGAATTTATGCAACTACTAGAAATCAAGACTTATATGGACAAACAATGCCAATATTGCTAAATTGTAAGCTCTTTGATAAAAATGTAAAAGTTTTAATAGATATTGGAGCTACATATAGTTTTATTTCCACTAGTATTATTGGGGATATGCCAAAAAAACTTGGATATTTGGCACAAGGGTGGAAATTTGAGTATGGTTCTAGGTAAACCTACTTAGTGGATCAATGCCTACCTATGGTTGAGATAAATATACCTAAGGGGTCCACTATATAGCACTTCTATGTGGTGCAATTTCATGCTTTTGACATCATCCTAGGGATGGATTGGTTGAAGGCTTATAGAGCCTTAATCAACTTTCAAGATAGGTGGATGTATTTCATCGATAAAGACAAAGGGAGGGTAAGAGTTTAAAGTAGCCAAGGTTCTTTTTGACCCCACTTTCTTTTAGCTATGCAGTTAAAGAAAGCCATAAAAAGAGGCAGTATGATTTACATAGTGAATATCAATGGTAAGACTAGAGAGAACGAGGATGGAGAGGATTTTAAGAAGCATCCAATTCTTCATGAGTTTTAGGATGTATTTCTTGAATACCTTCCAGCTTTACCCCCTAAAAGTAATTTTATTTCACTATTGAGCTAATACCGAGAGCCAAATCCATTTCCAAGACATGTTACATAATGCCTCCAATCGAGATGTAGAAGCTAAAGGTGCAACTACAAGACTTATTGGATAAGGGTCTAATCAAACCAATTTTGTCACCTTGGGATGCTATGGTGTCATTTGTGAAAAATAAGGATGGATCCTTGAGGCTATGCATAGATTATAGAATTTTGAACAAGGTGACCATTAAAAACAAGTATCATATACCTCAAATAGAGGATCTATTTGATCAGTTAAGAGAAGCTACCATATTTTCAAAAAATTATATGATATCAGGGTATCACCAATTAAGGATTTGGTAAGATGATACCTTGAAGTCAACCTTTCAGACCAGATATGGTTACTACGAGTTCACAGTGCTACCGTTTGGGTTAAAAAATGAACCAATAATATTTATGAATCTAATGAATAACATGTTTAAAAAATAACTGGATCGGTTTGTCTTAGTATTCTTGGATGATATTTTGATTTAATCACATTATAAAGAGGAACATGACCAACATCTTAGGATGGTGTTGGAAGTTTTGAGGAAAAATCATCTCTATGGAAAATTATCCAAGTGTGAGTTTTATACTTTGCAAGTTTAGTATTTAGGGCACATTATCTCAGCAGAAGGAATTTTTGTGGACCCAAAGAAGATTGTCAATTTTAAATTGGTATCCACCTATAAATGTGACTAAAGTCAAGAATTTCATGGGACTCACAGACTATTATAGGTTTTTTATATGAGAATACTCTAAAATTGTCTATTTAATCATGAATCTTAAAAGGAAGAGAAAATATTTCAAATGGATGGATAGGTGTGAGACCGCATTTGATGCTCTAAAAAATAAGTTGACAATGACACCAAACCTCAAAATTCTAGATCCTCTAGTCATGGGTGGCATAATTTACCATGTGTACTAATGCATATTTAGAAGATTTGGATGGATTTTTGTCTTAGAGATAAGCCACATTGGCCTATGAGTCTAGAAAACTCAAGAAGCATGAGGTAAATTATGCCACCCATGTCTTGGAATTGGTAGTGGTTGTGCATGCCTTGAAGGCTTGGAGGTATTACTTGTTGAGTGGGCCATTCAAAATAAGAACATATCATCAAAGTTTGAGGTACATTTTCACCCAACCTATGCTAAATACAAGGGAGAGAATATGGATGGAATTCTTAGTAGAATATGAATTTGGAATTAAGTGTGATAGGATCCTTGATTCTAACTTGTGGTTTTACAATGAAAACAATGGAAGATGTTAGAATTTCAATAAAATTAATCACAATTTAAAATAATCACAGTTTCACTAGTAGTAAGGTCCCTCCAATGTATTTTATAAACAAATATATTATTTTACATTCCCCCCTTATGATAATGTCAAACCCTAATATTTATATCTACCCTAGAGCTACATGGATGAAGGGATGTGACTATTCACGTTAGTAATTAATAATATAATAATTAATAAATTAATAATATTAACTATTAATGTTAGGATGGAGGATCCTAACATGCCACCCCTCTTAGAAGAAGCTTTGTCCTCAAAGTTAAGACTAAGGAAATTATTGTTGAAATTGATGAGGCACTTTCCAAGTAGTATTTGCACAAGTTCTTGCACAAGTTTAATGTCACTTTTTTGGAGGTAGGGATATCTTGAGGGTTGAAGCATTAGTGGGGTGTTTCCAGGAAGAATAGTAGGATCGTGATGACGTGGGAGGGAAACCCTTGGGGTTCCTCAAACACTTCAGAATGATGCATCAAAAGTGGTGGTAATACTTCTACATATTTTTGTTGTTCCCTAGGAGAGTCAATGAAAAATGAGTGTGTAGTCACCTTTCTACCTTGTTTTCGGATAGGTTTTACCATGTGGTGAGAACTCACTATTTGTGAGGAACTTGTGTGTAGTATTTTTAGAGTGTATGTCTGGCCTTCATTGGTCACTTCTTGTATGTCTACCTCATATTTTCTTGGGGCATCGATCACTTCTTGTACATCGACCTCATTGCCTTCATCACTGTGATTAGGTGCTTTGGTCACGTCTTGCACATCTACCTCACCTTCTCCCTCTATGGAGTGACAATGATTAACTACATTCAAAAATTGTACATCTACCTCATCGTTTCCTCCTATGGAGTGATAAGGATCATCTACATTTAATAAATACAATGTTTGTGTAGCGCAACGATGATGGGGCCCAAATTGTGCATCACAAGTATAGCATAGGTATTTCGATTATAGCTAATCCATTTCTTGTAGGCTGAGGTACTTAACTGGCAAGGGTTTAGGTTTTGGGATAGTGTGCGTGAACGATGATTTGTCAATAGGTTTCTCCCTATGTTGACATTGAACATTGTATTTATCTTCGACTAACAAAGCTAATTCAATGGCTTCCTGTAGGGTGTGGGGAGTGTACATCATGAAATCCACTCTAATTTATTATTTCAATCCACTGATGAAGTAGCTTATGATAAAGGATTCATCTAACCCTGTGATGTCATTGGTGATATCCTTGAACTAAATTTTATATGCACGCATTGATGTGATTTGATGTAGATGGGCAATATTAAGCAAAAAAAGTAGGTGGGATCGTGATATATTCTTCCATTGACAATTTGCATAATTTTTTAGTGAAAAAGTGTTGCAAAAAGTGCTAAAAATCATCACAAAATTGTCGTAAAAAGTCATCGAAAAAAGTTGCTAAAAGTCGTCAACGATTTTTTTGTAAAACATCATCAACAAAAAATTGCGAAAAATATTCGTTGGCAAAATTTGCATATAAAGTCGTCGATAAATGTTTGTCAACAATTTATCGTAAAATTCATCATCAACTTTTTTGCAGAAAAATCATCGTCAATTTGTTGTCAGAAATTGTTATTACAAGAATTGTCGTCAATTTTGCAACAAGTTTGGCAATTTTTTTGAACAAATTTTTGTCAAGAATTTGTTGTGCAACTTTTTCGTTGAAAAAAAATAGTGTGCAATTTTCATCAAAAATTGGTGTGCAACTTTCCATTTGGTTTCCAATATGGCAACAGGGGACACAGGGATGACGTGACGACTTAGTTGGGACTGATATGATAGCAAGGGATGCAAGGATGATGTGACAAACATGGGGAATTGAAAATAATCCATGCCTACATTTATTTTCTATAATGGATGGTGTTCACAGTGACTTTATCTTTCGTAAAACCACAAGGTGGACAAAAATTGAATTCTTTCCTTGATCCTCTAGATGAAAGCATGCGACTAAACTGGAAATTGAAATGCAACGTTGAGTTTTAAAATATTTTCAGGTTGTTCGATCGTTCTAAGGAGGAAACAAATTTAAATTAAATTTTTAGGTTTTTATAATGCTAAATACATGTTCTCTAATGTTTATTTGTAATTTTGGTGAAGGAATTTATGTTTTGAACCTTATTAGCAAATGTTGTTTAGAGGAAAATTTAAATTTGAATCCTATTGGTTTAATTAAAAACCTTAGAAATAATTTAATAATCTTGCTTGCTTAATCTAATTCTACACATTCACTACTTGCCTGAGAACATAAAAATGATGTCAGATCGATCACTGGGTGGATCTACTGATCATCGTAGTCCTTATACCTGCTGCTTATAGTCCTATGTTGCAAAAACTATTACCGAAAGGATGCTGAAGGATTACATAAGTGGGTGACTGTTGTTGGATGAAATTTGATGATAGCGATGGCTTAGTTCTAAAAATTTATTGTTTTGTGTTGAATGTCTATGAACCCGCCCAGTGAAGAAAAATTGCATTCATTTGGTAACTATGATCTGTTGCATGCTTTATCTGGATGACTGTGGAATGATTTGTGGAAAAAAAAATCTTGATGTATATATCTAATCAAGCGTTTGAATATTTGGTATGAATATAGAACCCAAAATTTACTACTAGGACACAAAAAACTAAAAACACCCTTTCGTTATGATGCCTGTGAAATGTTTCGCTCAATGAAGCCTAGTATCGTAGATTGTTTTGTCTAAAATAGTTATTTTATTTTAATTACACTGAAACCCATGCACTCCTCTGCAACTACTTGTAAAAAATGAGCTTCGAATTGGTTGATATAATTATTTTTGGTGTTAATAGTTGCTTACAACAATCCAAAAACTGTTTACTACAGTTAAAAGTGTGGAATCTAGCTAGATATTCAGCGAGCTTATTTTTTTTGGCTTGAACTAGAATGAAGCAAAAAGTGATTTTATTCTTCAGGTTCGTATGGATTTGATACCAAATGTTAGGATCCTTGATTCTAACTTGTGGTTTTACAATGAAAATAATGGAAGATGTTAGAATTTCAATAAAATGAATCATATTTTAAAAGAATCACAGTTTCACTGGTAGGAAGGTCCCTCCAATGTATTTAATAAATAAATATATTCTTTTTCATTCCCCCTTATGATAATTTCAAACCCTAACATTTATATCTACCCTAGAGCTACATGGATGAAGGGACATGACTATTCACATTATTAATTAATAATATAATAATTAATGAATTAATAATATTAACTATTAATTTTAGGATGGAGGATCATAACAAAGTATATCAAAGGAAAATAAAATAAGGTTGTTGATGCCTTGAGTAGGAGAATGCATATAAATTCCCTAACCCAGAGCCATATTGATTTAATGGATAGGGTTAAGGAAATGTAACTTTAGGACCCATTTTGCATAGAAATATGGGCTAAAACAAAAATAAATCTTGAATATGGTAAGGGTTTCAACTTGAAATATGAGCTTTTATGCTTTAAAGATCAGGTAGTTATACCCAAATTAGGTGATTTAAGAAGAATGATTATGCAAGAGGCACATAATTCTCCCTACTTCGCTCATTGGGAGGGTAAAAAATGAGAGAAAATATGAAAAAAATATTTTATTGGCTTGGGATGAAGTGGGATATCACTAAATTTATTGCAATATTTTTAGAATGCTAGAAGGTGAAGACAAAATATAATCACCTATTTACAAAGTTATACCTTGAAGAACACAAGCTTATATTGAGATGGGGGTGAATAGTATAAGACCACTTTTTACTTTTCTTTCCCAAACAATATTATGTAATATATCAATGGTAATATCAACAGTAGTAATCAAAGCAATGCACAAATCACCACACATAATAGAGACACCAATTTAACATGGTTCACCCAATGTGGGCTACTCCACAAAGAAAATCTTCCACTAAAATTTTCTCAACAAATCTTTTGGGAATCCTTCCCTATTACAATATTTATGGACCACTATCCAAAGGAGACACCAATCACCTAATCAAGTTTGTGGATACCTATCCATAGGAGACACCAATCCCCTAGCTATTTGTGGATCTTTATCTACATGAGAACTTCTTCTCTGCTATGGCTGGTGATCCTCTAGAAGACTACTACCTCCATTGCACTGGCTTATGAATATCTCTCAATTGAAGACTCTTGTCCTCAATCAAAGTACATCTATCCTCACTACCCTAGATAATGGATCTCTATCCACTAGAGACTACTATCTTCTACTCTATCACCTCCAAATATGCTCTCAGCTCTACTCAATATTTGTCTCAAATTTGTACTAAACACTATCCTTCGGTCTAGCACAAATGTGATCAATATCTGTCTATGATCTAGCATAAATATGTCCTCAAATCTATACCAATTTTTTTCCTCAATTCTATCCTCAAGCCTTAAAACAAAGCTTGATCCAATCACAAATCAACTCTGCTATATCTACCCCAAACCTTAGGAGGCAGGTCTTTGAGTAGACTTGAGAGCAGAGTTGATTGATTGATTTGTTCAAACCTTAGCTTAAGGTTTGAACAAATCAATCAATCAACTCTGCTCTCAAGTCTACTCAAAGACCTGCCTCAAATATATTCAATAAGTCTTCACCAAGACTTACCTCAACTTTGCTCAACAAGTCCTCACTAGAACTTGTCTAATATACTCAACAAGTCTTCACCAATACTTACCTCAAATATGCTCAACAAGTCCTCACTAGAACTTGTTCAATATGCTCAACAAGTCTTCACCAAGACTTACCTCAAATCTGATTGTAAACTTCCACAAAATCTCATATAAATCTATCTTTAAGATTTCACAAAAGCTTCATTAATTATGTCCTTAATTCCACTATAGGACTTACTCAGATTAGCTCACAAGCTTTCACAAAATCTTGCTAAACTCTATCCTTAAGTCCTCTCTAGGACTTACTTCAAATCTGCTCACAAGATTTCACAAAATATTGCTTAACTCTATCCTTAAGTCCTCTTTAGGACTTACTCAAATCAACTCACTAGCTTTCACAAAATCTTATTCAAATCAATTGTAAAACTTGCATACACAATTCAACTTAATATCTTTTAGAAAACCTCTTCAATCACACAAACAAGTTTCAATCAGAATCTTGTTTAACTTACATAAACATATAGAGAATGGATAGAGACTCAATATGTTTCACACTCACAAAACCCTCAATCATTGTCAAACTCTCCTTCAAATCAATTTAGAATAAAGAACAATTTATTTCATAGAACTTGAACTATCACTCCAATGCATTCAATAAATAATGCTTATCCAAATTTACTCAACCAATCACTCAATGAAACACAACTTGCTTACCAATCCTAAACAAGTGTTTCACAATGCTTCCAACAACTCACACTATGAAACTCAAATCTTGACTCAAGATGATTTCAAATTCACATAACAATGATACTCATGATCTTTCACAAACCCTAGCTCAAGATAGTTCTTAACTTCACATAACAATGATACTCATGATATTTCACAAACCCTAGCTCAATATAGTTCTCAACTTCACATAACAATGATACTCATGATATTTCACAAACCCAAATCATGCACATTAAAACTCACTCAAACATTTCCAATAATGCTTATCAAACAATCATTTTCATTCCAACCTTGCACTTCACAACATTCAACAAAACAATATTTCACTCACAAGGATGATATACCCATACCTTTTGTTTGATGGAGATTTGACCTCAAAATCTATCTCAATCACAATCAACCTCTTTGCCAATCTCAATGGTTAGATAACAAAAATCCTTCTCAAAATTTTCCCTCAAAATTATTTCACCATACAGAAATATTAAATCTCAAGTACACCTTATAATCTCCAAACTTCAAAATAATTAGCAAAGATCCAAAAATTTACTTTCACAATAATTTTCTTTATTCACCTTATTTCTCCTCTCAAAGTAATTAACACAATATAGCTTTATTTTGAAATACAAAATATAATGTTCCTTTGCATACCTTATCACTCCTACTTAAATTCTAACCATAAAAATCAAAATAAAATATTTTAATTTTATAATCCCTTATATCTCCCTCAACAACTCATAAACCACCTTTTAATTTCAACACTATGCAATTTCCAAATTATCAAAACCTTGGCAAATTAAAATGTGAGGCACATACCTTTTATTCTTCCCAACAAAAAACCTTTGGCAAGATTTGAACACCCAACCTTGCCTCACCAAGCGCCTTCATGCAAATCACCTCCACCGCTTGGGCTACATGCCCTCACGATATAATAAGGGTGCATGAATATCCTTTAAACCTTATGATTTCTCCAACACGACGTAAACAAAACATGCCTTCCATTTGCAAAAAGTTGATCGTGTGGATCAAACCCTTGACCTCGCGCTCAACCAACACCTTAACGCAACCCTCGACTGCCACCTGCATTACCAAGTGCTTCACGATTTGTTTGGAGATGTGCTTCGATTTGACACCTTGTTTGCCCACAAACCTTTTAGCACATGTAAAATTCTCTTCCTCTTTGGTGCACGAATCACTTAGACTTTTGGGCATAAATCGCATGGATGATTTTTTAATAAAACTTTACCCCCTTTTTATATTAAATGCTATCCATTCCTAAAATTTTGGTAGTCTTTGGAAATTCGAATTTAGTTATTTAAACCTCTAGCACCTTAATTAATTATTTAAATTTAAATTTTAACCTATGGTTAAAATATTTTAATTTAAATAAATTAAAACATAATATTGAAAATTTTCCAATTAGGTCTTTTTGAGTGTAATTTGATAACTCCTTGGCCCTTGTTTTTCTTCAACTTAACCTGTAACCCGAAATATTATAATATTATTATTTCCTTTTAAACTACTTCTCTTTCCTTGGGGTTTCCTTTTAACCTGCTTCCCTTCCTTGGGTCTTTAATCTGTATAGGCCTTTTTATGCATATAATATTTAAAATAAATATTATATACTATTCCTTTAATCCTCTTCATTGCCTTGTGGAAAAAAAGTACTTGATGAGATTAATGAAAATGAAACCTGGACATCAACCTCTTGAAAGCAATGACAACAAAGTTTGCTCATATTTCCAACATACCCATATGAGATACCTATGTAGAAATGGTAGCTAATATCTATGGACTTTATTTTAGGATTACCGAAGAATAGGTTCCAACACGATGCTATCTTGGTAGTGGTTGATAAGTTGACTAAGATCACACACTTCATACTGGATAACATCAAGGTTGATGCATCGATAGTGGAAAATAAGTTTTCCAAATAAATATTTAGATTACAAGAATTTCTTGAGATGATCATATCAGATAGGGACTATAGGTTCACATCTAAATTTTGGCAAGCTCTTTACTATGCAGTAGGCACTAATCTAAATATTAGTTTTGCATATCATCCCAAAACAAATAGTCAAATTGAGAGGGTCAACCAGATTTTAGAAGATATGCTATGCATGTATTGCATGGAACAAAAGAATAAGTGGGAAGGCTTTTTGTATCTTGTTGAATTTACATGCAATAATGGATACCAAGCATCTCTAGGGATGTCCCTATTTGAAGAAAGATGGGGGTCATTGGTAAGATCAACCTAGTAGCCTATAGGTTCACTTTGCCACCCAACTTGTCAAAGATCCATGATACATTCCATATATCACTGCTTAGGAAGTATATTTCTGATCCTACTCATGTGTGGAATATTTCTAACTTGCAGATGACAAACTTCATAACCATTGATGTGTGACTAGTTAAGATTTTGGGGTTCTATTCCAAGAGGTTGAGGAAATAAGCCCTAGATCAATGTGGGACCAGTATTCTAAGAATTATTCTACATGGAAAAATGTTGAAGTTATGAGGCAATAAATTCCATATCTTTTTGAATAAATCATGTATGCTACTTTTGGAAGAAACACAAAGGCCTGTGTTTAGTCCAAGGGGAGTAGTATGTAACACCCCTATTTGGACATGACTCTTTATGTGCTTTAAACTATGTATTAATGTGAAATTTTAATGACATAGTCTCCTTTATATATGTTGAAATGATGCATTCATTTGGAAACTTGGAATGTAGAACAATTGATGTATTTGTAGATGTAGGACCAGGTGCTCTCCTTGGTGGGACCATATGGGTAAATCACCTACAAGAGAAAGATACTTAGAGAAATGATGAGGATGACTGATTCATCAACAACTTGGGGTAACATGGATAATTACCCTTCATGTAGATGTATATCATATTTACTTATTTTCATAGTTTTGCACAATTGGGATAGGAAGTTGCTTGCAATGAGTCTCCTTAAAGTAGAATGGTGATAGCTTTATCTATATTAATATATGCCACTTACTTAAGGATAAAACAATGGTGTAGAACATGGTGAGAGTGTATTAATGCTTGTTTGTGGTAGATTAATTATTTGGGTTGAATTGCTTTAGATTTAGGAGGTAATTATTATTAAACTTGGAGTTATGTAAATAAATCTAAAGCTTGGCCTTGAATATTAACATTAAGGGTTTAATTATAATGTTTGATTATTTTAAAATAATTACTAAGCTCTTTCTTTCATAAATTTAATTAATATCCACATTTCTATGTAAGGGAGTGGCTCTAGATGAGAATCGAGTGGCGCTTGGAAGAATGTATTCTTGAGCATTCTTTATAATTCCCATACACCAACGTACATCATTTCTTCTTTGCTCCTTAAGATGGTGTGTTGAGGGGTAAGGTTATTGTTGGTTTGTGGATCAAATAAAAGAGTGGGAGGATTGTTAGAACAACGAGATGGTGGATTGGATCAAGTGCTACGTAGAACCAAAGAGAGAGCTATTACCAGGTGGCTTTGCTTGCACCTTATGTCAGATTTGTTATGATCTGGTTAATGCTTTGCTTGTATGCTTTTACATGCTTAATTTCTTCCTTCTTCACTAGTTGTAAGACATGTGTAGACCTACATTGTTTGTTGAGTTATGTTGGTGAATGCTTTGATGTTATGCCTTATTTCTTTCTTTCTTAGTCTAGTATGTCTTACTTGTTGTCTTGCTTGTGGAAGGCACCTCATTAGAGTGTCTTCAAGCATCGAGTGGCTGGTGTGCATCCTTTCTCCCTTGAGTTGGATAAAGTGCAGGATAGACAGATGTCATTTCTTCTTTCCTGCACGTTGCCTTGGCAAAGAAATTTTCAAGGATGTAGATTAGGATTTTGTTCATGCCACATGTGATTTTTGAAGTTGGCTATGATTTATCCTTTGGCTATATTGATTAATGTTTGATTTAATAAAATACCTTACCTTCGGCCTGTGATGTATTGTGGTTGGTTTTCATGCACTCTTTTCTATGTTGGTTGACGTTGATGAACCGAACACTACCTTAGGTTCGATTGCTGATTTAATTAGGCACTTTCCTAATGTTTATTTTACTATGCACTTGGATTTTTATTTGGTCCTAAGCTAAGGTTTAAATATTGTCTTATTTTTTGTTTAAGTACCTTTGGCTTGTGTGAAATATGGACCATTTTAAAATTTGTTGGTGCACCTTGGTTTTGGATTTAATCTTTTTTCTTGGTTTCCTTATGTTTAATAACTTAAATGGTAACATTAGAATAACTTGATTAATGCAATATTTGACTTTTGTTGTGTGAAAAGTTGCTTGTTATCCGTTTTTTTGTAAGGAGATTTATTTAAGTTGCTCGTGCTTAATGAATTGAAACAATTATCATGTTGATTCTTGAGACTTGGGATAGTAAAAGAATCATATTTGGATTCTCCTTATTTATTTCTTTATGTGTTGAAAGAAAAAAATTTATGTTGATTCTTGAGACTTGGGATAGTAAAAGAATTATCTTAAGAGAAGTATGAGATTTTCTTTGTTTAATGCTTTATGTGTAGAAAGTAAAGTTTCTACTTTAATTCTTGATACTAATGATAGTTTAAGAAATCATTCAGAGAGAAGTAGAATTCTCTTCTTGTAGCTTGATTATGGTAAACCATTTTTCCAGTACATGACCTTTTGACCACGATGTAGGGATTATCCTTTAAGGCCCATAACACTTAAATGGGAACACCAATTCCCTACCTTGACACTAGCTCCTCCTAGATATGTTATTTGATGTAGAGCCTTGGTGCTTAGCTACCATACCTCCATGGGATAACTAAGTTTTTTTACAATTTGATGACAACTAATATGATCTTCGAATCCTACACGATCAAGGAGTCACAATTATTGCCTTGTGAATAGGTTTTCTCACATACTCGATCCTACTCATTCAAGGTGTGAATACTCAATCTAGTATGCTTAAAATGTAAGTGAAGTAGGATAACAATAGTTAAAACATATTTCTAACAGAAAGAGGATAATGCAAAATAAATATGTAAACCAAAATCCTAGGTTTTGGAGATAAATAGTTATCCCCAAGTCTATTATGACTAAATCCACATTTTATAGATTACCAGTTGTGGATTTGAAAACAAGAAGAAATAAATGACAAGAATGTAGGACTGGAAAAAACAAGGGTTCGCTCAATTTGCACCCTGTAACAGGTGGGGTACAAATTAACACAAGAAGACTTAAAACAAAGAACTAAGATGTGAAATGTAGTTTTAACACTAAATTAAATGATTTAAAATCTAATGAATGCAAAGAGACAACCTGATAAGCTTGTAGAGGAAGCAAGAGCAAAGGTAGAATACCTCTCCTCCTTCAAGAAGATAAATTTATCATCAAGGATTCTCCACTTGCAAATCACAAGCACACCAAATGGTAGAGCACCAGAGCACCAAGAACACCAAAAAAATAAATATTGTACAAGAGATCAAATAGATCACTTATAACTTTTAGGAGCACTTCACACATTAATATTGTGAAAAGGAAGTCTTTTCTCAAAAAGAGATCCACAAAAGGTCAACCCAAAATTTAGAATTTTTAAAAGAAAGATCTAGATTTACCAAATCCATGCCCTGTAATTTATCAGGCATGAATTTGGTCAAGGTTAAGAGAAAATAAAGCAAAAGAAGGAAAAAGACGATTAAAACTTGTCCTTAGAAATTTTGAGGGCCTCTTTTGAGATTCTAAGGAAAATGACTCATTTAGATGGGTCAAGTTTCCATGTTTAAATTGTGCCCCCTCTTTGATGCATTTATGGCCTAATAAATACATCAAAAAAAGATGTAGATACCTATGGGCGAAAAATGGCAAACACAAAAAAAGGTTGGTAGGTTTAGAAGAAAGGGGTAGTGAAAAAATGGTGTTAGTCGAAACACTATAAATTTTGCATGCAAATTAAGGTAGTAGGGACATTAACACCTCTCAGGCTATGGTTCCCCCTCGAGTTTTGAAAGGAATATTACATTATAGAGGAAACTCAAAATGATAGATGCAGAAGAAAATATAGTGGCAAACAATGGAAGAAAGGAAAATAAATGGTACCAAAAGGAAGAAAGAGGAGAGAGAAATATAAAAAAGAGAATAAAAGGCAAAAATGTGTGAAAACCTAATTCATTTTCACCATGCAAAGAAAAGAAAGAAGAGCTCTCCAGAAAATAGAATAATGACACTTCCCATACATTGAGACACTATTGCAAGGGACAAGGCTGGAATAGTAGCACAATGAGCACGAGTAAGAGATGAGACCCTACTTTAGATTAGGATTTTACTTACATTTTTAAAGCATTTTTATTTTTTTTAGGTTTTTAGAAGAATTTGTCATGTAGGGTTCCCTGGTGTAAATTCAACAGTCGCCCACAGATTTGGACAACCCTAACAACAACCAAATCCTCATCCCATATCATTTCATGAATTCATGCCCTAGAGGATAGAGGGAATAGATTTGGAGAGGAATAAAATAAATAAAAATAGAAAAGAGAAAGATAGAAAAATAAAAGGAAGAACTTATTGCTTAGGCTACTCTTTATTTTAGTTATTTTATTATGTTGCAATGAAACTGATGGAATATGATGGATCATTGTAATTGCAACATAATGTGATCAAGATCACAAAATGGAGATTGAGTACCCTAGAGGAGGTACTTCAATAGCTCATGCCAATGGAGAGGGATGAACTATGGGTAGTGGGGCTACTACACTTGGAAAAGATACCCCGGGTAGTAGATGACAAAGCATTATTGACAAAGCTAGTAGAGAGGTGGTACCCAAAGTAATATTTATTTTGGTTACAAATGATAGAGATGATTATCACACTAAAGTATGTGTGGTGCATCTTGAGGATCCCCATCAGGGGGAGTATGGTTTATAGGGCATAGGTTACTTAGGAAGTAGCACAAATATTGATGGGTGACCTATCACATGAGATCTTTAAGAGGGGGTTTCATGTCGATGACATACCATGATGACATAGGATTGGGCACTAATGGCCATGCTTTATGAAGAAATGGTAAGATTGCTAGTGTGTCATACCAGTTGACAACACTTTCCATGGGCACTTGTGAGAGTAGTGGTAGACATGCAAGATCATCAAATGATGTTTGCATGGGGGTTGTATGTGTTGGTCTATTTATATAGAATTTTGTATAATATCATGTAAAAATGACACAAGACTATTGTGTATGATGTTTCTCCAGGTGTGGTGTTGGGATCACATAACCATAAGGAGGCCAAATGCACTACCAAGGCCACTACTCAACCTAGAGCAATCAACAAGATACAAGTGGTCCCAATATTATGAGCATACATAGAGGACATACATTTGTATTTTACCACTAGGGCAGTAGATGAGCTACGAGATCACCAAATCATATGGCAGCCATGGCGTCTACACCCTATATGGGCTAAGGATGTAGAGGAACTAGCTCAGGTTAGGAGGATCTGATGGGTCCCCATATAGAAGGGTGAATTGGAGCTTTATCAGTTTGATGGAGTGCATCAATAGTTTAGTATTCTCTAGGAGATATCAGACCTGGGTGACTACTATTTTATAAGGGTGAGGAGGGATATATTAGGGGTCAGAGGGACCCTGATATAGCTAGGTTTGTAGAGGAGGACCTGGATGATCCCCTTTACATGATATTGGAGTGGATGATGTTAGAGTAGCCCTAGGATATAGGAGATGGCATAGGGGTATTATGCCCTCGAGGATATCTCCATAGGTGCCAGTGTAAAGGCACCAAGCCATGTGTTGAAGGGTGTAGTTGGAGCTCTAAGAGGCAAGTCAATCCACTATAGAGTGATGATAGAGGGGTATAGAGCCTCCTAGGTAGATGAGAGTACAATTTAGGATAGATATGGTGATAGCCATGAGGATGACCATCACTCTCTCTAGATCAGGGGTAGAGGGGAAAATAGAAGGTGTCCCCATGATGACACAGGTAGGACCTAGTGGGAATGCAAATCAAGAGGACCCGAAAATGGAGGTTGTTACATACCAAACATAATATAGCCATCGGCTATATTATGGAAGATTTCATTTGATTATTATTTATAAGTCCAATTGTTTTGTTTTAAAGGGCTATAATCTATTATCTAATTTCATTTGCGATATTCGTAGTCACCGCCTTTACGATGAGGGAGTGCCCACCTTAAGTGGTGAATCATTTACCATTAATGCTTTTCAATTACCGTTGCGTACTCTTGTCCATTTTCTTATCTGGTATAATTTGGGTTGAGCTAGTTTAATTATAATTATTTTTTAGAAGATTAGAGAAGGCGTTGCGCTGCATGTGGTATCAAATTTAAGTTACGAACTCCCTGGGCATCCGGTGGCAATTTCCTAGTATCAGCGTAAACATCGTCACCATGGAAAACAATGATCGGCAGGGATAAATCAAGCACCAGACTGGTGTTCCCTCCGAATTCGGCAAGACTCGGCAGTCCACTGCGTACGTCCAAACATCCTACAACAACATACCAAACTAGTTGTAGATAAATACTTCCTCATCTGTATAGTGCGAGGGTATTTCGGTTTGAATTCCTTACGAAGCAGCAAGGAATTCGAGCGTCGCGCCATTCGAGCGACGTCTGACACGTCCCACAGTACTGTTGCTCATTCACAACATAAATCGTAGTCCTTAGACGCTTTAGACACTTCAACAAACGAATTCGATTGCAATTCACCATAGCAAACTGTAAACGCAACCCTGTACAGTTGCGCAAAACTATCCAATCAAAAGGCGCGATTAAAATTTATAAGCATCGTAACTAAGGTACTTTTTAATTTTTAATTTTAATTTTTTTATTATTTTTTTCTCAGGGACAAATATCCCACATTGAGTAGGTAAAAAAAAACAAGGGGGGAGTTTATAACAAGGAACGCTCCAATTTAATGTTGTGACTTCGGTCACACAACGGTTGGTCTCGCGTGCGTATCCTTGTTGCATCAGTCCTGCGTGTCCCTTGTCCCGTTGGTTTTGTGTCAGTCCTGCGTGTCCCTTGTTCCATTGGTTTGTGGGTTTCATGTCTGTCGCCTATGTCCTCATTGCCCATTATGTTTGTTTCATTCCTCATTGTTTGTCTTGTTGTCTCATTGTCGTCTTCGGTCTTTTCGTGTTCCTCGTTGTCTGTCTGTCATCTCTGTCCTCATTGTGTCCTTATCCAGTTCTGTCGCCAGTTGTCCGCCATCTTCGGTCGGTTATAGTCCTTAGTCCAATTTCTGTCTTGAGGTTAGTTCCAGTCCAATTTCTTTCTTGCGGTTAGTCTCAGTCCAGTTATTGTCAAACTTAAAAGTTTCTAGAAACTTGCTCTCCAAGTTGTTGTCAAGTTAAAAGTGAAAAGTTGTTGAAAGTTGCTATCAAGGAGGCCACCCAAATTCAAATCCGTGTCGCAGTTGGAGCGACAGTTGAAGCGAAATACAATTTTTTTTACAAAAATTTGTAGAACTCGCAGCTCTAGTACTTTTAAATAGGATATTTTGGATAGTGCATGACCAAACAGTGGACCAAAGGACCTGACAGTTGACTAACAAGTTTGAAGACGCCCAATAATAATGCAAGAAGACCTCATCGAAGCCAAGGTACAAATAATTCTCCTTCTCCTTTCAAAATTGGCAGTTATAATTCGAGTCATCCACTGGTTGACCCCATGGCTGCTAACCCTTCCCCAACTCACGACAACATCACACAAGGAGAATCAGGCAACTCTGCCCTTACCACTGATGAAGCTCTTTGACACTTACTAGAGGGTATGGCCCAACTTAATAGCAAAATATCTAAACTTTTGGACACACAAAATCAACCTAATCCCAACACTAATTCCCAAAATCACTATCACGAACAAAGGAATGAGGAAAATAATGACCAAGATGAAAATTGGGAGCAGCAAAGAGGCAATCCGAATAATTACAGGAATCACCTTCATCGACAGAGATATAACCAAGATCAGGATAAGGATATGGGTTATCACCAATCGAGGGGCCCTAATAATTTTCCATGCATTGATATGCCCACTTTTGAAGGTCATGATCCTCGTGGTTGGATAGCAAAGTTGGAAGGCATTTTGGACTTATACCAAATTAGGGATTCTAATAAAGTCCCTTTCGCGACATCAAAATTAGGCACTGAGGCTTACCAATGGTTCGTATGGCTTAAACACGAGAAAGGAGTTAATGTTTACTGGAATAATTTCACTACCTATTTTTTAGAAATATTTTATGAAGGAGCTACATCATCATACACAGTAAGACTGTTATCTCTTAAACAAGAAAGATCAGTTAGTGAGTTCATCTCAAAATTCACCAGTTTACTATCGTATGCATTACACCTCAGTATAGATACAGTGGTAGGAGCTTTTTGCAATGGATTGAAAGAAAATATTAAAGTGGAGGTGGACATTCAAAATCCAACCTCGTTGAACGATTGCATAAGAATAGCCAAGCTAGCTGAGAAGAGAGCTCAGTTGTATACACAACATGAAATTTATAGTCATCCTTCATATGGCAACAACTCTTTTCACAAAAATGATCAACCATCAAGATACTTCTACTATAAATGTCACAATCACCATCCCATAGAACAAGCATGTGCACAAAAACAAAACTTTCATATTGAATGCGCTCAATATGAAGGAGAAGAGGAAGAAGCATACCACCAGGAAGAACCTATTCAAGAAGAACTATCGATTGTTCTAGAAGAGAAGGAAGAGGATACAATGGCTATTTTCGTGCATGCCCTCATGGGGTTAACAACCCACCATACAATCAAGGTACCAAGATTTCTCCGCCAGAAAAAGGTGAATGTGCTAATTGATTCAAGCAGTACCCACAATTTTATCGACATCAAAACAACAAAAGCTTTGAATTTATTCATTAACTCTTCCAACAAAGACAAATTCCAGGTTCTAGTGGCCAATGGGGTGAACGCTCAATGTATTGGGAGAACATCTCAAGTTTCCATTAAAATGGGAACTTATACATGGTATGGATCTCTCTTCGTAATGAATTTAGGGAACTCTGATGTCATTTTGGGAGTCGAATGGTTGGAAACACTAGACACGGTTAGCTTCAATTTCAAAAAATTATTTGTGGAATGGAAGGAAAACGGACAGACCATTCGCTTACAAGGTATTACTACTCCTCCATCACAGATGGTGAGCTCTCATAGTATGGAGAAGATGTTAAAAAATGGTGGTTACGGTTTCATAGCTCAAATTAATTGTTTGGAAAAGCAATCTCGAGCAACTTCGGATATTCCTGCTCCAGATTTACGAGACATCGTAGCACATTACGAAGAGGTCTTCCAAGAACCAAAGGGACTACCTCCCAAAGGATCCCATGACCTGGCCAGACAGTGTCTCAAGAAGGTGATCAGCCAAAAAGTGAAATCTCAGTCAAAATTACCAATATTAGATACAGCAGGGCATATACATCTCCAGCCAAAAGCAATTCTACAAAGTAGAACATGCATACGGAGCTCTCGTCACATCCAAGAATTTCTCATCAAATGGCAAGGCCTACTAGATGAAGAGGCTACATGGGAACCTGAAAGGATTTTCCAGACATTTCTAGCTTTGAGGACAAAGCTTTCCGAGGAGGGGAGTCATGTTACATACCAAACATAATATAGCCGTCGGCTATATTATGGAAGATTTCATTTGATTATTATTTATAAGTCCAATTGTTTTGTTTTAAAGGGCTATAATCTCTTATCTAATTTCATTTGTGATATTCGTAGTCACTGCCTTTACGGTGAGGGAGTGCCCACCTTAAGTGGCGAATCATTTACCATTAATGCTTTTCAATTACCGCTGCATACTCTTGTCCATTTGCTTATCTGGTATAATTTGGTTTGAGCTAGTTTAATTATAATTGTTTTTTAGAAGATTAGAGAAGGTGTTGCAATGCATAGGTGAAGAGAATTCTAGCCAAGATAGCTACTATGTAGGTGTTGATTTGCTTATCTCCATGTATAGCTAGGCTAAGCCTTAGTAGAGCATGACATACTGAGGGTTAAGGTAGAGCATCTCAAGGGAGAGATGGGTCGACTAGAGTAGGAGTGATAGTAGGCTCGAGTAGAGGGGATTGATATTGTTATGAATTACCAACCAAGCAAGGGGATCCATATTCTATAGGAGGAACTATAGAGGATAGAGGAGAGGCTAGAGATGTCGATACGGAGGGAGACCTTCTACTAAATCCTACACTTTCAAGAAGTCTCGATGAAGTAGAGAGTGCCTCCATTATCCTCCCTTTAGACATAGGGTTAGCCATGGTCTAGATTACCTACTATCACATGATTTGTGAACATGCCCCACTAGGACCATCGTCAATAGGTAGATCAGAGGATATGGTCTCATAGAGCTAGGGCTAGGATCAAGATGACATGCCAATTTTTGATTGTGGCATGCATCCTTAGGAGGATCAAGTATGCCAGGCTTGGACTGTGGCACACTGACCCAACTAATATGTACTCTATACTATTTATTAATATCATGTTTTTGTTGATTATTTATGGTGTGAAAAAGTGTGTGCATTATGTGTGTGCTTGTGTTTTATTTAGTTTGTTTTTGCTATGCATGATGATAATAAACATAATGAATGTGATGCATGATGAATCTAACTAAATAAAATGCATGATTAAATCTAACTAATGCAATGTTTAAATACAATCTAAAATTAATGTAAAATAAAATGCATGGATGAGAAAAAAAAAAAAAAAGGAAGAAGAAATAAAGAAAAAAGAAAAACAAAAAGAGAACAAATAGATGAAGAAGCAAAGAAGCAAAGCTCTAAATAATCAAAAAAAAGAAAAATAAAAAAGAGTGTGACCCTGTGAGGATGTGTGCTTACAAATGACAAAATATGGAGATTACCCCTCGCTAGTTGCCATGAAGCTATCCCATGAGGGGTGTTATGCTCACAAATTGTTGGCAATTTTGGGTACCTTGGGTACATTGCCTTTGCTCAAGTGTAGATGTTGTCATTGATGTCAAGAAGTTCTTGAAGCAATTTGATTTGATGTCAAAGAATTTGTTTTGATGAAGGTTACAGCATGGACAGTGAGTTTCCAAGAAGATCTTAGTAGCCCATTTGCAAAAGATCAAAGAAAAAGACAAGTAAGAAAAAGTATGCAGCCGACTGGAAAACTCATTGCAATTTCGTGACATGTTTGAGGAGAGAGAAAGTGTTGGCAAAACTATCATGATTTCGCGACATGTTTGAGGAGAGAGAAAGTGTTGGCAAAACTGTCACGATTTCATGACATGTTGGAGGAGAGAGAGCAAGATGGAAAGTGTCATGATTTCATGACATGTCGCATTTTCGCGACTCGAAAAGTGCAGGAAGGCAGAGAAGGAAAAGTGTCACGATTTCGTGACATTCTGCAAAGAAGGTTGTACGGACGAAAAAGTGTCACGATTTCGTGACATGATGTTGAAGAGAGAGTCCGTAGTGTGAACTGTCATGATTTCATGACAAGTTCGAAGAGAGAGAAAGTAACATGAAAAATGTCATGATTTCGTGACATGCTGCAGAGGTCGAGGTGAGGACTATCACGATTTTGTGACATGCTGAAAAGCTCAAAGTGAGAACTGTCATGATTTCGTGACATGCAACAAAGGGAAGAGTTTGAAATGAGAAGTGTCACGATTTTGTGACAGGCAGTAGAGAAAGCGTACGAAAGCTGAAAGCGTCATGATTTCATGACAGGATGAAGGAACAGCTTATGGATGCAAAAAATGTCATGATTTCATGACAGGTTGAGATGGCAGCATTCAGTTGGAGAAAGTGTCACGATTTCATGACAGAAATAGGAAGCAAGTCTTCAATAGAAGAAGCGTCATGATTTCATGATGAATTCAAGAAGGAAGAGCTCGAAGGTGAAAGCGTCATGATTTCATGACATGTTCCAATTTCACGGGCGTAAGGCAGAGAAAAGCATAAGGCAACGAAAGTGTCATGATTTCGTGACATGTTCCGTTTTCACTGGTGCAAGCCGAGAAAAGGTTGAGAAAGCGAGAAATGTCATGATTTCATGACAGAAGTGAAGATGACGTCAGCAGAGGCAGAAGTGTCATGATTTCATGACAAAAGTAGAGAAGAAGGCCATGAAGACAGAAGGGTCATGATTTCATGACAGAAGTGAAGATGACGTTAGCAGAAGCAGAAAGTGTCACGATTTCATGACAAGAACTTAAGTAAAGTCGACAAAGGCTAAGGTGTCACGATATCATGACAAAAGCCAAAGGAAGGCGTACGGTTGCAAAAGGTGTCATGATATCGTGACATGTTGTAGTTTCACGACAGAAGCTACAGGAGAGTTGCAGAGGCAGTGAAGCCGACAAAGTTAAATTTGGGTCGACGAAGATTAGGGTTTGTAGCCGACGTAGTTTGAGGATGTGCAGCCGACTAAGATCAAGGTTTTAATCTTGAAAGTGTTAGTATAAAAGGAGGGCTGCTTGGAGAGTTTAGCATCGATCGAAGTGTGCGTTCGAAGAGCGACGTTCACAGATAGAGTGCGGGGGTGAAGTTCGATCGTCGAGAAGCAGAGTGCAAAATTCGATAGCAGTGTACTGAGTGCATTTCATCGAATCTTCTAAGTGAGAGAGATTGCAAGGAAGCAGAGTGTGCGAAGACGCTGCTACTATGATTGCGCAGAGGTGCAAAGGTCGATGTTCGATCAAGTGCAGCTATGATTGTGCAAAAAGAGCGAAGGACTATGTTTTGTGCAGAACAGAGGAAGAGGACATTTGTGCCAGATCGAAGGACTGTGTTTGGTGTAGATCAAAGAAAGAGGAAGAGGACATTTGTGCTAGATCGAAGGACTATGTTTAGTGCAAATTCGAGGACCAGCTTTGAGGTGATAGAGTTGAGGACAGAGGTCTCCAGCCAGAGCAGGGAAGACAGGTGTCTTCTATGGATAGAGTTCCATTTGCTAAGGGCAACGGAGGCAGAGGTCTTCTAGAGGATCACCAGCCAGAGCAGAGTTAGGGGAAGGTATCTCCTTTGAGTAGAGGCTCATAAACATTGTAATCGGGAAAGGTTTTCCCAGAATTTGAGTTGATAAAATTAGTGAAATATTTTATCCGTGGAGTAGCCCACATTGGGTGAACCACGTAAATTGTTGTGTCACTTTGTGGATGGTGTTTTGTGCATTGTTTTGATTACTGCTGTTGATACTGCTATCTATACATTGCATAATATTGAATTGAAAGTTGAATTGAAGGAAAAAGTAAAAAGTGGTCTTATACTGTTCACCCCCCCTCTCAGTATAAGCTTGTGTTCTTCAATTGGTATCAGAGCAGGTGCCTTCGAAAAGTTTAACAGACTTGAAGGAAAAGCTTGCAAAGAACACAATGGACTATTCAAGTGGCAATGCAGCACCTATTCTTGATGGATCAGATTTTGGTCTATGGAGTGCAAGGATGAAATTTCATCTAATGGCACTTGGTAATGAGGTATGGGAAGTTATTGAAGATGGGTACACTATTCCTGAACATGGTCCATATACTAAAGAAGATAGGCTCATGCTTCACAACAATTCAAAAGCCATGAATGCAATCCTGAAAGGCTTACAGAAAGTAGATCTCACCAAAGTGATTCACTGCAAGACAGCTAGTGAAATGTGGAAACAATTACGGGTGGTTCATACAGGTGATGCAAATGTCAGAAAGGCCAAGTTGAGACATTTTAAAGGTATGTTTGAACATCTCAAAATGAATGATGATGAAAATATTAGTGACTACATGCTTCGTATGGATGAGGTTGTTAACTCCATGAAAGACTTAGGTCTTGAGCTTGCTGAAAATGATGTGTGTGATAAGATTTTAAGATCTCTTCCTAATAGATTTAGTGAAAATATTTCTGCTATTGAGGAAGCTAAAGATTTAGATAAATTGAAAAAGGATGAGCTCCATAGTATACTTGCAGCATTTGAGTTGAGAACTCAAGTGAAGGTTGATGTCAAGAAAGAGGCAGCTTTCAAGGCTACCAAGAAATCCAAAGGTAAACAGATTCAAGAGAGTGATGAGTCTTCTAGTGATGAAGAGGCATATTACAGCAAGAAAGGCAAGTTCTCTAGAAAGCACAAAAGCATGAAAAATATAAGATGTTTCAATTGTGGAAAGTTTGGTCATTATGCTACTGACTATCTGTTTCCAAGTATGAAAGTGATGAAGATAAACAGGATTCTAAGAGCAAGGATTCTGAAAAGCACAAGCATCACAGGAAGTACAAAGATGAGCACAACAATCAAGGAAAGAGGTACTCTCACAAGCACAAGAAGAGTTTCTACCTAGACAAAGCAAGTAAGTGTTCTAGTAGTGATAGTGAAAGTTCTTCAAGTGATGTTGAAAATGAGATGTTGTTCATTTCAGAAAAAGAGGAAGAACCGAAACATAGATTCATTATCATGAAATGTTTTAGATGTGGAAATTTTGGTCACCTTGAGGATGATTGCACAAATAATGAATTGGTTGCTAGTATGTATGAGGATGCTTCAGAAAATGATAAGGAAGATGCATGTATGGTTTTTGAAAAGGGTAGCACCTCTAGTGATAAGAAATCTGAAAAAGGCTTTGATAATTCTGAAAGCAAACAAATAAAGGATCTTGAAAGTGAACTTACTAATGCTCTTAGTGCTTTGAAAAAGGAAAGAAAGAAGAATGCTAGACTCAAGGATAAGTTAGATGAATGTTGTATGGAGAGAGATGATCTTATAGAAAGTCTTGACGTCTCTATGGCTAAGACACAAGAACTCAAGAATGAGTTAGATTCTAAGGTGCTTGAGTATAGTGAATTAGAACAGAAAATGGCTTCTTTGAAAGAGGAAACTAAAGAGTACAAGGATAAGTTGTACAGGTTTCAAGAAAGCTCCAAAAAGGTTAAATCACTTATCAAAGGTCAAAGAAAGACAACAGATAAAACAGGTCTTGGTTTTGTTAAACCACACAAGGAACAGGTTGGGGAATCTAGTAAGAGATTTCAAAAAGAAGAGAGTTCTGATGAAGAGAGTATTTCAGAGAAAGAGTCCGTGAGTGATAGATGCATAGAAATAGAAAACAGAATTCTGAATGCGAAGAAGAAGTTTTCGGGACCCAAGAGGTCAAACAGAAGAATATTTCATGGCAGATGTTTTGCATGTCACGGGTTTGGTCACATGGCTTCACAGTGCATAGCTCAAATGAAGAAGGTAAACAACAATTTCAGAAGTTTTAGTTTCTTTCAAGGGTATTGTTACTCTTGTCAACAGTTTGGGCATAAGGCAATTTTTTGCAAGGCTAATTACAGGAACACAATTAGTCATAACAGGTGGATTCAAAGAACAGGTATGCCGAAAAGAAATAACTTTGTTACTTGTTATAAGTGCAACAATGCAGGTCACACAGCTAGACAGTGTAGAGCTGAACTTCCGAGGTACAGGAACAGAAATAGTAGTATGAACAGGTCCAAGGATCAAGGCATGGATAAGAACAGGGATGAGAACAAGGAACAAGGACAAGAATATTGACAAAGAGTTCAAGAGAAGGCCCGACAAGGAAATTTTAGACGATGATGATGATCAGTGCCTAATGGGAGTTTTACTCCCACCCCTATTTTAATCACCTCATCAGGAGGTGGGGGAGGGACTAAGCTAAGAGGCTCATTCTTAGTCCCGAGCCCCAAAGGTGACCCTTTGCCATTGATGACAAAGGGGGAGAGATATGAGTAAGGGGGAGAGCTTCAAAGTGAAGAGGAGAGCTTCAAGTCAGGGGGAGAAAAACTTCAAAGGCAGATTCTCAGTTGTTGGCACAGTTGGTTTCAGTTTTGGCTCTTGAGATGTGTTTCAGTAAAGGTTTGCCATCAATGACAAAGGGGGAGATTGTTGGCAATTTTGGGTACCTTGGGTACATTGCCTTTGCTCAAGTGTAGAAGTTGTCATTGATGTCAAGAAGTTCTTGAAGCAATTTGATTTGATGTCAAGGAATTTGTTTTGATGAAGGTTACAAGATGGACAGTGAGTTTCCAAGAAGATCAGAGTAGCCCATTTGCAAAAGTTCAAAGAAAAAGACAAGTAAGAAAAAGTATGCAGCCGACTGGAAAAACTGTCATGATTTCGCGACATGTTTGAGGAGAGAGAAAGTGCTAGCAAAACTGTCATGATTTCGTGACATGTTAGAGGAGAGAGAAAGTGCTGGCAAAACTGTCACGATTTCGCGACATGTTGGCAGAGAAGGAGAGCAAGATGGAAAGTGTCACGATTTCACGACATGTCACATTTTCGTGACTCGAAAAGTGCAGGAAGGCAGAGAAGGAAAAGTGTCACGATTTCACGACATTTTGCAAAGAAGGTTGTACGGACGAAAAAGTGTCACGATTTCATGACATGATGCAGAAGAGAGAGTCCGCAGTGTGAACTGTCATGATTTCGTGACAAGTTCGAAGAGAGAGAAAGTAACATGAAAAATGTCACGATTTCATGACATGCTACAGAGGTCGAGGTGAGGACTGTCATGATTTCATGACATGCTAAAAAGCTCGAAGTGAGAACTGTCACGATTTCATGACATGCAGCAAAGGGAAGAGTTTGAAATGAGAAGTGTCATGATTTCATGACAGGTAGCAAAGAAAGCGTACGAAAGCTGAAAGCATCATGATTTCATGACAGGATGAAGGAACAACTTATGGATGCAGAAAATGTCATGATTTCATGACAGGTTGAGATGGCAGCATTCAGTTGGAGAAAGTGTCATGATTTCATGATAGAAATAGGAAGCAAGTCTTCAATAGAAGAAGCGTCATGATTTCATGATGAATTCAAGAAGGAAGAGCTCGAAGGCGAAAGCGTCATGATTTCGTGACATGTTCCAGTTTCATGGGCGTAAGGCAGAGAAAAGCATAAGGCAGCGAAAGTGTCACGATTTTGTGACATGTTCCATTTTCACTGGTGCAAGCCGAGAAAAGGTTGAGAAAGTGAGAAATGTCATGATTTCATGATAGAAGTGAAGATGACATCAGCAGAGGCAGAAGTGTCATGATTTCATGACAAAAGTAGAGAAGAAGGCCATGAAGATAGAAGGGTCACGATTTCATGACAGAAGTGAAGATGACATCAGCAGAAGCAGAAAGTGTCACGATTTCGCGACAAGAACTTAAGTAAAGTCGACAAAGGCTAAGGTGTCGCGATATCGTGACAAAAGCCAAAGGAAGGCGTACGGTTGCAAAAGGTGTCACGATATCGTGACATGTTGTAGTTTCATGGCAGAAGCTACAGGAGAGTTGTAGAGGCAGTGAAGCCGACAAAGTTAAATTTGGGCCGACGAAGATTAGGGTTTGCAGCCGACGTAGTTTGAGGATGTGCAACCGACTAAGATCAAGGTTTTAATCTTGAAAGTGTTAGTATAAAAGGAGGGCTTCTTGGAGAGTTTAGTATCGATCGAAGTGTGCGTTCGAAGAGCGACGTTCACAGATAGAGTGCGGGGGTGAAGTTCGATCGTCGAGAAGCAGAGTGCGAAATTCGATAGCAGTGTACTGAGTGCATTTCATCGAATCTTCTAAGTGAGAGAGATTGCAAGGAAGTAGAGTGCGCGAAGACGTTGCTGCTATGATTGCGCAGAGGTGCAAAGGTCGATGTTCGATCAAGTGCAGCTGTGATTGCGCAAAAAGAGCGAAGGACTGTGTTTTGTGTAGAACAGAGGAAGAGGACATTTGTGCCAGACCGAAGGACTGTGTTTGGTGCAGATCAAAGAAAGAGGAAGAGGACATTTGTGCTAGACCGAAGGACTGTGTTTAGTGCAAATTCGAGGACCAGCTTTGAGGTGATAGAGTTGAGGACAGAGGTCTCCAGCCAGAGCAGGGAAGACAGGTGTCTTCTGTGGATAGAGTTCCATTTGCTAAGGGCAGCGGAGGCAGAGGTCTTCTAGAGGATCACCAGTCAGAGCAGAGCTAGGGGAAGGTATCTCCTTTGGGTTGGTGCCCATAAACATTGTAATCGGGAAAGGTTTTCCCAGAATTTGAGTTGATAAAATTAGTGAAAGATTTTATCCGTGGAGTAGCCCACATTGGGTGAACCACGTAAATTGTTGTGTCACTTTGTGGATGGTGTTTTGTGCATTGTTTTGATTATTGCTTTTGATACTGCTATCTATACACTGCATAATATTGAATTGAAAGTTGATTTGAAGGAAAAATTAAAAAGTGGTCTTATACTGTTCACCCCCCCTCTCAGTATAAGCTTGTGTTCTTCACAAATATGGTCAAGTGTGGAGTGATACCCGCTATGGGTGTAGTGCTCATTGTTGGTTGAAGATGAAGAGATACCAACTAAGATGTATGCTCGCAAATGGTCTAACAGAGGCTGACCCTCGCTCGTGACCTTGAAGCTATCCCATATGGGGTGAAATATTGATTGATTTTCCAAAATGAGTGCTACTCGATAGGGGTATGGTGTGTGCATGAGATAAGTGAGAGAAGCAAAGCATAACATGTGTGTGTGCATGTGTTAGAAAACATAAAGAAGAAATAGAGATGAAGGGAGAAGAAAAAATGTGTGTCTTTCTCACAATTTTGAGGAGTAAGAGATGTGCTTAAGATAGTAAATGGTTGTATGAACACCATAAATGGTTTACATACAATATCTACCCTATCTCATGAGGATCCCTTAGTAGTTAAAATGTCAAGAAAGGAAAAAGTGTGAGTAAAGAAAGATGAGCAGATAGAAAAAGAACATATATCCTTTATCTTGATGAAAAGGAGAAAGAAAACATGTAAAAGAAAAGGATATATAGAGAGAAGAACTATATTCCTTTACT
Source organism: Wollemia nobilis (assembly GCA_028583015.1). Lineage (NCBI taxonomy): Eukaryota > Viridiplantae > Streptophyta > Pinopsida > Araucariales > Araucariaceae > Wollemia > Wollemia nobilis. The sequence continues at coordinate 974,992 of JAQPPZ010001965.1, forward strand.
TGGAGAGGAATTTGATTATCATTTTATACTTTAAAATTTCAAGGAATATAAAAAATAAATAAATACATAAGCAAATACAATGATGAAAATGCATGGATATGGATCCTAGGTTGGGGATTCACTAGGCATTAGAGCCCTAGTATGAGTGCAATACATGTAAGATAAGATATAACTAGGTTTCATCACTTGCCATCCTCACGAAGGTCTTAAAAACATATATGATCAAGTAATCATGCAAATATGATCAAGCAACAATGGAATTAATTTGACAAACAAATATGCAAGTAGAAAAAATGTTAGACAAATCATGTAAAATATGATAGGTAGTCATGTAGTATGAACAAGTAAACCAAATGCAATATGAAAATTCAAAGTCATGCATAGTATATTTTTAAATCCATTATGTTCATTGGTTCTTTTAAATATTTACAATATAAAGAAACTAAATGATAGGCTCCTGAGCCAAACTTGGCTATTATGACAAAGGGGCCTAATCAATTGGGCTGAAACTTGCCTTTCATATTTTATCAAGCTTTAGTATTCTGTAGACATGAACAATTGACTAATTTCCCTTAGTTTTCCTCCTAGAAAATTAAGTTCATCTTTGAGCTTAATTTTACCTAAACAAATTCCATCCAAATTTCCCAAAATCTATACCATTGGATAGGGCTTGAAAAGAGCTTTCCAATGGTATATTATATGTCTAATTTTAACATTGTTTGACCCCTCAAATTGCCAAAAAACTATGTACATGTATAACCTCCTGGCAAGACCAGATCGCTCGATTTGAGATCGTACGATTCTGTATGAGATCGGGTGATTTTGTACAAAATAGGATCACTCGATTTTATCCAAAACCAAAAATTGTCTGCTTTAGCAAGATGAAAAAATGGTTGCAACTTCTTTATCCTTACCTGGTCAAATACACAACGGTTGTAGGATCGGTTCGATCGATTTTTTCTAGAATAGAGGAGGTTGTAACCTTCTTCATTTTTAGCCCAACCTCTCAACCTATTCAATTCTATTTAATCTAGGCTCCTCACCCTAGATTCCCCCTAGAAATTTCATATACTTTCACTCTGGTATTCTACATCTTTGTTGTGTTTTTACAAGTTGGATTTGTGCATCGGCTAGATTTGTGCAGGATCGTACCACCCGATATCACATAAAACTGCTCGATATCACAGAAAATTGCTCGATATCGCAAAATTAGCCAATATTATAGAAAACTACTTGATATCGTAGAAAACTGCTCAATATCATAGAAAACTGCCCGATATTGTAGAAAACTACCCGATCTTGTCTGCATCAAATATTTTTGTTATCAAAGCTACTTGGGGGCATCCAAACCTCGATGTTTGCATTCTCTTTCCTTATTTCTTCTATTTTAGATTATATTTATTATCTGTTAGATCATTTTAAATCCATTGTCGTTGATACATAAGCTTCTATATTCATATTTCATTCATTTTTTCATGGAGGATCATGTATTTAGCATAGATCTACATTCAGTAATTCAATCATTGTCCTTTTTAAGTTCATTATTGATCATAATTCACTTCAATAAATACATGTTATTCTATAAATTTGTTGTTTTCTGTATCAAAGTTATCAAACTATAGTGTCCTGTTCTAATCGGTTGGATTTTTGCATAATCGGGTCACCCGATATTGCCTAATTTTGATCGATATTGCCTGATTTCAATCGATATTACTGGATTTGGACTGATTTTACCTATATAAAAGAATTAGAAAATACATTAGACTTCAAGATACATTTCAGAGTTTAAATTACTTTTAAGCACTGCATTATACATTTAAACATTATTTTCTACTGTTTGTTATCTTCATAGAAATCAAAATTGCATATAGATTAAAGTAGTTGCATATTGGCCAAAACTAGGTGTATGCGAGATTTGATAAAAGGAACACATCAAAACAAATCCCAAACCTAGGTATGGAAACTGCCACAAAATGTTTTACTGGTGAACCCACCCAATTCATCAAAAAATCACCATAAGAAGGTATGATCAAGTACCTCTCCTTCGAGGTGTAGACCTATCATTCGCACATTCCCCTTTTAGGTATGGATCCATTAGCCTGAAGGAAAGGAGTGTGTTAATTTTAGACCTACATTATTTGGTGAACCCGACGTGAAAAATATTAGGCATCTTTTTTATTTATAAAACACAAAAAAAAGCATAAAAATTACAAAACATAAAAACAAAATAAAAACCAAAAATATCACTAATTTAAATTCACACATTTTCATTCCATAGATATTAAATTTCAATATAGGAAGAGTTGTAAGCCTAGATGTTAAAACAAAATACCTAGAATTTTGAGAAGTGGTAAGCAATTAGAATCTGATTACATGGAGGAACAAGATCAAGAAAACTTTGATGATAGAGTTCAAATAGAAGATGATAGAACTTCAGAATAAGATGAAGATAATAATAATGAATATAAAATAGAAAATCCTGATGAACCTACATTAGATGAAAAAGGAAATGTTAAATTCGAGTCTATTGGAAAATTTACCCAATTTATAAAATACCACATAGAAGACTTTATTCAAGTAGTACAAATTGATAATTTAGGAGAAGTTTCTATGGAATCAACCTTAGTAGTTGCTTTTTGGATACATACAAATCCATTATCATACATGAATTCAACAGACCTAGATAATGATCAATTAGGACCATCTAATTAAAACATGATACCTTTAAATTAAAATATTCAAAAACCAATGGCACAATCATCTAAAATTACTGCTAGCAACACCAAAACAAATCCTAAACAACAAAAAAAACCATTCACATCCATGTTCACTCAAGCTATTAATCAACAAATTTCAAATCAACAAAAAGCTAAACAAGTGCAAAATACTAATCATCAATAGAAAATCCAACAAAACAAGATTCCATATCAACTTCATAATATTATTCCCACAAACACTGTACACAACAGTATTTATGTTGGAAATCCTTACCCAACAACATCAACTTATCAAAGATACAACAACATGATGCAACAAAACCAATTTGGTGGACAACCATAGGGACTTGAAGCCAATATTAAACAATTAGCTTTAGTACTAGATCAAATATATCCCTACCAACCCTCATTCGACTATAGAGATATGTGTAGCCTACCCTTGGATCCTATTATGGTTACGCAACCATACCCAAAACGTTTCCCTATGCCTGTCCTCCCAATATATAAGGGAACCGAAGATCCTATTGAGCATCTTCGCATGTTTAGGATAGCATGTCATGATATTTCTCATGATGACTTGTTGTTAAAGATGTTCCCTAAAATTCTTAGAGGCATGGCTTTAGAGTGGTATTATCAGTTACCTACAAACTATTTAAGAAATTTTGAAGAAACAACAAAGATGTTTGTCCATCAATTTAGTGCCTACATAGAGAGACATATAACTATTAAGGATTTATACAATCTGAAACAAGGTAAATATTAGAGTTTTACCGAATTCTTGACTAAGTGGATATAACTTTTAGGCAAATTAAATTTTGCTTTACCTCATCGGGAAATGTTGGATATATTTATTGGTAATTTGCAAGAACAACTATCTTATGAGCTTCTACCACTACAGTAACCTCCTTCTATCAAGCCATTTATTTAGCTAGGAGGGTAGAATATGCCCTCATTAGAAGAGGTCATTTTAAGAAGAAAGATGAAGACAAAACCCCTAAGAACCAATATAAGAATAAGCAAGTAGTGGGTGATGGAGTTACTGATAGCAGAAACACATCAAATATTAACCTTGTTTAAACTATAAAGAATTTTGTATTAAAAATCCCTGATAAGCCACCAAGAGAATTCATAAGATTGAATCAATTTTTAACTATGATTTTACCTCAATTATTGTAACAAGGCTTGATATGGTTACCTGAGGTAAGACAACCAGATACTACTACAACTAGATATAGGGTTGACTTAAATTGTAATTTCCACCGAGTAGGTGGACATTCTAGAAATTCTTGTAAAAGGCTAAAGCACATGATACAAGATTTGATTGACTAAGGTAAAATGGAAGTTCAACAATTTCCTCAAACAATAATACTAAAAGTAATACCCAAAAACAAATAAATCAAAATGTAAATCAAAACCTAGATATATTTCAACATCCCTTGCCTAAACATGGTAAAGAAGCAGTAAACCAAGTAGATCATCATAATGTTTCTCATCCAACTCGGTATGTGGGAACCATTAGTAGATTTTTACCACAACAAGATTTACAAATATCCTATACACCTACTTTATCTGTAGTGACAACTAGATCAATAAAATATTTTCAATATCCATATTCAAAAGATACTAAAAGTGACATAGAAAGTGAAACAGGAAGTGAACTAGACATTGCTTCAAACAGTTTAGAATATGAGTTAGATCAAGTTACTCCTATCACAAATTTATTAGTTCCAAAAGAACCATTCCTTAGAAGAGCAACTACTAGACCATCATCTCAACAAATTCTTTCAAATGAACAAGCAGTAAATACCTGACCACATTTTAGTTATTTGCATCATAATAATATTGTGGGTACTATTGGAACCATCTCTAGAAAACAAACTCAAAATCAAAACTCTCTATCACAAACTGAAATAATGAATAAAAAGTCACCACCATATTCTTCTCTACAAAACACTTATTCACCTCAACCTCTTCATAATAGTGATATTATTCCCATTAAAAATTCATGTCAAACTATTCAATCCATATTTAATTCTTCTTTATCATCATTGCAATCACAACCATTTCGACATTTTTTTTCAACACAACACATTCATCTCAACCAGTAAATACTTCTTCTTCTAATCCTACCATGCAATCACATCATACTTCATAATTTAATCATCATAATTTTACTCACAATCAAGAAGAAAGAGATAATGAACCAATTATTGATAAAATACTAAAAGAACTAATCAAACATCAACGACAAGAAATAAATAAAATATTACATCCTAATATGTTCCATCACAATGATATCACTAATAATGTAACAAAAACTACAAGTGAGCAACCTCAAGTTCAATCAACTCAATTTGATAAACAAGAAATAAATTCTTCATCCAACCAACCTTCAAGACATCTCTTAGTTTTGAAGAATAATAAAAAAGAAGATACAAGCATAGAAAACCCATCTTTAGTGTTGAAATCTCAACCTAAAGTCTCCTTCAATATTCAACAACAATGGGCTAATCCCCCAACTAAGATATCCCTCTTTAAACTTTTGCAAATATCTCATATTCATAGGGAATTTGTATTCTCTATTATCTCTTTATTTATCATCGTTAAATTAGGTTCTTGTTAGTCAAAAAGTGACTAACTACAGAAAAACAGCTGATGCACCTTTTTGCATATTTTCCAAGAAGACCAAAGTGGCCCATATGCTAAATATCAAAGAAAAAGAAAAACACCACAAGGAGAAAAAGTGTCGCGATATCGTGACATGTTGCATTTTCGCGGTCCAAAGCAAAGAGAAAGAGCAAGGAGGAAAAAGTGTCACGATATCACAACATGTTGCATTTTCGCGGTTCAAAGCAAAGAGAAAGAGCAAGGGGGAAAAAGTGTCGTGATATCGCGACATGTTGCATTTTCGCGGTCCAAAGCAAAGAGAAAGAGCAAGGAGGAAAAAGTGTCGTGATATCGCGACATGTTGTATTTTTGCGGCTAAGAGCAAAAAAAGGGAGCAAGGGGGCAAAAGTGTCCCCATATCGCGACATGTTGCATTTTTGCGAGTAAGAGCAAAAAAAAGGAGCAAGGAGAAAAATGTGTTGCGATATCATGACATGTTGTATTTTCATGGCTAAAGAGAAGAGAAAGAGCAAGAAGGAAAAAGTGTCGTGATATCACGACATTTTGTATTTTCACGGCAAAAGAGAAGAGAAAGAACAAGAAAGAAAAAGTGTCGCGATATTGCGACATGTTGCATTTTCGCAACCAAAAGAGAAGAGAAAGCACAAGGAGGCAAAAGTGTCGCGATATCGCGAAATGTTGCATTTTCGTGGCTAAGAACAACAAAAGGGAGAAAGTAGGAAAAAGCGTCGCGATATCGTGACATGTTGCATTTTTGCGGCTAAGAGCAACAAAAGAGAACAAAGAGGCAAAAGTGTCGCGATATCGCGACATGTTGCCTTTTCGCGGGTAGAAGAGCAAAGCAAGAGATGGACATCGCAATTTCGCGACATGTCTCATTTTCGCGGTGGGAGGCAGCAAAAGAGCAAAGTAAGAGACAAATATCATGATTTCGTGACATGTCTCATTTGCACGGTTGGAAGTGACAGAAGAGCAAATCAAGAGACAGACATCGCGATTTCGTGACATGTCTCATTTTCGTGGCGGGAGGCAACAAAAGAGCAAAGTAAGAGACGAATGTCGCGATTTCGTGACATGTCTCATTTTCGTGGCTAGAAGCGGCAAAAGAGCAAAACAAGATATGAATGTTGCGATTTCATGACATGTCTCATTTTTGCGGCTGGAGGCAGTAAAAGAGCAAAGCAAGGAAAGAATGTCGTGATTTCGCGACATGCCAGTTGTAAAGGAATAGAGTATATTTTTTGCAACTGGGGAAATGCACTTACATCAGGTGCTAATTTATGAAGAATGGTCTATTGATTATAACCTCGTAGGTCTGCTGGATGATTGCAAAATAACAGGCTCATCTAAATTAGCTAGAAGGAAATCTATCTAATCTGCGAGAAATCTGTTGTATATTATTAGAAACTATAGAAAATTACTTGTAATTGATTGAAGAAATTAAATGTACATAGTAGAAGATACTCTTTTTAGGGTATAAATAGGAGTGAGTCAACAATGAAAAGGGGTTGGCTCTTGGACGTTTACAGGCTTGATGTACATGTACTGGATTACAAGCAATAAAATATTTCTTCTTCTGGCTTTCGAAACTTTTGTGTGCAAGTGTATGTATCTGGTGTTTTAACTTTTATTCATTCTAAGTTTTATAATGTATCTATTCTGAAAATATAGACTATGCATGTATAAATCTTGTTTCTAGAGTTGAACATTAAAATATATTTACATGCTTTTAGACGAACATCTAAAAGTCACACTCAGGAATTCGTGTTTTCTATAAATAAGATATAAATAAAACTTTGAAAGTAGTAATCTGCATCATCAATGTTTTTTGTTGTCCAATCTGTACCGTGAGAAAAGTTTCTAGCTTAGGCTATATTTCCCTTATCTCTTGTTCCCATTTTCTCTAAAAAACTCAAAGGAACCAGCCTTCTCTGGAGACTAGACATATGATCTCAAGCAAGATCTGTCTATTCAATGTTGGCAAAGTCTAAGGCGCAACACTATTAACCGAAGGAAGATTTTGTTCCAACGAGTTCTCTATTCTCTTCCTCTTTATCACCATTGACACCTTTTGTTCGTCACATTTTTTTTCATTCTCTATTTCTTTATCATTATCACATCAAGTTCTCTATTCTTTTCCTCTTCATCACTTTTTGTTCATCACCTTTCTTCATCTATATCTGATCATCATCCTTCATCACAACAATATCAACCAATCAACTTCAATCACCTTTACCACAAACAAGTGATACTTCAAAAGTTCCTTTGATTTTGAATCCACCTTAGACATGATCTAATCAAAATCACATTTTATAGTGTATATAGATCACCAATGCCATCATTAAAACATAAAAAAAAACCACAAAAATAAAAAAGCATCAAAATTTCTAAAAATATTTCAAAATTGTTGTTAAGTCATCATTCTGCATTGTTATTTATTGTTATATTTCAAAAGTTTCAAGTTATATTTTCTTTTATTTCAAATAAATTCAAAATTTATCTTGAACCATGCACTTAATTTACATCTTATATAATTATGATTTTATCACTTTGATTATAAATTTCTCTTGTATCGAAAAGCACTATTACTTCATTAAATAAGTTTTGAGTTTTGGGAAATGATCTTGCTACTTGTTGTGGCTGATCCACAACACACCCCAAAATTGGGGACCCACCTTTTTTGCATGCTTTCAAAGAAGATCTCAGTGACCCAGATGCTAAAAATCAAGAAAAAGGCAAAATTGCACAAGGATGAAAAAGTGTCGCGAAATCGCGACATGTTGCTCCGTCGCCGCAAAATGAAAAAGTGTCACGAAATCGCGACATGTTGCTCCGTCGCGGCCAAAAATGAAAAAGTGTCACGAAATCGCGTCCGTCGCGGCCGAAATGAAAAAGTGTCACGAAATCGCGACATGTTGCTCCGTCGCGGCCGAAAATGAAAAAGTGTCGCGAAATCGCGACATGTTGCTCCGTCGCGGTCCAGAGAGGAGAGAGAAAGATAATGGAAAATTGTCGCGAAATCGCGACATGTCACAAAATCATGGTCAAAACAGTCAAACAGGGCAAGGCACTAAAAGCGTCGCGATATCACGACAAAAAGCAACAAAGGGCACGAAGCAAAAAAACGTCGCGATATCGCGACAAAAGCAGCCAAAGGGCACGAAATAGAAAAGCATCACGATTTCACGATGAAAAGCTGGCAAAGTGGTACGAATGAAAAGCGTAGCGATTTCATGACAAGCAAAGCATAGCCAAGTGAAAAACGTCACGATTTCACGATAAGTTGCGCCAAGGCATAGCCCAAGTGAAAAACATCACGATTTCACGAGAGCGCAAGGTAGAGATGAAAAACGTCATGATTTCACGACAAGAAGTAGCCTCACAGCTCGAAACAGAAAAACGTCATGATTTCGTGACAGGTTGCATTGGCAAGGCTGCTGGCAGGAAAATGTCGCGATATCGTGACATGTCGCGTTTTCACGATGAAAGCAAAGGAGCAAAGCTGCATGCATAAAAACATCGTGATTTACATGGGGCCGTTACAGAACGTGCATAGGAAGCATGAAACACGTGGCATACAGGTGTCAGGGTTACAGAAGCGTTACATGTCAACAAAAAATATCGAACGTTTCGGCATCGAACATAAATTCAAAAGCAACGAAAAGGTGAGAATACGAAACGATGCATTCTGGGAGGTGAAACGAAGCGACGCAGGGCGAAACAGAGAGCCGTATCAGATAGTATAAAATTAGAAGAGCAGATTGATACAAGGGTTGGAAATTGCTGCTAGCAGAGTTGCAGAGCCAAGGGCGACAAGCCATTCTGGCCTGCTATTGGAGCAATTTCCTTCACTTGTTCTGGATTTGTTAAACCTGGAACATTCTGTCATTGTAATCGATATATCATTTTAATGCAAAAATACAGAGAGTTGGCATCTCATTGATAAGAAAGAAGGAGTCATTTTTGCATGCAAGATTTAATGTTTTACCTTTCCCTTTCAGATTTCTAGGCTTCTAGGTGAAGTTTAATGCAAGTGTTCTTGGTTGCTTCATGCGAATGTCTAAATCTGAAATTACAGTAAAAACCCTAGAAACCCGCACCTAGCTTATCTGGATTGTGTGAATTTGCAGATTCAATAGGTTAGGTTGCATGCAGAAAACCTCATTATCTTCGGTTTTGTCAAATCAAGATGGTAGCATTCTGGACGTAGTTTAGTTTCATCTTCATTTGCATTTCTTTTATTTTCAATCCTTTATTTTATTTCTTGCATTTTAATTACCGTCATTTAAATAAATAACTGAAAATCCATCAAAGCTCAAGATCGAAATAGATTCATCTCTTAGATTTATTCACTTTGAGTCCATTGCAAATTCAAATTAAAATAAACCATAGTGCCCCTTGTTAACATCCACTTGCAACACTAAGGTATTCCCAGCATTTAAATTGAACAACATCATTGGTATACAAAGAGCTAGCATAACAGGAACCTTGGAGAAATTATCTGTTGTAATTTCTTTGCAAGCAGAGGATTTTGGGACTCAGATCCTATCGGAGAGTGTGCTTTCACAACTGGGTGAAAACACCACTCAACAGATTGGCGCTAGAAGGAGGGCTGAAACGGTTTATTTTATTGTGATTTAAGTGCTACAGGAATTGCTATGCACTGTTCTTAACGCTTTGATTGTTCATACAGGAATAATATGATTTGATTTGATTTTAAAAAATAAAAAATAAAAAATAAATAAATAAATAAAAAGGAATTTTTGGGTATTAAAGTTATATTCTTTAAGATTCACTAATGGCTATGTTTACACCGTGGATGACAGGTAGCCCATTGAATATACCGGGAGTTCAACATTATTTTCCCGTTGGTTTTGAGAGATGTCTTCCTCGATTTTTGTCTAATGGGACAAATACTACAGAAGAACATATTCAAGCATTCAAATTTGTTGTGAATCACTTAACAAGTTGGTATGATGATGTTGCTTGTAAAATGTTCCTTTACACCTTGGACAAAGTGGCATATGATTGGTTTACAAGTCTGCCTTTAGGGTCTATCACTTCTTGGGCTCAGCTAGAGGCAACATTTCTCAATCAATTCAACAAAAAGCAAGTTGACCCAATCCTCATGTACAATCAGTTGGCCTATATTAGAAAAGGACCAAGTGAAAATGTGAAGTCATTTTCTGAAAGGTTCTTTGGATTATATACGCAATTAGTGACATTTTATGTTCTTCAAGAAGAAGTGGCTCTCCAAATATACATCAATGCTCTTGACTCACCCATGTCCACATATTTGCGAGGGATGCCTCAAATCACATCTTTGTCACAAGCCTATACTCAAGCAATGGCAATTGAGCAACAATTGAGTTGTCAAAATTATGGTGTGGGTTTTGGATCATGTAATCTTCAATCATTTAATACCTCCTTTACCCACCCAATGATTTATCCACCTCAACCAAGTTCAAGTGTGAATCAATTTCAGAATCAACAATCATTCCCAAGCTTCAATCAATTTCAAAATCCTCAACCTACTATGCAAGATCAACCATCTTTCTTAAGTATGAATCAACTTCAAAATACTCATCTTGATTCAAAAGATGTTGCTAAAATCAATTTCAATGATTTTCATAAGAATATGATTTTAGGCAAGGGAGGAGTACTAGATCCAACTAGTATGGAAACATGTGACAGATTGGAAACCCTTGACTCACCAAAAGATGAATTCTATGAGGATGAATCTGATTCGGATGACACATTGGATGACATTGTTGAAAGTAATGGCCCAGGAAATTCACACCTTCCAAATCATGTTAAACATGAATCATGGGTTACACATGTGGATTATGATAGCCTTATCAATTTGAATGCAAGCAATAACCCAATTTTGGAAGTAATTGAACCATCTAAGGAAGGAGAGGATAAATTTGATGAGAAACATGTTGATGAATTAAAAGATGATGAAGAAATAGTTGAGCATCACAATTTGATTTTGAAAGATGATCGTTATGATTCTTTGGAAGAGTATGCTCACTCCAAACCTTCTAATGAAATTTGTGTGCCTATTGATATGCAGGATAATACAATTGCCCTTTCATATGAGGATATTACAAGTCCTGTACAATCTGAGAATGTTTTGGAAGAAGGGTTGGAATCTCATCAAAGGTTGGAGAAGGATAATGATTCTACTACCATGGATGAAGAAGGAGAATCAATTGTTTTTGTTCCCCTTGGGGGGCAAGAAATCGAAAATCTTGATCCACCTATTGTTTCTACAATGTCTATGCCATCTCAAAATGATGAAATTACAAAACCTAAGTGGTGTGGGTTGGATGCTATTGATGATCTTAATGAAAATATGGATTTTGGGGCAACTCAAGCCATTGATCGTGGAAAGGTGTCACGTGACACATATCTTGAAAAATTAGGCTCTTGTTTTGAAAAATATGGACGCATGTTTGATTGGGTGCCTAACTTTGGTGTTTTTGAACAGGTATTGGACGATGAAGAAGACAACGAGAAAAAAGAAAAGGCTACTAATACTCATCAAGTTATGATAAATTTTAATCATGATGGGTTGAGTATGGATGACAAGGGGAAATCTTTACCTTTGGTAGTAGCTACAAAAATTTCAAGTGATAGGTTACATGATGTCCCTTTGGATGCTAACATCATTAATGAGGAAATGCCAAATTTTGTTGATGCTTGTCAAGTTTTGAATGATTTTGATTGCTTTAAAATCCTGGAAAATGATTTGAATTCAAGATTTTTAGAAATAGGCTCTTGTTTGCAACATCTCACATTTGAAAAGGAAAGCCTACTTCTAAATCATGAATGGAACGATGAAACTTGCACTTTAAAGAATAGACAAGATAAAATTGAATACCAACCATTGTCTAATCAATTTGATTTGATTCTCACCTATGATGTTGGTAATAGAACTAAATCAAAGTGGAATGGTGAGCATGGCAAGTTGAAATTTGTTGCATTGCTTGGTTTGATCTTATTGTTGTTGGATTCCTACAAAATTTGGCATGTGTATTGTGTCATATGTTTTTTGATATGTTCTAATCATGTTTGGGATCCAGGAAAGTAATAGTCCAAGCTTGGCATCATCTTGTACAATAGTGTATATAATTTTTGGTTTTTTGGTGTGGGCTTTCAAGTTTTTGTTTTTGGGATTGTTTTTGGGTTTTGGTTTTGGTTTGTGTTTTTCAAGTTTCATTTTTTGGATTCTTAGTTTAATCATGATTTAAGTTGTGTGTTTGATTTCAATTGACATGCTTTGTTTGTTTTTATAAAAAAAATAAAAAAAATAAAAAATAGAAAATTGAGATGTCAACTTATGCTTAAGACTAGGAGAATATGAAACATTGGAATTGTCTTGTAAAAGCTCCACAAGTAACACAAACATTTTAAGTTATATCGTTTGAAACTTGTGATGCATGAAGTAGTCAGTTTTGTATGGCAAATATTTCATCTGCAATTCAAAAGATAATGCATTCATGTTACATCTCACTTTACATATACATTCCATCTTAGTTGCATATGCATCTCAGGTACAAATCATTAAAGTGTGTCAAATCCTCTTAGGGTTGTGCTATAACATAAATGTGAAAAAAATCCTAAGGTTGGAAACTGAGTCTTGTGATATCTAGAACTAAGCACATCTTATACACATTAAAAAGGATCTTGAGCAAAATGATCAAAACCTTGCTTGGAAGAAAAGGTTGGGCGAAAGAAGTATTTCATGTCTATCCTATTATGCAACATGATCCTTAAAACAATGGTTTTGACCACTTCCATAAAGCTTAAAGCCTAAAATCGGAGTAGTAAGGATAGGGCTAAATCCTCATCGAACTTAGGTTGAGGATCCAACTCCCCAAAGCTTTGATTTGACCTACATGGAGTAGTAAGGATAGGGCATAAATTCTCATCTCGCTTAGGTTGAGAATCTGATTCCCCAAAGCTCCTATGTCTCATTTCATGATAAATCTTGGATTGGAAGGATCGTACTACTTGTCCTCTGCAAAGGATGGGTAGTCATCCCCAAGGTCTAAGCAATAAAATTAATATTTTCCATTTTTATCCAAAGCTTGGATTGGAAGGATCGTACTACATGTCCCTAGCAAGGATGGGTAGTCATCCCCAAGGTCCAAGAAGTAAAAAATTAATTTTTCCCATCTCATATTTATATTGGATTGGAAGGATCGTACTACTTGTCCTCTGCAAAGGATGGGTAGTCATCCCCAAGGTCCAAAGAAATGAAGGTAAGTCTTGGATTATGGGGTTAAGTATGCCCATGCATGGCAACATGTCTTGTCTAAAAAACAAGACCACTGATTGTTCAAAGGGTTAGACTAGCATGACCATTTCTTCCATAATTGGTTAAATTATTTTGCTCAAAGTGAGGTAATGAATTCCAAATCAGAATAGTAAGGATAGGGTTAAACTCCCATCTCGGTTAGGTTGGGAGTCTGATTCCCCAAAGTTCTGATTTCACGTTCACTTGCACATGGGTTCAAGATAGTAGGGACTCATAACCAACTTTGGGATATAATAAAGCAATTCATTAGTGGATCCTAAGAGGGTTTGGTAATCTTGAATGTTTGTGCATGATACTAGAAAGTTTAGGCCTTTACAAGAGCAAAATCTCTAAGCATAGTTATCAGGTTACACAAATCATTCACAATCTCACATATGCATTCATGTAAAACTGACAATGGAATGTTGATCAATTTCAAACGATAGGGAATGAAATACATTGCACACACCGAGCTAATACTTGATGATTCTGATGATTCATGTACTTCTGATCTTTGGGCATTTGTTTATATTGCTTATGTGCTAACACATGTTTTCGAGTTTGTATACTTCCAGGTAGGGTTCTCACTAAAATGCTCAAGAGCATTTGACAGCAGAGTCGCCATTTGTTGTGGCTGATCCACAACACACCCCAAAATTGGGGACCCACATTTTTTGCATGCTTTCAAAGAAGATCTCAATGACCCAGATGCTAAAAATCAAGAAAAAGGCAAAATTGCACAAGGATGAAAAAGTGTCGCGAAATCGCGACATGTTGCTCCATCACGACCGAAAATGAAAAAGTAAGTGGCCAAAATGAAAAGTGTCACGAAATCCTGACATGTTGCTCCGTCCGCCAAAATGAAAAAGTGTCACGAATATTGCGACATGTTGCTCCGTCGCGGCCAAAAATGAAAAAGTGTCACGAATATCGCGACATGTTGCTCCGTCACGGCCCAGAGAGGAGAGAGAAAGACAGAATGGAAAATTGTCGCGAAATCATGACATGTCACAAAATCGCGGTCAAAACAGTCAAACAGGGCAAGGCACTAAAAGCGTCGCGATTTCGCGACAAAAAGCAACAAAGGGCACGAGCGAAAAACGTCGCGATTATCACGACAAACGCAAAGGGGCCTGAAATAGAAAAGCATCATGATTTCACGACGAAAGGCAAAGTGGTACGAAGTGAAAACGTCATCGATTTCGCGACAGAGCAAAGCTACCAAGTGAAAAACGTCGCGATTTCATGACAAGTTGTGGCCAAAGGCGTACCAAGTGAAAAACGTCACGATTTCAGACAAAGCCGAGGGAGATGAAAAACGTCATGATTTCATGACAGAAGCTCACGGCTCGAAGATGAAAAATGTCACGATTTCGTGACAGGTTGCATTGGCAAGGCTGCTGGCAGGAAAATGTCGCGATATCGCGACATGTCGCGTTTTCATGGTGAAAGCAAAGGAGCAAAGCTGCATGCATAAAAATGTCACGATTTACATGGGGCCATTACAGAACGTGCATAGGAAGCGTGAAACACGTGGCATACAGGTGTCAGGGTTACAGAAGCGTTACATGTCAACAAAAAATATCGAACGTTTCGGCATCGAACATAAATTCAAAAGCAACGAAAAGGCGAGAATACGAAGCGATGCATTCTGGGAGGTGAAACGAAGCGACGCAGGGCGAAACAGAGAGCCGTATCAGATAGTATAAAATCAGAAGAGCAGATTGATACAAGGGGTTGGAAATTGCTGCTAGCAGAGTTGCAGAGCCAAGGGCGACAAGCCATTCCGGGCCTGCTATTGGAGCAATTTCCTCCACTTGTTCTGGATTTGTTAAACCTGGAACATTCTGTCATTGTAACTGATATATCATTTTAATACAGAAATACAGAGAGTTGGCATCTCATTGATAAGAAAGAAGGAGTCATTTTTGCATGCAAGATTTAATGTTTTATCTTTCCCTTTCAGATTTCTAGGCTTCTAGGTGAAGTTTAATGCAAGTGTTCTTGGTTGCTTCATGCGAATGTCTAAATCTGAAATTACAGTAAAAACCCAAGAAACCCGCACCTAGCTTATCAGGATTGTGCGAATTTGCAGATTCAATAGGTTAGGTTGCATGCAGAAAACCTCATTATCTTCGGTTTTGTCAAATCGAGATGGTAGCATTCTGGACGTAGTTTAGTTTCATTTTCATTTGCATTTCTTTTATTTTCAATCCTTTATTTTATTTCTTGCATTTTTATTACCGTCATTTAAATAAATAACTGAAAATCCATCAAAGCTCGAGATCGAAATAGATTCATCTCTTAGATTTATTCACTTTGAGTCCATTGCAATTTCAAATTAAAATAAACCATAGTGCCCCTTGTTAACATCCACTTGCAACACTAAGGTATTCCCAGCATTTAAATTGAACAGCATCATTGGTATACAAAGAGCTAGCATAACAGGAACCTTGGAGAAATTATCTATTGTAATTTCTTTGCAAGCAGAGGATTTTGGGACTCAGATCCTACCGGAGAGTGTGCTTTCACAACTGGGTGAAAACACCACTCAACACTACTTTTTGAACCAAGAACACACTTTCACATCTTAAAATGATTTGTTGAAAATTCAAAATTTGATACTACATAGTAAGTCTTAATACCTTAAGTGAAAATTTTCCCTTGCTATCCTATATTGTGCATGGTCTAGAATACTAAGAAATGAGGAAAAGGACAAACTCATCTCTACCTAAATAAAATACCTTGCTCTACGTCTAATCTAAGCAAGTATCCCAAAAAAAGAAATGAAAAGTAAGAAAAATAAAGAAAAAGAAATAAAAAGAAAGAAAAAGATAAAATCAAAGAAAAGCATTCCATTACAAAGCAATAAAATACCATTGTTCCTCAAACTATCATTGCCAGGATCCTATCCTTTGCCAACAAGAATGTGAACCTTATCCCTTTTGATAGTCATAAACCTCATCTGCAGGAGACCATGATTGCTCAATATTTAAGCTTAACCTTGTTAGATGAGTCTATGCCTAGGGTAGTCAACACCAGAGCCAATGTTAAGTGGTACCCACATCTTACGGGTTGGTTTAAGCTTAATTTTTATGGAGCAGCTAAGGAAAATTCTAGTAGAGTAGGCACTGGCAACATTGTGCGAGATCATAATGGTAATATGATGCTTGTGCTTTCTAAATATTTAGGAACAAGGACGAACATCGAAGCTGAAGCTAGAGCTATGTGGAGAGGCCTTAAAATGACTCAAGATTTATAAGGTAATTTGATCATAGAAGGAGACTCTATTCATGTTATAAATCTCCTCAATAGTTGGAAAACACCTCCTTGGAGGATTAAAACAATTGTTGAAGAGGCTAGCATCCTTTTCCAAGGAAGACAGGACAAAAAAGCCCAACATGTCTTTTGGGAAGCTAACAAAGTTGCTGATAAGCTGACCAATTTGGGTGTCGATTGTGACAAATTTTTCAAATGGGAACACGGTGTACCGAGTGAAGTAGAGGAGCTTATTCAACAAGAATGCCAAGAATGATAGTCAAATTTACGAACAGTGAAGGCACTGTAAGTTTGAAAGCTATGAGTATTCCCGTCTCTTTTTTGAAATGGACTCACAATAAAAATTATTCGAGCTGTCAGTCTTGGTGGATGCTGCTTGGAAATACAACAAAGACTAATGGAGATAGTCACATGTTAGATAACAAGGCTTCTAGTCATCTTAGTAATTTGAGGTTGGTTGATAATCACAAGGTAGGAAAGAAACGACAATATAAGACTTCAAACCAGAGCCACGTGGACCACCAAATAGCCACCGCCATAAATCTATCCAGCAAGTTCACTTCTCCAAGGCTTATTGGCCAAGACGGGATGTGGTCCCAAAGCATGTCATATATGGAAGAAAGCAATTACCAAATAATTATTAAGAGTAACTATCAATACAGAGCTTGTGGGAGTTTTTTAGTACTCTGCTATGTGTCTGCAGATTTTTGTTTCTCCACTGTTTCAAGGAAGGGATCTGTGTATGTTTATTTTTTTGTAATTATGATGTAGGTGTGTTTTTGAGGGGTATACCAAAAATGTTGTATGGGAAGTTTCTTTTTGATAACAAGCTATGTGCCTTACCCAATGTAATGGCTTTTGCGGCATGTAGATTTTACATATATAGGATCCTTAGTAAGGACATGTTCATAAACAACCCTGGGCTGATTTTTGTAAAAGGTTTTGGGTCAACCTGTAAAACCCGGTATTAATGCTATAGTATCTAATCTACCAAAAAAAAATCCCCTTGTTCAGAAATGGACAAGAAACCCCTATCCCAAAATTTGAAGAAAATAAGAGGGTATTGAGCTTGAATCCTTGGAATTCCTCAGTTATTCGAAAACCATGAGGTAAGCCACATAACAGGTGGTTTGTGCCCAACCCACTTGACCTTGGGTAATCCCTTTCACATGGTGACATGTCTATCACATTAGCGACCTTATTTTGTATATACCTATGTCCGCTTGTGGATTAGCTAGCTTTTGGCAACTTGACTTACATAGTAGTTCAGTACAATGGCATGCACAAAATCATGGTTAATGAACCTTTCACTTGCACACACATTGGTTCATTCAAGTTTGCTTGTATCACTACCTTACCCAAAATCGATAAATTAATTTCATAAGCGCACACATTTGATCCTTGAGATATTTTGTATCATTATGATGAATCAATATGGATAATGAACTCACACAATCACACACTGGGTTCTTGATAAATTTGACTTTGTCTTTGAAATAAGTTAAAATATTTCTTTGAAATTTTGTTAGAAAACATTAGTTTGTAGTCATTTGCATATCACTTTTGTAACTTCATGTATATATTATTTCTTTAAAATATTCAAATATAATTTATCTTCTAAAAAATTGCATTCATAAACATCATAATCCTTCCATCATGCATCTCATTTTGACTTCGCGATGATGGTATAATTCCTAAACTTCACACTTAGGAATTTTATGCCTAGCGCAAGTCATCCTTCTAATTTTTCATGCCCAAATTATTCCATACAGTTTCATAAAATACATAATATTTTTGAACATGTGACATAATGATTTTACATTAATTTGCATTTTAAGAACAAACAATTTCATATCATCATACATTTCATTTTGATTTTGCGATGATGGTATAGTTCCTAAGTAATTATTTTTACAACTTCACACTTAGGAATTTTATGCCTAGCGCAAGTCATATTTCCAATTCTTCATGCTTAATCATTCTATTTTCTCATCAACATATTAATACAAATCAAACTTTTCTCAAAATCAATTGTTTCTAAAAAAAAATCAACATTTTCTTATATCATCCTAAAGCCTTAAGATTACTCTTGAGCACACAACCATTAGCAATATTAAAAACTTCCTCACAACAAGATCAACTTCATGACCTAGCGAGCATTGATCTCCATCAATGGTCATATAACAACACAACATCCTTCGAGGTTTATTGCTAATCTATTAAATCTATCATTATGCAACAACATCTTTTTCAAGACACATTCTCAAAAATCCAAATCAGTTTACTTCATTTTTATTTTAAGCATGATTAAAACATTCATAAATATGAAACATGATCATTTGAGATTCACACAAAATTAAAATGTAAATTAATCAACCAAATTACACAAAGTCACATAAGACAAGAAGATCAATATATATATATATATATATATATATATATATATATATATACCAAAATTTCAAGTTTTCCACCAAATGTAGAATTTGGTGCAAAAACTCAAGAGGGCATCCTAGTCAGTAAATTAGTAATTATTTTTCTAAAAACATCAATTTCTTATGAACTATTCATTCTAAACCATCTACCCCTTTTTTTGCCCATGCCAATTATAATTACTTCTACTCAAGTGTCTACACTCTTCTTTGATGCATTTATTATTCATAAATATGCCAAAGAGGGGGCAAAATGTAGACATAAAAAATTGACTCATTTCCCTTAGTTTTCCTCCTATAAAAGTAAAGTCATATTTGAGATTAATTTTACCTAAACAATTTCCCTCAAAATTTCCTAAAAATTATACTATTGGATAGAGCTTGAAAAGAGCTTTCCAACGGTATATTATATGTCCAATTTTGACATCGTTTGACCCCTAAAATTACCAAAAAACTATGTACATGTCTAACCTCCTAGCAAGATCGGATCACCCGATTTGAGATCGTACGATTCTGTATGAGATCGGGTGATTTTGTACAAAATCGGATCACCCGATTTTTTCCAAAAATGAAAATTGCCTACTTTAGCAAGGCAACAAAAATAGTTGCAACTTCTTTGTCCTTACCTGGCCAACTGCACGATGGTTTTGGGATCGGTTAGACCAATTTATGCAGAATAGAGGAGGTTATAACCTTCTTCATTTTTAGCCCAACCTCTCAACCTATTTAATTTTATTTCATCTAGGCTCCTCACCCTGGATTCCCCCTTGGAAATTACATATACTTTTGCTCTGATATTCTGCATTTTGTTGTGTTTTTGCAGGTTGAATTTGTGCATCGGCTAGATTTAGGTAGGATCATACCACCCGATATCGCAAAAAATTGCTTGATATCGTAGAAAACTGCCCAATATCACAAAATTGCTTGATATCATAGAACATTGCATGATATCACATAAAACTGCCTGATATTATAGAAAACTACTTGATATTGCATAAAACTACTCGATCTTGTCTGCATCAAATATTTTTGTTATCAAAGCTACTTGGGGGCATCTAGACCTCGATGTTTTCATTCTATTTCCTTATTTCTTCTATTTTAGATCATATTTATTATCTGTTAGATCATTTTAAATCCATTGTCATTGATACATTAGCTTCTATATTCATATTTCATTCGCTTTTTCATGGAGGATCATGTGTTTAGCATAGACATACATTTAGTCATTCAATCATTGTCCTTTTAAGTTCATTATTGATCATAATTCACTTCAATAAATGCATGTTATTCTATAAATCTATTATTTTTTGTATCAAAATTATCAAACTGCAACATACTATTCTGATCGGTTGAATTTTTGCATAATCCCGTCACCTAATATTGCCTGATTTCAACTGATATTACTGGAATTTGGATCGATTTTACCTGCAGCAAAGAAACAGAAAATACATTAGACTTCAGGATACAGGTCAGAATTTAAATTACTTTTAAGCACTGCATTATACATTTAAACATTATTTTCTACTATTTGTTGTCTTCATAGAAATCAAAATTGAATATAGATTAAAGTAGTTGCATATTGGACAAAACTAGGTGCATGCGAGATTTGATAAAAACACATCAAAACAAATCCCAAACCTATGCGTGGAAATTGGCACAAAATTTTTCCTGGTGAACCCACCCAATTCATCGAAAATCACCATAAGAAGGTATGATCAAGTACCTCTCTTTTGAGGTGTAGACCTATCATTCCCACATTCCCCTTTGAGGCATAGATCCATTATCCTGAAGGAAAGGAGTGTGTGAATTTTAGACCTACATATTCTTTTGGTCCTCCTTTAGGACAAGGTCCCCAACCTCAAAAGAATGATTTTTAACTCTCTTAGAATAAGAGCGCTTGAGCCTATTTTGATAGGCTCGCAAATAATCTAAAGCATGAATGCACTTTTCATCCAACAACTCCAATTGGTTTAATTGATGTAAATAAAACTCATTATCAACCAAAGCATCTTGTAGCAAGATGCACAATGAAGGGACCTCTAAATAAAATGAAAAGACTACCTCAGTCCCATAGACCAAGACATACAAAGAAGCACATGTAGGAGTTCACACACTAGTGCAATAGGCCCATAGGGCAGAATAAAGCTAGATATACCAGTCATGACCGGTTTTACTAACTAACTTCTTGAGGATCTTGACTAAAGATTTGTTGGAAGCTTCAACTTGACCATTATCTTGAGGGTAATACAAAGTTAACCACATGTGCCAAATCTTGTACTTGACACAAAGATTATAAACATCATTGTTATTTAAAGGAGTGTCATTATTAGAAACAATCATCGAAGGAATCCAAGGGGAAACTAATGTTATCATATTGTAAAACAATATTTTTTATGGATAATGGGGTCCCTCATCCTCATCACTCCACTCTAAGCCATGATGATCCAAAAATGCAGCATAAGTAAGAAGGTGATCATCATCAAATGACAGAGGTTGATTTTTATTGGGTATGTAGCCTATGCCACATCTCCCAGGCAAAAGCTCAACTTCCAAAGGCTTTTGAATAGCTTTATATTATGGCCCCAAACCTTTATTGATATATCCCATACTAGATATGATTTTCCTAGGAAGTGGGTAATTATTGTATAGATAACAATCGGCAAAATACTGCTCTACAAGAAGAGGACTGCTATCACGAATATTTTCTTTGAGGGATATACCCACATAGATAAAGGTACACACACCAATGTGTATTACTTCACCATTTTTATGATGCAAACCCATAGTTCGAGGTGAAAATGGTAGCTTGGCTAAATCTAAAAGAGGATCCTGAAGAAAAGGATTGACCTGATCTTGCGATGAGATATTGATTAGCAGTTCCTCACTTATCTTTAAATTTTTGAGTTGCTTGGTGATTGAGATAAGAAAATTGATGGACATAAATTGAGACTAGATTGATCTTGCTCAACCATTGAAAAATATTAAAATGGATGAAGATCACCCAGAATGGTGACAAGTTGATCTTTGAATTCAAACTTGAAACATTGATGAAGAGTAGAAGGGGCAACCACCATATCTCATGAATCCAAGGGCATCCAAATAGGAGATTGAAAGATGTGGGACAAGGTATCACATAAAACAAGGTATCTAAGATCTTAGGTTCAACCCTAAGGATGAGAGATATAATATCGTAGGCTTTCTGGGACCCGTTGTTGAAAGCTTTGATGATAACATCTAATTTAATTAAATCTTCCTCTTTTAATCCAAAATTTTAGAAAATTTGATAAGTTCATATATTGAGGGAGGAACCATTATCTATCAAGTTTCGCTTGATCTTGTAATTTTAAGGAAGGAATATCATCATAAGAGAATGTGATATGATGTATCCCAAGGGAACCTAAAAAATTAGCTATAAAATGAGGAGAAATGCCTTGAGGGACAAATTGTTGACTTAGAAGCTTCAACAAGGCTTCCCTATAAATATGAGAAGTTTTCAAAATCTCTAAGAGGTAGATCTTGGCTAGAGTACTAGCTAAATATTTTTGAATATCGAATGAGACTTTAGGTTATGGTTTCAACACTAAGGGTGAGTTTTCTACTCTCGTGCTCCTTTTTTGGTACTCTTCAAAACTAAGGGTGTTTTGAAGGTTGGTTGGATGTAGAACTCATATTCTACCAAGATTTTTGAGTCGGTTGAGCCTAAGCTTGTTGTTTTGTGGTTTTTGTTATCATATCAACCATATTGTTGTAGGGAGGTGGCAATTCTTTATTAGTTACCTGTTAACCATGCTTAGGTAAGGGATATTGGAAGATCCCCATGTCTTGATTAGTTGTGGGTACTTTTTGAGTAGGAGGTTAATTGTTTGTCAGAGGATTAGGTTGAGAACCCTTTTTAACAAGGAAACCTGCATCAATAAAGTCCTAAATGACATGTTTCAATATCTTACATGAATTTGTTAGGTGACTCTCCACTCTATGATATTCATAATGTTGTCCAGGCTTATACCAATTAGCCATGGTATTAGATTGCCATATGGGAGGTAACTCAATCATGTGAGCTTGTAAGAGTTTATTTAGGACCAAAAAAATAGGTTGGTTGAGTCTTATGAAATTTCTTGGTGGGGATTTTGAGATTGGCTAAGCACCATCATTTGTAAGGTGCTAGCAACACTGTTGATAGGTCTACTATATGTTATCCCATAATCCACTACATGCTTATTATTATACTGGGTTTTCATGGTCCTATATTATTCCTTCTTTGGTTTAATTTGACCTCTTTGAAAAGGGATTGCTCTACCCTTCTTTCTAGATCTATTGCTTGATTGAAAGAGGTAATAGTTGTTTCCAATTCATATAATATTTTCTCTTGTAAGTTTTTGATAAATATCTCTAACATATCTCGGGGAGGTAGAGTATATCTTAATCGTCTGACTAAACTTATCCAATAAAAATCATCTTTACCTTGTTTCAACATTAAACATATTTCATAGTCACATTTTTCTCAACATAAGCTCCAAATTATTGGACAAGCAACTATGTTATCTCTTCACAATTCCTCAAATAATGATTAGGCAATGGATCATACCATTCAAACACCATACCACCAAGGCTCTTAGGGAACGTCTTTAGCAACAACATGTCATCATACATAATATCATGGCATGTTGTCCTAAACATACTTAAATATTCAATGGGGTCCTCTTTTCCCTTATAAATAGGTAAAATTAGTATTAAAAAATGCTTAGGGTAGGGCCTAGAAGTGACAATAGGGTCTAAGGGCTGATTGCACATTTATTTATAGTTGTAGGTGAAACTTGGAGGTTGAATCATATCCACTCTTGATACCAATTGTTTCACCATATTTTTCAAGCTTTACATGTTGAGATTATTGTTGTCCAACACCCCTAGATTCCCTAAGGGAAGGTTATATTTAGGCTATTAAAAGGGAACTTGGCCAATGTTGGAGGTATTGACATTGTTATAGTATGGGTTGTGATATTGGTATCTTGCTATGGAGGATAACCAATATTTGATGGAATAGAAGCATGAATGTTGATATGAGCAAAATGATAAGGAAATTGAGCATAATCTTGAGATACACTACTAGTTGGTGAAAATTGTTAAATCTTCCAACATTGATGGTTACAGTAGTGACATATGTTGGTTTATAAAAAGGATTAATATGATGTAAAGATTCAAACAATGGGTTGGAATGAACATTTCAAGGATAAATGGTTGGAGGATGAGATATCCTAGTCTCTTCGAGTCGGGCTTCCTCCTTTGTAGCTTTAACCAAAGCATCCTTATGATGTTTCATGAAATTTTAGATATGATCATATGATTTAAAGGTGAGGTCTCCATTAGACCCCTTAAGAGGATCAATATCAATACCAATTTCTACATGTTATTTCTCTTCCAGACTAGGGTTCTCCCTATCAATATGATCATCTTCTTTAAGAATATTTAATTCTAAAAGCCTTCACTTACTTCTAAGGTTCAGATCCATTAGGAGAAAGAGAAACAATAGAGAAGAAAAGGAGGATCTAAAAACTAGAAAAAAACACACAAAACATTCTTAAGATGTTTTTAATGTTTTCTAATTCTAAGCAAACATATTTAGTGGTTTTTCTTAGAGTTTTTTTTTTTAAATAAGAGGCTTCATGTCTTGGCCACTAAGACGTGTGTTCACATCAGGTTCACCAAATATGTAGAGGAGGAAAACTTCCCTACCACATACAATTCTCAGCTAGATTCACTACGAGTTGAGGTGACCATGGGGATATGTTATATTATATACATTCAAGGACTTTGGGACAGAAGGGTTCACATGGAATGGTTTAAGGGCTCACTCTAAGTCCAGAGTGAAAATGTTTAATGTGTATATTGAGCAAACATTTATTTTTGGCTTTTTTAAAATCTAAGCTTTGAAAAATGAAAGAACAATGCAATACAAGCACTAATGCAGGCACGCAAAGACTAACCCTAGAATGATTCTTTATTTTCAATGATAACTAAACCCTAACTTGAAATAAGATAAATATTTTCTTTTTAGAAAGGGTTTAGGATAATACACAAATAGATCTAACCCTAGAATGTAAACTATATGCATTTTCTCTTCCAAATTCCTGGAAACTAAACTAAATATTATTCCTTTTATTTATTTCATAGGTTTTGAATAGAAATGGGCATAAAGAAAACAACAAACAACCTAGGAAGTTTATTTAGGGCACTTATATGATCCAGTGGTTGATCCTAGCTTTAACTTGCATCCAAAATATTCAAACTTCAAACCTATAAAAAAACTTAAAACCCTAGAAAAATTTATTAATGTTTGGCGGATTTCTTAGGCCATTATTTGATTGAGCTTGGAGGAACAATAGTGAAGCCTCCTTGGTCCTTTTACCTAATATTTTAGAAGTAATTTTTTTTTACCTTTAGGAGTAAACACAACAAGATATAACAACATAAAATAGTGAACTAGACGTAAACATAATGAACATGATGCTAGACTAGTGTGCAACTAGATATATAGGGTTTTGGGGATAGGAATTTACCCTCAAGCTAGTATGCTTTAAATGCAAGTGAAGCAGGATAACAACAATTAAAACATGTTGCTAATAGAAAGAGGATAATGCAAAATAAATATGCAATCCAAAATCTTAGGGTTTGGATATAATAGTTACCCCCAAGTCTATTATGATTGAATCCATTCTCAGTAGATTAATAGCCATGGATTTAAAAATAAGAAGAAATAAATGATAAGAATGCAAGACTAGAAAAAGTAGGATTTTCACTCAATACGTGCCCTATAACGAGCGGGGTGTGGATTTGCATAAGAAGACTTAAAACAAAGAACTAAGATGCAAAATATAGCTTTAACACTAAACTAAGTGATTCAAAATCTAATGAATGCAAAGAGATAAATATGTAAGTATGCTTTAAATTTAAGTGAAGTAGGGTAACAATAGTTAAAATAGGTTGCTAACAGAAAGAGGATAATGTAAAATAAATATGCAAACCAAAATCCTAGGGTTTGGAGATAAATTGTTGTCCCCAAGTCGATTATGACTGATCCACATTTTGTAGATTACTAGTTGTGGGTTTGAAAACAAGAAGAAATAAATGACAAGAATGTAGGACTGGAAAAAACAAGGTTTTCACTCAATATGCACCCTATAACAGGTGGGGTGCAGATTAATATAAAAAGACTTAAAACATAGAACTAATATGTGAAATGTAGTTTTAAAACTAAACTAAATGATTTAAAAGCTAATGAATGCAAAGAGACAACCTGATAAGCCTGTAGAGGAAGCACGATTAAAGATAGAAGACCTCTCCTCCTTCAAGAAGATAAATTTATCATCAAGGCTTCTCCACTTGCAAATCATAAGAAGCACACTGAGTGGTAGAGCACTAGAGCACCAAGAACACTAGACAAAATCAATATTGTACAAGAGGTCACATAGATCACTTATAACTTTTAGGAGCACTTCATACATCAAGATTGCCAAAAGGAAGTCTTGCCTCAAAAAGGGATCCAACCCCCTTAGTTATAGAGGGTTTGGAGAGCTAAAAATACAAGAAAACAAAAATTAACCTTGGCCAAGTCGATGCCACAAAAGGTCAACCCAAAATTTTGACTTTTTTTAAAATAAAAGTCTAGATTTACCGAATCCATACCCTGTAATTTATCGATCACAAATTTGGTCAAGGTTAAGAGAAAACAAAGAAAACAAGGAAAAGGAGGGTTAAAACTTGCACTTAGCAATTTTGAGGGCCTCTTTTGAGATTCTAAGGAAAATGACTCATTTAGATAGGTCAAATTTCCATGTCTACACCATATATTCAAGTTTGTCAAGGTGATTGCTAATATGGGAGTATAGGTAAAATAGGACATTGAATCTACCATGGATGAAGTCTCTATAGGATTAGCATGCACTAATATTTATCAAGAGAAATTAATTTTAATGGCATGCTCTGAATTGTAAATCATGGGAATTTATGATAGGGGTGTAATAATACAAAAGTTGATGTTCTTTATTCACAAAGAGTGAATTGCACATATATATATATATATATATATGAGAATTAATTGTGTGCACTAAGCAACACTATTACATGGTTCAAAAGTCATATTGACATATTATTGCACAAGGAACATCTTTCCCTTTGGAATGAGAAGGATGAAATTTTATCAAACAAGAATATGTCTAGCTTCTAAGGAGTTACAATTACCTTCAAAAGACTAGACAAGATCACTAAAACTAGATAATGTTATGGGTTCAATAAAACCTGTGTTGGAGCTAAAATCTCAGTGACATCAAATTGCTAGTAGTGTAGGAAGTCTCCCTAAAAGGGATTAAATTGAATTAGAGCTAGTATGTAATCATTTAAGGATAATCCAGTACCCATTAGAAAAGGAATTTGTGGAAGTCAAGAAGGCATTGCAAGGGTTGCCAACCTTATGATTTTATCTTATGCTTTCTTTTATTTCTTATATTTTTTTAATCTTAAAACTTTGACTCTATGCCCCAGAATGAAGGCGAAAATTTTGGGTTCTCCTTTAAGCAATCTAGAAGGCTCCTATGAGCTACAAAACTATAGTGACTTCTCACTACTAATTAGTGCTTCACAAATAAAAACTAAGATAAAATTTTAAGAGGCACAACAATTTTGATCAAAGGTGGTAGTGATTTTGCTGAAGTTGTGAACAAAGGAGAAGAACCAAGTCCTAATTACATGCATAATGTGACTTAGGAGTAGGAAGGTGAGGAAGATTCTAATAATAGAAAGTTTTGGAAATATAAATTAAAAAAAAAAAATTATGAAAAGTAAAATGCTATAGGAGCCTAACAAAGAATTGAAGTTTCCTTCCAAATGGTTCTTGATAGTGGAAGTTTTATAAGATCTAACAAAGACTAGAAACAAGAAGTTTTGACCAGTAGGTAGGAATGCATTAAAATCTAAAGATATTAAAGATGCACCAAGAATTTAAAGTTATCGCCAATTTAGGAGATAAGTTAGGTTGAGAGAAAGTAATGATCCACGATATCCTAGGAAAGTAGGTAAGATAAATTGAGCTACTATCACTAGGACCGTAAGGACCACCTACCAATGTCAACTCATGAGATCATTTCAAGAAGAAACTAAATGTAAGTATGATGATTGTAATCCTAATTTTAACAACAATTATAATGGAAGGTACCTCATTCAATTTTTAGAATCCCCAAAAGAAGTAGCTAAGGAGGTCAAATCATCCTATGATTTTTGGAGGAAAAATCTCCTTGTTGTAGTCTATAAATACTAGTAGTTATAGCTTTGAAAAATATTGACAAGTTTGTAATTCTTTTCTTTCATTTCTCTCTATATAACAAAT
The DNA here is from genome assembly GCA_028583015.1 of Wollemia nobilis. NCBI lineage: Eukaryota > Viridiplantae > Streptophyta > Pinopsida > Araucariales > Araucariaceae > Wollemia > Wollemia nobilis. The sequence continues at coordinate 1,003,729 of JAQPPZ010001965.1, forward strand.
AATAGAATCTTAATTTGCCTTGTGGCCAACCAAACCCCTGCTCTAGGCATAATATTTTGTAATACATTTTGATGTACACACACACATACAATGGAGGTCTACATATACTTTGATGTCCATGTTGAAATATATTACATTATTTGGTACATGCAAATGTACCACCTTGGGTACATCTTTAGATTATGATTTTATCTTATATTAGTATTTGAGTATTTACTTTATGCAATGTAATAAATGCACAAGTGTTAGAATGTGCAAAGTACTTGATGATGTAAATGTGCATGTAATCCACATGTACACAAGTCATAGAATAGGAATATGAAGAGTCATAGGTAGGTGAAATTCCAAGGGATATATCTCTCTCTATATAGGCCTTTGATAGAGTGAAAAAGGGGAGAGAAGCATATAGAATAGTGATGAGAAGAGAAGGTATATACAATGTAGATCATGCATGAATTTTGGAGTGTTTGAGACCTCCATTATACAACATTGTACTATTTTTGTGAGATTTCATTAATAGTTATTTTCTAAATTATTTTAAAAGTTTCTCATATATTTTTATTGCATATTATATTACCATTATCATATAGTTAACATTGCTTGCTCATTGTTAGATCTTGTGGTTTCATTTACTTAAACATATATCATAAAAAGCTAATAGTGGTATCAGATCACAAGGTAGATTGATAGATAATATAGAGAGAGCCAAAAGAGAGATGGAGAGGAGATATGAAATATTATTTTCAAAAATTCTAAAATTGAATTTTGGCTAGAGTCTTTCCACAGAGTTGCAAAAAAACTTGTGAAGACTAGGACTCAACATTCATTCCACTAGGTTAACAAATCAACTAGTGAAGATTCATTATATCTAGATTTAAAGATTCTCCATTATAGTTTTTATAATTCTTTGTTATAGAAAAAGTTGATTCAAAGAAATTTTAGAAGCTTACTATAATAGCTAGGAAGAATATCTTCTTTGGATTTGATATAGTACTTGAAGCAAGAATATTGTAGATTGAATAATTTGGAGACCTAAGGAAAAGGTCCCATTGCAACATTTGCAGATTGAAGACAGAAGATTAAGGAGACTCATGAAATATATCTCCCCATAGAAGATTGAAGATTGAGAAGAGATAAAGATACCAAGGGAGCCTACTGAATATTGAAGAAAAAGGAGACTCAAAGAAAAAGGAGTCCCATAGAAGATTGGATATTGGATATCAAGGAGGCTCAAGGAGGAGGTTTCCATAGAATATTGAAGACTGCAGATTGTAGAGTGAAGAAAGAAGAAAGTAGTTCTAAAAGGAGGAAACCCAAGGAAAAGTTCCCATTGAAGAACTTCCAAATTTGGAAAATTGAAGATTGAATATAGAGAAGGACTAGAAAAGGTCCTATTATAGATTTTAGATATCCAAGAAAGATATATCATTGTAAAAATTCCATAGTTGAAATATTAGAGAGATCAAGGAAATGTCTCATTGAAGTTTTTAGAAGAAGACTTGAGAATTTGCAAAATTTGAAGGTCCAAGAGAAGGCCTCAAACAAACTTGAAAGGATAAATAAGGAGAAGGCTAGGAAAACCTCATTAAAGAGTTTGAAGAGGGCCATTAAAGGAGAGTTGAAGAGATCTCAAGGGAGAATATTTATAACAAGGACAAGTTTCATAAAATGGGAATTTGGGATAATTTTCGCCATCCAAAAACAAGCCCAAAAGGAAGAAGGATTTGGCAAGAAGTTTACCAAATTTTGGAAGATATTCTTGAAGACATCAAGACATTCAAATTATTGAGAAGGCCAAAATAGAGGTCAAGAGTGAATTTATAATTCAACAAGAATTTATCCTTTGAAGGCTTGAAGGCTGATTTAAGGACGAGGAGATTGCTATTTTTACAATATAAGTTCAAGATATTATTGGGTAGTATTAGAAGAGGTAAAGATAGCTATAAAATGAAGGATTTCCCTACCAAATTTGAGAGGCTTAAGCATAACAAATCAGAGGATAAATTGGCTACATTAGAATCTAAAAATTTTAGAGTTTAGGACAACAAGGACAAAGGTGCAAGTAGCAAGAAAAATAAAGCAAATAACAAGGTGTTACCCAGGTGGAATAGAATTGAATATCTAATAGAACAACCACCAAGGAGAGGAGCATTGAAACACCACCAAAGGAGGATCCACCTACGTTGGATAGGAGCCACCACCATATGTTGGAAATCAAGAAGCACTCGATAGTTGCAAAAGAAGATCTAAACAATTACAAGGAGTTGGCAAGTATGTTAAAGAAAAATAAGGGAACATTGAGCACTAAGGGTAGGTTACATGCAAGAGAAGAAGCCACCACTTTTCACAATGAATAAATAAATCATATGCCACTTAGAACAAAGGAGAAGAGCACAAACAATCCTTAGTTACACTTCAAATGAGTAATAAGGGAATATATCATCATAAAACCAATGTTCAAAGAATGAAATAATGCTTGCGCCATCTAATAGCAACATTCAAATATTATAATACTTGCACCACCTAATAGAAACATTTGAAGATTGTAACACTTGTACCACCTAATAGTAGAATTCAAAGACTATAATATTTGTGCTACCTTATAGGGAAGAACTACATTGCAAAGGCTATGTTAAATGCCATGTGGTAATTAATACAAAGGATATAGTCAAGTATTAATAACACAAACCTGAAGAGAGTACAAATATCTGAGAACATTGAAGAGGATAAGGAGGACAGTCTAAAGTAGAAAAGTGTACCATAGAAAAAGGAGCAATATATATAGTATTATCACACCTTGAAGTCTGAGGCGAGAACAATTCCCAATAGCTTTGAAAGTGCAGTCAAAGGAGGAGTCAATCAATACGTAGCACCTCCCCAAAGATAAATGTATAGTGACATTAAATTATTATATGCATTCCATCAAGTTTAAGGAGGCATAAGAACTATTATTTCTAAGGTTAAGTCTAACTAGCTAATGCATGGAGATATAAGAAAATTACAACCTTAGATAATTCATTGATGGATTAGAAAAGGCAATTGAAGTAAGGAAATTATAACTTAAGAGCTTTTTCAAAATTGCATTATTTGAGATTCAAGTATCAAAATATTTACAAATAATTAAACTAGGAGATATAAGGTTTTCTACCTTGAAATTGAAGCATTATTTTTGCAAATATCCTCATTTTCTAAATTTATAATTAGGTATATATAAGGAGTTCAACACCAAATTAAATATCTTGAAATTTAGAAACTATATCATTGAGAATTAAAGGATATATGAAGCAAAATATAGAATTGCTTGAAAATTGGAAAAACATCATTGATACTAGGATCCTATACAGATTGAAGGGACAAAAGAATCCAATTACAGAATCTTATCAAAACTTGAAGGTGCATAAAAAATTAGCTGTAGCTTTTTATTCACAAATAGGGACATATAAGGTGGAAAATAGTAGTTGAACATTAGGGAGATAAAAGGGATTCAACTCAAAGGAAATCTAAAGAAAGCTAAGCCTACTATCAAGACATATTCAAAACATTTGGTAGAGACAAGGTATTCTACAAAACTCAAGAATTGAAAGGATATTATCAAATACTAGGGAGCCAAAAGGAATACTATCTAGAAATTTGAAAGATTACAAATAAGAAATTATAAAAATCGAGATTTTGAAAAAATCTTATCAAACTTGATATTTTACTAAAATACTTGGGAGTTAAAATGTATTCTACCTAGATATTTGAAAAATTAAATTCTTATCAAAATTATTGATTGAACATTAATATTCTCAAGGTATTCTACAAATTTGAGAATTAAAAAAGTTCATTAAGTTTGATCACAAGCTACTAAGGAGTCGTAAGGTAGTCAATGTCAATTGTTTCCTGAAATATAAAATATTCTATTAAAACTATTCTCAATACATAACACTAGGGATCTATAAGGGATTCCATCTCAAAGATTAATTTAGAAGGAACATGGATGAAATAGTGAGGAATGCATTTGATAATGAGGAACTATTTCATGAGTTGAAATTCTATTCTCAAAACTTAATAGATACCTTTGATGGATACAAATATTTGTCCACTAGTAAAAAGGAAATATTCTCATTGTTTCTCAAGGAAACAAAAGAAGGAAATTTTATGACATTAATTGGTTATCTTCATGAAGTAATTTTCAGAGTTTGGTGGAATACTCAAAATATAGTTATATTTACATCAGGATAATGATTGATGATGTATCCATCATTAAGTTTTTTTTAATTCTTGTAAAACAAAAAATAAAATAGTAATCCTAGGCAATAATATTGTGATGATACACTAAATCATCATGATGAAGATGTATCACTAGAAAACTATAGAAATGAAGAAGAAGAAGAAGAAATAATAGGAATATGTTGAGGTATAATTTTATCCAATCACGAAATCACCCTCACAGTTAGGATTTTAGGATTAAAATCCCCTCTTGTAAAGAAATGTGAATTTCTCCAAGGTTCCTTTCACTTAATGTAGTTATATATCATGAAAATGCATTAAATAAGTGCTTAGAATACCTTAGTGATTTGCAAACAACTGTTAACAAGGGGCCTGGATTTATAAAGTATTTTGATTTGAAATATTTGTATGTGATCTTTCATGAAATTTTCCTTTCAATGTCACAATTAAGTCTACCTTAAGTATAAATTTCTATGTTGCAAACTTAATTGAAATTCTAAAATAATATTTTATTTGTATAATACTCTACTCTCATGAACCACTTTGAGCATTATACTAACAATTTAGGCTTGACCTTGTCTATGAGATTTACATGAAATGAAAGATAATAAATAACCTTTTTAAACCCTAATTATAAAGTTTAAGAACTTTATAATATTTAACAAGGATTTATAAAGTTTACTTAAATCATAAAATAACATTTATTTATTCAAAATAAATTTACGTAAATGTTTACATTTAATCTTATTCAAAATAAATTTACGTAAACTTTTAAGACTGATGTACATGGATATTAATTATAAAGTTTTAGCTTTATAATATTAAAACTAAAATCCACATAAATTTCCCTTTGATATAATATTTATTTATCCAAATATTAAATTGAATTAAATATTTGGAAACAAATAAATATGAGCCCTCATTGTAAAGTTTGGATTTTTTATAATTTGAGATCAGAGCTTTTATAAACCAAACTTAATAAAAGTATATAAATATCAATTATGAACTTTAAATTTTATGACATTAAAGCTAAAGTCCATATAATATTTCTCTTTTCTGTAAGATTTATTTCTCATTGGAAACAAATAAATATGAACCCTCATTGTAAAGTTTGGATCTTCAAAATTCGGGATCAAAGTTTTAATAAACCAAACTTAATTAATGTATATAAATCTCAATTATGAACTTTAAACTTTATGATATTAAAGCTAAAGTTCATATGATTTTTCCTCTTCTATAAAATTTATTCACCCAAATATTAATTGGATTAAATATTTGGATGATGAACAAATATGAACCTAGTTATAAAATTGAAAATCTTATAATATCAAACTAGGTTTTAATTGAAAATATTATAATATCAAACTAGGTTTTAATTCAAAAATTAATATCTGAAATAAATATAAAAGGATTAAAGTAAAAGAAATAAAATAAAGTTTCGGACGACAGGCTATAGAGAAACCTATAGAACATAACTTTTTAGAATTTAAAACTAGATTTAAAGTGACCAGAATTAACACAATTTGACTATAAATCTAATGCAATATTCTATGGGATTCTAAAACAAAAGGAAATATATCAAATTATTACTCAATTAAAACACCATATTAATGCTTGTTTCAACAAAATAATTTGATATAAACTTTATTGATCTTACAATAAGTATTTCACTCCAAAAATCTCTGTGCTTTTAAATTCGCAGCCCTCTGAACAACATGTGCTTATTTACTTCTTTTCTTTCCTCTTTTGTGTAGCTTTTTCCTCAAAAAAATCCAACCCTTTTTCTTGGCCTTCGTCCCCATATTTATAATTTGAAAACATTTGGTTGTTGTAGTTTCAAAATTCGTTCATTTTGTTGGTAGTTCCATAATAGGCTTTAAAACTGTTTTATCATTTTCTCTTTAACATGTGTATGAATCTTTGTAAACAACATTAACAATTGGCATCATTCCTGGACCATTTCACTTTATTTCAAAGTATTCTTTTGCCCATATAAATTAAATAACTTTTTCGACATTGATTTATCCCAATATTTACCTTTTTAATCTCGTAACTACTCTTTGTGCACAATTTTATGATAAGGTCCATATACCATATCCTTTTAATATATGAATATTAAACCAAATTATAATAACTCTATGGCCTTGATTACCTATTTTTGGACACCTTTGGAAAATATATTATGCCAATTTTCTGCTTCTCTTATATGTTTATTTTCATCTGGACGTCACCATATTCCAAAATATTCCATGAACTATGAATTCACTGTGTTCTCTGACCGTACTTGTCTTATTAGCATGCTTGTAACCATTTTATACTGCATCTACGATTTGTTGTATCTTAATTGCACTGCACTAGATTTTGTGACACACTGTCTATGATTTTGACATCACCTGCTACGACAATGCCAATTTTACAACCACATCCTAATAACCTTTGACACAACTGCTGTTATGGAGACTGTATATGCTTATTACCGAGGAACCAAACCATTCCGCTCAATTTATATTTTAAATAATCACAATCATTATCTATCCTAAAATGGTCAAAGCTGTCAAATTTGTTCAGCTAGAATCGGTGATGATGACATCATTCATCCTAGAAATATCTGCAAACACTACCGTGCCACCTCTAAATACTTCGAAACTATTGTTGTTATTGCCGCTGTGAACACTTCCTTGACTACGTTCAAAACTGCCATCATTAATGAGATAAGGTATTATTTCATATTGAATAAAATACATTTACACTGCCTATTTCAAGAACATCTGCGCTTTAATTATACTACAATCACCCTGCGTTCATCTGCCTGTTTGGAACAGTGTCTTTGCCATGTTATCATTGTGAGAGTCATCCAATTTTAGTATATCACCAATCAAACCCACTTATCACTACATTTAAGTCACCTCTCTGACTTCAATATGACATGCATCTCACACATTGGGTAGGATTCACAACCACCATTCATATATGTAGTCTTTTGTTAATTACCACCGTGACCTCGGGCCAAAATAGCGTGTATGTCACCGTTTATTTTCTAGGTAATCCCACATTGATCTGAATAAGTGCTAACAATCCTTCGTAACTATAGGCTCACAGACGTTCACTTGATTCTACTGTGAGCCTTGGGCTCCTTAAGTCGCATCACTTAACCCTTCGAACCCATCAAAAACTTCCTTGGAGACAACGCCCGCCTTGGAAACTACACTAGAAATCTATGAAAATATGATATTATTTTTATTAATCTTAACAAAAAAAACATCATTTAATTTAAAAACAAAACTATACCATGAACAATAAAATAATACATACAAAATAGAATAAAACATTAATACATAACAAGAGATACAAAACCTAACAACACATAGAAAGAAATAAAACACATATAAAAAAGAACAAATCAAAACAAATACATGAAAAAACAAAACATAACTATAAATAAAATCTTATAACATAATAGAACATATAATCACTAACTAAATAAATAAAATAGCAACATAAATAGACCCCAAATAACAAACTCATAATATATTTTACAAAACAACAAATAAAACCAACATTAAACAACGAAAATAGGAAGTATAAATTTCAAAATTTTGTAAGAGGGTCTCAAGTCTTGGGGTCATTGTGAAGGAGTCACAACAAAAACATGAAAAAAAAGAAAAGATGAAGATGAAAGAAAGGGGTTATTGTGAAGGAGTCACAACAAAAGCATGACAGAAAAAAAAATATGAAGATAAAAGAAAATACTTTTAAACTGAATGCAAATCAAAGTGAACCAAAGGAAAAAAATGAAGATACTAATTGTGTACTTGATTAGGATACATGATATAGATAGAGAACTAAATAAATAAAACAAGGAATAAGAGCTCAAGTTTTAGAACCAATATGAAGATCATATTGAAGACTAAAGTATTCAATACCCAAATAATGTAATACAAGGGGGTGTTGGAATATATTACATTATTTGGTACATGCCAATGTACCACCATGGGTACATCTTTAGATTATGATTTTATCTTATATTACAATTTGAGTATTTACTTTATGCAATGTAATAAATGCACAAGTGTTAAAATGTGCAAAGTACTTGATGATGTAAATGTGCATGTAGTCTACATGTACATGAGTCATAGAATAGGAAGATGAAGAGTCATAGGTAGATGAAATGCCAAGGGACATATTTCTCTATATATAGGCCTTTGATAGAGTGAAAGAGAGGAGAGAAGTATATAGAATAGTAGAGAATAATTATGAGAAGGGAAGGTAGATACAATGTAGATCAGGCATATATTTTGGAGTGTTTACGACTTCCATTATACAACATTATACTATTTTTGTGAGATTTCATTAATGGCTATTTTCTAAGTTATTCCAGAATTTTCTCATATTTTTTTCCTACATATTATATTGACATTATCATATAGTTAACATTGCTTGCTCATTTTAGATCTTGTGGTTTCATTTCCTTAAATATATATCATCAAAAGCTAATAGTTCTTATGTGGATCTTATACTTGAACTCACTTATTTTATGTTTGTATACATCTTGTGTTTCTATGTTTATCTATATCAAGGAGAGGATAATGTTTAGGTTGACACATTACGTTCAGTCTTGTTATGTGGGGAGATCTTATTTGATCTTTGGTGAATCACCATATTTTTATCTTAGGCTTTTACTTTCAGTTGCTTTTACTTTTATCTCTCATACCCTTTCCTCCCTAAGTTGTAGATTATATAGTTTTCCAAATATCCCCATCCTATAGAGGAGTTGATCTTTTTCAAAATCCCAAAGGTCCCTGATTGAGCTTAACCTTGTGCTCTCGAGACTGATCCTACTATGTCACTCTATATGAGGCGTGTTCTACCCAATTTTCATAGTCTATATCATGCCATATGATTAGGACAATCAGGGAGGACATTAGAAAGCTTTAATAATATAATTACTTGATACTAATTTTCCATCAACAAGAATCCTTCCCAATTTAATAACTTATACATAATATTCATAGGATCGTTGTCTAAACTTGTGAGAAAACAAATCCACTACTTTATTTCTAGCCCATATCTTCTTAACATTAGAATTAAATTCAAAATAGTAAGGCCACACCATTCACTTCTCCTCATGGAAGATGTAATCCTTAGGTTTAGGAGAATTTGCTAAATTTTCCCACACAATTTTTGATGGTGGTCTATTTTCATTGCTTATTACTACCATCATCGATGACTACACTTTGATCTACACTATGCTTGAAAATTATTTACAACACTAGCAAAAAATTATGTAAGCAATATTATGGGTTTTACAAATAAATTTTTGAGTTGGTTCCTCAATGTCTACTTTTGAATTGATACAACTGTCAATTCCACATGTATTTCCAATTTTTGATTTGCATCCTCAATGTCTACTTTTGAATTTGATATTTTTAACTTTAACATTTATCTTTAATATTTCCAACTTGAATGCACACACATTCAAACTATTCGTGAGATTTGTGTTATGTAAAAAATCAAGAATATTTTCTTCAAATGCGTACTCCTGCAATATGTATTATCTTTTTATTTTGCTAGTATTCTATGCTTTTGGTTCTCTTTAAAACTTTAGACATGTTAGTTGATACATTCAGATTATGCACTTTGTATCCATTTTTAAAATGAGCACATTTTATTATGGACCAACATTTTCTCTCCAAATTTGCTTGTAGGGTTCTTTCTTCTCAAGATTTTTTTCGACATTCATTTCTCTACTTTAAGGCTCTTCTATGAATTTTTCAATTCCTTCCTCATGATCTCTTGGATTTGGAATATTGCTACAATCTCACAATACCTACAATATTGAAGAACACAAGCTTATACTAAGAGGGGGGGTGAACAATATAAGACCACTTTTTACTTTTCTTTCCAAATCAATATTATGCAATGTGTAGATAGCAATATCAATAGCAGTAATCAAAGAAATGCATAAATCACCACACACAATAGAGACACCACAATTTACGTGGTTCACCCAATGTGGGCTACTCCATGGAGAAAATATTTCACTAAAATTTTCTCAATCAATCTCTTGGGAATCCTTCCCTATTACAATGTTTATGGACCTCTCGTCCAAAGGAGACACCAATCCCCTAAATCAAGTTTGTGGATCTCTATCCATAGGAGAACTCCTTCTCCTCTGCTCTGGCTGGTGATATTCTAGAATACTACTGCCTCCACTGCACTAGCTTGTGGATCTCTCTCCACTAAAGACTCTTGTCCCCACTCAGAAGACCTATCCTCACTACCCTAGCTGATGGATCTCTATCCACTGGAGACTACTATCCTCTCTACTATGTCACCTCCAAAGCTCTATCTCAAATCTACACTAAACACAGTCCTTCGATCTAGCACAAATCTTCTCAACAAGTCCACATAGAACTTGTTCAAATCTTCTCAACAAGTCCACACAGAACTTGCTCAAATCTGCTCAACAAGTCCACACAAAACTTGCTCAAATCTGCTCAACAAGTCCACTCAAAACTTGCTCAAATATGCTCAACAAGTCCACATAGAACTTGCTCAAATCTTCTCAACAAGTCCACACAAAACTTGCTCAAATCTGCTCAACAAGTCCACTTAGAACTTGCTCAAATCTGCTCAACAAGTCCACTCAAAACTTGACCAATCTCATATAAATATAAAGAGAATTTTTAGAGACTCAATATGATATATACTCATCACAATGCTCAACCAATCTCATAGAAACATAAAGAGAATTGTTAGAGACCCAATATGTTTCAACTCAATGCTCAAACACTTTCTCAACTCAAATCAGAATATAGGATAGTTTATTTTATGGAACTTGAAAAATCACTTCACACATCCACTTGACTAGGCTCAACCAACTCTACTCAACCAATCACTCAAGAAACAACCCTTTCTCACAAACCCTAGTCCAAGCATGTAAACATCAACTCAAAATATTTCCAACAATGCTCAACAACAAATATCACATAACAATGATACTCATGTTCTCTTCAACTCCTAGTTCAAGTTCTTTGCACAACCATTGGCTTCAACAATAATGCTTATAAAAAAATATTCACATAACAATGATACTCATGTTCTTTTCAACTCCTAACTCAAGTTCTTCACACAACCAATGGCTTCAACAAAAATGCTTATAAAACAAGGTTTTAAAAACAACTCTTTATTCTAGAAAACCTTGAAGCATTAACTCAAACACTCACTAAGCAATGTAGCATCAACTCTCTTTTAGAAAACCACACTCATCAATTAACCTTCAATAAGACTCTCAAAAGGAAACCTAAGCAATTCCTTTTCTCTCCAAAGTTGTTTTCAGAAACCAACCAATCAACTCAAACAAGGAAGAATTTTGCCCATACCTTTTTGCTTGGTGGTAAAGAATAGATCTCAAAACCTGTTTCAATCACACTCAATTTTCCTTAAAAATTCAATGGTTAGGTAGCAAAATCTTCACTTTAAAACCCCTTGTAAATACTTGCACAATAATTATTTTTATACAAAGATAACAAGTCTTATATACACCTTATAATCTCCACAATCTCAAAATTAAATATAACACCCAAAATAAGCCTTTAGGAAACACTTTATAGATCTTCAATTCAAACTAATTTATCACCTTATTACTCCAATTTAAAAGAATATTTCTCTTTTTATAGATCACAAATCAACACATAAACAATTTTCTTTCACCCCTTATGTCTCCTTATCACTAATTTATTGCCAATTTAAAAACCTTTTAAACTCCCTTATAACTCCTAATACAATATTTAATCAAACCTTAGGCAATAAAAAATTTATTTAAAAAATTACCTTGGCCTCCATGGGTTTTGAACCCTTAACCTCTACCTCCACGAATGCCCTAGCCATGGGCTCCACAACCACGTGCGCTCAATGCACGTTAAGATATTAAAAGCTCTTAGCACAATTTATTCCTCTCTTGGTGCCCGAATGAAAGAACGCAAATAAAAAACCTTCCCTTTGGCGCTACCACTCCACGGGATTTGAACGTGGGTTAGTTCTTCCACTAACGCCTTCGTAGAACGTGCGCTGCCAATGGACCACCGCATCCAACGTGCCTTAAGCAATGAATCCTCTTTCTTTTAAACCTTGCGCATAAGACAAAAACCTTTTGTCTTCTTCCTCAACCGAAACAATGAATCACACAATAAAGTTTTCCTTGGTCGCATTAATCAAAATCGATGAGGGATAATTTGTAAAGTCCTTTGGCCACCCTTTTATACATGATGCCTCCATAGTCTTTGAATGTCGGTGCTCTAAATTCTTCGATGACGTCGACGTTAAAACAACTTTATAAATGGTGCTTTAATTTTGATGACGTCAGCCCATTTAACCTTTATAATTTATAAATGATTTAAATTCCAAGGAATTTAAATTTTATAAATTATAATTATAACCTTTGGATTTTAAGGCCTTCCTTGGGTTAAATTTGAAAACCCTTTTAACTTATGCTCTCATATAATATTAAAATATTATGGAGCCCTTTTGCCTTTAACTCTTCCACCTTTGGTATTATTTGAAGCTTCTTCCTGGATATCAGTGACAACTTTGACGACTTTATTTCTTGTCGAATTCCTTGACATTAATGATGACTTCATCCGGTGACATCAATGACAAATTTGACTTAGGGACTCAAAATGTCCAACAATCTCCCCCTTTGTCATTGATGGCAACCCAAATTATTTTTACCAAAAACTTGACCTTTCTTTTATTCTGCTCCCCGTGGGACATTTCTCCCCCTGGCTCAATGCTCTATCAAATATCAAATCTCTGCCTCTTACTCAAATCTCTCCCCCTTTGAAATCAATGGAAAAGGGTCACCTTTGGGGCTCGGGGCTAAGAATGAGCCTCTTAGCTTAGCCCCTCCTCCACCTCCTCTTGAGGTGGTTAATTCTAGGGTGGGAGTATTTCTACTCCTAGAAAGCATTGTTCTTTACCTTTATCCTCTTTTCTTCTTATCTAAATTTTTTTATTCCTCTGATTGTTTCTATCCATGTCCATGTTTCTATCCATGTCAATATTCATGTTCCTATTCCTATTCATATCCATGTTCCTATTCCTATTCCTGTTCATATCCATGTTCCTGTTCATGTTCATGTTCCTATTTATACCTATTTTTGGAATGTTTCCTCTACACCACTTTGTTGTGTGACCATCATTATTGCACTTATAACACTTAATGTTATTATTCCTTGGAGGTTCAAATGTCTTAGGATTTCTCCTAGTGAAGCCATATCCTCTTCTTTCATGAACCCTGCAATTCATTGCCTTGTGACCAAACTGATTACATGAGTAGCAATACCCATGAAAAAGTTATCTGTTCCCATATTCCTGTCTTACATGTGTCCTACATTGTGAAGCCATGTGCCCAAACCTATGACATGAAAAGCATCTTCCATTGAAGTTTCCTTGTCTTGACCTCATTGGTCTCCTATTCAAATTGTTGTTCCATCTGTATCTTCTTTGTGCATTGTTCCTATTTTTGTTGAACTCTCTATTGTCCAACTCATCCTCTGATGTCTCACTTTCTTTTACATTGTCTTCTTCTGAGGTATCTTCATCTGAAGTTTCTTCTTCCCCAAAACTTGAGGTTGACTCTCCTTCCTATTTCTTTTGAGCTTGTTCAAAACCAAGACCTATTTTGTTTGTTGACCTTCTTTGTACCTTGACCATCTTATCCACAATATTTGAGCTATTTTTAAATCCTTTCATATTGATTTTGGAGTCCTCTAAATATTCTTTTAGTAGTGCCACTTCTTGTGCTAACTTCTCACATTCTAAGATCTTTTCTTCTAACTTATCTTTGAACCTCTTTGCCTTAGCTTTTGATTTTTCTAAATCCTCTATGAGCAATCTTCTCTCTTCATCACATTCTTGAAACTGAAATTCAAGTTTAGAGTTTTGCTTTCTTACCTTCTTTACTGTGTCAAGAGCATAGATAAGTTCTCCCTTGAGATCATATCCATCCTTCTCTAAATATTCCTCTATTTTTTTACCTTTGTCCACTTCTTCATTTTCTTTTGACTTGTCTTCTATGGGATCACCTTTTTCATCCTCTAATGCCATTAGAAGATTTTCATCTGGTCCTTCAAGTGTATCTTCATATTCATCATCACTGAAACTATAACCATCCCTTGTACAACTATCTTCAAGATGTCCAAAGTTACCACATCTAAAACACTTGAGAATGATTGGAGTCCTTTTCTTAATTGGTTATTTTTCTTCAATCATAAATAGGACTTCATCTCTATCATTGTTTGAAAAACTAGCATCACTATCACTTGAATACTTACTTGCCTTATCTGCATAGTAGCTTATCTTTTGCCTTTGAAATAACTTATTTTCTTGTTTACTTTGTCCATCCTTGCTTTTATTTTGGTGCATATATCTTTTTGGTTCCTTGTACCTGTGATCCTATTTTTCCTCACCATTGTTGTTCTTGGGTTCTTGACAATCTATTGCAAAATGTCCATACCTTCCACAATTGAAACATTTAACAGATATTTTATCTCTAGATCTTCTATAGGCCTTATCTCTTCTACCATAGTTAGCTTCTTCATCACTAGATGACTCATTTATTGATTCTGACTTCTTACCCTTTGTCTTATTGATTGCTTTGAATGTTGCTTCCTTCTGGGGCATAGGATATTTTGTTCTTATCTCAAATACTATGAGCATACCAAGAAACTTATCTCTTGTCAAAGTATCACCATCTATTGATACTTCTATAGCAAAAACCTATTCACTGAATCTTTTTGGAAGAGATCTTAAGACTTTATCACAAACATCAGATTCATCAATATTCATACCAAGTCCTCGCATATCATTAACAACCTCATCAATTCAAAGTAGATAAGCACTAATATTTTCCTCTTTATTCATTCTTAATTCTTCAAGTTGTCTTTTGAGATTTTGACTCTTTGCTTTCTTGACACTTTTATCTCCTTCATATATATTTTGTAATTTATCCCACATCTCTTTTGTAGTTTGACAATGCATAACTTTCATAGACTTTGTTCTATGCAAACCTCTCACAAGTGCATTCATTGCTTTTGAATTATAGTGTTGTAGAAGCTTACCTTCCTTATCTGTAGGAGGATTGATTAAGGGATCATATCCAAATTCCACTGATTCCCAAATTTCATTGCCAAGTGCCATTAGGTAGATCCTCATCATCATACTCCAATACATATAGTCACTTCCATAAAATACTAGTGCTGAATTATTTGAGGACATATCCTTAGGATCCATTGTGTTCTTGTTAGCTTTTCCTTCAATTTTTTAAACTCTTCTAAAGGAACCCGCTCTGATACCAATTGAAGAACACAAGCTTATACTGAGAGGGGGGTGAACAGTATAAGACCACTTTTTAATTTTCTTTCCAAATCAATATTATGCAATGTGTAGATAGCAATATCAATAGCAGTAATCAAAGAAATGCATAAATCACCATACACAATAGAGACACCACAATTTACGTGGTTCACCCAATGTGGGCTACTCCAATGAGAAAATATTTCACTAAAATTTTCTCAATCAATCTCTTGGGAATCCTTCCCTATTACAATATTTATGGACCTCTATCCAAAGGAGACACCAATCCCCTAAATAAAGTTTGTGGATCTCTATCCATAGGAGAACTCCTCCTCTGCTCTGGCTGGTGATCCTCTAGAAGACTACTACCTCCACTACACTGGCTTGTGGATCTCTCTCCACTGAAGACTCTTGTCCCCACTTAGAAGACCTATCCTCACTACCTTGGCTAATGGATCTCTATCCACTAGAGACTACTGTCCTCTCTACTATGTCACCTCCAAAGCTCTGTCTCAAATCTACACTAAACACAGTCCTTTGATCTAGCACAAATCTGCTCAACAAGTCCACACAAAACTTGTTCAAATCTTCTCAACAAGTCCACACAAAACTTGCTCAAATCTGCTCAACAAGTCCACTCACTACGAAATATTCTTAATATCACTTGCTCAAAATATGCTCCAGCACTAGAACTTGCTCAAATATGCTCAACAAGTCCACTCATAAGTTGCTCAAATATTCTCAATAAGTCCACTTAGAACTTGCTCAAATCTGCTCAACAAGTCCACATATAACTTGCTCAAATCTACTCAACAAGTCCACACAAAACTTGCTCAAATTTGCTCAACAAGTCCACACAGAACTTGCTCAAATATGCTCAACAAGTCCACACATAACTTGTCCAAATCTACTCAATAAGTTCACACAGGACTTAACCAATCTCATAGAAACATAAAGAGAATTTTTAGAGACTCAATATGCTCTATACTCATCACAATGCTCAGTCACTTTCTCAACTCAAATCAGAGTATAGGATAATTTGTTTTATGGAACTTGAACAATCACTTCACAGACCTACTTGACTAGGCTCAACCACCTCTACTCAACCAATCACTCTAGAAACAACCCTTGCTCACAAACCCTAGTCCAAGCATGTAAACATCAACTCAAAATATTTCCAATAATGCTCAACAATAATCCTCACATAACAATGATACTCATGTTCTTTTCAAACCCTAGTTCAAGTTATTTGCACAACAACTCACTTCAACAACAATGCTTATAAATCAATATTCACATAACAATGATACTCATGTTATTTTCAAAACCCTAACTCAAGTTCTTCACACAACCAATGGCTTCAACAACAATGCTTATAAAACAAGGTTTTAACAACAACTCTTTATTCTAGAAAACCTTGAAGCATTAACTCAAACACTCACTAAGCAATGTAGCATCAACTCTCTTTCAGAAAACCACACTCATCAATTAACCTTCAATAAGACTCTCAAAAGGAAACCTAAGCAATTCCTTTTCTCTCCAAAGTTGTTTTCAAAAACCAACCAATCAACTCAAACAAGGAAGAATTTTGCCCATACCTTTTTGCTTGGTGGTAAAGAATAGATCTCAAAACCTGTTTCAATCACACTCAATTTTCCTTGACAACTTCAATGGTTAGGTAGCAAAATCTTCACTTTAAAACCCCTTGTAAATACTTGCACAATAATTATTTTTATACAAATATAACAAGTCTTATATACACCTTATAATCTCCACAATCTCAAAATTAAATATAACACCCAAAATAAGCCTTTAGGAAACACTTTATAGATCTTCAATTCAAACTAATTTATCACCTTATTACTCCAATTTAAAAGAATATTTCTCTTTTTATAGATCACAAATCAACACATAAACAATTTGCTTTCACCCCTTATGTCTCCTTATCACTAATTTATTGCCAATTAAAAACCTTTTAAACTCCCTTATAACTCCTAATACAATCTTTAATCAAACCTTAGGCAATAAAAAATTTATTTAAAAAATTACCTTGGCCTCCATGGGTTTCGAACCCTTAACCTCTGCCTCCGTGAATGCCCTAGCCATGGGCTCCACAACCACGTGTGCTCAACGCATGTTAAGAGCTTAAAAGCTCTTAGCATAATTTATTCCTCTCTTGGCACCCGAACGAAAGAATGCAAATAAAAAACCTTCCCTTTGGTGCTACCACTCCATGGGATTCAAACGTGGGTTAGTTCTTCCACTAACACCTTCGTAGAACGTGCACTGCCAATGGACCACCGTGTCCAACGTGCCTTAAGCAATGAATCCTCTTTGTTTTAAACCTTGCGCATAAGACAAAAACCTTTTGTCTTCTTCCTCAACTGAAACAGCGAATCACACAATAAAGTTTTCCTTGGTCGCATTAATCAAATCGATGAGGGATAATTTGTAAATTCCTTTGGCCACCCTTTTATACACGATGCCTCCATAGTCTTCGAACGTCGACGCTCCAAATTCTTCGATGACGTTGGCGTTAAAACAACTTTATAAATGGCCCTTTAATTTTGATGACGTCAGCCCATTTAACCTTTATAATTTATAAATGATTTAAATTCCAAGGAATTTAAATTTTATAAATTATAATTATAACCTTTGGCTTTTAAGGCCTTCCTTGGGTTAAATTTGAAAACCCTTTTAACTTATGCTCCCATATAATATTAAAATATTATGGAGTCCTTTTGCCTTTAACTTCTATGCCTGACCTTGGGGTATTGAAGCTTCTTCCTGGATATCAAATGACAACTTTGACGACTTTATTTCTTGCTGAATTCCTTGATATTAATGATGACTTCATCTGGTGACATCAATGACAACTTTGACTTAGGGACTCAAAATGTCCAACAAATATGTCTCTCTGGTTTCTTCAACAATTCATATCTTCTCTTTATTCTTCTTAAATTTATTTCTTCAATTAAAATAAAATCTTTAGTTCAATTTTAATAATTTTCCACATCTTATATCTCCCATCAATTAATTTTTCTTCAGTTTAATTTCTTTTCCAATAATAAAAATTTTCAATTATTCAAAAATTTCATTCTTCTTATAACTCTTTTCAATTTTCAATTTTCAATCTTTAATTAGTTTATTTCTTCAATTTTAATTCTTCCTCTTCTTTCAATCAATTTTTTCTTCTTCTCAATTAATTAATTTCTTCTATTTATAACTCACAATAATTCAAATTTCAATTTATTATTTATCTTTTTATCTCTCCAAATTATTCAATCAACTTCTTATATCTCCCAACAACTAAAGTCACTTTATTTAAAAAATTAAATCTACCTTGGAAATTCTTCTTCTATTTTGCAATTTCTAGTGCTCTTTTTAGCTAGTTATCTTCAACTTTGGGAGTCTATTCGACCAACCTTTTCTTCAATATTTAGGTGAAATCAACCAAAAAAATTTCTTCTTTCTTCTTTGCTTTCTCTTCTTCAATATCCAATATTTGTGGATGTGCCTTTGGATCATCACAAATAACTTCAATGTAACTATGAATCTTCCTTATTCAAGGTTTGGCTTCTTACAGGTACAATATTCTCATTTCTTGTCCTCTAAAAATATGGGCCTTCCTTTTTCAAGGCTTGGCTCCTTCAAAACATGATATTCTCATTGCTACAATATCTCTATCAAACATTCCTTTCTGGAAAACCTTTTTCTTGGGTTGAGATAAAGTTTCTCTCTACCCTATAAGTCTAACAAATTTGGTTGTCACTAATGAGGCTCTAATACCACTATTAGCAAATCATCTCTATTATCATAGAATTATTAATCACTAGGATAAAATAATATCTCAAGAATATCAAAGGATTCAATGAATCATAAATCACTCAAATAATTCACAAATAAACTTGCAAAAATATTTATTGAAAATTCATTTACAAAAGCATGCATAAATGCAATGCTTGTTTGATACATAATACAAAGTTTTGTCTTCAATATATATTTACATGAGACTCTTCATATGCACGACTCTTGAAATTTTCTCTCCTCTCACATATTACATAAAGATAAAGTCTCTCATTATTGCTTATAACTCCCTACTTCCAAACATGACACCTAACCTACATAACTCACACTTACCTACTTGACACCTCACATATAACTTCTTACTTACTTACATGACACATACTATAGACCTAAATATCAAACACACACTAAATATTTAAACACACCCAAATCTAAATATTTACAAAGGTGCCAAATAATGTAATACCTCCAACAACAAGTTTGGTTATGATATTCTCTAAAAGTTCTATGATTACCTACTCATTAGCCTCTTTTAGTGGGACTGCTTCAACCCATTTGGTGAAATAATCCGTAGTAGTAAAAATCTATTTTTGACATTCACTAGATGGTAGGTTGATCATTTCAATGAAATATAATCCCCATTGGATGAGTGATTCATTTGTGGTTATGGGTTTTAAAGGTATAGGGGTATTATTCTTTCTACTAGTAAATAACTTATATTTATCACACCTCCTAACCTAATGATGGACATATTTAAATATACTTGGCTAATAGTAACCTACTTTCATGATTTTATTGGCTATTGTTTGAGTTGAGAAATGCCCATCAAATAATCCTTGATGAAATTATTGGAGTAGAGAGTGAGCTTACCCCTTTTTGATACATCTAAGTAGGACTCCATAAATTTCCTATGGAATAGAACCCCATCAATTAGTGTATAATGGATATTCTACAACTAGAAAGCTCTCCTTTTAGATTTTTTTAGATTAGGAGGATATTTGCCTATTTGTATATATTCAATTACTTAATATACCTAATCTGGATCCTTCTCATCTTTATGCAACAAACATATTTTAGATCTGTTTCTTTGAAAACATCTAAACTTGCTTCTTTTTTAATCGCATCTTTAGCCAACCTTTGGAAAATTACTCTTCCTCTAACCAACTTCATGGGATTTATTCTAGCATCATATTATTAAAATCTTGGTAATCTATATAACCCTCTTTTTTAGTAATTTCTCCACCCATTATATATTCTCTGAATCTTGTATGGATGCCATAAGCAAGAACTTTAATATTTGAAACTATATGCTTGAAATTATTCAAACCTATGACCAATGCATATAGTTACTTCTCAACGAAATTATACTTCTCTTCATATCCTTTTAAATTTTGGTTTAAAAAGGTAATTGGATGATAATGCTAAGTTTCATCCTTTTGTGTCAACAAGACCACTATACTAAGCTCTCCCACATATGCATAAATAATAAAGTCATTTTCAAAGTTCACGTCGACCAATATTAGAGCTTCTGTAATATCCCTTTTAATATTCTCAAGAGCCTCCCTTCCTTCATCTATTAATATAAATGGCCAGTCCTTATTTAGGATAAGTATCATTGACTTGACCTTATATTGATTGAAATTGTGACTTTTGGAGCTCTGCTAGGGTTTGATGAGGAAAAAATACTCTACTAGGGTTTGATGAAGAAAAATTTCTCTGCGGGGATGGCAGCAACTTTCGAAGGAGGTCTAAAAAATTGAAGGAATATCATGATGGCATCGGGTCCGGCATAGAGAGTGCATGCTCGTGATGGTTTTTAATCTAAAAATTACTGGAAGGAATAAGATTTTCCAGTGCATGTCGGGAACCGCTTGTTAAAGAACAATGGATGTTTGGAATGATGTGAAGCCAGGCCAGTTCTAGTGGTTCAACCAAACTCGGTGGCAAAATATGTGGAGTATCTAACCAAACATGCCCTTATTGGAAAAATTTTGGGCATTTGAATTTCTCTCCCCTTTGTGGAGGCTTGGGTCAGGAAAACTTGGAATCCTAAAGGTGATGTGGAGGTGATGTTGAGTGCGAACAACTATTTTATGGTGGTGACCTCTTGTATTGCAAATCATAAAAAAACATTTGAATGGGGTCCTTATTTCTATAACCAAGTGGGACTCTTTCTTAAACCCTGGCCTATGGGTTTCAACCCATCAGAGGAGCGATCGTTGCGGGTTCTAGTATGGGTGCAGCTTCCATGGCTCTTGTTGGAATTATGGAGAACTGATATCTTGCATAATATTGCCCTTCTACTTTGGAATTCGGTTGGACCGTCACAACTAACAATGGATAAAAAAGTAATCTCTGTTGCTCGTATTTGTGTTGAAATTGACTTAAATAATCCTATTCTAGATTCTATTGAAATACAATTTGGATCAACTACATGGGTTCAAAAACTTGACTATGAAGCTCTTCCATTTTGTTTCTGGATTTGCCGTTAATATGGCCACCTGCAAATAAAATGCCCTAAGTGTGTCCTTCCTATGGCTTCAAATCCTAGGCCCTCTCGATCTAGACAAAGTTTGGATAAAGGAAAAGCCCCGATAAAGGAAGGGGAACGAGATAAGGAAGGTTTTTTTTGGTAAAATCCTGAAATAGAGGACCAAGGACAAACAAAGACCTTAAGGATAGCCAGCCAGATGCTCTACTCAACTATTTTGAAATATTAGATGATCTTGATCAGTGCATGGAGATGCCTAAAATGTCGCTACCTGATGGAAATATAACAAGGCTGAATCAGATGTCTCTTCTTGAGGGAGAACTTAAGGAATCAGATCTAGGGGGTTTAAATGAAGAACAAAGGGCTTTGGATCTGAGTATAGGGGACATGGATGGGTCTAGCCCTATAAGGGAAACTATTTTGAAAAGTGGTACATATTTAGTCATGCCCTCTTCTACTCAGGAACTGATGCAGTCATCCTTGGACTGCAAAACTCCTACGGTGTTGGGATTGTAGTAGAAAATAATTAAAAAAAAAATTGAGTAAGAATATGAAGGTGGGTCGGAAGAAGGACCAGGATAAAATTAATTTAATGGGGGAGACTTTGGTGGATTCAGGCTTGGTGAGAAAATTGGACTCCCATTTTTATAACCCCCAAAAATTATTATCCTCTCATGGAATGTAAGGGGGTTGAACAACATCCCTAGATAAAAAGCTATTCGTGATTTGGTTCGTGTGCATTCTTCGGATGTGGTGTTTATTCAGGAGACTAAATTGGCTATTGATAGTATGTTCAATATTTCTCCCAAGTTGTGGAGAAGGGGGCAATGCCAGTGTATTGGTTCATCTGGATATGCTGGTGACGTCGCTTGTTTATGGGATCCGATTAAGATATCCCCTTTTACTTGGATTTCTAGAAGATGGTCTATTTTTATGGTCGGGTATGATAATGAATCTGGTGAAACCATCGTACTTACAAACATGTATGCTCCTGTTGATTACAATGGTAAAGTGAATTTGTGGAAGCACATTTGCTTTGTGAGAAGTTTGGTTCTCCTATACCCATGGATTTTGGCTGGAGACTTCAACATTATCACTTGTCTGGAGGAGAAACATGGTGGGATGGACCATCTCGAGCCTTTTTCTTCTATCTTCAGTTCTCATATCTAGGCCCTAAACTTTGTTGACATCAAGCCAAATAATGGGATCTTTACATGGCACAATAGAAGGTGTGGGGAAGCTTCCATATCAGAGAGACTGGATAGGTTTTTGATATTCATTTATTGGATGGATAATAACATAAGTGCTAGTTCTATGATTCTAGAGGGTGGGGGATCTGATAATTGGCCTATAAAACTCTCTACTTTGGAGTTAGGGCTAAAAAATAATCCCTCCTTTAAGTTTCAACTTATGTGGCTTCGTGATACTAAGCTTCATGATTTCATGTGATGCTGGTGGACCATTGGCAAACCTCCTCATGGCACCGCTATGTATTCCTTTATGAAGAGACTAAAATTTGTAAAACATAAATTGAAGAGATGGAATAGAATAAATTTTGGGAACCTTTCCTTGCCTAAGTTTTCAGCTCTTAGGAGGATGGAAGAAGCTTCAAGGAATATTAGAGATAAAGGATTCATAAAGGAGCTTCTTTTTGAGGAATCTAAGGCTGCGAAAGACCTTGCTGAATAAAAACTGAGGGAAGAAATTTTTTGGAAACAAAAAGTTTGAGTAGATTGGCTTCAGGAAGGGGATAGGAACACAACCTTCTTTTATAACTCAGTTAAGGCTTGACGTAATGGTAACCTGATTACCTCTCTTGTGAATTCTTAGGGTTCCCTTCTCTCTTCTTTCAGGGATATTTTAGAAGAGACTAAGAGGTATTTTTCCTCTCTCTTCAAGGAGGATTCCCTATCAGATGATGAGAATGAAAAGCTTATTCTAAAGTGTATTCCATCAATTGTTTTTGGAGAGATGAATGAGCACTTGATGGGTCCAATTTCCTTTGAGGAGTTGGAAAATATTGTATTCAATATGAAAAGGAAAAACCCCAAGCCCAAATGGATTCTCGATTGAGTTTTATCAGGAGTTTTGGGATTTAATCAAATTTGATCTTTTGGAGGTGGTCCATGAGTCCCAAAATAACAAACATATGCTAAGGGCTCTAAATGCTACCTTTGTGGTGCTTATACCCAAAAAAGAGGGAGTAAATTCCTTGGATATGTTCAGGCCTATTGCTCTCTGCAACATTGTGTATAAGATCATCACAAAAACTATTGCTGAGAGGCTGAAGATATGGTTGAGAAAAATCATCTCTAAGGAGCAAGAAGGGTTTGTTGTTGGCCGAAAAATCTTGGATGGGGTTGTTATTGCTACAAAAGCTATTCACTCGATGGAAACTTCTAAGGATAAAACTATGTTCATTAATTTGGACATGGCCAAAGCCTATGATCGGGTCAGATGGTCATTTCTTCATAAATTTCTTACTACTTTTGGATTTGAGGAGGAATGGATTAGATGGGTGATGAGCTGTGTTTCTTCTTGCTCATTCTCTGTTCTTGTTAATAATGAGCCATCATAGTTGTTTGAGGCATCGAGGGGTTTGAGGCAAGGAGATCCTTTATCTCCTTATTTGTTTATCATTGTGGCAGAAGGATTGGGAAGATTGCTCAAGTCTCAAGTCATGCAGGGTCTCATTCAAGATTGGAAGTGGGATAGTAGTTTGCCACCTCTTTCCCACCTTCAATTTGTTGATGATACTGCTTTTTTGGGAGTTGCCACTATCAGGGAAGCTGGAAATATTAGACAATATCTTGACATATATCTTGGTGCTTCGGACGGTTGATTAATGAGGACAAGTCTTCTATTTTCTTCTTCAATACCCCTCCTCTTATTCAAGCTAGGATTGCTCACATTCTAAGATTCCAGGTTGGAACTCCCCCCTTCATTTATATTGGTATTCCAATTTCATCTCATCCTCTACCTAGATCTTCTTGGAAGTCTATGCTTGATAAGTTTATAAATAAGGTGAATCACTGGACTTTCAGATGACTATCCACTGTAGGTAGAGTGTTTCTTTTAAAATCTATTGTTCCCATTTATAGATGTTTTGTACAAATATCTCCCTCTCACTTCATCAAGGACATGGATGCTTTGTCAAGACATTTTTTATGGTTTGGAAAACTTGATCAATCTAAATGGAGTTTGGTTAGGTGGGATTCTATATGTAGGCCGATGCAAGAGGGAGGCCTTGGGTTGTGATAGATAACTCTTTTTTGGCAGGCCTTGGCTGCAAAACTTTATTGGAGATGGTGTACCTCTCAAGATAATATTTGGACTAAAATATTATCTTGTAAATACTTGAGAGGTATTTCTGAGGCTGAGATCCGTAGATTCAGCTTGGTTGGAAAAGGTTCTGTTATCTGGGACACTCTGAAAAGAGGAGCTAATTTAATCAAGCAGGGTTTGTTATGGATTTGCAATCAAGGACCAAATACTTTTTTTTGGGAGGATTCTTGGGATGGCCACCCTTCTATCTTGAATCAATATCCTAGGTTACGTTACCTAAGCATTTTTTTCTTGGATGCAGGCTAGTCTCGTGTGGAGGACTTTAAAAAATCCAGTCTTTTGGAAATATGGAGATGTACAGGTGGAAAGATCCACAAGAATGGCCCTAGGGGGTACTGGCCAAGGACAGAGAGGTGCTTGCTCTTATTCTTATGGGGAGGCCTTTTTCTTCATTGAGGGGTAAAGATATTCTAGATTGGAACCCTGATCCTAAGGGAACCTACTCGGTAGCCTATGGTTATCAGGTTCTTGATAAGCAAAAGTATGGGAGTATTCCTGTCACTTGGTGGAAAAATGTGTGGAACAAATTTTCCTAGCCAAAATGTAACTTCTTTCTCTGGTTGGTAGCTCGTAATAAATGCCTTACTTGGGATAATGTGAGGAAGAGGGAATTTTAGGGTCCCTCTTTTTGTGTCCTTTGCAGTAAGAATGACGATGACTCTTCTCATTTATTTTTCCAATGCTCCTTTGCTAGATATATTTGGCACAATTGATGGAGCACCTGGAACCATCCATGTTTTCATGTGATGTCCCTAGTTGAGTTTTGGAGTAGTCTGGGCAAACCTCTAGCCAAGGCCCCCTTCCTTCGGGTGGCTTGGAATTTGGGCCCTTCTTGCATCATCTGGAAAATTTGGCTTGAACAAAACCGATGCATATTTTAGGGTAGTTATTTGACTGTTCAACAGATCTGGCAAAGGATCATGTATATGGTTCAGGAAACCATCCATAGAAAATGTGATGTGGACCCTCTTTTGGATTCCAGAGAGAAGAAGGTACAACAAGCCCTTGGTCTCTTTGGGGATGGTGTGAACTCTTCTAGCCCTATTAGGGTTCCTCAGCTCAGTAAGAAAGTTAGGAGAGATGCTAGGTGGAGGCCACCCCCTATAGGAGTTTTAAAAATTCATAATGATGGATCATCCAGGGGTAATCCTGGACATGTTGGCATTTGTGGTGTTGGGAGAGATTCTACTGGTGGTGTCAATTTTTTCTTTTCCATTTATAAAGGTGTTCACTACAACAATTTTATGGAAGATCTTGCAATTCTTGAGGCCTTGCGAAGGGGGTTTTCTCTTGGTTGTCATAGGATTATCTGCGAGTCTGACTCTCAAATTGTGGTTGATATTTTAAACAGTAAAAGGGTGGAGGAAGTTAATTGGCATTTGGCCTCTGTAGCCGTTCAAATTCTCAGAATGAGTGAAGAGTTCAAATTTATATCCTTTGTGCACATTCCAAGGGAATGGAATGTGGTTACTGATTACCTGGCTAAAAGGGCTTTTGAGCTACTGGATCCTTGGAGTATCGATAATTGGGAGAGTCTCTCGTATGGGGACTCTCAATGCCTATGGGAATTGATCCATGAGGATGTACAGACTTAATGTGGTTTATTCTTGTTGTCTTTTTTGGGTGTCATTATAGTCTAGTGGTTTTAGCCTGTTTGGCTGTTTATTTGAGTCCTGGTTGGAAGCTCAGTTGTACTCTATAATCCAAAATTTTATCAATAAATTTTTAGCCCTTTATTTAAAAAAAGTATCATTGAATTGACAATAGCTATGAAGTCTAGGATGAACCTTCTAACAAAATTTATATGACCAAAAAATAATTGCAGGCCCTTTTTATTCCTTGGTAGTGAAAATATAATGATAGCTTTGACTCTATTAGGATCTATGACAATCCCATATTTTGATACAATGTGCGTAGTAATTTTTCTTATAGGGCACAAAAAATAAATTTCTTTGGATTGAGGTAAATTCTTGATATTGCTTATAGACCTTCTCTAAGTGCTCTAAGTGATATTATTTCTTCTTAGAGAGCACCATGAAATCATCCAATTAGATTAGTATTACCTTATTGATCAAGTATTGGAAAGCAATGTCCATAACTCTTTGGAATGTTGGTCCAACATTAGATAGCCCAAAAGGCATCCCATGATATGCAAAAGTTCTCCACTTGGTGGTAAAATCTATTTTATGTTATTCCTTATCCCTAACCCATACTTGATTTAAACTAGAAAATTCATCTAATAGTGAGAATATTTTAGAACCTGTAATCATTTGGAGAATTAATTCCATAAAGGAAAAGGGTAGTGATATTTTATAGAAGCTTTATTTAGATATTTGAATTTAATACATAATTTGATCTCACCATTTGTTTTTCTCATAGGTACCAATTTATATACCCATGCGATGTGTTTGATTGGATATATGATATTTGATTCAACCAACTTATAGATATCTTTCCACATAAGAGATTGATTTTGGATTAACTAGCCTTTGCTTCCGTCTTAAATACTTGGCCTCAATATCTAGCTCAATTGTATGTTGGATAATCTCCTTACTATATCCTCTAAGGCATTCATAGGTCCAAGCCATTACCTCTTTATATTTCTAGCATAACTGAATAAGAGACTTCTTTTCTAGTTAAGTAGCAAATTTACCTATTTTTAGCAACTTCCCTAGGGCCACTTCCATTTCTTGGTAATCCTACTTATTAGCAGTGATTCCTATTTTTCCTTTGAATCTATCATCTAAGTTGAACATGGATTCTAATATAATTAACCCCTTTGACATCTTGTTAGACTTCAATTGGATAATATGATACCCATATGTTTCTTAATTTTGGAGTCATTTCTTTAGCATACTCATCTATTTGTTGAATGATATGTTCATCACTTTCAAACACTTTCCAATTAACTTCATTTTTAGGGATAGTTGACCCGATTATCAATTTTACCAATCGACGATTATGGAGTAAATCATCAACTTGGTCAAATTATTATATGATTACTTCCATACAATCCACATCCAGGGTTTAGACCCTTGGAATAACCCTAAATTTATTGACATCAAAGGCTTCAATTAGGTCCTCGACCTTGTGTCTAAAATATTTCATTAACCTATTTTTTTCTAGACATTAAGATATTACTTGTTCTATTATTAATTATGTATAACTAAATATTTAAAGCATCTTGATAACTCTCTTTTTTTCTGCCATTTATAATCCAAGTACGAAAGCTTATTTTTTACCATATTGCTTGAACAATTGAATTACAACTGGTATGCTTGCAATAATTTTGTATCCTTTGGTGAAATTAGGCATACACCAACACCAACCCCCTTTTTTATTCTAACAACATCAAAATACAATCTCCATAGACTATTGGGTTGCTCCTTTTTCTTTGTGATTTTTGGGACTAGCATATTTTCTTCCTAAATTAAATATGTCCCTATATTGTTAGTTTACTTGTAGATTTCCTAGGAATTTGGATTGTGAATATCAACAACCTCTTCACTTATTGATCACTATATACAATAGAATGAATCTTCTTATCAGATTCCTTTATCTTTGATTGTAATTATTTTGTGGTGTAAGTGTAGACATGGAAAATTGACCCACTTTAGTGATTCACTTTTCCTAGGCCCTTAAAGAGACCCCTTAGGGTAGCCCAAAGTAGGACTAGGCTTCTCTTTGCCTTTTTCCTTACTTTTTTCCTCCTTCGATGAAATCACAGTCGACCCTGACGGGATGTGATTTCACCTAAGTGAAATCGTGATCGACCCTGATGGGGCGTAATTTTGCCTAATTAGGGTTGTCTTAGAAAATCCTAATTTTTAAGGTTGGTGTCCTTAGGCATCGACTTTTCCCTAGTTTTTCCACCCATTTCGATTTTAAATCTGCTATAAAAGGAGGGTTTAAAGTCTTCTTTTTGGAACACGAAGCAATTTTATTATTCCTAGAAGCAAGTTCCCAAGTGATTTTTCTCACAAGATCTCAAGTGTTTTCATATTTATTCTTATTCTACAAGCAATCTAATTCACAAGTTGTTAAGTGCTCATTGTTTAAGTGTGAAATATAATCTGTTGAAGCTCTATTCTCTCTTGCATTGGATTATGTGTTACGGGTTTTTGGTGGATAAGTGTCAAAGCCCCAAGGAGAGATCGACTATTTGGAGGTCTCAACCCTTCTGATTGCTTTTGTGCTATCTACCAGGTATTTTTGCTTCATTTAGATTTTAATTTTCTTTATTGTGTATTTATGTATCTTTCTAGGGTTTTTTACCTCACTTTTGTTAAATCACACTCGATCATTTTGGGGTATGATTTCATTGGTTTGTGAAATCATGGTCACTCCTTATGGGGCGTGATTTCACATAGACCATATTTGAGGAAATTGCTACCCCCAAAACCTATATATGTGTTATAAGCTACATTTAAGATGTACTACTATATTTTGTACTTTGTTTTATCATTCTGTTTAGTTACATTTTTCTATGCTTGTCCATATTTTGAATGTCAACTTTCACTTCTATTTTCAAAGGTTAGCTAAAATGACCTAGGGGGATTGATTGTTGCACATCAAAGCATTACTATACAATGGCCTAAGCAGACCCCCTAATGCTAATCACATTTTTCAAGTGTTTGCCAAGTTATTTTGTAGGAGTAGGAATTGTTGGATATTTCTAGATAAGAGATAAAAGCTAGGATCAAACACCAAATAAGATAAGTGCTCTCATTAATATTTAGGTTGTTTGATGAATATTTTTTATTCCTGTTTGAACCCTAGATCTGATATAAAAATAAAGATATTTTAATTTCTAGGTATTTGAAAGGAAAATAACATATAGTGTGCACTTAGGGTTTAATATTGCTTATGCATCTTCTCTTGCACCCTTGCTCAAAATTTTTTACTTTGCAATCCCTAGGTTAGAAATCATTTAAACAAAGAATCATTATAGGGTTAGCTCTTATATTATTGCATTCTATATTTTTGCATTGTCCTTTATCTTTCATAGATTATATCTACAAAGGCCAAACATAGGTGATTGTCTTGAAACTGAATGCATCAAACATTCTTGAAACCCTAGACTTGCAGCAAGCCCTAAAACCATTCCTAGTGAATCCTTCCCCCCTTTTTACACTAAGGTGTAGAGAACAACATACCCCATTGTAACCTTGTCTTTATTTTATGGATCTAGCCGATAATTATACGCAGTAGGGTAGTTTTCCCCCTTTACATAGTAAGATTTCTCAACATCTAATTTAATCAAAGGAATATCCTTTATATGATAAACACAAAGAGGTGTTGGAAATATGAGCAAGATTTGTTGTCATTGATGTCAAGAGTAAGTTTCAAGTGAGCAGTGCAAGAGGAAGGATGTCAAGAGTCAGTTTTAGTAATCAGTGCAAGTGAAAGATTGCTTCTAGACCTAAGGGAAATAATATTATAATATCTCCCATTATAATATTCAAGGTGGTCAGATAAGGTCTACAGGAGAAATAAGAAGGCCCAAGAAAAATAATATTATAATATTAAAAGGTCTAATGGTAAGACCTAAAGTAATTAAATTAATTATAATAATTTCATTATAAATTAATTTATAATTTAATTTGATTAACTTTATAGTTATTAAATTAATTATAATAATTTTATTATTAATTAAATTATAATCTAATTTAATTAACCCTAAGGTTAGGGTTATAAGGGCAAAATTAATGCGTCGACGTCATACATTATTTCCCCTTCGTCGACGTCTAAAATGGTGATGGCACAATGGTATAAATACCATGTGCCTTGGTTGCAAAGGAAGTACCTTCGTTCGAATAATATAATCAAGCCTACGATTTCTACGATTTTCGTGCAAGGAAGAAGATAAAGTTTTTGTTGTTTTATTGGCGCCAACGAAGGGATAAGACAAGAGAGGCTCTAAGCCTCATAACCAACCAGTTGGTTGGGCTAGTGGCAAGCGGTTGTGACTTAAGGCTTTGGCAAGGTGGGAGGACCCACGATCGAATCCTGATGGCAGTTTTTGCGTGGACGTCTTTTGGTTCAGGTGCCAAAGGGAAGCAATAAAGCGCACGAGGCGCTTCTTGCTTCTAAGGTGAGCGCCTAGCTCACATGATAGTTGAAGTCGTGGCTAGGGCGTTGGTGGCAGCGCAATGTGGGATCGATTCCCACCAAGGGCAAAAGGTATTTAATTTTTAAATTTGATTTTTATCCTAAGGTTTGTTTGGCATGAGCTTTTAGGGAGATATAAGGTTTATGAAAATTAAATTTTATATTGTGATTTTGATGATTAAGTGTTGAATGGAGTAATAAGGCTTTAGAGGAGTTTATATGTTATTTTAAAATAAAGTCTTATTGTGTTTAAATATTTGAGAGGAGTAATAAGGTGTAATTGAGATCTAATGTTTTGTATGGTGAAAATATTTTGAGGGAATTATTGAATGAAGTTTTGAGAAGGTTTTTGCTACCTAACCCTTGAGATTGGCAAAAAGAGTAATTGTGATTGAGACAGGTTTTTAAGGTCAATTCTTCATCAAACAAAAGGTATGGGCATATCTTCCTTGTGAGTGATTGTTGGATGTTGTGAATGCTAAGTTGGAGTGAAAAGGATTGTTTGATAAGCATTGTTGAGTTTGGTTTTCTGGAATGAAAGTTGATACTAGAAACCTTGTTTGATAAGCATTGTTGGAAGTATTGAAGTAAGTTTTCATATGCTTGAACTAGGGTTTGTGAAAGAACATGAGTATCATTGTTATGTGAAGTTGAGAACTATCTTGAACTAGGGTTTGTGAAAGATCATGAGTATCATTGTTATGTGAGGTTTGTTTGATAAGCATTGTTGACTAAGCCTTCATTGAGTGATTGGTTGAGTGGAGTTGATTGAGCTTAGTTGATTGGAAGTGTTGGAGTGATAGTTCAAGTTTTATGAAACAAATTGTTCCATATTCTGATTTGATTTGGAAGAGAGATTGAAAGTGATTAAGTGGTTGTGAGTGTGAAACATATTGAGTCTCTAACCATTATCCATATGTTTCTATGATAAAACAAGAGAGATTAAAAGTGATTGAGCATTATTGTGAGTGTGAAGCATATTGAGTCTCTAACCATTCTCTATATGTTTCTATAAGTTAAACAAGATTATGTGTGAAGCTTGTTTGTGTGATTGAAGAAGTTTTCTATGATAGATTGAATTAAGTTTTGAGAATCTTGTTAGATTTAGAGTAAGTCCTAGAGTGGACTTAATGAAAATTGAGTAAGATCTTGTGAAATTATAGTTGAGGTAAGTCTTGGTGAAGACTTGTTGAGCAGATTGGACAAGTTCTAGAGAGGACTTGTGGACATATTTGAGGTAAGTCTTTGAGAAGACTTGAGAGCAGAGTTGATTGATTGATTTGTTCAAACCTTGAGTTAAGGTTTGGGGAAGATCTAGAAGAGTTGATTTGTGATTGGATCAAGCTTTGTGTTAAGGCTTGAGGATAGATTTGAAGATAAATTTTGGTGTAGATTTAAGGATAGGTTTATGCTAGACCAGAGATAGAGATTGAGCAATTTATGCTAGATCGAAGGACTATGTTTAGTATAATTTAGATAGATATTGAGTAGATTTGTGCTAGACTAAAGGACTATGTTTAGTGCAGATTTGAGGAGAAATATTGAGCAGATTTGTGCTAGACCGAAGGATTATGTTTAGTGCAGATTTGAGGATAGATATTGAGAAGATTTGTGCTAGACCAAAGGACTATGTTTAGTAAAGATTTGAGATAGAGTTGATAGCAAGATTTGGAGGTGATAGAGTAGAGGATAATAGTCTCCAGTGGATAGAGATCCATTAGCTAGGGTAGTGAGGATAGAGATATTCTGAGTGAGGATAAAGTCTTCAGTGGAGAGAGATCCACAAGCCAGTGTAGTGGAGGCAGTAGTCTTCTAGAGGATCACCAGCTAGAGTAGAGGAGAAGGAGTTCTCCTATGGATAGAGATCCAAACCAAATTAGGTATTGGTGTCTCTATGGATAGAGATCCATGAACTTGATTAGGGGATTGGTGTCTCCTTTGGATAGAGGTCCATAAACATTGTAATAGGGAAAGGATTCCCAAGAGATTTGTTGAGAAAATTTTAGTGAAATATTTTCTCCATGGAGTAGCCCACATTGGGTGAACCACATTAAATTGGTGTCTCTATTGTGTGTGGTGATTTATGCATTGCTTTGATTACTATTATTGATATTTCCATTGATATATTACATAATATTATTTGGGAAAGAAAAGTAAAAAGTGGTCTTATACTATTCACCCCCCTCTCAGTATAAGCTTGTGTTCTTCAATTGGTATCAGAGTGGGTTCCTTCGAAAGAGTTTAATAGCTTGAAGGAAAAGCTTACAAGAACACAGATGGATTCTCAGAGTGGATCTTCAAGAAATTCAACACCATTGTTCGATGGGAACAATTATGCACTATGGAGCACAAGGATGAAGTTTCATCTAATGGCACTTGGAAATGAAATATGGGAAGCAATTGAGAATGGATACATACCACCAGCAACTCCACCTATAGATAAATATGGTAAGCTTCTACATCATTACAATTCAAAGGCAATGAATGGAATTTTGAGAGGTTTGCATGAAACAAAGTTTATAAAGGTTATGCATTGCACATCAACAAAGGAAATTTGGGATAAGTTGAAAGGCATATATGAGGGAGACAAAAATATCAAAAGGGTAAAGTTGCAAAATTTCAAGAGAGCATTTGAAGACCTAAAGATGAAGGATGAGGAAAACATTGTGGCATATCTACTTCATGTGGATGAGGTTGTTAACTCCATGCAAGGACTTGGGCTTAAGGTTGAGGAACCAGATGTTTGTGATAAGATTTTAAGGTCACTTCCAAAAAGGTTTAGTGAAAATATTTCAGCTATAGAAGAGGCAAAAGATATTGAACTTTTGACAAGGGATGAATTACATGGTATTCTCATAACTTTTGAGATGAGAATAAAAGAGGAACCTATTCCCCAGAAGGAAGCAACCTTCAAAGTTACTAAGAAGACAAAGGGTAAGAAGTCAGATTCAAGCAATGAGTCATCCAGTGATGAAGAAGCAAATTATGGTAGAAGGAACAAGGACTCAAGAAAATATAAAGGTACAAAATTAGTTAGATGTTTCAATTATGGAAAATATGGTCACTATGCATCTGATTTTCCAGAGGCTAGAAATAACAATGATGAAGAAAAATAGGATCATAAGAACAGGGAAATAGGAAAACATAGGTACCAAAAGAAAAGTAGGGATGGACAAGGCAAGCAAGGAAAGAAGTTCTTCCAAAGGCATAAGAAGAGTTTTTATGCAGACAAGGTAGGTAAGATTTCAAGTGATAGTGATGAAAGTTCCTCAAATAATGATGAAGATGAAGTTCTATTTCTAGAAGAAGAAAAAGAAGTGGTTAGAAATAGGTTACCAATGATTCTCAAGTGTTTTAGATGTGGTAACTTTGGTCATATTGAAGATAGATGTACAAGGAATGGATTCAGTTTTAGTGATGATGAATATGAAGATACACTTGAAGGACCAGAAGAAAGTCTTCTTATGGCAATAGAAGAAGAAGGAAATACTTCTAGTGGAAGTAAATCAGAAAGGAATGAAGATGATCCCAAAGGCAAAAAAATAGAGGAAGAATCAGAAAAAGGAGAAGTTGATCTTGAGGGTGAGCTTATTCATGCCCTTGATGCATTAAGGGAGGTAAGAAAGCAAAACTCAAAACTCAAGCTTAAATTTCAAGAATGTGATGAAGAGAAAGGAAAGCTTATAGAGGATCTAACCAACTCAATAGCTAAGACAAAGAGATTCAAAGAGAAGTTAGAAGCAAAGGTTTTAGAATGTGAAAGGTTAGAGCATGAGGTAGCTTCACTAAGGAAGGAAGTAAAAGAGTCTAAGGATAAGTTACACAAGTTTGGGAGAAGCTCAAAGAAATTGGATAAGATTATCAAGATACAAAAACCTACATCAAACAAGACAGGTCTTGGTTTTGAATAGGTACAAAGAAAATAAGGAGAGGAGTCAATCTCAAGCTCCGAAGAAGAAGAAGCTTCAGAAGAAGAGAGTGTAAGAGAGAGTGAGACCTCTGAGGATGAGTTGGACAATAAAAATTTCAACAAGGAAAGGAACAATGCACAAATGAGGAACAGATGGAACAAGAACCAACACAAGGTAAAAGAAACTAGGAGACCAATGGGGTCAAGGCAAGGTAGTTTCAATGGATGATGTTTCTCATGTCACAGGTTTGGGCACAAGGCTACATAGTGCAGGACACATGAAATACAGGAATATGGAAATTTCAGAAATAGGTAACTTTTTCAAGGGTATTGCTACTCTTGTAATCAGTTTGGTCACAAGGTAGTGAATTGTAGGGTTCATGATAGGAATAGATATGGCTTCACCAGGAGAAATCCCAAGATATTTGCACCTCCAAGGAATAACAACATTAAGTGTTATAAGTGCAATAATGATGGACATACAACAAAGTGGTGTAGAGCAAAAATTCTAGAGACAAGCAGGAACAAGAATAGTCAGAGAAATCAGAAGGATCAGTTGAGGAAGAAAGTGGACAAAGGTAAATATCAGTGCTTGTTGGGAGTAGAAATACTCCCACCCTAGAATTAACCACCTCAAAAGGAGGTGGGGGAGGGGCTAAGCTAAGAGTCTCATTCTTAGCCCCAAGCCCCAAAGGTGGCCCTTTGCCATTGATGACAAAGGGGGAGAGATTTGAGTTAGGGGAGAGCATTCAATGGGGGAGCAGTTTCTAGGGGGAGCAGAACAGGAAAAGGTAAAAGAAATGGTAAAAGGTAAATGGGTTGCCATCAATGACAAAGGGGGAGATTGTTGGAAATATGAGCAAGATTTGTTGTCATTGATGTCAAGAGTAAGTTTCAGTGAGCAGTGCAAGAGGAAGGATGTCAAGAGTCAGTTTCAATAATCAGTGCAAGTGAAAGATTGCTTCTAGACCTAAGGGAAATAATATTATAATATCTCCCATTATAATATTCAAGGTGGTCAGATAAGGTCTACAAGAGAAATAAGAAGGCCCAAGAAAAATAATATTATAATATTTTATTATAATATTAAAAGGTCTAATGGTAAGACCTAAAGTAATTAAATTAATTATAATAATTTCATTATAAATTAATTTATAATTTAATTTGATTAACTTTATAGTTATTAAATTAATTATAATAATTTTATTATTAATTAAATTATAATCTAATTTAATTAACCCTAAGGTTAGGGTTATAAGGGCAAAATTAATGCATCGACGTCATACATTATTTCCCCTCCATCGACGTCTAAAATGGTGATGGCACAATGGTATAAATACCATGTGCCTTGGTTGCAAAGGAAGTACCTTCATTCAAATAATATAATCAAGCCTATGATTTCTATGATTTTGTGCAAGGAAGAAGAAAGTTTTTTGTTGTTTTATTGGTGCCAATGAAGGGATAAGACAAGAGAGGCTCTAAGCCTCATAACCAACCGATTGGTTGGGCTAGTGGCAAGCGATTGTGACTTAAGGCTTTGGCAAGGTGGGAGGACCCACGATCGAATCTCGATGGTAGTTTTTGCATGGATGTATTTTGGTTTAGGTGCCAAAGGGAAGCAATAAAGTGCACGAGGTGCTTCTTGCTTCTAAGGTGAGCGCCTAGCTCACACGATAGTTGAAGTCATGACTAGGGCGCTGGTGGCAGCGTAGCATGGGATCAATTCCCACCAAGGGCAAAAGGTATTTAATTTTTAAATTTAATTTTTATCCTAAGGTTTGTTTGGCATGAGCTTTTAGGGAGATATAAGGTTTATGAAAATTAAATTTTATATTGTGATTTTGATGATTAAGTGTTGAATGGAGTAATAAGGCTTTAGAGGAGTTTATATGTTATTTTAAAATAAAGTCTTATTGTGTTTAAATATTTGAGAGGAGTAATAAGGTGTAATTGAGATCTAATGTTTTGTATGGTGAAAATATTTTGAGGGAATTATTGAATGAATTTTTGAGAAGGTTTTTGCTACCTAACCCTTGAGATTGGCAAAAAGAGTAATTGTGATTGAGATAGGTTTTTAAGGTCAATTCTTCATCAAACAAAAGGTATGGGCATATCTTCCTTGTGAGTGAAATATTGTTGGATGTTGTGAATGCTAAGTTGGAGTGAAAAGGATTGTTTGATAAGCATTGTTGAGTTTGGTTTTCTAGAATGAAAGTTGATAATAGAAACCTTGTTTGATAAGCATTGTTGGAAATATTGAAGTAAGTTTTCATATGCTTGAACTAGGGTTTGTGAAAGATCATGAGTATCATTGTTATGTGAAGTTGAGAACTATCTTGAACTAGGGTTTGTGAAATATCATGAGTATCATTGTTATGTGAGGTTTGTTTGATAAGCATTGTTGACTAAGCCTTCATTGAGTGATTGGTTGAGTGGAGTTGATTGAGCTTAGTTGATTGGAAGTGTTGGAGTGATAGTTCAAGTTCTGTGAAACAAATTGTTCTATATTCTGATTTGATTTGGAAGAGAGATTGAAAGTGATTAAGTGTGTGAGTGTGAAACATATTGAGTCTCTAACCATTCTCCATATGTTTCTGTGATTGAACAAGAGATATTAAAAGTGATTGAGCATTATTGTGAGTGTGAAGCATATTGAGTCTCTAACCATTCTCTATATGTTTATGTAAGTTAAACAAGATTCTATGTGAAGCTTGTTTGTGTGATTGAAGAAGTTTTCTATGATAGATTGAATAAGATTTTGTGAAAGCTTGTGAGCTGATTTGAGTAAGTCCTAGAGTGGACTTAAGGATAGATTTGTGTGAGATTTTGTGGAAGCATATTGGACAAGTTCTAAGTGAGGACTTGTTGAGAATTGAGGTAAGTCTTGGTGAAGACTTGTTGAGCAGATTGGACAAGTTCTAGTGAGGACTTGTTGAGAAGATTTGAGGTAAGTCTTTGAGAAGACTTGAGAGCAGAATTGATTGATTGATTTGTTCAAACCTTGAGTTAAGGTTTGGGGTAGATCTAGTAGAGTTGATTTGTGATTGGATCAAGATTTGTGTTAAGGCTTGAGGATAAATTTGAGGATAGAGTTTGGTGCAGATTTGAGGATAGGTTTATGCAGACTAGAGAAAGAGATTGAGAAATTGTGCTAGACCGAAGGACTATGTTTAGTGTAGATTTGAGACAGATATTGAGCAAATTTGTGCTAGATCGAAGGATTGTGTTTAGTGCAGATTTGAGGATAGATATTGAGTAGATTTGTGCTAGATCGAAGGACTATGTTTAGTGCATATTTGAGGATAGAGATTGAGTAAATTTGTGCTAGACCGAAGGACTATGTTTAGTACAGATTTGAGATAGAGCTGATAGCAAGCTTTGGAGGTGATAGAGTAGAGGATAATAGTCTCCAGTGGATAGAGATCCATTAGCCAGGGTAGTGAGGACAAAGGTCTTCTGAGTGAGGATAGAGTCTTCAGTGGAGAGAGATCCACAAGCCAGTGTAGTGGAGGTAGTAGTCTTCTAGAGGATCACCAACCAGAGCAGAGGAGAAGGAGTTCTCCTATGGATAGAGATCCATGAACCAAATGAGGATATTGGTGTCTCCTATGGATAGATATCCATAAACTTGATTAGGGGATTGGTGTCTCCTTTGGACAGAGGTCCATAAACATTGTAATAGGGAAAGGATTCCCAAAGATATTTGTTGAGAAAATTTTAGTGAAATATTTTCTCTATGGAGTAGCCCACATTGGGTGAACCACGTTAAATTGGTG
Source organism: Wollemia nobilis (assembly GCA_028583015.1). NCBI lineage: Eukaryota > Viridiplantae > Streptophyta > Pinopsida > Araucariales > Araucariaceae > Wollemia > Wollemia nobilis. The sequence continues at coordinate 1,042,736 of JAQPPZ010001965.1, forward strand.
TCTCTATTGTGTGTGGTGATTTGTGCATTGCTTTGATTACTTTTGTTGATATTGCCATTGATATATTGCATAATATTGTATAAAATTGTTTGATATAAGGTAATTTCTCTAGAATTAGTCAAACATTTAAGAATTAACTTATCACCATGGATTAGAGTTAGGTATAATGGCATAGGCTTTGTATTGACTATTTCAAGACCATATTCATGGTTTTAGAACCATCCCATAAAATCAAGAGAAATAGAGAAAGAGAGAAAAGCAACATATATTGTTGAGAATGAAGTGATACATTTGGATGGGACTGTGAGGCCCTTTATAAAGGAGGATAGATTCCTTGCCCAACACTCTACCTAGTTGTACAAGGAGACACCTTACACATTGACACTTGTGCATTTATTACATTACTTGAAGTAACTAGTTAACTTCCTCCAGAAGTAATATCATATTCTAGTGAATTAAATTATATGACCAAATAGTCTAATATGCTCTAAAACCCCCCTTGTATTACAATATTTGGTATGAAAAATTCCCTTGAATTGCATAGATGATCTTTGAATATTTGAAACTTGGTTTTTCCAAATGCTTTTATAAAAATATTTGTTAGCTGATCTTCTATAGAAACATGTTTAAGGATGATATGATGGTTCTAAAAATGTTACCTAATGAAATGACATTGAGCTTCAATGTGTTTGATCCTTTCATGTATAATTGGATTTTTTATTAGGTTGAGTGCTCCTTGATTATCACAGAATATCATTGTTGCAGTTTGTCTAATCCCCATATATGATAATATGTATTGTAACCATAAGGCTCCACATATTGTATCTCTTGTTGCTAGATATTATACTTTTGTTGATGACTGTGCCACTTTATGTTATATCTTATTGTGCCAATATATGGGTTCTGAACCAAGATACAAGACATATCCTAAGATAGATTTCCTATAATTAATAGTCTTGCATAATTTAAATCTGAGTATCCCTATAGGAAAAAATATTTATCATTCTTTATATAAGTTAGTCCATAATCAGTAGTTTTCTTGACATATTGAAGTATTCTTTTTGTGACTTTCCAATGAATTTCTCTTGGTTATTGCATGAATCATGAAATATAATTTACTGCAAATGTTGTTTGGTTGACTATTTTCAGGTATATAAGACTTCCATTTAATTGGTGATACATGGTTGTTGATACCAATGGTGTTTCATCATTTTTGGACAATTGAATCTCTTATTCCATTGGTGTATATTTAGACTTACATTATTTCATTTTATACTTTTCGAGCAAGGCTTCTACATACTTTGATTGAGTGATAGTTATCTTGTCCTTTCCTTGATGAATCTCTAGATCTAGATAATATTTCATTAGACCCAGATCTATCATTTCAAATACCTTTTCTCGATCTCCTTTGATATCACTTATTAATTTATTTTTAGAACTTTTGGTGATTACTATATCATCTACATATACTATGAGAATGCGTATGTCATTTCCAATTTATTGGTATATAAACTAGGATATGATGTGATACTTTTGAAGATATGATGTAATAAGTGATTGTTTATCTTTATATTCTATGATCAAGGTGCTTGTTTTAAACCATATAGAGATTTTTTCAATTTGCATACCTTATTTTTCTACCCCTTGATGATGAATCCTTTTGGTTATGTCATGTAGACTTCTTATTCTAAGTAACCATTAAGAAAGATACTTTTTACATCCATCTTATGTAGTTTCCAACCCTGATGAGCTCCTAGTGTATAGATTGTTCTGATGGTAGCCATTATGGCTATTGGTGCAAATGTTTCTTCATAATAAATTTCCTCTATTTGAGTGTATCCTTTGGCTACTAGTCGTGCTTTATATTTTTCAAGTGTTCCATTTGCTTTGTATTTGATCTTGTAAACCCATTTTCAACCTATTATTTTATTCCTTGGAGGTAATTCTACTAGATCCCATATCTTATTCTTTTGAAGTGAAGTATATTTCAATTTCATAGTTGCTTTCCAATGTGAGTCATTCAATTCTTGAAGTGTCGATACTAGTTCTACTGTATTGTGTAGTATTCCTCTATTTATTCGAGTCAAACTTTGAGCTTAAGGTCTAGTAGTGGTAAGATCTGGCATCCTTTATAGATTTAATTCTCTAAGTGTTTCTCTAAGCCATATTGGTTTTGTCCTAGGAGGATATGTAGATGCATCTATATCTTGATCTTGAGATCTTGATTCTAATTCCTCACTTGTTGTATCTTCATTGGAAGGATTTAGAAGAATTTTTGTATCATTATTGGTCTCTTTTGTATTGATCTTGATATTTTCATTAAATATTACATCTCTTCTAATGTAAACTTTTTTTGTGTATGGATATAGTATTATATACCCTATAGATTCATTGTCATAATCGATAAATATTCTTGCCATGGTTTTATCATCTAATTTAGTCCTATTTTGTTTTGAAATATGCATTATGTCCTAACCATGCTTCTTTTGGTGTAATATGTTTGAGAACCCTTTTTGGTAATCTATTTTGTATGTAGACTATGTTTTACACTATTTCTGCCCAATATTGATGATCAAGCTGAGCCTCCTTCAACATAGATCTTACCATTTCCATTATTGATCTAATTTTTCTTTCTAAAATTCCATTTTGTTGAGGTGATTATGTTGTAGTAAGTTATATTTTAATTCCATTTTCTTCTAAGAATGAATCAAACTCTTTTGAAACAAATCATCCTCCTCTATCTGAACAAAGTGCTTTTATAGTATTTCTTGATTCTTTCTCCACTTGAATCTTGAACTGCTTGAAATGACTAAATGCTTCGGATTTGTACTTTATGAAATATACCCACATTTTTTTGGTGTGATCATCAAAGAATAATTGAAAGTACTTATGTCCTCCAATACTATCAATTTTTATTGGTCCACAAAAATATGTATATATTATTTCCAAGGGTTGTTGAGCCCTGTGTTGATGGAGTTTGAAGGGAACTCTGTGTTGTTTTCCTACTAAGCATTCTAGAAATATAGTAGCTTCTGGAGAAAAATTGGGTATTCCTTCAACCATATGATACTTGAATAATTCTTTTATTGAGGAATCACTAGTGTGTCCTAGTTGCTTATGCCATAGATCTGATGTTTTGACTAAAAAAGGTGAATGTGTAGTAGTATTTATAAAAAATAAACCATTTCTATAAGACCATGATGTTATCCTTCTTCCTTGTTTAGAAATGTAATATTATTTCCTTTTATTGAGGACTTTAAACTCAACAATCATGTTTTGATCCATAAGCTGAGAGACAAAAAGAAGATTAGTAGTTAATTTGGGAATATACAATACATTTTTTATTATCCCTTTTCCTTCTTGAAAGTTCACTAATATGTCCCCTCTTCCCTTCACCTTATATTTTTTGCTATCTTCTGTAACAACTAGTTTCTCGTTTACCTTTTTTAAGGAGTTGAACCAAGTCATATGCTTACTTGCTCTTGAGTCTATATACCAATGATCCATGATATCTTCTTTTTTATAGAGGATTTTTATTGAATTCCTTATGTCTCCCTAGATTAATATAGTGCTTTTGAGAATAGTAGTTCAATTTTTGAGTTGATTTTGTAATGTTTTGTAAGTAGCAAAAATCAACTTCTATTACACCTTATTACTCCTATTGAACTTAAGCACTTTTCAATTTGATGAGGTCTTAATGGTTGGATTTCCTTTGTCCCCTTAATGTGGTTTTGAGACAAGTATATCAATAAATTTCCAACTCTTGATATTCCTTAATAAGCCTCCTTTTATAGCCTTTAATAATTTGATATTTAATGTTTCTAAATTCCAATTTCCTACTTTGATGTAGTATTCCTTATAACTCCCTAATTTGGAATGTTAGAAAACTATAATATTTGCAATAATATTTATTTTTCCAAGTTGAAAACCTTATTTCTCCTATGTTTAAATTGCAAATATTAGGCTATATATTTTCCTTTTAGTATTGCTTTCAAATATGGTTGATTTCCTAATTGCTTCAACCTTATAGCTCCTTTTTAATGAAAGCAAATTATACAAGGTAGATTCTTACCTTAATGAAGCTTTAAATATCTATGTATTTGACAATGGATTCGAACGTAAATGAAAGCAATGTTCAATGTTCCATTGGGCATTGTGAGCAATGGTAGACTTTGACTTTCCCTTGACTTCAATGCTTGAATGGTGGTACCTAAATTTTGGTCTGTTTGAACTACTTTGAATACCTTGATTGAGAGCTTTTAATGCTTTCTTAGGTGTTACCCCTTCTTCAATAATATCTATGCTATCATGCGTAATGCTTCTTCGAATTATTCCTTCCATGTGTGTGATATATTGAACGTTATTTTTAATGTTCATATGAAAGGTGCTAGGGTTACTTTTAAGGTGAAAAGTGGCACCTTATTCCCTTTGATTGTCCTAGCCTTGTAATATATTCTTGCATGCTACTCAAACGTATGTTTCCACATTTTCCATTATTGTATTTTGATGACATTAAGTTGGCTCTAGCCGAGTTGTGCTATGGTGGATCTTAGGTGGCTTTGAGTGGTGCCTTGATGGATTTTGAACAATGCTTTGGTGGAGACTTTGTGATGCTCCTTGGATGATATAGACTGCTCCATGGACGTATGTCTAGCTCTGGTATTGCCTTATTTTACCTTGTGCTTTTCTTCCTTCTTCCAACCTACCTTGTAGTTACCTTTGTAGATAATTATTCTCCTTATGTTATGCTTACAAATAGCTTTGTATGCAACAAATCCACCTCCCATAAGAAGAAGAAGTGACAAAAGGATTTTCCTAGTTTGATAATTTTGACAAGTTTTTGTAAATCATACAGGTAGGAATAAAACCATACAAGTAGGAGGCAAACCATACAACCTGAAGGGAAAACTATACAATGTGCAATGAAATGCAAGGTAAATGCAATTTGGGTTATAATTGCGCATGAAATTGATAAATAAGGTGTTTAGACTTAGTAAAAGTCATAATTATACATTTCGTTATGCATGGGTAGTTGTGAATAAGGAATTTCCTTAGGAACCACTTTGGAACAACCTGGGCAATGTTATATAAAACCCCATTTTCAATTTTTATGGTATGTTTAGTCTGGGAATGCTTGTGAGTTTTGGCTATGTTTTGGGTCTGAGTAGTATGAACTATTGAAGCATTGTGAGTAACTTTCAATTATTATATGATATTTTTGATCAGTAATAAAGAAGAATAATCATTCATAGTTATTTCTCATGTATTTCACAATCCTATAATGGTATAATAGAGTTTTGTAGTTTATCTCTATTGCATGTACTTATTTTTTGTTGTTATTGCTACTTAATTCATTGGTATGGACCTGATGAATGATATGTGAGGATGATGATATCAAGGAAGATGTATTGAAGTATTTTGTATTATTTATGGATGTTTCCATTGGATATAGAACTCTCTCAAACCCCGATAATGTAACTTGCATGTTGGTAGAAATAGGATTGATTGCCATAGAAAACCTTCACAAAACCTACCTGAGATATTGGTCCAAGAGAATATCCAATTTGGCACTTTTATGTACTTTTGTTTCGTATAAATCGTACACTAAATCTCTTACAAATCGTACAAGAGAAAATCACCGATTTGGTAGTTTAGGCAATTGAGGGAAATTTACCCGATTTGGCAATATTGGGAAATCAAATAGTTTAGTTACAAAACTATGTACGGAAGCTTTCAAAACCAAATCTGAAGGATTTTATAAGTGTGAAATCATACAAGCTCTATCACTGTATTATTTGGGATCATACAGTGGTACGATTTGGGTTTCGTACAAGATGTTTTGTTGTCACAAATTGATAGCTATAACGACTGTATGATTTGGTCCAAAAATTGGGAATAATAAATTGATCATTCTAAGCCTTGGAAAAAACCTCCCCACTAGGAATACTTCACCCTTGTGCTACATTTGGCACCATTTCTGTAGTTGGATGGACCCATTACCATTTGGTATGTTGCACCAAAGTGTGTTATATTTGGCATCGTTACCTTATCGAACTTGTCATTTTTGTTAAAACAGTTCAAATTGACAAGTAAGAATACTATAAAATTGGAGGTGAATGACAAAAACTAGTATGCAAAGACATAGGATATGGGAAGTATGTGAGAAAAATCCAGTAAGAATGAGCACAAGAATTTCTTTAAGAGAGAATGCAAGTAACTCAAACCATAGTACACATAAACCAAAAATAGAGCAAGTTTGGGCATCTAAAGAAGGATATTTTGAAGTTCTATTGATAGAGATAGAATAGGAGGTACCATAACCACCTAGCGTAGAGGAACGAGTTGACAGATAAGTAGTGCATGAGGAAGGAGAGTGGATGGTAACACCTGAGAAGTGATGAAAGGGTTTCAATGGAGTGTAGAGGATGGAAGTTAGGTACCAGAGCAACATTGTGCAAGGTCTCATGAAGAAGGACCAATACCATCATCCTCACATAATTTAAAGAGGTCATGCATTGAATATGCATGTGAGTTTGATCAATGATTGGTGGGACATAATAAGATACATCGGGTAGAAACTTCTAACAATGAATGTAGTAAAACACCACCAAGGAGGAATCAAACAAATATTACACAGGAGACCCCAAGTGATGAGTATGATTCTTCAAATATGGCTAATAATGCAGCCAAACAGAGATGTCCACCTTTTACAGGTGAGGGTAAGGAAGATCTCACAAGACATATTGGAACTTGTATAACCATTTGGAGGGTAAATGGTGTAGACCCTCCAAATGATTGGGTAAATTTATTTCCTGCTACCTTGAGAGGATTGATAATATATTGTTATCTAAAGAGGGAAAATATAGTATATTTCTAGACTTGGAATCAAGTGAATGAGAAATTCATTAAGGAATTTCACCCTTTGAAGGATGATGAAGATATTGTTACTGAACTTTGTATGATGAAGCAAAAGCTTGAAGAAGATGTAAAATCATACAACCGCAGACTAAAGCAGTTAGTAGATAATATGCAGATGCCTTTAACAGATGTATTGATGAAGCGGTGGTTTGTATATGGAATGCTACCAAAATATAATAAAAAGATAAAGGCAGTAACATTAGAAAAATAGGAGGAAGTAGTTAAGCATGCAAATAATTTTGAAAGTAAATCGAAATAAATGTACATAGAATTTTATCTCATCCCAAGTCCAATTATTTAGATAGTGGAGAATATGACACTATACATAGGATAGTAGCATCATTTCATTAGGATTTTGACAAGATCATGAAATAACAAAAGAGCAAGCCTAACAATAATGATATTTTGTGTACAGAATGCAAGATCGAAGGTTATATAAATGTAAAGTATCCATAGAATGACTACTGTCATATCTACAACATGATGGGACATGAAGTGATGCTATATTCGTATAATGTAAGAGTACATCCACAGGTCCTAATAATCCAGGAGTAGAAAGAGAAATCGAAGACCCTAGGAAGCAGGAAACAAGCAACAAGTGGCGGTTATAGAAATAGCTAGCAAGGTGGAAGACTGAACCAGGGTAATCAATAAGGAGGACTGAGCCATTTTTAGTATGATTCGGAAGGGATGCCAATCATACAATGTCATAATTACCAAGAATGGGGTATTTTACAAATAATCATCCTTCACCTTAGAGAGAGGAAATGCGGCAATCAAATACTATACATATGTGTAGGTGGTGTGGTCTGGGTAACCACAAGGAAGCAAATTACACCAAGTAGGAGAATTCAAGTAACCTACAAAATGTAAATTGTCTAGATATCGAGGTTCCTCAAGTTAAGGAGGAAACCTAAAATTTTTTAGTCATGACAAGGAATCAGGCTAAAAATGATAAGTGTACAAATCCAGCAAAGAAAAAGTAGCGCTGGAAAGTAGCAAAGAAAATACTATAGGATGAAGCACAAAAGGCTAAACAAATGAAGTTACCTGAAGAGAAGGAACTGAAAAAACCATCAGAAGAGAAGGTAATTGTGTAGAGTTTGGCAGCACAGGTTTCAGATACCAAAGTAGAGATCAAAGCAGCTAACCTGTTGGAAGCTATCCCATCACTATAGAAAATGAGGGTGGAAGAGATACAACCACATAAGATGATGGAAGTGCAGAGTCAATGATTCAGGAAAAGAAATAGAAATACCAATTCATGGATCCAACTATATTGATGATTGATGTGGGAAAGAAACTTGTGTTAGTTCATATGAAGATCCCAGGGCACAAATTGACACAAGTTATTATGGATAGAGGATCCAACATCGACGTGCTACCTGAAAGGACCTAGCTAGAACTAGGTACTCCATCTCTATGGGCACCGAGATTTTGATTATATGGTGCTAATCAGTATGGTATCGAGACAAAGAGAGTCTTGATAATACAAGTGGTGATAGATGACCAAGAGTTTTCCTTGGATTTCATTGTGATTACTATGCAGAAGTTTGCATACAATGCTCTATTTGGAAGAGGAGGGCTACATGTAGCTAAAGTTAATCACAACTGGGGAAATAATCAGATCACTTTCAAGAAAGGATAGTACAAATATATGATTAATCTGACTAATCAAAATATTAGTGAGGATATAGCTACGATCGACGAATCAAAAAATTCCGTAGGAGATGAAGGATATGAAACAGATGAAGAAGGAATGTTGTACCTGGATGAATGTAGTGAAGATGAAGCTAGATATGATAGTGGACTGCTTCATTGGAAAATGGAGTACAAAAATTTTTAGCCCAACTACCTCTGTATTGCCTTAGAGGAGATCAAGGAAAAACAAGATGAACCCAGAGTCAACCAGGAACCTAAGAAGGAGACGAAAGAGAGATGGATATTTCTAAAAAGTTTTGTAGAATATACAGTAGGAGATGCAAAAATTAATGTAAGACCAACACATCCAAATAATTTGGAGAAAGCATCAAGTGAGCCAAAAAATATCACATATGAAGGACCTTAGATAGTGGACATCAATCTAGGGACAGAGGATGAACCTAAAATGATTCACTATGGTGATGATTGGAACCTTGTACAAAAAGTGGTAGCTTTTAATATATTATTGGAATATAAAGATGTATTTGCATAGACATACAAGGAATTGAAGGGAGTACCACCTGAGTTATGTGTCCACAAGAATACACTAATGCTTGGAGCACAACCCGTAAGGAGGAGACCGTATAGAATGAAACCAAAATATGTTGCATTAGTAAACACAGAGATAGAGAAGATGTTGAAGGTAGGAATCATCTTTAAGGTTACAACCAATGAGTGGGTATTACCTATAGTGATCACCTTGAATAAGAAAGTGGACAAAATCAGAATATGCATGGACTTTAGGAGTCTAAATGCAGTAACTATTAAGGACCCCTTCTCTATTCCCTTCACAGATTCCATCCTGGAGGAAGTCACAGGACATGAGATCTATTCATTTTTGGATGAATTTTTGGGTTATAATCAAATACGTATAGCTTAGGATAAGCTAAAGATCACATTTATTATGGAGAATGGCATCTATATATACAATTGAATTCCATTCAAGCTTTGTAATGTCCCAGCTACATTTTAGCGCATCATATTGTATATATTTGATCAGTTGGCAACAAGGAACTTCAAAGCATTTTTGGATGATTGGTCCATTTATGGGAAGATCAAGGAGCATCATCCTGCCCTAAGCGAATGTATGAGTAGGTGCAAAAATGCACGAATCTCATTAAACCCTAGAAAGTGTTACCTGATGGTACCATATGGAAAATTATTAGGACACATAGTGTGTAGTGAAGGATTAAAAATAGATCCTGATAAGATTCATATGATATTGTACATGGAAGAACCATATGATGTGAGTTCAGTTAAAACCTTCCTTGGATCGATGAGGTATTATCAAAGGTTTATCAGGAATTATGCACATATATCCTATCCATTGGATTCATTGACAAAGAAGAATGTTTCTTTTAAATGGACAGAGGAGCACCAAAAGTGTTGAACATTGAATTTCAACCCTACATCTAAGTTTGTTATCTTACTCGAACCCTAGTCATGTTGTATCATCGCTTAGTACCATGTCATTTCATAAACAACTAGTTTTTATGAGTTATGATATACATATTTCTGCATAGACTTGTTTTCTATGTTGTCATGGTGAAATCATCACATTTAATAAATACTAATATTTGTATTAAAAATTAATAAGATGAGCTAATCCATAATTTAATCTTATAATTATTTTAAAAGAAAAACAATTATTAATATATTATATAATAAATAAGAGAAATAAATTCAGATTATAATTAATTCAGATTATATAATAAATAAGAGAAATTAATTCAGATTATAAACAAAATAGTTGACTGCTATTCTATGCAAACATTTGTAGGTGGGTTATAGGCACTTTGATACCGCCAGCGCGTATAACTCAGAACGTTCTTTGGGACAAGCTCTCAATCAAGCCTTTCAAAATGGCGTTGTGAAAAGGGAAGAAATTTTCGTCACCACCAAGCTATGGAATAACCATCACGACGATCCCGTTTCTGCTCTCAAAACCAGTTTAGAGTAGGGTTTCGTTATTACTTATATTTCAATGCCAAATATTCTGCAGTTTGCAGAGCTGTTTCTTATTGTAAATAATTTGTGATGTACAGAAATTTACATCTGGAATACGTAGATCTATACCTAATTCACTGGCCTGTAAAGTTGCGACAAGAGGCACCATCTCTTCGTTTTAAAGAAGAGGACTTTTTGCCTGTGGATATAAAGTCTACGTGGCAGGGTACGGAACAGTGCGCGGAAATGGGGCTTACCAAAGCCATTGGGCTTAGCAACTTCTCCACTAAAAAGATTGAAGACGTCTTGAGTTATGCCAAAATCCCCCCTGCCGTCGACCAGGTAATATTTTATGTCAAATTTCAAAGCTTTCTGTCAAGGAGGTAGGATAGAATTGTTGATGAGGATGGTTCGTTCAATATTTCGTTGAGGATTTGGACACAGCCATGGTCGGGTGAGCAATGCGCCTGGAAGATACTATGTTGTTTTTTGTGCGTGTATCCCATATCCTCATTCTAGGAGGTGGAGTCTTTTCTAGGAAGACAATGGGCTACCGAAGCCTTCTTCAATCGAACCTATTTCTTCCGGTCCTAATCTTTCTTTCTTTTTTTCACCTGTACTTCTGTGGTAGCTGGTAACCAGTAGCCGTCTGCTGACATTCCCTCTTATATTCTATTTGTTACTGTTGTTGTCAATAGACAAAATTTTAAGAGAATTCAAAGGCCAGGCAAACAATTATATGTCACTTTGTTATATTCTTTTACTAGTTGATATATTTTCTAGGACCATCATCTTGCCCTTTTAAAAAGATCTTCTGGCTTCACAAAAATTAGGAGACTTCTAAGGGTATGTAAGTGTTATATTTAATAAGTTTGTATATATTCAGACGACCATGCACTTTGATTTAAAGTATTTATGGACAAACATTTTTTTTGCAAGGTTAATCCTTAATCCTTAAATTCCATCCTAAAGCGTTCATAAGATCTAAATACCTTCAATGGATAGAATTGTTGTATGTACCTTTTCACTTTCATAGGTTTTTAAGGACACTTTTAAAATCATTAGGGAAAATTCTTTGGTATAATGAGTCTAGCAAAAAGCTCTCTAATATCTACCTTCACCCTTAGTTTTGTGTTGAAGTCAACATCTTTGAGGTCCTCCTTTCTATTGAGATTCAGGCTAGAAAGGTTAGTTTTGTCTAGCTGATAAGATTCTTTAATCTCTCAAATGTTTGTTTCTATTATAAGGAAATAGAACACTTGATAAAATATTGTCCAAAGAATATGGCCAACACCATCAAAACCTACTAGTACAAACCCCTCTAAGGCTCCAATTCTAAGAACAAACCATGAAACCCTAGCCCCAATCAGTCTCCTCATGAGGACAAAACAAACACATCCATGAAAGAAACTCTTGTTCCTTCTAACCCACTCCCCACCAAAGTCCTCCATTGAAAGACTTTGCACTCCCTTGTAGTCACCTCCTATTAGCCTTGAATCAATTATCCTTGTGTCTAAGAACCCTTTGCAAGACTTAGTGGCAATGGGTGTTGAGAACAATTTAGAATTTAACCCTATGTGAGGATTCTCAAAGTTCAATTTTCAATCTCAGTCACTAGAGCTAGCTTTGGATAATTAGAAGATGATGGGGAAGCAAAATAGGGTTTTACCCCCTCCAAAAGTTACCAAAATGCCAAAAAGATCTAGTAACAATATGAGGATCCTAGAGGACTTAAGAAAGGTTTTGTTTTATTGTCTTATAGCACTTAACCAAAGATGACCTAAATTGACTCTTTGGTGAAGTATTATACACACAATTCTCCTAAAACCCAAATACACTGTAATTCAAAGACCCATAAGCATGGTCCTTGCTTCAACTTGATGATTTTTGATAATTTTTAGATTATCAGCATATGCAACCACAACCTCTATCATTCTTGATCAGCCTCCACCACCAACATAAACTTAATATAATTTTGTTTTTAAACCAAAAATTGTTTATAATTATACTATGATGTGGCATGGTAGGTGGAGATGCATCGGATGTGGTAGCAGAAAAAACTGAGAGAGTTTTGCAGCTAGCACAATATTCATGTAAGTGCATGGTCTGCGCTAGGAGCTCCCAATAATTGGTGGGGTTCAAATGTCGTCATGGAGAACCCTGTTATTTAAGAAATTGGTCAAAAGCACAAAAAGACACGAGCTCAGGTATTTGTGCTGCTTTTAAGTTTAGAAATTCCTTTGGGGTGACAGCATGTCACGGGTTTCAAACTGACATAGAGATGATATGGATTTCCAACTTCAATTTCATGTAGTTTTGAGATGGGGAATAGATCAGGGAGTAAGCGTGCTTCCGAAGAGCTACAATAAGGACAAAATCACTAAATTTTTTTAGATATTTGATTGGTCTTTAGACGTGGAAGACCATGAGAAGATGAACAATATTGAACAAAGGAAGTCATTCCGTGGGGATATGTTTGTGAATGCCTCCACTGGCCCCTATAAAATTGTTGAAGAGTTATGGGACAGGGAGATCTAACACAAGGAAACTCGTTTTGTTCGCTAACGGGTTGCATGCATTAGATCATGGTGTGTTTGTAATTATTATTTATCATGAAGTGTTTGTTATGATTATTTATCAAAGCTCACTTCTATTCTCAATGTTTAATTTATCGTGTTCAGCAAGGACTTTTTTCTGAGATTTTTCTAAAGCCGTAGAGAAAGGCCATGATTTTGTGTCAGGTTCGAGCTAAATTGGTCAAAATTAACAAGCAATTAATATTATTTTATTATGTTAAATATGTAGACCATAATTCAGATTACGAAAGATACTACCAAATAGCAAAGGCACTAAAATCATTGATTTCTTCACTAGACAATTAATTTTAACTAAATCAAGGCATGGTTCCTTTTGAATTTGATGTTTAAACTAAAAATTATTGTACTTTATATAATTATATTATTGAAAAATATACGTATATATTAAATGGTATTTAGTTTGTCTTGGTAGGGACAATACAATGGTTAGGGTTTTGGCTTTTTTAGGAGGTTCAAGGTTCAAACCATGACTTGTGTGTATGCTATTTATTTATTTATGATAAACCATGTCATATAAACAATAATGATTCTATAAGCTATAATAATACATCATAATTATCAAGTAAATCCTTGCAATTTTTTACATTTACAAGTATCATTCAAAAGCATTAGCCATGATTGGAATTTGAGTAAGCTAGGAAACAAAATGGAGTTCATAGAAAACATATGCTAGTATTTATTCTTCAAATTCATTTGAAGTAAATTATCTAATGATTTTTTTTTTTATAATTATGTGTTTGTATTTATAGCGTGTTTTAACAAGGATCCCAAAACCTGATTACATAAGCAATGGGCCTAGGGCATCAATCCCTTGAAACTAAACACCAAAAGCAAATCCCACCCAGCGGTAACAAGTAAGCATGAAACAATCCCTCTCGGAGGGAAACAAACAAATAAGAAAAAAGTAGTTTTGGAGATCGCGCTCAGCGGGGAGTAGCCAAAAACCACCATCGAGAAGATCCCGCCCAGCGAGAAGCAAAGAAAAACCGTTACAATAAAATCCGCCTCGCGGGAAGCGATCAAAACCACCACAAACGAGTCCCGCCTAGCGGGAAGCAATAGGGAAATCCCGCCATCCGGGAAGCCAGCAGAAAAGAAAGGATCCCGCCTCGTGGGAAAACTGACGGATTTGGCGGATCCCGCCCTATGGAGAAACCATCCCGCCCACAGGGAAAACATTCAGTTCAACGAGAGCCATCCTGTAGGAAGCCGACAGCCAGCACAGAGAGGATCCAGTCCATCAGGAAGTGACCAGAGAGTTGCACCACAAGGAACCCGCCCCGGGAAAACAGAAGAGGATCCCAGCAGCAGGTACCAAGAATCCCGTCCAAGCACAGAGCCTGTCGAGGATTCACAAGAAAAAGGGGGAAGATTTCCAAACCCTAAACCGTCACCTCCACCGCACTGAGAAACGCAGGGGACCAGATCCACGCGAATCACCTGCAAAAAACCCCAGGGGGAAGCCTGAGGGAAAAATGGAAGGGATCCCCAACCAAACAGGGATCCCTGGGAAGCACCAGTCCGAAAAAACAACCAAGGAAACCCTAGCCGGCCGGGAGGGGCGCAGATAGTGGAGAAGGATCTCCCCCCAGGAGATCATCTGCAAACAACCACTCCCGGGAGGGATGACCTGGGTTGAGCCAGGGACTGGGCAGAAACCAGGAGCCATGGGAGGTGGAGCAGGGGAAGGACCAGAGCCCTCCCCTCCCTCCCCTCAAATTATCTAATGATTTTTTTTTAAAGGTAAGAAAGGGGTTTTGAAAGGATCCTTTACCCTTTTATATTGAGGCTTGAAAGCCCAAATACTAGACAAGAGATAAGAACACCACTTATTCAAAGAATTTCGACCAAAAATACAATGGAGTCTACTACTTGGGATTGATATACAAAATTTTCATTAAAACATAAGCTTGATAACAACAAAAATAACAAGAGTAGTCTAAAAGTATTCTTTTTTATAAAGATACCTCTCCATCATTTCTTTAAAACTTCAAAAGTGGCCTAAACTTTAGGTTGCTTATACATCTCAACCACTTTGTTATTCATATCTCCACAACCTTCCATAGTACCTCGATCATATCTAGTACTCTTACTCACATTGTTCTTCATAGATCCACAACCTTCCATAGTACCTCGATAAGATCTAGCATTCTTAGCCACATTGTCATTCATAGCTCTATAGTCTTCCATAGTACCTTGATTATATCCATCATGCTCAACCATATTATTCTTCATAGCTCCATAAATTTTCACAATACCTCGATGAGATCCAACAGTCTTATTCATGTTGTTTTACATAGCACTTTCGACCACATTGTTCTTCATAGTTCCATAGCTCTCCTTACTACCTCGATTAGATCCAATACTCTCAACCACATTGTTCTATATAGCTCCATAATACCTTTATAAGATCAATAAATCAACCAAATTATTCTTCATAGCTCCATAGCTTTCTATAGTACCTCGCTCGGATCCAATACTCTTAGCCACATTGTTCTTCATAGTTCCAAGCCTTGCACAATACCTCAATCAAATCCATTACTCTTAGTCACATTATTTTGCATAGCTTCACAACCTTCCATGATAACTCGATTAGATCTAGCACTCTTAGCTACATTATTCTTTATAGCTCCACAACCTTCATAGTACTTCAATTAAATCTAGCACTCACAACCACATTGTTCTTCATATCTTCATAGTTATCCATAGAACCTTTATTAGGCCCATAAATCTTAGCAACATTAATTTTTAGAGCTCCACAACTTTCCACAGTGCCTTGCTTAGATCCAACACTAAGCCACATTATTATTCATAGCTTCACAACCTTTCATAGTATCTGTAACCAATACAACACTCTTAGTCATATTGTTCTTTATAGCTCCACAACCATCCATAATATCTTTATCAAATCTTAGCACTCACAATCACATTGTTATTTATAGCTCTTTAGCTTTCTATAGTACCTTGATTAGATCCAACTCTCTCAGCTATAATGTTCCTCATAACTCCATAACAAGTTATATTGTACAAGTGATGATGTCATATGATTGGTATGTTGGATCAAAACTTGTTTCTTTAAAAATATCACTAAAGCCCTAAACTTAATATGACCTATGGTTATGGTAAATACACATTCCCTCGGTGTGACCTCTAGTTCTAGAAAATACTCACATCCTTAGTGTGGCCTCTAGTTCTTTCCAAATTGAAATGTTCTAACCACACTAAAAATTATCCAATGATTTTAGTTTTTCTTTGAAGAGGGTTGAAAATAATTCTGATATATCCATGTGTATGTGGTCTACCGGAAAGGACACCACTTACATTTTCAGTTGTGAGACCAAGTTCAACCTCCATGACAGATGCATATAAGAAATATTAATAAAAAATATTAATATACTATCAATATAGTGTGTCCTTAATGTAATATGAACAATTATAATATGTTAAAACTTTAATTGTTGAAAATATATGTATATACCTAAATATGTGAATATGCACATTAGGTTCGTAATAAACCATGACATAAATATAAATTTCTATTAATATATTGTAATAATAAAATAAAGCATTATAATTTTTCATATATCATTCAAAAATATTTCACCATAGTTAGATTTAAAGTAAGTTAAGAAACAAGATGATGAAGTTCACAAGATACATATAATAATATTTATTCTTTAAATTCTTCAAATTAAATTATCCAATGATCTTTTTTTTAAACATAGAAACAATTATATTGATAGAAAAATAAGCAAATTACAATCATAGGTCTGCTACTTTTGGCAAGCCCTAAAATCCAAATAAAACTTAAATTAACATCTCCAAAAATAAATTGGGTACCATATAAAGAGCAAAAACTTTTAACCTGGTCCTATTTCTGATTTCCACTGATCCTAAGTAACCTAGCAGGCTTGACAATCCTGTAAACATTACCATTGCTATCCCAAAAAAGGGCCATAGAGTGCTACAAGAGGCAAAAAAAAAACTAACAAATAATTGTTCATCCTCTATTGATCCACAAGGCTCAGTGGCCTCTGGACCTATCCTCATCCTTACCTAAGTATTTGCTGGAAAAATTAAGAACCATTTAGTTCACCTCCAGCCATTCAGAAGTGTCCCTATCCAGATTAGAATTCAACATGTATCCATTAGAACTTTTATTGCCATGTTTAATCAAAAAATCAACCATTGCATTATTTTATCTATCAACATAGACCAGGATGACATCCTCAAACTACTACCAAATGGACTTAATTTGGCTCACAATGTTTCTTATCCTCCAAATATTTGGTCTAAAATTTCTAATAGCATCTAGAAGCCCCACCATAATTTGTGAGTCAAAATCAACTATGATCTTTCTAACCCCATTCTCCCAAGCATTGAGAGAACCTTGTATGATAGTCAGTCCTTCAACTTCATTGTTAGTAGCCCTTTCAAAACCCTCTATATTTGAATGGATGATCTTCCCCTTGAAATATCTTTTGAGAAAACCAATGCCTACAGCCCCCAAGTTATCCTTAGTTGCACCATTAGAATTATTCTTTTATCAACATGGGGAGGGATTTGCCATGGTCCCAACTTCTATGGCTTAGGAGTCCCCTCATTCACTGATTTTTCTTATCCCTAAAATGAGCTCTGATAGTTTCAAAAATCATGGTAAGAATTTTATGCCAAACCAACTCTATTGGAATGAACTCCTCTCTAAAAATTTTGGAATTTATTTCTAGCCAAGTGTGCCACCAGAAGAAACTTGGGTCTAGGGACCAACTTAGCTGAATGGAGGTATTCTTGAATTGTCTACATTTCTAAATCTTCCAGATATTAGAATGTTGGACATTTTGAGTCCTCTAAGTCAGAGTTGTCATTGATGTCACCTGATAGAGTTATCACTCATCTCAAGGAATTCGGCAAGAAATAAAGTCGCCCAAGTCATCCAAGAAAAAGCTTCATCGATGCAAAAGTGAAAGGAAAAAGGCTCCATAATATTTTAATATTATTGGGAGCACAGGTTAAATGATTGGTTTATAAAAACCCAAGATGGGTTATTGCAAAAGTTAAAAAGGAGGTTTAATAATTATTTATAAATCATTTAAATTCACAAGGAATTTAAATTTTATAAATAATACCAAGGTTGGGCATTAAGACAAAGTTCTAAGGTTGATTTTAATTTATAATATTTAAATTTAAAATTAAATTTAAATTTATTATAAATTAAATCACGTCGACATTGAATTCATTCGAAGCACCGACGTGATGCTAAGGAAGGCAAAAGGCATTATATAAATGCCAAACAAATTCATTTACCAAGTATCCCTTGCTATTATTTTTGAAGTGCATGCGAAAGAGATTTCTGTTTTGAAAGCCTTACGATTTTTGTGAAGGTTAAAGCTGTGAAGATTCGGAAGCCCTAAGCGCAAAGGCCAGCGTGGCCTAGTGGTATGTTGGCTCGGTGCTAAGGAGGAGGTTCTGAGTTTGATTCACGTGAGGTCTATTTTTTGGATTGCAAGGAAGAAGCGCTCTACGCGCTTGTTGTTTTTGGAGGTTCGTTGTTCGAAGATATTGCATGGTGGACGTGCCCTTTTAGACACGTCATGATGCATGGCCCAACGATGGCTTGGTTGCGGCTAAGGCATTGGGAAGAAAATAGTTGAGGGATCGAATCCCATCGAGGGCAAGGCAAGTAAATTTAATTTTTGTTTAATATTTTATTTTCTGCCAAGGTTGCCTAAGGAGAAATAAGGTTATGGTATGCCCTAGGAAAGATAAAGATTTCTGCTGATTTTCTTTGTGGAAGTATATCATATTATATATCATTGGAAAGCTATTTTTGAGAGCTACTTGTTTAGATTGCTTTGAGGGAGAAATAAGGTGTGTGCAAGAAGATATTTTTGGTTTTGTCAAGGAGTTCCAAAAGTAAGTTTGATTCATTCTTTTGAGGGATTATTTCTTGCATAAGAGGGTTTGGGGCATTTTTATTGAGTAGGAGTAATAAGGTGTTATTGAGATATTATTTTGATTATTGTGTTATTACTCATGACCTCTAACCCTTGTTGATATTGGAAAAAGAAAGTGTGTTGAGTGTGGCAGATTTAGTGGACAACTCATAAGGCATCAAAAAGGTATGGGCAATATTCTTCATTGACTTATGTGGGTGATTGATTTCTGAAAATATCTTTGGAGAGAAAAGGATTGATTGTGGTTAACCTTTTTGAGAGTTGTTGGTTTAATGCTTCAAGGTTTTCTGAATTGAGAGTTGTGATTAAACCTTGTTTATAAGCATTGTTGTTGAAGCCCATTGGTTGTGCAAAGAACTTGAACTTGAGTATCATTGTTATGTGAGATTTGTTGTTGAGCATTATTGGAAATATTTTGAGTTGGTTGATACATGCTTGGACTAGGGTTTGTGAGAAAGGATTGATCCTTATGATTGTTGAGTAGGTTTGTGTGGACCTAGATTGAGTCAAGTATTTGAGTTAGATTTTTGTGTAGGACATATTAAGTCTCAAATGTTCTTTATTTTTGATTGTTTGAGGCAAGTCTTTGAGAAGGCTTGTGGACTGATTTTGTGTAAGCTTTTGTGGAAGCTTGCAATGCAGATTTGAGAAAGTCCTAGAGAGGACTTATTGAGCATATTTGGACAAGTTCTATGTGAGCTTGTTGAGCATATTTGGATAGGTTCTAAGTGGACCTATTGAGCAGATTTGAGTAGGTTTTGAGTGAACCTATTGAGTAGATTTGAGAAGGTTATGAGTGAGCCTATTGATAGAGATTTGGAGGTGATAGAGTATAGAGGATAGAGTCTCAATGGATAGAGATCCAATAGCCAGGACAATTGAAGATAGATATTTTGAGTGAGGAGTCTTCAAGTGGAGAGAGATCCACCAGTCAGTGCAGTAGAGAGACAAAGTCTTCTAGAAGATCACTAGCCAGAGCAGAAGGGGAAAGAGTTCTCCTATGGAAGAGATCCATGAACTTGATATTAGGGGATCAACATCTCCTTTGGACAGAGATCCATAAACATTATAATTGGGAAGGATTCCCAAAGAGATTATTTGAGAAATATTTAGAAGAAATATTTTCTCTATGGAGGTAGCCCACATTGGGTGAACCACATTAAAAATGATGTCTCTCATGTGTGTGATGCTTTGTGTGATGTTTACTATTTTATTAATGTTGATGCTACTATTTGGGAAAAATTTTATGTTATATTGTTCACCCCCCTCTCAGTATAAGCACATGTTCTTCAATTGGTATCAGAGCGGGTCTCTCCATGAAGAGTCTAACAACTTGGAAGAGGATCCTTTGGTAGCACACATGACTTCAGAGAATGAAGTAGAGACCATGTTTGATATGAAAGAAGAGTTCTTTGCTGCTCTCAAAAAATTGGAAAGACTAAGAGAGAAAAACTCAAGTCTGAAAGAACAAATTCAGGAAGATGAAGAAGCAAGAGTGGAATTCATACAGAATCTCATAGAACTCAAGATCAAGGTAGAAGAAGGAAAAAATATTGAGCAAGATATGGCAGATCTTCTGAAATCCAGGGAAACAGAATGTGGAAGATTGGAAGCAAAAATTGTTCTCCTAAGGAATAAATTTGAAAGGACCAAGATACTACAAGAAATAGAATATGAGAAGCAGAAAGAGGAATCAAGCTTCCAAAAGGTAGAAACTTCAAACAAATAAAAGCAAGCAAAGGACATCAGAAAGGAAGAAAGCAAAGAAGAACCCTGGATAAGGGTTAATCACAAAAAGAAGATGACTTCATCACAATATCCAAGATCTCCAAATAGGTTACATAACTTCTTCCATGGTCACTATTTTTCTTGCAATAAATATGGACATAG
Source organism: Wollemia nobilis (assembly GCA_028583015.1). Classification (NCBI taxonomy): domain Eukaryota; kingdom Viridiplantae; phylum Streptophyta; class Pinopsida; order Araucariales; family Araucariaceae; genus Wollemia; species Wollemia nobilis. The sequence goes on from JAQPPZ010001965.1 coordinate 1,063,743, forward strand.
AGTTGCTCACTGTATTCATCATGCTAGATACAATAGAAATTTCAATTCCTTTGCACCTCTCATGGATGATGATGTTATATGTTACAAATGCAATAACTTTGGGCACAAGGCTAGGTGGTGTAAAATGACATTTTTTGAGTCTAGAAAAACAAAGGATGAAAGAAAGAATGTTAGGGACAGATCTATGTTAGTACAAACAACCCTGCATGCTCAAGATAAAAATGAACAATGGTATCTGGATAGTGGTTGCTCTAGTCACATGATAGGAGACAAAGACAAGTTCATTATTCTAAAGGAAACAAATAGAGGATCAGTAAGTTTTGGTGATAATGGATCAACAAGGATTATTGGGAAAGGTACTCTAAGTCTAGACAATGGAAAAACAAAAATAGAGAATGTTTTGTATGTCAAAGGGTTAAAACACAATCTACTGAGTATAAGTCAACTTTGTGATCAAGGATACATGGTTACTTTCCATCCAGATAGATGTGAGATAAGGAAAATAGAAACAGGAAGAATTATTGCAAATGCAAGAAGGACCCCAAACAACTTATACATGCTCAATGAGATCAAAGGGGAAAAGTGCTTTCTATCACAAGAAGATGAGAGCTGGTTGTGGCATAGAATATTGGGTCATTTGAATTTTGACAACATAGTCAACATAAGCAATAAATAGGCAGTCAGAGATTTACCCAAAATAAGAAGACCGTAAAATACAATTTGTGCACCTTGCCAACATGGAAAGCAAACTAGGACAACTTACAAACCAAAAGGCTATATGTCTTCTGAGCCTTTGAGTCTAATACATACTGATTTATGTGGTCCTACCAGAACACAAAGTCTTCAGGGTGAGAGTTACTTCATGTTGTTTGTAGATGATTATTCCAGAATGGTTTGGGTAACTTTCCTAAAAGAGAAGTCAGAGGCCTTCAAAAAATTTAAAGCATTCAAGAAGTTGGTTGAAAATGAAATAGGAAAAATGATTAAGTGTCTACGATCCGATAGAGGAGGAGAATTCACTTCAAATGAGTTTATAGAATTCTGTGAACAACATGGAATTAAGAGAGAGTACTCAGCAGCAAGAACTCCCCAACAAAATGGAGTAGTTGAAAGGAAGAACAGGACTATTGAAAACATGGCTAGAGCTATGTTAAATGAATCTAAGTTGTCAGATGGTTTTTGGAAAGAAGCAGTATCTACAGTTGTATACATAATTACTAGGGCTCAATTAAGGGTAAATCACCACAAGACTCCTTATGAGCTTTGGAAAGGAAGACCTGCTACTATAAAACATTTCAAGATCTTTGGAAGCAAATGTTACATAAGATGGGAAGATCAAAATTTGGGCAAATTTGATCCAAGATGTGATGAGGGAATTTTTCTTGGTTATTCTACAAAGAGCAAGGCTTACAGATGTTACAACAAAAGAACACGCACTATGGTGGAAAGTATGAATGTGACAATTGATGAGAAGATAGATTCCAGAGAATCAGTTCAGCAAATTGTGTACCAAGAAGATGGATGTTGTCCAGAAGAATTTTGTGAGGAATCAGATAATGATGAAGAAGAAATACAAAGGCTTCTTCCTAAAACTCCTTCCAGGTATGTACAGAAACATCACCCAAAATATCAGATCATCGGGAATCCAGATGAAAGACAGACAAGGAGAAGAATAATAAAACCATCTCAACAAGCAAATTTTTCTTTGCTATCTAATATTGAGCCAAAAAATTTCACTCAGGCTAGTGAAGATGAATTTTGGGTTAAAGAAATGAATGAGGAATTGGATCAGATAGAGAAGAGCAAAACTTGGGAACTTGTTCCATGACCAAAGGACAAAAATGTGATTGGTACAAAATGGGTTTTCAGAAATAAGTTGAATGAAGATGGACAAGTGGTCAGAAACAAAGCAAGGTTAGTATGCAAAGGTTATGCACAAGTAGAAGGAATTGATTTTGATGAAACCTTTGCTCCAGTTGCATGACTTGAAGCTATAAGGATATTTTTAGATTTTGCAAGTTTCAAGAACTTCAAGGTATATCAGATGGATGTCAAGTCAGCTTTTCTAAATGGGGTTCTAGAAGAAGAGGTCTACATTGAACAACTAGAGGGATTCATACTAGCAGATACACCAGATCAGGTATGCAGATTGAAAAAGGCATTGTATGGTTTAAAGTAGGCTCCCAGAGCATGGTACTCAAGATTGGATAAGTATCTACAGGAATAGGGATTCAGGAAAGGAATAGCAGATAGTAATTTGTATATCATAAATGAAGGAAATGATCTTCTAATAGTGGTTGTTTATGTTGATGACATAATTTTTGGAGGAAACAATGACAAGATGTGCAAAGAATTCGCTAAGAATATGCAAAGTGAATTTGAGATGTCTATGCTCGGTGAATTATCCTTCTTTCTTGGTCTTCAAATTTCACAATCAGGAAAGGGAGTGTTTCTTTCTCAAGCCAAGTACATCAAGGAGATGTTGAAGAAATTCAGGTTAGAAGATTGCAAACCAGTAAGTACTCCTATGGTCACAGGGTGCAAGTTGAGTAAGGATGATGAATCTCCAGAGGTAGATCAGAGACTATACAGATCCATGATTGGCAGCTTATTATATGTCATGGCTACAAGACCAGACATAGTGCAGTCAGTGGGATTAGTGGCAAGATTTCAGGCAACACCTAAGGAAACACATGTAGCAGTAGTAAAAAGAATTTTTAGGTATCTAAAAGGGACTATGGATTTTGGGCTTTGGTATCCCAAAAGTGATAGTTTCACACTCACAACTTATACAGATGTAGATTGGGCCGACAACATTGATGATAGAAAAAGCACAAGTGGAGGAGCTTTCTTTCTTGGAGAAAGTCTAGTCTCCTAGTTAAGTAAGAAGTAGGTTTCAGTATCACTATCTACAACAGAGGCAGAATATATTGCAGTAGTAGCCAGTTGTACACAGGTGTTATGGATGAAGAGAACTTTAGAAGATTTCAAGATAAAGCATGATCAGCCCATTCCTATACTATGTGATAATACCAGTGCCATATGTATCTCAAAAAATATGGTAATGCACTCCAAGATGAAGCACATTATGATTAAGTATCATTTTTGAGAGAACAGGTGTCAGATAAATAGGTCATATTGGAGTATGTCACTACAAAGGAACAGATAGCAGATATTTTCACTAAGCCACTCTCAAAGGAGACTTTTGAGTATCTTCGAGGAAAATTGGGAGTGAGACTCCCACCCCAGAATTAACCACCTCATGTGGAGGTGGGGGAGGGGCTAAGCTAAGAGGCTCATTCTTAGCCCCGAGCCCCAAAGGTGACCCTTTGCCATTGATGTCAAAGGGGGAGAGATTTGTGTATTGGGGAGAGATTTGTTATGTGGAGAGATTTGATATTTGAGAGAGCATTGAGCCAGGGGGAGCAAAGTCCCAGGGGAGCAGAAAAGAAGGTCAGGTTTCAGTAAAAGGATAAGGGTTGCCATCAATGACAAAGGGGGAGATTGTTGGACATTTTGAGTCCTCTAAGTCAGAGTTGTCATTGATGTCACCTGATAGAGTTATCACTCATCTCAAGGAATTAGGCAAGAAATAAAGTCACCCAAGTCATCCAGAAAAAAGCTTCATCAATGCAAAAGTGAAAGGAAAAAGGCTCCATAATATTTTAATATTATTGGGAGCACAAGTTAAATGATTGGTTTATAAAAACCCAAGATGGGTTATTGCAAAAGTTAAAAAGGAGGTTTAATAATTATTTATAAATCATTTAAATTCACAAGGAATTTAAATTTTATAAATAATACCAAGGTTGGGCATTAAAACTAATATAACACTTAAGACAAAGTTCTAAGGTTGATTTTAATTTATAATATTTAAATTTATTATAAATTAAATCATGTCGACGTCGAATTCATTCGAAGCACCGACGTGATGCTAAGGAAGGCAAAAGGCATTATATAAATGCCAAACAAATTCATTTACCAAGTATCCCTTGCTATTATTTTTGAAGTGCATGCGAAAGAGATTTCTGTTTCGAAAGCCTTACGATTTTCGTGAAGGTTAAAGTTGTGAAGATTCGGAAGCCCTAAGCGCAAAGGCCAGCGTGGCCTAGTGGTATGTTGGCTCGGTGCTAAGGAGGAGGTTCTGAGTTCGATTCGTGTGAGGTCTATTTTTTGGATTGCAAGGAAGAAGCGCTCTACACGCTTGTTGTTTTTTGGAGGTTCGTTATTCGAAGATATTGCATGGTGGACGTGCCCTTTTAGACACGTCACGACGTGTGGCCCAATGATGGCTTGGCTGCGGCTAAGGCATTGGGAAGAAAATAGTCGGGGATCGAATCCCATCGAGGGCAAGGCAAGTAAATTTAATTTTTGTTTAATATTTTATTTTCTGCCAAGGTTGCCTAAGGAGAAATAAGGTTATGGTATGCCCTAGGAAAGATAAATATTTCTACTGATTTTCTTTGTGGAAGTATATCATATTATATATCATTGGAAAGCTATTTTTGAGAGCTACTTGTTTAGATTGCTTTGAGGGAGAAATAAGGTGTGTGCAAGAAGATATTTTTAGTTTTTTCAAGGAGTTCCAAAAGTAAGTTTGATTCATTCTTTTGAGGGATTATTTCTTGCATAAGAGGGTTTGGTGCATTTTTATTGAGTAGGAGTAATAAGGTGTTATTGAGATATTATTTTTATTATTGTGTTATTACTCATGACCTCTAACCCTTGTTGATATTGGAAAAAGAAAGTGTGTTGAGTGTGGCAGATTTAGTGGACAACTCATAAGGCATCAAAAAGGTATGGGCAATATTCTTCATTGACTTATGTGGGTGATTGATTTCTAAAAATATCTTTGGAGAGAAAAGGATTGATTGTGGTTAACATTTTTGAGAGTTGTTGGTTTAATGCTTCAAGGTTTTCTGAATTGAGAGTTGTGATTAAACCTTGTTTATAAGCATTGTTGTTGAAGCCCATTGGTTGTGCAAAGAACTTGAACTTGAGTATCATTGTTATGTGAGATTTGTTGTTGAGCATTATTGGAAACATTTTGAGTTGGTTGATACATGCTTGGACTAGGGTTTGTGAAGGATTGATCCTTGAGGTGATTGGTTGAGTAGAGTTGATTGAGCCTAGTCAAGTGATTGTGTGAAGTGGTTGTTCAAGTTCCATTAAAAAAAATATTTATTTTTTTGTTTATTTAAATATTTTGTTAAAATTTTATTCTATGTATTGATTTGGTTGAGATTGGATTTGAGTAGATTATATGTGGACATGTTAAGTCAAATTTTGAGGCAAGTCTTTGAGAAGGCTTGTGGACTGATTTTGTGTAAGATTTTATGGAAGCTTGCAATGTAGATTTGAGCAAGTCCTAGAGAGGACTTATTGAGCATATTTGGACAAGTTCTATGTGAGCTTGTTGAGCAGATTTGGACAGGTTCTGAGTGGACCTATTGAGCAGATTTGAGTAGGTTCTGAGTGAACCTATTGAGAAGATTTGAGAAGGTTCTGAGTGAGCCTATTGATAGAGCTTTGGAGGTGACAGAGTATAGAGGATAGAGTCTCAGTGGATAGAGATCCAAGCAGCCAGGACAATTGAAGATAGATCTTCCGAGTGAGGAGTCTTCAAGTGGAGAGAGATCCACCAGTCAATGCAAAGAGAGACAGAGTCTTCTAGAAGATCACTAGCCAGAGCAGAAGGGGAAAGAGTTCTCCTATGGAAGAGATCCATGAACTTGATATTAGGGGATCAACATCTCCTTTGGATAGAGATCCATAAACATTGTAATTGGGAAGGATTCCCAAAGATATTATTTGAGAAATATTTAGAAGAAATATTTTCTCTGTGGAGGTAGCCCACATTGGGTGAACCACGTTAAAAATGATGTCTCTCATGTGTGTGATGCTTTGTGCATTGCTTTTATTACTGTTATTGATATTGCTATCTATACATTGCATAATATTGAATTGAAAAGAAAAGTAAAAAGTGGTCTTATACTGTTCACCCCCCCTCTCAGTATAAGCTTGTGTTCTTCATATAAAGAGTCACCTAAAAGTTTAGTTGAACCTTAAATATGTCTAACAACATTTTCCACAACTCTCTTGCAAATGAACATTGGAAAAGTAGATGATCAAGTGTCTCCTCTTGGGAGTTACACATGATGCAATTGGAAGGGCCATAAAAACCTCTCTTCATAAGGTTATCATAGGTGAGGAAACTCCTATGCATCACTTACTAAGCAAAGAAATTAATTTTAGGCCAACCCTTAGCCACCCAAACTCTATCCCATGGGGCATCCTATAGGATCAACGAAGGAGGGAGCAAAGCATTATAACCATCATGAACAATGAAGACACCTAGAGTACCAAGGTCCCAGGTGATCCTATCCTCTTCCTCTTTTCTTGTAAGGCACATTTTCTTGAGGATATTATCAATAAGAAGTATTTTATGAAGAGGGACAGGAATAGGCCATTCTTCTAACCTCTTCCATTGAAAGAAAGAGAAATATCCAATTTGCTTGGAAGTAATGTATGAAGCCATATTTATCCATCCTTAGCTATTTATAGCCATATTTATCCATATTTAGCCATATTTATCCAATGATATTATTATTATATTTTTAATAAAATTAATCTACTACTAATAGTAAGAATATATCCTTAATGTAATGTGAATAATTTTGATATGTTAACATTTTAGATTGTCAAAAATAATATGTTTTTAAATTTTATTGTCATTTAATTATTTTATTTATGTTTATTTGTTGATAATTGATTCAACATCATAGTACTTTTTAATTTTTACTAAAATAATATAATATTAATAAAAATATTTTTTATGTAAAAGAGGACATTATATTTAAAAATTAATAGAATACATTTTTACAAATAACAAAAAAAGAGTTGGGTAAGCAAGCTAATGCCATTAGTGAAAAAACCATCCCCATAAAAACAAAGCAAGAACCCAAGCAAACAATTTATAGCTAATCGATATTGCCTTACAAAATTGATGGACAATAGAACTAACTGATTACATAATGATGAGGCTCCATTATATGGGTTTAGCCACCCCTGGGACTGATTTCGACCCAAAAGTATTATCAAGATACTTTGGCATTGAATCCCTTCCCTATCTAGAAGTGTTGGGAACGTCATATTAGCCATAAAAAATGGCTCTTGGCTAGCAAAAATCATCAAAATTCCAAAACTATCCTAGGCATCAAGTCAAGGAGTTGGAGGAGAGAGGACTAGGCAAGTAGCCATGGCCATCTCTGTAAGGACCTTGAGCTAGGATAAGAGTTTAGTTTGGGATCGAGTGACACTAATGAATATTTAGTGGTTACCTCTTATCACCAAATAAAATTATTTTCAATTAAATATTTTGTTTAAATATAAATTTCACTTTAAAGGTAATACATCAAATCTTGTTTTTACTTTCAAGAATAATGCACATCAATTTTAAGGTTTGTCCAGGTGGAAATCTTGTACTATTGACCTTGATCTATATGTATATGTTTTGAATCAATAATAAACAATTACTTTTATTGTCAAGTCCTTGGATAAGCAAAACCATGTAACTAATTTTATTGCCAAGTCCTTAGATAACATCCAAAATATCCTACAAATATTTGCTACTATGACTCTTCTTGTCCAAGGATCATAATAGACCATGGGGTAACATCCTCCACTCATTCATCAAGCATCAAATACTAGCATTCTTCCATAATTACGACATGGTCATAGTCCTATAAATACCTATGGAAGTCAATCAATTTCTTATGCCACCCAAGGTTCTTCTCTATCTATGGGTGCTTATGACCTACACTTTGATTCTAATCTAGATTCCACAATAGGAGATGCTTCTAATTTTCTTAATTAGCCTCATAAAGTTCCTATTTATTGCATCAACATGCCCACCTTTGAAGGTGTTGATATATGAAGGTTTATGGCCAAGATAGATAGCCTTATCTACGCGCACCATATTTCTAAATAGGTCATATCACATTAGCAACTCCTAAGTTGGAAATCTAAGCTTATAAATGGTTGTTGTGACAACTTCACCAATATAGGGAATCTATTTTATGGCTTGAATCCAAGGAATAATTTCTTTGAAGATTTTACAAAGGATCTTCCACATCATAAATGGTTTATTTTTTGCAAACAAAGCAAACATGAATAATGGAGTATTACTTCAACTTTACTAGTTTTATCACCTACACACACTAATTAAACATGACAATGGTGGTCTTAACCTTTTTCCATGGTCTTAAGAATAAAATTTGATAGGAATTCAACATGTTTGATATTGTTGTTGTTGTTGCATAACGTGCCCCAATTTGGGGATCCATTTGAAAAAATTTGTTTGTATCGAGTGTTTGGGAAAATGTGAATTACATAGTTTTGAAAGTATAGGTCAAGGTGTTGAGATATTTTGTTTAAGTTTATGAAATTACACCATTGCATCCACAAATGTTTTCTGTCACATAATCATACACTTTCTTATATAACTTATCTTACTATTTTAATATAAGTTTTGTTTTAAGTAAAATTTTATTTGTATTAATAAATTAATCTAAGGTGATAATGTTCAATTTAGACATGGATTTGATGTTGGCTTAACTTAACCAAAATAAATTGCCCTCCAACTACTCAATGCGACTTATGTGAAGACAAATAATGCATGTTTTCTTCACCTATTGGTTGTTTGTACATACTTTTTACATAATCTTAGTATGCCTTATGTGGATGGTCAATCTCTTTAAACTAAAAACTTATGATATAATAAGGTATAATATGAAAGCAATGCCATCCATAGCTTTTATCATAATTATTTTGAAAAATATGTTATTATAAATATTCTAACTATTCAATATATCTTATGGGAAAACTCTGTAGAGAATTACTTAAACTTGATATTTGCCACATGTTGAGTTCCTCTACATGAAAAAGTTGGGAAGTGTTGAAACCAACATTCGTTTCTAGAAAACACAAGATTTTCGTTCAAATAGCTAGATGAAACAATAATGCACAATGTTTGATATTATCACTATGAAGGTGTTGGTGTTGGCAGCACCAACTAGGATGTTAACACTATTGGATACGTTCATGCTATGATTTTTGGTCAAATTTGAGTATGTCCATGGTGATCTTGGACCTGTATCTCTAAAACATGAATTATATTGATTGTAAATGCAGGAATGATGCTAATTATAATGTTGGTCAATTCACGGAGACCCCACAGTATGGATCATTCATAGATAATATTCAATTTTCACCAATAAAATTGATACCTGAATGCATAAATAGATGAAATTCAATTTTTGGGAATGGATTTGAGCTCTCAGTTATGAAGATGGAGGGAATCTAGTGGTTTAGAAGTATTGCGATGAGGGATTATTCGGTAAGTTATGTAAAAATGTAGTGAAATAACTTGAATTTGGATGTATTTGCAACCATGCATGTCGATGAGTATCATCAATTCTTCACCATTTAATAATTATGTGTCAATCCATGGTGGTGTCCAAGGCTATATACGAAAGCAGGGGTTAGCAGACTGATTTTTAGTTCATCTAGATCATGGCCTTATTCATGGAACAGTTAGTGTTTGGGGGTGTTAGGTGTCCCTTTTAATCTCCTAGAAACTAAAACTGAGTGCCTACTTATCCTTGCATAATTTAAATTCAGACGGTTGCATAAAAAACAAATCTAAACTATTGAAAATGACAGAATTCACTTGACAAAATTTAAAATAACAAAATTGAAATCACAGAATTAACTATAACAACAACAACAAAATTTCATAATTGAAACTTCACACCTGCATAAAATGAAACCTAAGACAATGCTGAAATTCAAATATTTGTAAGCAAATATTGCAAATCTATAGCAAACTAAATTAACAAGAAATTCTCTAATGCAAACTGGAAATACAAACTGGAAATGTTGAAGCTAAAACAGAAAATGTTATGCTATAAAATCTATTCTAGATGACTTAACTATAATGCATTCATGTGCCACATGTTAGATGAAGTTTAATTCAATATTAACTATGCAAAAAGTTGTCAGATTCCTACTGACCTGCTACAACAAGAAATTAGTAGAACTCTAACAGGAATAATCCCTCTTCTGGGCCTGGAAGTGGCCCTTGCTTCTTGAACCAAAAGAGGGAAAGAGTACTTGCTCTACACTATCAAATCCTCACACTGAACTCAGAATCAAACATGAATGACAAATATTGCACCTTTATTTCATTCTTAGCATATCAACAGTGCAGGGAAAGTTTTGCAGACTACTGATCTGTTGTAGTACACAGTTACAACACTTGGACTACTCTATATCCTAGCACTTATATCCTCTATCCTATATGATAAAAAAAATAGAACTTTATTTATACTAGAAAGGTACAACAATGATAAGGTTTGGTGCTTCAATACAGGATTATTAAAACTATTGCAGGACTGTGTTTCCCAAAAATGTAGGGATCTGATCCATTAAACCTTATCCATTCTAGTTGTTGGCTTTATATGGTGAGGTACAAGTTTTGGAAAGGATAGGGAGGTCCCTAAAATAGTTGCAACCATAATTTACTTCCCTTTTACTGCAATTAAAGATGCATTTGACCAAATTTATGTCTTATGCGCTTATTTCGAAGCTGCTCTGGAATATCAGGCAGTAGAACAGAGTTGATGTTAATTCATGCAACAGAAGCATGTGTGACCAGTTATGACAGCAAAAATAACCTCCATAGGTACCTAGATCATTGATTCCACCTTGTCTATGAGCTGGAGTGGACAAATTCCAAGCCAAGCTGGATAGAATTTGTATGGAAAAATTCCTATTTTCTACATAGTCAACTGCTGACAAAGTGTTTGGCACCTTTAGATTATTAAAAATGGGTGAATGGCAATGAAAATTTGTAAAATAAGCACAAAACTAAATAGATATCAATACCTTTATATTACAATTCTAATTTAATGCAAAATATACTAAATCATACAGCTGAAACAAATTATAAAACATAGATAAATTAGTCAAAATAGGTCATATGCACTTTATCATTCCAATATGCAAACATCATCATATAATGCATAGTATCAATAAAATTAGTACAAAAACATATCATAAGTAGTTCCACATAGTTTAATAAGTTATCAAAAGCAGTATTTGTATGAGGTAATGTTCTGCCTCATCATTTTCCCCAACCTATTGTAATGCATGTCCTCATGCATTTTGTTCTGCTACAATAGTACAAATATCTATGTCAATATAGTGCTCAGCATATTTCCATAGTCTGCTTCTAACTTTGTAATATCCTTTGTGCTCTTTGATTTTCCTAAGCCACTCCTGGAATTGATCGTATGATTGAGGGTCATTATCAAAGAAATATGGAACAGGGATGATAATTGTTGGATTCCTATACCTGAGACCTATCCACTGCTCCTTTACCTCAAATATGGTCTGGATTATACATTAAGCCCTACTTCTAGACCACATTAGGTTATTTGGTGAGATGGGTTCTCTCTTCTGTAGTGATATAGGTAGCTCTCCATCTATTTTTACAGGCTGACAAAGCATCAGCAAATGATGCTGCACAAGAAGTTTGAAAACCATTTATGGATTTCTACAAGTTTCCCAGATACATTTTTCTTATTTTGTCACCCCTCATTAGAGTGTAGTGCTCATTAGTGGTAGTTTTGTGTTTTAGGTGAACAGTCCTAATGAACAAGACTATCTGCAATTCCATGGATTTCCTAGCTTTATTTTCCTAGCCAATTCTAGAGTTTTACTCAAGAACAATTATATGCAACAGGTTTATTCCAGAGTAGTTTCACTCAAAATTATTTGAAGAGGCTCTTTTTTTTTATCTGAAACTTATCTTGATAGCTTTTTTGGAACTAGACCTTATGTATGTTTTATACTAGCTAGGGATATCATACACTACATAATAAATATTTACAATATTAAAATAGAAAAGGCACATACCTGAAGAAACCATTCTATCTACATATTGTACAAATGTTGTTTTCTGTTGATTTTAAGTTGACTCCTCATAGAGTGTAACAGGTGCAATATGAAAAACAATGAAATAGAGGTGAGAATGAATGGAATGGTAAATAGTGAAACAATGGTTAGAATGGATGGAATAGTGGCGGGTCTATGAGGTAAACATACCGAAAAAACCAGTTTTCATGTAAGCCCAATTCAGATGCACCTCAAAGAGGTTTTCACATTATGAATCATTATTATTATTATATATATATATATATATATTTCATTTTTTTTGTATATTTTGGTTCATGTCACTTGATTGAGTTCATCTTGGAAGAAGTGGTTTCTTCCAATACTAATACATCCAAGTTTCCTACTTGCTTGAGAAACTCCTCCTTGGTTAATGGTTGGTGATATATCCGAAGACGATGACCGTTAACCACCATCTTCCTTCTTGAATCATCTATTGGTGAAAGATGTACAACTCCATTTGCAAATACCTCCTCAACCTGATAAGGTCCAAGCCATCGAGTCTACAACTTGCCAGGATAGTCTTCATATCGTGAGTCAAATAACAAAGCCCAATTGCCTTGTTGAAATTTTTGTTGTTGGATATGACTATCATGCCACAACTTGTGTTGTGACTAGATCACCTTGGTCTGGTGCAATGCATCCCTCCTTAGCTCATCCAATGCATGAGCTGTAGAATCTAGTCCATTTATGCCTATGACAAATCAATACCAACTTCCAAAGTAGTTCAAAGAGTTAGTAATTCAAACCCAATAGGCAAAAGAGGCTTTTTACCATAAACCAATTCATAGGGAGCAAATCTAGTAGTGGATTTCCAAGTGGTGTTATAAGCCTAAATTGCTTCAGTTAACTTCTCCACATAATTCCTCCTATGGGCTGCTACAGTTTTGGTTAAGATCCTCTCTAATTCCCTATTTGTCACTTCAACTTGGCCATTGTCTTGCGGATGGTAATGTGAGGATTTTCTGTGTTTGATTTCATATAGCTTTGTAAAGGCTTCAACAACCTCTGAGGTAAATTGAGGTCCTTGATCAGTGGTGATGGATTGTGGGGTCCCAAAATGCAGGAAAATCTATTAATACAGGAAATCAACAACTTTTTCTTCTCGAGCATGCTTAAAAGCATGGGCTTCTACCCATTTGGTTACATAGTCAGTACATACCAAGATATGCACTTTCTCTTGGGAAGGAGGTTCAATGGGTCCTACAAAATCTAACCCCCACATCTCAAATGGTTTTGTTCCTACTTGAGGTTGTAATCACATTTCACTAGTGAAGGTAGGTTTTCCCATCCTTTGGCATGCATCACAATGTCTAACATAATTTTTCACATCTTTATGCAAATATGGACAGTAATAACCAGTCCCCAAGATCTTTTGAATTGTACTCTTGATTGAATAATTTCCTCCTGAAGGTTCATCATGACATGCCCATAGGATATCATATACTTCATCTTTGCGGATGCACCTATGCAAAACATGGTCAGGACTACATTTGAAAAGTAAACCTCCTATCCATTTAAAAGGACTTTGCTTGATTAACGGTTCCCTTTGTTTAGGAGTAAAGTGAAGAGGAATTTTTCCTGTAGCCAAATAATTAGCTATATCTACAAACCATTGAGACTGCATAGATATAACAAATAGTTTCTCATTAGGAAATGCATCAACTCTCCTGTATCTTCATTTGGCAATCTTGACAGAAAATCTGCAACTACATTAACTTTCCCTGGTTTCTTAACCATAGTGATATCAAATTCTTGCAACAATATTAACCAACGAATAATTCTTGCACTAACCAAAGGTTTATTCATCAGGTATTTAATGGCAACATGATTTGTATGAATGAATACCTGATATCCTGTGATATAGTGTTGGAACTTATTAATAGCATATACTACAACTAAGAATTCCTTCTTAGTAGTAGTGTAGTTCTTTTCATCTGCTATCAATTTTTTACTGATTTAATAAATGGCATAATGCTCCCCATTTTCAATTTTCCCTAATGTAGCTCCAATAGCAGTATTGGAAGTATCAGTTTGAATATGTAAGGGCAATTCCCAATTAGGTCCTCTCAATTTAGGGGGAGTTGTTAACTTTTCTTTTAATTCCTCAAAATATTTTTGACACTCAGTAGACCAAGAAAATTCATAATTTTTCATTAGTAATGCAAACATTGGATTGGCTATGGTATTGAAATTGGCAATAAATATGCGGTAGAAACCAATGTGTCCTAAGAAACTCCTCACATCAGTTTGAGTTTTTGGATGAGGAAGGTTTTTGATGACTTCCACATTTTTAGGATCAACCTTGATCCCATAAGAGGAGATATGATGACCAAGGACAATCCCTTCCTCCATAATTAAGAAGCATTTATCAGGATTAAGAGACAAATGGTATGTTTTACAATGTATTAAAACTTTTTCAAGTTGTTCCAAAGTATATTCAAAACTATCCAGAAATACTGTGAAATAATCCATGTAAATTTAGACACTCTCATTTGTCAAATCAGAGAATATGGCCAAAACAACTCTTTTAAATGTTGTTGGAGCATTACATAAACCAAAATGTAGAACCCAATAAGCAAAGGTTTCCCAAGGACATGTGAAAGTAGTTTTCTCGTAGTCTTCAGGTGCAACTTGTATCTGATTATAACCATTGAATCCATCAAGAAAACAAAAAAATTTCTTGCCAGCAAGGGTGTCTAATACTTGGTCTATGAAAGGTAATGTAAAATGGTCCTTATGTTTTACCTTATTTAAATCTTTGTAATCCACACTCTCTCATTTTCCCATTTTTCTTTGGAAAAATGACTAATGGAGAAAGCCATCTACTTTCTGATATTGGATAGATGAATCCTACATCTAAAAGATTTTCAATTTCTTCCTTGACAATATCTTTCAAAGTAGGATTTATACGCCTTTGTGGTTGTCTTACTGGTTTGACATCTTCCGTGTATATCCTATGTGTACACACATCAGGGTGAATGCCAATTATGTCCTTATAACTCCAAGCAAAATCCTGAACATGTTTCTACAAAACAACAAATAATTTGATTTCTTGTTCATTAGTCAACCAACTATTAATGTTTAAAAAATTTCCTGGTTGTATCTCAATCTGCTTAATCCTTGGATAAACAGAGTTGCCAGCATCATATTTACTAATTAAAGTATTTAAGGGACAATGATGTGGCTGCAGAGTATGAAATACTCTTGATTTGGGTGTAAATGTGATACCATGTGATCATTTGCATAGGATAGGTGAAAGAAGTCAGAAGATGATGATGCCACCCATGTGGCAATGTGAAGGAGCTTTCTTGTAGTGGAATAGATGACAAATGTTCGATAGTTTTTTCTTCATATTTCCATAACAAACGATGGACAAGAATTTGATCGTCCCTAAGGCCTTCTTCTTGCAATTTTTTCACCAAAACTATTTCATGTTCAAATATTTCTTTTTATGGTGAATTAAGTTCTTCAATATGTTCCTTTACTACAATGGTGGCCAAGGTGACAATAGTTTCTTGTTCTTCATCAGAATCAAGATACCATATTTATCCAAAAAAATTTGCTGAAGGTTGGGTTGGTGGATACAAGAAAATCTTTTTCAGGTCTACACCATTTGAAATAGTTATTTCACCTGACCTACAGTCAATAAATGCAGCTGTAGTGGCAAGCCAAGGTCGTCCTACAATAATAGGATAGCCATTACCTGAGTTTCTAGGCTGTAATACTAAGAAATATATAGGATATTCCCAAGAATACACTTCAATGGCAACATCCTCCAGAATTCCTTTCGGTTTGGCTACTGACCTATCTACCATTTCTAAAATTATGGTAGTAGGACTAATACTATTGAGCTGCAATTTTTGCATGGTTTCCTTAGTCATCATGTTGATTGCAACTCCTAAATCGATAAATACATTTGGAATTTGAACTAACCCAACAATAATTGTAACTACTGGACTCCCTGGATCACCATATTTGGGGGGTACTAGTTTTCCAGAGAGCAGGTCAGCCAACTTACCTTCTACTTGCATAGTCTTAGGAAAGGCTTTCTTCTTCCTACTAGGTTTCCTAATGCACAACTCCTAAATGGTTTTCTTAATCAGAGGTACATCCTTTATTGTCTGCAAAAAAGGGAGTGAGATCAACATTTTTCTCAATCCTATGATTAATTCTAATTCAGGAGGAGTAATAGTGTGGTCAAACCTTTCAGGATATGGAAGGTCTGCTGAGGCAGGTTCAATTTTCCCTTGTAAATTTTCTATTATTCCTTCTTTTTTCTCTATTTGTGGTTTTTCTAGACTTGAAAATTCTTGCTTTCCATCAATTTCTTCAATAGTGGGTGCTGCAGGGTCAGACAAAATCTTTCCTGAACGTAACTCGATGTTACTACAGTCAAGTACATGGACTACAGTAGTTTCTTCATACTCAACTCCATAAACAGGGGTTGCTTGTCTATTGTTATTGGGGTTAGACACAGGCTGAGCTGGAAGTGGAGGTTGCTTAAATAGTTGTGATTGTTGTGGTGGCATTCTTCCTTGAAAGTTCTCATTAGGATCTGGCAGCAAGTTTTGAGTCTGTCCTTGATACCTCTGCTACCCTTTATATGATGGGTATTGTGGCCTCCATCTCTGCGTAGATTGTTGATTTTGTGTCCAAGGTGGATTAACAAGATTCCATGGTTGATTCCAACTAGAATGTGACCAGTCTTGAGGGGCTGACCAAGATTGATTCCATGGTTGTGAAGGTGCTTCTGAATATACCCAAGGCATATTCTAAGAATTTTATCCCCAACTTGTAGGAAAACGAGGAGCATTCTGATATTGTGAAAATTTGCCTCCTGGACTTTGCCCAATAACATTAAGTTCTTCAGTTTGGGTTTGCAAAACATTTCTAAGGTGAGGCAGGAGACGACATTTATCAGTGTTATGCTCTTTTGAACAAATACCACAAATATTTGAACAAATTTCAATTGATGAAGAAGCAAGTGTCTCTAAGAGCTCTTCTTGCAAAGATCCTACAATTTCAATTGATGAAGAAGATGATTATATTTTAAGTCTTTCAAGAAGTTCATACAAAGGAAGATCTTCACCTGATCGTGAAGAATGCCTTGGTGGAAAAGATCCAGTTTTGATAAACCTTCCTCTTTTGTCTATTGGCCTATGCATTCATGCCTATTCACTAAATGAACTAAACCTTAGGTTTCCAAAAAAAATGTTTCATGAAACAAGATAGTTTTTGGACTGCTATACCTCTCCTAACAACACCTAAGTATCCCCGAAAAAGGCACCAAAAATTATGAGTGTCATCAACTCTTCATCATTTAATCATTATGTGTCAATCCAGGGTGGTGTCCAAGGCTATATACGAAAGCAGGGGTTAACAGACTGATTTTTAGTTCATCTAGATCATGGCCTTATTCATGGAATAGTTAGTGTTTGGGGGTGTTAGGTGTCCCTTTTAATCTCCTAGAAACTAAAATTGAGTGCCTACTTATCCTTGCATAATTGAAATTCACACAGTTGTAGAAAAAGCAAATCTGAACTATTGAAAATGACAAAATTTAATTGAAAATATTTTAAAATAACAAAATTGAAATCACAGAATTAACTATAACAACAATGAAAATTTTTTAGAATTGAAACTTCACACCTGCAGAAAATGAAACCTAAGACAATGATGAAATTCAAAGGTTGGTAAGCAAATATTGCAAATCTGTAGCAAACTGAATTAACAAGAAATTCTCTAATGCAAATTGGAAATACAAACTGCAAATGCTAAATCTGAAATAGAAAATGTTGTGTTTTAAATTCTACCCTAGATGATTTAACTATAATGCATTCATGTGCCACATGTTAGATGAATTTTAATTCAATATTAACCATGCAAAAAGTTGTCAGATTCCTACTGACCTGTTGCAACAAGAAATTAGCAGAACTCTAGTAGGAATAATCCCTCTTCTGGGCCTGGAAGTGGCCCTTGCTTCCTGAACCAAAATAGGGAAAGAGTACTTGCTCTACACTATCAAATCCTCACACTGAACTCAGAAGCAAACATGAATGACAAATATTGCACCTTTATTTCATTCTCAAGCATATCAATAGTGCGGGGAAGTTCTGCAGACTACTGATCTGTTGTAGTACACAATTACAACACTTGGACTGCTCTATCTCCTAGCACCTATATCCTCTATCCTATATGCTCAACCAAATGGGAGCACTTTATTTATACTAGCAAGGTACAACAATGATAAGGTTTTGTGCTTCAATACAGGAATATTACAACTGTTGCAAGACTGTGTTTCCCAAAAATGTAGGGATCTGATCCATTAAACCTTATCCATTCCAGTTGTTGGCTTTATCTGGTGAGGGACAGGTGTTGGAAAGGATAGGGAGGTCCCTAGAATAGTTGCAACCACCGTTTACCTCCATTTTACTACAATTAAAGATGCATTTGACCAAATTTATGTCTTCTACGCTCATTTCGGAGCTGCTTCGAAATATCAGGCAGTAGAATAGAGTTGGCATTAATTCATGCAACAGAAGCATGTGTGACCAGTTGTGATGGTAGAAATAACCTCCATAGGTACCCAGATGACTGATTCCACCTTTTGTATGAGTTGGAGTGGACAAATTCCAAGCCATGTTGTATATGTACAATTGGCTGGAATTTGTATGGAAAAATTCTTATTTTCTACACAGTCAACTGTTGACAAAGTATTTGGAACCTTTAGATTATTCAAAATGGGTGAATGGCAAGGAAAATTTATAAAAGAAGCACAAAACTAAATAGATAGCAGTACCTTCATATTACAATTCTAATTTAATGCAAAATATACTAAAACATACAACTAAAACAAATTATAAAACATAGATAAATTAGTCAAAATAGGTCATATGCACTTTATCATTCCAATATGCAAACATCATCATATAATGCATAGTATCACTAAAATTAGTACAAAATCATATCATAAGTGGTTCCAAATAGTTTAAAAAGTTATCAAAAGTAGTCTTTGTATGAGGCAATGTTCTACCTCATCATTTCCCCCTAGCTTATTATAATGCATGTCCTCATGCATTCTATTCTGCTACAACAACACAAAGATCTATGTCAAGATAGCGCTCAACATATTTCCATAGTCTACTTCCAACTTTGTAATATCCTTTGTGCTCTTTGATTTCCTTGAGCCACTCCTGGAATTGATCGTCTGATTGAGGGTCATTATCAAAGAAATATGGAACAAGGATGATAATTGTTGGATTCCTGTACCTGAGACCTATCCACTGCTCCTTTACCTCAAATATGGTCTGGATTATACATTCTTCCCTACTTCTAGACCACATCAGGTTATTTGGTGAGATGGGTTCTCTCTTCTGTAGTGATATAGGTAGCTCTCCATCTATTTTTGTAGGCTGACAAAGCATCAACAAATGATGCTGCACAAAAAGTTTGAAAACCATCTATGCATTTCTGCAAGTTCCCCAGATATATTTTTCTTACTCTTTCATCCCTCATTAGAGTGTAGTGCTCATTAGTGGTAGTTCTATGGTTCAGGTGAATAGGCCTAATGAGCAAGACTGCCTACAATTCCATGGCTTTGCTAGCTTTATTTTCCTAGCCAATTCTAGAGTTTTATTCAAGAACAATGATATGCAACATGTTTATTCTAGAGTAGTTTCACTCAAAATCATTTGAAGAGGCTCTTTTTTTTTATCTGAAACTTATCTTGATAATTTTTCTGGAACCAGACCTTATGTATGCATTTATACTAACTAGGGATATCATACACTACATAATAAATATTTACAATATTAAAATAGAAAAGGCACATACCTGAAGAAACCATTCTATCTACATTTTGTACAAATGTTATTTTATGTTGATTTTAAGTTGACTCCTCACAGAGTGTAACAGGTGCAATCTAGAAAATAGTGAAACAGAGGTGAGAATGAATGGAATGGTAAATAGTGAAATAGTGGTGAGAATGGATGGAATGGTGGTGGGTCCATGAGGCAAACATGCCAAAAAAATTGGTTTTCATGTAAGCCCAATTCAGATGCACCTCAAAGAGGTTTTCACATTCTGAATTATTATTATTTTTATATATTTTTTTTTTAATTTTTTTTTATATATTTTGGTTCATGTCACTTGATTGAGTCCATCTTGGAAGAAGTGGTTTCTTCCAATACTGATACATCCAAGTTTCCTACTTGCTTGAGAAACTCCTCCTTGGTTAACGGTTTGTGATATATCCGAAGACGATGACCGTTAACCACCATATTCCTTCTTGAATCATCTATTGGTGAAAGACGTACAACTCCATTTGCAAATACCTCCTCAACTTGATAAGGTCCGAGCCATCGAGTCTACAACTTGCCAGGATAGTCTTCATATCGTGAGTCAAACAACAAAGCCCAATTGCCTTGTTGAAATTTCTGTTGTTGGATATGACTATCATGCCACAACTTGCATTGTGACTAGATCACCTCGGTCTGGTGCAATGCATCCCTCCTTAGCTCATCCAATGCATTGAGCTACAGAATTCGGTCCGTTTGTGCCTGTGACAAATCAATACCAACTTCCAAAGCAGTTTGAAGAGTTAGTAATTCAAACTCAATAGGCAAAAGAGGCTTTTTACCATAAACCAATTCATAGGGAGTAAATCCAGTAGTGGATTTCCAAGTGGTGTTATAAGCCCAAATTGCTTCAGGTAACTTCTCCACCCAATTCCTCCTATGGGCTGCTACGGTTTTGGTTAAGATCCTCTCTAATTCCCTATTTGTCACTTCAACTTGGCCATTGGCTTGTGGATGGTAAGGTGAGGATTTTTGGTGTTTGATTTCATATAGCTTTGTAAAGGCTTCAACAAATTTTGAGGTAAACTAAGGTCCCTGATCAGTGGTGATGGATTGTGGGGCCCAAAAATGCAGGAAAATCTATGAATACAGGAAATCAACAACTTTTTCTTCTCGAGCATGCTTAAAAGCATGGGCTTCTACCCATTTGGTTACATAGTCAGTACATACCAAGATATGCACTTTCCCTTGGGAAGGAGGGTCAATGGGTCCTACAAAATCTAACCCCCACCTCTCAAATGGTTCTGTTCCTACTTGAGGTTGTAATGGCATTTCACTAGTGAAGGTAGGTTTTCCCATCCTTTGGCATGCATCACAATGTCTAACATAATTTTTCACATCTTTATGCAAAGATGGCCAGTAATAACCAGTCCCCAAGATCTTTCGAATTGTACTCTTGATTGAATAGTGTCCTCCTAAAGGTTCATCATGACATGCCCATAGGATATCATATACTTCATCCTTGCGGATGCACCTATGCAAAACATGGTCAGGACTGCATTTGAAAAGTAAACCTCCTATCCATTTAAAAGAAGAACTTTGCTTGATTAATTGTTTCCTTTGTTTAGGAGTAAAGTGAAGAGGATTTTTTCCTGTAGCCAAATAATTAGCTATATCTACAAACCATGGAGACTGCATAGAAATAGCAAATAGTTTCTCATTAAGAAATGCATCTTCAACCAACTCTCCTGTATCTTCATTTGGCAATCTTGACAAAAAATCTGCAACTACATTAGCTTTCCTTGGTTTATTAACTATAGTGATATCAAATTCTTGCAATAGTATTAACCAACGAATAATTCTTGCACTAACCAGAGGTTTATTCATCAGGTATTTAATGGCAACATGATCTATATGAATGAATACTTGATATCCTATGATATAGTGTTGAAACTTATTAATAGCATATACTACAACTAAGAATTCCTTCTCAGTAGTAGTGTAGTTCTTTTTAGCTCCTATCAAGTTTTTACTGATGTAATAAATGGCATAATGCTCCCCATTGTCAATTTTCCCTAATGCAGCTCCAATAGCAGTATTGGAAGCATCAGTTTGAATATGGAAGGGCAATTCCCAATTAGGTCCTCTCAATATAGGGGGAGTTGTTAACTTTTCTTTTAATTCCTCAAAAGACTTTTGACACTTAGTAGACCAAGAAAATTCAGAATTTTTCATTAGTAATGCAAACATTGGATTGGCTATGGTACTGAAATTGGCAATAAATCTACGGTAGAAACCAATGTGTCCCAAGAAACTCCTCACATCAGTTTGAGTTTTTGGAGGAGGAAGGTTTTTGATGACTTCCACCTTTTTAGGATCAACCTTGATCCCATAAGAGGAGATATGATGACCAAGGACAATCCCTTCCTCCATCATTAAGAAGCATTTCTCAGGATTAAGAGACAAATGGTATGTTTCACAACGTATTAAAACTTTTTCAAGTTGTTCCAAAGTATATTCAAAACTATCCCCAAATACTATGAAATCATCCATGTAAATTTCTACACTCTCATTTGTCAAATCAGAGAATATGGCCAAAACAACTCTTTGAAATGTTGTTGGAGCATTACATAAACCAAAAGGTAGAACCCTATAAGCAAAGGTTCCCCAAGGACATGTGAAAGTAGTTTTCTCTTGGTCTTCAGGTGCAACTTGTATCTGATTATAACCACTGAATCCATCAAGAAAATATAAAAATTTCTTGCCAACAAGGGTGTCTAATACTTGGTCTATGAAAGGTAATGGGAAATGGTCCTTATGTGTTACCTTATTTAACTCTTTGTAATCCACACACACTCTCATTTTCCCATTTTTCTTTGGAACAATGACTAATGGAGAAACCCATCTACTGTCTGATATTGGATAGATGAATCCTACATCTAAAAGCTTTTCAATTTCTTCCTTGACAATATCTTTCAAAGCAGGGTTCAAACGTCTTTGAGGTTGTCTCACAGGTTTAACATCTTCAGTGTATATTCTATGTGTACACACATCAGGGTGAATGCCAGTCATGTCCTTATAACTCCAAGCAAAAGCCTGAACATGTCTCTGCAAAACAACAAATAATTTGGCTTCTTGCTTATTAGTCAACCAACTATTAATGTTCAAAAACTTTCTTGGTTGTATCTCAATCTGCTTAATCCCTGGATAAACAGAGTTTCCAACCTCATATTTACTAATTAAAGCATTTAAGGGACAATGATGTGGCTGTAGAGTATGAAATACTCTTGATTTGGGTGTAAATGTGATACCTGATGGGATCATTTGCATAGGATAGGTGAAAGAAGTCAGAAGATGATGATGCCATCCATGTGGCAATGTGAAGGAGCTTTCTTGTAGTGGAATAGATGACAAATGTTCAGTAGTTTGTTCTTCATATTTCCATAACAAATGATGGACAAGAATTTGATCATCCCTAAGGCCTTCTTCTTGCAATGTTTTCACCAAAATTGTTTCATGTTCAAATATTTCTCTTTCTAGTGAATTAAGTTCTTCAATATGTTCCTTTACTACAACGGTGGCCAAGGTGACAATAGTTTCTTGTTCTTCATCAGACTCAGGATACCATATCTATCCAAAAAATTTGGTTGAAGGTTGGGCTGGTGGATACAAGGAAATCTTTTTCAGGTCTACACCATTTGAAATAGTCATCTCACCTAACCTGCAGTCTATAAATGCAGCTACAGTGGCAAGCCAAGGTCGTCCTAGAATAATAGGATAGCCATTAGCTGAGTTTCTAGGCTGTAATACTAAGAAATCTACAGGATATTCCCAAGAAGACACTTCAATGGCAACATCCTCTAGAATTCCTTCCGGTTTGGCCATTGACCTATCTACCATTTCTAAAATTGTGGTAGTAGGACTAAGATTATTGAGCTGTAATTTTTGCATGGTTTCCTTAGTCATCACGTTGATTGCAGCTCCTAAATTGATAAGTACATTTGGAATTTGAACTAACCCAACAGTAATTGTAACTACTGGACTCCCTGGATCACCATATTTGGGGGTACTAGTTTTCCTAAGAGCGGATCAGCCAACTTACCTTCTACTTGCATAGTCTTAGGAAAGGCTTTCTTCTTCCTGCCAGGTTTCCTAATGCACAACTCCTGAATGGTTTTCTTAATCAGAGGTACATCCTTTATTGCCTACAAAAAAGGGAGTGAGATAGACATTTTCCTCAATTCTGTGATTAATTTTGATTCAGGAGGAGTGATAGTGTGGTCAAACCTTTTAGGATACGGAAGGTCTACTAAGGTAGGTTCAATTTTTCCTTGTAAACTTTCTGTTTTTCCTTCTTTTTGCTCTGTTTGTGGTTTTTCTGGACTTGAAAATTCTTGCTTTCCATCAATTTCTTCAATAGTGGGTGGTGCAGGGTTAGGTAAAACCTTCCCTGAACGTAACTGGATGTTACTACAGTCAAGGACATGGACTGTAGTAGTCTCTTCAGACTCAACTCCATAAACAGGGGTTGCTTGTCTGTTGTTATTGGGGTTAGCCACAAGTTGAGCTGGAAGTGGAGGTTGCTTAACTGGTTGTGATTTTTGTGGTGGCATTCTTCCTTGAAAGTTTTGATTAGGAGCTGGTAGAAGGTTTTGAGTCTGTCCTTGATACCTCTACTACCCTTGATATGATGGGTATTGTGGCCCCCATCTCTGCCCAGATTGTTGATTATGTGTCCAAGGTGGATTAACAGGATTCCATGGTTGATTCCAACCAGAATGTGACCAGTCTTGAGGGGCTGACCAAGATTGATTCCATGGTTGTGAAGGTGGTTCTGAATATCCCCAAGGCATATTCCAAGGATTTTATCCCCAACTTGTAGGAAAACGAGGGGCATTCTGGTATTGTGAAAAGTTACCTCCTGGCCTCTACCCAATAACATTAAGTTCTTTAGTTTGGGTTTGCAAAACATTTCTAAGGTGAGGTAGGAGATGACACTTATCAATGTTATGCTCTTTTGAACAAATACCACAAATAGTTGAGATAGAGGTTCTATCCAAAGGACAATCATGTAGGGCATGCTTATTCCTCCATCTAGGACAATAGATAGCTAGGGGTGGTGAAGAATTGGATTTTGCATTCCTTTCCCCTAATGCAGTATTTAATTGAACAAGAATATCAGTTTTCATGTTAGCCATTTCCTCCATCAAATATTTTATATTAGTATTACCAGGATTCCTTTTCCTTCTTCTTTGCCTAGTGCGGGAATAATTTTTGCACAACTCTACAATATCATTAATATCAAGTTGGTTTATATCTCCTTTTCCCATTAAGTCTAATACTTCTCTAGAATCATCCTGCAAACCTCTCAAAAATATAGTTTTTAATAAGTCAGTTTCCATAGGACCACATCTCTTTTAGATAAAGGTAAATCTATCAAGATAATCCTCTAAGTTTTCATCCTCTTCTTGTCTAATCTGAAATAACTCATCCTTCCTATTTCTCACTCTACAATACTCTTGATACTTATCCAAAAATGTAGTTTCCATTTGATCCCAAGTGCGGATTGAATCTGGTTCAAGGCTCATAAACCATCGTAAGGCTGCATCTTTGAGTGTAGAGGGAAATAACTTCAATTTCTAGTTGTCATTGACATAGTCATAAGTCTGACATAGGACTTTGAATTCAAACAGAAATTGATCAGGATCTTCAGAAACAACTCCCCTAAAGATTGGTAATACTGAGGGTGAAATTATTTTCATAGGAGCATTCTGAGTAGGATTTAGACGAATAGGGTATTCAAAATTTCTAATAGGAGGATTGTCAGCATCATGACCAAAAATGTCCCTATCACATTCTCCTTGTTCTACCATAGGTGCTTCTTCAATTTTAATTTGTTCAACTGGTTCATATGGATCAGCCCTATGGGTATGTCTAGAAGCAAGTGCCTCTAAGAGCTCTTCTTGCAAAGATCCTGCAATTTTAGTTGATGAAGAAGATGATTCTCTTTTAAGTCTTTCAAGAAGTTCATACACGGGTATATCTTCACCTGATCATGAAGAACGCCTTGGTGGAAAAGAGCTAGTTCTAATAAACCTTCCTCTTTCATCTCTTGGCCTATGCATTCATGCCTATTTACTAAATGAACTAAACCTCAGGTTTTCAAAAAATTGTTCCTAAAATAGGATAGTTTCTGGACTGCTAGACCTCTCCTAACAACACCTAAGTATCCCTAGAAATGGTGCCAAAAATGATGAGTGTCATCAACTCTTCATCATTTAATCATTATGTGTCAATCTAGGGTAGTGTCCAAGGCTATATACGAAAGCAGGGGTTAACAGACTAATTTTTAGTTCATCTAGATCATGGCCTTATTCATGGAACAATTAGTGTTTTGGGGTGTGAGGTGTCCCTTTTAATCTCCTAGAAACTAAAACTGAGTGCCTACTTATCCTTGCATAATTGAAATTCACACAGTTGCAAAAAAGCAAATCTGAACTATTGAAAATGACATAATTTAGTTGACAAAATTTAAAATAACAAAATTGAAATCACAGAATTAACTATAAAAACAATGAAACTTTTTCAGAATTGAAATATCACACCTGAATAAAATGAAACCTAAGACAATGATGAAATTCAAAGGTTGGTAAGCAAATATTGCAAATCTGGAACAAACTGAATTAACAAGAAATTCTGGAAATGCAGACTGCAAATGCTAAATCTGAAATAGAAAATATTGTGTTTTAAATTCTACCCTAGATGATTTAACTATAATGCATTCATGTGCCACATGTTAGATGAAGTTTAATTCAATATTAACCATGCAAAAAGTTGTCAGATTCCTGTTGACTTGCTACAACAAGAAATTAGCAGAACTCTGGTAGGAATAATCCCTCTTCTGGGCCTAGAAGTGGCCCTTGCTTCTTGAACCAAAAGAGGGAAAAATTACTTGCTCTACACTATCAAATCCTCACACTAAACTCAGAAGCAAACATGAATGACAAATATTGCACCTTTATTTCATTCTCAGCATATCAACAGTGCAAGGGAAGTTTTGTAGACTATTGATCTGCTGTAGTACACAATTACAACACTTGGACTGCTCTATCTCCTAGCACCTATATCCTCTATCCTATATGCTCAACCAAATGGGAGCACTTTATTTATACTAGCAAGGTACAACAATGATAAGGTTTGGTGCTTCAATACAGGACTGTTACAACTATTGCAGGACTGTGTTTCCCAAAAATGTAGGGATCTGATCCATTAAACCTTATCCATTCCAGTTTTTGGATTTATCTGGTGAGGGACAGGTGTTGGAAAGGATAGGGAGGTCCCTAGAATAGTTGCAACCATCGTTTACCTCCCTTTTACTATAATTAAAGATGCATTTGACCAAATTTATGTCTTTTGTGCTTATTTTGGAGCTGCTCCAGAATATCAGGCAGTAGAATAGAGTTGGTGTTAATTCATGCAATAGAAGCATGTGTGACCAGTTGTGATGATAGAAATAACCTCCATAGGTACCCAGATGATTGATTCCACCTTTTGTATGAGCTGGAGTGGACAAATTCCAAGCCATGTTGTATATGTACTATCGGCTAGAATTTGTATGGAAAAATTCCTGTTTTCTACACAGTCAACTGCTGACAAAGTATTTGGTGCATTTAGGTTATTCAAAATGGGTGAATTGTGGGGAAAATTTGTAAAAGAAACACAAAACTAAATAGATATCAATACCTTCATATTACAATTCTAATTTAATGCAAAATATACTAAAACATACAGTCAAAACAGATTATAAAACATAGATAAATTAATAACTAACTAAATGCCACGGTGGCGATGATCGAAGGTCCACATAGCAGCAAGCAAAGTCTACCTCCTAATAGCTTTCGACCTTTTTTACGGGGGTTTGGTGTTCGATCATCTATTTCCCTCCTTTTTTTATTTTCGATCCGCATTTTTCCTTGTCGAATTATTTCCTTCCCTCTACCCATCCTCCCATCGCTTCTTAGGGCTAGTCGGGCGACTTCCCCAACTCCCAAAATTAGGTTGTGCCAACGAAATGATTCTCACAGACACTCCCCATGGCGACGCACTTAGATCTTGATCGTTGCAGTAGAGACGTCGAGGGCTCTGTCAGGCCTGGCACCATGGCCAAGCAAGGGCCCCATATCCCAGGTGAGGTTCCAACAGTAGGCGACAAGCCATCCTTTGTTGACTTGCTCCAAAAAAAAGAATTCCTATATCGTCTACGACCAACGAATTCATCATGCAAGGGAATAATATTCTATGCCCTAAATCCCTCATGGAAAACTATGAATCCCGAGATACCAACTCCTTGGTAGGTAAATTCATCGATGGGTAACCTGACTTAGATGCTATTCATAGATGAGCAGCTTCAAAATGGAAAACCCTAGGCAAATTGGACATCTCAGCAATGACAAGGGGTTTTTCATGATTCAACTCCATTCCCATGAAGACGTAGAGCGCATCTTATCTAGAGGGACCTGGTTCTATGGAAGGTGAAGTCTGTTCCTCAAAAAATGGTAACCATACTTCAACCCCAGCTCTTAGAACATCAATTTCACTCCCATCTAGGTTATACTTCCAGATCCCCCAGCCCACTTCTTCTATGAATATTCCTTGCTTGGTATTTTTAAGGCAATCGGTGAGCTCGTGGCTATCAACCTGACCACCCAGGAAAGAACCTGACTAACTTAGGCACAAATTTGCGTGAATGTGAACCTGTAAAGTCATATTCCAGACCACCTGAACCTCATCTATGGTGACTTCAACTTGAAGTAGCCACTTTCTATGAAAACAAGCCAGCTTTTTGCCCTAAGTGCTAATCCCAGGGCCATCTTCAGTTGCAGTGCACCAAAATTTGGATCCCACCATAGTCAAAACCTGCCAGGGGCCATTCAAAGAAGATGTAGCATCAACCCCTACCTATCTTCTCGATGGCCAAAAAAGCTATTTCCAGACCCCCTCTGGGCTCGCTCAATTGTAATGCAAGTACCTCTGTTCCTCTAATCAATAAATTTAATCCTTTACATAGTTCTGTTATCAGTAAGGATTGTGATGAAGGCGAGATCCTGACCACCTCTGAACCAATGACCATCCTCTCACCCCTTGACCTCCCAAGGTCTGCCCCCCTACCACCCCCATCCATAATCCTACCCTCGTCCTTGGTGCCCCCACTTCCTCGAGAATCCCTCAAGGTACGCCTCCTCTCTCTCCTCCTTTGTCCCCCCACCCGGGTCCTGAAGACCCAGCCTATCCTGTGTACTCATACTCTATCTCTACTAATGACGAAGCATAGGACCAGTCATCCCCTGCGCAAAGTAGTCCCAGGATAACTCAGAGCTCCTAAAAATCCATGATGGATGTAGGAGGGGAAAAAAATAGAGGAAGACCCTCTAATTCGAAGGAAAAAAAATATGACTAAATATATAGCCAATGGAACCCATAAAACGCTATTTTAGGAAACAACAACCAATTCCAAAGATGAAGGTCGAAGATCCAAACCCCCTGCTCAGCAAGGAAAATGGGGCAAGAGAATTTCCAAGAGTTTGAAATGAAAGTCCTCTCCTAGAATGCGAGGCCTAAATGGTGCAGTCAAACAGATATTGGTTGTATTCATGAGGAGAGAACATAATCCAACCATTTTTCTCATTCAAGAAACAAAATTGGGTGATCAATGGTCCCCTAACATTGCTATAAATATTTGGTGAAACTATGATTTCATTCATTCCCTGGTTTCTAGGACATCGAGAGGGCTCCTGTGTCTCTGAAATCTTGCCAAGCTCCAGGGAAACCTTATTTCGGGCCATGATAGGGTAAGCAACATCTTGTTCCAGGATACTGAATCCCAGAATTCTTGGGTGATGTCAAATGTCTATGCCCCGAACACCTCTGTGGGTAGAGAAGCTCTGTGGAAAATTCTCACTTCAATGAGGCAGGTCTTCGAAGGAACTCCCTGGATCTTGGCAGGGGACTTCAATTCTCCTTTTCACCTCAAGGACAAAAAATGAGGGAACAACATCACTCACAGAGATACTACAGACCTAAGAAACTTCATTAATTCCAACACTCTCATGGATGTCCAGCTTTAGGGGTCCCTCTTCACTTGGAGCAACAAAAGGAAGGGTACCAATCTGATCCAAGAGAGCCTAAACAAATTTTTGCTTTCCCAGGAAACCCTCCCCTAATTTGGGGATGCCATTTTGCAATCCCTCCCAAATATAGGCTCTGATCACAGTCCCCTCATCCTGGAATCAAATTCTAGACCGCAGTTCAAGACCCATTTCAGGTTTGAAGTAATGTAGATTCACCACAAGAATCTCAAGGGCTTGATACAGTCATGGTGGAGTCAAAAATTCTCGGGGTCTGCTATTAACCAAGCAACCCATAAACGCAGGTTCATTAAAGGGAACTTGAAAAAGTGGAATAAGGAAACCTTCGGGAACATCTTCGAAGACAAACAACAGGTCAAATTTTGAATCAGCCAGATTGAGGAGTCCTTTCAAAAATGCGAAGGCAGTGACAGTCTTAGGGATGAGGAGAGCGCCTTGTTGTCTGAGTACCACAACATCCTCACCAAGGAGAAAAAAATTTGGCGCCAAAATTCAAGACAACTTTGGCTCAAGGAAGGTGATGCCAATACCAAGTTCTTCCACATCTCAACCTTGAGGCATAGGAGTGCCAATAAGACCAAAAGCCTTGTCTTGCAGGATGGGGTAGCCATTTCGTATATCCATGCAATCAAAGAAGAAGCCATCAATAATTTTAGAAGCCTCCTAGGTTCTAGCCCGCCCCAAGCCCTCGAGGCCATGGAATCCCTCATGTCCATCATCCCCACCATCATCTCCCAGGATGAATTTCACCATGCCTTCTTTTCCATGAAGCCCGACAAAGCCCCTGGGCCAGATGGATTCTCACCCAGATTTTTCCAGACCTTCTGGGACATCATGGGGTAGGATATTTCTAACACCATTAGGGAAATGCAAATCTCCAGGTCCATTCCCAGATATGTGAATTCCACCTTCTTGGCTCTCATCCCCAAAGGGGCCAATTCTCAATCCCTCTCTAATTACCGATCCATCAGCCTATGCAATGTCATTTACAAAATCTTCACGAAAGCCCTAGCATCCAAGATATCCAGCATTCTTTCATCCATAATTGACCCGTGTTAAGGGAGCACAGTCAAAGGATGTAATATTCTCGATGGGGTAATCACAATCCATGAATTGATCCATTCAACCCAGGTTTTAGACATGGTTGCCTTCTTCCTCAAGCTAGATATGAACAAGGTCTTTGACAGATTCAATAGGGAATTCCTCAGCCAGATCCTTCTCAATTTTGGGTTCCATGAGTCTTGGGTAAACCTTATCTACAACTGCATTTCCTCGTATTGGTTCTCTATCATGGTAAATGGTTCTGCTGAGGGTTACTTCCTGAGTTCTCGAGGCCTGATGCAGGGTGACCCTCTGTACCCCATTTTGTTCATCATCCTAGCAGAGATTTTGGGAAGAACTATCAAGGAGGCATGCTCCTGCAGTCAGCTTTTTGGGTTCAAGGAAGCGTCCGAGCTTCCCCCCACCACTCACCAGTAGTTTTTAGATGACATGTTGATGGCTACTAAGGATTCAGTAGCAGATGCCAAGGTGATCAATGATATTCTTAATCGCTTTGAGGAAGCTACTGGCCAGAAAATAAATTACACTAAAAGCAAGATGTTCTTCATCCATACCCTAGCCAAAAGACAGTGCAAGATCACTATAATCCTAGGATGTTCCATTTTTGAGTTCTTGACCACTTACCTCAAGCTCCCCATGTTCCATGGCAGGGCCCGGCCAACCATGTGGGTAAACGTGGTGGACAAGATTCATAAAAATTTAGCTAGGTGGAAAGGGGCCCTGCTCACTAGTGTAGGGAAGGCAACTTTGGTCAAATCCTTCTTTCAGAGCATCACCACATATTTCATGTCTGTGTTCAAAATCTCGGCCTCGATGGGAGAAGCAATTGAAAAAATTCAAAAGTGGTTCCTTTGGTCTGTATCGGAGGCCTCAAGAAAGCTCCACCTAGTAGCTTGGGATAAAGTTTACTCCCCCAAATATCAGGGAGGTCTTGGTCTACGTCGAATCTCAGTTTCCAACCTAGCTCTCCTAGCCAAGCAGGCTTGGAGAGTAGTGACTAAGGCCAATATTGAATGGGTAAAGATCATGAAAATAAAGTACCTTCAGCACCAGGCCTTCTTCCAAGCGCCTCCATTGCGCAACGGTTCCCATTTATGGAAATCCATCACTCATACCCAGAACATCATCCTTCAAGGGTCTTCCTAGAATCTAGGTAATGGGGCCAACATCAACTTCTGGGAAGATACCTGGGTTGGGAATTCCCCCCTCATCAGCAATCTGATTTTGATCCTCGCTAGGAATTTGACTGATAGTAGATTCAGGCTCAGGGTTGTAGACTTCATTTCCTCTAGCCCGAAATCCCAAGAGTGGAAAAAGATCAATTTAATAATAAGAAATGAACCCATTAGGGAAGCCGTGAAAGGGATTCAAGAGATCCACTGATCAATTTTCCTCCCCTGTTTCAACAAGAGATATGAGCGATGTTGGAAAGGAACCAATGACGAGAATTTATCTGTCAAGACCGCGACCCAACTTATTGAGAATATGGGTTCCCAAGGCACCCCCAATTGTGAGAAGGTGATCACTAACAAGGTGTGGATCAAGTCCCTCATTACCAAAATCGTGCACTTCTTCTGGACGACCATCAACAACAAAATCCTTATTGGGAATAATCTCATGCGACGAGGGATCATGGTGTCGAATAGATGTTTCCTATGCCTCCATGCCTTGAAATATATTCACCACATCTTGATGGATTGCCCCTACTCCAAAAGTGTTTTCTCCCTAGCCACCCAAAGCTTTCAGGTTAGCTAGACCTGGCCAAACTCTGTCAAAGAGTTTATTTGCCAATGGCCTAAGGCCTTCAAGCATCCCAAGCTAAGATTTTATGGGAAGTCCCTCATCCGTCACATCTTCTAGCAAATCTGGTTGGAGTGCAACAAGCGAGTTTTCAACAAAGGTTTCAAAACCCGTAAAGTTGTAGCTTCTAGAGCCCTTGCTTATGCCATCAAAAAATTTGGACTCATCCCTTGTCAGGCCAGCCCTGCTTCGAGGATTGAATAATTACTCTGTTCCAACCTCAATGTTACCTAGGATCACAGTAAGTCTCAGAAACCCAAAAAAGATAGATCTCAGGTCACTTGGGTCCCTCCCCCCAAGGTTGGCTCGAGGCTAAATTCGATGGTGCCTCCAAAGGGAACCTAGGCAAAGCGGGAGTAGGAGGGGTCTTTAGAGATCATAGTGGTAAAATCCTTAAGGCATTTATTGAAAATTTAGGGTCCTAGACCAATAACTTCGCAAAATCCAGGGCCCTCTAGAGATGTATTGACATTTCCAAAAACCTGGCAGCCCCTTTCATCTACGAAGGGGACTCAGAGATCATTGTCAAACTCATCCAAAGAAATAGCAAGGGTGGGAAAAATATAGAGAACATTATCCAGGGAATGCTAGCTAGGCCTTTGCAACAGCGAGCAATACCAGATCAAGCATGTGTTCGGGGAGGCCAATCAAGTGGCCGACACCTTGGCAAACAGAGCAATCAAAGAGAGCTCCCTCACCATTTGGGAAGACAAATTTCCCCTGAAATTCATCGAGAAAGTCAACCTGGATAATGACAAAAGATGAAACACTTAGCTCTGCCAAAGCAGGAGGGCACCTCTTCTCTAACGTTGTTAGAATGTTTGCAAAGGCCAATCATCGGTGGCCAAATTTTACCGGTGGTTCTAACCACCTAAAAGGTTTCTCTTCGACACCATCGGTTAGTTTTTTTGGTTTAGCTCGGCTGTTAGTTTTTGTTTGTTTTTTACTGTGGTGCTGGTGTTTTTGCCCTACATTACGAATGCAGATGAACTATTTTAAATTGGTGTTTTTCGCCTGCATTTCAAATGTAGATGATCTTCTTGTAAATAGGGGTAGGTCCCTTCAACCCATAAGTAAATAAATTTTACTTTACCTACCAAAGAAATAAAACATAGATAAATTACTCAAAACAGGTCATATGCACTTTATCATTCCAATATGCAAACATCATCATATAATGCATAGTATCACTAAAATTAGTACAAAAACATATCATAAGTAGTTCCAAATAGTTTAATAAGTTATCAAAAGCAGTATTTGTATGAGGCAATGTTCTGCCTCATCACATGTTGTAAAGGAAAAATATTATTCTATCACAAAAATCATTGCACATCAGGCGGTGTACAGTTTGTTGTTAGGAGGAAAACTATTGAGATGTATATTGATACAAATGGATTACATATATAGGCATAAGGCCTATTTGATAACATGACAAATGTCAAGTGAAACTAATAAGTGTCAAGGTGAAGGCATAGTACACTTTAATTCTAACACTCCCCCTTAAAGTGCACTATTCTAACTAAAGAAAAAAACAAGTCAACATTTGGTAACATTCCCCCTTAATGTTGACTTCTCTAAAAAATCCTATCATCCTTCTTTATTGCTAATTTGGTCTAGGCTCGTGCTCTATGCACTTGGATCTCCAGCTGTGAAAAAATGCTAGATCAACGGTGTATACATCTCGGTCTGTTGCCAGAGGATTAGCCACTTCCTCGGGTTGTTGCCTTTGGGTCAGCCGTCTAAGTGCCTCAGGGTCATCATGGGTGCCTCAGGGTCAGCCACTCCTGGGTTTGTTGCCTCTGTAGGTCATCCTCAGAGGATGTTGCCTCTCGTAAGTCACTAACTAGGTTCACCATGAATATCATCCCCCCTCATGGTGAAACTCAATCTAGAAGGTGTCGGTCTCTACCGAATAATGCACCTTAATACAAAGGAAAAATAAGCCATATAAGAGTTTCGGTCTCTATCGAAAATGCACTCAATACAATAAAATGAGCTATAGATCCAAATATGGAGGAGAACAAGAAGATAATAAAAGAATATTTTGAAGTGTCTTTGTTTGTAGTCTTCAGAAGTAGATCCAAAAAAAAACTCGGATAGAGTCTAGGGTGTCTATGTTTGTAGTCCCTAGAATAAGTGTCTTTATGGTAGTCACCTCATCTTAGCCGCTGCATCTGCCAAGTAGAAAGAGGAGAATACTAGATACTAGGTTCACTTACAAGTGCCTTAGGAGTGTCTGGTTCAACCGATAATGCACTCCAAGGTAGAAAAAATTGAGGCTAAAAGAACTCAAATGAAACAGCCTCAAGATTACAATATGACAGGACCATTGTGTCCATCACGAAAAAAGGTTTCCAACGACTATAAATACCCCTATACTTGTGTTTGAATGGGGCCTTCAACATGTGGAAAAACAATAGCATGCCTATCTAGGCAGTAAATAGACAACATCGCTCAATGGCGGCATCGCTCTCAGGCGGAAAAAATAGCATCAATTTCCCTCGCAGGGGAATTACATGGGCCATTTAGGCCTTCCACTTCTACTCTTCATGTGGAAAAATAATAAAAATGACCAAAGAATACAATAAACAAGCCATGTAGGCCTTCCACTTCCACTCTACATGTGGAAAAATACAAAAAAATGGCCTGAGGCCATACTGTCGGCCAATAAGTATGGGCACTTCCCTTACAATTTAAAATCAAAGTGGTCCACCCACTATAAAATATCCAGCATATGATCACATTTTCTAATAAAAAATCCATATGCCCCACTATATGAGGCGGCCATACATTTTTAAAAAATAATACCCCTAGTTGTGCTTTCTCTGTGATCCGAAAGAACATTTGGGCACGGGGATTGCTGAAAAGACACATACGCACTCATGAGCAGCTCCATCTGGCTTCAACAACTGTTGAAATGTATTTTAGTGGCAGGTTTTGATGGACGATCTACAGATGCACTACACTACCCTAACAACTCCTCGTAGGGCATCGATCTTCAGCATTGATTGCTCTTAGATTGCGGTGATGTGGTAGATAGTCTGGCCATGCGCTAAACCAACTACACGCCTCATACTCCCCATATAATATTAAAAAATAGATCAATCCATGGTAGCGATCTGGGCTAATTCGTTGGGGTCCACTACACCCACAAATTGGCCAGATCTCATAGTTTGTAGGAGATCGTGATAGCGTGCATTGAAACAAATAGGAACACTGGAGAAAAAATCAGATCTAAAAAATAAAAAAAATAGATCTTCTCTTATTGTTGCAGAGCAGTCACAGTTAGGCTTATCCACTAGTAGATGTCTTTCTCTCCTCCGCTAGACTGTTGCAGCTACTGCAGTATTGTGGTCCATAAACAAAAATTGTTGACCAGATTCAACATTTTTGTAGTAGCACATGAATTTTTGGAAAAGAACGTCTATCCGCCATTCGAAAAATCTTTGAAACTGAAGCTTTGGAGACAACACCTTGATCTTGCTCCAATGGTTTTTAACGTCCCAGGGATTTTTGGCGGATCTTCATAGTGGAAATTATGTTCCGGTTGCACTATCCACGATCTGCACTTTCCTCTACATAAAAATTATCCACACCGTGATTGAAATTGCTTTAACTCTCGGGTTCACCATCGCTGGATGAAAAAATATTGCAATGAATCTGCTCTTTATGTGAGCCGACCATGGATATGAAACCAGAAGAAACTATAAACCTGCAACAGTAAAATTGCCCTTATGTCAACAATACACAGCTTCTACACTCTGGTGAAGACAAAAAATCTAGGTTGGCACAGCAGAAAGGTAGCTCCTCCACTGAAAAATGGAAGAACTGCAAGACGCACACAACCCGTCACAAATCTCCTCCATGGTCCCATATCTGGGATGCGCACAACATAGCATGACACCATCACAACTGCAGTGCACAACATACCACTTTGCATTTCTTAACTCAAAAAATAGGCAGCCATTGATTTTTCAAAGGTCTGGTTTCTGATCCATTGTAAACAATGGAGAGCATACTCCCTGTTTTGAAAAAAAATGGGGGTGAAAATGATAAAAGGAAAAAAAAAAATCAGGGGGAAAAAAATGAGGGGAGGATTTCCATGAGGGAAATCCCCCCTCAAGCTCACAA
The DNA here is from genome assembly GCA_028583015.1 of Wollemia nobilis. NCBI lineage: Eukaryota > Viridiplantae > Streptophyta > Pinopsida > Araucariales > Araucariaceae > Wollemia > Wollemia nobilis. Next base: position 1,100,695 of record JAQPPZ010001965.1, read on the forward strand.
GGCCAGAGAAAGCCTGGAGCTCTGATACCAAATGTTAGGAGGAAAACTAATGAGATGTATATTGATACAAATGGATTACATATATAGGCATAAGGCCTATTTGATAACATGACAAATTTCAAGTGAAACTGACAAGTGTCAAGGTGAAGTCATAGTACACTTTAATTCTAACATTTGTGTCTTCACCATTTTGGCAACTAAATATTCTCCAATCTAATCATAACTAGCGGAGAGCGATCAGTACGAGACCCCCTTTGTGACAAAATCCACTGTTGAAGCCATGCATACCCATCGTGAAAAAGAATTTAAAATATGTTAGGAAGCCCATTGCACCCCAAAATGTGATATAAAGCTTGTATGCACCATGGCTTTATCGATTCGCAATGGAGAAAAACATATCTGATAAACTCATGAACACAATTTGGATATTCCTTGTTACTAAAATTACCTACTCAATATGCCATAATAATCTTTAGGTTACGTAAAATGGTATTCTACAGTAATCTTCTCTCCAGTCTGGTGATTTACCTATGCTCGTAGCTGCATGAGAGTACTATATCCATTGCCAGACATGTAAAACAACTAGACTGGTGGAGTTTCTAGTATAAAAGTTGACTAAAGGGAAGCAATGTGTGGTACTGTATTGGCTTTTATTCTACATTAAATTATTTTGGCATAGCCTGGAATGGTGTACTTGTTCAATATCATCTCGTTAGTGGGGTTGAAGATCATTATGTTGTGTGTGCTTTAGTTAGGGTAGACGGCCCTTACGAGGGATTTTAGGACAAGGACTAGCAGAGGGAATTGTTTACATTTTGCATGCCCACCAAAGAAATGGGTGTATGTGGTTGTTACATGTGGGAGATAATATGTTCAAGAAAATACCAAGTTGATGCAGTTCTTATCCAATACCGTGTCATTAGTAGAGCTAAGGGTCATTACACTGTGTGTACTTTCATCAAGTCGAACATGTGGTAGATTATGTACAAACCATATAAATGAACACAAGGAGATCTGACACGAGATAATCAAGGAGTTTGTATATTGTGCATGAATTGTTGAAAATGAGGCAAACAAAATGATGCATTCACGTTCGGTAAGAGATCAATTGATATTTTGAGTTGGTTAAAGATGGAGATCTTAGTTTAGGTGCTTGCTTTCGCAAAGTATTTTTACACAATTTGATAAATACACTATTGGTGATGAGTTGAATGATATTAAAAATTTGTTTAATAAGAGTATTATGGCTTTGACATGGGACATCAATAGCAGTTTTTTAGTTTTTGAATTATTTATTTAATAAATACTAAAGGCTTTATGACATGTTTAATCATCCTAGCAAATGTGGTTTTGAAAAAGAAGATATATTACATACATAATGTCAATTAATAAAAGAAAAATAAGAGGAAGCGACCAACGGACGCTTGTTGAAGAGTAAACTTTACGAAACAAAAAGGGGAAGGAAACGAAGGGTTCTTGAAATTTTAAATAGCCATTGAAACACAAAAAAGTGGGTCAGAGAATTCCTATAGCCATTGAAATACAAAAAAACAGGTCAAAGAATTTTGAGAGCAAGTGCATCTTGGAAAATGATTTTTTTTTAAGAAGCCTCTCCTCCTTTATTGCTGGACTGCACCAAATTTCACCATTGTAATCCATTGGAACAAAGTATTCTGCAAGTGTATTCATAACAAAATATTTTATGTTGGCAATATATTGGAAATTTCAATAAGTTTTACACATGCGAATGATAGACTTTTTTTTCTTAATATATTGTGCCCTTTTTCCCTTTGAAGATTGCACCGCATTAATGTTGAATTGTGTGAAAACTGATTGGATTAATGTTGGTTTAGTGTAGGATATCGGTTTATGCAGATTTGGGTTGAAATTTTAAAAGTTTTTTTTTTTTTTTTTGTATTTACATGGTGGAATCGGTAGCCGCCACGAATCCGGGCAGGCTGTCCAACTTTTATGGCCGCCATAGTATTCTGCGTTGTCCGCCTTAGAAGCCGCCACATAGATCTTCGCGCAGTCCGCCCCTATAACCACCATGCCACAATCATTTTAAACCTTTTACGCCAATGAAAGCACCAAGAAAAGGACAAGCGTTCAGTCCAACGAGGCCCGAGATTTGAACCTTGGACCTCTGCCCCCTTTATGGGGGAAATTTTAGAAGTTACAACAACTTGTTCTTTCATTTTATTTTCTCTAACCCTAGCCTTTTACATTTTTTTTAATTTCATCAAATACAAAATACAAAAAAATTAAAAAATTAAAACCCTAAAAAGAAATATGTCGGTTTCAAAAAAATAAATTTTAAATTTTCATGTTTACGTAAATTCAAATTTTTTGTTAATTTCTCTCTTTCAGATAATCTTATGGTATTTCATGATGCATGGTTACAAATTCGAGTGCAAGTTGATAAGGCTGCAATGGAGATCAAACATCTTTAAGATCTGATTGACTATTGGTGCAATGCTCCATGTGCTGTGAGCAAAGTCCCCTCGAAGCCTAAACATCATGTTTGTTCCATATCTCGGTAGCATCATCACCCACCACCGGATAGGCGAGACAGGCCAATCTCTAGGGCTCGCACATAGTCATCTGGCAAAACCAAGCAGGGATTGCCACTCTCAAACACTTCTGAGCAGTCTGTTGCTTGGGGAGCCTGCCCATGATATGATTCATTTCATTTAGAGGATGGTTGGGGAACTCACCCACATTCTTCCTACTAAGTTGGTTGTGAGAAGGGCAACGATGATGATGCCAGTAATGGTTGGAGCATGGGCATTGCTAGTGGTAGTACAGATGCGCATTCAGGTTGGAGCATTCCTAGTGAGGCCCCACTAAGTCCAACTCACCAACCTATTCCTGAGATGCATGACACGTTGCCATGATCGGGTTGGAACAATTAATGACTGATGTGATATATTTTTCTTTTTGCAGTTAAGCCCACCTATATGTAGTCTTCTGGCGGTAAACCTTTGAACTATGTCCTGAATATCAAACCAGCCGGTTTGTTTTGCGCTTGGGGTGTGATGTGTCAGTCCACCCATTTTTGTATGTTTAGGCCTTGTACTTAATACAATGTTTTTCATTCAAAAAAAAATTGCATAATTTTTTTAAATAATCATTTAGTTTCATTTTATGTAATATTGAAATTTCATTAAATTGAATAATTTATATGATAATCCAAAGCATTCTACTTGAAAAATGGGTACGAAAATAAATTTCAAAAATTCAAAATATTTCCTCCATTTTTTTAGAAGGAATAAAAAAAAAATCTCTCTTCTTTTACTTATGTTGATAAAAGATTATGAAGCTTTAGAAGGTAATTTATTTTGATTATGTATGCGACAAAGTGATGATTTCCTATACATGATGTGACACCATGTCAAATTTCAAAATACTTAAAAAAATAAAATAAAATCATAATATCAAATTTTATGCAAGACAAAATAAAAATAAACATAATACTAAGAGTATTAGGCAATTAAATAGAAGGTTTTCTTTGGGTAACCACACAAGAGATCACATTGATGCAATGGATAGGTGATTGAGATATATTTATACCAAATATTAAATATTCAACAATAATAATTACATATCATTTAACTCATGCTAATATAACATAATATATAAAGGTTAATTAAAAGTTAATTTAATGCTTGCTTATAACACATAATGCATTAAAGAATGTTCATAGGATTACATCATATAATGTCAAACTTAGCCAATATAATTAACATATTCAAATAAGACCATTTCAATTTCATATAATTAATGTATAAAATGGTCACAAAATTTAATAACCACTTATTTTTTAATATCAATTAAATAAGTGAATAATATAAATGAAATAAAAATCTGTATAAAATTATTATTCTAATAAATATCAATTTCTTTTATAATATACATTAATAAGTAATCTCATTAACAAGATTTATAGATTTATACTATATAGCAATCTAAAAGTAGATACTCAAATGAATCTTTATGCTATGTTTTTAACAATCTAAAAGTAGACACTCACATGAATAATGATTGTTATATAGAATATGTTATAAGATAATGCATATTAAAAAAATTGTCGATTTAATGATTAAAATTTTTATTGTTTTTTGGAAAAATTTGAAAAAACTTGTATTAAAACAAAGATCAGTTACAATTGGGAGTAGACACATCCCACCAAGCACAAGATTACAAGGCGCGAAAACGCGACACTATTCACCTCAGACCACAAAAAGTCAACAAGTCGCGAAATCGCGACATGTTGCGATATCGCTACAACACTCCTTCCTTGGCCGCTCCGGAACAACATGTCGCGAAATCGCGGCAGCTAACCTTCCTTGGCCGCGACGGAGCGACATGTCGCGAAATCACGACAACAAACCTTCTTTGGCCGCGACAGAGAAACATGTCGCGATATCGCAATATCCCGACATCGCGACAACAATCCTTCCTTGGCCGCGATGGAGCAACACGTCGCGAAATCGCGACACCACTCCTCCTTTGGCCGCAACGGAGCAACATGTCGCGAAATCGCGACAACTTTCCTCCCTTGGCCGCGACGGCGCAACATGTCGTGATATATTAAAATTTTTATTGTTGATATATTAAATTTTTTATATAAAAATATTATTCAAAATATTTATACATTTTAGCATAATGGTATAATAATGTTTGTAAAAGGTGAAAATGTAAAGTATCATAAGGCATATGCCATATTGAATGAGGTTATAAATTATATTAAAGGAGATTATAGATTATAGATTATGTGGAACAAGTTTATAAGAATATAGATCATATGGAACAAGCTTATGATTTATATAAAAGTTATAAATTATATTGAAATTATTTTTTATATAATTATTTAACATACTTGAACCACGTACAAGTACATGTACAACCCCACCCATACTTCGTAAAATGTGATAGCAAGGACAAACGTTAAAAAAAAAAAGTTGCAATATCGATAATAATTAGAGTGCATAATGTACATTGTCTTGCACGCCAGGTTAGAACATTTCAAGGAGCCTTTAATTAAAGAATCGCATAAATAAATTTAGTACTACACTGTTTCCAAATTTCCCCCCTCAAGAAATTTGCTTCAAATCATCTATGACGCTCTTCATAGGCGAAGGAGACAGATGTTCAAAATGAGCGATGCCAATTCCGAGGATATGCACAAAGATTAAGAATAATATTGACCAGATGGTATAAAGTGCGAAACGTTATTATCATTCAATCGCTTTCATTTTCAGGAATAAATTAATATCGTCAAAATTACTTTCCGTCGCCAATTTGCGAACGGTAGAGATCTTCCGAAAGTTGGGCAAACATTTTCCTCTGCTTAATTTTTATCATCGCTCGTGAAAATCAACATACCAGATTCAAGGTACGTAACTTCACTGTTCACGAAGTAGAGAGGAGGAGGTATTAATGTGGGAAGTAATTTAGTTAGAATCTGTTATTAAGAAATAAATAATTTGTATGAAAACAAATAACTTATATAAAAACAACGTCACAAAATGAATGCATTCATTCATCTGGCTATGCTATGACAGTACGTTCGAATAATTCGTTACCGTCACCCAAAGCCTCCCTCAATTAGAACATCCGCCCTTCATTCACACTTTGGGCTGTTATAAGAACCCGAACTGCAATTTCCTCTCCATTCTTATTCTACTGCTTTGCTTCTCTGTCTTCGCCTCTCGTATGGTCCATTGCATTTGACCTCTCATATGTAGTTTTAATTTTTAATTTCCATCAGTTTGAGCTCAGGGCGAAGGAGGGGCCCGAAGTCGGGTTTTGCAGCCGAAGTCGGACTGCGCTCCGACTATTGCGTAATCGGGTTGTGCTCCTAAATATTGCGCAATCGGGCTACGCAAGCGCAGTCGGGTTGCACTCGGAGAAATGTACGTAGTTGGGTTGCGCATGGGGAAATGTGCGCATTCGGGCTGCGCACGGAGGAAAATGTTAAAGTCCGGAAAGCCGCTGGTCAATCCTCGACTGCGCTGGTCAAAGGCAGCGAAGTCCGACTTCACTGCGCAGTCAAGTGGATAGCTCCAGACTTAGCCAAATTTCTGTCATATGAGCTTTTGTTGTCCGGGGGCTTGCACAGCTACGACGATGATTTGCTTGGCTCAGCAAGAACTGTACGGGAGGAGAGAAACACCGAATCTGAATGCAATGTTTCAGATCTGAGCTCAAACTTATAAAACCCTAAAGAAAACGCTCTGAGGCAATTATACAGACAACAATAGATTTTGTGCCGACAAAGATAACCGCAAACCCTACAGATGCCTTAAACAACAGTGAATTTTATTCTTATAAGACGAGGGTTACAAAAGTTTTCAATTGAGGAAAACTAACATCTGTAGAGAAAAGCTGCAGGATAAACTAAGAGGGAAAACAAATGTCGAGTCTGCTACTCGGACATTAAACAGATGAGCTACACTGCTCACTGAAATGATCTCGTCTGCTACTCTGCTATTTCTCCAAATTTCCTCCCGTTCTCTCTTTTTTCACGCGCTCTTTGTCTGAAGACCCAAACTGCCTTATATAGCTGCGGGGAGAGGAAGATAGAGGCTATCCTCTGACAGGTTCTGACAGACCCTAAACTAGGGTTTTTGACCCATCGTCGAATTGGCATTTACTTCTGTGACGTTCGGATCTGTCAGACGTCACATCTGTCATAAGGCACATGCGACGTCAAGTCAAACTGTTGTCGAGATCCCTGACTGTGCGAGTGCAGTCCGACTTCGCCCAAGTTCAGAGCGTAGTTGGGTGGAGGCGTGAAATCTGGATTAATATTTCTAACACCCTCCTTTAAACCTAATTTCACGAGCGCTTTGACTCCAAGTTGCTCTCGCAATCTTCTGAAGTCTTCCTTCAAAGGCTTCGTGAAAATATTTGCTAACTGCTCCTTGGATCTGCAAAACTGTAGTTGAATTTCTCCGGACTTCACCAACTCTCTAATGAAGTGATAACGAATATTGATGTGCTTCGTCCGGCCATGGAACACGAGATCCTTTGATAGTGCAATGGCTGAATTGTTATCACAAAAAATTATTGTCGCGCCTTCCGGAGGATAGTTCAGTTCACTTAGAACTCTTCGCACCAAACTGCCTGGCATGCGGCTGACGTGGCGATGACATATTCTGCTTTGGTTGTAGACAATGCAATGATGGGTTGCTTCTTAGACGCCCATGAGACTGCCCCTGATCCGAGATGGAAAGTATACCTGGAGGTGCTCTTCCGATCGTCGATGTTGCCAGCCCAGTCACTGTCTGTGAAGCCCACTAGTTCCAACTGGTCTTGCCTAGCGTAAAATAGGCCATTGTTTCGCGTCCCATTGACATAGCGCAAGATCCTCTTGCCTGCTTGTCAGTGCGTGTCCTTAGGAATCTCCATAAAACGGCTGATCAGACTGACTCCGAACATCAAATCTAGTCAAGTTGCAGTCAAATACATCAGACTGCCAACTAGCCTCTTGAACAGTGTTGGATCTACATTCCTCCCTGAATCCAGCTTGCTCAGCTTCAAACTTGTGGCTACAAGTGTGATGGGAGGTTTGTTTTCCTCCATCTTGAACCGCTTCAAGACATCCTTCGCATACTTGCCCTGAGAAATGAAGATGCCATCTGCCGATTGGTCAACTTCAATGCCGAGAAAATACTTCATCAGCCCTAAGTCCGTCATCTCGAACTCCTTCATGGTTGTTTTAAACTGGGCAAATAGTGTTGTGTTGTTGCCAGTGTAAATTAAATCGTCCACATACAGGTAGACGATTATGAGCTCACCTACATCATTTGTCTTCATGTACAAGGTGTGCTCATATGGGCATTTTACAAACCCATTTTGCTGAAAATAACTGTCAATCCGACTATACAAAGCCCGGGGCGCTTGCTTCAAACCGTAAGGGCCTTATTCAGCTTCAGGACTTTGCCCTCCTGGCCTTCAATTTCGTAACCTGGTGGCTGGTCTATGTAGACCTCTTCCTCCAACACTCTGTTGAGGAAGGCTGACTTGACATCCATCTGGTACATATTCCAACCCTGTTGGGATGCCAATGCCAGGATCATCTTGACTGTGTCAAGTCGGGCTACAGATGTATAAACCTCATGGTAATCGATGCCTGACTTTTGCTTGTAGCCCTTTGCCACCAATCTGGCCTTATGCTTGTCAACGTCTCCTTGGGCGTTGAACTTTGTCTTATACACCCACTTGACCCCAATGGTCTTCTTCCCTACTAGAAGTTTTGTCAGTTTCCATGTATCATTATTTTCAATTGCTTTAATCTCCTCATCCATCGCCTGCACCCACTTCTGATTCTGACTTGCGTATTCGAACTCTACTGGATCAACTCCAGTAAATAATGCAAAGTCAGAGTACTCTTCATCTACATTGGTTTGGGTTGCCTCGTAGATTTCTTGCGAGTTCCTTGTCTTCGCTAGCGTCACGAGGTTCTGGATTCTACTTGCACGTGGAGGCGACCGAGATGGAGTGGTTGTGCTACTATTGGCACCGCTGCTGCTGCTGGAGGTTGCAGGTGGTTGCACACTTCCTTCTTCCAAGTCAAAAAACTCTATTACTGCTGGCTCTGACTGGCCAGTCTTTGACTTCCAGTTTCAGGCTTCATCTTCAAGAAACTTCACATCATGGTTGATGATGAGCTTCTTCGTCACAGGGTTGTACAACTTATATGCCTTCACCTGCTCACTGTACCCTGTGAAAATGCACTTCTCGACTCTATCATCCAACTTCGTCGCTTCTCTTCGGAACATGTGCATATGCAATGCACCCGAACACACGCAAGTGAGCCACACTTGGCTTCACACTACTGCATGCCTCCTGAGGGATTTTGTCCTTCACGCTTTTGGTGGGACATCTGTTCAGCAGGTAGACTGCACATGTTATAGCCTCTGCCCAAAATTCGTGCGGCAATCCCTTCGCCTTCATCATGCTTCGTGCCATCTCCATGATGGTCCGGTTCTTCCTCTTAGCTACGCCGTTCTGTTGTGGCGTATATCTGGCAGTGAACTGCCTTCAAATTTCGTGCTGCTTGCAGTAGTTATGGAATTCGTTGAAAATGTATTCACCTCCGCCATCTATCCTGAGAGTCTTGATCTGATATCCACTCTGTTTCTCCACCAGAGCCTTGAACTCCTTGAATCTGGCAAATGCTTCTGACTTCAGCTTGATGGCATAGATCCGAGTCTTCCGGCCGAAGTCATCTATGAACGTTAAGAAGTATTTGTTGTCGATAAACGTATTGGTCTGCATCGGACCGCAAATGTCTGAGTGCACCAGCTCCAGTGGCTATGATGCTCTCCAAGACTGACCGAAAGGGAACGAATCCCTATGTTGTTTGTCGACTAAGCAACCCTCACAAACTTGATTTTGTTGCTCTATCAAGGGTAAACCCTTCACCATCTGTTTCTTGTGCAATTGATTCAGGCCACTGAAGTTAAGGTGACCAAACCTGAGATGCCACAGCCAGGTAGCATCTTTCATAACTGCACTCAAAGACATCAATGATTCGTTTTGAATCTGCAGTGGACACATTTTATTCTTCGTCATGGACACTATAGCAATCTGCCCATGCGACTTGTCTCTGATGGTGCAAGCTTCGTATTTGAACTGGACCGTATGTCCCTTCTACACGAGCTATCCAACACTCAGTAGGTTATGCTTCAGGCCAGGCACATAGTAGATGTCACAGATCTGCTTCTGTTCGTCATGCCTAGTGTGGATGAGGATCTTTTCTTTCCCCATTATGAGAACCTTGTTGTTGTTCTCCATCTTCACCTCAAACTGGACTGTTTCATCCAGTTGGGAGAACATCTCCTTGTTCCCCATCATGTGGTTGCTGCACCCACTGTCTAAATACCAGACATTCTTCTGGCACTCCTCCTCAATGTTGCAAGTCAACAACACGTTTCCTCCTACCACATTTTTGGTTTCATCCGTGTAATGGGCTTGTTGTTGGTTCTCCTTGGCCATCTGTTTTCTACACTGTGAGATGTAATGGCCGAACTTCTTATAGAAATAGCACTAGACCTTTGACATGTCCTTCTTTTGACCAGATCCAGTTTGCTGATTTTTCGAACTGCCTATTCCACCTTGCTGATGGAAATTACAGTTGGTCTCTCCTTCGCTAGGGTTTGACCGTCCTTCTTGCTTGTTGCCTTTTCTACGCCTGCCTCTGCCTCTTCCTCCATGAGAACTAGATGCGCCATGGTGGGAATCTTGTTTGTCGTTGTCTTGGAATGAGACCTAAGCCCTGAATGCTTGCTCCAGAGAGGTTTGAGACGAACGATTCAGCCTCTGTTCATGTGTCTGCAATGAACCCATGAGCTCGTCTATCGAGAGGGTTGTCAGATCCCTCAACTCTTCGATTGCTATCATAACCGAGTCAAACTTGGCAGGAAGACTTTTGAGAATTTTCTCCACGATTCTCTGGCTCTGCACAATTTCTCCGTTCAACCGCATCTGGTTGATAATTTTCGTCATCCGGGTGAAGAAATCACTCATGGACTCGGACTCACTCATCTGCAAATTTTCAAACTCCCTCCTGAGCATATGCAGCTTCACCAACTTTACCTTATTGGTGCCCTGGTATGAGCTGGCCAAAATCTCCCAGGCCTACTTCGCCTTGGTGGCTGATACGATTCGCGGGAAGATAGACTCCTCGACCGCTTGCATGATGTAGAAGAGGGCCTTCTGGTCCTTCTTCGTGTTCTCTTTCAACAGGTCCTTGTCTACTTGAGAGAGGGCGCCCAGTGCTGCTGCATCTGCCGGTTCTGGGTAGCCGTTCTTGACTAACTCCCACAACTCCTGAGATCCGAACATGATCTTCATCTGGATGCTCTAGTAATCGTAATTCTTTTCGTTGAAATGCGGGATCTGCAACAAGTTGTTGCTACTGGAAGCCATTATGTTTCGGTCTCTGCGTCAAGGGATCAACAGCTCTGATACCAATTTGTAGTTTTAATTTTTAATTTTTGTTAGTTTGAGCGTAGGGCGAAGGAGGTGCCTGAAGTCAGGTTGCGCAGCCGAAGTCGGGTTGCGCTCTCGACTATTGCACAATCGGGCTATGCTCCCAAATATTACGTAATCAGGCTGCACAAGCGCAATCGGGTTGCACTTGGGGAATTGTGCGTAGTCGGGTTGTGCACGAAAAATGTGCGCAATTGGGCTACGCACAGAGAAAAATGCTAAGTCCGGGAAGCTAGTGGTCAACCCCCGACTGCGCTGGTTAAAGGCAGCGAAGTCCGACTTCGCTGCACAGTCGGATGGATAGCTCTAGACTTAGCCAAATTTTTGCCATGCGAGCTTTTGCTGTCCGGAGGCTTGCGCGGCTACGACGATGATTTGCTTGGCTCGACAAGAACTGTACGGGAGGAGAGAAACACCGAATCTGAATGCAATGTTTCAGATCTGAGCTCAAACTTATAGAACCCGAAAGAAAACGCTTTGAGGCGATTATACAGACAACAATAGATTTTGTGCCGACAAAGATAACCGCAAACCTTGAAGATGCCTTAAACAACTGCGAATTTTATTCTTATAAGACGAGGGTTACAAAAGTCCTCAATTGAGGAAAACTAACATCTGCAGAAAACAAATGTCGAGTCTGCTACTCGGACATTAAACAGATGAGCTACACTGCTCACTAAAACGATCTCGTCTGCTACTCTGCTGTTTCTCCAAATTTCCTCCCGTTCTCCTCTCTTTTTCCACGTGCTCTTTGTCTGAAGACCCGAACTGCCTTATATAGCCGCGGGGAGAGGAAGATAGAGGTTATCCTCTGACAGGTTCTGATAGACCTTGAACTAGGGTTTCTGACCAATCGTCGAATTGGCATTAACTTCTGCGACGATCGGATCTGTCAGACATCACAACTGTCAGAAGGCACGTGCGACATCAAGTCAAACTGTTGTCGGGATCCCCGACTGCGCGAGCGCAGTCCGACTTCTCCCAAATTCGAAGCGCAGTTGGGTGGAGGAGGCGGCGTGAATTAATATTTCTAACATCATATACATATAACTACTATTAGTAGCTATCAGTGTGATATTAGTTTGTTGAGGAATTCTTTCCAGGAAGTGTAGTGATCCCATATTCTGTGAAGAATGTGCTGTTCTGCCAAGGGTATCACGGCTGTCAGTTTGTGACGCCGAGATACAGGACCCCTTATGTCTCTGAAAGGACAGAGATTGAGGCTGTGGAAGCTTATAAGCTTCGAGATCTTATTGAAAGGTGGTCCTTGGACTCTAACATCGACTACTCTCATCTCAGCAATGAGGACTTCGTTTTTCTTCTCAAATGCTGTCAGCTGACTTTTACTGTAGTCTCAAAGACTCTTTCAAAACCCGCATGGCCCATTCCAGAACTGCCATGAGGTCTGCAAAGCTCGATGAATTTAAGAGATGTGTAGTGAAAGTTCTACCGGAGTTCTGCAATAATATTTTTCTCCTCTTGCCGGATATTTCCTCTGAAGAGGACGTGGGCGATGGCGGGAGAAAGAATGATGACATGTTTGGACAGCTGCATCGGGAATTGTCCATGATCTTAACCGGGAAGGAGGGCGATCAAAGGGTTCTATTTGCCGGATCGGAGGTCAAATTTAAATGTGAGGATACCCAGGAGGAGTACGTGTTTACCATTGGATGCCCTTCAGAGAGGAAGTCTCGGCCGTATATCACGTACGAGCGAGAAGTGATCATCAAGTACAGCTCCGGAGATATGCCTGACGTGAAGGCAAAGTTTTTTCCTCTCAAGGAGCCCAAGGACTTGGTACTTTCAGGTGAGAAACTCATCCTCAGTATTCATCAATCTGATTCTAAAGAAATGGAAGGGATTCTCGAAATTGTAGATGATGGTAGTTGTAGCTCTGCAGTAGGCCGTTGGTGTAGAAGATATGGTTCCCACTAAATTGAAATTCCTTGAAAAAAGTATCGGTTTCATAGGTTTCTTGTCCAGCCGTGGAATTGATGTGACAACCCTCAAACTTATTACGCAGCACTTGACAATTCAAAATATACAGAGCCTGCCAAGCGAGATTCAAAGTTTGTTTAAACAGTACAAAAACGATGGTCTCCAGTTCAGGCTGGACCGAGAGGCCTGTAACAAACTATTGTCTGATCAGCATGTCAGAAAAGTTGTGTCTCGTCACGTCCGTAAGCGCAAGCAGGAATTTGTGAGAAAAGTAATCACCAATCCATAAAGAAGGATCTGTGGAACGTCCTTGAGAAGCAGTTGGACGAAGAAAAATTGGAGAATATAAAGCAATTTGAACAAGAGAAGAACACATTTCTCACGGGATTGAAGGAGAAGATGTCAGGCAAAGGCAATGATAAATTGGTGACCAGGTATGCCAAACAAGACCGGCGAAAGTTCCTTTCTGCATGTCTAGAGAAACTCAAATGCATGTTCCATGTTGATAGGGTGGAGCTCAAGGCTTCTGTCCGGGAAGATTATAAGCCGGCCATTGTATGGAAAGCCTGGCCCCTGAATTAAAATTGGACAAGTGGGAGCGTCGAGTGAACGTTCAAGCAACATGCCTCCCATCCTATGAATTGGTTGGTGTATCACCTGAATGTGCAAGATTACTTCATGTTGTCCTTCTCAGCTCCATGGATTTGCTGATTTTCGTTGAAAATTTCAAAGATTGCTGTTGGTACGTGTACCTTTGTTCATGGACTGACTTAAACATGAACATATGATGAGCATCCAGCTGTAAGCAAAGTAAAACTGTTAGGATTGCTATTGAGAGGAAGAAATCATCCAAATAACAAGAGAGATTGGATACGGATAGGCATGTAGTGAGTAGTTGTGAATTATTAGGAAAAAAATCAATGTTTTTAGAAAAAAAATATGTGTTTAAAAAAAAAAATGAATAAGAATGTTTAGCTGTCATCGATAGTTCATTGCATTTTATGTTTATAAATAAGAAATTGTAGAGCATGAAAGGTGAGCAAGGGGCTCCAAAGTAATTGGCACTTGGTGCAGTGCTTGCAGGAGGTTTCTGTTGTGAAGCCTCAGGGGAAGGAAATTGGCACTCGATGTAGTGTTTGCAGGAGGTTTGTGGTGTAAAACCTCAAAGAAAGGAATTTAGCGTTCTGTGCAGTGCTTGCAGAAGGTTTGAGATGTAAATGATGCAGTAGCATCCAACTGTCAGCCAAATTAAATAGATGGGATTGCTATTCGGAGGACGAGCCACAATAACACATTACAATGGTGGCCATAATTGCCACACATCTGCAAGCACTCCAGAGTACCAATCTCCTTCTTCCCTCCGAGGTTTTACATCTCAAACCTCCTGCAAGCACTACACAGAGTGTCAATTCCTTCTTCGAGGTTTTACACCACAAACCTCCTGCAAGCACTGCACTGAGTGCTCATTTCCTTCGTCTGAGGCATCATATAAGAAACTTCCTACAAGCACTGCACAAAGTGCCAATTACTTAAGAGCCCCTTGCTCACCTTTCACGCTCTACATCAACTTCTTATTTATAAGCATGAAAAGCAATGACTTCCTAGCTATGCATGCTAGTTAAACTGTCAATGACAACCAAGCATTCTTATCCATTTTTTCAGTTTTTTTTCAAAAATACATATTTTTCTAAAAATCCAGTTTTTTTCTAAAAACACAAATCATCTAGTTGTCTCAAAAGGCAGCTGCACACTGCATGCTAATCCTTATCCAATCTTGCATGCTAATCCTTAGAATATTTCATAAAAAAAAGTCTACCAGCTGGATGTTCTCGTCCTCCGAATAACAATCCCAACTGTTTAATTTGGCTGACAGCTGGATGCTCCTAAACCTCGGATGGAAGAAGGAGATTGGTACTCTGAGGAGTGCTTGCAGATATGAAGCTCTATAGAGAGCAATTATGTAATGTTGATGTGGTAGCTAAAATATAATAAAAACAATATTTTGTGTTTTTTGTGTTTCATGGGTTATGTTGTTATGTTTTTCTTTTATGTGTGGTGCATGAAGATGTCTAAGCAGCTAGGAGAGGTTGTTGTTAAATTGAACCCCTCTCCGCTGGTATAAGAGCAGGAAGATCAATGGGATCCTATATGATGCAGGAGCTTGTGAGCAGGAGCTCACAATTTTCTTTTGCTACCCAGTGAGTATGATGCAGGAGCATCCAGTTGTCAGCAAAGCAAAACTGTTGGGATTGCTATTCAGAGGAAGAGAACATCCAAATGACAAGAGAGATTGGATAAGGATAAGCATGTAGTGGGTAGTTGTGGATTTTTAGGAAAAAATCCATGTTTTTAGAAAAATATGTGTTTTAAAAAAAAAGCTGGAAAAAAAAGATGGATAAGAATGCTTAGTTGTCATTGATAGTTCATTGCTTTTTATGCTTATAAATAAGAAGTTGATGTAGAGCATGAAAGGTGAGCAAGGGGCTCCAAAGTAATTGGTACTCGGTGCAGTTATTGCAGGAGGTTTCTGTGGTGAAGCCTTAAGGGAAAGAAATTGGCACTCGATGTAGTGCTTGTAGGAGGTTTGTGGTGTAAAACCTCAAAGGAAGGAATTTGGCACTCTGTGCAGTGCTTGCAGGAGGTTTGAGATGTAAAACCTCGGATGAAAGAGAGAGATTGGTACTCTGAGGAGTGCTTGCAGATATGAAGCTCTATAGAGAGCAATTATGTAATGTTGATGTGACAGCAAAAATATAATAAAATAATATTTTGTATTTTTTTTTGTTTCATGGGTTATGTTTTTCTTTTATGTGTGGTGCATGAAAATGTCATAGCAGCCAGGAGAGGCTGTTATTAAATTGATCCCCTCTCCGCTGCTGCATCAAGAAACGTTCCCATTCATACGTTCACGAGGGGGTTCGATCTCTTGTCTGTTGACGAATGTGCTCGATCAGTGGCTCTTTATGATAGGTTGGAATATACCGGTTTGATGATTCGTTCAGGAAGGTGTATCCGACTGGAGTGGACGTTGATTTACGGGCATGTCAAGAAGGCAGCGGTATCATCAAGTGGATGAACTTCATTCCAGGCAAAATGGAACTGGAAACCAATTCAGAGACGCCAACGATAAAACCAAAGCACATTTCACTTCCCTCCCCTCTTTCAACAGCATGTATTTCTGCAGAAGGTCTTTTCTTCTTGGTCCTTGCACAAGGCCCATCCTCAAATGCTCCGCTTTCGCTGGAAATTTATGTTTTAGGTGATGATATGAGCTACTTAAAGAGTATCAACTTGAATGTGGGTATCTGCGATGTGGAACAAGTTGAGATGAAAATCGCGAGCTTCGAAAACCAAACCTACCTAGTGCTATACAGTCCTACCGATGCTCCTCGTTCCATTTCATTCGCTGCTCTGAAAATTCACTTAGCTAAGGAAGCAGCGCAGTTGAAGCAAATACTGAAAGTACAGGATGAATCTATTGCAGGGTCATGCACCTATTTACAGTACCTCTCCCATGTTTTTGATAAGTTTGCAACAACTCCTGTGTTGTTCGCAGAAGAAAAGAGGGATATTCTGTTCAACGTGTTACTAGAAGGCAGGCACCCTCCGGAGAGTTGCAGGGAAGAGACATGTATGAAGTATTTGCGAGCCCTTCTTCTACAATTAAAGGCAGCAAAAGACAAAGATTTTTCAAATACCGAAGTTAGATTTCATGTGGAAAATTTTCAAGAGTGGGCAACAGAGGGGCTGGGAGTTTTCTCTGCTTCAGGTGGACACAAGAAGAAGGAAATGGGAATTTGGATCCGTAAGCTTGTCCCCCTTGTACCCCTTCAAATAGCTTTTCCAAGAAATAAATGAATGATAGCTCTTAAAGATGGACTTCAAATCCCCCCTCATAGGGCTTATACAGATAGTGTATCACTGGCATATTTGATGAGCTTCGGGTTGTATGATGCTGTTCTCAACAGCTGGCAGGGTAAAGTTAGGATTATATCATCGATAGTAAAGGAAGGAAGTGGAAAGTCTTATTTATTGAACCATCTATCAGGGTCCCTTTTTGATCTATCAAACAGCAAGTACAACAATGGTGTGTGGATGACCACTCGAGCAGGGGAGGAGTGTATGTATGTGCTCTTGGAACTCAAGGGACTTGGAAGTGTTGGGCGAAAAGAGCAAGAGGATGTGCTTCTCTCACTTTTCAATGCTGCAATAAGTAACCTTACAATATTCAACAAAAAGGGATGTGCCTATGTCTGACCAGGAAATTACTATTGATTTCTAGACAACTTCAATTTTAAGTATAATGCACACTGCAGGCTTTGAAATGCATAAGAAAATAAATACACAACTGTAGTCCTATTGCCTCTCAATAGTCTTGGATGCTTTTGTTGTAACAGGAATGTTGTTTGGATAAGGAAACAGAAATGATTTTCAACCGCTTCATAAAGCAAGCAGCTTGGTCAAACAGGACAGAAAGCTCTTCAAAGGTTTATTGTACATTGCTGTCAAGGACATGGACAGACCTGATGTGGAAGACCTTAGGCAAGAATTTCATAACCATATTAATCAAATTTGCACGAAGTCAGAAGAAAACTTTATTTCAAAGATGTATGATGGCAATGTTGAGATCGCTGCCCTGGCTCCTTACAATCGACGACGGTACTACCAAGAAAGCTTGAATGAAATAGCAGAAATAGTGGATGACAGAATTTCCTTCTATGAAAATGGTTTCACTTTCTTGAGAGATCTCAAGCTGGTTATTGCCCAAATTGTGGCCAAAGAATGGGTCCCTATTGACAGCAAGAGAGCCGCTATCATTGTTTACATTCTGAGGAGAAGTCTCAAGTCTGCAATTCACACTGGCTGTGTTCCTATGACAAATAATTTGCAGATGCTTGTTAAATTTGATACGCAGGAAGAAGTTCAGGATTTGCCTATTGTGGTGGGGGATATTAAATTTTAAAATCAGAGACTCAGGTTTGTGCTTAGCACCCACAGATGACTCAAGGACATCAACTGACGTCTTATCTGAACTCATTCCAATATTAGAAAAGGGTTTGCCTCGAAAAGGAAAAAAAAGGTAATTATTGGCATTCCATGTATAAAGATTTTCTTGGGGTACTTGCAGACAGAAGGTGCAGAAGAGTTCAGCAGTGGTTAGAATCCAATACAAGGGACGTTTATGCTCATGAGGAGGTGCAAAGGTTGGTATTGGAGGCTAATATGTCTCTTGAAGCATTGAAACAGGGCCTTTCTATTTGTGGAAGCAGGTGTTCTGTCTGCTTTTGGGGATGTATGCATAAGACGGGGCATTCTTCTGACCATTCTTGCGTGGGCAGTCATCAATGCCCAGAACATGTCTCTGTTCGTGAATCCACACATGGAAGAGGAGGAGGAGGGCAAGTAGAAGTGATAGATAATAAACCGGTGGAAGAAGTATGCACATATAAAACAGGGCATGTGGGGCCTCACGGAGATCCAGAGAAAAACGATACATGCAAATAGGCCTACTGCTTGTCTGAAAACTCGTGGAAATGTGAAAAATTCTGTTATCATAGACTGGACCACCCTGGAGAACACGTGTGTAATTCTCCACTACACTTGCAAGAAGAAATGTTCTCATCCACGGTGCAAGAATTGAGATAGGAATTGAGACAGATCATGAAAAGCATCAGTGTTATGAAACAAAATGCCAGGGCAAATGCATCGTAAAGGGTTGCGCGTACCATGCCATTCTGAAATTTATAGAAACCCGCCTTGACATGATTGCAGAGGATTACATATCCATTGTTCTGTTTGATGATTCTCTATCTACGGCGATCAGGATTCAAGAGATGGATGAAAATGTTGTTGATTGTCTTTCTCAGTATTATCCCGGTCAGTGGACCGACTATATATGTGGATTGAAGGAGGCAGAGAATATAATGATGGCTGCAGCTAACGACCCAACGAAAGGCATGAAGGAGCCCATTGTTATCTTCTTGAGCGATGGGGGACACAATTGTTGGGGGGATCCTGTGGATGTTGTGGCCACCATGAAAAGAAGGGAACCCAGGATGAAATTGCATACAGTTATGTTTGGAGGGGATCGAACAACAGGTATCCTCATTCAGATGGCCAATGCCGGGGAGGGGATTTCAAAGATTCGCATCATGTTGCTGACTTGGTTAAAGGCTTTGTGGATATAGCAACTAGTCTCAAACCCCAAGTCATCTCGATATCCAACGCATAAACGGCATTGTTGCAGGAGATTGATACTCTATTGTGTTCAAAACATTTAGTACAGAGATGGTATTATGATGGTCGGAGCTGTAAAAGGGACCACCAAATGCTCATAAAGTAGGGCTGAAGCGAGGCAATCCACTTCCATCGATACTCATGTTGGCAATGCGATGGTAAGCTGTAACGCAGGACCAAAATGTTAGTTAAAAAGATGTGCTGATCTTTCATCGGCATATTCTTATATGTGGTTGTCATGATGAATGATTTCATTTTGAATATATTTTGGCCTGTTGGCCCATATTTGAATTTTCATGTTCGCTATTTGAGGATGGACACTAAGCGGAGTCTCACCTTCTGGTTCTTTTTTGGGCCCATTCTTTTGGTTTGTTTTGGGCCCATTCTTTTGGTTTGTAACTCTTTATTTCTACAAAACCGTGTGTATATTATATATTTTTTTAAATATGCATATTATAGGCAGGGACTTTGTTTCAGTAATGTATTTAATATTCAAAAATAGATTTTGTCATATCTATACAAATTTTAATCAACAAATTTATTAATTTAAAGTTTATTATTCATCTTGAGGTGTTCTGACTAATATCGATATGTTCACCAATAACTATTTGTTTCGTACTCTTTGTCTTTCTAAACCTGTAAATATTTTTTTATTTAGTTTCTTAATCGGCATTATTATCTTTAAAGTTACACAGGTACACCTAGAGGAATAAAGGCAAACTGCCACTATGAGTAAGATGCTCAAGTATTACAATAGAATTTATACTTGATTTAAAATACCTTTAAAGAGGAAATTGTTCAAAGTTTGTTGATAGTATTTTTTTTATAAAAAATAAATTATAGAAGGTAAACTATAAAGAAAAATACTAATAAATTATGCAAGTTAAACTACAAACGCATATTATTAAGAAGGAGAGAAATTTCTAAATGTTAAGAATTTGTTGCACTTCAATTATTATAAAGTCCATCATTAGTAGTTCATTGTTGACATTCTTACCTGGCTTTAGGCCTCGACATCTTAAGCTATCGTCATACAACAAGTCTTTGTTCATTTTTTTAGGAATGAGTTTTCTATTGAGAATGGCACCACCAATAAAATGATCCAAAAAATTCATCCCCAAGAAGTTGCATGAAGTAATGATTCTGAGCTCCCTCTTGATTTTGGTCGAAAGCTTTTGGTTGAGGCAGATTACAATCATTTTTCTCCTATACAACAAGATTTCAAAATAAGGTTACCATTGAATATTTCATAGATAGTCATGCTCCTTCGATTGCTTGAAAGGAATGTTAGCTAACTAAAAATAACATTCCAATCCCAAGATCAAAGAATATTGAAAAGCATCACAACAAAATACAAAAGAAAAATCTCTAAATCTGATTGTATTACTCAATGAAGAAGACTTGCTTAAATAGGCAAGGGTGTACAATATCAACCATCCGATCATAACATAAAAGAGAAGGGGTGAATATCCATCGTACAACAAGAGGTGCAATATGAGTCATAGATCATGAGCTAGGTATAACCAAATGGATCACAACCCTCTAAAATTAACAAACCAGGATAAGAACAAAATGATAACAAGAATATCTTAGAACACGTACTATCCTAGTAAACTTAAAATATACTCTAATACCCCCTTAAGTGATACTAGGAGGTAGTAGATAAACAAATAAAACCAAACAAGTGGTATATCCATAGATATAAGTCCCAGCAACAAGTATTGATAAGGTACTTATGTACAATATATCCATAAAACTTTGTTGGAAAGATGATGAAAAACCATGTGGGAAAAAACCATCTGCAAGAAGAGAAAGAAGAAAGAAGAAGGAAGATGTCCTCATTAGTATCAACATCCCCCAAGGAAAACACGTGGGAAAAAACCATTTGTATGTGAACCTTAATGTGCTTGGTGCTTTGATGCTCAACAGGATTGCGAGAAATATGAATTGCATTTTGGTTATCACACCAAAGTATAGTAGGTTGATCCTAGAAGAAATCAAACTCTGCCAATAACTAACAAAGCTAAAGAGCCTCTTGACTAGTTGTGATAGCTACCCTATATTTAGCCTCTATATATGATAATGTAATAGCCTGCTACTTCTTGGATGACCAAGCAATTGGAGAAGAACCAAGATAGAAAACATAGCCTAAGGTAGAATTTCTATCATCAACTGAACCTACCCAGTATGAATCAGTGTATCCTACAAGATTTGTAGAACCTATGGTGTAGAATAAACCAAAGTGAGTAGTACCTTGTAGATATCGAAGAATCCTCTTGACTACCTACCAATGACTATCATGAGGAGCATGTGCAAGCCGAGAGACCAACCCAACAACATATGAAATTTTAGGGTGAGTGTGGTTAAGATACATAAGACTCCCCACTACTTGTTTATACAAAGTTGCATCACAAAGAGCTGATGTGCAAAAGGAAGTCAAAGTAACCCCTAACTAAAATGGTGTAGGTGATGGCTTGCAATCAACTATCCAAAATAGTTGTAGTAGATCCAGTGTATACTTCTATTGACATAATAAATTCCTGAAGCTGTCTGAGTGACCTGTAACCCAAGAAAGTAGTGAGCCAGTCCTAGATATGCCATCTCAAATCTCTTAGAGAGAGAATGTTGAACAATCTAAATGTGAGTAGTGGAGTTAACAATGAGAAGTAAATCCTCAACATAAAAAATAAGTATGGTGATGTCCTCTCCATCTCACCAAATGTAAACTATAAGATCGAAATGGTACAAAACAAATCCAATAAAGAGAAGGAAGGAATCCATATTCTAATACCAAGTTTGAGGAGCCTATTTGAAACCATAGAGTGATCTTCGTAGTCAAAAAACAAGAGAAGAATATTGAAAAAAACTAGTGGGCTGATCCATATAAATTTCTTCCTACAAATATCCATGCAAGAACACACTATTCACATCCATATGATAAATAGACCATCCTTGTGATGTAGGAAGTGCAAGTACAAGTTGAACTGAATCCATATTGGTGATAGGAGTAAAGGTCTCAGAGTAATCAATATCTTCAACCTGTGAAAAGTCCTTAGCCACAAGATGTGCTTTGTACTTGTCAATAGACCCATCTACTGTATATTTGGTTCGATAAACCCACTTACAATGAACCAACTTTTTTCCTTACGAAGAGGAGCAAGATCCCAAGTGTGATTCTTCATCAAAGAAGAATACTCAACTTCCATAGCATCATCCCACTCATGTATCCCATGAGCCTATAAAAAAACTATGGATCACTTGAAATGATTGATAAACAAGGCCAATACCTGTAGAATGTGCATGAGCATGTCTAGAAGGTGGAATATCCTGAATGAAAGGTGTTGCCTCCTCAAATGTGGTACGTGCTCATCTAGGGATGGTGACAACTAGTGTAGGATCCTCAATAGTAGGTTCTTCATTATTCTAAATCTAATAAATAATGAAAGGATCATGAGGATTATCTAGTGAAGAAGAAGAAGAAGAAGAAGGTGAAGTAGGAAGAGAAGAATCATGAGAAAGAAAATGCTCATCAAACTGAACATGTGTTCAAAAAACAACATCATGTGTATCAGGATCAAGAAGTTAATAAATCCTCACATCCTTACAATATGCAACAAAAATGAGTTGCTTGCTCTTCCTATACAAATCCTTTCATTTCTTCTTTGGAATATAGGCCCATGCATGGATCCCAAAAACTCTAAAAAATGAGACATCAGGCTTAGTTCCATATCAAGCCTCCTCTAAAATCATATGCTCAAGTGCCCTGTGTGGTGTGCGATTCTAAATATAATTTGCATAGTTAAATACTTCAACCCAAAATATAGGTGGAAAATTCCTAGAGTGCATCATGCAGTTAGCCATCTCTTTCAAGGTTTGGTTATTTCTTTCCACCACACCATTCTGTTGTGGTGTGTGAGGGATAGAATGTTGATGAACAATACCATGTGCTGCAAGGAAGTCTAAAATTCTTTACTAAAATTCTCCCCCTAATTATTTATGCGAAGCTTTTTAATGCAACAAGAAGCTTGATTCTCGACCAAAGCCTTAAAGACTTTGAAGTGAGAGTAAAAATCACTCTTGTACTTGAGAAAATATACCCACGTATATCTTAAGAAATCATCTATGAATATCAATTCATATGTAGCTCCTTTGAAAGAGGCATGTGGGAAGACCATCAAATCACTATGTATAAGATCCAAGCTTGGAACACGTACTATACTACTAAACTTAAACTATACTCTAACACTACTTATATACGATCTTATATCCAAGAAATGTAGTAACCATTGGACCTTCATATTGCTAAAATGATGAGTCTATTCAAGTATTTTTATTTATTTTTATTTGGGTTTGTTGAGAAGGCCATAACCATTTGAGAGGTAGGAATATAGATTTGTTCTAGTCATTTTTAATTTGCCTAGTTATGACCTAAATTTTACATATTATGGTAAAATGGGTCTTCACTACCTAGTGTGGGTTGAATTTTTAGGTTTACCCATGCATTTCAAGGACCTTATCCCTCAACTTTGTGCAGAACTAGGAGGATTCATTTGTTTGGAAGCTTCTTGTTGTTCTAGCCACAACTATTTCTTAGGGCCTATGTGTGCGTTCCATTTGTGAAAGACCTAGATGATGACATGCACTTTATGTTATATTTCATGGTAATTTTTGAAAACAAATGGAATCAAACCTTACCTAGTATTGTTTGGCAAAATAAATACACAATATATAAAAATATAGTTTATGATGGGTATCTAAAGACACCAAAATATCTTCACTAAAGGAGAATCAAAATTATACATAAATTGATAAATAAATGAGTTGTGGGGAGGCTATTTATACACAATTACATGGTGCCTTTAGGTCAAGTTTTTGAGACCAACCCTTAGGAATAAAATATTAAAAATTATAAAACAAATACCTCTTTCAAGGTTTACATGAGCCCAAACAGTAAACATAAAAAAAATTCGATCGTGGCCTCAAGTGAAGCTTAAAAACCGCATATTTTAACATCCCTTCTTAATTTGAATGGTGAACATGAAGAGAGTCCCCTATGTTGGATCCAAAGTTATGCATAAGGGGTTGGACTTGAAATGTACTTATAAAAAATGGTGAATCCTAATCGAAATCAAGGTGAATCCTAAGCAAATCAAATCAATCATATTCACACCAAAATTTGGGGTATTTGAAGTCCTAAAAAGTAAGGTCATATTTAGGGTAAATTTTGACCTATTAAATCATATTATAACTTCATATAAACACCACCATTATATCAGGCTCGAAAAGAGCTTTCTAATGAGTACAAATATACCTATGTCTAGATATATATTGTGGCAAATTGACCCTAAGAAAAAATTGGTCCTAAGAATTTAAGCAAATAGGCTGACATTGAGGGTCCTCATGTTCACCAATTTCTAATTTTGGAAATCCTAATATTTTCCAAATTTGTGAATATTCACCGCTGTGCATAACCCTGGTTGGATCCCCTCTTAAGGGACACTCACCTACTCTAAGAAGCTCGTGTATGCACATAAAAGTGATCTTAGGCATGATCTTGGTAAAAATATATATTGTCTCCTTTGAAGAAGGAACAAATAACATCCCATGAGCATGAAGCCATCACATAAGGTGCATCTATATCTTAGTATACTTTACCCCCTAATGGAACATGGGATTATAGACAAGTTGAGTAGTACTTTAATTATCATTGCAAAGAAGAGCTAGAGAGCTCTAAGGAATATCAATCTCCTCTAAAATAATCAACATCCACCTAGGATTCTTAGCTACCTCATTGGAAGCACAATAATAAGTGTTCATATAAGACTAAGAAATAGTAAATTTTCATATACAACACCACGCAACTAGGTTGGATCCCAAGTAGAACACAATTCCTATGGTGGATCTCAACCCATCCAAATGTCCTACCCAATATGTATTTGAAAACCTATCAAAATCAAAGGAGAACTTATAGAGTAGTGAATACCCATATGATATGGCCTTCTAATGTATCTGTGATTCTTCTTGGCTATTGTCCAATGAATTTAAAAGGGTCTGCATGTACTTGTAATAGTAGCTAACTTCAAATGCTATATTTGGTCTAGTGTGGATAAAATAATGGAGACCTCCTTCAAGAGACTAATAGAGTATAACATCAACCAAAGGTATCATATAGTCAACCCTAACTTCAAACTTGAGGTAAAATGGGTCCTAGTAGGCTTGCACTCCTCTATCCTAAACCATTAAAGAAGAACCAGATCATATTTGGATTGAGAATTGGTAATACCAAAATTTGACTAATTAATTTGAATTCCAAAACATAGTGTCAGTACCCTAGATCTATCATCTCAAAAGTGGTACAAAGCCATGGCTTCATCTCCTTATCAAAGTGATGGAGCTACCAATGATAATAAGGTCATAAACATACATTACAATCACTATAGTTTCCTCATCATGATGTTTAATGTAAATATCATGCTCAACCTCATATTTCTAAAATCTACAATTGATGAAGGAGTGTATTTTCTCATACCAAGCCTGAGGAGCCTACTTAAGACCATACAAAAACAAAGTGGTATACCAATGGACTAGGGTCCTCTAGCTTAAATCTAGGTGGATGTTGCATGTAAATCTCCTCCTAAAGTTCTTTGTGGATAAAGGTACTCTTCACTAGTAGAACCTTGAAGGTTCTAGCTTAGTATTTAATAAATAATAAATAAAATAACATTAAAAAGAATCACTTTTAGGGTTTGAATCATTGTTGCACTAGAATGGGGGATCCCTCCAATGGGTTTAAACAAATATATGTTTTATATTATTCAATCATAATATCTCAAATGATAAATTGTATAATGCTTTATACCTACCCTAACCCTAACCCTATGTCTCTTCATCATGATGATTCATAATAATTAATTATTATGACTATGCTAAGCTTTAACCCTAATAATATAATATAATAATTAATTTAATAATTAATTATTATATTATCAACTATACTAACCTTAGGATATTAAATGTATTATATTATTATTATTAATTAGGGTTAGGATATAGGATCCTAACATGCCACCCCTCTCAAAAAAAAGCTTTGTCCTCAAAGCTTGGAACTTCATTTTGGAATGCTCGAAGCATGTCTCCTTTGGTAAATTTTCAAGAACTAGATTTTTCGTTACTTTTGATGTCTCCTTATGTGTGCAAATGGTCTTGGGAAGTAGTTTGAATACTGCAAGTTTTTAACTCTTTCTTCTATGCAACCAATAGTCTTTCTAGAGAGTCTTGAATTAATGCTATGATGAACTTCTAAACTTCTATAATATCGGTGTGGTGTAGGATACCTTATAGCTTCCAAGTTAAAAGTTTTAATAAGACTATATGTTTGCAATTTAGGTTTCACTTGCCTTATAACTCCTTAGTTTTCCTAAACTTTGCAAATATAGATTTGAAGCAATAATAATGTGTTGGACATTTTGAGTAATTGAGTTGTCATTGATGTCAAGAGTCAGTTTCAATGAGCAATGCAAGAAGAAGTGGTTCCAAAATCAGTGCAAAGGAAAATCTACATCCAGTTGGTCAGATCCGTTCCAGGTGGTCAGATGAGGTTCAAAGAGCAATAAAGAGGCCCAAGAAAAATAATATTATAATATTAAAAGGGGAGATTTAAATTAATTTAAATAATTTCATTATAAATTAATTTAATTAACTTCTAAAGTTATTAAGTTAATTAAATATTAATTATAATTTAATTATAAAATTAATTTATGTTAATTAAATAATCCTAAAGTTAGGATTATAAATTTTATTTCATAATTCAAATTCAAATTATTCGTCGACATTTTCAAATCTTGGACTATGCATATAAAAGGGGGTAAGACTTTGTCTAAACCCCATCCATCATTCGTATGTGCTATGCTCTCGACTATCGTGTGCAAAGGGAAGAGACAATTCACATTTTCAAATATTTTGGTGGCAGATAATAAAACAAAGAGGAGTGGAGCTCCTTCTCCATCACACAACGTTGTGTAGCGTAGCTAGAAATTGTGGGAGGTGCTAAGTGTGGTAGGATCATGGTGCAAGGTTTGAAACCCATCGGCTTCATTTTTTGCAAAGAAAGGGTGATTTATTTTTTTGTGTGTTGCACTGTCAGGGAAGACACAAAGGAAAAGTGCTAGATTTCCTCTTTGTGGTAAGGCACGTAGCCCATGTTGTGGGCTAGCGCCTTGCTAATGCGCTCAGTTGGAGAGGTTCTATGTTCAAAACCTACCGAGGCCCTTTTTGCATAAGAGAGAGGTATGCGCTCATGATTTGCCAAGGTTAATTGATATTTTGGATTTGCTAAAGGTTGAATAAAAATAAATGATTTTGAGGGTTATAAAGTTTATTTTTAAAGGTTTATTATTAAGAATTTGAGGGAGATAAAAGGATAGGAAGCATTATTTTTTAGGGTTTGATTTTGGAGGTTGTTAATTAAATATTGGATATTATAAGGAGTAATTGAGTAATTAATTTTTGTATGCTTTGATGATTGCTAATTTCAAATAAGGAGTAATAAGGTGTATTTGAGTTTGATTATTTTTGTGATTGAGAAATATTTCTAAAGAGAGTTAGTGTGATATTTTTGTCATCTAACCATTGAAATTGGCAAAGAAGAAAATTGTGTTTAAGACAGGTTTTGAGGTCATTTTCTTCATTAAAAAAAAGGTATGGGCACATATTCCTAGTGAGTGATTATTGAATGTTGTGAATGCTAAGTTGGAGTGAAAAGGATTGTTTTATTATCATTTTTGAAGTGATTGGTTGAGTGAAGAACTTGAGCTAGGGTTTGAAAATATCATGAGTATCATTGTTATGTGAGGTTGTTTGATAAGCATTGTTGGAAATAAGTGAGTGAGTGTTCATATGCTTGGACTAGGGTTTGTGAGAAAGGATTAATTCATTGAGTGTTTGTAAGTGTAAACATATTAAGTCTCTAACAATTCTCTATATGTTTCTATGGTAAAAAGAGAGATTGGAAGTATTTGAGCATTGTTGTGAATGTGAAGAATATTGAGTCTCTAATAATTCTCTATATGTTTCTATGAGATTGAACGAGTTCTAGTGAGGACTTGTTGAGCAGATTTGAGGTAAGTCTTTGAGAAGACTTATGGATAGTTTGGTGTGAGATTTTTTGGAAGCTTACAATACATATTTGAAGACTGATATTGAGAACAAATTGTATAAGTTCAAGTGAGGACTTGTTGAGCATATTTGAGGTAAGTCTTTGAGGTGTGAGATTTTGTGGAATCTGACAATGCATATATATATATTTTAAAGCGAAAAACCCCTTGCGATACCGCCTTGGTCTGAGAGACCACGAACAGGGGGTTCTACACCGTCAAAGTCACCCAGGAGTCACACCTGACCCTACCTATAACAACATTATCAATTGGATTATGGATACCCAATTCAGATTTTTGGTAGGGTGGAGATTTGAACCTAGGACCTCCCTTGGAGGATTGCCCTCTCCTCTCCAACTCACCTACAACACCTGGGTTCTTACAATGCATATTTGAGGATAGAGATTGAGGACAAATTTGAGGATAGATTTGAGGACAAATTTTGGTGCATATTTGAGGACAGGTTTATGTCAGACCAAACATAGAGATTGAGCATATTTGTACTAGAATGAAGGACTGTGTTTAGTACAAATTTGAGATAGATATTTGGAGGTGGCAAAGTATAGAGGATAATGGTCTCTAGTAGATAGAGATCCATTAGCTAGGGAAATGAGGATAGACATGAGTCTTTAGTGGATAGAGATCCATTAGCCAGTACAATGGAGGCAGCAATTCTTCTAGAATATCACCAGCAAAAGCAAAGGAGAAACGAGTTCTCCTATGGATAGAGATCCACAAACTTGATTAGGGGATCGGTGTCTCCTTTGGACATTGATCCATAAACATTGTAATAGGGAAATGATTCCTAAGATAAGTTATTTAAGAAAATATTATAAGTAATTTTCTTCGTGGAGCATCCCACATTGGGTAAACCACATTAAATCATGTCTCTCATGTGTGTGATGCTTTGTGTGATGTTTATTGCTTTAATATTGTTGATTTTATCATATAGATTAAAAAGCAAAAAAAAATATATTATACTGTTCACCCCCCTTCTTAGTATAAACACATTTTCTTCAATTGGTATCAGAGTGGGTCTCTCCATGAAAAGACTAACAACTTGGAGGAGGATCCATCAAAAACACACATGACTTCATAAAATGAATAAGAGACCATGTTTGATATAAAAAAGAAATTATTTACTACTCTCAAAAAGCTAGAAAGAATTAGAGAGAAGAACTCAAGCTTGAAGGAACAAATTCAAGAGGATGAAGAAGCAAGGATGAAACTTCTACAAAGTCTCATAGAACTCAAGATAAAGGTAGAAGAGGGAAATAAAATTGAGTAGGATATGATAGATCTATTAAGAGCAAGAGAAACAGAATGTAAAATATTGAAAGCAGAAATGATTTTTCTAAGGAATGAAGTTGAAAATACGAAGGTACTACAAGATATAAAGTATGGAAAATAAAAAGAGAGTCAAGTATTCAAGAAGCAAAAACTTCAAACAAAGATAGGAAAGCAAAGTATACTTCAAAAGGAAAAGACATCAGAAAGGAAGAAAGAAAAGAAGAACCTTGGATAAGAGTTAATCACAAAGGGAGAAGCACTCAACCACAATCTCAAAGGCATCTAAACATGTTACATAATTTCTTCCATGGTCATTGTTTTTCTTGTAACAAATATGGTCATAGAGTTGTACATTGCATTGGTCATGCAAGAAACAATGTCAATAGAAATTTCAATTCATTTGCACCTCTTATGGATAATGATATTATATGTTACAAATGCAATAATTTTGGGCACAAGGCTAGATGGTGTAAAATTATACTTACTGAGTCTAGTAAAAGAAAAACAATTTCAACAACTAGAAAAGAGGAAAGGGGGAATGTAAAGGCTAAATCAATATTAGTTCAAATAACCCTTCATGCTCAGGATAAAGAAGAACAATGGTATCTTGATAGTGGTTTCTATAGACACATGATGTGAGACAAAGATAAATTCATCGTACTAAAAGAAACCAATAGAGGATCAATAAGTTTTGGTGATAATGGATCAGAAAAAATTGGTGGAAGAGGAACTTTGAGTCTAGATAATGGGAAAGCAAGAACAAAAAATGTACTATATGTCAAAGGGTTAAAACATAATATGCTAAGTGTAAGTCAAATTTGTGATCAAGGTCATATGGTTACATTTCACCCAGATAGGTGTGAGATAATAAAATCAGAAACTAGAAAAGTAATTGCAAATGCAGTAAGAACTCCAAAAAATATATACATGCTTAGTGAGATCAAATGGGAAAAGTGATTTCTGTCACAAGAAGATGAGAGTTGGTTGTGGCATAGAATATTGGGTCATTTTAATTTTGACAATATAATCAACATAAGCAATAAGCAGGCTGTCAGATATTTACCCAAGCTAAAAAGGCCACAAAACACAATTTGTGCACCTTGTCAACATGGAAAGAAAACTAGAACAAGCTTTAAATCAAAGGGATATATATCATTTGAGCCATTAAGTCTAATACATATTGATCTATGTGTTCTTACCAGAACACAAAGTATTTAAGGTGAGAGTTACTTCATATTATTTATAGATGATTACTCCAAAATGGTTTGGGTAGCTTTCCTGAAAGATAAGTCAAAAGTATTTGAAAAATTCAAAGAATTTAAAGAACTGGTTGAAAATGAAACCGGCAAGAGGATTAAGTGTTTGAGATTTGATAGAGGAGGAGAATTTACCTCAAATGAATTTGTATATTTTTGTGAACAACATGGAATCAAGAGAGAATACTCAGCTGCAAGAACTCCTCAACAAAATGGAGTAGTTGAAAGGAAAAATAGAACCGTTGAGAATATGATTAGAGATATGTTAAATGAGTCCAAAATTTTAGATGGATTTTGGATGGAAGCAGTCAACATAGCAGTATATATAATCACTAGGGCTCAAATGAGGGTAAACCATCACAAGAATTCATATGAGCTTTGGAAAGGAAGACCGACCACTATAAAACACTTTAAGGTTTTTGGAAGCAAGTGCTACATAAGACGAGAAGAGCAAAACTTAGGCAAGTTTTTTATTATTATTAAATAAAGGGGTAAAAATTTATTGATAAAAATTTTGGATTACAGAGTACAACTGAGCTTCCAACTAGGACTCAAATAAACAACCAAAATGACTAAAAACACTAGACTAGAATGACACCCAAAAAATACAACAAGAAAAAACCACATTAAGTCTATACATCCTTGTGGATCAACTCCCATAGGCGTTGAGAGTCCCCAGATGGGAGACTCTCCCAATTATCGTTACTCCAAGGATCCAACAGCTCAGAAGCCCTTTTGGCCAAGTAATCAACAACCACATTCCATTCCCTTGGAATGTGCACAAAGGATATAAATTCAAAATCTTCACTCATTATGAGAATATGAATGGCTACAGAGGCCAAATTCCAATTAACTTCCTCCACCATTTTACTATTTAAAATATTAACCACAATTTGAGAGTCAGACTCATAGATAATCCTATGCCAACCAAGAGAAAACACCCTCTGCAAGGCCTCAAGAATTGTAATAGCTTCCATAAAATTGTTGGAATGAACACATTTATAAATGGAAAAGAAAAAACTAACACCACCAGTAGAATCTCTCCCAACACCGCCAATTCCTGAATGTCCAGGATTACCCCTAGACGATCCATCAATATTAACTTTTAAAACTCCTCTAGGGGTGGCCTCCACCTACCATCTCTCCTAACCTTCTTGCTAAGCTGAGAAACCCTACTAGGGCTAGAAGAGTTCACACCATCCCCAAAGAGACCAATGGCTTGATGTACCTTCTCCTCCCTAAAGGGTCCACATCACATTTGCTATGGATGGTTTCCTGAACCATATACAGGATCCTTTTCCAGATCTATTGAAAAACCAAATAACTGCCCTAAAATATGCATCAA
Source organism: Wollemia nobilis (assembly GCA_028583015.1). Lineage (NCBI taxonomy): Eukaryota > Viridiplantae > Streptophyta > Pinopsida > Araucariales > Araucariaceae > Wollemia > Wollemia nobilis. Next base: position 1,132,917 of record JAQPPZ010001965.1, read on the forward strand.
TTCTGTTCGAGCCAAATTTTCTAGATGATGCAAGAAGGGCCCAAATTCCAAACCACTCGAAGGAAGGGGGCCTTGGTCGGAGGTCTACCCAGACTACTCCAAAACTCCACCAAGGACAGCACATGAAAACATGGATGGTTCCAGGCACTCCACCAACGGTGCCAAATGTATCTGGCAAAGGAGCATTGGAAAAATAAATGATAAGAGTCATCCTCATTATTACTGTAAAGGACACATAAAGAGGGACCCTAAAATCCCCTCTTTCTCACATCATCCCAAGTGAGGCATTTATTACAAGCTACCAACTAGAGAAATAAGTTACATTTTGGCCAGGCAAATTTGTTCCACACATTTTTCCACCAAGTGATAAGAAGACTCCCATACTTTTGCTTATCAAGAACCTGATAACCATAGGCTACCGAGTAGGTTCCCTTAGGATTAGGGTTCCAAGCCAAAATATATTTACCCCTCAATGAAGAACAAGGCCTCATCATAAGAATAAGAGTAAGCACCTCTCTGTCCTTGTCCAGTCCCCCTTGGGGCCATTCTTGTGGATCTTTCCACCTATACATCTCCATATTTCAAAAGACTAGATTTTTTAAAGTCCTCCACACGAGACCAGCTTGCTTCCAAGAAAAAAATGCTTAGGGAACGTAACCTAGGATATTGATTCAAGATAGGAGGGTGGCCATCCCAAAAATCCTCCAAAAAAAGAGCATTTGATCCCTGATTGCAAATCCAGAACAAACCTTGCTTGATTAAATTAGCTCCTCTTTTCAGAGTGTCCCAGATAATTGAACCTTTCCCAACCAAGCTGACTCTAGGGATCTCAGCCTCATAAATACCTCTCAATTATTTACAAGATAATATTTTAGCCCAAATCTAATCTTGAGAGGTACACCATATCCAATAAAGTTTTGCAGCCAAATCCTGCCCAAAAAGAGCTCTTTGTCACAACCCAATGCCTCCCTCTTACACAGGACTACATATAGAATCCCACCTAACCAAACTCCATTTAAATTGATCAAGTTTTCCAGAACATAAAAATTGTCTTGACAAAGCATCCATGTCCTTGATGAAGTGAGAGGGAGTTATTTGTACAAAACATCTATAAATGGGTAAAGCTTGAACAACAGATTTTAAAAGCAACACTCTACCTGCAGTGGATAGCCATATGAAAGTCCAGTGATTCACCTTCCTTCTAAACTTATCAAGCATAGAATTCCAAGAAGATCTAGGTAGAGGATGAGATGAAATTAGAATACCAAGATAAATGAAGGGGGGAGTCCCAACCTAGAATCTTAGAATGCGAGCAATCTTGGCTTGAATAAGAGGAGGGGTATTGAAGAAGAAAATAGAAGACTTGTCCTCATTAATCAACTGTCCAAAAGCACCAAGATATATGTTAAGAGACTGTCTAATATTTTCAACTTCCCTAATAGTGGCAACTCCTAAAAAATCAGTATCATCAACAAATTGAAGGTGGGAAAGAGGTGGCAAACTACTATCCCACTTCCACCCTTGAATGAGACCATGCATGACTTGATACTTGAGCAATCTTTCCAACCCTTCCGCCATAATGATAAACAAATAAGGAGATAAAGGATCTCCTTGCATCAATCCCCTTGAGGCCTCAAAAAACTCTGATGGCTCATTATTAACAAGAACATAGAATGGGGAAGAAGACACACAGCTCATCACCCATCTAATCCATTCCTCCTCAAATCCAAAAATAGCAAGAACTTTTTGAAGAAAGGACCATCTGACCCGATCATAGGCTTTGGCCATGTCCAACTTAATGAACATAGTTTTCTCATTAGAAGTTTCCATCGAGTGAATAGCTTCTGTAGCAATAACAACCCCATCTAAGATTTGTCGACCAACAACAAACCCTCCTTGCTCCTCAAAGATGATTTTTCTCAACCATATCTTCAGCCTCTCAGCAATAATTTTAGTGATGATCTTACACAACATTGCAGAGAGCAATAGGCCTGAACATATCCAAGGAATTTACTCCCTCTTTTTTGGGTATAAGCACCACAAAGGTAGCATTTAGGGACCTTAGCATTTGTTTGTTATTTTGGGACTCATGGACCACCTCCAAAAGATCAAATTTGATTAAATCCCAAAACTCTTGATAAAACTCAATTGAGAATCCATCTGGGCCTAGGGATTTTCCTTTTTTATCTTGAGTACAATATTTTTCAACTCCTCAAGGGAAATTGGACCCATCAAGTGCTCATTCATCTCTCTAGAAAAAATTGCTTGAATACAGTTTAGAATAAGCTTTTCATTCTCATCATCTGATAGGGAGTCCTTGAAGAGAGAGGAAAAATACCTCTTAGTATCTTCTGAAATATTCCTGAAGGAAGAAAGCAGGGCACCCTAAGAATTCACAAGAGAGGTAATCAGGTTACCATTATGGTGAGCCTTGAAAGATCTAATCATTGGGAATCTAGATGAAAGACAAAAAAGGAGAAGGATACTAACACCATCTCAACAAGTAAATTTTTCCTTGCTATCTAAGATTGAGTCAAAGGACTTCAATCAGACAAGTGAAGATGAGTTATGGATTAAGGCAATGGATGAGGAATTAGATCAGATAGAGAAAAGCAAGACTTGGAAACTTTTTCCATGAACAAAGGACAAAAATGTGATCGGTACAAAAAGGGTATTTAGAAACAAGTTAAATGAATATGGACATGTAATCAGAAATAAAGCAAGACTAGTATGCAAAGGTTATGCATAGGTAGATGGAATTGAATTTAATTAGACATTTGCTCCAGTTGCATGACTGAAAGCCATAATAATGTTCTTAGCCTTCTCAAGTTTTAAAAACTTCAAGGAATATCAGATGGATATTAAGTCAGCATTTCTAAATGGTGTTCTAGAAGAAGTCTATATAGAACAACCAAAGGAATTCATATTAAAAAATAAATCATATCATGTATACATATTGAAAAAAGGTATTGTATCGTCTAAAATGGACTCCTAGAGCATGATACTCAAGATTGGATAAGTATATTCAGGAATAGGAATTCAGAAAAGGAATAGCAAACAACAACTTATACATAAAAAATGAAGGGAATAATATACTAATTGTGGTTATTTATGTTGATGACATCATTTTTGGGGGAAACAATGATAAGATATGTAAAGAATTTGCAAAGAATATGCAGAATGAATTTGAGATGTCTATGCTTGGTGAGTTGTCCTTTCTTGGACTTTAGATTTCATAATCATAGAAAGGAGTATTTCTTTCACAAACCAAGTATATAAAAGAGATGCTAAAGAAATTCAAGTTAGAATATTGCAAACTAGTAAGTACCCCCATGGTTACAGGATGTAAGTTAAGGATGATGAATCTCCAGAGGCAAATCAGAGATTATACAAATCTATGATTGGCAGCTTGTTGTATGTTACAACTACAAGACCAGACATAGTGTAGTCAGTGGGATTAGTGGTAAGGTTTTAGGCAGCACCTAAGGAAACACATGTGGTAGCAGTAAAGAGAATTATCAGGTATCTAAAATGGACTATGGATTTTGGGCTCTCGTATCCCAAAAGTGAAAATTTCACACTCACAACGTATATAGATGCATATTGGGCTAGCAACATTGATGATATAAAAAGCACAAGTGGAGGAGCATTCTTTCTTGGAGACTGTTTAGTCTCTTAGTTAAGTAAGAAGTAGGCTTCAATATCCTTATCTACAACAGAAGAAGAATATATTGCAGTAGTAGCCAGTTGTACACATGTATTATGGATGAAGTGAACTCTAGAGACTTCAAGATAAAACATGATCATCCTATTCCCATATTATGTGATAATACAAGTGCTATAAGTATCTCAAAGAATCTAGTGATGTACTCCAAGACAAAGCACGTTTCTATCAACTATAATTATAAATTAATTTATTAATTAATTTAATTAACTTATAAAGTTATTACGTTAGTTAAATATTAATTATAATTTAATTATAAAATTAATTTATGTTAATTAAATAATCCTAAAGTTAGGATTATAAAGTTTATTTCATAATTTGAATTATCCGCCGACATTTTCAAAGCTTGGACTATGAATATAAAAAGGGGGTAAGACTTTGTCTAAACCCCATCCATCATTCATATATGCTATGATCTTGAATATCGTGCGCAAGGGGAAGAGATAATTCTTGTTTTCAAAGCTTTTAGTGGCAGACAATAAAACAAAGAGGAGCGGATCTCTTTCCCCATCGCATAGTGCTGTGTAGCGCAACTAACAATCGTGGGAGGTGCTAAGTGTGGTAGGCTCATGGTACAAGGTTCAAAACCCGCTAGCTTCATTTTTGTAAAGTGGGGGTGATTTGTTTTTCATGTGTTACACCTTCAGGGAAGACATAAAGGGAAAGCACTAGCTTTCCAGTTTGTGGTAAGGCACGTAGCCCACATGGTGGGCTAGAGCCTTGCTAAGGCACTCGGCTGGAGAGGTTCCATGTTCGAAATCCATTAAGGCCCTTTTTGCATAAGAGAGAGTTATGCGCTCATGATTTTCCTAGGTTAATTGATATTTCGGATTTGCTAAAGGTTGAAAAAAATAAATGTTTGTGAGGGTTATAAAGTTTATTTTTAAAGGTTTATTATTGAGAATTTGAGGGAGATAAAAGGATAAGAAGCATTATTTTTGAGGGTTTGATTTTGGAGGTTGATAATTAAATATTGGAGATTACAAGGAGTAACTGAGTAATTAATTTTTGTATGCTTTGATGATTTCTAATTTCAAATAAGGAGTAATAAGGTGTATTTGAGTTTGATTATTTTTGTGATTGAGAAATATTTCTAAATAGAGTTTGTGTGATATTTTTGTCATCTAACCATTAAAATTGGCAAATAAGAAAATTGTGTTTAAGACAGGTTTTGAGGTAATTTTCTTCATCAAAAAAAAAGTATGGGCACATCTTCCTAGTGAGTGATTATTGAATGTTGTGAATGCTAAGTTGGTTAAGTTGAGTTGAGTCAATCAACTCAACTCAACCAATCACCACAAAGGACTAATCTTTCTCACAAAAACCCTAGTCCAAGCATGTATCAACCAACTCAAAAGTTTCCAACAATGCTCAACCATAAATCTCACATGACAATGATACTCATGTTCTTTTCAAGTTCTTTCACAACCAATCGGCTTCAACAACTATGCTTATAAAACAAGGTTTAAACACAACTCTCAAACCAAAAAACCTTGAAGCATTCAACCAACCACTTTCGAAAAGGAAACCACAATCAATCCTTTTCACTCCAATGATATTTCAGAAATCAACCACCATAAATAATCAATAGGAGAATGTGCCCATACCTTTTTCATGCCAAGAAGTTGTCCATAAAATCTACCACACTAAACACAACTTTCCTTTCCAATATCAATAAGGGTTAGTGGACTTCAAATAATAATCACAAGATAAAGCATAACTCAATTTACACCTTTTTACTCCAACTTTATAAACACATCCACCAAAGTCCTTTTTAATAAAAACCCTTATCAAAAAATAATAATCAATAAGGCTCTCAAAATTTATTTTATAACAACTCGTTATTTATCCTAAATATTAATTTTTAATTTCATGAATATCAAAATAAATCAACAACTCATCCACCTTTGAAATAATAACCACAACCCTTATAAAAACAAAGTTTAATTAAAAACTTTAATTATTCCTAACCACCTTATAACTCCAACTTAGGGCATAACAAAATTAATTAGAGCAAAAACGTAATTACCTCCTCAAGGGGATTCGAACCCCTAAATTGCCCACACCATGAGTGCCTTAGTCACGGCTAAGGTTGCCACATAAGCTAGTCGCTCGTTCGAAAGGGAAAGGCACAATGTGCCTTAAGACCTTCCTCCCTTTCCGCAAATCAAAAGCGCTTCGAGCGCTTTTCTTCCAACACCTTCCAAACGTAGTCAATGGGATTAAAACCTTGATGTTTGTGCTACCACACACCTTAGTAAAAAGCTAATTTCCAATACGCCACTCTACCTACAATGTCTTGGGTTTTCACCCAACCTTCGTTTTGTTCGCTACCTCTCTTTTTAAACGATTTTCGCACGAGCTCTCTTCAGATGCTTAGCCAAAAATTAACACGAGCAAGGATAATTTTTCAATGAACCTTAGGATCCCATTTTATATAGTTTTCTCCTCATTTTCGATGACATTGACAAATTACTTATAAATTTAATTTTAAATTTAAATTTAAATTTTAAATAATTAAAATTTAAACTAAATATTTAAAATTAAATATCTCCATCATCGGGGCACCTTTTTCGACGAAAAGAAAGGCCAACTTGGGTTTTAAGAAAAACCCAGTTCAAATATGGCATCCATGGTTTTATATAAAACCTTTTATTTTTCCTGCCTTGGTTTTCATAAAAACCTTGTATTTATCAATGCTTTCCAAAATATCATCTACCCACCAAAACTCATGTGATCCATATGACATCAATGATTCATGTGACATCAATGACAACATAAAATAACTCAAATTGACAATATCACCATACCTATATGATCACGTGCCACAGTTGAGGAGGCAACACCTTTCATTCAGGATCTTCCACCTTCTAAACATGCTCATTCACATTCTATAGGTATCGGTCTTGTTTGTCAATCATTTTTAAGTGATCGATAGTTTTTTTATAGGCTCATGGGATACATGAGTGGGATGATGCTATGGCAGTTGAGTATTTTTATTTGATGAAGAATCACACTTGGGATCTTGGTCCTCTTACTAAGGAAAAAATTTGGTTTGTTGTAAGTGGGTTTATCAAACCAAATATATAGTAGATGGATCTATTGTCAAGTACAAAGCACATCTTGTGGCTAAGGGATTTTTACAGATTGAAGGTATTGATTACTCTGGGACCTTTGCTCCTGTCGCCAATATGGATTCAGTTTAGCTTGTACTTGCACTTGTTGCATCACAAGGATGGTCTATTTATCATATGGATGTGAAGAGTACATTCTTGCATGGAGATTTGTAGGAAGAAATTTATATGGAGCAGCCCACTGGTTTTGTTCAGGACTCTTATCTTGTTTATGGACTGTGAAGATCAATCTATGGTTTCAAATAGGCTCCTCGGGCTTGGTATTAGAATATGAATTTCTTCCTTCTCTTTATTAGATTTTTTTGGTACCATTTCGATCCTATAGTTTACATTTGGTGAGATGGAGAGGATATCACCATACTTGTTTTTATGTTGATGATTTACTTCTCACCGTTAACTCCACTACTCACATTCAAACTGTTCAATATTCTCTCTTTGATATTTTTGAGATGGCATACCTAGGACTGGCTTACTACTTTTTGGGTTATAGGTCACTCAAACAGCTTCAAGAATTTTATTATGTCAATAGAAGTATACACTGGATCTACTACAATGATTTAGGATGGTTGATTGCAAGTCATCACCTACACCATTTTAGTCAGGGGTTACTTTGACTTCCTTTTGCACATCAGCTCTTTGTGATGCAACTTTGTATAAACAAGTAGTGGGGAGTCTTATGTATCTTACCCATACTCACCCTAAAATTTCATATGCTATTGGGTTGATCTCTCGGTTTGCACAAGCCTCTCATGATAGTCATTGGTAGGCAACCAAGAGGATTATTTGATATCTACAAGGTACTACTCAATTTGTTTTATTATACACCAAAGGTTCTACAAAGCTGGTAGGATACACTGATTCAAACTGGTTAGGTTCAGTTGATGATAGACATTCCACCTCATACTATGCTTTCTATCTTGGTTCTTCTCCAATTGTTTGGTCATGCAAGAAGTAGAAAGCTATTACATTATCATCTACAGAGGTTGAATACAGGGTAGCTATCACAACCAGTCAAGAGGATCTTTAACTTCGTTAGTTATTGGAAGAGTTTGATTTATCCTAGGGTCAGCCTAATATACTTTGGTGTGATAACCAAAATGTAATTCATATTTCTTGCAATCCTTTTGAGCATCAAGGAACCAAGCACATTGAGGTTCATATATAGATGGTTTTTTCCCATGTGTTGTCCTTGGGGGATGTTTATATTGATGAGGACATCTTTCTTCTTCTTTCTTTCTTGTCTTATGGTAGATGGTTTTTTCCCACGTGGTTTTTCATCATCTTTACAACAAAGTTTTATGGATATATTGTACATGAGTACCTTATCAATCCTTGTTGTTGGGACTCATATCAATGGATATACCACTTGTTTGGTTTTATTTGTTTATCCACTACCTCCTAGTATCACTTAAGGGGGTGTTAGAGTATATTTTAAGTTTTCTAGGATAGTACGTGTTCCAAGATATTCTTGTTGTCATTTTGTTCTTATCCTGGTTTGTTAATTTTAGAGGGTTGTGATCCATTTGGTTATACCTACCTCATGATCTATGACTCATATTATACCTCTTGTTGTACGATGGATATTTGCCCATTCTCTTTTTTGTTATGATTGGATGGTTGATATTGTACACCCTTGCCGATTTAAGCAAGACTTCTTCATTGAGTAATACAATCAGTTTTAGAGTTTTTCTTTCGTATTTTATTGTGATGCGTTTCAATAATCTTTGATCTTGGGCTTGGAATGTTATTTTTAGTTAGCTAACATTCCTTTCAAGCAATTAAGGGAGAATGACTACCTATGAAATATTCAATGGTAACCTTATTTTGAAATCTTGTTGTACAAGAGAAAAATGATTGTAATCTGCCTCAACCAAAAGCTTTGGACAAAAATCAAGAAGGAGCTCAGAATCATTACTTCATGTAACTTCTTGGGGATGAATTTCTTGGATCATTTTATTGGTGGTGACATTCTCAATAGAAATCTCATTCCTAAAATTATGAACAAAGATTTGTTGTATGACCATAGCTTAAAGTGTCGAGGCCTAAAGCCAGGTAGGAATGTCAACAATGAACTACTAATGATGGACTTTATAATAACTGAAGTGCAACAAATTCTAAACATTTAGAAATTTCTCTCCTCCTTTTAATAATTTGTTTTGTATGATTTGTAGTTTAACTTGCATAATTTATTTTTTCTTTATAGTTGAGCTTGTATAATTTATCTTTTATAAACAAATACTATCATGCAAACTTTGAACAATTTCCTATTTAAGGGCATTTTAAATCAAGTATAAATTCTATTGTAATACTTGAGAATCTTACTCATAGTGGCACTTTGCCTTTATTCTTCAAGGTGTACCTTTGTAACTTTAAATATAATAAGGCCCATTAAGAAACTAAATAAAAAAATATTTACAGGCTTATAAAGACAAAGAGTACGAAACAAATATTTATTGGTGAACATATCTATATTAGTTAGAACACCCCCAAGATGAATCATAAACAATAAATTTGTTGATTAAAATTTGTATAGATTTGACAAAATCATATTTTTGAATATTAAATACATTACTGAACTAAAGTCCCTGCCTATAATATGCATATTTTAAAAAATATAATATACACACGGTTTTATAGAAATAAAGAGTTACAAACAAAAGAAAATGGGCCCAAAAAGGAACCAGAAGGTGAGTCTCCCCTTAGTGTCCATAGATACATGACCAACACTGCTTCTACAGCATTGAATGCGCAAAACCAAATTCAAATACATCCTGCAATCTATACAGAAAGTGAGAAACAATGCAACAGGCAGCAAATATAGATGAGCCAATAGACATAATATACAAGGAACCTAAAGCTAGTACCAGGTAACCTACCCTGGACCCCTTGCATAGGCCAATCACACACTGCAATAATGCCGTTTATGCGTTGGATATCGAGATGACTTGGGGTTTGAGACTTGTTGCTATATCCACAAAACCTTTAACCAAGTCAGCAACATGATGCGAATCTCTGAAATCCCCTCCCCCGGCATTGGCCATCTGAATGAGGATACCTGTTGTTGGATCCCCTCCAAACATAACTGTATGCAATTTCATCCTGGGTTCCGTTCTTTTCATGGTGGCCACAACAGCCACAGGATCTCCCCCACAATTGTGTCCCCCATCGCTTAAGAAAATAATAATGGGCTCCTTCATGCCTGTCGTTGGGTCGTTAGCTGCAGCCATCATTATATTCTCTGCCTCCTTCAATCCACATATATAGTCGGTCCACCTATTCGGATGATACTGAAAAAGACAATCAACAACATTTCCATCTATCTCTTGAATCCTGATAGCCGTAGATGCAGAATCATCAAACAGAACAATGGATATGTAATCCTCTGCAATCATGTCAAGGCGGGTTTCTATAAATTTCAGAATGGCATGGTACGCGCCACCAAGCCTGTTATTGTGGGATGACTTAAATTGGGAACCGCTGGGTGGTTGTTCATCTTTAGAATTCATTGAACCTGATCTGTCAACAATAAAGATGACATGGACGTGTGACACTTCCTCGGAATGATCGCAGGGAAAACGGTGGCCATCTCTGCTTACATAGCCTGCAGAAGTTATGTTTCTTCGCCTGGGTCTTTGAATGGAAGCATGCCATAATTTCTCAGTGCATAAAGAAGGCTCTGCACGAGCATGCGTTTTGCTGCAGTAGTGGTTGCAAAGGCCAAACGGGCGCTGCTCTTCAACAGTGTAATAAGGATCAACAAATCCAATATATTTCCAGTAAGCCTGATGGGTCATTTCATCCTTGGAGACATTCTTATCAGGTCCATATTGGGTAGTCTCATGTCTGCAACCATCATAGAGTTTGCCGGTGCACAAAGGGCCTTTTGGACAAGTAATCAAATGGATATGGCCTCGACCTTCCATATGCTGTTTTTTGCAGAAGATATTGCACATCTCGGCCGCTCCTGCCTCTCCCCATGTATACTCTCGACCTTGAACACGAATCACTTCGCTGTCTGAAACGAATTTTGCATTTCTCATATTTCCATGGGATGTTTGGTGCAAGCCGGTGTGATCCACTGCATTCTCGCAGAAGTAACCGCACGGTGGGCACATGGCTTCGCAGCGGTGCACAGCATCCACTTTTTCAGTGTGAACATGTGGGCCTTCATGATTGATTTTAAAGGGAGGGATGGGAACACAACAATCCAAGCGTAAGGCTCTTTGCTCTGCCTTGGGTTCATACTGGAAAGACCCTCTACTTCCACTGAACTCGTCCGTTGGCCTGATCACTTCAGTCGCAACTTCACAGATTCCACGCATTCCACATTTATGAGAACAGGCGTGTTCGTTTCCACACAAATGCTCTGCATTTGGGTCCACGTCATGGAAATGATCTTCCACTCCACATCTCATGTTGCAACCCTTTACGATGCATTTGCCCTGGCATTTTGTTTCATAACACTGATGCTTTTCATGATCAGTCTCAATTCCTATATAACAGAGATTCTGGCACCGTGGATGAGAACATTTCATCTTGCACAAGTGTAGTGGAGAATTACACACATGTTGTCCAGGGTGGTCCAGCCTAAGATAACAGAAATTTTCACATTTCCATGATTTTTCAGACAAGTAGCAGGCCTTTTTGCATGTATCGTTTTTCTCTGGATCTCCGTGAGGCCCCAAATGCCCTGTTTTATATGTGCATACTTCTTCCACCGGTTTATTATCTATCACTTCTACTTTCCATCCTCCTCCTCCTCCTCCTCCTCCTCCTCCTCCATATGTGGATTCACGAACAGAAACATCTTCTGGGCATTGATGACTGCCCACGCAAGAATGGTCAGAAGAATGCCCCGTCTCATGCATACATCCCCAAAAGCAGACAGAACACCTGCTTCCACAAATAGAAAGGCCCTGTTTCAATGCTTCAAGAGACATATTAGCCTCCAATACCAACCTTTGCACCTCCTCATGAGCATAAACGTCCCTTGTATTGGACTCTAACCACTGCTGAACTCTTTTGCATCTTCTGTCTGCAAGTGCTCCAAGGAAATCTTTATACATGGAATGCCAATAATTACCATCATTTCCTTTTCGAGGTAAAACCTTTTCTAATATTGGAATGAGTTCAGAGAAGACGTCAGTTGTTGTCCTTGAGTCATCTGTGGGTGCTAAGCACAAACCTGAGTCTCTGATGTTAAATTCAATATCCCCCACCACAATGGGCAAATCCTGAACTTCTTCCTGCGTATCAAATTTAACAAGCATCTGCAAATTATTTGTCATAGGAACACAGCCAGTGTGAATTGCAGACTTGAGACTTCTCCTCAGAATGTAAACAATGATAGCGGCTCTCTTGCTGTCAATAGGGGCCCATTCTTTGGCCACAATTTGGGCAATAACCAGCTTGAGATCTCTCAAGAAAGTGAAACCATTTTCATAGAAGGAAATTCTGTCATCCACTATTTCTGCTATTTCATTCAAGCTCTCTTGGTAGTACCGTCGTCGATTGTAAGGAGCCAGGGCAGCGATCTCAACATTGCCATCATACATCTTTGAAATAAAGTTTTCTTCTGACTTCGTGCAAATTTGATTAATTTGGTTATGAAATTCTTGCCTAAGGTCTTCCACATCAGGTCTGTCCATGTCCTTGACAGCAATGCACAATAAACCTTTGAAGAGCTTTCTGTCCTGTTTGACCAAGCTGCTTGCTTTATGGAAGCGGTTGAAAATCATTTCTGTCTCCTTGTCCAAACTACATTCCTGTTACAACAAAAGCATCCAAGACTAGTGACAGGCAATGGGACAACAGTTATGTATTTAATTTCTTAATTAATTTCAAAGCCTGCAGTGTGCATTATACTTAAAATTTGAAGTTGTCTAGAAATCAATCGTAATTTCCTGGTCAGACGTAGGCGCATACCTTTTTGTTGAATATTGTAAGGTTACTTATTGCAGCATTGAAAAGTGAGAGAAGCACATCCTCTTGCTCTTTTCGCCCAACACTTCCAAGTCCCTTGAGTTCCAAAAGCACATACATACACTCCTCCCCTGCTCGAGTGGTCATCCACACACCATTGTTGTACTTGCTGTCTGATAGATCAAAAAGGGACCCTGATAGATGGTTCAATAAATAAGACTTTCCACCCACTTCCTTTCCTATCGATGATATAACCCTAACTTTACCCTGCCAGCTGTTGAGAACAGCATCATACAACCCGAAGCTCATCAAATATGCCAGTGATACACTATCTGTATAAGCCATATGAGGGGGGATTTGAAGTCCATCTTTAAGAGGTATCATTCCATTATTTCTTGGAAAAGCTATTTGAATGGGTAAAAGGGAGACAAGCTTACGGATCCAAATTCCCATTTCCTTCTTCTTGTGTTCACCTGAAGCAGAGAAAACTCCCAGCCCCCCCTCTGTTGCCGACATTTGAAAATTTTCCACATGAAATCTAACTTCGGTATTTGAAAAATCTTTGTCTTTTGCTGCCTTTAATTGTAGAAGAAGAGCTCGCAAATATTTCATACATGTCTCTTCCCTGCAACTCTCCTGAGGGTGCCTGCCTTCTAGTAACACGCTGAACAGAATTTCCCTCTTTTCTTCTGCGAACAACACAGGAGTTGTTGCAAACTTATCAAAAACATGGGAGAGGTACTGTAAATAGGGGCATGACCCTGCAATAGATTCATCCTGTACTTTCAGTATTTGCTTCAACTGCGCTGCTTCCTTGGCTAAGTGAATTTTCAGAGCAGTGAATGAAATGGAACGAGGAGCATCGGTAGGACTGTATAGCACTAGGTAGGTTTGGTTTACGAAGCTCGCGATTTTCATCTCAACTTGTTCCAAATCGCAGATACCCGCATTCAAGTTGATACTCTTTAAGTAGCTCATATCATCACCTAAAACATAAATTTCCAGCGAAATCGGAGCATTTGAGGATGGGCCTTGTGCAAGGACCAAGAAGAAAAGACCATCTGCAGAAATACATGCTGTTGAAAGAGGGGAGGGAAGTGAAATGTGCTTTGGTTTTATCGTTGGCGTCTCTGAATTGGTTTCCAGCACTCTCACCTTGTTTGTGTCATCAACTAAGAGCAGTTCCATTTTGCCTGGAATGAAGTTCATCCACTTGATGATACCGCTGCCTTCTTGACATGCTGCCCGTAAATCAGCGTCCACTACAGTCGGATACACCTTCCTGAACGAATCATCAAACCGGTATATTCCAACCTTGAAATTTTGTCTATCATAAAGAGCCACCGATCGAGCACATTCGTCAACAGACAAGAGATCGAATCATGAACGTATGAATGGGATCGTGTCTTATGTTCATGTTTAAGCCAGTCCATGGACAAAGGTACACGTACAAACAGCAATCTTTGAAATTTTCAACGAAAACCAGCGAATCCATGGAGCTGAGAAGGACAATATGAAGTAATCTTTCACATTCAGGTGATACACCAACCAATTCATAGGATGGGAGGCATGTTGCTTGAACGTTCACTCGACGCCCCCGTTTGTCCAATTTTAATTCAGGTGCCCAGGCTTTCCATACAATGGCCGGCTTATAATCTTCCCGGACAGAAACCTTGAGCTTTACCCTATCAACATGAAACATGCATTTGAGTTTCTCTAGACATGCAGAAAGGAACTTTCGCCGGTCTTGCTTGGCATACCTGGTCACCAATTTATCATTGCCTTTGCCTGATAGCTTCTCCTTCAATCCCGTGAGAAATGTGTTCTTCTCTTGTTCAAATTGCTTTATATTCTCCAATTTTTCTTCGTCCAACTGCTTCTCAAGGACATTCCACAGATCCTTCTTTATGGAATTGGTGATTACGTTTCTCACAAATTCCTGCTTGCGCTTACGGACTTGACGAGACACAACTTTTCTGACATGCTGATCAGACAATAGTTTGTTACATGCCTCTCGGTCCAGCCTGAACTGGAGGCCATCGTTTTGGAACTGTTTAAACAAACTTTGAATCTCGCTTGGCAGGCTCTGTATATTTTGAATTGTCAAGTGCTCTGTAATAAGTTTGAGGGTTATGGGCTGCACATCAATTCCACGGCTGGACAAGAATCCTATGAAACCGATACTCTTTTCAAGGAATTTCAATTTAGTGGGAACCATATCTTCTACCCAACGGCCTACTGCAGAGCTACAACTACCATCATCTACAATTTCGAGAATCCCTTCCATTTCTGTAGAATCAGATTGATGAATACTGAGGATGAGTTTCTCACCTGAAAGTACCAAGTCCTTGGGCTCCTTGAGAGGAAAAAACTTTGCCTTCACTTCAGGCATATCTCCGGAGCTGTACTTGATGTTCACTTCTTGCTCGTACGTTATATACGGCCGAGACTTCCTCTCTGAAGGGCAGCCAATGGTAAACACGTACTCCTTCTGGGTATCCTCACATTTAAATTTGACCTCCGATCCGGCAAACAGAACCCTTTGATCACCTTCCTTCCCCGTTAAGATCATGGACAATTCTCGATGCAGCTGTGCAAACATGTCATCATTCTTTCTCCCGCCATCGCCCACGTCATCTGGAGAGGAAAGATCCGACAAGAGGAGAAAAATATTACTGCACAACACCGGTAGAACTTTCACTACACATTTCTTAAGTTCATCCAGCTTTTCAGACCTCATGGCAGTTCTGGAATGGGCCATGCGGGTTTTGAAAGAGTCTTTGAGACTACAGTAAAAGTCATATTCCGGCAGCTGACAGCATTTAAGAAGAAAAACGAAGTCCTCATTGCTGAGATGAGAGTAGTCGATGTTAGAGTCCAAGGACCACCTTTCAATAAGATCTCGAAGCTTATAAGCTTCCACACCCTCAATCTCTGTCCTTTCAGAGACATAAGGGGTCCTGTATCTCGGCGTCACAAACTGACAGCCGTGAGACCCTTGGCAGAATAGCACATTCTTCACAGAATATGGGATCACTGCACTCCCTGGAAAGAATTCCTCCACTTCTCCATCGATTCTTGCATTAAATTCGGGCAAAAGCCCGACAAGGTTGTCAGAGCTTTCGGGGCTTCTTATGGCAGAAGCAGCCAAGGATTGAAAAGGATAGTCATAAACCCCTTCCACGCACACATGTACATGATCACAGAGCTCGACCAAATATCTAATAAAATTGCAAGAGAGGTCATCGTCTTGTTTGAAAAACTCACCTTGATGCCAGTAGAAAACCAGAACACCTTGTGCTCGGACGCCCACGTACAGTCCAGCCTCAAAATTCCCGCCTTCCATGAGAGAGAGATGGGAGCTGGCCACCAGACATTGGTTGCGGAAGATGTGGAGCATCATCTTCTTATCTCCGTAGAAGCCAATGGTAGGCATGCATCTCTCATTCAATGCATGGAAGTTGATACGGATTTGAGCTGGTTGGCCTTGGGAAAGGGAGGCACAAGTGGGCACGAGCTCATTACACAAAGTGAGAGTGTGTTGTTGCAGGAGCTGCACTCTGCTCATGCACTCTTCCTTCTCATCCTCAGGAACTATGCGTATGACCCTCAACAAATTAAGTTCAGGATCACTCATTTTGAACAACAAACTAATATCACACTGATAGCAACTAACAGTAGTTATATGTATAGAGACTGTATATGAGAGGTCAAATGCAATCGACTATACGAGACGCAAAGACAGAAAAAGCAGAGCAGTTGGGGTTCTTATAACGATGGAGAGGAAATTGCAGTTGGGGTTCTTATAAATGAAAGGCGGATGTTGTAGTTGAGGGAGGCTTTGGGTGACGGTAACGAATTATTCGAACGTACTGTCATAGCATAGCATAGCCAGCTTGAAGAATGAATGCATTCATGTTGTACACTATGTTTTTCTTTCTTTTTACTTCATGGAAACAGTGATATTACGTACCTTGATTTTGGTATGTTGATTTTCATGAGCGATGATTAAAATGAAGCAGAGGAAAATGGTTGCCCAACTTTCGGACGATCTCTAACTTTCGGAAATTGGCGACGGAAAGTATTTTTGCCGATATAAATTTATTCCTGAAAATGAAAGCGATTAAATGATAATAACGTTTCGCACTTTATACCATCTGGTCAATATTATTCCTAATCTTTGTGCATATCATCGGAATTGGTATTGCTCATTTTGAACATCTGTCTCCATCGCGTATGAACGGAGATAGGGTCATAGATGATTTGAAGCAGATTTCTTGAGGGGGAAATTTGGAATCAGTGTAGTACTAAATTTATTTATGCGTTTCTTTAATTAAAGGCAGGCAATGTATATTATGCACTCTTATTATTACCGATATTATATTTTTCTTTTTTACGTTTGCCTTATCACATTTTACCAAGTATGGTTGGGGTTCTACTTGTACGTCCGGTGGTCTAAGCATGGTTCGATAATTATATCGATGATCATTTCAATATAAGTTATAATTTCTCTTTAATCTATGAACTTGTTACAAATGATTTACGACTTTATTCAATATGACCTATGGCCTCCTTCGACCTCACCCGTGGCCTTGTGTGATATGATACTTTACATTTTTCACCTTTTACAAACAACATTATTGTACCATTTGGTAAAATGTATAAATATTTTACATAATATTTGCATTAAAAAGGTTAATACATCAGCTAAATGTGAAAATTTTACTCAATAAATCAACAAAGTTTTAAATATGCATTATCTCATAACATATAGAACAATCTGAATTAATTTATATATAAAAAAATAATAAAAAATATAAATAACTTAGTAATGTATATTATAAAAAGATGGAGATATTTATTAGAAAAATGATTTTATAAAGATTTTAATTTCATTAATATTATTCATTTATTTAATTGATATTTTAAAAATAAGTGGTGTGACCATTTTATAAATTAGTTATATGAAATTGAAATGAAATGAAAGGAAAGATTTTAATTACGTCCACGAGACCCAAATATGGTTTATGGGACCTCAAATATGGAAGTACAATTACTCAAATCATATCATATGATCTTTAATATTTTTGAGAAGGTTGTTCCTTCTCCTGTTGATTTGGGTTAGCAATTCTCCAACTTTTTTTATTTTACTATCTTCAAATAAATCTGCCATAAACTCGTTCTCAAGTGTTTCTTTGTATTTGTCACGAATATCTTAAAAACTTGAGCATTTATAGATGAAGTGTTCCTCTGTCTCTATTGCCCCTGTGCTGCATAGAGTACATATCCTTTCTTCCCATTGTTCTTTGGGCGTTGTTCATCTCCCTGTTTCACATCTAAGCCTATGAGAGCTAGTTCTTATCTGAGCAATGATGATTTTTTCCTTCCACTTGATTTCAATGCTTATATACGCTTTTTCCTTGTGGTCATACATTGGGTTAAAATTTGCAATATAATATTATCTTTTCCTGCTTGCATTTTTCCACATTCCACTTCTGAACTTTTCATTCACATATTTTTTATGTTGTTGTTGACATTTGGGCATTCATTTATGTTGATTTTCCAGCATTTCATCAAAATCCTGGTTTTGTTTCATCCATGTATTCTTTCGCCTATGCAACTCTTTGTCCCTAGCTGCCTTAGGCCATATATCATCTTTCATGTTTTTTGTTTTTTTCAAATAACATAACAACTTGGTCATAGCAATTGCTTCTAAAGGGAACATTTCAGTTTCAGCTCGAATAATTTCATAAGGGGTTGTGGCCTTAATTTTGAGAAAATTTGTGATTAGATATTTTTGAATCCTTTCTATTTGCCTCCATTTTGCATTTGTTGTGTCACTAGCCCACACCTCGCAACCATACAACAAAACCGGTGTAACAAGTAGGCCAAATAAGACCTTGGTGGTCTTCCAATCCCACAACTCGGCATTCATACACCTCTTTTGAAGTGCATATAGTGCTTTCCAACCACTTTGAGTTCTTTTCATCCTGCATGTATTCCAATTAAGTTTGTCACGAAAGTCTATGCCCAGGTATTTGTATTCTAGTACTACCTCAAGCGGTTCTCCTGCAAACTGAAATTCAAATTGTTGTTTCTTCTTTTTTACTGAAAAATCATAATTTTTGTTTTGCTAGTGTTCACCTGAAAAAACCATAATTGAAATGACCCTATTTGAATATGTTAATTATATTGACTAGGTTTGATATTATATGATGTAATCCTATGAACATTCTTTAAAAGTTTAATGCATTATATGTTATAAGCAAGCATTAAATTAGCTTGTAATTAACCTTTATATTTTAAGTTATATTAGCATGAATTAAATGACATATAATTATTATTATTGAAGATTTAATATTTGGGATTAAATATATCTTAAACACTTGATTCATTGTATTAGTGTGATTTCTTGTGTGATTATCCAGAGAAAACCTTCAATTCTATTGCTTAATATTCTTAATATTATACCTATTTTATTTTCTCTCACATAAAATTATTATGATTTTATTTGTTTTGAAAGTATTTTAAAATTTAACATAGTATCGCATCATATTTAAGAAATCATCACTTTGCGACATACATCGTCAAAATAAACTACCTTCTAAGCTTCATAGTCTTTTGGTGACGGTAACGAATTATTCTAACGTACTGTCATAGCATAACCCGCTTAAGCTTGATAGTCTTTTGGTGACGGTAACGAATTATTCTAACGTACTGTCATAGCATAACCCGCTTGACGAATGGGATGAATTCATGTTGTACAATATGTTTTTCTTTCTATCTACTTCACGGAAACAGTGATATTACGTACCTTGATTTTGGTATGTTGATTTTCATGAGCGATGATTAAAATGGTTGCCCAACTTTCGGACGATCTCTAACGTTCGGAAATTGACGACGGAAAGTATTTTTGCCGATATAAATTTGTACCTGAAAATGAAAGCGATTAAATAATAATAACATTTCGCACTTTATACGAGTTGTGCACATCATCGGAATTGGCATTGCTCATTTTGAACATCTGTCTCCGTCGCGTATGAAGAACGTCATAGATGGTATGAAGCAGATTTCTTCAGGGGGGAAATTTGGAACCATTGTAGTACTAAATCTATTTATGCGTTTCTTTAATTAAAGGCTCATTGAAATGTTCTTACCCGACGTGCAAGACAATGTACATTATGCACTCTAATTATTATCGATATTGCATTTTTTGTTTTTAACGTTTGTCCTTACTATCACATTTTACTAAGTATGCTTGGGTTGTACGGTTGGTTTGTACTTGTACCATCATGGTTTATTTATATAAATCATAAACTTATTTCATATAATTTATGGTCTATAAATGATTTTTGAACTCATTCAATATAGCCTATGGTCTCGTTCCACTCACCTATGGCCTTGTTTAAGATGATACTTTACATTTCCACTTTTGTCAACAACATTAAATATTTTAAATAATATTTGTATAAAAGAGAAGTTAATATATCAATTAAATGGGAAATTTTTTCTAATAAAGTTTTTAATATGCATTATTTCATAACATATCGTATATAACAATCATTATTTATGTGAAGGTGTAAGTCCTTGGTCTCATTTTGTGGGATTCCTCACCCCTATTAACATCCAGTTTGGGCATGTGTGTGGGGGGGGGGGCTGGCCCTCTTGCTTTCTAACCGATTAATGTGATGATGCAAGTCTAGTGACATATTCCATGATTGGAATTTACCTATTTATCTATATAAAAAATTATATATAAATACTATTCTAAGAATGAGTTTAATGAAAAATTTCCTCTATTAATATTAATTATTTAAATGACCTTTTTTTTTAGTGATTTTTTTTTTTTAAATTTTGTTTTAAATTTTATTTAAATTTGATATTGATTATAATTAATTAGGATCATAAATAAAAGAAGTAAACATTTTAAATAATGTTAATATTAGAGGGGGGTCTCAAGAGGGACATTGCAACGGTACGGGCTTTGGATTTTCTTAGGGAGGTCCAAGGTTTAAACTAGGGTGTGGAGAGTGTGTGAAGGGGTGGCTATGTGGTGGTTGTGTTAAATTTCCTATTGAGAGCTTTACAAGGGTCATGGTTGGAAGGAGATTGTCCAATGTGTGCGTTGGTTGTAGGGGTTTCTCACACTAACCAATTTAAAAATATATATTTAAGGAGAGAGAAGATGTTAACACACCAACATAAGAACTCTCAAGTGTCTACTTTTAAATTGGTAAATGGTTAAAATTATTATATAACATATATTATATAACATAAATAGTGTTAATATGCGACAACTCATTAATGTATATTATAAAAAGATAAAAATATTTATTAGAAAAAATAACTTTATAAAAACTTTTATTTCATTAATATTATACACTTATTTAATATATATTTTAAAAATAAGTGGTCATTGAATTTTGTGACCATTTTATAAATTGGTTATATGGAATTGAAATGTTCTTATTTGAATATGCTAATTATGAAGAACATAAACTTATACCGAGAGGGGGGTGAATAGTATAAGACCACTTTTTATTTTTCTTTTCAATTCAGTATTATGTAGTGTATAGACAACAATATCAATAGTAGTAATCAAAGCAATGCACATAAAACCATACACAATAGAGACACATTTTAACATGGTTCACCCAATGTGGGCTACCTCCACAGAGAAAATATTTCTTTTAAATATTTCTCAAGTAATCTCTTGGGAATCCTTCCCAATTACAATGTTTATGGACCTCTATCCAAAGGAGATGTTGATCCCTTAATCTCAAGTTTGTGTATCTCTACCACAGGAGAACTCTTTTCCCTTTTGCTCTGGCTAGTGATCTTCTAGAAGACTCTGTCTCTATGCTGTACTGACTAGTGGATCTCTCTCCACTTGAAGACTCCTAACTCAAAATATCTATCTTCAATTATCCTGGATTTTGGATCTCTATCCACTAAGACTTTATCCTCTATACTCTATCACCTCCAAATCTCTGTCAATAGGTTCACTCAGAACCTTCTCAAATTTTCTCAATAGGTTCACTCAGAACCTGCTCAAATCTGCTCAAAGAGTCCACACAAAACCTACTCAAATCTGCTTAACAGGTCCACACAGAACCTGCTCAAATCTGCTCAACAGATCCACACAAAACCTGCTCAAATATGCTTAACAAGATCACTCAGAACTTGTCCAAATTTGCATTGCAAGCTTCCACAAAAGCTTACACAAAATCAATCCACAAGCCTTCTCAAAGACTTGCCTCAAATATGCTTAACAAGTCCACATAGAACTTGTTCAATCACATAGAATCATAAAGAGAATTGTTAGAGACTCAATATGTTCTAAACTCAATGCTCAATCAATATCTCAACTTAATCTCATAGAAGCATAAAGAGAATTGTTAGAGACTCAATATGTTCTATACTCAAATCCTAATCTCAACTCAAATCAATCTCATAGAAGCATAAAGAGAATTGTTAGAGACTCTATATGTTCTATTCTCAAATCCCAATATCAACTCAAATCAATCTCATAGAAGCATAAAGAGAATTTTTAGAGACTCAATATGTTCTATTCTCAAATCCCAATCTCAACTCAAACATAATATAGAATAGTTTATTTTTTGGAACTTGAAAAACCACTTCACACATTCACTTGACTAGGCTCAATCAACTCTAATCAACCAATCACCTCAAGGATCAATCCTTTCTCAAAAACCCTAGTCCAAGCATGTATCAACCAACTCAAAATAAAGAACATGAGTATCGTTGTTATAATGCTCAAAAACAAATCTCACATAACAATGATACTCATGTTCTTTGTTAATTCAAGTTCAAGTTCTTTGCATGACCACTCTCTTCAACAAAAATTCTTATAAAACAAGGTTTAATCACATCTCTCACCATAAAATCTTGAAGCATTATACCAACAACTTTCGAAAAGAAAAACATAATAAATCCTTTTCTCTCCAATGATATTTTCAGAAATCAATCACCTAATAAAGCCAATGGAGAATATTGCCCATACCTTTTTGATGATGAAGAAGATCTCTCAAATCTGTCAAGATCATAATCACTTCTTTGCCAAACTAGAGAGGTTTAGTAGACAAAGAATATTGCACAAATTTTCACAATAATATTCCCTTGAAATATCTCAACAATATTTTATTTTATTCTTCCACTCAAAAATACAAAGCATGTTCCACATACACCTTATCAACTCCAATCTCAACAAAGAATCTCATCAACACATGAAAGCAATAACCACCTCTCAAGAAGAAATTACCACCATAGCATTTAGAAACACTTTAAAATAATATCAAGGTAACTTAGGGCATCCTTCAATAACATTTGCACAACATTGATTTAATGTAAAAATAACGTATACTCCCTTATTACTCCATTGCCAAATTTAATCAAAAACCCTTATTAAAATATTAAAGCTTGCTCAACCTTATATCTCCTACAAAAATTATAACCAAACCTTAGCAAGCAAATATTTTAATTAAAATATTGACCCCCATAAATATCGAAGTCAGAGCGCATATCTCAAAGGAGCCCTCAAAGGACTTTGGCATTTTGAACCTCTGTCCATCGTGCTGCCAAGCGGTAGCTAAGCCGCGTGGGGTAAGGCTGCCCACATGAGTACCTTGGGAACTCTCTTCCTTAAGCCATGTGCGCTTTCCTCACAAGGCACCAAACCTGACTGCCCACAATTTGACCGTCCACTTCACACTCCATAAAATTTGTTGCCCAATATTTGGATGTGCAATTACATTAGGTTTTCGATAATCATACAACTTGACTTTCGCCTTTAATGAAAAACCTTTGGCTTATTTATATAAGCCATCCTTAAATGCAAATACATCGACCCTTTTAAAAATGCCTTCATGACGTCGACAAAACCAATAATAAAGGAGGGAAAACCTTTAAAAAGGTTTTAAATTTAAATTTAAATTTTAATAAAATTAAAATTTAAACCTAAATTTCAAACTTCAATAACTTTATCATCGGATGTCCTTTTTCGATGAAACGAAAAGCCAACTTTGGTTTTAAATAAATAAAACCTTTTCATTACCTTTTTCATAAAAATATTTTGCTAAGCTTCTCTTGAAGCTCTTTTTGGAACTAAATGTCATGCATCCCTTCTTGACCCTGTGATCAAAAACTTTGCTGCTCATGAAGCTCTTTGTGGAGAAAAATCATAGTGCTTACTTACATAGGTTATTTTGACATCAATGCCAACTTTTAGCTTAGGGACTCAAAATGTCCAACAAATTATATTATCTACGTTTAAAATTATATGATGTAAGCTTATAGATATTTTTTAATGCATTATGTGTTATAAGCAAGTTTTTTTTGCATTTGTAACCCCTTTTATATAAGCAAGTTTTAAATTAACTTGTAATTAATCTTTATATCTTATGTTATATTAGCATTAGTTAAATGACATAATTATTATTATTGAAGATTTAATATTTGGTATAAATATACCTCAACCACATGATCCATTGTATTAATGTGATCTCTTGTGTGGTTACCCAAATAAAACCTTCAATTCTATTGCCTAATACTCTTAGTATTATGTTTATTTTTATTTTCTCTTAATGTTTTAATTTGTTTTTGAAAGTATTTTGAAATTTGACATGGTATCACATCATGTTTAGAAAATCATCACTTTGCCACAAACATCATAAAAATAAACTACCTTCTAAAGCTTCATAATATTTTATCAACATAAGGAAAAGAAGAGAGATTTTTTCTTTATTCCTTGCAAAAAATTAAGGAAATTTTTTGAATTTTTAAATTAATTTTCTTACCCATTTTCCAAGCAGATGTTGAAGTTGCAATTGCCAAGGCCAATGTTGTATGATGTATTGGATAGGTCTAAGAGTATTTTATTGTACATTGTATTATTTTTGTAGTATTTTTTTATATAATCGTTATAGGTCATGATTAACCTTGTTATGGTTAAGCTCTCTATTAAAATTATAATAAACTTAAAGTCCTCTTGTTATTTCAACTTGGGTTAAAAATTTATTATGTAATTGGGGTTTTGGTATTGCTATGAATATTCCCTTACGATTTCTTTTTTCCTCATTGGAGTATTGTGTAATATTATTTATGAATATAGTGATTATTTATGGTGCCTATATGTTCCCATTAAATCTATCTCTCTTTTATCCTTCTTTTGAGTGAATGTTTTACATCTATTTATTTTTGAAAAATATTGTGAATTCTAACACAGTATCATAATGGATGTGGAGCAACATTGCTTGGTCATACAAGAAGTATCTTTAGAGCCTCTTATCCTTATTTTGAACTTTAGGATAAATTTATTCTCTTCCATTATTTATGGTAATTTTGAATTTCTTTAACCAAATATTCCTTTGACTTCACCATTATAGGAGTTCATTTGGCTCTCCATATGAATTTTGAACTAGATTTGAGAATGCTACATGTTTTTCTCCTTTCAAATTAATAGAAAAATGGAGGAAAAACAATAATTTGAGTTTGAATTTTAAAAATATGGTACTTTCTACAATTCATGCTTGCTCTTGCACTTGTGCACCTCATAGATGACACCATATCCTTTGGTCACTTTTGGAAGGTGCTCCATGGGGGTCACATCGATTTGATTAGCAGTAGAGGGGCAGTGATATGGTTACATGATGGTTTGTGAAGTCTTATAAATTGGAGAGTTGGGGATTTAATTTCCCATGCGACCTAATATTTTACACACAAGTGTATTGGAAGGAACATAGGAATCTATAAAGCCCTTGTTTTCTAGTCGATAATATTGCATAGTGGCTAGTAGGATGTCTAAAAAAGAGTAGAAAGGTAAAGGCTCTAGGTAAAAGTGTTCATAGTGACCATTTTACTCTCAAGGGATAATGCATGCAGTGATCGCTATGATATTACTGGTAAAATTCTTCATAGTGGAAGTCCATGATTTTTTAGAAAAGTTGTCCTCTATAATGCATTCAAAATCCTAAGGTTGTAGGTTCAAGTCTACATGCAAGACTGCTTTGGTGGGGTTGATCTAAAAATCAAGTACAAATATGATGTCATGGATTGGCTTGTTGCTTGTCACTTTGGTTGCACCAAGGCTCTTAGCAAGAGGAAGGCTTCAGTTTGATTCTCATGGTGGAATATTTTAGATTATCAAAAGAGACCAATCCCTTAGATAACATGGTATCTAACATAGACCTCTCTAGCACCACATCAATTAAAGTTTTACTATATGTACCTACTCAACCAATCAAAATTTGGCAAGCGTTAAAAACTAGGTAAACTAGAGGAGCTAAAATGGTAAAAAGTGAGTGGATCATACTAGAAAATTAGATTACACTAAGTGGTAGGTTGGGATTGGCCCTTACAACTCTAAGGATTGAAGTTTTTATTTTTTATTTTTTTGGGTCCATTAGGGAATTGTTTTTGGATGCTATATATGTTGCATACAAAAGTAGTTTGAGCTCATTATTTAAAATTAGATGATTTTTTGAGCTCTATGCATTGGTAGAATCAATTCATATACTTGATGCAATGTTAGATATTGAATTATATAAGATAAACTACAAAGCCCTAGTTACTTATCTTAATGGATGAAACTACAATGTTTTGTTAATTTAGATTGACCTACTATAAAGTAAAAATATTTAGTGTATCTTTCAAGAGGATAAAGTAATTAATATTAATGAAGAAAATTATCATCCAAGGAAAAAAGGCTTTTCCTATTTTCCTTATTGATTGAACTATAATTACTTTTCCATATCAAAGAGGAGAGTGACCCTATCAAGGTATGGTCAAAATTGCATTACCTTTTTGAGAAAGATAATACTACTAAAATAAGTCACATGGAATTAGATCTTTCCTCTTGTAAGTTGAATGAGTTTGATAATGTTGAGAACTTTATTGAGAGACTCAAGGTATTGAAAGCAGATATTGCATCTTCTAAAGGATATAAGAAAGATAATGCAAAATGTGTAAGGATTATCCTTGCTAATCTATCCCCCTCATTTTAGATATTGAACCTAATGGTTCATATGATTCTTATGTTTCTAGAATATCAAAAGGCTCTTACTCTTGATCAAATCGTTTCTCTCCTAGTTCACTTTTAGATGGCAATGCAAAATTATGGTGATACTCCATAATTATAGGCTCATGTAAAGGAATTTATATATAAGGAGACTAAGACCAAGGGTTCAAGGGCTATGCTAAATCTTAAAATAAAATGAAGACCACTTGCAAATATTGTAAGAGAGAGGGACATATAATGAAGAATTTCTTAAGTTACAAAGAATTAAATCCAAGTTATTGAAGTTAGGTGGACGTCTTCCAAATAATAAGGAAAATTAAGAAGGATCTATCTCAATTGTAGAGACCCACTAGAGCATCCATTATGGGGGAAGATATTATTATGACTAATATCTTCTCTTATTAAGTTCCAAACGATTAAAGCCAAATTCTTGAAGTTAGGTAGACATCTTCCAAATAATGAGGGAGATTTCAAAGGATCTATCTCAACTATAGAGACCCACTAGAGCATCCATTATAGGGGGAAGATATTACTATGACTAAAGTCTTCCAATAAGGAACATTATAGGGTGTTGCCCTACCATAAGGATTTGAATTATACATTGAAAGCATTTGAGTAATTTATATTATTTTCATATATTGTATTGTGTGGAATTATAGTTTCAATTATTTTATTTAAAATTGTTGTAAATTAATGATTTTTTTGATGACAAAGAAGGTTCATAGTAGTTTACTAGTTAGGGGTATTTTATGGGGTGCTTGAGGAGATGAGGTTTTTGGTTCAACCCTTGATGCCTCCCTTATTATTTCTTTATTTGCATTGGTTGATCACATGCATTATGTTCCTTTGAAATTAGTGGTATCATCACCAATATAGCTAGTGATTTATTGGTGAGTGAGATAATATCTAAGGAATGGATTATTAAAGGTTCAAGGTTCAATTTGAGGTGTGTCCATAGAAGAAAATCTTCTATGAAATTAGATTTAACTTGCATTCTCACATTTATCTAATAATAGAGTGCACCTTGTGCTTGACATATCATTTGGATGTTTAGCTAACTTAGATAGCATAAGTCTCTCCCCTCCAAGCCGATCATGGTAGAAATATTGTACCTTTTGGTATTTTTGCTCTTATTAGAAATAATTTATAATATGGAAACCACACACAAAAAATCAAATCACTCTAAGTGCTATATATACATTCAATCAACTTATCATGAATTGTCATATCAATTATGACAAGTGGAAACTTTTGGTTGTTTATTTTGTGGATAAGAAAGTGTACCATTTCATTAAAATATCATCAATATTACAACATAGATATTACAAATACCCCTTGGGATACAAAGTGGTCTTCCAATGTGGAATCTCTTTCCAATATAATTTCTAGCACTCCTACTTTCCTTGACCACCTCAAGAGGGGTGAGCTTGTGTATCACCATTGGTTGAGTAGAGTCTCCAAGCCTACAAAACCAAACCAAATGTTAGTAGCACCTGTTGGGTCCACCTAAGTTGGACCCAAACTTCTCAAAAGGGAAAAATCAAATAACTTAAACTAATGCATTAAAACAGATCTCAAAATGGGCTAAAAACAAAATACACCTTGTTCCTCACATTTCTAAATAATCTGCTATGATGTATCTGAGTAAAACATAGCTTCGATAAGAACCATACCTATCAAGATGATTTTAGTTATAAATTATCCCTATCTACATGATTTCTGCTATGTTGACCTAGATGGAATTTCCTTCAATGAATACCTTCAATATGTTGTTAAGTAGCTACTCTTCGAGTTTGGTGGTTATTAGAATCTGAATTTGTATTCTATTCACAAAATAAAGATATACAAAAAGAGGCACAACAAGCTATCCATAGTGCTAACACAAGAAAAAATGGATTCTATCAATGCATACAAGTGGAGTCTAGAGTAATTTTGGTAGAGTTTCTCTAAAAATCATTTCACTCTCTTAGAATGAAATAAAATGAGGGTCTACTTATAGATTTTTGGCAAGCATGAGAGGGGTGGTGAGGTGGCATGGTCAAAGGGGCATGGGTGCACCATGCCTCATTAATGCTTATGGATGAAGAAATTTCTCACCCCACCCATATGCATTAAATGAGTATGGGTGCACCATGCCTCATTAATGTATATGGGTGGAGAAAGTCTTCACCCCACCCATGTGCATTAAATGAGCATGGGAGAGAATGTGGATGCATGGGGATGTGGAGAGTAAGGGGTAAGGTAGACTAGGGTGATAGGGTATACTAGGGTGATGTGCACCTAGGCTAGGTGAGTGGGATGGTCACATGGTGATCATGGGCTAGGTTTAGGATGGGGCTTAATGGTGAAAAGGTTCTAATATGGGTAGATTAAGGTAATAATACAAAATAATTAGATTTTTGGAGTAATTTGTAAAACAATTAAACATTAACACTACACAAGGGATAATATGATATTTTTAGGTGTCTACATTTTCTCTTTTTTGTATTACATCATGTGTAGAAATGATGTAGTGCAAAAACATATGACACAAGATGGGTGGTTGACTATGACAAGAATGGATTACCAATGGATGACAATGGTTGACCACGACACTAAGCAAGTCATATCGATATTTGAGGGAGAAGACATAAGGTTGGCTCAAATCATGAACAATGTGAGATACCCCAATTATAGAAGGGATGAATATCCTTGAATATTTACCTTTAACAAATTTTTGGGTTCACTTGATTGAGTAAGCTGATTAGCCATAGGTATGTATCCTCATATTGCTTTGATCGATTAGATAAGTGGGTTTAAGTTGCCACCTCGATGAAGCAAGTATGTGAGTAAAAATATAGCATTGGCATAGAACATACTAAATTTAGATTATATTATAGTTTGAGTTGAGAGAAGAAGATGAAAAAGAGGAGAAATTATGTCTTTGCCCTAGTAGAGGAGGGCTAATGATAATCTTAGATAAATTTATTGGATAAATATGATTCTAAGATTGAGAGTTTAGATATTGGACACATTTAAGTTGGCATTGATGAGTAATATCTTTCCCCTCAATCGATGAGTTAATGGGTGAATAAGCATAACATAATTTCAAAACACTTGATCGAAGATCGTTGCATAATAACAAAGTAGAAATTGGCTGGAGAAACTAAATAATGATGGTAGGAATTGTAATTGTACAATCGACCAACGAATTTACGACCAATGGAAAATTATTTGGGTGGTAATTAAGCATCCTAAATATTTATTAACCATACAACTAGTCATTCAACAAAAAAAACAAAAAGGGCACACAAGAGGAATGTAAATGCTCATTTGCATTTTGTAATTTTGGAGAATAGAGAGTGAGAGGGACGGGTGAGGCTAAGTATTTGACATGAAGTGTTGTTAGACTAGACACATGAAGGGATGATATGGCAGATAGTGGTGCATGATAGCAATGGAAGGAGTGCAGTGCAGGTTAATGGTTTTTTATCCTTTTGCTTTTTTGATTGTATTTTCTAAGATAAAATAAACCCTGAGGCCTATTTTTAGAGAAACAAAATCATAGAAGTCAAGGCTAGGATTGTTAGAATAATTTAATTATTCTCTTAAGTTCTACCAGGATAGACTTAATTGAGTTACCACTCTTCCATGAGTCAGGTGAACTCTCAGTTTAGACTAGTTCATATTTGATGAGTTGTAATCCAACGACTGTTAATGATCAACTTTGTTATTTATACAAAGTTGATCCATGGAATAAATCAATCAATTATATTTGTCTCTTCAAATATTGTAATGCTTTGTAGTTATACTCTTGGGAAATTATAACATGGTACCAGAGCATGATAAATTATGCTAGGCATTCTCTCTTGAAGGCAGTTTCACAAACTGGTTCTTATCTTTTATCTTTTTTAAAAAGGAGTTTTTTTTCATATCTATTGTAGACTGCTCATATTTCATCTACAATTTTTTTTTGTGAAAAATCTATTTATGGTTCTATATAATATTTTTTTACAAGTTTATTTTACCATAATAGATTCTCCTTTGATTTTAAAAGATAATGCCTCACTATAGGAACAAGTATTTGAAATTGTTTTTGCCAAATTGCAAATGCAATATAGGCATATCGTTTTTTTATTTGTTCCTGCCATTTTTTTTCTTGTTCTCCATAGATCACAGTACAAGAACACGTTCGTCCACATCTCTTGACAATGCTTTTGCCTTGAATCCTCCTTTGCAATCGCTACGTCATATTTGTGGAAAGTAAATTTGTGGGCATACCTTTTTTTCATGGAGATCATTCATTTTCGTGGTCTCTTTTTATCTCACGAATATTTGTATTTTAATTAAAATCCAAAGTATATTTTTGTGAGATCTTTTAATATTTATAAAAGCACAATTTTTGCGTCTCATCTCAAGAGATGTTGGGTCATTAATTTTAAAGACCATAGTGCTTATACTTAATATTAAAATGTGGCAAGTTATCTCCAACATTGCCAACGTCTATATCTTGGAGTGCGACGTTCTTTCTTCTCATCTTCCTCAATAAGCATTTC
This sequence comes from Wollemia nobilis, assembly GCA_028583015.1. Taxonomy (NCBI): domain Eukaryota; kingdom Viridiplantae; phylum Streptophyta; class Pinopsida; order Araucariales; family Araucariaceae; genus Wollemia; species Wollemia nobilis. The sequence continues at coordinate 1,164,267 of JAQPPZ010001965.1, forward strand.
AAAAGGATCTTAGAACTTGATGGAATCTAAATATTAAATGATTTTCCCTCTTCCTTTTCTCTAAGCTTCGTCTATTATCCGTTCTCTGGTGCTACAAGAAACATATTCAAATATTATAAATTTGAATGTGATGATTATTTCTCTCCCATCCTAGCTTTCAATCAAAATCATTATTTTTTTAATGTGTATGGCTTTGTTATGCTGTGTACTGATTACCTTCTCTGATTCAACAAGAAACACAACCTTCCCTCTATGATAATTTGATGAACAACAAACACTTGATGAAAACCTTCACATTCATTATCTTCTCTTCGTAATCCTTGACGTCTTTTGATCACTTGACAAGCACCTTCCTTAGCATCTTTTGCATCGCATTTTTAGGAAAGAGTAAAAAAAGTATTATTAAATTTTTATTATTATTTGAAATATTAATATTCTCTCAAAAGTGCAGTGTAATCACAGGTAAACGTTGATGTCCTTTTGGAGTGCATCCTCGAAAGTGCAGTGAACCTTCTCTCACTATTTGTTGACGAAGTGTAATGAAACACGAGAGTCATGCTCTTTCGAACCTTTAAAAGACCCTTATCTCATTGTTCATTGAAAAAGTATAATAAAAATGAGAGTCATGCTCTTTCGAGCATTTCTAAGACCCTTCTCTTGTTGTTTGAAGACCCTTATATTTTTTTGGAAGAACGTCCAATCTGGGTCAGGTAATATTATATTTTTTTATTCTAATCCTTGGAAGTACAGTAAAAATTGTAGGTAATATTTCATACTCGGAGTACAGTGAAGAACGAGAGTCATGCTCTTTCAAGCCCTTCAAAGACCCTTCTCTCGCTATTCATTGACATCTCTTGTGGGGTTCAAGTCACCTATTAAAAATTTAGTGGGCTTTGTCAAATCCCTAAAAGTGCTCTCTCGAGCCTTTTCATCCATTGAGAGGGTTAATTAATTAGATCTTCTATTTAAAACTATTTTTTTTTATTTTTATAATATCTAGTGCTAAAATAAAGATCTACTCTTTGTATTTAAATATAACACCCTCTCATCAATTTGTTGTCCTTTTTAATTATTTAGTGCCTTTGTTTTGGCCACTAAAGGAAAAAAGTGACAAGTTTGTAACCTCATAAATAAATTAAAAATTTGGGGGGTTTTAAAGACACCAACACTTGCACCTTTTTTCTAAGGCTTCAAGGGGGGGTTGTTATTATTATTGGCCATTGCTTCTATATTTTTTTGCATCATTAACTTTGTTATAATCCCTTTCTTAAAAGTTCCTTACACATAACAACAATAGGAGATATTTTTTGATGTGAAACTAAATGTGGCTTTTTCTTTTAGCCACTTGGTCATATGCTTTCATATCATTTCAGCTCTTTTAAAAAGAAATAATTTTCATACAATATATGCTCCTTTTTTTTCAAATCATATAAAACTTAAAATAAAGCAAAAATAAAATCTTTTCATAAAGGCACTTCAAAATTTATAATCACCTATGTTCCAAGTATTGGACTTCTCACTAACTTATAGTTTCCCTCACGTAAGGGCCGATTATTTAGAAATATGATATATCGATCTAGATGGTTATCATTGTATCAAAACCCTATGTTCCAAGTATCAATTCTACTCATTAATTATAGTTTCCCTCACGTAAGGGTGACTAATTGAGAAGAATGGGTATAAAGGCTTGGCCATTTTTTCTTGCTTCATTAGCCTATTTTAATACATCAAATCTCCTCATTTACTTATAGTTTCCCTCATGTTAGGGCAGGTAATTTGAGGAGATTGGTATTACTATCAGGCTTTTGTTTCCTTCTTTAAAGCTCCATTGTATTCTCTAAAAACTTGAAGTTAAAGGGGGGAATTATTGGTTCACTTCAATTTTCTTTGGTAAAATGAATACAATTGATCCACTCACCCCTCATAACTATCATACATGGAAACCCAAAATATTAAATCTCATTTCTCAAAAAGGGCTCACACACCTGTTAGAAGAGAAGCAACCTAAATTTGAAAAGAAATATGAAATATTTGTTCATAAAGGGAAAATGTATGAAAAAATGTGTATTATAGCACTAATGTAAATGAAAGCTTATGGTTTCACATTACGGATTGTCAAAATCCATATGAAAGTTGGTAGAAACTAAAGAACTTGTTTGGGAAAGTAGATCAAATAAGGTCAATGCAACTAGAGGAAGAATTAACAACATTATCTCCTAAAGACTTCAACAATATTGTTGACTTTCTCACCAAATTTAAAGAAGTCCTCACTCAATACAAAGGCAGTGGCAAGAACAAAATAAAATAAGAATGCATCTATCTAATTCCTTCTAAATTAAATGGTGTATTTTAAATTTTTGCAACCACCTTTCTGTCTACAAAATATGCTCTTGGTGCAAGTTTTAAAATGCCCTCCTTAGAGGAATTTTGTGATAGGCTAACTAGAGAAGAAACAAAACTTGCAAAGTATGAGATCTCTTTCTCTTCCTCAAAAGCCTTAGTAGCATCCACCTCTACTAAAGAAAAATTCAAAAAGAAATAAAGGAGTCCCATAATTTGTACTCACTACAAAAATAATGGTCATTTTGTGAACAAATGTTGGAAAAGACTACAACAAAGGTAACAATGAAGGATAAAAATATAGAAACTAATAAGAAGATAGGAAAAACCTTAAATGTTCAAGGAAAGACCATAAAAACTTCATCAAAATACTGGGTTCTAGATTCAGGAGCAACTCATCACATGACTTCCTCAAATGAGTCATTCACTTCAATCTCCTCAAGTTCAACATGTAGTATAGAAGTTGGTGACTCATCCTTTATCCCAGTCAAAGGAAAATGTGACATATCCATTTATGGTGGTTATATCAATAATGTTCTCTATGTACCAAACATTGCAACAAAATTCCTCTCCATCTATCAGATTTGTACTTTTGGAAAAGGCAAAACAGTTCTCTTCTCACCAACAAGAGTTGAGATAAGATACTTTCAAGACCCAAACTCTCTCATAGCAAAAGGAGATATTGATCACAACACTCACCTATTTCACTTCAAAGGATTTAAAAATTCATAAGGGGCCTCCTGTTTTGTTACACATTGAGATCTTGAAAGCAAAATTTGGCATGAAAGGTTTAGACATCTCAGTTATAACTACCTAAAGGAATTGAACACCCATGAAATGGTAACAGGATTGCCTCAAGTTATTGATGGAGTATGTCTTGTATGTGCTCTTGGAAAGAAACATCAAGATCCTTTCCATCCAAGTGGTTCTCTAAAGGCCTCATCCCCTCTAGAGTTAATCCATAGTGACTTGATGGTATTCCCAGAACCTTCCTTCAAAGGAGCAAAATATGCTTTAACCTTCATTGATGATTTTTCCAGAAGAACTTGGATCTACTTCCTAAAATACAAAAGTGATGTTCTATCCCACTTAAAAATCTTCAAAGCCTTAGTTGAAAATCAGGCCTCTTGCAAAATCAAGCAAATTCGTACAGATAATGGGGGGGAATACTTCAGTAATGAGTTCTCAATTTTTCTATCAGGTCATGGCATAATTCATCAAAATTTTGTCTCCCATAATCTGCAACAAAATGGAATTGCAAAGAGGAAAAACATAACTTTAAATAAAATGGCAAACTGTATGCTCCACTCAAGAGATATTCCAAAAGGTTTTTGGGTAGAAGCAATTAACTGTGCAAACTATATTTAAAATTGCACACCTCATAAAGCTCTTGGCCATTTGACTCCCAAGGAAGCATGGACTAAATGAAAGCCTAATGTATATTTCTTCAATATTTTTGGGTGTACTGCTTGGGCGCATATCCCAAAGAAGAAAAATAAGGCTCTAGATAAGAAAAGTAAAAAGCTCATATTTTTTGGTTATTGTGAGGAAATGAAAGCATATAGGCTACTTGATCCCACAACTCATGAGGTCTTTTTTCATAGGAATGTTCAATTTAATGAAAAATTCCCTCATAAAGATCCTCAACCATCCTCTTCCACCATTGATTCTCTTGAGCTATCTCCAATGTTAGAGCCTCAATATAATGAAGAACCCACTTTAGAGATTAATTATCAAATTGACCAAGATGAGGATCCTATACTCCAAAATCCAACTCAAAGTCCTACCACTCCAATTACTCCTTCCACAATGTCTAAATGGCCCTGCATCATTGTTGAAGAAGCAAATCCATACATCCAAAATATTCCATCATCTAGATGAAGCAACTGCATAGGCTATGGTCTTGTCTGTCAATCCAGTTCCAAAGATCCTAAATCCTTCAAATAAGCAACTGGTATTAAATAATTGGATGATTCCATGGAAAATGAATTATCTTCCTTAATAAAAAGAAAACTTGGAATTTAGTTCCTCTACTTAAAGGAAGAAATTTTAGTTCGTTGTAAATGGATTTACAGAACGAAATATGGACCTAATGGAGAAATTGACAAACATAAAGCTCACCTGGCAGCCAAAGGTTTCTCTCAAATTGAAGGGATTGATTATTATGAAAATTTTGCACCAGTTGCCAAAATGGATTCTGTTAGACTGGTACTTGCTCTAGTTGCTTTCCAAAAGTGGCTTGTTTTTCAAATGGATGTAAAAAGTTCTTTCTTACATGGGGACTTAAAGGAGAAGATATTTATGGAACAACCTACTAGATTCACTCAAGACTCCTCCCTTGTTTGTAGGCTAAGGAAGTCTCTCTATGGCCTCAAACAAGCTCTTAGAGCCTGGTATGAAAAAATGGACTCCTTCCTTATTTCCTAAGGTTTTTCTCATTGTGAGTCTGATGCCACAGTCTACATTTGGAGAGATGAAGAGTAAATCACCTTACTTGTTCTCCATGTTGATGATCTACTACTCACTGGTAGTGACATTTCTCATATTTAGACTATCAAAAACTTCCTCTCTAAAAAATTTGAAATGGCTTATATGGGTTTGGCTCATTACTTCCTTGGGATTCAAATAAATCAAACAGATACAAAAATTTCATTGCCTCAACAGAAATACACTCTAGGCATTCTTCAACAGTTTAAAATGACTAATTGGAAGCACTCTTTTGCATCCTTTTAGTCTAGAGTCACTCTAAGTACTTCCTGCACATTCCCTCTATGTGATGATACTCTATATAAATAGCTTGTAGGGAGTCTGTTATACCTCACTCATACTCACCTAGATATATCATATATTGTTGGCTTGATATCTAGATTCTCGCATCAACCTCATTTTAGCCATTGGTAAGCAGCAAAAAGAATCGTATGCTACTTGCAAGGAACTACTCAATTTGGGATATTATATGAAGGAAAATACATGGATATCATTGGTTACACAGATTTTGATTGGGAAGGTTTAGTATAATATAGATGTTCAACTTTTGGCTATATTTTGTCTTGGTTCTTCACCAATTGCTTAGTCATGCAAAAAAAAGTAGTAGCATTGTCATCTACAGAGGCAGAATACAGGGCAACATTTTTAGCAAGTCAGGAAGCTCTTTGGATTCGTCAAATACTAAGACAATTTATTTTTTTCCATGACAAACCTATTACTCTTTAGCGTGATAATCAGAGCACAATTCATATTGCTCGCAATCCAGTTGAGCATCAACATACCAAGCACGTTGAAATTCACATGCACTTCATTTTGCAGCAAATAGGGGAAATTCAATTGGACTATATTCCCATATAAAATCATATTGCAAAAATCTTCATCAAATTTCTTTCCTTCTCCGCATTACATTCAGTTGCAAGAGAAACTTAGGGTAAGGCAAATGAACTAGAAGATACAAAAAAGGTTTTCACCTCTCATTTCTTCTTATTTTTTTCTTTGGAAGATGGTTTTTTCCCATGTGGTTTTTTTCACCATCTCTCCTATATGTAATAACATTGTACATGAGTACCTCATTAGGCCAAGTTGTCAGAACTCATTTATTTTTTTTTCAATGAGGCAATATTCACCATCTGAAGACATGCCTCTTTTTTTTTCTTTTTGATAGATGTTTTTTCCCATATGGTTTTTTCACCATCTCTCTTATATGTTGTACATGAGTACCTCATTAGGCCCAATTGTCGGGACTCATTTATTTTTTGTTTAATGAGGACAATCTTCACCATCCGAAGACATACCTCTTTTTTTTCTTTTTGATAGATGGTTTTTTCCCATGTGGTTTTTACCATCTCTTCATAAGAATAATTGTACATGAGTACCTCATCAGGCCCTATTTTTGGGACTCATTTGTTACATTCACCCCTAGTATCACTTAAGGGGGGGTGTTAGAATAAATAATTATTCTCTTAAGTTCTACTAGGATAGACTTACTTGAGTTACCACTCTTCCATGAGTCAGGTGAACTCTTAGTTTAGACTAGTTCAGATTTGAAGAGTTGTTGTAATACAATGACTCTCAATGATCAACTTTGCTATTTATTCAAAGTTGATCCATGGAATAAATCAATTAGTTCTATTTGTATCTTCAAATATTGTAATGCTTTGTAGTTCTATTGTTGGAAAATTCTAACAAATATAGGGATGGATAATGGAATGCTAGGGCTTACTTTTGGGTTATGGTTTGTTTATATTTTGGTATTTTTTTAAAATGGGTTGCATATTTTTAGGTTTTAATTGGTTTAGGGTTTGGCAATATTTTTTATTATTTTTTATGGGGTTTTCAAAAAAACTACGCAAACATGAACCATCCTTTTTGGGATGGTTTTTGTGTTCATACGCTATATAGAATGTACGACCATATGAACAATTATGGTAACCATAAAATAACTATAATTTTTTCTTTTAAGGTGATGGAGGTGATAGGAAAAGAGAATTGATGGGTGGTATGATGATAGGGAAAACGATGTAGTTAAGTCATAGGTTCAAGCCACTCCTAGACAAGCTGAAAATGGATTTGATTGAGTATGATCAAACATGGTTGGTAAGGATTAGGTTTTGAGGAGTGTCTCAGATGGAGATGATACACATCGATTGATCATATATGTCAACCTTAGTTGAGTTTTGGGGCCCCGATATATGTACCTTCTATTTCCCTACAAGGCAAATGATATTGACATTGGAGGATATGTATAGGATATACTGATTATCTATGAAGGGATGCACAATTACAGTAGCACATGCGACACAGTAAGAGATGGTGATGAAAAATATTTTTGGAGTGGATTGGGATCGGGTGAACACGAAGAATGGTGGGATATTGTGTGAGTTATTTTATCTATACAGGTTAATTTTGTAGAGGTAAACACTAACGATGGTGTTGATATCAAGTTTTGTGCTCCTTAACTCCTTAGGTCCATAGTTTTCATGGAACCTATTAGGGATCATGTTAGAATTGGTGGAGGCATTGATAATGTATGCATGGAAACCAACCTTACTAGTGTAGACATATAGGAAGATGTATGGATTGAGTTCATAGGGAGCTAAGCTATATTTTACTAGTACAGTTGTGGGTGTGGTAGCATGTGGCTATTGAGAGGCCATAGATATTACTATATGATGCACATGGATTTATGGGGAAGGATTATCCCTATGATTTGAGGTGGTGAACATATAGGGAGGAATGTGGGAGGAGGACCCATGAGTGACACTTTGAGTTTTATTGTTAGATGTTGGTAAGTTTAACGTCTCTGAATATTATTTAGCGATCCAATATGGGAGGAGGAGGATGCACAACTATGATAGGTGCGGTGGACTAGATGATTGATTGGCCACAAGGCCACTCATGTGGAGTACTTCTAGTTCACTAAGTGTTGCGATAGTTTGGGCTTACATGGGAAATACTAGACCCACCTATGATATATCAAAGAAGGGATGAGGATAGGCCTACACCTTAGGTAGTTCCCATGGATGATGACATGGTATTAGTTCCATAGGGATATGATGTTGGCACTATGATGGAGTACAACAGGTGGTGGATCACAAGTAATGGTAGGAAGGATTATGGAGGAGGTGGGATTAGATGGAGTAGAGGGGGAATATGGTTATGATGAGGAGATACCACTCAAGTGATATGTACATTGATAAGTGGATGAGTAAGTGGGCCCATTAGGGGAAATAGATGTGTTGAGTGATATTTTTGTCCAATCACAAAAACATACTCATAGTCAGGATTCTACTTGGATATCCTCTCTTGCAAGGAAATATTTGTAATTTTCCTAAGGTTATGTTTAATGTGTTAATCTGCTTGCAATGCTTGGTGAAAAATGTGAAATGCTAAAAGCTACTTGGATACCTTAGTGTTGCATATTAACAAGGGGATTGTTTGGGTTGATTTGATTTACAATGATTTTGTTGTTCATTGCATTTATGAAAATGTGAAATTATTGATCAAATTAACAACCTTCAAAATTTGATAAATATTTGATTTTAACCTTTGAAAATTTATTTTTATTTTTAATTTATTATATCTCAAATTGTTAATCAAATTTTTATCTTTTTTTATTAATCAAATTTTATCTTCGATTGTTAACCAAATTTTATCTTTGATTGTTAATAAAATTTTATCTTCGATTCTTAATAAAATTTTATCTTCGATTGTTAATCAAATTTTATCTTCATTTTTAATCAAATTTTATCTTTGATTATTAATATTTGCTTGAAAATAAAAATGAAATGATTAAATCTAGCTTTTCCATGTGAAATTTAGAATATAATATTAATTATTCACTTTAATGAAAATTTGTAATTTATTGAAATTTCAATTTTCATAAAATGGAACTAACTAATTATTTGAAAAAAATTGTGCAAAGTTTTAAACCTCAATTTTTCATTAAAATAATGTGAATTTGCATAAATGTGAAAGTTTGAATTTTAATTCTTGAAATTGTCGTATTTTTTTAAGGGTTTTGATTTTTTTTGTATTTGATGAAATTAAAAAAATGTAAAAGGCTAGGGTTAGAGAAAATAAAATAAAAGAACAAGTCATTGTAAAATATAAAATTTCAAAGCGAATCTGCATAAACAAATATCCTGAAGAAAACCAAAATTAATCTGACTTGTTTTCAAGTTGTCAAAAATTAATGTGATGTAATCTTCTATCGAATAACACAATATATGAAGAAAAATAAATAAATCTATCATTCGCATGCATAAAACTTATCAAAATTTTCAATGTATTGCCAAAATTAAAGATGTTTAAATTGATGCTTCTTCAAAATATTTTGCTTAAATAAATTACAATGGGTGAAATTTGGTGTAGTCCAACAACAAGGGAGGAGATGTTCTTCTACCAATAAAAGTTCCAACATGCACTTCGCTGCCAATATTATTCGACCTTTATTTCGTTGGTTCGATGGATATTTAAAAATTCAACACAACCCATTGTTTTCTCTTCTCCTTGCTTGGATTCGTGAAAAATTATTTTCCAATAAGCTTATATTCCTTTCGTAATCTATATTTGGCTCAATTTGTAATTGCAATATTTAATAAATCTCGCATCACCCTTCATTCCCTCTCTTATGAAAATATATAATGCATGATCTACAATGTATAAATGGGTAAATTACATTCTATATCATGATAGCTTGCATGGTTCGTCTAACTTTGGAGGACGTTCAATATGACTGATAGCCCTATCCTTCGTCCATGCATCCATGCAACTTGAAGACCTCTAATTAGGCACTCTTGATAGCTGCATTCTCTTAGAGCTACTGTATACCACCATCGTTGTCATCCTTCTAGTATTCTTTTTGCAATACTGTAATGCTTACACAAACCCATCAATCACAAATATTTCTCAGTTCAAATTGATGATTCATTGGCATCGACATGTTCTTTTTTTAGCGAATAACAAATAGACTATGACAATCATCTTTGGATGCTCACGATGCTTATATCTCTAAAAAAAATTGAGCGTACTTAATACATCGGTGTTACTTCTATCGAGAACTGGAAGTGTTTGAATATTGGCTTTAGCATACAAAATTTATTAAAACATGAAAACACATAAATTTTTTCTATTTTGTCACACCTCTATAGTACCTTCAAACTACTGATGTCATATCCTTAGGTTACCATTTATCCAAAATTATCATTCGAAAGCCACACTACCATCATGGCCTCAATTAAACCTTCATCACGTCACCTAAACCATACTTGATTCATGATTTGCAATTTTACCTTTGTGATGCTAATGCAAGATGCGGGTGTTGTGTAGTTAGCATCTATGATAAACAATTCATCCTTGATAGTAGGATCAATGATAAGAAGATGAAACATTTAATAAGAGCAATTGTAAAAGGCAATATATTTATCATATATGCATCAAACACATTTACCCACTATCATTTTTCATGATTTGAAAATAACTTTTGTGTCTATGTTCCCCCACTCTAGCTTTGGTTTAGAATAATTGAATGCAGGTTTTACTACCAAGGCACTTGGACAAATAACACACTAGTTTCACCTAAATCTACTCCATCTAAATTTAGGTATCATAATGTATAATACACGATCTCTGTTTTAAATAAACCAATTCAATTTTTTTGGCAACAATTTTTGCAACCTCTTGTCTGAGAATTCCATGGTGTCATAACATCATGCCCATCTACCCCATAAACACCAACTCAACAATCCTTCATTATCACTTTCTTTGTTGTCACTGTGTCTGTAGCCCTGTTACGTGTAGTCATAGTCATACCATCATCTTCATGAATGAGCCTTACCCATCACAATCTACATTTGCTAAAATATCCTCATCATGTCGTGTATTTTTTCCACATGTCTTACATGAAAGCATGAGGTGAGGTTTATCAATGAACACACACACTCATTCTAATTACTATGTTAGATATTTGGTGGTAACTTGGAACATGTGCATTCAAAACCATACCTTGGAAAAACCTTGGAAACCATGCCATTGATTACATTGATCGTGCTCTAGTGTTGCATCCACTGGTTGGCTAAGTTTTGGTTCATCTCAAAAATTGTACCCACTTTTTTTTTTAAAACCTATCATAAAATCACATAAATTAAACTTCCTAAAATAACACCATTGAAGGTCCAAGGTGTAGACCAATTGGTTCGACCAAACCCTGTAAGGGGGACGGAGGTCCAAGGTTCAAATCTCGGGCCTCATCAAACTGAACACTTATCCCTTTCCTGGTGCTTTCAATGGTGTAAAATAATTAAAATGATTATGTCATGGTGGTTATAGCGATGAACTGCGCAAAAGAACTATGTGGCGGCTTCTGATACAGACAGTGTAGAATACTGTGGTGACCATAAAAATATAGATAGCATGCCCGAATTTGTGGCATATACTGATTCCACCATGTAAATTCAAAAAAATAAAAATAAATAAAAAATAAAAATAACACCAATAATAAAATTAAATTAAAACTTTCCAAAATAAAACCATTAATAAAACTACACTAAAGCTTCCCAGAATAAAATCCTTAATAAAACTAAATTAAACCTTTCCAAAATAAGAGAAACACCTTGATGGCTTCATTTTGATATATATATTCTTTTCTTTTATTTATTAATTTTTTTTATTGATCTATGGATAATCAATGAACTGGATTCAAGAATGATTTGATATAAACCTTGAACTAAGCTTATATAACACCAAAAAGGCCACTAGATAAATCTTAAGAACATGAATAATGTGGTACTCGAAATGGGATGTGATAAAAACATGAGGTCAAACACATGAGGACAATGAGATCAATCATAAACAACAAAAAAATCCATCTCTAAGCATGACCATGTTAAACGTTTGAACTTTACTAAAACTCATCCACATCACCAACATGTCTCGGTATAACTAATCAAGAAATCATTCAATGCAAACCAAAATCTCTCATAAACATCAAAATTTAAGATGGATCCCTAAAATTGGGGTAAATTATGCAATGGCAACAACAAATGGCGATTCTACTAGAAAATACTCGTGAGTATTTTGGATAAATAACCTAATCTGAAATCAAGAAAACCAAAGGTTAGTAAAATAAATCATCTAGTAATACCCAAGAAATATGGGGTTCAAATAGCTTCAACTAAAAGTAAATACCTTATTTGCTTCAACTTAGTGTGTGTTTTTTGAATTCGTTTCTAGTTTTAAATCCATAAAAATTTCCTCATCTATTTTGTAATAAGGCTATGAAGAATGTTACTCATAAAAATTTACCTCTACCTTGCTCCACTGCTAGTCAAGCATCCATAGCTCTAGTGGAGATGACGTTGACCTCTTCTAGACCTTGCTCTACTACCAGCCAGATATTTATAGCCACATTAGAGATTATCTTGTTGGGCATTTTGAGTCCTCTAAGTCAAAGTTGTCATTTATGTCACCGGATAGAGTTATCACTTCATATCAAGAAATTCGGTAAGAAATAAAGTCATCCAAGGTTTTCACTATCATCCAAGAAAAAGCTTCATCAGTGCAAAAGTGAAAGGAAAAAGGCTCCATAATATTTTAATATTATTGGGAGCACAGGTTAAGCGATTGGTTCATAAAAACCCAAGATGGATTATTGCAAAGGTTAAAAATGAGGTTTAATAATTATTTATAAATGATTTAAATTCACAAGGAATTTAAAATTTATAAATAATATTCGTTACACCAAGGTTGTGCATTAAGACAAGGTTCCAAGGAAGGCAAAATAAAAAGGTTTTATTTAAAACCATGGTGGACTTATGTGGATAGGGCTTTTCTTAAAAGCCAAGGTGAAAAGAATTATTTTTAATTAATTATAATTCATTTTTAAATTAGTTTAATAGTTGATTTATTAACTATTTAAGTTAATTAAATTAATTATTAATTAATTAAATTTAATTAAACCCTAAGGAGGGTTGATCAAACTAAATTCAAAATTCTCGAATTCAGTCGACGTGTTTGGAAATGCATCAAAGTGCATATAAAAGGAGGCAAATGATTTCATTTATCACTCACCATGAGTATTCGAGATTAATCCCCGAGCTATTCATCGAAGCCCCTACGCCAATGAAGGAAATAGAAGTCATGCATGGTCAAAGGTGACGTGTTTTTTTTTGGCTCCAAGGAGAAGGTGCACGCTGTAATAACAAGGGAGAATTCCCTTCTCCCTCACGTGGGCTCTCCTAGCCCACGCGACGTGACCAAAGGACTTGGCAGCGTGGTGGTCGGCGGTTCGAATCGCCGAAGACCCTTTTGAGAGTAGTGTATGCTCTGAAATTCGCGGGGTATTTACCAAAGGTATGTGCTTTAATTTTTGCATAAAGAGTAGCAATTAAATTTTAATAATTTGCTTGCTAAGGTTTTATAAAATTAGCTTTGGGAGGTATAAGGAATGCAAGCTTAATAATTTTAGCTATAGATGGATTGAAAATTAAAGGGGAAATAATTGCCATGGTGGTTGAGTTATTTTGACATGCCAATGTTGGGTTAATAATATTTTGAGGGATGATCAAAATTATTATGGTGTTGATTATTGTTAATTTGAAGAATAATTAAATCCTATGGTGGTGAATAATTTTTGAGAGTTAGAGGATGAGTTTATTGTTGAGATTGGAGTAATAAGGTGTATGAGTTTTTGTGATTTGTTCTAACCCTTGTGAAAGATTGGCAAAAGAAAATATTGTGATTGTGGCAGATTTTCAAGGGCTTCTTCATCTTCATAAAAGGTATGGGCACATTCTCCTATTGATTGATTGGGTGATTGATTTCTAAAAATATCATTGGAGAGAAAAGGATTGATTGTGGTTTCCTTTTCGAAAGTGCTTGATGTATAAGGCTTTTTTGGAAAGTGGATTTTTGCCTAGTGAGCATCAGTTTTTGCTTCAAGGTTTTTTGGATTGAGAGTTGTGATTAAACCTTATTTCATAAGAATTGTTGTTGAAGCCAATTGGTTATACAAAGAACTTGAACTTGAGTTAGAAAAGAACATGAATATCATTGTTATGTGAGATTTGTTGTTGAGCTTTGTTGGAAACATTTTGAGTTGATTGGTACATGCTTGGACTAGGTTTTGTAAGAAAGGGTTGTTCCTTGAAGTGATTGGTTAAATAGAGTTGATTGAGCCTAGTCAAGTGATTGTGTCAAGTAGTTGTTCAAGTTTCATGAAACAAACTATTCTATGAGATTAATTTGAGTTGATATTGGGATTTGAGTATAGAACATATTGAGTCTCTAACAATTCTCTTTATGCTTATATGAGATTGATTTGAGTTGAGATTGGGATTTGAGTATAGAACATATTGAGTCTCTAACAATTCTCTTTATGCTTCTATGAGATTGAGTTGAGATATTTATTGAGCATTGAGTATAGAACATATTGAGTCTCTACCAATTCTCTTTATGCTTCTATGAGATTAAGTTGAGATATTGATTGAGATGAGTATAAAACATATTGAGTCTCTAACAATTCTCTTAATGATTCTATGTGATTTAACAAGTTCTGTGTGGACTTGTTAAGAAGATTTGAGGTAAGTCTTTGAGAAGACTTGTGGAATAATTTTGTGTAAGCTTTTGTAGAAGCTTGCAATGCAGATTTGAGCAAGTCCCAAAGAGGACTTATTTAGCAAATTTGGAAAAGTTTAGAGTGATATTGTTGAGCATATTTGGACAAGTTCTGAGCGAGCTTGTTGAGCATATTTGGACAAGTTTTGTGTGAGCTGCTTGTGCATATTTGGACAGGTTTTGTGTGGACCTATTGAGAAGATTTGGGCAGGTTCTGTGTGGACCTGTTGAGCAGATTTAGACAGGTTCTATGTGGACCAGGGTTATGCATAGTGGCAAATATTCACCAATTGGGTGAATGTTAGGATTTTCAAAATTATAAATTGGTGAATATGAGGACCCTTGACATTGTCCCATTTGCCTAAAATTTTTAGGACTAATTATTTCTTAGGGTCAATTTGCCACAATATATCCAAATATAGGTATATTTGTACTCGTTGGAAAGCTCTTTTCGATCCTGATATAATGGTGGTGTCTTTATGAAGTTATAAGGTGATTTAATAGGTCAAAATGTGCCCAAAAGATGAACTTAATTTTTAGGGCTTCAAAAACCCCAAATTTTGGTGTGAAGATGATTGATTTGATTTTCTTAGGATTCGCCTAGATTTACCTTGATTTGTATTAGGATTCACCATTTTTTTACAAGTAAATTTCAAGTACAAACCCTTATGCATAACCTTGATGTGGACCTATTGAGCATATTTGGATAGGTTATGTGTGGACCTGTTGAAATATTTGAGCAGGTTTTGTGTGGACCTATTGAGAAGATTTGAGCAGGTTCTAAGTGAACCTATTGAGCAGATTTGAGAAGGTTCTGAGTGAACCTATTGACAAATATTTAGAGGTGACGGAGGATAGAGGAAAAAGTCTCAGTGGATAGAGATCCAGTAACCAGGACAATTGAAGACAAATCTTCTAAGTGAGGAGTCTTCAAGTGGAGAGAGATCCACCAGTTAGTGCAACATAGAGATAGAGTCTTCCAAAAGATCACTAGCTAGAGCAGAAGGAGAAAGAGTTCTCCTGTGGAAGAGATCCACGAACTTGAGATTATGGGATCAACATCTCCTTTGGACAGAGGTCCATAAACATTGTAAATTGGGAAGGATTCCCATGAGATTATTTGAGAAATATTTAGAAGAAATATTTTCTCTATGGAGGTAGCCCACATTGGGTGAACCATGTTAAAATTGGTGTCTTTATTGTGTGTGATTATTTTTGCATTTCTTTGGTTATTCCTATTGATATTGCCATTGATTATATTGATTAATACTATTTGGGAAAGAAAAGTAAAAAGTGGTCTTATATTATTCACCCCTCCTCTCAGTATAAGCTTGTGTTATTCATATCTGAATCACCTGGGGACTAGATTGATTTGCATTTATATATTTTTTTATAAGCATTTTATTGCTTTGCAAATATCATATGTGCCCCTTGGGTTAGAGATCATCTAAGGCTTAAGATGGAGTCTATAATTTTTTTTGCCTAAACAACAAATTAGAATGATTTCATCCTTCAGGTCAAAAATATCCTTTAAATGTGATTTTACATGTGAAGCTTTAGAAACATGTCATATTACTCTAATATCCATTATTTAAAATCCATAATTCAAGAATAAATACTAAATAATCTATTTCATTAACTTCAATTTCACCTAATTTCAAACAAGCAATTTATCTTCCATGACTAAGAAATACTTCCAAACATTGAACTAAGCTTATATAACACCAAAATGGCCACTAGGTAAATCTTAGGAACATGAGTAACGTGGTACTCAAAATGGGATGTGATAAAAACATGAAGTCAAACACATAAGGACAATGAGATCAAACATAAACAACAAAAATATCCATCGCTAAGCATGGCCATGTTAAAAATTTGGACTTTACTAAAAATCATCCACATCACCAACATGTCTCAGTATAACTAATTAAGAAATCACTCAATGCAAACCAAAATCTCTCATAAACATCAAAATTTAAGGTGGATCGCTAAATTTGGGGTAAATTATGCAATGGCAACAACAAAAGGTGATTCTCCTAGAAAATACTCCTAAGTATTTTGGATAGAGAACCTAATATGAAATCAAGAAAACAAAAGGTTAGTAAAATAAATCATATAGTAATACCCAAGAAATATGGGGTTCAAATAGCTTCAACTAAAAGTAAATACCTTATTTGCTTAAATTTAGTGTGTGTTTTTTGAATTCATTTTCTAGTTTTTAATCCATCATAATTTCGTCATCTTGTTTGCAATAAGGCTATGAAAAATTTTACTCATAAAAATTTACCTCTACATTGCTTCACTATCAGTCAAGAATCCATATCTCTAGTGGAGATGACCTTGATCTCTTCTAGACCTTGCTCTACTACCAACCAGGCATTTATAGCCCTGGTAGAGATTATCTAAATCACCTGGGGACTAGATTGATTTGCATTTCTATTTTTTTATATAAGTATTTGATTGCTTTGCAAATATCATATGTGACCCTTGGGTTAGATATAATCTAAGGCTTAATATAAAGTCTATAATTTATTTTTCCTAATCAACGAATTAGAATGATTTCATCCTTGAAGAGTCAAAAATATCCTTTAAATGTGATTTTACATGTGAAGCTTTAGCAACATGTCGTATTACTCCAATATCCACGATTTTAATCCATAATTAAAGAATAAATACTAAATAATCTATTTCACTAACTTTAATTTCGTCTAATTTTAAACAAGCAATCTATCTTCCATGACTAAGAAATACTTCCAAAACTTGAACTAAACTTATATAACACCTAAAAAGGCCACTAGATAAATCTTAAGACCATGAGTAATGTGGTACTCGAAATGGGATGTGATAAAAACATGAGGTCAAACACATGAGGAAAATGAGATCAAACATAAACAACAAAAAACTCCATCGCTAAGCATGACCATGTTAAACCTTTGGAATTTACTAAAACTCATCCACATCACCAACATGTCTTTGTATAAGTAATCAAGAAATCACTCAATGCAAACCAAAATCTCTCATAAACATCAAAATTTAAGGTGGATCCCTAATTTGGGGTAAATTATGCAATGGCAACAACAAATGGTGATTCTACTGGAAAATACTCCTACGTATTTTGGATAAAGAACATAATTTAAAATGAAGAAAATCAAAGGTTAGTAAAATAAATCATCTAGTAATACCCAAGAAATATGAGGTTCAAATAACTTCAACTAAAAGTAAATACCTTATTTGCTTCAACTTAGTCTGTCTTTTTTGAATTCATTTTCTAGTTTTGAATCCATGAAAATTTTCTCATCTATTTTGCAATGAGGCTATGAAAAATGTTACTCATAAAAATTTACCTCTACATTGCTC
The DNA here is from genome assembly GCA_028583015.1 of Wollemia nobilis. Lineage (NCBI taxonomy): Eukaryota > Viridiplantae > Streptophyta > Pinopsida > Araucariales > Araucariaceae > Wollemia > Wollemia nobilis. The sequence continues at coordinate 1,182,066 of JAQPPZ010001965.1, forward strand.
CATTGCCAATCAAGCATCCATAGCTCTAGTGGATTTGACCTGGATATCTTCTAGACCTTGCTCTACTACCAACCAAACATTTCTAGCCATGGTAGAGATTATCTGAATCACCTGGGGACTAGATTGATTTGTATTTCTTTTTGTTTATAAGAATTCGATTGCTTTGCAAATACCATATGTTCCCCTTGGGTTAGAGATAATATAAGGCTTAAGATGGAGTCTATAAAGTTTTTTTTCCTAATCAACTAATTAGAATGATTTCATCCTTCAAGAGTAAAAAATATCCTTTAAATATGATTTTACATGTGAAGCTTTAGCAACATGCGGTATTATTCCAATATCCACTATTTTAATCCATAATTAAAAAATAAATAATAAATAATCTATTTCACTAACTTCAATTGCACCTAATTCAAATAAGCAATTTATCTTCCATGACTAAGAAATAATTACAAACCTTGAACTAAGGTTATATAACATCAAAAGGCCACTAGATAAATCTTATGAACATGAGTAATGTGGTACTCGAAATGGGATGTGATAAAAACACGAGGTAAAACACATGAGGACAATGAGATCAAACATAAACAACAAAAAAATTCATCACTAAGGATGACCATGTTAAACTTTAGGAATTCACTAAAACTCATCCACATCACCAACATGTCTCGGTATAAATAATCAAGAAATCACTCAATGCAAACCAAAATCTCTCATAAACATCAAAATTTAAGATGGATCCCTAAATTTGGGGTAAATTATGCAATGGCAACAAAAAATGACGATTCTACTGGAAAATACTCTTGAGTATTTTGGATAAAGAACCTAATATGAAATCAAGAAAACCAAAGGTTAGTAAAATAAATCATCTAGTAATACCCAAGAAATATGGGTTTCAAATATCTTCTACTAAAAGTAAATATCTTATTTGCTTCAACTTAGTGTGTGTTTTTTGAATTCATTTTCTAGTTTGGAATCCATAGAATTTCCTCATCTATTTTGCAATAAGGCTATGAAAATTGTTACTCATAAAAATTTACCTCTACATTGCTCCACTGCTATTCAAGCATCCATAGCTCTAGTGGAGATGACCTTGATCTCTTCTATACCTTGCTCTACTACCAACCAGACATTTATGGCCACGGTAGAGATTATTTGAATCACCTGGGGACCAGATTTATTTGCATTTATCTTTTTTATATAAGTATTTGATTGATTTGCATTTATATTTTTTTAATATAAGTATTTGATTGCTTTGAAAATATCATATGTGCCCCTTGGGTTAGATATAATATAAGGCTTAAGATGGAGTCTATAAATTTTTTTGCCTAATCAATGAATTAGAATGATTTCATACTTTAGGAATAAAAAATATCCTTTAAATATGATTTTACATGTGAAGCTTTAGCAACATGTCGTATTAATCCAATATCCATGATTTTAATCCATAATTCCACAATAAATACTAAATAATCTATTTCACTAACTTCAATTTCACCTAATTTCAAACAAGCAATTTATCTTCCATGACTAAGAAATACTTCCAAATATTGAACTAAGATTATATAACACCAAAAAAGCCACTAGATAAATCTTAAGAACATGAGTAATGTGGTACTCGAAATAATATGTGATAAAAACATGAGCTCAAACACATAAGGACAATGAGATGAAACATAAACAACAACAAAATCCATCACCAAGCATGACCATGTTAAACCTTTGGACTTTACTAAAATTCATCCACATCACATACATATCTCAGTATAAATAATCAAGAAATCACTCAATGCAAACAAAAATCTCTCATGAACATCAAAATTTAAGGTGGATTCCTAAATTTGGGGTAAATTATCCAATTGCAACAACAAATGGTGATTCTACTAGAAAATACTCCTGAGTATATTGGATGAAGAACCTAATCTGAAATCAAGAAAACCAAAGGTTAGTAAAATAAATCATCTAGTAATACCCAAGAAATATGGGGTTCAAATAACTTCAACTAAAAGTAAATACTTTATTTTCTTCAACTTAGTATTTTTTTTTTTAAATTCATTTTCTAGTTTTGAATCCATCAGAATTTCCTCATTTGTTTTGCAATAAATCTATGAAAAGTGTTACTCATAAAAATTTACCTCTACATTGCTCCACTGCTAGTCAAGCATCCATAGTTACGGTGGATGTGACCTTAATCTCTTCTAGACCTTGCTCTACTACCAGCCAAAAATTTATAGCCATGGTAGAGATTATCTGAATCACCTAGGGACTAGATTGATTTACATTTCTTTTTTTTTATAAGCATTTTATTGCTTTGCAAATATCATATGTGGACCTTGGTTTAAAGATAATCTAAGGCTTAATATGGAGTCTATAATTTTTTTTCCTAATCAATGGATTAGAATGATTTCATCCTTCAGGAGTCAAAAATATCCTTTAAATGTGATTTTACATGTGAAGCTTTAGCAACATGTCATATAACTCCAATATCCACTATTTTAATCCATAATTCAAGAAAAAATACTAAATAATCTATTTCACTAACTTCAATTGCACCTGATCTTTGACAAAGGTGGGTGGGGAAATTTTTTTTTTTTGAGCACAAAAACTGCTGCCGTGCGCTTTGGCGGGAATTCCTCTGCACTGTCGACGGCCGTGGCTCCAGGGTTTCAGTTCGGAAACCTCCTTCAGCGTGTGTGGGGTCTGTTGCAGGCCTCTGGACAAGGATCTTTCGGTTTCCTGGGAGGGCCCAATGGGGTCTCTTCCTGGTTCTCGCGAAGGAAAAAATACCTCTTATGCGGAGATTCTTCGAGAGACTCCTGTGTCTTCCTCTGCTGAAGCTCAACGTAGTGCCTCCCATCTACTAGCCAAGAATGCGGGCAAGGGCTCTCCTGGGCACAGAATAAATGGTTGTCTCCCGCAATCTACAATAAGACCAAAAATTGTCATCGAACCAGAGCTGGTTGAAGACACGATAAACTACCGGACCACGCATGATCCGATTTGCAAGTTCATGGGCATTCGACCCACCCCGCACTTTTTGCATTCCCGGGTGAGACAAAGCGGGAGCCAATCGGTGAGTACTCCTTATGGCCCATTAGCAATGGGTATTTCATTATTAGTTTTTCTTCCCTAATGGATAGAAACAGAGCATTTGAATCAGAGAAGAGGAGCCATGGCCCGGCAGGGTTATTTGTCCAGCCATGGAGAGCGGGTTTTGATCCTCGCATTGAACCCACGGCTGTCCCGGTTTGGATCCGGCTGTACGCGCTCCCGATGGAGTTTTGGGGTGAGCGGATTCTTGAACTAATAGGCAACTCTCTAGGTAGATTTTTGGGAGTTTCTAAGGATACCATTGAAGGAAATACTGCCGTTTATGCAAGAATTTGTGTAGAATTGGATATTAGTCAATCGCTACTAGCTGAGATGGAATTGGAGCTAGCAGGACATTCTTGGGTACAACAGATAGACTATGAAGCCCTACCTTTCCGTTGTAGATTCTGCCATTTGCATGGCCATTTGGCAAGGTTTTGTCCAAATATATTGAGCTCCAATGTGGATGCTACACAGGGAATGTCAAATCGCTCCCGAGGAGGTAAGTCCACTTCGGCCAAGGAACCATCTGTCATTCCCACTGGGTCTGAGGGCCAGAATGATGGCTTTGAACAGCAGAAGAGGAGAAGAAACAAAAAGAGAAATGGTAAGGAGCAAGCTCTCCCCAAGCCAACAAATCGGTATGAAATCTTCAAATCTCTTGTGGATCAAGAAGACCAACCTATGGATGGAGCAGATGGGATCCTTGAGGACAATATTATCCCAACTCATGCTCCTCCTTCCTCAACCCCTGTCCTTGAACAGGCTTTTGATTCCTCTGAGTCTTTGCACCATGAAAACCTTGGGACCCTGGTTATCCACGCCCCAGCCCAGCCCGTTATCAAAGATGTTTCTATGGGAATTGCAGAAAAGCTCGAGAGAAAGACCAGCTCTTGGAATTTCACAAGTGGAGAAGAGATCGAAAAATAGTAATTCCCAAGGGGTGGGCGAGGAAATCCAATAAGGATCTAATCGCAGTGCAAGGGGATAAGCTAATCAATGGAGGACTGGCAAGAACAATTGATTCGTATTGCTCCCAAGGTTTCCAATGATTGTACAATCTTGGAATGTGAGGGGTTTAAACAGTAGAACCCATCAATCTGTTGTTCAAAGACTTTTAGAAAGAAGTAAAACAGACTTCCTGCTCATTCAGGAAACAAAAATGTCATTAGACCTCATGAGTAAAACTATTGGCCGAATCTGGAGGGGTGCTGGCCATATGGCAGTGGATGCTCTTGGTGCCTCGGGAGGGATTGCTACTCTTTGGAATCCTTTGGCATGGATAGCAGTAGATCATATAGCCTGGAGAGGGGTCCTAACATCTCTTTTCAAGAATATAGTTACAGTTGAACAAGTCTTAATTACAAATTTTTATGGGGTACGGAGAATACCGAAGGTCGGCAGTCTCAATGGAAAGCTGTTCAAAACATGAGGTCCTCCCGGGAAGATCTTGATTGGATTTTAGCTGGGGATTTCAATGCTAAATTATCCGCTAGAGATCAGGAAGGTGGCATCCCTGTTCTGGATACAGGGGATAGGCTGTTTATTGCCCACGTTCAGGCCTTTAACCTTGTTGACATCAAAGGTCCTGGTACAAACTTTACATGGACTAATAAGAGAAGAGAGCCATACAATAGGAGGGTTAAGCTTGACAAGTTTTTGGTCTCGGAGGAAGCTTATGTTAGATGGAATATCAAATTCCAGATCTTGGAGGGCCCGAGTTTACGATCACTCTCCCATTTCTTTGGAGGGAGGGACCATGTCGGGGAAAGTATTACAAACCTTTTAAATTTGAAAATTTTTGGTTGCAAAAAGAGGACCTACGAAGGAAAATTCCACGGTGGTGGAAAGAAGGCCGTCCCCCTTTTGGAACGACTATGTTCAAAATTCACAAACGACTTCTCTATGTTAAGAGTAAGCCGAAACGAGTGGAAGCAAACTAACAAATCTGATTTCCGGTTCAACGGGCCCCCTTGCTGGACAGATGGAATGAGGTGCAAAAACAATTCAGAGAAGGAATTATTTTTGAGCATCTTAAATTTGAGGATGACGCCTTACGCAAAGCAGTTGAGGACATTGATAATCAAGAAGAGATCTACTGGAGACAGAGAGCCAGAAATACTTGGCTATTAGAAGGAGACAGAAATACTAAATTTTTTCATCGTTACGCTTGTGCTAGAAGGAAATTGAATAACATGGAGCTCCTCCAAGATGAGTTTGGAAATTCCTTTGACACTCTTCCTGACATGCACTCCATTTCTATGGAGTACTTCTCAAACCTCTTCAAGGAAAGTCTGCAGCATGATGTGGAAGCACAAAATGAAGTCATTGACGGAATTCCCTCTATTATTTCTCATGAAGAGAATCAGTCCCTTCTTAAGCCCATAGATCGTGATGAACTCAAGAAGGTAGTCTTTGGGATGTGCACAGGAAAGTCGCCTGGCCCGGACGGTTTCCCTATTGAGTTCTTTCAGGCCTTCTGGGACATCCTGGAGGAGGACGTGTTGGCTGTCATTGAGGAATCCCGAATTAACAAAAGAATGCTCAAGGCTCTAAATCATACCTTTATCTCTTTAATTCCGAAAGGAGAGGGGGGGCTCTCATTTCTGATTTCAGACCTATTGCTCTATGTAATGTGATCTATAAAATTATTTCTAAACTTATGGCTGAAAGACTAAAACCCCTCCTTCAAAAGTTAATTTCCCCTGAGCAAGGGGGTTTTGTTGAAGGAAGACAGATCTTGGATGGAGTGATCTTGGCTCAGGAGGCTATCCATTCTATGCATAATTCAGGTAACAAAGGAATGTTCATCAAATTGGATATGTCTAAGGCTTATGACAGAGTAGAGTGGGGTTTCTTGGTCAAGATGTTGGCAGCCTTTGGTTTTTCTCAGGACTGGATTGCCTGGGTCATGAGCTGTATCTCTACGCCTTCATACTCTGTTTTAATTAAGGGGCTTCCCTCGCCACCTTTTGGAGCCTCTCGGGGTCTCCGTCAAGGAGATCCCTGCTCTCCTTATCTCTTTCTTATCTTGGCTGAAGGTCTTGGCAGACTCTTCCTGAGAAGAAGACGTCAAGGACAGATTACAGGAATTAAAATTGGAGCCAAAGTTTTGACTCATTTACAGTTTGTGGATGATACGGGCTTGGTGGGAGTTGCCAGTCTCAGAGAAGCAAGAGGAATCAAAGATACTCTTAACGTCTACCTTCGGGCTTCTAATCAAGCCATCAATGATTTAAAATCAAAAGTGGTCTTCTTCAACCTTGATCAAAGGTCGCAAGAGAGAGTTATGGAGATTCTGGGCTTCACTCGGACCTCCCTTCCTGTTGTTTATTTGGGGGTTCCCCTGCACTTTAAAAAACTGACAGCTGATTTCTGGAAGGACCTTCTTGATGGCATCAAAGAGAGAATTAATCATTGGTCCCATAGATGGTTAAGCTATGGGGGCCGATTAACTTTTTTGAAGTCTGTTATTCAGGCTATGCCTATTTACAAATTTTCAATTCTGGCAGCCCCGCCCTCAATCTGGAAAGAGTTGGACAAAGCGGCTAGAAGTTTTCTTTGGGAAGGTGCCAATGGAGAGAGGAAATGGGCCTTGGTTGGTTGGGATAAGGTCACCCAGCCCAAGGAAAAAGGTGGGCTGGGCTTGAGAAGCTCCAAGTTTAACAATCGGGCCCTGGCTGGGAAATTGTACTGGAGGTGGATTTCTCAGCCTTCGTCTCTCTGCAGCAGAATCCTTTCTAGTAAATACTTGGGTCTTGTTCCTCCCAATGACTTGGGCCGCTATCCTCCGGAAGGTAATGGTTCTCTTGTGTGGCAGGCGCTCAAGCTTGGTTCTTGCATTATCAAAGATCAATTGTTCCGAAAAGTTGGGAGAGGGGAGAAGGTCCGGTTACGGGTCGACTCTTGGGATCGGCATCCTCCTATTCTTGCGGTGTTTCCCGATCCGCTTCCGCTAAAAATAGCTCTTGAAGACAAAGGCTGGATTCATATTCGGTCCTACTTTACTACCAGACCCTGCGGGGAATATAAGGTTAAAAAATTTAAGCGGCTGGGTGAATGGCCTATTCCAATCCCCCCGGAGCAGGCCCCAACTCTGGAAAAACTTTTGGCTGAAAGGTTTCTATCTGGGAGTGATGAGGAGGATGAGCTTGCTTGGGGCTTTGGGAACCTTGGGGTTTATTCTGTGAAGGAGGGCTATGCTTCGATCCTACCTGAGCCCCCCCCACACTCTTTTCCTGTTCATGAATGGAGGAAGATTTGGCATCCCAAGAGCTGGCCAAAAGTGAACTTCTTTGCTTGGCAACTGATGCATAATGGTATTTTGACCTTTGACAACCTTAGAATTAGAGGCATCATTGGTCCTTCCCGGTGCGTCTTATGTTACGGGAATGAGGAAGCCGTGAACCATCTTCCGTTTGATTGCTCTTTCACACGACGATTTGGCAACGTTGGTTCTCCCACTTTAAACTTCGGGTGCTTGGAGATCCGTCCCGGACCAATTTATGGGAAAGTTTGGAAGAGAGGTAGATTTATTTCTAAAGCTCTTCGTACTGGCTGGGAGATCGGTTTCCTCTTTATTTGGTGGCAGGTTTGGTTGGAAAGAAATGCTCGTATTTTTCGTGAAACCTTCTCTTCGGTGGAGGGGATTTGGCAGATCATTTGGAGCAAAGTTGTGGAAACCGTTGCTATCTATGCTGAGAAGGAAAACCAGCCTGCTTTTAGGTCTTTGAGTGGGAGAGGTGCTGATCCGGAGAGACGAGTAAGAAGTGGTTGGAAACCTCCCCAGAAGGCTGGGTCAAAATCAATATCGATGGAGCTGCTAAAGGTAATCCGGGCAATGCTGGCAGTGGTGTTATTTGCCGTGATCATGCTGGGACCGTGCTATATTGGGAATTGCAAGGTCTGGGATATGCCACTAACAATGAAGTCGAGGCCTTTGCTATTAAATCTGCTTCCATCTGGGCCGTCAAGCATGGCCATAGAAAGATAATCATTGAGTCTGATTCTCAAATCTTGGTTGGTGCTCTTGATTGCATGCGGAACTTTGCCTTAAAATCTTGGAGGCTCCAGATTTTGGTTGCCCAAATTTTAGAGCTTTGGAAAGAAATTGAGGATGTGATTCCTGTTTATGCTAGTAGATCTCTTAATAAAGCGGCCGATTTCCTTGCTAAGTTGGGTGCTGAGAGAGAGGTTGGGATTCATCTGCATAGCAATTTGCCTGTGGAGAATGTCGAGATCAGACAAGGCCTTGATCAATTCCTAAAATAATGTGCAAAAGTTTTTTTGCTAAGGGTCCTTTCTGTCGCGATTTCGCGACATGTTGCCCTGTCGCGGCTGTTGGTTGGCTTCTGTCGCGATATCGCGACAGGTTGAGTCTTTGTAGTCTCCGGCTGGTTTCTGTCGCGATATCGCGACATGTCGCGTTATCGCGGGTCGCGATTCCGCGACATGTTGCGCTATCGCGACATGTCGCGTTATCGCGTGACGCGATCCCGCGTCTTGTTGCGATGTCGTGACATGTCGCGATATCGCGACATGTCACGTTTTCACGCATCGCAATTCCTCGACATGTTGCGATATCGCGACAGGTCCTGCCTTCCTGGCGTCTGGGTGGTTAACTGTCGCGATTTCGTGACCTGTTGTGATGCTGCTTCTTTGTGCTGGTTTTTGTCGCGATTTCGCGACAGGTTGTGCCCTCCTGGTCTCTGGCGTTTTTCTTGCACGATTTCGCGGCATGTTTGGCTCCTTTGCGACTGGGTGGTTTTCTGTCGCGATTTCGCGACCTTGTTGAGGCTTGTTAGTTGCTTTCCTTTTCTGTCGCGATGTCGCGACGCTTTCTGCGGGTGGCTGTCGGTGGCCTTTCCTGTCGCGATTTCGCGACATGTCGCGTTTTCGCGCCTGTTGGTGCCTTCGTGGCCGTGTTGGGTTTTCCTGTAGCGATTTCGCGACATGTCGCGGTTTCGCGACCTATTGCTGTTTCGTGCCTTCCGTTCTCTGTGCCTTGCGGTTCTTTGCCTTGCCTTGGTGCACCTTCCCTGTTGTTCTGCTTGTGGCTCTGGCTCGGGATGTGTTCTCTCCCGCTTGTATCTGGTTCTTGTTTTAATACAAGTTTTTCATTTTTCAAAAAAAAAAAACTTCAATTGCACCTAATTCAAATAAGCAATTTATATTCCATGACTAATAAATAATTTCAAACCTTGAACTAAGCTTATATAACACCAAAAGGCCACTAGATAAATATTAAGAACATGAGCAATGTGGTACTTGAAATGGGATGTGATAAAAACATGAGATCAAACACATGAGGACAATGAGATCAAACATAAACAACAAAAAAATCCATCGCTAAGCATGACCATGTTAAACCTTCAGACTTTACTAAAAATCATCCACATCACCAACATGTCTCGGTATAACTAATCAATAAATCACTCAATGCAAACCAAAATCTCTCATAAACATCAAAATTTAAGATGGATCCCTAAATTTGGGGTAAATTATGCAATGGCAAGAACAAATGATGATTCTACTGGAAAATACTCCTGAGTATTTTGGATAAAGAACCTAATATGAAATCAAAAAAACAAAAGGTTAGTAAAATAAGTCATCTAGTAATACCCAAGAAAAATGGGGTTCAAATAGCTTCAACTAAAAGTAAATACCTTATTTTCTTCAACTTATTGTGTGTTTTTTGAATTTATTTTCTAGTTTTGAATCCATTAGAATTTCCTCATCTATTTTGCAATAAGGCTATGAAAAATGTTACTCATAAAAAATAACTTCTACATTGCTCCACCGCTAGTCAATCATCCATAGCTCCGATGGAGATGACCTTGACCTCTTCTAGACCTTGCTCTACTACCAACCAAATATTTATAGCCATGATAGAGATTATATGAATCACCTGGGGACTAAATTGATTTACATTTATCTTTTTTTATATAAGCATTTGATTGCTTTAGATATAATCTAAGGCTTAAGATGGAGTCTATAATTTTTTTTCCTAAACAACGAATTATAATGTTTTCATACTTCAAGAGTCAAAAATATCCTTTAAATGTGATTTTACATGTGAATCTTTAGCAATATGTCGTATTACTCCAATATCCTCTATTTTAATCCATAATTTAAGAATAAATACTAAATAATCTGTTTCAGTAACTTCAGTTTCAACTAATTTCAAACAAGAAATTTATCTTCCATGACTAAGAAATACTTCCAATTCTTGAACTAGCTTATATAACACCAAAAATGTCACTAGATAAATCTTAAGAACATGAGTAATGTGGTGCTAAAAATGGAATGTGATAAAAACATGAGGTCAAACACATGAGGACAATGAGATCAAACATAAACAACAACAAAATACATCGTTGAGCAACAAAATCCATCGCTAAGCATGACCATGTTAAACCTTCAGACTTTACTAAAATTCATCCACATCACCAACATATCTCAGTATAACTAATCAAGAAATCACTCAATGCAAACCAAAATCTCTCATAAACATCAAAATTTTAGGTGGATCCCTAAATTTGGGGTAAATTATGCAATGTCAACAAAAAATGATGATTCTACTGGAAAAATACTCTTGAGTATTTTCGATAAAGAACCTAATATGAAATCAATAAAACCAAAGGTTAGTAATATAAATCATCTAGTAATACCCAAGAAATATGGGGTTTAAATAACTTCAACTAAAATTAAATACCTTATTTGCTTCAACTTAGTGTTTGTTTTTTGAATTCATTTTCTAGTATTGAATCCATAAGAATTTCCTCATCTGTTTTGCAATAAGGCTATGAAAAGTGTTACTCATAAAAAATTATCTCTACATTGCTCCACTACCAGTAAAGCATCCATAGCTCCGGTGGATATGACCTTGATCTCTTCTAGACCTTGTTCTACTACCAGCCATACATATATAGCCATGGTAGAGATTATCTGAATCACCGAAGGACTAGATTGATTTACATTTCTCTATTTTTTTATAAGCATTTCATTGCTTTGCAAATATCATATGTGCCCCTTGGGTTAGAGATAACTTAAGGCTTAATATGGAGTCTATAAAATATTTTTCCTAATCAACTAATTAGAATGATTTCATCCTTTAGGAGTCAAAAATATCCTTAAAATGTGATTTTACATGTGAAGCTTTAGCAACATGTTGTATTACTCCAATATCCACTATTTTAATCCATAATTCAAAACTAAATAATAAATAATATATTTTACTAACTTCAATTGCACCTAATTCAAATAAGCAATTTATCTTCCATGAAAAAGAAATAATTACAAACCTTTAACTAAGGTTATATAACATCAAAAGGCCACTAGATAAATCTTATGAACATGAGTAATGTGGTACTCGAAATGGGATGTGATAAAAACACGAGGTAAAACACATGAGGACAATGAGATCAAACATAGAAAACAAAACAATTCATCACTAAGCATGACCATGTTAAACTTTCAGACTTTACTAAAATTCATCCACATCACCAACATGTATCGGTATAACTAATCAAGAAATCACTCAATGAAAACCAAAATCTCTCATATGAATCACCTGGGGACTAGATTGATTTACATTTTTTTTTATAAGCATTTTATTGCTTTGCAAATATCATATGTGCCCCTTGGGTTAGAGATAATCTAAGGCTTAAGATGGAGTCTATAAATGTTTTTACCTAAACAACGAATTAGAATGTTTTCATCCTTCAAGAGTCAAAAATATCCTTTAAATGTGATTTTACATGTGAATATTTAGCAACATGTCGTATTACTCCAATATCCTCTATTTTAATCCATAATTCAAGAATAAATACTAAATAATCTATTTCACTAACTTCAATTTCACCTAATTTCAAACAAGCAATTTATCTTCCATGACTAAGAAATACTTCCAAATCTTGAACTAATCTTATATAACACCAAAAATGCCACTAGATAAATCTTAAGAACATGAGTAATGTGGTACTCAAAATGGGATGTGATAAAAACATGAGGTCAAACACATGCGGAAAATGAGATTAAACATAAACAACAACAAAATCCATCGCTGAGCAAAAAAATCCATCGCTAAGCATGACCATGTTAAACCTTCAGACTTTACTAAAATTCATCCACATCACCAACATATCTCAGTATAACTAATCAAGAAATCACTCAATGCAAACCAAAATCTCTCATAAACATCAAAATTTCAGGTGGATCCCTAAATTTGGGGTAAATTATGCAATGGCACCAAAAAATGATGATTCTACTGGAAAAATACTCGAGTATTTTTGATAAAGAACCTAATCTAAAATAAAGAAAACCAAAGGTTAGTAATATAAATCTAGTAATACCCAAGAAATATACGGTTCAAATAGCTTCAACTAAAAGTAAATACTTTATTTGCATCAACTTAGTGTGTGTTTTTTGAATTCATTTTCTAGTTTTGAATCCATCAGAATTTCCTCATATGTTTTGCAATAAGGGTATGGAAAATGTTACACATAAAAATTTACCTCTACATTTCTCCTCTATGAGTCAAGCATCCATAGCTCTGGTGGAGATGACCTTGACATATTCTAGACCTTGCTTTACTACCAGCCAGACATTTATAGCCATGATAGAGATTATCTTAATCACCTAGAAACTAGATTGATTTGCATTTCTCTTTTGTTTTTATAAGAATTTGATTGCTTTGCAAATATCATATATGCCCCTTGGGTTAGATATAATCTAAGGCTTAAGATGGAGTCTATAAATATTTTTGTCTAATCAACGAATTAGAATGATTTCATCCTTTAGGAGTCAAAAATATCCTTTAAATGTGATTTTACATGTGAAGCTTTAGCATCATGTCGTATTACTCCAGTATCCACTATTTTATTCCATAATTCAAGAATAAATACAAGATAATCTATTTCACTAACTTCAATTTCACCTAATTTCAAACAAGCAATTTATCTTCCATGATTAAGAAATACTTTCAAACCCTGAAATAAGCTTATATAACACCAAAAAGACCACTAGGTAAATCATAAGAACATGAGTAATGTGGTACTCGAAATAGGATGTGATAAAAATATGAGGTCAAACACATGACCACAATGAGATCAAACATAAACAACAAAAAAGTCCATCACTAAGCATGACCATGTTAAACCTTTGGACTTTACTAAAACTCATCCACATCACCAAAATTTTTCGGTATAAATAATCAAGAAATCACTCAATGCAAACCAAAATCTCTCATAAACATCAAAATTTAATGTGGATCCCTAAATTTGGGGTAAATTATGCAATGGCAACAACAAATGGTGATTCTACTGGAAAATACTCCTAAGTATTTTGGATAAAGAACCTAATCTTAAATCAAGAAAACCAAATGTTAGTAAAATAATTCATCTAGTAATACCCAAGAAATATGGGGTTCAAATAGTTTCAACTAAAAGTAAATACCTTATTTACTTCAATTTAGTGTGTGTTTTTTGAATTCATTTTCTAGTTTTGAATCAATCAAAATTTCCTCATCTGTTTCGCAATAAGGCTATGAAAAATGTTACTCATAAAAATTTACCTCCACATTGCTCCATTGCCAGTTAAGCATCCATAGCTCTAGTGGATATGATCTTGACCTCTTCTAGACCTTGCTCTACTACCGGCCAGACATTTAGAGCCACAGTAGAGATTATCTGAATCACCTGGGGACTAGATTGATTTTTATTTCTCTTTTTTTTTTATATACGTATTTGATTGCTTTGAAAATATCATATGTGCCCCTTGGGTTAGAGATAATCTAAGGCTTAATATTGAGTCTATAAAATATTTTTGCCTAATCAACGAATTAGAATTATTTCAGCCTTTAGGAGTCAAAAATATCCTTTAAATGTGATTTTACATGTGAAGCTTTAGCAACATGTCGTATTACTCAATTATCCACTATTGTAATCCATAATTCAAGAATAAATACTAAATAATATTTTTCACTAACTTCAATTTCACCTAATTTTAAACAAGCAATTTATCTTCCATGACTAAGAAATACTTCCAAATCTTGAACTATGCTTATATAACACCAAAAATACCACCAGATAAATATTAAGAACATGAGTAATATGTTACTCAAAATGGGATGTGATAAAAACATGAGGTCGAACACATGAGGACAATGAGATAAAACATAAACAACAACAAAATCCATCGCTAAACATGACCATGTTAAACCTTCATACTTTACTAAAACTCATTCACATCACCAACATGTCTCGGTATAACTAATCAATAAATAACTCAATGCAAACGAAAATATCTCATAAACATCAAAATTTAAGTTGGATCCCTAAATTTGGGGTAAATTATGCAATGGTAGCAACAAATGACGATTCTATTGGAAAATACTCCCGAGTGTTTTTGATAAAGAACCTAACAAAAAATCATAAAAACTAAAGGTTAGTAAAATAAATCATCTAGTAATACCCAGGAAATATGGGGTTCAAATAACCATAACTAAAAGTAAATACCTTATTTAATTCAACTTAGTGTGTTTTTTGAATTCATAGTTTTGAATGCATCACAATTTTCTCATCTGTTTTGCAATAAGGCTATAAAAAATGTTACTCATAAAAATTACCTCTACATTGCTCCACTACTAGTCAAGCATCCATAGCTCCGATGGAGATGACCTTGACCTCTTCTAGACCTTGCTCTACTACCAACTAGACATTTATAGCCATGTTAGAGATTATTTTAATCACCTCGGGATTAGATTGATTTGCATTTTTTTTTTTTTATAAGCATTTGATTGTTTTGCAAATATCATATGTGCCCCTTGGGTTAGATATAATCTAAGGCTTAAGATGAACTCTATAAAATTTTTTGCCTAATAAATGAATTAGAATGATTTCATCCTTCACGAGTCAAAAATATCCTTTAAATGTGATTTTACATGTGAAGCTTTAGCAACATGTATTAATCCAATATCCACTATTTTAATCCTTATTTCAATAATAAATACTAAATAATTTATTTCACTAACTTCAATTTCACTTAATTTCAAATAAACAATTTATCTTCCATGACTAACAAATACTTCCAAACCTTTAACTAAGCTTATATAACACCAAAAATGCCACTAGATAAATATTAAGAACATGAGTAATGTGGTACTCGAAATGGGATGTGATAAAAACATGAGGTCAAACACATGAAGACAATGAGATCAAACATAAACAAAAAAAAATCCATCGCTAAGCATGATCATCTTAAACCTTCAGACATTACTAAAACTCATCCACATCACCAATATGTCTTTGTATAACTAGTCAATAAATCACTCAATGGAAACCAAAATATCTCATAAACATCAAAATTTAAGGTGGATCCCTAAATTTGGGGTAAATTTTACAAAGGCAAAAAAAAATGGTGATTCTACTAGAAAATACTCTTGAGTATTTTGGATAAAGAACCTAATATAAAATCAAGAAAACCAAAGGTTAGTAAAATTAATCATCTAGTAATACCCAAGAAATATGAGGTTCAAATAGCTTCAACTTAGTGTGTGTTTTTTGAATTTATTTTCTAGTTTTGAATCCATCAGAATTTCCTCATCTATTTTGCAATATTGCTATGAAAAATGTTACTCATAAAAATTTACTTGTACATTGATCCACTGCTAGTCAAGCATCCATAGCTTCAGTGGAGATGACCGTGATCTCTTCTAGACCTTGCTCTACTACCAACCAAATATTTATAGCCATGGTAGAGATTATATGAATCACCTGGGGACTAGATTGATTTGTATTTCTCTTTTTTTTATAAGAATTTTATTTCTTTGAAAATATCATATGTGCCCCTTGGGTTAGAGATAATCTAAGGATTAAGATGGAGTCTATAAATTTTTTTTCCTAAACAATGAATTAGAATGTTTTCATCCTTCAGGAGTCAAAAATATCCTTTAAATGTGATTTTACATGTGAAGCTTTAGCAACATGTCGTTTTACTCCAATATCCAGTATTTTAATCCATAATTCAAGAATAAATACTAACTAATATATTTAACTAACTTCAATCTCACCTAATTTCAAACAAGCAATTTATCTTCCATGACTAAGAAATACTTCCAAATCTTGAACTAAGCTTATATAACACCAAAAAGGCCACTAGATAAATCTTAAGAATATGAGTAATATGGTACTCAAAATGGGATGTGATGAAAACATGAGGTCAAATACATGAGGACAATGATATAAAACATAAACAACAACAAAATCCATTGCTAAGCATGACCATGCTAAACCTTTGGACTTTACTAAAATTCATCCACATCACTAACATATCTCAGTATAACTAATCAAATGTAAACCAAAATATCTCATGAACATCAAAATTTAAGGTGGATTCCTAAATTTGGGGTAAATTATCCAATGGCAACAACAAATGGTGATTCTACTACAAAATACTCTTGAGTATTTTTGATAAAGAACCTAATGTGAAATCAAGAAAATCAAAGGTTAGTAAAATAAATCATCTAGTAATACCCAAGAAATATGGGGTTCAAATAACATCAACTAAAAGTAAATACCCACCCAGGTGTTGTAGGTGAGTTGGAGAGGAGAGGGCAATTCTCCAAGGGAGGTCCCAGGTTCAAATCTCCACCCTACCAAAAAGCTGAATTGGGTATCCAAAATTCAATTGATAATGTTGGTGCAGACAGGGTCGAGTGCAACTCTCGGGTGACTTTGACAGTGTGGAAACCCTTGTTCATGGTTTCTCAAACCAAAGCTACCCTGCAAGGGTTTTTTCGCTTAAAAAAAAAGTAAATACTTTATTTTCTTCAACTTAGTGTGTGTTTTTTGAATTCATTTTCTAGTTTTGAATCCATTAGAATTTCCTCATTTATTTTGCAATAAATCTATGAAAAATGTTACTCATAAAAATTTACCTCTACATTGCTCCACTACCAGTCAAGCATCCATATCTATGGTGGATATGACCTTGATCTCTTCTAGACCATGCTCTACTACCAACCAAAAATGTATAGCCATGATAGAGATTATCTAAATCACCCGGGGACTATATTGATTTACATTTCTCTGTTTTTATAAGCATTTGATTGCTTTGCAAATATCATATGTGCCCCTTGGGTTAAAGATAATCTAAGGCTTAAGATGGAGTCTATAATTGTTTTTGCCTAATCAATGGATTAGAATGATTTCATCCTTTAGGAGTCAAAAATATCCTTTAAATGTGATTTTACATGTGATGTTTTAGCAACAAGTCGTATAACTCCAATATCCACTATTTTAATCCATAATTCAAGAAAAAATACTAAATAATATTTTTCACTAACTTCAATTTCACTTAATTTCAAATAAGCAGTTTATCTTCCATGACTAACAAATACTTCCAAAACTTTAACTAAGCTTATATAACACCAAAAAAGCCACTAGATAAATCTTAAGAACATGAGAAATGTGGAACTCGAAATGGGATGTGATAAAAACATGAGGTCAAACACATGAAGACAATGAGATCAAACATAAACAAAAAAAATCCATCGCTAAGCATGATCATCTTAAACCTTTAGAAATTACTAAAACTCATCCACATCACCAATATGTATTTGTATAACTAGTCAATAAATCACTCAATGGAAACCAAAATATCTCATAAACATCGAAATTTAAGGTGGATCCCTAAATTTGGGGTAAATTTTACAAAGGCAACAAAAAATGACGATTCTATTGGAAAAATACTCTTGAGTATTTTGGATAAAGAACCTAATATAAAATCAAGAAAACCAAAGGTTAGTAAAATAAATCATCTAGTAATACCCAAGAAATATGGGGTTCAAATAGCTTCAACTAAGGTCTGAGGTTTAGACCAATTGGTTCATCCAAACCCCATAAGGGGGTAGAGGTCCAAGGTTCAAATCTCGAGCCTCGTCGAACTGAACACTTGTCCCTTTCCTGGTGCTTTCAACGACGTAAAATGTTTAAAATGATTGTGGCATGGTGGTTATAGGGGCGGACTGCGTGAAGATCTGTGTGGTGGCTTCGGGGCGGACAACGCAAAATATTATGGTGGCCATAAAAGCTGGATAGCCTGCCCGGATTCGTGGCGGCTACCGATTCCACCATGTAAATTAAAAAAAATAGCTTCAACTAAAAGTAAATACATTATTTTCTCCAACTTAGTGTGTGTTTTTTGAATTTATTTTCTAGTTTTGAATCCATTAGAATTTCCTCATCTATTTTGCAATATTGCTATGAAAAATGTTACTCATAAAAATTTACTTGTACATTGTTCCACTGCTAGTCAAGCATCCATAGCTCCAGTGGAGATGACCTTGATCTCGTCTAGAATTTGCTCTACTACCAACCAAATATTTATAGCCATGGTAGAGATTATCTGAATCACCTGGGGACTAGATTGATTTGTATTTCTCTTTTTTTTATAAGAATTTGATTTCTTTGAAAATATCATATGTGCCCCTTGGGTTAGAGATAATCTAAGGATTAAGATGGAGTCTATAAATTTTTTTTCCTAAACAACGAATTAGAATGTTTTCACCCTTCAAGAGTCAAAAATATCCTTTAAATGTGATTTTACATGTGAAGCTTTAGCAACATGTTTTACTCCAATATCCAGTATTTTAATCCATAATTCAAGAATAAATACTAACTAATCTATTTAACTAACTTCAATTTCACCTAATTTCAAACAAGCAATTTATCTTCCATGACTAAGAAATACTTCCATATCTTGAACTAAGCTTATATAACACCAAAAAGGCCACTAGATAAATCTTAAGAACATGAGTAATATGGTACTCGAAATGGGATGTGATGAAAACATGAGGTCAAACACATGAGGAAAATGATATAAAACATAAACAACAACAAAATCCATCGCCAAGAATGACCATGTTAAACCTTTGGACTTTACTAAAATTCATCCACATCACCAACATATCTCAGTATAACTAATCAAGAAATCACTCAATGTAAACCAAAATCTCTCATGAACATCAAAATTTAAGGTGGATTCCTAAATTTGGGGTAAATTATCCAATGGCAACAACAAATGGTGATTCTACTATAAAATACTTTTGAGTATTTTTGATAAAGAACCTAATGTGAAATCAAGAAAACCAAAGGTTAGTAAAATAAATCATCTAGTAATACCCAAGAAATATGGGGTTCAAATAACTTCAACTAAAATTAAATACCCACCCAGGTGTTGTAGGTGAGTTGGAGAGGAGAGGGAAATTCTCCAAGGGAGGTCCCAGGTTCAAATATCCACCCTACCAAAAAGCTGAATTGGGTATCCAAAACTCAATTGATAATGTTGGTGCGGGCAGGGTCGGGTGCGACTCCCGGGTGACTTTGACGGTGTAGAAACCCTTGTTCATGGTTTCTCAGACCAAGGCGGCCCTACAAGGGGTTTTTCACTTTTAAAAAAGTAAATACTTTATTTGCTTCAACTTAGTATGTGTTTTTTGAATTCATTTTCTAGTTTTGAATCCATTAGAATTTCCTCATTTATTTTGCAATAAATCTATGAAAAATGTTACTCATAAAAATTTACCTCTACATTGCTCCACTACTAGTCAAGCATCCATAGCTACGGTGGATATGACCTTGATCTCTTCTAGACCATGCTCTACTACCAGCCAAAAATATATAGCCATGATAGAGATTATCTGAATCACCTGGGGACTAGATTGATTTACATTTCTCTTTTTTTATAAGCATTTGATTGCTTTGCAAATATCATATGTGCCCCTTGGGTTAGAGATCATCTAAGGCTTAATATGGAGTCTATAATTTTTTTTGCCTAATCAACGGATTAGAATGATTTCATCCTTTAGGAGTCAAAAATATCCTTTAAATGTGATTTTACATGTGATGTTTTAGAAACATGTCGTATAACTCCAATATCCACTATTTTAGCCCATAATTCAAGAAAAAATACTAAATAATCTATTTCACTAACTTCAATTGCACCTAATAAAAATAAAAATAAGCAATTTATCTTCCATGACTAAGAAATAATTCCAAACCTTGAACTAAGATTATATAACACCAAAATGCTGCTAGATAAATCTTAATAAAATGAGCAATGTGGTACTTGAAATGGGATGTGATAAAAACATGAGATAAAACACATTAGGACAATGAGATCAAACATAAACAACAACAAAATCCATCGCTAAGCATGACCATGTTAAACCTTCGAACTTTACTAAAAATCATCCACATCACCAACATGTCTCGGTATAACTAATCAATAAATCACTCAATGCAAATAAAAATATCTCATAAACATCAAAATTTAAGATGGATCCCTAAATTTGGGGTAAATTATGCAATGGCAACAACAAATGACGATTCTACTGGAAAATACTCCTGAGTATATTGGATAAAGAACCTAATATGAAATCAAGAAAACCAAAGGTTAGTAAAATAAATCATCTAGTAATAATACCTAAGAAATATGGGGTTCAAATAGCTTCAACTAAAATTGAATACCTTATTTGCTTCAACTTAGTGTGTGTTTTTTTAATTCATTTTCTAGTTTTGAATCCATAAAAATTTCCTCATCTATTTTCCAATAAGGCTATGAAAAATGTTACTCATAAAAATTTAACTCTACATTGCTTCACTGCTAGTCAATCATCCATAGATCTAATGGAGATGACCTTGATCTCTTCTAGACCTTGCTCTACTACCAGCCAAATATATATAGCCACGATAGAGCTTATATGAATCACCTGGGGACTAGATTGATTTACATTTATCTTTTTTTATATAAGAATTTTATTTCTTTGAAAATATCATATGTGCCCCTTGGGTTAGAGACACTCTAAGGCTTAATATGGAGTCTATAAATGTTTTTACCTAAACAACGAATTAGAATGTTTTCATCCTTCAAGAGTCAAAAATATCCTTTAAATGTGATTTTACATGTGAATCTTTAGCAACATGTCGTATTACTCCAATATCCTCTATTTTAATTCATAATTCAAGAATATATACTAAATAATCTATTTCACTAACTTCAATTTCACCTAATTTCAAACAAGCAATTTATCTTCCATGACTAAGAAATACTTCCAAATTTTGAACCAAGCTTATATAACACCAAAAAGGCCACTAGATAAATCTTAAGAACATGAGTAATGTGGTACTCAAAATTGGATGTGATAAAAACATGAGGTCAAACACATGAGGACAATGAGATCAAACATAAAAAACAACAAAATCCATCGCTAAGCAACAAAATCCATCGCTAAGCATGACCATGTTAAACCTTCGAACTTTACTAAAATTCATCCACATCACCAACATATATCAGTATAACTAATCAAAAAATCACTCAATGCAACCAAAATCTCTCATAAACATCAAAATTTTAGGTGGATCCCTAAATTTGGTGTAAATTATGCAATGGCAACAAAAAATGATGATTCTACTGGAAAAATACTCTTGAGTATTTTCTATAAAGAACCTAATCTGAAATCAAGAAAACCAAAGGTTAGTAATATAAATCTAGTAATACAAAAGAAATATAGGGTTCAAATAGCTTCAACTAAAAGTAAATACCTTATTTGCTTCATCTTAGTGTGAGTTTTTCGAATTCATTTTCTAGTTTTGAATCCATAAAAAATTTCCTCATCTGTTTTGCAATAAGGGTATGAAAAATGTTACACATAAAAATTTACGTCTACATTGCTCCTCTGTTTGTCAAGCATCCATAGCTCTGGTGGAGATGACCTTGACCTATTCTAGACCTTGCTCTACTACCAGCCAAACATTTATAGCCACAGTAGAGATTATCTTAATCACTTGGAAACTAGATTGATTTGCATTTATCTTTTGTTTTTATAAGCATTTGATTGCTTTGCAAATATCATATGTGCCCCTTGGGTTAGAGATCATCTAAGGCTTAAGATGGAGTCTATAAAATACTTTTCCTAATCAATGAATTAGAATGATTTCATCCTCTAGGAGTCAAAAATATCCTTTAAATGTGATTTTACATGTGAAGCTTTAGCATCATGTCGTATTACTCCAATATCCACTATTTTAATCCATAATTCAAGAATAAATACTAGATAATCCATTTCACTAACTTCAATTTCATCTAATTTCAAACAAGCAATTTATCTTCCATGACTAAGAAATACTTTCAAACCTTGAAATAAGCTTATATAACACCAAAAATACCACTAGGTAAATCTTAAGAACATGAGTAATGTGGTACTCAAAATAGGATGTGATAAAAACATGAGGTCAAACACATGACCACAATGAGATCAAACATAAACAACAAAAAAATCCATTGCTAAGCATGACCATGTCAAACCTTTGGACTTTACTAAAACTCATCCACATCACCAACATGTCTCGGTATAAATAATCAAGAAATCACTCAATGCAAACTAAAATCTCTCATAAACATCAAAATTTAAGGTGGATTCCTAAATTTGGGGTAAATTATGCAATGGCAACAACAAATGGCGATTCTACTAGAAAATACTCCTAAGTATTTTGGATAAAGAACCAAATATTAAATTAATAAAACCAAAGGTTAGTAAAATAAATCATCTAGTAATACCCAAGAAATATGGGGTTCAAATAGCTTCAACTAAAATTAAATACCTTATTTGCATCAAGTTAGTGTGTGTTTTTTCTATTCATTTTCTAGTTTTGAATCCATCAAATTTCCTCATCTGTTTCACAATAAGGCTATGAAAAATGTTACTCATAAAAATTTACCTCCACATTGCTCCATTTCCAATTAAGCATCCATAGCTCTAGTGGATATGATCTTGACCTCTTCTAAACCTTGCTCTACTACCAGCCAAATATTTATAGCCACAGTAGAGATTATCCGAATCACCTAGGGACTAGATTGATTTGCATTTCTCTTTTTTTTATATAAGTATTTGATTGCTTTGAAAATATCATATGTGCCCCTTGGGTTAGAGATAATCTAAGGCTTAATATGGAGTCTATAAAAGTTTTTTTCCTAATCAACGAAATAGAATGATTTCATCCTTCAAGAGTCAAAAATATCCTTTAAATGTGATTTTGCATGTGAAGCTTTAGCAACATGTTGTATTACTCAATTATCCACTATTTTAATCCATAATTCAAGAATAAATACTAAATAATCTATTTCACTAACTTCAATTTCACCTAATTTTAAACAAGCAATTTATCTTCCATGACTAAGAAATACTTCCAAACCTTGAACTATGATTATATAACACCAAAAATACCACTAGATAAATATTAATAACATGAGTAATATGGTACTCAAAATGGGATGTGATAAAAACATGAGGTCGAACGCATGAGGACAATGAGGTCGAACGTATGAGGACAATGAGATCAAACATAAACAACAAAAAAATCCATCACTAAGCATGACCATGTTAAACCTTCATACTTTACTAAAAATCATCCACATCACCAACATGTCTCGGTATATACAATCAATAAATCACTCAATGCAAGCCAAAATCTCTCATAAACATCAAAATTTAAGTTGGATCCCTAAATTTGGGGTAAATTATGCAATGGCAGCAACAAATGACGATTCTACTGGAAAATACTCCTGAGTATTTTGGATAAAGAACCTAATACGAAATCATGAAAACCAAAGGTTAGTAAAATAAACCATCTAGTAATATCCAAGAAATATGGGGTTCAAATAGCTTCAACTAAAAGTAAATACCTTATTTTCTTCAACTTAGTGTGTTTTTTGAATTCATATTCTAGTTTTTAATGCATCAAAATTTTCTCATATGTTTTGCAATAAGGCCATAAAATATGTTACTCATAAAAAATTACCTCTACATTGCTCCACTGCTAGTCAAGCATCCATAGCTCTGATGGAGATGACCTTGACCTCTTCTAAACCTTGCTCTACTACCAACCAGACATTTATAGCCATGTTAGAGATTATTTTAATCACCTCAGGACTAGATTGATTTGTATTTCTCTCTTTTTATTTATAAGAATTTGATTGCTTTGCAAATATCATATGTGCCTCTTGCGTTAGATATAATCTAAGGCTTAAGATAGACTCTATAAAAAAAATTGCCTAATCAACAAATTAAAACGATATCATCCTTCAGGAGTCAAAAATATCCTTTAAATGTGATTGTACATGTGAAGCTTTAGGACATGTCGTATTACTCCAATATCCACTATTTTAATCCATAATTCTGTTAGAGTTAAAGTGCACTATGCCTTCAGTTTGACACTTGTCAGTTTCATTGACAAGTGTCATGTTCATCATATAGGCCTTCTGCCTATATATGTAACACATTTTTATCAATAAAATAATCTCTTCAGTTTTCCCTCCTAACATTTGGTATCAGAGCAGGCTTTCCCTGCCCTGTGAAACCCCTTGAGGGGGGATTTTCCTCATGGAAATCCTCCCTCCTCCTGTTTTTTTTATTTAACTATTTTTTTTTAATTTTACCGAGGGAGTATGCTCTCCATCATTTGATGGATCAGAAACCAGATGGTAAGAATTTTAAAAATTTGGGAATTTTTTTCAATTTTTTTTTTTAGTTTTTTAGATGTGACGGAGGCTCGGGCATCGGAGAGAGTTTCTTTGCTTGCTGTGCTTTTGAAGATCGCGTTCCGGGATAAAGCTCGTCGTTTCGGATGGAGATAATTGTCGGAATGTTTTTTACTTGCCACATCCTAGCTGCTGCATCCTGTGCCGCAGCTGCCAATCGATGGTTCCCAATGTCGACATTTGGATTCAGATCGTGCAGATGACCTATAGTTCTGATTGTGCAAATAGAACACCCCCCATTGCATCGTCAATACCGCCTTTGCTCGCCACAGTCAGGGCAGAAAATCTTGTTGAAGCTCTCGCCGCCCCAAGACGTTCATCCCCACCACCAGATTCGAACGCGCATCTTCTGGTCTTTGTCCGCAAAGGAATACTGGAATCCTGTTTTAGAGGAAACTGCTACGGCTTCTGGGGTTTAATGGTTTCGGTTTTTCTAAAATCGACGTCAGCTTCTGGGTTGAATATGTTGTTTCAGTTAGCAGTCGGTGCCTCCTAGACCGCAGGTGTAGTCTAGGGCCTATTGTAGCATTGCATACGTGGTGCCTGTGCTCGGAGGCATAGTGGATGGAATGGTTATATTGTTGTTATTATTATTGTTACCATGCGGCTTCATGCGGACGGGCGCCGGGTAGAACACCCGCCCCAGGATGAAATGCGTAATCTTGTAATCTTTACTCTCTGTCTTTGTCTATTGAGGTTTTCTGCTTACGACAATGAAAAGTGTGGTTATTTCCCTACAGAAGCTGTTACGGCTGTCGCAGCGGTGTAACCGCAGTCACAGAGTTTTTTGAGTAAACAAAAAATAATTACAGCGATTCGGTCGGCAAACCACTCCGTTGTCATCACTATTATTAGTGATCCATCGCTCGACTGTCGATGCGCGCATAATGGCGAGCCTAGCGAGCCTGTGGAGAATGACGACGGGGAGCAATAGCAATAGGGAGGAGCAGCAGCAGCAGAGCGTAGACTTCTGGAACGCGCCAGAGAGGACGGGATGGCTGATGAAGCAGGGTGAGAAATGGCATAGAATGGAGCGCACGACAGGTAAATTTTGGTGCCAGTTTAGACTGCCTGCTAATTTGGACATGGATTCCATCACTGCTAAGTTGGACAATGGCGCGTTGACTGTGAGTGTTCCCAAAATTACCGAGTGCCAATGATATGGAGGCAATCGTGAAGATGCGAATTGTGCTGAGGCAATCGTGAAAATGCAATCTGTATCGCGGGACGTTTGTCCCCTCCCCATCGTAGATTAGCCACATCTCCCTTGCACGTAAACAATGACACCCACTAAAATTACACATCAATTTAGTTTTTTGGAGCCCACGACCTGATTTTCATCGATGTCTACCATGTCTCATGTATGTATTAATTAGTTTTCTTATTCTGCCTTGATCTTCGGAGTTTCAAATGTGATGTCATAAATTTTTGGCCCGTTCCTGACTAGCAGTCAGACTGCGAGATCTACCTTCTCCAATGCTATGCCAAGTGGTCATCGCCCATTAAGCCTTTAAACCTCAGCACGAGTGTTGACATGGGTGACATTTGCAGTGACACCTGCGGTTCCCACAAGATCATAGAGAGACAACTTGAATTTCGAAGTGAAAGTTTTTTTTTACTTCTTGAAAAGTAAGGGGCATTATTTTGTTTTATAAAGTGGAAGGGGACCACTTTATATAAAGTGGAGTATAGGGAGTATATATATTTGCAAGAAACAATGTCTTATGTTGGAGGATTTGGTCTTAGGGGAGTTTTTTTAAATTATGGTCATGGCTATCAAACAATTGTGGCATTTTTTTTAAGTGGAAGGCACCACTTTCATGTAATGGGTTGTATTTTCTGCTTTTCAAGGGTATACTTGAACTATTTTTCTGCTGCGTAGAGAGGTACATTGGTTTTTTCAGCATGATGAAGGCCCCTTTGATGGTGGAATATAGGGGTATTTATAGTCGTTGGAAACGGTTTTCCACGACGGACACATTGGTGGTGTCCATTTGTACTTTTGAGGTTGTTTTAATTGAGTTTTTTAGCCTCAAATTTTTTTCTACCTTGGAGTGCACTTTCGGTTGTACCCGACACTCCCAAGGTACTTGTAAGTGAACCTAGTATCTAGTATTCACCTCTTTCTACTTGGCGGATGCAGCGGCTAGTTACCCATGCATTCCGGTAAGATGAGGTGAATAAAATAAGGACACTTATTCTAGGGACTACAGACATAGACACCCTAGACTCTATTCGACATTTTTTTTGGATCTACTTCTGAAGACTACAGACTAAGACACTTCAGAAGATTCTCTTCTTTTCTTCTTCTCTCCTCCTATTTGGATCTATGGCTCATTTTATTGTATTGAGTGCATTTTCGGTAGAGACCGACACTCTTATATGGCTCGTTTTTCCTTTCATTAGGTGCATTTTCGGCAGAGATCGACACCTTCTAGATTGAGTTCACCATGAGGAGGGATTTCATACTCATGGTGAATCTAGTTAGTGACCTATGAGTGGCAACATCCTCTGAGGATGACCTGCAGAGGCAACAGACCCAGATGTGGCTGACCCTGAGGCACCCATGATGACCCTGAGGCACTTAGACGGCTGACCCAGTGGCAACAGACCCGTTGAAGTGGCTGACCCTGAGGCAACAGACCGAGATGTATACACTGTGGATCTAGCATTATTCACAATTGGAGAGCCAAGAGCACATAGCACGAGCCTAGACCAAATCAACAATAAAGGAGGATGTAGATCTTTGTTAGAGAAGTCAACATTAAGGGGGAATGTTACCTAATGTTGACTTGCTTTGTTTTTTCTTTAGTTAGGATAGTGCACTTTAAGGGGGAATGTTAGAGTTAAAGTGCACTATGCCTTCAGTTTGACACTTGTCAGTTTCATTGACAAGTGTCATGTTCATCATATAGGCCTTCTGCCTATATATGTAACACATTTTTATCAATAAAATAATCTCTTCAGTTTTCCCTCCTAACAAATTCAACAATAAATACTAAATAATCTATTTCACTAACTTCAATTTCTCTTAATTTCAAACAAGCAATTTATCTTCCGTGACTAAGAAATACTTCCAAAAATTGAACTAAGTTTATATAACACCAAAAAGGCCACTAGATAAATCTTAAGAACATGAGTAATGTGGTATTCGAAATGGGATGTGATAAAAACATGAGGTCAAACACATGAAGACAATGAGATCAAACATAAACAACAAAAAAATCCATCGCTAAGCATGAACATGTTAAACCTTTAGACTTTACTAAAACTCATCCACATCACCAATATGTCTTTGTATAACTAATCAGTAAATCATTCAATGCAAACCAAAATCTCTCATAAACATCAAAATTTAAGGTGGATCCCTAAATTTGGGGTAAGTTGTGCAATGGCAACAACAAATGGCGACTCTACTGGAAAATACTCTTGAGTATTTTGGATAAAGAACCTAATCTAAAATCAAGAAAATCAAAGGTTAGCAAAATAAATCATCTAGTAATATCCAAGAAATATGGGGTTCAAATAGTTTCAACTAAAAGTAAATACCTTATTTGCTTCAACTTAGTGTGTGTTTTTTAAATTCATTTTCTAGTTTTGAGTCCATTGGAATTTTCTCATTTATTTTGCAATAAGGCTATGAAAAATTTTACTCTTAAAAATTTACCTCTACATTTCTCCACTACTAGTCAAGCATCCATAGATCAGGTGGAGATGACCTTGACGTCTTCTAGACCTTGCTCTACTACCAGCCAGACATTTATAGCCATGGTAGAGATTATCTTAATCACCTGGGGACTATATTGATTTGCATTTCTCTTTTTTATATAAGCATTTGATTTCTTTGCAAATATCATATGTGTCCCTTGGGTTAGAGATAATCTAAGGCTTAAGATAGAGTCTATAATTTTTTTTGGCTAATCAATGAATTAGAATGATTTCATCCTTTAGGAGTACAAAATATCCTTCAAATGTGATTTTACATGTGAAGGTTTAGCAACATGTCGTATTACTCCAATATCCACTATTTTAATCCATAATTCAATAATAAATACTAAATAATATATTTCACTAACTTCAATTTCACCTAATTTCAAACAAGCAATTTATCTTCCATGGCTAAGAAATACTTCCAAGCCTTGAACTAAGTTTATATAACACCAAAAATACCACTAGATAAATCTTAAGAACATGAGTAATGTGGTACTTGAAATGGTATGTGATAAAAACATGAGATCAAACACATGAGGAAAATGAGATCAAACATAAAAAATAAAAAAAATCCATCGCTAAGCATGACCATGTTAAACCTTCGGACTTTACTAAAACTCATACAAATCACCAACATGTCTCAGTATAACTAATCAAGAAATCACTCAATGCAAACCAAAATCTCTCATAAACATCAAAATTTAAGGTGGATCCCTAAATTTGGGGTAAATTAGGCAATGGCAGTAACAAATGGCGATTCTACTAGAAAATACTCCTAAGTATTTTGGATAAAGAACTTAATATGAAATCAAGAAAACCAAAGGTTAGTAAAATAAATCATCTCGTAATACCCAAGAAATATGGGTTTCAAATAACTTCAACTAAAAGTAAATACCTTATTTGCTTCAACTTAGTGTGTGTTTTTTGAATTCATTTTCTAGTTTTGAATACATCAGAATTTCCTCATCTGTTTTGCAATAAGGCTATGAAAAATGTTACTAATAAAAATTTACCTCTACATTGCTCCATTGCCAGTCAAGCATCCATAGCTCTGGTGGATACGACCTTGACCTCTTCTAGACCTTACTCTAGTACCAGCCAAACATTTATAGCCATAATAAAGATTATCTGAATCACCTGGGGACTAGATTGATTTTCATTTCTCTTTTTTCTTATAAGCATTTAATTTCTTTTCAAATATCATATATGCCCCTTGGGTTAGAGATAATATAAGGCTTAAGATGGAGTCTATAAAAGTTTTTTCCTAATCAATGAATTGAAATGATTTCATCCTTCAGGAGTCAAAAATATCCTTTAAATGTGAGTTTACATGTGAAGCTTTAGGAACATGTCGTATTACTCCAATATCCACTATTTTAATCCATAATTCAAGAATAAATACTAAATAATCTATTTCACTAACTTCAATTGCACCTAATTTCAAATAAGCAATTTATCTTCCATGACTAAGAAATACTTCCAAACATTGAAATAAGCTTATATAACACAAAAAGGCCACTAGATAAATCTTAAGAACATGAGTAATGTGGTACTTGAAATGGTATGTAATAAAAACATGAGGTCAAACACATGAGGACAATGAGATCAAACATAAACAACAAAAATATCCATCGCTAAGCATGACCATGTTAAACCTTCATAATTTACTTAAAATCATCCACATCACCAACATTTCTTAGTATAACTAATAAAGAAATCACTCAATGCAAACCAAAATCTCTCATAAACATCAAAATTTAAGGTGGATACATAAATTTGGGGTAAATTATGCAATTGCAACAACAAATGATGATTCTACTACAAAATACTCCTAAGTATTTTGGATAAAGAACCTAATATGAAATCAAGAAAACCAAAGGTTAGTAAAATAAATCATCTAGTAATCCCCAAAAAATATGGGTTAAAATAGCTTCAACTTAAAGTAAATACCTTATTTGATTCAACTTAGTGTGTGTTTTTTGAATTCATTTTCTAGTTGTGAATCCATCATAATTTCCTCATCTATTTTGCAATAAGGCTATGAAAAATTTTACTAATAAAAATTGACCTCTACATTGCTCCACTGCCAATCAAGCATCTATAGGTCTAGTAGAGATGACCTTGACCTCTTCTATACTTTTCTCTACTACCAGCTAGACATTTATAGCCATGGTAAAAATTATCTGAATCACCTGGGGACTAGATTGATTTACATTTCTCTTTTTTTTTATAAGCATTTGATTGCTTTACAAATATCATATGTAACCCTTGGGTTAGAGATAATATAAGGCTTAATACGAAGTCTATAGAAGTTTTTGCCTGATCAAAGAATTAGAATGATTTCATCCTTCAAGAATCAAAATCATCCTTTAAATGTGATTTTACATGTGAAGATTCAGCAAAATATTTTATTACTCAAATATCCACTATTTTAATCCATAATTAAAGAATAAATACTAAATAATCTATTTCACTAAATTCAATTTCACCTAATTTTAAACAAGTAATTTATCTTCCATGACTAAGAAATACTTCCAAACCTTGAACTAAGCTTATATAACACCAAAAAGTCCACTAGATAAATCTTAAGAACATGAGCAATGTGGTACTCAAAATGGGATGTGATAAAAATATGAGGTCAAACACATGAGGACAATGAGATCAAACATAAACAACAAAAAAATCCATTGCTAAGTAGACCATGTTAAACCTTTGGACTTTACTAAAACTCATCCACATCACCGACATGTCTTGGTATAACTAATCAAGAAATCACTCAATGCAAACCAAAATCTCTCATAAACATCAAAATTTAAGGTGGATCCCTAAATTTGGGGTAAATTATGCAATGGAAACAACAAATTGCGATTCTACTGGAAAATACTCGAGTAATCTGAAATCAAGAAAACCAAAGGTTGGTAAAATAAATCATCTAGTAATACCCAAGAAATATGGGGTTCAAATAGCTTCAAATAAAAGTAAATACTTTTTTTTTTATTATTATTTGTGGAAAACATCCCAAAAGGGATGCCACTTTTGGGTAAGACCCAAGGAGGCAGAGTTATCCATTCCACCAAAAACGCCCAGGACTCGGACCTAGCCTACCACCTTTGACATACTCAAGGAGCAAACAAACACACAAAACCAATTTAAAAATATGTAAATAACAACAAAAATAATAAAATAAAATAACAAACATGCTCTTTGAGTGTGTCAAAACCAAAAGCACAACAAAACACGCACAATAAGATAAAAGAAACCACAACACAAATCACATAGAAAAACACAAGAACCACATAACAAAACACAAACAAGACAAAAAAAACAAAGCACTACAAAGACATAACCCAAAAAAAACATGAAAAATAAACACAACAAAAACCTAAAAAATAAAAAATAAAATAAAATAAAATAAACCAATAACAGACAATAAACAAAAACAAAAAAAATAGAAAACACTCACACATAAAAACATGAAATAACACAAACAAAGAGAAACCCAAGAACAAGAACGAAAAAACACAAGAACAATAACAAAAAACATAAAAAAAACAAAACAAAACAACAAAAACACAAGAACAACAAAAAACAACACAAAGAACACAAAAACAAAACAAAACAAAAGAACCCACGCACCTTAAAAAACTAAACAAAAAAAACAAAAAAACAAAAAAGAAAAAAAAATGAACAAAACAATGACCTATCTAGACCAGAAGACTATTAAGGCAAGAATCAACAAAGGAAACAAAATAAAGAATAAAATGAACTAGGGAACTAAAAAAAAATGAATGAACCAAAGAGAAGCGAAAAAAAACCAAGAAGAAACTAGGTACCTTCAGAACTGGAGCCATCCAAAGAAATGATAGAAAGAAGAGCTTCCCTAATTTGAGAAGCCCACCATATAGGAGGGTTGCCATAACAAGTAAGATCACCTTTGTCCAAAGCCCAATTGGCTAAAGTATCAACACTCTTGTTTTGGTCTCTGACCACATGATTGCAATCAACTTTCAAAAATCCCATCTGGATTAACTGAATCTTCTCAATAATTCTTTTTATTCTCCAATCCACCTTATGATTCTTAGGAGTCTTCAAGAGATTAATCATAAGTTGAGAGTCAGACTCAACAAACACCTTTTCCCATACAACCTTAGTAGCCTCCTGAAGGCCTCTAAGGATACCATACCCCTCAACAAGGTTATTGGAAAGAATGCCCAAATTCTCAGCAAAAGTAAAAACTAGGGAGCCATCTGAAAGTTTACCAATCCCTCTCACACTAGCTTTTCCAGGGTTCCCTCTTGAGGCTCCATCAATATTGAATTTTCCAAAATCCGTAGGAGGAGGTTGCCAATTTCTAGTCCTATCCATCTTACTAATACTCAGATTCCCTTTAAGTTGGTTTCCCTTAGAAGATTTAATCTTTAATATTTGCATCACTTGATCCCATCTTTGGTGGGAGTTTTGGGGGTGATTAAGGAGTTGATGGACTGGTTCAACTAAGTTGGCTATGGTTAGTAAAATAAAGAAATATCCAAGAAAACCAAAGGTTAGTAAAAGAAATCATCTAGTAATACCCAAGAAATATGGGGTTCAAATAACTTCAACTAAAAGTAAATACCTTATTTGCTTCAACTTAGTGTGTGTTTTTTGAATTTATTTTCTAGTTTTGAATCCATCAAAATTTTCTCATTTGTTTTGCAATAAGGCTATGAAAAATGTTACTCATAAAAATTTACCTCTACATTGCTCCATTTCCAGTCAAGCATCCATAGGTCTGGGAGAGACGACCTTGACCTCTTCTAGACCTTGCTCTACTAGCAACCAGACATCTATAGCCATGGTAGAGATTATCTGAATTACTTGGGGACTAGATTGATTTGCATTTTTTTTATAAGCATTTGATTGCTTTGAAAATATCATATGTACCCCTTGGGTTAGAGATAATATAAGGCTTAATATGGCGTCTATAAAATGTTTTTCCTAATAAACGAATTAGAATGATTTCATCCTTCATGAGTCAAAAATATCCTTTAAATGTGATTTTACATGTGCAACTTTAGCAACATGTCGTATTACTCCAATATCCACTATTTTAATTCATAATTCAATAATAATTACTAAATAATCTATTTCACTACCTTCAATTTCACCTAATTTAAAGCAAGCAATTTATCTTCCATGACTAAGAAATACTTCCAACAAAGTGATAAAATTTTAGATGTCGTGCTCTATACACTTTTGAAGAATTTTTCTTAAATTATTACTGTAGTTAGATATGTTCTATGAGAAAACATGAATTTCATCAACATAAATGACTATGCATTTACCTATCAAATATCTTAATGCATAGTCCATGGCTCTCTAAAATGTGGCACCTATGTTAAGCAATCCAAAAGGCATTCTTCTATAAGCGAAGGTACTTCACTTCATGGTAAAAGCAGTTTTCATCTTGTATTTTGGGTCAATAAGAATTTGGTTATATTCAGAATAATCATCAAGAAAATACATCATCTCAGAACCATTCATCATTTGCAAAATATGATCAATGGTATGAAAAGGGTAGTTATCCTTTTGTGAGGCCTTATTGAGATTCCTAAAATTGACACACAAATAGATGTCACCTATTTTCTTCTTAATCGGTACAATGTTTTGTACCCATGTAGAGTGTCTAATTGGAAAGATAATATTAGCATCCAATAAATCCTTAACCTCCTTTTATATAAGAGGATTTAGCAATGGGTTAATTGGTCTTTGTTTTTATCTAAATGGTTTTGAAACTGGATTTAAAGGATTAGTATGTATTATGATGTTTTCATTATAAGTATTTAAATTCTCTTAACTTCATGCTATTACATCAATGTAATATTTAAGATCTTGTACAATCCCTTCTTGTTCAAGATGGGTGTAAGCCTTTCCTATGAGTACATTATGCTGATATTTAATAATCCTAATATCAATGGAATCATAATCATCTTGTGGGAGTGAAGTTTTATTACAACTTTTGCTTTTATAGTCAATGTCAAAAAGATTCTCAAGAGAAACAATACCTTTTGGAATGGTATTTACCTTATTTGTTACCTCATGATCTTTGTTATCATCTTCTTCTTTTTTTTGGTAAGTTGTAGTTGTATTTCAGAGGGTTTTAACTAGGTCCCACTCCCAGATATACAAAAACTTCATCATATTGAAAGTACATTCATGTTGCATAATCCTCTGCCTAGGAGGGATCAATCTACAATAGTCTAACCAATCCCGTGCAGGGGATATATTTGCCAAAATTCCCTCGCATGGGATGTAGAAGCCAGTAATCAGGTGGTGCTTGCCCTGGCAGGGGGTACTAGAGCAAACCAAAAATAATCCATAGATATTCACTAGATCCCTCACAGGAGTTGACACATTGAGACCCAAATGGGTGGTTAGCCCAACACTAGACCATACATCGCCAAACATTGCATAAAAAACCCAAACCTATAGCAGCTCAAGGGTCAATCTCTGCGATTTCCTCTTCAAGATGGTCAGCACTCTGCTGGAGGGCATGCTTCAGAGCGGCACTAGTGCTTTCAAAGGCGATGATGGAACTCTGAAGAAACATCCGAGTGAGACGATTGGAGATGCCAGAAGTGGGGGTTGAGTCCCCATTGATGTCTTCAATTTCCAGAGGAGAATTTTGACTGGATTCTATTTTGGGCTTCTTTGCCCTGGAGGACCTGCGGATAGGGGTTGTCGCTTCTTCAATTTTAGCTTTATTTTTTCCCATCGAAGGCTTCTTGCTGGTGGGGGGGTGGTTTTGGATGGGGGCAGGGTGGGTTTGGAAGGGGAAGGGGTTGGCTTGGAAGGGGATGGAGTGGGGGTAGGGGGTGAGGGGATGGGTTTGGAAGGGGACGGAGATGGAATGGATGGGGAAGCAACAACAATGCCTTTCCCAGAGGCCGAGGTGTTGGGAACTCCATCGCTAGCCATAAGCTCGCTCAATATGGAATGAGCAGGGCTTTGGGGGGCTTGGGAAAAGGGGGGAAAGCTTGCAAAGGGGTAGCCACAATGGGGGGATTAGCCAAAACATGATAGAAGATAATTATGAAAAGCCCCTGGTGGGTAGGGGGGGTACCTTTCTTACAAGAAGCAGCTACAGAGAGATGCATAGACCAATAAAGAAACCCTAGAATGTTCATGGGTCTGTAACCCCATATATGGTTGACAAGGGCAAGGTGGAATCTTACCATAGGCATGTTGGGATCATTGTAGGCTAAGTATTGAATGATGGGAATGGCAACAATTGGGAATGGGGGGGAAGGGATTGATGGTCTAGTGCATGGCCATCCCATGAGAATTTTGGTAGTTGGGGAAGCCTTCCAACTTAGGTTACCAGAAATATTTGTCTCGTCGAACACAACGCCCTCCAACCGATAGCTCTATAATCTCACCAATCATATCTGGAGTGACCTTGAAGCACAAGTTCCTAACATGAATATGGTATTTTGACCACCTGTGAACAAAGTCCTTCATGATGTCATCCTTAGCTCCATGGAATTTCGATAACAGGGTGGTGATTTGGGCACCTTGCACGTAAGTATATGTTATGTTGTCTAGCTAGAGAGAGCTTTGTTCAAGGTAGGCCATGGTGGCAGAGGTGGGGACAGGAAGAGTAGTGGTGGATGAGGCCCATAGGATAGACTTGCAAAAGGGAGTGTCATAGGCTGAGCTGAAAAGGGGAATTAAATAGGTTGGGGGAGGTGAACAGATCATGCCGAGCCTTGCAGATGGGTGATAGGTGGTTTGAGGGGATGCCACATCGGGGATGGCAAAGATTAAGGGGCAGCCTAGGGACCATATCCGCATAGGTGGAGGTGAAAACTTGGGTGAGGTTTGCAGACGTGGGGAGAAATATGGAGGGGAAAGGGGTTGTGGCTAGAAATGTGGCAAAGGTCACTAGCAAAGAGCATTGGGACACCGTGAATGGAAAATTGCACTTAGACTTTGTTCGAGGAGAACCAACAGGGTAGCTAATAATCAGTGGGTGTTGGAGAACACATTGCGAGGCTCTAGGATGGGACACCTAATGAAAATCTTACACATTATGGAAACAATAAATCATTGGTTAGCGTGGATGGATTTGGAGTACCTGCCATGGCTATTTAAAATTGCAATTTTAAGGACATCTGGTAGGAAGGAGTCTTGCCACACGGAGATGGGTGTTTTCCCTAAGCCCAGGTTGGCCAGCCTATCCACAAGCCGATTGGCTTCTCTGAAAGTATGACTGGCTTCCACAAAAATTTTGATTTAAAAGCTTCTTGCTTTCTTGGATAAGGGATATGATTTTACATGGAGGGACTTTGTTTGAAATGAGGTAGCAAATGATATTGAGAGAGTCCCCTTCAACATGGATATTGGCACATAACCCCCTGATGAGGTGCAAACTTCACCACAAGGCCTACATCTCGGCCACATTGTTGGTCTGATGATAAATATTCTCTGCAAAATCCATAACTATATTTCCTCTGTGATCCTTGATCACTCCCCCTACCCCGGCCAACCTGGGATTTCCTTTAGATGCGCCATCAAATTTTACTTTTATCCATACCTCAAGAGGGAGATGCTAGCAAGCTTTGGTTCTAGTATGGATCGATGGAGGGAGTAAGGTGGGGATGGGGATGTTGAGGGAATTGATGATGTCAGCCTCAGTCTTGCTCAAGGGGGAGATGGACCAGGGGATGAGATGGGAGTTTTCAGAGGTGAATGAGATGGCTTTTATGGCTAAGGAGGTGGAGTTTTGACGGGTAGAAGAGAAGACCCTATGGTTGCGTTAGAGCCAACATTACCAAATGAAATGGTGGAGACAATTTTTCCATAGGAAAGCTACTTTGGGGTTTCTGAAGGGAGCAGGCCATTGGATGAACATGTCCAATAGGGAGTTGGGGTGGGCCCAGTGGATTTGAAATGTGGTGAACAACTGGTCTAAGTCCTCCCTAGAGAACACACACCCTAAAATGAGGTGGTCAACGGATTCCCAGTTGGACAAACAGAGGTGGCATCTATTAGGGATAGGGATCCCTATTTTCATAATATTGTCTATGGTGAGGACCTTGTTTTGAATGGTTGTCCATGCAAAGAAACCAATTTTTGGGATGAGGCGTTTAACCCAAACTAACTTGAACGGAATGGTGGGGACCCAAAATTTGACTAACATGGAGTGGGCAGACTTGACCATGAAATCCCCACTATCAGTTCCCTCCTAGATGGGGTAGTCTTGGGAGACTATGGTAGGGATGATGGTGGTTCTCAACATCTTATACAAAGTCTTACCGGCCCGCAAGAGGTGCTTGCTATCCTTGGGGATAATATTCCATGTGCCCCTATCTATGTAATGCATCACTTCACTTCCCCATCTCCTTTTGAGACTTGGTCTAAGTCTGGACACCTCAGGCAGATCCTTGAGATGTTTGTATTTCAGCCATGTGTCTTCCCAAAAGTCTATGAAAGCACCCGAGCCTAGCTTCCATCGTGTCCCTCTCAGGATAATAGGTTTCATTTTGATAACACCCCACCATAAGGTTGATCCATTTGTAGGGATGCTATTGTCCATAAGGGTTAAGTTTTTGAGATATTTGCTTTGGACAATGGTGACCCATTTTGCTTTGTAGTTTATGAACAACTTCCATGCCTATTTTACTACCAGGGCAATGTTTATGTTTGTTGATCTCCTCATGACAAGTCCCCCTAAGTTCTTGGGTTGGCATAATTTGTCCCAACTGACAAGGTGGAATTTATTTAAATTTTCTAGGCCGACCCACAGAAACCTTTTTTGTATTTGCTCAATTTTGGAATGAACTAAGGCAGGTAATTTGAAGATTGACATGAAGTAGACCAGGATGCTTTGGAGGACTACCACGATGAGGGTTTCTTTGGCTATTTGGGATAGGAGGGAGCCTTTCCAGGCAGCAAGCTTATGGTTGATCCTTTCAATGACATTGTCCCACATCAATTCCTTCGGGTTCATGGTGAATAGAGGGATACCCAGGTAGGATGTGGGGAAGGTAGTGATACAACACTAGAGGATACGAGTAATTTTCTACTATCTATTACCTTGAGTGTTTAGGAAGTAACACTTACTCTTGAGATAGTTAATATCTTGCCCTACAACAGAAGCATAGGTATCAAGGATTCCTTTGATGGATTTAGCTTGGACAACGGAGGTCGAAGTTGCAACAATAGTATCATCCATGAACTATTGGTGAGACAAGGGGGAGAGTTAGAAGAAGCTTTGATACCTAACATGCCTCTCAAATCCATGGCCTGTTTGAAAGCTCTTCCCAGGGATTCAACCAAAATAATGAAGAGGAAGGGGGACAGGGGATCTCCCTATCTGATCCCTCTGAGGCAAATAACCTATAGCAGACTCGTTGACCATAACTAAGAACCAAGGAGAGGTGATGCATCCCTTTATGAGGTGAACCCAATATGAGTGGAAAATGAGCAAGCACTTTAAGAAGAAAAGTCCTATCCACCCTATCAAAAGCCTTGCTAATATCCAGTTTCAAAAACATGATTGCTTTCTTGTTGCACTTAGATGAATGGAGGGTTTCATGGAGAGATATGATGTTGTCAATGATTGATCTACCTTTGACATAGCTTCCCTAGAATGGATCAATAATGAAGAAAAGAATATTTTTGAGCCTAAGAGCTAGGGATTTGTCTAGGATCTTGTACAAGATATTGTAGAGGCTGATAGGTCTGAAGTCATTCATGGATTTGCATTGGGGGTTTTTTGGACCCAAGGTGATGAATGTGGATTTTGTTCCTCGAGGGATGGTTTTGGTTTTCTAGAGCTTCTTGATGGCATCACTCACGTCCTTCCCAACTATTTCCCAGAAAGTTTGGAAAAACCTAGGGGGAAACCCATTTGGCCTAGGAGCCTTGTTAGCTTTCATGGAGAATAAAGCACATTTGATTTCTTTCTCAGATAGGGGTTGAATCAGGGATTTTTTCATCTTAGGGATGACTAAGGGGGGAATATTTTCAAGCAGGGCATCCTAGGCTACAATATTGGATGTATTTTTAGAGCCCATGATGTTGCTGAAGAAGGTGGCGACTTCTTCTCAGATCTAGATGATGTCCTGAGTGACAGAGCCATCCCTTAAAGTAAGTTATCTGATCTTGTTAGTGCTTCTATTACGTAGAGTGGAATCATGGAAGAACCTGGTATTGGCATCCCCATATTTGAGCCACAGCGCTCAAGATTTTTGGTGCCAAAAGGTCTCCTCCTTGGCTAGGATGTTATGATAATCGATGAGCAACTACTTTTCTTCTTCCCTGAGCTGGTGGGTCCATTTATCATGCTGAGTTTGCTACTCTAGATCTTTGAGTTTGCTTAACATTTTTGCCTTAAGATCAAAAATATCCCTGAAGACTTCCCTATTCCAGGTTTTCAGGTTATTTTTTATGATCTTAAGTTTTTGAGATACTCTGGACATAGTTGAACCAGGGATATGAGTCATCCACCAATCTTCAATTCGTTGTTTCAAATCTAGGTGTTGGATCCACATATTCTCAAACCTGGATGAGGTTGGGAATGATGGAGCCTTATTTGAATCCAATAGGAGGGGGGAGTGATCAAAGCTAATCTTGGGAAGGGTTATCAGGGATGTGTCTTTGAAAAATGGAATGGCCTATTGAGAGAGAAAAAATTGGTCCAGCTTCACCTAAATATGCTCATTGCCCACTCTTTTGTTACTCCAAGTGAATTAGTGGCCACGGATTTGAATATCCATGAGTTCATTTTCAACAACAAAGGCCTGAAAGTCCACAATGCTTTTATATGGGGAGGAAGCTCCCCATTTCTTTTTAGAATGGAAGAGAGGATAATTGAAGTCTCCTGCAATCATCCATGGGAGTTGGGAGAAGGCATCCTTCATGAGGGACATGGACTTCCACATGTTGAATCTCTCCATGGGATTATTTGGGGTGTAGATGTTGGATAGCACCCAAGTGAATTTGTTTTCTTTGCAATAAAACATTATGTTTAAGGTTCTGTTGGAGCTAGAGATGACTTTGCCTTCAACCTTCTCAGGGTCCCATAGACACAATAGACCTCCTATAGATCCCTCCACTGGGGATGAAGCCCATTGTCCAGTCTTCCAAATTTTTTGGACTACGCTGTGAGTTTTGTCAGCATTAGTTTTCATTTCTTGAAGGATGAGTATAGAGGGTTTGTACTCTTTCTTGGTGGTTCAAGCTAACCTTTGTTTACTCATGTTGTTAAGCCCTTTGATGTTCCAGGAGAGGATCTTCATTTAGAAACTTTGGTAGGTTTCTTGCCTCCCTTGGTGGAAATGGAGGGAGGTTTGGGATTTTTTGTTTCATCCTTTGCCTACGTGAACAAGGCTAAACTTAGGGTTAGTTGTACTCCATTGGCAACCTGGTCATCCATGTCCTTCTTGCTCTTCTCATAGGTGGTAGGTCGACCTCTTTTTATTTTACCCCTTATATCAATGGGGCATTTCCTACTTCTGGTGATGATAGAGCTAATATCTATCCTGGACTGAGTGGGACTGAAAGCATCCTCCTAAGAGTCAAGGATGGATTCAAAAGGGGAAAGAGGTTCTTTCAAGGGAAAACCAGCTATAGAATGGGGGGAGGTTTGATATGTAGCAAGGGTTCTAGGAGGGGTTTAGCCTAAGACGGGGGTGGTGGGGGGGAAAATGGGATGGAAGACCCAGACCTGGAGGGAGAGATATGAGGGTGGGGAAAGGTGGAGGGTTGGAGCTCAGGGAGCGAAATAGATGGAAGAACATCATCATCAAAGCCACTTAAGGGCCCAAATATATTAGGAAAGGCAAACATGGAACATACCTAGCCTACAACTGAATAGGGTTTTGTGGATGGAAGGTCTTGGATAGCGGCCTGCTTTCCTTTGTCGTTGGTCAGTCTGCAATTACCAAGTTCTCTAAATCGGTCGAAGTGTTCTCTCGTCTGGTGTTGCTGGGGAGGGGGGGACCATTAGAGCTTCGTGCTTCCTCCTGGGGCTTGAGGGATGGGCACTGAGCTCGAAGGTGTCCCTGGGTCTTACATTCGATGTAGAATGTTGGTTTATATTCATACTTGATAGCTTGGTACCAGTGAAAATCCCCATAGATGAGGTTTAGGTGGGTTGGAAGTTGTGAAGCAAGGTTGGCATTGACATAGATTCGAGCATAGGCCATGCGAGACCTAGCTTTAGTTGTAGGGTCAAGAGAGACCATGTCCTCG
This sequence comes from Wollemia nobilis, assembly GCA_028583015.1. NCBI lineage: Eukaryota > Viridiplantae > Streptophyta > Pinopsida > Araucariales > Araucariaceae > Wollemia > Wollemia nobilis. Next base: position 1,223,703 of record JAQPPZ010001965.1, read on the forward strand.
ATGTATGTTCCAATCCACCCTAGGATGTCCTCATGGAAAAACTAAATGGGGAGATCAGGGAGGCGAACCCAGATTGGAGCAATATTGATATCCTAGGTCTGGGAATTGAAATCTTGCTTCCATTTTGTCACAAATAGACTTTTCCTCCCATAAAACCAGGGGCCCCCGATGAGGATTTAGGCATAGTCATTCTAATTTTAAGCATATCAGGAATAAACCCCATGAGAGGACCACAATCTGAAGGTTCCCTGTTGTGCACCATTTGAATCTGGCCCATCTTCTTATGGATTCCATGTAAGGTCTCCCTCCCACAAACTTGTCGACCAGGGAGAGGGATTCTAAAGAGATTTTATCTGCCATGATAGAGATCAGGAGGACCACATTTTTTCCATTGGTGATCATGGGGGGATGGTTAGGGTTACTAGAGGGGTCAGGTTTAGTCATTCCTAATACCTTCTCCAAGTAAGTTGTCCCGCCCAAGTCCGGGTCGGGGTTTGTGGGAGCATCCTCCGAGGGAGGGATCTCGCCTTGCTCCAGATCCCTAGAAGGGGCTTGAGGAATCTTGCTCGTAGTTTTAGAGGGAGCTATGGATGTCATATTCATTATAATATTCTTGCAATCTCTCGTCCTCATTCATTACATGATTTTTGAAAATGCCTGAATTAGTTATAAAATAAAAAATATGCCTCTCACTTTCAAATACCTGCAAATTTTTCACATTGTCAGGTATAGAAGGACAGGGTATCAAATCAATTTAAAATTCCTTTAGCCTCCTATATCAGTAGGCTTAATAGTACCTACTATGACAGATAAATAATCAACACTTCGATTGTTCTTCCTAGATATCAATGAAATATTGAAAGCATGGAATTCATAAATCAAATCCCAAACTCTATTTTTATAATGAATTAGCCTTTTATCATGACATGTGTATTGGCCTTTCACATTTTTAACAACCAACTCTGAATATTCTAACACTTTAAAACATTTAATGTTTTTCTTTAAAGCTAACTACAAACCGAATATTAAGGCGTCATATTGTGCAGCATTACAAGTGCAAGGAAATTGTAATCTATAAGTTGTCAAATATGACTTACCTTTAGGACTAATCAATTCAACACCAAATCCACTACATTTTTTACATTTAGATCCATTGAAATTAAGCATCCAAAAAAGATTTTCATCCTTAGTAGGATTAATATATGGTATTCCATTTTTAGATTCACGTACATCCAATTTTGTTTCCACTGTGTAAACACCTAACTCAGATTCATTGTAAAAAAAGTTATTGGTTTTGTTATATTTAGTAATCAAATTCTTGAGTCTATGTTCTCTTTCAATTCTTATTTTATTAACTACACCCTTCCATGGTAGCCATATATGTGAACAATATATGACCATATATTCATTTAAGTTCCTAGACCAATATCTGATCAACAAATTACATACTTATCAGGTATATCTACAACATGTATATAAACATACTGGTGTATCCTAGGCTCTAAGGCTAGCTGTATGTAAACATTCTTAAGCATCCAAACCACATGAAATTCATATTTATCTACTTGAACCACTATTCTTTTAGAAATGATGGGTTTCAAACCTAATTTTTGACAAACAATGTGAGGCATGACATTACCAGATGCTCTAGAATGAACAAGATAATTGTGCAAATTTATTCTTGCAATTATTATGGTCAAAATAAAGGGAGGATCTTCTCTTTTGTCCCTTCATGAGGTGAATTACATGTCCATGGCTTCAGGGGATTCATTTTTTCTTTTATCACCAAACACCTGTAACAAAAATTCTTGTTGATTAGTCAAATTAGCAACATCAAATAAAGATATATTCGCTTTTCTTTTCTTTAAATACTTCAAAATATTATATGCAATTTGTCATGTGGTGGTTGAGGCAGATCAAATTTAGATGGAGACATGGTATTGTTACTAGCCTGTGTATCAGGAATAATGATGGTGTCATTTGGGGGAGTAGAAGACATAAATGGAGCTTTAGTCTTACTTCTAAGCTTGTAATTATGATTCCCCTTTTAAATTGTCTGAAAGCTTGAACTTACTAATCTATAGACCTACCATACCCTTCTTCACACAGGCTAGTAACAATCCCATGCCTCCATCTAAATTTGATCTGCGTCAACCACCACATGATAAAATTTCATATAATATTATGGAAATTAAAAAAAACAAAAACTAATATATCTTTATTTGATATTGCTAAGTTGACTAATCAACAAAATATTTATATTTTTTCTCTTTATTGCATTACTCACACAAATAAGAACTTTATTGTAATGATCATATAATACATTTTATCATATGTGTAAGTTGGGTGAAATATCCACTTCCTATTTTAGGAAGAACTTTGTTGTAATGATATCAGATGTTGATGATGATGTCAAAAGTGACATCATAGGCTTGAACATATTACCTATGGTTCCTTGAGGTATGATCCATCATGAGATGGCTATTGGGCTTCCTTGTATATCTTCTCAAAGTGGTGTTTGTGAGAGTGCATTTTGGTTAAGCTCACAAGGATACCTTTTCAAAATAATCTACCAAGAGGGCATGTCACACTTTGGAGATAATTCATAGTGACATCTATGGACCTATGGGTATATTTGCTCTTTCATGAAACAAGTACTTCCTTATTTTCATTAATGAATTTTCTAGATATGTGTGGGTATATACCATTTATATTAAGGATGAAGTGTTTGAGAGATTCAAAACTTTCAAGGCTCTTATTGAAAACTAGTTAGACAAAAATATCAAATATCTAAAAATATATGGGGGTGGCAATTATGTTAGTCATACTTTTCATAATTTCTTAGCCACTCATTGAGTATTCATAGCAAATGATTGTTCATTATAATCTTGAATAGAATATTTTAGTATAAAAAAATAGGATAATCATGGAGATAGCTAGTTGTATGATTCATGTTAATGGACTAGATCATAGGTTTTAGGGTGAGGCAGTCATGTGTGCAATGTATATCATTAACATGGTACCTACTAGGGTTTTTATAGAGATGATACATATTGAATTATTAATAAGGGATAAGCTATATGTGGCTATGTTCTAAATATTTGGGCCTTTAGCATAGGCTTACATACCCAAGTATATTTAAAAAAGGAAACACCTAAGAGCTACAAGTGTATATTTATGGAATATTGTGATATCTCAAAGGCATCTCATATTTATGATTTGTTGAGTTGTGAGGTGTTATTTAGGACATATTCCATCTTTGATGAGGTGTTTCTAGGTATTCCTTCCACTTCCCCTCTCAATATTTTAGTTTTGTATTCCTTTAATTATCTATCTATTCCAACTCTAGAAAATGCTTCAAACACCTTGATTAGTTCTATCCATGTTATAGCATGTTCCTCTTCTAGTGGTTATTCACTACCTATAAATATGACTCCATCACAAATAGTTTTTAAAAAAATCTCCTCTTCCCCTAAAGTAGGATAGGATGATTAGGATGGTCCAATTGAGAATGCTTCAATTATACATGATTAGGTGAGTGGTGATTAACTGGATTCTTTTATTTTAGTTTTTGATTTTGAGATGGTGTAGGATACCAATGTGTCTTCTAAACATCTTATCCCCAAGTGGGTTAAGATGCTTCTAAAGGATGCACAACCCATTCTATATCTTGATTGGCATTGGAAGGCTCCTTTCGAAGCTTTAAAGACATCAAATTCATAGGATCCTATGACCTAATCCTAAGCTAAGGAAAAGCTTGAATGAGAATATACCATGGTAGTATAATTTGAGGGATTGATGAAAATTAGAATATTGAAGTTTGTTCCTCTTCTAGTAGGGAATAATTTTGTGGGGTGTAAATGGATCTACAAGACCAAGTACACATAAAATTGTTAGATTGAAAATCACAAGGTACACCTTGTTGCCAAAGGCTTCTCTCAGCAAGAGGGAGTGTTCTACTTTAAGACATTTACACCTATAGCTAGGATGGACTTCATAAGAATAATTCTTTCCATTATAACTTCTTATGGATGGAAGATGCAACTAATGGATGTGAAGAGTGTCTTTCATCACAAAGAACTTTAGGAGGATATTTACATGTAATATCCACCTAGGTTTCAACTAGAGGACCCTACTTCATTGGTATATCAATTGACTTGGTTTTTGGATGGTCTTAAGTAGGCTCGTTAGGCTCGGTATGATAAAATACACTCTTTATTTACCAGTTATAGATTTTAGCAATATAAGGTTGAGCATGATATTTACATTAAACATCATGATGAGGATACTAAAGTGATTGTATTGTATGTTGATGAACTTCTTATAATTGGTATCTCCATCGCTTTGATTTAGGAGATGAAGCCATGGTTTCGTTCCACTTTTGAAGATCTAGGGCTCTTACACTATGTTTGGGAATTCAAATTAATAAGTCAAAAATTGTTATTACCATTTCTCAATCCAAATATGCTTTGGATCTTCTTCAATGGTTTAGGATAGAGGAGTGAAAGCCTACTAGGACCCCTTTTACCTCAAGTTTGAAGTTAGGGTTGACTATACTACACCTTTGGTTGATACTATACTATATTACTCTCTTGTAGGAGGTTTTATTTATTTCACTCACACTAGACCAAATATAGCATTTGTAGTTAGCTACTATTCCAAGTACATGCAGGCTCTTTAGGAGTCATTGGATAGTATCCAAGCAAATTATCAAATACATTAGAGCATCATAACATATGGGTATTCACTACTCTATTGGTTCTCCTTTGATTTTGTTAGGTTTTAAAATGTTGATTGGGTAGGACATTTGGATGAGCTATGATCCATCATAGAAATTATGTTCTACTTGGGATCCAACCTAGTTTGATGGTTTTCTAGATGATAATTTACTATTTATTAGTCTTCTATAAATGCTTAATATTGTGCTACCAATGACGTAGCCAAGCATCTTAGGTGGATGATGATGATTTTAGAGGATATTGATATTCCTTAGAGCTCTCCAACTCCTCGTAACAATGATAATTAGAGTACTACTCAACTTGTCTATAATATCATGTTTCATAGGGGGTAAAGTATATTAAGATATGGATGCACCTTATGGGATGATTTCATGCTCATGGGATGTTATTTGTTCCTTATTAAGAGTAAGAAATATATATTTTGACCAAGATCATACCTAAGTTCACTTTTGTGTGCATGCAAGAGCTTCTTGGAGTAGGAGTGTGTCCCTTAAAAGGGAATCCAATGTAAGGGACTCTCTTCATGTTCCCCATTCAGATTACGAGGGGATATTAAAATATGTGGTGGTTAAGCTTCTCTTGATGCCACAATCAAATTTTTATTATGTTTACCCTTTGGGCCCACGTAAACCTTGAAAGAGGTATTTTTTTTAAATTTTATTCCCGAGGACTGGTCTCATAAACTTGACGTAAAGGCACCATGTAATTGGGTGTAAATACCCCTCGCCACCAATCATTTCTTTAACGGTTTAAGTATAATTTTGATTCTCTTTGAGTGAAGATATTTTGATGTCTTTAGACATCCATCATAAACTATGTTATTACATGTGTATTTCTTTTGACAAATAATACTGGTTAAGGTTTGATTCCATTTATTTCTAAAAATTATCGTGAAATATAATGTTAAGTACACGTCAATCATTTATTTCTAAAAAATATTGTGAAATATAATGTTAAGTACACGTCATCCTTTAGGTATTTAGAAAATGGAATGCACATAGAGCCTAAGAAATGGTTGTGGATAGAACAACAAGAAGCTTTCAAACAAATGAATCCTTCAAGTTATACACAAAGTTGAGGGATAAGGTCCTTGAAAAGCATGGGTAAACCTCAAAATTCAATCCACACTAGGTAGTGAAGACCCATTTTACCATAATCTATAAATTTTAGGTCATAACTAGACATAACTTAAAAATTACTAGAAAAAATCCATGTTCCAACCTTTCAAATGGTTATGGCCTTCTCAGTAAACCTAAAGGAATATGAATAAAGACACTTGAATAAACTCCTAAATTTAGCAACATGAAGACCTAATGGTTCCTACATCGCCTAGATCTAAGATCAGATATGATCAGTTGAGGGAGCATGACTACCTATGAAATATCCAATGGTAACCCTATTTTGAAATCTTGTAGTACAAGAGAAAAATAATTGTAATTTGCCTCAACCAAAATATTTGGACCAAAATCAAGAGGGAGCTTAGAATCATTTCTTCATGCAACATTTTGGGGATGAATTTCTTGGGTCATTTTACTGGTGGTGTCATTCTCAATAGAAACCTCATTCCTAAAATTATGAACAAATACTGTATGACCATGGCTTAAAATGTTGGTCTAAAGCTAGTTCAAAATGTCAACAATGAACTACTAATGATGGGATTTATAATTATTAAAGTGCAACAAAGATTTAGAAGTTTCTCTCTTCTTTTAATAATTTGCTTTGTATAGTTTGTAGTTTAACTTGCATAATTTATCTGTCTTTTTCTTTATAGTTTACCTTGTATAAAAATTATCTTTTCTAAAAAATAATATAAGTTTTATGTCGGCCTAGAAATCAACAAGATGGAATTGGTTTGGTGGATGCAACCCCTATAGTTTGAACCCTATGCATAGGTTTTGTGGATGTAACTCCTATAATTTAAACCCTATGCCTACCAACTACTAAAAATAATGTAATTGTAACCAAATATTATCCAAAATAAAAATAAAATAAATTTTAAAAAACTATACTATCATTCAAATTTTTAACAATTTCCTTTTTCAAGGGCATTTTAAATCAAGTAATACTTGAGCATCTTACTCGGAGTGGCACTTTGCCTTTATTTCTAAAGGTGTACCTTTGTAACTTTAAAGATAATATTATCGATAAAGAAACTAAATAGAAAATATATACTCGTTTAGAAAGACAAAGAGTATGAAACAAATATTTACTGGTGAACATATCTATATCAGTTAGAACATCCCACACACTAAGAAGATGAATCATAAACAATAAACTCATAAATTTGTTGATTAAAATTTATATAAATTTATAAAAAAAATTATTTTATTGAATATAATTTGTGGTTCCAATAAAAAATTATATTTTTTTGGTCTATTAAATAGATTACTCAACCCAAAATCTTTGCATATTTTTAAAAATATAATATATATACAGTTTTATAGAAATAAAAAGTTACAAACAAAAACATGGTCCAAAAAGCAACCTGAAGGTGAGTCTCCATCCTCAGATAGCAACATGGGCTAACACTGAAATTACAACCTTCACTAGATACATGATCAGCACTGCTTAGTGCTTCTATGTCAGCATTGAGTGCACAAAACCAAGTTCAAATGATGCAAGCATAGGCTATGAGAAACAAAAAAGTGTTTATACCCTGCTGCTAATCACACAAAGTACACAACATACCAACAAGGCACAAAAAAATATTGGTATTTTTGTATTAATTCAAAGGGCATCATACAACATACAATATTTGATTCATGTATTCCCTCTCTCACTATAGACTTCGGTGGTCTTCTGTATCTCCTCTTGTTGCTACTCTATCTCATATATATATATATATATATACTTATTTATTATTTGTTTACTTCCTCTAGAAGCTTCTTTTTGCTTTTCTCTATAGTTCTATATTCTTTTGGAAACTTTCCCTTTTAAAGCTCCTGTGTCATTCTCCCAAGGTAAGAAAAGTTTTAGCATGAGCTCCTGCTCATGCCAAGGCTTGATATTCTTCAACTGTGTGCCCAAAATTTACTAGTTCAGCTAGTTTCATCCATGTTGCATCCTCTAATGGCCTGTTACTCCACTTAACCAAATATTCAAAATATTCTCTTTTCCTGGTCTTCTTGTACACTCTTTTATCTATTATGTATTTGATTATTTCCTCTTATTTTTTAGGCATCTGCTACTCCCAATGGACCTTTTCAACTTGCTCTATGTGGTCATCCTCTGTAGCTAAGTTTGGATAAGCAGACAAATCCACAACATTGAAAATTGGAGAAATCCCAATTCCATCTAACAATTCTATCTCATAGGCATTATCCCCAAATTTCTTCAACACTCTACACAACCCATCCCCTTTGTAAATATTTTCTTCCTAAGGTAAGCATATACCACATCTCCAACCTGAAAACTGAATTCTCTTCTAATCAAATTAGCATGTTGTTTGTACTTTTTGATACTTCTTTGCAGCCTATTTCTTACCTCATTTTTCATCTCATGTATTGCCTTCGTAAATTCCTTAGCATCAACACTCCTCTTATTCAAATCTACTATATCCCTCAATTGAAAAACTCCTCTGGGGCTATATCCATATACAATCTAAAATGGTATTTTCTTGGTGCTCCTATTTACTGAATCATTGTATGCAAAATCAATTGATGCTAATACCAAATACCACTATTTTGTTTTGTCACTTGCAAGACACCTCAATAGATTTCCCAAAATCCTATTGACAATCTCCATTTGCCCATCCTTCTAAGGGTGATAAGAGGAAGTAAAACTCAACTTTGTTCCCAATTTCTTCCACAATTTTTTCAAAAAGTGACTTACAAATTTAGTATCTCTATTCGAAATAATGCTTAATGGCAAATTGTACAATATTTTTTTGGTAATATTAATAGAAGAGGGTTTTTAAAGGGGCCCCTAAACCTTTTACAATAGAGAGCAAAGAACAAAGAAAACCAGTGCACTAAAGCACGAAACAACAGAGCACAAAACAAAACACACAATAAACAACACCACAAACCAGGAGGGCCAGAGCGGTCGAAGAATCCCTATGATACCTATGGAAGAACCGAGGTAGTTCTACAACACAACATCAAACTCAAAAATAATCCCATCGAACATATGAGCTACCTCCTCTGCATAATCTAACACCATCTTGATGGAACTCCATACCGCGCATTGTTTGATCTCCATTAAATGAAGTCTATGAAGAATGTTACTCTTCTTAACCGTAGATTCTCTTGGGGAGTACATCTCACTCACCAATTTATCCTTAAAAACCATCCTAGGAAGGACTTCGGTCTCCTCATTAAAAACGTGCATTTTGGAGCTAGGGGAAGACTGTCCAGAATTGCTTTTCTTATCACTTAAGCATGTAGACTTATGCACCCCCATATTCTCCTTGCAAGCACCTTCCCCAACCTTGACAAGAATAGCATCCAAAGACATCAGCTGAGTATCCCTTCCCTCATCATAAGCCCTCCAAGCTGGAGAGCCCCATCCAACCAGAACAGAATCGAAACCTTTAGTAATCAATTTCCTAGACCCAGAGTCCTAAGAAGGATGCCCAAGCTCATCCTCAGAGCCACCATCATCATCTGATAGAACCAACGTATCACTGCAAACCTAAATGGAAATGGAGTTTAAAGAACCAAGAATTTCATCAACTACAATACCTTTTTCCTTCGCAGCATGTTCAAAAAGGATGAGCGCCAACCCCTGATGCAACAGAGCCTTGCCTCTGCCTTCCTTAAATGCCATCATTGACCTGCTGAGTGAATTAAACAGGAATACCAAGATGTTCATCCATATCTGTCTCCTAAGATGATTCAAGAACATTGCATGGAAGCTTCACACCACATCATACGTAGAGTCTATAGTGAAAAATCTATGATAAACTTAACAACTCTATTTCATGGTGCCGAAAGGGCCTTAGCACTGAACCCGTTCTGGATTTGAGGAAAAAACTCATATTCATCTAAAAATAACTTGATCTCCTGCACCAGCAAGTGCCTCTCCTTATGCATAGCAATGTCTACTATGAGCCCAGTCGCTTGGTTTACAAGATCCATCGAGACTTCGAAGGTCCAAGAGCCCACACAAACACACCCCTCCTTCCATGAAGCCACCGTACAATTTGAAAGAATTGGATTATGGCCATGAAATCATCCAATTTGAAAGAATTGGATTATGGCCATGAAATTTTTTGATGCAATCCAGTAGGCCCCCATTATTTAAAATATTGATTACCTCCTCATCAACATTCAGTGACGCTAGTTCAATCCTAGACTTAGGGAGAATCGACTTACGTTTACACACTTTGGATTTGCCCATCCTCTCACAACATCTAGAGCCCCAAGGGAGACTAAGGACAATAAACCAACATACAGGACCATAGAGGGACACCCAAATGTTCTTAGAAGACCACCAAAATGACCAAATCCTACCCATGGTTAAAACAACAACAAAGTCTACATCAAACCAGACCAAATCAGCAAAGTCAAATGGGCTACAGAAAAATATTAACATCATGTGAGCCTTGATAATAACATAAGGACTCCACCTGGACTTGGATAGGCATAAAAGAAACTTTGGTCCATACCATTTCATGAATTTCGAAGTCGATTCAAAAACCTTAGCCTAGAGGGAAGGCCAATAAAGAAAAAACAAGAAGCGTCTATGCAAAAACAAGACCACATCAGCAAAAGACCAAACCCTGAAATGCCTTCGTGAACCCATGTGATTAGGATAAATGGAACTCCTAGAGAATGCCACCTCACCTCAACCAAAACCAAAGACAACACATAGGGCCAACAAAGAAGAAAACAAGAAGCGCTCGGGGAAAAACAATACCACCTTAGAAAAATACCAAACCCTGATACACCTTCATTAGGCCTCATGAGTAGAATAAGTGGAATTCCCAAACAACGCCACCTCACGTTGGCCACCACCAAACACAACACGTAGGGATGGGGAGTTTCAAGGAAGGAAGACCAATGGTCCCCAACAAACTTACGATTCCCAAGGCATAGGGGTATACCGAGGCTAAAGCTTAACAACAAAGCAAAAGTAAATGGGAGCCACCTCATCATAGACTTTAAAAGGCACCCCATTCCATGAGAAATAAAAGTTCCAACCAGGGAACATTTGCGGGCTTCCCCATGCCATCGACGAAATCTGCCAAAGTTTAGACTAAAGACAACTCCAAAGAACCAACGGGAAATAATTACAAACCAATGATTCAAGCATTTTGAACAAAATATTCTCTGCCACAATTCTCCCCATATTACAATACAAAGAACAATGAAATTTTGAACATCTTGAAGAGGGGAAAAAACCATATTGTATGGGATAACAAAGAGTGTCCGTTGTCCATCACCATTATTCTTGGTACCAAACCGCCTAGCCATACAAACTTCCACCACCCGTAACCAATTAATTAACATCATTGTGGGCACAATTAATAAGGTCCTGTGGAAAGTCCCTCTACCATACTGTGTATCCGTGGTGATTTACTCCAACGTTCACCATAACATCTGTTGCAACATTTCCTTCTCTAAGCGTGTGAGAGATTTGAACATCCTCCAACTCCTGATATAATGCCACTCCCTCATCAATAAGGTTGGTAACTTTCCAACTGACATGGCAGACTCCTTTAAGCATACTAATTATGTTACGAGAGTCACCCTCAATAACTGCTTTTTTGAATTTGAATTCTCTTAACAAAGCAATCCCTAAGTAAGTTGCCCTCACTTTCGCCACCTACAAAAAGCTCAAATCCAAAATTTTGGCATATTTCAACAACAAATTATCATAGTGGTCTCGGATAACACCTCCCGATCCTGCCATACCAGGGTTTCCCTTAGCTACCCCATCAAATTTTAATTTAACCCAACAAGCAGGAGGGACATTCCATGTAATCAAATTTTTTATATTAGGTGTCGAAGGTGGATGATCTACATTTCCAAATCCTAATAATTTTTCCATCCTAACTTCACTTTGAATAGAAGCCTTCGATAGATCAATAAATATAGAGGTGCTCTCCACGTTCTCCACCGTCTTACCAATGATGTGATTACTCAATAATATTGTCGACACAATCTTATCACTAAAAATTTTAGCGTTTCTAGCTTTCCAGACACCCCACATAGCATGAGGGAGTAGGAACCGCCAAAAGCACTTGAGACGTGGAGAATGAAAGGGTGGTAACCACTGAATAATGCAATCGTAAACCAAATCTGGAAAAACCCACTCAACTCTAATGCGCCTAAGGATAGAGACGATCACTTCCTTGAAAACATGACAATTGAGAATCAAATGAGAGGTTGATTCCCAATACAATTCGTAGAGATAACACCTATTGACCAAATTCCAACCCCTTTTATGAAGGTTCTCTATTGTTAGGATTCTGTTTTGGGAAGCCAACCAGAAAAATAAATTCACTCAAGGAGAAAGGTGCTTGAGCAAAAGCATACTAAACGGTAAAATCATCCTCCTCCTCCCTTAAATAGTTAAAGGCCAATTCAACTATAAACCTTCCCAAACTCTCCAACTTCTAAATCAACATATCTTCAATATTAGATTGACGAATAACACAAAGGCGCAGTTCCTTAGCTAGGATCTCCCATGCTCTCTGTCTCCATCATTACTTACACATTCTGGTGAGGATTCCCAAGCAATTATGTTCCCTCTAACTTCAAAGAAGTCAGCCACTTTTACCAAACCCACCTCTCTAGAATTGAGAACCAATTCCCAAAATCGCACATCCTCCACCAATGGTCTATCACAAAGCCAGACATCTTCCCAAAAGAAGACCTTTCTACCATTCTCAATAACCCATCTACATTGTTGTTTAACCAATTCCCTAGACTTCGCCAGACTATTCCAAAAGGTCGATCCACCTGATAGTAATTCATCAAATAGAAAGGAACTGAACCTGTATTTAGATTTTAGAATGGATCCCCATAATTTATAGGTATTCGAGGCCAACTTCCACCCAATATTAGCAATCAGTGCTTTATTCATCCAAACTGCACTCTTCAAATTCAATCCCCCTTTGGATTTCCTTCTACAGACAACCTCCCATGAAACCAAGTGAAATATTCCTTTCATCTCTAGGCCATCCCACAAGAATGCTTTACATATACTGTCAATTTTTAAGGCCATTTTAATGGGAACATGAAATATTGACATAAAATAAATAGGAATGTTCTATAATGTACTCTGCACTAAAACCACCTTACCCTCTTGACTCAACATCGCACCCTTCCACATAGCAATTTTTTGTTAAATTCTCTCTACCACCAAAGACCACAATTTAGATTTACCTCTCCCAATGAACAGAGGTAATCCTAGATAAGAGGAGGGTAAAGAAGCAATACGACAATTCAAAACTTCAGCTATCTCCCTTTGAACCTCTATCGAAGAATTAATGAAAAATAAGCTACTATTGAAAAAACTTATCTTCTCACTAGCGACCCTTTCATAACAGTCCAGAATAGACTTCACTTCCCTAGCTGCTTCCATCGAAGCTAAATAGGAGATAAGAGTGTCATCCGCAAATTATTTGTGGGATATAGGGTTCCAAGTGGTCGCAGGCCTCATGCCCAGAATATTTTGATGTTTTTTGAAGGCTCTTCCCATGGCCTTTGCTACGATAATGAAAAGAAAAGGTGACAATGGGTCCCCTTGTCTCAGCCCTTGATTTGAATTAAAAAAACTCATTGGGGACCCATTGATGAGCACTGAAAACCAAGATATCAGATTTAATAAAAAACCAAATCTTCCACTCTTATACACTGAATGCAGTAATTCATGAATGACAATTGTGCCATCAAAAATTTGCCTTCCTGGGACAAAGGCACTTTGAGCTTCATCAATAATCTTCGGGAGAAGAAGTTTGAACCTGTTTTCAATAGTCTTCGAAAGGATATTATACACTATTTTGCAGAGACTTATGGGTCTGAAGTCATTAAAAGTAGAAGCTATATATTTTTTGGTAATGAGAGCAAGAAAAGTCACATTCACCACCTTTGGAATAAACTTGTTCCTCTGGATATCTCTCATAGCTTCACACACATCCCCCTACAGACATGCCTAAACTTCTGAAAAAAATTGGAGGAAAGCCATCTAGGCCCGATGTCTTGAGAGAGCCCATCCCATTAACTACATCCAAAATTTCTTCATCAAATAACGGGGTTGTTAGCCACCTATTCCACTCTTCAGAAACCAACCTCAGAATAACATCAAGCATTTCTTCCTTAGCGAAGAGATCACGGTCAGGCACAAAGCACAGTAAGTTACTAAATAAAGTAATTGCCTCCTCCCTTACTTCACAATCACCTGAATCCACACTTCCATCTCCTTTGACTATATCAGTGATCCAATACGACAATTCAAAACTTCAGCTATCTCCCTCTGAACTGCCATCAGAGAATTAATGAAAAACAAGCTACTCTTGGCAAAACATATTTGTTGACCAGCGGCCCTTTCATAACAGTCCAAAATAGACTTCACTTCCCTAGCCACTTCCACCAAAGCTACATAAGAAACCTATGCAATATTACTACTTCTTAGAAGAACAAATCAGTTATATGTGTGACATCATTACATTTGCTACAGGCCACAAAATGTGCCATTTTGCTAAATATATCAACAACAACAAAGATGGAGTCCATATCTTTCGTTGTCCTAGGCAATTCAAGCACAAATTCCATACTTATAGCTTACCATGGCTTTTTTTTGAATATACAATAGCTTGTACAACCCTGTATTTTGACTCCTTCCTTTTGCATGTTGGCATATCATACATCCCTATACATATCTCTTCACATCGGTTGTCATCTTAGGCCAATAATAATCTTCACTCAGCTTTTTTTTGAATATACAATAGCTTGTACAACCCTGTATTTTGACTCCTTCCTTTTGCATGTTGGCATATCATACATCCCTATACATATCTCTTCACATCGGTTGTCATCTTAGGCCAATAATAATCTTCACTCAGCTTGGCCAATGTTTTATCTATACCAAAATGAACAAGTTCTTTGCCATGCTTTTCTAGAAACTCCTATACTTGTCTCTGTATTTCTTCATTTTCCTATGGCATCAACCTGTATGTAGCCTTGTTAGGTAGGCTTGAACCTGGAATTAGTTCCATATGATGGTTGATCTTCCTGATAGGTGGCAATACACTTGGAAAATATTCTGACATAACATCCGCATACTTCTCAAATAATTTTATGATCTCTTCCAGATATTATTCCTTCCTTTTCTCACTCTTTACATCTTTTGGTTTAGCTACCACAACCAAACACATCCCTTCATTTTTCTTTATCTGTAGAAATTCTTTTTTTGTTCTCAACATTACCTTGTGTTTTTGTTCCACCTCTTCCTGATTATCCTGCAATGAATTCAACTTAAATTTTGTTTCATCCTTCCATATGGTGCAAGTATTTTCTCTCCCATCATGGACAACATGCCTATCATACTTACAAGGCCTTCCAAGCAACAAGTGGTAAGCATCCATAGGCATAATATCACATAAAACATCATCATAATAATTACCAATATTAAAACTCACCAGACATTGTTCTTTGACTACCAATTGGTACCCCTTTTGCAACCATGCCACCTTGTAGGGTGTAGGATGAGGCATCCTATTCAATCCTAGCTTGGTCACCATATCATCAGACACAATATTATTTGTACTATTGTTGTCCACAATCACTTTGCAACATTTTTCCCTTGCTTTACATATTGTTTAGAATAAGTTTCTCCTTTGTGAGGGTTAAATTTCCTTTTCTGGTTATGGTTTCATTAAAATCCACCTTATGACTAATGATTCTTCGTGCTTCTATTATGTACACTGTGACCTACCTTCCTGCTTCTCCTCATATGCAATATGAGCCTTGCCCTCAAGGGATTTTTGACCAGTTGCAAGTGTATTTTCAAGACACTCAAATGACCTATGTCCAGAAAACTGATTGCATCTAAAAAAATTTCTCTAAAGCTTTCACCTTGTCCTCTGTTATAAGACTCTCTTCCTCTAGCTGAATATCCACCTCTTGTACCGACATCTTGATTATGTGCATGGTTGGTTCCTTCATCCCTTTGCTTAAAATTTTTGACTGTTGCCTTTCTCTTGGCTAGGATCTTTGGTTGTCTCCTCCTTGATCTCTTCCTCTCATTAATTGACCTCTTCCTCTAGAGCTACTCTACATTTTCCTTGTTAATTTCTCCTTCACATTCAATGCATACTGGTATGCAATTTCTACGGACTTAATATCCATTAAGCTGATTTCATCCTGAATGTTATACTACAATCCATTAATGTACCTAACCACTTTTTCTGGTTTTGAGTCATCATGACTAGCTCTTATGGATAATTTATAAAACTCCTCCATGTAATCTTGGACACTCATCTCTTTTTACCTCAAATTTTGTAGTTTTCGGAATAGACCCACCTGGTAATCAGCAAGCATGAACTTGACATTCATCCTGGACACCATCTTATTCCAATTTTAAATTTCTCCTTTTCTTTCCTTTGCCTCTCATCCTGGATGCTATTCCACCACAACAACTCATGACCTTTCAGCCTTGAACTTGCATATTTTCCTTTTTTGTTATCTCCTATCGATTCCAAGTCAAAATACCTACCATTTCGCTAATCTAGTCAATTAATTTATCAGCATCAAGAATTCCTTCATAGCTAGGGACCTCAACATGGGGTTTACCTCCAATTTTTACTATGGACCATATTAATCTTTCACTGACATTATCTGATTGCTCTCCTTGGACTTCCTCAAATTTTGGTTCCTTATCACTTTCCTCTACAAGAGGTGTTCCTCTACGTTGTGTCACCTTAATAACATCTAATCTGGCTGTGAAATTTCTCACCATTTCATTCAATTCTTCTCTTCCTAGTGTCCTTATGACTCTGCCCCACTACACCATACTGTTATAATGTTTTCTTCTCCTTTCAACTTCACCTATGTATTTTTTTCGCCACTTACCCAATCAATTGTGAAATTTCTCACCATTTCATTCAATTCTTCTCTTCCTAGTGTCCTTATGACTCTGCCCCACTACACCATACTGTTATAATTTTTTCTTCTCCTTTCAACTTCACCTATGTCTTTTTTTCGCCACTTACCCAATCAATTTCTCTCACTGCCCTCACCTTGGTCTTTTTCATCCAAGTCTATTGGTTATAGTTCCTCTCCGCAAGACCAACCTGGCTCTAATATCAAACTGATGCAAACATAGGATATGAGAAACAAAACAGAGGGTTTATACCTTGTTGTTAATCACACAGAGTACACAACATACCAACAAGACACAAAAAATATTAGTATTTTTATATTAATTCAAAGAGTATCATACAACATACAATCTTTGATTCTTCATGTATTCCCTCTTTCACTGTAGGCTTTGGTGATCTTCTGTCTCTCCTCTTGTTTCTGCTCTATCTCATATATATACTTATTTATTATTATTTTTTTACTTCCTCTAAAAGTTTTTTTTTGCTTTTCTCTATATTTCTATATTCTTACTAAATTTTTTTTTTTCTATAATTCTATATTCTTCCCAAAAATTTTATTATTTTCCTTTTTGCATATTCTTCTAAAAACTTCCTCTTTTAAAACTCGTGTGTCATCAAATACATCATGCAATCTATACAGAATGTGACAAACAATGCAACATGCAAAAAATATAGATGAGCCAAATAGACATTATATGCAAGGGACCTAAAGCTGGTCCCAAGTAACCTACCCAAAACCCCTTGCATAGGCCAATCACACACTGCAACAATGCCCTTTATGCATTGGATATTGAGATGACTTAGGGTTTGAGACTTGTTGCTATATCCACAAAGCCTTTAACCAAGTCAGAAAGATGTTGTGAATCTCTAAAATTCCCCTCCCTGGATTTGGCCATCTGAATGAGGATACCTGTTGTTGGATCCCCTCCAAACATAACTGTATGTAATTTCATCTCGAGTTCCCTTCTTTTCATGGTGGCCACAACATCCACAGGATCCTCCGCATGCGACCAGTGTCCCCCATCGCTCAAGAAGATAACAATGGGTTCCTTCATGCCTATTGTTGAGTCGTTAGTTGCAGCTATCATTATCTTCTATGCCTCCCTCAACCCACATGTATAGACAAGGGTAGTTTTAAAGAAGAACATGGAGGTAAATAATATTTTCATCGATCTCTTGCATACTTATAGGTGCAGATGCCTCATCATAAAATAGAATAATGGATATGGAATCCTCAGCACCCATGTCAAGATGATTTTTTATAAATTCTAGAATGACATGGTACAATGCATCAAGCTTGTTGTGGGATGACTTAAATTAGGAACCGCTGGATGGTTGTTCATCTTCAGAATTCATTGAACCTGATATGTCAACAATAAATATTACATGGGTGTGTAACACTTCCTTGGAATGATCACAGGCAGAACGGTGGCCATCTATGCTTATATAGCCTATAGAAGTTATGTTTCTTTGCCTGGGTCTTTTGTCAGATCACAAGAATTCATCATTAAAAATTTCATGTTTATAAGATAACCATGCTTATTTCAAACCCATCTTAGTGTTAGTTTGGCATAAAAGGGTATGCACTTCAAGAATGGCCACCACTACAGCTGGTGTCTTAAGTGCTCGAAACTGGCTACGTCCCGCGGTTCGCCACGTAGGACCCTAACTCCTCGCTTGATTCTACTGGGATCCGACAAAGGGTTTCTGTTTAGGGCCCATATCACCTGAACGAGGTATGCTATTTTCCCTTGTCCAAAGACAAAAGAACTCGCAGCTCTTCATTTAGATATTTCTTTGGAACCAGCGTCCGTATGTCGGTGCTAGTCGATGGCCTTCTGCTAAGGTTCAACTAGAGCCCACCATCTCAAGTCTTGTGGGCTAGAAAATCACTTTCCTTCCTAGACTGACGACAATACTGCCTATAACTATCTGCCACTGGACTTGCCATTAAGATAAGTAGCCCTCTACTTATGTTCTTTTTAGGCTTCTCCTCAGTCCAGATGGAGTAGTGATTAACACCACATTTAACTGACCAGTCACCTAGAGCTAAGTCCCATACCGATGCTCGTTACACTCAACGGCTAGGATCCCTATCCTTTGATAGCCCGAGAACAGTTACATAGTCACACATAGGTCTCCTCGAGACTTAATGTGGATGGAGATAAAAAAGTCCTATCTCGACTTACTTATCAAGTTAGAGTTTTAAAGTTTTCAAAGGTGGTAAAAAGGGTATAATAGTCTTTCACACATACTAATGAAGTTCTCATTCCATAAAAACTAATTTAAAATCTCCATAGAAACAAATACAATTATATTGTAGCAAGAATCGAATTTTTTTTAAAAGTAAAATTTTACAATAACAAACTTGTAACATAACCTTTGAAAGAGATAATAACCAAATTATCTTTTAAAATAAAAATAAAGAACATAATATACCTAATACACTCAAATCGTAGGAATCCTTCATAGACAAATATTTGAACCCTAAAAATCATTATACATCAAATGAACATGCTTTTAATTAGCGAAGGAACTCCTTTCAACACTATTGTCTCATTCCTCATTATAAAGTTATAATATTTTGTGAACCTTTTAAAATTTTTCTAAATAAAACAGTTTTCTTTAAAACCTGGACAGCATATGAAAAAGACTTAAACACATTTTAAAAATGGTTCTTCCATACACGACGTTAATACATTCATGGAAAACGTACCATATAGAAATCGCTCCAACGTCTGGAACAAACAACCATTTTCCAAACAAGAAGTTATAAAATAATATTTTATCAATTCATAAGTAAACTTATACTTTCAAAACCCTTCATAGCAGCTTTGAGATACATAGCCATAAATTTTAACAGGTATTGATATCAACGGAATAGTCTTGACATTGATATCAACGGAATAGTCTTGACATATGGATGCGCAACGTCGGCTGGAAAAATTCTATCTTGGATAGGCTACGAGCTAAACCTTCGTCGTTAATGGAGATTTATGACGCCCAACGCCCACCCACAATGACCAGGCATAAACATAAATAATGGGATGGCTCAGGCTTGGTCCATGCAACTACATGTCAGACTCACACACACACATTCTCACTTCATGTATCACCCAGCAGCAAATGCAAGCATAAGTAAACAAAGAAAACATGCCATAAACTCACTATGGTACACTAAACAATGTACATAATTCAATTAATGCTTTATGAACGGATATTTTATTATGCTTTCACACACATCAAGTGCCGCGGATTACGCAGTCCATCATCACATTAAATGAAAGCTTTCAACCTCACAAACCAGAAGAATTTATCAAGCAAATCCCAGGTTTAACACAGCACCGGAGTTAACGTAATACAAAGAATTTATCTTGTTTTTTTATTATTCTAAAACAGAACTCAAGACTTCATTTCTCAGTTTTGAATTAATTTCTTTTTTTTTAAAAACAATCCTCCCATTTTGGCTAAACATAAACATACACAGGTTTTCTTCTGCCAAATAACTTATTAATGGGCTTTCTTCTATCAAATGATCTTATTAAAAATTTTATTAAAGGGCTTTCTTCTATCAAATGATCTTATTAAAAATTTCACACCAGATTAAGAATTCTTTACAGGGTGTTTATCTGTTTGATTACCAAAGCGACAATATTCTAATCAGCTTCCTCTTTAACTCTCAACTCAAGACTTCATTTCTCAGTTTTGAATTAATTTCTTGTTTTTTAAAAACAATCCTCCCATTTTGGCTAAACATAAACATACACAGGTTTTCTTCTGCCAAATAACTTATTAATGGGCTTTCTTCTATCAAATGATCTTATTAAAAATTTTATTAATGGGCTTTCTTCTATCAAATGATCTTATTAAAAATTTCACACCAGATTAAGAATTCTTTACAGGGTGTTTATCTGTTTGATTACCAAAGCGACAATATTCTAATCAGCTTCCTCTTTAACACAGCATGAGAAAGCATATCAATCAGACCCATATTATAAACATCAATGTAATTCATAATCACCATAGGCTGAAAAGAAAACAGAAGTTCCAACCTCTATCTCGTGACACTTCTTCCACTGCTGCGAACAGTCTCTACTTAGCTCCGCGTAAGGCAATAATCCCAACAGCTATGGTTTTCTTCTGCCAAATAACTTATTAATGGGCTTTCTTCTATCAAATGATCTTATTAAAAATTTTATTAATGGGCTTTCTTCTATCAAATGATCTTATTAAAAATTTCACACCAGATTAAGAATTCTTTACAGGGTGTTTATCTGTTTGATTACCAAAGCGACAATATTCTAATCAGCTTCCTCTTTAACACAGCATGAGAAAGCATATCAATCAGACCCATATTATAAACATCAATGTAATTCATAATCACCATAGGCTGAAAAGAAAACAGAAGTTCCAACCTCTATCTCGTGACACTTCTTCCACTGCTGCGAACAGTCTCTACTTAGCTCCGCGTAAGGCAATAATCCCAACAGCTATGGCGATAATGGAAAAGAACGATGCCCCATACGAAACATCCTGCGGCCTTTTAAAATTTTAATTGATAGACAGAGAGGAGGCACGTCATACAACTCTGCCAGGTAGAGCGTGTGTTCGAATTCCACGTAATGGTGAAGGACCTCCCCCAACAGCATGGGCCTTTCTCACTGTGGTCCTTCGCTTAAGTTTATTATCTTAAGTTTATTTTTATATTGCTGCACTATAATATATGCTATATTTTCCTTATAAATTCATTTCCTATTAAATCTAAGTATTTTTCATAGATTAAGTTTTTTTAATTTATATTATTACTTACTAATAATACAATTATCATTATTTTTATTTTTGTTTTAATAGAAGATTTCATGACTATGGCTTCAAAATAATATAATTTTATTATTTTCATCTATATATATTTTATAGATTTTTCAGTCAGTATGACAGCCAACGTGCAATGCAATGCAGAACTTTGGTGGGTTTCCATGAACCCACGGATCAAGGGTGTAAGAGACACAGCATCATAACCACTTACCCGACGTTTCCGTTCTGCTGCCTTGGTCAATGGGGTGGATGCTTTCGTCGCTGTCAGCCTCAAACATGTACCTGCACCACAAACACTAACAACAGAATCACATTCTTCAAAGAAAATTAATGACTGGGGATGTGATATCTTTGAATGGGAGCATGCCATAAACGAGCATGCTGCAGTAGTGGTTGCAAAGGCCAAACGGGCGCTGCTCTTCAGCAGTGTAAGGATCAACAAATCCAATATATTTCCAGTAAGCCTGATGGGTTATTTCATCCTTGGAGACATTCTTATCAGGTCCATATTGGGTAGTCTCATGTCTGCAACCATCATAGAGTTTGCCGGTGCACAAAGGGCCTTTTGGACAAGCAATCAAATGGATGTGGCCTCGACCTTCCATATGCTGTTTTTTGCAGAAGATATTGCACATCTCGGCCGCTCCTGCCTCTCCCCATGTATACTCTCGACCTTGAAGGCGAATCACTTCGCTGTCTGAAACGAATTTTGCATTTCTCATATTTCCATGGGATGTTTGGTGCAAGCCAGAGTGATCCACTGCATTCTCGCAGAAGTAACCGCACGGTGGGCACATGGCTTCGCAGCGGTGCACAGCATCCACTTTTTCAGTGTGAACATGTGGGCCTTCGTGATTGACTTTAAAGGGAGGGATGGGAACGCAACAATCCAAGCGTAAGGCTCTTTGCTCTGCCTTGGGTTCATACTGGAAAGACCCTCTACTTCCCCTGAACTCGTCCGTTGGCCTGATCACTTCAGTCGCAACTTCACAAATTCCACGCATTCCACATTTATGAGAGCAGGCGTGTTCGTTTCCACACAAATGCTCTGCATTTGGGTCCACGTCATGGAAATGATCTTCCACTCCACATCTCATGTTGCAACCCTTTACGATGCATTTGCCCTGGCATTTTGTTTCATAACACTGATGCTTTTCATGATCAGTCTCAATTCCTATATAACAGAGATTCTGGCACCGTGGATGAGAACATTTCATCTTGCACAAGTGTAGTGGAGAATTACACGTGTTCTCCAGGGTGGTCCACCCTAAGATAACAGATTTTTTCACATTTCCACGAGTTTTCAGACAATGTATCGTTTTTATCTGGATCTCCGTGAGGCCCCAAATGCCCTGTTTTATATGTGCATACTTCTTCCACCGGTTTATTATCTATCACTTCTACTTTCCATCCTCCTCTTCCTCCTCCTCCTCCATGTGTGGATTCACGAACAGAGACATCTTCTGTGCATTGATGACTGCCCACGCAAGAATGGTCAGAAGAATGCCCCGTCTCAAGCGTACATCCCCAAAAGCAGACAGAGCACCTGCTTCCACAAATAGAAAGGCCCTGTTTCAATGCTTCAAGAGACATATTAGCCTCCAATACCAACCTTTGCACCTCCTGATGAGCATAAGCGTCCCTTGTATTGGATTCTAACCACTGCTCAACTCTTCTGCACCTTCTGTCTGCAAGTGCCCCAAGAAAATCTTTATACATGGAATGCCAATAATTACCTTTTTTTCCCTTTTCGAGGTAAATCTTTTTCTAATATTGGAATGAGTTTAGATAAGACGTCAGTTGATGTCCTTGAGTCATCTGTGGGTGCTAAGCACAAACCTGAGTCTCTGGTGTTAAATTGAATATCCCCCACCACAATGGGCAAATCCTGAACTTCTTCCTGCGTATCAAATTTAACAAGCATCTGCAAATTATTTGTCATAGGAACACAGCCCGTGTGAATTGCAGACTTGAGACTTCTCCTCAGAATGTAAACAATGATAGCAGCTCTCTTGCTGTCAATAGGGACCCATTCTTTGGCCACAATTTGGGCAATCACCAGCTTGAGATCTCTCAAGAAAGTGAAACCATTTTCATAGAAGGAAATTCTGTCATCCACTATTTCTGCTATTTCATTCAAGCTCTCTTGGTAGTACCGTCGTCGATTGTAAGGAGCCAAGGAGCCAAGACAGCGATCTCAACATTGCCATCATACATCTTTGAAATAAAGTTTTCTTCTGACTTCGTGCAAATTTGATTAATTTGGTTATGAAATTCTTGCCTAAGTTCTTCCACATCAGGTCTGTCCATGTCCTTGACAACAATGTACAATAAACCTTTGAAGAGCTTTCTGTCCTGTTTGACCAAGCTGCTTGCTTTATGGAAGCGGTTGAAAATCATTTCTGTTTCCTTATCCAAACAACATTCCTGTTACAACAAAAGCATCCAAGACTAGTGAGAGGCAATGGGACTACAGTTATGTATTTATTTTCTTAATGCATTTCAAAGCCTGCAGTGTGCATTATACTTAAAATTGAAGTTGTCTAGAAATCAATAGTAATTTCCTGGTCAGACATAGGCACATCCCTTTTTGTTGAATATTGTAATATTACTTATTGCAGCATTGAAAAGTGAGAGAAGCACATCCTCTTGCTCTTTTCGCCCAACACTTCCAAGTCCCTTGAGTTCCAAGAGCACATACATACAGTCCTCCCCTGCTCGAGTGGTCATCCACACACCATTGTTGTACTTGTTGTCTGATAGATAAAAAAGGGACCCTGATAGATGGTTCAATAAATAAGACTTTCCACTTCCTTCCTTTCCTATCGATGATATAACCCTAACTTTACCCTACTAGCTATTGAGAACAGCATCATACAACCCGAAGCTCATCAAATATGCCAGTGATACACTATCTGTATAAGCCATGTGAGGGGGGATTTGAAGTCCATCTTTAAGAGCTATCATTCCATTATTTCTTGGAAAAGCTATTTGAAGGGGTACAAGGGAGACAAGCTTACGGATCCAAATTCCCATTTCCTTCTTCTTGTGTCCACCTGAAGCAGAGAAAACTCCCAGCCCCTCTGTTGCCCACTTTTGAAAATTTTCCACATGAAATCTAACTTCAGTATTTGAAAAATCTTTATCTTTTGTTGCCTTTAATTGTAGAAGAAGAGCTCGCAAATACTTCATACATGTCTCTTCCCTGCAACTCTCTGGGGGGTTCCTGCCTTCTAGTAACACGTTGAACAAAATATCTCTTTTTTCTTCTGCGAACAACATAGGAGTTGTTGCAAACTTATCAAAAACATGGGAGAGGTACTGTAAATAGGGGCATGACCCTACAATAGATTCATCCTATACTTTCAGTATTTGCTTCAACTGTGCTGCCTGAGGATTGTCAATGATTAGCTTGTTATTGTTAATCATGTTTTGCACGTGTTTGAAACTATAACATCCTTCAATGTCATGTCCTTTCTACCTATGGTACGAACAATAAATATCCTCCCTATATGCTTTTAATTTTGGTTGGTTAGGATACATCAATTTGATATCTGGTAAAGTTATAGTGTTAGCCTCACATAATTGTTGAAAAAATGATACCATCATCTTTGACAATAGCGTAAACTGGCAAGGAGGGTACTACTTATTTTTACCCTCTTTCTTATTATTGCGTTGATTATACTGCACAGGGGGAGGTTGAGACTGATAATTCTATTGTTAGCCCTTGTCCCCTTTATGGAGGTTCAACACTACTTGATTCACATGGGTCAGCTTGGCTTGGTGATTTTTATTTTTAGTGTTCTTATTGTTCCAATCCTTTTTGTTTTGAAGTTTCAAGTTACCCTCCTATAACTTGATATCCTCAATAACCTTGGCTTGCACCAAGGCCTCCTCAAATATCTGGTATTTTTGTAGCTGCAACTATAGCGAGATGTGCTTCGCATAACTCTTTGTAAACATCCAAGTTAGTTTTTTTGTTGGAATGGAAAATAGCAACTTTACCATACAATTTCTCCATCTCTTTCCATAGTCAATGATCGACTCATAATCGTATTGCATTAAAGTAGCCAAATAAAATAAATTTATCTTCTTCTTGATGTCGAAGGAGAAGCATTCAAGAAAAGCATTAGCTAGCTGCTCAAAGTTGGTTATGTTATACCTTTTTAACTGTTTGAACCATTCCAGGGTAGGGCTTGAAAGGTTCATGATGAAGGTCCTCAATAATAGAGCATCATCACTTTGTATTTGAAAGTACATGTTCATAAAATATGTGACATGCTCTTGGGTATCTTCATCTTCTAGAAATTTATCTAGCTTTGGCATCTAGAAGTGATCGGGATACACTAGAGTAGGCACTAAAGGGCATAAATGCACATTGTGGATCCTATTTAAGGTTGTTTTTTGATAAGTCATCCCTTGTTTCTCAATGGCTCTTACCTTTTATGCCAAGGCCTTATAGACCTGTGAAGATAGAATCTCCTCTTCCCAAAGAGGTCTCTGAGGAGCGTTTGGAGGTAAATTATTCTTCGGTCGAGGTGGAGGGCTAGGCTAATCCTCCACCTCCACTAAGGATATCTCAGGATATTCCTGTTCTTGATCGTCTCCTTATGCTTCTTCATACTTAGTATCCCCCTGGTGTTTGAGCGCTTGGTGCTATAACATGTTTTGGGTCATATAATGAGTACGATTTCCAGTATGCTTAGAATGCAATTTGGATTGCGAAGTAGCTTGTTTATGATGGCGCTCCCTGTATTCATTTCGAGGAGGTAAATTGGTGTGAGCCAACCTATATTCTATCTCTACACACTCCTTTTGGTCTAGGATGCGTTGCTCGTGCATGCGCTACTCATATAAGTATTGCCTTAGCAACCTCTACCATTGAGTATCCTCGTTCTCAAGGCACTCGTACCCTTTACATATATCTTCCAATTGATCTTGGAAGATCCATTGCCTTTGCTTTGAAACCAGTTTTTGTGATCGATCTATAATATCGCTAGTATGTGACCTGTAGTTAAGGAACTCTATTCATGTAGCTTTGTTGGTGTGAACCCCAAAAAACATGTTTTTCATGCTCTTGCCTTTGTCTATATAGATGGCATTTATGTTTTGATGTTGTTTGTTATCTGTGCCTGTGTGGGTTGATGGGGCACATATCCTTCAAGAAAACTTTGAGCATTCTCCTAGTTCCCTAATAGTCCTATGTGTGTCCTCACTATGTGAACTCGTAAAACGAGAGTATGCAAACAAGACTCTACATTCTAATTGCCCTAGGACTCGATCAAGTCCATCAAGCTATCTAGTTTTCTAGGGTTGATTTTGTGGAGTACCATTTATTCAAGTCTAGCCATGTTAATCATGAACTTCCCATGTTCATTATTTTTTGGAGTTTGCAAGGGTCTATGCTCTGAAACAACCCTCTCTTCCTACCTTTGATTAGGTAGATTTTCTTGTTGTCTATTCTAGGATGGTGGGGGCCTTGAGCCACTCTTAGATCTATCCCTCAAGGAGTGTGTATTACCTCCTCTAACTGGGGTGTTTTGAATAGAATCCCCATGCATTGAATTGTCCCCTCTAATACTCGTCGAACATCGTTCGAAAGGATTTTGTGGTTCAACGCATTATTTTGTGTGTTTGGAGGAGCTTCAGCTTTGATATTGATTATGCACCGATGTCGACCTCTTCGTGTGCTAACCAT
Source organism: Wollemia nobilis (assembly GCA_028583015.1). Classification (NCBI taxonomy): domain Eukaryota; kingdom Viridiplantae; phylum Streptophyta; class Pinopsida; order Araucariales; family Araucariaceae; genus Wollemia; species Wollemia nobilis. The sequence continues at coordinate 1,251,004 of JAQPPZ010001965.1, forward strand.
AGTGTGAATTATCTCCTGTGTAAATTTTAGATAAAACAAAGCAAACAAGGGTGATTATCTCTTTTAAAGTTTCTTTGTGATCCCTAAACTGTTTTAGTGTGTTTCAGGTGTGTTGTATCATAAACTAACTCTCATCATGTTTTCATATTTTTTGATGATATACTTGTTTATTTTAATGGATTTCACCTGTATGATCTTAGCTTGAAAACCAACAATTAAAGCCACTGTCATGTAAATCCACCAAAGTGTGGAGATGAATCCCACATCTGATCAAAGAGCACAGGTCCTACCGATCCTCACCCAGCACACCGTGTGTAGTGATACACCTCTTCAAAGAGGAATGCATGCTATTTTGCATGGATAGGATAAATCTTGGAGTCGATATTGGCCAATAGAACAGGTTTCGTAGTATTTGAGCCAACAAATGGAGATGAATTCCACCGTTATTGAACTCTACTAATTGTTGGGTATGAATTCCATCTCACTAGAGTTTAGATATTACATGGTGTATGAGGATTTATTTTAACTTCACAATAAAAGTAAAATGCATTAGAGAGCATCCATGATCTTTCCTATATGCCTAGGAAATTTACGTTTGAATTTAGAAAGATGTAAATCTAAATGCTATTTTCCAAATCAAAATATGTAAAATTATATGAGAAACTGGCCTTTAGATAGGCCCCAAGAAAGTAAACCCTAACACAGATATTTAATGCTAGTTGTTGTTCTATACCACAACTAGCAGATAGTTGAATCTTAGTTGTAGGTGGCAGCCACAACTAATAGTTATAGCTATTGTTGTCAGCCACAACTAGCAGCATGCATGGTAATTTTCATTATTTTTCCCTCTAAATTTGGCTAGATGATCTAATTAGCCTACTAACAGAAAAATCACAAGGACATGGAAATCATAGAGAAGGAAAAATTACCTGGAATACCTCATATGATGAAGAGATATGTTGCTTACTATTTGTTTCTCTGATTTTTGCTAGTCGTGGCTATCAAACGCGACTAAGATGCTAACTGCGGGTGTTAAACGTGGCTAACATTATGCACCACAAATTTTAAGTGTGGCTAAGACCTGCAATATAAAAACACAAAAAGATCAGTACCTAGCTGTGCATTTTACAGATTTCCATCATGATCGCCACTTGTACAATCCTAAAAATTGTGCACCTAAGCTATTGCATCATTATATCAAATATTAAAGTAATAAAGAATTTGAACAAATAAATTTAACAAGAATATGAATGTTTCTTTTATTAAATCATTGAAAATATCGGTTACAAGTAGGTCCCTCTGAGGGATACCAAAATCTTGATACAATTGATGTTAGATAAGAGTTAGGAAAATAATAGTCCAACTAAAATCATTAGGAAATAAATTAAACAGGTAGGTTTATATAGGTTACAAGAAATAGTATCTCCCTAATAAACTCTAACAAACACGCTATGAAATATTTGTGCATAGTTTAACAACCTAGGTAGGATAGATAACCTGCTAACCTAGCGGACAATCAACAAAGAGATGAAGTATTTTACCATGCGCTCCAGTGAATGCCCTCCCACCATGTGGATAAATAGGGAACGAATTTCTAAAGCCACGTCAGCTACCACATGTGCACTTGCATTGAACGGAGTTGCCACCTCAGGTGACCACCTCGATTCTTATGTCATCCACGTCAACAGGGTTCCAAGTCAGCTCGTCACAGATCCTCATCTGCGGGCCGCCATGTCAGCAAAGTGCCAGGTCAGCTCATGATTCCAGGTCACGATCTGCGGGCCGCCGTGTTAACAAATTTACAGGTCACGATCTATGGGCCGCCACATCAGCAGATCCCACTCCTCGGGATCTATGCACCTGTGGGTCGCTTGAGATCAGATCTCGAGATCCGAGCCACTATGGGACCTCGAACTCCTATGTGCCAGGTTACGTTAACTCACCTCGGTTTATGAGTCCCATTGTAGAGACTGGAGGGCCTCCTGCCCTCTCGAATCTCATGGTCGATTGGGCCTTGAGGGGAGGGTGCTCCTGCCCTCTCTCCTCACCCGTGAGATGACCACGTGTCGTTAGACCAGCCTGCATGAGAGCCGAGGTGATTGTGCCTCACGGCTACAATTGCAGGGCCTGGTCTATTGACTACGGGCCTATTAGTCTCGGGTGGCTGTAAGGGCTTGGTCGATCGCCAAGGGCGATCGATCGCCTACCCAGATCGACAGCAAACGCTGTCGATCGACAAGCTTAGGTGGATCTGGCCGCCTAGGTCAATCACCAAGGGTTGCCCACGCTGGGCGTTGGTCGGGATGTTGCCTAGTCCCTGGTCAACCCAGCATGAGGCTTGGTCCCGCCATCAGCTCGCCTGTTGAGGTGGGATGGTGATTCCTCACCATCTTGTCCTCCTGGCGGGCAAAAAATGGCTTTTTAGCTCTGATGCCAATGTTAGATAAGAGTTAGGAAAATAATAGTCCAACTAAAAGCATTAGGAAATAAATTAAACAGGTAGGTTTATATAGGTTACAATAAATAGTATCTCCCTAATAAACTCTAACAAACACGCTATGAAATATTTGTGCATAGTTTAACAACCTAGGTAGGATAGATAACCTGCTAACCTAGTTTACCATAAGATATTTCCAACAGTGAAATTCTTCATGGTAAATGGTAAAAGATGAATGTAAATATTCTTTTACCTAGTGGAGTAAATGGTAAGTATCCCAAGTAATGGAATATTACTCTAACAATTGATACAAATTTAAAACCACTAAATGGGGATGGTGCAATCCACATGCTCTTAGAGTAGACATGAACTGCTCAAGGAAGCCTTCTTCTCACTTGCTTGGGAGGAATTTGATACAAAGAATGCTTTGAATATATCAAGATCCTGTAAATCTACATTCAAGAAATAACATAGCACAGTTAGAAGCAAAGGAGGCCTCTCATGATGAGGCTCTTGATAATAATTTGTATGAATTATAACAAATATGCAAAGAAAGTATGAAGACTAGTAAAGATAATCACCAAATCTCTAAATTATGATAAAGCATGCTAGGAAAATAGTAAATCTAGCTAATCTGATGTATAATTTGCAATTAAAACGAGAAATAGCTCTAATCTAAGAAGATAAAGAAAATCTAGAAAATATGATGAAATAAGAGCAAAGCTACCTCTAATATCTCAAATTAACCATACAAATGCATAAATGAAAGTTAATCTAGGTCAGATCTACCTAATTGCATACTTGAAATAAAATTCCTATGACTAAAATGAAGGAAATTGAGTGTCAAACCCTAGTCACGGGTTTCAAATGTAGTTGGCTCTATTAGCTGTGGCTGATAGTTGCAGCAGAGGTGAAAGTGCTCTTTCTCTTGTAACCAAGGCTTAAATCTTGAAATTCCTCTGAGGAATTGATGATCAAAGGTTGCCTATGTGTTCTGGAATGAATTGGCGATGTAGATTCTTCGAATTTGTAATGGAGTAGTTCAATTGGGGATGAATGATCTCTTCAAGCTCTTAAAACCTTCATAGCTTCAAATGCAATCATAATTCTCTAAATTGGCAACATGTAGGCACTCCTCAAGGGCTGTATGTGGATCTCCAATTCGGCAGGGCTTCACTGCATTCAATTGAAAACTCTTTCGATCTTTCTCCCCAATTTGGAGGGGGGTCTTATAGCACTCTCAATTCCTAATCCTAACTTCCTTCGAAAGCCAAGATCAAAAACTAGGAGGTTGGAGTAGTTGGGAGGAATAATTTAAAAGCTTCCTCAATTGAAACCGCTCGAAACCCGTTGTCAGGATTGTTGTAACTGATTTTGGACCTGGCTTGAGAGTCTATGATAGTTGCAGAGCTAGCCATAGCTCCTAAGTGCAGCTAGGATTCTAGTTGCGGATGTTAGCCGCGAAGGAGATTAAATAGGCCAAATATGCCTAAATTCAGTGGTTACAACCACTACTTTGCCTTGGAAAGGTCCAAGATCATTCATATGATCAGCAAGGATGCCCATATGAGTAGTCTCCTAAACATGACGTATTTTAGGTGTTTACAATATTATTGATCTCAATGATGACTACAATGACAAATATCCCTTCTTTATGTAGCCATCTTCTAATTCTACTTTGGAGAACCAACTTCTAATATAATATTATATTATAATGTAATCAACCTTGGGTTATGTGTGGTCCGTGCCAACCCTTATACAATATAATATCATATAACCATATATCTATTTCTAGATACCCTAATAGAACCATTACAAGAATTCTAGTAGTATTTTCCCCCTTTTTAGCTTTGAGGATAAAGCTTTTCTAAGCAAGTGGCATGTTACGTACCCTTTGAATGTAATTCATGTTGACCCATGTTATTTGACCATATGGTGTATATGAAAAAGACCACATGTTAAATTTAGAATAGGAGAATATTGTCATAAAATCATATATGTAAATATCATATAATCATATTGTAATTATCTTAGAATATATAGTCAAGGACTACTATCATAGAATGGTTAGAAAATATGCTTGTAAGCCTTATAAAAAGGGCAAGGATGCAACCTTCAAGAGGGAGAAGACTAGAATTTATGGTTAGGGAGGTTGTCCCCTCGAAGAGACAAGCAATATCAATATAATTGCTCTTGTTTTAAGTTTCTATGTTTCATTTATTTAATGTTTATCTTATTGGAAATGTAATATTAATTCTACTTTTTCCATTAGTCCTTCTATTTATAGTTAGAATTATCCTTTGTACAAAATTTATTTTTTTAGTATAGCTTTGAACTAGGAACTTTCAAGTGAAATATTCACATCAACAAAAGAGGTTCATTCCGTTGTGATATAGAAAGATAAATGATAAAATAAAAAAGTTAAATGCAAAGACAAAAAGATATGTCTAAAAATAAAAAGGTGCAGTTCATTAATTAAGAAAATCCATTGTGAGGATTATATATATTAGTGTATTCTCCACTAGTAATCGTCCATCCATCCTCACTTGTGGATCATGCATCATCCCTCGAGTGGATCATCCAACCTATTTGTGGTTCATAGTTGAATTAGATTATATGGAGTGGAGTGAGATGACCACAAAGTCAATAAAATGTAATGAAAAATATTATATAGAGTTGGATGGAAGCAAATCTGCTACAATGAAATAGTTAAACAATACAATTACACTCAAATTGAATGATGATAAATTTTCCACACTTATAAAATAATTTATATGCTAATGTTTCAAATTTTCAATTTGACCTTGGAAGTCTTCCATGAAGGGTAGAGACTTGTTGATACCCATAAGAAAAAAGAAAAAGCATGTGACCAGGGCCAAACATGTGAGATCGGAACGCAAATGCATGGGACTTGACCTTGAAAACTAACTTGCACTCGTGCATGTTTTCTTTCTATAAAACAGTAACACCAAATGTTGAAGTATTGACCGAGTTCCATATTTCTCTTGTGAACAAAAGTTGTTGAAGCTGGTTGCCTTGTCCATCAATTGACAAAATATTAATTCAGGTCGTTGCCTTTCGAAAGCAAGCGGAAGAGAGACAATGATTATAAAGATTTATCTGCGCCGGACATCTTCATGTATCCTTTCTTCTCCTCTGGATTCGCAGTAGATGTGTAAAAGATGGATGGTTATTCCAATTTTCTCCTCCTGATCATTGCCTTGCTTTGTTTCAGGAGTACCTTAGGACAAACAGACAGTAAAGACGGTACGTGTCGCATGTTTAGAAAATGAAATAAAATTAATTCATGTGTATGTGAGGTATAAACATATAAATCAGTTATATATTCCGGTTTGGTTTTATGACGGTGCAAATTTATTTTTAATTGGATTGACAGCAAGCTTATGGGAAACCCGGCCTGTGCTGAAGGATCTAGCCTTTCAAATGATGTAACTCCCATGAAAGATTGTGGGAAAGATATCAAATGCGAAAAGCAGATGCAAGTCGACCCTCGTGTCTGTAAATGCGCAATGCCCTTTGAAGGCATGTTCGTCTTCAGAGCTCCATCTTTTAATAACCTCGACAATGCTACCAGATTCCGAAATCTAGAAGAAAACCTACTGCAGAACTTACATTTGACAGAGGGGTCTATATATATACTCTGCTGCATTTCTTTCGATACTAATAATTATCTCGATATAAAGGTTCGGATTTTCCCACCTCCTGGGACGAATTATTTTCATCTCTCAGAAATTGTAAAGCTCGGTTACAATTTAAGCAGTCAGACTCCGAACTCATTAGGATCCTATTATTTCTTACCAAGTTGGGATTGCGACTTTTTTGTTGAGAGATTGTTCTTTGCATTTTTTTTTTTTTAATATTTGAAGCTCATTGTTTATGAAATGACCAGATCTAAACTGTTCGAATTTTCCTCTGTTGATTTCAGAAGTTTCACTCTTTTTTCCTCTGCCCTGTCCGTTATTTACTTAAAGATATGTGTTTCACTCTTGATATCAATGGCATGGAAATGCCTAATTTGGTCCCACAGCTAGAACTGGGATTCACCTTGACTAGCGAAAGAGAATTTGAATTGCACTGGGGTCGGCGAGAGGATTAACCTATCTCCACGACCATGAAAATCCCCCCACAATTCACAGAGATGTGAAGTCCATCAACATACTTCTAGATGAAAATCTCAACGCCAAGGTAGCCGACTTTGGGATTTCCAAACTCCTGGCGGGAGGTCATATCATAAGTCAAGTCAAGGGAACAATGGTAAGTATAAAAATATTCCCCATGGTACTTTATAACTGCTGGACTTGTCTATTTATAATTGACATGGTAGATTAGGCAGGGGTACTTGGATCCGGAGTATTTGATGACACAGCAGCTGAGCCAGAAGAGCGACGTGTACAGCTATGGCGTGGTACTGCTGGAAATACTGACTGCCCAGCAGCCGATAGAAAGAGGAAAACATCTGGTTCGAGAGGTGAAGACGGCAACCGAAAGAGGAGTAAACGCCCTTCGGCGGCATGAGCTATTGGACCCCGTCCTCAGAGATTCTCCGCTTAGTCCAACTGTTCTTGAAAGCTTTGTTTGCTTGGCGCTTCGATGTACGGAGGATTCGGCAACAGATAGACCAAAAATGAGTGATGCGGTGAAGGAGCTGGAGTCTATCTTAGAATCCTTGGGACCCAATAATAAGTATGATGACACAGAGATGGATATTGCTCATCCTTACATAGGTGGCTCTTCTTCGAACTCGTTTGATTACCAATGACATTTTATTGTAATACCTGTTCCTCGATTAGGTTTTATTGAACTTTGGTAGGTTACCACTTGGCTTGTTTGCGCTGTGTAACTCCTATAACATGTATCTATTAGAATTAAAACAGAATACTTATAAGATGTTATAACAAAATATATATATATATACAATTCTTTTAAATCTAAAGAAAGTTGTTGAGAGGTGGTTTATTTAGTTTAGTGTTTATAAATTAACTTTGTTTTATGATAAAATTGATTATGAAGATATTTTATCTTCTCTACTACAACAATCAATATGTTAGTAGTATTAGAAACATGTGCATGGATGCTAGTTGCCTGTAAAAAAGAGGTCTTAAAATAAGTTTGACATCATCAACCTCAAGGAGAAGTCAAATATATATACTTTCAAGCACCTATATATCCAAATAAATTTGAGGACAATCAACCTGTAGGGTTCCTCGAGAGGACTAAGTTTATGATGCAAACACCTAGCCCACATCTCCTTTTATACGATTCTATTATCCCTCCCTTGTATGACAAAGTCTCCTAAACGACAGTCTCATTGTACACCCAAAAACCTTTATATGACCTATTTCTCATTGTAAGACAATCAAATTACCTCCTCCAATCATATGATTCTTGGATTTATACAACAATGACTTCCTCACTATACGACATCTTCCAAACCCATGGTCAACGTCTTTGTACAATCAATTCCTTACATATATTCCTATTCCTATTGTATGATAACAACTTTAATACTATTGATTCTTCTTGAATGACCAAGATTTTTAAATGTACAATATTTTTGTCCTATCGTATGATTGTACAATATGCTTAATATACAGCTACACCCATTGATGATGGGGTGGTTGTCTTTAATATATGAAAGTCATAATTCTTTATGCATGCAACACAACGTTCAATTGAACAACTTGCATTACTTTCCCTTGAACTACAATATGGCAGACTCTTACTTAAATGACTCTTGGCCAAGATTTGAATGACCACTTTGCTTGAATGACCCTGGTACCAAATCAAATATTTTTTCATGAATGGATTCAAACTTTGACTCGTATAATTATGCATTCTTGTTGGGAAATTTTAAGGTACTCCTTTATGCCTTTAGTACCTTGACTTGTACAATTTATTATTGCAAGTGATGGATTTCAAAGGCACTCCTTTGTGCCTACAATTTCCACATACATAAAGGCAATACCATTGAATTTCCCTTTGCTCAAACTTTTATTGGGTTCTCTTCCTCAAATAACAATTGAGTTGTACGATCTCCTACATCCTAGTTTGGAACATTAGCTGAAACCATTGGTCCCAATTTCACCTTCCTCTACATAAACATAATGCATACACAGAGATGGCAAATCCACAACAAACAATTGTACAAATAGATTTTAAACATTCATCAAGGTAGTCTCACAGATTAAAATAACATGATTTTATTTTATTGTAGAGTAGCTTGTACAATTAACAATCCTGAGTATTCCTCTCAACTTGCCCTTTCCCTTGGCCATTCTCTCTCTTCATTTCAAACGCTCTCTCCTCTCTTCCTAGAGATAAAGTCCTCATTTTATAGTTTTGGAAACATTTACCTAACTACCTAGGATGGTTGGTCTTCTAGTTTCCTTCCTTCTCTATCTATTGTTGTGCCCTTTTGGCTTATGTTTTACTTATTTTTCTTCCAATTGGATAGTTATTCAAATAATTTCCCTAATCATTTTTGTTTTTTGCTCCTACCTAGCGGATGCTCTTGCATCATATGGTAAGAGGAAATATTCCATGAGCTCCATTTGATGAATATGAATAGTTCTTACAATATATTACCACTCTAGATTGGTTGTCTTTACAAGGACAACTTTGATGTCTTGTCTTAGCCTTCCTCTAAGGATCAAATCTCCTTGTATAAAATGAATTGAAAATTTATTTCACCTTGTCTCATTATGTCACATCCACCCAAATACAATCAACATACACTTTGTTGGTGATTTCCTCTTAGTGCCAACACTTTTGTGTGGAGTGGGTATTTCATCCATAACACTACACCAAAAAAGGGCTTTAATAGTGGCTAAAGTAAGGCAAGTTTTTATGATGATAAAAAACCACCTTAATAGATCCTAAGAGGGCGGTTAAAAACTACCCTCTTAGGATAGCCACCCTCTTAGGTCTAAGAGGGCGTCTTAGGCAACCCTAAGAAGGCGGTTTAAAATCGTCCTCTTAGGGTATAAAAAAAAAATATATATTATAAAGATCGTGGAAAAATCCTAGGTCTCATTTCGGTTGAGCATTTAGTAGCACACATCAATGGAGGTAGAGATAGCTAGAGCTTTGATCAAAATTTTGATTGAGCATTTCATAGTGTGCGATGGAGGTAGAGCTAGCTAGGTCTTTGAGCATTTTGCAGCACATGATGGAGGTAGAGCTAGGGTTTTGAGCAACATTTTGGTTGAGCATTACATAGTGCACGATGAAGGTAGAGCTAGGGCTTTGAGCAACATTTTGGTTGAGCATTTTACAACACACGATGGAGATAGACTTAGGGCTTTGATCAACATTTCACAATGTGCGATGAAGGCAGAGCTAGGGCTTTGAGTAGCATTTTCATAGCATTGTTTCATGTTTCCTATTTTAAAATAAATTATTCACTAGTTTAGGTTTGAGGATTTATTTTTCTTAGGTTTTTCATATTTTTATATTAAACCCATGACGTTCTATTTTAAAAGAAATTATTCACTAGTTTAAGTTTGAAGATTTCTTCTTCTTAGGGTTTTTCATATTTTTAAATTAAAACCCACAACGTTCTGTTTTAAAAGAAATCATTCACTAGTTTAGGTTTGAAGTTTTATTCTTCTTAGGGTTTTTCATATTATTTATATTAAAACCCACAACATTCTATTTTAAAAGAAATCATTCATTGGTTTAGGTTTGAGGATTTCTTCTTCTTAGGGTTTTTCATATTCATATTTTTATATTAAAACCCATAATGGCTTCTTGTTTCCTGTTATTATTGAAAAGGAGAATTACTATGTATTTGGCACCTTGAATGAATATGGTTATGAGTTTTTTTGTGTTTGTCTACTAAAAATTATGAACATGCCTATTTTTTTGTGCTTTGGTGCTCTCCATTTCCTCACAACTTCATACACGTTCAATCTGTGTATCATTTATGATGAGGCACACATGCTTTACACTCCATGATTGTAATATTGATTCATTTTAAATCTACGTGCAAGGTCAAATAATCAGCAATGTTAGACAACAATAAAGAGAAATTATTAGGCAATAGGGTACAAGCTCAAGCTCCAAATTTTTTTTTCCTTCCCTTTCAAATAAAGTTTTATTGCTTTCCTTTATTCTACTTCTTCCTAAAATGGTTGTGGGATAAGCAGTTCATTTGCATCGATGAGGAAACCCTTTTCAACTTTATCCTAGTATGTATGAGTTTAGGGTTTTGAATATGTCCCCTCTATAGTCTGTTTTAAAAGAAATCATTCACTATTTTAGGTTTGAGGATTTCTTCTTCTTAGGGTTTTCATATTCATATTTTTATATTAAAACCCATAGCGTTCTATTTTAAAAGAAATCATTCACTGGTTTAGGTTTGAGGATTTCTTCTTCTTAGGGTTTTTCATATTTATATTTTTATATAAAAAAAATTGCCATCAATGTGAGGTTGTTCATCTATTTAGCCAATTCTTGTGTGTCATCTTCTAGACAATTAAAATTTTGAATTTTGTGAAAAAATGAGATCATCAAAATTGGCCACCCCTATAAACTCTTCCTACTTGGCCTAATTCTTGGTTTAGTTCCTCTTTCTAAGCCTCTATTTTTTAAATAAATATGTTCCATTTTGGCTTGTCCCTTAAAAACATCAAGATCTTCATGAATTCATGGTGGCATTCAAAGATTGTACCATCTTGGGCCTTAACCTTTTGCTCATGCACCTCTTCATATTATTCTTTGAACTACTGGAGAATGGGATATATTTTGGCCAATCTATCATTTGTTTGCTATATCAATATCTTCATACTTTCTACCAAACTATGATAGAGTTAATGCTCTTGAAGGTTTGGTTGAGGCTTTTTAGCTCACTCTACAGTTTATCATACACATATTATTTCTATTCTTTTCAAAACAACTACTTTTTCGACCTTGGGAACCACTTTTGGAAGGGTTGATAGTTTCTCCTCGAGCTATCTTATTTTTACTTGTAATTGTTGCTTTTATGTTCTCTTGTTTTTTTACATAAATTGTTTTTGTGGGTCATGCTCCATCATGTGGACTCTTGCTTGTGCTCTTAGATTCATCTCTATACTTGAGGGTGACTGATGTTTGAAAGCAGTTCAGTTGTATTATGCTAAAGTGCTTATGGGTGGCTTGTTTAGTGATTTTACATACATTGTTATATTGTCTGCCTCAACCAAACTCCTTTCATTAGTACTGTCAAAGTTCTTCTTGCTCACATGTTTCACATTTTGCTTACCTTTCAACTGCCATTTAGAGACACCTGCATTTGCAACAACAACTATTTTCTACTCAATAGACTTAGACCTAGATAAATAACTAGAAACATTAGTCTCTTCAACTCCATTCTTGTTAACCAAACTCATATGGCCCTAAATAGGATGTTCAAGATGTTTACCATATAGCTTATTTGTAAAATTCTTTATTAGTAGAACTAGTAGGACTTGAAATAAATTTGTAAATGCAGTTTCATCCACTTGATTGATAAAACATGGACCACTCTTTTCACTAGAGTTGAAACTTGGTTGCTCTAGCAAACTTGAACATGTGTTATCAAAAAGGTTGAAAAATGTTTCTCCATGATTTCAAATACATGTTGAAAAGCCTATAATGAGATCTACCTTTTAGAGGAAGTTCCCATGTAGTTTGAATTATTGTCTAGCAACATAGAAAACTCAAATGCTTTACTTATTTTGGTTGTAAAACACTCACACCTCTTGGCTTCACCTCATGTTGAATTGAGTCACCTCCATTGCAACCAAAATCAGACAAGGAAGGCACTAGTAATTTTGGACTACTTTGTAGAATCTGTGTGAGAGGACAACGTCGATCACATATCTTGACAAACAACTCCTCCCTATGCCCCACATATGATATTTTCCTTTTAAGGTTTAAATAAGGACCTTTGTTGTTATTTATAGGATTTCCATTTTCAATGGTGCCAACAAAACATGAAGCACTACAAGAATAATTATCAGTAGTGTAGACACCTAAAATTTGTCATATTTAGAAGACTACTCATATGGGCACATATGAAAACCATATGACCAATTTTGGACCTTTACAAGGGCAAGCAGTGGTCCTAACCACTCAAAATGGCAGTTTTAGTCCATTTAAGCTTAGCAATTGTAGACTAGAGCGGCTAGCTTAACAACTAGCTTAGCAGCTGTTGATTAGAGCAGTTAGCAATCTTGGCCGTTGTAGGCTAGGGTGGTCAGCTAGCAGTTGTAGCTAGCCACTGTAGACTAAAGCAACCAGCAATTTTGGCCATTATAGGCTAGAGATGCCAAGCCCTAACCGCTACAGATGATAGCAGCTAAGCCCTAAATAGCAATTTGCTATCAAACTAACCTAATATCAAGCGAAAGTGGTAGTTTACATGTAATAAAACCGAGTAGAGATAACTTTACATTCCTCCTCACAAATAGTCTACATGAGAGACTCAAGTCTAGATTTAGACATAAGTTTAATTGGCCTTCAAGCACAAAAAAAGACTCATATTCTCATGCTAACAAGAAGTTCGTATGCAAGATTCAGTATTCGGGTTTTAGACCTAAACCTAAGACCTTTACACAATATAAGGGGTAAACCTAAAAGCACCATGGGAACTTCTTTTATCAATTGGAGAGAGAGATCGAGGAGAGCTTTTTGAGAATTGGAGAGCTTTTCTTGTAGCGAAGCCCTATCAAATCGGAGAGCAAATTAGAGCACCTTTGAGGAGCAAGGAAGTGCTAGCCGACTAAGGGTTTATTATCTATAGGATATTCAACACATCAGATATAAACGACAATCAATTTCAACATCAACAAGTCTAGATCCATAGCCTTGGAGCACTAAAGATGGGTTTTTATCAGAGCGGACACTATCTTGGACAGTGGCCCGTAGGCCTAGTCTAGGGTTTAGGCTCTAGTTTCTTTTATTCTATTTTCTTCATGTTTTTATATCATTAGCATATATTTGCTTCATTTACTTGCATTCATAGCACTAGTTTCATTGCATTTATTCTCATTAAGCATATTTCATTAATCATTAGGGTTTTTGCTAACCTCATCTAGGGAGGTAATCTCAAACATCTAAGTGTGTTGTTATTTCATTGCTTACAGGGCTATAGGTTCATTGGATTGGTTCTCCATATACGAAATTACAAGGATCCCTCTAGGAATCATATCTAGAGAATGAGGCATCTGTAAGCCCTCATACAGTTCTGTGTGTATCACCGGGAAGCCTAAAAAAGTGCACCACCCCTTGCAAGGGGATATTTTATACATCTGCTATCCTCTTTGTGTAAAATCATGTATCAAATGAAGGGTATCCCATAGAGGGATTTATATGTAATCGGATCTTGGAAATATCAATACAAAAGCATTCATTCATTTATTTCTTTGTATTTCGGCTATGTCTTTCTTTTAAGCCTTTCATTTAATGCATAATAAACATTAAAAGATCAAGTAAAATTACAAATAGAGTAGTGGACGGTGAACCGCTTCCTTGGGGTCACTACAAGTAGGGGCCCCTTTCTCAATACTTTCAAATATGCAGTTCATTTGCATCGATGAGGAAACCCTTTTCAACTTTATCCTAGTATGTACGAGTTTAGGGTTTTGAATATGTCCCCTCAACATTCTATTTTAAAAGAAATCATTCACTGGTTTAGGTTTGAGGATTTCTTCTTAAGTTTTTCATATTCATATTTTATATTAAAAAAAATTCTAAATATGAAATGTAAATCTTATTAACATCAAATAGAAACATGTATAAACTATATGCGAAGTGGCTTCTTAGATTTATTAAGGTAGCCACACAATGAGAAAATTAGATGGTGTTAATGTTTCAAACTATGTTAAGATAGTTGACAAGCATGTTTGTTGCTATCTAACATTTTGGTAATTATTATTTTCTAGTAGTTTAATAATTGATTAAAAAATAAAATCAAGTGATTTTAGTTTTTTTAATTTTTAAAATAATATAAATTATAAATTATTTTAATTGTAGTGGTTGAGATTAATTATTAAGTTATTTTTTAAAATATGTTATTTAAGGCATACATATTAATAACATATTTTATATAAAATTTTATTTTATTATAATATTTTATTTTAAAATAGTTTGTAGTTTGCACCTCTTATTAGTGATATATTTTTATAATTATTAGTATATGAACTTTTTTATATATGTTTTGATGTTTTGCATTGTATAAGCTTAATTAAAAGTGAAAAAAGTGTATGTATCTTGATATATGTACTTTTTTATCAAACATAAATTAATATTTATGATTTTTTTTGTTAGGCTAATAATTATAGAATAAGTATTAAAGTATATTAAAATACAGTCATTTAGACTATTTTATAAAAACATGTTTAACAAGCACTAACAAGGGCTAGGTGGATTGGTAAGAAGTTGGGCACTTACCAAGAGGAGACCTAGGTTCAAACCTCGTGGGCATGTCCAATCTAGGGCAAAGGTAGTAGTCTGACTTGAGTTCGTTGAGTGTGCGCCAACTTGATGATGGCGGTACAAACCCCGAGCCACCGGGGGTCTCCCTCACTTTAGGTTGTGTTTATTGAGGCAAGATAGGGGTTATAGTGGTAGCACCATGATTCTACGATCGGAGGCAATGTGACTTGACCCTATGACCAGTTGTTCAAAAAGGAAAGGTAGTTGTTGATTCCTCTATGTATAAAAAAACATGTTTAACAAGCAATAAATGCAACAAAGGTGCAAGAAATGAGTTGTCCAAATGGGAATGTGTTTCTGACATAAAATGGTAATGTGGGATCAAGATTACTTTTTCTTGTAACTTAGCCCTGAGATAGAGGTCAAAATATAAAGAAGGATATATAGGACAACCAAAATAGGGAAGAGGTAGAAAAATATGAACTTATGATAGATAGACAAGCATTGATTGTATTGAGTTTTTAATTCAATTTTTCATACAATAGTCTATAAGTACTGCACATATATATTTTTCATACTAGATAATGAAATCCCGAATCTAGAGTGGCCCACCTACGAGCTCAGGCTAATCTGTTTATTAATTGTAAGCATAAAATATTTCTTTGTTTTTCTAATAGCAACTATTTTTTTAGATCTTTTCCATTCTATGTTTGAGCTCAACATCTATAAGAAAAATATTTGTTATAATTTTTTAAAAGTCGGTCCAAAATTCAAATTCCAATTTTTTAAAATTTCCATAATCCTTCTAAGAAAGTTTTAGTTTCATATCTTAATAGGTTCATAAAATAATAATCTTTGCAAATTATCTACTTAATAGATCATATAACTTTCAAGTGAAAATGAAGTTTGTTTCATTCTCTATTTAATACTTTTACAAAATCTATTTTCCAAGGTCTTTGTGGGTAGATTTATCTAGGGTTTCACCATGTAGTTCATGCGAGTTAGTTCTTGGTTTTACAAATATGGTTTTATGGTTTTATTCTTGAGGGATTTTGCCTAATGAAGGCAGGTTAAATGCTCTAGTTTAGGTTTGTTGATATTCTTTTTTTAATAAAATTGAAATATATATATATATATATATATATATATATATATATATATATATATATATATATATATATATATATATATTTTTAAATATACAAAAATATTCTTTGCAGATAAGCACATATTGTTCGGTCAGTGGCAACTACACCATCCATGTCAATAGTTGCAAGCCCAAATATGTACTAACAAGCACTCCAATTATTGAAATTACTTCTACAAAATTTGAAACTTCATGAGTGTACTATGTAGTAATAAGATGCATAAGAAACTCCAGTTACCTTGTGCAAGTTGTGCTTGGGATTATTGTATTTACTTTCAATAGCTAGATCATCCTCAAGAATCAGAGCACCAACTCTAGCCAGGTCAATTAGGTCAAAATTTTCTATCCATCAAGTATCATGGACACACCTTGGCTAGGAGCAACCAAGTATTTCAACTATGTTATCACCATTACCAAAGAAAAGTTGTGTTTTCGATCAATTCTACCTGTATAACTATACTTTATTATTTTAATAGGGGATTTATTTGTAGAAATAACAAGGACTATTATGGTGGGGTTCACTAATTCCTAGATTTCACAAGAAGGAATCTATTTTCCTATATAAAGGGCCTCATAGTGAGAGATCAAAAGATGCATCATATAGATATCAAGAGCATTGTAGTAGAGAGTAGTAGATAGTGGTAGAGCTCTTGCATTGTAGTACTTGGCATATTTTATTTTACACTTCAATAATATTCACCACTGCAACTGGTGTCTTAAGTGCTCGGGACCGGCCAACTTCCCACAATTGAATGCCAATCTTGAATATCAACTTGGCATGGGGTTTGGCCTTCTAGAGCCCATAACATCAATAAGGGTAGACGTTGTAACTTCCCTATTACAAAGCTTGATGGATTCACAATCCATTTTCCCCTCGTCCATGGGTACCCACTGAACCACATGTTTCGAATGGATTATTGCTTTGGAACTGGTGTAAATATGCTAGTGCCTGATCTTTGACCCTCTTCTAAGGTTTTATCAGGATCCACCATCACATGGCTCATGGACCATATGACTCAGTTTTAACTTTGGTTAGCAGTAATGCTACCCATCCCATCTACCGTTGTATCTTCCAACTACATGAACTAGCACTCTAGCCATGAGTCTTGTCGGTGATTCCACAACCAAAGTATAACAGTGAGCATCCTCACGTACTACTCGTATGTTATCCTAGAATGATGTCCTATACCATAATTCTTTACTCTCAACAACTTAAGACCTCCGTATTTAAATACCTGGAGAACAGATAACATCGATATAGAATAGTTGCCACCACAACTATTGGTGTTGGGTGATTAGCCTCAATCATCATTAAAAAGTAGCCCTACTCGGAAATATTTTCATTTAAATCTTCTCAGTATAATCATATATTTTCTTTTGAAAATTCCTTCAGCAGTGTAAGTTTATTCTGTCGTTAACATATTTATTCTACCATCTTCTGATGGCCATTTTCACGGTTTCATTCTGTAATTTTATACCAAAGGATATTATTACTTAAAATATTTCCTATTAGGCACAACAATTTAAAGTTCATAAACATGGTAAAATAATTTTAGAAAGAGTCTACTTAATTAAGCTAAATTTAAAATAAACATAACCTCTAAAGACATTACTAATACAAAGGTTTCCTATATACATAATGGGTTGAAGCTCAATAACTAAAGACTTTGTATACTCAATATTTTTTTTAAGAACAAAAAATTAAACCATTCTCTCAAAATTAAATTAAACTCATCCTAGTTTGTATATATTTTAACAAAGTTTTTTAATCCCCTCGAGTTGAGAGATTTACCATATAGAAACATTTTAATACAAATTATTTCGATAATGTTAAAGCTCACATTTAAACACAACATCAGGCTTCTAGCTTCTACAATTATTCATTAAGCTCTATATGACTTTCCAGACTAATTCTATGGAAATACTACAAATAAATTCCAATGAAAGCATTTCGAGCAATTCTAAAACATGAAAACATATATGAAAAGCTATAATTATTTAAAGTGTTCATTAAGAAGTTTTAAGTTGTGAAATCATATATGAAAAACTGTGTTTCCTCCACTACCTTTCGCATAACAAATCATATTTGTATAGTTTCCAAGAAAGTATTTAAGATGTTAATAACCATGTCTCTACTACGACTTTTTATAAAACTCAGCATATTAAAAACATAATAATTTTGGAACATATAAACTATATTGGAAAGAAGTAAAATATTTTTATTTCCCAAGGTAAACCCTAAATGTGAGCGTCCATCAGACAGCGCTTGCGCTATTCAGATTAAAGGTTTTTTTTAAGTCTCATGTGACGAATGCGTCCTAAGACTTCGAGTTTGTTTGAAAAACTACCAGGAATAAACAAGTTTTCCTCTAGTTTACACTAGATGAAATTTCTCATGCTTGCATTGAATGCTATCTCTAAACTGTAGTTTACCTAAGGAATTTTACAAGACTGCACACGTTTCCCTAAACCCTAAGCATTGGTAGATAGCCTTAGCTATAACGACACCGTCTTCTAAAGAAATTTATTTATTTTCTACAATCCTACAAGCTTCTTTACATCCGTCGCTGCAACATTGTAAAGTCGACAAAACTAGTTAAGTAAACAATTTTTCTATTAATATATACTTGGAATTCTTAACAAATTCAACTATGCAGCAGATGAGATATATATTTTTAAAATAATTATAAAATTAATTTCCATTCTACCATAGTCAAGTTTTCTTTCAACAGAAGCTAGCAATTTATATGAGCAAAGTGCCTTTATATAGCAAGGTCGTCCATATTTACATAATTTCTCATCGAGGAAGGAGAGACCTCTCAACATTATGTCCTAGAAAATTCTCATAATAGTTATTCAATGTAATGTCCTAAGAGAAATCAAATTATAATATTAGAAACAATCATCCGCTGTTATTTTTCAGAGTCAGCCTTACAGTAATCGTGTATCTAGATAGAGAGATGGCGCACTCTAATGTTTTGGCATAGCTCAGCCAACTCTTCAACGCAGACATGTTCACACACCCAAGGACAAGAGCTTGGAAGGCTAAGTAGGAGCAGGGTCAGCTTGGCCCATTATAATGCAACTAAAATGCATCAGACAGTCATGCAGGGAAGACAAACCAAAGAATTGCAATCGGATTTTTTAAAGTAATGACTACATCTGATTAAAAATTGTAAACACACTGAGAAAAGAATAAGAGTTTTTTTTTTAAGAAAATTAAATGACATCAGTACCCTTCCATAACAAATACAACATCTATATTCTATTGATAAAGTTATTTACAACTAACGAGTAAACATCATCAATTACAGATTTCATGTCAAACAAGACTTCTCATAGAAATTGGATGACCTAACCTAGTATCGTGAAGCTCTATAGAAAATCGTCAACCCAGAAACAAACGATGGCTTCTCGAGAAAGCAAATTTGCAAATCCAAAAGAAAAACATGAATCTTTCACCTTTATTTCCAGTTTATATAAAAGAAATTGTGAGACAATAGGATGACACCTCTCAATTTAACATTGCCAGAAATTTCCTTATAAACACAGCCAAGTGGTAAGGCTCCCCTCATCAGAGTGGAAGACAGGAAATTTATTTGATTATTTTTTTAACAGTCTTTTTCGAAAATCCAATCCTTTGTCATTATAGAGTGTTATTGTTTAATTTGTATATTTTATTTGTTTAACTTTTAGGCTTGCTTCCACGTAGATACTTCTTAAGGTTCAATTTCATAATTTAATAATACTTGCCATACTCAATATTGTGTACATTTCCATTCATGTGTAATATACTTATATAAAGCTTGGTAAGTTTAAAAAGAAAAATTTTCTTTTACAAAATAAAAACACGATATATTTTTTTATATTTATAATAATAATTTTTTTTATTATTTAAATATATTTTTATTATTTTATTTTTATATTTATACACACATTAGTTATATATTATTTATTATATTATCATTCTCAAATAAAAGTTTTCTTTTTATTTTAAATATTAAAATTTTTAACAAGCATCATGCGTCAGTAGTCATGTACAAAATACAATTAGGCATATGCTCTAAATGCATCAACAGACAAAATGCAATGCAAATGCAAATTCCTACGATGGGCTTCCATGTACCCACGGACCAAGGTGCACGAGGCACAATATCATATCTCACCTTACCTGACGCCTCGAAACTCTATCTCTATTAGGGGTGGGTGCTCCCTTCTGCCTCTGTACAAAACCTGCACCTGCATTACAAAAACTTAATGCATAATCAAATTCTTTCAAATAAGATAGTCACAAGTGGTGGGGATGTGACATACTCCCCCACTAGGAATTAACACAGTCCCTGTGTTAGCTAAAGAATATATATGCAGGTTTCCATAACATCTAAACATATACATATAAGTAAACATCAAGAAAAATTACATAATAGTCATATTTGATATATCAAGTCCCATCATGTCATCATCATATATATATAGAAAAAATTGCATCGCAAACACAAATAGCAAATTGTCTTTTGTTATCAATTTTCAAACAAGTATAGAAATTGGTTTCTCATGGTAGTAACATCCTCCCAAGTGGTATTTTTCTCAAAGTAATGATCCCAATGGACCCTATACTGCTCCATAATCCTTTTTATCAGTTTTTTGATTATGTACCCCAAAATATTAACTGGTCAAACCTCAATGATTTGTGGGTTTGACATCTGCAAATGAGACATATCCAAGACATGATATGGGTTAGCTATATATTTGCAAAGAAGGGACACATGAAAAACATTGTGGATTTTTGATAGGTTCGATGGCAGTGCAAGCTTGTAGGCAACAAGACTGATTTTGGCAACAATGTTGAAAGGACCAAAAAATCTAGGACTTAATTTGGTGGATTTAATAGAACTTTTGGTTGGCTTGACTCTAAGGAAAATTTATCATTGACGATAAATTCTTGGGGTGTTCGCTTAAGGTCTGCATAACTCTTCTGATGATTAACGGCTTCACGTAGTCACTGGAAAATTTCTTTAAGCTGATTCTCCATTCAATTAACAACATCAAGACCTATCACTTCTCGATCGTCTAGATTATCCTACGTTAATGGTGTCCTGCACCTTCGCCCATATAGGGCCTCAAAAGGGGCCATGTCCAACATGGTATGATAGTTTTTGTTATAAGCACATTCCACTAGGAAGAGATAATCTTCCCATTTGTTGTGGTGGTCCATGCAATACATGCATAATATGTCTTCAAGCACTTGATTGACCCACTCGGTCTGTCCATCCATATTAGGATGATAAGCAATGCTAATATTGAGCTTTATTTCCAAAGATCGGTGTAAAGCTTACCAAAAATCAGATGTAAATCATGAATATATATCTAAGATGATTATTTTGGGAAAACCATGTAACCTTACAATTTCTCATGTAATTTTTTGTGCTATAGCAAAGGCATCATATCATACACTGCTCAGTATAAAATGTGCTACTTTAGTTAACTTATCCACAACCACAAATATTGTATCATGCTAAAATTGTGTCTTTGGAAGACCAATAATAAAATCCATTAATATTACTTGCCACTTTTTTTCTGGCACATTGAACAGATGTAACTTTTCACCAGGATTTTGAAGCTCTACTTTGACCTTTTGACATTCTAGAAATCTTGCTACAAATTGTACTACATATTTTTCCATCCCAGTCCAGAAGTAGTATTTTCTTAATGTTTCCCTCACCTTAATAACTCCTGGATGAGCAAAATATGGTGCATAATGAGCTTCCTATATGATAGTTTTTTTAAGTCCTTCATCATTGGGCACCATTACTCTATTTTGAAAATACACCATATTTTGATTAACACTATAATATTTGTGTTGATTTGGTTCCTGCTCAACCTTGTTATGACATTGTTTATAGAACTCATCATTTTTCTGCATCTCCATGATCTGTTCCTTCAACCCATAATGACATTTTGTAAGAGCTACTATATGCCTTCTCCTACTAAGGGCATTTGCCAATTTATTTTCTTTCCCTTTTATATACTCTATACCAAAGTAATATTCAGCCAAAAACTCCATCCATCTTCGTTATCGGGCGTTTAACAGGGGTTGAGTAAAAATATATCTCAAGCTTTGATGATCGGTTTAAGTTCAAAGGGCTTTCCTAGAAGATAATGCCTCCAAATTTTAAGTGCATGAACTATTGTTGCCAGTTCTAAGTCATGTGTAGCATAGTTTAACTCATGTTTCTTGAGTTTCCTGGACTCATATGCTATTACAACCTCATCTTGCATCAATACACCTCCTAGTCCTTCTAATGAGGCATCGGTGCAAACCGTAAATGATTTGTTTAGGTCAGGTATTTTTAGTATAGGTACAGTTGTCATATTTTCCTTAAGAGCTCTGAAAGCTTCCTCACACTGTGTTGTCCACCTAAAAATTTTCCCTTTCCTTTGTAGGTTGGTAATATGAAATGCAATTTTTGAAAATCCTTTAATGTACTGCTGATAATAGTCAGCCATCCCTATAAAACTTCTTACTTACGATACATTGGTTGGAGTTGGCCAATCTATTATGGCCTCAATATTTTTAGGATCTATGACTACTCCTTCAGTCAAGACAATGTGCCCGAAGTATGAACTTGTGATGTGTAAAATTCATATTTGGACAATTTACCATACATCTAATTTTTCTGAGAACTTCTAACACTATTATCATGTGTTCATTGTGTTATTCTTTATTTCAAGAATAAATCAAAATATCATCCAAAAATATTAGCACAAATCGGTCTAACTATTCTCGAAACACGTTGTTCATCAAGTTCATGAATGCAGTTGGTGCATTGGTTAACCCAAATGGTAATACTGTGAACTCATAATATCCATATCGAGTTCTAAAGGTAGTCTTATAAGTGTCTTCTTCCCGGATTCTTAACTGGTGGTATCCCGACCTAAGGTCAATCTTAGAAAATATTGTAGCTCCCTTAAGCCAATCAAATAGATCATCAATTATGGGCAAGGGATATTTATTCTTAACAATAATTTTGTTAAGCATCCTATAGTCAATGCATAATCTCAATGATCCATCTTTCTTTTTGACAAATAGAATCGGTGTTCCCCATGGTGATACACTGGGGTTAATGTGCCTTTTTTTCCAACAAATCTTGTAGTTGAGCCTTAAGTTCCTGTAATTCAAGGGGTATCATACGATAAGGTTTCCGGACTATTGGAGTTGCTCCTGGCATAAGCTCAATTGAAAAATCAAATTCCCTTTTTAGATGTAGTCCTAGAATATCCTGAGGAAAGACATCCCTAAATTCATTTAGCACAGGGTATTGTTGAAATAAAGCATAATTTGAGTCAGTTTCTTCCTTTTTATACAACTTACATCCTTTTCTCAAGGCTATTTTGACCTGCATGACGATCATAAAATTAGGCTCAAGAGATGTTCGATTGCATTGGATACAGATTCATCGGTTAGCATCATCTGTAAATTCCAACCACATTTTTTTAAAATTCAGCAAAGCCTTATGAGCTTTTAGCCAATCCACTCCTAGGACTACGTCAAATGCATGCAAAGGAGCCATGTACAGGTGCCAATTTATTTTTCCCCAAGGTATTTCTAATAATGGGTCAAATAAACACTAGTTTACCAAGTAAGTTTATCCTGAGGTATACTCAACCTGCCACCCTCTTGCCATAACCCTAGGTTTATCAGGTATGTCTTTCAAAATACTATTTGAAATAAAACTAATTGTAGCACCACTATAAATTAAAATACATACATTTATTTTGCCTGGTTTTCCTTGAATAAAAAATGGAGTAGTTGTTAGGAAAAACCTCAATATTCCACACCTACAAGAGGAAGCACAATAACAAAAATATAGAACACAAAAACAGTAACACAAGTGACATAGATATTTTACGTGGAAACCTGCAATGTGCAGGAAAAACCATGGGGCAATGGCAACTTCTTGTTTTATTATTTCAACAAAATTTACATCCACGTCCTTTGAAATTTTCAACAACTCTCTTATTACATTATGCAATGGATCACATCCCTTTTATAGAGCATAAGGAAGACTCAAAAACTGTTAGTTTCATCTTCCAATGCAAGCCTCCAAAGACTGTTCATTTCATCTTCCGCTCCCAAGACTTTTCGTCTTTCGTGTATGTCTACCTAGACATTTGCTGCTTTGACGTATTCTTGGCATGACTTCTAGCCTAGACGTGTACCAAACCAGATGTCTGCCAGTCCAGACGTCTGGCAGCCAAGAATTCTAGCCTAGACGTCTGCCAGACCAGACGTTTAGTGGCCATACGGACTTCATACCTAACATTCTCCCACTTGAAGTCAGTATTCATGAACTCTTCTGCCAAAATATTTTCATCCAGTGCCAATTTCCCAATGCTGCCCTTGTTACTTTTTTAGAAAGTCCAGAGAAGTTTTACACCATTCAAAATTCTCTACCTTGACCGGATTTGTAAGCATATCTACAGGATTCACTTCAGTTTTGATTTTCTACAACAAGATCCTACCTTCTTCCACCACATTTCTGATAAAGTGGTACTTGACATCAATGTGTTTTGTGTGATCATGGAATTTTGGATTCTTCACTAACTGAATAGCACTTTGGCTATCACAATGCAACATAATTTTCTCCTACATTACCTTGAAGTCACCCAATAATCGCTCTAGCCAAATTGCCTCTTTGTTGGTATGAGTTGTTGCAATGTATTTTGCTTCAGTGGTTGATAAGGCCACAATATACTACAACTTAGAAGCCCAACTCACCGCTCCTCCAACAAGGGTGAAGGTATATCCTGTAGTGGATTTTCTCCCATCTCTATCTCCACCATAATCAGAATCCAAAAAACCTATAACTTGCAAATTTTTTGATCCAAAGTAAATGGCAACATCTGAAGTGGCTCTTAAATATCTGAATATCTACTTCACCGCATTCCAATAGTCCTTACCAGGATTTGCCATGTACCGACAGACTACTCCCACTTCTTGGGCAATATCCGGTTTGGTGCTCACCATGGTATACATGAGGCTTCCTACTGCTGATGAATACGGTACATGAGACATGCTTGTCTTCTCTACTTCCATTCTAGGACACTGGTTGGAAGACAACTTTAAGTGTGGAAGAAGTGGGGTACTAACTGGTTTAGCATTTTGCATATTGAAGCACTGCAGAATATTTTCCACATATGACTTTTGACTTAACCAGATCTTTCTTCCTTTTTTGTCCCTATGTATCTTCATCCCTAAAATTTGGTTTGTTTCTCCTAAATCCTTCATTTCAAATGTCCTAGCCAATTGAGCCTTAAGATCAATGATTTTCTTCATGTTGGGGCCTGTAACCAACATATCATCAACATACAACAACAAAATAATAAAATTGCCATCGTCAAACCTCTTATAGTATGCACAATGGTCAGCTTCACTCCTGCTGAAACCTTGGCTCTTCATGAAGGTGTCAAATTTCTTGTACCACATCCTTAGCGTATGTTTCAACCTGTACAGTGATTTCTTCAGCCTACACACCAAATGATCTTTACCTCTTTTTTCATAGCCCTCAGGTTGATCCATATATCTCTTCCTCGAGATCACCATGCAAGAAAATAGTCTTTACATCAAGCTGCTCCAGTTCCAAATCCTATGGAGCTACAAGTGCAAGTAGAACTCTGATAGTAGTCATCTTCACAACTGGAGAGAAAATTTCATTAAAGTCAACACTTGACTTCTACACATAGCCCTTTGCCACCAAGCGAGCTTTATAGCATTCCAATAGCCCGTTGCTATTCTTCTTCACTTTGTACACCCACTTGTTTCCAACAGTATTTCTCCCAGGTGGGAGATCCACAAGTTCCCAAGTTTTATTCTTTCGAAGTGCCTCGATTTCCTCCTCCATGGATTTCCTCCACTTTGTTGCATTCTTAGACTCTCTAGCTTCCTGAAATTAACCAGGTTCACCATCATCAGTTAACAAAGCAAAATATGACTGATACACATGAGAACACCTTTTTGGACACTTTTATGGATGTGTAGATCTTCTAACCCAAATGATATGTTGATTCTGGATCTTGGTATTGTGACCATTGTGGCTACTCTACTTCCTATTCTACTTGTTGTTTTGCATGCTGATCAAACACTTCAGCATGTTCATATTCATAGTCATCTTCACTTAATTCTACTTCAACATGTACAACATTAGGTTTTATTTGTACCTCCTTCCTTTGCATTGATTTTTCATATAATTACTTCTTGGATAATAATTACCTTGTGGGCAGTAGGATCCCATAGTCTATACCCATTCACTATATCTCCATAGCCAAGAAAAACACATTTGCTTAACTTCGGGTAAAGCTTGGACCTTTTTTCTTTGGGTACATGGGCAAACGTGTCACAGCCAAAAGTGCGTAAATGAGAGTAATCAACTGGATTACAAAACCAAACCTCCTCCAGAATATGTCCATCTAATACAGCTGTAGGTGACCTGTTAATAAGATAAACAATTGTATTAACAGCCTCTGCCTATAACTTTTTCTCCAACATGGCTGCGCTAAGCATGCTTCTTGCACGTTCCATGATTGTGTGATTCATCCACTCAGCCACACCATTTTGTTGTGGATTGTATGGTACAGTCTTCTGGTGCTTAATCCCTTCTTGTATACAAAATTTATCAAATTCCTTGGAGCAATATTCAGCCCCATTATCTGACCTAAGACACAAAATTGACTTACACAAACTCTTCTCTACCCGTGCTTTGTACTCTTTAAATTTTTGCAAAGCTTCCAATTTCTTCTTCAAAAAATACACCCACACTCTCCTAGAATAATCATCTATAAAATTTATAAAATAGATGGTGCCATTCAAGGACTGAGTGGGGACTGGTCCAAATATATCCGAATGTATAAGTTGTAGAAAATCAGAACTCTTACCAGGACTTGCAGTAAACTGAACCCTTTTCTATTTACCAAAATATAGTGCTCACATAAGTCTAAATTGCAAGACTTAATCCTAGAAAGCATACCTCTGTCATGCAAAATTTTTAGGTATTTTTCACTCATATGGCCTAGGCATTGATGCCATAGAATTACTGCATCCTGAACAGAAGTTGCTACTGCTTCATGGTTTGTCATCGTATCACTGCATAAATGGTATAAGGTCCCATAAGATTCTCCCTTTGCTACTACAAGAGCTCCTCTGGTAATCTTGTAGTAGTTGTTACAAAAGGTGATAGAATACCCTAGCTTATCCATCATTTTGATTGATAGTAAATTCTTCCTCAAATCGGGCACATGTTGCATATCACATAGCATCCTTTCTCTACCATCATCCAACCTAATCCTTATATACCCTCTTCCCATAATTTATAAATGATTATCGTCACCCAAATAGATTTGTTCACCACATTATGGTTGATATTTGTCAAACCAGTCTCTGTGGGTAGACATGTGGAAGGATGCACCTGAGTCCAAAACCCAGGTATATAAAATTGATCTACTGTTACTAATACATAAGGCTTCACATGTTGCCATCTCTCCTGAATCTGTTGCACTGGCTTCAGATGATGGCTGATTTTGCTTTTCACCATTCTTTAATTGCCAATAGTCCTTCTTGGAGTGTCCTGTCTTCCCACAATGCCAACACTTCCCTTTATGCTTTTTTCCTTTAGATTTATATTGGGACTACTTTCTACCTTTTTTAATCCCTTTGAAATATCGACCTCTCATAGATAGGGCTTCATTGGATGAGGGTTCTAGAGACATTTTTTACCTTAACTCTTCTGCCAACAAAGCAGCTACCACATAATCAAAATTGAGAGTGCCTGATGATGAATTATTGATGGTCATCACCATATGATCCCAAGTGTCTAGGAGAGAACAAAGTAGGGTGATAGCTCTATCTTCATTCTCTATCTTCACATTAACTGAAACCAGTTTACTGATCAGAGTATTAAACTCATTCAAATGATCTACCACGGATGAACTTTCCTTCATCCTCAAGCTATAAAGCTACTTTTTCAAAAAAATCTTGTTATTTGCTCATTTTGTTTCATACAACTTTTCAAGATTTTGCCAAAGGGCTTCCACGGTCTTCTCTTCAGCTACATTGAACAAGACGAAGTACGATAGGCAGAGACAGATTGTAGAAAGAACCTTCCTATCGAGCGTTGTCCTCTCCTCATATTTCATGTCACTCAGTTTATTCGTGACCCCTTTCAAGGCTTGCGCTTGGTCATTCTAAACCAGCAAATCCTCCACCTTCATCTTCTATAAAGCGTAGTTCCTGCCATCAAATTTCTCAATCTCGAACTTGGTTACACCTTTTGACATTGTTGCATCTCCCACTCGCACAAAACCTTAGCTCTGATACTAGATATTAGGAAAAACCTCAAGATTCGACACCTATAAGAGGAAGCATAGTAACAAAAATATAGAACACCAAAACAGTAACACAAGTGACACAGATATTTTATGTGGAAACCTGCAATGTGCAGGAAAAACCACGGGGCAATGGCAACTTCTTGTTTTATTATTTTAGCAAAATTTACATCCACGTTCTTTGACATTTTCAACAAATCTCTTATTACATTATGCAAGGGATCACATCCCTTTTATAGAGTAGAAGGAAGACTCCAAAACTGTTTATTTCATCTTCCAACGCAAGCCTCTAAAGACTGTTTGTTTCATCTTTCACCCCCAAGAATTTTCGTCTTTCGCGTACATCTACCTAGACATTTGCTTCTTTGATGTCTTCTTGGTATGACGTTTGGCCTAGATGTTTTCCAACCTAGACATCAGGCCTAAATGTCTGCCAGCCTAGACATCTGCTAGACGAGACATCTGACAGCCTAGACGTCTTCCAGTCCAGATGTCTGGCAGCCCAAATGTTTGGCCTAGACGTCTGCCATTCTAGATGTTTGGCAGCCCATACGTCTGGCCTAGACATCTGCCAGATCAGACGTCTAACAACCCAGATGTCTATAATCCCAGACGTCTGCCAGACTAGACGTCTAGTGGCCATACGGACTTCACACCTAACATTAGCTTACCCTGAGAGATTAGGGTTACCTGTGGCAACAAAAATCCTATGTGGTGTTTCCTTAGTGGGGTTCCTACAATCCGCTCTATTTAGGCATTGTCTAGAAAAATGGTCTAGTGCCCCACATGCAAAGTATTCATTGGGTCCATAATTCTTTTGTTTATCACTTTCCTTATTCTGATTTTCACTTTTACCCTATTCCTTATTGTTTTTTTTCTTCTCCTAAAAATTCCTTTGATCTGACTGCCCTCTATGCCCTTGGTATTTACCTTTGTTTCTATTATCATTTCTGTTATGCCCTCCATCTCTGAATTTTTGGTACTAATCCTTGCATCTATTTTGCTCGGGATATCTCATTTTCCTTGAATTATCTCTTTCAACTTGTTGGTAGTAAGCCTTTACCTCCTTCTAGCTTAATTTCTCATACCGAGCAGCGTCATGGGCAATTGTCAGTGTCTAAGGTACTTTTCTTCCCATCGGTTGGTTGTATTTTGGGTGCAACCCCATAACAAACTTATGGGCTTTAAACCTTTTCTGCCCATCAAATTTTAGAGCATACTTGATAAGTTGCACAAACCTCTGGTAATATTCAATTACCATCATATTACCTTGACGTAAGTTGGTGAACTCTCAATGTTTCTCAATATAGAATTTTTTAGTAAGAAAGTGATTTTTAAATTCTCTTTCAAATTCTACCCAGGTTATATCTGCCACTTCCTTCTGAGTAATTTTCTTGTATGTGGTCCACCAGTCTCTTGTAGGACCTTCTAAATGTGCCATTACCCATGTGGTTTTTGATTTAGAGCAAAGGGGTTGAATTACAAAATACCCCTCTTCCATCAAATTTAGAGATATCCAACTTCTTTATCTCCTTTTTCAACTCCTCACCCACCTTCCTCCTCGAGGAACCTTTTGGAAACTCAATTATATTTTCAGTTTCCTTTTTCTTAGTCAAATTTTCAATGACTTTTTACTATTGGGTGATTAGTTCCTACTGTTGGGCCATTTGTGCCCATTGTTGATCCATATGATCACTCATTTGAACTTTCTAGATTTTCATTTGCTCACATTGCTGGTTTAGTTGATCCTACATGAGTTTAATCATTTGAACCATATTCTCATCATTCTAAGTAGCTCTTGCAGCTACAGGTTATTTTTCTTTTCTAACCATCCACGGTGGTTACTTCAGCAGCTTGCGCCCTCTCAAACTCTTTCACGAGTCATCTTGGTCCCTTCCTCGAAACCTCTATAATCTCCTCTTGTAGCTTCACACTAGTCCTCCGTGAGGTACCTGCCATGTTTGGTATCAAAAGAGTTATGTCAGAATAGCTATTCATATTTAATTTGCCAAGGTTTCATAACCTAGGCTATGATACCAAATGTCACAACCATAGTTTACACACTTGGATGTCAAAACATAAATTCAAAATTTTGGTATAAACACACATTTAGTATTTATTACATTGTTATACACCCATTTTGGAATTAGTACTTGGCATATTTTTTTTTACACTTCAAGAATATTCACCACTGTAGCTGGCGTCTTAAGTGCCCGAGACCGGCCAACTTCTTGCAATTGAATTTCAATATTGAATCTCAACTTGGCATGGGGTTTTTCCTTCCAGAGCCCATAACATCAAGAAGGGTGGATGTCGTAACTCCCCTATTCCAAAGCTTGATGGATTCACAATCCATTTTTCCCTCATCCATGGATACTCACTGAACCACATATTCCAAATGGATTATTTCTTTGGAACTAGCATAAATATGTCAGTGCCTGATCTATGACCCTCTTCTAAGGTTTGATTAGGGTTTGCCATTGCATGGATCATGGACCAAATGACTTAGTTTTAACTTTGGTTGGTGGTAATGCTGCCCATCCATCTACCGCTGGACCTTCCAGCCACATGAACTAGCACTCTAGCCATGAGTCTTGTCGGTGATTCCACAACAAAAGTAAAACAACAAGAATCCTCACGTACTACTCCTATGTTATCCTAGAATGATGTACCATACCATAATTCTTTACTCTCAACAACTTAAGACCTATATCTTTAAATAGATGGAGAACGGATAATACCAATACACAATAGTTGCCATCACAGCTATTAGAAAATGCTTGTGCTATTTAGATTAAAGTTTTTTTTTTTCAAGTCTTATGTGACGAATGCGTCCCAAGCCTTCGGGTTTGTTCAAAAAACTATCAGGCATAAACAAGTTTTCCTCCAACTTACACTAGATGAAATTTCTTGTACTTACATTGAATTCTATCTCTAAACTGCAGTTTACCTAAGGAATTTTACAAGACTGCACACGTTTCCCTAAATCCTAAGCATAGGCAGGCGGCCTTAGCTATAACGACAACTGTATTCTAAAGAACTTTATTTATTTTCTACAATTCTACAAGCTTTTTTACATCCACCGCTGCAACATTATAAAGTTGTGGACGAAACTAGTCAAGTAAACAAATTTTCTATTAATCTATACTTGGAATCCTTAACAAATTCAACTACGCAATAGATGAGATATATATATTTTTAAATAATTATAAAATTAATTTCCTTTCTACCATAGTCAAGTTTTATTTCAACAGAAGCTAGCAATTTATATAAGCAAAGTGTCTTTATACATCAAGGTTGTCCATATTTACATTATTTCTCATCGATGAAGGAGAGACCTAACAATATTATGTCCTAGCAAATTTTCATAATAGTTATTCAATGTAATGTCCTAAGAGAAATCAAATTATAAGATTAGAAACAATCATCTATTGTTATTTTTTGGAGTCAGCTCTACATCAATCGTGTATCCATATAGAGATATGGTGCACACTAAAGTTTTGGCATTGCTCAGCCAGCTCTTCAATGCAGACGTGTTCGCACACCCAAGGACAAGAGCTCAGAAGGCTAAGTAGGAACAAAGTCAGCTTGGCCCCTTATAATGCAACTAAAATGCATCAAGCAGTCATGCAGAGAAGACATACCAAATAATTACAACCATATTATTTAAAGAAATGACTACATATGATTAAAAATTGTACACACACTCAGAAAAGAATAAAAGTTTTTTTTAGAAAATTAAATGACATCAGTACCCTTCCATAACAAATACAACATCTATATTCTACTAACAAAGTTATTTACAACTAATCACTAAACATCATCAATTACAGATTTCATGTCAAACAAGACTTCTCATAGAAATCGGATGACCTAACCTGGTCTCGTGAAGCTTTACAGAAAATCCTCAACCCAAAAACGAACGGTGCCTTCTCCAAAAAGCATATTTGCAAATCCAAAGGAAAAAAATGAATCTTTCACCATTCTTTCCATTTTATATAAAATAACTTGCAAGAAAATAGAATGACACATCTCAATTTAACATTGCCAGACATTTTCTTATAAACATAGCCAAGTGGTAAGGTGTTGAGCAAGATGCAACGATAGTATTGTCATTGTTGTCAACACACTCAGATGGACAGGTTGATGCAATGGACACTTTTTCAGAGGTTTTTTAGAGTATGTACAATGGTGTTCAATGATTATACGAATGTACTTGATGTTCGGGTGAAGTTGTTATAGGTTGTTCATGCAAATTTGCAAAAGTTGCAAAAATCATCAAGAAGTTGTCAAAGTAGCAAAAAATGTCAAAGTTGCAAAAATTGTCAAAGTTGCAAAAACGTCAATGGAATGTGTTGGACAATCCAAGATATGATTTGGAGGTTTGTTGATTATTAACAAGTGTGGTTGCAGTTTTGGAACGGCTGGTTGCTTCACCGATGCATTGTTGGTCAGTTTCATTCTTTATGTAATAGGTGTAAAATCTGTCAGAGGCCACTTTGTAGGAGGAATATTAAGCAATCCATGAGCAATTGGACCTCAAATTTGTTATTGGAGGTATTTAGATATATTGAGAGCTTAATTTTTAAATTTTAGTCCAAACAGAGTCCGGAGGAAGAAACGGTGAGCATTGCAAAACGGCTCTGGAGCACTTTTTCTAGTTTGTGACAGGTGTAAAATCAGTGTCAAAGGCCACTTTGTCGGAGGTATATTAAGCAATCTATGAGGAATCATATTTCAAAATTTTTACTAGAGGTAGTCAAATATACTAAGAGAATACATTTTACATTTCAATCCAAACAAATATCTGAAGAGAAAATGGTAACAGTTGCAAAATGACTTCGGAGCACTTGCCAGTTTTAGACGTGTCAAATCTACGTAAAAGGCCATCTTGTCGAAGGTATTGCAAATAATTCGTGAAGTGTTAAAATATGAAATTTAAACTAGAGGTAGTTGATTTATCCAAGAATATATGTTTCAATTTTTTAACCCATTTAGAAATTTAAGGAGGAAGTTATGACTGTTACAAAAATCCCTCTAAGCTTTTTTTAGCAATTTTGGCAGTTTTTAAGAATGTAACAGTGGAGTGGTACTTTTGTGTAACTGAAAAAAAAAGAGCTGCATTTTTCAATGTGAAGCATATATATGTTTTTAAAAAAAATGGATATGGGGGTTTTTTCGAAGAAAGGACTATCTATGCATGTTGCGAAGATCTTTTTTCTTTGGCATTTTGATTGAAAAAATGTGCAAAGTGTGATATTATCAATGTGCAAATTTTTGAAGATTAAAAATGTTAGATAGAATATTTTAGAGGAGAATATTTATGAGCTAGACCACTCAAAGTATTTTGATAGGATTTAAAACTTTTATTAGAACTTTTTAAATTTGCCAGGTCAGTGCTTGGCAACAGGGGTCGGTGCTCCTTGCAGTTGGTGTTGCTAAATTTTAGGTTGGTTGGTGCCATTCCATGCAGTTGGTGCTGCAAAAATATTGTAAAGACCAAACATTTTTGAGGCTATATTTGGATGGGAGTCCAAACAGTCCATTGGCATAGTGGTTTTCCCACATCGGGTTTCCACTATAAATCTGGTGTTATTTGATGCATATTTGTGTGATTGCTCGTTTTGATTTGATTTTGTAGTTGGATTAAATTTTTAATACACACTAATTCACCCCCTCTTAGTGTCATGCTTAGTTCAACAATTGGTATCAGAGTGAAGTTCCTGAACAGGCTTAATCGGCTAGGGTGATCTTGGAAGTGACACAATGGCAAGTGGTGAAGTCTTCTCCTCAAACAAAGCATCGTTATTCGATGGAACCAACTACGCTTTTTGGAGACTCGAGATGCAGATATATCTTTGTGCTTTGGGATATGAAATTTGGAATTTAGTAAACAATGGATACACAATACCCACCACTCCTCCAGCTGATGTTGTAGAGAAGAAACTCTTTGAAAATGATTCAAAAGCCAAGAATGCCATCATGTGTAGATTAGTAGACAATGAATTGGCAAAGGTTATGGGATGTAAAACTGTAAAGGAAATCTGGGATAAGCTGAAGAGTATTCACGAAGGAGATGCTAAAATCAAAGAATCCAAATTGCAGACACATTGA
The DNA here is from genome assembly GCA_028583015.1 of Wollemia nobilis. Lineage (NCBI taxonomy): Eukaryota > Viridiplantae > Streptophyta > Pinopsida > Araucariales > Araucariaceae > Wollemia > Wollemia nobilis. The sequence continues at coordinate 1,285,497 of JAQPPZ010001965.1, forward strand.
GCACAATTTTAAAGAATGAAAATAAATGAAGATGAAAGTATCGAAGCTTACATATTGAATGTAAATGAATTCATAAATGCTATCAGAGGACTTGGTGAGAAAATAGAAGATGTAGTCATCGTTAAAAAGGTATTAAGATCTCTTCCTCAAATATTTGATTGTAAAGTTTTTACAATAGAAGAGGTTAAGGATTTAAATGCTCTTACTATAGATTAGATGCATGGTTCTTTAACCACCTACGAAATGAGAATAGGAAAAGCTAAATATACTGATAAAGAAGTTGCCTTCAATATTAGAAATATGTAAAAATGAAACCAGAGTCAGATGAAGATGAAATATCAGATGAAATGGAAGCTAACTTTGTGAGAAAACTGAAAAGGGAAAAGGAAAATACATAGGAAAGTTATCGTTTAAATGTTTCAACTATGGAGGCATTAGGAATTTCGCAGTTAAATGTCCACTTAATAAGAAGAACATAAGTGATGAAGGATCGCATGGAGAAAGAAATGACTGGAAGAAAATATCAAATTTCAGAAAAGGTAACTTTAAGAAGAAAAGTTTCATCTCCAAGAATGTTAGTTCATCAAAAGACAGTTCCAGTGAGGATTCTGGTGAAGCTCTTTTCATGGCATTCGAAGAAGAAAAACCAGAAAAAGAACAGGAATGTGATGAAGAAGAAATTGACGTAGAAGTGAATTTGGAAGAGGAACTAATTGCAGATCTAGATGAATTGAATACAGAAATAAAAAGGAATAAGAAAAATTCAAGAAATCTTGAGGATGCAAATGAAATCATAAAAATTTTGAAAGTGCAAATAGAAGAATCCAAGAAGATATCTGAAGATATTGAAGTGCAAATAACCATGAAAATAGATTATTGTAGCAATTTAGAAGAAGAGATTTTTGGTTTAAGGATGCAACTAGAAGAGATGAATCAAAAAATAAGATTTTATCACAAACATGAAGAGAGTTCTATAAAGCTGGATAAGATCATAAAGAACCAAAATACTACAGGCATAAAATTTGGTTTGGGTTTTGATGAAGGAGAATCATCAAATGAATAAAATGCCAGAAATGAAGAATCCACAAAGAATGAAGAAAAAAATAGGTTAATCAAGCAAAAATGAATCATTCAAAGGAAAGAAATAATGCAAGGTATGAAAGGAGAATTGACAATTATGGTTTCACAAATGTCACACATAAAATAAGAAGATTTATGGCTCCTACAACAACATGGCAAAGACCACCACCCAGGTTCAATCATCCTTTTCTGGTTACTGTTTTAAATGCAATTGTTATGGACAGAAGATTTCATATTTCAAGTATAATGTAGGACCAAGGAATTTTTCTAGTAGAAATGCTTTTTCACATTTGATAGATTATGCAGTAGAATGTTATAACTGTCATAAATTTGGGCATATTGCAAGAAATTATAGAAGTACATTTGCATCAAATCAATTTCAAAGAAGAAAATTTCATCCAAATGGAATAAGAAAAAATAGAAAATTTCTCGAAAAACATGCACAAGCTACTAAAAAATAAAATCCAAAACAAGAGCCCAAAACTATAATCAAACCAGAGTGGAAATAAAAAGAGAAACCTAAGGAAGAAAATGAATCCTTGATTGTACAAACGATATTTAAAGTGCAAAATAAATCCACACCATGCATACTTGATAGTGGATGCTCCACTCATATGATAGGTGATAAACAAAAATTTGAGAAGTTGCAACAATATGAAGGTGGTTCAGTGAAATTTTAAAACAATTATGGAGCTAAGATAGTTGGTAGAGGTTCAGTTAAGAATAGTGACAAAAAAATCAAGTTAGAAGAAGTCTTGTTTGTGGTTGTTTTGAAGCATAACTTGTTGAGCGTAAGTCAGATTTGTGATAGAGGTCATTATGTGATCTTTAAGAAGTAGGGTTGTGAAATCATAAAGGTAAACAATGGGAAGTTGATAGCAACTGGATCAAGGACATATGCCAACTTGTACACTCTCTTAGAGACTTTAGAAGGATCTTGATTGATTAGACAGGAAGAAGAGAATTGGTTGTGGCACAAGAGGCTCCGTCATATAAGTTTTGACAATCTAGTAAAAATTAGTTCAAAGAAAGTAGTGAGAGATATTCCCACCATTGGCAAACCATCAAATAACATTTGTGCTTCATGTCAAAAAGAGAAGCAAACTAGAGTCTCATTTAAAAAAAAGAGTACTACATGAGAAAACCTTTGGAACTAGTACATACTGATTTATGTGGACCCATGAGAACGCAAAGCATAAACGGTGACAAATATTTCATGTTGTGTATAGATGACTATTCCAAGATGACATTGGTATTGTTTTTTAAACATAAATCATAAGCATTTGAGATGTTCAAGGTTTTCAAAAACCAATTTGAGAATAAAATAGGAAAAATGATTAAATTTTTAAGGTCAGACAAAGGAGGAGAGTTCATTTCAGAGGATTTCACAGAGTATTGTGAAAAATATGGCATCAGGAGACAGTTTTCAATAGCCAGGACACCTCAGCAGAATGGTGCGGTAGAAGTAAAGAATAGGATAGTGCAGTAAATGACACAGACTATATTGACTGAGAGCAAAGTAGTAGATATATTTTGGAAAGAGGCAGTCCATACTATGGTATACATCCAGAATAGGTGCATGTTGAGGATGAATGAAAGCAAAACTCCTTATGAGTTATGGTTTGGTAAAAAAGCAACAACAAGATATTTTAAAAATTTTGGCAAGAAGTATTACATCAAAATAACTGAAGAAAACCTTGATAAGTTTGAATATAGAGTGGATGAAGGTATTTTTCTTGGCTATTCATCAAAAAACAAAGCTTACAAATGTTACAACAAGAGGCTACGAAAATTTGTGGAAATTGTCGATGTTAAAGTTGATGAAGGAAGGGAACGAGTAATTAGCTATGAAGAGAATTACCCAATTTATGAAGAGGTTATTGAAGGATATGAGGAAGATGAAATGGAAAAGAAATCAAGAATTGACTCAAAGGATTCGAAAAGTGATTCAAAATTGGAAGAAAACAAGAAATTCAAAATAGGTAGCTGGCAGAAAGATCATCCTAGAGAGCAAATAATTGGAGATCCCATAGTTGGTGTTCATACAAGAAGAATATTAGAAATAAACTACTCTTTACTATCTAGCATTGAGCCCAAAAATATTGTCGAAGCAAGCAAAGATGAAATTTTGGTAAAGGCAATAAATGAAGAATTAGATCAGATCGATAAAAACAAGACTTGGGAGTTAGTACCAAGACTCGCAAATAAAAATGTAATCAGTACTAAATGGGTCTTTCGAAACAAATTGAATGAAGACAGACAGGTAGTCAAGAACAAAGCAAGATTGGTATGCAAATGGTATGCACAAGTTGAAGGTATTGACTTCGAGGAAACCTTTGCACCTGTGTCTAGACTAGAGGTAATTAGAATAATTCTTGCTTTAGTAGTTTACAAGAATTTCAAAGTTTATCAAATGGATGTGAAATCTACATTTTTAAATGGGAAGCTTGAAGAAGAGGTTTATATTGAGCAGCCATAAATTTTTCAAGTTGGTGATGATCCCAACTTGGTTTGCAAGTTGAAGAAAGTGTTATATGAATTAAAACAGGCACCCCGGGCATGGTATGCAAGGCTAGATAGTTATTTTACTCAACAAGGGTTCAAGAAAGGTATGGTGGATAGTAATTTGTATGTCAAAATAAAAAATGGTCATCATATTATTGTTGTTGTTGTATACATAGATGATATCATATTTAGCAATAGCAAATATGAGTTGTGTAAAGATTTTGTAAATAAGATGCAAAAAGAGTTTGAAATGTCAATGATTGGTGAACTTTCGTATTTTCTCAAATTGCAAGTTAATCAAAAGGAGAAGGACATATTTATTTCTCAAATTAAATATGTGAAAGAGATGTTGAAAAAGTTCACAAGGATGATTTCAAGCTAGTTAGCACTCCCATGATGACAGGTTGCAAGTTGAGCAAGGATGACAAATCTCCACTTGTTGATCAAACTATATACAGATCAATGATTGGGAGCTTACTGTACTTGACAGCTACTAGATCAGACATTTTATAGGCAGTATGCATGGTAGCACGATTTTAGGCTAGTCCTAAGGAGACTCATGTGATAGTAGTGAAGAGGATTTTTTGATACCTCAAGGGTACTATGGAGTATGGGTTATGGTATCCAAAAGGTAAGGACTTCACCCTTATTACGTATTCAAATGAAGATTTGGCAAGATGTGTAGATGACAAGAAGAGTACCAGTGGAGGTGCATTCTATCTTGATGATAATCTTGTTGTGTGGCATAGCAAAAAGTGGGAGTCAATATCATTATCCACAATGAAGGTAGAGTATATTGCAACGACGCTATGTTGTACACAAGTACTTTGGATGAAACAAACTTTGAATGATCTTGGAATAGATTTTAGTAAGCCCATATCAATCATGTGTAACAATACAAGTGCAATCAATATCTCAAAGAATCCAGCTATGCATTCTCACACAAAACATATTGATATCCGGTACCATTTTTTAAAAGAGAAAGTTACGAAAGGTGAGGTTAAGTTGGATTTTGTTCCAAAAAAAGAGCAAGTAGCGGATATCTTCACCAAACCATTGCCCAAGAAAGTCTTTAAGTACCTTCACAATAAATTGAGAGTGGTCACACTTCCCAAGCATTGACTAGCTATCGGGACCACATTCTCAGGGGGAGCATTTTTGTCTTTGTTTATCTTTTTGCTCATGTTTGTGATTTTTGCTAAGTGTAATAATTTTTGCTTGAGAATGTTGTGCATGGACTCAGGGGGAGTTTGCAGTAGCCCTTTGGTCTTGTTGTCAAAGGGGGAGAAGAGTTATAGGAAATTGTGCGTGTGTTGCCAACAATTCCAAAGGGGGAGATTGTTGAGCAAGGTGCATCGACAATATTGTCATTATTGTCAACACACTCAGATGGACAGGTTGATGCAATGGACAGTTGTTCGGAGGTTGTTCAGAGTATGTACAATGGTGTTCAATGCTTATGAGGATGTACTTGATATTCAGGTGAAGGTTTTATAGGTTCATGCAAATTTGTAAAAGTTGCAAAAATCGTCAGGAAGTTATCAAAGTAGCAAAAATTGTCAAAGTTGAAAAAATCGTCAAAGTTGCAAAAACATCAATGGAATGTGTTGGACAGCCCAAGATACTGTTTGGAGGTTTTTTTATCATTATAAAGTGTGGTTGCAGTGTTGGAACGGTCGGTTGCTTCATCGGTGCATTGTTAGTGAGTTTCGTGCTTTATGTGATAGGTGTAAAATTTGCATCGGAGGCCACTTTGCAGGAGTAATATTAAGCAATCCATGAGGAATTGGACCTCAAATTTTTTATTGTAAGTATCTGGATCTACTAAGAGCTTAATTTTAAAATTTCAGCCCAAAAGGAATCTAGAGGAAGAAACGGTGATCGTTGCAAAACGTCTCTGGAGCACTTTTTCTAGTTTATGTGATAGGTGTAAAATCAGCGTCAGAGGCAAATTTGTCGGAGGTATATTAAGCAATCTATGAGGAATCAAACTTAAAAAAAATTATTGGAGGTAACCAGATGTACCAAGAGGATACGTTTTAAATTTCAATCCAAACAGAGATCTGAGGAGGAAACGGTAACAGTTGTAAAATGGCTTCAGAGCATTTGGTAGTTTTAGACGTGTCAAATCTACATAAAAGGCCATCTTGTCAGAGGTACTACTAATAATTCATAAAAATTTAAAATATAAAACTTAAACTGGAGGTATTCGGTTTATCCAAGAATATATGTTTCAATTTTTAGCCCATTTAGAAATTTGAGGAAGTTATGACTTACAAAAAGCTTTGTCAGCTCTTTTTGGCAATTTTGGCAGTTTCTAAGAATATAACGGTGGAGTGGTACCTTTGAGTAACTGAAAAAAAATATTTATATTTTTTAATGTGAAGCATATATATGTTTTAAAATAAAAGAGATATTGGGGTTTTTTGGAAGAAAGGATTATCGACACGTGAAGATTTTTTTTTCTTTGGCATTTTGATTGAAAAAATATGCAAGGTGTGAGATTATCAATGTGTAGAGTTGAGAAGATTGAAAATGTTAGACATAATATTTTAGAGGATAATATTTATGAGCTAGACCACTCAGGATATTTTGATAGGATTTAAAACTTTTATAAGAGATTTTTAAATTTGTCGGGTCGATGCTTGGCAACAGGGGTCGGTGCTCCTTGCAGTTGGTGTCATTCCATGTAGTTGGAGCTACAAAAACATTGTAAAGACCAAACATTTTTTAGGCTGGATTTGGATTGGAGTCCAAACAGTCCATTGGCATAGTGGTTTTCCCACATCGAGTTTTCACTATAAATCTGGTGTATGTGATGCATGTTTGTGTGATTTCTCATTTTGATTTGATTTCATAGTTGGATTAAATTTTTAATACACAATGATTCCCCCCTCTCAGTTTCATGTTTAGTTCAACAATTGGTATCAGAGCGAGGTTCCTGAACAGGCTTAATCGGCTAGGGTGATCTTGGAAGTGACACAATGGCAAGTGGTGAAGGCTTCTCCTCAAACAAAACATCATTATTCGATGGAACAAACTATGCTTTTTGGAGACTCAAGATGCAGACATATCTTTGTGCTTTGGGACATGACATTTGGAATTCAATAAACAGTGGATACACAATATCCACCACTCCTCCAGTTGATGCTGTAGAGAAGAAACTCTTTGAAAATGATTCAAAAGCCAAGAATACCATCATGTGCGGATTATTAGACAATTAATAGGTAAATGTTTGGGATGTAAGAATGTAAAGGAAATCTGGGATAATCTGAAGAGTATTCACGAAGGAGATGCTAAAATTAAGGAAGCCAAATTGTACACACATCGAGCACAATTTGAATGACTAAAAATGAATGAAGATGAAAGTATCAAAGCTTACATGTTGAGGGTAAATGAAGTCATCAATGCTATTAGAGGACTTGGTGAGAAAATAGAATATGCGGTTATCGTTAAAAAGGTATTAAGATCTCTTCCTCAAAAATTTGATTCTAAAATTTCTACAATAGAAGATGCTAAGGATTTAAATGCTCTTACTATGGATTAGATGCATGGTTCTTTAACTTCCTATGAAATGAGAATAGGAAAAGCTAAATACACAGATAAAGAAGCTATATTTAAAGCTCAAAAAAATGCAAAAATGAAACCAGAGTCAAATGAAGATGAAATGTTAGATGAAATGGAAGCTAACTTTGTGAGAAAACTGAAAAAATGAAAAGCCAAATACAGAGGAAATTTACCGTTTAAATGTTTCAACTGTGGAGGTATTGGGCATTTCGTAGCTAAATGTCCACTTAATAAGAAGAACAGAAGTGATGAAGGATCGTACGGAGAAAGAAGTGGCTAGAATAAAAAATCAAATTTCATAAAAGGCAACTTCAAGAAGAAAAGTTTCATCTCCAAGAATGTTAGTTCATCAGAAGACAACTCCAATGAGGATTCTGATGAATCTCTTTTCATGGCATTCAAAGAAGAAAAACCAAAAAAAAAAATAGGAATGTGATGAAGAAGAAATTGATGCAGAATTGAATTTGGAAGATGAACTAATTGTAGCTCTAGATGAATTGAAGACAAAAATAAAAAGGAATAAGAAAATTTCAAGAAATCTTGAGGATGCAAATGAAATCATAACAATTTTGAAAGTGCAAATAGAAGAATCCAAGAAGATATATGAAGATCTCGAAGTGCAAATAACCATGAAAATAGATTATTGCAACAAGTTAGAAGAAGAGATTGTTGGTTTAAGGATGCAGCTAGAAGAGATGAATCAAAAAGAACCAGAAGACTACAGGCATAAAATTTGGTTTGGGTTTTGACGAAGAAGAATCATCAAATGGATCAAAGGCCACAAATGAAGAATCCACAAAAAATGAAGAAAAAAAATAGGTTAATCAAGCAAAAATGAATCATGCAAGGCATGAAAGGAGAATTGAAAATGATGGTTTCACCAATGTCACACATCAAATAAGAAGAATATTTATGGCTCCTACAACAACATGGCAAAGACCACCACCCAGGTTCAATCATCCCTTTTCTGATTACTTTTTTAAATGCAATGGTTATGGGCATAAGATTTCAGATTACAAGTATAATGTAGGACCAAGGAATTTTGCCAGTAGAAATGCTTTTTCACCTTTGATGGATTATGCAGTAGAATGTCATAATTGTCATAACATTAAATTTCAGCCAAATGGAATAAGGTAAAATAGAAAATTTCCCGAAAAACATACACAAGCTACTGAAAAATAAAAACCAAAACAACAGCCCAAAACTGTAATCAAACTAGAGTGGAAATAAAAAGAGCAACCTAAGGAAGAAAAGGAATCCTTGATCGTACATATGGCATTTAAAGTGCAGAATAAATCTGCACCATGGATACTTGATAGTGGATGCTCCAATCATATGACAGGTGACAAACATAAATTTGAGAATTTGCAGCAATATAAAGGTGGTTTAGTGAAATTTAGAAACAATGATGGAGCTAAGATAGTTGGAAGAGGTTCAGTTAAGATTAGTGATGGAAAAATTAGGTCAGAAGAAGTCTTTTTTGTGGCTGGTCTAAAGCATAACTTGTTGAGCATAAGTCAGATTTGTGACAAAGGTCATGATGTGATCTTTAAGAAGTAGGTTTGTAAAATCAAAAAGGTAAACAATGGGAAGTTGATAGCAGCTAGATCAAGGACATCTGGCAACCTATACACTCTCTCGGAGACTTCAGAAGGAGCTTACTTTATTGGACAAGAAGAAGAGAACTGGTTGTGGCACAAGAGGCTTGGTCATATAAGTTTTGACAATCTAGTAAAAATTAGTTCAAATAAAGCAGTGAGAGATATTCCCACCATTGGCAAACCATCAAATAGCATTTGTGCTTCATGTCAAAAATGGAAGCAAACTAGAGTCTCATTTAAAAAAAAATATTACTACACGAGCAAACCTTTGGAACTAGTACATACTGATTTATGTGGACCCATTAGAATGCAAATCATAGACAACGACAAATATTTTATGTTGTGTATAGATGACTATTCAAGGATGACATGGGTATTATTTTTTAAACATAAATCAAAAGCATTTGAGATGTTCAAGGTTTTTAAAAACCAAGTTGAGAATCAAACAAGAAAAATTATTAAATTTTTAAGGTCAAACAGAGGAGGAGAGTTCATTTTAGAGGATTTCACAAAGTATTATGAAAAATATGGCATCAGGAGACAGTTTTCAAAAGCCAAGACACCTCAGCAGAATGGTGTGGTAGAAGGAAAGAATAGGATAGTGTAGGAAATGGCACAAACTATGTTGACTAAGAGTAAAGTAGTAGATAGATTTTGGAAAGAGGTAGTCCATACTGCGATATACATCCAGAATAGGTGCATGTTGAGGATGCATGAAAGCAAAACTCCTTATGAGTTATGGTTTGGTAAAAAGGTAACAACAAGATATTTTAAATTTTTTGGTAGCAAGTGTTACATCAAAATAACTAAAGAAAACCTTGGTAAGTTTGAAGATAGAGTGGATGAAGGTATTTTTCTTGGCTATTTATAAAAAAACAAATATTACAAATGTTACAGTAAGAGGCTAAGAAAAATTGTGGAAAGTGTTGATGTTAAAGTTGATGAAGGAAGGGAATGAGTAATTAGCTATGAAGAGAACTACCCAATTTATGAAGAGGTCATTGAAGGAGATGAGGAAGAGGAAACGAAAAATAAATCAAGAATTGACTCAGAGGATTCGAAAAGTGATTCATAATTGGAAGAAAACAAGAAATTCAAAACAAGTAGTTGGCAGAAATATCATCCTAGAGAGCAAATAATTGGAGACCCCATAGTTGGTGTTCAGACAAGAAGATTATTAGAAAGAAACTACTCTTTACTATCTAGCATTGAGCCCAAAAATGTTGCCAAAGAAAGCAAAGATGAAAGTTGGGTAAAGGTAATAAATGAAGAATTAGATCAGATAGATAAAAATAAGACTTGGGAGTTAGTACCAAGACCTGTAAATAAAAATGTAATCAATACTAAATGGGTCTTTCAGAACAAATTGAATGAAGACGGATAGATACTCAGGTATAAAGCAATATTGGTATGAAAAGGGTATGCACAAGTTGAAGGTATTGACTTTGAGGAAACCTTTGCACCTGTGGCTAGACTAGAGGTAAGTAGAATATTTCTTGCTTTAGTAGTTTACAAGAATTTCAAAGTTTATCAAATGGATGTGAAATCTACATTTTTAAATGGGAAACTTGAAGAAGAGGTTTATATTGAGCAACCATATGGTTTTTAGCTTGGTGATGATCCCAACTTGGTTTGCAAGTTGAAGAAAGTGTTATATGGCTTAAAACAGGCACCCCAGACATGGTATGCAAGGCTAGACAGTTATCTTACTCAGCAAGGGTTCAAGAAAGGTATGGTGGACAGTAATTTGTATGTCAAAATAGAAAATGGTCATCATATTGTTGTTGTTGTATATGTAGATGATATCAAATTTGGCAGCAGTAAAGATGAGTTGTGTAAAGATTTTGTAAATAAGATGCAGAAAGAGTTTGAAATGTCAATGATTGGTGAACTTTCGTATTTTCTTGGATTGCAAGTTAATCAAAAGGAGAAGGGCATATTTATTTCTCAAATTAAATATGTGAAAGAGATGTTGAAAAATTCACAATGGAGGATTGCAAGCCAGTTAGCACTCCCATGATGACAGGTTGCAAGTTGAGCAAGGATGACAAATCTCCACCTGTTGATAAAACTATGTACATATCCATGATTGGGAGTTTATTGTACTTGATAGCTACTAGACCGAATATTTTGTAGGTAGTATGCATGGTAGCATGATTTTATGCTAGTCCCAAGAAGACTCATGTGACAATAATGAAGAGGATTTTTTGGTACCTCAAGGGTACTATGGAGTATGGGTTATGGTATACGAAAGGTAAGGACTTCACCCTTATTACGTATTTAGATGTAGATTGGGCAGGATGTGTAGATGACAAGAAGAGTACCAGTGGAGGTGCATTCTATCTTGGTGATAATCTTGTTATGTGGCATAACAAAAAGCAGGAGTCAGTCTCATTATCTAGAGTGGAGGTAGAGTATATTGCAGCGACATCATGTTGTACATAGGTACTTTGGATGAAACATACTTTGAAGGATCTTGGAATAAATTTTAGTGAGCCCATATTGATCATTTGGGATAATACAAGTGTAATTAATATCTCAAAGAATCTATCTATGCATTTTCGCAAAAAACATATTGCTATCTAGTACCATTTTTTAAAGGAGAGAGTTGCGTAAGGTGAGGTTAAGTTGGATTTTGTTCCAAAAAAAGAGCAAGTAGCGGATATCTTCACCAAAACATTTCCCAAGGAAGTCTTTGAGTACCTTTGCAATAAATTTGGAGTGGTCACACTTCCCAAGCATTGACTAGCTATCGGGGCCACATTCTCATTGGAAGCATTTTTGTCTTTGTTTATCTTTTTGCTCATGTTTGTGATTTTTGCTAAGTGTGATAATTTTTGTCTGGGAATGTTGTGCATGGACGTAGGAGGAGTTTACATAAGCCCTTTGGTCTTATTTTCAAATGGGGATAAGAGTTACAGGAAATTGTGTGTGTGTTTCCAACAATTTCAAAGGGGGAGATTATTGAGCAAGGTGCAACGACAGTATTGTCATTGTTGTCAACACACTCAGATGGAAAGGTTAATGCAGTGGATATTTTTTTAGAGGTTGTTCAAATTATGTATAGTGGTGTTCAATACTTATGAGGATGTACTTGATGTTTGAGTGAAGTTGTTATAGGTTGTTCATGCAAATTTACAAAAGTTGCAAAAATCGTCAGGAAGTTGTCGAAGTAGCCAAAATTATCAAAGTTGCAAAAATGTCAATGGAATGTTTTGGACAGACCAAGATACAATTTGGAGGTTTTTTTATCATTATCAAGTGTTGTTGTAGTGTTGGAACGGTCGGTTGCTTCACCGGTGCATTGTTGGTCAGTTTCATGCTTTATGTGACAGGCGTAAAATCTGTGTCGAAGGCCACTTTGCAGGAGGAATATTAAGCAAGCCATGAGGAATTGGATGTCAAATGTTTTACTGGAGGTAGATGGATATACTAAGAACTTAGGTTTTAAATTTTAGCCCAAATTAAGCAAGCCATGAGCGTTACAAAATGGCTCTGGAGCACTTTTTCCAGTTTATGTGATGTGTAAAATCAGCGTCAGAGACCACTTTGTCGGAGGTATATTAAGCAATCTATGAGGAATCAAACTTCAAAAGTTTTACTAGAAGTATCCAGATGTACCAAGAGCATACATTCTAAATTTCAGTCCTAATGGAGATTTGAGGAGGAAACGGTAACAGTTGCAAAATGGTTCCGGAGCACTTTTTCTAGTTTTTGGTAGTTTGACGTGTCAAATCTGAGTAAAAGGCCATCTTGTCAGAGGTATTGTAAATAATCCATGAAGATTTAAAATATATAATTTAAACTGGAGGTATTCAGTTTATCCAAGAATATATGTATCATTTTAGCTCGTTTGGAAATTTGAGGAGGAAGTTATAACTGTTACAAAAAAACTTTGTTAACTCTTTTTGGCAATTTTGGTAGTTTCTAAGAATATAACGGTGGAGTGGAACTTTTGTGTAACTGAAAAAAAAAAGAGCTACGTTTTTTAATTTGAAGCATATATATGTTTTAAAAGAAAAGGGAGATGGGGGTTTTTTGGAAGAAAGGACTATCAACGCATGTTGGCATTTTGATTGAAAAATGTGAAAGGTGTGAGATTATCAATGTGCAGAGTTGAGAAGATTGAAAATGTTAGACATAATATTTTAGAGGAGAAGACCACTCAGGGTCTTTTGATAGGATTTAAAAATTTTATCAGAGCTTTTTTAAATTTGTCGGTGTTAGGTTGTGGAGTCCGATCTCGACTAAATATGGATAAAATAGTTATTTGTTCCTTAACTAGATTGTAGATGACCAATCCCAAACTAGAGGTGGAAAAGGAAAATTTAATTTTAGGATTGGCTAAAATTATCCTTTTTTTCTAATTGGAAACTAACTTTGAAGTAGGCCTTAAGTGGGGATTGTGTTAATTATAGGATCCTTGTTTTAGCATGCATGTAACTGGTTTTATTATTTATGTAATACCTCCGGTAGAGAGGATTGTAAGTTTGAACTAGGCCTTAAGTTGGGATTGGGTTAATTATAGGATACTTGTTTTAGCATGCATGTAACTGGGTTTCCCTATTTATGTAATACCTCCGATAGAGAGGATTGTATCTTGTTTATGGAAAGTGCATAGGATTGTGCATATCCTATAGAGAGATTAGGAAGCTTGGGGTAGAGCTTGATGCAAGGGTGTTTGCATGTTTAATTACTGTCAGAGTAATTGTGTGGAGATGCTAGTGTTTTGAAGAGGAATTTGCAACTAGTTGTGTTGCAAGATTACTCCCTTCAGAGATTGTATTGGTGTTAATGCAAAAGACTGGTGTTTCTTGGTGGATGTAACCCACACTGGGTGAACCACATTATATGTTGTGTTTTCTCTTGTCTTGCTTGTTTATTATTGCTCTTTTGTATTTTATATTTATGCAGTGAATCCTAACAATTGGTATCAAAGCAAGTTTGGGATTCAGGATTGAGTGGGAGCTTGACTTGAGTGGGAGCTATGACAGAAGAAGGGAAGTTCAGGGTGTTTGTTCCGTTTGGCAGAAAGTAACTACGGAGCTCTTTCGTGAAGGACTATGATGGAGTTGTTCGGTGTGACGTCAAAGACGATAAAGAATTTTTGGGTGCTATATAGCAAGAGAGGAAGGGTCATGGTTTCTCACCATTGCAGGAAGAAGGGGCACCTGAAAAAGGATTGTTGGACTCGGATAGATATGGAGAAGAAAGGTCAAATGTGAATCTAATGAGTGAAATTTTGACACTTTCTGATATGGCTAGTCTTGACATTGATCTTGGAGGACCAAAGAGTTCTCAATCAGTGGAAACTAGGAGACATGTCCGAGAAGATGGACATGGCTCAAGATTTATTGTATGATTTTTTAGGATGGAACACATAATATGATTATAGTTTTGGATCATTGTGACCCTAAGTCCCTAAGTTGGAAGGTAATTTCACACTCGGGGAGTGTGCTTTCAAAGCTAGTGGCAAAGCCATATTGTGTGTGTGCATGCTATGGTTCATCCATAGTATGTAGATATTGTCATGGTGGTGATGTTTGATTCACCATGATACAAAGTAATTCTGAGGATGTTGTTATTATCACTGATTTGTGGTAGAGAGATTATGTGTTGCTTGTTGATCATAGGATAAAAGTGCATGGATGACACTAGTTTGGTGTGATGGTTCAGAGTATGGTTACAACAATCTGGAGGAGTTGACATTCATTGTTTGGCTTGAATATATTCTTTGGCAGATGTAGTAGTGGTAGAGTTGTTGTGGATCAGTCTCCAAGTGGGAGATTGTTAGGTTGTGGAGTTTGATCTCGACTAAATATGGATAAAATAGTTATTTATTCCTTAACTGGACTATAGATGACCAATCCCAAACTAGAGGTGGAAAAGGAAAAGTTAATTTTAAGATTGGCTAAAATTAACCTTTTTTTCTAATTGTAAACTTTCTAAGTTTGAAGTAGGCCTTAAGTGGGGATTGGGTTAATTATAGGATGTTTGTTTTAGCATGCATGTAACTAGTTTCCTTATTTATGTAATACCTCCGGTAGAGAGGATTGTAAGTTTGAACTAGGCCTTAAGTGGGGATTGGGTTAATTATATGATGCTTGTTTTAGCATGCATGTAACTAGGTTTCCCTATTTATGTAATACCTCCGATAGAGAGGATTGTATCTTGTTTATGGAAAGTGCATAGGATTGTGGATATACTTTAGAGAGAATAGGAATCTTGGGGTAGAGCTTGATGTAAGGGTGTTTTCATGTTTAATTACTGTAAGAGTAATTGTGTAGAGATGATGGTGTTTTGAAGAGAAATTTGCAACTGGTTGTGTTGCAATATTACTCCCTTCAGAGATTGTATTGGTGTTAATGCAAAAGACTGGTGTTTCTTGGTGGATGTAACCCACACTGGGTGAACCACATTATATGTCGTGTTTTCTCTTGTCTTGCTTGTTTATTATTGCTCTTTTGTATTTTATATTTATGCAGTGAATCCTAACAGTCGAGTCGGTGCTTGGCAACAAGGATCGGTGCTCCTTGCAGTTGGTGCTACTAAATTTCGGGTTGGTTGGTGTCATTCCATGCAGTTGGTGTTGCAAAAATATTATAAAGACCAAAAAATTTTGAGGCTAGATTTGGATGGGAGCCCAAACAGTCCATTGGCACAGTGGTTTTCCCACATTGGGTTTCGACTATAAATTTGGTGTTATGTGATGCATGTTTGTGTGATTGCTTGTTTTGATTTGATTTCATAGTTGGATTAAATTTTTAATACACACTAATTCACCCCCCTCTCAGTGTCATGCTTAGTTCAACATAAGGCTCTCATCATCCGAGTGGAAGAAAGGTAATTTATTTGATTATTTTTTAACATAGTCTTTTCTGAAAATCCAATCCTTCGTCACTATAGACTGTTATTGTTTATGAGTATATTTTATTTGTTTAAATTTTAGGCTTGCTTCCACGTAGATACTTCTTAAGGTTCAATTTCATAATTTAATAATATTTGTCATACTCAATATTGTGTGCATTTCCATTCATGTGTAATATACTTATATAAAGCTTGGTAAGTTCAAAAAGAAAGTTTCTTTCACAAAATAAAACCACGATATATTTTTTATATTTATAATAATAATAAAAAATTATTTTTTAAATATATTTTTTTATTATTTTATTTTTATATTTATACACACATTTTTTAATAATATTTATTATATTATTTTTAATAATTTTTTTTTTTTAATATTAAAAATATGAACAAGCAACATGCAGCAGTAGTCATGAACAAAATACAATAAGGCATATGCTCTAAATGCATCAATAGGTAGAATGTAATGCAAATGAAAATTCCTACGGTGGGCTTCTATGTATCCACGAGCCAAGGTGCACGAGGCACGACATTATATCCCACCTTACCTGATGCCCCTAAAATCTATCTCCATCAGGGGTAGGTGCTCTCTTCTGCCTCTGCACGAAACATGCACCTGCATTACAAAAACTTAACGTAGAATCAAATTCTTTCAAATAAGATAGTCACAAGTGGTGGGGAAGTGACAATATTAATGGAGTGACCATATCCTTCATATTGCATTGTATTTTAACCATTTTCTAGGTATAGTATATTTCAATCATATTGTAGACTTACTTTCTTTCATCTTATCAGGACTTGTGTTAGATCTCTTCCACTGCATATATCCTTAAAAGCTAACATATCCACTGTAAGAGTAGTAAAGACTTGGACTCTATTTTTTAAATGCTTGATTGAGTAGATATTAAGGGGACAAGTAAGAGTCACCTAATTTGGATGCTAGGGTCTTTCAACTTTGTTGAAGAAAAACCAATGAAGACTATAACTTATCTTCAAGTAATTAAGGGCTGAATCAAAAGGAAGTTGGACATACACGAATATTCATAGGCACCCTGATATTGATTTTGGGTTCTCTATAAAAGAGGAGAATAATTTTATTTTTAGGTTTCCTAGAACATTGGAGAAAATTTTAGACATTGGAGGTAGAAAAGCATCATATTTTCTAGGACGTAGAGAGGCATCATAGCTTCTGGGAGATAGATAAGTATCTTAACTTCCAAGAGATAGAGGAGTATCTAAGAAAGATAGTATCATCACAGCTTGTACAAGTTTTACTATTTTTGAAATTTTTTGAATTTATATTTTTAGATATGGAGTTTAAGGATTACTACAATGTTTAATAATATTAGTTTCTTTTTAAATCTTTGAATATTTAAGGTTTTAGTGTTTTAGTTTTTTGAAATTTTGAAAATTTAAGATTTGAGGAGTTAAAAGGATCTAAGATTTGAGTTTTTAGTTTTCTAAAGATTTTAAATTTGAAGAAATATATTTAGAAGATTTGAAGATTTGAAAATTTTAAAATCTTTGAAATTTTAAAATTTTCAAATTTAATAGGGAGTTAAGAGGATTACTACATCAAAGGTTTAGAAATTTTAAAAAATGTAGCTTTTTTATTTGGACATTTTTTAACATGGGAGATATAAGGTTTACTACTTCAAAGGATTTCAAAATTTAGATGAGTTTCATTATGTCAAATAATAAAAGTTTCCTTTTTGAATCACAAGTTTTGAAAGGACCAAATTTTGCATCATAGAAGAACAAAATGAAATCAATTATTATTGTAGAAATTCTATGAGATATAGTGAACGAAGCAAAGAAAAAATCTAGTGAGGATGAGAGAGAAATAAAAAAATTTGAAGTGATGCAAAGGCACTAATGTTAATTACATTTTGAATAATTGATGAAATACAACCATACTTAAGTGGAGCAAAAAATTCTACAAATGCATGGAATACATTATGTAAAATATTTGAAGGGAAAAACAAAGCAACAATTATGAATTTACAATCTCAATTATATTCCTTAAAGGTTAATAGTGGAGAAAGTATAGAAATATTTCTTCGAAAAGTAGCATATATAAAGGCAAAACTATTAAATTTGGGAGAAAAAGTAGAAGATAAATTTCTTTTTCAAGTTGTACTAAGGGCACTTCCATAAAGTTATAAACATTTAGTTACTTCTTTACAAGTTCTAAGCAAGGAGACTATATTTGATGACTTAGGCAATATTCTTCAGGAATATGAAGTAGAAAATTTAGTCAAGAATGAAATGACTAATAATACCTAGGTATCTAAATAAAATATACCAAGTAATATTTGCTACATCCAAGTATAGAGCAAAATAGAATTCAATATTCTATCATATATGTAAGAGAAAGGGTCACAATACATTTTTTTGTAGATATATTCAAGGAAATCAGAATCAAGAAAATCATATGAATATGAATCAAAGAAATCAAATGAGTAAAAAAAAATTAGCAAATACAATATCAACCTCAGTATCAATATAATTAAAAATAGCAATATCAATTTCAACCTCGATATCAACAATACCAATATCAACCTCAGTATCAATATGGTCATCTACAACAACGTTGTCTCCAATTTAGAGAAGAAAATAGAAAAGGAAACTAAGTTCAAGAAATTGATAAAATCCAAGATTTAGAAGAAACATAAGGAAATGAATTCAAATCTCTTATAGTAAAACTCTTGGTCAATGAAGATATTCATTCTTCAAAGAATTCTGAAGATACTAATGTTGCAAATATTATAGAACATTAGGATATAGGAGGAGAAACTTGAGAAATATGACATAACAAGATGACCAAGACTAAAAAGAAAAAATAAGAAGCAAAAGAAAAAAGTTACGAAAGTAAAGAGAAAGAGAACTAAAAGAGATACAAATCAAAAGAAAGTGTTAGAATAAGAACCTAATGGATCTTAGACAATATTGTATACTGAAGACTCAGATAAAATCTTGAAGGAAGTAGATTTAAGATCAAAAAAAAAATTGAAGATTAAAGTCTTCAATAAACAAATAATGCAATAAGGGGGGTGTTGGAGAATATAACATTATTTGGTACATGCAAATATACCCCCATGGTACCTTTATGGTACAAATGTAAATATGTAATAGATTAGGGTTGAGTATTTAGTTTAGATGAGTGATTTATATTTTCTTTTTCATTTAAGTGTCAATCTTAAGCAAAAATGAAACATGGCATAGCAGTACTCAAAAAAATGAAAACTAGTTTCTGATTCACTAGATTGCTTATACGTAAGTGAAGAGCAAACTACTAGTGTTTGAGGCTTTCTAGTTCACCAGATCGTATTACGTAGAAGTGAAGAGCATAATACCAACAACAAAAGCATGGCAAAAAACAAATAAAAATATTAAACTTTATAAAAAAACATGATTTAGGAAAGGAACAAAAGACATGAGATTATATTTTATTTCAATAAAAATAAGTAATTCAACATCAAAACTTTGTGATCCCCATGATGATTGCATAAGGGGTCAGCCTCAAAATGTATTTATAAAAATGTGGTGAATCTGTTTTGAAACCCAGGTGAATAGTGTCCAAATTCATGTCGAAGTCTTGGCAAATTGCATTTTGTTTCCACCAAAAATTATAATAATGGGGTGAATTTCTGTTAATATTTGAAAAAAATATTAAACAATAAAAAAACTAATGGTAAGATCATTTTTGTGTGTTTTTGGTAGCCTCTAAAAGCTATCAATTTTTTAGTGGTGTTGGTAGCTTACAAAGGCCACAAACGTATGTGTGGCATCGGTAGCCTTGGCTGGCTATCAAAGTGTTAGTAGGGATGGTAGCTTCTGAATGCTACTAGCATCTCAATGGCATTGGTAGCCAATAGAGGCTATCAATGAATGTGTGACTATGGTATCATGTGGAGGCTACAAATTTATCTCTAGCATTGGTAGCCTCTATAGGCTACCAAAATGTTTGTGGTACTGATAGTCAGTAAAGGCTACCAATATATGTGTGCTATTGGTAGCCTCTAGAGGCTAACGAATTTTTATGGCACCGATAGCCAGGAGAGGTTACCAACGTATGTGTGGAACCGATATCCAACAAGACTACCAACCTTTGTGTGGAGACGGTAGCCTCTGTAGGCTATCAATGTGTCAATGACACTGGTAGCTAGCAAAGGCTACTGATGTGTATGGCATCGATAGCCAGTGGAGGCTACCGACTTGTCACTGGTATCGGTAGTTGTAGAGACTATCATTTTATTTGTGGCACTGGCAGCCAATGTAGGCTATAGATTTATCTATGGCACTAGTAGACTATAGATGCTATCGATATTACCTAACGTCACCACGTGTCAGGATCTAACTGAATTAATACACATGTCAGCATGCATGGCTCTAGATTGTCTATAAAAGGAATAAAACCCTCTCATTTTCAACTTTATAGTCACATTCTTAGGGCCTCCCATATCCTACCAAAGCCTTCCAAGGTCTCCCAAACCCTTCCAAATGTTATATATGTTGTAGTAGAGCCTTCCAAAGCCTCACTAACCCTTCCAAATGCTAGATCTATTATAGTAGAGCCTTTTAGAGCCTTTCAAAGCCTTGCAAACCCTTCCATATACTAGATATATTGTAGCAATGGCCACCTCAGCCTCCACTCTCTCATCAAAAGTTCAATTCAAGAACATGTATTACATAGTCATCTCAAATATTCTCATCATGCCTGGATACAATATTACATGGGCAAAAATTTTGGCCTTTTCGGGTTGGTGTCAATGTTGTAATTCAACCCAAACACAAATTTGCTCCTGAAGATTATCAGATGTTACAATAGTGATACAGGTGTCTTCCAAATTGATGTTGACAACAATACAACTCTATCCTTCATAGTGAACCCTCTGAATGTTGAGAGATTGACTAGGCTCCCACACATGGGTTATCCAATGATCACATCCAAGCTCTCTTTAACCAATAAAGAGAGATTACCTCAAGATAAATTATGAACTATCATCAGAATCATTTTCAGGTATGTCTATTTTTTTCTAATTATATGTTATTAGTTTTAAGTTATTAATTTTATGTAAATTATTAATTTTATGTTCTTTTTTGTAGTTCATGCAAATCCATCCAAGAGGGGTCTTTCCTTGAAAATTGTTAACAAGTTTCTTCGGGCAGTGATCAAGTTCCTCCAAACTCACATTATTTTGCAAGGAAAGTCAATAGAAATTTGGTTGTGGAGGCTCGGGTACTTGGTTTGCTACCTTGATTGTGAAAATTTCGATTGGTGCACATACCTTTCAAACAAAATTGAAATTGAACTAAGCATGCAAAATTCAAACGTTGGTGGTACTCTTTGTACCACCAATTTTCTTATTGCATTTTACTATGAATCATTTTTAAATGTTCAAAATTCCTCAGTTCTAACATCGCTCCACCTAAAACTAATGTCAATTGGCTTGGTAGATGAAGAGTTGCAGGTAAATTACAATTTTTAGTAGAAGTTATTTTATTGTTTTAAAAAATGTGTTTTTATTAATTAAATTTTGACTTATATGTGAATGCAAAAAAAACTTCTTCAGTATCATCTAGAAGAGAGGTTGTATTTAGGGGAATGCCTCTAGAATAAATAGGATATTATGAAGGTCCATAGAAATCAGACCAACCCCTATGTTTTTAGAGGTCTAAACGTTTGAAGACCTTTGTGGCTGCATCTTCTACTATTCATTTGCATGCATCTCCTACCATTCATTCACATGCATCTCATACTCCTCCTCCAGCCACATTGTCTACTCCTCATGCAGCTGCATCAAGAGTTGCACAAATATTACAAATAAATCTTGAATATGAATTTTCCCAATAGGATATTTCAACAGGTAATGTTTCTCTTTCATAACTTTAAGTGAAATTTACTATCAGTGTGATTTGATTCAAAATTTTTAGGTAATTTTTATTTTGCTTTATTTATTTTTTGCTTTTTGTTTTTAGGGCAACAAACCAAAAATCTGACAGAGTCAGGATCGGCATCTCAATTTGATATGTGCAATTAGTTAGAATTTTAATTTATTTTTGGTATTTATCAACAAATTCACTAAATACTAATTTTTTTAGTGGCATTAGTTCGAGAACCTCATATCGAAAAGCAAATTATGCCCCCACCACCTCCACCACACTCATCAAATATGAGGGATCAGCAATGTATGGCTATAAAATAGTTATTTGTCGCAAGGAGTTGGAGAATACGACAAATCCTGACTCTTTTAAACCTTCACAATATTTCTACTAGGAATATTTCAGATATTTGTGGTCTCACTAACATGGAGGAAGTACCTCTTGAAGAGGATTATCTTTATCAAGGTAGTGTTCCTCAATATTTCAAAGCTATTGACATGTTGCAAAGACCATAATAGCAAACAAAGGCTACAAAGGTACCAACAACTAGTGGGAGGCCCCCTCATCGTACTGGTGGTGCTACTGTAGTTCCTCTTACTAATGAGAAAAATTTAGATTTTTCAGCAAAAATTCTTTTATCTGATAGTACTGAGGTAACCATAAAATACTTAGTCCTCGTTTATTTGTTTGAATTGAGATATTGAGAGTATCACGTAAAAATTCTTATTGAAGAAATAAGTGCATGATACAAAAATATTGATAGAAGAGATAATTTATTTTCTTTGGTTGAAAATGAACCAAAAAACTTAGTGCTTTGTTAAATCAAGCCAAATCTAAAAATGTGAAGTCCACAATTTTTTATGATGATGAAATTTTAGATATTGTTTTGAATAGATTAGAAAATCTAAATGCTAAAGTGCAAGCCTATTATAATTAATGGGTTAAATACAATAAAAAGGTTCAAGTTGCAGAGGTAGCAAAAGTAATAGAAAAGGTAAGTTATAGTAATTATTGTTTATCATTTGATGTATTTGTAATTTTATATGAAACTAACCATTTTTTCTTTTCTATTTTTCAATAAAATTTTGTGAATTTGAAGAATCAAGTGGACAGTTTGCAAGTGTTTTTGGATATGGCGTAAGAATATATTTAGCACCATAAAGTTGAAAGAGAGATTAGACCAAGTCATTGCTAAGGAAGAAAGGGCTTTGATAAATAGCTTTAAGGAAATGATGAAGGGGTTGGTCACAGCTGGTGCATTAGCAGTAAACTACTATGCAGTAGTTTGATGTGCTAGATCAATGCTTGGAGACAGCTTCTGAAGATCCTCCATTAATGGGATCTGATCCTCCTTTAGAAATATTTTTTGCAGGTCCTCAACATCCATTAGAGACAAGAACTAGTTATGTCCATGTAGCATAATAGTTACTTAGTGGACTTATAGTTCACTAATTTTGTAAGAATTAAGTAATGAGACATTATTTCTATTAATGAAAAATGATTTTGCAAATATCATTCTCTTTTTTTATGTGATGTTGAATGTCCGGTATTTTCTAAATCAATATTGAATGATTTATATAATAAATCAAACTTGTTTTATATTCTTTTTATCGATATTTTCTAAAGTAATGTTGAATGATTTATTTATGTCTACCCAAAATTCCATTGTAATTTAATCATAAAATAAGTTTAACAAGTAAATAACCAATATTTACAATGTTCAATCTTTGAAATAAAAGTCTATTAAATGTAATCAAAAAAATTATATATGAAGGCTATGATATAAGTTAAATAAATCTACAAAGAACACAATAATATACAATGTAAAAATCAATATTTCATAAAAATTCACCAACATAAATTTTGATAAAATAAATATTCCATAAAAATCATTATTGCCAAAATAAGTATGGACAATCACGAATCAAAATGGTGGAAACTTAAACAAACAGTTCTCAACCCATCCAAAATCAAAAGTATGCAAAGTTGAATGTTGTGGCTCCATACTCTGATCAATATGGTTGTCATTATCCTTGTCATATTGGATATTAGTGATACCTCTTTAGTCTGCAAGAGATTTCCAATATACCAACACTCTTTTGTAAGGAAAATTTTCTACTTCACATGTTGACACATAATCTAAAACAATGTTCTAAATTTTTATCCAACCTATTACAAACTTTAGATTTCACAAAAGATAATGCACTAAACACCCTTTCATATTCTACTAATCCCAAAATCATTGTTTGACATAATTCATATAAGCTAAAATATTCACTCATGGTAGACTACAAAACACTATTGGGATAAAAAAATCCACAAGCATGTAATTAAACCTGCTTCATACAAATTAGTCAAATGAGAAATTTGATCGACCATTGTTGATCCAAAATAAGCTGATTGATTTATCAATTGTTTTTTATTTAAAATACCATTGATATTTATACCATTAACTTCCACATGTCTTGAAAAATGTGTAATAATGGTACACATATATTTAATGAATAATTCATTCATAATATTTTGGTCAGTACATGGATCCCAAAACATGGGGTTAACCATTGCCATTGCCTCAAGCAAATCGTCTCTTTGAAAATTATCTCTTATTTCTTTTGTTAATGTTTCTACTATTCTTCTCATTTTAATCCTTGTATCCTACAAAACTACATCAAATCTACTATTTGTTATGAGTAGTTGTTCAAGTTCATTTGTAACTATTCTCATTCACTTTTCAAAACAATATAATGGTATCTCTTTTTCATTAACTTGAATGCAAATATGATCGTTGATATTGAAATTTAAAAAAAAAAATTGAATTATTGATGTTAGTAAGAGTTCTCCAACCATCAAACAAAGGATCATTATAGCTTTCGACGGACGAGTATAAATTATCAATACGCATCCATATTTGTTTTCTACTCCTAATGAAATCAACAATATAAATTGATCTTTCTTGGATAAGTTTTATCAAATTATTCATTTCATGCAACGTTGGAAGAATGCCACATAAAGTGAGCAGTGTCTTCAAGTCTGTAATTCAGTACAAAAAATATTTTAACTTATTAACTACCCTCTTATTAGCATTCATAAAACCTACTAACAATTGATATTCTTTGAAAACTCTACATGCAGGTTGGAAAAGTGAAATACATCTAGTATTTACATCTTTTAACAACTTTTACCTTTAGTAACTCCAAGTGCAAACATTTTAAACTCTATAAACTTTTTCGAACTGGATGAAAAATAAACATGTATTTCACAAACGAGTTCTTCAACTCTAGTAACATTTTTATATGTTCTCACAATTTTGTATGCAAGATTCATTTTGTGTCATGCAATGAATGGAGATCAAATATGGGGTAATTGTTATCTATAGTCAAACACACAGCCCATTCTTGTGACTTTGCATCACAATAGCACCATCAAATACAACACATATTAATTTATTAGCTATTGATGTATCATCCATTCCCGTAATTTTCTTTACAACAATATTATAAATATTTTGTGTATTACAATTTTTCATCATTTCATGTAATGCTAGCAAATGAGGTCTCCTTACATGATTCTCAAATGTGTAAACATGCATACAAATCCAATATGTGTTGTCAATAGCAGTTACTTAATCAATTGAAAGTGATAAATTTTACATTGTTAACTTTCTCTCTCAAGTTTTTTTTCTCAACGAAAGAGGGACATTTTGCCATCTCCCAACCACTTCGATCTGACCAATGGGAACAAGGAAGATTTTGTACATAATTAAGTTGAAACAGATGCTTATAATCAATAAAATAATACATTGGTCTTCCCTTCTTAAGAATAGTATCTATTATAGCAAACTGTAAACTTTAAGACACTAAAGTTGTTTTATGAATTTTTTCAAATTGTGCTATGATCATTCCACCTTTCTGAACAAGTGCTTTTTGTTGTTTCATATATCTATAACAGTCTTATGCATATCTAACATGAATGCACTCTGAAGCATCCTTACACCTAATTGTTTTCTTTATTGTTCCATTATTTTCTTTTTTTAACACAAACTTTCCCATAATGTTTTTATATTGTATCCAACTTAAGTTGCATTTTGTGATACTTCCCTAGTTTCCAACTACATATAATACATCTACATTATGTTGATAAGTAATTTTTGTTCTCTGGCTACACTGGCTCAATAAATGGATATTTGGATGACCATTTAAGCTTAAATGTCCTTCCAATAGTCCACCTAGTTAACTTTCTATGTTTAGATTTTTTAGTATAAGATTCCCCTAAAGTTGGTATTTGTTTAGAATGATCAGTTTCTTTGTTAGTTGGTGTTCCATATTGAGGATTATCTTCAAGTTGTTGAATGTCATTTTTAATAAAAAATTTAGGTTTAGGCATCTCTTCCTTGGGAACATCTTCAAGTGGAGGCATCTCAAGGTCAATTGGGTATTCTGCATACAAAGCGGTTCTACATTATTTTTTGAAATTATATAAAAAAAAATTACTCTTTTATACAGAAGATAGATATGTACCTTGAAGTTGTACAAATGTCGATGCCTCCTTGGATTTGGATATTTGGCTAAAGTAATTTAGGATACTTTTTCTTTCATAAGATTTGTCTTGCTTACTTAGATTTGGTGTAGGTATCATTGTATTTGTATAGGAAAATGGGTTTCATGTTAGAAAATGAATCCCTAAGAACTTTAATATTTTGGTATTGTACACAACTCTTATTATTTATAATCATTGAATAATTGCAGCATTTTATTATTCACAACATGAATGATCATCCTAGAAAAGAACTAATATGCATCTATATGCTACTTAATTCCAAAAATCAAGAGATATGAGGATCCACATAGCCTTCCATTGCATTCTACATATTGCATTCCAAAAATCTATTTTTTAATGCTACTTCATAGTATTAGTGAATGTTATAAGAGAATTATACATTGGTAGTCCCAATAGGCTACAGATTTAACATGGAATTGATAGTAATTGCAAGTTATGGTGTATTGTGGCACCGGTAGCCTACAAATTATAGGCATAATTTTCATGTGATGGTAGCTTGTAGAGGCTATTAGTGCTAGGATAAGCCAATAGCTTATAAATATTATCAATGCCATGATACATTGGTAATATCTACAGGCTACCAGTGTCATAATACAATGGTAGCCTGCAAATACTATCGATGTTTCCTGGTATCGGTAGTCCCTACAGGCTACCAACATAACATGGTACCGATAGCCTATGCAGGATATCAATGTATCATGGTGCTAGTAGCCATCAGAAGCTATCGATGTAGGATAATGGCATCGGTAGCCATCAGATGCTATCGATACCACAATACATTAGTAGTCTACATAGAATAATGATGTATGGTGGTGACATCGATAGTCTCTATATGTTACCGACTTATCATGGAGTTAGTATCCCAAGGTGCTACTGGCACCTTCAGTGTTTCCTAGAAACTATAAGATCTCAATTAAGCACTATAAGAATTGCTATGGAACATGGATGTTAACTACCTAACTTTTCTCTATTGGAGGTAGGCACCAACTACTATAAGTAGGCATCATAGGTTGATTTTTGATGTTTCAAATGGTTTTTTACAACTAGAGGTGATTTTATGCTGCTTCACCATTGCAAATGTTTTGGTTCTATGAGTCATTTTTGGGTATATGAGTATCATTGTCATATTAGGTATATATACTAGTGGTATAAATGGTAAATTTGGCAAGAAAATAAAATTATTTATAATTTGAAGGTGAAAATGCCTGTGGATTTGGGCAAAAGTGGTTGGTGAATTAAAATAAAAACAAAAAACATTATTACCATATTACACCCTAGAAATTTTGGGTGATTGAGACCCAGTGAAAGGTCCTAAGATTAGACAATTTTAAATTTTAGAAATCCTATTTTTTATGAATTTACGATGATTCTCTGCTATGCATAATCCTAGAGATCATTCATATGAAGTATTTCTTGTAATTGTGTTTGCCCATGAAGTGGCTTATTAGACTTTCCCCTCTCTAAGTGGTGCTCTCATCTTGGGAGATCTCGTGGCTTTTTCCTTCCTTAACGAGTATTATTGGTATTGCCCTACCTTAAGGGTATTATCTATCTTTGTCTTATTACGTGGATTATTATTGTGGATAATATTTTTGATTTATTGGTGAAGTGGTTTTGAAAGAATCCCTAAACCTTTTAAAATGAGCAAAAAAACTCAAAAATGAGATAAAGATTCATAAGAGACACCATCAAAAGGACAAAAAGAGAAGGTTTCTCAAAGAGAATGCTAGACAGTCCAACACCATAGCAAGCCCGAGGGTAGCAATAGAAAAGGTCACAAAAAATAGGGTGACCTCGAAAAAAAACCTAAAATTATAAGGAACTAAATATGAAGAGGACATTGACATAGAAAAATAGAGAGATGCCTAGGGAGAGAATATATCAATCATCATCACCATGAGTAGGGGAAGTATCACAGTCCTTCTGCTCAATGTCATTGAGATGGTTTCTCTACTCATCCAAGATGCCCTCTACTTGTTTGATAAGGGAGGAGGTCATCTTAGTAGCTCTAGTTACAAATTTCAACAAGTCGTGAAGCTCTTGAATGTAATAATTTCTAGTAATAAACAAAACATAGGCTTTCAACTATATGTGGTTGGAAGAACCACTCTAAATAAGACCTTTCTGTGTCAAAGGTCTTACAGAGAAATCCTCCCTTTTGGTAAGTTTGGGAGGAGGTAAAAAATCCTTGAAGGTATTACAATCATTCTAGATGATAATGGGGAACTTCACCTTTCCAATTTAAGACTTGGCCTAGGAGGAGTGACAACAAGGCTTATACTTCAAACTGACAATTGCATCTTTGACTCTAGGATTAAAATCAAGCATTCAACTAGTTTTAGGAGAGGGGGGGTTTTGAGCATGCTCTTCAATGATGTCAGTTTGGGGGTTACCACACAAGTTGGTCTCAGGGAGAAAGTATAGATATGAGAGGTTTGCAATGCAATACGTGATGAACTTCTAATATTCTTTCATAAGCATGTACCTATAAAGGATGAGGTAGAGGCCTTGATGCATGAGAAAATAAGAGGAGCCTTTCTGTATGTTAAGGATAGTTTTTGGACATTAATGATAGACCTCTCGATGGATATAAACATTTACTTAGAGATGTTAATGGTTTTATTTCCATGAAGGTGATTAAGTAATGCTAGGTAAAAAATTCTAAGGATATAATTGGAACCATCAATAGTGAAATATTAGAGAATAATCACCATAAATTTTTCCTAAGGCTTGGGAAGGGATTCCTAGACAATACCTCCCTTATCTCTACCCAAACTCTCCCCTTTATCCTTGAAGTGGTTGAGCTTGACTACCATTGAATGTATTTCATGTTGGATGATTTCTCCATCATTAGGAAGAACAACTACTTTATCCAAGAGACCACTAGTAATATGGAACCTAATATCTTTGACAAAAAAATTACCTTCATTCCATGAGTGAGCTAATTCCATTAATAGGTCCATATCATTCCTACTAAACTTTTAGAGAAATGGAAAGAGACCATGGTCGATGAAAATATCTTCAATCAAGGTATATAATTAGAGATTTTCTAGTTCAAACCTGTAGTCATGCTCAGCCATAAGGTTTGTAAGGGTGAATGGAAGTGAGTGATGGTTAGGGGATATATGGAGGAAGGAGGAACCACCAACCAATATTGAGATAATGAAAATTGCAAACCAGGATCCAGGTGATCGAATGAAAACAAACATAGCAGACAAAACTATGTTGGTTGAAAGTGCTTCAATAATTCAAATTTAAAGTTATGGATATCATTTGGGAAATATCAAGATAGCATAGGTAAACCTTCCAAAATAATCATGATAATTATGCCACCATGGTCATTGAGGATCCTTTCCAACCTGAAAAATCTTCATTGGGTTGCCCACGATCATAGAAAATATCAGGATAATACCAATGGAATAAAAAATTAAGTCAAGCAAGGCCTTCATAATCAACATAGCCAAGCATGATTTGATGGAGTGATAAATGTATGAGGAGTGTGGGAAAATCGAGTGGAAGCGTCGTTCTATGATTAGATATGAAAGTATAAAAGGTGGCAACGAATTTCATGATGGTGAATGGTGATGATGATGAAACTACAATGGAGAAAGAATGGAAGGCTATGGTGGAAAATGGACAAATGGTAAGGCGAGTTGTAAAAGCATATGACATGGGATAGATGCCTAAGGCTAAAAAAGGTGAAGGCAAAAAATGACAAGTGGTGTGAGGTGGAAACACGATCAAAATGTACTTAACCATGTCGATGAGATAAAGGATCCCACTAGAATCCAACTTATAATTATCAATATAATTAAATACTAAATTACCTTTCACAACTTCACTAAGAGACTTGGGTCCACTATTATTACAATGAAACTTAGGCTTACCCACATAATTTAGGGTCGAATTGCAATTTGTCACATCGCTAAGAAACTTGAACTCACCAACATTCATCTAAAGGTTTTCACTATGACTAAGATCCACAGTGTCTATTACCAAGTTTGAAATAACCTTGAACCTATAAACCGCATCAAGAATTCTAAAATTTCCACCCATGATCAAGACCAAAAAAACACCCACAAAGTCCATATCAGCAAGGATTACTCCTAAGTTTGAAATAAGCACTTGGGAATTTTTCATTAGGAGGTACTAGAAAATAGCATAACTCATTCCAAAGGGCCTTTTGTTTTTAGACTTAAGGTGTAAAGAGCAAACATAATTCGAGGGAGGGGCCAGGATTAAAAAACGATGGGATAACATTGAAAATGGGACTAAGGGAAATTGTTGCGCCATATGGTGAGGGTCTCTTGGGCGATTCCTAGGTTGGCTAAACTAACAATTGCATGATGAATTATTATGGATAATTATTCATGGATGAATGATTTAATATTTTTGCATATTGATGATCAATTTCTATTAATGAGAATAAAGTTTCATAAAAGTGGCTACAATGGAAGCTACATATAGCTTATTAAAAAAATTAATGGAATATTATTATCCTAATTAGGGTATCTTTTTTGTAATAGTACTTGCTTACATAATTTTATTTTATAATAAATACTCAATTTATCCTCATAAAAGTCCTTTATTCTTCAAATGTGTATTTTATTATTTCTTTAAGATGAACTCTTTTTGAATTTCAAAAGAAATTACAATAACTTCTTTCAACATTCCATTACATTTAAGCATAATATATAACTTCTTTCAATATTCATCCTATATTGTTGCAACCCTTTCCTATCCATGATTGACAATAGGAGCACATGTCCATTTATTTCATTGAAGGCCTTCCCAGATCTAAGGGTAAAATGGTGATCTTTGTGGCAGTGGATCACCTTTCCAAGTATGCTCATTTCTATGCATTTCATCATCCCTATTCAACTAATAAGGTTTTTATGGTCTTCCTCTGTTAGGATCCTTGATTCTAATTTGTGGATTTACAATGAAATATAATAGAAGATGTTATAATTTCAATAAAATGAATCACAGTTTTAAAAGAATCACGGTTTCACTGGTAGGAAGTCCCTCCAATGTATTTAATAAACAAATATATTATTTTTCATGGATGCCTTCTTACACAACTATCTACCCTATTTTATATTTACCCTAGAGCTACATGGATGAAGGGACGTGACTATTCACATTAGTAATTAATAATATAATAATTAATGAATTAATAATATTAACTATTAATGTTAGGATGGAGGATCCTAACATGCCACCCCTCTCGAAAGAAGCTTTGTCCTCAAAGTTAGGACTAAGGAAATTATTGTTGAAATTGATGAGGTGCTTTCCAAGTAGTA
The DNA here is from genome assembly GCA_028583015.1 of Wollemia nobilis. Classification (NCBI taxonomy): domain Eukaryota; kingdom Viridiplantae; phylum Streptophyta; class Pinopsida; order Araucariales; family Araucariaceae; genus Wollemia; species Wollemia nobilis. The sequence continues at coordinate 1,316,860 of JAQPPZ010001965.1, forward strand.
TTTGCACAAGTTTAGTATCACTTTTTCAGAGGTAGGGATATCTTGAGGGTCTAAGCATTAGTGGGGGATTTCCAGGAAGAATAGTAGGATCATGATGATGGTGGGGGGGCAACCCTTGGGGATCCTCAAATACTTTAGAATGATGCATAAAAAGTTGTGGTAACACTTATACATATTTCTATTGTTCCTGGGATAGTCAACAGAAAATGAGTGTGTAGTCACATTTCTACCTTATTTTCATATAGGTTTTACCATGTGGTGAGAACTCATTATTTGTGAGGAACTTGTGTGTAGTCTTTTTAGAGTGTATTTCTGACTTTAATTGGTCACTTCTTGTATGTATACCTCATATTTTCTTGGGACATTGATCACTTCTTGTACATCGACCTCATTGCCTTCGTTGTTGTGATCAAGTGCTTTGGTCACATTTTTCACATCTACCTCACCTTTTTCCTCTATGTAGTGATAAGGATCAACTACATTCAAAAATTGTACATCTACCTCATATTTTCTCTCGATGGAGGGACAAGGATCATCTACATTTAATAAATACAATGTTTGTATAGTGCAATGATGATGGGGCCCAAATTGTGCATCACAAGTATAGAAAAGGCCTTTCGCTTGCCGCTTCTCCATGTCTTGCAAACTGAGGTACTTAACTAGAAAGGGTCTAGGTTTTGAGATAGTGTGTATGAACGGTGATTTATCAATAGATTTTCCCTGTATCGACATTGAACATTGAATTTAGCTTCGGCTAACAAAGCTAATCCAATGGCTTCCTGTAAGGTGTGGGGAGTGTACATCATGACCTCCACTCTAATTTCTTCTTTCAATCCACTAATGAAGCAACTTATGAGAAATGATTCATCCAACCCTGTGATGTGATTGGCAATATCCTTGAACTAAATTTTATCACAAGATTAACCAATGACAAGTATGGATGACGTGCTAGTACTGGACGGTGAAGCTACTTATAGGATGAACGGTTAACAAAAATGGACAACTAGGCAGGAGCACGGTTCACAAAATGTCAATTTATCGCAATGGTTAATTTTATCACAAGATCAACCAATGACAAGTATGGATGACATGCTGGTACTGGACGGTGAAGCTACTTATAGGATGAACGGTTAACAAAAATGGACAACTAGGTAGGAGCACGGACTAAGGGACAACATGGACACAACACGGTAGGAAATGAACTAACACAAGATAGTGGACTAACATGTACTGGTGATGGATTAGGATTATAATTGGTGGTACTTGTGATTCAGTGATAGGTGAGCAGACCAAGGAGTGAGGTAGCAACGACATGAGTAAAAACGAGGAACTAACACTTGGTAGAGGGATAGGACTATGAGTGAATACAGAGGTAGCAATTGATAAAGGTGGTAACAACAAATAGGAACACAATGGTAAGGGGACATAATTACATGGTAACAGTGGTGTGTGATGCAGAACACACAAACGACATCTATACCTCGACCAAAAATGGAAGACAATGATCGAGATTTACTTGCAACAACAAAAATACCATAGGGACAGTTCAAATCATAGGTATAATGTTTTAATTTTTTTTGTATTTAATCATCAAAAATCGTGGTTACCGAACAACGACGATGATGTAAATAGATACAGTACTTTTTCAAAATGTAGCCATAGTAGATTTTTATCAATTGAATTATCACAACAAAATTTTACTTCATCATTGTTGAATGTGTTTGCGTTAGTGAGATTTTGTCTCCTTAACCTACCATGTAGTCCCTAGTTGTGGAGCAAACCTGACACGTTGTAAGCGCTATTCAAATTGAGGTGGATAAAAAATTTCTTGATGCAACATTAGGAAATTAATTTCCTGGTCTACATGGCACAAACCTGCTTGAAAGTTTTAACGTTTTCTTACAATAGTAGGAATTTCTTATAAAAATAGTTAACACTCACCCTGACAAATATATCAAACTTTTATTTTTTTTAGTTTCACCTTACGTCAAGTTAAATTGGTTTTGTTATTGCCTAGATGATACCACTTGTTACTCCATGTTATGTTGACCAAGTTTTAGGGTTTGAATCACGGGGTCTAATTGGCTAATTTTCTAGTTTTCGTGGCAGGGAGGTAATTTGAAACTAAGGGATGCCACAATGTGGGATCTGCTTTCACAAATTATTATATAAGTGAAGGATTTTAAAAAAATACAAGCCTGTGAGATACAAGTCCCAGTGAAGTGGTGCTCACGAAGATAATCTACAAGTATTGTAATATCCTGAGTCTGGCCATTGGATAATAGCAAGGAACTTAACTTGACCTAGTAATATAGGAGAACTCAATTTACATCATAGCTTCTACCCAACAGATAATTTGTGAACCAATCCAATTGCACCTCTACAGAAATACAAGCACTCTGATCAAATTAAATTCACATTAAATTGCAAATATGTATTCGGATGTGTTTCCAGTAGACCGCTTGGATGACTAATGGGTTTTAGAAGGAATTTTTTATTTTTAAATATGTTATATGTGCTAGTGTCATTCTTTGTTCGGCATTGTTTTTTGAAACAAACAAAGTAGGACTAAGGACTTCTGTCACACTGGCAGTCTTTAGTTGTTTCGAGCAGTATCACATTGGTAGTCTTCACTGTTTGGGAATGAAATGGAGATCATTCTTGATTAACTACCAGGCTCAAAAAATAGTCACCACCTCTTTGATACTAGATGTTAGGATCCTTGATTCTAACTTGTGGATTTACAATGAAATATAATGGAAGAAGTTAGAATTTCAATAAAATTAATCACAATTATAAAATAACCATGGTTTCACTGGTAGGAAGTCCCTCCAATGTATTTAACAAGAAAATATATTCTTTTTCATGGATGCCTTCTTACACAACTATCTACCCTATTTTATATTTACCCTAGAGCTACATGGATGAAGGGACATGACTATTCACGTTAGTAATTAATATAATAATATTAACTATTAATGTTAGAATGGAGGATCCTAACATCTTCAATTTGTTTTTGAATTGAATGGTATGCCCAAGATTATTGTTAGTGATCATGGCCCTGTCTTCACTAGTTTATTTCATCTTAGTGGTACTCAGTTGAATATATCCTCTTCTTATCACCCTCAACCAAATGGCCAAAATAAGATTGTAAATAAATGTTTATGTACTTATCTTCATTGTTTTATTTAAGATAAATAGTATCACTAGGTTTAGCTAAATGGCGGTACAATTTTTATCATTTTACATAAATATGTCCTTATTTGAGGTCTTGTATAGTCAAAAACCTCCATTTGTGGTAGATTATATTCTATGATCCTCCAATGTAGCCTAGGTAGATGATTTGCTATAGCAACTTCAACTTGTGATTCAACTTCTTAAAGATACTTTAACCCAAGCCTAGAACCACATGAATCAATAGTAGGATTTGTGTCATTCTAAACAACAATTTGTCATGGGAGATATGGTATTTTATGCCTATAACCCTATAGGAAATTGTCCTTGAAGATCAAGTCTAGTTATAAGTTGGATCCTTGATTTTTTGGGTCCTACAAGGTGATTCGTCATGTTGGTAAAGTGGCATATCAATTGGAACTTCCATGTCTTCCTACATTTATCCTTCCTTTCATGTTTTTTATCTCAAAGAGGTTATTGGTCAAAATATGCAGTCCTAGATAGAGCTTCCAATACTCAATGAAGAAGGTCGAATCACTCTCTAGATAGAAGCAAATTTGTAGTCTATATTTTGCCTTATGTGGTCTTACCAAATTTAGATTTTCTCATCAAGTGGTAGGATCTTCTAGAAAAGTATGCTACATTGAATTTTGGGAGCATTTTCCAGTCCTTTTTAGCTTTGGGAACAAAGCCTTTTAAGGGGGAGCCATGTAACATATCCAATGTAGCCACATCAACTATATTTATTTTTATTAGCTCAAGCCCTAGGTTAAGGTAATCATCTCTTGAACACTAGGGTTAGGATTAATCTTGATTTTATCTATAAATAAGAAGATTTATGTTGTAGTTGAAATCAACTTTCATATTCAATCTTAGTTACCTTTTTTGCGCATATGAGACTTCACCCTCTCCAAATAGCTAAGAGACTTCACCTGTGAAGACCCCAAAATTTTACTAACTCCAACTAAGTTTATATATATATATATATATAGAACCTAAAATGCCATATTGAAATTTTACTCAAAACCTCTTTTATTTTTTAGGCACACCCATCCTTACATCTTACATATATTTGTCTATGCAAGTGTACTAGGTGTGATCATTTAGTTCCAAACTATCTTTCTCATTAATCCCCGATGAGTTAGTTCTCCCTCTTTTATTCTGTCAAAAAAGGTGTGCTATCTTTTCCACTCTACATATGCCATTCTATGTAGCTATTGTTGGAGATTGATGCTAAGCATTAATACATTATTGTAATGTAAATATTATATCTTAAAGTGTGTGCCACGGATTTTGTGGTATAGGAAAAGTCTTAGAGAGTCTTTTGATGTTCCATGATTGTTGGGTTACTTGGAAAGTCATTCCAAGGGTTATAGATAGAGAAAACATGTTAGTTTTTTATATGGTACATAGAAGCAAGTGTAAAAATATGAGGAGAAGCTGAATAAAGACTTTGCAAGTGTTCTGGGTTTGTTTGAAAGTTTTAACAACTTTGGTTCATCTCCTTCTCTCTCAAAAATGTGTGTGCAGACCTGGAAAAATCAGTCAACTTGCAGAGCGTGTAACTTTTGATTTACAGCTCCAATTAATGCGATTTTTGAACCGTTGGATAGGTATGGATGTCTAGAATATACTCACAAAATTTTAGCTCATTTGCACAAGTTTAAGGCCTCCATTTTCTGACTGTTGTCACAAAGTTTGGTTCAGGAAAAAATAGTTTTTGCAACTTTTTAGTTCATAAACTTCACATGGTATCAGAGCTCAGGTTTTGAGAAGGGTTTGAGCGAACTTGTTGCACGAGTTTGTTGAAGGAAGACTTCAATTGTTCTTGTTTGAGTGTCATGGCCAACTTGAACAACTCACTACCCATTCCAGAATTCAGTGGTCAGGATTATGAATATTGGAGCATTAAAATGAGAACTTTGTTGATAGGGAAGGATCTTTGGGAGGCAGTTGAGAATGGTTATGTAGAACCAACTGATTGGAGCACACTACAAGGCAATGATAGGACAACCAAGAAGGAAGCAAAGAAGAAGAACTCTCTTGCCCTCTATCACATTCAGTCTGCACTTGACAAGAGCTTATTTCCAAGAATTGTTGCTGCTACAACAGCCAAAGAAGCTTGGAAGTCTCTCAAAGAGGCTTACCAAGGGAGTGACCAAGTGAGAATGGTCAAGCTACAAACCTTGAAAAAGGAGTTTGAGAACTTGAAGATGAAGGAGACTGAAAGTGTTGGAGATTACTATGTGAGAGTGAAAGATGTGGTGAATAAAATGGCCACTCTTGGTGAAACTTTGGAAACACCAGTAGTTGTGAAGAAGGTGTTGAGATCTCTCACATCAAAATGGAACCATGTTGCCATTATCATTGAAGAAAGTAAAGACTTGTCAAAGCTGGATTTTGAATATCTTGTTGGGTCTCTCATGTCACATGAAGAGAGATTCAAAGAAACCACCAAGGAGAGTGAGGAGAATACCTTCAATTCTGAGGCAAAACATTCAAGGAGAGATGAAGATGAAGGCAGTTCCAACAGAGGAAGAGGTAGAAATCAGCAAAGAGGAAGAGGTAGAAGAGGAAGAGGAGCTTCTAACCAAGGAAGAGGTAGAGGAAGGACTGATCTAAGGAATGTGGAGTGCTACAACTACCACAAGAAGGGTCATCTTGCTAAAAATTGTTGGTCAAAGACTGCAAATGAGGATAAAAGGGCACATTATGTTTGTGAAGATGAAGACACTCAAGGTAATATTTTCTTAACTAGTGATATGGTGGAAAAGACTAGCAATGAAGTTTGGTATTTGGATTCTGGTTGCTCTAATCATATGACCAGGAAAAAGGATTTGTTTGTTGATGTTAATGAGAATTTTAAGTCAAGAATCATGCTTGGAAACAATAATTCTTTGGAAGTGGTTGGAAAAGGTTCCATGGAGGTTGGAACAAAAGAAGGTACAAAAAGAATCAATGATATTTTTTATGCTCCAAATCTGAAGAATAATTTGTTAAGTGTTGGACAACTTGTTGAAAAGAATTACAAAGTTGTGTTTGACAATAGTGAATGCATTATTTATGATAAGGGTAATAGGAACCGTGTTGTCACAATTGTTCCTATGTCTAAAAATAGAATGTTTCCTTTGAAGTTTGGTAACAAGGGAGGTGTGAACTTAGCAAATTTGGCACTTGAAGATAAGAATTGGTTATGGCATTTGAGATTTGGGCATTACAATTTCAAGAGTTTGAAATTTTTGTCAAATCAAGGCATGGTGAATGGGCTTCCAAGAGTTGAAGAGAGGAAGGATGTGTGTGAAGCATGTGTGTTGGGAAAGCATGCTAGGACTGAGTTTCCTAAAGGTAAGGTATGGAGAGCCTCATATCCTCTTCAACTAGTTCATTCCGATATTTGTGGGCCTATGCAAACACAAAGTTTGGGTAAGTCATCTTATTTCATCACTTTTATTGATGATTACTCAAGGAAATGTTGGGTTTATTTTTTGAAGCACAAGGATGATGCATTTGGGGTGTTCAAGACTTTCAAAGCACTTGTTGAGAATGAAAGTGGTCATAAAATCAAATGTTTGAGGACTGATCATGGAGGAGAGTTTTGTTCAAAATAATTCAATGATTTTTGCAATCAAAATGGCATTAAAAGACAACATACAACTGCATATACACCTCAACAAAATGGGGTGGCTGAAAGAAAGAATAGAACCATAGTTGAAATGGCAAGGAGCATGCTCAAGACCAAGGGTTTGAGCAATGGATATTGGTCTTATGTGGTTGATACAACTGTGTACATCTTGAATAGATGTTCAACAAGAGCCCTCCATAAAATGACACCTCATGAAGCATGGTATGGTACTAAACCCATGGTTAGCCATTTGAGAGTTTTTGGGTGTCTTGCTTTTTCACATGTGAATGATGAAGTTAGAAAGAAGCTTGATGACAAGAGTGTAGCATGTATTTTTGTTGGCTATTCCGAAACTAGCAAGGCATATAGATTGTATGATCCAAAAGCTCATAAATTTATTGTGTCTAGAGATGTGATTTTTGATGAAGGGGGAGTGTATGGTCATCAAAAAATAGTGGAAAACAAAGGAAAAAGTGCAGCCATGGTTGATGAAGAAGAAATAATAGTTGGGGGACAGCCACCAAGTGTTCCCTCACCTCCTCCTAGCCCACTTTCAAGCCCAAGCACAAGTTCTAGTTCCACTAGTCCAAGTACTAGTGATTCTTCCTCAAGTCCAAAGCAAGGAAAAGGTAAAAGAACTTTGAAATCTCATCCACCAAGTCAAATGCTAGATAAAAACTTTGAGAAGAGGTTGACAAGGAGTCAAGCACAAGAGATGGACCAAATTGTTACAAGGCTGGAAAATATACATGTGTATGGTGATGATGAAGAAGAACCCAAAGGTGAGATGATGCATTATGCTTTGTTATCTTCAATTGAGCCTTCTAGTTTTGAAGATGCAAGTACTAATGATGTTTGGGTGAAAGCAATGGAGAATGAAATTCAGTCCATAGAAAAGAATGATACATGGGAACTTGTTGAGTTGCCCAAAGGAAAAAAGGTTGTTGGTTGCAAGTGGATTTTCAAGACAAAGTATAACAGTGATGGCAGCATACAAAAACACAAAGCAAGGCTGGTTGCAAAGGGGTATACACAAAGGTTTGGCATGGATTATGAAGAAACATATGCACCCGTAGCAAGACAAGAAACCATTCGAATGGTTCTTTCTTTGGCTGCCCAAAAATAGTTGAAAGTGTATCACATGGATGTTAAAAGTGCATTTTTGAATGGCTACATTGAAGAAGAGGTTTATGTGCAACAACCTCAAGGCTATGAAGTGAAAGGTAAAGAAAATCATGTGTACAAACTAAAAAAAGTATTGTATGGGCTGAAGCAAGCACCTAGAGCTTGGTACTCTAGGATTGACAAATATTTTCAAGAGTATGGTTTCAAGAAGAGCAAAAATGATCCCACTCTTTACTTCAAAAAGGAAGGTGAGGACATTCTTCTTGTATGTCTTTATGTTGATGATTTGATTTACATGGGGACAAATAACAAGATGTTGGTTGATTTCAAGACTTCCATGATGAGTGAGTTTGACATGACTGATTTGGGTTTGATGAAATACTTTCTTGGGATTGAAGTGTTTCAAGGAAATGGTGAAATTTTTGTTTGCCAAGCTAAGTATGTGAATGATATGTTGAAGAAATATGAGATGCAAAACTGTAAACCGGTTTGGACTCCTATTGCACATGGTGAATCATTGTGTAGAGATGATGGTTTTGAAAGGGCTGATGAGAAGTTGTATAGAAGCATGATTGGGAGCTTAATGTTCCTTACCACTACTAGACCGGACATTGCTTTCGTTGTTTCACTTGTTTCTAGATATATGAATCAACCACCACAAAATCACATGAAGGCTGCCAAGAGGATTTTGAGGTATGTGAAAGGAACCTCAAAATTTGGAATACATTATTTTTCTAACAACAAGTTGGAGCTTGTTGGGTATTGTGATTCAGATCATGGAGGTTGTTTAGATGATGGAAAGTCTACATCCAAAAATTGTTTCACTCTTGGTTTCGGGCTGATCACATGGAGTTCCAAGAAGCAAAGCATTGTTGCTTTGTCATCCACGGAGGCTGAATATGTTGCTGCAACAGCAGCAAGCACTCAAGCTCTTTGGTTGAGGAAGATGCTTGAGGAGATTGGAGAAGTCCAAGACAGTCCTACGATTATCAATTGTGACAACACTAGTGCCATCAAGATTGCCAAGAATCCGGTTCATCATAGTAGGACAAAACACATTGCATTGAAGTATCATTTCATTAGAGATGTCATTGAAAAGAAGTTTGTTGATCTTGTCTACTGCAACACAAAGGAACAACTGGCTGATTTGTTTACCAAAGGAGTTGCTAAAGAATAATTTTTGTATTTAAGAGATAGAGTAGTTTCACCACTTAGCATCAAGGGGGAGTATGTTGGAGATTGATGCTAAGCATTAATACATTATTGTAATGTAAATATTATATCTTAAAGTGTGTGCCATGGATTTTGTGGTATAGGAAAAGTCTTAGAGAGTCTTTTGATGTTCCATGACTGTTGGGTTACTTGGAAAGTCATTCCAAGGGTTATAGATAGAGAAAACATGTTAGTTTTTTATATGGTACATAGAAGCAAGTGTAAAAACATGAGGAGAAGCTGAATAAATACTTTGCAAGTGTTCTGGGTTTGTTTGAAAGTTTTAACAACTTTGGTTCATCTCCTTCTCTCTCAAAAATGTGTGTGCAGACCTGGAAAAATTAGTCAACTTGCAGAGCATGTAACTTTTTATTTACAACTCCAATTAATGCGATTTTTGAACCGTTGGATAGGTATGGATGTCTAGAATATACTCACAAAATTTCAGCTCATTTGCACAAGTTTAAGGCCTCCATTTTCTGACTGTTGTCACAAAGTTCGGTTCAGGAAAAAATAGTTTTTGCAACTTTTTAGTTCATAAACTTCACGGGTGTTTGAGCGTATATAAATTTACTATCCTTCTCATCCCATGATGATCTAACCATTCCATTTTTACCTCTTCCCAAATCCCACTTAATAAATCCAAGATATTGGGTATTCTATTTATTCATCATAATCCAAGAGAGTCAACACAACACTAGCCTATTATTCAAGCATAATGATATTACTCTAGTTGATGCTCTTTTCGTTATATATCATATCAAGTATCTTATTAATATGATTTAATAATTCTCCTACCAATTTGCTTCCATTACAAACTATATTTTCATATTAAGGTTAATCTATTTAAGTATCATTAACCAATTACATAATTATCCCAAATTAGTGCAAAGCTCCATAATTAAGCGCTAAAGAAGTAGAAGTACAAATATCTCATTTATCTTACATTCCACCACATTATTATCCATTCCCATATAATATCATATTTAAACTTGTGAAAAGTAACCTTATTCCATATATTACCCAACAATATTTAAGAAAAATTTAATTGATTAAGGAATCCATAATAAAAAAAAAAATTAAGCAAAAAACCCCTTGCGGGGCCGCCTTGGTCTGAGAGACCACGAACAGGGGTTCTACATCGTCAAAGTCACCCGAGAGTCACACCCGACCCTGCCCACACCAACATTATCAATTGAATTTTGGATACCCAATTCAGCTTTTTGGTAGGGTGGATATTTGAACCTGGGACCTCTCTTGGAGGATTTCCCTCTCCTCTCCAAATCACCTACAACACCTGGGTAGGAATCCATAATAAATTAATCATCCATTGCAAGAGATATAATTTATTTCCAACAACATAAAAAGTAGAATACAACCATAATGAACAATCCCACAAAATATATTACACAACTCATTTACCCTAAAAAAAAATCCCTAAGGGAAAACTCAGCCTTAAAATTCGCTTCAGATTTCTATTCCATAAATTTTTAGTTTAATACAATGAGTGAAGGTCTTTTATAGACTTTTAGTCTTTCATACAAGTTCCAGAAAAGTTCTAGAACTCCACCAAAGTTTCATTACTATCTAAATTTTTCAATTAGTACAACTCATAAAACTATAGCATGAACACGTCCATATGTTCACAATCCTTACTTAAGCATAATATTCATATTTATAGAACAAGTAATTCGGCTCTCATAAACAACCAAAAATCTCGGCACTCGAAGTCATATCTCTAACCTTCTTCTTCCCAACAACATGGAACTGGTCAATGATTTCCTTGCAAAAACCATAGGTCAATCCACATTGGTCTTAGTCGAGTTCAACCCTTTAATTTACATGTCTTAAACATTATTCATTCCTTCACTAGATTAGCCACTAATCTATTGAGTTTCCACTCGACCGAGTCAACCAATTTCATTATTTAGTTCCCTCTAACTAAAACTTGAAAAATTTAATAGGACAACGCAAGAGTTAATTCCTTAGAATACACATTTCTAAAACGTCTTACAGGGCTTGTGATAGTTTGATTGTTCGCCTTGACAAAGAGATGCAATGACTGGATCTTCCATCCAGTAGATGGTGTCATAGTCACTCTTTTCCCCTTTCTTCGGATATAAGCCTATGTGTATACATTTATTTCCAAACGACATGTTCTGTTCACAATAAGGTGATAGCATTCGTATGGATTACAAATGACATATTATTTCGATTTAAATTCTCAGGGACACACCACTAACTAAGCCTTCCCTTTTTCCTTACTAGCATAAAAATATAACAGATGTTTACTACATTGTGACAAGACATTAGACCCTAGTTTCACTACCTTTACCAGGATAGTAATTGCTTAACACATACCTTCGAATGAAGGGGCACAATTTTGGCATAGATGAATTGGTTTATCATCTAACACACTATTTCAGCTCAACTCAACCCCAGTGTTAAACTTCCTACGAGGATTACATCTTGTGAGTCATATGTACTGCAAAACACACCTAAAACTTCCCTCCTAAAGAACATAAAAGAGTCTCCTCCATGGTTTCACTTCCTTTCACATTTAGCATGTCTATTGAAATATTTTCATTCTCCAAAACATAACATTAAAATTTGTAAAGATATTTCTTCCAACAGACCAACACTATCAACAACGATATCTCGGTTATTGAAGGAAATGAAAATAAGTTTTATTCGACGGTTTGCTTATACTATCCACAACAAACTAAATGACTGAATTTCTCCACAGATAATTCCATTATCGAAATCTCTTTAGCCAAACTTTCTTCTTAGTTAAGTCTATTTCTAAGTTTCATTTTTAATCACAAGAGATTTCACAGCAGATAATCCAATTCATCACTTATTGTCTATTGGAAAATTTACAGCGTTGTAACCCAGTTTCCATGTCAAATTCATCTTTGAGTTAACTCGGCACTCTCACCCAACGCAACCTCTCCAAGCAATCTCTACTTTCGTTCTTCCATCCTCCCAACAATCATTGTTCTCCTTTGTCCTCATTGAACTCACCTTCTCCCCAACATCTCTTCTTTTTCTCTCATCAACGGTCGAATCCTTCCCTCCACTTCGTCTACCCTTTCCGATCAGCACACTAACTTCACTTAATTTTCCACTACATCTTTGCCAGTCATGATCGCCCATATGGTAACACCGAAGAAGCTCGACCATTACATTAACTTAAAGTTGCAACCATAAACCCACGTTGGGCTTCATCCCTCATCTAGGAACATTACTTCAGTGATAAAATAACAATAAATTATTTTTCACATTTTAACACGTTGACGTCTAACAATGACGTACAAGTGGCATTAATTCCGTCAACAAAGTAACACAAGCAAAGCATTAATCAATTATATCTTAATTAAAACATGGTTGGAAGATTAGCATAAATCTTTCGTTGGATATCCAACCAATTGTTGATATCTTGCACAATCCAAGTAGTCACATTAGCATTCTTATCAAGCATCACCATAATTTGTTAGCATAAACTTAACAAGAACTAGTCTATCATTCTTTTCAGTAAGTTTCATCATGTTTTTTTGCATGACAAATATGTGCTTGCATATATTAAGCATAAAATAATCCGTCAGTTTACTAATAGTTAGCATTGCATTTCTCTATAACATAAATGTCTTGCATAACCAATACTAGAATAATCAACCCATCCAACACATGATATTATAGCGAAACACAAAACCATCACATCAATAAATCTGCCTAGGGAGGGTCATGACATCACCCTCTCTAAGTGGTTAAGGATTTGTATTGATTTAAGTGTGAAAATAATTATTTATAAATTTATTTTTTTATGTTTATTTTAAATTTATTATTATTTATTTATTGGTCGTCTCCTATTCGTCAACCTCAAGGCAACGTTGGCAATAATACATCGCATCATGGCAGTGGCTGGGAGGTTTGTCAGGTGAAGCCAGACTCGATTGTTGGTTGAGGAGATCTCATTCCCACGTGCCCAATCACTCTAGCTAATGTGGTGGGCTGGGGTGTATCTGATGACATTGATGCCTCATAGAGGTGATAATGTTTGCATGCCTAGGGAGGATAGGTGGCTCATTTTCATTCCTTCTAAAATTGGTTGGCAGCATATGGAGGATGACGGAAATTCACCTCGTGAGCATACCCCATGATTAACATGATTTAATGCATGCTTTTTGGGGATGTGGTTGGTGATGGATTTAACCTTGTTTTTGTTGTTTTGAGTTTGTTGTTTTGAGTAACCGCTTCCTAACTCAACCTAAATTAATGGAGGATGACGAAAATTCACCTCGTGAGCATACCTCATGATTAACATGATTTAATGCATGCTTTTTGGGAATGTGGTTGGTGATGGATTTAACCTTGTTTTTGTTGTTTTGAGTAACCGCTTCCTAACTCAACCTAAATTAATGTGGCTACCTATTGAAATGCGTCTATCCATTTTTTTTTTTAACTTGTATTTTAAAATTAATTAGAAGTTACCTTTGTTTTAAAAAAAAAAAATTAAAAAAATAAAATAAAACTTAATATATCTTTATACACATTCTTTGACAGCGTGACCATTTTGCACATATGTGGACTTTCAACAGAACGAGAAGTGCATGACGTATAACACAGAAGGGATAATTTTTATCAACCAAAAATGTCACTGTGCTACATGTGTTTTCCAGATAACAAAGGGTTTTCAAACACCACAAAAGCAGGCAAAGGAAAAGCAACCTGAAATTCTTCCCCGTTATAAACTCAAGAGTGTTATGACGAACATCAGTCCCTCTGAATATTCAATACAATGAAAGAAACTCTTGTCTTCCCTGCAGTAATGCAATACATAAATGCAGAATTTGAAGGAATGGTCAATAATCTAAACAAGTTATTGAAAGCTGAAAGTGACAGCACGGAGTTGTAGGAACTTTTTAGCTATGTGCCTTCCATCTCCAATCTGAAAAAAAAAAACCATCACAAATCTGTCATATGTTCGAAAAATCCAGTTCAGTCAATGCAATTATCCAATGCAACAAATAATATAACAACGTACCTGTCGGGAAACGTTATTTCAGTAAGGAGGTGGTGGCGGTGGAGGCGATTTATAATGGTAGGGCGGAGGTGGCGGAGGAGGGGATGGAGATGGTGATGGAGGCAACTTGTAATGATGAGGAGGAGGCGGAGACGGGGATGGCGGCGGCGGTGGAGGGGATTTATAGTGGTAAGGTGGCGGCGGAGGGGATGGAGATGGCGGTGAAGGCGACTTGTAATGATAAGGAGGAGGCAGAGACGGGGATGGCGGCGGCGGTGGAGGGGATTTATAGTGGTAAGGTGGCGGAGGAGGGGATGGAGATGGTGGTGGAGGCGACTTGTAATGATAAGGAGGAGGCGGAGACGGGAATGGCGGCGGTGGCGGCGGAGGGGATTTATAGCGGTAAGGTCGCGGCGGCGGAGGTGGCGATTTGTAAGGGTTGCCGTAAGAATCACCTTGGCACACTGTAATGACAAGGCTAAATATAAAGCCTAAGAGGAGCGCCACCATCCGCCATGGCAGCCCCTTTAATCGCCAAGAAGTAGTCATTGAGTCAAAAATACTGAGACAAGTAAAGCCTACAGCAGGACGTCTGTATTATATAGATCGATTTGCCTTGCCTTCCATCGATTTCTATTGATTTTCCACATGGGTATTGGGATCCACGTTCAAGAGTTCAATTCGAGGGCTAACCCGTGAGCTTAACAGGTTGGCGCCTCTGTCAGTTGTCGGGACTAATTTGTAAGCATCGTCTAGTTTGAATGTGGGGAAAGAAGATTATGCGGTGTGTTCCACTAGCTCTGCAAGTTGATGATTAATTATCATACTATTCTCACGGGAAGGAATCCTGCTTAGAATGCAACAACCGGGGCTGGTGCTTGTCGGCGTGAGGACAAGAAGCAGAGCTTGCAGCCTTCGGATCTAATCAAAGGAGCATAGGATTCTGATTGGGATTCTGGTTGAGAGTTGGGACCCCAAGCTGTCTGACTCGTTATAATAAATATTATGTAACAAAACAAAATGCTATGTTGAATGGCGACATTGTTGGAGTCCTAGAGGGAATTATTTACATTGACCGGGTGACCTGTACGCATTTGATTCTTAAATAGAGGTAGATATTTTAATAAATAATTTATTTATATTTTTTTAATAATTATAAATAAAAAAATTATTGAATAATATGCTAATTTTTATAAATATATTTAGTCTTGTATTTGTTTAAATAATTAACTAATTTTTGCTTATAATATATAGTATTTATATAAATTATTATTTACCTCGGAAGAATTTGATTTTTTTTTTTTTTAAATACTTTTTACACACATCCACCATGGGATTGAACTCAATCTCACGCAGGAGAGAGTAGTCTACAAAGAAGAAGATATCATGGACCTCTTTATGGTCTCAGCATTTCTTTGGTTAGCAGTTTAAAAGTAAGATTCTTACAAGAGAGAAAGAAGAGAATATAATGGACCCAAACCATTTATTTCTTCATTGTTTATTTGCTCACATCATTTGGGGTTATTTTTTTTAAACATATGAAATTACATTGGGTAGCTCCATCAACATTGAAAGAGTTGATGAAAAGGAAGGAGGACAATTACAAGGTTAAAACGGCTCGGCTCTGGCGATTTGGCTTTTGGCGGGAAATTTTTGTGACGGCGTCTGGTGTTGCTCGAGGGACTCTGGTCCGAAGATCCTGCCTAGGGCTTTGGGGGGTTGTTTCTGCTTTCGCCTGAAGGTTCTTTAGTGGTCCGGGAGGGCCCGATGGGGTCTCCTCCTGTTTCTCCTGCTGGGAGAAAGACCTCATATGCCGAGAAGTTGAAAGATTTTCCCTCGCCTTCCACGGACGGAGCTCAGCGGAATGCTTTTCAATCGATACTCAAGACTGTTGCCAATGGCCCAAATGCTCACCGCGTTAATGGATGCCTCCCACAATCTTCCTCCAGGCCTAAGATTGTAATAGAACCAATGCTGGTCGAAGATACAATCGTCTACCGGGCTAATCACGACTTGATCTGCAAATTCATGGGCATCCGGCCCACACTTGAATTTTTGCATACACGGGTTACGTCGGAGCCGGGAGCCACACGGTGAGTACTCTCTATGGCCTATAAGCAATGGGTATTTCATCATAAGTTTCTCTTCTTTAGCGAGATAGAAAGCAGAGCATTTGAATCAGAAAAGAGAAACCATGGACCAGCAGGGTTATTTGTCCAACCCTGGAGAGTGGGTTTCGACCCCCGCATCGAACCCACGGCTGTCCCGGTCTGGATCCGGTTGTACGCTCTCCCGATGGAGTTTTGGGGTGAGCAGGTGTTGGAATTAATAGGTAATTCCCTAGGCAGATTTCTGGGAGTCTCCAAAGATACCATAGAGGGCAATTCTGCTGTCTTTGCTAGAATATGTGTAGAGATGGACATTAGTCAGCCTCTACCAGCTGAGGTGGAACTTGAGCTTGCAGGAGTACCCTGGATCCAGCAGTTAGACTATGAGGCCCTACCTTTCAGGTGCCGAGTATGCCATAAGCATGGACATTTGGCAAGGTTACGCCCAAACGTAGTGAGCACAAAAACGGAGGCTCCGAGTGGAATGTCAAACCGCCCTAGAGAGGGTAAGTCCGGTCCGGTCAATGAACCCTCTAGCAATTCTCCGAGTCTCGATGCTCGGCGGGATGGCTTTGAACGAGGTGAAACGAAAGAGAAACAAAAAGAAAAATGGCAAGGAGCAGGTACAGCTCAAGCCAAACAATCGGTATGAAATTTTTAAGTCATTAGTGGATCTGGAGGACCAATCTATGGAAGGAGTGGTTGGGAATGGTGAGAATGTCAACACTCCACCTCTTGTTTCTCCTTCCTTCACTCCTGTAGTAGAACAGGTGATTGTGCCAGCTGAGTACCTGCAGTCAGAGAATCCAGGGGCTTTGGTTATACACTCCCCGGCCACGGTAGGCTATAAAAGATGTTACCATGGGAAATGCGAGATAAAAACGAGAGAAAGGCACTGCTTTAGGGATTTCCCAGGTGGAAAAGAGATCAAGAAACAATAACTCTCAAGGAGCGGGAAGAAAATCCAATAAGGAACTACTAACAGCCCAAGGAGATAAGCTAATCAATGGAGGATTGGTGAGGACCATTGATTCTTACTGCTCTCAAGGTTTTCAATGATTATTCAATCTTGGAATATTAGGGGTTTAAACAGTAGAACCCATCAATCTGCTTGTTCAAAGACTCTTAGAAAACCGTAAAACAGACTTTTTGCTTCTTCAGGAGACCAAAATGTCTTTAGATATTATGAGTAAAACTGCTACTAAAATCTGGCGGGGAGTTGGGTATATGGACGTGGCTGCCCAAGGAGCTTCAGGTGGAATTGTTACCCTTTGGAACCCTCTAGTCTGGACTGCTTTAGAACATGTAGCTTGTAGGGGTGTACTTACTTCTCTCTTCAGAAATAACTTCAATTCTGAGCTGGTCCTTATAACCAACTTTTATGGGGCCCAAGATCTTGATGGCCAGAGGCTCCAATGGGACGTTGTTCACAACATGAGAGCATACAGGGAGTGTTATGGCTGGATTATTGCGGGGGATTTTAATGCAAAATTATACTGTTCGGGACCGGGAAGGTGGCTCCCCTATTTTGGATCCGGGGGATCGGCTTCGATTGCCCAAGTTCGGGCCTTTAATCTAGTGGGCGTTCAAGGCCCTAGTGTTTTTTTCACTTGGACAAACAAGAGAAAGGAGCCACATAGCGGGGAAGGTCAAGTTAGATCGCTTTTTGGTCTCGGAGGAGGCTTTTGTTAAATGGACTTTTAAGTTCCAGATTTTGGAGGGCCCTATTTCGGATCATTTTCCCATTTTGCTTGAGGGAGGGACTTCGAGAGGACAGCACCATAGGCCTTTTAAATTTGAGAATTTTTGGTTACAAAAGGAGGACCTTCGACAGAAAATTTCTCATTGGTGGACAGAAGGCCGTCCACCTTTTGGGACAGCAATGTTCAAATTTCATAAACAGCTTCAATTTGTCAAATTTCAATTGAAACAGTGGAGGAAAGGAAACAAGTCGGATTTCCAGTCCCAAAGGGCCCCCTTGGTGGCTAGATGGGAGGAGGTTCAGAAACTTTTTAGGGAAGGATCAATTCTTGAGCAACTCAAATCCGAAGATGACGAAGCTGCGTAAAGCGGTTGAGGACATTGACAACCAAGAGGAGTTATCTTGGAAGCGAGAGGGCTAGAAATACTTGGTTATTAGAGGGGGACAGAAATACCAAATTTTTTCATCGGTCAGCTTGTGCTAGGAGACAGATGAACAATATGGAAGTTCTCAAAGATGAACATGGAAATGTCTTCGATACTATTCCTGGTATGCACTCCCATGCTATCGATTACTTTTCTAAACTTTTTAAGGAAAGTATGCAGCAAGATATTGAGGCTCAGAACGAAGTTCTTAATGTTATTCCTCCTATTATCTCTGAAGAGGACAATCAGACCCTGCTTAGACCCATTGAAAGGGATGAGCTGAGAAATGTGGTCTTTGGTATGAGTCTTGGAAAATCTCCTGGTCCGAGATGGCTTTCCTATTGAATTTTTCAGGCTTTACGGGATACCTTGGAGGAGGATGTTACAGGTCATTCTTGAGGAATCCAGATCCAATCGAAGAATGCTCAGGGCGATCAATCACACCTTCATTGCTTTAATTCCGAAAGGGGAAGCGGGGACTCATATCTATGATTTCAGGCCTATTGCTTTATGCAATGTGATTTACAAAATCATCACTAAGATAATGGCTGAGAGGCTTAAACCCCTTCTTCATAGCATCATTTCTCCTGAGCAGGGGGGCTTTGTTGAGGGAAGACAAATATTGGATGGGGTGATTTTGGCCCAGGAGGCCATCCATTCAATGCAAACTTCGGGCAACAAAGGCATGTTCATTAAACTGGATATGTCCAAGGCTTATGACCGGGTGGAGTGGTGCTTCTTGTCGAAAATGCTTGGCTGCCTTTGGCTTCTCTCGGGGAATGGATTGATTGGGTTATGAGTTGTGTTTCTTCTCCCTCTTTTCTGTTCTCATTAAGGGCCTTCCCTCGCTTCCTTTCGGCGCCTCCCGTGGGCTCCGCCGGGGAGACCCTTGTTCTCCCTATCTCTTCCTTCTCTTGGGTGAAGGTTTGGGCGAGTTGTTTTTGAGGAGAAGGCAACAAGGTCCGCTTTACGGTATCAAGGTTGGGGAGGAAACTATGACTCACTTGCAATTTGTGGATGATACGGGTCCGGTTGGTGCGGCCACTCTTCGGGAAGCTAGAGGAATCAGAGATACTTTGAATTTCTACCTAAGGGCTTCAAATCAGGTTCTAAATGTCAGGAAGTCCAAAGTGGTCTTTTTCAATCTCGACCAACGGCTTCAGGAGCGCGTTATTGAGATCCTGGGCTTCACAAGGACTTCTCTTCCAATTGTTTACATGGGCGTTCCCCTTCATTTCAAAAAGTTAAATATTGATATTTGGAAGAACCTGTTAGCAGGCATCAAAGACAGAATGAATCATTGGGCCCATAAATGGCTAAGCTACGGGGGTAGATTAACCTTCTTGAAATCAGTTATTCAGGCTTTGCCGATCTATAAATTCTCAATCCTGGCTGCCCCTCATACCATCTGGAAAGAGCTGGACAAAATGGCTAGAAGATTTTTATGGGAAGGCGCAAAAGGGAAGAAAAAATGGGCCTTGGTTGGGTGGGACAAAGTTACCCAGCCTAAGGATAAAGGAGGGCTGGGCTTGAGAAGTTCTATGCTTAATAACAGAGCTTTGGGTGGAAAAGCTGTATTGGAGGTGGATTTCTCAGCCATCCTCTCTCTTCAGAAGAATTCTTTCCAGTAAATATTTGGGGCATGTTCATCCCAATGAGGTGGGTCGCTTTCCCTTGGAAGGTCCTGGTTCCTTAGTGTGGCAGACTCTCAAGCTTGGGTCCCAGTTATCAAAGATCAATTATTACGGAAAGTGGGGAAAGGAGACAAGGCTCGTTTACGGATTGACTCTTGGGACCAGCATCCGCCCATTATTGTTATGTTCCCCGAGCTACAACCTATCATGACCGCCTTAGAAGCCCAGGGTTGGATCCTTATTGATAATTATCTTCTTACCAGTCATTTGGGGGGGTATACTTTTAAAAAGTTTAAGCGATGGGAGGAGTGGCCAATTACTGTCTCTCCGGAGTTGGCGCCTATCCTGCAAAAAATCTTGTCAGAAAGGTTCCTCACGGGGAAGGATGAGGAAGATGAATTAGCCTGGGGCTATGGAAGCCTTGGGGTCTACTCAGTTAAGGCTTTGGATATGAAGAGATCCTCCCTGAGCCTCCCCCACACTCTTTTTCGGCATTAGAGAAGGATTTGGCATTCAAAGGGTTGGTCGAAAGTGAATTTCTTCGCTTGGCAACTTATGCATAATGGTCTTCTCACCTTTGACAATCTCAGACGTAGGGGTTTCAATGGCCCCTCTCAATGTGCTTTATGCCTCCAACATGAGGAAAGCTGAGACCATTTGTTTTTTGAGTGTCCTTTTACTCATCGGATTTGGGAGCATTTGGTTCTCTCAATTTAAACTCCGGGCTAATGGTGTTCTCAACCGTACCAATATTTGGGAAAAATGGAAATGGGGCAGGTTCAATTACATAGCTCTCCGAACTGGCTGGCAGTTAGGCTTTCTCTTCATTTGGTGGCAAGTTTGGTTGGAGAGAAACGCCCGGATCTTTAGAAACACTTTCTCCTCGATTGACGGCGTTTGGCAGGTCATACGGAGCAAAGTCACAGAAACTGTTGCTACTTTTGTCAATGAAAAGAATCAGGCTACTCTTGGGCATCCTGAAGAGGGGGTTGAGGGTCATGAGAGGCAAGGCAGATCATGCTGGAAACCTCCCCCTGAAGGCTGGATCAAGATCAATACTGATGGGGCTGCAAAAGGCAACCTGGGCAACGCAGGAATTGGTGTTGTTTGTCGGGATCACTCGAGTGCGGTTCTTTCTCGGGAATTGCGGGGATTGGGCGAGCCACGAACAATGAAGCCGAAGCCTTGGCCATTAAGTCGGCGTCTATACGGGGTCATTAAGCGGGGTTACGGGAGGATAATTCTTGAATACGATTCTCAAGTCTCGATCGGCGCTCTAGATTGCTTGCGGAATTTCTCTTTAAAAGCACGGAGGCTACGGATGTTGATATCTCAAATCAAGGAGTTATGGAGGGAGTTAGATGATGTCATCCTTGTGTATGTGAGTAGAAATCTGAACACGGTAGGTGACTTCCTTACGAAGATGGGTCTTGAGAAAGAGGTAGGTGTTCAATTGCACAGTGATATGCCTATGATAGATGAAGAGATTCGGAGTGGTGCGGAACGATCCCTGCATCCATGAGCTCAAAAATGACTAAGGTTAGTTTCTGTCGCGATATCGCGACATATTGCGCCGTCGCGACCCTGTTTGGTTTTCTGTCGCGACTTCGCGACATGTTGCTCTGTCGCGACATGTTGCTCTGTCGCGACCTATCCTGGATAACTGTAGCGATTTCGCTACCCTTTTGGTTGTTGCGGCTTTGGGAGGAAAATTGTAGCGATTTCGCGACATGTTGCGCCGTCGCGGTCGTTGATGAGAAGGTGTCGCGATGTCGCGACCTTTTTGGTTGGTTTCTTCTCTGGAGGAAAAGTGTCGCGATATCGCGACGCTTTGAGAAAAATTGCATGAAAGGGAAAAACCGTCGCGATATCGCGACAATTTGTGTGAAAAGCTACTCTAAGGAAAATTCGTCGCGATTTCGTGCCTTTTTTGAGGAAAGGACACAAAGGGGCATACTTGTTGCGATTTTGAGATGTTTTGAGCAAAATTTAGTTAAGGGGAAAAACCGTCGCGATATCGCGACCTTTTTGAGAAAAGCCTCCCAATGGATAACCTGTCGCGATTTCGCGACATGTTTATGGAAAGGAAGCACAGGGGCAAACCTGTAGCGATTTCGCTACAGTTCTGGAGAAAAACTGCTTGCAGGAAAAACGTCGCGATTTCGCGACTAGTTTTGGTAATGGGCACCTCGGGGGTGAACATGTCGCGATTTCGCGACACTTTTGCGGATGGGGCGCCCATTGGTTTTCTTGTCGCGATTTCGCTACACTTCCGGCCAAGTGGGGCTCCAAGGAAAAGCCGTCGCGATGTCGCGACACTTTCTCAAAGTTGCTTATCAAAGGGGTCCTCGTCGCGATTTCGCGACAGTTTCGGGGAGCGAGTGCCTTCAGGCTTTCTCATCGCGATTTCGCGACGCTTTTGGCGTTTGGGTGATTTGGTCTTTGTCTTTGTCGCGATTTCGCGACTTTTTCGTGTGTTGTGGTTCCGGCGCTTTTTGTCGCGATATCGCGACATGTCGCGATTTCGCGACTTGTCGCGTTATCGCGACTGGTTGTTGTGGCGCGGCGGTTGTTTGGTTTGGTGTCGCGATTTCGCGACATGTCGCGTTTTCGCGACATGTCGCGTTTTCGCGCCCTTTGTACTTCTGGTCTCTTTGCGCTTGGTTGGGATGCCCTTTCTCCCTCTTGTAACTGTCTTTTGTTTTAATACAAGTTTTTTTCATTTTTTTCAAAAAAAACATTGAAAGAGTTGATAACATGTTGGATTCATTATTTTAAAGCTAAAGCATTATGTATTATTTGGAGGGTTGGATCTGCCATTATTTGTTGGAATTTATGGCTTGAAAAAAATAATAAATAAAATTTAAAACCATGCTCAAGTTTGGAACCGTATTATTGCCTCTCTTGCAAAATGTCTACAAATATGGTGCTCATCATGGAAAGTCTCAATTGCAGAAAAAAAGGTGCTAATAACTTAGCTATAGGATTTGAACATTTATGGAAGAGTCATTTGCGACAATGAAATTAAAATAAACGATCTATTTTCGTTTATAGTAAAATAAAAATGTTCAGAAATTGGGTTTACCAAAATTAATTTTGATGGTGCTTATGAAGGAAATCTAGGAAAAGCTCGTGGAGGTGGTGTTTTTAGAAATAGTGAAAGTAAAATTCTCCTCACTTATTCAGAATCATATGGAACTTCAACTAACAACTATGTAGAGGCGAGGGCATTTCTTACATGGATTAAAACTATAATAGAAAAAATATAGGAAATATATTTCAATTAAGGGGATTCACAAATTATCATCAATGCTATTAACAAAAATGGATGTGAAGACTTGATAAAAAATAATATTATTGTTGATGTTCATCAGTGTAAGCATATTTATAGAGAAGGAAATTGGGTAGTAGATAAAGTAGTGAACAGTGGTGTTGATTTTCATCCTGATGATTTTCAAATTTTAGAAGGCAACTGGACAAGTGAAATTTTATGTATTAATAAAAATGATGTCAAGGAGCTAATTGTGGAAACACAGCACTTCAAGAAAGTTGAAGAATATATTTAAGAGAAAAAAAATGAAAAACTATGATAAGAAGATATGTTGTAGCAAATGTAATATTTTGGTATTTTGGTAATATGTCACACATAAATGCATTTGATATCCACACATCAATGCATAAATCAAGTATCAAGATCAAGTCCTTCCAAGGAGGGTCATTACATACTCCCCCTTGGACTAAACGCAATCTCTTGTGTTTCCTAAAAATAAAGCATATATTTCATTCAAACAAATATGGGAATTGCTTCCTCATTTCTTTAGCATCTTCTCAAGTTGCACAATTTGTAGAATAATGGTCTCATTGGACCTTACATTAATCTAGGATTTGTTTTCTCGATTTCTTAGAACAGACCCCTAGAATCCTTATCGGTCACACCTCAATGGTTGAGGGATCTGTCATCTACAATTTTAAAACATTCTAAATATGAGAAGGATTAGCAACATACTTCCTAATAAAATATATGTGGAAAGTATCATAGATCTTTGATAGGTTGGGTGGCAAGGCGAGCCTATAGGCTACTGGACTAATCTTATCAATAATCTTAAAAGGCCCAACAAAATGAGAATCCAACTTAGTTGACTTGATGGTACTTTTCATAAGTCTTATCCTCAAGAAGACTATGTCTCCCATAGAGAATTCTCTTGGTGATATTTTCATATCAACATAGTTCTTCTAGTAATCGGTTGCTTCCTTGAGCCTCTACCAAATTACCTTGAGTTGCTTCATCTCTCTAACAATATTTGGTTTGATAACCACTCAATCCTTTGGATTATCCCACGATAGAGGTGCTTTGCATCTTCTACCATACAAGGCCTCAAATGGAGTCATTCCCAAGGATGCATGGTATCCATTATTATATGTAAATTCAACCAGATGCAAAAAGTCTTTCCACTTAAACTTGTGATCCATGCAATACATTCAAAGCATGTCTTCCAAAATTTGTTTAACCTTCTTCGTTTGTCCATCTATTTTTGAATGGTAAACAAAATTGATATTTAATTTAGTACCCGTTGCATAATGAAGAGCTTGCCAAAATTTTAATGTAAACTTGGAATCTCTATCTGATATGATCATCTCAAGAAAACCATGTAACGTAACTATTTCCTTAGAAAACCTATTTTCCACAACCGATGCATCATCCTTGATGTTTCTTTGTATAAAATGTGTAAATTTAGTCAGTTTGTCAACTACCACAAGTATTGCATCATGTTGGTACCTTGTCTTAAGCAAACCCACAATAAAATTCATATATATATATCATGTGGATACAATTTTCCTATTGGATGTTGATATTATGTCTTTACCTTCTAGCATTCCAAACATCTAGCAATAAAACTAGTAATATACTATTTTATTCTAGACCAATAAAAGGTCTTTTTCATGTTTTCCCTCGTATTTGCACTTCTTGGATGAGTAGTGTTGTGGCTGATCCACAACACACCCCAAAATTGGGGACCCACCTTTTTTGCATGCTTTCAAAGAAGACCTCAGTGACCCAGATGCTAAAAAATCAAGAAAAAGGCAAAATTGTGCAAAAATGAAAAAGTGTCACGATATCGCGACATGTTGCTCTATCGCGGCCAAAAATGAAAAAGTGTCGCGATATCGTGACATGTTGCTCCGTCGCGGCCAAAAATGAAAAAGTGTCGCGATATCGCGACATGTTGCTCCGTCGCGGCCGAAAATGAAAAAGTGTCGCGATATCGCGACATGTTGCTCCGTCGCGGCCGAAAATGAAAAAGTGTCGCGATATCGCGACATGTTGCTCCGTCGCGGCCGAAAATGAAAAAGTGTCGCGATATCGCGACATGTTGCTCCGTCGCGGTCCAGAGAGGAGAGAGAAAGACAGAATGGAAAATTGTCGCGAAATCACGACATGTCACAAAATCGCGGTCAAACCAGTCAAACAGGGCAAGGCACTAAAAGCGTCGCGATTTCGCGATAGGAAGCAGCAAAGGGGCATGAAGTAGAAAGACATCGCGATATCGCGACAGGAAGCAACAAAGGGGCATGAAGCAGAAAGACGTCGCGATATCGCGACAGGAAGCAGCAAAGGGGTACGAAGCAAAAAAACATCGCGATATCGCGACAGGTCGCGTTTTCGCGGCTCCAAACAGCAAAGTGGTACGGAAGGAAAATATGTCGCGATTTCATGACATGTCGCATTTTCACGGCCAAATACAGCAAGAGCAGCCCAAAATAGAAAAGCATCGCGGTTTCGCGACGAAAAGCTGGCAAAGTGGTACGGAACGGAGAAGGGTCGCGATTTCACGATAGAAAGCAGCGAGACAATCCGAAAGAGAAAAGCGTCGTGATTTTGTGACAGAAAGCCGCAAGACAGCTCCAAATGAAAAGGCGTCACGATTTCGTGACAGAAAGCAGGAAGGTGGTGCCAGAAAGAAAAATGTCGTGATTTCACGACAGAAAGCTGCCAGAGTGTAAGAAACGAAAAAGTGTCACGATTTCGTGATAGGAAGCAGCCAAGGCGTACGAAGATGAAAAGCATCATGATTTCACGACAGGAAGCAGCCGAGGCGTACGGAGAGGAAAAGCGTCACGATTTCGCGATAGGTTGCAGCCACAGGGCCCGATAGCATAAAAATGTCACGATTTCGCGACATGTCTCATTTTCACGGCGCATGAAGGCAGACAAGGCTGTTGGCAGGAAAATGTCACGATATCGCGACATGTCACGTTTTCACGATGAAAGTAAAGGAGCAAAGCTGCATGCATAAAAACGTCGCGATATCGTGACATGCTATTTTTTGTCACGATTTACACGGGGTCGTTACAGAACATGTAGAAAAGTGTGAAACACATGGCGTACATGTGTAAGGGCTGCAGAGGCGTTACAGTT
The DNA here is from genome assembly GCA_028583015.1 of Wollemia nobilis. Classification (NCBI taxonomy): domain Eukaryota; kingdom Viridiplantae; phylum Streptophyta; class Pinopsida; order Araucariales; family Araucariaceae; genus Wollemia; species Wollemia nobilis. Next base: position 1,343,303 of record JAQPPZ010001965.1, read on the forward strand.
CACAGAGAATATCAAGTGTCTCAATGTCGAGCATAAAGTCGAAAGCAATGGAAAAGCGGGGAAGGTGAAATGAAGCAATCTGAAAGACGAAACGAACCGTCATGGAAGGAGAATCAATTTACTAGAACTTTAAAAAGCGAAAGCACAGATTGGTATGGAGGTCGAAAAACCACTGCGGGCAGAGTTGCACAGCCAAAGGCAATAGGCCATTCTGGGCCTACTTTTGTGGTGTTTTTCTTCCACTTTGTCTGGATATTCTTTTACATTGGACTGGGTAAGAAATTGCTGTAAGCAGAGTTGCGATCTCCGAAGGCCGGAGGGCCATTCCGGGCTGCTTTGAGGTTGTTTTCTTCCATAGGCTGGGTTTGGGAAACCGAGAGATTCTGTTGTTGTATAATGACCAATTTTTAATATAGAAAATTCGAGAGATTTGCACCTCATTGGCAAGAAAGAAGGAGTTATTTTCTACATGCGAGGATTAAATGTTTATCTTCCCCTTTTCAAATTTCTAGGCTTATAGGTGAAGTTTAATGCAAGTTCTCTTGGTTGCTTCATGCGAATGTCTAAATATAAAAATTACAGTTTAAACCCCAGAAACCAGCACCTAACTTACCTGGATTGTGCGAGTTTGCGGGTTCAATAGGTTAGGTTGTATGCAGAAAACCTCATTAGCTTCGGTTTTGTCAAAGAGGATAGCATCATATTGAATGCACTTTTTATTTTTCTTTCACATTTTATTTTCATTTTTTTTCTGCATTTTATTTTATTTACAGGCATTAAAATAAAAATTAAAAAAAAAACTAAAAAATTCCAAAGTCAGAAAATAGAAAATTTCCATTTCAAGGCCAGGGTTTCATTTTTCAGTTTTGTTTTTCATTCATGAGCAGATGATGAAATTCCCTTCATAAAATTCCATTTTCATTAAAGGGTTTATGTTTATGACATTTCATCAATTTTCATTTTGAAGTTACAGTATAGTCATAAAGGGATCAAATCACATTTGCTTTATTCGGGTTCAATGAACGATCATTAAAGTTTCACAGTAAAATAAACCAATATTGCCCCTTGTTAACAGTTACTTGCAACCACTGAGGTGTTCCAAGCATTTTTATTGAATATCTATATTTGAGATTATTAATGCACAGATATAAAATGCTAACATAGTGGAACCTTGGAGAAATTGTTTATTAAATTTCTTTGCAAGAGAGGATTTAGAACCCAAATCCTATCGGAGAGTGTGTTTTCACAATCGGGTGAAAATACCACTCAACAAGTAGAATATGGAGAACTATACACCTCTTGCATAATCATTCTCCTTAAACAACCAGTCTTGGGTATGATAACCCTATCTTTAAAACATAAAAGCTCATATTTTATGTTAAAATCATTATTTTCTTTAGGATTTCCCTCAATTTTAGCCTGTATATAATGCAATACTGATCTTGTATCTGCAATTCTTTGATTTTTTCCATCAAGTCTACATGACTCCAAGTCAATGCTACTATATGCCTTCTCCTACTCAAGGCATCAGCAACCTTATTTTTCTCTCCTTTGATATACTCTATACCAAAGTCATATTTAGCTAGGAACTCTATCCACCTTCTTTATCTTGCACTCAGCATATGTTGGGTAAAGATATACCTTAAAATTTGGTGGTTTATCCTTAGCTTGAAAGGTATCCCCAATAAATAGTTCCTCCAAACCTTAAGAGCATGCACCACCACTGCTAACTATAAGTCATGTGTAGCATGATTCAACTCATGCTTCTTTAGTTTCCTGGACTCATATGCTACTATAGCTTCATTTTGGGATAACACCTCTACCAAACCTTCTAAGGAAGCATCTGTAAATACTATAAAATTCCCAATAGGATCCAGTATCCTGAGAATTGGCATTGTAGTTAGCTCATTCTTTAGAGTTTCAAAGGTAACCTCACATGTATCTATCCATTTAAACTCCTTTCTTTTCCTTTAAAGGTTGGTAATAGAGTAGGAAATTTTTGAATAGTCTTTCACAAAATATCTATAATAACTAGTTATACCCAAGAATATTCTAACCTCAAACACACTAGTGGGTGCAAGCCAACTCAAAATGGCTTCAATTTTCTTAGGATCTCAACAATTCCTTCTGCACATATAATATGCCTCAAATATTGAGCTTTTGAGGCGTAGAACTCACACTTTGACAACTTTCCATAAAGTTGGTTCTTCCTCAACACCTCTAATACTAACCTTAAATGTTGTTCATATTCTTCTATGGTATGAGAATATATCAATATATCATCTAGAAATATTAAAACAAATCGATCCAGATATTTCTTGAATACGTTGTTCATCAAATTCATAAAATTCATTGGCACATTTATCAACCTAAATGGCAATATTGTGAACTCATAGTGTCTATATCTAGTGTTAAAGGTTATTTTATCAGTATCCTCCTCACAAATCCTCAACTAATAATATCCTAAACTCAAATAAATATTTGAAAATATAGTGGCATCCTATATTTGATCGAAGAGATCATCAATCATTGGAAAAGGATACATATTCTTTATGGTCATCTTATTTATCATCCTATAATCAATTGTTCTTTATGACAATATTATTTACCATCCACTCTATTGTTGTTCTTTGTCTCTTTGTCTCTTTGCACTCTATTGTCTCTTTGGACTAAGGTTTATTCCTTGAGATGATTGGTTGAGTAGAGTTGATTGAGCCTAGTCAAGTGGATGTGAAGTGGTTGTTCAAGTTCCATGAAACAAACTATTTTATATTCTAATTTGAGTGAAGATTGAGATTTGAGAATAGAACATATTGAGTCTCTAACAATTATCTTTATGCTTCTATGAGATTGATTTGAGTTGAGATTGAGTTTTGAGAATAGAACATATTGAGTCCCTAACAATTCTCTTTATGCTCATATGATATTGATTTGAGTTGAGATTGAGTTTTGAGTATAGAACATATTGATTCTCTAACAATTCTCTTTATGCTTCTATGATATTGAGTTGAGAAAGTGATTGAGCATTGAGTATAGAACATATTGAGTCTCTAAAAATTCTCTTTATGTTTCTATGAGATTGGATAACTTTTGTATGGACTTGTTAAGATGATTTGAGGCAAGTCTTTGATAAGACTTGTGGACTATTTTTGTGTGATATTTTGTGGAAGCTTACGATACATATTTGGTTAAGTCCTAGAGAGGACTTGTTGAGCATATTTGAGCAGGTTCTGAGTGGACCTGTTGAGCATATTTGAGCAGGTTATGAGTGGACCTGTTGAGAAGATTTGATCAGGTTATGTGTGGACCTATTGAGAAGATTTAGATAGGTTCTATGTGGACCTGTTGAGTAGATTTGGACAGGTTTTGAGTGGACCTATTGAGAAGATTTGGACAGGTTCTGAGTGGACCTGTTGAGCATATTTGATCAGATTCTGAGTGGACCTTTTGAGAAGATTTGAGCAAGATCTGAGTGAACCTGCTGAGAATATCTAAGAAGGTTCTGAGTGGACCTATTGATCAAAATTGTGCTAGACCTACTGGACTGTGTTTAGTACAGTATTGAGATAGAGCTTTGGAGGTGACATAGGAGAGAGGACAAAGACTCCAATAGATAGATTTCCATCAGCCAGGACATTGAGGACAGGTATTTTGAGTGAGGAAAAAAGTCTTAATATTATAAATATTATAATTGGGAAGGATTCCCAAGATATTATTTGAGAAATATTTAGAAGAACTAAATTCTCTATGGAGGTAGCCCACATTGGGTGAACCACGTTAAAATTTATGTCTCTATTGTGTATGGTGTTTTGTGCATTGCTTTGATTACTGTTATTGATATTGTTATCTATACACTACATAATATTTATTTAAAAATAAAAGTAAAAAGTGGTCTTATACTGTTCATCCCCCCTCTCAGTATAAGCTTGTGTTCTTCAATTTATATCAGAGCGGGTTCTTTCAGAAGAGCTTGATAGCTTGAAGTAAAAGTGATCAAAGAACACAATGGACCAAGAGCATCAAAGGTACGGGTCCATCAATAATGTAGTACCAGTATTTTATGGAAGTGACTTCCTGTATTGGTGTGTGCTAATGAGATTTCCCCTGATGGCACTTGGTAATGAAGTTTGGGATGCAGTGGAACTTGGATATGATTCAGCAGTCGATCCTCCTACAAATAAGGAAGGTAAGCTCCTAATGCATGCAACTTTAAGAGTTATGAATGTGATTATAAAAGGATTGTGTAGATCAAAATCTATGAAGGTTATAGATTGTAAAACAATAAAATATATGTGGAAACTATTGCATACCATATATGAAGGAGATAAAGGTGTTAGAAAAGCTAAAATCAAAAATCTCAAAGGAGATTTTGAAAATTTAAGAATGCGGGATGATGAAAACATTCGTGACTATCTTAGTAAGATTGATGAACTTGTACATGAGATGAGAGGTCTTGGAATGAATTTTGATGAGTCTGATGCCTCTGATAAGATCTTGAGAACTCTTCCAAAGAGGTAAAGTGAAAAGGTCTTCGCTATAGAAACATCAATTGACAGTGATAGTCTAACAATAAATTCTTTTCTTGGCATGCTTACAACTTTTGAGATAAAAACAAAAGATCTTATTCTTCCGAAAGAGACTCCATTTAAATAAAACAAGAAGATCAAGGGTAAGAAGTCAGAATCAAGTAGTGAGTCTTCCAATGATGAAGAAGCAAATTTTGGTAGAAGAGATAAAGGTTCCATAAGACCCATAGATCTAAGATCTATTAAGTGCTTTAATTGTGGAAAGTATGGGCATTATGCAATAGAGTGCAAAGAGACAAAGAACAACAATGATGAATAAAAATAGGATCACAGGTACAGGGAATCAGAAAGACACAGGTACCAAAAGAAAAGCAAGGATGGAAAAAATAGATAAGGAAATAAGTTCTTTCAAATACAAAAGAGGAGCTACTATGCGAATAATGCAAGTAAGTACTCAAATGATAGTGATGCTAATCTTTCAGACAATGATAGAGATGAATTCCTATTTATGGTTGAAGAGAAATATCTAATTAAGAAAAAGACTCCAGTTATTCTCAAGTGTTTTAGATGTGGTAGATTTAGAAATCTTGAAGATGATTGCACAAGGTATGGTTATAGTTTCAATGATGATGATTTTGAAGATGCACTTGAAAGACCAGATGAAAATCTTCTAATGGCATTAGAAGAAGTGAGTGATCCTATAGAAGACAAGCCAAAAGAAAGAAATGATATGGACAAAGGCAAACAAATAGAGGATTATTCAATATAAAATGGTTATGATCTCAAGGGAGAACTTATCTATGATTTTGACATGGTAAAGAAGGTAAGAAAGCAACATTCCAAGATTGAAAATTAGTTTCAAGAATGTGATGAAGAAATATTATTGCTCATAGAGGATTTAGAAAAATCAAAGGCTAAGGCAAGCAATTTCAAAGATAAGTTAGCAACAAAGATCTTGGAATGTGAGAAGTTAGCACAAGAAGTGGCTCTACTAAATAAATATGTAGAAGACTCCAAGAATAAGCTATACAAGTATGTAAATAGTGCAAAGAGTGTGGATAAAATAGAAAATATACAAAGAGGAGAAACAAACAAGACAGGTCGTGGTTCTAAATAGGTTCAAAAGAAAAGGAAAAAGAGTCTACTTTAAGTCTTGAAGAAGAATAAACTTTAGAAGAAGGTACATCAGAAGAAGACAGTGTAAGTGGGAGTGAGACATCAGAGAATGAGTTGGACAACAAAGCATTCAACAAAGATAGGAATAATGCACAGAGAAGATACATATGGAAGAAAAATCAGAATAGGAGACCAATGATTTCAATACAAGGAAGCTTTAATGGAATATATTTTTCATGTCGCAGGTTTGGGCACATGGCTTCATAGTGCAGGAGACATGAAAGATAGGAATATGGGAAATAATAGCTTTTCCATGGGTATTGCTACTCATGTAATGAATTTGGTCACAAAAAAATGAATTGCAGGGTTCATGATAGAAGAAGACATGGCTTCACTAGGAGAAATCCTAAGAGAGTTGCACCTCCAAGGAATAATAACATTAAGTGTTATAAGTGCAATAATTATGGCCACACAACAAGATGATGTAAAGCAAATATTCCAAAAATAGGTATGAACAAAAACAAGAATATGAATAGGAACAGGAACATGGATGAGAACAGGAACAAGAACAAAAATAGGGATGAGAACAGGAACAAGAATATGGATGAGAACAAGAACAGGGAACAGGAACAGGAATGATGATAGGAACAAGGATGATGACCTGGATAGAAACAGTTAGAAGATTCAAAAAACTCATAAAATAAGGGAAAAATATAAAGGTAAAGAACATATCTTTCAGGGAGTAGAAATACTCCCACCCAAAAATTAACCACCTCATGAGGAGGTGGGGGAGGGGCTAAGTGTTGAGGTGTGATTTTGTCCAATCACAAAACCACCCGACAAACTCAGAATTATGATTCTCTCTTGAAAATAATATTATATATCTCCGAGGTTCTTATGTTATATCTAACATTTCATATATGTATACATCAATGAGTACTTGAATAACTCTTGGATTTGTGAACTATTGTTTACAAGGGGCCTAGAATTAGGTAAATAATTTCAAGTTTATCATGTATAACATGCATTGATATCAATTCAACAAAATAAATTTTGTTTTATGATATTAGGTTAAAGTATACCAAATTTTATTTCCTCTCTTCAATTTAATGTCTCAAAATGCTATAAATGAAATTAGCATAAAAAGAATCTAGCATTTTGTATTAAATTTCAATTTAACTTTAATAAAAATCAAAGTAAATGAAATTTTATAAACTTGATAAACCTTTGGAACATAATAAATTTATAATCAACTCACTTCCCAAATTTTTATTTGATAAAGCAATCATTCATTCAAACTCCGTTATGAAATTATAAATCAAATCCAAAAGAAGTGAATAAATGAAATAATGTCTTGCCCAATTTATAAGGTTCCAAAACCCTATCTATGATAAAATCTTAGGTCTTAATATGAAACTAATGTATAAACTTTGGATTTTATGATAAAATAAAGTTTTTAAATTAGGTTTGCTTTTAATATTTATATTTTGAAATTTTATGAAATTAAATATTCAAAAGAATAAATATGATCTCTGATTTGAAATTTGGACTTTTGAAATTAATAGAACTATATTAACAAATCAAATCCAAATTGAATTTTAGAGATATCAATCCTTGTTCCTCAACATTATAAAATTAAGGTGAGGAAAAGAATATTCATTTATCCCTTCTTAAATTTATTAATTCAAATATTAATTGATGTAATATTTGAATAATAAATTTAGTTTATAACCTAACCATATAGTTTTACTTTATGAAATTATGCTAGGTTATAATATATAGTTTTCATAATGAAATAATAAAAAAGATAATAAAATATTTTAGATTTTAGAAATTACTTAATGTCTCGAACAAAACAAAATACACAGATCAGATTTTCATCTACAAAATTATAAAACCAATCTAAAGTTCACCAGTGTGTACACAATGAAATAAAATGAATTGGTGCAATATTATAAGGTATACAAACTATTAAAAAAATGTAATAAACATTTTATTAATTTCAAATACAATCTGAATCCAAAAAGCTTAAAACAATTTATAAAATCTTACAATTAATTTCCATTGTTCTGCAAATGACTTTCTCCATTTTCCTCCTTAGAATGTGTAGTTTTGCTCCTTCCAATCATTCCTCTCCTCACCATGAATCTCAATGATTTATGTTATTTCGTCTCATCACCAGGAACAGATTTTATAATGATCTTCTTCAACCCTTGCCCTTGTATTACCTGCATAATGAAAAAATAATCATAATATCAAAACAAAACCAAACTTTACTTTCCTGTAACTTTCATTTTTTTCAAAAGTATTTCAAAGTTCTCATATTGCTAAATTAATCTACTTTTTTTTGGTGAAATTGACATCTGGAATTTTGCAAGTTTGGTATCATTAGAAAGAGAAAATTCATATCCTTTTACCAAGTTTTGAATGAGATCAAATGGAGTTTTTTGCCTCAAGATATGTCCATTTCAAGTTTGCACTAATTTTAGGGTTAACCCTAAAATAAAATTTAATTATTTAAATGAAAATTAATCATTTAAACCTTTGAAAATGATTTTAATGAAATTATTTCATTTAAACCTTTGAAAATGATTTTAATCAAATTATTTGATTTGAAATAATGCAATTAATATGCAAATAAAAATATTCAGTTTTGAAGCATTGCAACTACATTCAAACCTTCAAAATGCAAATATGTCAGCAATTCCAAAGTGAAAGCAAATTTTCCAAGACCTTGATGCGAGCAAAATCAGATAAACAAAAATTTCTCAAAATAAAAAAATTTAAGGTGGGTCCCCAATTTTGGGGTCATTGTGAAGGACATCACAACACTAAGCTAAGAGGCTCATTCTTAGCCCCGATCCCCAAAGGTGACCCTTTGCCATTGATGTGAAAGGGAGAGATATTTGTGTATTGAGGAGAGAGTTGATATGGGGAGAGATTTGATATTTGAGAGAGCATTGAGCCAGGGGGAGCAGAATAAAAAGAAAGGTCAAGTTTCAATAAAATGATATGGGTTGCCATCAATGACAAAGGGGGAGATTGTTGGACATTTTGAGTCCCTAAGTCAAAGTTGTCATTGATGTCACCATTGATGCCACCAGATGAAGTCACCATTAATTCCAAATATTTCAGTAGGAAATAAAGGGGACAAAAATGGTTATTTGATATCCAGGAAGAAGGCCAAAGTTCAAGTAAAATAGTGCAAAAGACAGAAGTTAAAAAGGAGTTATAATATTTATTTTATAAATTATTTAAATTCGGGATGAATTTAAATTTTATAAATAAATATTAAAAGGTACTTTATCAAAGGTGAAATATTATAATGGTTATTATAATATTAGAAGTGCCATGATGAAAACCCAAAATAAAATATTTGTAATTTTCATTACAATATTTTATATTGCAAAAGTGGGTTTATAAAGTCTAAAGATATTTTAATAAACCGAAAGGTTGGGTTTAAAGGTTTAAGACCAAAGAATATTTTAATAAATCCAAAGGTTGGATTTAAAGATTTAAACAAGGCATTCAAAGTTTTATTTTCGTCGACGTCATAGAAGCCAAAGGGAAGCGCTGACATTTTTGAATTATTGGAGATGCATATAAATACCATGCCCAAAGTTTATTTTCGATGATCCTTGCTCGAACGATTGTTGTGTGGCATAAGCAAAAAATGAGCTCGTGGTTTAAAATAGTTGGCAAAGGACACAAAAGATAATACATTTTGAGACCACCCCCAATTCACATTGGGCAGTGTGGCCTAGTGGTGGTTTGGAAAGCGTGAAGGCATTGGGAGCACAAAGGTCGTGCGTTTGATTCCTACGAAGAGATTTTTTGTGGAGTTTTGTGGAAGCGCCCAAGGCGCACATTTTTTTAAAACATGGACAAGGAAAAATGTAAAGAAGAAGCACGTGGTGCTTCTCCCTTTGCGAACGAGCATTGAGATCGTGTGGCAACCTTAGCCATGGCTAAGGCGCTCGTGGTGTGGGCAGGTCATGGGATCAAAACCCCTTGAGGCAGGTACAAAATTTTTAATTATGTTTTTATGGTTGATACCCTAAGATTGCAGTTATAAGGTTGTTTTAGAGTTGATTAATTTTTATAAACCTTTCTATTAAAGGTTGTGGTGATTGATTTTTCAAGGTGAAAGTTTTTTTGATTATTTGAGTTCTATAATCTGGAAAGTTTTGTTTTGAGAGTTATGTTTTAGGAGGTATAATAAGTTATGATAAAGTGTTAATTAAGATTTATTTTTAAGACTTGTTGATTATTATTTTTAAGGGTTTTCTTCTAAAAGGACTTTGGTGGATGTGAAAATTAAGTTTGATTAAAAAGGTGTATTTAAAGTTATATTTTGCATTGTGATTTTAATTAAAAGTCCTCTAACAATGATACTCATGATCTTTCCAAACCCTAACTCAAGTTTTTCATACAACCAATGGCTTCAACAACAATGCTTATAAAATAAGGATTTAATCACAACTCTTAATACATAAAACCTTGAAGCATTAACTCAAACACTTAACTCAACCAATGGTCTAACCAACAATGCTTATCAAACAAGGTTTAATCACAACTCTCAATCCATAAAACCTTGAAGCACTAACTCAACCACTTTTGAAAAGGAAACCCTAATAAATTCCTTTTTACCCCAAACTTAATTTTCAATCAAGCCAATCAACCAACTCAATAAAGAATAATTTTTCCCATACCTTTTTGTTAAGCTGATTTGAGGTAAGTCTTTTAGAAGACTTGTGGACTATTTTTGTGTGAGCTTTTGTGGAAGCTTACGATACATATTTGGTTAAGTCCTAGAGAGGACTTGTTGAGCAAATTTGAGCAGGTTCTGAGTGGACCTGTTGAGCATATTTGAGCAGGTTTTGAGTGGACCTATTGAGTAGATTTGATCAGGTTATGAGTGGACCTATTGAGAAGATTTAGATAGGTTCTATGTGGACCTGTTGAGCATATTTGGATAGGTTTTGAGTGGACATGTTGAACATATTTGGATAGGTTCTGAGTGGACTTGTTGAGTAGATTTGATCAGGTTCTGAGTAGACCTTTTGAGCAGATTTGAGCAAGATCTGAGTGAACCTGTTTAGAATATCTGAGAAGGTTCTGAGTGGACCTATTGATCAAAATTGTGCTAGACCGACTGGACTGTGTTTAGTACAGTATTGAGATAGAGCTTTGGAGGTGACAAAGTAGAGAGGACAAAGACTCCAATGGATAGAGATCCATCAGTCAGGATATTAAGGACAGGTATTTTGAGTGAGGACAAGAGTCTTCAAGTGGAGAGAGATCCACAGTAAGTGTAGTGGAGGCAGTGTCTTCTACAGGATCACCAGCCAGAGTAGAGGAGAAGAAGTTCTCTTGTGGATAGAGATCCACAAACTAAATTTAGGGGATCAAAATCTCCTTTGGACAAAGGTCCATAAACATTGTACTTAGGAAGGATTCCCAAGATATTATTTGATAAATATTTAGAAGAACTATTTTCTCTATGGAGGTAGCACACATTGGGTGAACCACGTTAAAATTTGTGTCTCTATTGTGTATGGTGTTTTGTGCATTGCTTTGATTACTGCTATTGATATTGTTATCTATACACTACATAATATTTATTTGAAAAAAAATTAAAAAGTGGTATTATATTGTTCATCCCCCCTCTAAGTATAAGCTTGTGTTCTTCAATTGATATCAAAGCAGGTTCCTTCAAAAGATCTTGGCAGCTTGAAGAAAAAGTGGTCAAAGAACACAATAGATCAAAAGTATCAAAAGGAACGGGTCCATCAATAATGCAGTACCAGTATTTAATGGAAATGACTTCTTGTATTGGTGTGTTTTGATTAGATTTCACCTGATGGAACTTGGTAATGAAGTTTGGGATGCAGTGGAACTTAGATATGATTCAGCAATTGATCCTCCTACAGATAAGGAAGGTAAGCTCCTAATGCATGCAAATTCAAGAGCTATGAATGTGATTATAAAAGGATTGTGTAGATCAAAATCTATGAAGGTTATGGATTGTAAAACAGCAAAAGATATGTGGGAACTATTGCATACCATATATGAAGGAGTAAAGGTGTTAGAAAAGCTAAAATCAAAAATCTCAAAGGAGAGTTTGAAAATTTAAGAATGCAGGATGATGAAAACATTCATGACTATCTTAGTAAGATTGATGAACTTGTACATGATATGATAGGTCTTGGAATGAAGGTTGATGAGTCTGATGCTTGTGATAAGATCTTTAGAACTCTTCCAAAGAGGTAAAGTGAAAAGGTCTCTGCTATAGAAACATCAATTGATAGTGATAGTCTAACAAGAAATTATTTTCTTGGCATGCTTACAACTTTTGAGATAAGAACAAAAGATCATATTCTTTCGAAATAGGTTGCATTCAAAGCAAACAATAATATCAAGGGTAAGAAGTCATAATCAAGTAGTGAGTCTTCTAGTGATGAAGAAGCAAATTTTGGTAGAAGAGATAAAGGTTCCAGAAGACCCATAGGTCTAAGATCTATTAAGTTATTTAAATATGGAAAGTATGGAAATTATGCAACAGAGTGCAAAGAGCCAAATAACAACAATGATGAAGAAAAATAGGATCACAGGTACAAGGAATCAGAAAGACACAGGTACCAAAATAAAAGCAAGGATGGACAAAACAGGCAAGGAAATAAGTTCTTTCAAATACAAAATATGAGCTACTACGCAGATAATGCAAGTAAGTACTCAAATGATAGTGATGTTAGTATTTCAGACAATGATAGAGATGAAGTCCTATTTATGGTTGAAGAGAAAGATCAAGTTAAGAAAAAGACTCTAGTTATTCTCAAGTGTTTTAGATGTGGTAGATTTGGACATCTTGAATATGATTTCACAAGGGATGGTTATAGTTTTAGTGATGATGATTTTGAAGATGCACTTGAAAGACCAGATGAAAATATTCTAATGGTATTAGAATAAGAAGTGAGTAATCCTATAGAGTACAAGTCAAAAGAAAGAAATGATATGGAAAAAGGCAAACAAATAGAGAATTATTCAACAAAAAATGGTTATGATCTCAAGGGAGAACTTATCTATGCTCTTAACATGGTAAAGAAGGTAAGAAAGCAACATTCCAAGCTTCAAAGTCAGTTTTAAGAATGTGATGAAGAAATATTATTGCTCATAAAGGATATAAAAAAATCAAAGGCTAAGGCAAGCAAGTTCAAATATAAGTTAGAAGCAAATATCTTGGAATGTGAGAAGTTAGCACAAGAAGTGGCTCTACTAAAGGAAGATGTAGAAGACTCCAATAATAAGCTATACAAGTATGTAAATAGTGCAAAGAGTGTGGATAAAATAGTCAATATATAAAGAGGAGCAACAAACAAGACATGTCTTGGTTCTAAATAGGTTCAAAAGAAAATGGAAGAAGAGTCTACTTCAAGTGTTGAAGAAGAAAAAACTTCAAAAGAAGATACCTTGTATCGCTCCAAATTTTTTGCATCCTTACCTTCAAGCTATAGGATCCCACATCCGAAAGGGGGATGCGAGAAGGATGGGACAATACCTCGGACTGAGAGGCCCTTTGAAGGTCCCGCCTCTCGGGGGAGGGGTATAAGGGTGAATTTTTGATGGATGGTGGGTTCACCAGGAAAATTTTGAGTGGCAGTTTCCACGCCTAGGTTGATGATAGGTTTGATGTGTTCATTTTATGTTCAATCATTCAATTCCTAGGTTTGGCCAAGATGAATCTAAGCTAATCTATATGCCGATGCTGATTTTTGTGGATACAAAAAACATGAATAAATGTTGAACACAGAGAATGTGCTAAATAAGACAGAATATACTCGATTTCGGATGTTTGAATGAAGATTCTGTAGTTTGTAGAAGTCCAAATCATCTCGAATCGTACATAATCATCTGAAATTGCACAGAATCGTCTCAGATCACAGTCGGTCGTCTGAGATCAGATGAGATCGTCGAGATCTGACGAATTCATCAGAAACCTGCAATCACAAAAATAGATACAAAATACCAAAAATGCAACTGCAAAAGCAAGGGGAAATGATAGAAATAACAATGAATTTGCCTAAATAGTAGATCTAGATAGCAATTAAAAAGGAAATGCATCAATTTGACAATTTATTTTGACTTTATCATATATCTATGTTAAATGAGGTGAACTCCAGGATGCATAAATAAAAATAAACCAAGATAATGCATAAGAAAATGAAGAGAAAAGATAAGTAAATGCAAACTTTGGGCTCTGATTGCCCCCAATCTGGACTACAGTCAAGATCGCCTCCAATCGTACGAGATCATCGCCGATCTGTGACAGGATCGTCCGTAATTATCTGGAATCATCAGAGACGATCCGAGCCTGCTCCGACTAAAAAACAATAAGATTCCTGCAAGAAGACTTGAAATATGCAATGCAAACAAAGGTACGAGGATGCACAAGGAGCTAACATCTGCAGATAAATCTGTCAACTAGGGGTTCAAGGGGGTTCAGGGGGGTTCAGGGGGATAAACTGAGAAAATCCCAGTTTATATAGGATTAGGGAGAGGTTAGGAGGTTGGAAATCATCCCAATTTGGGAGATCTCCAATGGGGGAGACTCTAACTGTGCAGACACGCTTTCTGCCCAAGTTAGAGAAGTTGTTGAAACATAAGCTAATTATGAAAATTTGGTTTTGGGACGAAATCGTTTGGACGTTCTGTTCCAGATGAATTCATCAGATCTGGGACGATTTCATCTGATCTTCGACGATATCATCCAACGGTCAAAACAAATCCTAAAAATGGCACGAAAAATGAGGAAAGTGGGTAACAGGCGGTTTAACGAGCGGTTTGGGTTAAAATTCAAATTTTAATCTTTTACTAAGGTTTAACTGTGCCAATTTTAGGGTGCTACATTTTGCCCCCTCTTTAGCGAATTTTTCGAAGAAAATGCGTTAAAGACGAGTTTTTCCTGTTTTACGAGAAAGCAAAAATTTACTCAATTTTTTAGACGACGATTCTAGGTCGAATCGTACGACTGCTTACTATGGTGCCCCCTCCGTGTTTTTACCCAAATCGAACGTTTGAGGTAAAAAAATGCGAAAAAGCAAAATTAAAAATGTTGTTGGTTTTGAATAAAATTAAGAAAAATAGGGTAAAACCCTAATTCATTTTTACTATTCATTTTTTACTGTTCTAGAGCTCTGCAGAGAGAAAAAATGGTGGAGACAGCGCACAGGGCGACAGAGGTCCGACGCGGGCTACGGGTAAGGATCTAATCCTAGTAAATTAGGTTTGAAATTAATTTGTGCAATTTTTTGTTTTAAATTTAGACTATTTTGGGGCATCGCGGCCGTTTTTAGGCCGTCGACGACGTCGGGACGAAATCGTCCCTATTTCATCGAAATCGTCCCTAGATCGTCGATTTCGTCGGAGGGTGAAATAGGCGATATAGGGGCGATCCCGTCCAACAAGGGGCGATCCCCAAGTTGCGAAATCGGAGACGATTTCATCCTAACAAAGGACGATTTTGCCCAATTTGGGACGATATCATCCAATGGTGGACGATATCATCTTTAAGAAATTAAGCTTGATTAAAATGTATTTAATTTGATTTTAATGATTGATTTATTAATAAATTTTATTGTTTTATTGTTTGTTTTTGTAGAAGGGATTACTAAAGAGTCGGGAATGGAAATATGGCGGGCTGCGAGATGACATAGCCACGCTTGATCAGGCGGAGCATGACCGACTAGCTCAAGTCGGTTTATAGCATGTGGCAGAGATGCCACAAGTACCGACAGACATGGGGCTACTAACAACCCTAGCAAAGAGATGGTATCCGGGGTCATCCTATTTCCAGTTACCGATAGGGGAGATGGCTCCCACTCTAGAGGATGTATGGAGGATCATGAGGATCCCCATACAGGGACGGTTGATGATGCCTATGGCCAATCAGGGCCAGGCGATGATGAGGTTGACCGGAGACCCGAGCTTCACCCTGGAGAAGGGCGGAGTGAACATCGAGTCTCTAAGGCAGATGCCTGGGGCATCTAGGCTGACTCGGGTTTTGGTAGGGGTGGTAGGTGGCTTACTGTTGTGCCACCAGAGCAGGTGCAGACTACCATGGCTCCTCTCAGATGTGGTCTACGACATGAGAGACCACGATTACAGGTTTTCTTGGGGCAGTTTTGTACTATGCCGCTTGTATAGGATCCTACATGGGGTCATATACAAGGGAGGCCGATGTCTGGTCTTGACATCATTACTGCAGGTTTGGTGTTGGGAGCACATCGCGATGCGGAGGCCGGTAGGGCTCCCACTGATAGGGGTTGACCGGGAGAGGCCCCGAGTTTTCTACTGGTGGCTATAGAGGGGGTCACAGTGGTGGATAGATCTTTCGATGTCACGGAGGTTGTTGGATGACCTCATCCTGGACCAGATCACCTGGAGGCCATGGCGAGAGCACCTCGGGTGGGCAGAGGATGGGCAGGAGTTGGCTCACATCAGGTGAGTCTCTTGCTTGAGGATGGAGCGGGGAGAGGTAGAGCTCCACCGCTATGACCGGGTTCTACGATAGTTTGGTCTACAATAGGGGATCCCTTCTCTCAGGGATTACGAGTACTCTCGAACTATTCGGGATAGTACCACACTGAGCGGGGCTCCAGACATGCAACGATTCTAGAGTCAGGATGCGGATGATGCCCCCATCCAGCCAGTGGATGGTGATGACACCGGGGTCGTAGATGGGTACGATGCCTAGTACGCAGGCATCCGCCCTCCTCGGATGACGAGGGCGCAGGGTCCAGTGCACATCGTGGTGCACCGGATGGGGAGGCGGCGCTAGGCTGCTATTGAGGCAACGTGGGGTCGCGATGGGAGAGAGCAATGATGGTATCCATAGGAGAGATGCCAGAGGATGGGTCCAGGCTCCACAGAGGCCACAGGAGATAGGGAGGAGGGAGAGGGGAGTCCCTTCTCAGTAGAGGGAGAGACCACCATCGCTCGATAAGGGCAAGGGTGTCGAGGTAGGGGAGAGCAGTGAGATGATGGCTCTTCGGGCTGAGGTTGCCCACCTCCGGGCTTAGGTGCAGACACTACAGGATGAGGCTACATGGCTCAGGGCTCGGAGCGGAGGGGCGAGCACTCAGGATCTAGCATGGTCTATTGCTCAGATCGCATTCTATCAGGGGCTATACTATCACGTGGTTCTAGAGAACCAGAGGGTACCACTGCCAGCCCCTATTGCGAAGCCGGTCATGATGGGATCGTCGAGGACATCCTCACGATCGACGATGAGGACCCGAGACACAACCCGGACCTCTATGGGACCACCTCCTCCACGTCAAGGTGGGGGAGGAGATGAGGCTGAGAGCTCGAGGGCTTCTCGAGGCTAGCTTCTGTAGAGGGCAGATTGTATTTATTATATTTTTTTTGAGGGGATTGAGTATGCCAGAGTTTTTATTGTGGCATACCAATCCAGATGATGTACATATTTGATTGAGATATATAGATTATCTTTTTTTTGATGATATGACTTGTGTATATGTTGTATGGTGCTTTAATTTTGAATTTTGTGATTTATTGATGATTCATGTAATTATGTCGTTGGAAATAATTATAATTTTTATGTCATGGCATAAAATTGTAAATGAAATAATTTGATGTGCATAAATTGGTTGTTTTTGTGGTGTGATTTGATGAAAAATAAAAGGGACTTCTAACAATAATTTCAAAGGACATTGTTGCTGGTATAGACCATTTCATGGAGTCGCCGCTCACTAGGTCGTCAAGCTAATCCCAGTATAGAAATATTGCTAAAAGTAAAAGGGTGCTTAAGAGACTGTCTTAAGACTTTTGTGTTGTGATGATGGAAATGATGATGGTTTGTGATTTGTTTTCAGATTTTCATAAAAAATATTATGCATGACATATTTAAAGAAAATATGATTTTTGCTAGGCATAAATTCCTAAGTGTGATAAAATTTTTTGAATAAGTCCCTAGGAACTATACCATCATTGCAAAATTGAATGTTGACATAATGACATGAAATAGAATAAGTGTTCGTTCGTTTTTAAAGCTCAATTGTGTAACATAATGATGTAAGTCATATGTTTTTATGAATTTTTTAAAATGAATGGAAAATAAAATTAGAACAATGGTTTGCGCTAGGCATAGAATTATAGGTATAGACTTATACCATCATCGCGAAATCCGAAGAAGAAATTGATATTTTAGTTTTATTGCATGATTGATTTTTTGGTTTTTGATAAACAGAAAATAATAATATGAACATGACTTTATTGATTATATGTGTGTCATATGTTGTTTGAAAGCATTTTGTGATTTTTGAAAACAATAATAATTGTTTTTATACTAAACAGATGTTCTGAAATAAGAAGATAAAATTATTCCAAAAAGTTGCAGAAATATTTTACATTATCTCAAAGACAAATGTAGATTTATAAGGAACCCTCATGTGCAAATGTGAGTTCATTACCGATCTTGCTTTATCATAATGATACAGAATCTCTCAAATACAAATGTGTGTGCAATTGTATTGTTCATTCACCAATTTTGAGCAAGAAAATTTGATACAAGTAATTTTGACTTAACCAAATGAGTGTTCCTTGACCATGATTTATATGCATGTAACCGTACCAGACTACTATGTAAGTCGGGTTATCAAGAGCTAGCTGATCCATAAGCCGACATAGGTCTATACAAAATAAGGTCGCTAATGTGACAGACATATCACCACGCTAGGAATTACCCAAGGCCAAGCGGGTTGGGCACAAACCACCTGTTATGGGGCTTACCTCATAGTTTTCAAATAATTGAGAATTCCAGGGATTCAAGCTCATTCACCCTTCTTTTCTTTTCAAGGGGTAGGGAAAGGATTTTGTTGCTTTTGCTTTTGCTTTTCTCTTTTTCTCTTTTTTTTTTTTGTATTTTTGCTTGATATTGAGATAATGCTGAAATATTGTTGTGATGATACAAAATAATATTTTTCTTTTTCTCTTTTTCTTTGACTTTTTCTTTTGCTTCCTATACTAGGGATACTTGCTCGGATTGGCTGTAGAGCAAGGGATTTTTATTTCGGGTAGGGGTGAGCTTGTCCTTTTGTCAATTCTCAAATATTCTAGACCATGTGCATGATAGGATAGCAGGGGAAACTTTTCGCTCAAGAAACCACTTCTACTATGTAGCATCATATTGAATTTGCAATGAAATCATTTTAATGTGAAGAGATGTACTTGGTTCAAGTAAATAACAAGATCAGTTCTCTATGCTCAAAAATTTATTTAATTCAACTGTGGACTTTGATATATGAGAGATTAATAATCATACCAAATAAAATCAAGATATTTATGCATGTGAGTGTGAAAGTGCGGGATTCCAAATAAATGCTAATTTATCCAAAATAATTGAAAATATAACTGCAATACTTCAAGAATTGACAAGTACGAAAATAAAAGATGTTTTTGAAGATTTTGATGTTTTTATATTTTGATTTTGAGTGATGAAAAAGAAAGAATAAAGACTGTATTACTATTTTTTTGAAAAATATTTTGGTATAAATGGCTAAAATGAAACAATATGCAAAATACAATATATACAAATGATGAAATGACCCAATGTTATGCATAATAACGCTTAAGATGCATAATGTTCATAGGTTCTTTAAGATCTTTACCATCTAAGGTAGCTAATCGATATGCTCCCGATCCAAATTTAGTAGTGATGACATATGGTCCAAGCCAGTTGGGCTCAAATTTACCTTTAAGGTCTTTAGTTGCATTAGTATTTTTTTTATTTTCTTTTAAGACAAGGTCGCCGATCTCAAAGGATCGAGGATGAACTTTCTTGAGGTATGCTCTCTTAAGCTTGTTTTGGTAGGCACGAAGATGCTCCAAAGCATTGATGCACTTTTCATCTAGGAGCTCCAACTGACTAAATCTGCCAGCACGATATTCATCTCCTACTTTAGTATCTTGAAGTAGTAGAGCTAAAGAAGGAACTTCTAATTCAAAGGGAAAAATAGCTTCAGTGCCATAAACCAAAACAAAAGGTGAAGTGCCTGTGGGGGTACGAACGCTAGTTCGATAAGCCCACAAATCCAGGATATAATTGGATGTGCCAATCTCGACCGGATTTATTGACCAATATTTTGAGGATTTTGATTAATGTTTTATTAGATGCTTCTGCTTGGCCATTACCCCGAGGATAATAGGGAGTGGACCAACGATGTTGAATTTTATATTTTTGACATAATTTTTTGACATCTTTATTTTTGAAACAAGTGCCATTATCTGAGATGAGATTTGCAGGAATGTCGAACCTACAAATAATTTGGTTAAAAATAAACTTGGAAACTTGGGTTCTAGTGCAAGAAGCTAAAGGCATAGCTTCAACCCACTTCATGAAATACTCAGTGGCGGTTATGATGAATTTGTGTCCATCGGATGACATAGGGTTGATTTTTCCAATGATGTCTAAGCCCCATTTTGAAAAGGGCCAAGGAGATGAAATAGCCTGCAGTTCTTGTGCAGGCGCATGGACAAGGTCAGCGTGTTTCTGGCACTTGTCGCAATGTTGCACATAATCATGTGCATCATTCTCCATGGTAGGCCAAAAATATCCTATCCTAAGGAGCTTCTTAGCAATGGCGCTACCACTAAAATGTCCCCCACAAGATCCATTGTGGGCTTCACTCAAAGCTGATCTAGATTCTTCTAGATTCAAACATCTCAGTAAGATGCCTTCAAAAGATCTCCTATACAAGGTATTACCAATAATTACGAAGCGACTTGCTCGTCTACGTAATAACCGATGCTGGTTGCGATTACAACCTTCAAGAAAGGTCCCCTTTTGAAGAAAATTAAATATATCAGTGTACCATGGTTCAGGAGTAGTTTCGTTGATTAGAAACACATCCAAAGGTTCTAAGCATGATTTTCTTGAAGCGGGTTCTTGGAGTCAATGAATAATGATGGTAGCATATTCGTCATCTAACTCCAAGGGCAAAAGAGATGCAGCTGCAGCCATAGCATCGACCGCACGATTGCTAGTTCGAGGAATAGCTTCCAAGGTAACTTGATCAAATAAAGATAATAATTGTAAGACATATGCTTTATATGGGCGTAATTTATCATCTCTGGTCTGATAAACATCATTGATTTGATTTATGACAAGTTGAGAATCACCGAAAACCAATAAATTTTTAATTTTCAGTGCCAAGGCAGCTCGTAATCCAAGGATGAGAGCTTCATATTCGATAGTGTTATTGGTGCAAGCAAATGTTAATTTGAAGGACAGAGGTATAAGATGTTTCTATAGAGATATTAAAATAATACCTGCACCAGCCCCACTCATGCATCGGGCTCCATCAAAGTATAGGGACCATTGCTCGGGATGGTCTGCCTCTAATTTAAGGCATTCATCGGGAAACTCAATGATGAGGGGATGGGTAGACTCTAAGGGTGCAGCAGCTAATTGATCTGCTATGATTTGACCTTTAACAGACTTTTGTCCTATAAACATGAGTTCAAACTCGCTTAGCGCAAGAACCCACTTGGTTGTGCGACCAGATAAGTACGGTCGACTCATGAGATATCGCAAAGGGTCGAATTTAGCAATAACATACATTTTTTGATTAAGCATATAATGGCATAGTTTCTATGTAGAAAATATGACTGCTAGACATAACTTCTCTAATGCTGTGTAGCGAGTTTCATAACTGATTAAGGTTCTACTAATGTAATAATTAGCACATTCTTTCTTCTCATCGTCAAGTTGAGCTAACATAGCTCCTAAGGCAAAATCTGAAGCAAAAATGTACAAGATAAATGGACGATCAGATCTAGGTGGGGAAAGCACCGATGGTTTAAGGAGATATTGCTTAAGGAGTTCAAATGCTTCCTGGCATTCTTCATCCCAATGAAAAGAGACATCTTTCTTAAGAAGCTTAAGAAAGGGTCCGGTTTTGTCTGCCAACTTATCGATGAAGCGGCGAATAGCTTGAAGCTTACCTTGTAAACTTCGTAATTCAGATATATTTGTGGGTGTGGGCATATCAGTGATAGCCGCGATCTTGAGAGGGTCAATTTCAATGCCACGGAAAGAAACGATAACCCCCAATAATTTATCGGACTTAACTTCGAATATACATTTGGCTGGATTTAGTCGGATAAGATATTCCCTTAACCGATCAAATACTTTTCTCAAGTCATCTAAATGATCATCTTCTTTGAGGGAACGAGCTATAATATCATCTACATAATCATGTAGAATATCATGCATCATATCGTGAAAGATATAAGTCATGGCTCGTTGATATGTTGCACCTGCATTCTTTAAACCGAATGGCATCACTTTTCAACAAAAGGTTCCCCAAGGGGTAATAAAGGTTGTTTTAGCCTGATCTTCAGGAGCTATCCTGATCTGATTATAACTAGAGAATCCATCCATTAGGGATATCATTCCACTCCCAGTAGTAAAATCAATGATCTGATCCATGTTGGGAAGAGGAAAATCATCTTTAAGGTATGATCTATTCTTTAAGAAATGCAATGTATGCATCTTGTTTTTCTTGACTCAATTTTGATCCAATGTTGATGATGTGAGGGTTATTTTTGGTTCCAATGTTGATTTTTATAACGTTTTCAACTTCCATATGTAGATCTCTCTCAAAATTAGATGGGGCGGGTGAAATGCCTAATTCTTGTAATTCTTCCAAGGTTAGCTTGGATAATTCGTCTTGAGGAGTCGTGGCCTCAAGTTGGGCTATACTAGGTATAGAGCCATCAAAATAAAATCTGTTATGTAACAATTCCTCAATGGAGACATCATGGAAGATATCCCCTTCCAACTCATCTTCGGATTCAGCAATCATCTCAGGGTAAGCTATGGATAGCATATTGCATGTAAACGGATTATCCCTTAAACGCAAAGCATCACGTTTATCCAAATAATCTTGGTAACATATAAGATGGTCATCATCCTCAAATGGGAAGGGCTGACCTTTACTAGGAAATAGGCCCACACCACATCGGGTAGGCCATGGTTCTACCTCAAAAGGTTCTTTCATACCATTTTGGGAAGGTCCCAAACCTTTCCCTTTATAGCCCAATCTAAGCATTATAGGTTTAGCTTTAACATACTCATTAGCAAAATAACAATGAGCATACCCATCATAATGAGTCTTGATGTTTCTAGGTATTCTTCCCCAGTCATATCCCTTATAAATAAAAGCACAACTCCCGACTTGGTAGATACTTCCCATAGGTTATGGGAGGCCCAAGGTACGAGGAGAGGGTGGCAATTTATTTAAAATATGGGAATATTGCATAGCAACGTTTGTTTTCTCTGATACAAGAATTTTAGATAAATCGGGTAAGAGCTCGTCAGTAAGAGCGTAAGAGGTAGAAGGATCATTTCCTATGTTTTTGGATGCGGAAAACATGCCTTTGATAGGTGTAGACGTTGTAGAGATGTCGATGGACGGGTCTAAAGGTATGGAAGTTATAGGAGTAAAACAAGAAGCATTGGTTGTGGGTTTAGGATATTTTTGAGGTCCTAATGTGGTTTGTTCGGAAGATGGTTGAACTATATGTAGAGGTGTGGTTGGTGGGGAGAAAGTAGATGATGTTATGAGTGTGTGTTTCACACGTTTGGGTGGATGATGAGAATTAGGATGTGTGGATGACAAAGCAGGGCAAAATTGAACTCCAACAGGTTCTACCAAAGCACACATATCAAAGGGTCTAGGATCACCATGAATGGTAACCAACTGATTTTTAAATTTGAATTTAACACACTGATGTAAAGTTGAGGGAACAACTCGCATCGCGTTGATCCAAGGGTGACCCAAAAGTATATTGTACGATGCAGGGCAATGCACAATAAACACGGTCGTGTCTAAGGTTCTAGGACCAACTTGCAATGGAATAGTAATAACTCCACACGTTTCTTGTGTTTCGTCATTGAATGCTTTTATAATCATATCAGTTCTTTTCATTTCGTCACTTCTAAACCCAAATCTTTGGTAGAAGTCAAAAGTGCATATGTTTAAATATGAACCATTATCAATCAAGACTCATTTAACTGCTACATCTCCAATTAGGGCAGTAATATATAAGGGGTTATCCTTATGTAGACTATGTTGCGGTATATCTCTATCTCGAAAGTCAATACAATCGACTTCTCGAGTTATGATAGTATTGGACATGGCTTCAGGTTGAATATTTTGTGGTACCATCATTTGGCTTAATGTGAGCATTAATTCATCCCTATGGGTAGGAGAAGATCTTAAAAGGTCCAAAAGGGAAATTCTAGCTGTAGTATTTGATAATTGTTCATTAATATTATAAGGAGGTTTAGGTTGAACATTAGGCGCATGATTCCCTTTATTGGGATTTTTCAAAACAAATGGAGCTGATCCATCGTTCTGAGTTTGATCTTGTTGAGAATTTTGAGCCTGTTGTCGAGTAACAACTCCGATGGTACCTACAATATTATTTTGTGGATGATGAATAGGTCTTGGTCTAGTGTTTATGACTTGTTCATTAGAAAGTATTTGGTGAGAAGATGGTCGAGTAGTGACTCTTCTAGGAAATGGTTCTTCCGGAACCATAGAATTTGTGATGGGTTGAACAACATCTGATTCATCTTCAAAACTATTCGATTGATTTGAGGTGATTTCCATGTCACTTTCAGTCTCATATTCGGTATCACTAAGATCAAGTGTCCGAATATTATGTAGAGGTCTGGCCGTAACCATGGATAAAGTTGTGTCAAAGATTTGCGGATCGTGAATAGGTAATTGTCCACTAATAGTTCCTACATATCGGGTAGGAGGGGGAACATTATGATGCTCAATTTGATTAGCCACCTCTTTACCATGCTTTGGTAAAGGATGTTGAAATATGTCCAATGATTGATTGGCATTCTGATTCTGATTTTGGGGAATGTTCTTTTGAGCATTATTAGGAGGATTTTGTTTAGGTTGAAAGGCTTGCACCTCCATCTCATTGTTATCAATCAGGTCTTGTATTTTATGTTTTAATCTTTTACAAGAGTTGGTAGCGTGTCCAGGTCCTCTATGGAAATCACAATGTAAATCAGCTCTATATCCGGGTATAGTTGGATCAGGTTCCCGGATGTTTGGTAATTGGATCAATCCTCGTGCTAGTAATTGCGGGAGAATGGTTGATAAAGGTTGATTTAACCTAGTAAATTCTCGGGGTGGTTTATCGGGAGGTTTCAGTATAAATTTCTCTGTTGTTTTCGCAACATTAATAGTAGCGATATTTCTACTATCAGTGACTCCATCACCCACAACTTGTTTATTTTTATATTGATTTCTGGATGTTTTCTCATCATCTTTCTTTTTGAGTTGACCTCTCCTAATGAGAGCATCTTCCACCCTTCGAGCTAAATCTATAGCTTGATCGAAGGTGGTCAAGGTAGCAGTTGATAACTCATAGGATAGTTGTTCTTGTAAATTATTGATAAAAATATCCAACATTTCCCGATAAGGTAACACAAAGTGCAATTTTCCTATCAACTATCTCCATCGAGCTAGGAAATCAGCAAAACATTCATCTTTGTCTTGTTTTAGGTTGTACAAATATTTAATGGTTACATGCCTTTCAATGTAGGCACTAAATTGATGCACAAAAGACTTGGCGGTTTCTTTGAAATTTCTCAAAGAATGAGTGGGTAGTTGATAATACCATTCTAATGCCATCCCTCCTAAACTTTTTGGGAACATTTTTAGTAATAACAAGTCATCATGTGATATATCATGACATGCTATCCTAAACATATGAAGATGCTCTATGGGATCTTCAGTTCCTTTGTATATTGGTAGGACAGGCATAGGAAAGTGTTTAGGATATGGTTGTGCTACAACTATAGGATCTAGAGGCTGACTACACATCTCTCGATAATTGTACGAGGGACGATAGGGATCTATCTGGTCCATGTGGGAGACTAACTATTTCACCATGGCTTCCAGATTACCAGTTTGTCCACCATATTGGTTTGGTGGTACATGAGTATGGGATTTGTGAGCGTAGGATGGCGTGACATAAGGATTAGATGCTATATTGTTGTTATGCAAATGGTTGGTAGGAAGAGTATTATGAAGAAGATTTGTTGTAGCATTATGTTGTACCCCAGATTGTTGGAAATTGATATTTGGTTTTGTTTTAGGCTTTTGTTGATTTGAGGTATGTTGATCAATAACTTGGAAAAATAGAGCAGTGAATGATGGTTTCTTTTGTGTGGGAATAACTCTAGGCTTGGTAACAGGTACTCTAGATGGTTGGGTAACCTGTTGTTGTTGCATGTTTTGGATTATAGCGGCCATATCCAAATTGGATGGTCCAGCTTGATCACTTTCTTGATCAACAAAGGACAAGGGATTAGTGCGTGTGTGATATATGTCTTCTAGGGTTGCTTGAGTGTCACTAATTTGATCCTTGTCCATATGGATTGCTCTATTAAGAGTGCCAATATTGGTATTGAGGAACTTCCAAAAATGTTCCATGTTCTCAAAAGTAATCATTCCTTTCAGAGACATTTTAGGGGATGAGGATCCTTCCTCTCTAACAATTTCTCTTTGTTCATTTGCATCAACAAACTCTTCTTCTTGTTGGTCTAGGGTTCCTTCTTCCTGAATTGGGTCTTTAGGAAGGACATCTGGTTTATTTACGATTTTTCCTAACCAATCTTCTTCTACTTCAATCTATTTTCCATTCCTGAGTCTAGTCATTATGTTCAAATTTAGATTTTAGCAAATATATATTAATATATTTGCAACAAATTTGGGAGGTATATATTTTAATTATATACCTACTATAATGCTTAAAAGAAAATGTTTTGATTCTTGTTTTTGCTATGATTTTGCTTTTTTTTTTTTTGTTTTTATGATCATAAAGACAACAAACAACACACTAAACGCAAGAAACAATAATAATAAAAGAATGGCTTAGTTTTCTATAAATAGTTTATAGATGTCATTGATAGGATCAAGTTCATCAGGAGTCATGAAATGCTCCTCTTCAAATTGGAAATGGTTTTTCAAGAACTTAACAAAGTGTGCTATGGTGATGTTATCTACTTCTACTCGACTTGTAAAAATAGAGCTCATGGCAATACTCTCGATATAACACAGCTCTAGGAACTCTATTCCATCTCTTTCTATCCGTAAGAACGACCTCTTGATCCTCTATACGAGATAGAAATTTATGTACTACAACTGCATTGTCGAGGTATTCCTCAAAGGTGTACAATTTAGAAGACACAAGGGCTCTTTTATCTGCTAACCACCTATGGCAAGCTCTCTGAAGCTCATGATACAAGGTCACTTGATCAGGATCCAGGATTCTATCTAGGACAAACCTCTTGATTTGCCTAAGTTCGGTTGATCTAGATGAAATGAGATTCAATCTCCTATTAAGCTCGTCCCATAAAGGTGGGACTCTATATGTTTGAGATACTCTAAGCAAAGAATTAATCTCTATGGCTGCTAATTGATTTTCAACATTAATGGTGACAACTCGTCTTTTATTATAATCTACCATCTAAATATGATATGCAATCTTTGATTCTAAATGCATTTATGTTTTGTTTTTTTTTTTGGATTGTTTTCAAAAGGTTTTTAGTTTTCACGTCGGGTTCACCAAAATGTATCGCTCCAAATTTTTTGCATCCTTACCTTCAAGCTATAGGATCCACGCCCGAAAGGGGGATGCGAGAAGGATGGGACAATACCTCGGATCCGAGAGGCCCTTTGAAGGTCCCGCCTCTCGGGGGAGGGGTATAAGGGTGAATTTTCGATGGATGGTGGGTTCACCAGGAAAATTTTGAGTGGCAGTTTCCACGCCTAGGTTGATGATAGGTTTGATGTGTTCATTTTATGTTCAATCATTCAATTCCTAGGTTTGGCCAAGATGAATCTAAACTAATCTATATGCCGATGCTGATTTTTATGGATACAAAAAACATGAATAAATGTTGAACACAGAGAATGTGCTAAATAAGACAGAATATACCTGATTTCGGATGTCTGAATGAAGATTCTACAGTTTGTAGAAGTCCAAATCATCTCGAATCATACATAATCATCTGAAATTGCATAGAATCATCTCAGATCACAGTCGGCCATCTGAGATCAGACGGGATCATCTGAGATCTGACGAATTCATCAGACAAATTCGTCAGAAACCTGCAATCACAAAAATAGATACAAAATACCAAAAATGCAACTACAAAAGCAAGGGGAAATGATAGAAATAACAATGAATTTGCCTAAATAGTAGATCTAGATAGCAATTAAAAGGAAATGCATCAATTTGACAATTTATTTTGACTTTATCATATATCTATGCTAAATGAGGTGAACTCCAGGATGCAAAAATAAAATAAACCAAGCTAATGCATAAGAAAATGAAGAGAAAAGATAAGTAAATGCAAACTTTGGGCTCTGATTGCCCCCAATCTGGACTGCAGTCAAGATCGCCTCCAATCGTACGAGATCATCACCGATCTATGATAGGATCATCCGTAATTGTCTAGAATCATCAGAGACGATCCGAGCTTGCTCCGACTGAAAAACAATAAGATTCTTGCAAGAAGACTTGAAATATGCAATGCAAACAAAGGTACGAGGATGCACAAGGAGCTAACATCTGTAGATAAATATGTCAACTAGGGGTTCAAGGGGGTTCAGGGGGATAAACTGAGAAAATCCTAGTTTATATAGGATTAGGGAGAGGTTAGGAGGTTGGAAATCATCCCAATTTGGGAGATCTCCAATGGGGGAGACTCTAACTACGCAGACACGCTTTCTGCCCAAGTTAGAGAAGCTATTGAAATAGAAGCTAATTATGAAAATTTGGTTTTGGGACGAAATCATCTGGACGTTCTGTTCCAGATGAATTCGTCAGATCTGGGACGATTTCATCTGATCTTCGACGATATCATCCAACGGTCAAAACAAATCCTAAAAATGGCACAAAAAATGAGGAAAGCGGGTAACAGGCGGTTTAACAGGCGGTTTGGGTTAAAATTCAAATTTTAATCTTTTACTAAGGTTTAACTGCACCAATTTTAGGGTGCTATAGATACATTAGAAGACAGTGTAGGTGGGAGTGAGACATCATAGGATGATTTGGACAACAAAGAGTTCAACAAAGATGCATAGAGAAGATATATATGGAAGGACAATCATAACAGGAGACCAATGAGGTCAATACAAGGAAGCTTCAATGGAATATGGTTTTCATGTTATAGGTTTGGGCACATAGCTTCACAGTGTAGGACACATGAAAGACAGGAATATGGGAAATAATAGCTTTTCCATGGGTATTGCTTCTCATGTAATGAGTTTGATCACAAAGCAATGAATTGCAGGGTTCAAGACAAAAGAAGACATGGTTTCACTAGGAGAAATCCTAATACAGTTGCATCTCCAAGGAATAATAACATTAAGTGTTATAAGTGCAATAATGATGGTCACACATCAATATGGTGTAAAGTAAATATTTCAAAAACAGGCATGAACAGAAATAGGAATATGAATAGGAACAGAAACATGAACAGGAACATGGATGAGAACAAGAACAGGAATAGAAGTAGAGATGAGAATAGGAACAGGAACAGGAACAAGAACATGGATGAGAACAAGAATAGGAATAGGAATAGGAATGATGATAGGAACACGGATGATGACCTGGATAGAAATAGTTAGAGGATTTAGAAAACTCAAAAAAGAAGGGAAAAATATAAAGGTAAAGAAAAGTGCTTTTGAGGATTAGAAATAATCCCACCCCAAAATTAACCACCTCATGAGGAGGTGTGGGAGGGGCTAAGCTAAGAGGATTATTCTTATTCCCAATCCCCAAAGGTGACCCTTTGCCATTGATGTCAAAGGGAGAGATATTTGTGTATTGAGGAGAGAGTTGATATGGGGAGAGACTTGATATTTGAGAGAGCATTGAGCTAGGGGGAGCAGAAGAAAAATTTAGGTCAAGTTTTAGTAAAAGGATATGGGTTGCCATCAATGACAAAGGAGGAGATTTTTGGATATTTTGAGTCCCTAAGTCAAAGTTGTCATTGATGTCACCATTGATGCCACCAAATGATGTCACCATTAATTCCAAATATTTTAGCAGGAAATAAAGGGGACAAATATGGTTATTTGATATCTAGGGAGAAGGCCAAAGTTCAAGTAAAATAGTGCAAAAGAAAGAAGTTAAAAAGGAGTTATAATATTTATTTTATAAAATATTTAAATTCAGGATGAATTTAAATTTTATAAATAAATATTAAAAGGTACTTTATTACAGATGAAATATTATAATGGTTATTATAATATTAGAAGTGCCATGGTGAAAACCCAAAATAAAATATTTGTAATTTTCATTACAATATTTTATATTGCAGAAGTGGATTTATAAAGTCTAAAGATATTTTAATAAATCCAAAGGTTGGGTTTAAAGGTTTAAGACCAAAGAATATTTTAATAAATCCAAAGGTTGGATTTAAAGATTTAAACAAGGCATTCAAAGTTTTATTTCCGCTGACGTCATAGAATCCAAAGGGAAGCGTCGACGTTTTCAAATTATTGGAGATGCATATAAATGCCATTCCCAAAGTTTATTTTCGATGATCCTTGCTCGAACGATTATTGTGTGGAATAAGCGAAAAATGAGCTCATGGTTTAAAACAGTTGGCAAAGGACACAGAAGATAATACAGTTTGAGACCACCCCCAATTCACATTGGGCAGTGTGGCCTAGTGGTGGTTAGAAAGAGTGAAGGCATTGGGAGCACGGAGGTCGTGCGTTCGATTCCTACGAAGAGCTTTTTGGTGAAGTTTTTTGGAAGCACCCAAGGCGCATGTTTTTTTAAAACGTGGGCAATGAAAAACACAAATAAGAATCATGTGGTGCTTCTCCCTTTGTGAACGAGTGTGTAGCTCATGTGGCAACCTTAGCCATAGCTAAGGCACTCACAGTGTGGGCAGGTCGTGGGGTAAAAACCCCTTAATGCAGGTACACAATTTTTAATTACGTTTTTATGGTTTATGCCCTAAGGTTGGAGTGATAAGGTTGTTTTAGAGTTGATTAATTTTTGATAAACCTTTCTATTAAAGGTTGTGGTGATTGATTTTTGAAGGTGAAAGTTTTGTTGATTATTTGAGTTCTATAATCTAGAAAGTGTTGTTTTGAGAGTTATGTTTTAGGAGGTATAAGGAGTTATGATAAAGTGTTAATTAAGATTTATTTTTGAGACTTGTTGATTATTATTTTTAAGGGTTTTTTTTGAAAAATGTGTTGGTGGATATGGAAATTAAGTTTGATTAAAAAGGTGTATTTAAAGTTATATTTTGCATTGTGATTTTAATTACAATTCCTCTTGAAGAACACAAGCTTATACTGAGGTGGGGGTGAACAGTATAAGACCACTTTTTACTTTTCTTTCCAAAATAGTATTAATCAATATAATCAAAGGCAATATCGATAGCAATAACCAAAGCAATGCACCAATCATCACACACAATAGAGACACAAATTTTAACGTGGTTCACCGATTGTGGGTTACCTCCACAGAGAAAATATTTCTTCTAAATATTTCTCAAATAATATCTTGGGAATATTTCCAAAATTACAATGTTTATGGACTTCTGTCCAAAGGAGATGTTGATCCCCTAATCTCAAGTTCATGTATCTCTTCCACAGGAGAACTCTTTTCTCTTCTACTCTGGATAGTGATCTTCTAGAAGACTCTATCTCTCTACTGCACTGACTTGTGGATCTCTCTCCAATTGAAGACTCATCACTCAGATATGTCTTCAATTGTCCTAGATACTGGATCTATATCCACTAAGACTTTGTCCTCTATACTTTGTCACCTCCAAATATTTGTCTCAATACTATACCAAACACAGTTCAATCGGTCTAGCATAGTTTTGCTTAATATATTACACTAAACACAGTACATTCAGTCTAGTATAATTCTTATCAATAGGTTCACTTAGAACCTATCAAAATATACTCAACAGGTTCACACAAAACCTGTCCAAATCTACTCAACAAGTTCACACAAAACCTGTCCAAATCTGCTCAACAAGTTCACACATAACTTGTCCAAATCTGCTCAATAGGTTCACACAAAACCTGTCTAAATCTGCTCAATAGGTTCACACAAAACCTATCCAAATTTGCTCAACAAGTTCACACAAAACTTGTCCAAATATGCTCAACAAGTTCACATAGAACTTGTCCAAATTTTCTCAACAAATCCTCTCTAGGACTTGCTCAAATCTGCTCAATAATTCCTCTCTAGGACTTGCTCAAATCTGCATAGCAAGCTTTCACAAAAGCTTAACTCAAAAAAATCCATAAGCCTTCTCAAAGACTTGTCTCAATCACATAGAATCATAAAGAAAATTGTTAGAGACTCAATATGTTCTAAGCTCAATGTCAAATCAATATCTTAAATCAATCTCATAGAAGCATAAAGAGAAGTATTAGAAACTCTTATATGTTCTATACTCAAATTCCAATCTCAACTCAAATCAATCTCATAGAAGCATAAAGAGAATTGTTAGAGACTCTATATTTTCTATACTCAAATCCCAATCTCAACTCAAATCAATCTCATAGAAGCATAAAGAGAATTTTTAGAGACTCTATATGTTCTATACTCAAATCCCAATCTCAACTCAATAGAAGCATAAAGAGAATTGTTAGAGACTCTATATGTTCTATACTCAAATCTTAATCTCAACTAAAATCAACCTCAATATCAACTCGAATCACAATATTGAATAGTTTGTTTCTAAGAACTTGAACAACCACATGCATCCACTTGACTAGGCTTAATAAACTCAACTCAACCAATCACCTCAAGGAACAATCCTTTCTCACAAACCCTAGTCCAAGCATGTATTAACCAACTCAACTCAACCAATCATCTCAAGGAACAATCCTTTTTCACAAACCCTAGTCCAAGCATGTATTAACCAACTCAAAATATTTCCAAAAATTCTCAAGCACAAGTCTCACATAGCAATGATACTCATGTTCTTTTCTAACTCAAGTTCAAGTTCATTTCATCATAAATGGGCTTCAACAACAATGCTAATAAAACAAGGTTTAATTACAACTCACAAACCAAAAAACCTTGAAGCATTCAACCAATAATTTTCTCAAAGGAAATCACAATCAATCCTTTTCTCTCCAATGATATTTCAAAAATCAACCGCCTTAAACAATCAATAGGATAATGTGCCCATACCTTTTTGATGCCAATAGTTGTCCACAAAATCTGCCACACTTAAACACAACTTTTCTTTCCAATATAAACAAGGGTTAATGGACTTCAAATAATCACAAAATAAAGCATTACTCAAATTACACCCTTTTTACTCCAACTTAATAAACACATCCACCAAGGTCCCTTTTATTAAAACCCTTATCAAAAATAATAAACCTCTCAAAATTGCTTTTAAAAAAAAACTCCTTATTTCTCCTAAAATTAATTCTCTACAACCATCAAATAAATCATAAACCAATTATGCTTTGTAATAATAATCACAACCCTAATAACAAACTTTAATTTCCATTAACTACCTTATAACTCCAAACTTTAGGGCTAATAAAAATTATTTAAATGCAAAACGTAATTACCTCCTCAAGGGGATTCGAACCCTCGACTTGCCACACCGTGAGTGTCTTAGTCGTGACTAAGACTCCACATGAGCTAGGCACTCGTTGGAAATGCAAAGGCCCAAAGTGCCTTAAACCTTCCTCCACCTTCCACAAAAGACAAAGTGCCAAAGCGCTTTTCACACGCCTTTCGAAATGTCGTCCAAGGGATTCGATCCCTAGTGTTTACGCTGCCTTGTGCCTTAAACCAAAATGATTTTCCAATGCACCATGCTTCCCACCATGATTTGACTTTCCAAGCGTTGTTTTCTTTCCTGCTTCTCTTCTCAAAATTCGTACGAGCTCGTAGACTTATTCGAATGCCAAACATTTATCACAAGAGCAAGGATGAAACTTTGATTCATTTACCACCCATTTATATAGTGTTTAAAATACTTCGAAGACATCGACGGAAATATGAATTTATGTTTGCTTGATGACATCGGTAGGAAATTTTACATTTAAATTTAAATATGAATTTAAATTTTAAATAATTTAAATTTAAACCAAATATTAAAACTCAAATAACTCCATCATCGGGGCATATTTTTCGATGAAACAAAAGCCCAACTTAGGTTTTAAGAAAAACCTAGATCAAATATGTTGTCCATGGTTTTAAATAAAACCTTTTTCTTTTTCCTACCTTGGTTTTCACAAAAACCCTTCATAGATCCTTTTGACATTAAATGCTCTTTTGACATTAATGACAACATTTTAGCTTAGGGACTTGTTGGTCATGAATCTGCCACAAGAAAGGATTTTACGTGAAATGCGCCCTAGACCCAGCCAACATTGAAATGCTGAGCCCCAGACCAATCTCCAGAGAGGGCTGGTTCCCTTACTAAATCTAAGCTTGATGAAGACTAGAGTTACTGGAAAGGAATTGGAAATATGCAGAAAGAAACGGGAAATATAGCCACAGGCCAAATTTTTCAGATCAGGAAAGAGTAGCAGTAGATAACCTCAAGCACACTAACAGCATATAACAGAAGATAGTGGCGTAATTAACTTACAACCTTGTGCAGAAAACCTCCAAGATCACATTCCAGAACTCACTTCCTCATTAGCAATATTTAAACTCAGATGCAGAATTCAAATTAAGCAGCAGATAAGAAATACAAGCATAAACGAGGAATGTATAAGACAGAAGTAAAAACCACACAGACAGTTGCTTGCAAAACCAGAGGCCAAATATCTTTCATTCATGCAAAGAACTTGAAAGCTTTCAGCAAAATTCTCTCTCTCGATACCTCTTTCTGAGATCTACATTGATATTTATAGAATTCCTGCTTCTTTGTAGCATTTAAAACATGCAACGAAATTCCTCGAGATCTAAAAAATGTGCAACATAAATAAGGAAATGATCCCCTTAAACCAGCTTCGGAGAAACCAAAAATTGAATGAAACAAGGAACCGATCGTCTTCATTAAATGGTTGTTCTCGAAACATGCTTGGACCGTTAGAAAATCACGAACAGAAGCTTTGAATAATGGAGGCGTCTTCAATTCTAGTGGCTTGGGCACGTTCTTCTATCTTGCTCACATTGGAAAGTAGCAAAACATTAAATTTTGGAGAGCTTTTAATTCTTGGAAATCGTAATATTTCATCGTGTCGTTGAACTGCTTTCTGGCGCGAAACTGTGACGGGTCACGAAAACATGACATGTCACGAAATCGCGACATTTTTTTGCTTCGTACACTTTTGCCACTTTTGGATCGCAAAAATCAACCATGTCGTGAAATCATGACGTATTCGGCTCTTTGGCCTCCTTCGCCACCTTAGGTCGCGAAAACATGACGCATCGCGAAATCATGACATTCCGTACTATTCTGCTCCTTCCTTGCTCTTTTTCCACGAAACTATGACCTGTCGTGAAATCGCGACGTTATTTCCCCATGTTGTCTTTTGGCTGCTTCGAACCATGAAAATGTGACAAGGCGCGATTTCGCTACACCTTTCTCTCTTTTGGCTTTGTCTTCCTGATACGTCACGAAATCGTGACACTCTCCAAACATGTTGCGAAAACTTCACCATGTCGCGAAATCGTGACATCTTCTACCTTCTGTGCCCTTCTCTTCTGTATACCCGCGAAGCTGCAACATGTCACAATTTCGCTACGATTTTCTCTTCCCTAGTCTTCATTCTCTTGCAGGTAACGAAAATGGAACATGTCACGAAATCGCGACGATTTTTTCCAACTGCTCAATCCTCTTTTCCCTGTCGCGAAAATCCGACATGTCGCAATTTCGTGACAATTTTCATTTGCCTTGTACGGTCCAGCTCTCAACCTGCAAAAACATGACATTCTTGCCTCTTTCGCCTTTTCTCCACAATATGTCATGAAATTGTGATGTTTCCTTGCTTAATCTACTGTTGTCGCTTCCTGTCGCGATATCGCGACGTCTTTCATGCCTTATGCTTTTCTTTCCACCTTACCGCGATAACGCAACACGTTGCGATTTCGTGATGTCTTTCACATTTTGCACCTCGTTCATTTTTCTGTCATGAAATCGTGACGAAGTTCAATGACATTGCCCAATTATGTCGTGATTTCATGACCTTTTCTATTACTTTGCTCCATAGCCATCGCAAGTCATGAAAACGTGACATGTCGCAATATTGCAATAATTTTACTGCGCTGCCCCCGTTGACTACTTTGACCATGATTTTGGCTTCTCTCTCCTCAACAGACCCGTGATAACGTGACATGTCGTGATATCGCGATAGTTTTGAAACTGTGCTCTCCATGCTACCTTTTGGTCGCGATATCGCGACAATCTTCGGACTTGGCTATTTTGGCACAAAAACTCGTAGAGAAACATAGAGAAGTGAGAACTTTAACATTTTATGCATGAATAATCAACAATCAAAACAATGTGGCAAAAATGCCAAAATTCTTGGCAGCTCGCGGGGTATACAGTTCTGTTGTATGCACAAACTCCAGGCCTGAATCCATTAGGCAACAGAGTCAAGAAACATGAGAAGCAGGAATGTAATTGCTGACTGGTGGGGAACATCTCTGTGGACTACTGCAACAACTCTTGCTGACTTACAAAAAACTCAAGTAAATCTGTATTTGGCCTAGCTTGGTCGAACTGGGTAATCACCGGGTGCTGTAAAAGGATCTCCATGAAAGCACCTGGGTTACAAAAACCAAAATGAATGGAATGAGATCCTACGGATGCACAGGCCATGAAATGGGAAGGGTGGAAAATGGAGGAGTAGGAGTGACAGATACAGCAACTAAAGAGGGAGCTACTGTATCACCAGCTACTATGAAATGAAAATGGAAGTGAAGTGAATGGACTGGAGAACCCGTAGATGTGAACTGTGGCTATGATGAAGTACTCACAAGACAAAGGACTAGAAGAAAAGGAAAGTAGAAATGGGAACATCAGAGGGGGAAAAAGAAACAACGACAGTGGCTTGATTACTTGCAGAAGAAAAAGGAGTAGGAGAAGAAGGGAATGAAGAGGGGAAGGAAGAAATAGAGAGGAAGCCACTAACTACTAGGAAGGAAGAAGAAAAAAGAAATAAATACACATACTTGCGGGCTCGCATGCAAAAAGAGCCGAAGTTGACAGAGGAAATCCACAATCTTTTTTTTTTTTTTGCTATGTACAATATCTATAAAAGTTTGTGACATGATTGGCATGCCGCCACCACAAACCTAGCTTCTGGTGTCTATCCGGTGAACCTGCAATGTCCAGACCAGATCTGATCATACTTCAGTTGATCTTTGAAGTTCGGCTGGCCTCTTCCTGAAGTTCTCCATGTTGCAAACAGAGTGCGATGCGGCATGCTATCATTCTTACTAGTACCCGTGCTATTGATGAATAATGTGGCAAAGAGGTTTTCCACATGGGGGCTTTATTCAGGTATCGGTTGTAGTGGCTAAAACCAATACCACCACTTTGAAGACTCCACTAACTGTGGGCTGAGTACAGGCTCCTCCAATCCCTTGGTGCGATCACAGAACCTTTCTGATGATAACTCTGCTTCCCGGATCTCCTCAGGCTCAACCTTTTGGTGAGGCATGTTTAACAGGTTCTGGCTGAATACTTGTGTGTTGTGCACAATTGTGCCCTCTTTGTGCTTAGGTTCTGGAACTTGAATCTGTTCCTCTACTTGGCCCATCTCCTGACAGAAACTGCAAGCAGTCATATTATCTATTGCTGGGACAGTGCTTGCATATGCCCATCATTGGCCTTGGACGAAACCTGCCTCTTGAGTTCCACACAACTGCATTTTAGGTCTCTGCACAGTATGTGGGATCGGCCATGATGAATACTGCGCAAGACAGACAAGAGCAGGAACTACCGACGAAAGTAATGGAGTTTCTCCCCATGGTAATTTTCCTGATAGGAGCAGAAGGTGCTCCGCTTGTAATGCTTCCTCAAATATTTGAGGGAATCTACGTTCGCCTGATTGCAGCAAGAGGAGACTTATGTTCGGATGGAAAGCTCGAACATAGAAGAGGTGGGCTTTGGCGGGTGACGGTTGGATCTCCGTAGGAATTCTCTTCCAAGTTCTACAGAATCGGACGTTGAAATCTGTGATGCTCTCCTGAGGTATTCTCATGATGGTGGAGAGATGCATCAAAAGTTGGAAGGGATCCAGTTGGAAGGGATCCTAAGAGCCATCAAATGTTGTAATGAGCGCTCCCACTAAATCATCCCATGAGTGGATGCTTTTACGCCTGAGCAATCTGTACCACTACAACACCCTTCCTTCCAGAGACGAGACCAGAAGTCTGATCATGACATTTTTGTGAATTATATCATGGAGGGTCGCTAAAGCAGTAACATCGTCAATATGCTCTCGGGAAATTCCCTGGGTGCCATTGTATTTTGTTAGAGCTTTCAGGGCACTTTTGGGAATCTCATGCCAAATTTGGAGATTCAGAGGGCCAGGATCATCCCATCTAGGACATACCCTCACTATTATAGCAGTGGTCTATGAGATCACAGCTGTCACCAAGTCAGAGTCACCAAGTGAACATTCTTTCCTCCGCTTGTAAGGTCAAGGCAGCTCAGCAAACCTTGATTCCTCTGGGGTATCTTCTTTCAGCTTGAAAAGGCTCTACGATCAAGAAATTTAGATCTTCAACTTAGCAGAGTCACCAGATGAACTTACAAATCTCCGCTATGATGTCAAGACAGTTCATCTAAAATCTTGATACCTCTGGGTGTTAAACAATAAAACAATCAGTCTCATCGATTATGGGTCTTTTTGAGACAAAAATAGTCCGTCCCATCGGGCGTGCCAAAAATTGTTGGTCACGAATCCGCCACAGGAAAGGATTTTACGTGAAATGCGCCCTAGACCCGGCAAACATTGAAATGCTGAGAGAAAGAAATGTCTCCCAGACCAATCTCCAGAGAGGGCTGGTTCCCTTACTAAATCTAAGCTTGATGAAGACTAGAGTTACTGGAAAGGAATTGGAAATATGCAGAAAGAAACAGGAAATATAGCCACAGGCCAAATTTGTCAGATCGGGAAAGAGTAGCAGAAGATAACCTCAAGCACACTAATAGCATATAACAGAAGATAGTGATGTAATTAACTTACAACCTTGTGCAAAAAACCTCCAAGATCACATTCTAGAACTCACTTCCTCACTAGCAATATTTAAACTCAGATGCAGAATTCAAATTAAGCAGCAGATAAGAAATACGAGCGTAAATGAGGAATGTATAAGACAAAAGGAAAAACCACACAGACAGTTGCTTGCAAAAATAGAGGCCAAATATCTTTCATTCATGCAAATAACTTGAAAGCTTTCAGCAAAACATTAAATTTTGGAGAGCTTTTAATCCTTGGAAATTGCAATATTTCATCGTGCCGTTGAACTACTTTCTGGCGCGAAACTGTGACGGGTCACGAAAAAGCGACATGTCATGAAATCGCGACATTTTTCTTCTCCATACACTTTTGACACTTTTGGATGGCAAAAATCAACCATGTCATGAAATCGCGATGTATTCGGCTCTTTGGCCTCCTTCGCCACCTTAGGTCGCGAAAACATGATGCGTCGTGAAATTGTGACGTTCCGTACTATTTTGCTCCTTCCTTGCTCTGTTTTCGTGAAACTATGACCTGTCGCAAAATCATGATGTTCTTTCCCCATGTTGTCTTTTGGCTGCTTCAAACCGCGAAAACTTGACAAGGCACGATTTTGCTACACCTTTCTCTCTTTTGGCTTTGTCTTCCTGATACGTCGTGAAATCGCGACACTCTCCAAACATGTTGCAAAAACTTCACCATGTCGCGAAATCGTGACATCTTCTACCTTCTGTGCCCTTCTCTTCTGTATACCCGCGAAGCTGCAACATGTCACGATTTCGCTATGATTTTCTCTTCCCTGGTCTTCATTCTCTTGCAGGTAGCGAAAACGGAACATGTCACGAAATCGCGACGATTTTTCCCAACTGCTCAATCCTCTTTTCCCCGTCACGAAAATCTGACATGTCGCGATTTCGCGACAATTTTCATTTGCCTTGTACGGTCCAGCTCTCAACCTACGAAAATGTGACATTCTTGCCTATTTTGCCTTTTCTCCATAATATGTCGTGAAATCGTGACGTTTCCTTGCTTAATCTACTATTGTCGCTTCCTGTCGCGATATCGCGACGTCTTTCATGCCTTATGCTTTTTCCTTCCACCATGCCGCGATAACACAACATGTGATTTCACGATGTCTTTCACATTTTACGCCTCGTTCATTTTTCTGTCGTGAAATCACGACGAAGTTCATTGACATTGCCCAATTATGTCACGATTTTGTGACCTTTTCTATTACTCTGCTCCATGGCCATCGCAAGTCACGAAAATGCGACATGTCGTGATATCACGACAATTTTACTGCACTGCCCCCATTGACTACTTTGACCATGATTTTGGAACACGTCGTGAAATCGTGACATTCTCTGACTTTGGCTTCTCTCTCCTCAACAGAACCGCGATAACGCGACATGTCACGATATCACGACGGTTTTGAAACTGTCCTCTCCATGATGCTTTTTGGTCGCGATATCGTGACAATATTTGGACTTGGCTGTTTTGGCACAAAAACTCATAGAGAAACACAGAGGAGTGAGAACTTTAACATTTTATGCATGAATAATCAACAATCAAAACAATATGGCAAAAATGCCAACAAGACTCAAAATATCCAACAATCTCCCCCTTTGTCATTGATGGAAACCCAAATCATTTTACTGAATTATGACCTTTTTTTTTGCTCCCCCTAGGACTTTGCTCCCCTTGGTTCAATGCTCTTTCAGATATCAAATCTCTCCTCATATCCAAAAACTCTCCTCATAATACATAAATCTCTCCCACTTTGACATCAATGACAAAGGTTCACCTTTGGGGATCAGGGCTAAGAATTAAGACTCTTAGCTTAGCCCCTCCCCCACCTCTACATGAGGTGGTTAATTTTGGGGTGGGAGTATTTCTACTCCCTGAAAGCATTGTTCTCTACCTTTGTCTTTTCCTCTTCCTTTTTACTGAATCCTCTCATTGTTTATTTCCAAGTCATCATCCTTGTTCCTGTTCCTGTTCCTGTTCTTGTTCTCATACATGTTCTTGTTCTTGTACCTATTCTTGTTCTCATTCTTATCTGAGTCTCTTTTCTTTTATGAGTCTCTGTTCATATTCATCTTCTTGTTTCTATTCATGTTCATGTTCCTGTTCTTGTTCATATTCATGTTCTTGTTCATGTTCATGTTCCTGTTCCTGTTCATGCCTATTTTTGGAATATTTTCTCTACACCATCTTGCTATGTGACCATCATTATTGCACTTATAACACTTAATGTTATTATTCCTTGGATGTGCAACTGTCTTAATATTTCTCCTAGTGAAGCCATATCCTCTTTGAAGAACACAAGCTTATACTGAGAGGGGGGGGTGAATAGTATAAGACCTCTTTTTACTTTTTCCTTTATACTTCAAAACAGTAAAGCAATATACCCAAAGAAATATCAAAGCAATGCATAATAACATCCACAAAGTGACACCAATTTTAACGTGGTTCACCCAGAATGGCTGGGCTACGTCCACAAAACTTTTCTTTCTTTCCTTTTCCAAAACACTAAGAGCACTAATAAGTTCACTTTCAATATCCTTTATTTGATTTCCTTTTGAATCATCAAAGCCTTTTTCAGATTTCTTATCACTAGAGGTGCTACCCTTTTCAAAAACCATACATGCATCTTCCTTATAGTTTTCTGAAGCATCCTCATACATACTAGAAACCAAATCATTATTTGTGCAATCATCCTCAAGGTGACCAAAATTTCCACATCTAAGACATTTCATGATAATAAATCTATGTTTCGGTTCTTCCTCTTTTTTTGATATGAACAACATCTCATTTTCATCATCACTTGAAGAAATTTCACTATCACTACTAGAACACTTACTTGCTTTGTCTAGGTAGAAACTCTTCTTGTGCTTGTGAGAATACCTCTTTCCTTGATTGTTGTGCTCATCTTTGTTTTTCCTGTGATGCTTATGCTTTTCAGAATCCTTGCTCTTAGAATCTTGTTTATCTTCATCACTTTCATTCTTGGGAACAGTAAAGTCAGTAGCATAATGACCAAACTTTCCACAGTTGAAACATCTTATATTTTTCATACTTTTGTGATTTCTAGAGAACTTGCCTTTCTTGCTGTAATATGCCTCTTCATCACTAGAAGACTCATCACTATCTTGAAGTTGTTTACCCTTGGAATTCTTGGTAGCCTTGAAAGTCGCCTCTTTCTTGACATCAACCTTCACTTGAGTTCTCAACTCAAATGCTGCAAGTATACTATGGAGCTCATCCTTTTTCAACTTATCCAAATCTTTAGCTTCCTCAATAGCAGAAATATTTTCACAAAATCTATTAGGAAGAGATCTTAAAATCTTATCACAAACATCATTTTCAGCAAGCTCAAGACCTAAGTCTTTCATGGAGTTAACAACCTCATCCATACAAAGCATGTAGTCACTAATCTTTTCATCATCATTCATCTGGAGTTGTTCAAACATACCTTTGAAGTGTCTCAACTTGGCCTTTCTGACATTTGTATCACCTGTATGAACCACCTTCAATTGTTTCCACATTTCACTAGTCTGTCTTGCGGTGAATCACTTTGGTGAGATTTGCTTTCTGTAAGCCTTTCAGGATTGCATTCATTGCTTTTGAATTTTTGTGATGTAGGAGCCTTTCTTCTTTAGTATTAGGACCATGTTCAGGAATAGTGTACTCATCTTCAATCACTTCCCAAACCTCATTCCCAAGTGCCATTATATGAACCTTCATCCTTTCACTCTAAAGACAAAAATCTGACCCATCAAGAATAGGTGTTGCATTGCCACTTGAATAATCCATTGTGTTCTTTACTAGCTTTTCCTTCAATCTGTTAAACTTTCCGAAGGCACCTGCTCTGATACCAATTGAATAACACAAGCTTATACTGAGAGGGGGGGTGAACTGTATAAGACCTTTTTTTACTTTTTCCTT
This sequence comes from Wollemia nobilis, assembly GCA_028583015.1. NCBI lineage: Eukaryota > Viridiplantae > Streptophyta > Pinopsida > Araucariales > Araucariaceae > Wollemia > Wollemia nobilis. The sequence continues at coordinate 1,386,171 of JAQPPZ010001965.1, forward strand.
TATACTTCAAAATAGTAAAGCAATATCAAAGCAATGCATAATAACATCCACAAAGTGACACCAATTTTAACGTGGTTCACCCAAAATGGTTGGGCTATGTACACAAAACTTTTCTCTAAAATTTATCTCAAAGTTCTTTGGGAATCCTTCCCAATTACAATGTTTATGAGCCTCGGCTCAAAGGAGATACCTTCCCCCAATCAAAATTTATGAGCCTCTGCTCAAAGGAGATACCTTCCCCTAATCAAAATTTATGAGCCTCTGCTCAAAGGAGATACCTTCCCCTCTGCTCTGGAAATGATCCCTTAGAAGATCAACTGCCTCTACCTCTTGCCAGCCACGTGGAACTCCTTTCCACCAAAGACCTCCTGTCCTCAATGCTTAGCCTAAGAGACCTCTCGCCTTCTATGATCACGTCCACAGCAGCTCAACGAACTCCGTACCAAACACGGTCGGTTGGTCTAGTACAAGTCTTCCTTTGTCTATCGGATCTGTCCAACTCTTGAACAAATCAATCCTCTCCATACAAGCCTTCTCAAAGACTTGCCAATCGTCCCTCGGGTTCTTCTCATAGAACCAATGCACCTCTCGTCCTCAAGTTCTCTGATAGAACTATCAAACTCAGCTCACAAGTCCTCTGCTATGACCTGTCCAAATCTGCTCACAAGTCCCCACCGGAACCTGTCCAAAACTACTCACAAGTCCCCACTAGAACCTGTCCAAAAATTGCTCACAAGTCCCCACCGGAACCTGTCCAAAAACTGCTCACAAGTCCCCACTGGAACCTATCCAAAAACTTAGCAAGCTCACCAAGAAAAAACTTTCTTAGTAGGAAATCACAAAGTGAATTGTTAGAGACCCAATGTGATTTTTCAAACTCATAAAAGCATAAAGATAATTGTTAGAGACTCAATATGTCCTATACTCAAATCCCAATCTCAAAACTCAACTTAAATCAACGCAGCTCAATCTCAATCTCAAATCTGAAAACTCAACTCAATATCTGAAATGGATAGGATAGAATGTTTTCTTTCAAGAACATGAAACCCCAAAAATTGCCAACTATGCAAAGAATCACATAACAATGATACTCATGTTCTTTTCACCATCAATTAGGGTTTCAACAACAATGCTCATCAAACAAGGTTTAGTCAACACCATTTAACTCAACACACAACTTTGAAGCATTTCACAATCAACATTAGAAAAGGAAACAAGTAGAACTCCTTTTCTCTCCAACATTATTTGAACAAAAAGCATCCAACACAATATCACCAATGCAAAGGAGTAACTTGCTCAAATCAACTCAATGGAGTAAGCCCAATATCATGAATCAAGTAAAGCAATAACTTGATCAAACAACCTCTATGGAAGCAACTCAACCATCAAACTCAAAACAACCAACCAAGGGTTTCACCAACTCAAAGCAAGTAGCAAGACTCACAAACATAAACCCTAGTGCACAATGCTTCCACTACCTCAAACCAGAATTATGCATTCACCAAAACTCTCATCAAGGATAAAAATGCATAAGAAGTCTTCAACAAACCAGAAAATAGGATTTACACCCAACCAAAGGAAACCTAGTTGAAAACCTTTTCACTCCAATCTTATTTCAGGAAAACATACACCAATCATACTCATAAGGAAAATGTGCCCATACCTTTTTGGAGTAGAAGAAAATTGATCCTTAAAGCTGTCACCACACACAACCCTCAAACTTCCAACCAAGTTAGGGTTAGAACCAAGATAAATGAGCATATATAAAAACTTTCCTTAATACACCTTTTAGCTCCTCTTCTTTAAAAACAACCACCAAAGAAGCCAAAAACACAACAACCAAAACTTACACCTTATATCTCCATTTTTAAATTTAGCATAGCAAAAGACTAATCTCAAAAATACAACCAAATAACTATCCCCTTATTTCTCCTATGTCTTTTAAACAATGCCAAAAATCATATCAAGAAAATAATCACACCTTATAATGGCTGCCCTTGAAGAATCCGAAATTTGAGGCACAAAACACATTTTAATAAAAACGTGACTAATCCATGCACAGCTCCCTCCACGGGGATCGAAACGCAGACCTCCGCCTACGCAAGGCCCAAACGCAGCCTTTGCTGCCACTAGCCCACAAGGGGCTTACGAAGTCCAAGATGGACTTCCTTCCACATAAACGGTCAAGCTTTTCGAAAGCTTTTCAAACCACGAGCTCTCCTCTTTCGCAGCGTAAACAGAACATTCGATCGTAGCCAAACCAATTAATTGCCTTCGATTTTCCAAGAGTATTTAACCTTAGGAACCTTCTCATATTTATAGTCGTGGACTTTAGAACACGTCGGCTGCAAAGAAAAGTAATTTCGAATTTAATCAAAATTTGCTTTCTAAAGGGTTTAAAAACCCTTAAAGTATTTTTAATAAATTAAAAATAATTTCTCCCTTAATTGATTAAATAATTAATTAATTAAAACCTTAAAGGGTTTTAAATAATAATTAAATAAATAATAAAGAGAACCTCCATTGGTTTTAATAAAAACCATTGCCAATGGAATCTCTCCGGATTCTCTTAAAAAGATTATCTTGGAATCTTCCACCTTTGAAGCCAACACATCCTCTTAACATTAATGTCATTTCCTTTTGACATCAATGACAACTCATAGACAAGAAGCTAGGATCTCAAACCCAAATTTGCCAACACTCTTCTGTCATGAATACTGTAATTCATTGCCTTGTTACCAAACTCATTACACGAATAGCAATATCCTTGGAAAATTTGTTCTCTTCCATATACTTGTCTTTCATGTGACCTAAACCATGAAGCCATGTGCCCAAACCTGTGACATGAGAAGCATTTCCCATTGAAACTTCCTTGTCTAGACCTCATTGGTCTCCTATTTTGATTATTTTTCCATCTAAATCTTCTTTGCCCATTGTCCATGTTGGACTCACTGCAATCTGACACATCCTTAGAAGTTTCATTTTCACTTTCGCTTACCTCTAAGAATCCTTCTTCTAAAGTACCTTCTTCTTCAAGACCTGAAGTAGACTTTTCTACCCATTTCTTTTGAACATTTTTAGAACCAAGACCTATTTTGTTTGATGTTCCTCTTTGTATCTTGACTATTTTATTCACATTATTTTCACTGGTTACATACTTGTATAGCTTATTTTGGAATCCTCTAGATCTTCCTTTAGTAGTGCAACTTCATGTGTTAACTTTTCACATTCCAGAATATTTGCTTCTAACTTATCTTTGAACTTGCTTGCCTTAGCCTTTGACTTTTCTAAGTCCTCAATGAGTAGTAATATTTTTTCATCACATTCTTGAAATTGATTTTCAAGTTTAGAGTGTTGCTTTCTTACCTTCTTTATTGTGTCAAGAGCATTTATAAGTTCTCCCTTGACATCATAACCATTCTCTATTTAATAGTCCTCTATTTGTTTTCCTTTGTCCATATCATTCCTTTATTTTAACTTATCTTCTATAGGATCACTCACTTCTTATTCCAATGCCATTAGAAGATACTCATTCGGTTTACCAAGTGCATCTTCAAAATCATCATCACTGAAACTATAGCCATCCCTAGTGCAATCATCTTCAAGATGTCCAAATTTACCACATCTAAAACACTTGAGAATAACTGGAGTCTTTTTCTTAACTGGATATTTTTCTTCAACCATAAACAAGACTTCATCTCTATTATTATCTAAAAAAGTAGCATCACTATCAATTGAGTACTTACTTGCATTATCCACATAGTAGCTTGGCTCTCCTTTTTCTGCTTCTTGTATCCCTTGTTCTTCTTTATAACTAAGTCATGTTATGGTGACTGATGATCTTTGTGCATTGATAGTCCTTTCCAAGGTCCTTGAATTTTTCTCAAACTTGTGTAGCTTATCCTTAGAGCCTTTTACTTCCATTCTTATTGAAACTATCTCATGCTCTAATTTTTCTCACTCTAGATCTTTTTTCTTTAATTTTTCAACCATACCTTCTTCAATTTTCCTTGTCTCTTCAACTTTGATTTTGAAGTTGGTGAGTTCCTATAAAAACCTTGCTTTTGCTTTTTCATCTTCTTGAGCTTGGACCCTTAATCCTGAGTTCTCCCTTTTTAATTCTTCAAGAGTAACCATAATCCTTTCACATTCTATATATTTTACCTTTGATTGTTCAACCATGCCTTTTTCAACTCTTCTTACCTTTTCAACCTTATCTCTCAAGTCAGATATATCTTGTAGAAGCTTTATCTTACACTTCTCATCTTCTTGTATTTGAGCCTTCAATTCTGAATTTTCTCTTTTCAATTCAACAAGTTCCTTAAGAGTAGCTTCCTCCTTTTCTTTATCTGAATATTCCTCTTCTTTAATTTCTTCTATTGTCCAAAGTAGAGTTTCTTCTTGATACCTGCTTCGAGTATTCTTGTTATCCTTTTCAGAATCATTCTTTAGAACTTCAAATCTAAGAGAATCATCTTCATCTTCATTGCTATCAAACCCATTGCAATAAATTGCATCATGATCGAGTTGACCATAGATAAAACATTCTTCACATTCTTGTAAACAATAATTTGCATGATGACCTGTCTTTCCACAACTGGTACAAAACTTTATCATTCTGAATATTTCTCCATTACTTGATTCATCTCTTGAATCTATTTCCATGTGTCCTCCCAACACAACAATATTAAACTCATCTTCCTTTTCTTTCATGACCATAGGTGTTCTTTTCTTCTTGTGTTTCATGCTTTTACTCTTGCCTTTCTTTTCCATTTGTGTTCTTGCAAGATCTTCCTTCAAGCTGTTAAACCTTTTCTGAAGGAACTAGCTCTGATACCAATTGAAGAACACAAGCTTATACTGAGAGAGGGGATAAACAGTATAAGACCACTTTTTACTTTTCTTTCCCAAATAGTATTAATCAATATAATCAATGGCAATATCAATAGCAATAACCAAAGCAATGCACCAATCATCACACACAATAGAGACACAAATTTTAACATGGTTCACCTAGTGTGGGCTACCTCCACAGAGAAAATATTTCTTCTAAATATTTTTCAAATAATATCTTGGGAATATTTCCCAAATTACAATGTTTATGGACTTCTATCCAAAGGAGATGTTGATCCCCTAGTATCAAGTTCATGGATCTCTTCCATAGAAAAACTCTGTTCCCTTCTACTCTAGCTAGTGATCTTATAGAAGACTATGTATCTCTGTTGCACTGACTTATGGATCTCTCTCCACATGAAGACTCCTCACTCAGATCTGTCTTCAATTGTCCTAGATTCTGGATCTCTATCCACTGAGACCCTGTCCTCTATACTCTGTCACCTCCAAAGCTCTGTCTCAATACTGTACCAAAAACATTTTAGTTGGTATAGCATAGTTCTACTCAATCTCTTACACTAAACATAGTACATTTAGTCTAGTACAATTATACTCAATAGGTTCACTTAGAACCTGCTCAAATCTGCTCAACAGGTTCACACAAAACCTGTCCAAATCTGCTCAATAGGTTCACACAAAACCTATCCAAATCTGCTCAACAAGTTCACACAAAACTTGTCCAAATCTACTCAACAGGTTCACACAAAACCTGTCCAAATATGCTCAATAAGTTCACACATAACTTGTCCAAATCTGCTCAACAAGTTTACACAGAACTTGTCCAAATATTCTCAACAAATCCTCTCTAGGACTTGCTCAAATTTGCTCAATAAGTCCTCTCTAGGACTTGCTCAAATATGCATAGTAAGCTTTCATAAAAGCTTAACTCAAAACAGTCCACAAGCCTTCTCAAAGACTTTTCTCAATCACATAGAATCATAAAGAGAATTATTAGAGACTCAATATGTTCTAAGCTCAATGTACAATAAATATCTCAAATCAATCTCATAGAAGCATAAAGAGAATTATTAGAGACTCTTATATGTTCTATACTCAAATCCCAATCTCAACTAAAATCAATCTCATAGAAGCATAAAGAGAATTGTTAGAGACTCTATATGTTATATACTCAAATCCTAATTTCAACTCAAATCAATATCATAGAAGCATAAAGATAATTGTTAGAGACTCTATATGTTATATACTCAAATCCCAATCTCAACTCAAATCAATCTCATAGAAGCATAAAGAGAATTGCTAGAGACTCTATATATTCTATACTCAAATCCCAATCTCAACTCAATAGAAGCATAAAGAGAATTGTTAGAGACTCTATATGTTCTATAATCATATCTCAATCTCAACTCAAATCAACCTCAATCTCAACTCAAATAAAAATATTGAATAGTTTGTTTCTAGGAACTTGAACAACCACATGCATCCACTTGACTAGGCTTAATCAACTCAACTCAACCAATCACCTCAAGGAATAATCCTTTTTCACAAACCCTAGTCCAAGCATGTATTAACCATCTCAACTCAACCAATCACCTCCCAATCACCTCAAGTAACAATCCTTTTTCACAAACCCTAGTCCAATCATGTATTAACCAACTCAAACTATTTCAAACAATGCTCAAGCACAAGTCTCACGTAGCAATGATACTCATGTTCTTTTCTAACTCAAGTTCAAGTTCATTTCATCATAAATGGGCTTCAACAACAATGCTAATAAAACAAGGTTTAAATACAACTCACAAACCAAAAAACCTTGAAGCATTCAACCAATCATTTTCTCAAAGGAAACCACAATCAATCATTTTCTCTCCAATTATATTTCAGAAATAAACCACCATAAACAATCAATAGGATAATGTGCCCATACCTTTTTGATGCCAATAAGTTATCCATAAAATCTGCCACACTTAAACACAACTTTCCTTTCCAATCTAAACAAGGGTTAATGTACTTCAAATAATCACAAAATAAAGCATTACTCAAATTACACCCTTTTTACTCCAACTTAAATAAACACATCCACCAAGGTCCCTTTTATTAAAAACCTTATCAAAAATAATAAACCTCTCAAAATTGCTTTAAAAAAAAAAACCCTTATTTCTCCTAAAATTAATTCTTCACAACCATCAAATAAATCATAAACCAATTATGCTTTGCAATAATAATCACAACCCTAATAACAAACTTTAATTTCCATTAACTACCTTATAACTCCAAACTTTAGGGCTAATAAAATTATTTAAATGCAAAACATAATTACCTCCTCAAGGGGATTCAAACCCCCAACTTGCCACACCATGAGCGTCTTAGTCGCGACTAAGATTCCATATGAGCTAGGCGCTCGTTGGAAAGGCAAAGGCCCAAAGTGCCTTAAACCTTACTCCACCTTTCGCAAAAGAAAAAGTGCCAAAGCGCTTTTCACACGTCTTAACATCGTCTAAGGGATTTGATCCCTGGTGTTTCTATTGACTTCTACCTTAAACATAATGATTTTCCAATGCACCATGCTTCCCACCATGATTTGACTTTCCAAGCACTGTCATTTTCTTTCCTGCTTCTCTTCTCAAAATTTGCACGAGCTCATAGACTTATTCGAATGCCAAACATTTATCACAAGAGCAAGGATGAAACTTTGATTCATTTACCACCCCTTTATATAGTGTTTAAAACACTTCAAAGACATCGACAAAAATATGAATTTATGTTTGCTTGATGAAATCGATGGGAAACTTTACATTTAAATTTAAATTTGAATTTAAATTTTAAATAATTAAAATTTAAACCAAATATTAAACTCAAATAACTCCATCACCGAGGCACATTTTTTGATGAAACAAAATCCCAACTTGGGTTTTAAGAAAAATCCATATTAAATTTGTTGTCCATGGTTTTAAATAAAACCTTTTATTTTCCTACCTTGGTTTTCACAAAAACCCTTCATAGATCCTTTTGACATTAAATGCTCTTTTGACATCAATGACAACATTTTATCTTAGGGACTCAAAATGTCCAACACCTCTAACCCTTATGTGAGTTTGGAAAAGATATTTTGTGAAGTGTGGCAGATTTTGTGGACAACTCCTTGGCAAAAAAAAGGTATGGGCAAAATTCTTCTCTATTTATTTGGTTGATTGGCTTGATTGAAAATTAAGTTTAGAGTGAAAATGAATTGATTAGGGTTTCCTTTTCAAAAGTGGTTGAGTTAGTGCTTCAAATATTTTTGGATTGAGAGTTGTGATTAAACCTTGTTTGATAAGCATTGTTGGTTAGACCATTGGTTGAGTAAAGTGTTTGAGTTAATGCTTCAAGGTTTTTTGTATTAAGAGTTGTGATTAAAACCTTGTTTTATAAGCATTGTTGTTGAATCTATTGGTTGTGTGAAAAACTTGAGTTAGGGTTTGGAAATATCATGAGTATCATTGTTATGTGAAGAATGTTTTATAAGCATGGTTGTTGAAGTGAGTTGTTATGCAATGAACTTGAACTTGAGTTTGGGAAGAACATGAGTATCATTGTTATGTGATAGTTGTTGTTGAATAGTGTTGGAAATATTTTGAGTTGGTTGATATATGTGTGGACTAAGGTTTGTTCCTTGATATGATTGGTTGAGTAGAGTTGATTGAGCCTAGTCAAGTGGATGTGAAGTGGTTGTTCAAGTTCCATGAAACAAACTATTCTATATTCTAATTTGAGTGAATATTGAGATTTGAGAATAGAATAAATTGAGTCTCTAACAATTCTCCTTATGCTTCTATGAGATTGATTTGAGTTGATATTGAGTTTTGAGAATAGAACATATTGAGTCCCTAACAATTCTCTTTATGCTTTTGTGATATTGATTTGAATTGAGATTGAGTTTTGAGTATAGAATATATTGATTCTCTAACAATTCTCTTTATGCTTCTATGAGATTGAGTTGAGAAAGTGATTAAGCATTGAGTATAGAAAATATTGAGTCTCTAACAATTCTCTTTATGTTTTTGTGAGATTGGATAAGTTTTATGTGGACTTGTTAAGCTGATTTGAGGCAAGTCTTTGAGAAGACTTGTGGACTATTTTTGTGTGAGATTTTTTGGAAGCTTACGATACATATTTGGTTAAGTCTTAGAGAGGACTTGTTGAGCATATTTGAGTAGGTTCTGAATGGACCTGTTGAGCATATTTGAGCAGGTTCTAAGTGGACCTGTTGAGCAGATTTGATTAGGTTTTGAGTGGACCTATTGAGCATATTTGGATAGGTTCGTGTGTGGACCTATTGAGCAGATTTGAGAAGGTTTTGAGTGGACCTATTGAGCAAATTTGGACAGGTTCTGAGTGTACCTATTGAGCATATTTGATCAGGTTATGAGTGGACCTGTTGAGCAGATTTTAGCAGACTCTGAGTGAACCTATTGAGAAGATCTGAGAAGGTTCTTAGTGGACCTATTGATCAGAACTATGCTAGACCGATTGTACCGTGTTTAGTATAGTATTGAGATAGACCTTTGGAGGTGATGGAGTAGAGAGGACAAAGACTCTAGTGGATATAGATACATCAGCCAGGACATTGAGGATAGGTCTTTTGAGTTATGACAAGAATCTTCAAGTGGAGAGAGATCCACATTCAGTGCAGTGGAGGTAGTATCTTCTAGAGGATCACCAGCTAGAGCAGAGGAGTTCTCCTATGGATAGATATCCATAAAATAGGTTTAGGGGATCAACATCTCCTTTGGACAGAGGTCCATAAACATTGTAATTGAGAATGATTCCCAAGATATTATTTGAGAAATATTTAGAAGAAATATTTTCTCTTTGGAGGTAGCTCACATTGGGTGAACCACATTAAAATATGTTTCTCTATTGTGTATGGTGTTTTGTGCATTGCTTTGATTACTTCTATTGATACTGCTATTTATACACTACATAATATTGATTTGAAAATAAAAGTAAAAAGTGGTCTTATACTGTTCACCCCCCCTCTCAGTATAAGCTTGTGTTCTTCATTCCTCTTGTATAACTGACCCTACTTTCTTGCATGATACTCCTCTCAAAATAGGTGTCATCTCCTATCTACAAGAAGAAGTTGGATAAGTTACAATTTATCCCAAATTGTACTTATAATTAGTTAGTTTTATTTTCCCATGAACTAACTTAGACCATTATCATTCACCTGATAATGATCATGGTCAACCCTGCCTTACTACAAGGTGTTATTCCTAATAATAAACTATACTCTCTAGGAATTTTACACCTTGGTCTGACTAGTCCAGACAACGTGCAATACCCATCTTATCCCAAATCAACTTAAGATCCCTAGTAGAGTAAGCCTCCCCAAAGTAGCACATCAATTCAAGGATCAACCCAGACTCTCTCCATAGAAGCTTCTAGTCCTACTACCTAGGCTCTAATACCAATTGTAAAAATCCACCAAAACAAACCCAAGGGAGAGAGATTTGTTTCACAAGAAAACTCACAAAGAAGTCCCAATATTTTTTCAAGATTGTAAGGCATAACAACATTTTGAGTTAAATGTTATTGTAGACAACACTCAAGTGGATAGGAGTGGCCAAAATCTCATATTTCTAGGGTTCACTTTTCTAAAACTCATTGTTTATAAAATACACCAATAGTGGTCCCCCACTTTTCTTATACCCTTATCAGTATAAGAAAACTTGACCATAACGTAGGGATTATCCTTTAAGGTCCATAACACTTAAAGGTGGACATAATTTTTCTAACCCTACATAAGACTATCTATATAGGATTATTCTATCATAATGTCTTAGTGCTTAGTTACCACACCTTCACATGCTAACCAAGGACATTACCACTAATTTGACAATGAGCGTGATCACCCAATTCTCACCATTTAAGGTGTCACCACTATACTACCTTGTGAATGACTCCAAAAGCCTCACTTCTTTGGAACACCTAAGCCTCACCATTCAAAGTATATCATTCACAATTATCTGGTTATTGCATCACTACAACTCCTAGATTATGAATACATGGTTATTGCATCATTATAACTCCTCCCAAATTATGAATACCTGGTTATTGCATCATCGCAACCCCTTTCAGGATCCACAACTACCTAGTTATTGCATCATCACAACACCTCCCAAGATTCACAACTACCTAGTTATTGCATCACTTCAAATCCTCCCAAGATAGGGTTATCTTCTTAACTCAAGGGTTTCTCTAATATGGATCTATATTCATGCTCCAAAAATAACCAACCAAATCCAAGAGTCATAACCAAATATAAACATCTCTTTAGAAGGAAATAAAGTTTATATTAAAATATATTAGCACATTTAAAAGCTTTTCAAAACATAAAATTAGCATTTATCATTTCCTTTATTTGCAATGGAAAGAAAGAACATCTAAAGAACTATAACCATGCTCCATGAACTAGATTTCATTATTGCTTTCAATCATCATTATTTCTATTTAACCAAATGTTGAAAGATCTTTACATAAAGAATAACAATACTTAGTATTCCATCTCAGAATAATATAACAAAAATATTCATTTCTTCATCATAATCAAGTAACTCATAATAATACCTATCTCAAAATATTACATTTAAATCTTAAATAGCATGATAAATATGAATTCAAGGTCTCCACTTTTTTATTCTTCATCAATGATCCTAAAGTAAATTAGGGATCAGGATAGCTCAAATTAATGCATATGCAATCTTAACCATGCAAGATCATGCCAAAATAATTCCATACAAATTATTTGATAGAATCTCATACTTCTCTCATTAATGGATTCCTTATCTACTCAAGCCTCGTACATTTGGAACCCATCATTCCATAAGAAAAAACATCATACATAATTTACACTTCCATAAAAAATGTAATTTTTACCATTTCTTAGATAAAATCATCCATTATACTGAGTTACTACATATTCCAAAATGTAACCTCAAAAATAACCATCATAGAACCAACCATTTAGTAATAAGACAAGAAATATATTAATTTATTTTTGTAAGTCTCACATTAATCTATCTATAAAAGAAAAATTCCTTTCATTCATAATATTTTGAACAAAAATATTAAACTATTCATTAAAATCAATCATTTTAATATAATTATAAATCTTTCTACGAGCTGCAAACACAACCTATTGTGCTCAACATTAGCGACTATCCTTCATTAATCCAACAAAAGAAAATATTTATCAACACCCTTTCAATTATCATTGATTTTTGGAATATATTACATTATTTGGTACATGCTAATGTACCATCTTGGGTACATCTTTAGATTAGGAGTATGTCTTAGATTAGAGTTTGATATTTACTTTATGCAATGTAATAAATGCACAACTATTGTTAGAATGTGCAATGATGTAAATGTGCATGTTGTCCATGTGTACATGAGTCTATAGAATAGGAATATGAAGAGTCATGGGAAGGTGAAAGGTCAAGAGTCACATCCCATTATATATAGGCATTAGATATAGAGTAAAATAGAGAGAGAGAGAGAGAGTAGTACATTAGAGTAACACAAGTTAGTTACAATGTAGAGCATGGAGTATTTGAGAACTCCATATTTTGTATGAAGATTCTATTTTCATGAGCTCTCATTAATGGTATATTTATGAGTTATTACAAAATTTTCTTATGAGTTTTACTTGCTTAATATATTGTCATTATCATATATTTAATATTGCATGCTCATTTTAGACCTTGTGGTAGCTTTTACATTAAATATAGAGCATCAAAATCTAACAATGGTATTAGAGCCACAAGGGAGATTGATAGGAGATAGGGAGAGCCACAAGAGAGATTGAGATGAGATAGGAAGATCTCATTTTCAAAATTTTTAGAATTACTTTTTGGCTAGAGTCTTTCCATAGGGTTGTAGGAAAACTCGTGAAGACTAGGACTCAACATAGATCTCTTTCCACTAGATTAAAAGATAACTAGTGAAGTTTATTGATTTTTAGAGATCTAGAGATTTAGATGCATTTTCTTGCTGCTATCTAAAGTTTATTGCAGGAGATTAGTTTCTAGTTGTAGCAAAAGAGAATATTGAAGATTGAGGAGACCCAAAGAAGGAGGTCCCCATAGAAGCTTGAAGATTGAAGACTCTAAATTGAAGAAAGATGAAAGAAACTCTATTGAAGATAGAGAAGAGAGAAAGAGGCCAAGAGAAGCCCTATTGAAGATTGGAGAAAGAGGATATCCAAGAGAAGATATCTCATTGAAGAACTTCCAAATTTGAAATATTGAAGATAGAGGAGGACTAGGAAAAGTCCCATTGAATATTTGAGAAGCTGCAAAATTTGAAGACCCAAGAGAAGAGGTCTCAAGTAAACTTGGTAGGAGAAATAAGAATAAGGCTAGATAAGCCCTATTGAAGAAGTTGAAGAAGTGGTCATTGGAGAAGATTTGAAGAAATCTCAAGGTTGCAAGCAAGAAGGAGTAGCTCTTGAAAAAGAAGAATTTGGGACAATTATCACCATCCAACAACAAGCCCAAAAAGAAAAAGGATTTGGCAAGAATTTTATCAAATTTTGGAAAGGTTTCTTGAAGATCTCAAGACATTCAAATTCTTGAGGAGGAGGCCAACAAATAGGCCCAATTTGAAGTTAAAATTCGACAAGAATATTGGAGGAGAAAGAAGCTAGAAGAGGCCATCATATTTGAGAATTTTGAGGACAGCCATAATAGATTTTGAAGGCTGATTTGAAAGGAGAATATTGTTGTTTTTGTAGTAGAAGTTGAAGAGTCACAAGCTAGAAAATTGAAGGTGACTTAAAGCTGCAATTTGGAGAAGATTTGGGCAGATTTTGAAGTGCCCTTGAACAGAAAATTAAAGGAGGAATTGAAAGCAATAGAAGGCAGCAATTTGGAGGAATTGAATGTTGTTTTTGGATAGCAAGATAAGGAGAAGAAATCAGAGTTTTTGAAGCAGCAATTTGAAGATATTTGAGCTGCAAATTTGAGCAGCATTAAGAGGAGAAATTAGAGTTGCATTTTGGAGAATTTTAGGGCAGATTTGTAAAATTTTTGGATAGAAAAACAAAGGAGGAATTGGCTGCATTTGAAGTTGCAAAATTTGCAGGTTTTTGGACAGCAAGAGGGCAGCATTTGAGCAGCACCAATAGCTGCAAATTTTAGAGTTTGAAAGAACGAATTTCAAGGAGAATTGAAGCCACAAAAATCAGATTATTTGGCAGCATTTGAAGAAGGATAATTGTTGCAAAATAGAAAGACATCTGGACAGCATAGAAGCTGATTCCTAAACAGCATTGAAAGCTGCAAATTAAAGCCTTTTGAACAGCAAGCTAGAGGCTAAAAGGTAGAGAGTTAAAGGTAGAAATTGAGTAGAAAGGAGAGCTACAAATTTTACAAATTCGAGGTAGCAAATAGGTGAACCAAATCACCAAGAAGACTAGCTACAAAAGGAGGTCAAAAGGTGTGTATAAGTGGTGCTATGAAAGTTCATTATTTAAGCATTTATAAGGTTTTTTGAAAGCACCATATTAGAGTCTTTTAAGGAGCAAAAGCTATTTTAAGTTTAGTATCTCCAAGCCAAGGAAGGAGACATCATTATTATCTTGAAATCTACAAAAACACAACAACAAATATTGAAGTTAAAACTGCTTGAAAGGGAGTAATAAGTAGAAGTAGCATATGTTATTTTTATAATTGAAGTGCAGATTTTTCTAAGTCCTATTGAGTAAAAGAAAGAGATTCAATAGTGAACAAAGGCAAGGCAGATTTGTAGTGTTTAAAAACACCAAATAAGGCACAAAATATTGTAAAAATTTTGGTGAAGGATAACCACCAAAGGAGTGGTAGAACCACCAAGGAAAAAGTGGAGCCACCACCATAGTGAAGAAGCCACCAAGAGCCAGCCATCGAACGTAGAGGAGGAGCTATCGTGGAAGTCATCAAACAACAAAACAAGAGGCAAGAAAAATTAGTAAGGTTGAGCCACTAAGTTTACACCGCTAGCATGAGAAGGAGCATAGTCTCATTGCCACCAATAGAATCATAGGTCGCAGCATACGAATAGACAACATGCAAATAGACATCAAAGAGTGAGTGTTGAGAAGATAAAATGTTCAAGAAGAAGGAATTAGGGAAAGGTGAGCACCAAGAGATAAATCATTGCATAAGTGGACATTGGAGGATGCCACTTATTGATTGAAACACCCAAGCAAGCATAACATTATAAACTAACCATTGCAAAATGTTACTCAACAAAGAAGTATATTATGGAATCAAATCGAAGGGATACGAGTTGTTAGTTACCACTTGGCAAGACAGGAACCGAGTGCCAACCACCATGGATTAGAACTGAAATGCCTTGGCATATCTATTAATGAGTGGGTGGTTATTGAAGGAATATCACTACCAAAATCATAGCATATATCACAGTCTAAAATTAGAGTGCATAGCTTGATGACCAATGAGGAGAGAACGTTAACCGAAGGAATGTTATAGTCCATAAGTTGAGGTGCATACATGGAGGAATCAAGATCAATTGGAGCTCATATGTGGAGGAATTTTAAGTACCTCAAACCCACCTACAAGAGTAGGTGAAGAGGCGTTGAAAAGGAAGAGCACCAAGAAAGAAAAACCATCATTGTAGAGGAGACAAACGATTCTAGCATTGAGAAATTTTGAACATTACCAAGGAGTGTGTAACATCCATTGATAAGTGTTACGAAGGTAAAGGGTGCTAGAGAAAATTATCACCCAAGAAAATAAGCACCAACCACCATGATTAGTAACATCTCTTACAAGCAATAAAGGCATGGGTCAGAGTGCCACTTGATATCAATTAAAGGAAGGCATGTAAGAATATTGCACAAGCACTGCAAGAAGGAAAAAAGAATGCAGTCAAAATTTTTGAAGACTAAGTTGATGAGCATCCAGAAGGAGCATTAAAGACTTTGTAGAGAAGGTAGATCACTTAAGAGCATAGGTTGCAGAATCAAGTTAAGTTTAGCACACCATATACAAGGAGGTATGATTTAATTTATAACCTTTGCAAAGATTAAAGGAGGTATAAGGCATATTATTGAGATTAAGATTAATTACTCAATTATATTTAAGGTTATTTGAATAATAGGAGAAATAAGGTGATGAATTATAACCTTAGAAGAATTATTGAATGCCTTAGAAGATATTTGAAGTAAGAAGTTTTTTGAGAGATTTTGAAATTACTTTATTCAATTTTGAAATTCATATTGCATAAGATATTTGCAAATAGTTTAACTTGGAGGAACAAGGATTTCTACATAGAAATATTAATTTTTCAAATACATTATTTTCTAAATTTTCAATTAGGGAGTTATAAGGAATTCAACACCAATTTAAGTTCTTGAAATTTAGAAACTACATTATTGAAAATTGAAGGCTATAAGAAACACAACATAGAGTTGTTGAAAAGTTGGAAAATTATATTGGTATTAGTCTCATGCTCAAATTAACGAGACATAAGGAATCCAACTTAAAAGTCTTGAAATTAGAGAATCTTATCAAAATTGAAATTGCATCAAAATAGTCTATAGCTTTCCATTCAAAAATAGGGAGTCAAAAGGGATTCAACTCAAAGAAAAAAAGGCTAAGTATCTAATCAAAGCTATCTTATATTCAAAGCACTAGGGAGCTAAAAGGAATTCTACCTAAAGAATTAAAAAAATTAAGTCCTTATCAAAACCATTGTTTAATCATTAGAAACTACAAGAAATATTACAAAAGTTGAAGAATTGAAAATTAGTATTTGATCATATACTCAAAATTTTAGAAGTTGAAGAGATTGGGAGACATAAGAAATACAACAATAAAACTATTTCTTTAAGATAATGGATAAGTTAGCAAGAGGAACATATCATCACAAGATATACTATGAAAGGATTCAAGATCAAATTCCATACAATATTCCATATCAAAAATGTAAAATTACTTCAAGCACAAATAGCCCTACAATTCAGAATGAAAAAGATATTTGGTTTATTGATTATGGTGCAAGTCATCACATGACAAGAAATTTACAATGGTTTGATTACCTTGAAGTCACTAACAATATTAGGTTGAAAATTGTAGATGGCAAAACCTATCTTATACATGGATATGGGTGTGTAACACCTAGTACATCATTTCTAAATATTTTGTTACATGATGTAATGTATATTCTTGGATTAACATCAAATCTTATTTCAGTAGCCAAGTTGGTAGAAAGCAAAAGGATGATTGATTTTAGATATATAAATGGAGTCAATAAGTATCTCATTATAAATCAAAATGAGATAAAATCTATAGGATTAATTCACAATTATATATATGCTCTAGACTCAATTTTAACTTCACAAGATATTATTGTAGTTCAATACAACACTAATGGATTTTCTAGGGAACAGATAGCAAGAAATGAAAAATATGTCCATCATAAGATTCAACGAGGAAATAAAAGATTCAGAATGAGAAATATGAGAGGACAAAAATACTATGGATTGCTTATTCATCTATAAATTAAATAAGAATATCAAGAACCTGATCCAGTTGAAGAATATGAAGATCCATATCTAAGACTAAAGTCTTCAATAACCAAATAATGTAATACAAAGGGGTGTTGGAATATATTACATTATTTGGTACATGTTAATGTACCATCTTGGGTACATCTTTATATTATGAGTATGTCTTAGATTAGAGGTTGAGATTTACTTTATGCAATGTAATAAATGCACAATTATTGTTAGAATGTGCAATGATGTAATTATGCATGTTGTCCATGTGCACATGAGTCTATAGAATAGGAAGATGAAGAGTCATGGGAAGATGAAAGTTCAAGAGTCACATCCCATTATATATAGGCCTTAGATAAGAGAGAAAGAGAGAGTAGTACATTAGAGTAACACATGTTAGTTACAATGTAGTGCATGGAATATTTGAGAACTCCATATTTTGTATGAAGATTGTATTTTCATGAGCTCTTATTAATGGTAGTACAGAACTTTCTTATGAGTTTTACTTGATTAATATATTACCATTATCATATATTTAATATTGCATGCTCATTTTGGATCGTGTGGTACCTTTTACATTAAATATAAAGCATCAAAAGCTAACATTGACTAGTAACAAAACCCTTAGGTGACTTTAATAAGAAACACCTTAACAATAGATAATTTCTCATAAATATTATCATCATTATTCATTATTTATTTCCAAACTATTTAACCAAAGGTTTTCTTTTTGGCATTACCTAAAATGTAAAACTAGTGACTTAGATAATGACTTAATCAACGTTGATAGCAAAAACCATATAAAAGAGAATACAATAATAAAAATAACATAAGGTTATTCCTCCTCAACAAATAAAAATCCCATCGAGGGAAACTCGATTTCCAACCTACGAATGCGCTCAAACTCCAAGAAACTGACTATGATGCTTACTATCACAACATAAGGAGTTAAAAAAGGGTAGATGACCTTAAAACCTATCTTCTAAGCATAGAATAAAAAGTAGCAAAGGATTAAACTTATGCAAGGAGATGAAAACCATGTATTTTTAGCATAGAGCTAATATAAGCGTAGGCTTAGAAAACTACTGCTTCCACTTCAAACTTACGAAAACCTTTTCTGCTTCCACTTCAAACTTAGGAAAACCTTTTCACCAAGGCTTTGGCTCTCTATATTAGCACACCTACACTTGTGACACTAATAAGAACAATGTAGAACTAAAACCTCTAAAAGCTATAGAACAATGCCTTCTACGAAAACACCAGCATAATTTTGGAATGATCAAAAGTCTCAGGGAAATCTTGCACACAATAAAATAATATACAAAGCCAAATAACTGAACTTTAAGGTGCCTAAACACAAACTTTCCTCCAAACAAGGTTTGGGTCTCACATCCCACATGGCTACAACAATAACCAAGCAAAAAGGAAACATCTAAACCGAAAACAACTTGAGAAAATTAAGTGCAAATAGCAGCAATTCATACATTATTTCTCTAATTGCAATTCAATATGATTAGTAAGAAAAATATGCATTTACCCAATTAGCATTTCTTCACTTGCTTCAAAACTTGAGTTCCAATTTTTCTTTCTCTTTCATCGCCTTCCAGCTAGACCCCCTGCTTCAATCATCCTTCCTTGCATATGTCTTTCCCCAGAGGAACCAAAAATAATAACGTAGGAATCCAATCCTTCTAGAATGTATTCCATTATGCTCAAGAGATTAATGATTCCAAGACTATGTTGCATGATTCTAATATAGTCATTTTACCAACTTTTTGAAAATAAATATAAAATCTATAGTTTATCAAATATATTTAATTTTATTATTATTTGCATTATTTAATTAATTCCCTTTGATCTAATATTATTTAAATCACTTTCTTAACATTTATTTCTTTCTAATGTTACCCACATTAGAGTAATTAAATTAACTACTCTAATTAATTTAATTACTATCGAATGTTAATATTAACCATTAGCATTGATATCAAATAATTTACATACAAGAAGAAGGAACTATAGGGGACATCCCGTGGGATGTCTTGGTCTGCTTCCTTGTTTCCCCTCCCTTGGTTTTTTCCTAGGTCCATGGCATTTCCCAGGCCCTTCTCTCTAGGCTGGTTGTGGTTGCAGATGATCTCCTTGGGGTGGGAGGTCCCTTATCCACTTGTCTGCCCCTTTCCTATCCTGGGATGTCCCTAGGACCTCCCCTAGGTTTCCTATTGGACTTTTGGGATCTTTTTTCCCTATTGCTCTCAGGTTTGTCCTAGGTTTGTTGTAGGTTTTCTACTTGGTGTCAAATTCTAGTGTTTCTTCGGTGGTGGTGCATCATGGCTTTGGGATAGGGGCTTGACTTTGTCATTGTGCTTCTTGAGAGGTTTTCACTGCATCCTTCTAGTCTGGGGGGACCACATACTTTATTTTTAGTGAATATTCTCTTTGGGTTTCCTGGATTTGGTCTACTTGGTGGTTTCTTAGTGTATCTTTCATGGTCTTGGGTGGGTCCTTGTTCTTTTCTTTCTACTGAGATCCCATTAATTTTCCTGATCCAATTCCCTGAATTCATTCATTGGCAGAGTTGGAGGTTGCTTGAGGTCATCTACTACATCTTTCGATCTTGGGTAGGGACCTGTGCTTATTACCTACAACTTGATAACCTTGTAACTCCTTTATATTGGTCTCCTTAGGACCTTCCCATCCCTCTTCCTGTGGCTTGCAATTCTATTTCCATTGAATTGGTTGATTTCTTCTGGCATTCTCGTAGTTCAACCTCGTGTGCAAGTGGATATTGTGGCCTATGGAGATCCTCATATTTATTGATCCATTTTCCAAGCTCTATGCGGGATACTGTTTCTTGGACTACCTTCCCGGGATATCCCTAACAAAATCCTAGCTTCTTTCTTCAGTGTTTGGCTATCCCCACTCTCCTAGAGTGGTTTTTGGTTTTCCTGGGTAGGATTCTAGTTTTCCAGTGTCCTTGTGTTTGTCTTAGGGTGGATTTTCTTTCTTGGATTTTTTGTCTTTCAGTTTCTCCTCGGTGGGATTATGGTTTTAGGTTTTCCTCTTGGGCAAGGTTTTCAAATTGTATTTTTCCTCCTTGGGCGGGATTTTTTAAATTTCCTACTTTAGGTAGGATTTTTAAATTGCCTGCTTTGGGTGAGATTTTTTAAATTTCCTGGTTTAAATTTCCCACTTGGGAATGATTTTTAATGTGTTTTCACTTTGGCCTTTTGTTTGGTCTGTTGACCTATTGTAAAAAGGTTTTTGGGCCCTTTCAAAACCCACTTTTAATGAAATTTTACCTATCAAAAAAAATTCACATACAACAACTCAAGGGCTCTTGCTAAGCCATCCAGATGTAATCAATAAAATATACAACAAATATTTTTCTTAAGTAAAATAATTTACGATAACTGCAATGTTATCACCCATATATGAAGGATGGCTCTTTTTCTCAAATAGCAACCTCCTTTTCCAATGGTGCATTCAATAAAACATAAACAAATGTAATGCATCTACATGAAGGATTTATTTTTACCTTTGAGTTGTTGATGATAATGTCATCCATCATTTCCATTTTTCTCTCAGCTATAGTGGTTGTCCCATACCAATTCACCCATGAGAGTACGTATTACTATAATCACAAATTCTATTAGGAGTACCATATTTTAAAAGGAGTATAATCAAATCATAAAGTGAATCTACCAACACATCTTGATAACATAAAATGAGGCTATACATTTGATATACACACATCAATATATAAATCAAGTATCAAGATCAAGTTCTACCAAGGAGGGTTGTTATAACTAGGATGCACATAATTGGGATGACTCTTGCACAAAGTCAAAATATAGGTAGCCAAAGTGCACAAAGTTGGGTCGCTCAAGTAGATGACATTAACACCTAAAATTTAAAGTCCTAGATCATACAAAAAGGGTATCAATATACAAAATTAAAGTGAGTGGAGCTAGAACACATCCTAGGGTAACATCATCACAATAGTTGCAAATAGTGATTTTGTTCCAAGAGGCTCTATGAACAAAATAACAAGCGTGACTTCAAAGGAAACATCCATGAAATATCACTTTTATAGTTTCAATAACCATGGTGCCTTCTAGTTATTTCTAGTTGATGACACTAAAGCACAAAAATTATAGTCAATTGCAATAATGCAACCACTTGCAGAAGATAATTGTATATCAACAGAGTAGGCTCAACAGGAATTCAAATTGAAATGCAAGATGAAATCTAGAGCAGCCACCTCAATATTCTAGTTTCCTTGCTAGGCTATTTTCTTAGCAATATCACAATAACTATAAAATTCCTTCTACAAATTTCAAAATTTAGCCTAAAAATAAGTCATCAGACCTTAATTGAGAGGTCAGCTCTATAGACCTTGCTTGGATTTGTTATGTAATATTACTACCAGATAATGAAGTGATAATTTTTTGGCCTCCATTGTCATGTGATTGTAGGTTTTTATGAATGCTTTCTTTGCTTTAAGTCATTTGTATTACACATAAATTCTTATTCTAGTTTGTTAAAGTGAATTTGGCTTTTTGGATCGCTATAGAACTACTTTTTAAGACCTTGGAATGATTAAAGCAAGTATTTTAAGTTTAATGAATCTATGATTGTAATTGATAATAACTAGTTTGTTAAGTATCATGTAAAGTAGCTATATTAGCATATTGCTTAAGTAAAATCTAATATTTTTACACTATATCCTATCCATTTTTATTAAATATTTCTAACCCTTAATCTTTATTAATACTTTTCCCGTTAAATATATCATTCCAAGGAAATCAAGAGAAATATTGTTTCATCCAATCTAAACCATTGGATAAGGTCTATGGTGCATTACCTATCCATAGATATAGTAGGTTTTAGTCCAATAGTTTAGTTTTTTTGGCATGCTCGATGGGATGAATCACATTGCTTCGTCTCACTTTCTCATAGTACTCAAGATTTAGTGAACAGTTTTGACCTCATTATAAAAGAATGTATGTTAATATAGTGATTCCCTTGAATATTAAACCCAAGGTTTTTCTATAATAAAACCTTTAAATCCCAATTGTTACTACCTCATAGCTTGTGTATTTTGCATCATATTTATATGATTATGAGATTTGTAGCTAGGAAATTAGAGAATCCATCACCATATTTAGAATTACTTGGCTATATATCTATATGCACTAAGTATTTATCCCTTGAATCTTGTTCTAAAAGCATGGATTCCTTATTTTATAGTTTCCTTGAACCCTTAAGAATACCTTGTTCTAAAACTATGATCACAATCAACAATAGGCCCTTTCAAATTTCCTCAATTGGAATACCACTAGACCATTAGGTCTAGCTCATGCAAATGACATCCCTCAAGTAGTGCTTAAAGCCCTTCCCACTTATGATGGTACAAGAAAAATCACTTATGAACACTATCAATATTTGGTGTCATTGGCTACAATTCACAATATAAAGGAGGAAGATATTATGGCTAGGCTATTTACCCTATCTTTTAGAGGGAAGATACTTCATTGGTGTTGAACCATGGAAGATGGAAGTATTCATTCATGGGCTGATTTATCTAGATCCATTGTCAAATAATTTAATGATCTAGCAAACCCCTTATCACTATTTATTCAATTTATAGTCATTCAACTACATCCTCAATAACTCATCATGGATTTTAACCTTAGGTTTAGTAGAAATTAGAAGAGAATTTTGTAAAATATCAGACCCCCAAGCCTAATATATGTATGCAAACATAGTATTCTAATGTAATTACTTTTCCTCAAGTTTACCATGTTGTTGTTACTACTAAAATTGCATTAATCTCTATAGGAAGGCTACCCCATAGAGTTGTGATGTCATATTTCTTAGAAATAGACTAGTATACTCAACAAAATGAGGCCCTAGTAAATCTTGTTATGATCACACTTCTTACTCTAGTTGCTCCCATTACTATACTTAAGGCATTACCTCAGATACCTTCTTTGCTAGCACCAGCTCTTGAGCCTAAGGAATCATCAATAATGATAGAAGTATTATCTACATTGAAAACACTAAATAATAAGGTGATAACTATCAAGAAATGAGAGGCTAATATATATCAACCTAGGATATTTCCATATACTGTCAAATATTAGAGAGCTTCTAGTAGTAATACTACAGAGAAGGTTAACAGTAGTTATCAAGATCAAGAACCAATGGTACCAAAGCTCAAAAATCATCCTTGGTGCATAATATGCAGTGATCCTCACAATGCAGATACTTGTATAATGTATTAGCACCAGACTAAGATGGCCATCAAAAAGGCTAAAAGAGCTCAAAAATTTCAATTT
The DNA here is from genome assembly GCA_028583015.1 of Wollemia nobilis. NCBI lineage: Eukaryota > Viridiplantae > Streptophyta > Pinopsida > Araucariales > Araucariaceae > Wollemia > Wollemia nobilis. Next base: position 1,409,910 of record JAQPPZ010001965.1, read on the forward strand.
AATATGTTGTGGAAACCAAAATAGGTCATAATAAATCAAGATCCCTTAGAATAAGAATGCATATCAGTGTTAATCAGGTCTAGAAAAAAACCAATTTAGGTGGATTTGTAGAAACTAGAGCCATTCAGAGTTCTAGACCAACCTTAGAAGCCTAAAGAGAGGACACTACATGATACTAGGAAGGCTCCTACTTAGCCACAGATAGAGAAATTTCCTCCTACATCAAAACCATGAAAAGAATAACCAAGCTTGAAACAAACAGAAATGGTAAAATAAAATATTCCTGACTCAAGGGATCAATCCCAAGATAAGATTAAACACCCTTTTGTGACAAAGAGAAAAATTATAAAAGCTACTCAAGAGTAGAGAAGAAATTTTGATGGACCAAAAATAAAAAATGAAAAGAAATAAGTAGAAGCATCCAGCTTCAACATAGTTGAAGAGCTTAAGAAGACTCCTTCTAAAGCAAGTATGTATGACGCCCTAATGATTTCTGGATAAATAGATTTGCTGAGAGCTTCATTAAAGAAGACCACTCTTGGAGATAAATCAAATTCAAAATATAATTTGGCCCAATATTTGATAACTCCAGGGGTCAAGAAAAACATACCACCTTTTTACATATCCTTAAGAATGGAGGGGTGGGTTATGCATAATTCTATGATTGATTTTGGAGCCACAACTACTATAATACCTAAGGCAATATGTGAAGCTATGGGTATGAATTATACCCATTCATGTCCCAGAGTTCTCCAACTAGGTGACATTGCTAAGAATATAATAGGGGTTATCAAAGATGTTCCCATGATGTTGCATAGAGCACCAGAGATTATTGTAATTCAAAAAATAGTGGTCATTGATCTAGAGCTATATTTTGGTCTTTGCCTTTCTCAAGAATTCAAAGAAAGTTAGGAGGCTATATGTACTTGGATTACTCTCATATGATAATCCCACATAAAGGTAAAAGGGTCAAAATCATCCCTAAGAAACCAACGACCTATCACATTAATATAGAAGAAGATGAGTATATCAGTATATTTTTTGAAGTAGATCCTATAGAAGATATCTTGGAATAATTACAAACAAAAGATGAATTCTCCCTGAAGACTTCTAATGCCCTAGTTAAGAATGAAATTAGCACATATCACATCTCAAATCCATAACACAAAAAGGTTCCAACTATGACAATTAGAAACTATAGAAAATAGAGCTTTGGGAGCATTATTTTGATCGGGCTAGACGCAAAAATGGGGTTGGAGTTAGGATTATGCTAGTATCTCCTTTAGAGGGAATCAAAATATTCTCCTATAGGTTAACATGGAGTCACACTAATAATGATATTAAATATGAGGTCTTATATCTTGGCTTAATGCAAGAATAAAGAATGTGTATTAAGTTACTCTCAATCTATGGCAATTTTGAGCACATAGTCAACCAATTAACAGAAAGATGTAATAGTAAACATCACTATCTGAAGGTATACTAAAATAGGATATGGTATTTGATGGACAAATTTGAGGTATTGAGTATAAAATCCATTCCTTGAGAACAAAATGAAGTTGGCTAATGCACTTGTTGCTCAAGGAGCAAATTACATGCCTGCTATAGAGTATTATCCAAGAAATAAGAATAGAGTAAAAATGGTTTTTAGGCCAACAATCCCTGACAAGAAAATATTTTGGCAAGTGTTAGAAGATGACTAAAAAATCATCAACTTCTTGAAGAAAGAGGTAATCTACTCTACTCATCAAGAAGAGATGTCATAGGAAGTTGAATAGGAAGACATTCAATTGAATAGGAATATTATTCCAAAAGGACTAATTACTCTATGAAGTTTTTTTGATAATGATGACAGAAACATAGGGTATGGAATGGAAGTAGAAGAAAAAGCCTATAAAGAAGTTGAAATTGAGCCAAGTAAAAGTTTTTAGGTTGGATTTCATTTTTTTAAAAGTATCTCAATTCAAGTCATTGTGCATAAAGTATCAAGACATAATAGCTTGGAGTTATGATCTTTGAGTTTATGATAAAGAAGTAATTTAGCATACCATTGAATTGGACTCTGATGCCAAATCATTCAATAAAAAGCAGAGATCAATTAACCCCAAGATAGAAGTGGCAATGAAAAAAGAGCTCCTAAAGTTGTTAAATACCAAAATCATATACCCAATTAAACATCCTACATGGGTGACCAACCTAGTACTAATCAAGAAGAAAAATGGAGATATACACCTTTGTGTTGATTTCCATGATTTGAATAAGGTGCCATTAAAATATTATTATCCCTTACCTCAAATTGATCGGATTTTGCAAATAGTAGCAAGAGCATAAAGGTTCTCACTTTTGGACAATTTTTTAGGGTATAATCAAATATAGGTTAAATATGAGGATAAACATAAAACAACGTTCACTACTAAGTGGGGGACCTTTATGTATCAAATAATACCTTTTGGACTGTCCAATGTTGGGACTACCTTTCAATGCACTATGGATTTTCTTTTGGATACTTGGTCAATGAGATCATACTCATTTACATGGATGACATGACAGTCTTCTCCCATGATAAGCAATTACATCTAGAGCACCTAGAGATGGTTTTTTAAAAGTGCTATGGATTTAGGATATCACTAAATCCAAAGAAATCCATTTTTTTTGTCCATGAAAGAATATTTTGGGACATGTATTTAAAAAAGGAATGGCTATTTATCCAAAAAGGATTTAAGCTATTTTAGCTCTCCCACTCCTCCTTAGTAATAAATCTCTACAATCATTTTTTGGGTAAATCAATTTTATCCAAAAATTTATGTCTAATTTTGTGTAGATTGTCAAACCTATGACAAAGCTCCTAAATAAAAATGCCACATTTGAAAGGACTCTATAAAGGAGAAATGCATTCAAAAAAATTAAACAGGATATCACAAAAGCCCCAATTTTAATCAATTCATATTTCAGTAAAGACTTCATTTTGTATGCATATGGGTTTTAAGATGGTTATGCCACCATCTTGAATCAAAAAGATAATAAAGTAGAGGAACATCTAGTGTTTTTCCTAAGTCAAACATCCCATGATTACCAAAAGAGTTATAAATTCATAGAAAAACAGGTGTTCGTTGTCATGAAATCTCTAAAGAAGTTCAAGCATTACTTATCACAGAGTAAGACTATAGTTTATGTGATACATTTAGATGTTAAAAATTTCATTCTCAAGGGAGAACTAGGTAATAAAAGAGTTGGATGGGTTACCAAGATACAATAATATGACATTGAGATACACCCTACCAAGTTGGTAAGAGGTAGAGATTTATGTCAATAGTTAATCACCACAATCGAGCAAGATTATTAAATTTTTCTTGAGGATAATATTGAAAGGAATGCCAAAATCGAGCAAAATTCAAAAGAGACCAATTGGGTAGATAAGTTAATAAGATATTTTCAAAAAAAAAATGTCTTGAAGAGTTGAATGCATTACAAAGGCATAGATACAAGCTACAGGCTTTGAATTGCATCATGTTACTGAAAGGGTTGTATCAAAATAACTTTGATAGAGTTCTCTTTTGTTGCATAAAAATAGAGTAGATAAAAAGGGTATTAACCAAGTTTCATTTAGGAATTTCTAGAGGACACTACTTAAGGCAAACAATAATTGCCAAAATTATTAGAGTGAGATATTATTGGCCTACCATTTTTGTGGATTCATTCAAAGTGGCTTGATCTTGCAAAAAGTGTCAATGATTTATTGGAAGGAATAGGAATGCATCACTACCACTGCAACCAATCATAGTAAACGAGCATTTTCAACAATGGAGGTTAGATTGCAATGGTATCATAAACCCAAATTCATTAGTAGACCATAAGTATATTTTAATGGCAACTGATTACTTCACTCATTGGACTTAAGCAATACCCACAAAAATAGCCAATCAAGACACAATGATTGAGTTTATCAAAAAGCTAATAACAAGGTTTGGCAACCCATGCAAGCTAAATCATACTCCTAAGAAAGCAGATCTGTTGTTGCTCACTAATGTGTCTGGGTTTGGCAACCCAGACACATTAGTGAGCAAAAACATATCTACTTTCTTAGGAGTATGATTTATCAAATTTTCCAACAATTATGGTATTTCCTTGAAGACATCATCCAATTATTATTCTTAAGACCAAATCGACCAATAAGAATCTCTTAAAAATTATTAATACTATTGGTGAAAATAAGAAAATTTGGCACCTTTTGCTTGACCAAACATTATGGGTGAACAAAATTATAGTGAAAAATAATTTAAGGCTTTGCCCTACTCACTGGTATATGAAAAAGAGGTCATTCTTCCATTGCATGTTGAAATTCTAGCTATGAAGCTAATATCTCAAGCAAAACTTCCTGATATGGAATCAACAGAGGCATGAATATCATAGTTGTTGTTATTGGAGGAATAGAGTGAAAAAGCTTACAAAAATTTCCAAAACCATTCAACCACAAGAAAATTATGGTTCAACAAGAAAACAGCATATCTATATAGTCAGTGACCTTGTTCTCAAATGGGAAGAAGACAAATCAAAACCAGGAAACCATCAAAAATTTGATTCATTTTGGTTTGGGCCATATTAGATCGTTGCCAATCGAGAGCATAATGGGTATCAACTGTCATACGTTAGCGACCAGATTTTGTTGATACCGATAAATGGCCACCATTTAAAACACTTCTTATGAAGTACCACCATCCTTTTGTATCATATGTACATAGAAGAACACAAACTATAATAGGCCATGGCAATTTTAAAATAGCTAGGTTGATTGGCCAAAATTGGAGCTAACTGACTCCAATTTTGTATTATCGTGCATTCATTGGTCGAAGGTCATAACAACCTGTAGACACCTAAAACGCATCATGTCGAGGGTGACTACTCATATAGGACATGCTACAAGACCATATGGAAGATCGTGGACAAACTCCAAGATAGAACAGTGGTTCTAACCACTCAATTTGGGCTCCTTGGCCTAATCAGTCTGAACCGCAGTAGAGACCTATGGTCTACAATCTAAACCATGGTTAAGACCTATGATCTATAGTCTAGGCTGCAATTGTGACCTATGGTCTAAACTGAATTTCAGTTGGCCTTCATCCGAGTCAAATCAGTTGGAACGGCCATTTGATCTAGAAGAAGGCAGTTGAAGGAAAAAATATTTCAGAGGCTTCCAATCCAACTGTCCCAACTACCTCTTCTTGGTCTTGGATTCTCCATGAAGCCACCCCTAGCCCTTGGGTAGCCCTATAAGTACCCCTCAGAATAAGGGTAAACTATGAAGCAAGCATTGGAGATTGAAGCAGCGAAGCCCTGTCGAATTGTGAACTCACTTGAGTGCATTTAGAGGGAGTTTTTTTATTCAATCATCAACTAATTGAGCATCATGAAAATTCATGCCATGGATGCCCTAAGGAGCTAGAATGCCAATAAATGCTAATTCGGGCAAACAAAGTCCCTATCGAGTAATTCAACTGCCAAACCTATTAGAGAACACTAAGGTGAACCTTGATCATCAATTTGACAAGGAGGATCAAGCCCACAACCCTAGAATTGGAGGGCAAAGCTACTTAATTGCTCGTCGAGGCTGAACGGTGTATAGTGCAGACTTCTCATCAGAGCTACGGTTTGCAATAGGTGATAGATCTCCTTACTATTTCTATTTCAGTATGCCTAATTAGATTAGATTAGTCATTTTAGTGGGTTAATTCATGTTTAGAGACAATATGATCGGTATATTTAGGGTTTAATAAATATTATTTTCATTATAGTAATTAATGGCTTCTTTTCATGCTATCTTGCTTCATTCCGCGTAATTTATCTAATACATAGATAGCTGCACTTTCTACTTTCATGTTTCTAACAATATTTATGAATATTGCACAAGTTAAATATGTTTTATCCATCTTGATTTCATAGTTGTTATGGCATCTTTATGCATATTTTCCTCAAAGGGCCTCATCATGAGAGGTTTCCTATGCTATTAATGCTTTTGTGTTGTTTCTTGACTGCAGGAAAGTAGGTTCGAAGGAGATTCAATCATCTAATTCCTTCCTCAACACGAAGAAGAGGGTTAACTCCACCCTAGAGCAGTTTGTGAATATTTAGAGAGCATTAGTATTGTGCCGACCTCGTTGAGGTCTTTGGAATTGTATCAACATTTGGGTGATCCTAAGAGGGGCACGATTGTAACTGAGACTTTTCAATATTAATAAAAGAAGCATCAATTTTCTTGTTTTATGCAATCTTGTATCATTTTATGCTTTTATGTTGATTCTTATTGATGCAATAGATAGGTGCATTGCTTTTTGGATAGGTCAGAAGGTGATCACGATGAAACTTCATATTTCTTGCAACTGATATTTGACCCCTGTATTTTTTTGATATCAAGTACAAATCGTAGGTTTCAGCTACGGTCTCATTGTTGGCCCACGACTTCAAAAAATGGGCTACAATATAAACCGTGCATCAGACCTATGGTTTACAGCAGACACAATAGACGGTAGGGAGCCAAAGCTTGATCATATGAGGACCTGAGGTAGGCCTCATTTTTCACTCTTTGTACCTTTTTATTCTATATATGTTTTCCAAAAAGTAGAAAAGGGAAATCTAATTAGGACACTAAAAAAATAGGGAAATGAATTAAGTCTTAGGGTTTTTACTTTTTTTGAGTTTGGCTAGGCGCTGCTAGGAACAACGGACCTCTAAGTGCAGTCTGCCCTATAATACAACATGTTAGGTTTAAATCATGTGTTGGTTTGCATGCTTGAGGCTCAATCAGAGGCTATATCATTGTAATCTGCATTGTCAAAAATTCATATAGGATATAGCATACATTACCTGAAATGAAACGTTTATTTTTGCATATCATGTAGGAAATAATCATTCATGTTGTATTATGCATTTTCCTTTCTATGCACAGATTAAAATGAACCACACACACCACATTTCAATGAAACGCTAGTTATTTGGGAGTGACATCCAACCACTAGTAGGGTCCAACGATGGTGGCAGTAATTTCCATCTGTTGGCCCAACTCCCACGTACCTATTGTTCTAGACCAAGGTCGGGCCCAAGAACCTTTCGTACCCTAGAAAATTTGCATGTATTCTCTTTAGAGGGTATAATGTTGACTGGGGAAAATGGGTGAGGGACTGGTAGGACCGGTGCTCCTTGTCCGGGTGTGGAGTTTTATTGCCACACACGAGGGATTTACATGGTCTGGATTCACACCTAGCTTGTCAAGCTACGAGCGTACTAGTGAAAGCCAATTAAATTGAGAATATCATCCAACAAGCTTTTAAACACGATAAGAGTTTCTAATACTGATACAAATCCTTAAAAAACAACATCAAATAGTTTAGGGCTCACTTTCAAAATTTAAATGAGATAATCACATTGTTTACATTGTATGCTTATTTATCGCTTAATTCATCAAGATAAGGCCTTCCATGAGGCCAAAATTTTTAGTAAGAGAGGTTTCCTCTCAAGACTTGTCTAGTTGGCACATCATGACAACTAGGCATAGTCGAGCTCACTCATGAGCTAATGACTCAGAATATGTGGGGAGAGACCCTCAATACCTTTGATATTCCCCTAAGGATCTTTAATACCTTACACACCTCCTTGCTAGATGTCACACTCATCATTCACCTGAGGATCTTATCCTCTCGGTGTGACACTTTGATAGTCATCACAAGACCCCTTCATCATGCAGGGGGTCCTCACATGGAGGTGATAGGGTTTTCACACATGTGGAAAGAACTAGCATTGTTAGGTCTCATCCTAGCAAGGCAGAGAGTTGTGGATCTTACTCCATGAGTCAATCGTATAGGGAACCTAAGTCTCATGCATCCCATAAGAGGCGACTACTCCAATACCAATTGGAGGAAGCATGCATTGAGCATGAGTGTCTAGAGTGTGAGTGCATAGAGAGGAAGAGAGCGCATAAATAGAGGTTGGATGAGCTCCAACAAAAGGAAGAGAGGATTTATCAGTAGAAATTATGTGAAGAACAATCACGTGAGGTAAATCCCAAAAATAAGCTCATACCTAGAGTGCTTAGGCAACAAGTCAACACGATGCACCATACGCATCGTCAAGATTTACCTCTTAAGCAAGTAGATAGCCATTCTTCTAGGTAGATAAACGTACCTAGGGTTATCGAATAAAAATAGAAAGACAGGTTCAGAGATCCCAGAGTAGTCAATTCTGGCAGGTGAGCAATGTCAATGCTCGAAAGTCATCACAATCCTTGGGGCATATACAGTCTATTCCACCATACAAGGAGTCTGTGATCACTTTCCATAAACAGGAAGTCAAACCTGTCCTTGTCAAGGAATCTGATCCTCCATTGCATATCATAGCAAGGATAAATCAGATTATGTATAAGCGAGTGTTGGTGGATACAAAATCATCAATTAATATCATCACCACCTCAGCGTTCAAACATCTCAAAATTCCACCTTCCCACATCAAGGCATCGAATTTCATGCTACAAGCTTTTAACGATGTGGAATCCCCTATAGTAGGCACAATAGTCCTCCCCATTGAGGTGGGACAAAATATTGTTTCTACATTGTGCTATGTTTTAGAGGGATCAAGACAGTATAACCTTCTACTTGGAAGGTCATGGATAAGAGCCATGGAGTTGATACCTTCCATAATGCATCAGTGCATTAATTACACCCATGCAAATTAATTCCATGTAGTTGAGGCAGATCCAAATCCTTTCAAGTGTTACAAACCGAGTGATCATCCACATGAACCTAGCAGGGTGCCCATGTATCCGATCACTAAACGTGATGATTCTATCCAAAGTTTGGATGCAGCCTTACAGATTGTGGTGGAGTTATCGTCACCACCGCTGTCACCTATGGAGTCACCCATAACTCCTTCATATTTTATTTTTCCTAACAGGGAAGTGCTGATGAACTCAATCACAGAGATTCTCATAGCTACCTTGGATGTGTCATTAGAGGAACCTCATACTCCTATCAATGGGGAAATACTTAGCATGGTCATGGATGCATCTGAGTGTAGCATACCCTCATCATCCATCTGTAGCACCCTAAAATTGGTGCAGTGAAATCTTAATAATTACATTTACTCTAGTAAATAATTCAAATTCAAATTTTAACCTCCCAAACCGCCTGTTAACCGTCGTGTAATCTGTTTCCCCCTTTCCCGCACCATTTTTAGAGGTTGTTTTGACCGTTTGACGATATCGTCGCCGATCAGACGATATCGCCCCAGATCTGACGATTTCATCTGGGCTAGGACCTCCAAACGATCTTGTCCCTAAATTGACTTTTCATAATTAGCTTCTGTTCCAACGAGTCTCTAATCCGGGAAAAAGCGTGTCTGCGCCATTAGAGACCCTCCCCATTGGAGATCTCCCAAATAGGGATGATCTCCAACCTCCTAACCTCCCTCCTAAGCCTATTTAATCCTAAGCCCTCCCCTTAGCACCCCTCTGGCTGAAATTCTCTATAACTTGACTTCACACACGCTAAAACATCCTAAATTTCTATCTGCATTAGTTCTATACCAATTTTGTTGCAGGTACCTTAGTGTTTTTCAGCCAGAGCAAGCTTACATCGTCACGGACGATCCTGTTTAGATCGGAGGCGATCTTTTCGAATCAGAGACGATTTTGTACCAATGCGAGACGATTTCGACTGTAGTCAACATTGAGGCAATCAGTGCCTAAAGTTTGCATTTCTTCATCTTTCAATCTGTTGTTTTATGCTGTAATTAGCTAGTTTCTTCAGTATTTTATGCTATTTTGCATTTTGGAGTTCACCCATCTAGATCAAATGCATAATTAAGTCATAATTGTGATTAAATTAGCATAATGCATTCATGTTTCTATTTTTAAGTTTCAGTTTGATATTATTGTTGTCATTTTACACTGTTTCCCTCTGTTATAATAGTTGCATTTTCTATGTTTTGCACCTATTTCTCTGTTTGCAGGTCTCAGACGAATTCTTCAGATCTCAGACGATCTTGTCTGATCTCAGATGATCCTATAAAATCAGAGGTGATCCTGACTGCTTCAAGAATCAGAATCTTCATCAGACATCCGGATCAGGTATTTTTCTTTTAACATTCTTTAATTTATATGTTTTATGTCTTAATTCTATTTTCTGTATTCATTTAATCTGCATCTTCATATAGAATAGCTTAGACGCATTTTGGCCAAACCTAGGACTTGAATGCTTAAGGCTAAAATGAACACATAAAACACATTCCCAACCTAGGCATGGAAACTGCCATTAAATGTTTCCTAGTGAACCCACCATCCGTCGAAAAATCACCAATATACACCTCCCCCGAGAGGCGGGACCTTCGCAAGGCCTCTCAGTCCGAGGTACTGTGCCATACTTTTCACATCCCCCTTTCGGGCACGGATCCTATAGCCTGAAGGTAAGGGTGTGAAAATTTTGGAGCAATACGCCATCATGTCACAAGATAGTCCTCATGAGGACGATGTTGAGTATAAATAGCATATGGAGGCAGACACCACAGTGTCACCCATCATGGAGACCATTGAGGATTTAGGTCAGCTTCTTGTCGAGTCTCTACCTGTTGAGCCTATCCTTGATGCATCGAATGAGCATGAGGAAGATTTATTTGTGGCAATTGAGTTGCTACAACCCCAATAGGTTAACGAGTCACCTATGACTCATGCAATGGTGGAATAATTTTCTCACGATTTTGTGGGAATGGTTGACATTAGGTCAAAGGATTGAGTGACTCTAGAGCTAATAGAGCAAGAGATGGGGCAATCAGACATTGCTTCCATAGTGAAAGGGTTTGAACCTTTAAAATTAGTCACTCTTGACTCATTTCTTGTGCCACCTTCTCAAGGAAAAGAGCAAGCGTGTACCCCATATCAGGTTGGGGGTACTAAATCTGACACAGTTCAATTCTTTCAAGTTAAACAACAACATGAACTGAGTCATGCGCATGAGCATGTGGATAGCACTAACGAAGTGTGTCATCAAGAAGCATCCGCATCAACCCAAATGAAGGAAATAGGTGATTTGCAATTACCTAATGGATCTTTAGCATCCACTTTTCTATTTCCTTCAAATGACAAAGGTATTTTGAATCAATCATTGGAAATACATATGAACTCTTTGTCAGTCTTGCGAGGCATTCTAAGTCATCTAGAACAGATGGAACATCGAATGGATGAGCAAGATAAGGCATTGCATTTTATCATGAACCAACTTGGAAAACTGGGATCACAAAAGCATCCCTTATTTGAGGCCAAATCACTTCCTATGCAAGTACAAGAAAAACCTCAACAAAAGCAAGAGCCCATGTGGCCTACCCAACCATTGGGTCCTCAAAGCAAACCAATGTGGGTCGAGCACCCAAAATAGTCGTAGCACATTTGGACTCCTTTAAAATAGTCTATGTCTGACATCTTTCAGAAGCTGCAAGAGGCTAAGGTCATCACCTTTCCTGATATCATCCCTTTAGACCCAAATAGAGCTAAACCTATGGGTTACAGGGAGCATCACTATTGTCTCTATCACCGAATAGAGGGTCATGGCATTCGAGATTGTCGTGAATTCAAGAGTGTGGTGCAAAACCTTATAAATAAGGGGTTTTATCATGAATATGGTTCTCTTATAGTGCCCCAACATGCTAAAATGGAGGTCACACCTCCTCAAGGTCAAAGGTCGTCAGTCACCTCGTAGGCCCAATAAGCCAGTGTAGTGAGTAGTTTCATTTTATATGACTACTCTAACTTTGTTCCAAAAGTTACACGAGGCAAAGGCATTCATATTGCCCAAATTCAAGCAAAGGGTATCCAATACTGGGTCACCTGGTAAGAGTCCCTTTTGTGTGTATCATCGAGCACATGGACATGACATTCGAGATTGTCAATCATTTAAGAGGGTCGTCCAAGACCTAGTGGAACGAGACGCAATCCATGAGGATGGTTCGCTCGTTCAACCCTGCCAAGACATAGGCACTCCGTTGAGGTCCATTCCTTAGTTGGGAGAGTTGATTTCTATCACTCTTCCTAAACAAGCTGATTATATTTTAGTGGATAGCATGCATGGTAGGGGTCTTCAAGGTAGCATACCTTCCTCACCAACCATGCCAAATTCGATAAGGAAAGGAGGGTCTAGAGGAGCACCCCCCCCGATCATGGCACGTCACGGGGGTACATAAGGTAGCATACCCTCCCAAAAAGGCACCAAGGGTTCCAAAAACTACTTGGTCATGTCACAAATGCTCAGGGTTCAAACCCCCCAAACCCAAGCCCAAACCGTAAAAAAAAAAACCAAACCCAAAAAAAAACCCAAAAAGGCTCCAAGGGTCCTAAAAAGCTTGGTCATGTCACTAAAGCAGTTATAACCCTGGTCATCCCAAAAGGCTCCAAGGGTTCCTAAAACCGCTTGGTCATGTCAGTAAAATGCCTCGAGGGTTTGCTTATAACCGCTCGGTCATCCCAAAAAGGCACCAAGGGTTTCCAGAAACCGCTTGGTCACCCTAAAAGGCCTCGAGGGTTTGCTTAAAACCACTCGATCATCCTAAAAGGCTCCAGGATCTCTTGTGAGTAGTCTGGTCAATCAAAAATCTCCACAGGTATTTCAAACCTTTGGTCAACCCCAAAAGGCTCTGAGGGTTTGCTTAAAACCGCTCGGTCATCCTAAAAAGCTCCAAGGATTTTTTGAAAAATTGCTTGGTCAAGTTAAAGGCTCCAATGGTATTTCCTCATCGTTTGGTCACTCCTAAAGGCTCCAGAGGCATGTACTCACCGTTTGGTCAGATATAAAGGCTCAAAATCAATAAAAATTATAAAATCAATAAAATCCAAAAAAATTGGTAAATCATAAAATCCAAAAACATTTGCATTTGCATTATGCATTTTCATTTACACATGCATTCATTTCATCATTGCATTGCATATAGGCATTCTGCATCTGTTGCATTCCGTAGTGATGTATTTGTGTTTTTCAGTCTTACAAATGATGCCACATTTGTGTTTCAATCATGCATCTCTGCATTTATCATAAAATGTGAGTAATTGTGTTTTTCAACACAAACCATAATGTTGCTATGAAGAATATACTAGGGTTTTTTGGTTATTCAACCATACCTAGAGGTCTTCTCAAGAGTTGATAGAAATCTTGCTTTGCTTTTGTAGTTGAGGTCTAGCTAGTATAGCCCTTAGCATATCAGAATCCTATCACTAATCAACAAATTAAACAATCCTAATAAGGACTAGGGGAAGATGAAAGCCACAAAGCAGGACCAGGTATCCTGAGGTGAAAAGAGTTATTCTTGCTTATCCCCCTATGCGGACGGTATGGTAAATGTTGGTAATTGGCAAAAGGACAAGTTTGTTCCCTATCCAGAATCCCTTGCTTATGATAAAATGAGCAATATCCCAGAGTGATATCCCACATCAATCCTCAATATTGATACCCTAGATCGATATCATAGATCGACATCCTAGATTGATATCCCATATTGATATCATAGATCGATATCCTCAATTGATATCCCAAAAATAGTTCTCCCAAAGTAAAATCCCCAAAGGGAAGTTTTTGAAGAAAATTATCAAATGTAGATTCCAAAAAATGAAGATCAAATGAAGATCAAAAATCAAAGTTCAAATGAAGATCAAAAATCAAATGAAGATCAAAATCAAAAAGCAAGTTCAAATGAAGATCAAATGAAGATCCAAAGAAAGTTCAAAGTCAAAGTGGAATCAAATCCCTTGCACAATTATATATGAGCAAGTATCCCAAAAAATTGAAGAAAATAAGGGAGTGAACTTGAATCCATGGAATTTCCAGCACTACTGTACCTTACGCATGATGATATGTCTGATGCATTAGCACCTCGCTTATGTACAAACCAATGTTTGAATGTGGAAGAGCTAGCTTCAGGTGTCCTGTATCGCCTAGTGGTCTAGTCCAACTGAAATCTAAACCTAGGATTGGATAAACATTTACGGACCCCCTATCTTAGCAATGGGTTGAAAGAATCATGCCTGACATCGGGGTATGCTTATGCTTTATCTTAAATATATTCATTTGCACACACAGGGATAATGAACAGCTAGGGCCTATCCTAGCAAAAGCCTTACATTTCAGAAGTCTAGTGTGGTCAGTATACAACTTTTGATCGGTCAACTAGGGTGTTTGAGTCTCATGGTAAACCTCAAAAATTCCCAAATAGCAACAATCCAATTTTCAAATGCATTCATAAAACATCAATTTATTTTTATAAGAGTTTGTCTATTAAAATTATTTGTATTATATGATTAGATACCGGATGGATGTCAGAAATGATATTTAGACAACCACTGATTATATCATACATATTATTTTAATTTACAAAATCTTATGAACAGAAAACATACATCATTACATTTCATATATGGGTGATTAATTGATTAAATTCTTGTAATGAGGATTTTCAATTAAATTCATGATTTTTCCACATTCTGTGGCATCATCCATTAGATTGTTAAACACATATCACATTCATTCCTTATGTTTTAAGTGATTAAAGCATACAGGTTCATTTACATTAGATTATCATCATGTAAATAATGCACTACATACATTGCATCAACACATCATGACATCATCATAAATTAAATGCATGCAATAAAGTAAAATCAGATAGGCATTTAAAAGTAAACATCGCATTCATATGCATACATCATAAATAGCACATCTAAGCATCTAGATCACTGCATACCATCATCATCATAAATTAAATAGCTATCTAGTGCATGTCATCCATACATCACATCATATAAGCATAGCATCAATATAAACATTTGCATCCATGTGCATAACATAAACATAAAATTAAAAATAAACAAGTACACATAATGAGCCAAAATGATCATATATATATATATATATATATATTATATATGTATGTTTTTTTGTGTGTGTGTGTGTGTGTGTGTGTGTGTGTGTGTGTGTCCAAAAATGAGTACATCAAGGGTACATCAAAAATTCCCATAGGCTACAACTAGTGTAGGTCCTCGACCTTACACTCAAAAATAGTACAACAAAAGTATCTCAAGAGATATGTACTACAGAGGGCTTGTACCCCTATCCTGAGAGTCACTGCCATCACCCCCGCCATCCTTATGGATCCTATGAGAATTGGCTCCATGCGTACTAGAGGACCTGTGTGTCCTCTCGGTCCTATGGGTCCAGTGGCTAGAGCTCGTAGAGGACTGCCCTGTAGTCTTGGTCCTGGTTCGCTGGGACCTTGAAGCATGTGGATCCTCTAGGACCTACCCACCTATCAATCTGATATAGCCCTCTAGATGGTCTATGTGGGCTACCCTACCTGTATGTCTAGCATTACCCTCCTCCATGAGGGCATGTAACCACTGGATCTCTATCATAGGATCGCGATCGCCTGGAAACAATGAAGATGGTGCTGATGGAGGTGGCATGGCAACCTATGAAGATGAGGGATCTCCCCCTCATCGCCTCAGTGAGTCTCTCTCTGGTCATGAGATCTAGTTGTGTCCGTGTCAGGTCATGCTCTATAGTGAGCTGCCCGATCTCTATATCTGTTGTGGCTAGTTGGGCCTTGAGGATAGGCCTCTCCTCCTCATAGCTCCTCCACTAGCTCTAACCATGTCTAAGCTTTGCCTCTATTATGGTGAGACTAGTATCCCTCTGTAGTAGCTAGGTTTGAAGCCTACCCACCTAACTCTGTAAATCCACAACCTGAGCCAGTAGTTGCCCTACCTCATTGTTAGGAGGTGCCTCACCCTCCTCGGATGCCTCATCCTCAGCCTCAACCTATGGAGCCTCCCCTATGGTGGCCTCGGTGCCCCATCCACCCTCAGTCCACTGGCGCACATTGCACCCCTCTAGATCAGCCTTCACCTCGTCATCTATCTGATCGAGGGGTCCTGATCCCTGCCACTATAGTAGGGACCACCAAGTATCATATGTTGGGGTGGTCCCAGCCCTAGCAATCCCTGACTCCTAGAAGTCATCAATCGCATCTCCTAGTGGTGTTGGTTGAATCCAGGGTAAATGACTCTCCAACACTAGCTTCCTATAGATAATGGGTAGCTCCGATATGTCCTAAACTATCCCAAACTACCGTAAGACACGAGAGTAGAACTGATACTCATAGATATCATCCTTATGGCCAAGTAGCCACCTATCTCACCGAGCCTGGTGTAGCCGCTCGTCAACCTCATCCCATGCAGGGCAATCCATATAAGGGCACCACTCAATGTCATCCAATCGAAGCGCTACAAATCTACCAATGTAGTTCTCTACATCCCTAGCATGGGACCTGCTCTAGAACCCCTCCTCCTCATGGGGCCAGCATGCGACGTAGCACTAATGAGCATCATCAATAGAAGTAATAGCAAGGGGTAGCTCCACAAGATGCTCGATCCTGATATGCTACCAACCCCAGATCTAGAGAAGTAGACTGTAGCTAATCCCTACCCGGCTCCTACTAGTAATCTGGTAGAGCTCCTGGTACAACTGGCATAGTAGAGTGCTCCCCTAGGCTAGGAGGAGTGGCTACTATCTAGAGCTCTAAGTGACTCTCCTGACACTGGCCAGAAGGTTCCAAGGGATCCTCACGCTCGAGGAGTCTAGAAGAACAATCTGCATGACCAAGTGCATGAATATTGCCTCTCTAATAGAGAAGATGCCCTTCTCCTGCCAATACCCGATGTGGACACCTCCATGATCAATCTTACCCTGGGCATCCTCGCTTTGGTCACCAAAAATAGAATCAAAAACCTCTTCCTTGCTCTGAAAGGAGGAAGAGGTGATGGGCTCACCATCAATAGGGATCCTAAAGATCCGGTAGACATCCTCCAAAGTAATAGTCATTTCACCTATCGACAGGTGAAATGTGTTGGTCCGCGCATCCCAGCATCGGGCCAACGTAGTCATATAGGCCTGATCTACCCTAATAGTGGGTAGATCAAGCACATAGCTGAATCCAACGACACCAAACCACTCCCGCTCCAAGTCAGTCAACTGATCTATGGAGGGTGTGCAGGATATCCAGCTCTCTAGATCTAGAAGTCAATTTCTGAAAAGAAACAATGCATAAGGAAAAATATGACTAAGAAAACTAAAAATAGATAAACAAAATGACCTAAAAACGTCAAACAAATCTAAAAATTGCTAAAAACACAAAAACATGCAAAAAATAATCAAAATGTTCTCAAAAAAACAAAAATGTACTTCAAAAGTGCAATAAATGGCATTAACTTCCAGAAAACCTTAGAAAAAATCAAAAAATTTGAAAAATTTTTCAAAAGTTGGGAACCACGGGTCAAATCTGCGGTCCGCATAATGGTCAAATTTTTGACCATTGGGATTTGAATCCCACCACGGATGATAGCTGCGGTCCCCAATCTGACAATTGGGAACCGCACCTACCAACTGCGGTCTAGGAACATGACCTTTTTTGGGTCACTTCTTAGCCTAGCAAACCAAAAATTAAAACCTAAATCTAGCCTAGTCTAAGGTGAGGTTCATTACCAACAGTTTAGTGAGATTGATTTAACCCATTAATTAATGTGGTTCATTTTAAGTTGGTAGAGAGTGTGAGGTCTCGGTTTTGAGTTACCTTACCCACTTCGAGGCCTCTACTAGTAGACGATTGCCCAGGGTCTGCCATCGAGATGTGCATGAGGTATCAAGTTGTGGTTTCAACAGTGCTTCGCATCGAATTTGCTTCCTAACCTCTCAGAGCTCTCTCAGTTTCAGTTGCTTGCAAGAATGATAATGAAATTTTTCAAATAAGAAAATTATATATACTTTTCCTAATTTTTTCGGACCGCAACTGACAATCGTGGTCCCAAAATTAGGGTTTTGTGACCGTAGCCCTGAGCTACGATTCCCAAAATTTGAAATACCAACCGTAGACCGTACGTGTGGTTTGCAACTGGCATTAAATGCACTAAAATCCCATCGTGGGAAGGTCTTAAATGGAAAATTAATTATTCCTAATGGATCAAAATCTCAATAAGAGCAATCAACTTAACAAATTTGGTGATTTTCAAGCACCACGATCAATTAAAAATTCAAATTAACCAAAAAAAATCAAATAATAAAAAACCAAATGCACCTTGTATTCAGTCATTTACCCTATACACTCGGTGGTTGCAGTGACTGACGCTCCATGCAATCCGATGAGATGAGTAAATAACCATAAGGACATTTGGGGTAAAATTGTCATCGTTGATTTGATATGCTTCTTTTCAATCCCGAAGAAGGCCTTTAAGGCTGGAATGCTCCATGGGAATGAGGCATTTCATGTCATTTCTCCTATGACATCTTTTCAGTAGATCATCGACAAATTGATTCAACACAAATATAATTGGCATTGTATCATTTTGATTTCCTAAGAAGGCTTTTGCAGCTTGACTGCTCCATGGGATAGGAATGTGCAATTACTATTAATAGTTGCAATCATAAGTTGAACTAAGGCCTAGCCACGTAATTAAATGCTCAAATCTAAGTTTGTGCAGATCATTCATAGTGGTCAAGTGACCTCGTCGCTTTATTCATTGTCATTACCCTCATCGACTCATCGCTTGAGGGGGTAGTCATAATATCATAATCATAATCAAAATCAATAGAAGATCCCTAAAATCGTAGATCCCTTGATCTTGTCAAATTGCATTCGTCTTACAAATCATTGTCAACAACTATCATAAGCTTACCCCTTTGCTTGGGGAAAATAGCAAATATGATAGTTAGTTTGTAACTCTCATCCTTTCGGTTATATAGGCCTAACTCCTATTGTAGCACCAAAGCTACCCGAATGTCTAATGATGAGTGCAAACTCTTCAAATTTAAGCCTTTCACCTAGTTGGAAGCAATGATTCTAGGATGCACATCCTTTTGCAGGACCTGGGGCATCTAATGTTGATCCGACTAATGATCATCATGCAACCTTCGACATCATTTTAGAAGGTCTATTTTTGCTCACGTGTTGTTCGATCTCACAATGCATCTCAAAATGGGCATCTATAGACACCTAAAACGCGTCATGTCAAGGATGACTACTCATATGGGACATGCTACAAGACCATATGGAAGATCTTGGATAGACTCCAAGATAGAGCAGTGGTTCTAACCACTCAATTTGGGCTCCTTGGCCTAATCAGTCTGAACCACAGTAGAGACCTACGGTCTATAGTCTGAACCACTATTAACACCTGTGGTTCATAGCCTAGGTCGTAGTTGTGACCTGTGGTCTAAACTAAAGTTCAGTTGGCCTTCATCCAAGCCAAATCGGTTGGAATGGCCATTTGATCTAGAAGAAGGTAGTTGAAGGATGGAATATTCCAGAGGCTTCCAATCCAACTGTCCCAACTACCTCTTCTTGATCTTGGCTTCTCCATGAAGCCACCCCTAGCCCTTGGGTAGTCCTATAAGTACCCCTTAGAATTAGGGCAAACTATGAAGAAAGCATTGGAGATCGAAGCAATGAAGCCCTATCGAATTGTGGACTCACTTGAGTGCATTGAGAGGGAGTGTTGTTATTCAATTACCAACTAATTGAGCATCATGACAATTCATGCCATGGATGCCCTAAGGAGCTAGAATGCCAAGAAATGCTAATTCGGGAAAACGAAGGCCCTATCGAGCAATTCAACCACCAAACCTGTCATAGGACACTGAGGCGACCCTTGATCATCAATTTGACAAGGAGGATCAAGCCCACAACCCTAGAATTGGAGGGCAAAGCTACTTGATTGCTCATTGCGGTTGACAAGCCATGGTGTACAGTGCAGACCGCTCATCAGAGCTATGGTTTGCAATAGGTGACAAATCTCCTTACTATTTCTGTTTTAGTATGCCTAATTAGGTTAGATTAGTCATTTTAGTGGGTTAATTCATGTTTAGAGACAATATGACCGGTATATTTAGGGTTTAATCAATTGTTTTCATTATAGTAAGTAGGACATTAATGGCTTCTTTTCATGCTATCTTGCTTCATTCCATGCAATTGATCCAATAGATAGATAGTTGCACTTTCTACTTTCATGTTTCTAACAATCTTTATGAATCTTGCACAAGTTTAATATGTTTTATCCATCTTCTTGATTTCATAGTTGTTATGGCATCTTTATGCATATTTTCCTCAAAGGGCCTCATCATGAGAGGTTGCCTATTCGTTTAATGCTTTTGTGTTGTTTCTTGATCGTAGGAAAGCAGGTTTGAAGGAGATTCAATCATCTAATTCCTTCCTCAACGTGAAGAAGAGGGTCAACTCCACCCTAGAGTAGTTTGTGACTATTTAGAGAGCATTAGTATTGTGCCTACCCCGTTGGGGGCTTTGGAATTGTATCAACATTTGGGTGACCCTAAGAGGGGCATGATTGTAACCGAGATTCTTTTCAATATTAATAAAAGAAGCATCCATTTTCTCATTATATGCAATCTTGTATCATTTTATGCTTTTATGTTGATTTCGATTGATGCAGTAGATAGGTGCATTGCTTTTTGGATAGGTCACAACAAAAAATTAACTGCAAATATCTCCACATGATCTCATACGACATGAAATATAAGCTTTGAGAAAAGCAACTCAAAGTTTAATTGTCATAATAACTATGTAACATCCAATACAACACCTTGCAAGAGTAAAAATCTAGCAATATTTTGCCTTGCAAAATTACTAAAAAATAAAATAGTTGTGTTTACAAGTTGTTTTGAACTAAGAGTCGCATAACCAGTGCTCAGAGCAATTCACAAAGCATAAAATAAAAAATGTAAATCTACTAGCAATTACTAGTAGTGTAAGAGCATCTAGCAATACCTAGAAAGCATAGAAATAAAAGGTACTCTAGGACAAAACATGCCAAATTAGGGATACTAAAATCACTTTAAAGTCCAAGCAAAAGCATCTTCGGGAAGGCACCAAATAGCGATCATAAGGAGTTTCACCTAGTAGCCTAGGTGCATTTGCATGGCATTCCTTTTTATCATCATACATTTACAAGCCCATGCACCCATGACCCAAATTGGTGCTTGCAGTCACCAAGTTCTACAATCCTCAAATGAGAACGATCCAAAATTTCAAAGGGCAAGAGTTATTTCAACTTACCCTTGACCTATTCAATTAAACATTTTCTATAGGGGCCAGGCCTAGGACTTTTCCCAAACCTTTTACTATAGAATACCAAAGGAGATACTATGACCTAAGGAAACATAAGGAAGGGGGAAATTTTTTCAAAAATTTGCTCAATTCGTAGTTGCATAACCCTCCAATAGGAAATGAGCACCCCAAAACCCCGATTAAAATTGCAAAGTTCAAGTACCTTGAAATTTTCTCAATGCTTACCATAATCTTCAACTTACCAAATGATAAGGAAGTATATGATTATCAAATTGCCACAACATATGTCATTTATAATCCCCACTATTACAATGAGTTCCACTCAGACCAGTCCAATTACCCTCTCTTCTTTGACTAGGGCCTATACTTGTGCGAAAAGATGTACGAGTAGCTCATGCAACTTCAAATTTTTCCATATGGCACATTTTAATACTATTCACACCTAACATGGATTTTTCTATTCAATAATTTTGTTTATATGTCATGGATAGGTTTAAATAGAGAGAACGACCAAGGGCAAAAATTGGTAGTAGTGGACTAGACTAATTTTTTGACCTCCAAGTCCTACTACCACTTTAATAGAGAATTTCTAGGGTTTGTGCTAAAAGTATTCTACAAATAAAAACCTAATTATCTCAAAAATTAAAAGCCACATTACAAAGTCCTTGAATGGAAGAAGACTGGTATTTTTTCACATAAGATACAATTAAAGGTTGTACAATTTCATGGGAAAACTCTTTTTGTTGTTGTATTATGTAACATATAGAGTTTTTTTTATCGATGTTATCGATGCAATATTTGGTACTAGTGTTAATAAAAAGGTTGCCTATGAATACCCCTTCACCTATGAGCCAATTACACTACAAGAGGGTAAGAGGAATTGTTTTATTGTAAACTTAAAAAGTTATATTTGTGAGCAATACCTCATCAATGGAGATATAATCTTGAAGATAAATTCAAGGAGAGGGTAACAATCCTGAATAGGGGAAAATCATCAGCTTCCAAAAAGGTTAGCATACATGAGAGAATAGTTATGAAACAATTTTGAGAGCAATGAGCTTGATTGGAAAAATAATAAAATGCAAGAACTACCCTTGTGGAAGGACTTCTATGAGAAATAAGCTAACTATGATTAAAAAATAATCCTAGATCATAAGATAACTTAAAATAATTACAATGGCAAATAAGATCAACTAGGATAAGGTAAAATTATAGAATGATGGATATTTATGTGTGAACAAAAAATTACAAAATTCTAGATATCCATTGTCAATGGGCAAAACACTCTCTCAAAAATATGATGAGAATATAGCAACATGGAAGCCTCGATAATAACCATTCAAAGTTGTTGTTGTCAACAGCCAAGGCAGAGAAGTGCAGGATGAAGAACCTCTAATAAGGGAAGAAGTTGAAGTACAATAGGTAATTTTCAAAGATGGTCATAATGTGGAAATTGTTCAAGCATTAGAAGAGCAAGCAATTGTTAACAACTTCATAATGAGCCTATAAAATCAAGTGGCTATAACAAATACTCCCTAGCCAAAATAGTAGACTACAGCCTTTGTTTCGGTAAAACTAAAATAAGAGATATACCCCAAAGGATCCTAGATTATAGGCAATATGGGATATACTAGATGAGACCTAGAAAAAAATAGCCACTAATCCACAGGAAATCATATAAGTGTAGAAATGCCCTCACAATCTATTTTAGGAGCACCTTTTCCTAGCTCCCTTGCTTTAAAAATAAAATAAGTTAAATATGCACTTTAGATTATCCACATAGTCTAGCACCCAGTTTTGTTTTAGGTCCTGTAGAACATCATAACCTTTAGGAGCAAGAAACGCTAGCTGAGGGTACACAAACACTGAGTCAACTTGTTAATAACAATGAAGGATTTGATATGAGTATACAATCATATATGCAACAATTATCAGGGATGACTCCATATAATCATGCAACTCCTCCAGAAGCAACTGTTAAAAGAAAATCTAATCCTCTTAAGGAGTCACAGGAAAGAGCTCATAAAAATAAAATGATCTGGGGGCTACCTCTAGGAACTAGAACAACACCTAAGTTGATAGTAAAGCAACCTCTAGCAATAGTGATAGGTATGGTTTCTTTAAACCAAAATACTAATTTTGCTCTGGTGATCTTTGAAGAACACAAGCTTATACTGAGAGGGGGGTGAACAGTATAAGACCACTTTTTACTTTTCTTTTCAATTCAATATTATGCAGTGTATAGACAACAATATCAATAGCAGTAATCAAGCAATGCACAAAACACCATACACAATAGAGACACCACAGTTTACGTGGTTCACCCAATGTGGGCTACTCCACGGAGAAAATATTTTACTAAAACTTTCTCAATCAATCTCTTTGGGAATCCTTCCCAATTACAATGTTTATGGATCTCTGTCCAAAGGAGATGTTGATCCCCTAATCTCAAGTTCATGGATCTCTTCCACAGGAGAACTCTTTCCCCTTCTGCTCTGGCTAGTGATCTTCTAGAAGACTTTGTCTCTCTACTGCACTGACTGGTGGATCTCTCTCCACTTGAAGACTCCTCACTCAGATCTGTCTTCAATTATGTTGGCTGTTGGATCTCTATCCACTGAGACTCTATCCTCTGTACTCTATCACCTCCAAAGCTCTATCAATAGGCTCACTCAGAACCTGCTCAATAGGCTCACTCAGAACCTGCTCAACAAGCTCACACAGAACTTGTCCAAATATGCTCAACAAGCTCACACAGAACTTGTCCAAATCTGCTCAACAAGCTCACACTAGAACTTGTCCAAATATGCTCAACAAGCTCACCTCACATAAAACTTTCCAAATCAAACTCAAAAACTCCACAGAACTTGCCCAAATCTCACTAGCAAGCTCACCAAGAACTTGCCCAAATCTACAAAAAACTCTAGCAAGCTCACCAAGAACTTGCTCAATAATTCAATCTCATAGAAGCATAAAGAGAATTGTTAGAGACTCAATATGTTTCTATACTCTAATCTCATCCCACCATCCCAATCCCAAATCTCAACTCAAATCAATCTTATAGAAGCATAAAGAGAATTGTTAGAGACTCAATATGTTCTATCCTCAAATCTCAATCTCAACTCAAATCCAGAATATAGAATAGTTTGTTTCATGGAACTTGAACAACCACTTCACACAATCACTTGACTAGGCTCAAACAACTCTTCTCAACCAACTACCACAAGGAACAACTCTTTCTTACAAACCCTAGTCCAAGCATGTATCAACCAACTCAAATGTTTCCAACAATGCTCAACCACAAATCTCACATAACAATGATACTCATGTTCTTTTCAAGTTCAAGTTCTTTGCATAACCAATGGGCTTCAACAACAATGCTAATAAAACATTCTTCACATAACAATGATACTCATGTTCTTCTCAAACCCTATCTCAGGTTTTTCACACTACTAATGGCTTCAACAACAATGCTTATAAAACAAGGTTTAATAGCAACTCTCAACCCAGAAAACCTTGAGACATTCAACCAACTACTTTCAAAAAGGAAACCACAATTAATCCTTTTCTCTCCAATGATATTTCAGAAATCAACCACCATAAACAATCAATAGGAGAATGTGCCCATACCTTTTATGAAGATGAAGAAGCCTTTTGGTTGTCCACAAAATCTGTCTCACTCAACACACTTTCTTTTTCAACTTTCAACAAGGGTTAGAGATCTTGATTAATAACACAACAATAACATCCAAATAACACCTTATTACTCCTACTCAATAACATACACCATGTCACTTCATAAATGAATTAATCTCTTTTGAAAAAGAACAAAGCAACCTTCACTTTTGAACCTCTTTACAAAATCAGAAATATCTCTTTACACACACCTTATTTCTCCCTCTAAGCAAGTTAATCAAATAGCCCTCAGAATAAGCTTTCCAACGATATATAATATGATATACTTCTAAAAAATAAATCACCAAAAATCTCTCCTTTTTTAAACATGCATCATAACCCTTATTCCTCCTAGGGCAACTTTAGAAAAATAAAATATATCTAAAAATTATTAACTTGCCTCTGTCCCTGATGGGATTCGATCTCGTGACCTTCCTTGCTCAACGCCTTAACCATAACCAACCTGTCATTGGGCCACATGCCCTCACGTGCTCAAAAGGAGCACACAACAAAACCTTATGCCATGAATATCTACGCCCTTCGAAAACAAAACGTGCTTCACGCATTTCAACACAACAAAACACCTCCGAAAAGAATCGAACGCAGGACCTCCTACTTCACACACAATGCATGAACCACTAGGCCAAGGAGGCCTATACATTTGGCTTTACTCCACAATAGTCTCTTCAACGAACGTGAAAATCGTAAGCCTTTTAAAACCCTTTTCACACACACTTCGACACACGATGCGCAGGCTCTTTTACCATTCGAATCCAAATATCAAATCGAGCGCTTAGAGAAATAAATCGAAACTTTGGGCATATATATATATATATGTCCTCCTCCTTTCCTTTGACGTCAATGCTATAATTTAAATATTAGTTTTATGCCTTTTCCTTTCTTTGACGTCGACACTATAAATTAAATTTTAATTTTAATTTTAAATTTAAATTTTAAATAATTTAAAATTTAAACTTAAATATTTAAAATTAAATATCTCCATCACCGGGGCACATTTTTCGATGAAACGAAAATCCAACCTAGGTTTTAAGAAAAACCCATTTCAAATCTGCCATCCATGGTTTTAAATAAAACCTTTTATTTTGCCTACCTTGGTTTTCACAAAAACCCTGTATATATCCATGCTCTCCAAAATATCATAAATGCTTATTTATGAAATGCTTTGGCCACCAAAACTCAATGTGATCCATGTGACATCAATGATCCATGTGACATCAATGACAACATAAAATCACTCAAATTTCCAACAATCTCCCCCTTTGTCATTGATGGCAACACCTCTATTGTAAATCACCACAATCACCTGCAAAAACCATCTCTGAGAATCAAAGTTGCTCCCCCAGACTCAATACTCTCTATGGAGGCTGCTCTCTCCCCTAACTCAATGCTCTCTTTGGAGGCTGCTCCCCCTAACTCAATGCTCTCCCCCTTACTCAAATCTCTCCCCCTTTGACATCAATGGCAAAAGGGACACCTATGGGGCTAAAAGATATGACTCTTAAGCTTAGCCCCCTCACCACCTTCTCTCTTGAGGTGATTAAATTTGGGGTGGGAGTACATTTACTCCCATATTACATTGTTTCTTTCCTCTATCAACTTCCTTCCATATTTTTCTGATATCCTTCTCTTGATGAATTACTTGATCTTCTTGTCTTGAACCTGTTTGACCTTCTTGCCTTGAAACTGCTTGACCTTCTTGTCTTGAACTTGTTTGGAATTGAGTCCTACACCATTTTGCAATATGTCCAAAGTTATTGCAATTAAAACACTTGATATTGTAGCCTTTGGATGGTGCCCATATCCTGAATTCTTTCTTGAAATAATTTCCATATCCATTCCTTTCTTGAACCCTGTATTGTGAAGTTCTGTTTTCATGACCATTATGACCATGACTTCTGATTTGTGTAGCTCTAAAACCAAAACCATGTTGCTCATTTTCTTTGCACTGAGAAGCTCTATGACCAATCCTATTGCATAAGAAGCAATGTCCCTGAAAACCATACCTTCTTCCTTTGAAGTTTCTTCTAGAAAAATCAAACTTCTTTGATCCATGGATCCTGTAGTGTATAGCCCTGTGTCCAAATCCATTACAAGAAAAACAATGTCCTTGAAAAGCCCTTTGTTCATGCCTTGGTTCCTCATACCTTTCTTGATCATTATCCTTGTAATCATCTTTGACTTGTGCATTGTATCCTTGAATGTTCTTTGTAGCATCTAAATCCTCTTCCTTAATTTCTTCCTTGCTTTCCTCTTCAAGAATTTCTTTTCCTTTTGAACTTGATTCACCTATCTCAAAACAAGATCCAAATTGGATGTTTGGAGCCATAGGAACTTTGGAACTTTCTTCATAAATCTTAGGTGCTTCCTTGCTTTCATATTTTAGAACTTCCTTTCCTTTTGAGTGTGACTTTTCTTGGAAATAAGATACAACTTTAAAATAAGTTTCCACTCCTTTTTGAACCTTTTCATTTAATGTGTCATGTCTTGTCGTTATTGTCCTTAATTCTTCATTCATCCTTTCCTCTATCCTTTTTGCATTTTGAAGCTCATCTCTTAGATCACTGATTGTCTGAAGTTGTTCTACTCTAATTTTTACATCTGTTCGAATCTTGTTTTCAAGATTCCTAATTTCTTCTTTTAGCCTTTTGACTTCTATTTTTTGTTTTCTTGGCTCATCCTCTTCTTTTTCTATTACCAAAAGTGAGACTTCTTCTATTTCTTTTATCCCATAGAAAAACCCTTCTTCATCTTCACTGTCACTAAGATCATTATAATCTTCTATAGCAAACAAACTCTCATGATTTCTTTGACCATACATATTTCCTTGATGTGTCATCTCATCTTCACTATCACTGAAGCCATTGCAATATCCTGATCTGTGATCTCTTTGACCACACACAAAGCATTGTTCTCTTTCATCTTCTATTCCTAGGAATAGATGTTCTTCCTTTTCATCATTTGACTTGTCTCTATCATTGTGATCTGAGCTATCACTTGCTTCTACAATGTAGAAGGTTTTCTTTGTCTTATGAAAACTTTTCTTCTTCTCATACTTGCTTTGCTTGTATCTGTCATCTTTGTCATGCTTATGCTTTCCATATTCTTTTCTTCTGTGACCCTATTTTTCATCATCATTATTTTCTTCATGTGGACACTTGTATGCATAGTGACCAAAATCACCACACTTGTAGCATCTGACTTTCTTCATATCCCTGTAATTTCTTAAGTCCTTTTTCCTTTTGATGAAGTTAGCTTCCTCATCATTATATGAATCTCTATCTATCTCTGGAACTTTCCCTTTCTTTTTCTCTGAAGCCTTGAATGCAATTTCTTTTATTGGAACCTGATGCTTACTTCTCCTCATCTCATAAGTTGTGAGAGTTCCTTGTAGTTCTTCCATTGTTAGCTTGTTGATATCCATTGTTTCTTCTATTGCTGAAACCTTTGCATCATACTTCATGGGAAGTGATCTCAAAACCTTTTGAGTAACATCTGATTCTTTCATCTCAAATCCTAGACCTCTCATGGTGTTAGCAATCTCATCAACTCGAAGTAAAAACTATGCAATATCTTCAGAATCTTCCATTTTCAATTCCTCAAATATTTTTCTATGAGTTTGTAGTTTTGCCAACTTTACCTTGGAATCTCCTTCATAGGTATTCCGCAACTTGGTCCACATTTCATTTGCTGAATTACATACCATGACCTTTGCAAAATCTATCTCACGTAGCCCACTCAGAATACAATTCATTGCCCTTGCATTGATCTCAACCAATTTCTTGATAGTCTTATCTGCCTCGGGATCACCTTCAACCTTATACTCTTTTGCAACCATCTGCCATACCTCATATCCTTGTGATATCAAGTAGTTCTTCATTCTCATGCTCTAGAAAGCATAATTGTTACCATCAAATAGTGGAGCCTTATTTGTAGATGATCCATTCTGTGAAGCCATCTGTGTTCTTGTAGAATCTGCCCTCAAGATGTTAGCCTTTTCGAAGGAACCCGCTCTGATACCAATTGAAGAACACAAGCTTATACTGAGAGGGGGGTGAACAGTATAAGACCACTTTTTACTTTTCTTTTCAATTCAATATTATGCAGTGTATAGACAACAATATCAATAGCAGTAATCAAGCAATGCACAAAACACCATACACAATAGAGACACCACAGTTTACGTGGTTCACCCAATGTGGGCTACTCCACGGAGAAAATATTTTACTAAAACTTTCTCAATCAATTTCTTTGGGAATCCTTCCCAATTACAATGTTTATGGATCTCTATCCAAAGGAGATGTTGATCCCCTAATCTCAAGTTCATGGATCTCTTCCACAGGAGAACTCTTTCCCCTTCTGCTCTGGCTAGTGATCTTCTAGAAGACTTTGTCTCTCTACTGCACTGACTGGTGGATCTCTCTCCACTTGAAGACTCCTCACTCAGATCTATCTTCAATTATGCTGGCTGTTGGATCTCTATCCACTGAGACTCTATCCTCTATACTCTATCACCTCCAAAGCTCTATCAATAGGCTCACTCAGAACCTGCTCAATAGGCTCACTCAGAACCTGCTCAACAAGCTCACACAGAACTTGTCCAAATCTGCTCAACAAGCTCACACAGAACTTGTCCAAATCTGCTCAACAAGCTCACACAGAACTTGTCCAAATCTGCTCAACAAGCTCACCAAGAGAACTTGTCCAAATCTCTCAACAAGCTCACCAAGAGAACTTGTCCAAATCTCTCAACAAGCTCACCAAGAACTTGTCCAAATATCCACAAGCTCACAAACCCCAAGAACTTCCCAAATATCACTAGCAAGCTCACCAAGAACTTGCCCAAATCTCACTAGCAAGCTCACCAAGAACTTGCCCAAATCTGCTCTAGCAAGCTCACCAAGAACTTGCTCAATAATTCAATCTCATAGAAGCATAAAGAGAATTGTTAGAGACTCAATATGTTCTATACTCAAATCCCAATCTCAAATAAAATCAATAAAAAACTCATAAAAATTAACCAAACTCAATCTCAATCTCAAATCAATCTTAGAAGCATAAAGAGAATTGTTAGAGACTCAATATGTTCTATCCTCAAATATCAATCTCAACTCAAATCCTAGAATATAGAATAGTTTGTTTCATGGAACTTGAACAACCACTTCACACAATCACTTGACTAGGCTCAAACAACTCTTCTCAACCAACTACCACAAGGAACAACTCTTTCTTACAAACCCTAGTCCAAGCATGTATCAACCAACTCAAATGTTTCCAACAATGCTCAACCACAAATCTCACATAACAATGATACTCATGTTCTTTTCAAGTTCAAGTTCTTTGCATAACCAATGGGCTTCAACAACAATGCTAATAAAACATTCTTCACATAACAATGATACTCATGTTCTTCTCAAACCCTATCTCAGGTTTTTCACACTACTAATGGCTTCAACAACAATGCTTATAAAACAAGGTTTAATAGCAACTCTCAACCCAGAAAACCTTGAGACATTCAACCAACTACTTTTGAAAAGGAAACCACAATTAATCCTTTTCTCTCCAATGATATTTCAGAAATCAACCACCATAAACAATCAATAGGAGAATGTGCCCATACCTTTTATGAAGATGAAGAAGCCTTTTGGTTGTCCACAAAATCTGTCTCACTCAACACACTTTCTTTTTCAACTTTCAACAAGGGTTAGAGATCTTGATTAATAACACAACAATAACATCCAAATAACACCTTATTACTCCTACTCAATAACATACACCATGTCACTTCATAAATGAATTAATCTCTTTTGAAAAAGAACAAAGCAACCTTCACTTTTGAACCTCTTTACAAAATCAGAAATATCTCTTTACACACACCTTATTTCTCCCTCTAAGCAAGTTAATCAAATAGCCCTCGGAATAAGCTTTCCAACGATATATAATATGATATACTTCTAAAAAATAAATCACCAAAAATCTCTCCTTTTTTAAACATGCATCATAACCCTTATTCCTCCTAGGGCAACTTTAGAAAAATAAAATATATCTAAAAATTATTAACTTGCCTTTGTCCCTGACGGGATTCGATCTCGTGACCTTCCTTGCTCAATGCCTTAACCACAACCAACCTGCCATTGGGCCACATGCCCTCACGTGCTCAAAAGGAGCACACAACAAAACCTTATGCCATGAATATCTATGCCCTTCGAAAACAAAATGCGCTTCACGCGTTTCAACACAACAAAACACCTCCGACAAGAATCGAACGTAGGACCTCCTGCTTCACACACAATGCATGAACCACTAGGCCAAGGAGGCCTATACATTTGGCTTTACTCCACAATAGTCTCTTCAACGAACGCGAAAATCATAAGCCTTTTAAAACCCTTTTCACACACACTTCGACACACGATGCGCAGGCTCTTTTACCATTCGAATCCAAATATCAAATCGAGCGCTTAGGGAAATAAATCGAAACTTTGGGCATATATATATATATATATATATATATATATATATATGTCCTCCTCCTTTCCTTTGACGTCGGTGCTATAATTTAAATATTAGTTTTATGCCTTTTCCTTTCTTTGACGTCGGCGCTATAAATTAAATTTTAATTTTAATTTTAAATTTAATTTTAAATAATTTTAAATTTAAACTTAAATATTTAAAATTAAATATCTCCATCACCGGGGCACCTTTTTCGATGAAACGAAAAGCCAACCTGGGTTTTAAGAAAAACCCATTTCAAATCTGCCATCCATGGTTTTAAATAAAACCTTTTATTTTGCCTGCCTTGGTTTTCACAAAAACCCTGTATATATCCATGCTCTCCAAAATATCATAAATGCTTATTTATGAAATGCTTTGGCCACCAAAACTCAATGTGATCCATGTGACATCAATGACAACATAAAATCACTCAAATTTCCAACAATCCTAATAAATATTTTGTTTCTTTCTCCATCACAATGGAATCATCCATAGGGATCAACTACTCAAAATAACCCCATTTATGAAATTCTACTAGCCACATCCACTCTATCAATATAGATCCCTACAACTACTATCACAACAATTGTTCATAAAATTCTTTCATCCCCTTTCCTATTTTACAATTCATATTTTACACCATACCACCACACGGTCATCCATCTACAACTACTATTAATAATTTGAAGGAGATGAGCCATAATTATCAAGAGTGGTGGAATAATAAAGCACCCAAGTAGGTAGAGGAGTGTGCTCCTTCCAAACAAATGACTACAGTTGATCCAACTACCTATTGGTAGCTATGGATCACAATCATACCAAGGGTAAATAAGTCAAAAACTAAGATGACACCTAATGATTACTAGGTGGAAACACAAACGATGGATATTTTCCAACTATCATTGGAAGACTCTCTACTCAATGCTCAGGCCCATGTCAACACTATCTATTTGCAAGGCAACAAATTGAGAGATAGATATCAATGATTGGAAGACAAATTCAAGTACTTGGATACAAAGGTTAGAGAAGAGAAAAATGTAAAAAAGGCATTGTAGAACAAAAATTAGAAATATAAAATGATGATAATGGAGCTTTCGAGTCATCAACAGGTGCAAGAAATTCAAGATATGAGTAATGCATTGACAGAATAGCTTCAACACCTATAACAACAATTACAAGTAGGGAAAAAATGAGATAGAGCGTCTAGCTTTTCTAAATAGACCCTCAAATAGTTGAGGGATAACTAAAAAAAATTCCTCCAATATGCTCTCGAGGTCTACCAAGTCATAGGCTATATGGACTTTAGTGCACGAGTTGTAGAGGAAGTGACAGAAGACTTAAAACAAGATCATTTTGAAATAAAAGGTAAATTTAAAATAGTTGAAGACCTAATGAGTTTGTTTGGAAGGTTATTTTAGCCTGTTACAAGATCCATACCTAGCAACCAATGGAGTGCAGTGATGAATGTCTCTCAGCTTGTAATCAAGAAGCACAAATGGATCCAACGAGGATGGGAGATGATAGATAGGCTAAAAATTAGGGTAGACATGATAATGGATCTAATGAGAGAAGTTAAAGAATTGGGATTTCCAAGATTTTGGGATAAATATACCAAGCTTCTAACTAAATAAGACCTTCAAGCTCAAATCAAATCAGTAGCCATTGTGAAACTGTTGGTCACAAATCTGCCACAGGAAAGGATTTTGTACGTGTACGCGCCCTAGACTTGGCCAACATTGAAAGGCCGAGAGAAAGAGAAGTCTCCCGGGCCAATCTCCAGAGAGGGCTGGCTCCCAAACTAATCTAAACTGGTTTCGAGATAAGGATGCAGGAAAGAAATGGGAAAATGCGGAAAGAAATGGGAAATAACAGAAAGAGATGTAAATATGGCCGAAGTCGATAGTTAATGGGGAACAACCTCAGATAGCAAATAATCTCAACAAAATCCTGAAGCTAAGCAACAACTGACTCTTAGAATGCATATACAGAAACTGGATCAAGCATTAGCCGTAAGTTCGCTTCCAATTGTACTCCAAACGTTCAAATGCAAATACAACCAAATCCAGAACAGCAGAATTTAACTTATATTAACACTGGACTAACAGAAGTGACTCAGACAGAAAGCAAAACATGGACAACAGTTTGGATCACCAACTCCAGAAGACACTAAGAATAGAGCAAAATGCATCTAGGATCTCTGCTTCAATTTCTGCAAAAAGGTCTTCCTCCTTTTGCTTGAGATTTTACATTGGTATTTATAGAGGTCTTTCCTCTTCCTTTCGAATTACAACATTTAATACATAAAACAGATTTCGAAGAAGAGGTCCACAAAATAGGCACTTGAAAAGAGAAACAAGCCCCCTTAATCTGCCTCGAAGAAATCACACATTAAATGGCTATTTTCGGAGCAAGCCGAAAGTTGTTAGGAGATCACGAACAAGAGCTTTTAATACTGGAGGCGTCTTTAATTTTGGTGGCATCGAAAACTGCCTCAAGTTCTTCCATCTAGCGCACATCGGTAATCAACAACATTTAATCTTGGCGCCTCTTTGACCACGATCTCAAAATCCATTGGAGAGCTTTTAAAACATTACTGCATTTGATCTTATCTTCTCCTCACGTTCTCCTATGCAATTTTGAAGAAAAATGCAGACAGAACTATATCGGGCCTTTGTTTTGCTTCTATCGCGAAAATGAGACAGGTCACGAAAATGCGACATGTCACGAAATCGTGACACTTTTACCTTACTGCTTCCTGTTTCTGCCACCAGTCATGAAAATGCGACATGTCACGATATCGCGACGTCTTCTCTTCGTTTAGCTTTGTCTTCATGACATGTCATTCCTCTCCTAGCGAAAATGGACATGTCACGAAATCGTGACATTTCGTACTTGGCATTGTCCTTCTGCTCCTTCATCGTGAAAACACGACATGTCACGATATCACGACATTTCTTTCTCCTTGTACTTGTTCATTTCTCATTATCGCGAAAATGTGACATGTCACGATATCGTGACATTTTCTCCATTTGTCCTTTCATCTTCAACATGTCACAAAATCATGACATTTCATACAATCTGGCTGCCTCCTTACTTCCTCCTCATGAAAACGTGACATGTCACGAAATCATGACATTTCTCTGCACTTTGCCCTTCCTGTCAAACATGTCACGAAATCGTGACAATTTCTTGCCTTCTCTGTCGTTGCCGCTTCCTGTCGCGATATCATGACAAGTTCCTCCTGCTTGGCTTCATCCTCAAAAATGTCATGAAATCGTGACATCTTTCTCCGCCTTGTGTTTATCCTTCAGCCCTTCCATGAAAACGTGACATGTCGCGATATCGTGCCATTCCGTACCATCTGCTCCTTTCTTGCTTTTCTATCGCGATATCATGACATTTTTCTTTGGTGCTCCCCTTCGATATCACGACATTTTCCATTACTCTGCTCTGTGACCACTGCAAGTCACGAAAACATGACATGTAGCGAAATCATGACAATTTTCACTTGAGTTCTCCCTCACCGCAACAAGTCGTGAAACTCCAACATGTCGCGATATCGCGACAATGAAACTTCCTTGCTTCCTTTGGCTATTTTGAGCCGTGAAAATGTGATAGGTCATGAAAATGCGACATGTCACGATATCGCGACATTTTCTATACTTAGCTCTTTTCTGGTATGGACGTCACGAAAACGTGATAGGTCATGAAAATGCGACATGTCGCGATATCGTGACAGTTTCACTTTTGCACAAACTTGGTTATTTTGCATGAATAGCAACAACAAAAACAATGTGGCAAAAATGCCAACATTCTTGGCGGCTCATGGGGTATACAGTTCTGCTGTATGCATGAATCTCAGGCCTTTATCCATTGGGCAACAGAGTCAAGAAGCTGGAGGGGCAGAAGAAGTGAATGTTGGTTGATGTTGGACGTCTCTGGCTGCTGCAACAAGCTCTTGCTGGCACTCGACACTCAAAATAGGATCTTCAATAGAAATTTGTAGAATAGCAGAACTTCCCTTATTTCTTGAACGACTGCATTTTGCCTAGCTCGGTTGAGCTGGGTAATCACCAGGTGTTGTGCAAGGATCTCCATGGCGGTAGTGAAAAGCACCTGAGTTGCAAAAATGGAAATGAATGGAATGATGACCAGCGGATGCGCAGGCCATGGAACGGGAATGGGGAATGATGGGATGATGGAAAATGGAGGAGTAGAAGCGGTAGATACAACAACAGGGTGCTACTATGCTACCAGCTGTTGTAAAATAGATAATGAAATGGAAGTGGATGGAATGGAGAAGGTGGTGGGAACTATGGAAAAAGTGCTTAAAAGACAAAGAATTAGAAGAAAGGGGAAGAAGAAACGGGAACATCAGAGAGGGGAGTAGAAACAACAATAGTGGCTTGATTATTTGCAGAAGAAGAAGGAGTAGGAGAGGAAGGGAATGAAGTAAGGAAGTGGAAGAAAGAAGTAGAGGAAAGCCACTAACTGCTAGGAAGGAAAAGAAAAAGAAAAAGAAATAAACATACCTACGGGCTCGCGTGCAAAAGGAGCCGAAGTTAATATTTTTTCTTTTTTTTTTTTACTATGTACACGGTAACCCCCGAATTTAGCTATGAACTCTCAGGAGAGACACATACCAGAACATGGCTCTATGATCTCCTAGATCCCAGACCTTGAACAGACACTCATTGGTCTCCTGATTGATAATCAGCTCGGTGTCACCAAAGATTTGCAACTATCGTGCTCCAAGTATCTCAGCCTTCTTGAGACCTAGGCATAAAGCCTCATATTCTACTGTATTAGTTGTGCAGCTCCAGGTCAACTGGTATGAAGAAGATCATTGAATTCCATAAGGTAATACTAGAACAATCCCAGCTTCAACGTCATTTTTGTATCGTGCTCCATCGAAATAGAGCTGATCTTGCACAGAGTCTTGATCAACTTGATCAGGAGGTAACTCTACTTCAACCCCTTCAGGATTTGTAATGGAGTAACAACCAATCTCAGTTTCCATCATGGCATTAAAATTGAGCATTGAAAACTCATCCTCCAAGCAAAGCTCATCCAAGACTTCATCCATCAAATCAGGATTGTCCAATTCTTCAGTTATCATGTTGACAGAATGTTTGGACTTTTCTTCCTCTTCCATATTCTCTATATGAAAAGTAGAAGGCTTCTGATTGTCAATACGGATTCTTCTTCCTTTGAAAGGAATCTCCAAGTGAGAATAATCCAGAGAAAGGTAACCTCCCAGCTTGGCAGTGAATTCTCTCGACAAACACATACTGAAATATGGTTCCAAATCAACCACAACTACCTCCTGAATTACTGTAATTTGAGGCATACTATGTAGAGCAATAGGAACATCCTTGATTACACCCACTATTTTCATGGGAGTCCCATCCAACTGCAAGACACCAGGGCTACTTCTTGTATACTCCATACCCATGACTTCACAAACTGCCTTTGGCATGACAGTTGTCGCAGCACCAGAATCAATCATACAGTTGTGCACAATCCAACCCTCCATCCTGAGTGACAAATAAAATGGGGGTGGTCTATTCTTTCCAGTGACTGAAGAGGTCAGAGTTTGAGACATAACTACCTGGGCTGGAGCCTTCCCCTTACTTTGTATGGTTTTCAGGGATTCCTGTAAGAGATTTACCTATCCAGCAGCTGCAAGGTGTCATACAGACTTACCTTAGCTGGTATCCATTTGAGTTCTTCAACAATGTTGTACTCCATCGAGATCTGCTCTTTCCCTCCACTGGCAGATTCAAATTTGCTTTTATATTGTTGGGTGGCCTCCACTCATTGTCGTTTAGTCAATGATGGATACCGCAATGTCTCTCTAGCTTGTTCCTTTGTTTTCGCTTGCGGCTGAGAGACAGAAGCTTGTTCCTTCTCTTTTGCTTGTGGTGGAAGTGGATCCTTCGACAAAATAGGTGGTTGTTGTGGAGCTGGAGGATCATGAGCCTTTGCAGGTATTTGCTGCTTTGTTGCTTGCACAGGAGGCACTTTCAATGGCTCCATCTTAGCCGGATCTACCAACATTGGTTTCTTGCCATTGCGTGTCAAGACTGCTATGTGTTCCTCAAGAGACTTCACGGAATTAAGATCCACCTCTTGAATCATGTTTACATGGCTTCCCGCAAGAACTTGCAAATAATTTTGGTGGACCATGCAAGTGGACTCATCATGTGGATCATTGCAGGAAGAACACCAGTAAGAAGGCTCATGTGAAACTTCAGAAGGGCCAACCTCTTCACTTACCAGGATCGTTGAGTTCCTCTCAGGTACTTTCTCCATAGCCTTGCTAGGAGCAACTTGCTCTCTAGTTACTGCCGAAAAAAATCTTCGTGGCTGAGAGTTCCTCTCCGCCTCTCTCCGCTCCATAGATGTCACCTTGTTAGTGAGAGCTCTCATGGCCGACTGAATTTCTTGCAAAATAGCCAATTGAGGATCTGGGCTTGAGGACACAGGTGGTGCAGGTAGAGGTAATGGAACTGGTGGAGAAGGTAATGCAGGAGTTGGAAGTGGAGAGGTTATCTATGGAATGGGAATCATAGGTACCGAGGGTATGGGAGGATTCCATGAAGATGAAGGGTACATGGATGGAGCAGTGTAAGATGTAGGGGCTGCACTTGTATGCTGGTATTGTGGAAGCTCGGGAAAAATAGGCATAGTCATCTTCGGAGGCAATTTCCCAATGGCAATCAGATCGGCCTCAGCCTTTTGTGCCTGGGCATATAGTGCAGGAAAGGTTTGAACACCGGACATCCTAATATTCATACCAATATCTGAATGGAAAGCCCTAAGAAAGTACAATGTTGCTTGTTCATGAGTAGGGCGAAGACCCTCAGGAACTCTCTGCCAAGTTTGGGCAAACCTAACATTGAAATCCACTATCTCCTCTTGAGGATGCCTCTTGATATTATTAAATTGATGCACTAAAGAAAATGGGTCTGCTTGCTCATTGAACCCTTGGATTAGCATCTCTGCTAACTGATCCCATGAAGTTATGGAGTTGGGAGGCAAGGATCTATACCAGCACAACAACTTACCTCGGAGTGACAGGACGAGCAATTTGATCATGACATCTTCGTCTATGATATTATGAATTGAAGCCAAGGTTGCCACATCTGACACATGCTCGTACATTGTCTTTCCAGTCCCATCGTATGTAGGCAAGGCTTTTATTGCTGCAGCAAGAACTAGATTTTGAAAAGGCAGGTCCAACGCTCCCGAATCATTCCAAGCAGGAACTTCCTTGGTGGAGGATGCTGGGCCATTTGGACTGCTGGATCTGGATGTAGCAAGCTCGTAGCAGTACTGGGAGGAGTCGGAGATGGCACAAACTGATTCGCTGCCTACGAAGAAACAGCAAATGATGGGTTCATAGGACTTACCAATCTTGAGCGCTCCCTCCAGTTCTGAACATCAATCTCGAAGAATTCGACTGGATCTTTCGATTCTTTGGCACTTGATCTCATGATCATGAAGCAAAGATGCAAATATTTTCACCAGCTTCAGGATTAGAAATTTCTAGGTACTATACAGTCACCTTCAACAGAGTCACCAGATGAACTTACAATCTCCGCTTTTGAGGTCAAGACAGTTCATCAAAATCTTGATTCCTCCGGGTGTCAAAAAATGGAACAGTCTTGTCCCACCGATTATGGATCTTTCTGAGAAAGATCCCCCCCTGCCAAAAATTGTTGGTCACAAATCTGCCACATAGGAAAGGATTTTGTACGTGTATGCACCCTAGACTTGGCCAACATTGAAAGGCCGAGAGAAAGAGAAGTCTCCCGGGCCAATCTCCAGAGAGGGCTGGCTCCCAAACTAATCTAAACTGGTTTCGAGATAAGGATGCAGGAAAGAAATGGGAAAATGCGGAAAGAAATGGGAAATAACAGAAAGAGATGTAAATATGGCCGAAGTCGATAGTTAATGGGGAACAACCTCAGATAGCAAATAATCTCAACAAAATCCTGAAGCTAAGCAACAACCAACTCTTAGAATGCATATACAGAAACTGGATCAAGCATTAGCCGTAAGTTCGCTTCCAATTGTACTCCAAACGTTCAAATGCAAATACAGCCAAATCCAGAACAGCAGAATTTAACTTATATTAACACTGGACTAACATAAGTGACTCAGACAGAAAGCAAAACATGAACAAAAATTTGGATCACCAACTCCAGAAGACACTAAGAATAGAGCAAAATGCATCTAGGATCTCTGCTTCAATTTCTGCAAAAAGGTCTTCCTCCTTTTGCTTGAGATTTTACATTGGTATTTATAGAGGTGCTTCCTCTTCCTTTCGAATTACAACATTTAATACATAAAACAGATTTCGAAGAAGAGGTCCACAAAATAGGCACTTGAAAAGAGAAACAAGCCCCCTTAATCTGCCTCGGAGAAATCACACATTAAATGGCTATTTTTGGAGCAAGCCGAAAGTTGTTAGGAGATCACGAACAAGAGCTTTTAATACTGGAGGCGTCTTTAATTTTGGTGGCATCAAAAACTGCCTCAAGTTCTTCCATCTAGCGCACATCGGTAATCAACAACATTTAATCTTGGTGCCTCTTTGACCACGATCTCAAAATCCATTGGAGAGCTTTTAAAACATTACTGCGTTTGATCTTATCTTCTCCTCACGTTCTCCTATGCAATTTTGAAGAAAAATGTAGACAGAACTGTATCGGGCCTTTGTTTTGCTTCTGTCATGAAAATGAGACAGGTCACGAAAATGCGACATGTCACGAAATCGTGACACTTTTACCTTACTGCTTCCTATTTCTGCCACCAGTCATGAAAATGTGACATGTCGCGATATCACGACGTCTTCTCTTCGTTTAGCTTTGTCTTCATGACATGCCGTAGCAAAAATGGGACATGTGAAATCATGACATTCCGTACTTGGCATTGTCCTTCTGGCTCCTTCATCGTGAAAACGTGACATGTCACGATATCGCGACAATTTCTTTCTACCTTGTACTTGTCGTCTTTTCTACGAAAACACGACAGGTCACAAAAATGTGACATGTCACGATATCATGACATTTTCTCCATTTGGTTCTTTCATCTTCAACAAGTCATGAAATCATGACATTCCATACAATCTGGCTGCCTTCGTACTTCCTCCTCATGAAAATGTGACATGTCGCAAAATCGTGACAATTTCTTGCCTTCTCTGTTGTTGTCGCTTCCTGTCGTGATATCGCGACAAGTTCCTTCTGCTTGGCTTCATCCTCAAAAATGTCATGAAATCGTGACATCTTTCTCCGCCTTGTGTTTATCCTTCAGCCCTTCCACGAAAACGTGACATGTCGCGATATCGCGCCATTCCGTACCATCTGCTCCTTTCTTGCTTTTCTATCGTGATATCATGACATTTTTCATTGGCGCTCCCCTTGGCTGTTGTATGTCGTGATATCGTGACATTTTCCATTACTCTGCTACTCTGTGACCACTGCAAGTCGCGAAAACGCGACATGTAGCGAAATCGCGACAATTTTCACTTGAGTTCTCCCTCACCGCAACAAGTCGCGAAACTCCAACATGTCGCGATATCGCGACAATGAAACTTCCTTGCTTCCTTTGGCTGTTTTGAGCCACGAAAATGTGACAGGTCGCGAAAATGCGACATGTCGCGATATCGCGATAGTTTCACTTTTGCACAAACTTGGTTATTTTGCATGATTAGTAACAACAAAAACAATGTGGCAAAAATGCCAATAGAAACAAAAATAGAATAATAGCAAGAGCCCATCTAATCCAAGTGCTTGAATTTCTGAATAGGATGGCTATGATGCAAGCTAAGGTGCAAGATATGGCTAGAAGATATCAATATCCTTCTTATGAAAAAGCCTATCAGCTGAGAGGGATACATGAAAAAAATTTGTAACTCAAACCCTCTCCACAAAATATATGAATGATGGTCTATTTAGTCCTTCATAAAGCGGGTGTTTTAACCAATGGAGAAAATCAAGAACATGAACAAGAAGAAGAGACCCCTAAGGTGAAGATTCCTCTAGAAAATGCTATTAGAGCACAAGACATTCATGGGACACCTAGCACATAGGAAGAAGCACCATAGCAACCAATAGTAGACATGTGACACCTTTGGCATCAAAAGGATAAAGATAAAACACAAAGTTCCAAAAGGGAAATAAGCCACTTAGAATCTCTAAAAAGGTAAAATCCACTTGATTTCCATTACAATGTTCATTTCCATTCCACAAACCATTTCATTATATAATACAAGTCATTTATACTTTTTTCTTTTTCACATAAATGACCCACTCATCACATCTCATTTTTTAAAAATTATTTTTCATTATAATAAGCTCCACTTACATTCCATCTCATTATCACATTTACTCTACACCCAATGGAACTAGACCTTCTAAGTTCTTAATTCTCATAAGCGGAAATTCCCTAGGAGGCACCAAGAATGTAGGTCAATTTCATTACCTCACTTGAATAGTAGGAGGAAAAGTCTTTTTCAAAAAATTGGTTGTGTTGAAGGCTTGATGGCTTGAACAAAATCGTTATGTTTAAAGCCAATATTACATAAACGACAACATCAACACGATATTGTTATCACCCTGGAATGCACAAGGTAACTATGCACAAAGCTGCAACACTCAAAATTGGGCTCACCTCAACTATGATATCAACATGCTAAACCAAAGATCGAGATCACACAAAAGTAGAAAAGTGAATAAACCTAGGATGCACAAATTTAAGTCGCCCAAGAAGATGACATCAACATAAAATAAAAGGGCCCAAAATCATGCAAGTCAAATGATCAAGATAAAATACAGGCCACGGTGAACAACATTGGGCCTCTCCTAGTGATGACATAAGTATTCTCTCATCAAAATCCATAATCATTCTATAAGGACTAGGATGCACATAACCATGATAGCTCTTGCACAAAGTCAAGATATAGGTAGCCAAGCTCATAAAGTTAGGTTGCCCAAGTAGATGACATCAATAGTTACAAGTTAAATATTGGGATTGTGCAGAAAGGGAATCAATATATAAAATTAAAGTTAACAGAGCTAGAACACAGCCTAGGGTAACGTCATCACAATAGTTACAAATTGTGTTTCATTCAAAGAGGCTATCCAAACCAAATAACAAGCCCGGATTTAAAGAAAGCATCCATAAAACATCACTTTCATACCTGCAACCGCCATGGTGCCTTCCAGTTGTTTCCAGTTGATGACACTAAAGCACAAAAATGATAGCTTTGGCAAATCAGTTGCAATAATAAAACCACTATAAGATAGTTGTACATCGATAGAGTAGGCTCAACAAGAGTTCAAATTCAAACACAAGATGAAATCTAGAGCAACCACCTCAATATTTCAGTTTTCTTGCTAGGTTGTTTTCTTACCAATATCACAAAAACTATAGAATTATTTCTATAAATTTAAAAATGTATCCTATAAATAAGTCATTAGACATCAATTGAGGGGTTGGCTTTGTATTCCTTGACTGGATTTACTATGTAATGTTTCTACCATATAATGAAGTGATAGTTGGTTGACCTCCATTGCCATGTGATTGTAGGTTTTTATGAATGTGTTATTTGTTTTAATTCATTTATGTTACACTTAAATGCTTAGTTTATTCTATTAAAGTGAATTTTGCTTTTTGGATCACTATCGGATTGCTATTTGTTTAAGTCCTTAGAATAATTAAAGCAATTATTTTAAGTTGAATGAATTTGTGATTGTAATTGATAATGGTTGGTATGTTAAGTATCATGTAAATTAGTTGTGTTAGCATATTTCTTAAGTAAATTCCAATGTTGTTACACTATATCCCATCCATTTTTATTAAATATTTCTAACCCTTACTCTCTCTTTTTTAATAAGCTATGTGTGGCTTCTATTGGGGGCCACTCCCATTATAAAAATAAAATATTACATTGCTCTCATTACATTTCTAACAAGTTAATTAAAGCATACCCATCTTTGCCTTTCTATCAAAGATATTCTCCATCTTCTTCAAACTACTAAGTTTCCATAATCAACTCTTCTTTTTTAAGGAACTAACAACAAGAATAACCCTGTTAGGATCCCATCCTAACGTTATTTTGTAATTCTCATTATTATGTAATGACCCACTTCCAACATGGGGGGATTCTATTATAATGTTATTTTGTAATACTTTGTAATGTATGTGGCAAGTAAGGCACCTAGCCAAGTGGTGCCATCGCATGTAACCGTTATCAAGATTGTAACCGATGTTTGGTAGAAGATTCTAGCTCGAGTGGCATTTTGCATGTAAGCCAACTCTTGAGCCTTTAGGTAGGATTGCATGCAACTTTCTCTTTAAAAGGCATGAAGCCATGTACAAATGTATCTTTTTGCAAGTTAATGAAATATTGAAGGAGGTTGCCCCCTCGAAGAGGCCTACGATTCTGAGTTATTTGTGAGATTGTTTCAATTCTGCAATTACTTTCTGCATAGTATTATTTTGTTATTGCATGTATTTCAGTTATCTTTTAGTATTTTGTGTGTGTGAGCTTTATTTCAATAGTAGGTTCCTTACAAGTGGTATTAGAGCGCTTTCTAGGGCCGAGTTCTACTGCGACTACGACAATTCTTGCTCAGCCATTTCTGCTTGTTAGGTATAATTTTCCTGTGTTTTTTCATTCTATTTTCCTTTATTCAAAAAGCCAAAAAAAAATATGCAAAAACCAAAAAAATACAGTCTATTTTTTTTCGTAGTTGAGTAGGCTAGAAACCCTATGTCGAGGGTTTTAAAATATCGTGAAGGAGTTGTCATTATTGGCTAAGCTAGATAGCCCATAAAGCATCTAGTGAAGTGAGGGGCGATCAGGCTCCAATACCCAGGCCTCAGACAACACTCACACATGAAATCGAGCTCCCACGCATCTTCGGGTGTATCGAGAGACCATTTTAGGTTGAACAAAATTTTATCCAGTAGGAAGCTTTTTGGCCTTGTATCATCCATAGTCCATGGGACACAACATCCCAGATGATTACCCTCTCGTACTATCAGAGAGGTAGATAGTGTGCTCAAGGGTATGTGTGGAATCCTCCTTGGGTAGTGGCCTAAAATATTGGTCTGAGCACTATTTTTCATCACTACGGTATAACAGAGGGCCTATGGGTGTTACATACTCCTCTACCTAGCATACCCTGGTTCTGTTAAAACTTCAACCTACAAAAACTCACATCTTCCTATTCTATTGAACCTGCATTCACAATCCCAAAAAGTGAGCATACGGAGAAAGACTTCCTTATCACAGAAGAACGCACTTTGCATGCACCAACAGTTAGGATAGAGTCTACAAGTGT
Organism: Wollemia nobilis; assembly: GCA_028583015.1. NCBI lineage: Eukaryota > Viridiplantae > Streptophyta > Pinopsida > Araucariales > Araucariaceae > Wollemia > Wollemia nobilis. The sequence continues at coordinate 1,454,600 of JAQPPZ010001965.1, forward strand.
CTATAATAGTCTAAAATATTCCAGTACCATCCGGATCAGTGGCAGTAATAGTCGGGTCAGTGATAGTACCAGTTAGGTTAGTGATAATAATCAAGTCGATAGGTAACAATCGAGTCGATCAATAGCAGTCGAGTTAGTGACAGTAACAGTCAGGTCAACAATAGTAATAGTAACAATCAACTGTAACAGTCAAAAAATATAGGTGGTCAGGGTCAAAAATAGAACCGTCAGTGTCAGTAACTATAGTACAAGTGACAGGACAATGACAAGGTGGTCAGTTGATAGAATGCACAGATCAGAGATAGTTGATCCAGTACCCAACTTGTGAACTATAGCTCCAAATCAAAAAAATGACTGCACCAGTAGACTCGTAAAAAAAATAGTATTTTTCTAATTTTTTATTCTACACCCAAAAAATAAAAAATCGTGCAAATCGGAGCTATAACGAAGAAGTTGTAGTGGTTTTATCATTACTCTATTTTGAGTAATTTTTAAACCAAAAATAGGGAAAAATAGCACCAAAAATGTCATAAAAGGCCCTAGATAACTCCAAAAATCCTCAAATTTGTTTTGTTATCTTAGTTAGCCCCTTCTGCACCTCTCACAAAATTTTTGAGTCTTAACTCCCTTTTTTCTCGAAATTCCTCAAATTTATCATTTTCCACTAGCCCTTCTTGGCCAAATATTCCACAAATACAAAATCTGAGTCTGGGGTACCCAAAAATCCATGTGGTGGGATATAGCTCATTGTGACCATCTTTTCGAGCTGATCATCTTGATATATAACACCCAAGCACTTTTTTGGACTCCTTACTAAAAATAGTAACTCCTACAACCACACTTCTATTTTTAGTAATTCAGTAAAAAAGGTTCAAGGCTATCCCAAATGGCAAGTGGAACTCGTGGACATCAAAAAGAGGTAGAGCAAAACACTGCTACAATGTTGGATAACCTAATGAGTGTTGTTACAAGCTTGAAAACCACAAGTGAAACCTTGATGGTAGAATTTCAAACTTTCAGAACTGAACAAGATACCTCCAGAATTCGCCTAGAAGACCAACTTGCAGAAGTTGAGTCCAAATTGCAAGGTATTCCAAGCAAGTCTGAGTATCGTACTGAACACTCACATTTTGACCGAGGTCAAGGAAAGGGAACAGATGACTCTCACCTTCACTTTGATCGTGATACTACCTTTAAGATGTCGAAACTAGACTTTCCTAAGTTCAATGGGAAGGATGTGGATGGGTGGTTATGTCATGTTGCTCAATTATTTAGACTCCATGATGTCCCCATTTATCACCGAGTTCAAATGGCTTCTTTCAATTTGGAATCTAAAGCCTTACAGTGGTACCAATGGTTGCAGAAAACTCTCCCTGATCCTTCTTGGGTGGACTTTGAGTCTCAATTACTCACTCACTTTGGCTCTAGTGAGTATGATGATTTTACAGGACAGTTGACAAAGTTGAGATAAACTTCGACAGTTCGAGATTACCAAATACAATTTGAGAGATTGGCCAACAAAACTATAGGAATGAATGAAGGGTTCTTTATGAGTTGTTTTGTTAGTGGGTTGAGGGAAGATCTCCAAGCCGAGGTCACAATGTTTAAACCACAATCCATGATGCAGGCTATCCAGTTGGCTCATTTGGCCGAGTCCAAATTTTTAGCTCAGAGGTGGATATCTAAATTTCCACAGGCTAAACCCTCTTTTCCTCCTAGATTCCAAAATTAGAATGAACAAAAACCTATTGCACCCACTATTGCACCCAAACGTCTAACCATTGCCAAAATGGATGCGCGATGCGCCCAAGGGTTGTGCTACAATTGTGATGAAAATTTTTCTCATGGGCATAGGTGCACCCAAAAGAAGTTGTTCCTCATCGATGTTGATGAGCCTGACACCAACGACCACAGTGATGATGACACCGAATTAGTAGAGGAACCACCCAAACTAGAGGAAGAAAACCAGGATGAACCACAGGCTAAAATTTTTGTTCATGCTCTTGTTGGCATTACTACTCCCCAAACCATGAAAGTTGTGGGCTATTTCAAGGGCCTGCATCTTACCATATTGATTGATTCTAGAAGTACACATAATTTTATTGATCCCCGCATTGCCAAGCAGGAAAATTGTTACGTACATACATGTAATTCCTTTGAGGTTATGGTAGAAAATGGTGGGACCTTACCTTGCAAAGGTAAATGTCATAATGTTAAGGTCAATATTGGGGATTATGAGCTCAAACAGGATATGTTTGTACTTCAACTAGGGGGATGTGATATCGTGTTGGGAGCTCAATGGTTGGGCACATTGGGAGTCATCTCATGGCACTTTGCTGAGCTTTGGATGCGATTCTCATAGAATGGATAGTCCCACACTCTCCATGGCTTAAAAGTAGGGCCTTCACAAATTATCAGTTCCAATCGGATGGAGAAGTTGTTAAAAAATCATCTCGGGGTGTCATAGCTCAGATTTTTGCGATCCAACCTCATCCTTTAGAGGAGGATTCTGTTCCTAAAGATTTGCAACTTATTTTGACCAAGCACAATTTTATTTTTGCTGAGCCATCATAATTACCACCTCATCACTCTCATGACCATGTTATTCCTTTGTTACCTGGCAATGCACCACCCAACATTAGACCGTACCGGTACCCTCATGCTCTTAAGTCAAAAATTGAGAAGTTAGTACAAGAATTGTTAAAATTTAGTGTCATTTAGCCAAGCAATAGTCCTTACTCTTCTCCAATTTATTAGTGTGCAAGAAATATGGGTCCTGGTGGTTGTGTATCGATTACCGAGAGCTCAATAAACTCACCATCAAGGATAAGTTTCCTATTCTGGTGGTGGATGAATTACTAGATGAACTTCATGGGACTATGTATTTTTCCAAACTCGACCTTCGCTCGGGGTACCATCAAATCAGGCTCAAGGATGAGGATATTTCCAAGACTACTTTTCGTACTCATGAAGGTCACTATGAGTTTTTGGTAATGCCATTTGGCTTGACTAATGCCCCTTCCACTTTCCAAAGCCTCATGAACAACATTTTTTACCCATTCCTTCAAAATTTCATCCTAGTCTTCTTTGATGACATTTTGGTGTATAGTCGCTCATGGGAAGAGCATCTTATTCATGTGAATCAGACTCTCCAGTTGTTGGCACAACATCAACTCTATGCTAAGTGTTCCAAGTGTTCTTTTGGGTTGATAGAAGTGGAATATTTGGGACACATTGTCACTAAGGAGGGCATCAAAGTTGACCCCAAGAAGATCCAAGTGGTTTAGGAATGGCCAAAACCTCACACTCTCAAAGGTCTTAGGGGATTTTTAGGGCTTATAGGTTATTACCATAAATTTATTCATAACTATGGTAAAATTGTAGCTCCCCTCACTTCCATGTTAAAGAAGGATTCTTTTACTTGGATGGGACCCATTGAACAAGCCTTCCTAGAATTGAAGCATGCTATGACCACTACGCCTATTTTGGCCATGTTGGATTTCTCCAAACCATTTGTCATTGAAAGTGATGCTTCAGGTCGTGGTATTGGTGCAGTGTTGATGCAAGAAGGGAGACCCTTGGCCTTCACTAGTAAAGCTCTCTAGCCGTAATTTGGGAAAATCCACTTATGCCAAGGAGATGATGGCAATTTTGCATGCAGTAACCCATTGGTGACCGTATCTCATCGGGCATCATTTCTCCATTAAAACAGACCATCAAAGTCTCAAATACTTTTTGGAGCAATGGGTTGCCACCCCCGAACAACAAAAATGGGTCTCTAAACTCATGGGCTATGATTATGATATCACCTATAAGAAGGGCAAGGAGAATGTTGTGGTCGATGCTCTCTCTCACCAATTTGAGGCTCTTAGTATGTTGTGTGCCATTTCATTGTCGATTTCCCAATGGATCGATTCCTTACGCCAGGAGGTACTTCAGGATTCTAAATTGCAGACTTTGGTTGCTTCCCTACACACTGAGCCTACTTCATGTCCAGGCTACACTTGGGATGGCCAAGATTTGCGTTACCACCAATGCCTTGTTGTTCCCCACAAGTCCCCACTACGGGAAATTCTCATGATAGAACTGCATGTTACCCCATATTTCGGCCATTCATGATTTCTCAAAACATATGAATGGCTTAAGAGCAATTTTTTTTGGAAGGGTATGAAAAAGGAAATTCAAGATTTTGTGGCAGCTTGTGATACCTGTCAATGGATGAAAGGTGAAACGGTGCACTCTCCAGGCACTCTTCAACCCTTTCCCATTCCTAAACAAGTTTAGACGAATATTTCTATGGATTTTATTGAAGGATTACCTAAGTCTAGAGGAAAATTTGTTATCTTCGTGGTAGTGGATCATCTTTCAAAATATGCTCACTTTTTTTCCCTATCCCATCCTTACACAACCTCCATCGTTGCCCAAATTTTCCTTGATTCTATATTTCACCTTCATGGTCTGCCCTCCTCCATCGTGTCTGATCGTGACCCAACCTTTACTAGTCACTTCTGGAAAGAATTGTTTAAGTTGCAGGGAACTCAACTCAAAATGAGTTCATCTTATCATCCACAAATGGATGGCCAGATGGAGATTGTCAACAAATGTTTGGAAACCTACCTTCATTTCTTTACCTCTGATCATCCTACATTTTTGGAGAAATGGCTTCCTTTGGTCGAGTGGTGGTACAACACTTCCTATCACACAGCAACCAAGGTTACTCCTTTTGAGGTAGTTTATGGGTGCCCTCCACCCACGCCTTCCTCCTACATTTTAGGTAGCTCCAAGGTCTAGGCAGTCGACAATACTCTCAATCAACATATCGATGTCCTCCGTCAACTGAAGATGAATTTGGATGCGGCCCAAAATTGGATGTGCCAATAGGTTGACCAACACCGTTATGAGTGTAGTTTTGATGTGGGTGATATGGTTTTCCTTCGCTTGCAATCGTACAAATAGTTGTCCCTCCAGCTTCATCGATGCCAAAAACTTGCTGTAAAATACTATGGGCCCTACCAAGTGTTACAGTAGATTGGTGCCACAACCTACAAATTGGCCCTTCCACCTACATCCAAGCTCCATCATATTTTTCATGTTTCCTCTCTCAAAAAGGTGGTGGGAAATCAGGTATAGGTTCAATCTACACTCTCGAAGTTAGATGAAGAATCTTCTATCTTGCTTGAACCCAAATAGTTGTTGGACCATCAGAATCGCACTCTCTGTAACCGCACCATTACTGAAGTCCTTGTTCAATGGCATGGACTCCAGCTAGAAGATGCTACATGGGAGTCTCTCCATTAGCTCTAGCACCAATTTCCTCACCTTCAACTTTGAGGAAAAATATTTTTGAAGGGGAAGGACATGTTAGGATCCCATCCTAATGTTATTTTGTAATTCTTATTATTATGTAATGACCCACTTCCAATGTGGGGGGATTCTATTATAATGTTATTTTGTAATACTTTGTAATGTATGTGGAAATTAAGGCACCTAGCCAAGTGGTGCCATTGCATGTAACCGTTATCAATATTGTAACTAATGTTTGGTAGAAGATTCTAGCTCGAGTGGTATTTTGCATGTAAGCCAACTCTTGAGCCTTTAGGTAGGATTGCATGCAACTTTCTCTTTAAAAGGTATGAAGCCATGTACGAATGTATCTTTTTGCAAGTTAATGAAATATTGAAGGAGGTTGCCCCCTTGAAGAGGCCTGTGATTCTGAGTTATTTGTGAGATTGTTTCAATTCTGCAATTACTTTTTGCATAGTATTATTCTATTATTGTGTGTATTTCAGTTATCTTTTAGTATTTTGTGTGTGAGCTTTATTTCAATAGTAGGTTCCTTACAAACCCTTATGTGACACATAACTTGAACAGATGGAAGGAAAACAAACATAATAGTCATCTATCACAAAGAAAATCAGTTTATTATTTTTCTTCTATAGTAGAGGTTCTTCCTCCATTAGAGTGGCAAGATCTGAGAATGCATTTTTGCACTTCAAGCTCCTAAGGTAATATCTAGTTGTAACACATTTTGTAGGATCTTCATTTTCAAAAAATTGTTTGTCATCAATTGTTTCATAATTAGCTTCAAGAATACCATTTGAGGTGTTAATATTTTTCATGGAACTGTCTAGATGATCTTTAGTAACCATTTGGATTGTTAGAGTAAGCGAACAGGAATGTATTGCAATAGAAGAAATAAATAATACATAATAGCCTGAGAATAGTCCGTAACAGACGGAACTACCAGAGACTGGAATAGAAGATGTTAGAACAGAATAACAATAATGTAATATACGCTAACATCCCCCCTTATTACATTATTTGGGTAATAATATAACTACTAGCTATACTAACATCCCCCCTGATTACATCATTTTGCAATACAAAGCGAGCTGCGGAACAATTCAAATTTGACACGTCCAAGTGCCTTAGTGAAAATGTCTACAACTTGAACATCGATGGGAATGTGTTGAAGCTGAATTTGGTGCTTCGAAACTTCATCTCGAATGAAATGACATTGTGTGTCAATGTGTTTTGTTCTTTCATGATGAACTGGATTCTTGACTAGGTTCAGAACACCCTGATTATCGCAAAACAAGTGTATTGGAGATTTGGATGGATGACCCATACTTGTCAGAATGCGATGCAACCATATCACTTCGCACATAGCATCACGTGTGGCATGATATTCTGCCTCTATTGATGATATAGCAACCACCTGTTGCTTCTTGTTGTGCCAAGAGACATGACCGGATCCAAGATGAAAAATATATCCTGAAGTTGACTTGCGATCATCAAATGATCCAGCATAGTCAGAGTCCGTGTATCCCTGTAAGAAGAATTTGTTGTTCCTCTTATATTCTAGGCCATATTCCATTGTTCCATGGACATAGTGAAGAACACGTTTTGTTGCTTCCCAATGAGTGGTCTTAGGCTCCTGCATGAACCTTGAAAGATATTTGACAACAAATACGAGATCTGGCCTAGTATTGGTCAGATATATGAGACTCCAAATCAACTATCGATAGAGAGTACCATCTACCTGAGGTGAATCATCATATCACGATAACTGAAGTCCTGTCTCCATAGGAGTTGCCATTGGCTTACAATCAGTCATGCGATATTTTTCCAACAATGTCTTGGCATATTTTTTTTGAGACACTTGGATGGAGTGCTCCTTCTGGCTGAATTCCAGACCAAGACAGTAATGGAGAAGTCTGAGATCTGACATCTCAAAATATTGACACAAGTCTCTTTTGACAAGAGAGATCATAGTTTCTGAACTCCCTGTAATGAGCAGATCATCAACATAGAGTACAAGCAACACTATCTCAAAACCCTGTTTCTTGAAATAGAGGTTTGCATCTGACGAAAATCTCTTAAAACCATGCTACAGGAGGTGATTGTCCATTTTTATATACCAAGCTCGAGGAGCTTGTTTCAGGCCATATAAGGATTTGACCAATTTGCAAACTTTCTGCTATTGGCCTTCCATTGCAAATCCTTCTAGCTTAGTCATATAGACTTCTTCTTGGAGATCACCATTTAGAAAGGCACTTTTGACATCCATCTGATGAAATTTCCACCCAAACTGTGCTGCCATAGCACAAATAACTTGAATTATTGTCATCCGAGTAGTAGGTGCAGAAGTTTCCTCGTAGTCAATGCCTTCCTTTTGAGCATAGCCCTTTGCAACAAGATGGGCCTTATGCTTATAATTTGTCCCATATGCTTTGTACTTGACTTTATACACCCATTTGCAGCCAATAGGCTTCTTTTCGTGCGGCAGATCGACAAGCTTCCAAGTTTTTTTTTTCATCAAAGACTTATACTCTGCATCCATAGCAGCCTTCCACTGAGTCTCACCGAGAGCAACTTGTACTGATGCAGGTTCAAGATCGTCTATGGAAGACATAAACACCTTATCACTATCAATATCCATATCTTCTGTATCTCTCTCTGGATCTACAGAAAGTTCTTCAAAATATTGACACAAATCATCAACCCCAGTATTCTCTGTTGCAGCTTTCTCCTATCAAGCCATGCTGCGAGTACGAGGCCTATCCAAAGTCAAATCTGGTGTATTAGATAGCTTAGAGTCTTTGATTGTATTTGTATACCACTTTGGATTCTTCTTCTTAGGTGTTGAAGAAGATCCAAAAGAACCTCCAACCTTTGATGAAGGAGATTTAACAACCTGAGTTTCCACAAGGTCTAGGTATACATCTGATGTGTTTGCTGATGTGAAAGCCTCATCAAAAACTACATCTCTACTAATTTGAATCTTCTTGGTCAAGGGATCAATCAAACGATACCCCTTAGAGTGCTCATCATAGCCAAGAAGAATACACTTCAATGTCTTCTCATCTAGCTTCTTCCTTTTCTCTTTTGGTATGTGCATGAAAGCTTTACATCCAAAAATGCGTAGATGAGAAATGGAGGGTTTCCTACCACTCCATGCTTCCTCGTGGAGTCATTCCTTGTAGGGCCTTTGTGGGTGCCCTATTGAACAGATATACTATCTGTGGTGACAGCTTCTGCCCAATATAGTTGCTCAAGTCTAGCTCCTGTGAGCATGCAACGAACCATTTCCATGATGGAACGATTCCTCCTTTCAGCAACTCCATTTTGCTGAGGAGTATAAGCAGTAGTTAATTGTCTTGTGATCCCATTTTCTTTCAAGAATGCAGAAAATTCTTTAGAGGTGAACTCTTCACCTCTAATTCAAATTCAAATTCTCCTTTTGGGGTTGAGTCTTCTGTTGATCACATGATTTTTTTTGGATAATTGGTGCATCTAGAAGATGAGCTTCTTTCTTTTGAATTGGGATATTTAAATGTTTTGAATCATTTATATGTAGGGTCTTCTCCTCCACCAAGGAGAAATTAGAGCATGATCAGATGACTGGGTATCTCTTCTTCAAGTGGCCATATTGCTGAAAACCATAACATCTTAGGGAGAAGTTTTCATATTCAATATTTTGAATCCATTCCCCTTTGCTTGAGGATATAGTAATGGATTGAGATACAGGAACTAAAATATCTATCCAAACATCCAATATTGCTTTACTTATATTAATTTTACTAGAAACATTTTCCTCTGTTTGGGAATCCATATACTAGAATGCACCAATAGTATTATCGATTTTGGTGAATATCTTCTCTTACCAAAACTCCATAGGAAGAGCATAAAGATTCACCTAGACTAGGAATCCATTCACTTCTTCTATAAAGGGGTTGAAACTAGGAGTCCATTTCTAACCCTTACTCTTACTTAACCCTTTTCCTATTAAATATATAATCATTCCAAGGATTTGGCCTTATTTGGAGATTGAAATCGAGAGAAATCTTGTTTCATCCAATCTAAATTGTTGGCTAGGTTCTAAAATGCATTGCCTATCTATTGATATGGTATATTTTAGTCCAATAATTATAGATTCTACCACAAATAAAAATGCATGGAAGAAACTTTAGACAACATTCAAGGCAAAGAATTAGAATCAAATTCTATTTTTGCAAATTCAACTTCATTGTTTGAAGATGAAGTGTGGAGAAAAACTCAAATATTTCATAAAAAGAATTTTTGAACTATGAGCATCACTACAAGCCTTAGAAGAAAAGGTGTCTAATGAGACACTTGTTCCTATAATTTTAAGATCTCTTCCTTCTTAATATAATATTTATGATAATGTTGAATATCATTCAACAAACACCAACATTTAAAAATTTCATAAATTTTCTTCAAAAATTAGAGGCCCCACATACAATACAAGAAGAAGAATAAATTCTTCTTACAAAAACAAGGGAAGTAGTCATTTAGAAGAGGTATAAGACCTCAACAATACTTCCAAAAATAGAGAACTAAGAATTACATACAAGGATATCAATAACAAATAAATAATTCTTACACACAAGGATATTAGCACAAGAGAAATAATTTTCACACACAAAAGATGTGTAAAATTTGTGGTAATACTAACCACACAGTGAAAGAATGTTGGCATAATACATTCATTTATAAATGGATCTTCTTCATAAGATATATATTAGCAACAAGATAGGTCATCATTAGATGAGAGAAATCCAATTTGTAAAAAGGTACAACAAAGTAATGTAGCCAAAGAGATCCAAATTAGAAAATAAAAAGTAAAATATCATGAAGGAGAACATATATTTGTTGCGCATGCAAAGCTATGTCAGCACAATAATATTTGGTATGACTCTAAAGCAAACAAACATATGATATATCAAGAAAATTATTTTCATCCAAATGGTTCTAGTTATATAGAATATAGTGCATCCAATGACTTCAAAATATCAGTTGATCATTCCAAGCCACAGGAGATCCAATAAGAGATCAAACTCGACTTTGAAAACATCAAGTAGGAGATAAGACCATTAAGATACAAAATCAAACATGACATGGGATATCCTTGATCATTGGAAAGTCAAGAAATTCAATCCTTCCTATAATAGAGGTAGATTGCTCAAAGTTAACTCCTTTACTACTCTCTTTCCCCAGTATAGAAGAAAATATTTGCAAAATGCATGGCCTATCATGACACAGGCTCTAAAGAAGCATGGCATAGCTAGCAAACTCAATATTATTGAGAGAATAATATTTGTTTCTATAACTTGCAAAACTAAGGATCCTTTCATTATTATCAAAGCATTGGATCTTATAAAGATTTTGTTGGAATATATTACATTATTTGGTTCTTTACTAATGTACCATCATGGGTACATATTTAGATTAGGAGTTTAGTAGGACTTAAGTACTTTATTAAAGTAATGTAATAAATGTGCAAGTGTTAGAATGTGCAATGATGTAAATGTGCATGTAGTCCACATGTACATAAGCCCTTAGATAAGAATAGTGAGGTGTCATAGGAATATTGAAGGCAAAGAGTTGCATCTCATTATAAATAGGTCTTCATAGAGTAGAAGAAAGAGAGAATTTTGAATTTCATAGGTAGAGTAGTAGTAGATACAATGTAGATCCATTTTTTCAAATATGGATAGGTTGTGATCTTCATTGAACAACATTGTATATTTTTATGAGCTTTCATGTATGACCATTTCTTGAGCATTGTATCAATTTTTCTATCATATTTTCATGCATATTAGTTAGCCATTATCATAGTTATAATATTGCATTATTATTTCTATACTTGTGGTTGCATTTCTTTTAAGTTTATAGCTTAAAAAGCTAATAGTGGTATCAGATCACTAGGTAGATCAATAGGAAATAGAGAAGAGCCACAAGAGAGATTGAAAGGAGATTGCAAATCTCAATTTTAGAATTTCTGAATTTACTACTGGCTAGAATTTTTCCATAGAGTTGTAGAAAAACTTGTGAAGACTAGAACTCAGCATTGCTCTCACTAGATTGGCAATCCAACTAGTGAATATTTTTTTCTCTAGATTTATAGAAATTTCTTTTATCATTTTCTAATACTTTGTTGCAAAATAAAGGAGATTCAAAGAAATTTTTGAAGCTTCCTACAAAATCTAGGAAGAATATCTTGTTTGGAATCAATCCAATACCATAGGCAACAAGTTGGATATTTAAGATCTAGAGGCCTAAGGAGAAAGGTCCCATTAAAATAATTGCATATTGAAGACTCCAAGTTGGATATCGAGAAGAGATATAGTGGCCAAGGAAATCACATTGGAGATTGTAAATATAGGAAGGAGTTCCTAGAAATAAGACCACTTATGGAAGAAGAGACTCTAGGAGAGAAGTCTTGGTGAAGATTGGAGATTGGAAATATCCATTGAAGATTGAAAACTTCACATTGAAGAAGAGGTCCATAGAAGGCCCTATTGAAAGAACTTCCATAGTGGAATATTGAGGATAGAGAAGGACTAACAAAAAGGTCCTATTTCATATTTCAAGAGCAGCGGATTTAGGAGATCCAAGAAGTAGATCTCACTAAAAAACTTCTATAGTTGAAGATTTAAGAGACCAAGGAAGGTCTCATTGAAGTTTTTTAAGTTGCAATATTGAAGACCTTTGAGAGGTCTCAAGAAGAAAAAAATAGAAGGCTTGGAGAGCCTCATTGAAGAAGTTCCTAGAAGAACTCATTGGAAAACTTTACTACCAAGGAGAAACTCCTGATAGTAAAGAAATTGAGACAATAATCGCCATATGACAACAATTCCAAGGAAGAAATATTTGGTAAAAAGTTTATAAAATTTTGGAGTAGTTTGGAGAAGATCTCAAGACTTTTATATTCTTGAGAAGAAGATCTAGTTTGAAGTTAGAATTTGACAAGAGAAAGGAGATAGAGAAACCACCAAATCTGAGATATTTGGGGATTGTCATTGAAGGGTTCTTGAGGAATATCTTAGCTATGATTTGGAGGAGTTTCCTACCAAATTTTTGAGATTCAAAGACAACATTTTTGGTGACGTTTTTAACTTTTTCTTTACAATCTAAAAATTTTTAGATCTAAGGACAACAAGAAAGTAGCAATTTTGGAAGAAATAGTAGCTACTAAATTTCTTTGAAGAAGAATTAGAGCCACCAAATCCTAGTTTCAAGTAGTAGATTAGTGGAGTGTTAAAGCTACAAAAAGGTGAGCCAAAGAGCTATTTTTTGGATAGCCTAGAAGAGCTACAATATCATCTATAAAAAGGTAGCAATTTAGGTGATTCAAATCATCATCATCATCATCATCTAAAAAAGTGAAAAGGTATGCAACAAAGGTGCAAAAGGTTCATTAGCTAAAATTTTATATTTGGATTCTTATTAAATTTTATTGAGCACTAGTTTCAAGATTTAAAGGTTGCATAAATAGGTTTCTATTTGAATTCTTCGAGTTAGTGCAAAAGTTATTGTCTTCAAGGATCAACCTGCACATAAGAATAGAAGTTAGATATATTTCAAGAGAAAGAAAAATATCAACATTCTATTGACTATTCTAAGCAAGAGAAGACTCTAATAATTTGCATATACTATAGTGCAAAACATTGTTGAAAATTTTATATTATTGAGTGAAAAAGTAATCAAGCAAGAAAAGTATTTCCAAAGTTTTGAAGGTAATATTGACTTCAGTTTATCTCAGCCTACAAAGGAAGTTGAAGCCAGCATTTCAAGAAGTCAAGAGAACCAGTTTAAGAGCACAGGGGGGAAAACATCTACACCATCATATTCTACGTTTGCATAGCACCTCATTAGAGCCATTCAACAGAACTCTAAAAATCAAAGTATTTCTAAGGAAAGGTAGATATTTTTAGTAGCATCAACCTACGTCAATCACCCAATCTTTAGCAAGTAAAATATAGCAAAAAAAAGATGAAATAAATAGGCAGAAGGTATAGCTACAACAAGTACATCAAGTTCAATACATCTAGCATCAAAAAATCCTTTGGTGAATGCAAAATAAGGTACATCCAATAGCCTTTGGTGAAGGAAAAGCAAGGTACACTTGATAGTTGGAAGCCTTTGGTGAAGGCATCGCAGGATAAACTCAGCAATGCAAATCAAATGATGCAAGCATCGTAGGATTTTGTCCATGTAATAGAAGCGTTGGGAGTAGCATTTTTGGCACCAAGAGTAAGCATATTTTTACCCATGAAACTTGCACCAAAAGTATTGCATTCAATTAAGACATACAACATGGAAGTTATTACAACTGGTAAAGCAAACTCAAGGATTTGTGTTATATTTTAATGAATAACCACTCAATAATATGGCCACTAAATCAATAATACTCAACTAAATATGAAGGAAATAATAATGCTAAGCTAATAAGCTTATATTCAAAAATATGAAATAACTCAAATATTGCTAATGGCAAATGCTGAAAAATACAATAAACTCTTATTGAATAAAAGACCTCAAATACCTCATATTACATCACCTTCCATTGCTCCATGGGTGATTTCCCATCTCCTAATCTTCCCTTTGTGATACTATTCTATTATAATTGCACATCCATATATAGTATGGAATGTGACTCTTAATATGGTGTTTCTTGGCCCTTACTCTTCCTATGACTTCATATTCTTATTCTAATGACACATGTACATAAGGATAGCTATGCACATTTACATTGCCAAAAATATCATTGCACACTTATGCATTTATTAAATTGCATAAATTAAATACTTTCATCCTAATCTAAGACACTCTTTCCTAATCTATAGATGTACCCATGGTGGTACATTGTCATGTACCAAATAATGTAATATATTCCAACACACCCCTGTATTACATTATTTGGTTCTTTGAGAGCTTTGGTCTTCAATATAGATCTTCTTCTTATTTCTCAAACTTGTGATCTTATTTGTTGTCTTCTTCAATTTGCTTTATGTATGTATCTTGATCAATCAACTGATTAGTATTTTCAAAAAATACTACATTTGCTAAAATATCTTTAGCTTCATGTAATTTTGTATCTTTTTTTTTCTTGTATCTCATGTATCTCTTGAGCTAGATGCCCCTTTTGATTTTTTTCTCTGTATTGTGGTTGATGTTGGTATTGTTTTTGTGATGATTTATATTGGTTATGATTTTGTTGAGGTTGAAACAACCTATTTGGTTGGCCTCCTGAATTAGTTTGGTATCTCTGATATTGATTCCTTGGATTGAATCTGCAGTAGTTGGTACTATGTCCTCCTCTCTTGCAACTTTGGCAATACATGTCATTCCACTTTCCTTTGCTTCTTGGAAATGAAACAACATTCCTTTGTGAGTTATCTTTTTATACTAATGCATTATTACTCATTTCATCCTATATTGAATTTTCCACTTCGTATTCTTGTAAAATATTCACTAGATCATCAAAAGAAGTTTCCTTACTTAGAAGTTGTAAGAATGTTACTAGATGCTTGTAATTCTTTAGAAGTGCCCTTAATATGACTTGAAAAAGAAATTTATCCTCTACTTTTTCTCCTAGGGTTGATTACTTCCCTTTTATGTTTGCTACCCTTCTTAGAAATATTTCAATACTTTCTCCACATTTTACCTTCAAAGAATGCAATTATGTTTGTAGATTTAAGATGAGAGCTTTATTTTTCCCTTAAAATATTTTTGCTAAGGTATCCCATGCATCTATGGATGTTCTTGTTGAACTCATATATGGTTGTATATCATCTGAAATTGTAAAAAATATGATCATAAGGGCTTTTGCTTCATCCTCCTCATATTTCTGTATATCTCTTTCTTTAGTAGGTTTGGTCTCTGCTCCCTTAACTATATCCCAAATATTTTCTACTATTAAGATTGGTCTTACCTTATTTTTCCATGTGGTATAGTTAGGACCTTTGAGAAATTGGAATTCAGATAGAAAAAGTTTGTTTATAGTTGTCATGATTAGACTACCTAGTGACTCCCTAATGTTGGAAATAGAATGCAATTCCAATCCTTTATAAATCTTCAAATGAACTATCAAATGTAGTCCTAGGTAGAATCTTTTTTATCTCCCAAAATTGTGGATAAAATATTTAATTCTAAATTTCATATACTATTTTTGATGTAGAAATCCTTATACCTCCAAAATTAGTAATTTTAAAATTTTGAAAATAATATTTGCAATATTTTCTAATTCTAATTTGATGTAGAATCCTTATTTCTCCAATATTGTTTAATTCGTAAATATTTAATTGGTTTTGTAAACTATGGTATGCAATTTTACAAAACACCAATATAGCCTTCAAATTCCAAAAAATGCTCTTCAAAAATATAATTATAGGCTTCAAAATAATAATCTAATTTTCTAAGGTTATAAAAATGATTATCACTCCACTTTTACTTTTAATAAACTTTGACCGTAGAATATATTCTCTTCTTATTCCTCCTATCAATATAAAACTTTAATATATGGTAAAATGCTATGGTAAATACCTCAAGTATTCATGCGCTTCCTTGTTGGTCTTGTTGGGCACTTATCTCTCTGGTCAAACTTGCTTGGAATGCTACGTATGACTCTTCAAAGATACTTGGACCTTATTTACTGCTTCTCCTCTTGCATTTGCTATGTAAGGCACTCGAAAAAACTACTATATTAATACTTTTATGGCTATATGAGTGCTTCACCTTTCTTTGGATGTGTACCACATGGTGTAGACGTTATTTGACTCCTTTCTTCATTTCTTGGTGGTAGCGTTCATGAATAGAATAAAGTGGACACTTGTCATCTTTTTCCTTGCAACTTGGGAGTTACACAGTCTTCTTGGGTGCTTGGATAATAATGAAGAATATTTGAATGTTTGAGCGCTCTTTTCTCATGTAGAGTTACGTTCAACCTTATGCACCAACTTCTATCGTTAGTGCCAAGTGGAGATATTCTCTTCTTTTGTAAGAGACAAGTGTAATCAAATCTTTGTGCATGCACTCTTTTTCCAAACGTATGGATTGTAAGGCTTTTGATGCCTTTGCTCTTCCCAAACTTATTCTTGCTTCTTGTAAAACGTATTCTAGATTCTTGAAAACGTATTCTTACTAGAGTTTCTCCTTCCTTTAGATGATGGTGATATTCTCACAATGACATTGAGAGGGGGGGGTGAATCAGTGTAACTATTTAAAATATTGAATCTGCTATTCTTAAAACTTAATACTGCTAGCTTAAAAACAAATAAAGCAAATATAGCACAAGAGCATCACACAACACAGGATTTAACGAGGTTCACCAATGTGGCTACTCCTCAAAAATGACTGTTTGGACTACAATCCAAATCCAGTCTTTGCAAGGATTCTTTCTTTACAAATGATTCTCCAAAGACCCACTGGAAGGAGCACCAACCCCTAATTTTTCTGCTGCAATAGATAGGAGCACCAACTCCTTTTACCAAGCACCAACTTGGATTTCAAATTTTTAATAAAATATTGACATAGAAATGCCTTCTCTATTGCAAGACCCTGACTGGTCCTTAGCTCATTCAATTTTGTCACGTAAGCATAAAAAGAATAGTTACAATCTCAAGATCTTCTTTTTCACAATCAAAACCTCTCTACCGATTTTTCAATAAAATTGCATTCAAGTTCAGGTTCTTGTTCTTTCACTATGCTTCGAACAACACCCTTTCCACAACCTTCTCTCTTTTATTTATTTTTCATGAATATTCACGGTTGTAGTAACCTCCTACTGTGCTTGTTCGAGTCTTTTTATATGATTTTCTCGAATGACTCAATTTTTAAAACGGCTCGACTTTCCCTCCTAATTTCCATGCATTCTCGGCTACGGTCAATGTGTCAAACCCACTCTGACATGTTCTGCCTTTTAGCCGCTTTCTTTCTGACTCACTCTGACATTCTGACAGCCTTTTTCTCTGCACATTCTGACAGTCTTTTTCTCTGCACTTCCTGACAGCCTTATAGCGCGTTTCGAAGCTCTCTGATTCTTTTCTTCCAAACTATATGAAACTGCTCTCTTAACGCTTTTGCACTTTCTCGATGACACTCTTTTCTATACTCGTCGATCCTTCTATTCTACCTGCAACTACCGTATCTGATATGCACAACCATCGAGAGGATTTCTTGTTTGAAGAGATTATCTGGAATACTGCGCTTATGACAGCTTGCAGCATCACGGCCCTGCAATAGCTGTTCTTTTATTAAATGCATTGCATCGTAACTTCCCTTGTCACTCCAGTTAACAGTTGTAGTATTTTCTCTAATCTTTCCCCAACACCTGTCACTGGGAACTGTAGATCTGACTCTAGTTAACTCTACGTAACTGGCGCTATTTTGACACCTGTCACAGTGCATGCATTTTTGGCCTTTTTCCCGCCAAAATGTTACCTGTCGTGATATCGCGACGTTTTTCGCCTCCTGGACCTTCTCTCTGTATGCACCCATGAAAATGATACATGTCACGAAATCGTGACACTTTTCGCTTTCCTTCCTCCAATAAGCATGTCGCGAAATCTGACACTTTTCGCTTTTCTTTTTTTTTGCTTCTCTCGCAACTTGTCGCAAATCGTGACACTTTCAGCTATTGTTGACGTCATCACCAATGTTGTCACGAAATCGCGACGCTTCTGGCTTCCAGCGGCTTTTCTTCCACCTTGTCACGAAATCGTGACACTTCTCAGTTTTGCTGACGTCATCCTCCGACTTGTCGCGAAATCGTGACGCTTCTGGCCTCCGTACAATTCTTTCTTCATGCAGCCGTGAAAACCTTACTTGTAGCGAAATCGCTACACCTTTCTGACTTAACATTTTTCTTTGCTACGGTTTCCGAAAATCTAACTTTGTTGGCTTGGTGTTTCCTCTTGCTTCGACTTGTTGATCTCAAGACTTGTAGCGAAATCGCTACCCCATTGTGTTTTGTGTTTTGCACTTGTAGCGAAATCGCTACACCTATGCCCCTTGCTTTTCAAACTTGTGTCAAAGTCGCTGCCCCTTTGCACCTTTTATTTCGAACCTGTAGCGAAATCGCTACACTTTTCGCCTTGCATTTCGAAGTTGTAACGAAATCGCTACACTTCTCGCGGACTTGCCTTGCATTTTGAACCTGTAGCGAAATCGCTACACTTTGCTGCCTTGCACTTTGAACCTGTAGCGAAATCGCTACACTCTTGCATTTTGTATTTCGGACTTGTAGCGAAATCGCTACACTTTCTTGACTTATCACTTTTTCTTTGCTTTTGCCAACGAAATTGCAACATGTAGCGAAATCGCTACGCTTTCTTCACTTTGCTGCTTTGCCTCCAACATGTCGCGAAATCGCGACAGTTTTCATGAACTTTCTCTCTCCTCTTTTTGTCGCGATGTCGCGACACTTTGCGCCCTTAGTGCTTTTCTTCCAAACTGTCACGATATCGCGACACTTTCTCATGCACTTTCTCTCTCATCCTTTTTGTCGTGAAATCGCGACAATTTTGCTTGCGCCTTCTCTCTCCTCAGCCATGTCGCGAAATCATGACAATTTTGCATGCATTTTCTCTCTCCTCCGTTATGTCGCGATATCGCGACAATTTGGCATGCATTTTCTCTCTCCTCGGTTTTGTCGCGAAATCGCGACAGAAAACATGTCGCGATATCGCGACGCTTTTCTTCCTTGTATTTTTTTGCAAATTTTTGGATCTCGGGTCCCCTCTCGTTTTCCTTGAAATTCACCGCACTTGATCCGACCGACCTCCGAACCGCCTCAATCGCACCATTCTGTCTCGTGTTGACAACAATGACAATACTTTTGCAATGCTTTTGCTGCACCTTGCTCAACAATCTCCCCCTTTGGAATTGTTGGCAACACACTGTAACCTTGCTCAATTTCTTCTCCCCCTTTGCCAATAATACCTAAGGGCTGCTGCAGACTCCCCCTGAGTCTATGCACAACATTCTCGTGCATAATGCTCCCCCCGAGAATGTGTTCCCCATAGCTAGTCGGTGCTTGGGAAGGGTGACTACTCCCAACTTACCCCTAAGGTATTCAAAAACTTCCTTGGGCAAAGGTTTGGTGAATATGTCTGCTACTTGCTCTGTAGTTGGAACAAACTCCAATTTGACCTCTCCTTCTCGCAACCTTATCCTTCAAGAAGTGATACCGGATTGCAATATGTTTGGTGCGGGAATGCATGACCGGATTCTTTGAAATGTTGATTGCACTAGTGTTATCACATTTGACTGAAATGGGCTCAGTGAAGTGAATACCTAGATCTTTCAATGTTTGTCTCATCCATAGTATTTGTGTACAGCATGTTGTTGCTGCAATGTATTCTGCCTCGGCTGTGGATAGAGAGACTGATTCTTGCTTCTTACTGTGCCATGCTACCAATTTATCTCCAAGAAAAAATGCTCCTCCACTTGTACTTTTTTTGTCATCAATACATCCTGCCCAATCAGCATCATAATAGGCAAAAAGAGTGAAATATTTTCCTTTTGGATACCATAGTCCATACTCCATAGTGCCCTTGAGATACCCCGAAGATCCTTTTCACAACTGTTACATGAGTTTCTTTTGGACTAGCTCCGAAATCTTGCAACCATGCAAACTGCCTGTACGATATCCGGTCTTGTGGCTGTCAAATACAAAGAGCTCCCAATCATAGATCTCGTACATTGTTTGATCAACATCCGGAGATTTATCATCCTTGCTCAACTTGCATCTTGTTGTCATGGGGGTGCTCACCGGCTTACTATCTTCCATGGTGAACTTTTTCAACATTTCTTTCACATATTTAATTTGAGAAATAAAAATCCCTTTTTCGGTTTGATTAACTTGCAATCCAAGGAAATATGAAAGTTCACCTATCATAGACATTTCAAACTCTTTCTGCATTTTGTTTGCTATGTCTTTGCATGATTCATCATTGCTGCTCCCAAAAATTATATCATCTACATAAACAACAAGGACAATGAAATTGCCATTTTCAGTTTTCACATATAAATTGCTATCCACCATACCTTTCTTGAATCCTTGCTTAGTGAGATAGCTGTCCAATCTTGCATACCAAGCTCTAGGTGCTTGTTTCAAACCATACAATGCTTTCTTCAGCTTGCAAACAAAGTTAGGATTATCACAAAGTTGAAAACCATCAGGCTGTTCAATATATACTTCTTCTTCAAGATTTCCATTCAGAAATGCTGATTTTACATCCATCTGATAAACCTTGAAATTCTTATGAACAGCTAAAGCCAAAAATAGTCTTATTGCTTCAAGTCCGGCCACAGTGCAAAAGTCTCTTCAAAATCAATCCCCTCAACTTGAGCATATCCTTTGCAGACTAATCTTGCTTTATTCCTTACAACCCGTCCGTCTTCATTCAATTTGTTTCGAAATATCCATTTAGTACCAATTATGTTTTTATTTTCGTGCCTTGGTACTAATTCCCGTGTATTATTTTTCTCAATTTGATCTAGTTCTTCATTTATCGCCTCCATCCAGACTTTCATCTCGTGCTTGCTTCAATAATATTTTTGGGCTCAATACCGGATAACAGAGAATAGTTATTTACTACTCTTCTTCTTGTCCGAATGCCAACCGTAGGGTCCCCAATAATCTGCTTCTTTGGGATGATTTTTCTCGCCAACCGCCTGTTCTGAATTTCCTGTTTTCTTCTCTTTCCAAATCATCTCGAATCTGATTTTTGTCTCTCTTCCTTTTCTTGATCTTCATCTTCTTCAATAAATTCTTCATAGGTTGGGTAGTTTTCATTATTGCTGATTTCTTGTTTCCTCGCCTTCATCAACCTTCACATCCGCACTCTCCACAATTTTCTTTAGTCTTTTGTTGTAGCATGTGTAAGCTTTACTTTTTGTTGAGTAACCAAGAAAGATACCTTCATCAGCTCTATCTTCGAATTTTCCAAGATTGGCTTCAGTCCGTTTAATGTAACACTTGCTGCCGAACACTTTGAAGTATTTTGCTGTAGCCTTTTTGCCAAACCACAGTTCATAAGGTGTTTTGCTTTCATGCGGCCTTAACATACACCTATTCTGAATATAGACTCGCAGTATGAACCGCCTCTTTCCGTAACCTCGTCAGCAATTTTGCTCTCTCGTTAACATGGTCCTTGCCATTTCCTCGCACAGCTTCTGTTCTTTCTTTCAACTACTCCATTCTCGCCGAGGTGTTCTTGCCGCTGAAAACTCGTCTTCTTATTCCATGTTTTTCACGTAATTCGGCAAACTCATTTGAAATAAACTCTCCTCCTCTATCGGATCTCAAGCATTTAATTCTTTTTCCGGATTGATTCTCAACAAGATTTTTGAAGGTTTTAAACATCTCAAAGGCTTCGATTTCTGTTTCGTAAAGAGTACCCATGTCATTCGGAAAAATCATCTATACACAAGCATAAAATATTTGTATCCATTTATGCTTTCTCGTCCTCATGGGTCCACACAGATCGCTGTGAATCAGTTCTAACGGCTTGCTTGTGAAATACTCTTTTGCTTTGAAAGTAGATCTGGTTTGCTTCCCCTTTTGGCATGACTCACAAATGTTGTTTGATGGTTTACCAATAGTGGGTATGTCTCTTACTGCTCTTTTCGAGCTGATTTTTACCAGATTATCAAAGCTTATGTGACCGAGTCTTTTGTGCCACACCCAATTTTCTTCTTCCTTTCCAACCAAGCAAGTTCCTTCTGAAGTCTCCGAGAGAGTATACAAATTTCCATAAGTTCTCAGTCCAGTGGCTATTAACTTTCCATTTTTTGTCTTTCTTACTTCACAGCCCTCCTTCTTGAAAATTACTTCATGACCTCTGTCACAAATCTGACTTACACTCAGTAAGTTATGCTTCAGTCCTACCACAAAAAGAACTTCCTTAGAGTTGATTTTACCGTCACTTAACTTAACTGATCCTTTACCCACTATCTTTGCTCCATCATTGTTTCCAAATTTTACAAAACCACCTTCGTATGTCTGTAGCTTGTCAAACTTCTGTTTGTCTCCTATCATATGACTGGAGCATCCACTGTCCAGAATCCAAGGTGCAGATTTATTCTGGGCTTTGAGGGCTGTTTGAACGATCAGAGATTCCTTGTCTTTCTTCGGTTGCTCCTTTTCTTTCCACTGTGATTTGACAGCAGATCTGGTCACTTGCTTTACCTTCTCCCTTTCATTGGCTTGTGACAGTTTTTCGAGAAATTTTCTGTTCTGTTTTGATCCAGTTGATTGATACTTTCTTCCCCGGTATTTATTTCCTGCAAAAGAGCTACGACAATTCCTTGCAATATGTCCGAAGTTATGACAGTTATAACATTCTACAAAATAATCTATCAAAGGAGAAAAAATATTTCTACTAGTAAAATTTCTTTGTTTTACATTATATCTACAACTTGAGATTTTATGACCATATGCATTGCATTTAAAACAATAACCAGAAAAGGAACGAGTGTACCTGGGTAATGGTTGTTGCCATGTTGTAGTAGGAGCAATGGGTCTTCTTCTTCTTTGATATGTGACTTTGGTAAATCCATCATTTGCAGATCTCCTTTCAAGCTTGGACTTATTGCTTTCTTTTGCATGATACTGTTTATCTTGATCAACCTTGATCTTGTCTTTATTCCTAATTGGTTCTACAGTTATAGCCTTTGAGTCCTTTGAGGATTCTCCTTCATCAAAGCCTAAACCAAATTTGATACCCGTAGGCCTTTGATCATTTAACATTTTATTCAGCTTTCGCAGAATCTGTCTTCAAATTTATGATGACAGCTTCGCTTTCGATTCATCTCTTCTAGCCGCAATCTTAATCCAACTATGTCTTCTTCTAGCTTGTTGCACTCATTTATTTTCACGGTTAGTTGTGCTTCAAAATCTTTAGACTTTTTCTTATATTCTTCAGCTTTGTACTTTCAAACCGATTATTAAATTGCTAGCATCCTCAAATTTCCTTGAAATCTTTTTATTTCTTTTCCTTTCTGCACTTAACTCTTCAAGTGCAAGCAACCAACTCACCTTCCAGATCTATCTCAGCCTCATCCTCTAATTTTTCTTCACATTCCTGGGTTTCTTCTCGTTCTCTCGTTCTTCAAAAGCCATGAACAAGGCTTCACCAGCTTTCTTCTTCCGAGTCCTCACTGGAACTATCTTCGTAAGAGTCAATATTCTTTGAAATGAAGCTTTTCTTCTTGAAGTTCCTTTTTCTAAACTCGTGGTTTCTTTTTCCGGACATTTCTTTCTTGGTGTGTCCCTTCATCACTTCTATTTTTCTCATTCATTGGGCATTTTGCCGCAAAGTGCCCGATGCCTCCATAGTTAAAGCACTTGAACGGCAGACTTACCTCTCGTACTTTCCTTTTCCCTTTACCAATTTTCTAACAAAATTTGCTTCAGCTTCATCTCGTAGATTCTTCTTCCTTAGATTCTTATTTAGATTTTATATTTTTCTGTGCTTGAAAAGCTGCTTCTCTGTCTAAGGGCTTAGTTTGTCCAATCCTCATTTCATATGTCGTTAGAGAACCATGCATTTCATCCATACTAAAAAAATTTAAATCTTTTGCTTCTTCTATGGCGTAAACCTTTGCATCAAACCTTTTATTTAGAGTTCTTAGTACCTTCTTCACAACGATTGCATCTTCCATTTCTTCCCCGAGTCCTCTTATTGCATTGATGATTCCATTTACTCTCAGTATATAGGCTTCAATGTTCTCATCATCGGTCATCTTTAATGCTTCGAACTGGGCACGATGTGTTTGCAACTTGGCTTCCTTGATTTTGCTATCTCCTTCATGAATGCTTTGCAGTTTGTCCCATGTCTTTAGCAGATTTGCAGCTCATGGTGCGTATCAACTCACTGTCTACTAATCCACACATAATAGCATTCTTGGCTTTCGAGTTGTTCTCAAACTTTTTCTTCTCAACCGCATCTATTGGAGGAACAGAGGGTATAGTGTATCCATTTTCAACAGATTCCCAAATGTCATAACCCAATGCACATAGATAAGTCTGCATCCTCAGTCTCCGTAAAGAATAATTTGTTCCATCGAACAGAGGAGCTTTGTTAGAAGAAAAACCTTCACCACCGGCCATTGTGTTTATTCCAAGATCACCTTAGCCGATTAAGCTTGTACAAGAACCTGGCTCTGATACCAATTGATATTCTCACAATGACACTGAGAGGGGGGGGTGAATCAGTGTAACTATTTAAAATATTGAATCTGCTATTCTTAAAACTTAATACTGCTAGCTTAAAAACAAATAAAGCAAATATAGCACAAGAGCATCACACAACACAGGATTTAACGAGGTTCACCAATGTGGCTACTCCTCAAAAATGACTGTTTGGACTACAATCCAAATCCAGTCTTTGCAAGGATTCTTTCTTTACAAATGATTCTCCAAAGACCCACTGGAAGGAGCACCAACCCCTGATTTTTCTCGTCGCAATGTATAGGAGCACCAACTCATTTTACCAAGCACCAACTTGGATTTCAAATTTTAATAAAATATTGACATAGAAATGCCTTCTCTATTGCAAGACCCCGACCGGTCCTTAGCTCATTCAATTTTGTCACGTAAGCATAAAAAGAATAGTTACAATCTCAAGATCTTCTTTTTCACAGTCAAAACCTCTCTACCGATTTTTCAATAAAATTTCATTCAAGTTCAGGTTCTTGTTCTTTCACTATGCTTCGAACAACACCCTTTCCACAACCTTCTCTCTTTTATTTATTTTTCATGAATATTCACGGTTGCAGTAACCTCCTACTGTGCTTGTTCGAGTCTTTTTATATGATTTTCTCGAATGACTCAATTTTTAAAACGGCTCGACTTTCCCTCCTAATTTCCATGCATTCTCGGCTACGGTCAATGTGTCAAACCCACTCTGACATGTTCTGCCTTTTAGCCGCTTTCTTTCTGACTCACTCGACATTCCGACAACCTTTTCTCTGCACATTCTGACAGTCTTTTTCTTTGCACTTCCTGACAACCTTATAGCACGTTTCGAAGCTCTCTGATTCTTTTCTTCCAAACTATATGAAACTGCTCTCTTAACGCTTTTGCACTTTCTGATGACACTCTTTTCTATACTCTGTCGATCCTTCTATTCTACCTGCAACTGTCGTATCTGATATGCACAACCATCGAGAGGATTTCTTGTTTGAAGAGATTATCTGGAATACTGCGCTTATGACAGCTTGCAGCATCACGGCCCTGCAATAGCTATTCTTTTATTAAATGCATTGCATCGTAACTTCCCTTGTCACTCCAGTTAACAGTTGTAGTATTTTCTCTAATCTTTCCCCAACACCTGTCACTGGGAACTGTAGATCTGACTCTAGTTAACTCTACGTAACTGGCGCTATTTTGACACCTGTCACAATGCATGCATTTTTGGCCTTTTTCCCGCCAAAATGTTACCTGTCGTGATATCGTGACGTTTTTCGCCTCCTGGACCTTCTCTCTGCATGCACCCGCGAAAATGATACATGTCGCGAAATCGTGACACTTTTCGCTTTTTCCCTTTTCCTTCTCATCTTCAAAGTTGTCACGACTTCGCTTCCCTTCTTCTTGTCTTCCTTTTTTTTTATCTTGTCATGAAATCGTGACACTTTCAGCTATTGCTGACGTCATCACCAATGTTGTCGCGAAATCGCGACGCTTCTGGCTTCCAACGGCTTTTCTTCCACCTTGTCACGAAATCGCGACACTTCTCAGTTTTGCTGACGTCATCCTCCGACTTGTCACGAAATCATGACGCTTCTGGCCTCCGTACAATTCTTTCTTCATGCAGCCACGAAAACCTTACTTGTAGCGAAATCGCTACACCTTTCTGACTTAACATTTTTCTTTGCTGCGGTTTCCGAAAATCTAACTTTGTTGGCTTGGTGTTTCCTCTTGCTTCGACTTGCTGATCTCAAGACTTGTAGCGAAATCGCTACCCCATTGTGTTTTGTGTTTTGCACTTGTAGCGAAATCGCTACACCTATGCCCCTTGCTTTTCAAACTTGTGTCAAAGTCGCTGCCCCTTTGCACCTTTTATTTCGAACCCGTAGCGAAATCGCTACACTTTTCGCCTTGCATTTCGAAGCTGTAACGAAATCGCTACACTTCTCCGCCTTGCATTTTGAACCTGTAGCGAAATCGCTACACTTTGTTGCCTTGCATTTTGAACCTGTAGCGAAATCGCTACACTCTTGCATTTTGTATTTCGGACTTGTAGCGAAATCGCTACACTTTCTTGACTTATCACTTTTTCTTTGCTTTTGCCAACGAAATTGCAACATGTAGCGAAATCGCTACGCTTTCTTCACTTTGCTGCTTTGCCTCCAACATGTCGCGAAATCGCGACAGTTTTCATGAACTTTCTCTCTCCTCCTTTTTGTCGCGATGTCGCGACACTTTGCGCCCTTAGTGCTTTTCTTCCGAAACTGTCGCGATATCGCGACACTTTCTCATGCACTTTCTCTCTCATCCTTTTTGTCGCGAAATCGCGACAATTTTGCTTGTGCCTTCTCTCTCTCCCATGTCGCGAAATCGTGACAATTTTGCATGCATTTTCTCTCTCCTCCGTTATGTCGCGATATCGCGACAATTTGGCATGCATTTTCTCTCTCCTCGGTTTTGTCGCGAAATCGCGACAGAAAACATGTCGCGATATCGCGACAGTTTTCTTCCTTGTATTTTTCTGCAAATTTCTGGATCTGGGTCCCCTCTGTTTTCCTTGAAATTCACTGCACTTGATCTGACTGACCTCTGAACTGCCTCAACTGCACCATTCTGTCTGTGTTGACAACAATGACAATACTTTTGCAATGCTTTTGCTGCACCTTGCTCAACAGATGGTGGACTTACTCACGGATGGCTTCAACCAAATATCTTGTATGCTTCAATGGTGGCCCTATGGTAATCACTATGGTAGTTTTTTTTTCTTATTTGATAATGCGCACTTTTTCTTCCTTTTGTAATTTGTCTTATTTTGAATAGTTGTAGTAGTAATTTTGTAGGTTGTGGATGAAGTTCTCTACCTTCTTGGGTTGGCCAAAACTTGAGCCCAATGGCTCCTTTTTCTTATGCTCTTTTGCTGGTGCTTTTTCTTGCAATTGGGTGGATGTATGATAAAGTATTTGCCCCCTTGTAATCTATTGTTGAATGGTGCTTTGTGTAGTGGTGGTTTTCATCACTTCCTTGGTGGTTTCCTATACCACTCCCAACTGTAAATCCAGTGTTTTTAACCACCTAAAAATCTGCCCAAATTTGGAGCTCTTTTCCTTTTCAAAATCTACTGTACTTTGAGGGTTATTCCCTCACAAACATAGAATATTTTCCTTATTCTTTCACTTTAAAATTCAGAATACACTAACACTTGTAACTCCTTTAATAAATCAATCTAATTTTGTAATAATCTGGAATATTTCTCAACTAATAAGAGTAAATTTATCCCATTGGCAACTTTGATTTTTCTTCTATTAAAAAACAGCATATAATCAACTTCTTATCACTCCAAATAAACTATAACCTTATCATTTATAATATGAAATCTTTCACTAATTTCAATGGTCTCAAATAGTGTCCTTTTGAGTTTAATGGTACCTTAAAAAATTCCTCTTATCTAGCTCTGAATAACTTCAAAAATGGATGCTTTAAAAACTCTTAACTAACTCCTTTACAAAATTTGCAATGATAAGTTATATGGCATCAATTTTACACACCTTTTGTAGCTTATTTCTTCTTGGATTGTTGTCTTGTATTTGCTGGATTTTCTACCTCAAATCTTACTTTCTTCTCCTCTATTTAGGTGATTTCTAACTCTAATTTTTATAGCTTTAAATGTTGTTCAAATGCACTCCAAATATGCAATCAACCTCCTTCATAGGTGTTGCTACTAATCCTTATGCTTTTCTATCCAAAGGTATATCAAATATTTCCCAAAGCTTCTTTAAAATACAGCTAATTTTGTTCTTACAATGCTGCCCAAAAATGCAGCTTAAACACCTTCTAATTGTTATTCCAAAATCTGATTTGATGAAGTTTACTAACCTTCAAAATTGCTGCTCTCTTTGCTATTAAGCCTTCTCTTAGTTGGTTGTCCAAATATTCCTTGAAAGATTCTCTAAAGCTTTTCAATCTGCAACTTTTTGCTTCTACTTTTTGCAGTCCTTTGTCCTTTCAACTTTTCTTCTAAAAATCAGCAACTTGTGCTTTTACAAATCAGCCTACAAAACTTGTGTGGTTGTCTCCAAATTTCTCAAAACTGTGGCTTATGCAATCTTCTTACTTTCTTCTTACTTCTTGATAAATTTTATCTTCAAATCTGACCTCTTTCTCTGTAGTCATTCTCAATAATCTGAATGTCTTGAGTTCTTCATTATCTTCTTCAAATTTGACAAACTTCTTGCCAAATCCTTTCCTTGTGGGTTTGTTTTCGGATGGCGATAATTTTCCCAATTTATTTTGGTCAAGTACTCCTACTTGTAATATTCTACCATGAAATCTGCTTTAAATCATCTCCAATGGTAGCCGCTTTAGCTTATTCAATAAGGCCTTTCTGTAGCCTTATTTTCTTCTTCAAAATCTTCTTTAGACCTCTAATCTTGGGTCTTCAAATTCTACAGCATTCAAATCTATTTTTAAATAAAACCTTACCTTGGTTTCTTCAATTTTTCACTATGGGAAATTCTTCAATGAGATCTCTTTCTAGATCTCCAAAATCTGCAATAGGACTTTCAATAGTCCTATCTTTAGTCTTCAATATTTAATTTGTTGCTTCAATCTTCAATCTTCAATATATTGCTTCAATATGCAATAGGACTTTCAATAGTCCTTCTATCTTCAATCTTCAATCTGCTACTTCAATCTGCAATAGGACTTTCAATAGTCCTTCAATCTTCAATCTTCAATATTCCAATCTTGGAAGTTCTTCAATATGACCTCTCTTAGGGTCTCTTCAATAAGCAATCTTGTAATGAGAACCTCTCCTTGGTTCTTCTCAATATTCAATTGGGGCCTTCTTCTTGGACCTCCTTCAATGTCTATTTTCTGCAATAGAACTTAAGTAGCAATAATATATTCAAAGTTCTAGAAGTAATAATCTTCACTACCTATAACTAGTGGAATCAAATCAATGTTGAATCCTACTCTTCACAGGTGTTCCTTCAATCTTATGGAAATATTCTAGCTAGTCAATAATCTGGAATCTATATTCTCTCAATCAATCAAGTCTATCAATAGGACCTCTTTTAAGGGTCTCTAAATCTTCAATATCAAGGTCTATCTTCAAGACCTATAATTTTTATTCTATTTCGATTTTGCTCTTGGAATAGGTAAATCCTTAACTTTCACTGGTTTTATTTCAACCTAGTGAGAAATGCTATCTTCTCTAGTTTTCTTTTCCAGATGTAATTATTTTATCTTCTCTGGATTCTCTTTCTAGAGGTAATCTCCTCTATCTTCTCTGGTTTCTCTTTCTAGAGGTAATTTTTCTTTATCTTCTCTGGTTTCTCTTTCTAGAGGTAATTTATTTTATCTTCTCTATTTTCTCTTTCTAGAGGTTCTTTATTTTATCTTTACTGGTCTCTTCTTAACCAGTAGAAATTTTTTTCCTTCCAATTTTTATAATGACTTGTATCAAACAATCTCAAAGCCAATGACTTTTTGCAAGTGGTGGGTCCACAAGTGCATCCGTTTTGCAAAAATGCAGCAATGATGATGAATGATGAAAACTAGAATAGTTTCTAATGCCTCTCTCAATTTATATCTAGACCTATTGTGGCTAGATCTACCATGGATTTGATACCACTGTTAGCTTTTAATGAATAACCACTCAATAATATGGCCACTAAATCAATAATACTCAACTCAATATGAAGGAAATAATAATGCTAAGCTAATAAGATTATATTTAGAATATGAAATAACTCTAATAGTGCTAATGTAAAATGCTAAAAAATACAATAAACTCTTATTTAATAAAAGTCCTCAAATACATCATATTACATCACCTTCCATTGCTCCATGGGTGATGTCCCATCTCCTAATATTCCCTTTGTGATACTATTCTATTATAATTGCACATCCATATATATGATGGAATGTGACTCTTCATATGGTGTTTCTTGGCCCTTACTCTTCCTATGACTCTTCATATTCCTATTTTAATTCTAATAGTGCTAATGAAAATGCTAAAAAATACAATAAACTCTTATTGAATAAAAGACCTCAAATACATCATATTACATCACCTTCCATTGCTCCATGGGTGATGTCCCATCTCCTAATCTTCCCTTTGTGATACTATTCTATTATAATTGCACATCCATATATAGGATGGAATGTGACCCTTCATATGGTGTTTCATGGCCCTTACTCTTCCTATGACTCTTCATATTCCTATTTTAATGCCACATGTACATAGGGACAACTATGAACATTTACATTGCCAAAATATCATTGCATGCTTATGCATTTATTACATTGCATAAAGTAAATACTTTCATCCTAATCTAAGACACTCTTTCCTAATCTAGAGATGTACCCATGATGGTACATTGTCATGTACCAAATAATGTAATATATTCCAATAATTTGCACCCTCTAGACAAGGGGGAGAGACATCAAAGTTACATCACATATCCTTTAAATTTCAACTCAGATTCAAGGAGTTACCCATTGTTGAAGCCACCGCGTACATTTGGTTAGCATTCTTTAGGAGTGTTGGAAGATAACCATCTCTACCAGAGAAGCATTGAGAGAATAAAAATCATTTCTCTTCAAGTGAAGCGGTTGGAGAATATCAATTATTGAAGCATTGGAATAGTATCACAACCTATAGTAAATGAACGTTAAGCATGTTAAGCGAGCAAGACGAAAGCATTTGTATAGCCCAAGGGAATTAAAGCAAAGTGGTTAAGGAATTACACCATGTGGAAGAAGGTGTCTCATGAACACAATAGAAAGTCACCACTATTCAAGCGTTCAGTATTAGAAGTATACCTGGATGAAGCATCATTCGTATAATTCTCTTGTAGAAGCATTAGTTCAAAGGCATTGAAGGTGACGGATAACCCATTCAATGCCACTTTTCATTCGATTTTGGGAAGGTGCAATATAAGCATTTGAAAGAAGTTAGGTAAAGCAAGTTCCACTTGGCACCATCCTTTGTACACCATGTTCTAATACTGAATGAACACACTTTAAAATAATTGCTTGTGCAATGCTTAAAAAGGAAATCAATTCGAAGATAATAGAGTGAAATCAAGGCAACATTCAAGAGTCTATAACACACGAATATCGAGGAGTGATAAAGGATTCTTGTGCACCTATTGAAGGAGAAGTGTGTAGGAATGAACATTGACATCGAAGGGCAAGCTAGCCAGTTTATTTGGAGTGCACAAGTCAGCATTAAGATGAAAAAGAGGACACTTGTTAGTTTAAGAAGAGAGCATAGGACTGCAAGCAAATATTGGAGAAGGCATACAATTCGAGGACAAAGAATGAGTGAATATCTTACATAGCATATCAAAGTTGACAAGGAGTCAATTGTCATCAATTTGTAGGAGTTCGAGCTGATTACAAAGAACTTGCAAGACCAAGCTAAGCATTGGAAGGTGAGAGTTATATTGCAAGTCAGTTAAGATTGAAATCAACTAAACTATATACTCTAGAGACATTGAATATTAGGAGTAATAAGATGAAAAAAGAGACCTAGAAATCAGATTGATTGCTTTGAGAAGGAAGTAGTAGATAGAAATACTTAATCACTATTATTGCTTCCATTATTTGCAAACTTTAATTCAAGGAGTTATAAGGATAGTGAAACTTAATTTGCAAATATATATTTCTAAAACTTCTAACTTGGGAGATATAAGGAATCCTACATTAAATTAATATCATATAAGTTTGGAAATTTATCATAGCATTGATCCAAAGTTGAATATTATTGCTTACATTAAATACTAGTTGGAAAAGTGAACTTATTAGTCTCATACTTAGATTGAAGAGACATAGAAACCAACTTAACTATCTTGAATATATTGAGAATTTCTATCTAATTGCATCATTAAGCTTTCTACAAGTAAAACAGTTGTTTTAAAGAGCTAAACATTATATTAATCTTGTCATCACATTACTAGGGAGACAAAAGGAATTCAACTCAAATCTTGAAAGCTAAGCATATTATTGAATTCATAGTACATTCATGCACTTGCAAGATAGAAAGATCTTTTACAAAACTTGAAAATTGGAAAAGCTTTTTAATATTTTGAAATATATTAATTAGTCATATTATCAACAACTAGGGAGTTATAAGGTAGACTACTCCTTAGGATCTATCAAAAATATTCTCAAAAGAACCAAAGTTCCATTGATCAATCATACACTTCAAGAATTGATTCAGTCTAGAATTCAGATAGAAAGATACAAAATCTACAAAGTAACATAGTCTACTCAAACTAAAATAGGAATAAAGATGTCAACCTCAAAGAATACATCAAACAATGATATGAACAACACCATTAGAAAGGAAAAGGCAAGTGTTATAAAATTTGGAATCAAGAATCTACTTGCCAAAACTGAAAACTTAGATCTTGCCTCAAGATTGATCTATAGTGAAGCCTTAGAAGAAAACTTTACAACCATGGAATTTTATCTTCATGCTAGAATCATTGAAGCAATTGATAATGGAAAGAAAGATATTTCAGTTCCTCTAGACTTTGGGAGCATTCTATATATGGTGTTTCTTACACTTCACAATTACAAAGAAGAGAATGCAAAGCAAAAAGAATTAATTGAATTACTCAAAGAGAAAACAAAGATAGATGAATCCTTTTTAGAGAATGTATTTCAATCCTCGTGCAATATTGATACTTCAAGTTATATTAACACAAAATCTTATCATGATGTCTTCAATGTCTATTCAAAAGCTTCTATACAAAACCTAGAAAGTGATAAAAATGATAAAGGTAAAGAGAAGATACTTTTGCAAGAATCAGGTGATAGTACATCCACCTATGAAAGTGCAGTAAGTGACCTCAAAGACAAGAATGAAGAAGAAGAAAAATAAGAGAAACCAGATCAAGGAGGCATACAATGCAATGTGAATTAAATATAATACAAAGGATCATATCAAGATGAAGATTATACAAGAGACGAAGATCCATATTGAAGACTAAAAGTCTTCAATACCCAAATAATGTAATACGGGGGGTGTTGGAATATATTACATTATTTAGTTCTTTACTAATGTACCATCATGGGTACATATTTAGATTAGGAGTTTATTAGGACTTAAGTACTTTATTAAAACAATGTAATAAATGCACGTGTTAGAATGTGCAATGATGTAAATGTGCATGTAGTCCACATGTATATAAGTCCTTATATTAGAATAGTGAGGTGTCGTAGGAATATTGAAGGCAATGAGTTGCATCTCATTATAAATAGGCCTTCATAGAGTAGAATAAAGAGAGGATTTTGGAGTGCATAGGTAGAGTGGTAGTAGATACAATGTAGATCCATTTTTGTAAATATGGAGAGGTTGTGACCTCCATTGAATAGCATTGTATATTTTCGTGAGCTTTCATATATGAGCATTTCTTGAGCATTGTATCAAGTTTTATATCATATTTTAATGCATATTAGTTAGCCATTATCATAGTTATAATATTGTATGCTTATTTCCATACTTGTGGTTAATTTCCTTTAAGTTTATAGCTTCAAAAGCTAATAGATTTTGTCAAGAAGCATACAAACATCACAAGAAATCAAGATACTAGGTGACAAGATGCAACGTGATAACATAAAATTTGGTAACATAATCCAAAATAAAAGGTACAATGTTAATAACTATAGGGACCTAATGGTTCAATTTTAAAGGCTATTGAGCACTTGACAAGATACTATTTTTATATTCAAGGAAAAATGGTGGTAGCTATGGGATCATTTAAGGGGATGAAACAAGTATGCACAGTTGCTAAAGATTATATTCAAAACATACATCCTATTTATCATATCAAAGAACTCATGATAAAATGGGAACTTGCAAAGAATCCAAAACCTACTAAATAAAAGTGTGTTAGCATAAATGAAAAGTAGTAGAAGGAGATGATTTCTGGAGCAGTTGAAAGAGCGAAGGGAGTGGGGGCATGAAATTTTGCCCAGCTTTGCCATCGCTCCGCCCGAAAGGTCGCCCATGCCTCGTAAGCTCAGTGCCCATAGCTGCAATCCCGACCTTGTGATATCCGAATTAGGGCATCCCACATTGCCCTAGAATTTGTTCAGATTGATTTCCTGTAATTTCCTGAACCTTTGCAGAATCCGAGGCAGACCTCCTGGCAAACTCGAAGGTGGGCTGCTCTGAACCCTTAGAGAAGCAATACAAACTTTTACTCTAAGATTGGGAAGTTGTAGGGCCAGGGTTTTGATCCCTGCGTTCGTGATGCTCACATCGTAGCTCGGCCTCGGCCCAGGTTACGAAATATCAAGGTGTTCCAGATTAGGGAATCACAGTGCGATGGCGCGGTGATCATTGTCACGGAGGAGATGTTTTCTGGAGCAGTTGAAAGAGCGAAAGGAGTGGTGGCATGAACTTTTGCTAGCTCCGCCATCGCTCTGCCCGGAAGGGAAGCAAACACAAAGATGCAAAAACCTGTTTCAGAGAAGCGGCTATCAGTAACAAGGTGTGTTGAGCTCACGTTTATTACAACAACTCATGGACTGAAGGAGGTTTGGATCTCTAAACAAGTCTGTGCTATTTTGCTCTCTTTCAAAATTTGTAGAGAACCTTGTGAACAGCTGAACACTTGATGCATGTCAACCAAATTTGTCTAGTAGAATACTCAGCAGAAGATGCTTCCTTTGGAAAATCTCAAACTTAGGAAAGTAAACAGATATGAAGGTCCTATAATTCATACTAGGGCTTTCTCTAAAGCAAATACTGTTGAAACAAAGCTACATATTTGTTGAACATTTTAGATTCTGTTTCCTTTTCAGCAAGAACAGATTGTAAGAAGACTGTAAGAACATTCCTTTAAGAACATACCTTAAAGATCATACCTTCAAGAACAGACTGTAAGAAGACTGTAAGAACATACCTTAAAGACTTCGCTTGAAAATATCGGATGTTTGAGTATCTACAAGACAATAGAGAGAATAGATACCATGAAATAGAGGAAGGGATGATGTACATTACAAAAATAAAGACATCAAATCTGGAGTACATTTATGTGTTTCTATCCAACAATTGAAAACTTTAACCTGCCTCAGAAAGGATGTGAATGACAGTCTTAACAGAAGGAAATATTGGATGTTTGAGAATTTACAAGACAAAAGGGAGAAGAGATACCATGAAACAGAGGAAGGGCTGATGTAAACCTCAAAATAAAGGCATCAGATCTGGAGTACATTTATGTGTTTCTATCCATCAATTGAAAACTTTAACCTGCCTCAGAAAGGATATGACTGCCAGTCTTAACAGATGAAAATATTGGATGTTTGAGAATTTACAAGGCAAAAGAGAGAAGAGATACCATGAAACAGAGGAAGGGATGATGTACATCACAAAAACAAGGGCATCAGCTCTGGAGTTCATTTACGAGTTTCTATCCTTCAATTGAAAACTTTAACCTGCCTCTAAAACTCTGTATTGCCAATTTTTCTGCTACCATCCCTAATGGTCATACCAAATAAAACATGTTTCTGAGGTAATGGTGGAGGATAGGGTTAGCATGATGGAGGATATGGCAGAATTGGTGGACTATTCCCCAGAACCGATGACAGATGTTCCTATATTCCCTGCAGATGATTTTCTGATAGCTAAGTGGAAGTCACAGAGGGAAAATGGCCTTTTAATTGAAACTAACTTTAGTCAGGGATCAAAAAGTAACATAAATGAGTTCCATTCTCAGCTGTACGATGGTGATTCAGACTTTATGGCAGTCCGATCTTGGGAGGTCTCCTCGAAGAAAAGCTCCCAGGACACAGGTGATGGTAAGTCCGACCCATATCTAGACATCGGACTCTTGGAAGGGATCATGGCAGGGAAAAAATGTTCAGGTAGGGGAAATGAGGAGGAACCATTATTTACAAACAAGTTGAACAATACCAATAAAAGGCAGAAAAAGTGTGTTAAGACTAAAAAGGAGAAAGTAAATTTGGTTTTAGGCGAGGATATACTGCTGGACAGGGTTCTGGAAATGGAAGGAAAAACTCTAACAGGAAGATTCTATGGAAGATTATTCTCAGAAAAAACTCTAGCTCAATGGATAGAAAGGGAGTGGAGTTCAGCAATAGGATATTCTCCAAGTTTCTATATTCTGGTAAGAGGATGGTTAGCCTTTTCATTCAGATCAAAAGAGGATGCAGATAAAATATTGCAGAGAAGATGGTTTTGGGACTCATATGCTCTGTCTTTAAAACGGTGGTCCCCTTGTTTTGACCCAAGAAGTGAGTCCAAATCAATTCAGCCTATATGGGTCAAGTTACCAGGATTACCATTGGAGCTGTGGACATGTAGGGTTTTGAAGGAAATAGGTAATCAGCTAGGATCATGTGTGGATATTGACCAAGGGTGCCTGAGTGGCTCCTCTAGAACTATTGCAAGGATACTAGTGGAGCTGGACCTTCGGGAAGGTCTCCCGGAATCAATTGAGATCAGAATTGGGAAGTGGCATTATGACCAAATTCTTGATTATGTGAAGATACCCTTCCGCTGTGCTAGATGTCATGTCTATGGTCATTTAGTAGCAGATTGTGGACTAAAATTCACAGAAAGGGGGGGGGGAAGAGTTTTAAAGGAAATCACAACCCTGGAGGGAGAGTGGATGTTTTAGACAATCACTTGGAGGGATTCAATAATAGACATTTAGATCAGGCCCAAACTCCAGTTGATGAAAATGGTGGTCAGGTGATTGGTACAAGCAATGTTGAAAATAATCCTCATCTCTCCAATGCTCAGAACAAAGGAGATAAAAGAGACTCAATCTTAGATCAGAGGGAGGAAACACATGTTCAGGCAAAAACAAGGGAGGCAGATACCTCATTGAGACCACAGGTGGTAACCCAATTACACAGCAGTCCTCCTAGTTTTATAAATCATAACTCTGATTTAAGAACAAACCTTGATGAAGAGCTATTACCCCCCTCCCAGGACAGGTCTATGGGGTCAGAAAAACAAAAGGTTCCTACAAAGAGAAGTGGTATCTGGAAAGAAGATATGAATATCCAACATCCTAGATATAAGGGGTCTCACAGCATTCCAATTTTTTCTTCATTAACAAAGTCCACTTCTCTACTTTCATCTTCCTCTGAAGGTAGAGAGTCTTCAAAGGGGTCTCACAATTATTTTCTAAGATCACACAAATCAGCAGCTTTCATTGAAAAGGGAGAAATCGCAGGAGGACTTAGCTTGGATGTTGTTAACTCACATGCCTTAGGGAGGAAATCAAACATTCAACTGGCAAAGGATCAAGCTTTGAGGGAAGTAAATACAGGGAAACAAAAATCAATAATAGGGGCACTTAGAGCAGGCAAAACCCCAGAATCAGTCAAATAATGTTAATCCTCTCTCAAAATATTCGGGGTCTGGGCAGCGCCTCAAAAAAGACTGCACTAAGGAGGTTAATGCAACTTCATCTTCCAGATATCCTATTTCTTCAAGAGACTATGGGAGTGGGTGTGAAAGTGGAAAGCATTCTCCACACCCTTATAAAGGACTGGGAATTCCTCTCTTTGGACTCTGAGGGAAGATCAGGCGGCCTTGTTCTGGGGTGGAAGAAGAGGAATTTCAGGTTTATAAAATCTGCTTTTCTTACTTCAGGAATAGGAGTGGAGCTCTTCTCTATGGAATTGGGGAAATCCTTTGTGTTGATTAACATTTATGGCCCTTATGAAAATAGAATTCATTACTGGGATACCCTTTTTGCCAATAACTTTCTGCAGCATGGGAATCTTATCCTTGGGGGTGATCTAAATTTTACTTTGAATAGAGCTGAGATATGGGGGACAGCAGCAAGAAGTGACCCTCAAGCAGGGTTCTTTAAACACAAATTTGAATTGGCAGACTTGGTAGATGTCGAACCAATCAAACTTACTCCTACTTGGAGCAACAATAGAGCAGGTGAGGATTATGTGGCAAAAATATTGGATCGATTCTATGTCTCCGATTCCCTGCTGATGGATGGGGAGAAAATCAGAACCTGGGTGGACCCTTGTGGCATCTCAGACCATTTCCCTATTTTGCTCCAAATAGGCAACCCGGATAGGAAACCTCCAAGCCCTTTCAAATTCAATTCAACTTGGCTGCAGGACAAAGATTTTTAGAATCTGGTTAAAGAAGAATGGAACTCTTATGATGAAAGCTTGGGAAGTTCAGCCTGCTCTCAAATGACAAAAATCCTGAAGAAAGTTAAATCAGCTGTCTCTAATTGGGCTTATAATAAGTACAGGCAACAGAAGCAGGAACTCCTTCTTTTAGAACAACAGATTGCTGCTTCTTATGAGATAGTGAATGAGGTTGGTCTTTTCGAGGAATCCAAATCAACCATCAGAACATTGGAAGGAAAAAAGAGCAATATCTTGCTAGCTCAAGAAGCCCAATGGAGGCTCAAAAGTAGAGCTATATGGCTGGATTTAGGGGATGAAAACACCAAATTCTTTCAAAATTATGCAAATCACAGGAAAAATATTAACACCATCTGGGAATTGCCCAATGGAGAGGGGTCAAAAGCTAGGTCCTTCAAAGACCTCGCAGCTCTTGGCATAAATCATTTCAAGCACTTGTTTAAAGATCCCAAAAGGGTAAACTTGGCTGAGATCTTAAAACATACAACCTTCTTTCCAAGTTTTGCAGATGAGGCTACTAATGAAATGATTCTTGAGAAAGTGTCATTGGAGGAATTAAAAGAAGTGCTTTCATCCTTTCAGAAGGACAAAAGTCCTGGGCCAGATGGTTGGGGGGTTGAATTCTTCTTGGGCTTCTTTGACTTAATTGGGGAAGACCTGATTAGAGTTATTGAAGAAACTAAAGCTTCAGGGAAGATCCCAGTGGATTTCAACTCAACCTTCATCGCTTTGATTCCAAAGAAGGACTCTCCTACTTCTTTCGACGACTTCAGACCTATTTCCTTGTGCAACTGCCTCTATAAAATTATTGCCAAAATAATTGCCTTGAGGTTAAAAAGAGTCTTTTCTGATTCCATCTCCAGTGAGCAATTTGGGTTTCTAAATGGGAGGCAAATCCATGACGTTGTTGGAGTGGCCCAAGAAGGGCTGCATACTATAAAAACAAAAAGACTTCCTGCTGTGGTTGTAAAACTGGATCTTTCCAAAGCTTTTGACAGGGTTAATTGGATGTATCTGAGGATCATGCTTCTTCACATTGGGTTCAACCTTCGTGTTGTGAATTGGATCATGGGATGTGTGACCTCTGTCTCCTTCGTTGTACTTATAAATGGTTCTGCTTCTA
This sequence comes from Wollemia nobilis, assembly GCA_028583015.1. Lineage (NCBI taxonomy): Eukaryota > Viridiplantae > Streptophyta > Pinopsida > Araucariales > Araucariaceae > Wollemia > Wollemia nobilis. The sequence continues at coordinate 1,494,394 of JAQPPZ010001965.1, forward strand.
ATTTCTTTTCCTCAGAGCGTGGCATCAGGCAAGGTTGTCCCTTATCTCCCTTTTTATTTCTTTTGGTGGCTGAAGGTTTGAGCAGGGCTATCAAAGAAGCTAAGCGAACAGGGCAGATTAAAGGAATTCAAATGAGTACATCTTTCTCTCTAACACATCTCCTATTTGTAGATGATGTTATTTTGTTTAGTGTTGGTTCTTTTAGGGACATAAGCAAGCTTAATGATATTCTAAGGAGCTATTGCCTTGCCACTGGTATGGAAATCAATATGGGAAAGTCTACAATGTCGTGTTTTGGCCTGGTGGAAGAGGAGGAAAATAATTTTCAGAGAATTCTTTCTTTTCCTAAGACTGATTTCCAATCAGGGATAAAATATCTGGGATTTTGTTTGAAGCCAAATAACTATGGCATAAGAGATTGGGATTGGCTGGTGGAAAAGATAGATAAAAGGATTTCTATGTGGTGTAATAGGTGGTTATCAATTGGAGGCAGATTAACTCTTGTAAAATCAGTCCTGGAGGCAATCCCTGTCTATTGGCATGGCATGGCTTTCATCCCAGTAGGGGTACTAGAAAAAATCAGAAAAAGGTGCTTCAAATTTCTGTGGAATGGAAAAAGGGACAAAGCAGCCATTGTTTTAGCCAATTGGAAATCAATAGCAAAACCTAAGGCCGAGGGAGGTTGGGGTATTAAAAATATCCATCTTTTTGGTAAAGCACTGGCTGCAAAAAGCTTATGGAGGCTGCTCACTCAAGAAAACCTATGGAGCAAAGTCATCAAGGCAAAATATATCGAACCTCTTTCTATGGAAGAGTGGATTAGGAAACCTGACAAGTCCATCAGAAAGGTGTCTAACTTTTGGAAAGCTGCTATTCAGGCCTTTCCATTTCTGGGGAATTGGTTGGCTTGGAATATTGGGAATGGTGAAAAAGTGAGAATTGGGGAAGATCCTTGGGTTGGTTGTGGCAATGAGCATAGACTTTTTGAGGACCTCTTACTTTCTCTCCACAATGCAGGTTTTTATACTCTCTCTCAGGTGGCAGACCAAGACACTACTACCATTTGGCAGCAAGGTTGGATGAGTGTGCAACATCTGGGTCTTGAAGGCAGGAAGGCTGAGTCATGGCAAGCTTATGTGAAGGCACTTCTCATCAGTCATACTAGGATCAGACCAACAGTGGATGATGAGCTGGTTTGGACAAAAAATACTAAGAGGGGTGTTTATACTGCTAGGATGGGATATAAAGACTTGTTTGCACAAGATAGGCAGGGGGACAATATGTGGTGGTGGAAAGCGATTTGGAAGGTAAAGACGCCTTTAAAAACCAAAAAATTTTTATGGCTGGCCCTCAACAACAAAATTTTAACGTGGGATGTTTTAATGAAGAGGGGGTTTCAAGGTCCTGGAAGGTGTACACTCTGTCATAAGGAGCCTGAAACTATCAACCATTTATTGGTTGGCTGTGTTTTCACTAAGTATGTATGGCAGGAGATTGAGGTGATAACTGGAAGCACAGGTACTTGGCAAGGAGACACATTGGAACATTGTTTGCAGCAGTGGTTTGATTCTAAAGATCTGAAGTCCTACAGGGCCCTCCCTTTTGCGGTGGCATGGGGAGTTTGGCTAGCAAGAAACTCAGATATTTTCCAAGCCTCTTCTCAACCAGCCTTTCAAATTGCTACTCAGATCCGTTCTTTCATTGCTGATCTGGTAAAACCTACTGTGCAAAAAGGCCCAAGAAAAATGAAAGCTGCCAATGTCATCAAAACAACTCCTTGGGGTTTTTTTGATGGTGCTTGTCAAGGCACCCCTCTTATGTGTGGGGCAGGGGGAATCCTCTTTCTTAAGGATTCTCATTTCATTCAGTTTAAGGCTGGACTTGGAGGGGGCACAAATAACTATGCCGAATTAATTGCCTTGAAGTTACTCCTGAAAACTGCTCTGGACTACCATGTTCAACAACTCCAAGTTTTAGGTGACTCCTTGTTGGTCATCAACTGGATGAAGAAAATGTTCAGAATGGAGAACTTAACTTTGCAGCCAATTTTTCAACAGGTAAACATTTTGGCAGATGTCGTAAACCCCATATCCTATACTCATATCTACAGAGAACTCAACTCTGGGGCGGATGCTTTGTCAAAGGAAGGTCTGCAGCTGGCGCAAGGAAGATGGGAGCTGACGGAAATAAAGGATGGTGTGCTTATCAAAGAGACAACGATTTCTTTGCTCGATAATTAAAAAAAAAAAATAAAATCCGGGAGGCAGATTTCGTTTTTCTTCCTTTCTGGTTTTCTCATGTAGACAAAGTAGCTGAGCATTATTGACACCTTTGTGTAGAGGTATTATGGGAAACATTTAACTCTTAGCCTTCCTTGATGGTACTAAGAAAATTTAGGTGGGGACAGACTGTGTGTTTCCTGCCTGATTATTACAGCTTGCCTTGGGCAACTTCCCAATGTAATCTCTTTTTCGGGAGAAAAAAAAAAAATTCGGGAGGCAGATTTCGCTTTTCTTCCTCTCTGGTTTTCACTTGTAGACAAAGTAGCTGAGCATTATAGACACCTCTGTGTAGAGGTCTTATGGGAAAATTTTTAACTCTTAGCCCTTCCTTGATGGTACTAAGAAAATTTAGGTGGGGACAGACTGTGTGTTTCCTGCCTGATTATTACAGCTTGCCTTGGGCAACTTCACAATGTAATCTCTTTTTCTGGTGAAATAGAAATTATGATTTTTTTTCGGGGAAAAAAAAAGAAGCCTTATACAACTTTCTTTCCATCATATTTAAGATAAATATTTCCAACCCATTAATTCAATAATCAACGTAGGATGCATGATAGATCAAGATAAAAATCCTCCACATGAAGATATTGGAGAAGGCACATACTTCTTGCACTATGAATAAGAAGTATGTACTAAGTGTGTTTTTGGAGTGCATGATCGATGGAACCTGCCACTCCTAAGTATTATAGTATATAGTGCACATTGAGGGGGATTTTCTCTCTTTCAAAATTATAAAGATTCCAACATCTCCCTAGAACATATTTTTCAAGTTAAAAGCCAAGAGTGAGAGCTAGAGACAAGATCAAGAGCCTGAACTAGAGCTAATACTATGATGTAATAAGAGGGGTATGTTAGGAATTGTAACATCATAGCCCATGTGACAATGAGTGTGGTATAACCACCCATTACAAGGACTATACATCCACTAAATGTTAAGGGTAGTTGTAGGTTAGTTAAAGGTTTGTTATGCCAAAAATGGCCATCCAATATATTTAAATATCCATCATTTCATAATGCAAAATCAAAACATCTAAGAATTAACAATATCACTTTTTCACATATGTATACTCTGTTTTGGATGATATGTCATGCTTTTCTAAATAATGTGTTTGATTATATTCTATAAGGACAGTAATTGGATACCTTTCCTTACCTCGATATGGGTAAGGTACAAATACAAGGTATATGGGGCTTAAAGATTATATTTTATTATTTTTTCAAAAAAACCTACATTTTTTTATTCTTGAGATCCTTGACCTACCCTACTGAAGATCTTAACAATAAGATAAATGAATGTAAACAATCATGGGATGCAATAAATTGGTTATAAGACTATATGCCATTTTTTTCTTGTATGCTTCTAAAAAGGAAATTATTTCTTTTCCCTTTCTAAATGACAAACTCACAAAAAGTAAATGTAGTAGACAATAATCTATCCTAATGTAACAATGTGCATTTTGTATTTTAATTCCTATAGATCTCATAAAGCACTCTTCTTTTGATACATATCATGTCAAAATTTCCTTTTATTTTAAAGGAAACAAATATACTAAGTAAAATAACGAAGATGTAGGCAATGTAAAGTAGACTAATAGATAATCATAAGAGATAGTATTTGAGAAAAGAATAAGTGAACCTAACTCCATTTGACTAAATAATTTGTTGTAAAAGGTATGCATTCCATTAATAGTGCTCCTATTATGTCTAGTCAACACAATGATCTCCTACAAATAGGAAAATAAAGAGAGCTACAAACAAAATGTCAACTATAAAAAGTGTTAAAGGATCTATCAAGATCAAAGAAAATAGTAAATATCCTTGGTCATGTGGTCATACCCATGTTCCCTTTAAGAAATATTTGAACATAGATGATGAACAAATATAAAGACATCTAAAATTGCTCTATGAACTAATAAGAGATAATGAGATATAACTAAAGCAAAGTGAATGATTGTGAAATATCAAAAACGCTAAGCATAAAGTAATATGATAGTTACAAAATAATATAAGATTACCCAATTATAGCAAACACAAGATTAAAAATCATCTACGAATTATAGAAAAAATAAAGAGACTAGAGGAAATGATAAGAAGACTTAAAAATTGAACATAGATGATGAACAAATATAAAGGCATCTAAAATTTCTCTGTGAACTAATAAGAGATAATGATATATAACTAAAGCAAATTGAGTGATTGTGAAATCTCAAAAATACTAAGCATAAAGGAATATGATGGTTACAAAATAATATAATATTATCCAATTATAGCAAACATAAGATTAAAAATCATATATGAATTATAGGAAAAATAAAGAGACTAGAGGAAATGATAGGAAGAGCCAGAGAATGAACAATACCATGAATGCCAAAGATTTGGTAGAATGTTTATGAGAAAATTTTAGCTAATACCATGGATGGAAAGGAGCTTTGGCAATGAAAGGCAAAGGTTGGCAAATAAAGGCAATTAGAAACCAGATAGACGTGCATCTTTGACCTTTCAAACTTGTCTTAGCAATGTATGGTCGTGAGGTAATAATGCTGGAAAAACACCCAACCTGGTGAACTTAGTGGCAGGAAGGATTCTTGCACAAAGTGGAACACTATGTCCTAAAGTGATGTTAGCCAAGTAATAGTAGAAGAGTACGGTCACATATCGCCAATATATAAACTTCCTATTAAAATTTCAATATTATTTATTAACATGCAATGTTCTCTCTTTGTCCCTTTACTAGAGGTTATTTTTATAGACAAATGCAAGGATTATCAAATGCAACCTTTCTTAGATAGCCACTATAGCTTCAAGATTGACTCAAGACAGCAAAGTCTATGCAACTAGCCAATTTATATTTGTCAAGGTGGGATGCAGTCAATCAAACTAGCTAGTGAGATTGTAGGAGTCAGTTGAGTAAACGAAGGATACAACTAGGTAGATGAGACATATTTGGATAACTAATAGTTAACTAGGGCAATGCTCAATCAGCTTAAAAAGGCACTTAAGAGATATATATGCATAAACTCCATGCCTATTAGGGAAAAGAGTGCATTAGCAAGGGGACAACTACCATTTATGAAGTTACTGGCGATGTTAGGAGTGGTTTGCTACGCAACTGGCTGAATAAATGTGAAGATGTATAGCCTAAAAAAATATATTTACATAAAAATAGGAGAAGGATGCCATGTCATCAAAATTTGAATAAGGAAGATCCAATGATCGTTAATTCATGAAATCTACATAGTTTCATTAATGTCATCTATCTTTCTAGGAGATTTTTTATTTTTATTTTTATTTTAAATTTTAATTAAAAATAGAGTTTATTTTAATTGTAAATTTGAAAGTAGCGCTTCACAAAATTTCATTTTTTATTTTAAGTTTTTTTGGATGAAAAAGCCATTATATTAATAAAATAATTTTTAATTATATAAAAAAGGTGGGTGGAATTAGCACACCCCGTAAACCAATACATTAACCACTGTGGTTAAGAGTATACAAGAGTGTAGAAACAGCCCACAAACTGCCAATAACAACTGCCAAAACAGTATTAAATATGCATTCGGAAAGAAAGAAGTCGAGAAATTACTGCCACCTGGAAGGGGAAGGAAGATGCACATGACTCATAATGCAGGGTGCATTCCCCCAATGATCCATGAGGGTAAGCAAGTACTGCAGCTCCACCTGTACTTTTTTTAATCTGTATTTGAATATTTTAAGTTTTTAATATGTAAATAATTAGAATAATAGTATATGTTTAATAATATTTAATTAAATTTTAATATTTATTTATAAATAAAATATATTTAATAAATTTAAATTAAACTTTAATATTAATCTATAAATAAAATATATTTAATAAATTTTAATTAAACTTTAATATTAATCTGCAAACAAAATATGTCTAAAAAATTTAACAAATTGACTCTAAAAGAACAACTTTAATAGGTTTAATAGCTTGAAATTGATTTCAGAGAATAGGTTTGACAAATTTTAATCTACAAATAAAATAAGTTTAACCCTTGCCATGCTTGGATTTATTTATTTTATTTTTCTTTTCTTTTTTTTTCTTTTGATGGGGAAGGGGTATTTCTGCATTTTTGATGAATTTTACATTCCTGGACAAATCTAGGAATTTTGTGGTGATTTTGAGTTTTTTTTTCTTGCAACTACAAATGTTTTTCGACGTGTTCTAGTGTTTCTCAACAAGTTCCCGTGTTTTTTTGGTGAGTTTAGATGTTTTGCGGTAAGTTCACACATTTTCTAGGTTGTGTGGATGTTTTTTTCAAGTGAAGTATTTTTTTTTTGGTACATAGGTGAATTGGTTACAACCACGATTTTTAATAATTGTTAGGTTACTAAAATTATTAGTGACTGCTTCCAACAAACCCACCATTTCGTTAATGTTAATTCGACGTGAAATGGGGACCACCAATTACACAGGGTTCGCACCGTCGTCGTCGGTCTCCTCTTGGTAAGTGCCCAAACTTACCAATCCAAGGGTCTTGATAAGTGGATGGATATAGTATGGGTGGGTGATCGAAAGGTGTGGATGGATATAGTGTGGACATTCATAGTGGAGACATCTATAGGTGTGGACATCCATAGTGGAGACATCTATAGGTGTGGACATTTGTACAACATGTGGTTTTAGACAACATGCTAGAAAAAACATTTATAAGGCATCAAATGCTATTCAAAAATACACATATATTTGTACTTTTTAGAAATCTCTTTTCAATCCCTATTTAATGGGGTAGTGTTATGAATTTTTATAAACATTTTTAAGGAGATATAAGCATTGGAAGGGGCACCACCTCTTTTCAATCCCTATTTAATGGGGTAGTGTTATAAATTTTTATAAACATTTTTAGGAGATATAAGCATTGAAAGGGGCACCACCTCTTTTCAATCCCTATTTAATGGGGTAGTTTTCTACGCCTCATTGCTAGATTTATAGTGTTTAAATTTAGGTAAATTTGGGATGTTATTGTTACAAGATATGGGCATATTTATATTTGTTGGAAAAAAAAATTTAATCTTGTTTCAATGGACATATTTGTTTGTATGTTTATATAGATTTATAGTAGATATTAACATTGTAAAAGATCAAGGTCCGATGTGTAGACCAATTGGTTCGACCAAAACCTGTAAGGGGGCGAAGGTCCAAGGTTCAAATCTCGGGCCTCGTCGGATTGAATGCTTGTCCCTTTCCTGGTGCTTTCAACAACGTAAAGGGTTTAAAATGATTGTGGCATGGTAGTTATAGGGGCGGATTGCACAAAGAACTGTGTGGCGGCTTCTGGGGCAGACAACGTAGAATACTGTGGTAGCCATAAAATTCGGACCTATCCGAATTCATGGCGGCTACCGGTTCCACCATTTAAATTTTAAAAAAAAAACATTGTAAAAGATTTCATTGATTTTAGGAGCAACAAATATTGTGAATTAGACATGAAAAAGGCATATTTTGTTTGGTTGATTAAAGTGGTAGTTGATGACGGTTAAAGAAGACTAAGGTGTGTCAAAATAAGGTGTCTACATTTACCCTCTTTTTTATGCATTCATTATATAATAAATGTATCAAAATTTGATGTAGATGCCCTAGATTTTGACTTGGTGCATAAGGGATCAAAGTGTTGTTAAGGATTATGCTTCAAGTAATGTAAAATGATACCCTATCCCTATGTGTTCCCCCTCAATTTTTACAAGGTAAACCAAGTTGAACCGATGAAACTTGATTCACATGGAGACTATGAGAATTAATTATTGAAAATGGGTTAAAGGAGATGAGTGGCTTAATATTAGGAGAATGATGATTGTCTACAAATTAGATTAATACGAGATCAATAGAGTTGTTTAATATAATAGGAGTAGCTAAGGTGTGATAAAAAAGAAGATGAGTGACTAAGGGAAAGGATGAAAGAAGACAATGGAAAAACATACTAAACTTTGCCAAACACATAATAGAATGGTTCATTGAAGGACAAAGTTTGATTGTGGTTGTGTACAAGTTGGTTTACTTAAAGACACATTTTGGTATATTTATAAACAAAATGGTCCATTTAAGGACACATAATTGGTTGGTCTATTTAAAGACATGTTTATATTGTATTTATGTGTAGATCAATCCATTTGAAGACACATTGTGATTCTTTGTATGTATAGATTAATCCATTGATGGACATGTTGGTCACGAATCTGCCACGGGAAAGGATTTTATATGAAATGCGCCCTAGACCCGGCCAACATTGAAAGGCTAGGAGAAAGAAATGTCTCCCAGACCAATCTCCAGAGAGGGTTGGTTCCCTTACTAAATCTAAGCTTGATGAAGACTAGAGTTACTGGAAAGGAATTGAAAATATGTAGAAAGAAATGGGAAATTACAGAAAGAGATGGGAAATATGGCCACAGGCCAAATTTATCAGATCGGGAAAGATTAGCATCAGATAACCTCAAGCACACTAACAGCATATAACAGAAGATAACGACGTAATTAACTTACAACCTTGCGTAGAAAACCTCCAAGATCACATTCCAAAACTCACTTCCTCACTAGCAATATTTAAACTCAGATGCAGAATTCAAATTAAGCAGCAGATAAGAAATACGAGCGTAAACGAGGAATGTATAAGACAAAATAAAAACCACACAGAAGTTGCTTGCAAAACCAGAGGCCAAATATCTTTCATTCATGCAAAGAACTTGAAAAGCTTTCAGTAAAAGTCTCTCTCTCGATCCCTCTTTTTGAGATCTACATTGATATTTATAGAAGTCTTGCTTCTTTACAGCATTTAAAACAGGCAACGGACTTCCTCGAGATCTACAAAATGTGCAACAGAAACAAGGAAATGATCCCCTTAAACCAGCCTCGGAGAAACCAAAAATTTAATGAAACAAGGAATCGATCGTCTTCATTAAATGATCGTTCTTGGAGCATGCTTGAACCGTTAGAAAAATCACGAACAGAAGCTTTGAATAATGGAGGCGTCTTCAATTCTAGTGGCTTGGGCACGTTCTTCTACCTTGTATTGGAAAGCAGCAAAACATTAAATTCTGGAGTGCTTTTAATCCTTGGAAATCACAATGCTTCATCAGGCCGTTTGAACTGCTTTTTGGCGTGAAACTGTGACAGGTCGCAAAAATGCGACATGTCGTGAAATCATGACGTTTTTTTGCTCCGTAAACTTTTGTCATTCTGGATCGCGAAATCAACCATGTCACGAAATCGTGACGTATTTGGCGCTTTAGTCTCTTTCGTCACCTTAGCTCACGAAAACGTGACGCGTCGTGAAATCGCGATGTTTCGTACTATTTTACTCCTCCTTTGCCTTGCTTCCGCGAAACTATGACCTGTCACGAAATCGCGACGTTCTTTCCTCATGTTGTCTTTATGCCGCTTCGAACCGCAAAAATGCGACAAGTCATGATTTCGCTACACCTTTCTCTCTTTTGGCTTTGTCTCGATACGGCGCGAAAACAAGACAAGTCGCGCTTTCGCGACATTCTTCCATCGGCACCTTTGTTTTATCTCCAGGTCGCGAAAACCAAACAAGTCACGATTTTGCGACAATTTTCATTTGCTTTGTACGGTCCAGCTCTCAACCTGCGAAAACACGAAACTTTTGCCTATCTCACCTTTTCTCCACAATATGTCGTGAAATCATGACGTTTCCTTGCTTTCTCTTATGTTGCTGCTTCTTGTCGCGATATCGCGACATCTCTTTCTTGCTTGCCCCTATCTTCAAAAATGTCGCAAAATCATGATGTCTTTCATATTTTGCGCCTTGTTCACTATTCTGTCGTGAAATCATGACGAGATCATTGTCATTGCCCAATTATGTCGTGATTTCGTGACCTTTTCTCTTACTCTGCTCCATGGCCATCGCAAGTCGCGAAAACGTGACATGTTGCAATTTCGCGACAATTTTACTACGCTGCCCCCGTTGACTACTTTGACCGTGATTTTGGAACACGTTGTGAAGTCGCAACATTCTCTGACTTTGGCTCTCTCTCCTCAACAGACCCGTGATAACACGACATGTCGCGATATCGCGATGGTTTTGAAACTGTGCTCTCCATGCTGCTTTTTGTCGTGATATCGCGACAGTATTTGGACTTAGCTGTTTTGGCATCAAAACTCATAGAAGAATGAGAACTTCAACATTTTATGCAGGAATAATCAACAATCAAAACAATGTGGCAAAAATGCCAACATTCTTGGCGGCTCGCGGGGTATACAGTTCTGTTGTATGCACGAATCCCAGGCCTGAATCCATTGGGCAACAGAATCAAGAAAAACTGAAAGAATAGAATGCTGGATGATGGGAAACATCTCAGTAGACTGCTACAACAAACTCTTGCTAATTGACTAAAAACTCAAAGGAATCTGTATTTGGCTTAGCTTACCAGGTGTTGTAAAAGAATCTCCATGAAAGCACCTGGAGTACAAAAACGGAAATGAATGGAATGAACGGAGTGATGGCCAGCAAATGTGCAGGCTGTGGAATGGGAATGGAATGGTGAAATGATGGAAAATGAAGGAACAACAGCGACAGATACAGTAACAGAGTGCTTCTATGCTACCAGCTACGGGGATGAAGGGAAAAGAAATGAATAATGGAAGGGAAGCAGGTGGGATGGTGGGAACTGTGGATAAATGCTAAAATGACAATGAAATTAGAAGAAAAGGAAAAGAAGAAACGGGAATACCAGAAAGGGGAAAAAGAAACAACAGTAGTGGCTTAACTGCAGATGGTAGAAGAAGGAATGAGTGAAGAAGGGAATGAAAATAAGGAAGGGGAAGGAAGAAATTGACAAAAGCCACTATCTGTTGGGAAGGAAGAAGAAAAAAGAAAGAAATACACGTACCTGCGGGCTCGCATGCAAAAAGAGCAGAAGTTGACAGAGGAAATCCACAATACTTTTTCTTTTTCTTTTTCTTTTTCTCTCTTTTTTTTTGTTTTTTTTTTACTATATACAAAGGTTTACGACATGATTGGCATGCCGCCACCACAAACCCAGTCTCAGGGGGTTATCCGGTGAATCTGCAGTGTCCCGACCAGATCTGATCATACTTGAGTCGGTCCTTGAAATTGGGATGACCTCCCGAAGTTCTCCATGTTGCAGACATGGGCAAGTTATCCTACATGCCAGTACCCACACAGTCGACAAATAATGTAGCAAAGAGATTTGCCACATGGAAGGCTCCTGTAGGTACCAGTTGCAGTAATGGCTGAAGCCAATACCACCATCTTGAAGAGTTTTCTGGTTGTGGGCTGAGAAGGGGTTCTTCCAATCCCTTGATGCGATAACAAGAATTGTCCAGTGACAGTCCGTTCTCCAGGATCTCTTCAGGCTCAGCTTCTTGATGAGGCATGTTTATTGGGCTCTAGTTGAACACTTGCATGTTGTGCACGATTGTGCTCTCTTTGTGCTCAGGTTTTGGAACTTGAGTTTGTTCTTCTTCTTGGCCCATATCCTGATAGAAATTGCAAGCAATCATATTATCTATTATTGGGACAAGGCTTGTCGATTCCCATCGTGGATCTTGGATGAAAGCTGCCTCTTGAGCTCCACACAGCTGCATCTCAGGTTTCTGCACAGTATAAGGGATCTGGTATGAAAAATACTGCACGGGATAGACAGGAACAGGAACTACCGAAGAAAGTAATGGAGTTTCTCCCCACGGTAATTTTCCTGATAGGAGCAAAATCTGTTTCGCTCGCACTGCTTCCTCAAATATTTGAGGAAACCTTCATTCACCTGATTGCAGCAAGAGGAGGCCTATGTCTGAGTGGAAAGCTCGAACATAGAAGAGGTGGGCTTGGGTGGGTGTCGATCGGATCATCTCTAGAATTCTCTTCCAACTTCTTGAGAATCAAACATTGAAGTACGTGATGTTATCTAAAGGTGCTCTTGTGATGTACATTAAAAGTTGAAAGGGATCCTGAGAGCCATTAAAGGGATCTTCGTCGAATCTTCTGATTAGTGCTCCTGCTAAGTCATCCCATGAGATGATGCTTTTACGCCCGAGCAGTCTGTACCACTGCAATGCCCTTCCTTCCAAAGACAGAACCAGAAGTTTGATCATAACATCTTCGTGAACTATATCATATAGAGTCGACAAAGTGGAAATATCTTCAACATGCTCTCGGGCCATTCCCTGGGTGCCATTGTATTTTGTTAGGGCTTTCAGGGCACTTTTGGGAATCTCGTACCGAATTTGGAGATTCAGAGGGCCAGGATCATCCCATCTAGGACATACCCTCGCCATTATAGCAGTGGTCTGCGATATCACGACTGTCACCAATTCAGAGTCACCAAATGAACATTCTTTCCTCCGCTTGTAAGGTCAAGGCTGCTCATCAAACCTTGATTCCTCCGGGATATCTTCTTTTAGCTTTAAAAAGCGTCTACGATCAAGAAATTTGGATCTTCAGCTTAGTAGAGTCGCCAGATGAACTTACAAATCTCCGCTATGAGGTCAAGACAGCTCATCAAAATATTGATACCTTCGGGTGTTAAACAATAAAACAATCAGTCTCACCGATTATGGATCTTTGGGAGACAAAAACAGTCTGTCCCACCGAGCGTGCCAAAAACTGTTGGTCACGAATCTGCCATGGGAAAGGATTTTATATGAAATGCGCCCTAGACCCGGCCAACATTGAAAGGCTGGGAGAAAGAAATGTCTCCCAGACCAATCTCCAGAGAGGGTTGGTTCCCTTACTAAACCTAAGCTTGATGAAGACTAGAGTTACTGGAAAGGAATTGGAAATATGCAGAAAGAAATGGGAAATTACGGAAAGAGATGGGAAATATGGCCACAGGCCAAATTTATTAGATCGGGAAAGATTAGCAGCAGATAACCTCAAGCACACTAACAGCATATAACAGAAGATAGCGACGTAATTAACTTACAACCTTGCGCAGAAAACCTCCAAGATCACATTCCAGAACTCACTTCCTCACTAGCAATATTTAAACTCAGATGCAGAATTCAAATTAAGCAGTAGATAAGAAATACGAGCGTAAACGAGGAATGTATAAGACAGAAGAAAAACCACACAGACAGTTTCTTGCAAAACCAGAGGCCAAATATCTTTCATTCATGCAAAGAACTTGAAAAGCTTTTAGCAAAAGTCTCTCTCTCAATCCCTCTTTCTGAGATCTACATTGATATTTATAGAAGTCTTGCTTCTTTACAGCATTTAAAATAGGCAATGGACTTCCTCGAGATCTACAAAATGTGCAACAGAAACAAGGAAATGATCCCCTTAAACCAGCCTCGGAGAAACCAGAAATTGAATGAAACAAGGAACCGGTCGTCTTCATTAAATGATCGTTCTTGGAGCATGCTTGAACCGTTAGAAAAATCATGAACAGAAGCTTTGAATAATGGAGGCATCTTCAATTCTAGTGGCTTGGGCACGTTCTTCTACCTTGCTGTATTGGAAAGCAGCAAAACATTAAATTTTGGAGTGCTTTTAATCCTTGGAAATCACAATGCTTCATCGGGCCGTTTGAACTGCTTTCTGGCGAGAAACTATGACAGGTCACGAAAATGCGACGTGTCGCAAAATCGCGACGTTTTTTTGCTCCGTACACTTTTGTCATTCTGGATCGCGAAAATCGACCATGTCACGAAATCACGACGTATTTGGTGCTTTAGTCTCTTTCGTCACCTTAGCTCATGAAAACGCGACGCTTGCGAAATCACGATGTTTCGTACTATTCTGCTCCTTTGCCTTGCTTCCGCGAAACTATGACCTGTCGTGAAATCATGACGTTCTTTCCTCATGTTGTCTTTATGCCGCTTCGAATCGCAAAAACGTGACAAGTCACGATTTTGCTACACCTTTCTCTCTTTTGGCTTTGTCTCCTTGATACGTCGCAAAAACAAGACAAGTCGCGCTTTTGCGACATTCTTCCATCGACACCTTTGTTTTATCTCCAGGTCGCGAAAACCAAACAAGTCGCGATTTCGTGACAATTTTCATTTGCTTTGTACGATCCAGCTCTCAACCTACGAAAACGTGACACTTTTGCCTATCTCACCTTTTCTCCACAATATGTCACGAAATCACGACGTTTCCTTGCTTTCTCTTCTGTTGTTGCTCCCTGTCGCGATATCGCGACGTCTCTTTCTTGCTTGCCCCTATCTTCAAAAATGTCGTGAAATCATGACGTCTTTCATATTTTGTGCCTTGTTCACTATTCTGTCACAAAATCGTGACGAGATTCATTGTCATTGCCCAATTATGTCGCGATTTCGTGACCTTTTCTCTTACTCTGCTCCATGGCCATCGCAAGTCGCGAAAATGCAACATGTCGCAATTTCGCGACAATTTTACTGCGCTGCCCCCATTGACTACTTTGACCGTGATTTTGGAACACATCACGAAGTCGCGACATTCTCTGACTTTGGCTCTCTCTCCTCAACAGACCCACGATAACGCGATATCACGACGATTTTGAAACTGTGCTCTCCATGCTGCTTTTTGTCGCGATATCGCGACAGTCTTCGGACTTAGCTGTTTTGGCATCAAAACTCATAGAGGAATGAGAACTTCAACATTTTATGCAGGAATAATCAACAATCAAAACAATGTGGCAAAAATGCCAACAGGACACATTTGGGTATTTTATTTAAAGATATATTTTGATTGTATTTATATATAGGTTGGTCCATTGAAGGACACATAATTATAGCGGCCTACTAAAAGGTGCATAGTTTTGATTGGTCCATTTAGGAACATATGATTTGAGTGACCTATTGAAAGACACATAGTTTTGATTGGTCCACTTAAGGACTCATAATTTGAATAGCCTATTGAAAGGCACATAGTTTCGATTGGTCCATTTAAGAACACATGATTTGATTATCTATAAGTGAGTGCTTAGATATCGATTTTACATACTTTGAAGCAAACTTAATGTCCCTAGTTGAAAGGATCTTTCTTTCGGCAAGATAATTTTTTGACTATATTTTATATATGTAGTATTCTTTAATCAAGGTGCTTAAAGGATATTATTTTGCTTAATCATCCTTTAGGTGAGGTACCTAAAGGGTATTATTTGATATGTACAAATTGATAGGTCTATTTATAGACACATGGTGTGATTGATTTGTCAATTAATGGGCCTATTTATAGGCACATAAATGATTGAGCCATTTAAAGGTACATATTTGATTTATTTAAAAGCACATTCTAGACTAGTTGTTTAAAAGCAAATAATAGATTGGCTTATTGAAAAGCATATATTTGATTGGATTATTCAAAAGCACATGGTTTGATTGTCATATAATTTATTGGATTATCTAAGGTTGGCTCATTTAAGAGCACAAAGTTTAATTGGCTTATTTAATAGCATAGAATTTGATTGGCTTATTCGAGATCACATAATTGGAATTGCCCTATTTTTTTAAATAAAGGGGTAAAAATTTATTGATAAAAATTCTGGATTACAGAGTACAACTGAGCTTCGAACCAAGACTCAAATAAACAACCAAACAAGCTAAAACCACTAGACTAGAATGACACCCAAAAAAGACAAGAAGAATAAACCACATTAAGTCTGTACATCTTGTGGATCAACTCCCACAGGCGTTGAGAGTCCCCAGATGGGAGACTCTCCCAATTATCGATACTCCAAGGATCCAGTAGCTCAGAAGCCCTTTTGGCAAGGTAATCAACAACCACATTCCATTCCCTAGGAATGTGTACAAACACTATAAATTCAAACTCTTCACTCATTCTGAGAATCTGAACGGCTACAGAAACTAACTACCAATTAACTTCCTCCACCCTTTTACTATTTAAAATATTAACCATAATTTGAGAGTCAGACTCGCAGATAATCCTATGCCAGCCAAGAGAAAACCCCCTCTACAAGGCCTCAAGAATTGCAAGAGCTTCCATAAAATTGTTGGAGTGAACACCTTTATAAATGGAAAAGAAAAAAACGGACACCACCAGTAGAATCTCTCTCAACACCGCCAATGCCAGTATGTCCAGGATTACCCTTGGACGATCCATCAGTATTAATTTTTAAAACTCCTCTAGGGGTGGGCCTCCACCTACCATTTCTCCTAACCTTCTTGTTGAGTTGAGGAACCCTACTAGGGCTAGAAGAGTTCACACCATCCCCAAAGATACCAAGGGCTTGTTGTACCTTCTCCTCCCTAGAATCCAAAAGAGGGTCCACATCACATTTGTTATGGATGGTTTCCTGAACCATATACAGGATCCTTTGCCAGATCTGTTGAAAAACCAAATAACTACCCTAAAATATGCATCGGTTTTGTTCAAGCCAAATTTTCCAAATGATGCAATAAGGGCCCAAATTCCAAGCCACCCGAAGGAAGGGGTCCTTGGCCCGAGGTCAGCCCAAACTACTCCAAAACTCCACCAGGGACAGCACATGAAAACATGGATGGTTCCAGACACTCCACCAACGGTGCCAAATGTCTCTGGCAAAGGAGCATTGGAAAAATAAATGAGAAGAGTCATCCTCATTCTTACTACAAAGGACACAAAAAGAGGAACCCTGAAATCCCCTCTTCCTCACATTATCCCAAGTGAGGCATTTATCACGAGCTACCAACCAGAAAAAGAAGTTACATTTTTTCCAGGAAAATTTGTTCCACACCTTTTTCCACCAAGTGATAGGAAGACTCCCATACATTTGCTTATCAAGAATCTGATAACCATAGGCTACCGAGTAGGTTCCCTTAGGATCAGGGTTCCAAGCAAGAATATCTTTACCCCTCAATGAAGAACAAGGCCTCCCCATAAGAATAAGAGCAAGCACCTCTTTGTCCTTGGCCAGTCCCCCCTAGGGCCATTCTTGCAGATCTTTCCACCTGTACATCTCCATATTTCTAAAAGACTGGATTTTTTTAAAGTCCTCCACACGAGACCAGCCTACTTCCAAGAAAAAAATTCTTAGGGAACGTAACCTAGGATATTGATTCAAGATAGGAGGGTGGCCATCCCAAGAATCCTCCCAAAAAAGAGCATTTGATCCCTAATTGCAAATCCAGAACAAACCTTGCTTGATTAAATTAGCTCCTCTTTTTAGAGTGTCCCAGATAACTGAACCTTTCCCAGCCAAGCTGACTCTAGAGATTTCAACCTCAGAAATACCTCTCAAGTATTTACAAGATAATATTTTAGCCCAAATTTGATCTTGAGAGGTACACCATCTCCAATAAAGTTTTGCAGCCAAAGCCTGCCCCAACTGGAATCTTAGAATGCGAGCAATCCTGGATTGAATAAGAGGAGGGGTATTGAAGAAGAAAATAGAAGACTTATCCTCATTAATCAATTGTCCAGAAGCACCAAGATATATGTCAAGAGACTATCTAATATTGCCAGCTTCCTTGATAGTGGCAACTCCCAAAAAAGCAATATCATCAACAAATTGAAGGTGGGAAAGAGGTGGCAAACTACTATCCCACTTCCACCCCTGAATGATACCCTACATGACTTGAGACTTGAGCAATCTTCCCAAACCTTCCACCATAATGATAAACAAATAAGGAGATAAAGGATCTCCTTGCCTCAATCCCCTTGAGGCCTCAAACAGCTCGGATGGCTCATTATTAACAAGAACATAGAATGAGGAAGAAGAAATACATCTCATCACCCATCTAATCCATTCCTCCTCAAATCCAAAAGCAGCAAGAACTTTCTAAAGAAAGGACCATCTGACCCGATCATAGGCTTTGGCCATGTCCAACTTAATGAACATAGTTTTTTCCTTAGAATTTTCCATCGAGTGAATAGCTTTTGTAGCAATAACAACCCCATCCAAGATTTGTCGGCCAAAAACAAACCCTCCTTGCTCCTCAGAGATGATTTTGCTCAACCATATCTTTAGCCTCTCAGCAATAATTTTTGTGATGATCTTATACACAACATTGTAGAGAGCAATAGGCCTGAACATATCCAAGGAATTTGCTCCTTATTTTTTGGGTATAAGCACCACAAAGGTAGCATTTAGGGCCCTTAGCATCTGTTTGTTCTTTTGGGACTCATGGACCACCTCCAAAAGATCAAATTTGATTAAATCCCAAAACTCCTTATAAAACTCAATCTGGAATCCATATGGGCCTGGGGCTTTTCCTTTTTTCATCTTGAATACAACATTTTCCAACTCCTCAAGGGAAATTGGACCCATCAAGTGCTCATTCATCTCTTTAGAAACAATCGTTGGAATACAGTTTAGAATAAGCTTTTCATTCTCATCATCCGATAGGGAGTCCTCCTTGAAGAGAGAGGAAAAATGCCTCTTAGTCTCTTCTGAAATATCCCTGAAAGAAGAGAGCAGGGCACCCTGAGAATTCACAAGAGAGGTAATCAGGTTACCATTACGATGAGCCTTAACATAGTTATAAAAGAAGGTTGTGTTCCTATCCCCTTCTTGAAGCCAATCTACTCAAGCTTTTTCTTTCCAAAAAAATTCTTCCCTTTGTTCCCATTCAGCAAGGTCTTTCGCAGCCTCAAATTTCTCAACAAGAAGCTCCTTCATGAATCCCTGATCTCTAATCTTCCTTGAATATTCTTCCATCCTCCTAAGAGCTGCAAGCTTAGCCAAGGAAAGGTTCCCAAAATTTAGTCTATTCCATCTCTTCTATTTATGTTTTACAATTTTTAGTCGCTTCATAAAGGAATACATAGCGGTTCCATGAGGAGGTTTTCTAGTGGTCCACCAGCCTTGCATAAAATCATGAAGCTTAGGATCACAAAGCCACATAAGTTGAAACTTAAATGAGGGATTATTTTTTAGCCCTAACTCTAATGCAAAGATTTTTATATGCCAATGATAAAATCCCCTACCCTCCAGAATCATAGAACTAGCACCTCTGTTATTACCCATCCAATAACTGGATATCAAAAACCTATCCAATCTCTCTGAGATGGAAGCTTCCCTACACCTTCTATTGTGCCAAGTAAATATCCCATTATCTGGCTTGATGTAAACCAATTTTAGGGCCTATATATGAGCACTGAAGACAGAAGAAAAAGGCTCGAGATGGTCCACCCCACCATGTTTCTCCTATAGACAAGTGATAGATTTGAAGTCTCCAGCCAAAATCCATGGGTACAGGGGAACCAAACTTCTCACAAAGCAAATGTGCTTCCACAAATTCACTTTACCATTGTAATAAATAGGAGCATACACATTTGTAAGTAGGATTATTTCACCAGATTCATTATCATGCCCGACCATTGAAATAGACCATCTGCTGGAAATCCAAGTAAGAGGGAATATCTTAATCGAATCCCATAAACAAGTGACGCCACCAGCATATCCACATGCACCAATACACTGGAATTACCCCCTTCTCCACAACTTGGGAGCAATACTAAACATACTATCAATAGCCAATTTAGTCTCCTGAATAAACACCACATCCGGAGAATGCACACGAACCAAATCACGAACAATTTTTTGTCTGGGGATGCTATTCAACCCCCTTACATTCCATGAGAGGATAATAATTTTTGGGGGTTATAAAAATGGGAGTCCAATGTTCTCACCAAGCTTGACTCCACCAAAGTCTCCCCCATTAACTTAATTTTATCTTGGTCCTTCTTCCGACCCACCTTCATATTCTTATCCAAAAAACTTTTTTTAATTATTTTTAACTGCAATCCCAACACCATAGGATTTTTTGCAGTCCAAGGATGACTACATCAGTGCCTGAGTAGGAGAGGGCATAACTAAATTTGTACCACTTTCCAAAATAGTTTCCCTTATAGGGCTTGACCCAACCATGTCACCTATACTTAGATCCAAAGCCCTTTTTTCTTCATTTAAACCACCTAGATCTGATTCCTTAAGTTCCCCCTCAAGAAGAGACATTTGATTCGGCCTTGTTATATTTACATCAGGTAGTGACATTTTAGGTATCTCCATGCACTGATCAAGATCATCTAATATTTCAAAACGGTTTATTAGAGCATCTATATGGCTATCCTTAAGATCTTTGTTTGCCCTTCATCCTCTGTTTTGGGATTTTACTGAAACAAAACCTTCCTTATCTCATTCCCCTTCCTTTATCGGGGCTTTTCCTTTATCCAAAATTTGTCCAGATCGAGAGGGCCTAGGATTTGAAGCCACAGGCAAGACAAAATTAGGGTATTTTCTTTGCAGGTGGCCATATTCATGGTAAAATCCAAAAACAAAATGGAAGAGCTTCATAGTCAAGTTTTTGAACCCATGTAGTTGATCCAAATTGTATTTCAATATAATCTAGAATAGGATTATTTAAGTCAATTTCAACACAAATACGAGAAACAAATATTACCTTTATCCATTGTCTGTTGTGACGGTCCAACCGGCTTCCCAAGCAGAAGGACAGTCTTATGTAAGATATCAGTTCTCCAGAATTCCAACTGTATTGCCCAAATTTTTTGCACCCTTACCTTTAGGCTAAAGGATCCGTACTCGAAAGGGGGGTGAGAAAAGGATGGAATAATACCTCGGACGGAGAGGCCCTTTGAAGGTCGCGCCTCTCGGGGGAGGGGTATAAAGGTGAATTTTCGACGGATGGTGGGGTTCACCAGGAAACTTTGAGTGGCAGTTTCCACACCTAGGTTTGAAAGGGGGTTTGATTTGTTCGTTTTATGTTCAATCATTCAGATTCCTAGGTTGGCCAAAATGAAGCTAAGCTATTCTATATGAAGATTCTGATTTACATGAAAACAGAAGACATAAATGAATCCTAATGTGATTGAATACAGAGAATATATAAAATGGAGAAGAGTACACCTGATTTCTGATGTCTGATGAAGATTTTGAAGCTTGTAGGAGTCTAGATCATCCTGGATATGACAGGATCATCTGTAATTGTATAAAATCATCCCAAATCACAATAGATCATCCGAGATCACCTAAGATCATCAACGACCTGAGGAATTCGTCAGGCGAATTCGTCAGAAACCTGCAATCAAGGAAACAAACACCAAAAACCAAAAATACACTTGCAAGAATGATGCAAAATGATAGAAATAAGAGTATAGATGTTTGAATGATAAATCTAGATATCAAATTAAATGAGATGCACTATTTTGGAAACTTATTTTGAATTTTATCATGCAATTACGCTAAATGAGGTGAACTCCAAGATGTAAAACATAAGTAAATTAATCTAATGCATCAATAAATAAGGAAAATGAGATAGAGAATGCAAACTCAGGGCTTTGATTGCCCCCAAGTTGAATTGTAGATTGGATCATTTGTAATCGTACAAGATCGTCGCTGATCTTGATAATATCGTCTCAAATTGTAGTTGAATTTCCTGCGACGATCCGAGCTACCTCCGGCTGAAACACAGTGAAATCCTACAACAAAACTTGAAAACACATGCGAATGATGGGAGATCAGGGAGGGAGTTAGGGATTCAGGGGGATAAACTGGAAAAATCCCAGTTTATATAGGATTAGGGGGAGGTTAGGAGGTTGGGGATCATCCCAATATGGGAGATCCTCAACGTGGGAATCTCCAACCGCGCAGAGGCGCTTCTGCCCAAGTTGGAGAGGTCGTTGGAACAGAAGCTAATTGTGAAAATTTGGTTTTGGGAAAAAATCGTCTGGACGTTCTGTTCCAGATGAATTCGTTCAATTTGGGACAATATCATCAGATCAATGATGATATCGTTAGATCGACAACGATATCGTCCAACGGTCACAACAACCTCTAAAAATGGTGCAAAAAATGAGGTGAGTGGTTAACGAGCGGTTTCGGGGTTAAAATTCAAATTTCTACTTTTTACTAATGGTTTAACTGCACCAATTTTAGGGTGCTACATTTTGCCCCCTCTAGCAAATTTTTTGAAAAAAAATGTGTTAAAGACGAGTTCTTCACGCTTTATGAGAAAAAAAAAATTTATTCTATTTTTTAGATGATGATTCTAGGTCGAATCCTACAACTGTTTACTATGGTGCCCCCTCCGAGTTTTTATCCAAATCAAACGTTTGAGGTAAAAGCGCGGAAAAGCAAAAATTAAAAAAATGTCATTTTTTGAATAAAAATAAGAAAAATAGGGTAAAACCCTAATTCATTTTTACTGTTCGCTTTCGCTGTTTCAGAGCTCTATAGGCGAAATGGTGGAGACGACACACAGATCGTTAGAGATCCGATGCTGGTTGTGGGTAAGGATCTAAACCTAGTTTTACTATGTTTTTAACTTGATTTACTTAATTTTTTGACTTGAATTTTAATTTTTTTTGGCGTCATGGCCGTTTTTAGGCCGGTGACGAAATAATCTCTATATTGCCGATTTTGTCTAGGGGAAAAATCAGATAAATAGGGGCAATCCCGTCCAATAAGGGGTGATCCCCAAATTGAAGAAGTGAGATGATTTCGTCTCTTATTGGGCGATCCTGTCCAATAAGGGGCGATCCTATTAAGGACGATTTATCTCAATTTGGTACGATATCGTCCAATAATGGGCGATATCAACTTTGATTTTAATTGATTTTTTTTTTATGATTACGTACTAATGATTTTTGTTGTTTTATTATTTATTTTGCAGAGGGGATTGCTAAAGAGTCGGGAGTGGAAATACGACGGTCTAAGAGACAATTTGGTCACGCTTAATCAGGCCGAGCGAGACAGATTGGCAGAGGTAGGACTATAGCATGTAGCAGAGATGCCACAAATTCCTACAAACATGGGGCTACTGACAGCCCTAGCAGAGAGATGGTATCCGGAGTCGTCTTATTTTTGGCTATCGACAGGGGAGATGACTCCCACTCTAGAGGATGTATGGAGGATCTTGAGGATCCCCATACATGGTCGATTCATGACGCCTTCGGCCAATCAGGGCCACGCCATGATGAGATTGTGCACGGACCCGAGCTTTGCCTTGGAGAAGGGCAGAGTGAACATTGAGGCATTGAGGCGGATGTCGGGGGCATCTCGGTTGACTCGGGTTTTGGCAGGGGTGGTGGGTGGCCTACTTCTATGCCACTAGAGCGGATGCAGATTACCGTGGCTACTTTCAGATGTGGTCTGTGACATGAGAGACCACGGATACAGGTTTGCTTGGGGCAACTTTTTACTGTGCCACTTGTATAGGATCCTTTACGGGGTCGTATACAAGGGGGGTTGATGTCTGGTGCTGACATCGCTTCTACAGGTTTGGTGCTGGAAGCACATTATGATGCGGAGGCCGGTAGGGCTTCCTTTGATAGAAATTAACCGGGAGAGACCCCAGGTTTTCTACTGGTGGCTCCAAAGAGGGTCACAACGACAGATAGATCTATCAATGTCCCGGAGGTTGTTGGATGACCTCACCCCAGATCAGATCACCTAGAGACCATTGAGAGAGCATCCAGGGTGGGAAGAGGACAGACAAGAGTTGGCTCATATCAGGCAAGTCATATGGTTGAGGTTAGAGTGGGTAGAGGTAGAGCTCCACCTCTACGACCGATTTTTGAGGCAGTTCGGTCTATAGTAGGGGATCCTTAGTCTTAGGGATTATGAGTACTCTCAGATTGTGCAGGATAGTACCACACTGAGTAGAGCTCCAAACATGCAGAGGTTTTGGATTCAGGATGCCGATGATGCCCCCATTCAACCAATGTATGGGGATGATACGAGGATAGCATATGGGTATGATGCCTGGTATGCAGGCATCCACCATCCTCGAATGATGAGGGCACAAGGTTCGATGCACGCTGTAGTGCAACAGATGGAGAGGAGGCTCCAGGCAACCATCAATGCAGCGAGGGGTCACAGAGGGACAGATCAACGATGACCTCCTCAAGAGAGACGTTAGAGAGCACCACAGGCTTCGAAAAGATAGCAACAGTCGGAGAGGAGGGAGGAGAGGAGAGAGGAGAGGAGAGATAGACTCCCTCCTCGACAGAGGGATAGGCCACCATCGCTCGATAGGGGCAAGGGTGTCGAGGTGGGGGAGAGCAGTGATATGGAAGCTCTACGGGCAGAGAATGCTCGCCTACAAGCTCAGGTGCAGACTCTGTAGTATGGGGCTACACGGCTCAGGACTCGAAGCAGAGGGGTGAGCATTCTAGAGCTAGCACGATCGGTTGCTCAGATCGCATTCTATTAGGGAGTGTACTACTAGCTGGTTCCAGAGGGCTAGAGGATATAGTTGCCAATCGGTATTACGAAGCCGATCAGGATGGGGTCGTCGAGGACATCATCACGATCAACGTCAAGGACCCATGACATAGGACAGGCTTCGATGGGACCACATCCTCCACCTCAGGGCAGGAGAGGATATGAGGCTGAGAGCTCGAGGTCTTCTCAAGGCTAGATGCACGTTGTACATAGACTATTTTTAAGATGATTGAGTATGTCAGGGTATAGATTGTGGCATACCAACCCATTTTGATATGATGTATATACTTTTTGATATATATATATATGATTTTCTTTTTGTGATATGACTTGTGCATATGTTTTATGATGCTTTAATATTTTAATTGTTGATTGACTATTCATGTAATTATTTCATTGAAAATATTATAATTTTATGTCATGTTATAAAATTAAATAAAATAATCTGATGTAAACAAACTGGTTGTTGTGGTGTGTTTTGATAAAAATAAAGTGACTTCTAACAATAATTTCAAAGGACATTGTCGCTGTTACATTACCATTTCATGGAGTCGCCGCTCACTAGGTCATCAAGCTAATCCCGGTATGAGAGAAATATTGCTACAAGTAAAAGGGTTCTTAAGAGACTTTCTTAAGACTTTGTGTTGTGATGATGATAGTGATGATTTGTTTTCAGATTTCCATGAAAATATTATGCATGAAATATTAAAAATATGATTTTTGCTAGGCATGAAATTCCTAAGTATGATAGAAATTTGAACAATTCCCTAGGAATTATACCATCATCGCAAATAAAATGAATGTTGACATAATGAAATGAAATAGAAAAGTTTTCGTTCTTTTTTTAAAGCACAATTGTGTAACATAATGATTTAAGCCATATGCTTTTATGGATTAAATAAATGGGAAATAAAATTATAACAATGGTTTACGCTAGGCATAGAATTTTAGGTATAGACTTATACCATCATCGCGAAATCCAAAGAAGAAATTGATATAATAGTTTTATTGCATAGTTGATTTTTGATTTTGAGATAAACAGAAAATATACAAATGAGGACTTGCACTAGGCATAAAATTCCAATTTAGGTTTAGGAACTATACCATCGTCGCGAAAGTCAAAAATATATAAATGTGACTTTATTGCTAGATTTTTGAACATGTTTTGCAAGAAAATTTTGGATTTTTGAAAAAAATGTATTTAATTGATTTTACGCTAAGGAGATATTCTCAGGTAAGAAAGTCAAATTATTCCAGAAGATTTGAATAAATATTTTAAATTATTTCAAAGACAAAATTTAGATTTATAAGGAACCCCGTGTGCATACGTGAGTTCATTGCTGATCTTGATCTATCATAATGATACAAAATCTCTCAAACACAAATGTGTGTGCAATTGTAATGTTCATTTACCGATTTTGAGCAAGATAATTTGATACAAGTAATTTGAATTAACCAAATGAGTGTTCGTTGAACATGATTTATATGCATGTAACCGTACCAGACTACTATGTAAGTCGGGTCATCAAGAGCTAGTTGATCCATAAGCGGACATAGGTCTGTACAAAATAAGGTCGCTAATGTGACAGACATGTCACCACGCAAAAAGGAATTACCCAAGGCCAAGCAGGTTGGGCACAAACCACCTGTTATGGGGCTTACCTCACGATTTTCGAATAATTGAGAATTCCAGGGATTCAAGCTCATTCACCCTTCTTTTCTTTCAAAGGGTAGGAGGGAATTTTATTGCTTTTTCTTATTCTCTTTTCTTTCTCTTTCTAATTTTTTTTTTTGTATTTTGTATTTTGCTTGACACTGAGATAATGCTGAAATATTGCTGAGATGGTACAAAATGATACTGCAATAGTGCTTCTGAATAATTTCTCTTTTTTTATGATTTTTCTTGATTTTTGTTTTCTTTTTCTTCCTATACTAGCGATAATTGCTCGGATTGGCTGTAGAGCAAGGGATTTTTATTCTAGGCGAGGATGAGCTTGTCCTTTTGTCAATTCTAAAAGATTCTAGACCATGTGCATGATAGGATAGCAGGGGAAACTTTTCGCTCAAGAGACCACTTCTACTGTGTAGCAACATTCTGAATTTGCAATGAAATCATTTTAATTTGAAAAGGTGTACTTGGTTCAAGTAAATAACAAGATCAGTTCTCTATGCTCAAAAATTTATTTAATTCAACGGTGGACTTCGATATAAGAGAGATTAATAATCATACCAAATAAGATCAAGATATTTATCCATGTGAGTGGGAAAGTGAGGGATTTCAAATAAATGCTAATTTATCCAAAATAACTAAAAATATAACTGCAATACTTCAAGAATTGATAGGTCCAAAATAGAAGATGTTTTTGAGGATTTTGATGATTTTGATTTTTTTATATTTTGATTTTTTATTTATGAATTGAGAGAATACATAATATTACTATTTTTGAATTTTTTATATGAATTACTAATATGAGACAATATGTATAATATATACAGTGATGAAATTACCATATTTATGCATAATAGCGCTTAAGATGCATAATGTTCATAGGTTCTTTAAGATATTTACCATCTAAGGTAGCTAATCTGTATGCTCCCGATCCAAATTTAGCAATGATAATATATGGCCCAAGCCAGTTAGGCTCGAATTTGCCTTTAAGGTATTTAGTTGCATTAGTATTTTTTTTATTTTCTTTTAAGACGAGGTCATCGATCTCAAAGGATCGATTATGAACCTTCTTGAGATATGCTCGTTTGAGTTTTTTCGGGTAAGCACGAAGATGCTCCAAAGCATTAATGCGCTTCTCATCTAGGAGTTCCAGCTGACTAAATCTGCCAGCATGATATTCATCTCCTACTTCAGTATCTTGAAGTAGCAGAGCCAAAGAAGGAACTTCTAGTTCAAAGGGAAAAACAACTTCAGCACCATAAACCAAAAAAAAAGGTGAAGTGCCCGTGGGAGTATGAATGCTAGTTCGATAATCCCACAAAGCAGGATATAATTGAATGTGCCAATCACGGCCAGATTTATTGACCAATCTCTTGAGGATTTTAATTAATGTTTTATTATATGCTTTTGCTTGGCCATTACCCTGAGGATAATAGAGAGTGGACCAACGATGTTGAATTTTATATTTTTGACATAGTTTCTTTACATCTTTGTTTTTAAAACAAGTTCCATTATTCGAGATGAGATTTGCAGGAATTCCAAACCTACAAATAATTTGATTAAGAATAAACTTGGAAACTTGCGTTCTAATGCAAGAATCTAAGGGCATAGCTTCGACCCACTTCGTATAATACTCGGTGGTGGTTATGATGAATTTGTGTCCATCAAATGACACAGGATTAATTTTTTTGATGATGTCTAAGCCCCATTTTGAAAAGGGCCAAGGAGATGAAATAGCCTGTAGTTCTTATGCAGGCGCATGGACAAGGTCAACATGTTTCTGGCACTTGTCGCAATGGCGCACGTAATCATGTGCATCATTCTCCATGGTAGGTCAAAAATATCCTATTCTAAGGAGCTTCTTAGCAATGGCGCTGCCACTAAAGTGTCCCCCACAAGATCCATCGTGGGCTTCACTCAAAGCTGATCTAGACTCCTCTAGATTCAAACATCTTAATAGGATACCTTCAAAATATCTCCTATATAACGTATTGTCAATTATTATGAAGTGACTTTCTCTTCTACATAATAACCGACGTTGATTTCTATTAAAACTTTCAAGGAAGCTCCTATTTTGAAGAAAATTGAGAATTTCAGTGTACCAAAGTTCAGGAATAGTTTTATTGATTAGAAACATGTCCAAAGGTTTCAAGCATGATTTAGTTGAAGCAGGTTCCTGGAGTCGACAAATAATGATGGTAGCATATTCGTCATCTAACTCCAAGGGTAAAATAGATGCAGCTACGGCCATAGCATCAGTCGCACGATTGCTAGTTCTAGGAATAGCTTCCAAGGTAACTTGATCAAATAAAGATATTAATTGTAATACATATGCTTTATATGGACGTAATTTATCATATTTTGTCTGATAAACATTGTTAATTTGATTTATAACAATTTGATAATCACTGAAAACTAATATATTTTTAATTTTTAGTGCTAGGGTAGCTCGTAATCCAAGGATTAGAGCCTCATATTCAGCAGTGTTATTAGTACAGGCAAACGTTAATTTAAAGGATAGAGGTATGATATGTTTCTGTGGAGATATAAAAATAATACTTGCACCAGCCCCACTCATGCATCGGGATCCATCAAAGTATAAGTACCATTACTCTGAATGATCTGCCTCTAGGTTAAGGCATTCGTCAGGAAACTCAATGACGAGGGGATGGGTGGACTCTAAGGGTGCAACAACTAATTGATCTACTATGATTTGACCCTTAACAGACTTCTATCCTATAAACGTGAGTTCAAACTCACTTAGAGCAAGAACCCACTTCGTTGTGCAACCAGATAAATAAGGTCGACTCATGAGATACCGTAAGGGATCGTATTTAGCAATAACGTATGTTTTTTGACTGAGGATATAATGGCATAGTTTTTGTGTAGAAAATACAACTGCTAGACATAACTTCTCTAATGCTGTGTAGCGGGTTTCATAACTAATTAATGTTTTGCTAATGTAATAATTAGCACGCTCTCTTTTCTCATCATCAGGTTGAGCTAACATAGCTCCTAAAGAAAAATCTGAAGCAAAAATATACAAGATAAATGGGCGATCAGGTTTATGTGGTGAAAGTATAGGTGGGTTAAGAAGATATTGTTTGAGGAGTTCAAATGCTTCCTTACATTCATCGTCCCAATGGAAAGAGACATCCTTCTTAAGAAGCTTAAGAAAGGGTCAAGTTTTATCCGCCAGCTTATCGATGAAGTGACGGATAGTTTGAAGCTTACCTTATAAGCTTCGTAATTCAGATATATTTGTAGGTGCGGGCATATCAGTGATAGCCGTAATCTTGAGAGGGTCAATTTCGATGCCACGTAAAGAAACTATAACCCCCAATAATTTACCTAACTTAACTTCCAATATACATTTGGCCGGATTCAATCGGATAAGATATTCCCTTAACCGATCAAATACTTTTCTCAAGTCATCTAGATGGTCATCTTCTTCAGTAGAATGGGCTATAATATCATCTACATAATCTTGTAGTATATCATGCATCATATCATGAAAGATATAAGTCATGGCTCATTGATAGGTTGCACCTGCATTCTTCAAACCGAATGGCATCACTTTCCAACAAAAAGTCCCCCAAGGGGTAATGAAGGTTGTTTTAGGCTGATCTTCAAGAGCTATCCTGATCTGATTATAACCAGAAAATCCATCCATCAAGGCTATCATTCCACTCCCAGTAGTAAAATCAATGATCTGATCCATATTGAGAAGGAGAAAATCATCTTTAGGGCATGCAACATTAATATCTCTAAATTCTATACAAACCCTAATCTTAGTAGCTTCTTTCTTAGTTACTGGAACTACATTCGAGATCCATTCAGCATAATCAATGGCTTGTATAAAAATAACATTCAAGAGTTTTTCTAACTCCCCTTTGACTAGTAAGGCCACTTTAGGATGCATTTTTCTAAGCTTATGCTTAACAGGTTTAGCATCCGGATGCACTACTAGGTGATGCATAACTACGGAAGGGTCTAAACCTGGCATATCTTCATATGTCCAAGCAAAAACATCTTCATATTCTTTAAGAAATGCAATGTATTTATCCTATTTTTCTTGACTCAATTCTGATCCAATGTTGATTATGTGAGGGTTATTATCGGTTCCAATGTTAATTTTTATGACATTTTCTACTTCCATGTGTAGATTTATCTCAAAATTAGGTGGGGTGGGTGAAATGCCCAATTCTTGTAATTATTCCAAGGTTAGCTTGGATAATTCATCTTGAGGAGTCGTGGCCTCAAGCTGGGCTATACTAGGTATAGAACCATCAAAATAAAATCCATTATGTAATAATTCCTCAACGGAGACATCGTGAAAGATATCTCCCTCCAACTCATCATCGAATTCAACGATCATCTCAGGATAAGCTATAGATAGCATATGACATGTGAATGTTTTATTCATTAAATGCAAAGCATCACGTTCATCTAAATAATCTTGGTAACATATAAGATGGTCATCATCCTCAAATGAGAATGGCTGACCCTTACTAGAAAATAGGCCCACACCACATCGGGCGGGCCACGCTTCTACCTCAAAAGGTTCTTTCATACCATTTTGGGAATGTCCCAAACCTTTTCCTTTATATCCCAATTTAAGCATTATAGGTTTGGCTTTAATATACTCATTAGTAAAATAACATCGAGCATATCCATCATAATGAGTTCTGATGTTTCTAGGTATTCTACCCCAGTCATATCCCTTATAAATAAAGGCACAGCTCCTGACTTGGTAAATACTTCCCATAGGCTGTGGGAGGCCCAAGGTACGAGGAGATGGTGGCAAATTATTTAAAATAATAGAATCTTGCATAGAAGAATTCGTTTCTTCTGATATAATAATTTTAGATAGATCGGGTAAGAGCTCGTCAGTAAGAGAATAAGAGGTAGAAGGAACATTCCCTACATTTTTTGATGCAAAAAATATGAATTTGGTGGATGTAGACGGTGTAGAGGTGTCGATAGATGGGTCTACTAAAGGTATGAAAGTTATAGGAGTAGAACAAGAAACATTGGTTGTGGGATTAGGATCTTTCTTAGGTCCTAATGTGGTTTGTTCAGAGGATGGTTGAGTTATATATGGAAGTGCAACTAATGGAGAAGTAGATGATTTTGTGGGTGGGAGTTTCACACGTTTATATGGATAATGGGAATTAGGATGTGTGGATGACAAAGTGAGGCAAAATTGAACTCCAATAGGTTTTGCCAAAGCACACATATCAAAGGGTCTTGGATCACCATGAATGGTAACCAACTGATTCTTAAATTCGAACTTAACACACTGATGTAAAGTTGAGGGAATAGCTCGCATCGTGTTGATCCAAGGATGACCCAAGAGTATATTGTACGATGCAGGGCAATTTACAATAAACACAGTCCTATCCAAGGTTCTTGGACCAACCTGCAATGGAATGGTAATAGCTCCACACGTTTCTTGTGTTTCATCATTGAAATATTTTATGATCATATCAGTTCTTTTCATTTCATCACTTCTAAACCCAAATATTTGGTAGAAGTCACAAGTGCAGATATTTAAAGATGACCCATTATCAATTAAAACTCGTTTGAATGCTACATATCCAATTAAGGCATTAATATACAAGGGGTTATCTTTATGTAAACTATGTTGTAGTATGTCTCTATCCCGAAATTCAATACAATAAACTTCACGAGTTATTATAGTATCGGCCATGGCTTCAGGTTGAATGTCTTATGGTACCATCATCTGACTTAATGTGAGCATTAATTCATCTCTATGTGTAGGAGAAGATCTTAAAAGGTCCAAGAGAGAAATTATAGCTATAATATGTGATAATTGTTCATTAATATTATAAGGAGATTTAGGTTGAACATTAGGTGAATGATTCCCTTTATTAGGAACCTTCAAAACAAATGGAGCTGATCCACCATTGTGAATTTGATCTTGTTGAGAATTTTGAGCATGTTGTCTAGTAACAACTTCAATGGTACCCACAATATTATTTTACGGATGATGAATGGGTCTGGGTCTAGCATTTATAGCTAGCTCATTAGAAAGTAATCGATGAGACGATGGTCTAGTAGTGACTCTTCTTGGAAATGGCTCTTCTGGAACCATATAACTTGTGATAGGGTGAATAGGATCTGATTCATCTTTAGAACTATTCTATTGATTTGATGTGATTTCCATATCACTCTCAGTCTCGTATTCTATATCACTAAGATCAGGTATCTGAATATTATATATAGGCCTGGTTGTAACCATGGATATATCATGACATGTTATCCTAAAAATACGAAGATTCTCTATGGGATCTTTGGTTCCTCTATATATGGGAAGAACAGGCATAGGAAAATGTTTAGGATACGGTTGTGCTACGACTATAGGATCTAAAGGCTGACTACACATCTCTCGATAATTGTACGAGGGACGATAGGGATCTATCTGGTCCATGTGGGAAACTAACTGTTTCACCACGACTTCCAGATTGCTAGTTTGTCCACCATATTGGTTCGGTGGCACATAGGTATGGGATATATGAGCGTATGATGGTGTGACACAAGGATTAGATGTTATATTGCTATTATGCAAAGTGTTGGTAGGAAGAGTATTATGAAGGGAATTTGTAATAGTATTATGTTGTACCTTAGATTGTTGGTAATTGGTGTTCGGTTTTGTTTTGGGTTTTTGTTGATTTAAGGTATGTTGATCAAGAGCTTGGAAAAATAGAGCAGTAAATGATGGTTTCTTTTGTGCGGGAATGACTCTAGGCTTGTTAACAGGAACTTTAGATCATTGGGTAACCTGTTGTTGTTGCATACTCTGGATCGCAGCTACTATATCCAAATTGGATGGTCCAGCTTGATCACTCTCTTGTTCAATAAAGGACAAGGGATTAGTGTGTGTTTGAAATACTTCTTCTAGAGTTGCTTGAGTTTCACTAATTCGATCCTTGTCCATATGGGTTGCTCTATTAAAAACACCAATATTAGTGTTAATGAAATTCCAAAATTGTTCCATGTTCTCAAAAGTGATAGCTCCTCCCGAAGACATTTTAGGGGATGAGGATCCTTCCTCTCTAATAGTTTCTTCTTGTTCATTTCCTACAACAAGCTCTTCTTCTTGTTGGTCTAGGGTTTCTTCTTCCTGAACTTAGTCCTCAGGAGGGACATTTTGGTCAGTTAATGGTCTTCCTAACCAATCTTCATCTTCTTCGGTTTGTTTTCCATTCATGAGTCTAGGCATTGTGCTAAACTTAGGTTTTAGCAAATATATATACTTAAAAAAAAAATATATATATAAAAATATATATATATATATATATATATATGCGATAGATTTGAGAGGTATATATTTTAACTATATACCTACTATAATATTTTAAAGGAAATGTTTTGTTATTTTTGTTTTTTTTTTTTGTGTGATTTTATTATATTATTATTTTGTGAGAATAAAAATAACAAACAACATGCTAGTTGTAAGAAACAATAGTAGAAAGAATTACTTAACTTTCTATGAATATTTTATGGATATCATTGATAGGGTCAAGTTCATCAAGAGTCATGAAATGCTCCTCTTCAAATTGGAAGTTGTTTTTCAATAACTTGACAAAGTGTGCTATGGTAATATGATCTATTTCAGACTCTGACATGTAAAAATAAAGTTCATGGTAATACTCTCGATATAACACAGCTCTAGGAAATATATTCCATCTCTTTCTATCTGTAAGAACGACTTCTTGATCCTCTACACGAGATAGAAATTTATGTACTACAACTACGTTCTCAAGGTATTCCTCAAAGGTGTATAATTCAGAAGACACGAGTGCTATTTTATCGGCTAACCACCTATGGAAAGCTCTCTGAAGTTCATTATACAAAGTCACTTGATCAGGATCCAAGATTCTATCTAGGACAAACCTCTTAATTTGCCTAAGTTCTACAGATCTAGATTCAATAATACCCAATCTCCTATCAAGTTCGTCCCACAAAGGTTGGGCTCTATATGTTTGAGGTACTCTAAGCACAGAAGTAATCTCTATAGCCATTAATTGATTTTCAACATTTATGAAGACAGCTCGTCTTCTATTATAATCTACCATCTAAGTATGATATGCAAATTTCACAGTTTTCTAATGATTCTAGATGTTCTTAATAATGTGTTTTTTTTTTTGATTGTTTTCAAAAGGTGTTTTTAGTTTCACGTCGGGTTCACCAAAATGTATTGCCCAAATTTTTTGCACCCTTACCTTCAGGCTAAAGGATCCATACCCAAAATGGGGGTGAGAAAAGGATGGAACAATACCTCGGACGGAGAGGCCCTTTGAAGGTCGCGCCTCTTGGGGGAGGGGTATAAAGGTGAATTTTCGATGGATGGTGGGGTTCACTAGGAAACTTTGAGTGGCAGTTTCCATACCTAGGTTTGAAAGGGGGTTTTATTTGTTCGTTTTATGTTCAATCATTCAAATTCCTAGGTTGGCAAAAATGAAGCTAAGCTATTCTATATGAAGATTCGGATTTACATGAAAACAGAAGACAAATGAATCCTAATATGATTGAATACAGAGAATATATAAAATGGAGAAGAGTACACCTGATGTTTGATGTCTGATGTAGGAGTCCAAATCGTCCCGGATATGACAGGATCATTTGTAATTGTACAGAATCATCCCAAATCATAGTAGATCATCTGAGATCACCTAAGATCATTAGCGACTTAAAAAATTCATCAGGAAAATTCGTCAAAAACCTGTAATCAAGGAAACAGACATCAAAAACCAAAAATACACTTGCAACAATGATGCAAAATGATAGAAATAAGAGTATAAATGTTTGAATGATAAATCTAGATATCAAATTAAATGAGATGCACTGTGTTGGAAACTTATTTTGAATTTTATCATGCAATTATGCTAAATGAGGAGAACTCCAAGATGCAAAACAGAAGTAAATAAATCTAATGAATCAATAAATAAGGAAAATGAGATAGAGAATGCAAAATCAGGGCTCTGATTACCCCTAAGCTGAATTGTAGATCGTATCATTTGTAATCGTACAAGATCATCATCGATCTTGACAGGATCATCTCAAATTGTATTTGAATCACCTGCGACGATCCGAGCTACCTCCGACTGAAACTCAGTGAAACCTTGCAACAAAACTTGAAAACACAGATGCGAATGATGGGATATCAGGGAGGGAGTCAGGGAGTCAGGGGGATAAACTAGAAAAATCCCAGTTTATATAGGATTAAGGGGAGGTTAGGAGGTTAGGGATCATCCCAATTTGGGAGATCCTCAACGTGGGAATCTCCAACCGTGCAGACACGCTTCTGCCCAAGTTGGAGAGGTCGTTGGAACAGAAGCTAATTGTGAAAATTTAGTTTTGGGACAAAATCGTTTGGACGTTCTGTTCCAGACGAATTCGTCCGATTTGGGACGATATCGTCAGATCGACGATGATATTGTCCAATGGTCACAACAACCTCTAAAAATGGCATGAAAAATAATGTGAGAGGTTAACAGGCGATTTTAGGGTTAAAATTCAAATTTCTACTTTTTACTAATGGTATAACTACACCAATTTTAGGGTGCTACACCAACGGGAGCCATAGAAGCCGCACCCATACTGGAAATCACGATGGCCACTCCTCTGATGGGTTGAAACCCATATGCCAGGGTTTAAGAAAGATTCCCACTTGGTTATAGAAATAAGGACCCCCTTCAAATGCTTTGTTACGATCTGCAATACAAGAGAAAACCACCATAAAATAGTTTCTCGCACTCAGCATCACCTCCACATCACCTTCAGGATTCCAAGTCTTCCTAACCCAAGCCTCCACAAAGGGAAGAGAAATTCGGATGCCCAAAAATTTTCCAATAATGGCATGTTTGGTTAGATACTCCACATCTTCCGCCATCGAGTCGGGTTGAACCACTAGAACTGGCCTAGCTTCACATCGTTCCAAACATCCATTGTTCTTTAACAAGCAATTCCTAACATGCACTGGAAAATCATGTTTCTTCCAGTCATTTTTAAATGAAAAAGTATCACGAGCATGCACTCTCTATGCCGGACCCGATGCCATCATGACATTCCTCCAATTTTTCAGACCTCCTCAGGAAGTTGCTGCCATCCCCGCAGAGCAGTTTTTATTCATCAAACCCTAGTAGAGTAGTTTTTCCTCATCAAACCCTAGCAGAGCTCCAAAGTCTATACTTTTTTTTTCCTCCTTCGTCTTACACTTATTCCTTACACTCACTTAACCAATTAGAACTTCCCTATTTGATTGCATGTAAAATATTGGATTATTTAAAGCACATACTTGATTGGTCTATTTAGATACACATAAAATATTGGCTTATTTAAAAGCGCATAATTTGGGGCTCATTTAAGAGTAGATGATTGATTGACTTATTTAAAAGCACATGATTTTATCTGGCCTATTTAAAGGTATATGTTTTAATTTGACCTATTTAAAGGCACGTGATTGATTGGACCATTTAAGGACATAGAATTTGATTTCTCTATTTAAAGGCAATGATCATTTGGATAGTTTAAAAGCCTTTAGTTTCCATACCCCCAAGTAAGTGGAGACCATGCCTTTGGAGTTGTTTTCCCCCACACTTTCTAGGTAGAAGAATAAAAGTTACACTTTAGTAAAGATAAATCTTTGGGTAAATTGAACATGTGGGGAATTGAAGGATATACAAATGTTTTTGTTGATGTGCACAGAGAAATCCAATTGTGCTCAACAGTTAGATATTGTTGCAAACATAATTTATGTTTTCTCAAGAAATATGATTCTTTATCCAATTCAACATAATTTATAATTAATAACTTCTAAGGTGACTTCCAATCATAGAATATTAGTCAAAAATATTATGTTGGAAGGTAAATATGAAATAGTGTTTTATAATGCAAGCAGCAATGTCACCTACAATGTTGCTACCAAGATAGTATTTTATGGACTCGAAGTTAGTGTTAAACGTGCAGGTGAAAAAATAAAACTTGTTGTTAAGGAACCATGTCAAACAATGATAAGTTTAAATGAGGCATTTAAAAAAATTATGAAATGTAACTGGACTTTATTAAAGTCTAAATTTTTGAGTGAATTGTTTTTTATTTTTATTTAGAAGAGCAATTTACCAAATAATGTAATAGGGGGGTGTTGAAGACATTACATTATTTGGTCATGTAATATTTTAGGGTGTGCATAGTTTAGGGAGTGATTTATTAGATTAGGGAGTGTGTTAAATATTTGTCTAATGTATGTGTCAAAGTGTGAGGAGTGTCCATGTGTTATGTAATAAAGTGTGCAAGTGTGCAAAAATTAAAGTGTGAGTTGTGAGAGTGCAAAGTGTCAAGTAGCAAGTGAAGGGTTATGTAGGAGAGAGAAGGTCAAGAGGCATGCAATGAGTCACATGTAATTATATATTTATGACAAGGCTTTTTAATAAGTATCAAAATAGCATTTCTCTTGCATGCTAAAGTAAACCTTGATTAATAATATTTTGTGTTTATTATGTACAATATTATTGTGAGCGTTATATGTGATTGATATTTTATCGTGATAAGAGACTTGTGAGATAATATAGGAGAATTCCCAACAATTTACAATTTTGAAGGAGCATAAATCATGAAAATCAAATAGTAGATGTCTCACAAAACCCTTCAAAATTGGCCTAGGTCTAACATAGGTGTTGATTGGATCAAGACTAATTTATTTGTAAAAGATATCAATTGGCTCAATAGCAATTCCCTAGTAAAGTGGACAGATTGACTCTAGTGATTGAACTATTAAGAACATCTAGTGATTTGTAAAAGCAAATAATTAGCTTGCAAAAATAAGCAACTCACTTGCCAACTATAGAAAATCACTTGGTAAGTCATAGGATGTAAAACTAAAGGCATGTATCCTAAGGAAAATCTTTTAAGAGTGACATTTTGGCATGTAGTGGTGCACTAATTCATTTTTGAAGCCCTCTAAACCTAGTAGAGCATAACTAAAGGTATATAACATTTGGTGGTGTATCGTTTTGCTAAAGATACCCCCAAATATTTACTTTTATTAGGAGTAGTTGTTTCTCACCCAAGCCAACTTAAGGTTATATATTACTATAAATAAGAACCTAGCAATCCATTGTATTCATGTTTTGGCCATGATATTATAGAGTTAAACTTTTTGAAACCCATATTAGCTTTGACCTCATGAGATTGTAAGAAATTGGTAAGTCTTTATGCATTCCATCAATGGCATTGCCCTTTTATCTCACCTTTTTATTTGCTTATAAATTTTATATCTAATGAATAGATGAAAATGATGTTATTTAAATTTTTATGTGTTAATTGATCAAACAATGTTCTCACTACAATTTAAACCCTTATTTTTAATCACTCATGCCCTTAATCTTGAATGCATGTTTTTTTCTTTAATTTTCATGCAATTAGTGTAAATTAGCATAAGAATATTTCACAAGGATAGTGAGGAGACAACCAAAATCTAAAGTTTGGGAAGAGCCATCAACACTCCCTTCCAACTTTTTTGAAACTAGAATTGGGGTACCAAAACTAAATTAGAAGTTAAGACAATTCCCTAGTTCAACAAAATCCAAAACACGATTATATAGGAGATATACAAAATTGACACTTATTAAATCATTCAAATATTATAAAGCTTTCATTAATTTATCCCACTTAGTTAATCCTTGATAGCTACATACCTACACACATGATAAAATATATATACCTTTCTATCCCTTATGGTTAAAAGTACACATAACATATCTATATCAAAGAAATTACGAGCCTATACAAATTCATATTCACATCATTTCTGAGTAACGTATTAAATTACATTGTTATATAACCATTAAATGTCATCCATAGATTTTAAAAAAACCATATATATAAAATGGGAACAAATCACATCTTATTAATTTAACTCAAGAAATTTCACCTACTCCAAGTTATGGATGGGGATACGCATTACAAAATTAGATAAAATATACAAATTTGGTGAGGCTTTTCCTCATCTTCTCCTAAGAAAAATGATTTATTTCCATAGTTTCTAAGGAATATGACATCAACAAGTGATGATACTAATGGCTAGGTCACACCAAATTTGAATCCATGAGGCATATAAAAAAATTTGTATGGTTGATGGGCTTCTACCTAGTGATCCACCTAGTTTAATTTGTGAGGGATGAATTTTAGGAGAAACACCATTGTTACTAATTTTTTAAAGGAAAAACTCATTATAATTCTCAATAATTAGATCTTATTCATAATTATATGTGTTTGCCTAATGTATTTAGTTCTCTTTTAGGGAATAAGTATGATGATCTCTTAATATCTCTATGGATTTACTCCATTAAGCACAAAGATGAATCCTTTGAGAAGTTTAAAATTTTTAAAACATCGATGGAGAATTTGGATGGAAAATGGAGAATACATTAGTAATTCCTATGAGGATTTCTTGGTAGCTCATATCATTACCTTATAGCATACCATTCATTACACCCCCTTATGGGGTTTATATCTACCTCACTTTAATTAATTATCGAATTAGAGGTGATGTCCAAAGGTTGTATGTGCTAGGAGTAGTTTTTATAAGGTCGGGTCTAGGTTTTCTACTCCAAATTAACTAAAAGACAACAAAAAACACAATACATAAAGAAAGAGAAATTATTATGCTAAGAAACATCAAATGCTAAATATGAACATGCTTACATTAGAAAGTAAAAAGAGTACAGTCCTTAAAATTTGTAGATAATGCAATCTTCAACAATGACAATATTTTCCTTTCCTATAACTAACTTAATATATAAGTCCTACCATAATTTAAACTTAGATAACTATCTATTTCTTATAAATTTTAGAAAGTAAAAATAATATAGTTGATACTATAACACACACAAAATGCATGTAAAAGAAGACCTTCCACCTTACTTGGAGTGGACCCTCGCTCCATATCAATGTGGATAGTAAATTTCTAGCTCAGCTCACACCAATAAATAGTTCTAGCGACTTCAAATGAGCATTTCATTGTAGGTTTAAAGAGTGCAGTCTTACAAAATATAGTAGGTAATAATCAGAGTAATGTCAACAATAACAGTAGTATCAGCAACTTATTTCATGCAACTATGTTCATACTTATATATGAGGAGGACAAGACCATTCTCTTGCATTCGTTATCAAGCTATTACAACAATACACTTGGTAGATTATCTTCAACATATATGGACAAAAGAAGATGCAAAAAATTCTAATTTAGGATACCTATCTTTGTTAGATCTCAATTGCCACAGTTATAAGGTTGGAAACAAGAAATTTTGGTTACAAAATAGTTTTTACCATGCATATTAATGGAAAGAAAGTTTTTTAGTATCCAAATATGGCCTCCAACTATGCTATGTTAGCATGTAGTTGACCATTTATTGATGTCATCACTAGACAACTAGTAGAATAGTAAATATTTGGCTAAAATGGTAGGGATATAGTCTATAGGTATAGGGTGACATCAATCACTAGACATGTCTTATATCACCCTTAGTTGCCACATTTGAAGCCACCTTATCTTTCTAACATTTGGTGCTAGCAAGGCACTGTCATATTTGGTGCTAGTAAGATACTATCACATTCAACACTAACTATGTATTACTTCATCCAATGCTTGTCAAAGTCTTCATTTATAGTTCTATTGGAACATCACCTCCAATATTAGCTTCCATGTTGTCCTTGGTTCTCCAGCCACTATGTCCCAAAAATGATAGTTCTCTTTTATTCCGTAAAGCTTGATATTAATCAACAAAATATCCTTTTTATTCCTCTTAATACATAACACCACGCTTTCTATATTAGTACTACATTAATCCTAGTTACTACGTTTAATCAAGCACTAATGCAAATGATAAAGCAAATCATGGTCAAACAGTGCAATAAGAAGGCAAAAAGGTTGTACTTAATGAGGTTTTTCTAAGCCTCATCACTTCATTTAACCTATTGGAAGGCATGTCCTCATGCATAAGATGTTTTCTCAATTAAAAAATATTTCTAAGACTCATCCCTTGTCTTTACCTACTAACCTATAATCCCTATCACTTGTGCAAAGGTATGTATTGGGGACTCCTAAAAATATTCTCTAGTCAGTCTAGGCACATTCTTAGAATCAGGTACCAAAATTATCTTCCTTCTAACCCTTGCATATACTAACTAGTCCTAAAGCTGGATAATTTGCTTATTCCTCTCTTGCAATGATTTTTTAGTTGTTTTTAATCTCATTTGCAGATCCTATATGACTAATTTGGCTTCTTCAAGGTCCAAGCCTTTGATATTTGCATCATATTCATTTAACTACTCATATTGTTCTATTTTTAGGTAAGGAGTAGAAGACTATTGAGCAGGAGCTTCAAGGGATTTTCCTCCTAAGTCTAATCATGATATTAACTTAGAAGATGTAAGCTATAATTATTCCTTAGTATTCAGTGCCCTATGAGGCCTTCCCAACTCTTCTTGTTCATTTCCTTCCTAGATCAAGGTAGTTGATGATGTTTTTCTACTCCTATCATTGAGAATTTCAATTTCTAGCAAAAAATCACCAAATTGTTGTGTTTGTAGGGGAATTTTCTATTGTTCCCACTACTTGGCTACTTTTGTGTGAGACCTCTCAAAGCTCTACTCAACACCAAAATATTGTAGTTTCTTAAGAGCCTCTAGTTCTTCAAGTAAAATTACCTTTGCCCTCTTTCAACTCTTCCTTTCTAAAACCTCTAGGGTTTTTATACCTTTTGGTTTGTCTTTCATTATATTTAATTTTGAC
Source organism: Wollemia nobilis (assembly GCA_028583015.1). Lineage (NCBI taxonomy): Eukaryota > Viridiplantae > Streptophyta > Pinopsida > Araucariales > Araucariaceae > Wollemia > Wollemia nobilis. Next base: position 1,536,260 of record JAQPPZ010001965.1, read on the forward strand.
ACTTCTTCATAAGGTGTTAGAGGAGACTACAATTGTTCTTTGAGATATGTGTGCTCTTGATTTTCTTTCTCCATATGTCTTTTACCCATTTCTCTCCTTTTGACATAGACCTAGGAGCTTTGGTAGATATTTTTCATTTCTAAAAGAGCTTTGAAGCCCTATTTGATGCTTATTTCTTTCAATTAGGTTTTGATGGTTTAGGCTAAAGGGATTCCAGTGCTTACAAAACCCTAGATCCAACAAGGGTTGGGTGACACTAGACTACTCTAGTACTTTAGTAGCACTACCATTTTTTGGTGTTTCTTCACTATCATCCTATGGAACTTGCCCTTCTGCCCCCAAAAATTTCAACCATCTTTCATCGTTGCCTTTGCAAGGCTTGATTTGGTGACGACAAAGTTATTGAATCGATCCATGATGTTTAAGCTAGTATTTTCCTTCTCAAAACTTTGTAACCGTGTCATGCAATGCAACATTAAAGTAAGAAGGTAAGTTAATGCAAAATTGAGGATTTTGCTCACCATGCCTCAAGTGGATGAGGATTTTCAAGTGTGGTCTAGATAAGCAAGCAAATTGTCCATTGCATGTGAGTTATTTTATCACCTAAAGGCCAATAGAATTCCAAGGCCTTGCTAGACTAGTTCACTTCAACCCCTTATAGTGCTTGTGGTGAATGTTCTAACTAGGGTTTGGATTGCCTTCCCCTTTAAATTGGCTAAATAGCACAAAGGGAGCTTCCCTAGTTTGGAAAAATTCTTGGTCAGCAAACAAATCTTCGATACTTGACTCAGTACTACCAAATTTACTAGGACCTTAACACCTCAAACCTTAGCAAACCCATCCTACAAACTTTCTGTAAAGTCCTCTACCAATTTAATGTCACGGTCATCAAAACAACATAAGAACTGTAGCCACATTATAGTGTCAAAAATACACATAACCTCCAAATTTTGTAGTAATTATTCAATGCTTTTTGGTTTAGATTACCTCATCTAGCCCATAATAGCTAGAATATATTTCAAAAACGGTAAACTAGTGCACAAGACCTGCTATGTAAATGGTAGTTTTAGTTATAGGGATATCAGAGAGGGTTCACTCTTTGCTCATGCATGCATGGGAGAAGGGTGGTTAGACTTTACTATCATCAACTCAACATTATGTACCTCAGAATGTGTGAATCCTTTGTCAATGTCCTTGAACCACTCCACACAACTTATATGGTGATTAATTGCTAATTATGTTGGATAAGCATTCCAAGATAGCACACATGCAGGAAGAACACACCAAAGTTAAAAATATATATAGAGTATCTTTAGCCATATGTGAATCATGCTCCTTCTATTTCCAAAGCATTGACACATCACCTAAGTTTTTTCTCAAATCCCCATGCAAATTTTACAATCACCTGACTAACATAACCTCTATACTTTCTATAGATTACTGCCACATGAACCATATCAATATTTGGCTTCAGAGGACCTTTTTTAGCACTAGTCAATGTAATAGATTTTGTAATTTTTTTGGCACTACTCAGATAATTCTAGAACTCAACCATCTGATAGGAGGAGAGCACTGGAAGAATCCAGTAGTATGCACAATGCTTCCAACTACTAGGACCCTTTTTCAATCCTTCTTCTATGCACCATAGATCATAAGTTCTCTTAGGTCCCCATCCTAATACTATGTTGTAATAGCCCTTTCTTAATGTGGGGGACATCCATGATAATATGTTGTAATATTTTATAATAGTTTGTGGCAATAGAAGTGCCTAGACAAGTGGTGTCATTGTATATAACTATTATCAAGAATGAAATTATTTTGTTGGTAGAAGATTCTATCTTAGGTGGCATTTTACATTTAAGACAACCTTGAGCATTAGGTAAAGATATGAAGTCTTTAAAATTGTGAGGGGTAAGAATGAATGTATATTTTTGCATAATTGAATGAAAATATTGAAGGAGGTTGCCCCTTCGAAGTGGAATGTGATCATGTGTTACTTTATAGGATGGTTTCATTTCTACACTTATATTTTGTATTGTAAGATCTTATGTTTCAAGCATTTATGTTTTATTGCAATATTTTTGTGAATGTGTTGATTTTAATGAGAAATTTCCTAGCAAGTGGTATCAGAGCACTTTTTAAGGTTATTTTTTGTTGGGACTACGATAGTTTATACCATTCTGACTCTTAAGTATAAGATTCTGTGTTTTTATTTTTCTCCAGTTTCCTTATTAAAAAACATCTAGTCTTTTGTTTTATGCATTGGTTTATTAGGTTAGAAACCCAATGTTAGGGGTTTTAAAATATCACAAAGAAGATATTGTTATTGGCTAAGCTAGATTACCCATAAAGCATCTAATGAAGTGAGGGGTGATCGGGCTCCAATACTTAGGCCTCAAACAACACCCATCTATGAAATTGAGCTCCCACATATCTTTGAGTATATCAAGAGACCCCCTAATATCAGGAGAAATTGTTAGCCCTTAGAAATATTTTTGACCTTGTATTATCCACAGTACACCAAAAACATCCAAAAATATCACCTTCCTATACTAAAAGAGAGGCAGGTAATGTCCTCAAGGGTATGCATGAAATCCTCCTTGAGTAGTGGCCTAAAATATTGGTTTGAGCACTATCTTTCATCATTGTAGTTTAATAGCAAGTCTATGGTTAGTACATACACCCTGGCTTAGAGTGCCCTATCAAGTCTGCAACAAAAATTATATTCTATGAATATTGAACCTGTAACCATAACCCTACCACATAAATTGAGCATATGAAGAAGACATCCCTATTCTAGAATTATTGCATAAAATAAAATAAAAGAAATTATATAGGAACATAATAGTCAGGACAAAAATCGCTAGAGTCAAAAACAATGGGAACAAGGCGGTTAGTGTCAATAACAGTCAGGATATTCAGTCAGTAACAGTCAATACAGGGTTGTTAGTTATCATTGTCAGTAACAGTCAATACAGGGTTGTTAGTTATCAATGTCAGTAACAATTACTTGAACAATTATAATTTATAGTAGAAAAGGAATAACCTATGATAAAGTTGGACCAAAAAATTGACAAAATAATGTTAGGATTAGTTGACAATGTTAGTAGTCAAAGCAGAGTCAATCCAAACAGTTGATAGCATAGGTTGGTTGATAAAAAAATCTATTTTATGGGATAACCAGACCTCAAAGAGGAAAACCGACAACACTCAAAGACAACACCCCCCTAAAAAAAATCGGGTATCCAAAACTAGTGTTGTGATATATAAATCATTACGACCATCTCACGAGCTGATCAATTTGGTATATAGCCTCCATGAATTTTTTTAGGGGTGCCAAAAAACATCATCGTGGGACCTAGTCCATTATGATTGCCTTTTTGAGCTAATAATTTTGATATATAGCACCCAAACCACTTTTTGGGCTCCTTACTAAAAATAGTAACCCCTAAAATCAAATTTCTATTTTTAGTAAGCATTACCAATAGGTCATAACTCTTAGAACATGGCTTCAGGTACTCAGGAACAACAAAATTAACAAGAATTGGAGGCATAAATTGCTAAGCACATGGATCATTTGGAAAAAAAATTAGGGGCCTAATTAGGTAGTAGCTTAGAATAGTTAAAGATAGAACTCAAAAAAATTCAAGAGTCTATGAATTTGGTCACCAGGACACAAAGATAAATAAATGCAGAACTAGATAGTTGTGTCTCTACTGATTCCCTCGCACATGATAGATCGGGTCATTAGGATCAACATGATACTAGTACGAGTCACCACCAATAAAACGTACCAAATAACAATGGATTTAAGTTGCCTAAATTAGACTTGACAAAATTTGATGGAAAATATCTTGAGGGGTGGATCTATAAGGCAAAACAATATTTTAGTCTTCATAATGTTCCACGCTACATGTGTTTGACAATTGCCTCTTTCAATTTTAAATTAGATGCACTATATTGGTTTTAGTGGCTTAGGAAGGTCGAACCTGACTTTCTTGAAGAACACAAGCTTATACTGAGAGGGGGGGTGAACAAGTATAAGACCTCTTTTTACTTTTTCCTTTATACTTCAAAACAGTAAAGCAATATATCCAAAGCAATATCAAAGCAATGCACAAAACCATCCACAAAGTGACACAACAATTTACATGGTTCATCCACAAAACTTTTCTCTAAAAGTTATCTCAAAGTTCTTTGGGAAACCTTCCCAATTACAATGTTTATGAGCCTCGGCTCAAAGGAGAAACCTTCCCCCAATCTGAATTTATGAGCCTCTGCTCAAAGGAGATACCTTCCCCTACCTCTGCTCCGTCTGGTGATCCTCTAGAAGACCTCTCGCCTCCGCTGCCCTTAGCAAATGGAACTCTATCCACAGAAGACACCTGTCTTCCCTGCTCTGGCTGGAGACCTCTGTCCTCAACTCTATCACCTCAAAGCTGGTCCTCGAATTTGCACTAAACACAGTCCTTCGGTCTAGCACAAATGTCCTCGTCCTCTGTCTTTGATCTACACCAAACACGAGTCCTTCGGTCTGGTACAAATCTGTCCTCAGGTTCTTCTCATAGAACCAATGCACCTCTGTCCTCAAGTTCTCTGATAGAACTATCAACCTCGGCTTCACAAGTCCTCTGCTAGGACCTGTCCAAATCTGCTCACAAGTCCTCAACAAAACCTGTCCACAACCTCGCCCCACTCCACCTTACAAGTCCCCAATGGAACTTGTCCAAAACCTCTCTCACAAGTTCATCAAGAACACTTGCTTGGCATGAACCCACAAAGAGAATTGTTAGAGACCCAATGTGATTCATCAACCTCATAGAAGCATAAAGAGAATTGTTAGAGACTCAATATGTTCTATACTTAACTCCCAATCTCAATCTCAACTCAATCTCAAATCTCAAAAGAATAAGATAGATGTAGTATGCTTTTCTCAAGAACATGAAACACAACCCAACAATTGCCAACCATGCAATATCTCATATAACAATGATACTCATGTTCTTTCCAAAACCAATATCTTTTCTCAACCAATTGGGCTTCAACAACAATGCTCATAGACAAGGTTTAACCAACAACATTCAACTCAACATTAACCTTGAAGCATTCAACCAATCATCACAAGAAAAGGAAACAAGTAGAAATCCTTTTCCCTCCAAAGATATTTGAACAAAACAGCCACCAACACAATATCACCAAATGCAAAGAATAACTTGTTCAAATCAACTCAATGGAGTAAGCCCAATATCATGACTCAAGTAAAAGCAATTACTTGATCAAACAACCTCTATGGAAGCAACTCATCCATCAATGTCAAAATAGCCAACTAAGGGTTTCACCATCTCAATGCAAGTAACAAGACTTACAAACATAAACCCTAGTGCACAATGCTTCCATTACCCCAAACCAGAAATATGCATTCTCCAAAACTCTCATCAATGATAACAATGCATAAGTAGTCTTCAACAAACCAGAAACTAGGACTTATACCCAACCAAAGGAAACCTTGTTGAATACCTTTTCACTCCAATCTTATTTCAGGAAAACACACACCAAACATACTCATAAGAAGAATGTGCCCATACCTTATTGAAGTGAAGGAACCCCTTTGGAAATCTGCCACCCTCACAAAATTCTTTTGCCAATCTTCACAAGGGTTAGTAGATCACAAAATAATCAACATTACTCCACTTTTCAATAATCATCACCAAGGTCTTTAATTGCACAACTTCCTTATCTCTCCTAAAACCACTTGTACCATAAAATAAAATAAATCACAACATTGCATAACCTTATAACTCCCAAAACCACTTATACCATAAAAGTAAAATAAAATATTACATAACCAATAATAAACATTCCACACTCTAGTTATGACTCCCCTTATATCTTCTTAATAAAACAATTAATTCTCTAACTCTTATATCTCCCTAATAACACAATGCACTTAATAAAATAAAAATCTTATACAATCCCTTGTAACTCCCAACTTCCACAATACACTAATAACCAAGCATTTTATGACATACCTAAAAAGTGCATCCGCCGCCGTCGCTGGAGTGATTCGAACATTTGACCATGTACCGCATAAGCTTGGACAAAATGCCAACTCTTCCAAACTAAAAAGTGCATCCGCTACCGTTGCTGGAGTGATTCGATCCAACGATCTGTCGCAGCCCTAAACCTTACCACAGTCGTGAATACCACAAGGACTGCACGATCTTCGTGCATCCAACTTCATTTTAAGCTTTGACATTCGCAAAGTCGCCGAGAGAGTACTCCTACCACTTCGCCATATTCGAAACTCGATTCACACGCCTTTTTATTATTAATGCCCAAACTAAAAACTTTAGGTTTTTGAGACGACGATCTATTCTGATGCAGATACGAAGTTGCCTTGACGAAGTTTTCAGATATTCTATAGCATATCCTCGGATGCCACAATGACTTCGTATTATCTCATCCCCAACGAATCGCTCCCGAGCATCATTTGAATCTCCACCGTGAGCCCTCCTCTTTGGCGCTACTCCCGAGCATCATTTGAATCTCCACCGCGAGCCCTCCTCTTTGGTGCTGCTCCCGAGCATCATTCTTCGTTAGCGCAGGGGCTCCGACTAAATCGTAATTGCACAAGGATTCATATCATAAACATACACACTTTAATGAATTCCATTGCCACCTTTTATATGTACTTCGATGCATTACCAAACACGTCGGCATTTCCAAACATTAATACTTTAATTTAATTTTAAAATATTAATTTAAATTTTAAATAAATAAAATTTAAACTAAATATTTAAAATTAAATATCTTCATCATCGGGGCACCTTTTTCAACGAAACGAAGAGCCAACTTGGGTTTTAAGAAAAACCCATTTCAAATCTGTTGTCCATGGTTTTAAATAAAACCTTTTATTTTGTCTGCCTTGGTTTTCACAAAAACCCTTCCGCTTCTTGACATCAATGACAACATCAATACTTGAGCAAAGGCAATGTACCCAATGTACCCAAAATTGCCAACAATCTCCCCCTTTGTCATTGATGGCAAAACTTTACTAAAAACACATCTTCAAGTGCCAAAACTGAAATCACTCTCTTTGAAGTTTTGCTCCCCCTGACTTGAAGCTTTCCTCTTCACTTGAAGCTCTCCCCCTTCTATCATCCCCCCCTTTGTCATCAATGGCAAAGGGCCACCTTTGGGGCTCGAAACTAAGAATGAGCCTCTTAGCTTAGTCCCTCCCCCACCTCCTAATGAGGTGATTAATTCTGGGATGGGAGTAAAACTCCCATTAGGCACTGATCATCATCAGCGTCTATAACTTCCTTGTCGGGCCTTCTCTTGAACTCTTTGTCCATATTCCTGTTCCTGTCATTGTTCTAATCCTTGGACCTGATCATGCCACTGTTCTTGTTCTTGTATTCTAGAATTTTAGCTCTACACTGTCTAGCTATGTGACCTTCATTGTTGCACTTGTAACAAGTAACAATGTTATTTCTTTGAGGTATACCTGTTCTTTGAATCCACGTTTTGACTAAACTTGTTCCTGTTGTTTGCCTTGCAATGAATTGCCTTGTGCCCAAATTGATTGCAAGAGTAGCAATACCCATAAAAGAAATCACCACTTCGAAACTCGTTATTTACCTTCTTTACTCGAGCCATGCAATGTACAGCCATGTGACCAAACCTGTGACAAGCAAAACATCTGCCTTGAAACTTTCCTTTATTTGACTTCTTAGGTCCTGAAAACTTCTCCTTCTTCTCATTCCGAAATCTGTTTTCTGTTTCTATGCATCTATCATTCAAGGACTCATGATCTGAAATACTTTCCTCATTAGAACTCTCTTCCTTTTGAAATCTCTTACTAGACTCTCCAACTTGTTTCTTGTGAGGCTTAACAAAACCAAGACCTGTTTTATCTGTTGGATTTCTTTGACTTTGGATGAGAGACTTAACCTTTTTGGAGCTTTCTTGAAACCTGTACGGCTTATCCTTGTACTCTTTATTTTCCTCTTTCAACGAAGCCATTTTCTGTTCTAATTCACTATACTCAAGCACCTTAGATTCTAACTCATTCTTGAGTTCTTGTGCATTAGCCATAGAGACATCAAGACTTTCTATAAGTTCATCTCTCTCCATACAACATTCATCTAACTTATCCTTGAGTCTAGCATTCTTCTTTCTTTCCTTTTTCAAAGCACTAAGAGCACTAATAAGTTCACCTTTAAGATCTACTTCACTTTCCTCTATATGTTTGCTTTTAGAATCATCAAAGCCTTTTTCAGATTTCTTATCACTAGAGATGCTACCCTTTTCAAAAACCATACATGCATCTTCCTTATCATTTTCTGAAGCATCCTCATACATACTAGCATCCAGATCATTATTTGTGCAATCATCCTCAAGGTGACCAAAATTTCCACATCTAAGACATTTCATGATAATGAATCTATGTTTTGGTTCTTCCTCTTTTTCTGATATGAACAACATCTCATTTTCATTATCACTTCTAGAACACTTACTTGCTTTGTCTAGGTAGAAGCTCTTCTTGTGCTTGTGAGAATACCTCTTTCCTTGATTGCTTTGCTCATATTTGTTCTTCCATTGATGCCTATGCCTTTCAGAATCCTTGCTCTTACAATCCTGTTTATCTTCATCACTTTCATCCTTGGCAATAGTACAGTTAGTAGCATAATGACCAATCTTTCCACAATTGAAATATCTTACATTTTTCATACTTTTGTGCTTTCTAGAGAACTTGCCTTTCTTGTTGTAATATACCTCTTCATCACTAGAAGACTCATCACTATCTTGAAGCTGATTACCTTTGGAATAATCCATTGTGTTCTTTACTAGCTTTTCCTTCAAGTCGTCAAACTTTTCGAAGGAACCCGCTCTGATACCAATTGAAGAACACAAGCTTATACTGAGAGGGGGGGTGAACAGTATAAGACCTCTTTTTACTTTTTCCTTTATACTTCAAAATAGTAAAGCAATATATCCAAAGCAATATCAAAGCAATGCACAAAACCATCCACAAAGTGACACAACAATTTACATGGTTCATCCACAAAACTTTTCTCTAAAAGTTATCTCAAAGTTCTTTGGGAAACCTTCCCAATTACAATGTTTATGAGCCTCGGCTCAAAGGAGAAACCTTCCCCCAATCTGAATTTATGAGCCTCTCGCTCAAAGGAGATACCTTCCCCTACCTCTGCTCCGGCTGGTGATCCTCTAGAAGACCTCTGCCTCCGCTGCCCTTAGCAAATGGAACTCTATCCATAGAAGACACCTGTCTTCCCTGCTCTGGCTGGAGACCTCTGTCCTCAACTCTATCACCTCAAAGCTGGTCCTCGAATTTGCACTAAACACAGTCCTTCGGTCTAGCACAAATGTCCTCGTCCTCTGTCTTTGATCTACACCAAACACAGTCCTTCGGTCTGGTACAAATCTGTCCTCAGGTTCTTCTCATAGAACCAATGCACCTCTGTCCTCAAGTTCTCTGATAGAACTATCAACCTCAGCTTCACAAGTCCTCTGCTAGGACCTGTCCAAATCTGCTCACAAGTCCTCAACAAAACCTGTCCACAACCTGCTCACAAGTCCCCAATGGAACCTGTCCAAAACCTGCTCACAAGTTCATCAAGAACACTTGCTTGGCATGAATCCACAAAGAGAATGGTTAGAGACCCAATGTGATTCATCAACCTCATAGAAGCATAAAGAGAATTGTTAGAGACTCAATATGTTCTATACTTAACTCCCAATCTCAATCTCAACTCAATCTCAAATCTCAAAAGAATAAGATAGATGTAGTATGCTTTTCTCAAGAACATGAAACACAACCCAACAATTGCCAACCATGCAATATCTCATATAACAATGATACTCATGTTCTTTCCAAAACCAATATCTTTTCTCAACCAATTGGGCTTCAACAACAATGCTCATAGACAAGGTTTAACCAACAACATTCAACTCAACATTAACCTTGAAGCATTCAACCAATCATCACAAGAAAAGGAAACAAGTAGAAATCCTTTTCCCTCCAAAGATATTTGAACAAAACAGCCACCAACACAATATCACCAAATGCAAAGAATAACTTGTTCAAATCAACTCAATGGAGTAAGCCCAATATCATGACTCAAGTAAAAGCAATTACTTGATCAAACAACCTCTATGGAAGCAACTCATCCATCAATGTCAAAATAGCCAACTAAGGGTTTCACCATCTCAATGCAAGTAACAAGACTTACAAACATAAACCCTAGTGCACAATGCTTCCATTACCCCAAACCAGAAATATGCATTCTCCAAAACTCTCATCAATGATAACAATGCATAAGTAGTCTTCAACAAACCAGAAACTAGGACTTATACCCAACCAAAGGAAACCTTGTTGAATACCTTTTCACTCCAATCTTATTTCAGGAAAACATACACCAATCATACTCATAAGAAGAATGTGCCCATACCTTATTGAAGTGAAGGAACCCCTTTGGAAATCTGCCACCATCACAAAATTCTTTTGCCAATCTTCACAAGGGTTAGTAGATCACAAAATAATCAACATTACTCCACTTTTCAATAATCATCACCAAGGTCTTTAATTGCACAACTTCCTTATCTCTCCTAAAACCACTTGTACCATAAAATAAAATAAATCACAACATTGCATAACCTTATAACTCCCAAAACCACTTATACCATAAAAGTAAAATAAAATATTACATAACCAATAATAAACATTCCACACTCTAGTTATGACTCCCCTTATATCTTCTTAATAAAACAATTAATTCTCTAACTCTTATATCTCCCTAATAACACAATGCACTTAATAAAATAAAAATCTTATACAATCCCTTGTAACTCCCAACTTCCACAATACACTAATAACCAAGCATTTTATGACATACCTAAAAAGTGCATCCGCCGTCGTCGTTGGAGTGATTCGAACATTTGACCATGTACCGCATAAGCTTGGACAAAATGCCAACTCTTCCAAACTAAAAAGTGCATCCGCTGCCGTCGCTGGAGTGATTCGATCCAACGATCTGTCGCAGCCCTAAACCTTAGCACAGTCACGAATACCACAAGGACTGCACGATCTTCGTGCATCCAACTTCATTTTAAGCTTTGACATTCGCAAAGTCGCCGAGAGAGTACTCCTACCACTTCGCCGTATTCGAAACTCGATTCACACGCCTTTTTATTATTAATGCCCAAACTGAAAACTTTAGGTTTCTGAGACGACGATCTATTCTGATGCAGATACGAAGTTGCCTTGACGAAGTTTTCAGATATTCTATAGCATATCCTCGGATGCCACAATGACTTCGTATTATCTCATCCCCAATGAATCGCTCCCGAGCATCATTTGAATCTCCACCGTGAGCCCTCCTCTTTGGCGCTGCTCCCGAGCATCATTTGAATCTCCACCGCGAGCCCTCCTCTTTGGTGCTGCTCCCGAGCATCATTCTTCGTTAGCGCAGGGGCTCCGACTAAATCGTAATTGCACAAGGATTCATATCATAAACATACACACTTTAATGAATTCCATTGCCACCTTTTATATGTACTTCGATGCATTACCAAACACGTCGGCATTTCCAAACATTAATACTTTAATTTAATTTTAAAATATTAATTTAAATTTTAAATAAATAAAATTTAAACTAAATATTTAAAATTAAATATCTTCATCATCGGGGCACCTTTTTCAACGAAACGAAGAGCCAACTTGGGTTTTAAGAAAAACCCATTTCAAATCTGTTGTCCATGGTTTTAAATAAAACCTTTTATTTTGTCTGCCTTGGTTTTCACAAAAACCCTTCCGCTTCTTGACATCAATGACAACATCAATACTTGAGCAAAGGCAATGTACCCAATGTACCCAAAATTGCCAACATTTCTTAGTAGGAATTTGAGAAAAATCTACTCACTCGCTTTGGTCCTAGTGAGTTTGAATATTTTACAAGAGCTCTTTCTAAACTTAGACAAACTTCAATCGTTCAAGAGTATCAAACTCAATTTGAAAAACTGACCAATCATATTATCGGTTTAAATGTTGACTTCTTTCAAAGTTGTTTTGTGATTGGTTTGAAGGATGACATTAGGGTTGAGGTTAAAAAGTTGAGGCCCTAAACATTACAATAGAAAATAAATTTGGCTAGATTGGTAGAAGAAAAATTCAAGGCCTAAGGATGCACCTCTAAATTTTCTCAATCATGGCCACCTTTTTCGTCTAAGCCTATGGCAAGTCCTACCACTAAATATCCAACCATCAAAAAATTTACTCACAAAGAGATGGAGAACAGAAGGGCCCAAGGGCTATGCTATAATTATGATGAAAAGTATTCCCCAAGGCACAAGTGTGTGCAAAAAAAATTGTATTTTCTAGATATAAATGAGACACCAATGCAAAATCTTTAGAGGAAGAAGAAGATCCTCAAGATGCATAAACCACAAAACAAACCAAATTTCCAAAGCAATCTCAACCAAAAATCTTAGTACATCCTTTGGTAGAAGAATCAACTCCTCAAATTATGAAAGTAATCAAATACTTTAAAGGACAAAGGGTCATTATTCTTATTGACTCTAGCAGTACACATAACTTTATTGATCCATGTGTGGCCAAGTAGGAAAAATTTTACATTACTACGCGCAATTCCTTTGAAGTCATGATTGCTAATGATGGCACCCTACCATGCAAAGGAAAATTTCATATTGTCAAGCTCCAAATTAGGGAATATAATCTCAAGAAAGACATTTTTGTCCTACCATTAGGTAGGTGTGATATATTTTTGGGAGCACAATGGTTGCGGATGCTAGGTCCAATTTTATGGGATTTTTTGAGTTGATGAAGTTTAGTCTATAGGGAACCAAATATACATTACGTAGCATGAAAGTTGGTGTGGCTCAATTTATTTCTACCTATAATATGAAAATATTTTTAAAAAAATCCTCTCATGGAGTGGTGGCACAAATGTTTGCTATCAATGCTTCTATGAAAGGGGAACAGGACCATCCAGTGCAATTGCAAAGTTTATTGAACAAATATGGTCAAGTTTTTTAGGAACCCAAGGGACTACCTCCTCATCAATCTCATGACCATGCAATTTAGCTTTTTCCTAGCATTTTTCCCCCCAAGGGACTACCTCCTCATCAATCTCATGACCATGCAATTTAGCTTTTTCCTGGCATTTTTCCCCCAAATATATGTCCTTATAGGTATCCTTATGCTCAAAAATATGAAATTGAGAAAATAGTTCAAGAGCTTTGCGCTACCAAGGTTATACACCCCAATGTTAGTCCCTATTCTTCTTTGATGTTATTAGTACAAATAAAGGATGGAACTTGGAACTTGTGTGTGGATTATCAAGACCTCAATAAGATCACTATTAAATATAAATTTCCGATTCCAAATATTGATGAATTACTTGAAGAGTTGCATAGGACTCAATACTTTTCCAAGTTGGATTTCGGTTAGGGTATCATCAAATTCAAATTAAGGATGAGGAAATTCCCATAATGGATTTTAGAACTGAAGGGGATTATGAATTCATTGTTATGCCATTTGGATTAACCAATCCATATTCTACCTTCTAGAGTTTGATGAACACTATTTTTTGACATTTCCTTTGCAAATGTATTTAAGTCTTTTTTGATGATATATTGATTTATAGTCATTCATGGGAAGAGCATCTCTAGCACTTGGATCAACCACTCCAAGTTTTGTCTACCATTAATCTCTATGCAAAGTGGTCCAAATTTTCTTTTGGACAACAGGAGATTGAATACTTAGGTCATATTGTCACTAAGGATGGATTTCACGTTGATCCCAAGAAGATATAGGTTGTTCAATATTGGCCTAAGACTTTTATCATAAACAGACTTCATGGATTTTTTGGAATCACTGGATATTATAGAAAATTTGTGAAGAATTGTGGAAATATAGCATCCCCCTTAAAAATTATGCTAAGGAAGAATTTCTTTCTGTGAACAGAACTTGCAGAGAAGGCTTTTGTAGAGTTGAAGCATGTTATGACCACTAATCCCGTGTTAGCAATACCCAATTTATCTAAACCCTTTATCATTGAAAGTGATGCATTTGGAAATGTTATTGATATAGTTTTAATGCATGAAGATAGACCTTTGGTCTTCACAAGTCAGGAACTCTCAAGCAAGGATTTGGGCAAGTCTACTTATGAGAAGGAAATGCTTACCATTTTATATGTTGTAAGTCATTGGTGATCGTATCTCATCAAGAGATATTTTTCCATCAAGATTGATCATCAAAGTCTCAAAAACTTCTTAGAACAAAGGGTGACCACCCTAGAACAACAAAAATAGGCTTCTAAATTGTTGGGTTATGACTATGGCATCACCTACAAGAAGAGTAAGGAGAATGTTGTGGCAGATGTCTTGTCCCGACTCCATGATGAACAGGAAATGCTTCATGCTATATCCACACCTCTTTCATGGTGGATTCATCATCTCTGGAAAGAATTGATCAAGAACTCATTTTTACAACTTTTAGTCCATAAAATCCAATTTGATCCTTCTTCATGCCTTGGCTATACTTGGGATGGTCAATATTTATGGTACCATGACCATCTTGTTGTGCCCCAACATTCACAAATAAAGGACCTCGTCCTACAAGAGATGCATGCTTCCCCAAAAATTTGCCATTTAAGGTTTCTCAAAACCTATACAAGGACCAAGCATACCTTTTTATGAATAAGAATGAAAAATGATATTCATACTTTTATGGCTGAATGTGATCGTTGCCAACATATGAAAGGTGAAAATGTGTGTTCACCTGGTACCCTTCAACCATTGTCTATTCTTGAACAAGTCTATATAGATGTCTCTATGAATTTAATTGAAGGGTTACCTAAATTAGGAGGAAAATCGGTATTCTGGTGGTAGTGGATTATCTTATGAAGTATGCACATTTTTGTTCCTTATCCCACTCTTACACCACCTCCATTGTTGCTCAAATCCTCCTAGAATTCATCTTTTGTCTCTATGGAATGCCTCAATCCATTGTATCTGATAGGGATCCTACCTTCACCAATATTTTTTGGTAGGAATTGTTCAAGTTATAGGGAACCCAACTCAAGATGAGTTTGACTTATCATCCTCAAACTGATGGCAAACCTAAAATTGTGAATAAATTCTTGGAAACATACCTTCGTTGCTTCACCTTTGAACATCCTACATAATGGGCCAGTGACTTACTTTGGCTGAATGGTGGTATAAGACAACATATCACATTGCTAATAAGGTGATCCCATTTGAAGTTGTTTACGATCAAACTCCACCAACACCATCTTCTTACATTCCAAGTAGTTCTAAGGTTTAATTTATGGATTCCACTTTCTACCATCATGATTTCATTCTTTTTTAACTCAAGATCAATATGAACTTGGCTCAAAATTGTATGAAACAACAAGTTGATCACCACCACATTGAACATAGATTTGATGTCGAGGATATGGTTTTTCTTTGCTTGCAACCATTCAAACAATCCTCTCTCTAGATCCATGGGTGTTAGAAACGTGTTGTAAAATATTATGGTCCCTATCAGGTATTACAAAGGATAGGGTTGACAACCTACAAACTAGCCCTTCTGACTACTTTTAGAATTCATGCAGTTTTCCATGTTTCTTCTCTCAAGTAGGTTGTTGGCAACAAGGTCCAGGTGCAGTCCACATTACCAGAGTTAAATGATGAAGGCTCTATCATTCTTGAACTTGAATGCATTATACATCGCAAATAACATACCCTTTATCGATGTGTCATCACCAATGTTCTTATCTAATGGTAAAAATTACAACTTGAATATGTTATGTGGGAACCACTTTAGTAGCTCTAAAAAATGTTTCCTCATATTCAGCTTTGAGGATAAATCTTTTCAAAGGGGAAGGGCATGTTAGGACCCCATCCTAATGTCTAGTTGTAAACTCTACACTTAATTATCAATCTAGGGTGAAATATTTAAAGAGCAGTAATCCAATATATATTATACCACAATGATTAATATCAGACTTAATTATGTTTTCTTAGTTTCAGGTTTGCAAAAAATAATAAAAGTTACATGAAAATAAATTGTGCTAAATTAAAATAAAATACAATTTTATGTTTTATATTAATTTGATATTATATTTACTTGTGTGGATCCACATGCAACCTATTATAGATTTAACTAAAGTGATGCAATTTAATTTAATTTATAATCTAAAATTAATCTATATACTAACTAATCCTAACCTATTTCAGGGATGAGAGAATAGGGACTGGATGTAGGAGTGAGCCCTGCCTCCTAGAGGACATTGTAAATCTTTCTCCCCTAATCTATTTTACTTCAGTAACTAATGTGCATTAAAACTACTAACACTATTTAATTCATGGATGCACGAAAAAATAGTAAAGATTACATAAGCGAATAAATCATAATGAAGTCAATGACACAGTTACCAATTCATGACAAAAAGTGTTGTTGCTTTATTGATGAAAATTCAAATGTACAGGATCTCGAACATCAAGCCTTCAGAATAGAAAAAATTGTATACAAAAAGTATTAGAGCATTCAAACATTAGCCATTAGACATTAGACCTTTTCAAAGGTCTCTCTCCTATATTTTATAATGTCACTTGGACATTTTCAATGGAATTCCTCCACGTATTTTGCCATGTTTCTTATCAGCTTGATGATTTGATTACTAGTTTTCCAAAAATAATAATTTAAACTAATACTATTTTGTAACCACCTTGGACTTTGCCACAATAATGATGGTCCAAGTGGCAAATTGATGAACTAACATAACAAAAGTTCTTAATTTGAATAATCTAATGATGCAGCAATACAACTATTTGTCCTTCATTTTAGGAAGAGACAAAATAGGCTTGTGTCTAAATCTAAACATCTTAACAACGTAATAATCTTACAACTTTCTAATAAAAACTTAATAAATATAAAATCTCCTGTACAATGCCAACATGTCAGTCAACTATGCTGATTGTATATGCTATGTAATGATGCTACGTTGTCACTAAACGTGGCATAACAATGCATTAGACAATTTGACTTGGTCAACATTCTTTCTATAACGCCTTTCAGTTGGCGCTTTGTGTGGAAGCATTTGATAAATATATTATGTATATAGCTTTCATCCACAAGTCTTCTTAGCACACCATCCTCGCAGCTGGTCTGTCCATGCTTGTCATCTAGTCCATGTCTTACCACATCATTTCCTACAAAACTCCTGCAACATTCTCCTATCGAAAACACACAAACACTTATACACTTTTATGTAAAATACATGCACAAATCATTTTCATCGTTATAAATAAAATTCATTTATAAATCATACAGATAAGACAAAATAATCATTAAAATACATTTGTTTTCATAAATTTACAGACAGAAAATAGATTAAACTTGCACAAAATACGTATTGTTTTAACACTCATCACCTAACACTATGTTGTAATAATATTTTTTTAACGTGGGGGACATCCATGATAATATTTTGTAATAGTTTTTGGCATTAGAAGCACCTAGACAAGTGGCACCATTATATGTAACTATTATCAAGAATGTAACTATTTTGTTGGTAGAATATTCTAGCTCGGGTGGCATTTTGAATGTAAGCCAACTTTGAGTGTTCGGTAGAGATATGAAGTCTTTAAATTTACGAGGGACATGAATGAATGTATCTTTTTGTATAATTGAATGAAATTATTGAAGGAGGTTTCCCCCTTGAAGTGGCCTACGATCCTATGTTACTTTGTGAGATTGTTTCATTTCTGCACTTATATTTCATATTCCAATATCTTATGTTTCATGCATTTATGTTTTATTGCAATATTTTTGTGAATGTGTTGATTTTAATGAGAAGGTTCCTAAAAGTTTCTCCAAAATTTTAAAGAAAAATTAATCTAAAACTTAAAAAAAAATTATGGTACCAAACTTTAAAAATTGATTTTATCAAATCGAACAAGGTAAAATTAGTGGGTAAAATATTATTTAGTCTTGAATTAGTATTTCATTCTCAACTTTAGAGTCCACATGCCATTAGAGTCTCACATCCAAGACTAAATGTGTCTTAGCAACCCAAATGCTTCACTTCCATGTGAGCATAATGTTAACTTTTCCAAGATAGCATATAACTTCCCAACAAACTTTTATCACCATGAATGTGGGATAATAAGTGTGCATTTTACTTCAATAAAAAACTTTATAGGAATCACATAAATACAATGTCCTCTATGCTTGCCAACCAATAAAATCATATAATCACATGGATCTCCAAGATGCCAAGTTAGACCACATGAAAACCATCAAGATATCTCATCTATGCACTAGGCAATATCCACTAAGTGACATTAAAAGCCTTTTCAAGGCTTAAGCAATATAAAATATACTATATATGTTCTCCCATAAACTATAGGATATATACCTTTAATATGCAAATATTTATGCTCACATGGCCAAGATATGTTCAAATGGTCAACATAGTCAGCATTGTTCTTAGTCTTCGATTCTCAATTATATGGTTTGAGCCTACATGCTAGAGTATTTTCAATTTATTCTTGATAGCATAAGAGTGCTTATCAAGTTTGAACAAGGAGGCTATACCCATGAAAGCATGACAAGATCTATGTGTTCAATTCATGCTTCTCTTCAATTGTTTAGTGTCTTCTAATGCAACATGCATCCAATCATGCACCCTTCAACCCTTAAATAGATGTAGCACTATTTAATTTTGGATATTATTATGTTGTTGATTGACCTAATTAATTGGCCTCCAACTACATGCAATGGAGGGTGTCAAATTTGTAGCTTACCCCTTCAATAGACCAAAATGGTCGTCAAAATGTTCCATACAGTATGCAATATAGAGTTTGCTTGTGATGTTTGATGACTTCTTCATGTGTTTACATTGGTAGGATTTCATAGAATATACTAGCCTCTCTTTTTTGCATTTCAATTTGAAAACGCACTTAGGTCTTCTCCATCTTGATCGTAGTTGATGAAACTACTTGCAACGTTTCCTATAGTTTGAAGTGGTGTGCTAGTAACATCTCCACAATTTATCCAACATGTGTTTCTATGTCTTCTTTGATGACACTCCAACAATAGCCTTGAATGACACTTGAGCACAACATTAATTTTGTATGATCCTTCATAAATTTTAGATGGTTGAACTTATACTTCAAAAAACATGTATTGTTTCACTTGGGATGACAATCTTGGCTCTTTAGACAAACCATATTGAGACTTTGAAAAATACCTCTTCTAATGAGATAGTTGGTCTTAGAAATCCTTGTTGGCAATTTTGGGTTTGAGATCCTAGCTCCTTGTCTATGAGTTGTCATTGATGTCAAAAGGAAATGGCATTAATGTTAAGAGGATGTGTTGGCTTCAAAGGTGAAAGATTCCAAGAGAATATTTTTAAGAGAATCCGGAGAGATTCCATTGGATAAGGTTTTTGGATAGGGTTTTTATTAAAACCAAGTTAAATGGTTTTTATTAAAACCAATGGAGGTTCTCTTTATTATTTAATTATTATTTAAAACCCTTCAAGGTTTTAATTAATTAAGGGAGAAATTATTTTTAATTTATTAAAAATATTTAAAGGTTTTTAAACCTTTTTTATTCTTAATTTATTAAAATTAATTAAGGGTTTTTAAACCCTTTAGAAAGCAATTTCGATTAAATTTGAAATTACGTTTCTCTGTCGTCGACGTGTTCTAAAGTCCACGATTGGACTATAAAGATGGGAAGGATCCTAAGGTTTAACACTCTTGAGAATTTTGAATGCATTAATTTTTGGTTGCAATCGATGCTCTGTTGACGCCGCGGAAGAAGAGAGCTCGCGTTTGAAAAACTTACGAAGTGCTTGTTCGTTGAAGTGGTAGGAAGTCTGTCTTAGACTTCGTTAGCCCCTTGTGGGCTAGTGGCAGCATAGGCTACGTTTGGGCTTTGCGTAGGTGGAGGTCTGCGTTTCGATTCCCGCGGAGGAAGCTGTGCATGGATTAAGTCACATTTTTGTTAAAACGTATTTTGTTCCGCGATTTTCGAATTCGTCAAGGGCACCCATTCCGCGATTTTCGAATTCTTCAAAGACAGCCATTCTAAGCTGTGATTAATTTCTTGATATAATTTTTGGCATTGTTTAGCATTGTTTAAAAGACATAGGAGAAATAAGGGGATATTTCTTTGGTTGTATTTTTGAGATTAGTCTTTTGCTATGCTAAATTTTAAAATGGAGATATAAGGTGTAAGTTTTGGTTGTTGTGTTTTTGACTTCTTTGGTGGTTGTTTTCAAAAGAAGAGAAGCTAAAAGGTGTATTAAGGAAAGTTTTTATATGCTCATTTATCTTGGTTCTAACCCTAACTTGGTTGGAAGTTTGAGGGTTGTGTGTGGTGACAGCTTTAAGGGTCAAGTTTCTTCTACTCCAATAAGGTATGGGCATATTCTTCTTATGAGTATGATTGGTGTATGTTTTCTGAATTAAGGTTGGAGTGAAAAGGTTTTCAACTACGTTTTCTTTGATTGGGTGTAAATCCTATTTTCTGGTTTGTTGAAGACTACTTATGCATTGTTATCCTTAAGGAGATTTTTTTGATGAATGCATAATTTTTGGTTTGAGATAGTGGAAGCTTTGTGCACTAGGGTTTGTATTTGTGAGTCAAGCTACTTGCATTGAGTTGGTGGAACCCTTGGTTGGCTGTTTTGAGTTTGATGGTTGAGTTGCTTCCATAGAGGTTGTTTGATCAAGTTATTGCTTTACTTGATTCATGATATTGGGCTTACTCCATTGAGTTGATTTGAGCAAGTTATTCTTTGCATTTGGTGATATTGTGTTGGTGGTCTGTTTTGTTCAAATATCTTTAGAGGGAAAAGGATTTCTACTTGTTTCCTTTTCTTGTGATGATTGGTTGAATGCTTCAAGGTTAATGTTGAGTTGAATGATATTGGTTAAACCTTGTCTATAAGCATTGTTGTTAAAGCCCTAATTGGTTGAGAAAAGATATTGGTTGTGGAAAGAACATGAGTATCATTGTTATATGAGATATTGCTTGTTTGGCAATTATTGGGTTGTGTTTCATGTTCTTGAGAAAAGCATACTACATCTATCTTATTCTTTTGAGATTGTGATTGAGTTGAGATTGAGATTGGGAGTTAAGTATAGAACATATTGAGTCTCTAACAATTCTCTTTATGCTTCTATGAGGTTGATGAATCACATTAGGTCTCTAACAATTCTCTTTGTGGGTTCATGCTAAGCAAGTTTTTCTTGGTGAACTTGTGAGTTGTTTTGGACAGGTTCCATTGGGGACTTGTGAGCAGGTTTTGGACAGGTTCCGTTGGGGACTTGTGAGCATGTTTTGGACAGGTTTCGATGGGGACTTGTGAGCAGATTTGGATAGGTCCTAGCAGAGGACTTGTGAGCTGAGATTGAAAGTTCTATCAAATAACTTGAGGATAGAGGTACATTGGTTCTATCAGAGAACCTAAGGCCAGATTTGGCAAGTCTTTGAGAAGTCTTGTGGACAGAGGATTGATTTGTTCAAGAGTTGGACAGATCTGACAGAAAAAGGAAGACTTGTACTAGACCGACCGATTGTGTTTGGTACGGAGTTGTTGAGCTGTTGTGGACGTGATCATAGAATGCAGAGGTCTCTTAGGCTAAGCATTGAGGACAGGAGGTCTTCGATGGAAAGGAGTTCCACGTGCTAGCAAGAGGTAGAGACAGTTGATCTTCTGAGGGATCATATCCAGAGCAGAGGGGAAGGTATCTCCTTTGAGCAGAGGCTCATAAACATTGTAATTGGGAAGGATTCCCAAAAATAACTTTGAGATAACTTTTAGAGAAAAGTTTTGTGGACGTAGCCCAAGCATTTTGGGTGAACCACGTTAAAAATGGATCTTCAATGTGTGATGCTCTCTGTCTTGATTAATGATGTGTTGATGCCACTGCTATATAAAGTTAAAATTACTAATTGTTTAAGTCTTATATTGTTCACCCCCCTCTTAGTATAAGTCCATGTTCTTCAATTGGTATCAGAGCAGGTCTCTCCAGAAAGAGCCTAAAAGCTTGGAGAAGGATCTATCAGAGGAACATACAGATTTAGAAAGAGATGAAGAGTTTGAGTTCGATCTCAAATGTGAATTCTTCTTGGCTTTGAGAAAGCTTGAAAAATTTAGGGAAGAGAATTCTGCTCTCCAGCATCAATGTCAGGAAGAAGATATTGCAAGATCAGAATTGTCTCAAAGTGTTATAGACTTCAAAATTCTAGCTGAAGAAGGGAAGAAGATTGAACGAGGTTCGACGAGAGGTTCTCAAAGGAAAGGAAGGCGATTGCGAGAAACTAGAAGAAGAGGTTATGTCTCTTAGAGTGAAGTTGGAACAATTGGCTCTCAGACAGAATACTCCGTGTGAAAAGCAAAATAAGGATGGTATCACCATTCAAGAAATAGGGTCTTCAAGCAAGATCAATTTTCATCCTGAAGAGCGGTGGATTCCAGTTGGTCACAAGAAGGACAATCATCCAAAGCATCAAAACAGGTTACAAAATACTTTCCATGGCTATTGTTTTTCTTGCAAGAAATTTGGTCACAAAGCTATGTATTGCAATAAGTCTTTGAATAGCCATAGTAAGGAAAATGTTAATTCTTTTGCACCTTGTATGAATAAAGATGTCATGTGTTACAAGTGTAATAATTTTGGGCATATAGCAAGGATGTGCAGTTTGGATAGATCTAGCCTTGAGTTCACTAAAAAGAAAAATGAGATCAAATCTAAGTCAATGATAGCTCAAACTGCTTTTCATGCTCTAGACAAAGTAGAGAAATGGTATCTTGATAGTGGTTGTTAAAAACATATGACTGGCGAAAAGGAAAAGTTATTGATCTTAAAAGAAACAAACAGAGGAACAGTTAGTTTTGGAGATAACAGGTCAGCTAAAATCTGTGGTAAGGGGACTCTTAGTTTGGATGGGAAATCCAAAACAGAAAATGTGCTTTATGTAGAAGGCCTAAGACATAATCTTCTAAGTGTGAGTCAACTTTGTGATCAAGGACACATAGTATCTTTCTTTTCAAATAGATGTGAGATAAGTAAAGAAAAAAATGGAAAACTCATTGCTAGTGCTACAAGGACTCCAAACAATCTTTACATGCTAAGTGAGATAAAAAAGGAAAAGTGTTTTCTAACTCAAGAAGATGAGAGTTGGTTATGGCATAAAATATTGGGGCATTTGAGCTTTGATAATCTTGTCAATATTAGTAACAAGGAAGCAGATAGAGACTTGCCCAAAATAAAAAGGTCCCATAACATCATTTGTGGTCCTTGTCAACATGGAAAACAGGACTGCGAACCAGTTTCAAATCAAAAGGGTATACTTCTTCAAAACCATTGGATCTTATTCATACTGATTTATGTGGCCCTACCGGAACTCGGAGCATCTGGGGAGAAAGTTACTTCATGTTGTTTATAGATGATTATTCTAGAATGACTTGGGTTACTTTTCTCAAAGAAAAATCGAAGCTTTTGAAAAATTTAAAGCTTTCAAAGAAATGATTGAAAATGAGACTGACAAGAGAATCAAATTCTTAAGATCAGATAGAGGAGGAGAGTTCACTTCAAATGAATTTATGGAATACTGTGAGCAACAAGGAATCAAAAGAGAATATTCAATAGCAAGAACTCCTCAACAAAATGGAGTAGTTGAAAGGAAAAATAGAACTATTGAAAATATGGCTAGAGCTATGTTAAATGAGTCAAAACTTTTAGATGGTTTTTGGAAAGAGGCAGTCAGTACAACAGTCTACATTATCACCAGGGCCCAACTTAGAGTCAACCATCATAAAACTCCTTATGATTTGTGGAGAGGAAGACCAGCTACAGTAAAATATTTCAAAGTGTTTGGAAGTAAGTGCTTCATCAGAAGGGAAGATCATAATTTGGGTAAGTTTGATCCTAGGTGTGATGAGGGAATCTTTCTTGGATATTCCAGCAGAAGCAAGGCCTACAGATGCTTCAACAAAAGAACCCATACAGTTGTAGAGAGCATAAATGTAATAGTTGATGAAAAGATAGGGATAAGAGAACCAATCAAGGAACTCGGTGATGAAATTTGTCAAGAAGAATTCGAGAGAGGTTTAAGATGAAGAAGAGGAAAGTCAACAATTGCTTCCCAAAACTCCTTCACGATATGTTCGGAAACATCATCCCAAAGATTTGATCATTGGTGATCCAAATAGGAGGCAAACAAGAAGAAGAGTCATTCCCTCACATGATTCTACAAATGTTTCATTATTATCTCAAATTGAGCCAAAAGATTTCAATGAAGCATGTGCAGATAAGTTTTGGGTAAAAGCAATGGATGAAGAGCTAAATCAAATAGAGAAAAGTGAAACTTGGGAATTGGTTCCAAGACCTAAAGACAAGAATTTCATTGGCACAAAATGGATATTCAGAAATAAACTCAATGAGGTTGGAAAGATTGTCAGAAACAAAGCTAGGTTAGTCTGCAAAGGTTATGCTCAAGTAGAAGGTGTTGATTTCGAAGAGACGTTTGCTCCTGTTGCTCGTCTTGAAGCTATCATAATGTTTTTGGCCCTTTCAAGCTTCAAATCATTCAAGGTATATCAAATGGATGTAAAATCAGCTTTTCTAAATGGGGTGTTGGAAGAAGAAGTCTACATAGAATAGCCAGAAGGAGTGTCTCTCTCAGAACAGTCAGACTATGTGTGCAAACTAAAAAAAGGCCTTGTATGGGTTAAAGCAAGCACCTAGGGCTTGGTACTCAAGACTTGACAGGTATCTTCATGAGCAAGGCTTCAGGAAAGGTGTGGCAGATAGCAATTTGTATATTAAGGATGAAGGTGATAATATGCTGATTATAGTTGTCTATGTTGATGATATTATCTTTGGGGGAAATAATGTTGCAAGTGTGAATAGGGTTTCTTTGTAAGTGGCTTAGAAAAATCTTTTTCTAAGTCCTAAGTGTGAAAACACTTCAGGTTTGTCGGCAAGTTTTTGTCGGCACGCTTTGTCGACAAATTTTCTTCTATCCTATTCTCCCTAACTCCCCTCCTATATTCTTCTCCTCTATTCCTTTCTCCTTATCCCTCCATTTCCTCCGTTATTCCTTCTTCCTCCTTATCCCTCCATCTCCCTTTCCCCTTATTCCTCCAACTTCCCTTCGCCGACTTCCTCCCCATCACTTACATATATATACATTATAATTTGTAATGTAAGTGTTAATTGCCATTGTAATAGATTGCTGCTGAATTTGTTTTAATATTAAATTATTAAGTGCATATAATGGTTTGTCTCTTCGACCAAATCTAACATCTGGTATCAAATCCTAGACACAATTTTTGAGGTAGATTTTGGCAGCAGTCGAGGTAGGTGTCAGGCGCATGGATCGAGGTCGCCAGCAGGGCTCGGATCCCGAGGCGGATCATGAGCAGGTTCGAGCACAGATCCCGAGGCAGATCGGGCACGGATCCCGAGACAGATCGTGCGCAGGCTCGGCATAGGCGGATCCCGAGGTGACACGTGGCAGCAGATAGCAGGCTCGACATGGATTTTGAGGCGACACATGGCGGCTAGCGAGGTGCTGACTAGGTAGCACGCAGATCGAGGTGGCAGCTGACGTGGCGGAAGGTTCTCGGATCGAGGCGTAAAATTTTGCCACCTGGCGGATTTGCATTGGTCGACGGTTAGCTGACGTGGCGAGTTGTCATTGGCTGCGTGTGCGGCAAAAGAGCGCGATTGACTGCCCGAAGGCAGTCGAATATCTCTCGGTGCATTTGGGTTGATAAACCCCGCCTGCGCTCCCACACAGCGCATGTGGGATAAAAGGAATTTTTTTTTTTTTTTTTTAAAACACACCGCCGCAAGATTTGATATATCGTCGACGTTCCTTGTATTTCCGTCCGGTCGCCTAGCGGAGTTGGCTAGGGCGTTTGTTAGCCGACAGGAGGTCCCAGGGTCGATTCCCACCGGGAAGGAAAAAAAAACATTTTGTTTTTTATTTTTTTTTACAAAATTCGGCCTGCGGGGGTTTAAATACTGCGGCCATCCACTTGGTTTCAGCCGAGCCGCTTGGTGTAGCGGTAAAGCGCGGCCGTCCGTGTTTGGGAGGTCACGGGGTCGAATCGCCCGCGTGAAGGAAAAAGGTAAATGTTTTTTGTTTAAAAAATTTTTAAAGGTTTTAAATTTTTATTTAAGTTTTTTAAATTATTTAATAAATTTAAATTATATTTTGTTTAAAATTATCTTTTTAATAAGTTATTTAAAAGGTAATTTAAAAAAATATATAAAAAATTTATTAAATTTTTTTAAAAAAAACTTTATAAAAATTTTAAAAACCTTGTTTGAAGAGCTTTTTTGAAAAAAGTGAAATAATGTGCCCGTGCAATGATAGATGATCCGGTCAGTGGGGTGTTATAATGCACTTCTCTCGATTTTGAGACGAGAGACACCGGAATCCTTTGATGAAAGGGTTCGACGAACAAGTCTCCATACAGTTTTTTGTCAGCTGGAAAATCAGGTGATTGCTCATCTGAGGAAACCGGATTCAGGGTACGAGGGAGATTCTGAAGACAACATCTTCGGACAAAGGATTGAAGAGTCCAAGACTGTGGAAGTTGTACCAGAGGACCAAGCAAGTTCCAGTTATACACCTGGTGTACGGGTAGCGGAATCAAGTGAGAGCTATTCACCACGCTCTCCGAACCGTACAGAAGAAGAAGAAGAAGAAGACAAAGAAGAAGAAGCAGGAAGAAGAAGAAGAAGATCCAGAGGAAGTGGATCTCGAAGAACCCGAGGTCATAGTCATCAGTAGCAGTTCCAAGAGGAACCTGAATGTTCTAAAAAGGCGAGATTTGATTTGAATCATTAATCTCTTTGTACTGCTTTATAGTACTTGTTTGCTTCAAATAAAGTTTGTTTTCTGAAATGGCGTCCAATACTAGTCTGTCGATTCCTGAATTTAATGGAGGAGATTATGAGTATTGGTCTATTAAAATGAAAACTCTTTTGATAGGAAAAGGTTTATGGGATGTAGTCGAAGAGGGCTATACTCGAACCTATCGTCGCTGAATGGGCAACTTTCTCTAATGCCGATAAAAAGGCTAGAAAAGAAGCACGGAAGAACAATGCTTTTGCCCTTTATCACATACATGCTGCCCTAGATAAAAGTATCTTCCCTAGGGTTGCCTCTTATGTAATTGCACAAGATGCCTGGAATGCCCTAAAAGAAAGCTATAGAGGTAGTGACCAAGTAAAACAGTAAAGCTGCAAACATTGAAACGAGATTTTGAAAATCTCAGGATGCAAGAAAATGAAAAAGTGGGAGATTACTACGTGCGAGTGAAAGCCGTAGTTGATAAAATGGTCACACTAGGGGAAGATATTAAGCCAGAGGTTATGGTGAAGAAAGTGTTGAGAACACTTCTTCCTAAATGGAATTCAGTTGCAATAATTATTGAAGAATCCAAAGACTTAACCTCGTTGTCTTTTGATGCACTAATTGGTTCACTTCTCTCACATGAAGAGAGGTTACAGGAAACTCCTACCACCAGTTATGGAGGAGATGATAAAGCTTTTGCCACACATGAAGGAAGAGGTAGAGGCCGTGGCAGAGGACAACAAAGAGGTAGAGGCAGGAATAATCAAAGAGGAGGAACTCCTAACAGAGGAGGATCATCCAACGAGAGGAGGAAATCGGAATAGAGGAGGACAAGCAAGAATATAGAGGGAAACAATCTGGCAAAGGAAAAGGAGGAGATAAATCAAAACAAGTTTGCTACAATTGTGGCAAACCTGGCCATTATGCTCGAGATTGTTGGTCAAAGTCTTCGCAAGGAAGCAAGACAGCAACCAGAGCAGTGCGTTTGGAAATTTTGGAGAAGAGGAAGAGTCCACAAATCTCTTTCTTTCTTATGGCCAGACAGAGCAAAATATGAATGATACATGGATTTTGGACACTGGGTGTTCAAATCACATGAGTGGCAAAGAAGAACTCTTTGCTACTTTAGACTCCTCATACAAATCCAGCATCCGATTGGGTGATGACAAATCATTGGCAGTTGAAGGCATTGGAGCCATGGAGGTTCCAACGAAAGAAGGCATCAAGCAAGTAAGTGATATCTATTACACACCTCATCTTCAACACAATATTTTAAGTGTTGGTCAAATGCTAGAAAATAATTACAAGTTGATTTTTGATGAGGGTAAATGCACCATTTTTGACAAGAACAATAGTAATAGAATCATTACACAAGTGCCAATGTCAAAGAATAGATTATTCCCTTTAAAGTTTGGCCAGCCAGGAGGAAATAAGTTAGCAAATGTTGCTATTACCAATCCAAGTGTCCTATGGCACTTGAGATATGGTCATTTGAATTCAGCAAGTTTGAAAATGCTAACTTCACAAGCAATGGTAACTGGACTTCCCAAAATTCAAGATAGTAAGGAAGTCTAGTGAAGGGTGTGCCTTGGGCAAGCATGCCAGATCGAAATTTCCTCATGGACAAGCATGGCGGGCCAGCTATCCACTCCAGTTAGTGCATTTAGACATCTGTGGTCCGATGCGGATCAAGAGTCTAGGTAACCACTCTTACTTCCTACTTTTTATTGATGATTGCACAAGAATGTGTTGGATATATTTTTTGAAGCATAAGGATGAAGCATTTGCATGCTTTGTTGATTTTAAAGCAAAAGTTGAAAGTGAGAGTGGATATTCGTAAAATGTCTTAGATCGGATAAAGGAGGAGAATACTCCTCTAATCAGCTTTTGAACTTTTGTAAACATCATGGCATCAAGAGGCGGTTCACAACTCGCCTACACTCCACAAAGCAAAATGGTGTAGTAGAAAGGAAGAATCGCACCATTGTGGAGATGGCAAGATCAATGCTTCAGACAAAGCATTTGAGTAATTCATATTGGGGAGATGCAACAAGGACTAGTGTTCACATCTTGAACAGAAGTCCTACTTCAAGTTTGAAAGGGAAGACACCTTACCAAGCCTCGGTATGGTAAGAAACCAAATGTGAAGTATTTCGAGTATTTGGTTCATTGGCATATGCTCACATTCCCGATGAGCTGAGAAAGAAGCTCGGATCCAAAGAGTCAAGCATGCATTTTTGTAGGATATTGTGAAAACACAAAGGGTTATAGACTCTACAATCCTACAACTCGAAAGATAGTGATTTCAAGGGATGTGATTTTTGATGAAGGGGGAGAGTGGGGTAAGCCCCAAATATTCGATGATGTTAAAGCCACTGATATAGTTGCTCAGCAGGTGCAACCGTAGATACCACGTAAAGGAAAGCAGTCTCCTCCCACACATCCTCCAAGTCCATCTTCTGAATCAACTTCTTCACCAAGTCCTTCTCCGCAGCGATCAGTAAGTTCCTCACCAATGGACATTGATTTTCCATCCAAAGGTAAGAGAACTCTACAATATCATCCATCATCTCAGATGTTGGATAAAAATTTCTCAAGAAGATACACTAGGAGTCAAGCTAGTGAAATGGAATCTATTTTACACAGATTAGAAAGTATGCACTTGTATGGTGATGATGAATCCCAACGAGAACCTAGGGGAGATCAAGTTAACTATGCTTTGTTAACTAGTGCACAGCTTGAACCTTCTAGTTATGAGAAGGCATGTACTCAGAAGATTTGGCAAGATGCCATGAAAGAGGAGATAACCTCTATAAAAAACGACACTTGGGAGCTCGTGAAGCTTCCTAAAGGAAAGAAATGTGTTGGTTGTAAATGGATCTTCAAGACCAAGTTTAATGTTGATGGAAGCATTGAGAGGCACAAGGCAAGATTAGTAGCAAAGGGTTTTACTCGGAAATATGGAATTGATTATGAAGAGACTTTTGCTCCTGTAGCCAGACAGGAGACTATCGTAACAGCTTCTTGCCTTAGTTGCACACAAAGGATGGAAAGTCCAACACATGGATGTAAAGAGTGCATTTCTCAATGGTTACTTGACAGAAGAAGTGTACGTTGAGCAACCACAAGGATTTGAAGAGCAAGGTAAGGAACACCTTGTTTACAGATTGAAGAAGGCACTCTATGGTCTTAAACAGGCACCAAGAGCTTGGTACTCACGCATTGATGGGTACTTCAAAGATTATGGGTTCACCAGGAGCAAAAATGAACCCACACTCTACTACCTAAAGCAAGGTAATGACATCCTCATAGTTTGCTTGTATGTGGATGATCTCATTTTTATGGGTAGTAATGAAAAAATGAATATGGAGTTCAAACACTCCATGATGACGCAATTTGAGATGAAGGATCTTGGCTTAATGCACTACTACCTTGGAATGGAGGTTCATCAGTCAGATACAGGGATCTTCATCTGTCAACATAAGTATGCTCGGGATATGATCAAGAAGTTTGCTATGGAAAATTGCAAACCAATTGCAACTCCAGTTGGACATGGGATCCAATTAAGCAAAGATGATGGAGCACCAAAAGTTGATGTGACCACTTTTAGAAGCATGGTTGGGAGTTTGATGTTTCTCACCAACACTAGACCAGATATTCAGTATGTTGTATCTCTTGTTTCTAGATTTATGTCTAACCCATCTGAGCTGCATTTGCAGGCAGCTAAAAGAATTTTGAGATATGTGAAAGGTACATTGGATTTTGGAATCCAATACCATAAATGTAACACTATCAAGCTTGTAGGCTTCAGTGATAGTGATTGGGGTAGCAATATTGATGACAGGAAGTCAACATCAAGAAACTGTTTTAGTCTTGGATCAGGACTAATAACTTGGAGTTCCAAAAAGCAGACAGTAGTAGCGCTATCTTCAACAGAAGAAGAATATATAGCAGTTACTTATGCAAGTACTCAAGCCTTGTGGCTAAGGAAAGTACTAGAAGAGATTGGAGAACAGCAAAGTGGTCCGACCGTAGTCTACTACGACAACATCAGTGCCATTCAATTGGCATATAATCCCGTCCACCATAGCAGAACGAAGCATTTTGATATGAAGTACCACTTCATCGGAGATATGGTGGAACATGAAATTGTTGAGCTTCAATCATCGTCACACTTTGGAGAACGTCGCGGACATCTTCACCAAGGCGATGACTAAAGCTCAATTTGTAAAGCTGAGAGACTGTGTAGTCAGTTCTCTCAACTTTAAGGGGGAGAATGTTGCAAGTGTGAATAGGGTTTCTTTGTAAGTGGCTTAGAAAAATCTTTTTCTAAGTCCTAAGTGTGAAAACACTTCAGGTTTGTCGGCAAGTTTTTGTCGGCACGCTTTGTCGGCAAATTTTCTTCTATCCTATTCTCCCTAACTCCCCTCCTATTTCTTCTCCTCTATTCCTTTCTCCTTATCCCTCCATTTCCTCTGTTATTCCTTCTTCCTCCTTATCCCTCCATCTCCCTTTCCCCTTATTCCTCCAACTTCCCTTCGCCGACTTCCTCCCCATCACTTACATATATATACATTATAATTTGTAATGTAGGGGTTAATTGCCATTGTAATAGATTGCTGCTGAATTTGTTTTAATATTAAATTATTAAGTGCATATAATGGTTTACCTCTTCGACCAAATCTAACAAATAATACTCAGATGTGCAAAGTTTTTGCTAACACCATGCAGAAGGAATTTGAGATGTCTATGATTGGAGAGCTGTCATTCTTTTTAGGTCTTCATATTGCTCAATCAAAATATGGTATATTTCTCTCTCAAGGAAAGTATATCAAAGAAATGTTGAAGAAATTTGGGATGATGGACAGCAAACCAGTGTGTACTCCAATGATTACAGTGTGCAAGATGAGTAAAGATGATGATTCTCCAAATGCGGATCAAAGGTTGTACAGATCTATGATTGGCGCTTTATTATATGTTACAACTACTGCACCGGATATCATGCGAGCGATTGGGTTAGTAGCAAGATTTCGGGCAGCTCCTAAAGATTCTCATGTTATAGCGAGTTAAGAGGATATTCGGATATCTCGAAGGGCACTATGGACTTTGGTCTTTGGTATCCCAAAGGTGATGATTTCACCCTCACAGCTTATACAGATGCAGATTGGGAAGGCAGTATTGATGACAGGAAAAGCACTAGTGGTGGAGCATTCTTTCTGGGAAAGAGTTTGGTTTCTTGGCTAAGTAAGAAACAACCTTTAGTTTCCTTATCTACAGTAGAGGCTGAATACATAGCAGCAGTGGCTGGGTGTACATAGGTTTTATGGATGAAAACCACCTTGGAGGATTTCAAAGTCAAGCATGAACAACCCATCTCCATACTTTGTGATAATACAAGTGCCATAAGTATTTCCAAAAATCCGGTAATTCACTCAAGGACAAAGCATATTTCCATCAAGTATCACTTTCTAAGGGAGAAAGTGCAAGACAAGCGGGTCAAGGTAGAGTATGTGTCTACTAAAGAGCAGATTGCAGATATCTTCACCAAACCTCTTCCAAGAGATATGTTTATCTAAGGGAGAAATTGGGAGTTGTACTCCCACCCCGAATTAATCACCTCATCAGGAGGTGGGGGAGGGACTAAGCTAAGAAGCTCATTCTTAGTTTCGAGCCCCAAAGGTGACCCTTTGCCATTGATGACAAAGGGGGAGAGATTTGAGTAAGGGGGAGAGCCTCAAGACAGGGGGAGCTATTTATGTTGAGTTTTTGTTGTTGAGAAGCATGGTTTGCCATCAATGACAAAGGGGGAGATTGTTGGCAATTTTGGGTTTGATATCCTAGCTCCTTGTCTATGAGTTGTCATTGATGTCAAAAGGAAATGGCATTAATGTTAAGAGGATGTGTTGGCTTCAAAGGTGAAATATTCCAAGAGAATC
This sequence comes from Wollemia nobilis, assembly GCA_028583015.1. NCBI lineage: Eukaryota > Viridiplantae > Streptophyta > Pinopsida > Araucariales > Araucariaceae > Wollemia > Wollemia nobilis. The sequence goes on from JAQPPZ010001965.1 coordinate 1,569,140, forward strand.
TTTTTAAGAGAATCCGGAGAGATTCCATTGGATAAGGTTTTTGGATAGGGTTTTTATTAAAACCAAGTTAAATGGTTTTTATTAAAACCAATGGAGGTTCTCTTTATTATTTAATTATTATTTAAAACCCTTCAAGGTTTTAATTAATTAATTATTTAATTAATTAAGGGAGAAATTATTTTTAATTTATTAAAAATATTTAAAGGTTTTTAAACCTTTTTTATTCTTAATTTATTAAAATTAATTAAGGGTTTTTAAACCCTTGAGAAAGCAATTTCGATTAAATTCGAAATTACGTTTCTCTACCACCGACGTGTTCTAAAGTCCACGATTGGACTATAAATATGGGAAGGATCCTAAGGTTTAACACTCTTGAGAATTTTGAATGCATTAATTTTTGGCTGCGATCGATGCTCTGTTGACGCCGCGGAAGAAGAGAGCTCGCATTTGAAAAACTTACGAAGTGCTTGTTCGTTGAAGTGGTAGGAAGTCTGTCTTAGACTTCGTTAGCCCCTTGTGGGCTAGTGGCAGCATAGGCTGCGTTTGGGCTTTGCGTAGGCGGAGGTCTGCGTTTCGATTCCCGCGGAGGAAGCTGTGCATGGATTAAGTCACGTTTTTGTTAAAACGTATTTTGTTCCACGATTTTCGAATTGTTCAAGGGCAGCCATTCCGCGATTTTTGAATTCTTCAAGGACAGCCATTCTAAGGTGTGATTAATTTCTTGATATAATTTTTTGCATTGTTTAGCATTGTTTAAAAGACATAGGAGAAATAAGGGGATATTTCTTTGGTTGTATTTTTGAGATTAGTCTTTTGCTATGCTAAAGTTTAAAATGGAGATATAAGGTGTAAGTTTTGGTTGTTGTGTTTTTTACTTCTTTGGTGGTTGTTTTCAAAAGAAGAGAAGCTAAAAGGTGTATTAAGGAAAGTTTTTATATGCTCATTTATCTTGGTTCTAACCCTAACTTGGTTGGAAGTTTGAGGGTTGTGTGTGGTGACAGCTTTAAGGGTCAAGTTTCTTCTACTCCAATAAGGTATGGGCATATTCTTCTTATGAGTATGATTGGTGTATGTTTTCTGAATTAAGGTTGGAGTGAAAAGGTTTTCAACTACGTTTTCTTTGATTGGGTGTAAATCCTATTTTCTCGGTTTGTTGAAGACTACTTATGCATTGTTATCCTTAAGGAGATTTTTTTGATGAATGCATAATTTTTGGTTTGAGATAGTGGAAGCTTTGTGCACTAGGGTTTGTATTTGTGAGTCAAGCTACTTGCATTGAGTTGGTGGAACCCTTGGTTGGCTGTTTTGAGTTTGATGGTTGAGTTGCTTCCATAGAGGTTGTTTGATCAAGTTATTGCTTTACTTGATTCATGATATTGGGCTTACTCCATTGAGTTGATTTGAGAAAGTTATTCTTTGCATTTGGTGATATTGTGTTGGTGGCTATTTTGTTCAAATATCTTTGGAGGGAAAAGGATTTCTACTTGTTTCCTTTTCTTGTGATGATTGGTTGAATGCTTCAAGGTTAATGTTGAGTTGAATGATATTGGTTAAACCTTGTCTATAAGCATTGTTGTTAAAGCCCTAATTGGTTGAGAAAAGATATTGGTTGTGGAAAGAACATGAGTATCATTGTTATATGAGATATTGCTTGTTTGGCAATTGTTGGGTTGTGTTTCATGTTCTTAAGAAAAGCATACTACATCTATCTTATTATTTTGAGATTGTGATTGAGTTGAGATTGAGATTGGGAGTTAAGTATAGAACATATTGAGTCTCTAACAATTCTCTTTATGCTTCTATGAGGTTGATGAATCACATTGGGTCTCTAACAATTCTCTTTGTGGGTTCAAGCTAAGCAAGTTTTTCTTGGTGAACTTGTGAGCTGTTTTGGACAGATTTTGTTGGGGACTTGTGAGCAGGTTTTGGACAGGTTCTGTTGGGGACTTGTGAGCGTGTTTTGGACAAGTTTCGGTGGGGACTTGTGAGCAGATTTGGACAGGTCCTAGCAGAGGACTTTTGAGCTGAGATTGAAAGTTCTATCAGAGAACTTGAGGATAGAGGTACATTGGTTCTATCAGAGAACCTAAGGATAGATTTGGCAAGTCTTTGAGAAGGCTTGTGGACAGAGGATTGATTTGTTCAAGAGTTGGACAGATCTGACAAACAAAGGAAGACTTTTACTAGACCGACTGACTGTGTTTGGTACAGGTTGCTGAGCTGCTATGGACGTGATCATAGAAGGCAAAGGTCTCTTAGGCTAAGCATTGAGGACAGGAGGTCTTCGGTGGAAAGGAGTTCCATGTGCTGGCAAGAGGTAGAGACAGTTGATCTTCTGAGGGATCATATCCAGAGCAGAGGGGAAGGTATCTCCTTTGAGCAGAGGCTCATAAACATTGTAATTGGGAAGGATTCCCAAAAATAACTTTGAGATAACTTTTAGAGAAAATTTTTATGGACGTAGCCCAAGAATTTTGGGTGAACCACATTAAAAATGGGTCTTCAATGTGTGATGCTTTCTGTCTTGATTAATGCTGTGTTGATGCCACTACTATCTAAAGTTAAAATTACTAATTGTTTAAGTCTTATACTGTTCACCCCCCCCTCTCAGTATAAATCCATGTTCTTCAATCCTATGTGATAACATTTTGGATGTGTTGGCAAATCACCTATATTCTCACATAATTATTAATCACCAAGATCAAATAATATCTCAAGAATATCAAAGGATTTTATGAACATAAATCACTCAAATATTACAAAATAAACTCATTGAAATTTTATTGAAAATACATCTACTATAGCATGCATAAATGCAATGCTAATTCGATACATATTACATGGCTTTGTATTCAATATATAGATACATGATATTCTTCACATTACATAACTCTTGACCTTTGGTCTTCCTCAAAACCCATGGGAGAACAACTCTTCATATTTCTCTTTAACATAAAAAATTTCACATATTACATAAAGATAAAGTTTCTCATTATTTCTCATAAGTCCCTACTTCTAAACATGACACCTAACCTACATAATTCATGCTTACTAGGTTGACAACTCACACATGCTCACAACTACTAACTTGACACATATTATATACACAAATATCAAACTCACACCCTAATCTAAATATTTACAAAGCCACCAAATAACTCCCTACTTCGATATATATTAAAAGGATTTCTCTTCAATATATAGATACATGGGACTATTCACATTACATTAATCTTGATCTTTTTTCTCCTCAAAACCCACAAGAGAACAACGTTTCATATTTCCCTAGTACATAATAAATCTTACATTTTTTTCAATGAGTTTACACGGGTTTTTATGAGGGGTCTCGGTCCTGTTGAGTGGTATTTTCACACATTTGTGAAAGTACACTCTCCTTTAGGATTTGGGTTCCAAATCCTCTCTTGCAAAGAAGTTAAACAAACAACTTCTCCAAGGTCTCCGCTATATTAGCATTTGCATATGTGTATTAGTAATTTTGACTGAAGATATTCACTTTAAATGCTTGGAACACCTTAGTGATTGCAAGTAACTGTAAACAAGGGGCAATGTTGGTTTATTTTACCATGAAACTTTAGTGATTGTTCATTGAACCAAAATAGATCAAATGTGAGTTGGTCCTCATATGACCATGATGTAGTGCTTAAGACATGGAAATTTGTGAAAATGCCATAAAACATAACCCCTTCAATGAAATTGGAATTTTCATGAAGAGAATGTCATCATAGTCTCATGAGTGCAAAACAGAGCTGAAAACATGAAATTTGACCTTTAAATAGAAATTTTCATTTTCGGATTTTTTAACAATCTGTAACAAAACAACAACTTCGATGAATTTTAAAAAAAGTACTAAACAACTCCGAAAATGAAATTTCAAATTGTGTATTGGAAGTACGAAGTATAACCTACGCAATGGTTAAATTATTTTTGGATTTTGAATTTTTTTAAATGTTTATTTTAATGTCTGAATATTAAAATAAAGTTAAAATTTCTTGAAATAAAATGCAGAAAAAATAAAAATGCATTCAGTATGATGCTATCCTATTCCGACAAAACCAAAGATATGAGGTTTTCATGCATGCAACCTAACCTATTGGACCTGCAAAACAAGCACAATCCGGATAAGCTAAGTGCTAGCTCTTAGGGTTTTAAATGAGGTTTTCAGATTTAAACATTCGCATGAAGCAACCAAGAAAACTTGCATAAACTCCATTTACAAGCCTAAAATCTGAAAAGGGGAAAATTGACATTCAATCTTGCATGCAGAAAATGACTACTTATTTCTTGTCCATAAGATGCAACTTTCTGAAATTTTTTGTATTAAAAATTTGTCATTTGACAATAACAGAAGTTTTTGGTTTTCCCAAACCAGTCAATGGAAGAAAACAACTAGAACAGGTCTAGAATGGCCCTCTTGCCTTCAAATCTGTAACTCTACTCCTGGAAGTTTCCGACCCCCTCTGGCCTCTTTGAACGGCGTATTTAAACTTCTAAAAATCTGTTTCTCCTTCCATGATGGTTCGTTTCATTTTTTGATGGTTGTTCGTTTCACCTTCCCTGACTGTTCGTTTCACCTTCCCTTGTGTATGCATGTGCTTTGGTTTCCCTTTTATGGCCCTTCACCGCAAAAATGTAACATGTCGCGATATCGCGACACTTTTTATCTTTTGACAGTGACCATGCAACATGTCACGATATCGCGACACTTTTTCTTTCTAGCTCTTTCTTTTTACTTTGAATCGCGAAAATGCAACATGTCGCGATATCGCGACACCTTTTCCTGTATGGCCGCGAAAATGCAACATGTCGCGATATCACAACACTTTTTCTTTCTAGCTCTTTCTCTTTGTTTTGAATCGTGAAAATGCAACATGTCGCGATATCGCGACAATTTTTCCTGTACGACCGCAAAAATGCAACATGTCACGATATCGCGACACTTTTTCTTGTACGGCCACGAAAATGCAACATGTCGCGATATCGCGACACTTTTTCTTTCTAGCTCTTTCTCTTTGCTTTGAATCACGAAAATGCAACATGTCGCGATATCGCGACACTTTTTCCTATATGGTCGCAAACAAGCAACATGTCGCGATATTGCGACACCTTTTCTATTTTGGCCATGACGGTGCAACATGTCGCGATATCGCGACACTTTTATCTTTTGACAGCGACCAAGCAACATGTCGCGATATCGTGACACCTTTTCTATTTTGGCCGCGATGGTGCAACATGTCGCGATATCGCGACACCTTTTCTCCTTTGGCCGCGACGGTGCAACATGTCGCGATATCGCGACACCTTTTCTCCTTTGGCCGCGACGGTGCAACATGTCACGATATCGCGACACCTTTTCTTCTTTGGCCGCGATGGTGCAACATGTCGTGATATCGTGACACCTTTTCTCTTGTGGTGTTTTGCTTTTTTTCTTGATCTTTAGCCTATGGGCCACTTTAGTCTTCTTGGAACACATGCAAAAAATGTGGGTCCCCAATTTTGGGGTACGTTGTGGAGCAGCCACAACAAATGGCGACTCTGTTGGGAAATGCTCCTGAGCATTTCGGTGAGAACTCAACATGAAAACACAGACTCAAATACAAGTGTCAGAAAATATCCCAAGAATGAAACTTAGACAAGAAATACATGAAGCATTAGAATTATTAAGCATCAGCTCGGTGTGTGCAATGTGCTTCATTCCCTATTGTTTGAAATTGATCAACATTCCACTGTCAGTTTCACTTATGATTCGTATGCAAGGCCATGAATGATTTGTGCATGATTTGATGTATGACAATTATGCTAGAGATAAGACAACCTGCTTTGCAAAGGCTCAAACCTTCTAGCATCATGAACAAACATATTAAAACTATCAAACCCTCTTAGGACCAAATATATGTATGCCGAACTAATTTACCAGATCCCAAAGTTGGTTATGTGTCACTACCATCTTGAACCCATGTGCAAGTGTAAGTGAAATCAGAGCTTTGGGGAATAGGATTCCCAACCTAAGCGATATGGGAATTTAACCCTATCCTTACTACTCTGATCCGGATTTCATTACCTCATCTTGAACAAAATGATTTAACCTGTTATGGATGAAACTGTCAAGCTATCCTGTCCATTTGAGTAGTCAGTGGTCTTGTTTTTAGACAAGACATGTTGCCACGCATGAGCATACTCCACTGCCAGCCAGGCGTCTATATCCCCTATGGAGATTAACCCCATAATCCATGATTTGGCTCTACTTTTGATTTCTTGGACCTTGGGGATGACTACCCATCCTTACAAGGGACATGTAGTACGATCCTTCCAATCCAATATTAATAGAGAAATGAAAAAAATATTTGCTTTGGAATAAAATAGAAGCTTTGGGGAATCGGATTCTCAACCTAAGCGAGATGAGAATTAGACCCTATCCTTACTACTCCATGAATGTCAAATCAGAGCTTTGGGGAATTGGATCCTCAACCTAAGTTCGATGAGGATTTAACCATATCCTTACTACTCTGATTTTAGGCTTTAAGCATTATGGGAGTGGTAAAAACCACTGTTTAAGGATTATGTTGTGTGATGGGATAGACACGAAATATTCCTTTTGCCTCACTGTTTCTTCCAAGTATGGTTTTGGCCATTTTGCTCAAGATTCTCTTTAATCTGTGTAGAACGTGCTTGGTTCAAGATAGTTCGGGCATCAGTTCCCAACCTTAGGATCCTTTTAGTATTTGTTATGCAATAACCCTAAGAGGATTCGACACCTTCTCAATGATTGTACATGAAATGAAGATGCAACTGAGATGAAATGTATATGCAATGTTGAATGTAATATGAGATATGAATGCATTGCTCCTTTTGAAATGCGGATAGAGTATATATCACCTACTTTTCCATAATTTATAAAACTGACAACTTCATGCATCACAAGTTCCACACGATATTCCTTAATGTGTTTGCAATATTTGTGGAGCTTTCTGCGATACAATTTCGATGTTTCATATTCTTCTAGTCTTAGCCAACATTCATAAGGACATAAGTTGACATCCCGCTTTTCTTTTTTTATTTTTTATTTTATTTTATTTTAAAACAAACCAAAAATGTCCAAAGGACCAACACACAAAACTTAAAACCAAAACTGAAATGCAAACCCAACATCACAAACCAAAAAATTATATACAAATGTACAATATGGTACAAGATGAAGCAAAGCTTGGACTATCACTTTCCCAGATCCCAAACATGATTAGAACATTTCAAAAGACATATGACACAATATGTATGCCAAATGTTGTAGGAATCCAACAACAATAAGATCAAACCAAGCAATGCAACAAATTTCAACTTGCCACGCTCACCATACCAATTTGATTTAGTTCTATTACCAACACCATAGGTGAGATTCAAATCAAATTGATTAGACAATGGTTGGTATTCAATTTTATCTTGTCTATTCTTTAAAGTGTAAGTTTCATCATTACATTCATGATTTAGAAGTAGGCTTTCTTTATCCAAAATGAAACTTTGTAAGTAAGAGCCTATTTCTAAACATTTTAAAGCCAATTCATTTTCCAAGTTTGTCGGCCAATCAAATTTCTGCAAACATTTGCAAGCATCTAGGATATTTACTAAATGGGAATCATTAAAAAAATTTATCCTAGGTTCAAGAATTAATTGTTGATGAATTTGATTTAGCAATTTAAGTGCATCAACTTCTTTTTCATTCACTAAAATAATGTTGTCAAAGGTGTGGTTAGAAATTAATCCTTGTTCTTCATTCACCTTCAATGGCATTTCATCATATAGCACTTGTTCTTTCTCCATGATTCGTTTATCAAAGGTACCAAACTTAGGTACCCAATTGAACACACGTCCATCCTTTTCAACCCTCAAATATTTTTGGTCAAAGTGTATGTCAAGTAACTCATCTTCATGATCAATCACTTGCGTCTCCTCCCATTCATCTTCACCTTCCTTACATGACTCATTTATTTCCAAAAGTGGGTTATCTCTTGAATTCAAATTGGTAAAGCTATCATAATCAAAATTTGTAACCCATGATTCAATTTTATCACAATTTGGAAGGTGTGGATCCTCTTGGTCATCACTTTTGAGAACATCATCCAAAGTGTCGTTCGAGAACAAGTGGTGAAATTCGATTATGTCTTCAACTTCATTTGTTGATTTTCCTTCCAATTCATTTTCAACCACTTGTGATGGCTTAGGAGCTTCTATAATGGGATCGATTTTTGAATTTCGTGTCATATAGTTGCTCCAATCCTTTGCAAGTACATCTGACCAAATCATGTCCACATAAGTTTGTTCATCCAAATCATCCTTTTTGGGTAATGATTCTGGATATTTCTTTTCCAAAACAAGATGGTGATCGTTTGATTCCAACTTCTTGTTACCCATCCATAAAATTTCTTCTCCAAAATCTTCATGCTCTTCAAGAATTTTTGAATAGGTATTTACTTCAACATGAGTCACCTCCAAATCTCTTGTAACGCTCGAAGAAGCATAACAGGAAACACCATTAAGATCGACATTATGAACTTTCTTCCTAGGATGATTTGGATGCAACATTGATGTGCTCGTTTTTGTGGTGGAACATGCCTACATACCTTCTTAACCACTTTCTGTTGCTCTTTCACTTTCGATACGAACTCTTTGGGTTGAGTGGTAGAAGTAGTAGGATTAGTTGGATTGATATCCACTGGATCGAGCTTGAAAATTTGTTGCGATAGTTCCATGAGTGACCACATGATTCTCTAATTGAGGCATAGTTGGATGGATGGAAGTACTTGTATAAGCACAAGTGGGAGCATAAGTTGGTATGGTAGGATAAAGTTGATTGTAGGGAAAAACATTTAATATCGAATTTTGTTGTGCCCACACTTGATTTACCATCGAGGTTTGATTGCAAGCCCCTAGTTGTCCTACCATAGTTGATTGCTCCATTCCATAACCTTGTGGCCTCAATTGTTGATCTACAATCATAGCTTCTGTGTAGGCCGATGCAAGATTAGTAACCAAGGGATTCATCCTAACAAATATGGCAAATAATGGATCCAATGCTCGAAAGTATATTTGAAGAGCACCACTTTACTCAATAGTATAGGTAGAAATTAATCTCGCATAAAGCTTTCGAAACCTCAAGTTGAAATTTCTCACTGGCTCATTAGGTTCTCTTTGCAAGAAACAAATTATTGAAATATCGTAAGAGGATCAATGAACAACCTAAATTGATCGATAAACTCGTCTTTCAATTGCGTCCAAGATGTAATAGAACCGGTGGGTAAATTGATGTACCAATCATATGCCACCTCATTTAGGGTTCCAGGAAACATTCTACATGCCACATCCTCATGTTCGACATTCCATCTAACTAGGATATCCACATAGGCTTGAATATGTTCCTCGGCTGATGTTGGACCATTGTGCTTAAATTTGAGCAAATTTTTTTCTACGTTCTTGGGTAAATCATGAAAATATCCACTAATGTTCAAAGGATTAGCATGTATCCCATACCATGTTCCTACAATTGTAGCCATTAATGAAACTCAAAGAATAATTTCAAAACCAATTTGTTAGTCATGAATGAAAGAAGGAACCATGACAAAGCAATATTCTAAAAATGTAAATTAGTTTCTGATTCACCAGATCGCATATGCGTGGGTGAAGAGCATACTCCTAGTTTTGTAGGCTTTCTGATTCACAATATCACATTACACGCAAGTGAAGAGCATAATACCAACAACAGATACATTTTAGATAAAATAATTCCTTACAAATAATCATGAAATGACTAGAAAATATCAAACATGTAACGCATGAATAATCATGTTAGCATCAACCAAGAAATGTATCCATTAAAATCCGATAAAAGTAACTGCATGGAGACAACCTCGTTAATCAATACCAAAATTCTTCAAAATCAAATCAAACACATTATTCCTGTATGAACAATCCAAAAGCGTTAGAACAATGCATAGCATTTCATGTCCTCCTTTTAAAAGTACAAGGTTGTATTGTTAAAAGAGGGCTACAGATAATAATTAATAGGGCATGAAATATTCAAAATTTAAATCCCTATAGCATGCCCTCCTTCTAGCGTCGTCCTATTGAGTGGTATTTTCACACATTTGTGAAAGTACACTCTCCTTTAGGATTTGGGTTCCAAATCCCCTCTTGCTGTATCGCTCCAAATTTTCCGCATCCTTACCTTTAGGCTAAAGGATCCATGCCCGGAAGGAGGATGGGACAGTACCTCGGACTGAGAGGCCCTTTGAAGGTCCCGCCTCTCGGGGGAGGGGTATTAAGGTGATTTTTCGACGGATGGTGGGGTTCACCAGAAACGTTTAGTGGCGCTTTCCACGCCTAGGTTGGGAATGAGTTTAATGTGTTCAATTTTAGCTTTAAACATCCAAGTCCTAGGTTTGGCCAGATGAATCTAAGTTATTCTATATGAAAATGCAAATTAAATGAATACAAAAAATAGATTTGAACAGAAAACAGAGAGAATAAGCTAGATTAAAGAGACATACCTGATCCGGATGTCTGATGGAGGTTCTGATTTTTGAAGCAGTCAGATCGTCTAGAATTTGACAGGATCGTCTCCGATCTGACAAGATCGTCTGAGATCTGACGAATTCGTCAGACGAATTCGTCAGAGACCTGCAATCAGAGAAGCAGATACAAAATACAAAAAATGCAGCAATACAAACAGAGGGCAATGATGCAGAATGACAACAATAATATTAGACGGATAATTATAAACAAAATATGAGTGTATTTCAATGATTTAATGACAAATTATGATTTTATCATGCATTAAAACTATATGGGTGAACTCCAAAATGCAGAGTAATAAGGAATAACCATAGAATTAACTAAATGCAGAATAATGCAAGAGAAAAGAGTGGAGAAAATGCAAACTCTGGGCACTGATTGCCCCCAATGTTGACTCGCAATCGAAATCGTCTCGGATTGGTACGAAATCGTCTCGAATTGGACAGGATCGTCTGCGATGATCCGAGCTTGCTCCGCTGAAGAATAACAAAGTTCCTCGCAAGAAAACTCAAGAAGGGACAAAGGCAAACAATAGTCTAGGATATCCTAATGCATATGAAACTTGAAGTGCAGAAAAATTCAGCCAGGGGAATGTCAAGGGGAGGGCCTAAGATTAAATAGGCATAGGAAAGAGGTTGGGAGGTTGGAGATCATCCCATTTTGGGAGATCTCCAATGGGGGGAGACTCTAACGGTGCAGACGCATCTCTGCCCGAGTTAGAGAAGCTGTTGAAACAGAAGCTAATTATGAAAAATCAATTTTGGGACGAAATCGTCTGGACGTTCTGCTCCGTACGAAATCGTCCGATCTGAGGCGATATCGTCTGATCGGCGACGATATCGTCAAACGGTCACAACAAACTCTAAAAATGGCGCGAGAAATGAGGAAACGGGTAGCAGGCGGTTTGGGAGCGGTTTTGGGGTTGAAATTTGAATTTGAATTATTACTAAGGTAATTTTAATTATTTACTAAGTTTTACTACGCCAATTTTAGGGTGCTACATTTTGCCCCCTCTTTAGCGAATTTTTCGAAGAAAATGCGTTAAAGATGAGTTCTTCTCGATTTACGAGAAAGCAAAAATTATTCCCATTTTTAGGCGACGATTCTTGGTCGAATCGTACGACAGCTTACTATGATGCCCCCTCCGTGTTTTTACCCAAATCGAACGTTTGAGGTAAAAACGTGAAAAAGCAAAAAATTAAAATGTTTTTAATTGTTTTTGAATAAAATTAAAAAAATAGGGAAAAACCCTAATTCATTGTTACTGTTCATTTTCATTTTCTCGTTTGTGGAGCTCTGCAAACAAAATGGTCGAGACAGTGCATAGATCGACAGAGGTCCGGCATGGGCTACGGGTAAGGGTCTAAACTTAGTTTAGAATGCTTGAATTTTGATTTTCTATGCTTTTTAGATTAAATTTTGATGATTTTTGAGCATCGCGGCCATTTTTGGGCCGTCGACGTCGTCGGGACGAAATCGTCTCGATATCGCCGATTTCGTCTAGGGGCGAAATCGGCAAAATGGGGACGATTTCATCAAAAAAGGGACGATTTCGGCTTGCAAAATCGGAGATGAATTTGCTCAAATTTTGGACGATATCGTCCAATAGTGGACGATATCATCATTGATGAAATTGAACTTGCTTTACTTGCATTTTTAATCACTGTTTTATTAATGATTTTTATTGTTTTGTTGTTTATGTTGCAGAGAGGATTACTAAAGAGCAGAGAATGGAAATACGATGGGCTGAGGGATGACTTGGCCGCTCTATCTCAGCAGAGCGAGATCAGTTGGCACAAGTCGGCTTACAGCATGTGGCAGAGATGCCACAGGTTTCTACAGATATGGGGCTATTGACAGCCCTAGCAGAGAGGTGGTATCCGGGTTCTTCCTATTTTGGTTACCGACAGGGGAGATGACTCCCACACTAGAGGATGTATGGAGGATTTTGAGGATCCCCATACAAGGACGGTTGATCACTCCCATGGCCAATCAGGGCCACGCGATGATGCGACTGTGCGGAGATCCGAGCTTCGCCCTGGAGAAGGGCGGAGTGAACATCGAGTCGCTACGCCAGATGCCTGGGGCATCTAGACCGACACAGGTTTTGGCTGGGGTTGTAGGTGGTCTTCTACTATGCCATCGTAGTGGATGCAGAGTACCATGGCTATCGATAGATGTGGTCTACGACATGAGAGACCACGGATACAAGTTTGCTTGGGGGAGTTATGTACTATGCCGATTGTATAGGATCCCGCATGGGGTCGTATACAAGGGCGGTCGATGTCTGGTCATGACATCACTACTGTAGGTTTGGTGCTGGGAGCACATCACGGTGCGGAGGCCGGTAGGGCTCCCATTGATAGGGATTGACGGGGAGAGGCCCCGAGCTTTCTACTGGTGGCTCCGAGAGAGGGTCACAACGGCGGATAGATCTGCCAATGTCCCGGAGACTACTTGACGACCTTGTCTCCGACCAGATCACCTGGAGGCCTTGGAGAGATCATCCAGGGTGGGCCGAGGATGGACAGGAGCTGGCTCGCGTTAGGCGAACCTGCTGGCTGAGGATGGAGAGGGGAGAGGTGGAGCTCCACCGCTACGACCGAGTTTTGAGGCAGTTTGGTCTACAACAAGGGATCCCATCTCTCAGAGACTACGAGTTTTCTTGGACCGTCTGGGATAACACTACAGTTAGCGGGGCTCCAGATATGCAGCGCTTCTGGAGTCAAGACGTAGATGATGCCCCCATTCAGCCAGTGGATGGGGATGATGCAAGGGTAGCCGACGGCTACGATGCTTGGTACACAGGCATCCGCCCTCCTCGGATGACGAGGGCTCAGGGTCCGATTCATGCAGTTGTGCGTCGGATGGGGAGGCGGTGCCAGGTGGCCATTGAGGTGGCACAAGGTCACGAAGGGAGAGAGCAGAGGAGACCACAGGCTCAGCAGAGGCCACGACAGTGGGAGAGGAGGGAGGAGAGACCCCCTTCTCCATGGAGAGAGAGGCCACCATCGCCCGATAAGGGCAAGGGTGTGGACATAGGAGAGAGTAGTGAGATGGCTACTCTTTGGGTGGAGACTGTCCGTCTCCAGGCACAGGTGCAGACTTTATAGGATGAGGCTGCATGCCATCGAGCTGAGGCTACACAGCTCAGAGATGAGGTTGCATGCCTTAGAGCACGGAGCGGAGGAGCGAGCACTCAAGAGCTGGCACGGTCGATTGCTCAGACCGTGTTCTATCAGGGTATCTACTTCTAGATGGTGCCAGAGGGCCAGAGGGTACAGCTGCCAGCCGGCATTGCGGATCCGATCAGGGTTGGGTCATCGAGGACTTCATCCCGATCGATGACTAGGACTCGCAGTACCACACATACTATGATGGGGCCACCTCGTCCACCTCAGTGGTTAGGGAGGAGATGAGGCCGAGAGCTCGAGGGGTTCTCGAGGCTAGGCTACTGCACTGTACAGATCGATTATATGATTTGAGAGGATTGAGTATGCCAAGATGTAGATTGTGGCATACCAATCTAGTTTTGATATGATGTACATATATTGTTGAGATATATATATATATATATATATATATATATATATGATATTTTTGATCATATGACTTGTCTTATGTGTTTGTATGATGCTTTATTGTTGTGGTGTGATTGATTTGATGATTCATGTAATTATGTCGGTTGGAAATATTATGGTTTGAATGTCATGTTTTTAAAATTTAAATGAAATAATCTGATGTAAACAAATTGGTTGTTTGTGATGTGATTTGATAAAAATAAAAGGGACTTCTAACAATAATTTCAAAGGACATTGTCGCTATTATAGACCATTTCATGGAGTCGCCGCTCACTCGGTCGTCAAGCTAATCCCAATATAGAAATATTGTTAAAAGTAAAAGAGTGCTTAAGAGACTATCTTAAGACTTTGTTGTGATGATGCAAATGATGATGATGATGATGATTTGTTTTCAGATTTCCATGAAAATATTATGCATGAAATATTTTAAAATGACTTTTGCTAGGCATAAATTCCTAAGTGTGATAAAATTTTTGGATAATTCCCTAGGAATTATACCATCATTGCAAAATTGAAGTTTGACATAATGACATGAAAATAGAGTAAGTGTTTGTTTTGTTTTAAAGCATAATTGTGTAACATAATGATTTAAGTCATATGTTTTTATGATTTTGAATAAATGGAAAATAAAATTGGTACAATGGTTTGCGCTAGGCATAGAATATTTAGGTATAGACTTATACCATCATCGCGAAATCCAAAGAAGAAAATAATAGTTTTATTGCATGGTTGATTTTTAATTTTTGAAATAGTCAAAAAATATGAAGATGAGGACTTGCGCTAGGCATAAAATTCCAATTTTGGTTTTGGAACTATACCATCGTCACGAAAGTCAAAAGTTATATATAAACGTAACTTTATTGCATGTTTTGAAAATGATTTTGATTTTTGATAATGCATATAGTTGTCTTTATACTAAACAACTGTTCTTTAAAGAGGAAAATGAATTTATTCCAAACAATTTGCAAAAATATTTCAAAGTATTTTAAAGACAAAAGTTAGATTTATAAGGAATCCCATGTGCGTAGGTGAGTTCATTACCAATCTTGATTTATCATAATGATACACAAAATCTCTCAAATACAAAATGTGTGTGCAATTGCATTGTTCATTTACCAGTTTTGAGCAAGATAATTTGATACAAGTGATTTGAATGAACCAAATAAGTGTTCGTTAACCATGATTTAGATGCATATAACCATACCAGACTACTATGTAGGTCGGGTTATCAAGAGCTAGCTAATCCATAAGCAGACATAGGTCTGTACAAAAGAAGGTCGCTAATGTGACAGACATATCACCACGCTAGGGATTACCCAAGGCCAAGCGGGTTGGGCACAAACCACCTGTTATGGGGCTTACCTCACAGTTTTCGAATAATTGAGAATTCTAGGGATTCAAGCTCATCAACCCTTCTTTTCTTTTCAATGGGTAGGGAAAGGGATTTTATTGCTTTTGCTTTTGCTTGTTTCTTTTTCTTTGCTTTTGCTTTTCTTTTTCTCTTTTTTTTTTTTGTATTTTTGTATTTTGGCTTGATATTTGAGATAATGCTGAAATAACTTGTTTCTTTTTCTCTTTTTCTTGAACTTTGCTTTTCTTCCTATGCTAGGGATACTTGCTCGGATTAGCTGTAGAGCAAGGGATTTTTATTCTGGGTAGGGGTGAACTTGTCCTTTTGCCAATTCTCAAAAATTCTAGACCATGTGCATGATAGGATAGCAGGGGAAACTTTTCGCTCAGGAAACCACTTCTACTATGTAGCATAGCATGGAAA
Organism: Wollemia nobilis; assembly: GCA_028583015.1. Classification (NCBI taxonomy): domain Eukaryota; kingdom Viridiplantae; phylum Streptophyta; class Pinopsida; order Araucariales; family Araucariaceae; genus Wollemia; species Wollemia nobilis. The sequence goes on from JAQPPZ010001965.1 coordinate 1,585,076, forward strand.
TTACAAATGTAATCATTTTATTGTGAAAAGATATGCTTGGTTTAAGTAAATACCAAGATCAATTCTCTATGCTCAAACTTTATTTAATTAAATTTTGTGGACTTTGATATAAGAGAGATTAGTAATCATGCCAAATAAAATCAAGATATTTATTTTTGTGTTTGTGATAGTGGGGGATTCCAAATAAATGCTAATTTATCCAAAATAATTTTGAAAATATAATTGCAATACTTGAAGAAGAAATATATACAACAAATATTTTTGAGGAGTTTGATAATTTTGACTCTCTCTTTCTTCTTTATTTTTTTGGGTTTCAAAAGAGTCAATAATATTGCTGTTTTGACTTTTTATTTTTTTTTCATTTGTTTTTGTGTAAACAGTTTTATATATATTTTTAAAATGAGACAACATGCAAAATATGTACAAATGATGAAATGACCAAATTTTATGCGTAATATCGCTTAAGATGCATAATATTCATAGGTTCTTTTAAATCTTTACCATCTAAGGTAGCTAATTTGTATGCTCCTGATTCAAATTTAGCAGTGATAATATATGGTCCAAGCCAGTTGGGCTCAAATTTACCTTTAAGGTCTTTAGTTGCATTAGTATTTTTTTGATTTTCTTTTAAAACAAGGTCACCGACCTCAAAGGATCGATGACGAACTTTCTTGGCATATGATCTTTTAAGCTTGTTTTGGTAAGCACGAAGATGCTCCAAAGCATTGATGCGCTTTTCATCTAGGAGTTCCAACTGACTGAGTCTGCCAGCTCGATATTCATCTCCTACTTTGGTATCTTGAAGTAGTAGAGCCAAAGAAGGAACTTCTAATTCAAAAGGAAAAATGGCTTCAGCGCCATAAACCAAGACAAAAGGTGAAGTTCCAAAGTGGGAGTTCGAACACTAGTTCGATAGGCCCACAAAGCTGGATATAATTGAATGTGCCACTGTGGCCAGATTTATTGACCAATATTTTGAGAATTTTGATTAAGGTTTTGTTAGATGCTTCGCTTGGCCATTACCCCGAGGATAATAGGGAGTGGACCAACGATGTTGAATCTTATATTTCTGGCATAATTTCTTGACATCTTTATTTTTGAAACAAGTTCCATTGTCTGAGATGAGATTTGCAAGAATTCCGAACCTACAAATGATTTGATTAAAAATAAATTTAGAGACTTGTGTTCCAGTGCAGGAAGCTAAAGGCATAGCTTCAACCCACTTCGTGAAATACTCAGTGGCGGTTATGATGAATTTGTGTCCATCAGATGACACAGGATTAATTTTGCCAATAATGTCTAAGCCCCATTTTGAAAAGGGCCAAGGAGATGAAATAGCCTCCAGCTCTTGTGCAGGCGCATGGACAAGGTCAGCATGTTTCTGGCACTTGTCGCAATGGCGCACATAATCATGTGCATCATTTTCCATGGTAGGCCAAAAGTAGCCTATCCTAAGGAGCTTTTTAGCAATGACACTACCACTGAAGTGTCCTCCACAAGATCCATCATGGACTTCACTTAAAGCTGATTTGGATTCTTCTAGATTCAAACATCTCAATAGGATACCTTCAAAAGATCTCCTATATAAAGTATTGCCAATTATTACAAATCGACTTGCTCGTCTACGTAATAACCGACGTTGGTTTCTATTAGAATTGGCAGGGAAAGTCCCATTTTGAAGAAAATCAACTATATCTAAGTATACCAAGGGTCAGGAGTAGTTTCATTGATTAGAAACACATCCAAAGGTTCTAAACATGACTTATTTGAAGCGGGTTCCTGGAGTCGACGAATAATGATGGTGGCATATTCGTCATCTAACTCCAAGGGCAGAAGAGATGCAATTGCAGCCATAGCGTCAGCACGACGGTTGCTAGTTCAAGGAATAGCTTCCAAAGTAACTTTATCAAACAAGGATAACAATTGCAAAACATATGCTTTATATGGGCGCAATTTATCATCTCTGGTCCGATAAACTTCATTAATTTGATTTATGACAAGTTGGGAGTCACCAAAAACTAGCAGATGTTTGATTTTTAATGCCAAGGCAGCTCGTAATCCAAGGATTAGAGCCTCATATTCGACAGTATTATTGGTGCAAGCAAATGTTAATTTAAAGGACAAAGGTATAAGATGTTTTTGCGGGGATATTAAAATAATACCCGCACTAGCCCCACTCATGCATCGGGCTCCATCAAAGTATAAGGACCATTGTTCAATATGGTCTGCCTCTAATTGAAGGCATTCATCAGGAAACTCAATGATGAGGGGATGGGTAGACTCTAAGGGTGCAGCAACTAACTGATCTGCTATGATTTGACCCTTAACAGACTTTTGTCCTATGAATGTGAGTTCAAACTTGGTTAGAGCAAGAACCCACTTGGCTGTGCGACTCGATAAATAAGGTCGACTCATGAGATACCGCAAGGGATCATATTTAGCAATGACATATGTTTTTTGACTAAGCATATAATGGCATAATTTTTGTGTAGAAAATACGACTGCTAGACATAGTTTTTCTAATGAGGTATAACGAGTTTCATAACTGATTAAAGTTCGGCTAATGTAATAATTAGCACGTTCTTTCTTCTCATCATCAAGCTGAGCTAACATAGCTCCTAAAGCAAAATCTGAAGCTGAAATATACAGGAGAAATGGGCGATCAGGTCTAGGCGGTGAAAGCATAGGTGGGTTAAGGAGGTATTGTTTGAGAAGTTCAAAAGCTTCTTTACATTCGTCATCCCAATTAAAAGGGACATCCTTCTTAAGGAGCTTAAGAAAGGGAGTGGTTTTGTCCGCCAGCTTATCGATGAAGCGATGGATGGCTTGAAGTTTACCTTGTAAACTTCGTAACTCAGATATATTGGTAGGTGCGGGCATATCAATGATAGCCGCAATCTTGAGAGGGTCGATTTCGATACCACGTAAAGAAACTAAAACCCCTAATAGTTTACCGGACTTAACTCCGAATATGCATTTGGCTGGATTTAATCGAATAAGGTATTCTCTTAACCGATTAAATACTTTTCTCAAATCATCTAAATGATCATCTTCTTTAATAGAGCGAGCTATAATATCATCTACGTAATCATGTAGGATATCATGCATCATATCATGAAAGATATAAGTCATAGCTCGTTGATATGTTGCGCTCGCATTCTTTAAACCAAATGGCATCACTTTCCAACAAAAGGTACCCCAAGGGGTAATAAAGGTTGTTTTAGCCTGATCTTCAAGAGCTATCCTGATCTGATTATAGCCAAAAAATCCATCCATTAGGGACATCATTCCACTCTCGATGGTAAAGTCAATGATTTGGTCCATGTTTGGAAGAGGAAAATCATCTTTAGGGCATGCAACGTTAATATCTCTAAAGTCCGTGCAAACCCTAACTTTGGTAGCTTCTTTCTTGGTGACTGGAACTACATTCGAGATCCATTCAAAGCATAATCAATAGCTTGTATGAAAATAACATTCAAGAGTTTTTCTAACTCCCCTTTGACTAGCAGGGCCACTTTGGGATGCATTTTTCTAAGTTTCTGTTTAACAGGTTTAGCATCCGGATGGACTACTAGATGATGCATGACTACAGAAGGGTCCAGACCTAGCATATCTTCATATGTCCAAGCGAAGACATCTTCATATTCTTTAAGGAATGCAATGTATTCATCTTGTTTTTCTTGACTTAATGTTGATCCAATATTGATTATGTGAGGATTATCCTCAGTTCCAATGTTAACTTTAAGGACGTTTTCTACTTCCATGTGTAGATCTCTTTCAAAATTAGGTGGGGCGGTGAAACGCCCAATTCTTGTAATTCTTTTAAGGTTAAGTTGGATAATTCGTCTTGATGAGTGGTGGCCTCAAGTTGGGCTATAGTTGGTATAGAACCATCAAAATAAAAACCATTGTGTAACAACTCTTCAACGGAGACATCATGGAAAATATCTCCTTCCAACTCCTCATCGGATTCAACAATCAATTCAGGGGTAAGCTATGGATAGCATATTGCAGGTAAAGGGATTATTCTTTGAACACAAAGAATCTTGTTTATCTAGATAATCTTGATAACATATGAGTTGATCATCATCTTCAAAAGGGAAGGGTTGACCCTTACTAGGAAATAGGCCCACACCACATCGAGCGGGCCATGGCTCTACCTCAATAGGTTCTTTCATACCATTTTGGAAAGGTCCCAAGCCTTTCCCTTTATAGCCCATTTTAAGCATGATGGGTTTAGCTTTAATATATTCATTAGTAAAATAACATCGGGCATATCCCTCATGATGAGTTTTGATATTCCGGGGTATTCTTCCCCAATCATATCCTTTATAAATAAAAGCACAACTCCCGACTTGGTAAGTACTTCCCATAGGTTGTGGGAGGCCCAAAGTACGAGGAGATGGTGGCAAGTTATTTAAAAGAATTGAATCTTGCATAAAAGCATTTGTTTTTTTTGATATTAAGATTGTGGATAAATCCGGTAAAAGTTCATCATAAAGAGCATAAGATGTAGAAGGATCATTCCCTATATCTTTAGATGTGGAAGGTATGATAGATGTTGATAATGTGGAGGTGTCAATAAATGGGTCTATAGGTTTTGAAATTATAGGGATAGAACATGAAGGATTGGTTGTGGATTGAAGACCTTTTTGAGGTTTTAGTGTGGTTTGTTCGGAAGATGGTTGAGTTAAATGTATAGGTGTAGTTGATGGAGTAGATGATGTTATGTGTGTGTTTTTCACACGTTTAGATGAAAAATAAGAATTAGGATGTGTGGATGACAGAGCGGGGCAAAATTGCACTCCAACAAGTTCTGCCAAAGCACACATATCAAAGGGTCTAGGGTCACCATGGATAGTGACCAACTGATTTTTAAATTCAAATTTAACACACTGATGTAAAGTGGAGGGAACCGCTCGCATCGCATTGATCCAAGGGCGACCCAAAAGTATATTGTACGATGTTGGGCAATGTACAATAAACACGGTTGTATCTAGGGTTCTAGGACCAACTTGCAAGGGTAAGGTAATGACTCCACACGTTTCTTGTGTCTCGTCATTGAAAGCTTTGATAATCATGTCGGTTTTCTTCATTTCATCACTTCTAAAGCCAAATATTTGGTAGAAGTCAAAAGTGCAAATGTTTAGAGATGAACCATTATCAATCAAGACTCTTTTAACAGCTACATCTCCAATTAGAGCAGTAATATATAAGGGGTTATCCTTATGTAAACTATGTTGTGGGATATCTTTATCCCGAAAGTCAATACAATCAACTTCTCGAGTGATGATAGTATTGGACATGGCTTCGGGTTGAATATTTTGAGGTACCATCATTTGGCTTAATGTAAGCATTAACTCATCCCTATGGGTAGGAGAAGATCTTAACAAGTCCAAAAGGGAAATTCAGGCTGTAGTATTGGATAATTGTTCATTAATATTGTAAGGAGGTTTTGGTTGAACATTAGACATATGATTCCCTTTATTGGGATTTTTCAAAATAAATGGAGCTGATCCATCATTCTCGAGTTTGATCTTGTTGAGAGTTTTGAGCCTCGTTGTCCGGTAACGGCTCCGATGGTACCTACAATGTTATATTGAAGACGCTGAACTCGGTCTTGGTTGAGCGTTTATGGCTTGTTCATTAGGAAGGAACTGATTAGAAGAGGGTCGAGTAGTAACTCTTCTAGGAAATGGTTCTTCCTGGAACCATAGCATCTCGTGATGGGTTGAATAGGATCTGATTCATTTTCAGAACTATTCGATTGGTTTGAGGTGATGTCTACTTCACTTTCAATATCTGATTCTACATCACTAGGATCGGGAGTTTGAATATTATGTAGGGGTCTGGTCGTGACCATGGATAAGGTTGTGCCAAATATTTGAGGATCCTGAACAGATAATTGTCCGCTAATAGTCCCTACATATCGGGTAGGAGGGGGAACATTATGATGTTCGATTTGATTGGCCACTTCTTTACCATGGTTTGGTAAAGGATGTTGAAATATATCCAATGATTGATTAGCATTTTGATTTTGATTTTGGGGAATGGTCTTTTGAGCGTTATTAGGAGCATTTTGTTTAGGTTGGAAGGCTTGCACCTCCATTTCATTATTATCAATCAGATCTTGTATTTTATGTTTCAATATTTTGCAAGAGTTTGTAGCATGTCCAGGTCCTCTATGAAAGTCACAATGTAAATCAGCTCTGTATCCGGGTATAGTTGGATCAGGTTCCTGGATAGCTGGTAATTGAATCAAGCCTCGTGCTAATAATTGAGGAAGAATGGTTGATAAAGGTTGATTCAATCTAGTAAATTCTCGAGGAGGTTTATCAGGAGGTTTTAATATAAATTTTTTTGTTGTCTTCGTTGTATTGATATTAGCAATGTTTCTACTATCAATGACTCCGTCACCTACAACTTGTTTGTTTTTATACTGATTTCTAGATGTTTTCTCATCATCTTTCTTTTTGAGCTGACCTCTTCTAATGAGAGCATCTTCTACCCTTCGAGCTAAGTCTATAGCTTGATCGAAGGTGGTTAAGGTGGCAGTTGATAACTCATAAGATATTTGTTCTTGTAAATTATTAATAAAAATGTCCAACATTTCCCTATAAGGTAGCACAAAGTGCAGTTTTCCTGTCAACCGCCTCCATCTAGCTAAGAAATCAGCAAAACATTCATCTTTGTCTTGTTTTAAGTTGTACAAATCTTTAATGGTGACATGCCTCTCGATGTAGGCACTAAATTGATGGACAAACGATTCAAATTGCTTTCTTCAAAATTTCTCAAAGAATGAGTGGGCAATTGATAGTACCACTCTAATGCCATTCCTCCTAAGCTTTTTGGGAACATTTTTAGTAATAGCAAGTCATCATGTGATATATCATGACATGCTATCCTAAACATGCGAAGATGCTCTATGGGATCTTCAGTTCCTTTATATATAGGCAGGACGGGCATGGGGAAGTGTTTAGGGTATGGTTGTGCTACAACTATGGGATCCGAAGGTTGACTACATATCTCTCGATAATTGTACGAGGGACGGTAGGGATCTATCCTGGTCCATGCGCGAAGCTAACTGTTTCACCATGGCTTCCAGGACATCGGGTTTGCCCACCATATTGGTTTAGTAGGGCATTAATATGGGATTTGTGAGCATATGATGGAGGGACATGGAGATTAGATGCTATATTGCTATTGTGTAAATTGTTGGTAGGAAGGGTGTTATGAAGAAATTTTGAAGTTGTATTATGTTGTATGCCCGATTGTTGAAAATTGGTGTTTGGCTTCATTTTAGGTTTTTGTCTACTTGAAGCATATTGATCAATAGTTTGGCGAAGTAAAGCAGTGAAGGAAGGTTTCTTTTGTGTGGGAATGATTTTAGGCTCAATAACAGGTTCCTTAGGGGGTTGGGTAACCTGTTGTTTTGGCATGTTCTGAATCATAGTGACCATATCTCTATTGGATGGTCCAGCTTTATCACTTTCTTGATCAATGAAAGACAAGGGATTAGTGTGTATGTCAAACATATGTTCCATGGCTGCTTGAGTGTCACTAATTTGTCCTTTATCAATACGAACTCGCCATATTAAGAGCACCAATGTTATTATTGAAAAATTTCCAGAAATGATCTAAGTTATCAAAAGCAATAGTTCCATCTCGAGCTATTCTAGGGGATGAGGATCCTTCCTCTTTAAGATTTTCTTGTTGTTCATTTTCTTCAGCCAGTGTCATCTTCTCGGTTGTTCTAGAGTTTCTCCTTCCGGAATTGATTCCTCAGAAGGACATTTGGGTTTTTTGTTTTGTCTCCTAACCAATCTTCTTCTTCTTGTTCAGTTTGTTTACCATTCCTAAGTTTAGGCATTGTGCTTAAATTTAGATTTCAGCAAATATATATATACTATATATATATATATATATATATATATATATATATATATATGCAACAAGCTTAAGAGGTATATATTTTAATTATATACCTACTATAGTATTTGAAATAAAATGTTTTTGGTTTTTGTTATGTTTTGGTTTTTCTTGTTTTTGTAACAATATTATAAAGATAACAAACAACACACTAAATGCAAGAAATAATAATAATGAAAGCAATGATCTAGTTTTCTATAAACAATTTATAAATATCATTAATGGGCTCAAGTTCTTCAGGAGTCATGAAGTGTTCTTCTTCAAATTGAAAATTTTCTTTCAAGAATTTGACAAAAAGTGCTATAGTGATATTATCTGTCTCAGATTCTGGTTGGTAGAAATAAAGTTCGTGGCAATACTCTCGATATAACACAACCCTAGGAACTCTATTCCATATTTCCCTATCCGTAAGAACGACCTCTTGATCTTCTACATGACCTAGGAATTGGTGTATAACAGCTACGTTCTCGAGGTATTCCTCGAAGGTGAACAATTCTGAAGACACAAGAGCTCTCCTATAAGCTAACCACCTATGGCAGAGCTCTCTGAAGTTCATGATAAACAATGAGTTGATGAGGATCCAGGATCCTATCTAGGGCAAACCTCTTGATTTGTCTAAGTTCGGTTGATTTAGATGAAATGATACCTAGCCTCCTATCAAGTTCTTTCCACAAAAGTTGGTTTCTATCTCTGCTTCGTGCACACTAAGCACAGAATTAACTTCTATGGCTGCTAATTGGTTTGCAACATTTATAGTAACAGCTAATATTTTCTTAGGAGCTACCATCTAGACATGATATGCAACTTAGTATTTTTCTAATGATTTGAAATGCATCTATATTTTTGTTTTGTTTTTTTTTTTTTTCAAAAGGTTTTAGTTTCACGTCGGGTTCACCAAAATGTATCGCTCCAAATTTTTTGCATCCTTACCTTCAGGCTAAAGGATCCGCGCCCGAAGGAGGATGGGAAAAGGATGGGACAGTACCTCTGACTGAGAGGCCCTTTGAAGGTCCCGCCTCTCGGGGAGGGGTATTAAGGTGATTTTTCGACGGATGGTGGGGTTCACCAGGAAACGTTTAGTGGCGCTTTCCACGCCTAGGTTGGGAATGAGTTTAATGTGTTCAATTTTAGCTTTAAACATCCAAGTCCTAGGTTTGGCCAGATGAATCTAAGTTATTCTATATGAAAATGCAAATTAAATGAATACAGAAAATAGATTTGAACATAAAATAGAGAGAATAAGCTAGATTAAAGAGACATACCTGATCCGGATGTCTGATGGAGGTTCTAATTTTTGAAGCAATCAGGATCGTCTAGAATTTGACAGGATCGTCTCCGATCTGACAGGATCGTCTGAGATCTGATGAATTCATCAGACGAATTCGTCAGAGACCTGCAATCAGAGAAGCAGATACAAAATACAGAAAATGCAGCAATACAAACAGAGGGCAATGATGCAGAATGACAACAATAATATTAGACGGATAATTATAAACAAAATATGAGTGTATTTCAATGATTTAATGACAAATTATGATTTTATCATGCATTAAAACTATATGGGTGAACTCCAAAATGCAGAGTAATAAGGAATAACCATAGAATTAACTAAATGCGAATAATGCAAGCAAAAAGAGTGGAGAAAATGCAAACTCGGGCAATCGATTGCCCCCAATGTTGACTCGCAATCGAAATCATCTCTGGATTGGTACGAAATCATCTCGAATTGGACAAGATCGTCTGCGACGATCTGAGCTTGCTCCGGCTGAAGAATAACAAAGTTCCTGCAAGAAAACTCAAGAAGGGACAAAGGCAAACAATAGTCTAGGATATCCTAATGCATATGAAACTTGAAGTGCAAAAAAATTCAGCCAGGGGAATGTCAAGGGGAGGGCCTAAGATTAAATAGGCATAGGAAAGAGGTTGGGAGGTTGGAGATCATCCCATTTTGGGAGATCTCCAACGGGGGGAGACTCTAACGGTGCAGACGCGTCTCTGCTCGAGTTAGAGAAGTTGTTGAAACAGAAGCTAATTATGAAAAATTAGTTTTGGGACGAAATCGTCTGGACGTTCTGCTCCAGACGAAATCGTCCGATCTGAGGCGATATCGTCTGATCGGCGACGATATCGTCAAACGGTCACAACAAACTCTAAAAATGGCACGAGAAACGAGGAAACAGGGTTTGGGAGCGGTTTTGGGGTTGAAATTTGAATTTGAATTATTACTAAGGTAATTTTAATTATTTACTAAGTTTTACCGCGCCAATTTTAGGGTGCTACACTTGCAAAGAATTTAAACAAACAACTTCTCCAAGGTCTCCGCTATAATAGCATTTGCATATGTGTATTAGTAATCTTGACTGAAGATATTCACTTTAAATGCTTGGAACACCTTAGTGATTGCAAGTAACTGTAAACAAGGGGCAATGTTGGTTTATTTTACCATGAAACTTTAGTGATTGTTCATTGAACCAAAATAGAGCAAATGTGAGTTGGTCCTCATATGACCATGATGTAGTGCTTAAGACATGGAAATTTGTGAAAATGCCATAAAACATAACCCCTTCAATGAAATTGGAATTTTCATGAAGGGAATGTCATCATAGGCCCATGAGTGCAAAACAGAGCTGAAAACATGAAATTTGACCTTAAAATGGAAATTTTCATTTTCGGATTTTTTAACAATCTGTAACAAAACAACAACTTCGATGAATTTTAAAAAAAAGTACTAAATAACTCTGAAAATGAAATTTCAAATTGCTTATTGGAAGTACGAAGTATAACCTACGCAATGGTTAAATTATTTTTGGATTTTGAAGTTTTTTAAATGTTTATTTTAATGTCTGAATATTAAAATAAAGTTAAAATTTCTTGAAATAAAATACAGAAAAAATGAAAATGCATTCAGTATGATGCTATCCTATTTCGACAAAATCGAAGATATGAGGTTTTCATGCATGCAACCTAACCTATTGGACCTGTAAAACAAGCACAATCTGGATAAGCTAAGTGTTGGCTCCTAGGGTTTTAAATGAGGTTTTCAGATTTAAACATTCGCATGAAGCAACCAAGAAAACTTGCATAAACTCCATTTACAAGCCTAAAATCTGAAAAGGGGAAAATAGACATTCAATCTTGCATGCAGAAAATGACTCCTTCTTTCTTGTCCATAAGATGCAACTTTCTAAAAAATTTTGTATTAAAAATTTGTCATTTTACAATAACAGAAGTTTCTGGTTTTCCCAAACCAGTCAATGGAAGAAAATAACTAGAACAGGTCCAGAATGGCCCTTTTGCCTTCAAATCTATAACTCTACTCCTGGCAGTTTCCGACCCCCTCTGGCCTCTTTGAATGGTGTATTTAAACTTCTAAAAATTTGTTTCTCCTTCCATGATGGTTCGTTTCATTTTTTGATGGTTGTTCGTTTCACCTTCCCCGACTGTTCGTTTCACCTTCCCTTGTGCATGCATGCGCTTTGGTTTCCCTTTTATGGCCCTTCGTTGCGAAAATGTAACATGTCACGATATCGCGACACTTTTTATCTTTTGACAGCGACTATGCAACATGTCGCAATATCGCGACACTTATTCTTTCTAGCTCTTTCTCTTTGCTTTGAATCGCGAAAATGCAATATGTCGCGATATCGCGACACCTTTTCCTGTACGGCCGTGAAAATGCAACATGTCACGATATCACGACACTTTTTCTTTCTAGCTCTTTCTCTTTGCTTTGAATCGCGAAAATGCAACATGTCGCGATATCGCGACAATTTTTCTTGTACGGCCGCGAAAATGGAACATGTCGCGATATCGCGATACTTTTTCTTTCTAGCTCTTTCTCTTTGCTTTGAATCGTGAAAATGCAACATGTCGCGATATCGCGACAATTTTTCCTATACGGTCGCGAACAAGCAACATGTCGCGATATTGCGACACCTTTTCTATTTTGGTCGCGATGGTGCAACATGTCGTGATATCGTGACACTTTTTATCTTTTGATAGCACCCAAGCAACATGTCGCGATATCGTGACACCTTTTCTATTTTGGCCGCGACGGTGCAACATGTTGCGATATCTTGACACTTTTTCTTCTTTGGTCGTGATGGTGCAACATGTCGCGATATCGCGACACCTTTTTCTCCTTTGGCCACGACGGTGCAACATGTCGCGATATCGCGACACCTTTTCTTCTTTGGCCACGATGGTGCAACATGTCGCGATATCGCGACACCTTTTCTCTTGTGGTGTTTTGCTTTTTTTCTTGATCTTTAGCCTATGGGCCACTTCAGTCTTCTTGGAACACATGCAAAAAAGGTGGGTCCCCAATTTTGGGGTATGTTGTGGAGCAGCCACAACAGTCCCTTCATACTAAGTGGGGTTTGAACCTTGGACCTCTCAAAGAGAGGCCAATTCCCTTACCACTATAGTAAGGTTACAACTATATAATAAATCTTACATATTACATAAATATAGTCTCTCATTATTGCCATGATCTTCATATTATATGATACAAACTTTGTTGATGACCCTATATTTAAATGACAACACTCTTCTTTGATGACATGACATCTTAGAATAACAATAGGATAAATGACCAATGAACCTCTTCTTTTGCTCTTCTTCAAGCTAGCAATCATCCATCGCAAAATATTTATGGGAAATAGTTCTTTGGTATTCAAACCTCAAACATTTCTAACATCTCTAGTACATGAACAATATAGCTCTATCATGCTTTCTCTATCCATTCTTCATTCAACTAGTGCAGACGGGGATAACCATGAATAAATTAGTAGATAAAACAACAACAAAAATGAACAAAACATGTTCTCTTTAAGTCAATCATGACATAAATATGTGTAATATTCTATGCATGCAACATTCCAATCAACACTCAAATTCATGAACTTGTATTGCATTTTGCTATGGCCAGGAACTTGTAACTACACACCTTGCTCATTGGCTAATGATGTATAACACTAACAACTTGTGTTTCAATTTGCTATAGTCGCTAGGGCAACATGTACATACGATCTTCATGACCAATCATGTTGCAAATGTAGAAATGAAATTTAACATACATACACACAATTCCATTTCTACTTAAATAAATCTATAGATCTATAACCATTTAGCAATAACAATGCACAAAAATAGCAACAACAATAGCAATAGCAAATAAATAAATACAAGCATGTTTGTATTGAAAATGGCATATATGGTTACAACATTTCATATATAGTTTGTAAATCCTATATAGAATACTCTTCATGACTGCATACAAGAGCCAACTACATCCTACCATACACACATTTGCACCAACCTTTTCTCACACGTACCAATGCCCTTCCATTAATGAATGAATGAATGAGATAAGGGACTTATTTAGACAACTAAAAATTAGTTGCACTCTCCAACTACCTAACACCTCATCATTCTTCTAAATTACATTTCACTTGTATTTTAATTTCCATTTTCCACTATAGGATAAACTAACTTATGACTTATGACTATCAACATACATAACTTAACATTATACTATTATGTATAATGTTAAATTTCCATTTTATAACATTATTAAATATATACACACATATTTCATCAAACACTACATACAACTACAAAATAACACAAAATACCAAAACTTATTCACTAAATGCAAACATATCAATTTGCTTGTCTACATTTATCCCCTATAAATTGGTTGGTGACCTCGACGACACATGAGCTAAACACTAGGAATAGAAGCACTAAACAACATAATGGAATCTCTTGTCACGCTCCTTCTGCTTTTACCTCTTCCATACATCTTTTGCAATGGACTTCACCTTAGACTATTGTTTTCAACAACTTGTTCTCTGATTGTTCACTTCACTTTTTGCAATCAACCACATTGTCAATTTGATCAACATGACGAACATAGCCAACATGATAAAGATGACCTTCATGACCAACATCATCAACATAATGAACATGACAAAAAATACCCATCACCACCTATGTTGGGGTCAAGGGGGTGGGAGCCCCCTTGTAGTATCAAAGGGTATCATCCCTTGCAGGGTTGAGGGAAAGCGCCCTTCATGCGTATCCTATCATGATACAGGGTGGGATCGAGGGGCAATGCCCCAAAATCTCAACGATGAAACCATTGAAACCATCACTATCTAAAATAAATCTCTTCTCATCAACATTTTGCGAGCCTTCACTTGACCCATTGAAACAACTTTCCCTCAAATCTAATTCACTACTTGCTTGATCCAACTAACTACTTTTTAGCCTCTAACAAATATCTCCCTCGTTGAATGACACTTCCAGCAACAACTCCTCTGACTACATTGCCTCAAATGGTAATACCTCTAATGATAGGTCTTCTGGTAGCAAGACCTTTGATGACAACACTTCTAATGATAATAACACTGATAGCAATACCTTTGATGATAGTATCTCTAATGGCAATACCCATGACGACAGTATCCATGACAACAATAGGTATGACAACAATACCCATGATGACAACATGTTTGATGGCAATAGGTATGATGGTAGTACACATGACGATAATAGGTATGACAACAGTACCCATGATGGTAACGTGTTTGACGATAGCTCCTTAGACGACATCTCCCTTATCGATATCTATGATGATAATGATGGTAGTACTTATGTTGGCTCCTTTCTTGTCAATATTTGTGATGATAATGATGACAGTACTTGTGTTAGCTCCTTCCTTATCGATGTTTGTGATGGCAATTATGACAGTGCTTATGTTGAATCCTTCCTTGTTGATGTCTGTGATGGCAATGATGGTAGTGCTTGTGTCAACTCTTCCTTGTTGACATATGTGACAAAAACTTAGACAATAATTCCCTAGATGACACTCCTTCATCATATGAATATGATCTTCAACCATCCTAGCCTCATCCATCTAACCAACCTCTTGACAAAGCTATATTGTTTGGCCTTCATCTTGATGATACCTTACCTTCTTGCCTTCTTGCCTTCTCCCTAAAAACACCCTATTGTCTGGCCTCCCTATTGACTACACTCTTTCATCTGTTGGCCTTGTTGACCGCACTACACTGACACACCGACTTCTTGAACCATTTCAACTTCTTACAAGAAGTCTCCATCCTCAATTGAAATCAAATTCACTTGCTCAATTTGAATCAAGCTCATCAAGTTAACCATCTCAAGTAAGTTCACTTCCTTAAATGCAATTGGCTTCATCTTCTCTACTTCCTGGCAAGGGCTATAAATCTTCTTCGACTCTTCAAACTCTTGATAAATCACCGGTTCATCTCACTTTATAATACTTTGATAATCCCATACAAAGTGACCCCACAATTGGCTTTGTCAACATTGCACAATAGATCTACCCTCACTATCATACTAAATTCTTCATTTATGAGTTCTTCAACAATTGTCATAGATTGTTTCACCAGTCGAATCCATCCATTGTACAATCTCTTCTGGTGTTGCATATGTCTATAGTGATGATCTTACATTCTCTAAGAAATACTCATCCTAAAAATTATCGTTCTTCTCTTCGGAGTCGCTTCCTTCCTTGACTACTTGACCCTAGTACTTTAGCGATGAATTACTCTCCTTCCCAAAACCATCACTCTTAGTGTCTGAATCCTTCTCAATATCAAAATCACTTTCACCCACATAATCACTCTTATTTGTATTAACATGATATCAATACTTCAATGATTTGTTTGCATCACTTTCCCATATCAAGGTGTAATCTAGAGCCTCTTGGTATGATCTTGGAGGAATCATTATCATCTTCTTTTGGTATGTAAGAATAATTCCATCAATGAACCATTTCCTCTTCAATGCATCTACTTTGTCTTCTTTCAAATGGTCAAACAACCCACTCAACTACCTATTGTAAGAATGAACATACTTGTACTCACCCTGTTTAATTCTATAGATTTCGACAATGAACACATCATCATTGTCAATCAATCAAAATTCTTGCACAAATGCATCACACAACTCTTCCCATATTTGGTACTTGTCCTCTAGGAATTTCATGCACCAATCCATTACAAATCCACAAAATGTCATAGGAAACAACCACCTCCAATCTGCTTCATTATTCTGTCTAGTTGCTTTCCACATCATGTGACAGATTCTCCAATGCCTTATTGGGTCTTCTGTTGATTCTCCATGAAATAATGGACATTTACATGATATGCCCAAATTAGCCTTCAGTTTGATAGGTTGGCCTATTATTGGCCATAGTCATTTTCATATCTCTCCCTTACATAAATTTTGATGCATATCACCTTGCAATTGCTCTTTTGTTGTATTGTATACAATGCTTCCTTCAATTGAAATATTGCTCTCTCTTAGACTACATACGGTATTTTCATGAAGATGACAAACTACCTTTTCTCAGACTATAGATCCTCTATCTATAGATATTTCGTCTATGGTTCTTGTATCTACAGATCCTGCATCTGCAATGTCTCCATCTACAAATTTTATGTCTATAGATCATCTATCTGCAGTTGTGGCATCGATAATATTTTTGTGTGCAATGTTTGTGTCTACTTTTTTTACTTCTATAGTTTCTGTGAATACAATGGTTGTGACTACAATTTTTGTGTTTGTAGTTGCCACGACTACAATTTTTGTGACTACAATTTTTATTTCTACACTTGTGATTGTAGTTTTTGCATCTATAACTACAATGTCTATGACTGCAAATCCTTTATTTATAGATTCTTCATCTGGATTTGGATGATAGTATGTCATGCATCTCGTATATGTGCTTATCATGCACATCCCATTATATGACCCTTTGTTGATGTCAACAAACAAATATACCTCTTCTTCACCTACTTCTTTGGTTGCATTCCATTGCTCTTATTGCACATCTTCCTATTAGGGTAAAAAGTAAATTGTTACTTTTACCATTAGTTTATTACCTTTACTTTTTAACCTAGAAGATATTATTCCTAATATCTATCCTATGGTTAGTAGTCATAGTCATTTTGACTACGTTAGTTGTTAGTTGTTAGGTGCTTAATTCTCTAAATGCGTTTGTTAGCGTGATTAGCTCTTAGGCTATTCATATCCTATGTCAAATGTTATTTAAGCACCATATATTATTAATTCTAAGGTTAATGGTTTACGCTCAATATTTGTCTAACATTGGTATCAAAGTGATAATTACGAACTGACCTGGACGAGCGAAATTGAGGCGTCTGAACAACGAGGCACATTTCTCAAGGTGTTTGTAACCTACATGATTTTCGAGGTGATCTGTTAGCTGATGTGTTGTGGTGACTTCGTGGCTTAGAATCTTAGGTTTTGGTGCAGAGATATGACCTTGTCCTATTTTTTTTTTTCTAAAACTATACCTGTTGTTTCAGATCTGACGACAACAGCAACCTGTTAGACCTGACAGGTCCTGTTAGGCCCTCCTCCTCTGAGCACAGGTGATGGCCCACCAATCTACTGGCGATCGGCCTACTATCCCACCTCCATGAGGGGAGACAAGCGGCCCACTGAACTGACCACCGGACCACCACTTTCGACGACTAGCCACTATAGGCGGCCCCCTCTGATCTTACGATGGGTGGCTCATCTCTAGTCACCAGCCTCGATCCGTGGAATATCTTTGGTGATCGACCTCGATTTGAGGCCCACCTCAAGCTAAGATGCACTCCTTGACGAGACTGACCATACCTCAAACGCCCCACTTGATAGCACGATCCTGAGGATGATACCTGGCACACATCCCAAGGATGGCATCTAGCATGCATCTCAAGGATGACACCTGACACATGGATTAATCCTGGACTGACACGTGATGGACTGGACTGACTTAGATTGACATGTGGCAGACTGGCCATGCACCACCTATACAGACTTGGACTGACGTGGCAAACACATGGCGGACTGGCCATGTGCCCACCTAACATGTGGATCGACTCGGAATGACATGTGGCAGACTGACCACGTGCCCACCTAATACGTGGACCCCTCTGCCAGTGCCACATCGACAGTAGCAAAAGGGGCTCGACCCAATTACTCGAAGGCAACCGAGTAACAAAGGGAGTATTCTCCCTTTTCAAGAGTGGGAAGTGCATCCACAGGATGCATGTGGGATAAATCCCACTATTTTTTTTTCTCGCTCCAACGTGGCAAAGCCTTCAAAGTGAAGGTCTTTCTCTTCCATTATCGTCAAGCGGGCTAGCCCGACTAGTAGGAGCACTAGTCGTAGGGCTAATCCCCACAGAGTCATGAGTTCGACTCCCGACGAGGGTTAAACAATTTTTTTTGGCACTCAAAAACTTTGAACCTTATCTCCTAAGGTAAAATTTGTATTTTTATTCTTTTTAGCTCTTTTTACATAATTTAATACATTTTTTATATATATTAAATTATTTTTTTAATACATCAAGTATTTTTTTCTATAAAAAAGTATTTTATTATTAAAATAATGCTAGAAATTTAATAAAAATATGCATTAAAATTGAAATTCAAAGGCAATTTTTTTTACAAAATATAAAAATTGATGTTTTTTTTGTTTTCTCCAAATCAAGGGGGGATAAGAGACAAAAATCAAAACACAATTTCTTTTGCAACAAATTGAGATTTTTAACACTTTGATCCAAATTTTTCTAATCATTTTTTTGAGAGTACAAGTTTTGTCTCATGAAGAAGAGGCCTTGGATCCAAAAAAATATCTTCGTCGTCTAAGAGTCATTCGAAAGAGAAACGAACTCCGCCATCAAACAACAAGATCCAATTTTCGACGGATGCTTAGAAGACACAGAAAGAGTTTACCTCATTTCAATACTTACACAGATCCTTGGAAGGTTTTGGATCGAAGCTATGGTCCCATAAGGATTAGATAAACTTTTTATCCTGATGCACCTCCAATTTTTGAGTATTGAAGCATTAAGGGTCCACCAAAACCAAGTCATGTGTCAATTGGTTTTGGAAAGTCTTTCAAAAGCTTGTCATGTGTCAACTTGTCTTGAAAAGTGTGCTACTTTATTATTTTTTGCAAAACAAAGGGGAATAATTGATAATTGATAATTGTCATTTTGCAAAAATTGTAACACAAAGGGGGAATAATTTGAAAATCAATTTTATTTTTTTGCAAAACACAAATCAATCTTTTGTTGCAAAAACTTGTAATAAGGTGCATTTTTTATATTACTCAACACCTTTATTAAAAATTGGCATTGCTAAATTAGGTGCATTTGCAGTTGCATCCGACACCTATTCGATAAAAATTTTGTGGGCACTCTTTGATTGATTATTGCATTTAATTTCTTGTTTTTGCAATTATAAGTCATCAAATTCAAGAGCACTCAAAACCCCAAAATTTTGTGATAATTTGTGTAAACTCATTGCATAGGTATAAAGCCAATTTTTTCTTGATATTCTCTACTAAATCAAAATCCCTAATTCACTTTTCTTTGATTGGCTTAATTCCCTCAAACTAAACTATCCTTCCTCAGGAGGATTTTTAGGCAGGTGCAATTAAATATCAATTAGAGTGAATTATCTCTCATTTCTTCTTGTTTGGCTTATATTTCCTCAAACTGATAATCCTTCTTCAAGGGTTTTTAGGCAGGTGCCATTAAATATCAAGTATAGAGAAAGAGAGACCATCTTGGAACCATTCTAGAACCTTCATCATGGCAACTATCAATAAATACCTAAATGATACACAATTGCTTATGGATTCTAATTTTTTTGCATGGAAAACCAAGATGAAGGTCATTCTTACTGTTGAGGAAATATGGGATATAGTGGATGGCACTATTCAAAAACCCACTACAGCCGGAGCAGATCAAATTGCATGGGATAAAAGAACAATAGACTTCTCATGTTAATTTTTCTCGCCACTACTAATGAAATCCAGCCTCACATAAGTGAAACTAAAAATGGTAAAGATGCATGGGACGTATTATGTACTATTTTTTAAGGCAAGAATAAATCGACTATTCTAAGCCTTCAAACTCAACTTCTTACACTCCATATGAAGTCAAGAGAATCAGTAGAGCTATTCCTTTGTAGAGTGGCATAACTGAAGTCAAAGCTAAATGCTTTAGGAGCCAAAGTAGAAGATATTATTCTAACTTTATTAATATTGAGGGATCTTCCAGAATCCTACAAGATGTTAATAACATCCCTTAATGTATCTCAAGGAACAGTAACCTTTGTGGAGTTATTCTTTTTAAATTTTTCCTTCTACTTCAGAAAGTAATGCAATGAACCAATAGCAAAATCAAAGCAGTAATCAAACCAGTGTACAAGTCATCACACAATTGAGACACCAATATAACGTGGTTCACCCAAGGTGGGCTACTCCACAGAGAAAATCTTTCACTAAATTTTCTCAATCAAATCCTTTGGGAATCCTTCCCAATTACAATGTTTATGGACTTCCTTTCCAAAGGAGAATCCTTCCCCTAATCAAATATTTATGAGCCTCCTACCCAAAGGAGATGTCCTATCCCCAAAAGAAGTATTTATGAGCCTCCTGCCCAAAGGAGATGTCCTATCCCCCAAAGATCTAGAAATGATACTTCAGAAGATCACCGCCTCTTCTGCCGCTAGTAGGTGGAACTCCTTTCCACAGAAGATGTCTTGTCCTCCTTGCTCTGGCTCTAGAGACTTTTATCCTCATTGATCACCTCCACAGCTACTCATCAACACCTGTACTAAACACAGTCAGTCGGTCCAGCACAAGTCCTCTCAAACTCTGTCACAAATATGCACCAAACTCAGTCCTCTAGTCCAACACAAATCTGCTCTCAAATCTTTGTCAGATCTGTCCAAAGCTTAATCCAAAAGATTGAACAAATCAATCACAACTGCTCACAAGTCTTCACCAAGACTTCATCAAATTTGTCCACAAGTTCTTCAACAAGAACCTATCCAAATCAGTCCACAAGTTCTCCACAAGAACCTGTCCAAATCAGTCCACAAGTTCTCCACAAGAACCTATCCAAATCAGTCCACAAGTTCTCCATAAGAACCTATCCAAATCTGTCCTAGCAAGCTCACCAAGAACTTGCCCAAATTAGCTCAAGCAAGTTTACCAAGAAACTTGCCCAATGTGAACACACAAAGAGAATTGTTAGAGACCCAATGTGTTTCATCCAATCATATCAAATCAATCTCATAGAAGCATAAAGAGAATTGTTAGAGACTCAATATTTTCTATCATTCAACTCTCAATCTCAACTCAAATCAATCTCATAGAAGTAGTATACTTTCACAAGATCTTGAACCACAACCCAACAATTGCCAATAATGCAATATCAAGGAATCAACTCCTCCAACATAGAACCATAACTTGCTATCAAACCCTAGCCAAGTTAGTTTTCAAGAACTCAAAGCAATCTCTCTCTAAGCATCAAAAAAGGGGTTCAAGATATTTCCAACTTATCTCAAATGGGAATGCTCAACTTAACCACACAACCAAGTTTATCAAGCAAAGTACAAATTGATAAAATCAAATCTCAAAGGAGCAAGCCCAACTCATGTATCAAGTAAAGCATAACTTGATCAACTCAATCTCAATGGAAGCAATCTCAAAACCAAACTCTCAACAACCAAACAACTCAATTAGGGTTTCAACAACTTATAGCAATGGCATACGCTTCTCACTCAAAAACCCTAAAGCAAACTTCAAATGCTTCCACTCTCATAAACCAAAATTATGCAATAACTCATAAACTCATCATGATCTCATAATGCATAATCAATACTTCCACTTTCAGAAAATAAGATCCACTCCAAATAAGGAAACTTAATTTAATCCTTTTCACTCCAAACTTATTTTTAGAAAACCATCAATCAATAATAACCATGGAAGAATGTGCCCATACCTTTACTTTGATGAAGAAGGAGAACTCAAAATCTGTCACAACACTAACTCTCAATTTGCCACAAATTAGAGTTAGCAACAATGGAATAATGCACAATGATAAGAGTCCTAATAACACCTTATCACTCCAACTCATCAATAATCAAAACTCACAAATATACATATCAACAATATTCCTTTACACCTTATAACTCCTACTTAATATATCACAAAATAACTTCAACCTCAAAAAATAATTACAAGAAGAATATCCACTCAATAACTCCAAAGGCTTTCTAACCCCAATATGACATTAAGCACAATTATTCCTTAAACCCTTATAACTCCTAAAATACATTTACTTCTAAATGCATTTACCACATAAACATTAAGCATCAATAATAACAATGTCAAAGAAATATTTCTATTTAACCTTATACCTCCATCCAATTACCAACAATAATTTGCCAAGTCAAATCAAATATTCCACATTATCAACAAAAGATCTACCTTGGCCAAAAATCAATTCTCCAACCTTAGGAGAAGTGTGGAGACACCAACATAAGCGCCAAAGTGCTTCCTCCTCCAAACTCGTGGCCCAAAGCAATCGCCGTACCACGTGCACAATAATCCGCGACCAAGAAAAAAACCTTTAACACATCTATCGCGAATCGAACTCGACACCTCTGCTTAGCGAGCGCCTTCGCTCCACTGCCTCCGTCGTTGGAGCACAAGTGCCCAACGAAACTCTCAAGCGCTACTCGTTGTTTTACCTTCCCTTTGCTCGCAAAAGACAACCAGAATTTCCTTCCTCACAAGCGCACGAAATCCGAATTTAACACAGACCAGATTTGTCTTCCTCACTACGCACGAAATCGAAATTTAACATAGACCAGATTTGTCTTCCTCACTGGTGCATGAAATTGGAAATTAACACAGAGCAAAATGAGACTCAAAAATCACAAAGCAATCCAAAATTGAAGGTCACAGAGCAATACGAATTCAAAGGTAATCATGCAAATCGAAGGTGCTTAAAACCTTAGGAAATAATGCCCTTTAATAGTCTTTCATCCCATGCAAATTGACATCGGCGCTCCTTTCAAACATTGTGTTTTTCATCCCATGCAAGTTGACGTCGATGAGGTAAGTCTTTTACATGAGCATCGCTAAGGGTTTAGAAACCCTTTCAATAATAATTATTAAATTAATAATTATTATTTTATTAATAATAAACTTAACTTAAAACCTTTTCAGTTAAGGTTTGAGTTAATTTATTTATTAATAATCAAAATGGACTTTTAAGGTTTTTTCAAGGAGCAAAAACCTTTTCATTAAGCCAAGATGGTTTTAATAAAAACCCTTAATGAGTCCGGATGGTTTTAAGAAAAACCTTTAACCTTGTCACCAAGGTTTTAATTAAAAACCCTTAAACAAACATCATGGAACTTTCAAGATCTTTTTGGCACCAAACTCTTTTTGACATCAGCACAAATTCCTTTTGACATCAACACAAACTCCTTTTGACATCAATGACAACTCACAAACATGAAGCTAGGCAACATACCCAAAATTACCAACAATCTCCCCCTTTGTCATTGATGGCAAACCACTACTAAAACCACTGCTGAAAACCAACTGTCAAAACTAAAACCAACTGAAAACCATCCTCTGAAGCTTTGCTCCCCTTGACTCAAGGCTCTCCCCTACTCAAAATCTCCCCCTTTGTCATCAATGGCAAAGGGTCACCTTTGGGGCTCAGGGCTAAGAATGAGCCTCTTTGCTTAGCCCCTCCCCTATAGAAACCCTTTCAATAATAATTATTAAATTAATAATTATTATTTTATTAATAATAAACTTAACTTAAAACCTTTTCAAAGGTTTGAGTTAATTTATTTATTAATAATCAAAATGGACTTTTAAGGTTTTTTCAAGGAGCAAAACCTTTTCATTAAGCCAAGATGGTTTTAATAAAAACCCTTAATGAGTCCAGATGGTTTTAAGAAAAACCTTTAACCTTGTCACCATGGTTTTAATTAAAAACCCTTAAACAAACATCATGGAACTTTCAAGATCTTTTTGGCACCAAACTCTTTTTGACATCAGCACAAATTCCTTTTGACATCAACACAAACTCCTTTTGACATCAATGAAAACTCACAAACATGAAGCTAGGCAACATACCCAAAATTGCCAACAATCTCCCCCTTTGTCATTGATGGCAAACCACTACTGAAACCACTACCAACTGTCAAAACTGAAACCAACTGAAAACCATCCTCTAAAGCTTTGCTCCCCTTGACTCAAGGCTCTCCCCCTTACTCAAATCTCTCCCCTTTGTCATCAATGGCAAAGGGTCACCTTTGGGGCTCAAGGCTAAGAATGAGCCTCTTAGCTTAGCCCCTCCCCCACCTCCTGTTGAGGTGATTAATTCTGGGGTGGGAGTAAAACTCCCATTAGGCATTGATCATCATCAGTGTCCATAGCTGCCTTTCCATGATTTTTCCTGATATCCTTGTCCATGTTCCTATTCTTGTTCTTGTTCATATCCTTGTTCTTGTTCCTGTTCAAAACCCTGTTCCTGTTCATGTTCTCATCCATGTTTTTGTCCAAGCCATTATTCCTATTCCTGTCATTATTCTTGTTCCTGCCATTATTCTTGTTCCTATTCATAGCCCTAAACCTGTACCTTGGAACTTTTGCTCTACACCATCTGGTTGTATGTCCTTCATTATTGCACTTATAACATTTGACAATGTTATTCCTTTGAGATGTACCTATTTTCTGAATCCTCTCTATTGGACCAAACTTGTTCCTATTGTTAACCCTGCAATTAACTGCCTTGTGCCCAAACCGATTACAAGAGTAGCAATACCCTTGAAAGAAATTACCATTTCTAAAATTTCCATTAACCTGTCTTACTTGAGCCCTACACTGTGAAGCCATGTGTCCAAACTCGTGACATGCAAAACATCTTCCATTGAACTTTCCTTGCCTTGACCTCATAGGTCCTTTAGTATTTCTCCCCTTATGTTGATTCCTATTTTCTGATTTTGTGCTATCTGAATTACCATCTGAAAACTTACTCTCTGAAGTACTCTCTTCATCTGAACCATCTTCTTCTTGGGAGCTCATACTAGATTCCTCAACCTGTTCCTTTTGTTTCTTTCCAAAACCAAGACCTGTTTTATCTGTTGTCCTTCTTTGATCCTTGATGATTGATTTTACCTTCTTGGAACTTTCTTCAAACCTGTAAAGCTTCTCCTTGTACTCTTTAGTTTCCTTTTTCAAGGAAGCTACTTCATGTTTTAACTCTTTACACTCAAGAGACCTAGCTGCCAACTCTTCTTTGAGTTCTTGTGTCTTTGCTATAGAGATATCAAGATTCCCTATAAGCTCATCTCTTTCATAACGACATTCATCAAACCTATCAATGAGTCTAGCATATTTCTTTCTTTCTTTCTTTAACACATCAAGAGCATTAACAAGTTCAGCCTCAAGATCTACTTCTCCCTTTTCTGAAACATCCTCTATTTGTTTACCTTTTGAAACATCAATATCCTTTTCTGATTTCTTACCACTAGAGGTGCTACCTTCATCTAAAGCCATAAGAAGATCTTCCTCATAATTTTCTGAAGCATCCTCATACATAGTATTACCATAATTCAAACCATCATTTGTACAATCATCCTCAAGGTGACCAAAATTTCCACATCTAAAGCACTTAAGCACAACAAATCTATTCCTCTTTTCTTTTCCTTCCTTTTATGTTAGAAACAACATCTCATTTCTATCATCACTTGAAGAACTTCCATCATCACTACTAGAACACTTACTTGCTTTGTCTGTGTAGAAACTTTTCTTGTGTTTTTGGAAGTACCTCTTCCCTTGACTGTTTTGCTCATTTCTGTTCTTCCTTTGATACATGTGCTTCTCAGATTCCCTGTGCTTATAATCCTATTTTTCTTCATCACAATCATCCTTGGGTTTCGGACAGTCAGTAGCATAGTGACCAAACTTTCCACAATTGAAACATTTAACAGATTTCATACCTTTGTGCTTTCTTGAGAACTTGCCTTTCCTGCTGTAGTTTGCTTCTTCATCACTAGAAGACTCATCACTGTCTTCTTGCTGTTTACCCTTGGACTTCTTGGTAGCTTTGAAAGCTGCCTCCTTCTTAGGATCAGGTACCACTTTAGTTCTTAACTCAAAAGCTGCAAGTATACTATGAAGCTCATCCTTTTTCAATTTATCCAAATCCTTGGCTTCCTCAATAGCTGAAATATTTTCACTAAATCTATTTGGAAGAGACCTCAAAATTTTATCACAAACATCATTTTCAGCAAGCTCAAGACCTAGTTCCTTCATGGAATTAACAATCTCATCCATATGAAGCATATAGTCACTAATATTTTCTTCATCATTCATCTTGAGTTGTTCAAACATACCTTTGTAATATCTCAATTTTGCTTTTCTGACATTTGCATCACCTGTATGAACCACTTGCAATTGATCCCACATTTCCTTTGTTGTATTACAATGAATCACCTTTGTAAGATTTTGCCTTTTGTAGACCTTTCAAAATTGCATTCATTGCCCTTGAATTGTTGTGATGTAGAAGTTTCTCATCTTTAGTAGTAGGAGGGAGCTTTGGAATAGTGTACCCAAACTCAACTGCTTCCCAAACTTCATTTCCAAGAGCCATTAGATGAACCTTCATCTTTATGCTCCATAGACCAAAATATGTCCCATCAAGAATAGGTGCTGAATTACCACTTGTAAAATCCATTGTGTTCTTTTCAAGCTTTTCCTTCAAGCTGTGAAACTCTTCCGAAGGAACCTGCTCTGATACCAATTGAAGAACACAAGCTTATACTGAGAGGGGGGGTGAACAGTATAAGACCACTTTTTAACTTTTTCCTTTTACTTCAGAAAGCAATGCAATGAACCAATAGCAAAATCAAAGAAGTAATCAAACCAGTGTACAAGTCATCACACAATTGAGACACCAATATAACGTGGTTCACCCAAGGTGGGCTACTCCACAGAGAAAATATTTCACTAAATTTTCTCAATCAAATCCTTTGGGAATCCTTCCCAATTACAATGTTTATGGACTTCCTGTCCAAAGGAGAATCCTTCCCCTAATAAAATATTTATGAGCCTCCTGCCCAAAGGAGATGTCCTATCCCCCAAAGAAGTATTTATGAGCCTCCTGCCCAAAGGAGATGTCCTATCCCCCAAAGCTCTGGAAATGATACTTCAGAAGATCACTGCCTCTTCTGTCGCTAGTAGGTGGAACTCCTTTCCATAGAAGACGTCCTGTCCTCCTTGCTCTAGCTCTAGAGACTTATATCCTCACTGATCACCTCCATAGCTGCTCATCAACACCTGTACTAAACACAGTCAGTCGGTCCAGCACAAGTCCTCTCAAACTCTATCACAAATCTGCACCAAACTCAGTCCTCTGGTCCAACACAAATCTGCTCTCAAATCTCTGTCAGATCTGTCCCAAGCTTAAGCCAAAAGCTTGAACAAATCAATCACAACTGCTCACAAGTCTTCACCAAGACTTCATCAAATCTGTCCACAAGTTCTTCAACAAGAACCTATCCAAATCAGTCCACAAGTTCTCCATAAGAACTTGTCCAAATCAGTCCACAAGTTCTCCACAAGAACCTATCCAAATCAGTCCACAAGTTCTCCACAAGAACCTGTCCAAATCTGTCCTAGCAAGCTCACCAAGAACTTGCCCAAATCAGCTCAAGCAAGTTTACCAAGAAACTTGCCCAATGTGAACACACAAAGAGAATTGTTAGAGACCCAATGTGTTTCATCCAATCATATCAAATCAATCTCATAGAAGCATAAAGAGAATTGTTAGAGACTCAATATGTTCTATCCTTCAACTCTCAATCTCAACTCAAATCAATCTCATAGAAGTAGTATACTTTCACAAGATCTTGAACCACAACCCAAAAATTGCCAATAATGCAATATCAAGGAATCAACTCCTCCAACATAGAACCATAACTTGCTATCAAACCCTAGCCAAGTTAGTTTTCAAGAACTCAAAGCAATCTCTCTCTAAGCATCAAAAAAGAGGTTCAATATATTTCCAACTTCTCTCAAATGGGAATGCTCAACTTAACCACACAACCAAGTTTATCAAGCAAAGTACAACTTGATAAAATCAAATCTCAAACAAAGGAGCAAGCCCAACTCATGTATCAAGTAAAGCATAACTTGATCAACTCAATCTCAATGGAAGCAATCTCAAAACCAAACTCTCAACAACCAAACAACTCAATTAGGGTTTCAACAACTTATAGCAATGGCATACGCTTCTCACTCAAAAACCCTAAAGCAAACTTCAAATGCTTCCACTCTCATAAACCAGAATTATGCAATAACTCATAAACTCATCATGATCTCATAATGCATAATCAATACTTCCACTTTCAAAAAATAAGATCCACTCCAAATAAGGAAACTTAATTTAATCCTTTTCACTCCAAACTTATTTTTAGAAAACCATCAATCAATAATAACCATGGAAGAATGTGCCCATACCTTTACTTTGATGAAGAAGGAGAACTCAAAATTTGTCACAACACTAACTCTCAATTTGCCACAAATTAGAGTTAGCAACAATGGAATAATGCACAATGATAAGAGTCCTAATAACACCTTATCACTCCAACTCATCAATAATCAAAACTCACAAATATACATATCAACAATATTCCTTTACACCTTATAACTCCTACTTAATATATCACAAAATAACTTCAACCTCAAAAAATAATTACAAGAGAATATCCACTCAATAACTCCAAAGGCTCTCTAACCCCAATATGACATTAAGCACAATTATTCCTTAAACCCTTATAACTCCTAAAATACATTTACTTCTAAATGCATTTACCACATAAACATTAAGCATCAATAATAACAATGTCAAAGCAATATTTCTATTTAACCTTATACCTCCATCCAATTACCAACAATAATTGCCAAGTCAAATCAAATATTCCACATTATCAACAAAAGATCTACCTTGGCCAAAAATCAATTCTCCAACCTTAGGAGAAGTGTGGAGACACCAACATAAGCATCAAAGTGCTTCCTCCTCCAAACTCATGGCCCAAAGCAACCTTCGTACCACGTGCACAATAACCGCGACCAAGAAAAAATTGAAACACGCCTGTCGCGAATCGAACTCGACACCTCTGCCTAGCGAGTGCCTTCGCTCCACTGCCTCCGTCGTTGGAGCACAAGTGCCCAACGAAACTCTCAAGCGCTACTCATCGTTTTACCTTCCCTTTGCTCGCAAAAGACAACCAGAATTTCCTTCCTCAAAGCAAGAGTCTAGGTGCACGAAATAAGAATTTAACACAGACCAATTTGTCTTCCTCACTATGCACGAAATCAAAATTTAACACAGACCAAATTTGTCTTCCTCACTGGCACACAAAATCAAAAATTAACACAGAGCAAAATGAGACTCAAAAATCACAGCGCAATCCGAAATCGAAGGTCACAGAGCAATACAAATTCGAAGGTAATCGCGCAAATCGAAGGTGCTTAAAACCTTAGGAAATAATGCCCTTTAATAGTCTTTCATCCCATGCAAATTGACGTTGGTGCTCCTTTCAAACATTGCGTTTTTCATCCCATGCAAGTTGACGTCGGCGAGGTAAGTCTTTTACATGAGCGCCGCTAAGGGTTTAGAAACCCTTTCAATAATAATTATTAAATTAATAATTATTATTTTATTAATAATAAACTTAACTTAAAACCTTTTCAAAGGTTTGAGTTAATTTATTTATTAATAATCAAAATGGACTTTTAAGGTTTTTTTCAAGGAGCAAAACCTTTTCATTAAGCCAAGATGGTTTTAATAAAAACCCTTAATGAGTCCAGATGGTTTTAAGAAAAACCTTTAACCTTGTCACCATGGTTTTAATAAAAACCCTTAAACAAACATCATGGAACTTTCAAGATCTTTTTGGCACCAAACTCTTTTTGACATCAGCACAAATTCCTTTTGACATCAACACAAACTCCTTTTGACATCAATGACAACTCACAAACATGAAGCTAGGCAACATACCCAAAATTGCCAACACACATGACTGCAACAAGCAGTGGTTTGATACATTTTTGGCAAGAGAAGGCAAACCAGTAATAATTGCTGATAATAAGACCTATCATGTCTAGGGAGAAGGCAGTGTATCTGTTTCCCTTCCAAATGGAAAGTGTCACATTCAAAATGTCCTTTATGTTCCAGGATTGAAAAACAACTTGTTGTTAGTTCCACAAATCCTAGATAAAAATATGGTTGTCTACTTTAAAGTGGAAAATGGACTGAAATGTTGCTATATCACCAAGGAGGGTAAACACATGGCAATCGGTTCTTACAAGCATGGCTTGTTTACACTAGATGTTGTTTCAACACCTCATGTTACCATGGCGATCAACACAAAGGAGGTCACTTCTCTTTGGCACAAGATATTTGGGCATCTTAGTACTGGGTATTTACTTAAGCTAAGTAAATCTCAAATGGTGAAGGACTTCCCACCCTTTCATCTACATTTCAAATCAGCTCGGATTGCTTAGCAGGGAAGCAACGTCGAGCACCATTCAAAGCTAGCTCTTTTAGAGCAAAGAGATCGTTGGAGTTAGTGCACACTGATTTGTGCGGTCCCATGCCACCAAGTTTTGGAGGCAAGAGGTATTATCAATTGTTTGTGGACTATCACTCATGGAAGATGTGGGTCTTCTTCCTCCAACTGAAATTAGAAGCATTTTCTTACTTTTAGTAGTTCAAGAAACTAGTTGAAAAAGAATCAGGGTGCTACATAAAAATCCTTCGCTCAAATTGAGGGGAGGATATAACTCAAATGAATTCTCTTCATTTTTGAAATCACATGGGATCAAAATGCAGCTAACCACAACTTATTCTCCATAGTAAAATGGAGTTGTTGAAAGGAGGAATCGTTCCATCATGGAAACGGTTCGCAGTATGCTTAAGGGAGCAAAACTTGAGCAAATCTATTGGGTAGAAGTTGTCACAACAACAATATATCTTTTGAATAGGGCATCCAAAAATGCCCTTAAAGATATAACTCCATAGGAAGCATGGAGTGGTAGGAAGCCCTCCATCTCTCATCTAAGAGTCTTTGGGTGTGAGGCATTTATGCATATACCTAAATAAAAGAGAAAGAAACTAGATGAGAAAACCTTACAGTGCATTTTCCTTGGATATGATGAATATTCTAAAGGGTTTCGATTGTATGACACTAGAACAAAGAAAATACACATAAGTAGAGATGTGGTGTTCGATGAGGCTTTCACACCTGACATCACATCCTCTGTATACCTATAATATGAGGAGCCATAGAAACAAACTCCTCCACCTCAGCAAAAGGTGCCAAAATGGTATACAAGTATGGTGAGAGATTCAAAGTTGACCTCACCTCTTGATCTTACTCTGAATCATCCTCAAACTCATAGCATGTCTCGACAGAAGAGAGCAAAAGCATCACCAATAGTTGATGACCTTTGCCAACATTTCAAAGAATTTTTTGTAGACAAAGGGATTGATAGTGGAGAAGAGATGGAGATTGATGATGAGAGGGTTTATATGTCTTCATATGATGAACATGAACCCACCACGGTCAAAGAATCACTTAGTGAGCCATAGTGGAAGGGAGATTTGGATGTTGAATATAAATTTCTCATTAAGAACAATACATGGAAGCTAGTTAATTTAACTTCAGGTAAGAAACCCATAGGATGTAAATGGGTTTACAAAATTAAATACTAGGTAGATGGAACCATTGACAAGCATAAGGTTTGCCTTGTGGCAAAGGGCTATTCTCAAAAGGAAGGCATCGATTACGAAGAGACCTTTGCACCCACTGCAAGGATGACCACCATTCGTGTTCTTTGTGCTATGGCAGCACAGTATGAATGGCAACTTCATAAAATGGATGTAAAGAGCGCCTTCCTAAATGGTGATTTGAACGATGAAGTATACATGACTCAACCACAAGGATTTGTTGAGGGAGGCCATGAGCAACAAGTTTGCAAAATGGTTAAATCCTTGTATGGGTTGAAACAATCCCCTAGAGCATGGTATATAAAGATAGACAATCACCTTCTGCAACATGGATTTAAGAGAAGTTCTTTAGATGCAAATATTTATGTTAAGAATATTGGTTTTGAGATAGTGATACTTGTACTCTATGTGGATGATTTGATCATAACCGACAACTCAGAGACATTGATAGACACCATGAAGAAATATTTTAGAGATTCATTTGATATGATAGATTTAGGACTTCTCCACTATTGTCTTGGTCTGGAGATTGAACATAAAAAGAATTACCTAAGGGTGACTCAAAAGAAGTATGCCAAGACACTGATCGAAAAGTATCGTATGACTGATTGTAAGCCAAAAGAAACAGCAATGGAACAAGGGCTTTAGTTGTCACAATACGATGATTCACCTCATTTAGATGGCACTCTTTATCATCAAATTATTGGGATCCTTATATACCTGACAAACACTAGACCAGATATCACATTTGTTGTGAATTATCTTTCTCGGTTCATGCAAGAACCAAAAGTTACTCACTAGAAAGTAGCAAAGCGTGTTCTCCACTATATTCGTGGTAGTGTGGAGTATGGTTTAGAGTATAGGAAGAATGAAAAATTCTTCTTATAGGGTTTCATGGACTCTAACTATGTTGGATCAATAGATGACCGAAAGTCAACATCTGGATATGTTTTTCATCTAGGATTCAGATGTCTCATGGCACAACAAAAAGCAACAGATGGTTGCTATATCTTCAACAAAGACATAATATTGCGCAGCACGAGAAGCGGTGTATGAAGCGATATGGTTGAGTCATATTATGGCAAGTATGGGTTTACCCAAGAAACTTCCAATTCACTTGTACTATGACAACCAGGGTGTTTTGAACTTAGTGAAGAATCCAATTCACCATGAGCGCACCAAACATATTGTGACACAATATCGTTTCATTCGTGATGAAGTTCCTAAACACAACATCAAGCTCCAATACATACCCATTGACAAACAGGTTGTAGACATCTTCACAAAGGCTCTTGGACGTGTCAAATTTGAGTTGTTCCGCAACACTCTTTGTATATCAAAGTAAAATGTAATAAAGGGGGGATGTTAGGGTAAAAAGTAAATTGTTACTTTTACCATTAGTTTATTACCTTTACTTTTTAACCTAGAAGATATTATTCCTAATATCTATCCTATGGTTAGTAGTCGTAGTCATTTTGACTACGTTAGTTGTTAGTTGTTAGGCGCTTAATTCTCTAAGCGTGTTTGTTAGCGTGATTAGCTCTTAGGCTATTCATAGCCTATGTCAAATGTTATTTAAGCACCATATATTATTAATTCTAAGGTTAATGGTTTACACTCAATATTTTTCTAACACTTCCTAAGGGTTTTGCTTCTCAGAACTCCATGTGACCAGATTGGACCCAACTTCATACATGCAACGATGTCATAATATAGAAATGAAATTTAACATACACACAATTCCATTTTTACTTTAAAAAATCTATAGATCTTCAACCATTTAGCAATAACAATACAAATAACTAATAACAATAGCAACAATAGCAGATAAATAAATACAAGCAAATTTGTATTAACAATGACATATCTAGTTACAACATTCCATATACAATCTGCAAACCCTATGCAAAATACTCTTCATGAATACTAAAACTTATTCACTAAATGCAGACATATCAATTTGCCTATCTGCAACAAATAGGGGACAAACATAATTATCTATAACACTCATGTGAATAGGGACACACATGACCATTCACAAGTACAAATGCAAATAGGGACACACTCTACAATCCACAACAATAAAGAAGACTATATCACATCGACTTGACATATGCAAAATAAAAAAAATAACAAAAAGACAACTTCATTGCTTCATGTTCCTCTGACTTTAATCATCTTGAATCCACTTTTATCTTACTCAAGTATCTTGCTTATAGCCTGTTTTAATACCACATGTTGATTTAGCAAGGTGTTGGACAATTGTATTACCAAGAACATATAATATTTATAGTACAATATAGAATCAGTTTTGGTTAGAAAATATAATGACCAAGTACCTAGCTCTAGTGCATAGGTGGAACCCATTATCACCACATTAGACACCACCTTAGCACCCTAATAGGTGATGTAATATTCCAACAATGATTAGATAAAAAATAATAATATTGTAGATGTTCATCAACTATTGTTGGAGGTAATCTCTTGGAAGTGTAAGTGTATCCATAAACAATGAAATCATGTAGCAGAAAATTTAGCCAATTGCAGTATTGATCTTCATCTTGGTGAAATTCAAATTCTAGAAGGCAACTAGCTGAGTAAGATTTTATATCTTAATGAAAACAATGTCAAGGAGTTGATTGAGGAAATCTAGCACTTTGAGGAAGATGAAGGAAACGTAGAATATCTTTGATAAAAGGGCAAGCTAGATATGGTTTGATTTAGCTTTATATATATGTATATATAATATTATAATTTTGGCTCTTATTGTGAAATTCTCAACTACTAATACTCCAAGAAACCATGACCTAAAATACACCTCTATTTTAAAACTCTATGTGCTTTTAACCTTGAGGATATTATTATTATAAAGAACAAATAATGTTTTTTTTTTTAATATTTACATGGTGGAATCGGTAGCCGCCATGAATCCGGGCAGGTTGTCCAGATTTTATGGCCGCCACATTATTATGTGTTGTCCGCCCCGGAAGCCACCACACAGATCTTCGCGCAGTCCGCCCCTATAACCACCATGCCACAATCATTTTAAACATTTTATGCCACTGAAAGCACAAGGAAAGGGACAAGCGTTCAGTCCGACGAGGCCCGAGATTTGAATAAAGAACAAATAATGTTAAGATCAAATACATTTTAAAATGCATGGAATTCATAACATCCAAACCTTTTTTTTAAAACATTTTTTTTTTTTAAATTAATATCTTTCTAATTGCATATCAATTTTAGTTAGAGGAGTAATGAGTTTCAAAGTACAATAACACGATTTTCTTAGATTTCTATCATTTGATTTTGTTTGTAAATAAAAGAGGTTAGTAGATTATGCACGTAATATTAGTTCACAATAACTTCTACTTTAAGCAAATGTTAAAGGATAATACGTGAACAAAGTTATTTTCAAGTAGGTAAATGTACTTGCTTTTGTGAATGAGGGTTTTTAAAAACACATGTTTCTCTCGCAGTCCCAACAATATTAGCAAGGCATGGGACCTATGTTAAGGTGGGATATGAATATGTTAATAAAGGCAATGGTGATACTAAGACACTAAGAACCAACTATAAGTAATGAACTAAGTTTTCTTGTAGAAGACATATCTTTGAGAGAAGTACAATAAATATTAGGTTGACAAAAACCAAATATTGAATGCCACTAATCTGGGCTATTTTTCCATGTTTGAAACCGAATTCAAGTGAAAAATAGATGTAATTTCACTTACACTTATAATGCATTAGAGAAATTTTTTATAGATTACATTGTCAATATAAACTTTGATGTGATATTTGCATGTATAATAGCATAAGTATCTATAGTATAATATTAGCTCATTGGTTTAGGTAGCTTGTAGTGCAAGAGCATGTTGGGTATGTTTGTGGTGCAATAGTTATTTTGGAAGAATGTGGTAACCACCAGGGATTAACAATATTACAAACAAAAAAATTGTATAAAAGGATTATAATAAGCATAAAGTGATAAGTCATATTAAAATGTGAAACTAAATAGTTAAAGTTAGTAGTAAAGGTAAAATTTGTTAGTGTCATAGTAAAATGTCTTTGTCACAAAGTCAAGGTATCTTGGGACATTATTTAAATAATTGAGTGTATGTTGTAGAATTTCTAGAATGAGTCTAAAAGTCAAATGCTTTTGAAGTATTATGTAATTCCAAGAGGAAATCTCTAACGTCATTTGATATTTTTGCTATCATTTATAATTATAAAATATAATGATAAGAGTCAAAATAGTAGATATCTAGAAACATGTGATACTTTCAAAAATTCATAATGAAGAGAAATAATACCCCGATAAACAGAAATCTAGAAAAATAGTAATTGCAGATTCAAAGAAAAAACAAAGAAGAAGAACACATTACACAAGACTTTATCTTGGGAAACCTTTTCAAGAAAATCCCTAGAAAGAATATTTTCTTTTTGTATAAACTTGACTGTCTCCAATATAATAATATCATTTTGCTCGCTTTTCACTTGCGATTACATTTCTTGCAAATTCATTACCAAACCCTCATGCAAGTGTTTTTTTATATACCAACAACACAAGAAGAGGTTTTACAATACCATGGGCACAAAAACATGGGCCAACGTTACATTAACCCACAACACCCATATGGGTCTAAAAATAGATTAAACCCCCAAAAACATTTCTCAACAAGGAAATGTTTATAGAGTGTAAAGTCCTTTCAGAGTTAACCCCTCCTGAATAAAATGGAAAATATTCAACAAAATTCCAACACATGATTATAATATATCACAGGAAGATTTCAATAAGAAAATTTTAGAATATTTTGACATTTTGTACATGTATATTTCTCTTTCATTAAATATCGAGCTCCCATGAGCCTATAAATAAGGGAGAGGACGTATCTTTAAAGAGAAGGAAAAGGACAATTTGCTAGTTGTAGATAAAATCATTATGTTCATCAAAGAAAATATGAAGATTGTTAATTGGGAAGGAATTGAAGAATCAAAGCAATAAGATAGAATTGCTAAGGACTGGAATTTATCTCCTACTAATGGCAAGGTTGTTCCTACTTCAAACAATGCTAGAGAAAATTCTAAATGGAATCCCCCTCCTGAAGGTTATCTTCAGATAAATTTTTATGGAGTTGCAAAAGGAAACCCTAGCCTGGTAGGTGTTGGAGGGATAATCAAGGATGAGAATGGTAAGACTATGAGAATTTTTTTGAAGCTCTAGGAACCCAATCAAGCCATTTTGCTAAAGTTTGGGCCATGTATCAAGGAATTAAGCAATTGAATGAGCTCCAAGCCAAGAAAGTTATCATTGAAGGGGATTCCCTCAATGTGATCAAAATGCTAGAAAAAAGTTCAGATGTCAATTGGAATAGTGCTACCATGTTTGAGGAAGCTTGGAAATTGATTGAATACATGGAAAAGGTAGAGTTTACTCACATCTATAGAGAAGGCAACAATGGGGTCGATTATATGGTGAATTTGAAAATTTCTTAAGATAGGTTTTGTGTCTAGAATCATGATTTCCCTTAGATTATTTTAATTTGCAAGAATGAAGAAAAATCTAGAGTGTGAGTTTGTTTATGGGATTATTTATTGTGTCTTCCTAGACAGGGTTGTTGATGTTTTAATTGGAGAGTTGAAACTGATCCTTAAAGACATGTTGGAATCTCGGTTGAGATTGAGCCAGATGTTAGCCCATAATTTCGAGGAGTATGTCTCCTAGCTGGAAGATATCAAAAGCATAGCGAACTCTATGGCTAGTGGGTAAGTTTGAGATGGTGTGTTTCGGGTCTCTTTCCAAGTGCTTATGTGTGTTTTGTTCTCTTGGGCTTAGATGTTGTATGGACTTGGTAGACTACTTCTCTTTGTTGACTATTGTACTTTAGCTTGTTTAGTTTTATAGGTTGTCCTATGTATGTTTGTTTTGAATGTGTGATTGCTTAGTGTTTGTGGTTTCTCTCTTGTAAAAGGTTTGGAGCTCCTTTCAAAACCCCTTCTTCCACACTTATCAAAAAAAATAAGGGGGAGATTCCTCCATGAGAGGAAAGTTAAGCATTTGAAAGTTCAAGCAAGTAAATGAGAGTCATGAGGGACAACAAGCATATCCTACCAAAGTAAAAGTATATCTTTGAGTGTGTTTAAAATATTATCCAAGTAGAAGTGTGAAATATAATTTTTGGGTGAGTCCATAGGGGGTGGAGGCTCAATAGGGGATCAAATATACTCACTAAAGAAAATCTATAGAGTACTTATGTACCTATTTTTATTTTATATATATAATTAAATATTTTTTCTTAATATGTAAGCCTTAATATGTGAGTCCATAGGGGGTGGAGGCTTAATAGTTTTTTGTTACTATTATTTATTCTTGTTCATATTGTTCTGTATATTCTATGTTATAATGCACATTTGAAATGGAGGAGAGAGATTAGAAAGGATTATTTTGACATATTTTATATCATTTTTTTCCTCCAAAAGATGTAATATCTACTCTTAATATCTTGAATATCACAATATAGTCCTCAATGTTACTAAACTCAGCCAATTTGAGAGAAGAAAGCTCTAGTTCCAAGCAATTGACTTTAGTTGTATTCTCTTTTTTTATTTGGAAAAGAAATTCTAGTTCAATTAACAAGGATAATAGGCCAAAAGAAGCTTCTCACTTATGCTAGCAAATTTTATCATCAAGGGTTAATGCTTTCTTCGCTTGAAAGATGCATCAATGGTTCTTACTATGTAAAAAAATTATAAATTGATCATCTAATTTGACCATATGTTATAATTTCACCCATTGAGGTGAGTAATATAAGCTTGAGGATCCATTTCACATAATTTGGCTCCCAACACTATAATAATCCTTGAAATGATATCACAAATGCAAAGATCTTAGAAACTTATGCGATTTGAAAAAAAAGGTTCAAAACACCTTTGTATACTAAAGTTATGGCCTTTGGAAGTTTTGTCCTAATAGACCTAAAAATAATAATAAAAATAAAACTTAGAAATGCAGTACTTAATCATAATTTACCACTTAAAATGCACTAATTTTTTGTTGATTACCACTTATTCTATGCCACTTATTTGCCATTGAACTATGTTAATAGCATATATATCTATAGTATAATATTAGCTCATTGGTTTAGGTGGCTTGTAGTGCAAGAGCATGTTGGGTATGTTTGTGGTGCAATAGTTATTTTGGAATAATGTGGTAACCACCATAAATTAACAATATTACAAACAAAAAATTTGTATAAAAGGATTATAATAAGAATAAAGTGATAAGTCATATTAAAATGTGAAACTAAATAGTTAAAGTTAGTAGTAAAGGTAAAATTTGTTAGTGTCATAGTAAAATGTCTTTGTCACAAAGTCAAGGTATCTTGGGACATTCTTTAAATAATTGAGTTTATATTGTAGAATTTCTAGGATGAGTCTAAAAGTCCAAAATGCTTTTGAAGTATTATGTAATTCCAAGAGGAAATCTCTAATGTCATTTGATATTTTTACTATCATTTATAATTATAAAATATAATGATAAGAGTCAAAATAGTAGATATCTAGAAACATGTGATACTTTCAAAAATTCATAATGAAGAGAAATAATACCCCGATAAACAAAAATCTAGAAAAATAGTAATTGCAGAATCAAAGGAAAAACAAAGAAGAAGAACACATTACACAAGAATTTATCTTGGGAAACCCTTTCAGGAAAATCCCTAGAAAGAATATTTTCTTATTGTATAAACTTGACTGTCTCCAATACAATAATATCCTTTCGCTCGCTTTTCACTTGCGATTACATTTCTTGCCAATTCATTACCAAACCCTCATGCAAGTGTTGTTTTATATACCAACAACACAAGAAGGGGTTTTACAATACCATGGGCACAAAACCATGGGCCAACATTACATTAACCCAAAACACCCATATGGATCTAAAAATAGATTAAACCCCCCAAAAACATTTCTCGACAAGGAAACATTTATAGAGTGTAAAGTCCTTTCAGAGTTAACCCCTCCTGAATAAAATGGAAAATATTCAACATAATTTCAACACATGATTATAATACATCACAGGAAGATTTCAATAAGAAAAATTTAGAATATTTTGACATTTTGTACATGTATATTTCTCTTTCATTAAATATCGAGCTCCCATGAGCCTATAAATAAGGAAGAGGACGTATATTTAAAGAGAAGAAAAAGGACAATATGCTAGTTGTAGATAAAATCATTTTGTTCATCAAAGAAAATGTGGAGATTGTTAATTGGGAAGGAATTGAAGAATCAAAGCAAGAAGGTAGAATTGCTAAGGACTAGAATTTATCTCCTACTAATGGCAAGGTTGTTCTTGCTTCAAACAATGCTAGAGAAAATTCTAAATGGAATCCCCCTCCTGAAGGTTGGCTTAAGCTAAATTTTGATGGAGTTGCAAAAGGTAACCCTAGCCTGGTAGGTGTTGGAGGGATAATCAAGGATGAGAATGGTAAGACTATGAGAATTTTTGTTGAAGCTCTAGGAACCCAATCAAACCATTTTGCTGAAGTTTGAGCCATGTACCAAGGAATTAAGCAATTGAATGAGCTCCAAGCCAAGAAATTTATCACTGAAGGGGATTCCTTCAATGTGATCAAAAATCTAGAACAAAGTTCATATGTCAATTGGAATAGTGCTACCATGTTTGAGGAATCTTGAAAAATGATTGAATACATGGAAAAGATAGGGTTTACTCACATCTATAGAGAAGGCAACAATGGGGCCGATTATATGGTGAATTTGAATATTTCTTAAGATAGGCTTTGTGTCTAGGATCAAGATTTCCCTTAGATTATTTTAATTTGCAAGAATGAAGAAAAATCTAGAGTGTGAGTTTGTTTATGGGATTATTTATTGTGTCTTCCTAGACAGGGTTGTTGATGTTTTAATTATAGAGTTGAAACTGATCCTTAAAAACATGTTAGAATCTGGGTTGAGATTGAGCCATATGTTAGCCCATAATTTCGAGGAGTATGTCTCCTAGCTGGAAGATATCAAAAGCATAGCGAACTCTATGGCTAGTGGGTAAGTTTGAGATGGTGTGTTTCGGGTCTCTTTCCAAGTGCTTGTGTGTTTTGTTCTCTTGGGCTCAGATGTTGTATGGACTTGGTAGACTACTTCTCTTTGTTGACTATTGTACTTTAGCTTGTTTAGTTTTATAGGTTGTCCTATGTATGTTTGTTTTGAATGTGTGATTGCTTAGTGTTTGTGGTTTCTCTCTTGTAAAAGGTTTGGGGCTCCTTTCAAAACCCCTTCTTCCACCCTTATAAAAAAAAATAAGGGAGAGATTCCCCCATGAGAGGAAAGTTAAGCATTTGAAAGTTCAAGCAAGTAAATGAGAGTCATGAGGGACAACAAGCATAGCCTACCAAAGGAAAAATATATCTTTGAGTGTGTTTAAAATATTATCCAAGTAGAAGTGTGAAATATAATTGTTGGGTGAGTCCATAGGGGGTGGAGGCTCAATAGGGGATCAAATATACTCACTAAAGAAAATCTATAGAGTACTTATGTACCTATTTTTATTTTATATATGTAATTAAATATTTTTTCTTAATATGTAAGCCTTGTGTTTTTTGTTACTATTATTTATTTTTGTTCATATTGTTATGTATATTCTATGTTATTATGCACATTTGAAAGGGAGGAGAGAGATTAGAAAGGATTATTTTGATATATTTTGTATCATTTTTTTTCCTCCAAAAGATGTAATATCTACTCTTAATATCTTGAATATCACAATATAGTCCTCAATGTTACTGAACTCAGCCAATTTGAGATAAGAAAGCTCTTGTTCCAAGCAATTGACTTTAGTTGTAATCTCTTTTTTTATTTGGAAAAGCAATTCTAGTTCAATTAACAAGGATAATAGGCCAAAAGAAGCTTCTCACTTATGCTAGAAAATTTTATCATCAAGGGTTAATGATTTCTTCGCTTGAAAGATGCATCAATGGTTCTTATGATGTAAAAAAATTATAAATCGATCATCTAATTTGACCATATGTTATAATTTTACCCATTGAGGTGAGTAACATAAGCTTGAGGATCCATTTCACATAATTTGGCTCCCAACACTATAACAATCCTTGAAATGATATCACAAATGCAAAGACCTTAGAAACTTATGCGATTTGAAAAAAAGGGTTCAAAACACCTTTGTATACTAAAGTTATGGCCTTTGGAAGTTTTGTCCTAATAGACCTAAAAATAATAATAAAAATAAAACTTAGAAATGCAGTACTTAATCATAATTTACCACTTAAAATGCACTAATTTGTTATTGATTACCACTTATTCTATGCCACATATTTGTTGTTGATTTCCACTTTGGTACCCTTTGTTGATAGGTGGGAGTGCATGACCACTTCTTGAAGATGGATGTCTTGTTTTTTGCATAAAAGAAGTGCCAAATCTTGAGCATTCTAAGAGACCAAATGTGAATTTTGAATTTTCCTATCATTTGTATAGGCACCAGACTATTCAAAAGCTTATGCTTTATAATATTGAAAGGGTTTTGCATCCATGAAACATGACTATTTCTTTGTAGAGGTTATTCTAGGCACAAATTCTCCAAAATAAGTATGAATAAAAAATAAGGTCTCCTCTTTTTTGCCCTAGAATTCAAAAAAAGGATCGAAGGCTTCAAATGAACTTTCCACATGATCAAATGATGCCACTCCATACATGTTCTAATACCAAGTTGGAAATCACAACTATTTCTAGAAATGAAGAGAAGCAATCCATCCACTCAAATCCATACAAAAAGCATAAAATGATGAAAGAGACAAAATTGGTGGATGCTCTTGAGCACCACACATAATCAATGTATTATCCATGGATAAAGATCACAACACTTTCATGAATGGATGGAGTGTGGGGGTATTTATACCAATACCAAAAACCCCAATTATATAATTAAATAACCTAAGCCAACATAACAAAAGAACTTTAGGCTAACTACAATTATAAGATGGGTTTAACCATAAAAAGGTTAATCATGGTCCACATGGCTTACATAAATGAATAATTAAATACATTGTACAAAATATTTGTGGGTCTATACAAGAGTACATCATACAATGTTGACATTGATCATAAGTTAGATTACACTTTCAACAAAAAATTTGACCACGCACAATTGATCTTCAAATGGAAGACATAGTTTATCCATTAATTACAATAGGAAATACAAATAAAATTCTAGTTTAAAGAGCAAATAATCTTCAAAAGTAACCAAAAGGATCTTTACAAACAAATTTGGATTTCATATTTATAGCAAAATTAAATTGACTCTACTCTTAACTACAATCACTAAATTATAACTATAATAAACACGATTTTGCAAAATCTTAATAAAGATAGATCGCAAATGGCTACTCAAACAACTAGATTGGATACCAAAGCTCTTGTAGATGCACTTTAATAATTGTTTGTCTTCACTAAATATTTTCAAAGGGAAGAATGCCACTTTCTAGGTTGATATCTTGATTCCCATGCTCAAAATTTATGCCAAATATGTTGTATTCAACAAATCAACACTATTGATGCACTATTCAACATGTTTTGAGTGGAAGGATAGGATAATACACTACAAGAAATGAAAATAACTAATATTAGTCTGCACTCTATGGAAATTACTCATATAAAAAACAATACTTAATTATTTTCAAATAATATGACTTGGTTTAATAGCATAAATTTTAATAGCCTCGTGAACCTTTTGGAGGAAAATTTCCTTTTGCCTTGGCCTTTAATGCATGGTAAGTTGCCAATGATGTAAGAATTTTGGATTTAACATCATTGTTAAATAGCTTGGTGACATCAATATTTAAAAATTTACTCGTAAGCCTTTCAAAGAGATGGAACAGGTGGATCACTATGATGACAATTTAAAACTTAAGATCACAAATATTCCTATGCAAAATAAGAAAGAAATTCATGAATCTCAATGTTATAATTATTTTCCTTAGGGAGTACACAAATATCTTAGAATTAATGCTTATTGGAGGTCTGATTTGACAACCTGCTATTTTTTAACTTCATTTTAGGCAACTACTTTACAAGTTTATCTGCAACTTTATTGTTAGCTTTCCTAATATGCTTGATAACAAGATTCACGAAGTGATCCTTGAATATCTCAATGTTCCTCATAATGAGGTCGATATCCCTTCCAAACATGAAGTGATGAATTAATATTCTCAAGTAAAATTTTGAATTTTGACTCCAAAATAACATTTGA
Organism: Wollemia nobilis; assembly: GCA_028583015.1. Lineage (NCBI taxonomy): Eukaryota > Viridiplantae > Streptophyta > Pinopsida > Araucariales > Araucariaceae > Wollemia > Wollemia nobilis. Next base: position 1,628,969 of record JAQPPZ010001965.1, read on the forward strand.
TAAATTTCTTCTCCTAGCATCCTTAATATTGAAGCATAAAACCAAAGCCTTGTCACATTTTTTTGTATTTATGTCTAAGGCTCTTAAGATCACAAATTTTATTTGTACAAACATTGCCCATACTAGCAACTTTTAGGTTACCTTTAGAAGCTCCATTAATGTTTATCTTAACCCACTATTCAAGAAGTTTCTTTTAGATAGTGAGTAGAATGACATGGTATTATATACCATAATTAGGAAGTTATTATTCTTTCTTGATAAAAAGTAAAAAATATTATCATTGTCTCGAAGGGAGAATGCAATGGTTCAGGGTTTGGCTCTTCTTTGATAGGTTCAAAGTTCAAACCACGACATGTGTGTGTGGGATTGTGTGTTAAATTCCCTATTGATAAACTCAACTCTCCCCCTTATGAGAGGTCATGGTGGGATGGAGATGCCCAACCTTGAGTGTTGGTTGTAGGGGTTTCTCACATTAACAAAATCTAAAAAAAATATTATCATCGAATAACCTATAACAATCAATTCTTACAATCCATGTATTGCATATGAGAGGCCTATGATCACTCTCACTTAAAAGCACTCATACAAATCAAGATTAAAATATTAAAACTAATAATTACTAATGCCATTGTGACATCAAATTCATTTTTTTAAGGGAAACCTCTATAATCCCTAGCCTGTTGAGTAAAGATAAAGTTAATGGGACTTCAACCATCAGAGTAACCCACTAGCAAGCACTTGATCGCTACCAACCAACCCATCCCTTTTAGTCAAATTTAAAATCTTGTTGGAGGTAATATCAAATTCAAATTTAATATTACCTTTGAAAAAAATCCCCTAAGGACTAGGTTGATTGGTAATTGTCTATCTGGCCAGGCACTTACCTATAAGAGAAGGTTCAAACCATGGGGGCATGCATATTTGCAAAGGTAGTAGTCTGCTCTGAATCCTCTCAGTGCACGCCCGACCAATGATGATGGTTCGATTCCCGAGTGACCAGTGGTCCTCTTCATGTCGAGTTATAAAATAATGATGTGGTATAGGCTTGTTGAGGGCAACCCATGTGGTTTGAACCCTACACTTGGCAGTTACTAAAAATAGTGTGGATGTAACAACTTCCCTATGTATATAAAAAAAATATTAAATTCAAAATTTTAATGACCCTTGACTTCAATAATATTTTTTTCCAATTGGTTATATGGGACTGTAACGACCCCACCCATATTACATCATTACCACATAGTGGTATTACAACAAAACTAGGATATTATCCATGTATCGCCTGGCAAGATTTGAACCTTGGTCTCCTCTTTAAATATTGAGAAATCTAACTAGTCTCCACTTGATTTTGACTTCAATAATATATATATAGTATTGATAAAAATGGGGGTTGAAGGACCCCGACCCTTTACACAGAGCTCAAAAGATGTACAAGAAAAAAATAAGAGATCGTACAAATGCAAGATAGCCATATCTTAGTAAAACAAACAAACTTGAGCTAAACCTGCTGATGGAGAAGCTGAAACAATATTCCTCCTACTATCCTTCTATTTAACGCGGTTTATGCAGTGCTCAATGGTTTACATAATTGATAAAGAAACTGTTGACAACAATGTAATTTAGTGTGCTCAAATCCTTCATCGCATGATCCCAATAAGTATTCTACTTTGCTCTGCCCTCTTTATCTGCTAGCTTCATTATCAATTCTTATAATCTCTTCCAATTCCATGGGGGCATATGACCAGACCTTGAAATTCTCAAATTTAACTGCCATATTTACCATTTTATCGATAGCTTTGTTTCCCTCTCTATAAATATGTTTAACTTGAATTTCTTCTAGGTTTCCCAAAATAGTCCTTGCATCTGTAATTATTTGGAAAATGCTAGAATTATTTAACTCCCCTTTTTGAATGAAAGTTATAATATTCTTGGAATCCCCCTCAAGAACAATTCTCCTAAAACCCAAATTCCTTGCAATTCGGAGGCATGTAAGCATCGCCCTTGCTTCAACTTGGTGATTTGTGGTAATTCCTAGATCCTTAGCATATGCAACCACTACCTGACCTCTGTCATTCCTAATGAGACCCCCACCACCAGCATGACCCGGGTTACCTTTTGTAGCTCCATCGAAGTTAATTTTTACCCAATATTTGTGAGGACGTTCCCATCTAGTATCTAGTCTCACCTTATTGATTTTTTTTCATATTTAAGATATCTTTTTCTCTAGAGAGAATCGTTGCAAGATTATCTTGCCCGAAAATGTTTTTAATACAACCCTCCAATAGGGTTGTTTTTATCCTGGCATAAACCCCAATTATTCCTTTGGTTTTATTTTCGAACACTTGTTTGTTTCTTTCCAACCAAATCTCCCAACAAATATGTAGAATACATTTTGCCAAAAAATACTGCTTCCTAAGTGCCATTGTTCCCAAATACTGAGTAGAGAATCTAGAATGATCCAAGCTACATTAACTTCTCTCAATAACATATTTAGGATATCATAAAAAAATCATAAGTTCCAAACAGGTGGTCCACGCACTCATCCTCTTTGTTACATAAGACACAAATATTTGGAACCACAATCTCTCTTTTGAACATATTGTCTTTCATAAGGATCTTATTGAGAATGGCAATCCAAAAAAATATAGCAACCTTAGGGATGATGTTTAGCTTCCAAATTCTTTTAAGCTCGGGTTTCTTTGAGGTTACTTTGCCCAAGACTCTATATCCATCCTTCACCAAGTACTGGCCTTGCTGGTTTCTCCCCCAAATTATTTGATCCTCCTCCGAACCTCTACCTAAATAACAACTCCTTAAAATATTTTGCATATCTTTACCCCCGGGCCTTGCATATCTTCTTGCAAGATTTTCCACTCCTGAAAATCACCCACCCTATGAATGTAACCATTATTTTTCTTACCATAAGTTATGATTAAATGTTCTTTAATATATTTAATATTCACTAAAGGCTCCTCTTGAATCCAAGGATCTTTCAAAAAGTCAATTTTGTCCCCCTTGCCTACTCTCCATTTTAGACCTTGCCATAGAAATTTCCTGCTATTGGTTATTTTTGCCAAAAAAATAGATCCACGTGAAGGATTAGAACAACTGATAAAGTGGTTTTTGCCCTCCAAGTATTTATTTTGTATAATGCTAGCCCATTTCCCTGATGCTCCAATGCAAAGCCTCCAACCATGTTTAGCTAGAAGGTCTCTATTTAGATCTCTCAACTTCCTCAAACCAAGACCTCTATTCTGTAAAGGTTGGTAGCAGGTATCCCAGGTTACTAGATGTATATGTTTTTTGCATTCAGTGCCATCCCATAAGAATTTGTTTTGTAGTCTTTCTAAAGTCTCTTCCACTTTCCTTGACATCCTTAGAAAAAACATGAAATAAATAGGGAATCTTTAAAGTGTGTGTTTTATGAGTTGTATTTTCCTCGTAGAGGATAACAGAGATCCCTTCCAACCTTGAAGTTTCCTATTAAATTTATCAATAATCGGATTCCAAAGTTCATCTTTCATATTGCCTATAAACAAAGGCAAACCAAGATAGGTGATAGGGAAATTTTCCTCCTTACAACCCAACACTTTAATTATTTGATCTCTTATACTTTCCTCCGTGTTTAAAAACATATTCTTGCTTATTTCATAATTTATTTTTTGACCTATAGCTTTTTCATAAGAATCAAGGACTTTTTTAACTCCAAAGCTTCTTCCTCTGTAGCTTCCCCAAGCAATAAAGTATCATCCACAAACTGTTTATGGGACAAAGCTTCACCAATGGATGAATGTTTTAGACCTTTGATATTACCATCCTTTCTCTTTCTTTCCAAAGTTCTTCCCAGAGCATCTGCCATAATGATAAAGAGATATGGAGACAACGGATCTCCCTGCATGATTCCTCTTATAGAAGGAAACAACCCAACAAATTGTCCATTGATCAGGATCGAAAAGCGGGGGTTAGAAATACACATACCAATCCATGCCCTTTATTTTTCATTGAAACCCATTCGCTCCATTATTTTATCTACGAAAGACCACAAAACCCTGTCATAGGCTTTGTTCATGTCTAGCTTAAGGAACATGCGTGACCCTTTCCTCCTTTGAAGAGAGTGTAATGTTTTATCAATGGCAATGATGTTTTCATTAATCTGCTTGCCTATCATATAACCTCATTGATCTTCATTAATGATTGAGGGGATGATGTTCTTCAACCGATTGATCAACACTTTAGTAAAAAAATTGTAAATTGTATTACATAGGCTAATTAGTCTAAAGTCCTACAATTTATTGGCCCCATTATTTCTTGGGAATCACAACAAGGAAGGTATTATTCCATTATTTTAGCAATTTACCGGATTCTTGGGCTTCTTGGATTGCATTGACTACATCTTCTCCAACAATATCGCAATGATGTTGAAAAAAACTTGGTGGAAAACCATCTAGTCCCGGAGCCTTAGATGCTCCCATACAGAACACAACTCCTTTAATTTCCTCCTTAGAGATTACCTTGCATAGATATTCATTCATACTATCATTAACTCCTTTGGAAACATTGTTAATGATGCTTTCTATTCCATGTTGCACGCTAAGAAGGTTTTGAAAGAAAGTAATGACCATATTTTTAATATCATTTAAATCCTCATACTTTATTCCATATTCCCCCATAAGGTAGAGGATTTTATTGTTGTTCCTATGTATCATAGTTGAAACATGGAAGAATTTAGTGTTTCTATCACCTTCCTTGAGCCACAATACTCTAGATTTCTGCTTCTAATGAATTTCCTCTTGGGCAATGGTATTATGATACTCCGTGAGGAGTTGTTTTTCCTTTTCATGTCACTCTGGTTTTCTACCTTCCTTCTCCATTTTTTCCTCTATATCTTGGATATCCTTTTTAAGTTGATGTTTTCTTAAATTGATGTTACCAAAAACCTCTTTATTCCAAACTTTGATTCGATACTTAATGTTCTTTAATTTTTGGGTAACTCTGTACATAGCTGATCCTTGAACCTCCTCCTGCCACCAAGATTTAATTTTTTTGTAATGTCTGGGTGCATATTCCACATGAGCTCATACCTAAAGGGTGCTCCTCCCTACTTCCCCTCCTTTTCCATATCCAACAAAAGGGGATTGTGATCTGATCCTATTTTGGGCATACAATTAAGTCTATGAATACTGTTTATACTTAGCCAACTATCAGAATAAGAACTCTATCAATGTGATTATCCCTCATCCTTCTGTTTGTCCACGTAAACTTACCTTTACACATATCCGAGTCAATTAGCTTATTATTCTGAATAAAATCATTGAAATATTGCATACCTTGAGTGATTTTAATCCTCCCTCCACTTTTATCGTCTGTTCTTCAGACTGTATTGAAGTCACCCAAAACCATCCAATGCAAATTAATGAAAAGAATCCTATGAAAAGATAGCTTATTCCACTATTGGAATCTCTCATGATCATCATTTTGAGCATAAACCCTTGTCATTACCCATCATAAAGTTTTTTTGTGCTTCAATTTGATTGTGCAAAATCTCTCTTCTTGATCAATTAAAGTGCCCTCAAAATTCATTCTATCCCAAAAGATGCAAATACCTCCAACAACCCCCATTGAGTAAACTCAATTTTAAATTGCCAGAAATCAAATTTTTATAGTGAACACTGAGGGTTTTGAATTGATGTTGAGCTATGAACGCTGAGGGTTTTGGATGGATGTCGAGCTGTGAATACCGAGGATTTTGGATGGATGTCAAGCTGTGAACACTGAGGGTTTTAAATGGATGCTGAGTTATGAACGCTAAGGGTTTTGTATGGATGTCGAGTTGTGAATGTCGAGCTATGAACACCGAGGGTTTTGGATGGATGCCTTGAATGATAAAAACTTCCCCCCATTAGGGCAAAATGGTGAAATTAAGGATTTAGATGGGAGAGCTAGGGATCTAAGTAATGTTGATCGATGTGTAGAAAAGGGAATGATAGATGCAAACAATGTTCTACAAGAAGGATCAAGAAAGGATTCTTGGTCATCGATTCTCAAAGGAAGAAAGGAAGCGATTAAAGAAGAATTTGGCACAAAGATATCTCATGAAAATGGAAAGGTATGTTTTGCTGACTCCTTGATCAAAAAAATATTGAGGGATAATGAGTTTAGCATGGTAGGCAAATTTCTAGGGCCTAGACCGGATTTAGATGTGCTTAGGAGATGAATTCATTCTAAAATTCAAACAAAGGGTTCAACAAATGTTATTGGTCTATCAAAGGGATACTTCTTAATCCGATTTAATATTGAGCATCTAGTGGCAGCCTTATCACGAGGTCCATTTTTCTTTGGGAAAAGACTAGTTTTCCTAAAACGGTGGCATCAGGGCTTCAACCCTCAAAAGGAAGTTCAATTCCCATCTAGATTAGGTTCCCAAATCTGCCTATAGAATATTATGATGATCAAATTATTAAGGGTCTGACAACACAAATTGGATATTTTATAACCATGGATCCACCCACTCGCAACAAAACAAGAATGTTGTGTGCAAGAGAATGTGTTAACGTGAAGCTAAAACAAGACAAAGTGGAAAAATTGAGTATCAAATCGATGCTTGGGGAATGAGAACAAACAATTAAATTTGAATTTTTTTTGGTATATTATAAGCAATGCAAAGTGTTTGAACATGTGGAGGAAAAATGTCATCTACAAAGACAAACCAAATTTACTAACAAGTGGAAACAAAAGGAGAATCAAATAAACCAGAGGACTACAATCATGGAAAAAGAAACTTCTAGCTCACAATAAAGAGCACAAGAAAAGGAACAATATCAAGAAATTTACCAGGAGGTAAATCAAGAGGTAGAAAGTGAAATTAGTAATGGATGTTCTATACAGTACAATAATAAAATCCTAATAAGACAATGGAGTATGCAATTAAATGCAGAAAGCTAAACTAACAAGTAGATGAAGAACATAATGAGAAACAAAACTTGAGTGATTTTGGAAATAACCCTAATCAACAAGAGAATAGTCTCAATCAAGAAAAATAAAATAATTATGAAGAAAGTAACCATAAGAAAAAAATAAATATGATTGAAAATCATATAAATCTAGATACCAAGGCACAACATCAGAATGTGATTGCGATCAACATAGAGAATGCATACAGTAATTTGGAAGTCAAAGAAGAAATATTAGTAAATGATGCTAAAATGGTAGAGGATATCCCATCCACTCAAATGGACTTAGAATAGGAGAAGGATCGGATTGAAGGATTTTGGGGTTTTAAAATCAAAGAAATAGAGGGATGACAAGGATTGGATCAAGTTTTAAATTCAAAGAACGAAACTAAACAATTTGAGGAATAGAAGGATGTAAGCATAATAGAAAACTCAAAGCAGTCTAAGGAGGGTATGCAAACAAGATTCAACAAAAGACTAGAGTTGGGTAGAATAACTCAATCAACAGCAGAAGAATCTCCGATAGGATGTAACCAAATGGGAGAGAATGATCCTCCTGAAAAAAATTAAAAAAATGCAAAGAATACAGGTAATTATGGGAAAAGAAAGCAAAAAAAACCCCCCAAACAAGAAGAACAAAAAGTACCAAAGAACAAGGGACAATAATTAGATCCAAATGAAAAATGGATGGTTAAGGGTAAAATCCCATCAAACAAAACCAAAAAATAAAAATCCTTTCTTGAAATGTACGAGGGCGAAATTATCCTAAGAAAAAAAGAATTATTAGAAATCTACTCATGGAAATAAAACATGATATTATTTGTCTTCAAAAATCTAAAATTGACACAAAAAAACTTCAATAATATTATTAACTAAAATATAACAAATTTTAGACATGGCTCTCAAATATGCCACAACTTACATGCAATTAGAATGTGAGCTTTTTTTAAATTTTAATTACATTTTTCTTTTTGGTTATGTGCAGCCATACACACCCACCCCCTCACACACTCGCCCCGTTCGTAGTTTGAACATTTTACCTTTGTAATTTTTTTACATCTATAAATTATATAAAACTATCCTCATTGAAGATGTCATTTTATTTTATGTAAAATATAATTATATAACTATATTTCAATTACAATAATTTAAGATTTAAAGATTTCTATAAAAAATTACTCTCATATATATATAACATTTTTATTATATGCTCAGTCAGGATTATTTGCAATTAGGTAGACAGATAATGTCGTACTTCCATGCACTCTATGTGGAGAGGACATAGAGGTCTTACAATAGGCTATGTCTACCACTTGAGTTACTACAATTCTTTTACCTCCAACTACACCTAAAGCCTTTGGAAAATCTTGAGAAACTTAAGAGGACACACCTCCACAAAGACGAAGGGAATATTCGAATAAAGGTCGGACAAAGAAAAGAATCGAATAAAGGTAAAAATTATGTATAGAAACCGAAAAAAAAAGTCGCACATGACACTCCACACTTTTTGCACATGGTTTTGTTATTAATACTCTTTCGAATTTTTTTCGAAAGTGTTTAATTTAATTTTTCTTATTATAATTTATGATTGACCCTCTTTATAAAATATTATCCTGATTGAGCTCCCCTTAGCTATGCCTTGCACACAAGAATTTTGTTTTTTAGATCCAAACTAAAGGTATCGGCTATTGTGTCGAATATCCAACTTGCCATCAAAACAAACACTGACATATATTAAATTATATTATATGATTTTTTTTTTTTAAAGATATGAGACCATGAAAGAGTATACACGAAGCTGAGATTACAAGGGATATTATCTAGGGACTTGAACAAAAGATTGTAAAAGTTAGAAATTTCTGCAATTTAAGTGGGTTTACCTTTACGATTTTGAAATTTATAATAAGATGTTTAAAGTTAAAATTTATTAAGAGGTAGAGGTTATTAGGTAAAGTTTCAGTGGGGCAAAGCAATAGTACGGATTTTCCTTGGCGTGGGTAAGTGTGTGAGGGATCGGTGTGTGTTATATTCTCTATTGATAAGCATAGCTCTCAACTTTACAGGAATCATGGTTGGAAGGAGACTGCTTAACTTGTGCGTAGGGGTTTCTCACACTAACCAAATATTATTAGATAAAATATATTTTATATAATAAAATTAAAAATTATTTTATTTTTATAATATGATATATAACTTAAATTTAGTTTTTTAATTAGTTAGCTAAAATTTATAAAAATACTAGATAATAGTGTTACATATTTCCCTATATAACATATAGTCTTGGTTTAGCTGACTTTGTCTAATATCAATACTATCATAGTTTAATCTAATTGATTAAAATTTATAATAATAACACCTAATAATGTTACTGATTCCCCTATAATTCTTTATAATATAGAACCTGAATCCAATTAACTTCATCTAAAAACAATACTATAAACAATACTATAAACAATACTATGTATTAATATATATAAGAATGTCGAACCTTAATCTTTCATTCATCTCCAAAGTATGTATTAATATATATAAGAATGTCGAACCTTAATCTTTCATTCATCTCCAAAGTCGGCCCTAAGTCATGCAAACAAATATGCCAACAAATAAACTTCAATTATACCTGCTCCCTGTTGGAAAGTTGGATATTAGATTAGTTTAACACATGATGAGGTGGAAAAAAGAAATCAGCTGATCTCATGTCGTTCCTTTGAAGGCAGTTGAATCAAATTCTTCCTGCGAACCAGTCATTGGAAGTAGCTCAAGATCTACCACAATAATTGACCCACGAGGATAAGGGCAGTTTTAATTAATGTTAGGTGAGCTCACAGTACTAAATGTCTGAACACACATTTTGTAATCCAAGAATTCAATTTCCGTCCCAAAGTATGACATCCGTTCGTTTGTTTTAATGTACACTGCATCCAGGGAATTTAGATCTCCTCAAGAAGAAAAGAAAGAATTGAAGAAAGGAAAACGCCCCAGTACATTGCTAGCAGCACGTGTGACTTTCCCTTAGCTGTCTTCTTGCAATTCAAAAGTTGTGGGTTTTTCACCCTTCAATTCAATTGACTGTCTCTAAAGGTTGAAGTTTAATAATTAAAATTAAACTTAGTAGGCAGCGGAGACTGGCAAACTAAAATATACTGTAACGGGAATGCTTTATACTCGGCGAACACAGAGGAGAACAGAGGAGGTCCAAGGTGGATCACTATCAGAACCCAACAAAAATAAAATTGAAGGATAATTATAAAAAAAGAAAAGAAGAAGAGCAGATCAATGGGCTTTCATTTTATATCAGCTCAGATGGTGTGAAACAAATTCTGCAGAGGCATTTTTGTGACACAGATCTCACCGTATCAGTTTTGTGGCGTCTCGATATCAACAAGTATGCTATGAAGCTATGTTCCCGATTGAAGCTATGTTCCCGATTGGTAGATTGCAGGACCAGTCTTACGTCTTAAAGGATTCCTTGATGTTGCAGGCTTCAGTATAAGATGCCACATCTGATGCAGAAGGAGGAGGCATGCTTTTTCCATGGAGTATGTGTTGGGTTCCTTTGAGCTCCAGCAGAAGCAGGAGCAGAAAAGCACAGGGGCATAGGGTTCTTGTACTATTTGTGAAAGAAAGAAAGAAAGTGTGTGAGACATTGCACAATGCAGGTCCACATTTCACCTACCATGAGAAGCATTACCATATCCACAAGCAGTGGGATCTTGGACTTCATGAAGGTCAAGGTAGCAGCTCGTCATCTCTCGTACAGGACCCTCTTCCACACCATGCTTATCCTGGCCTTTCTGCTGCCCTTCGTCTTCATCCTGACAGCCCTCGTCACGTTGGAAGGCGTCAACAAGTGTTCCTCACTCGGTAAGGCCAGTGCCCAACGGGCTCAAATGCTTTGTTTCCGTTCTACCCACACGGGATTTCTTTATGTTTGTCAGATTTGGATAATACCACGAGAAGAATGCCTTGATTTCCACCCACCCAAATCAAATTTCTGTCCAAAGAAGCCGAAAATCCGGGGATTCAGATATAACAGAGCCCCCTTCCGATGTTTCAGGATTCTTTGATATCTTCTTACTAGAGATATGTCCACTGGCATTTTTCCTGTTCTTCCCCACCAATAATGGAACTACAATAATTTCGCTGCTTGAGCTAATCAGCGTGATACCAGCTCAATTCCCATGTACATTGTGGGTGTTATTGAGATATGGATTTATAACCATTTTCTTAGTAAATCTCAGTTCCTGGCTTCCATGCCCAACCCACTTCGTCCTGGGCAAATATGGATCAGAATAATTATGCCCTTCCCAAAAGAATTTTAAGGCCAATCAATTGTAATCGTTTTGTTAGCTACTGCTGGCTCTTGACTGGAATGCCCATCCTGCTTTTTCCCAAATCTAGAATAGGCCATTTTGTTAGAGACTTCTAGTCCCTGGTTCCATGCCCAACACATTTTCCTAAATTTAAGATAGGCAAATATGGATCAGATAAATTATGCCCATCCCAACAGACTTATATGATCGATCAAGTGTAAGCGTTTTGTTAGCTAGTGCCAGATCTTGACTTGAATGCCCAAAGCACTATTGTATATCTAAAATAAGCAAATATATATCACTTAAATGAAAGCCAATTTCTCCTAAATGTAAATAGACAAGGATGGTTGACTGGTCTTGGCTGTCAAACATTTGGACTGAAACTGCAGATTTGATGTATAAGATTGCGGTAACAGCTGAATATGGAGAGTAACGCCGTTGCTTGCTTTTGTTGCTGTGTCAGATTGTCTGAGCAGGAGACTAGGACCGAGACTTTTACGGAGGACAGATCCGTCTTCAGTAAGTCTTAAACAGATTCCACATTCCTGCCATACTGAAAATTCAAACACCTGATAATATGCAGCTTTGACACCCAAAGTACAGCTATATTACATGTGTGCTTTGTTTATAATATGGAAAGGTTTTCTCCTAAGGACTGAAGATGTAGGGCATGATGCATGATGCAGAAAATGGCAAAAGATATACATGAAGTTCTGCTCCAAGCAAGCAATGAAGAGCTTCCTGAAGGGCTAACAGTTCCGGAATCATTCAATGAACTTATTGCTGACATGAAGATGAATCAGTATGATTCCAAGACATTTGCCTTAAAGATAAAGGCCTTGGTATGTGTTTATGAATAACATTGTTCTTGTTATATTCTTGTTCTCAGAAACTTTGCAGTTGTCCATTTTTAATAACTAAATAGGTTTTGTTGGCCATGCTAGAAATAAGAAATCAGGTGAGAACAGAGGAAACTGACACTGTAAGTTCGTGGAGACTGATAAAGGTATATTAAGTGCATATTGCTCATTTCAAAGATTCATCATACAGATAAAAGACTTGCTTTACTCTTATCATAGGGCTCTATGTGCTGGCTTACAAAGTCTTTTGACCTGATTAATTTTATGCTTCGAGGTCTCTCCAACTGATTCTTGCAACACAAGAAACTCACATCTTTTGGGTATTACTAAAACATTCTGATAAAAGCTCTTTGCAGCATCACACAGCTCGAAAGTCCAATTTCTCTATTATCCATAACAGAAAATGAACATTTGAGAGGAAGAAACAAGAAGAGCACAAATTAGAAAATTTGGTTGAAATCCTCAACTTTCTTACCATGAATGTTTGATATAGGACTTTATCCTTGCTTTGTGCTTAATCTGCAAATAAACCGTCATGCAAATGCAGAGAAATTTGCATTCAACATTAACAGGAATGTTGAAGTTGTACATAACTAACATGGGCAATTCAGTGCTCTGGAATCCATGGTAAACTCTCTCACACTATATAAGAAAAGAGATCTGTAGGAGCTTAAAATATTGATTGTTCTTTAGAAGCCAGAAAGATGAAGACCTTGGGGCAGTAGCTAAGATGGGAATGGCAGCTAAGCCATCTTATTATTATACACTCCTAGCATTAAACATAAAGAAGTTGGTGATGCTAGATGGTGGTGGTTGTGAAGTTGTTTTATTGCCCACGCTTGGTTCCTTGTTGGACTGATCAACCATATTAGGGGTGATTATGAGGCTTGCTTATGACCTCGGTCTCATAAAGGCCAGAAAAGGATGTTTGTGATACTTTCAAAGCCTGTCAGCTGATCTCCTACTACACATGCCGTTCTTTTATTGAATAAACTCTTAGATGAAGGATCCATGCATTTTTTGATCCCATTAGTTTATCAAGGCTGACAGAATCCCCTTGGATTTCTATACAAGTTGACCAAAGTACCTGCCATAGATCTTGTAAAATATTATACATCTGAAGATGAAATAGTCCCCTGCCTCTGGATCTATGTGGAAAATATGCCATATCCATTGATCTCTGCAAATATAATGATATATTCTTATTTGATCAAATGGCATGAGGTCAAGTGGTTAAAAATGTTAAACTCCCAATGTGAAGGTCAAGCTTTTGAGAGCTATCAATTTTTGGCATCATAGAGCAATTAGAAGTCCATCTTGACTCCAAGCAGGCATAAGGGTTATAGATGGCCCAAGAAAATATGTAACAAAGACTTTGAAGGTTCCAATATGATATGTCTATATGTGGAGCCGGTTGGAGAGAATGGAATAAGGGTTATAGATGGCCCAAGAAAATATGTAACAAAGACTTTGAAAGTTCCAATATGATATGTCTATGTGTGGAGCCGGTTGGAGAGAATTTTGGGCCAAAAGTCCATGGGCCACTTTAAAGAATTTGAGTTGCTGCTGATGTAGCAGTCACGGTTCACCTAATGATGACATAAACATGCTGCTGTGCATGAGAGAGTGCTAGATACTTGGAATCAAAGCACTATCCATTATAACACAATGAGAAAAATCATAGTGCAAATGCCTTTTGCTCCCTCTCCATATCATTATCACCTTTTTTTTCAGTATTCTTGGGTGAGAATGTTTTTGAATTCTAGAGTAATTCCTCTGGTATATCTGCATGTCTGAGGGGCAATTTGGTCTCCAAGAGTAGTGACTTGGTATTATGCATAATAAAGGGTGGCAGTTGAGTGTTTAAATTTGGTAGCTAAATCTGAAGGGATAATTTTGTTATTTTGGGGCGAATCAATCTACAAAAGGCCTTCACAAGCCTACTTTGCTGTCCATAGAGGAGTAAGGTTTGCAATTTTTTAGGTAAATCTTCTCCTTTATGTTTCAGATTCCAAGATTAATCCAGGGGGCAACACTAAAGTCATGAATTCATACAAAAACATACCCATATGAACTGAAAATATAAGTTATATTCATCTAAAGCTCTGGACATGACAAACTCTCTGAGATTAGGTCTAAAATGAATATGTATGCTTCAAACTTTCGTTGTTATTGTTTCTGTTATTATGTATGGCAATGTCTTGCAGTATGCTATTTTTTGGGAATATACTTAATTTGGGTTATTTTTCTTAATTTATATATTTTTCCTATTTATTTAAAGTGTTGTTCTCTCTGCCCTCCACACAAGAAAGGCCTCTCGGTCTCTGCCATATCAGAGACATGTCCACATTTACCCTGCCATGCCCATCCTGAAACTCTGTCAAACATAGGTGATTTTATTTTCTTTCAAAAGAACTTATTGGACAAAGATATGAAGTATAGTCACACAAACACCTTTTTGATTTCTCTATGGTTTCTAAATTATCATATGTGCATCATGTCTTTCTATGACAATAGGGTTCAGTTTCTTTTTCCCCAAAGAAACTGAATCTATGAATGCCCATTTAGCTTTGGACATTTGGACACTATGGATCATTTCCATAATATCTTAAGGCTAATTTCCGGTTCATAAATAAGATTCAACACTTGATTTCTCACAAACAAAAAGACAGATTCTAAATATTGATATTATCAAATCTCAATATCTGTTTTCATCTAACCCTTAAGGATATATTACTTTGCTAGGTGATAAAGCTTAAGGATGAAAGACCACGATGAAATTGAATAACATATATAATATATATATATATATATATATATATATATATATATATATATATATATGTTTTAGGGCAATTGGACGAGAGTGATAATTTCATACCATAGACTAAGCCTCAACCCTTATAGGTGAACCTTAACATTTTATCAAATAGCATTAGCTCAATCGATTAAATTCCTCGACTTTCAAGGAGGAGATCTAGGTTTGCATCTTGCCAAGTGATACATGTATAATAGCTAGTTATTATAATACATATAATGACTCCAATATAGCCACGTCGGCTATCTTTATTATTATTAGATTGGGCCCCACAATATGATATTTGGCCTTGAGCATTAGGGTTAGGGTTATTGTTGATTTAATTTATAAATAGGAAGAGTTATGTTGTAGTTGGAATCATATTTCATATTCAAATATTAGTCATATTTGTTGTGCATATGGGACTTTGCCCTCTCCAAGTGGCTATGGCAGTTTGTCCTTTGTAAGTGGCTACGATTTGTATTGATTTGGAATTTGTTACTTGTATTATTGATTTTTTGAAATTGAATCTGATTTATTGTTTCCAATGGATGTTTACTTTTGCGCGTCTTTGAATTGTTACTACTATTATTGTATTTTTGGAAGTTGTTTCATTACAAGTGGTATCAGAGCATCAAACTTGTGGCGGTGTGAAAGAGTGGTAGAAGGGCGTGCAAACCATTCCAAAATCTTTGACAATCAGTTTTGCTTCTTATCACTTGGTAACTTTTCGTCCATTTTTTCAGCTCAATCTTTCAGTGCATTTTTCTTTTGTAATATAGTGAATTAGCCGTTGTTACCTTTTTTCTAAACCCAATTAAAAAAAATATATCAGGTGTGCAAGGACCCTTGCGAAGATCTATCTCATTGCAATCATCTCTTCGAGCTGGTAAAAAAAAGGGGTATCTCTAGCAACACTTCGTCGGTAATTGGGTGTGTAGGGACCTTTGGGGGAGACCCATCTTGCATTTGTCTCTTCGAATTGATCAAAGTAAGGGGTGTTTCTTGCAACACTTTTCTAAATGTGCCCCAAAGGATTCTTTCGGATTTTGGTTTGCTCCTAGTGTATGAATGAACTGGCTACTTCTACTAGCTGGTTGCGAATCAATGACTATTTGCAACACATTGGTCATCTAGAGGATGTGTGCATGAGTAGAAAGAAGCGTGAACCTAGAAATCTCGCTAAGCATTACAACACCCCACCAAATATCAATAGCTTTGATCAACATGTCCTTTCTTCTTTAAATGCCATGCCTTTGCCTCCTCCCAAAATCCCTCCTTCCACTCCTCCCTCTACTTTTCCAATTGGTATTGTTCTCCCTAGTAGAATTGCCTCTGATCTGGGAACCTATCATGAGCACCAAGATCTCAAGAGCAAATAAGGAAGTCCTTGGAGTCCATTGAAAGCCATTTCGGTCTTACCCTTACTGAGCATTCCCTTGACCAAGAGTTTCAACAAGTTGTTGGGCAATAGTCACATGCATGCAACAAGCACCAAATCGGAAGGGATGCCAATATCAGGACACTAACATCTATCTACTTTGCTACTGATCTACCAAGGGCACTATGGGTGGTTTTAACTTAGGCTTTGCTACTGATCTTGATCCCTTTGCAGGAGGTGTTGCTAATTTCCTTTCTTGGCCTCATGATGTTCTTGTTCCATGTATCGACATCTCGATCTTTGAGGATGTGGATCCACATGGTTTGCTAGCCAAGATGGTTGGCCACATCTGTCTATGCCATGTGTGTGAAGGTGGTCATGTTACATTGGTTGCTACTAAGTTGGGAACACATGCTCATTTGTGGTTGTTATGGGAGCTCTGCCAACATGGGACCTCTCTTATGTGGCTCGAGTTCAAAAAGTTGTTTCTCCATAAGTTTGACAAAGGATCTTCTACTTCATATGTGGTTTGTTTGGCGCAAACCAAGCAAACAGGATCAAGTGAGGATTATTGCGCAGAGTTCACATGTCTGCTCACCTACACTTGTCAATTGGATCTGGCGGTGGTGGTCTCTGCCTTTTGCCATGGCCTTATGGATGAAATTTGTTTGGAAGTTGGCATGCACGATCTATACACCTTTGAGGATGCTGAATATTTAGTTCTTGCCGTAGAAAAGAAGCTCCAATTGTCCTGTCCCCAACCTCGGCATGATTTCAACCCTCAACGACCTTACTTCAGTAATCGTAATGATGAGCGCCTTTAGGGATTTTTCTATTTCAAATGTCATTCATGCCATCCTTGAGATCAGGCCTGTGAAGAATGTTGTAACTTACAAGTGGAAGGTGAGTAAGCAACATTGTTAGAATATGAAGATCGAGATTCATCGCATTAGGAGAGATACAGATTGAAGTAGCAGATTTTGAGCACGAGGCCAATACCATGGCTCTCTCTGCATTTGCCATTATGGGTCTCCAGACTACCATCAAGGTCCAAGGATTCATCAAGTGTCAGTGCATCAATATGTTGATTGATTCAGGTAGCATGCATAACTTTATTGACAATAAAACAAGTCGTAGGGATTTCACATCAATACTTTGACCTAGGACAAATTTCAAGTATTGATTGCAAATGGGGGCACAACTCAGTGTGTGGGTCGAATAATTAAGGTTAACATTTAGGTTATGCTTGGTCTGGCCGTCTCTTCTCCGTGAATCTAGGAAGTGCAAATGTCATCTTGGGAGCACATGGCTATCTCAACTCGACAATGTTACTATTAATCTGCAACGACTATATGTCAAATGGACAGAGAATGGCAAGGTCTTTTATCTCCAAGGAATTTATCCTCCTCCCTCCAAGGTGATTAGTTACCACAACCTAGAAAAGATATTGAAGAAAGGCAGTCATAGATTCTTCGCCCAGGTTAGTCGCATGGAAGTTTAGTCTTTGCAGCCTCTTCTTCCAGCTCTTCCTTTAGAATTACGGGCTATAGTGGATTGTTATGTGGACATCTTTGGTGAACCCAAGGATCTTCCCCCTAAGTGCACACATGATCCTGTTATCCATGTAGTTCTAGGAATTCAACCTTTGAATGTTTGTCCTTACCGCTTTCCCCAACCCCAAAAGTCTGAGATTGAGAAGTTGGTCTAGGAAATATTGGAGCAAGGAATTATTTTTCCAAGCATTAGTCCTTATTCCTCTTTGGTAGTTTTGGTGTAGCATAAGGACAACTCTTGGCACGTGTCCTGATTTCCGACCTTTCAACAAGGTTGCTATCGAAGATACGTTTCCTATCCTTGTTGTAGATGATTTGTTGGATGAATTTCACGGCGCTAAATACTTTACAAGACTTGACTTGCGCTCTGGGTTCTATCAAATTTGGGTTAGAGAAGAGGATATCCCCAAGATTGCCTTCACACGCATGAGGGTCATTATGAGTTCTTGGTCATGCCCTTTGGTCTTATTAATGCTCCTTCCACTTTCTAAAGCCTCATGAATTTTGTCTTTTGTCCTTTTCTTTGCAAGTTTGTACTAGTCTTCTTTGATGATATCTTAGTTTACAACAAGTCCTAGGAAGCTCATTTAGTTCATGTGGACCAAGTTCTTAATCTCTTACAGAACTCTTTGTCAACAAGTCCAAGTGTTCTTTTGGGGTCCATGAGGTAGAATACTTGGGATATATAGTACCTTAGGAAGGAGTCAAGGTGGATCCTAACAAGATCAAAGCCATGTAAGATTGGCCCTTACCTAAATCCCTAAAGTAGTTTTGTCGATTTTTAGGTCTCACTAGGTACTACAATAAATTTGTCCACAACTATGGCATGATTGTTGCTCCTCTCATTACTTGCACTAAGAAGGATGCCTTTGTTCGGTTCAAAGCAGCTTCCCAAGCCGTCCATGTCCTAAAGGAAGATATGTGTACCACCTTTGTTTTGGCCAGTCTTGATTTCAATAAACCCTTTGTCATTAAATGTGATGCTTTAGGTAGAGGTATTGGTGTTGTTTTGATCGAGGATGGAATCCCTTGGCCTTTGAAAGCAAACAACTCTTCCGCAAGTATTTGGGTTGGTCCACTTATGAGAAGGAAATTTTAGCTGTTCTATATGTCATAGAGAAATGACGACCTTATTTGTTGGTGTGAGGGGAAAAGGATCACGAAGGGCCTCTAAGGGGATCCAACGCGTCTCTTTCCCTCTCTATCTCACTTTGAGATTAGGGGATGTTGTGAGAACCTAATGACTAGTTTGATGTGTAGATTAAAGGACACCTACATTTCCAAAGAAAACGACATTCCATTTAAGATCTCCTTTTGTGAAGCCTAAACCTTAATTTGATCTATATGCACATATAACAATGTGGCACACAAAACCTATACTAAAATGATCTTTTGATTTGAGTGAGAAAATGAAATAAATGATTTTTCTTTTGAGCAAGGGTGCAAGAAAGAATATAACATACAAGGTTTAGCTTAAAATGCAACGACATGCAAGTTCGATTTAATGCCTAAGCTACAAAGATAAAGATATATCCCCTATACAATTAAGATTAAACTAGGTTTGTTCCTTCCTCTTTATCAATTTTAATGAAAAACAGGAAACAAACCCTAATCTAGACACACAAGAAATGGAATGTAAGTCTAGAATGCTGAAAATGAGAGAGATGGGAGCAGAATGACCTGTTTGTGCGACAGAGGCAGAAGTGCTGCCTGCTTGCAGAAGCTTGTCGACGCTATTGCTGAAACTTGCTAAACAGACAGATATTAGTGCAGAGGGTATGTCTGATCTAGTGGAAGACGGTTGGCTTCCTTGCTGCAGTGATCAGACCCTTGTTTAGATAAGAAAAAGCTAATAAAACAATAGAAAATGACAGAATGCTGAAGTAAATGCTAGGATAGCAGAAGCGCCACCAGACAATAGCGTTGTGAACGCTCTTGTTGCCTGTGCTTCTGCTTTGTGTAAAAAACAGAGAACAATAGCGCCACTGATCTGCAATATGGCGGTGCTACTGTTTTTGTGAGCATAATAGAGATTAATGCAAGATTACAAGATAATGGCAATAATGATGAAGGGCTTTGACCTAGGAGAACAAAGACCCTGTCAGACAACAATCAAACTGCTTAAAGATAAGATTAAGATATCAAAATGATGAAAGATTAGCTATGCAAATGAAAGAGGCAAAGGTATAAGATATAAAATTAACCAAAATGAAACAAAATCAAAGAGTAGCTAAAATGTTAAAGATAGAAGCTGAAAAACACAAAAAAGCCAATAAGCAGAGATAAAGTGGAAGGGCACAACCCAAGACAACAAGTTCTTTCCCCTTTGGTGAAGCTTGACGAAAGCTTGTCGGTTGCTTGTTGCTGGCCTGCAAGTGCTTGAGCTTTATGATGGTCGCTTGAAGCCTTGCTTGATGACTTGGATGCTTGGAGACTTTATCATATGATTGTAGAGAGATTTTGGTAGAGTTTGGCCACTAAAAATTGTTGATGAAAAGGTCACCCCCAAGGGTTGGATTTATTTGCATCCATGGCCCTTTGGAGGGAAAAGATGCACTAAATGGTGACAGGAGTGAAGAAGGTGAGGACTTGGAAAGTTGTCAAAAGAAAGACCTTAAAAGTGGGCAGTTGGACTTGGGATTTGCCATAGAGGCTGTGAATTAGATTTTGGGAGATTTGTCGGATAACTTGAAGGAGGTAGAAGGCCAAAATTCTCGGTTTTGGCACATAACAATCAAAAGCGCTTGGAGGAAATAGCGTTCGTCGCGCTACCGCACTAGTGCTATTGCCTCATCACTGGTGGAGGTCAAAAACAAGTGGGAAAGGACAAATTTGAAAGATTTTGCAAAAGTGCCATTAGCGCTATTTTTCATGCCCCAAAGCTATCGCTCTTGGAGCAATAAATGCTCCCCAAATTTGGGCACAAGGATGGTTGAGTCAAATTGGTTGATTATAAGGCTAAGTGATGAAGGGATTGGCAAAATTGAAGGTTAGCCATGTGTTCCAAAATTGGGTATCTATAGTTGGGGCAACACTTCATCATCAAGACCGACTCTAACAACTTTAAGCATTTCTTAGAACATCTCTTATGCCTAAAACTGAATAAATGGTTAACAAATCTCATGTGGTATGATTTTTTCATTGAGTACAAGAAGGGGAAGGAGAATGTGGTGGGTGATGCTCTGTCTTGCAAACATGAAGACGCCGCTATTAGCTCCATCTCTAGACCTCTTCCATAATGGATTTCCTAGCTTTGAGAGGATTGGCTTTTTGACCCAAAGATTGCTAGTATCAATCATGAAGTGGAGTTTGGCTCTTTGTCGCCTTCCTTTTTCTCCTATGTTGATGGGGTTTTGAACAAGAAGGATCACCTTTATCTTCATCCATCCTTGGTTGTATTACTATCCTTTAAGATTTGCATGCATTTCCTATGGTTGGACATTCTGGATTCTTAAAAACATACTAGCGGGTGAAGCAATCCTTTTCTTGGAAAGAATTAAAAGCAAATGTATGTCAGTGGAAAAAGGGGGAAATTGTTAAATCTCCTAGTTTGTTGCAACCCTTGCTTATTCCTGATCGCCAATTGGAGCACATTCCCATGGATTTCATTAA
Source organism: Wollemia nobilis (assembly GCA_028583015.1). Lineage (NCBI taxonomy): Eukaryota > Viridiplantae > Streptophyta > Pinopsida > Araucariales > Araucariaceae > Wollemia > Wollemia nobilis. The sequence continues at coordinate 1,650,435 of JAQPPZ010001965.1, forward strand.
AGGCCTTCCCACATTTGAGGGCAAAACAATAATCTTTGTGGTAGTGGATCACCTTTCAAAGTATGTTCTTTTTAGCCTTGCATCATTCGTTCTCAGTCAGCAAGGTTGCTAAGGTATTCCTCGAATCTGTTTTCAAATTGCATGGCATGCCCAAGCCCATTGTCAGTGATTGTGACCTTGTTTGCACCAACAATTGTTGGAAAGAATTGTTCCGTCTTAGTGGTACTTAGTTGAATATGTCCTCTTCTTATCATCCTCAATCGGATGGCTAGATGAAAATTGTAAACAAATGTTTGGGCACTTACCTTCGTTGTTTTCCCCAAGACAAGCAGTATCATTGGGTTCATTGGTTCTATTTAGTTGAATGGTGGTATAATACTTCTTACTATTCTTCCTTCAAGATGTCCCCATTTGAGGCATTGTATGGTCAAAAACCTCCATTAGTGGCAAACTATGTTTCAAGATCTTCTAGGGTGGCTCAAGTGGAAGTTTTATTGCAGCAACATCGACTTGCGCGACAACTTCTTAAAGATAATTTGACCCAGGCCCAAAACCGCATCAAGTAGCAACAGGTCTTGCATCGTTCGAAGTGATAATTTGTTGTGGGGGATATCTCCAACCCTATAAGCAATTGTCCTTGAAGACCAAGTCTAGTCAGAAGTTGGCTCCTTGATTTTATGGTCCGTACAAGGTGGATCGTTGAATTTGTGAAGTGGCGTGTCAATTGGAGCTTCCAACATCTTCCTGTATCCATCCTATCTTTCATGTTTCTTGTCTTAAATAGGTTAGTGGCAAAAATATGCAGTCCAGATGAAGCTTCCAGTACTCGATGAAGAAGGTCAAATAACTCTCTCCAATTGGAAACAGTGTTGCAGTCCAAAGTTCGTATTTCTTGGTCTTGCCATACTCAGGAGTTCCTCATCAAGTGGTAGGATCTTCCAAAAGAAGATGCAATGTGGGAGCTTGAGAGCATTTTCCAATCATTTCTAACTTTGAGGACAAAGCTTTCTGAGGGGGGAGCCATGTAGTGGCTCTAATATAGCCATGTTGGCTATCTTTATTATTATTGGCTTCGACCCTAGGATAAGTTAGTCAGCCCTTAAGCATTAGGATTACAGTTATTGTTCATTTAGTGTATAATTAGAAAGAGTTATGCTGTAGTTGGAATCATCTTTCATATTCGAATCTTAGTCAATTTGTTGCGCATATGAGACTTTGCCCTCTCCAAGTGGCTATGAGACTTTGCCCTCTCTAAGTGGCTAGGATTTGTATTGATTTGGAATCTGAAATCTGTTACTTGCATTATTGATTTTTTGACATTGAATCTGATTTACTATATCTAGTGGATGTTTACTTTTGCGCATCATTGAATTGTTACTACTACGATTGTATTTCTAGAAGTTGTTTCTTTACAATACCACCATATGGTGATAATGTAATATGGGTGGGGCTTGTTTCAATCCCATACAACCAATTATATATATCTGTATTTCTAGAAATTGTTCTTTACAATACCACCATATGGTGATGATGTAATATGGGTGGGGCTTGTTTCAATCCCATATAACCAATTATATATATCTCCTTTGTGAAATAAGGGGAATGAACTAGTTGAGGAATAAAGTCATGATTTTGCAAGGTGGGGGAAGTATGTGTGCCATACGAAGGGATTGTGTGGAAATGACAGCCTTGGTATTTGAATTGAGGGTTTGCATCTATCATGTTCATTCTGTTGAGGCACTGCATATAGCTGCATGAAAGAGGAACCGATCTTGGAACGGTATAGCAATATATGGAAGAGAAATTTTGAACGAGGTCCTCAAATTTGTTTTTGAAGCTTAGGACATTGAGACTGAAATTTCTTAAAGATATTTTGAGTGAGGAGAATTTGAAGGGTGTTCTTGGGATAAAAAGAGACTCATGCTAGCTCATAGAGGCGTTGAAGTGCAACTTGTGAAGGCATTGGAAGGATGAAGTTATCGTGCTAGGAATTTGTGCAAATTGAATAAATTGGATGTGATGGATTCAGGTGACATTGGTAGCGGAGGAAAAAAGGACACACAACTGCACAAGGCAATGGGATGGTCTTCATTTACAAATAAAGATAAGTGAAATTACATGATGAAAAGACAGACTTTGTATTGCATTGATTGGTTTGTCATAATGAAAAGCTTGGAAGCTTGATACAAAATATTTCCTTATTGTGATGTGTTTCCCTTGCTTATCTTTCAATTGTTCATGGATGGATGTTTTGTTCTCACTTCAAACAATATGTTGCTAAAAATTGCTGCCCAATCCAAAGGCTAGTCCACAATGAATGGAAAGATGCAAAACCAACATTTTTCCCTACAAATTTTGAAAATCTTCAGAATTGATTAAGTCTGCACTCCAAACCACTTTGGCACCAGAGTATTTTATAGTTCCTGACCTTAACTGACAATTAATGGCTAGTTTCTTACAGTTACGACAACCCAAGCCCAAGTTTAATTTGTATTGCAAAGGGGAAAGGTCATTTTTATATGGTTACATTCATGTGATCTGTACATGCGAATCATGATATTGATGATTGGATTTGTCTAAGCATCTTCTTTGGAAATAACTAAAATTGTTGACTTCAAGAATGTGCTCAAGTTCATCATGCTGTGCTGTAATGTTTGAGACACAGCATTGAAATGACCCAGTTTCACGATCCAACAGCTCAGAGCCTTATGACCATGTGCTCATGGATGTTTGACCCACAACAAAGATTAGTAGTTCCTCATCAAAATGTGAGCTTCTCCTTCTTGGCTCCACCATATCCCCTACTCCATGATGCTTGTTTGCCATCCTTGTTTCTATGGAAAGGAACTAGCAATAGTATACTTTGAAGGTTTAAGGATGGAAATAATAGGATTTAGTCATCTATCTTGGAAAAGGACAATACCAAAAGCAAATCTTTGGAGTAAAATAAGTGATACATTACAGCTGAAGAATGGTACAAAATAATTGCCCCTACAATATAGAGCTTCCTTCCCCTTCCCAATCTGAAGGGAAACCTCTCTGATTAGGAACCTAAATCATTAGAGATAATATAAATCTTAAACAATGGAGCCTAACAAATTGGCACAAATATGGAATGCTATGTAATCCAAGTTATTGGAATAGAAGCTCTATCATGATACCCTAAAGGTACTTTTCCATCTTACCTTCCATAGGAAAGGGAGGCAAGGGCAGCAAATCTAAGAAAATAGCTAAACCACTAAGCATTTTATTTTCTGAACCAAGAACATAGTAAAATGACAGTTTTCCAGTACACCATCCTCCAATAACTAGCATGCACTCTTTAAAAAGCTTGGATTCAATTCTAAATAGCAAATTACAAGACAAGAAAATGTGCTGTAAGAACATTCTCCAACAGACAATCCTGCGATAATTAGCAAGAAACCTTGAAGAAGCTTGGGTTCAATGCTAGGGAGCAAATTACAATAAAAAAAAAAATTCTTAATATCTTTCATCCAACACCAATGATAAAGCCATCTGGAAATAGTTTTGACCAGTCTAGAGGTAGTTGAATGAACCTGAAACAGAACCTACAAACTGAGCATTCTGAACCTGACAGCATATGAGGCATCGTTAATGACAACATTGTTAGGTGTGAAGTCCGTATGGCCACTAGCAGACGTCTAGGCCAGACGTTTGGGCTGCCATATGTTTGGACTGGCAGACGTCTGGGCCAGACGTCTGGTCTGGCAGACATCTAGGCCAAACGTTTGGGCTGGCAGACGTCTAGGCCAGACGTCTGGGTTGGCAGACGTTTAGGCCAGACGTCATGCCAAGAAGACGTCTAGTCTGGTAGACGTCTGGACTGGCAGACATCTAGGCCAGACGTCTGGGCTGCCAAACGTTTGTTCTGGCAGATGTCTAGGCCAGACGTCTAGGTTGGCAGACGTCATGCCAAGAAGACGCCAAAGAAGCAGACGTCTAGGTAGACGTACGCGGAAGACGAAAAGTCTTGGGAGCGGAAGATGAAACGAACAGTCTTTGGAGGCTTGCGTTGGAAGATGAAACGAACAGTTTTGGAGTCTTCCTTCTGCTCTATAAAAGGGATGTGATCCCTTGCATAATGTAATAAGAGAGTTGTTGAAAACGTCAAAGGACGTGGATGTAAATTTTGCTGAAATAATAAAACAAGAAGTTGCCATTGCCCCGTGGTTTTTCCTGCACATTGCAGGTTTCCACGTAAAATCTCTGTGTCACTTGTGTTACTGTTTCCGTGTTCTATATTTTTGTTATTGTGCTTCCTCTTGCAGGTGTGGAATCTTGAAGTTTTTCCTAACATCTGGTATCAGAGCTAAGGTTTTGTGCGAGTGGGAGCTGCAACAATGTCAAAAGGTGTAACCAAGTTCGAGATTGAGAAATTTGATGGCAGGAACTTCGCTCTATGGAAGATGAAGGTGGAGGATTTGTTGGTTCAGAATGACCAAGCGCAAGCCTTGAAAGGGGTCGCGAATAAACCGAGCGGCATGAAAGATGAGGAGTGGACAACGCTCGACAGGAAGGCGGTTTCTACAATCCGTCTCTGCCTAGCGGACTCCGTCTTGTTCAATGTAGTTGAAGAGAAGACCGCGGAAGCCCTTTGGCAAAAGCTTGAAAAGTTGTATGAAACAAAATCAGCAACTAACAAGGTTTTTACGAAAAAGCAACTTTATAGCTTGAGGATGAAGGAAAGTTCATCCGTGGTAGATCATTTGAATGAGTTTAATACTCCGATCGATAAGCTGGTTTCAATTAATGTGAAGATGGAGAATGAAGATAGAGCTATCACCCTACTTTGTTCTCTCCCGGACACTTGGGATCATATGGTGATGACCATCAGTAATTCATCATCAGGCACTCTCAATTTTGATGATGTGGTAGCCGCTTTGTTGGCAGAAGAGTTGAGGCGAAAAACGTCTCTGGAACCCTCAACCAATGAAGCCCTATCCGTGAGAGGTCGATCTTTCGAGGGGAGTAAACAAGGTAGAAAGCAGTCCCGATCTAAGTCTAAAGGACGGAAGCAGAAAGGGAAGTGTTGGCATTGTGGGAAGCCAGGACACTCCAAGAAGGATTGTTGGCAATTAAAGAATGGTGAAAAGCAAAATCAGCCATCAGCTGAAGCCAGTGCAGCAGATTCGGGAGAGACGGCAACATGTGAAGCCTTATGTATCGATAGCAATGAGATCAGTTTTATATACCGGGTTTTGGACTCGGGTGCATCCTTCCACATGTCTCCCCACGGAGACTGGTTTGACAAATATCAGCCATACTGTGGTGGAAAGGTCTATTTGGGTGATGATCATCCTTTAGAAATTGTGGGAAGAGGGGATATAAGGATCAGGTTGGACGATGGTAGAGAAAGGATGCTATGTGATGTGCGACATGTGCCCGATTTGAGGAAGAATTTGCTATCAATCAAAATGATGGATAAGCTAGGGTATTCTGTCACCTTATGTAACAACTACTGCAAGATTACCAGAGGAACTCTTGTAGTAGCAAAGGGAGAATCTTACGGGACCTTATACCGTTTATGCGGTGATACGGTGACAAACCATGCGGCAGACAACAGCAACTTCCGTTCGGGATGCGGTAATGCTATGGCATCAACGCCTAGGCCATATGAGTGAAAAAGGCCTGAAAATTCTGCATGACGGAGGTATGCTTTCCGGGATTAAGTCTTGCAATTTAGACTTATGTGAGCACCTTGTATTTTTGGTAAACGAGAAGAGGGTTCGGTTTATCGCAAGTCCTGGTAAGAGTTCTGATTTTCTGCAACTTATACATTCGGATATATTTGGACCAGTCCCCACTCGGTCCTTGAATGGCGCCATCTATTTTCTGACTTTTATAGATGATTATTCTAGGAGAGTGTGGGTGTATTTTCTGAAGAAGAAGTCGGAAGCTTTGCAGAAATTTAAAGAGTACAAAGCACGGGTAGAGAAGAGTTTGGGCAAGTCAATTTTGTGTCTCAGGTCAGATAATGGGGGTGAATATTGCTCCAAGGAATTTGATAAATTTTGTATGCAGGAAGGGATTAAGCACCAGAAGACTGTACCATACACTCCACAGCAAAATGGTGTGGCTGAGCGGATGAATCGCACAATCATGGAACGTGCAAGAAGCATGCTTAGCGCAGCCATGTTGGAGAAAAAGTTCTGGGCGGAGGCTGTTAATACAGTTGTTTATCTTATTAACAGGTCACCTACAACTGCATTGGATGGACAGATTCCGGAGGAGGTTTGGTGTTGTAAGCCAATTGATTACTCTCATTTGCGCACTTTTGGTTGTGACGCGTTTGCCCATGTACCCAAAGAAAAAAGGTCCAAGCTTGACCCGAAGTCAAGCAAATGTGTTTTTCTCGGCTATGGAGATATAGTGAAGGGGTATAGACTGTGGGATCCTACTGCCCACAAGGTAATTATTAGCCGGGATGTAATTGTTGATGAAAAATCCATGCAAAGGAAGGAGGTACAGCAAAATCCTAATGTTGTACCTGTTGAAGTAGAATTGAGTGAAGATGACTATGAAGATGAACATGCTGAAGTTTTTGATCAGCATGCAGAACAACAAGTAGAACAGGAAGTAGAGCAGCCACAACGGTCACAAGACCAAGAGCCGGAACCGACAGATCATTGGGTTAGAAGATCTACACGTCCACAAAAGTGTCCGGAAAGGTATTCTCATGTGTATCAGTCCTCTTTTGCTTTGTTAAGTGATGATGGTGAACCTAGTTCATTTCAGGAAGCTAGAGAGTCTGAGAATGCAGCAAAGTGGAGGAAATCCATGGAGGAGGAAATCGAGGCACTTCGAAAGAATAAAACTTGGGAACTTGTGGATCTCCCACCTGGAAGAAAGATTGTTGGAAACAAGTGGGTGTACAAAGTGAAGAAGAAGAACAACGGGCTGATGGAACGCTATAAAGCTCGCTTGGTGGCAAAGGGCTATGTGCAGAAGTCAGGTGTTGACTTTAATGAAATTTTCTCTCCAGTTGTGAAGATGACTACTATTAGAGTTCTACTTGCACTTGTAGCTGCACAGGATTTGGAACTGGAGCAGCTTGATGTAAAGACCGCTTTCTTGCATGGTGATCTCGAGGAAGAGATATATATGGATCAGCCTGAGGGCTATGAAGAAAGAGGCAAAGAGCATTTGGTGTGCAGACTGAAGAAATCATTGTACGGGTTGAAACAGGCGCCAAGGATGTGGTACGGGAAATTTGACACCTTCATGAAGAGCCAAGGTTTCAGCAAGAGTGAAGCTGACCATTGTGCATACTACAAGAGGTTTGACGATGGCAGTTTTATTATTTTGCTGTTGTATGTTGATGATATGTTGGTTGCAGGCCCCAACATGAAGAAAATCATTGATCTTAAGGCTCAGTTGGCTAGGACATTTGAAATGAAGGATTTAGGAGCAGCAAACCAAATTTTAGGGATGAAGATACACGGGGACAGAAAAGGAAGAAAGATCTGGTTAAGTCAAAAGTCATATGTGGAAAAGATTCTGCAGCGCTTCAATATGCAAAATGCTAAACCGGTTAGTACCCCACTTCTTCCACACTTAAAGTTGTCTTCCAACCAGGTGTCCTAGAACGGAAGCGAGAGAAGACAAGCATGTCTCGTGTACCGTATTCATCGGCGATGAGGAAGCCTCATGTATGCCATGGTGAGCACCGGACCGGATATTGCCCAAGCGAGTGGGAGTAGTCAGCCGGTACATGGCAAATCCTGGTAAGCATTGGAATGCGGTGAAGTGGATATTCGAGATATTTAAGAGCCACTTCAGATGTTGCCATTTACTTTGGATCGGCAGATTTGCAAGTTACGAGGTTTTGTGGATTCCGATTATGGTGGAGATAGAGATGGGAGAAAATCCACTACAGGATATACCTTCACCCTTGCTGGAGGAGCGGTGAGTTGGGCTTCTAAGTTGCAGTCTGTTGTGGCCTTATCAACCACTGAAGCAGAATACATTGCAGCAACTCATGCCAGCAAAGAGGCAATTTGGCTAGAGCGATTGTTGGGTGACTTCAAGGTAATGCGGGAGAAAATTACGTTGCATTGTGATAGCAGAGTGCTATTCAGTTAGTGAAGAATCCAACATTCCATGATCGCACGAAACACATTGATGTCAAGTACCACTTTATCAGAAATGTGGTGGAAGAAGGTAGGATCCTGTTGCAGAAAATCAACACTGAAGTGAATCCTGCAGATATGCTTACAAAGCCGGTCAAGGTAGAGAAGTTTGAATGGTGCAGAACTTCTCTGGGCTTGCTGAAAAAGTAACAAGGGCAGCATTGGGCAATTGGCACTGGATGAAAATCTTTTGGCAGAAGAGTTCCTGAATACTGACTTCAAGTGGGAGAATGTTAGGTGTGAAGTCCGTATGGCCACTAGACGTCTAGTCTGGTAGATGTCTGGACTAGCAGACGTCTAGGCCAGACGTCTGGGCTGCCAGACGTTTGTTGGCAGACGTCTAGGCCAGACGTCTGGGTTGGTAGACGTCAAGCCAAGAAGACGCCAAAGAAGCAAACGTCTAGGTAGATGTACGCGGAAGACGAAAAGTCTTGGGAGCGGAAGATGAAACGAACAGTCTTTGGAGGCTTGCGTTGGAAGATGAAACGAACAGTTTTGGAGTCTTCCTTCTGCTCTATAAAAGGGATGTGATCCCTTGCATAATGTAATAAGAGAGTTGTTGAAAACGTCAAAGGACGTGGATGTAAATTTTGCTGAAATAATAAAACAAGAAGTTGCCATTGCCCCGTGGTTTTTCCTGCACATTGCAGGTTTCCACGTAAAATCTCTGTGTCACTTGTGTTACTGTTTCCGTGTTCTATATTTTTGTTATTGTGCTTCCTCTTGCAGGTGTGGAATCTTGAAGTTTTTCCTAACAAGCATATGGACTGCCACCTTCAGTTCAATTTCTCATCAAGAACAAGAATTGATCAGGACACCTAAGGGAACCATTCATGTTTATTAAGTGAAGGTCCCCTGCAATATCTAAAGTAAGCTTTCAATATAAAAGACATTAAGCTTGTTTTAAATTTCTCCATGCCTAGCAAATTTGTTTCAACTTGTAACACATTATGCTCTTATTGAAAGAAGATTATTTTTGTGTTGCTAATCTTTCATGGCATTGATAGTGAATGTTTCATTTTTTCACTCTTATCTACTTTAAGCAGCATATTTGAAGACTTAATTTACAAGTTTTTATGTGTAAGAATCAATGGGCTTTAATTTAAATATGAGAAGATATTCTCCTTTTCAGATTGTTTGGATTTCTATAATTAACAAATGAACCTTAGATAAATATCAAATACATAATGAAAAATATAAAATTCACCAAAGAATCATCACTAAATTAGCCTCTGATTTAATTTGGCAATTGCTGTCCAACCTCAACAAGAATTCACCTAAGTTCAACAAGCGTTCTTCAAGGTCACTGCATTGAATATCAGAAAGCAACATGGAAGAGTGATTTTCAATAATTGCATAAGTTTACTCACTTTATTATGAGTTGACCTCACAACCTCATATTAGCCTCTTATCGAGGACTTCAGTCAATAGTGAATATATACAAACAATCCAACTCAATATATTTGATTTAAAAAACCTCTTGGGCAATCATCTTAAGGACTACAAAGTAATGGATTTTGCCTGTCATCTTTCTAGCCAATCATACATTTTTCTTTGGACGTAATATATAACCTTTGAATACGGGAGGAGTGGGATCTGAGCAGCAGCTTCGAAAACCTTAGTAGAGCAGCAAAAGCATACAAGGTTGAGGCTAAAGTAGAAAACCCTAGAAGATTTGAATGAACCGCAGGTCCATTCAACTCCGGTTCAAATCACACTGGCTACCATAAGCCCTTTTAGAGCGGAAGATTATGAAGACCACAAGATCCAGATTGCACTCTAGATTGGGAAGATATGACCCTTATAGACACTGGGTGAGGAGCGGGATGGCAGAGAGTGAGAATATTGTGCCGGTGGAAGGGGAGCTTAGAGGGGTAGGGCTTTGCGGACCCTGCTCGGATCTCTTGTCTGGTGGCTCTAATTTGTGTGTTGGATCGCACAAATTGGACCTGTTGTTTTCTAGATCCTGCTTGGATCACCTGCCTGGTGGTGTTGAACAAATTGGCAATCTGTATGGTTTGGGTGATCCTCTGGGGGGTGGTACTGTTCCGCCCTTGAAATTGATAGATCTGCTTTTACCCGTCAGTCATGCTTTCAGTCTTCCCCTAAGGAGTTGTCGGGAGACTGGCTTGGTGTTCGTATTTTGCAGGGGTTCGACTTTGATTTCATCTTTTTTGTGCTTGTGGGGTTAGAACCCATAGGGATTGGGGGAGTTCTTGCCCCTTTTTTGGGGATCTCAAGGTGTTCCTTCTTGGTGTCGGGCCAGGATTGGAATACCCTTGAGATCTCTATGGCAATGCCCGTGTTTTTTGGGGCTGCAATTTTAGTGTTCATGTTGGTGGTCTTTGGTGGTTCGCGACAACAACGACTGACGGTGGTGGTCCCATTGTTGGTCAAGGTTCAAAACCTATGGATTGTGGTTGTTTTTAGTCAAGAGAGAGATCCCAAATATTTCTGTTCTGTTGGCCCGTGTTTTGCTTTGATTGGCTTCAGGGGTCCTTATGCAGATCCAAAGCTTTTCCAGATCTTGCAGTTGTTGGGTCCTTTTATGGATCTTGAGCAGACTTTACTTTGTTGGATATTTTTTCAAGCTCAAATTCGATTTGGGAGAGGACCCTTTGGGTCCTCATTCAGGGTCTCTTCTTTGGGTTGCTGTCTTTTTGTTGGTTGCAGTCTTGTTTCAGTTCCAGGATGACAGTTCCCTGGGTCCTATTGTTTTGGGCAAATTTCCCCCTTTGTAGCCTGTGTGTTAGATTGGTAAATGTTGTAAATCGCTTTGGCAGTTGTGTGTCAGTTCTTGACAACAATGGTTGGTTTGATCAGGTTGTTTTCCAGACTATGTTTGCTGAACAGGTGGTTCCTGGTTGTTTGCCCAACGGTTGGTGTTTTGGGAAAGTTGGATCTCGATCCGTGTTACAAAGATTTGGGTGAGAGTTTTTATTTTCAAAAATCCTTGGCTTGTTGGTGTGTTCCCCCATGGAAATACTTTTCCTTTATGGGTAGGAATTTGTTTTTTCAAATTTGACTTTTCTGGGTGCAGGCCTGTGTTTCCTGGCTTGGGCGGGAAGCTATATTGTAATGTTGAATTTAAAATTTTCCAGGCCAATGCAAGAAATTTATGGGGGCCGGATTTGATGGATTTGCAGATCTCTCGGTTCGTTTAACCCTCGGCTTGTGTTTGGTCGTGTTGGATCCTTGGGATCCGACACCGTTCTCTATTTCCTGGGTCATAATTTGTCGGATCGTGTTCCAACTCCTCTTTTCAGTTTCTCTGGTAGCCTTTTTCTTGTGGCTCTGTCCTATTGTAAGTGGCTTGGGGTTTCTCTAGCCACCTTTGTCGCTTTTTAAAATGTTCGGGGAACATTTCAAAACCACTTTTCCTTTATGGGTAGGAATTTGTTTTTTAAAATTTGACTTTTCTGGGTGCAGGCGTATGTTCCGTGGCTTGGATGGGAAGCTATATTGTAATGTTGAATTTAAAATTTTCCAGGCCAATGCAAGAAATTTATTGGGGTCGGATTTGATGGATTTACATATCTCTCGGTTCGTTTAACCCTCGGCTTGTGTTTGGTCGTGTTGGATCCTTGGGATCCGACATTGTTCTCTATTTCTTGGGTCCTAATTTGTCGGATCGTGTTCCAACTCCTCTTTTCAGTTTCTCTGGTAGCCTTCTTCTTGTGGCTCTGTCCTATTGTAAGTGGCTTGGGGTTTCTCTAGCCACCTTTCTTGCTTTGTAAAATGTTCGGGGAGCATTTCAAAACCCCTTATTATACCTAATAATATATATATATATATATATATATATATATATATATATATATAACCTTTGAATGAAAATTGCAAGAAACTATAGAAACTGAAATCACATGTTATGTGTCCCAATGTAAAATTTGGTTTGTTGTTCATAAGTCATGTTGAATTCCCCACTGCCTGAATCAATCCCTGGATTTTGATCATATACCAATTCCTGAATTTTTACCATATACCAACCCTCTGGATTGTGGGATGTGGTGGTACTCTAAAACAGATATTAAAACAGCATAAAAAAAAATGATCAGAAAACCAATTTGCACAAAACCGCTATAAAAACACCTCTTCAATCTTCAAATCTGTACATACTATTTCAAGACAATGTGCTATAATACTTGTATACATACAATAGAATGTCTCTTGGTTGTCTCAGGAGACTTGGTGCTTCACATTCTCTTCAAATCTGGGTGAAACATTTTCTTCTTTTTCTTTTTTTAATTTTTATTTTCACTTGCAACTCTACCTTTGTTCTATTCTGATTTTGTCCTATTCTTGTCTTGTTCTGATTTTTGTCTCATTCAGTATTATAATTTCCAACAAGGATGTCTAGGAAACCAGATAACAGAACAACCTTCTCGAGCAACACTTTTGATATGAGAAGAGATCAGGTAAATTTGATTGAGTGACCTGATCCAAGCATCTTCATGATATAACCTGTTCTTGCTCTTCTCTTGCCTTCATGTCAAATAATATTTCAACATATTATTTTCAAGGGTTGCTATTACGTACGCAGATGCTAAGTGAACACAATGAGGGTGAAAGTGGATCCCTATGCTTATGATTATGACTTTAGTTGATTCTCTTAAGTATTTGGAGGCATGGAAAATATGCAAACAAATTTTGAAGCTCAACCTAGAATCAGCAGCAGATTGTCAATAATCCTCACAAGGAGTTTAGAATAAGTGTCATCATTTTTTATATTATTTGCAGTCAAAGTAACCCTTCTCATGTTAAACTTACTCTTACCCAAATTATATTTGTGCCTTGGTCAATCAGGGATTTTCTAAACATTTGGGGAAACCCACAAGTAGTTTGCCTTGCATCTCTACAAGGCATTCCAGTTGGGGCTTTTTCAAATGCAAGGTCTGCCAGGTTCTTTTTTTTTTAAATAGCAAAACACCTTCCAAGATGGTTTAATACTTGTTTGCCTTGCATCTCTACAAGGCATTCCAGTTGGGGCTTTTTCAAATGCAAGGTCTGCCAGGTTCTTTTTTTTTTTAAATAGCAAAACACCTTCCAAGATGGTTTAATATGGAAACCCCAGCATATTGTCACACCCTGGAAAAAAACACTATTGCAAAAAAAAGTTGTTCCAGGGCCATTTCATTACTTTATTTTTGCCCCTAGAGTGCTGCTATTGCCAGTTGATTGGCCAACTACACATGGAGAGAGGAAAGGTTGGATGATAGCATGCAACATGATTGCTGCCACGAAAACCCACTAAAAGGCAATAGATGACCATATACTAGTAACAAAAGTACATGGATATGGGCATCTTGGTTCCATCTTCAAAAGCAAAATTATATAATATGTCAAACAAAATTCTCTATTTGCTATTATCCAGAACAGTAGAAGGGCACCAGCTTTAGCTAGGCATACCTTAAATTCTCTGGGGACTTTGAATTTTTGAGCATCCATGTTTTTGTCATTGGAATCAATCATGCTTCTGTTTGTCATGATGCTATGATAATTTCCTCAAAGTTGTGGAGCACATTTATGTAACATAGAAGTTTACTAAATTTCATGCATAAGGTTATTATGACCACTAGATTGCTACACTTTGTCCGATGCAAGCTTGGGTTCTTTGCTATTGTCTTCTATCTATCTATCTATCTAAGGGCATATAATTGAGTTCTTGATTGAGGAACCATTGCAGTTGGTTTCCATTTGATTTGATAGTAGAAGATATATATGATTCAGGTTATCTACTACTGTACTTTGGTGAGACTTAGAAGGAAAAGAAGGCACATGTCTTTCTTGGTTATCATCTACAAGCTTAAAGTAGCCAATTCTTAGAGTTTTGCATTTGTCACAATAACATACAGTCATTACCAAAAATTGTCCTCCCATCCTCCTGCAACTTCCCTTTTATTTTTTCTGTACCCTTGTTTTTTGTGAACACTTTAGAACATCATACACTGAGATGCTGTTGATAACAACTGTGCAAAATAGATGGAGATATTATAGTAATCTAGACAGTCTGGATATCTGTAAAGACCAGTAATTGATGAGAGCAAATCAACATTCTTCAAGGAACCTAAATAACACCTTTTTTTCTTCTTCTTCAAGATAATAAAAAAATAAAAAACATGAAGATTCAAGGATACTCACAGAATAAATGTTATACTAACTTCGTAAGAGGTCCATTGCATCATCCTTTATGTTCAGCAAGACATGCCTTCAGGATATTAGTTTTTTAACTGGCCTTTCAATCTTAGGATCAATAACCATTTACTAAGAAGAATAAACATTAAAGAAAATGCCACGTAGCAATACCAAAGAGAACACTAGAAGCATCATTCTGGAGAGACAGATGGTGGGTGAAAGCCACCTGCATTGGAGGAAATGTTGTCTTTTTCCTTCCTTTTGAGTAGTACATAATCCCATGCCCTAGCCTTAAATAATGCCCCTTTAACTTTTCTGCGGCACCTCCTCATACCAACCCACACTTGGGTCATAAACCCAGACCACTTCTTCCCATCCATGGAGCCTCAAATGTCACCAATTATGGACAAAGAGCTACAAATTGGTTTGTAATTTACTAATTTGTGATAAGCCTTTAATCCAGTCCAAATGTAATGCATTTGCATAATTTGTCGATGCAAAATAGCTCTTCTAAAGACTCACCTCTTCCATAAACCAAATTCAAAGGCAAAGCATAAACCAATCTTCCATACAAAAGATTAGTCAGCCTAACACTCTCCCTAATTAAACATCTAAGAGTAATGCCAACATATCTTATGTTATCACCTCCAATGCTGAAGGACCATGGGCAATATCTACTCTTATTGCCAAGGAAATCCTTTCATATTGTTAGGAAGTGAAGTCACTATGCAGGTACAGGCAACAGAAAATCAAGCTGCAGCAGGCCAGACGTCTGACCTGCTAGACGTCTAGGTCAGACGTCTAGGCAGCAGGCCAGACGTCTGACCTGCTAGACGTCTAGGCAGCAGGCCAGACGTCTGGGCTGGCAGGCCAAACGTCTAGGCAGCATACTAGACGTCTAGGCTGCTAGACGTCTAGGCAAGTAGACGTCCAGGATAGACGTCTAACCGTGGAAGATGAACAGGTTCAGGCACCTTCCTTGGGAGCAAAAACGAACAGTTTTTGGAGGCTTCCTTTGGGAGAGGAAACGAACAGTTTGGAGTCTTCCTTCCGCTCTATAAAAGGGACTTGATCCCCCTTGCATATGTTGAATGGAGGAATGTTGAAACGTTGTAAAACGTGAATGTAAAGTTTGCTGAAAATAATAGAAGGAGAAGTTGTCATTGCCCTGTGGTTTTTCCTGCACATTGCAGGTTTCCACTTAAATCTTTGTGTTCTTGTGTTGCTGTTTTTGTTTTCTGTTATTGTGTTTCCTCTTGCAGGTATAAAATCTGAATTTTTTCCTCCTCATGCTCCATCTAGAATGCAGTTACTGACGCTCATATGGGGAGAGGCAATCCCTTCTATCAGGAATGCAATTGGTACCGAGTTAGTCTCCTACACTCCTGGGAAGGGAACAAGCGGTAGTGTATTGGTTGGGGTGATTCCTCTTACACTAGGGTGTGATGGGGACTGCCATATAGGTTTTTCACCAGGTTCTGATCCCTTAAAGACCCAACCATAGATGGTTTGGATGTTGGTAAACCCCATAGCCTCTTACTTCAACGCAAAGGAAAGTTGGTGTGGAAACTCTTGAAGTTACAACAAGAATCAAATATAAAACTTATTTTGTGTTGACTTAAGGGACTAATCATGTCGAACATGTGTTAGATAGGGTCATTTCTGAGGGGTTGGGGTTGACACCTTTTCTGCTGAGACTCAGTACCAGTTTCAGGAATTAATGGAATTACTATGCTGCTGTGTTCCACTAGAGGGTCAAAATGTCGATTTCTTTCAGTTGGTCCATTTCACTTCAATGGGACAAGTTACACCCTATCAATGCTGCAATTTGTTTTAATATGCTTCCTTGTAACTAACCTCCCCAGTAGCAATATTGGTCAGATCTCCCACTGAAAAATTCAAATAGATTTGGCTTTTCCATCTGATCAAGTTCTCTCAGTATACAGAATTTTGTACCCTTCTTGCATTCGAAATATACCACACATGACTTTTGATATCTCAACTCCTTGATGTATTAAAGGTCGAGGGAGACGTAGGCATGAAATTTCAACCCAATTTTGACTATTTCAACTTTCAATTTGATTTTAGATGCTACTAGAGCTCATTTCAAATCTGCTTCCATGAATTGTCTTGTAAAACACAATACTCACAATTTAATACCCTTGTACAATTTTCTATGATGAAACCAATGACATCATCAAGTTAATTAAATAATCACTTCCTTTGCACGGTAACTTGACATCTCTTTCTGACACCAAAACGTGACCTTGAGTGCTTAAGATGCTTGTATTTAATGCCAAAGAAACAAAACACCTAATTATCTCATAATTGTCATTGTTCCTTTAAAAAAGAAAAGGAAACAAAAAAAAATGCAAACAGAAAAAGAAAACATGTAGAACTAGAACTAACAGTAAATGAACAATATGACTGATAGATTTCAATCAAAGGGTGGAGCAAATTACAAATGAATTGCATTGCATTGAACTTGTTTAAATAACGAGTTACACTGCCGGGAATAGCACCGGCGTAACTGAACTGTTACATGGTTGTAACAGTGCAACAGCAAAAGCTAAAAATATGATAAAGTACGCTAACAAACGTGACCTTGAGTGCTTAAGATGCTTGTATTTAATGCCAAAGAAACAAAACACCTAATTATCTCATAATCGTCATTGTTCCTTTAAAAAAGAAAAGGAAACAAAAAAAAATGCAAACAGAAAAAGAAAACATGTAGAACTAGAACTAACAGTAAATGAACAATATGACTGATAGATTTCAATCAAAGGGTGGAGCAAATTACAAATGAATTAAATTCATATCATAATACATATAGTAGTCTTCTTCCAATATGGCTCATGACTTCACAATCTGTCTTATACAATCCATTCAGATTGTCATGTGCACCAAACTTTGTTATCCTTGTTACAAATGATTCTGCATTCACGTCATTCAAACCATACTTTATGTACATGTTGCCCTGGAAAATTTATGATTGCATATCATTACTTTCTACAATTTTGTTGAGAAGCTTTCAATATGCTTTCTTTTTTCTTTATCTTCAGGTTAACAATACTTTGTCCATGCCAACTACATCCCTATAGTCATTCCTGAATGCATCCTACCCTGCAAGTTGTCTGAAGACAAAGAGGCAACTTCCCTACATTTACTCTTGCTTGTTATCTTTGAAGTTTGGCTTCTGGGTTGTCAATTTTTCCCTTTCTTATTGTTGCCTGACCAGTACTGCTCAATGCAAATGAATGTGTATATTATTTTGTAGAAAAAACTTCACAATATTTATATTGATTAATCTATACCTCTGCATTTTCTTTCAATATGATCATATGTCGACTGGTTTATGAACTTCCAAATTTCAAGAACGTTGTAGTCAAAATGCTGAAAGATCAACACTAATATCTGTTTCTGTTATTTTCATGTTTGAATTTTGCTATGAAAAGGCAATTTATGTTGTTTCAAAAGTTGCTTTCTAATTTTGAACTGCTCCTTTAAAGTCATTTTGAATTTATATACCCCTTTTATGGGATTTGAACATCTAATCTCATATTTGCCATTCATCTTCAATTCATGTTATATGCATAAAAGATACAGCGTCTTCCATGAGCTTTCCATGAATTCTGATATCATATGTTGGAAATGGGAGCAAAGCATTAACGAACATACAGAAATATAAGCAATGGAAGCAAAACAGAATATAAGAAGGATTTTACATTGAGGTCTCTAGCTCTGTTAACAGAAACCAAACAATTAAAATACAATGTCTGTCTTTTTATGTTTACCGATGTAACTTACCTGACTTTCCATATTTGTTAAGTTCAAATTTATAATGCTAATGTACAGACCCATTATTTATACCATAGTTGAGAAGCTTAGACTTGACCAAAACTCAGCAAGGCCAATTTTTGCTTGGACTCGAGACTTGGAAAACAACTCAGGAAAAACTTGGCAAGAAAACCATAAAAATGAAAAATTTCATTAAGAGTAAGTTTTTTTCATGCATGTCATAACTATCTTTATACATATCCAAATTTGATCATCTAAGCTCTAAATAAATAAAGTACATATCAAATAAGGAAAATTTAATGCCAAATAATAGTTTTATATAAAATTAAAAAACTTATCATCCAGAAAGAGGTAAGATTTATTAAAATACCTAATCAGTCCGCTACAACCCATCTATCTAGTCTCTGGCATGAGCTTTTCCCTTTCCCTTAGATTTGGCTCTCTTTCTTTATGCCTCTTGCTTTGGTTGCGCCTCTTCCTGTGCCGTGGTATATGCCTCTTGCTCTATCCTTTCCAATTCATCCCATGTAAAGAGGGGTTTCTCTTGCTGTTGCTCCTGCTGTGTTAGAGGATCACTTTTATCTAAATCAATCACTTCGTAAGCACTCCTTGTTATTTGTTTATGTTAGAGGCGAAGGTCAGAGGGGACAAACACAAGGTCATTCAAACTCTATTGCATGGATTTGTTGCGTTTCTTGGATTTTTGTGCTCAAATATAATTCAATTGCTCTCATAAGCCAAAGCACTATATGGCTAGCATAAAATTCTAATGGCAAGGTGCTGCAAATGGACTTTGGTACCAAAGTCCTCCCACCATAAATCTATAAGATGCCCCTCCCAAAAAAGGAAATTTTCATATAAATCAAAATTATTTTTAGTAAGACAATGACATCAATAATAAATGTTTGAGTTTTGAAGTTCATTTGTATGAGTTACCTAGTGTCGGAGTTGTCCTCCCTCGAGGGCACCATGAAGTGGTGAAAAGGTAGCCATCTATGCTCTTGTAAACCTGCAGATCTGCCATTATCAAATCGCGAACCTCATCATTAAGCACCATCTTTGCACTGCACCTATCAAGGCCCATGTTCACCTCTTCGTCAGCTTCTTCTTCAGCTTCAAAGGATTCATTGTAGAAGAATTGGGTGTTGAGATAGTATCCTACTATGTGTAATGATCTATGGAGCTAAGAAGTCCATAGGCAATCAGTTATGTCCAAAATGGGGTAGTATTTGTACTCTACATACCTATAAAATTGAGGCAATCGCCTCTTTGGCCCTATAAAGATGCCCAGTAGGTGATTTATCTCGATCGGTGAGACAGAGAACTCTCACCAAAGGCTTTGCCACCTGAAGTTACATGAATGATTTTCATTAGCTATTTGTATCTTGGATTAGATTCTAGAAGATAAAGATTACATTTTACCAAATTCTAAATATTTGTGAATTATAAACATGTACACATCTGAGTATTTTCATGCATAACTGTCCAAAAGGGACCATCCTCAAAGACATATTTGACCTCCTTCTTGCCCTTGTTGATGGATTGATATTTTTGTGCTTGCTTGTCCTACTCACTCCAGTTGGTCAAATATCCTCTTCAAGGTCCCCTTTGCTTTGTACAAGCTTTGCAATGTGATGAAATTGGTGGCAAAACATGTCACTCTAGGTCACACAAGCTCCTTGTTTTTGGTAAACTGCTCATCAGGTAAAGGACCCATGTATGGTTGCAGATGAATTTTGTAATATATCTTGTTCTCTACAACGTTATTTATTCGTTCTAATTTTCCAATGTGTTTGAACAACGGGCTTCGCATGCAGTGGAAAAAGTAGTCAGAAAATCCTCCTCCAAAATCTTTCTCGTTGTCACATATGCTACTGCATTGTCGGTGATAAGTTGGGGAACGTTCCCCTCCCCCACCTCCTGGACAATGTCCAACAAACGAGCAAGCATTTTGGAAGTTTTAAGTTGCATTGATGCATCAACCAATTTGAAGAGCACTTTTCCTTCTTTAAAAAAAATCAAAAAATTGATCAATATCCTATTCCTCCCATTGATCCACCTATCAATATTGATTGTACAACCCCTCTTTCTACACACACACATGTGCTCCTCGAGATGAAGTTGTAATTGTCCGCAGGGTCATTCAGGACAGGGTCTCTAAAATTATCATAAGTAGGCACCTTATGTCCTGCATCACAAACAAAGAGGGCACTTACCATTCCTGATCAATATGGAGACCTTGTCACAGTGAAGGGAATGTTGGAAAAGTACCAAAAACTTACACAAGTCTTTCTTGCGGCACCGTGTCTATCTTGATTTGATGCAGTCATGCCCTGAAGTGAGGGTTGTTAACTTGGAGTAGAATGGGGGACAAAAAGAAGAAGAGATCCATACTACTGATGGTGTACTCTGCAGCCAATGCTGCTAGCCTCCATATGAGGCCAAGGACATTGAGTTGGTGTGCGTGGTGAATTTTTGGTTCATTTAAGTAAGAGCTCAAATGCAGAATTCCAATGAGAGAACAGGTATTGTGATGACATAAGTTCCTGATGCCTGCTACAGTTATTTTGAGATGTGTACAATTATTTACCTAATTTGGATAAATAAGTGTTATCCATATTCCTTTCTTGGTAAATTCTTTGCCCCTTGGGGGTCAAAAATGAGTGGAGGATTTTCCTTGATGATCAGCCTAATTTTTAAGATTTGTCCCAAATGTTGCAGTTTGGAAGGGTTAAGGCAAAATTTAAATGGCCCTTTTGAAGGAGCTCATTTTCACCCTTACACTGCGATCAATTAGTTTTGGGCCCTGATCTTGTAATGTTTTGAATAGGAATAACCATAGCTTTTCTTTTGGTGATTACATGTAAGAACAAATAATGCCATGATTCTTTAGGAGATTTGCATTGTCTATTCCTCTATAAATCAGTCTCCTCTTAGCATGCTACATCCTGGTTACCTCTTAATTGCATTGAAAGAAAAACCATCTGATTTCATTATTGTAAAGTCTAATGCCTCTCAGATCTGAATGTTTACAAAAACTTACATTAAAAACATCCTTGTCCATGAACCTTACATGAACCTTCTTTTGATTCCCCTCTTAATTGTTATTCTTTAACATTTTCTCCAGTTCTTCCTCCTTGCTAGCAACTCTTCATATCAAAGTTTAATAATGTTTCAATGTACACCTTGCTTCTAGACATATGTTATTGATACGATGCAAAGTCTTACAGAAAAATCCACATCTTGTTAAGAGTCCCCTTGAAGCGGATTTAACTAAGGGCTTTGACATTTTTCCTCGTGGAAGTTTTTTTTTCCAGTAGTGCTTTATTCAATCTCAATGAGAGAAAGTGGCAGTGGGTGACCAGACAAGTTCCAGAGATCGTTTATCCTAATTTGATATGCTGATCATATAATTTGTCATTCTTGACCATTTCTGAATTCAATTTTTACTTTGATTTTAAGTCTATATCCATTTCGACTAATGTATTAGACAAGATAATGTATTCACTAATCCTTAATCAACTTTTGGGCCTTCTAATTACTGTATATCCAAAAGTTACGGGACTCTTCATCCAGCTTAATATCTTAATAGACTCTTACATTCATGGGTCTCAGAGTTGAACTTTTGCAAGTCTTGAATTCTTCAGCTCGTTAGATTTTTACAGTATGTGATCTTCACTAGTTCTTTAGTTAGATAATGTTAGATTCCGTCATTCCAATGATGTGTCCTTGTGAGAGACATTTTTGAGAAACCTGCACATTAGTATTGTGATTTGGTTTGACACTAGGCCCATCAATGTTTTCTTGATTGATTGAAGCAATGGATAGATATATGTGTTATCTCCAACCCATGTATATTGTTTTTTATTCATATCTGTTCATTGACTATTCTGCATAAAACTCCCTTGCTATTTGTTGTGGGAAGCTAAATGCCTGATCTTTCTTTTTATTGACTTGTTCTCATTGTCATGATGGTATATATATTATTTATATTTAAATTATTTTGGCTGCATTGGATGAACTCATTCTTGTTACATAATTAATTATTTCTACTGATGCTCCATCAATGATTATTAAGATTGTCACAAATATGCAAGGTGGATTCTTCAACACTGCTCATTAATAGTGAATAAATAGAAACACAAACTAAATTAGATCTTCCTTCCTCCAAATAAGGAGTTGAACCATTACTTCTACATTTGGATGGATATGCTTTCTTCGAACATAGGGGCCCCTGCTAAGATTTTGATGCTTCTAAAGATGTTAAAGAAGGCATATGCCTTTAACTTCAACCAGCATTTACCTAGGCCAAATTGATACTCAGCTTTGCTTGTTGGTACATGAGAATTTGGATTGCCATAGAGAGATTTGGGTTGACCCTTCTCATAGGAAATCTTAACATGACTTCCAATAGTTTTAGGCTTTACCATTGTTTTTGCACAAGAATATCTATGCATGTTTTCTTCCTGTCCAGTGAAATCCATACAATAGAGAACCTCAGAAGGATATCATAAGCTATTTTTAGTGAGAGTATAAAGCAGATTAACATTTATTTATTCAAGTAATTGATTATATGGGATTGAAATGGGTCCCACCTATATTACATCATGACCATATTACTGCGGTATTTCAATGAACCACATAATGGTATTATAATAAACCGTATTGTCACAGTACCCATGGGAATTGAACCCTGGTGGGCTCTTTGTGAGCCAATCATTCTCACAAGTCGTACTTCAACCCCATGGGCTAGATGTTAATGTTTATCCATGGGATTGGGACCTTAGTTTATGGTGTGAAACTCCTTTTTCCCCACTGTTTGCCCCACACCCATTGGGCAGCAGATTAAAATTTATTGTGGAAATCCTTGCAAGCTATTTTGGAAAGAGAATAATCAATACACATTTAATTTGGAAAATTCCAAACAAAACATCTATCTAGTATCTACTCTTCTATTGTAGTGCTTTTTTGCAGATCTAACATGCCATATTATTCCCATGCAGTCCAAACATATAACAAGATTCAGAAGTTTACATTGCTGTTAAAGTTTCCAGGTTTAGGTTGTATTTGCAAAGACACTTGATCTATGTGGCATCCCACATATTTCTTAATATTGAGTTTTTGTTGACAATGGCCATGCCGCTAATGGAGTTTGCACTTTCCAGGTTGAGCACTTAGAGCAACAGACAAGGTCATCAAAACTGCAAGAATATGTATACAGGCATTTTGCATCAAGTGGTATTCCAAAAGGCATGCATTGTCTCTCTCTTCAGTTAGCAGATGAGTACTCCTCGAACGCTCATGCTCGGAGACAGTTACCAACCCCTGAATTAGTTCCTCACCTTACAGACAATTCATACTATCACTATGTTCTGGCAACTGACAATGTACTTGCTGCCTCGGTGGTTGTTGCATCAGCTGTGAGGGCTTCACTGAAGCCAGAAAGGATAGTCTTTCATGTCATCACAGATAAAAAGACATATGCAGCAATGCATTCATGGTTTGCTTTGCATCCTCTTCCACCTGCCATTATAGAGGTCAAAGGAGTACATCAATTTGACTGGTTGACAAAAAACAACGTGCCTGTTTTAGAAGCCATAGAGACTCACAAGGAAATTCGAAGGTACTACCATGGAGACCATGTCATTGGGACAAACTTAAACGACTCTCCAAGAATCGTTGCATCAAAACTCCAAGCTCGAAGTCCAAAATACATATCAATAATGAATCATTTGCGAATATATCTTCCAGAGGTAAACACATCCTGAATAGTGAATATGATGGTAAAAGTGCTTTCTTGCTTATGAATTGTCTTTGTTTAGACTTTTGTTTGCCTGAAAGATTATGTAAATTAGCACTTGGAGATGCCACATAATGGAACAATTATTGTTTCATTTATTGTCTCTAGTCAATTACATGTTTTAATTTCTAATCATGAAGGGTGATAGAATTCAACTTGTTTTTGAACAGCTTTTCCCACACCTTCATAAGGTGGTATTTCTGGACGATGACATTGTTATTCAACGTGATTTGTCTCCCCTATGGGATATTGACCTTAAAGGAAAAGTCAATGGAGCAGTTGAAACATGTAGAGGTGATGACCTCTGGGTCATGTCCAAGCGGTTTAGAACTTATTTCAATTTCTCTCACCCCCTTATAGCAAAGAACTTTGATCCAGAGCAATGTGCATGGGCATATGGGATGAACATCTTCGATCTGCAAGCATGGAGAAAGACAAATATCAGAGAAACTTATCACTATTGGCTTAAACAAGTGAGTCAATCTACAGTGTCTGTTCAAATTTTCATTTTATTACATTTAACATTTACTTTTGAAGTTGCAAGCCGAGCACCTGCTAAATATGCACACCATTTCTGCAGAATATAAATTCCAATCTGACTCTATGGCGTTTGGGAACTCTACCTCCTGCATTGATTGCATTTAATGGTCACATTCATCCGATTGATCCTTCTTGGCATATGTTGGGATTGGGATACCAGTCTGAATCAAATCTCAATAATGTTCGTAAAGCTGCGGTGATTCACTACAATGGGCAGGCAAAACCATGGTTGGATATTGCCTTGCCTGATTTAAGACCTTTCTGGACAAAACATATAAATTACTCTGATGAGTTTATAAAAAAATGTCATATTATGGAATCCTAATTTTGATATTAAGCAGTTCCTTTCCATTGAAATCACAACCTATTCATTCTTTTGTGCTGTACGCTAGCGCGTTCCTGGCACGGTTGCAATGGCCAGCAATTTTGCTTGCATTTTTTGCCTGAGAAGCATGAGACAAATGCTCAATATTACATAAGCCTCTTCTGCCAGCGGCCCTTTTGTTCTTTCTAGTGTAGATGAAATGGGAAGATGCATTCCAAATAGTCAACATTCTGATAGTCTGATATTTGTTGAACAATTGCTGGACATTTTGATTCAAGATTCTATTCATTCATAACAAGAAATATGACAATTAAGCTTTCAAACAATTTTGGGTGCAATTTTCCTATCAATAAAAGCTTATGTTCCTCTTCTCATCAAATGCTTAACCATCATGAAGATAAATTTGTATGCCTATTTATACACACAGCAAAGAAGAATAACTTCAAATTGCATGAGTAATTTTACATTGTTACAAAAGAAATTTAGAGCATTTGAAACAGTCGATCCTAAGACATACACGTATTACATCTCAGTATATGAACTGAGATTCAGGTTTTCATTTGACTTGTCAGCTTCCACCTGCATAACAAAAATACTAAGACCTTGAATTTGGTTGGAATCCTACAAGAGACTCCTTATATGAAATAAAGAGCAAGAACATTCAGTTGGTTGAATCTTGACCAGCCGCCACATCGGTGCGAGGTGAAACACGGGCTTCCCAGGGACATGAACCTTAGTTGCATGTTGGCTAACACTCAGGCTGCTTCCATTTGGTCTACCCCAGTGGACTAAAATGCGATTCAAGGGACTTGAACCTTAGTTGCATGTTGGCTAACACTCAGGCTGCTTCCATTTGGTCTACGCCAGTGGACTAAAATGCGATTCAAGCTTAATGAAGTGCATAATTCCACAAGAGGTAACCCTCTTTGCTGGACAAGATCAAGGCAATTATCTAGGTTAGGATGCAGGCCGAAACAGACATGCACTATGTTCACATTTTCCAACCAGTGCCACGAATATTAATTCTCCTCAAATATTCGCCACTTAAGAGAATTCTATTCGAAATTTAGACTCCATTATGACAGCCATGCAGAGACCATCTTTTCAGTTTCAAATTACGTAAGAATATTGAAAAACATTTTTACCGTGATATCATGGAATTTGAAGTGTAATATGGAATTGATTAGTCTTTGAAAAAGCAAAAGATGTGACGTAACTAATTTGAAAAAAACAAAAATCAAACAAACATAATACTAGAAACCAACTAACCAGGAAGCATCAAGGATAGCAGCAAACTTACGTTGAGGAAGCTTCTGGAGTTGCTTTAAAAAAAAGCATCCCATTTCAGTGTATTATTCGGGCTCTTTTTACAGAGGCATTCAGTATTTATTTGACGGAGACCGTGAAAGGGAATTCAAACCTAGGTCTCTTTGCAGCGTTCTTTCCTCACTTCTGGCCTCTCTCCATTGCAAAACCTTGATTTCTGGTGACATGGACCTTTTATATAAGAGTAAGGTGGTTACATCAATCCCCATGTGATATATTTAAAATTATATTATAGATTTCATTTGAGTATTTGCATTTTCTTCGAAGAAATAATTATACAAATAAAAATTTATTAACTGTTAAATAATATTATAAAATTGGTGTCTCAAAAGAGATATGTTGGTTGGTACTAGGTAGTGGCTGAGTGTTTGTCCGTGGGCTATCTATGTTAGTTGGTAGTAGTCTTGGAGGGTCAAGTTCCGATTGACTTTGTCTTCACCCAACAGGATAAGGTTTATAGAGGTTTTTATGGAACATTTTGTTTTAATAAAATTGATAATTTAACCTCTAAAAAATTATAATTATTACAAGTGTTTTAAGGTTAAAATAAAAATTTCCATACAAAAACAAAATATATAAAATACATAGAGGAAATTATGATTACATAGAGTTGGAGTAGGTAGATTTAAAAAAAAACGAATTATTTTTCAAGAGTTGTATCTTTGCATAGAGTTGTTCGATTCAAACAATTTTTATGTCATTTTGTATGGAATATGAAAAACTTTGAAATGAGTGGTCATTTGAAAGAATTTAAGTAGTATTGAGGAAGATATGATCTCGTGAAAATAACTGTTTGGAACTAGGGTAGTGTTAAAGGTATTTAAAAAAAAAATCGTCTTATCTTTAAGAGCCATATCTTTGCGAAGGGTTGTTCGCTTCATATGATTCTTGGACCAATTTGTGTGGAATTTGAAGAGCTTTAAAATGAGCAGTTATTTGAAGGAATCTTAACAATATTGAGGGAGATACGACCTTGTGAAGTCAACCATTTGGAACAAAGGCAATAATGATTTTACAAGTCACAAAAAATGAAATTGCAGTCAAGGTTTGGACGATGGGAGGAGCAATAGAGGGCTCAAGCATCAATGAAGTAGGACATTTTATTTGGCCGTATAATTTTTTAGCTAAATTTCTTTTCCTCCTTTGTTATCTTAGAAGTTTTGCATGAAAATTATTATAGGTTTATTTTCAAATAATATAATCGCTATGTTAGGAACCTACTATTTAAATTAACACACACAAATATTGGAAATAAACATATATGCTCACAATACACTTGGAAATAAAATGCACAATGCAAAAGTAAACCGCAGAAAAGGAACAATCTCACAATAACATTGAATCGCAAGCCTCTTCGAGGGGGTAACCTCCTTCAATACTTCATTCACTTATGCAAAAAGATACATACAATACCGCCCCTTGTAGTTTTAAGGAATTCCTCAAGCACCTAACTCCCAAGGTTTGGATTACATGCAAAATGCCACCCGGGCTAGAATCTCCTACCTATAATCAATTACATTCTTGAAAAATGGTTACATAAAAAGGTGCCATTTGGCATAGGCGCTTCTTAATCCAAAACTATAATAAAACATTACAAAATATTAACATGGGTACTACCCACGTTCCACAAGGACTATTACTTCAAGTGTTAGGATGAGGTCTTAACACGTTATAAGATATATTGTAAATTTCAATGGATTTTGAGTTATAGTTTTCTTCCCATGGACCGATTTATAACTAAGTCCTTAGAATCATCCCTAGTAGTAGAGGTTAGGGACCTCATAGAGGAGCGACCCTTGTTGCTCAAAGAAAGGACAATTATTAGTAATTTTAATGGGTCTTGGCCAGGGGTTTGACCTTGAGAAAATGGATTGATGAGGGTTGGACGTATCTAGGAGCGAGTCTATCATTTCTTCCCAAATGTTTCTTTTTAGCAATTTTTTGTTCAAGGGACGAAATAGATAGAATCTTAAAAGGGGATACTTGGTTTATGGGAAGAACATGACTCTTACTTACCTGTTGGTATGAAGGCTTTGCACTTGAAAACATAAATCTATCCCTAGTACTAGTTTGGAATAGGATGGGAAATGGATACCTTCAAGACAATAGACAACACTCTAGGAGAATTCCTTGAGATTTCAAAAGCTACAAAAGTCAGTTTCTTGGTTATTTATACTTAGATATTGATCATAATTGATATCAGTAAATACTAGAATCAATCATTCTTAAGTATGGGGGTAAGTTGTCGACCTAAACTATGGATTATGGAAACATATCTTTTAAATGTAGATGCCATGAGGTGGGGCATATTGAGAGATCATGCCTAAAAAGAGTCTAGAATAGAAAATTGGAAGAGAAACTTACAAATGGATATGGATGAGGATGGTTTTCAACTTCAAAAAAATAGGTCTAGACAAATGAAAGTAAATAAACAATGGAGATTAATAAGGAATGATATTGAAGTTGCAAGCTTACTGCAGTGGTAAGGGCTTTGGCCTCTCTTTGAGAGGTCTAAGGTTCAAATCCCACTCAATATGAGGGGATTGGGACCCCTCATAAAAACCTATGTAAACTCATTGAAAAAATAAGGAAGGATATTGGAGGAAATACCAATTCTTTTGAGGCTTTAACCTTATGAAGAAAATCAAATTAGAGCTTAAAGGACATGATACAACAAGATCAAAATATTAACAATGAACTATCTATTTAGTATCATCCTGATTTAGAGATGAACATTCCTGTTGAACCTAAGGAATGTGCCTCATCAAATTTTGAAGACTCTCTTGGAGCGTCATGCACCAATAAGGAGAAGAAAAGTGGTAGAGAAAATACAACGTTAGATGTTAATAACTCTACCATTAAGAAGGAAACACTAGAAAATGAGCAAGACAAGTCAAAAGCTTCCATAGCAGAGCCAGGAGAGGATAAATCTAAGGAAAAAAAAAGTTGTGAAAGAATATTAAGGAATAGAATAATAAGACATACTTCTGATACAGGCAAGGCAAAAAGAGGAAAACCTACAAATTATCAAGCGAGAGCTAGGGAAGCAAGATCAAACATATAGAAAGGAACACAATTTAAGTTAGTTGAGCTTCCCTTTACCAAGCAACAAAATGATATTGATAATTCTCAAACGAGCCCAGTAGCCCCTAATGAGACATGATTACCATCTCATGGAATATAAGGGGTGCTAATGCCCCCTCAAAGTAGAGGTGTATCGGGAACCTTTGTTTAAGTAATAAGCCTAATATTATTTGTATCTAGGAAACTAAAGGAAAACGTAAGAAGTTTTCATATGAAAGCAGTATAGGCAAGACGTGAATGAGATGCTATGGATTTTGAAGGAATGATAAGGGGATTTCTAACATGTTGGAATCTTGTTATAACCTCTTGTGTAACCATTCACAAAACTAGACATTGGATAGCTTCATTAGTCACATGCTACTTTGCAAATATTCATTTCATCCTTATTAATGTCTATGGGTCTACAACTCAATCGGTAGATTATAAGTATGGAGTGGGATTGAAGTCTTTATGAGAATTAAAGGCCAAGAATCCCAATTCATGATCATAGGAGATTTTAATGCCATAAACAAGCTAGATGAAAAAATTGGGGGAATTAGGAAAATAACCCAAAGTATGAGATATTTCTCAACTTCTATTCAAAATAATAATCTATGGGAGGTTGAAGAGGACAACTATACATGGACCAACAATAGGATAGGTCAAAATTTGATAGCAACAAAAATTAGATAGGTGCATACTCTCAGATCATTGGCTAGATGAAGAGACTTGTACTAAGGATTGATTTAAATCACTGGTCAATAAGAGTTAAAATGATGGTAAGTGAATTCAAAAATATTATACTTTAAATATGAGTAGATGTGGGAAGACCATCCTCTATTTGTTGATATGATAGCACAAACATAGAGTTCTTTAGGAAACGATGGACTATATACACTTTTAGAACAAATTAAATTTATGACATCAAGTTTAAAAGAATGGAATAATAACACTTTTGAAAACATTTTTTAGAAGGACCTAAAAGAGAATCTTTCAAATTTCAAAAAGGTGAACACAATAATCCAAGCTTAGAGTAAAGTGAGTTGCTTAGTGAATATCGTAATATTTTGAGTAAGGAAGATACATTTTGGCAATTAAAATTGAGACAAACTTGGTTAAAACAAGGAGATAAAAACACAGTTTTTCATAGGATGACAATAGTACAAAGATCAACTTCCATAATTAAATAGAATTAAATCAATACAAGGGGTTTGGATTGAAGACTAGAGTGCAATATAAAAGGAGGTAAGGTTTTTTATATAATATTCTAATATTGGAGGAGTTTGAAGTTCTTAATGATAAACTACTATAAGAAGTACCTTCCATTATAATAGATGAAGACAATAGAAATATGATGGAGCCTATTACTTTGGAAGAAGTTCATTTAGCTCTTTTATCTTTTGATAAGGATAAATTCCTAGGTCTAGATGGGATTTTTGCATCATTCTATCAACATAATTGGAAAATAGTGAAAGATTCTTTATTGGTGGCAGTGGGACATTCTAGGGTAAAAGAAATACATACCTTATAAAATTAATGCAAGATATATTACCCTGATTCCAACATATTATGTCCTTGTGTATTATGCCATAATCGGTAGAAAAATTTTAATCAATATATTATGTGGCCATTTTTGTGGTCAGGATTACATGATAAAAGGAATTTTCCTTTGGTGAAATGAAGCAAGGTGTGTAATGATAAAACTAGGGGAGGTCTTCTTTTAAGAGTTCTTATGGATGCAAACTTAGCTATAAGGGGAAAAGTAATTTGGAGATTATACTTGAAAAATATCTCATCTTTTTGGAGCCATATCTTTGCAAAGGGTTATCTGATTCAGTTGATTTTTGGACCAATTTGTGTGGAATTTGAATAGCTCTAAAATGAGTGGCCATATAAAGGAGTTCAAGCAATATTGAAGAAGATACAATCCTATGAAGTCAACCATATGAAACAAGGGTAGTGACGATTTTTCAAGTCATGAAAAACAAAATTGCAAATATTTGTCAACTAGGGTTCAAATGATGGAAGGGGCAATGGAGGGCTAGGGATTTAGTGAGGCTAGACATTCTCTTTGGGCATAGAATTTTTTAGCTAAGTTTATTTTTCCCTTATTTTATCTTAGAATTTTTACATGCAAATTATTATAATTTTTTTTATCAAATATTATGCTTAGGATATTCTAGAAAATTTTAGTAGATTCTGTGTTTTTGTTTCTTTCCCATGGATCGATTTATTGCTAAATCCTTAAAATAATATCTAGTAGTAGAGGTTAGTAAGGGTACCATAGAGGTTTGATCCTCATTGCTCCAAGATAGAGCAGTTTTTGGTAAATTTAATGGGTACTGGCCAAGGGCTTCAGCCTTGAGAAAATGGATTGAGAAGAGTTGGAAGTCTTTAGAAGTGAGTCTATCATTTCTTTACAAAGGTTTCTTCCTATCTATATTTTGTTCTAAGGAAGAAAGATATAGAATCCTAAAAGGGGGTCCTTGATTTATGGGAAGAGCAGGACTCTTCTTTACCCGCTGGTATGAAGACTTTTCACTAAAAATGTAAATCTATTCCTAATACTAGTTTGGGTTAGGATTTATGGGTTGCCCATTGAATTTTGAAAAATGGATACCTTCAAAGGAATAGACAACATTCTAGGAGAATTCCTTGAGATTTCAAAAACTACAAAAGATGGATTCTTGGCTATTTATGCTTGGATATTGGTCATTATTGATATAAGTAAAACTTTACTAGAATCAGTCATTCTTAAGTATGGTGATAATATGTGAACCCAAAACATAGATTATGAAAACATATATTTTAGATGTAGAAGATGTCTTGAGGTGGGGCATATTGAGAGATCATGCCCTAAGAAGAGCCCAACAAAATCATATGTAGAAATTTGCAAGAGAAACTTACAAATGGATATGGATGAAGATGGTTTTGATCTAAAAAAATAAAAACAAATAAACAATGGAGAATAGTAAGAAATGATATTTAAAGAAATACCAACTCGTTTAAGGCTTTAGCCTATGAAGAAAAAGTAGATCAAAGCTTAGAGGACACAGTACAATAGGTTCAACATTTTAACAAGGAATCGTCTATTCAATATGATCTTGATTTAGGGACACATTCTCCATGAACCTAAAGAATATGTCTCTTTAGATTTTGAAGACTCTCTTAAAGTACCATGCACCATTCAAGAGAAAAAAATTGGTAAATAAAATGCAGTGTTAGATCTTAATACCTCTACCATTAATAAGGAAATGCCATAAAATGAGCAGGACAAGTCAAAAGTTTTGTGGTAGAGCCAGGAGAGGATAAATCTAATAAAAAGTTAAGTCGTAAAAGAATATTGAGGAATAGAATAATAAGACCTACTCTTGATAATATTGAGGAAAACCCTCAAATTAGCAAGCAAGATCCAGGGAAGCAAGAGCAAACATAAATAAAGAAACACAAACTAAGTTGGTTGAACTTCTCTTTAACAAACAACAAAATGATATTGGTATTTCATAGGTGGGGCTAGTAGTCCCTAATGAGACATGATTATCATGTCAAAAAATATAAGGGGTGTTAATGCCCCCTCAAAGCAGAGGTGTAGTAGGGACCTCTGTTTAAGTAATAAGCCTGATATTCTTTGTATCTAGGAAACTAAAATGACAAAAGAAGTTTTCAAAACTATGAAAACAGTATGGCAATATGTGAATAGGATGTTGTGGATTTTGAAGAAGCAGTAGAGAGAATCCTAACTTGCTGGAATCCTACTAGAACCTCCTGTGAAACCATTCTTAAAATACACATTTGATAGCCTCTTTAGTCACATGCTACTTTGCATATATTAATCCTTATCAATGTCTATATACCTACAACTCAATTAGGTAGATTAGAAGTTTGGAGTGGGATTGAAGCCTTTTTGAGAAGTATAGATCAAGAAACTTGATTCATGATCATAGGATATTTTAATGCCATAACCAAGCTGGATGAAATTTTTTGAGGAATTAGGAAATTAACCCAAAGTATGAGAGATTTCTTGGCATTTATTCAAAATAATAATCTATGGAAAGTTGAGTCTGAAGAAAACAACTATACATGGGCCAACAATAGGAGAGGCCAAAACCTCATAGCAAAAAAACAAGACAAATGCATACTCTCAGATCATTGGCTAGATGAAGGAACTTGTGCTAAAAATAATACCTTGACAAAGATTGGTTTAGATCATTTTAGGCAAAAAATCTACCTCGTAGAAGAAAAAGAAATAAATAAATAATATTGTGTGAATGTGCAATTTGGTGTAATTGTACAATTGGAAAGTGAAATAAAATGTAATGTGAATGAAATGTAATTTGATAAAAACCAAATTAGAACTTTGGTAAAAATATTAATAAAATAATTTGGCTGAGAAGTTACGGGTGGCAGTTGTAGATATTGTGTTGCTCAAGAACCGCTTTGGAACGACCTGGAAAGGCATTATAAGCCCCCCATTAGATTTTTGTAGGTTGTTCATGGTTGGTAAAGTAGATATTGATTGTCCTTGGTTATCCATAGAGATTATTGTTGTTCAGTAATTGTTCAGGAGTAATGATTCTAGACTACTCATGTATGTTATAGGTTGTGTAAGAACTATACATTCCTATGCAACATTGTAATTATGATATAGATCATGGTGAAATCATGCTATGGAAATAAAGGATTGTTTGTGTTCACTTATGTGTAATGATTGTTTGGTTTTTTGCATTGTGTATGGAATAAATATGCAACTTTATTGATGGGAAATCATCAATAACTCCATATTGTAGATTATGCATTGCACGAATTTGGTGATGTTGTACAATTCCTAGATAATTATAGATATTGGTATGATTATTAGATTTTGAGTAAGATATGCACTTGCATGTGTGCATAATGGATTGCTTAATTGGTAATTATGTTGATAATAAAATCTAATTTCAAATTGTGTTCAATCCCGAGACATTACAATGAAGATTGGTAATTGTATAATAATTTGTAGTGAGGGTTTATTGAAATAGTACAGTTAGTTTATCTAACCGTACAATTGATCATAAATTCTTATTTTTTTTGGATCTGCATCTTTTATACTTGCTAGAGTGAGATCGGTGATTGCTAAGTGAGTATTTGCAAGATTTGACCAACAAAGCCAAGTTATTTCCAATTGAACATTTCTAGCATATTGTACGTTTATATAAATCATACAATTAGTATCATTGTATAGTTGTAACCGTACAATTTAACATTTTGTAACTGTATAATCAGTAATTAAAGCTTTAGGGAGTTCTAAAGTTGTAATCGTACAACTATATAGTCATCTAGATTTGAGTGCAAATCCTTGGGAATCATTCCAAAATCTCTCATCCTACCCCCCTCAATAGGATTAATCTGCTCATGCTACATTTGGTGCCATTGCCTAATTGAAGTTGGTTCAATAATACCTTGAAATAGTAAGTAGCATGGATAAAATTGGGGTGGATGATAGATACAAGTCTGCGAAGATGTGGGAGACAAGATCGTGGGAAGAGAAAGTCCTAGTAAGGAGTATAAGAATTTCTCAAAGGGAGAATGTGAACAATTCAATAGATGAACATGTAGTATAACAAGTATGTACTACAGACGAATGAGTTAATGAAAGGTGGGAGACATTTTTTTTAGATACAAAAGAAGGGGTACAAGGACCACCAAGAGTCAAGGAGAATATTAGCGTAAGGGAAGATTTTGACATAGAGAGTATGCTAGGATACAACGAGTGGATGGTGACACTTGCAAGCAACAAGAAGATTGCTAAGGGGTGCAAAGGATGGGAGTTAGGCACCAAAGAAACACCATGCGAGGTCTCAAGAAGGAAGACCAATTCCACATTTAACATACTAGCGAAGGAGGCCACAAAGTGAGGATGCACAAGAAATTGGAAGATGACTATTTGATGAAACAAGGTATCGAGGATAGAAATATCTGATAGAATAAGGCGATTGGATCACCCATGATAGGGAGGAATCATACTAGGATTCCTAGGGAATTTTCATCCAATGATGAAGGAGGAACCCCATCAATGGATAACATATCCACAAGAGTAGGAAAATAAAGGTGTCCATGCTTTACAGGAGAAGGGAAGGAGGACCAAGTAAGGCATATTGGCACATGTACAACTATTTGGAAAGCAAACAATGTAAACTAACTAGATGAATGGTTACAAATTTTTCTTATCACACTATGGGAATTTGTGATAGACGGGTATCTAAAGTGAGAACACACCAACCTTTCAATTATGGAAACGATGAAATATAAATTTATCAATTAATTTCATCCTTTGAGAGACCAAAATGAAATCATCATAGAAATATGAGGATGTCAAAATATATAATCAAAGACTAAAGAAAATGACAGATAAAATGTAAATGTTTCCTGTAGATGGGCTTATTAGGTGATGAATTCTTGATGGATTATTACCCAAATATCAAAAGAGGATTAAGGTAGTTCCATCATCAACCTATAAGGAGGCTCTAAAAAAAGTAAAGAATTTTAAAAGTGAGGTTAAACAGATGATACTAGAAATTATGAGACACTTCAAGCATGAGGACTCAGATAGCGATGATGATGACAAGGTGCATCACGCTATCCAATCATTTCATAAGGAGTTTGATAAAATGTTAAAGGAAGTGAAAGGAAAAATGAAAAATATCAAAAGGATGTATGGTGTACTGAATGTAAAATTGAGGGACATACAAATGTGAATTGTTCATTCAATTTGAAATGAGTAAGGCATAAGACCTTGACGATCCAAGGGGGCAAGGAAAAACTAAATTCCCAAGGGAATGGACAAGGTGCAACCAGTGGAGGTTATAGGAATAATCATAGAGAAGGGAGGCCATATCAGGGTAATCGACAAGGGCCATAGTTGATTGCAGTATGAAATGAAAGGAAAGCCAATCATACAATGTTGCAATTACCAAGAGTGGGGGCATTTTATGAAGAATTTTCCTACTCATCAAACAAGTGAGGCAAAATAGAATAATTCCACACATATATGTTAGTGGCGTGGTTCAGGAAACCACGAGGAAGTTAACTATCTAAAGAAGACA
The DNA here is from genome assembly GCA_028583015.1 of Wollemia nobilis. NCBI lineage: Eukaryota > Viridiplantae > Streptophyta > Pinopsida > Araucariales > Araucariaceae > Wollemia > Wollemia nobilis. The sequence goes on from JAQPPZ010001965.1 coordinate 1,686,654, forward strand.
AGTACGAGGAGGTTGGTTTTGCATCCAATGTGGATTAGTCTGATTTTGATTCCAGGCTGGACTGTTTTGATTCCAATATGGGTTGTTTTGATTCCATGAGGGGTTGTTTTGATTCTGATTCTAGGTCGGGTTACTCCAATTTGCTTGTGGCCATTCTTGGGAATTTGTCCATTGAGGATAATTCCAAGGACGTTGGGGTGGTTCTGATTGTCCCCAAGGCATAGTACTAGGATTATGCCCCCAATTTGTAAGAAAATGAGGGGGATTTTGGTATTGAGAGAAATTTCCCCCTTGTTTTGGTCCAATATAGTTGAGTTCCTCGATCTGGTTTTCTAACACGGTTTTGAGTTGTGGTAGCGGTGGCATTGATCAGTTGAATGCATTTTTGAACAGATACTACAAATGGTTGAGATAGATGTTTTATTCAAAGGACATTCCTGCAAAGCATGTTTATTTCTACATCTTGGGCAATAAAATGCCAAAGGTTATGTGTTTTTTGCTTTTGCAGACATTTCCCCCAAAGTAGTGTTTAGGTGCACTAGAATATCAGTTTTGAAATTTGCAAGTTCCTCTATCAGGTCCTTCACATCAGTGCCATTTGTGTGGTTTTTTCTTCTTCTCTACTTAGTGCGAGAGTAATTCCTATAGAGATCCACAATTTCATCATTACTGAGAGTGGTTACATCCCATTTTCCTATCAAATCTATAACTTCTCTGGATTCATCTTGCAATCCTCTCAAAAAGATGGTTTTACATAATTCTGGTTCTACAAGTCCACATCTCCTTTGAACAAAGGAGAACCTATCAAGATAATCTTCCAATGTCTCATCATCTTCCTGATTGATTTTGAATAACTCATCTTTTCTATTCCTTACACGACAATATTCCTGATATTTTTCTAAAAAGATAGTTTCCATTTGATCCCAGGTTCTTATGGAATTAGGCTCTAAGCTCATGAACCAGCGCAATGTTGAATCCTTGAGTGTTGAGGGAAAAAACTTAAGTTTTTGATTGTCATTTATATAATCATAGGTCTGACACACTACCTTAAATTCAAACAAAAACTGATCAGGATCTTTAGATACAACACATCGGAAGGTTGGAAGTACTGAAGGTGAAATGGTCTTCATGGGAGAGTTTTGTGTTGGATTCAGAAGAATAGGATATTCAAATGTTCTGGAAGGTTGGAGCATATCCCGATCATCTCCTTCATTATGGACATAGCCATGTTGGCCATCTATATTCCTCCTTCTGCCATAGTTTCTGTTTGTTGGGAGAAGTTAAAGCTTCCCAAATTGTTCTCTCAAGAGGTCCAAGCCTCTCTGTTGATGATGAGTCCGATGAATTGTCTTTCTTAGGATATTATGATGATGATAAAATTGGTGATTTTCCTTTCTCAAAATGTTCTAATGATGGTGAGACTGGTGATTTTTCTATCAATCTTTCTGGTAGTTCAAACATAGGTGATTCACCCCTTAGGCATGAAGATCTTCTTAATGGAACAAGCCAGGGATCCTTTGGGGTAGTTCTACCTTTTTCATCCCTAGACTTACTCATTCATATTTACTCTTAAATGACATAAATTAAGTCAATAGTTGTTATCTTCCTCAGCTATTGTATTCAGATTTTAACCTAAATTTTCATAGCTTAGTCTGATTACAGCTATTGGACTGTTTGTTTTCTTCTGGCAACACTATTCCCTGGCAACAACACCAAAATGATGCGTAGTCATTATACCATCATTAATTCTCAATGAATTTGTCAATCCAGGGCAGTGTACAAGGCTATCTGTGAAAGAAGAGGCAAAACAGCTATAACTTAGGTCAATCTAGAGCAACAGGTCTTATTGGTGAAACCGGTTGTGTGGGGGGTTTTAGGACATTCCTATCTCTAAATTGCATGAATTAAACCTTAATCTAAGTTGCAAAATTGAAAACTAATCATTAACTGTAGAAATGAAGTCCTGATTTACAATTGCAGAATAAGACCTAATTATGTTGCAGAAATAACAGTTGCAAAATTGAAAGTCTGATCCTAATTGCAGAAAGGAAATATAATTACTTTTGCAGCAATGAAAGTCTAATTTTAACATGGAAATGAAAACTGTCAAGACTCTGTAACAGAAGGTTGTCAATCTTCTGTGCAGGATTTGACAGCAAAACATAAAATGCAGGAAATTGCTGAAAACAACAAATTCTAAAAATAACAGTCTGAAATAAAAATGGAAGCTTTACTGAAAGTAAAGATTACAGCTAAAACATTAAGCACAAGATTAATCTAAGTATAAATAAACTAAGACTGCAGATATTATCAGCTATTTACAAGCAATTGAAATAACAAGTTCTACAACTCATTCTCACTGCAGCAAAATCAGAATAAAAACCTGCTTGTTAGTCCTCCTCCTAGGTCTGGAAGTGGCTAGCCTCCTTGTACAGAAGAAGGTATAAGTCTCTCTCTCTCTAGATCTTAATCACACTCATTTATAAGCAATATAAAATAGAACTGGTGTACTTTATTGATTAAAGAACATGATTACAATAATTCTGCTGAAAACCTATTACAGGACTGTAACAGTCAAATTCTACCTATTTTCTGCTTCTTCCTAGCTTCCTTACTCTCTTTACATATCTTACTTACTTCCTACTACTACTAGGCTCAACCTGAACGGGAGCAATATTTATAGATGTCCTATGATCTAATTACAAACAAAGAATATCTCAAAAGATCTAAACCTACAATGCTGCAACAAATTTTGGTTTTATCCTAGAAGAAGATTAAAACTTGATCTTTCTTTTAATGATGGCTTTGGTCAGCAATGACGGCAAAGACAGATGGAAGATCTTTTCCTTTACCTTTTCCAACCTTTATTTCCCTTTTTTTGGCTTCAAAAATCGATCAACAAGTCAAAAAGCACATTCTATTTTCATTCCGAAGATAAGTGGCTTCATTTCGAAGAAAATGCAATTCTCATTTCGAAGATCACTCATTATGAAGATACTGCAATTCTCATTTCGAAGATCCGCTCATTTCGAAGATACTGCATTCTTCATTCTGAAGATCCGCTCATTTCGAAGACGCTGTGTTCTCTCATTCCGAAGATATCTGTTCATTTCGAAGATACTTCGGAATGAACAAATGTGTGCTTTTCCAATGATTTCTTCTGCATCTCTCAGGTGGGTTATCTCCTAAGATCAAATTCCAATGGTCTTCATCTCTTTCCACATGTGAATTCCATGCCTTGCTATTTATGGATAGCTGGCTAGAATTTACATGGGAAAGACCAATTTTTTTGCACAGCAACAGTTTGCTTGCATTGTTGCAAGATTTAGGTGAAATAAATGCTTGAGACAAATCAAAAAATGATTAGTGAAATGCTGCTATTATTCTAAGCATATCCCATTTTAGCAAGTCATAGCAAAAAGAACACAAAACTATGCAAAAAGTTGTAAAAATCAGCATATAATATTCCAAATACATTGATCATGCAAAATGGTTAATATACAACATATTGAATCAACTTAACTAACATATTAGATAAAAAATAAGAGTTTATAGGCAATTTCAGTGTTCAAAACATGTTATGATTGAGGCATTTCCAGGCCTCATCACATCATATGGTAAATTTGTAGGTCTTAAGATCATGATGTGCTCCCACACCCATATCTACAGTAATGGAAGAACACTCAGGCCTATCCTATCTATCTTCACCACCCCATGTAGCTCTCGGTATACCTGTGTCAACAATGTCAGTGCCCATGCATATACCACCCTAAGCTCCACCATGTCACACACAACCCCCATCATGTTCTAGGGGAATTTCACCCCTAAAGCATCTAGTAGCACATGACTCATGATCAACAACATCGCCATCACATGCCGCAATGAGAGCCACATCTCCCTCTTCCTCCAATAGTACATATAGTCCACCCCCTTCTTCACCTCTACCCGCCTCCATCTCTCCCCAAAAGCCCTCTCAAGAATCCCATCCTATGACTTCTTCCTCACAACTATCATCGTTACACCATCAATCGGAAATCGGTATATCTATTAGATGTCCTACAACATCACTGTCATCTCTCTGATTGGTAAATGAAAGGTGTTCCTATCAGGATCCCACCTCTCACATAGTACGACCATATATGTGTGGTTCACATGAACCTCGCACATCACCCATACTCCATAAAGCCCCACTATCTTCAGCCACTCCACATCTGCCTCCCTCCACTGAGCCTCCAACTCCTTCCTACAAGTTTGAAGCCGATGGTGGGTAAAAACCTTCTTCACCTGCCATAACACACACCACATGTTAGAAATTACTCATATTTTTGTACATAATTTGTATACATAGACATGTAAAATAAATGCATACATTTTTTACTATTTTTAAGCATCACTAGATAGAAATTGCATCGATGTACATATACACTTAATTCAGTTTCTCATTCACATATTGCATTCCATCACATTTTGCATTCACACGCAAATAAAAAATAAATGAAAAATTTCACAAAAAACATGCAAAAAAATGATAAAAAATTAAGAATTTGCGCAAATCACACCAAACTCAGATACCAAAAATTCAAAAGAATCCGAAAAAACTTGGTTCGCACCCCACACATGTGAACCATATGATTCGCACCCCACACATACGAACCTTGGAAACCCAAAAAAAATTGCATGGCTAGGTGCAAAATTTTATGCTGATTCCAGCCATACCAAACACATACCCGTAAAATGATAGGACACATGTTAAAAATGAAAAAAATGACGTTCAAACAGTCAAAACGAGGTCAAAACAAAAAACTCAAGGCAGATCGGGATACCTATTTGGCCCGTTAGCATGTCCCCTCACTCAATTTTCACCTACATGCCCACCCACATGCACTTTTTCCCACCCCTCTTTCACATCACATCCCATGCACACTTCCTGATGCACCAAAAACAAAAACGAAAACTAAATGCAAAACAGGATACCCATTTGGCAATTTTTCCACGTTGTATATAAATTTAAATCATTTGCTACCCCCACCCTCATTTCATGGTGTTAAAAGCAAAAATTTTATTTTTTAAACCCTCCCCACATTCAAAAATTTTGAGAATGAGAAAAACACCTACCTCGGGCATTTTCACCCCCACGTTGATACTCCCTGATGCACTCGCCATTTCCTCTTGTTCGATTCGCAACCCGGTAGTACTTCATTGCCTTTTTCTCCTCTCCTCCACATCTCCACAACCGTTTGCATGCAAAATGACATCATTTTTGCAAATTTTGGCTTAAATAAATAAATTTGGGTGGGTTTGCACCCCACACGTGTGAACCGACAAGTTCACACCCCTAGGGTGCGAACCGTATGGTTCGCATGTGTGAAGTGCGGACCTACCGTACAATGCCTAATTTTTTCCATTTACCATACATTTCACCCTAAAAACCTTCCAATCATTAATTTCATTGAGTTTGTGCCAAATTTTTCAACTCTGGCCTTTCATCTTCATCAACCGTCGCATCGTCGATCTCCATCACTGTCATTGCCAACTAACCTCTTGAGGGGGTTATCATCAATCACACCAAAAGCTACCTTGCACACGATCAAACAATCAAAAATATTCCAGTCATGGATACAACAAATGCCTACAAAACATTTTTCTAATGATTATTTCAAAGACCAAAATTCCAACACAAAACAAAATGATGTTTGTCAAAATCTCAAAACGCCTCTGCCTATAGACGTCGCATGGATTCCAATCATCATAGTGGTAGTCATAAGACCACTTGTGAATGAAGATCTTGAAGTTCTACCTTAGGCTCCAACGATTTATCAAATGTCATCAAATGAGCTCATCAATCAATCAAAAGCAAAAGTTAACAAAAAGCATCTTGTTTCATCCAAAATTAAAACATTTCTAGTTGATCATAGTGCAAGGTAATCATGCGATTCCCCCCTAAAAAGCAACCATTCACAAAACCATTTTTTTATCAATGTATATCTTTCACAAACCATCAATCATCATCAATCCATATCATCAATTTTTGTACTAAACCATGTTTCACACACTCTAGTACAAAAAGGGGCAAAATGTAGACACCAAAAAGTCGCACATTGTCTCTCTCCCCATTTTCGCGGTCAATCAATTTGCAAAACCCTTTAAAATTGCATAAATTGGCTAAAAATCATTGTTCATCATCATTAGCCCCTTTGGGATAGCTAAGCCCTTTCCTATACTTAGCTCTAGGTCCTCATGTGACCTCATGCTAACTCAACTAAGGTTGAAACCTTCACCATGGTCAAAAATCACTTTATGGTCAAAAAGTCAACATTTTGGTCAAATTGTGCTTTATGGCTAATATCATGCTTAATTAGATCTAATCTTGATTTAATTAAAAGCCTCCACCTCACCTAGACTAGCCTATCCTAGCCTTGCCACCTCTCCACCTAGATATTTCTCCATCCCAATGCCCCTGGGTCATTAATGCAAGATGGAGACTTTTGCACACAAAAATGATTATTTAATGCTAAGATATTTCAATAAAGGTAAATATTGATTGCAAATTGATATTTATCCCTAATCATCATTACTTTTGGATGGGTGAGATATTCTCTCACCCAACCTCATTTATGACCCAGGACACCTCAGGGGACACCTCTTTGGTGGACACCTCACCATTGCCACCTCATAGGGGACACCTCATCCCCTTTCTCTCACCCTGGCCCACTCTATAAATAGAAGGTAATTTTCACCATTTTATAAGAATAGAATTTTGCATACCGAAACTCTACCAAAATCACTACTGCCATTACATCCATCATACATCCATCACACAACCATCATAAAAACATCACAATCAATTTATCTCTTGCATATGCCCGTTTTGTGAGTGAGACAGGTTGATTTCACCATCAACATTTGCAATTCAGAAGTTCTATCGGATAAAGTATATCAAAAGAACCAATCAGGAGCATCCAAGGATCCCATCTGAGCAATATGACTTTAAAAGGGTCGGTTTGCACCTCACACGTACGAACCTGGTGGTTCACACCCTAGGAGTGTGAACCTTTGTAATTGATACCAGAATCATTCGGACAGGTAATAGTAGATTAGTTTTTAATATTCTGCTAGTTTTTCCAAGTAATTTCATGTTTTAATTAGTTTTAATGAGTCTTTTGTCTGTATAACCATGGGGTTTGACTGAGGCAGACCCCCCAACGCACTAATAGGATTTTGCAAGTTCACAAGTCCAGAAAAGCATCAGGAAGCATCCAACAAGCGATGGCTCACGAGCAATAAGCCCACCTACATCGAGGAACCCACAAAAGATGAGTCGTGCTATATTTGTACCACATCTGAAAGGGATTCCTAAGGGAAGACCCTATTGTAGCCTTTAGGGCAATATTGTAAAAGGATATCACCTCTTGTAACCCCTTTTATGATTATCAATACAAATACAATAGATTATTTGATATTGAATGAATGTCTTAGTGTATTTTTGGTAGTTTCAGAGGAAAAATATGGGGAGTAGGAAGAAAGGGGGTAACATATGGGAACATAGATATTGGAAAGATTAGAAATTATAGGTTGTGGAAGAAGATGAGATGAAGAGGAGTTAGGAGGTAAAATATAAGGGAAGGGTGGAGTATGCACTAAGGAATAATAAGGGGGAAAGCCAAATGAAACCTGATAGAATATGGACATATAATGATTGGATGATTGGGGGGAGGATGCATCATATGGATAGAAAGAGGACAATGAACCACTATCAGGATTGGAAAAGTTGAAGGTAGGGGTGTCGGTTGGATAGGTAGAGTAGGTTGGATGCATGTAGGATCAAGATGTATAGAAGGGAGAGTGGGACTTTGTGGAAGTTTGACCATGTTACAATACTTGAAAGGTTTAGTTCAGGGAGGATGCAATGCACCTATCCCTCATGGAAATATTTCATGCATTGATGGAGGGTAAGGGGAACACACTACATTTCCCTTATCCATGGTTACCCTAGGAGGAGATTATATTGCATATCTCCCTCAATGACATGGCCAAAGGTAGGTATGGTCTTCACGTCCATATAAATAGGAAGGATGATCATACAAAGGGTTGAACACAAGATGTCATTGAAGGACCACAAGGTAAGGGTAGGTGCAACAAGATGGTTGGAGGGAAGGTTAAGGTGTTGCAAGGTGTTTGTGGAGATGATGTTTATGGATGAGCCATTGTTAATTAGTATGATCTTAAAAACTATACCATTGATGCACACCATTATATGCATAGGGGGATCAAGCCCTATAGATCCCTTGTGAGTATTTATCTCATGATCATAGAATACAATAGAGGGAAACATGCATATCCTCATGCTACCCATGAAGTTGGCAAAGGCATTTATATCATGAGTTTCTAGATCTATAGACCATAATATGTCATTCAAAGCCTCTCTATGATGTTGAGATTGTTGTAGTAGGTCATATACTGACAATTTAGCCAATGTCATTTTGAGTTGGTGGGTAAGGCTAATCCTTAATGTTACAATAGGTCATGGAGGAGGAGGAGTTCCTTGCATGTGAGGGATAGTCAATTATGGGGATGCAGTAGGAGGGTCATGTTGTGACTATCTCACAACTAACCCCAAATTTGGAGACCCACCTTAAAATTTTAGTTTTGGGAGTTTTTGGTTGTCTTTTGGGTGATAATTTTCACAAGGCCTTCCCCTTGAGGGTGTAGTATAGGTTGATTTTTGGTTAATGTTTGATTTTATTTTAAAGTTTTAGTGTTTGATTGGATTTTATAAGCTTATTACATTTTTCAAGTATTTAATGTTTGGTTAATTTTAGTATTTTGAATTAAATTAATTCAAAATTTGAAATTAATTAAATCGAATTTATGTTAATAATGAAAAAGAAAAATAATAATATATAATGTTTTGTTTTATGTTTTTCCATTATGTTTATTTTATGATTTCTTTGTTGTGTTATTTTATGTCTTCTTCTTTATTTTATTTTTCTTTTATATGTTATTTTTATGTTTCTTTTTTATTTTAAGTAGGTTTACTTTATGCTTTATGTGTTTTCATTTAGTCTTTAGTTCTTCTCATAAAGGTGTTTCACTGAGCAATGGTATATATCATCTATTGAAATATAGTTCAATAGTTTTATCGTGGAGTTTACGTCATCTTATGTTTTGGGAGACGCGATTCACAGGTATTATTAAAAATCTGGTTTTGTCATTGCATACACTAATTAAAGTTGGTTTTGCCACTGTTTGTAGGTGTTCTTCAAAATATGGTTGGGCCCATATTCAGAGGAAATATCGAGTGACTCAACGGTAGATGATTTGGACTGGATGATTTGGGTGACCACAAGCAAGATGATAAATATGGACAACTTCACACTAATAGGGCATGAATTTCAAGGCAAACATTGATCTAGACATAGACTGTTGCAGAACTTTGTTATTATTAACATAGATCATTCACCAATATGTAGAAAGATCAAATCATTCATCCAAAATACATTATCCACAATAACAATCCACAAATGAGAGAGAGATAGATAATACCCTTAAGGTAGGGTAACACCAATGATAATCCTTAAGGAAGGAATAACTCCATAAGATCTCCCAAGGTGAGAGGCCACTTCATGGGCAACGACGATTACATAAGATTATTCTCCAATGATGATTACAATGACAAATATCTCTTCTTTATATATCCATATTCTTATTCTACTTTGGGGATCCTACTACTAATATAATATTATATTATAATATAATATTATATTATAATATAATATAATATTATAATACAATCAACCTTGGGTTATGTGTGGCCCATGTCAACCCTTATACAATATAATAATATATCCCCAAATATCTATTCCTAGGTACCCTACCATGCCACCCTCCTTACAAATGTTTCATCCTCGAAACATATGAAGAAACATGATAATATGATTTGCTAAGCAATGTTAGCAACTGGTACCAATATCGATCATCCATCCATCCAAGTGAAACATGTTGATGTTGGTATGCCATTTTGTTACTTGAGTATCCAAATTTGCTTCATTGGCTCCACGCTTTTGCTGATGTATTTTGATAACTTGAATGATGGGTCCACTTTTTCCTTGATGTTGATGAACCACTCTGAAAACCCTTATCACTATGCTTTCTCTGCAAAACACTGCCATAGTTGGTGCCCTTATGATTCCATGTAGAACCATAATATTGTTTCATTGAATCATAACCCCAAGATTATTGTCGCTCATGGTGGTGTGTAAGGTGATATGGTGCAACCTTAACTTGATGTTCTACCTTCTTTGACTTCTCAATATTTTGATCCATTGTTTTAAATTCCTCTACACATTGTTCTTTCATGTTCTCTTTGTTTTGTGTGTCCTTGTGCTCTTATATCAAAGCTTCCTTGGACTCTGTTACTATTATTTCCACTAAATTAGTTGCTGCTACTTCTTCCATGGAATATTTTACTCCTACTGCATTCTTGGATTCTATTTTAGGTTCTTCAATTTGTTTCTCTACAACCACTTCTTGATTTTCCTTGGATCCTTGCTCCTTAAGCTTAGAAATATCCTGTAATGTTATCTTCTTTTTCCCTGTACCATAACTTCATAAACGTTTTTTGCACATTAATGTTAACAATACCCAAAGAATATAACCAAGGATAACCAAGAACAATATCCTTATCATCCATCTCAATAGCATAGAAATCTGAATGTAAAACATATTTATCCATGGTGATCTTCAAATATTCAAAAATTTGAACATGCTCATCCTCTAGTTGTATGTCCTTAACTTTTTTTGCTTGAACTTGCAACTTCTTAGCCAAAGTAATATTAATAAAATTATATCTGCTACTAGGGTCAATGGAAATAATAACCTGTTCCTTTTGAATGCTTCCATGAACTTGTAAAATAGAACTTTTAGCTGAATTTAAACCTTTTTTATTCTCCTCTTGCTTTTGTAAATCCAATGATGTGCCTTCTATATTCCTCTCATTATCTTCCCTGAAATTTTTCTCTTTCTCCTTGAGTAATTTTATTTCTTTTTATAGTCTTCATTCTATTTCTTGAAAACTTACCAATCTCCTTTTATTTCATTCCGCTCATTTTGAATTCCCTGTAGTTTCTTTTCAAGGTCTTTGATGACATCCCACATGCTATCTATATTTTTATCCCTTCCTTCAATTTTTCTCTTACAAATATCTAAATTTATTTGTAATTGAATAGGTACCCATGTGCTCAAGAATGTTGGTTCAATTTGATCCCAAGTGTACAAGAATTTACCATATTTAAAATACTTTATCCATTATAAAGCTTTGCTCGTAAACAAAATATGACAACCATATTTTAACCTTTTTTCACTAACTTGTGATTTTACTATTTTCAACCACTCTATCACATCAATATCATTTTCTCCATTAAACATTTCCACTCTCACATCAATATCATTTTCTCCATTAAACATTTCCACTCTCACATCAATATCATTTTCTCCATTAAACGTTTCCAATGACATAGTTGATGCCCTAACGCAACTAGGGTTTTTTGACAATATATATCATGCCTTAATGAAAACTAGGGTATTATGGAAATAAATATCCTCCCACTGATTTTAAGCTAAAAAATCCACATAGACAACTAGATCTGTAATTTTTCTTCCAAATAAAATAAAGTGCAACTTATTTGCTTACCCAAACTAAACAAATTTCATCTTTTGAAAAATTTGCGACTTGAAAATTTGTCACTACCCTTGTTCCATATGGTTGAATTTATAAGGTCGTATCTCCCTCAATACTACTCGGATTCCTTTATATGACCACTCATTTTAAATCTCTTCAAATTTTGCATAAACTGATCCAAGAATTGCCTAAATCGGATAAACTTTCATAGATATATGGCTTATGAAATATGAGACATTTTTTTAGAAAAATCTATGAAATTCATCACTATCCTTGTTTTGGATGACTAACTTCAAAAATTTGTATCTCTCTCAATACTACTTATATTCCTTTATATGACCACTCATTTTAAATATCTTCAAATTTTGCACAATCTGATCCAAGAATCGCTTGAATCGGATAAACTTGCGCAGAGATATGGCTCCTGAAAGATGAGACATTTTTCCAAAAACAAATTGCCCTAATTTTGTAATTTCATAAAAACCCCACTTTGCCAAAATCATTGCTCTGATACCACTTATTGCAAAACTTTATTATTATTAACATAGATCATTCACCAATATATAGAAATATCAAATCATTCATCCATAATACATTATTCACAATAACAATCCACAAATGAGAGAGAGATAGATAATACCCTTAAGGTAGGGTAACACCAATGATAATCCTTAAGGAAGAAATAACTCCACAAGATCTCCCAAGGTGTGAGGCCACTTTGTGGGTAACGAAGATTACATAAGATTATTCTTCAATGATGATTATAATGACAAATATCTCTTCTTTATATATCCATCTTCTTATTCTACTTTGGGGAGCCTACTACTAATATAATATAATATTATAATATAATATAATATTATAATACAATCAACCTTGGGTTATGTGTGGCCCATGTCAACCCTTATACAATATAATAATATATCCTCAAATATCTATTCCTAGGTACCCTACCATATTATACTATATTACAATATAATATTATATTAGTAGTAGGATCCCCAAAGTAGAATAAGAAGATGGATATATAAATAAGAGATATTTGTCATTGTAATCATCATTGGAGAATAATATTATGTAATCATCATTGCCCACGAAGTGGCCTCTCGCCTTGGGAGATCTTGTCGCCCATGTCAACCCTTATACAATATAATAATATATTCCCAAATATCTATTCCTAGGTACCCTACCATAGACTTTGACGGTGATAGATTGACAATAACGACCATATTACCGAGCGAGTTCCCAGTTTTAGATAAGATATGTGTTTGCTGGTTATAGGAGGATGACATGGATGATGACATGGTAATTAGATGTGGCAGACATGCAGTGTTCACACTAACAGGGACCAAGTAAGAATTTCATGGAATGGATTGCCAAGCAGTGTGAAGGCCAGTAATATGGTGACAAGGTTATTATTGGGTTTTTGAAGTGCAGATGAGCATATACAACAAAGACATGGATGGACCTATGTAGATGTGGACCCTGACTATGACAAAATATGATGATAGGGATATAATTCAGACATGGTAGTGGCAGCTAGTTGGTAGAGGAGCATGAATTTCATCCAAAATATAGTGGAAGGCCAGGTTGATCATACTTTAACGTGTAAAAACTAGTATACACAGACAAATCCAGATCAATAACAAATTTGATGAATCACCATTAGGGAGAGAATGCTTATTTCCAGGGTACAATGTGATCTTCAAAGATACTAGAATCAAATGATTTGCAGGCGTGGATAGAAGACACTATTGAAAGGAACCATTTCACCTTTGTCATTTTGGAAATGGGTGAATAATCAAAGTATGGTTCAAATTATTGCATCATTTGGACGTATAGAGCACAAGAATTTCTTAATTGCTACCAAAAATAAGAATCATGATTGATTTTAACTAAAATAGGGATGGATTGGTCTCCAGTGTTGAACAATAGATATCCATAGTTGATTCAATTATCATGATACAAGGCCACTCCTAAAGATAGTGATGAAACCAAAAAATGAACACTACAGATAGATGAGATGATGGCACAGATGACCCTATCAGTTTGAGGATGTACTGCTAGCTCATTTTTAGGTTTGCTTTAGTTTCTAAAAATAAGATTCTTAAGGAGAAGGAATTGATGTGAAGACCCTTGCATAGCAACATATCTCTCACACTTGAATTACTTGTTTTCCAAACTACAAAGGAAAGAAAGTGCATGATAAAGCATTTCATTTCACTCTTCAACAAAAGAAATGATGGAACATAATATATTTTTAGGGTGAATATACAATGACATCTTCGAGGAAGATATGGCAGAGAGTTTTTGTTTTCAAATATGTTATCCTTATTTTACGCTTGTCAAAACTATACAAAATGGTATGACAATCTACAACATGCGTAGTCACGTGTACAGGCGATAAAATTTGATTGACAAGGTTTATCATTTATCAATCACATGTGTGCAATGCGGCTAATTATTAACTAGATCAATCGAGGCTGAGGCGCGATTTGGGGAGCCATAATGTACATTATGTACATCCACCTACATGCCCCAAAATTCCATCGTGGCAGCATTTGTATAGAATAACGACAACCCATCCATGGTTCATCTTGGCAATATTCGTGTGGAAGGAGATATTTAAAAAAAGAAACAGATGGACCATTTTTACCATATGTCCAAGGTTTCATCTCTTTGATTGAAGTGTTAAAAAGACAAAACCAAAGGGGTGTTAAGAGGATAATTAAATAAATAGGTCGATTATCATGAAGCTTACCATGGGGGTAGTGGAAAGCATTACACCTAGCGACAGTTACCCAAGGAGAAAATAAAATGGGCAAAGAGGAATGCAAACGTGAGGCCTGTAGAGAGTTCAAAAGCGAGAGGAAGGGTTTTCATTTGGGTTGGGTTTTGAAAAAATTAAATACAACATTGAAAGATAGCACAGGGGTTGTAAATATTTTTGGAAAAACAAGGACATTATCTTTTTGTTGTAAATGCAAAATACTCCAGAAACTTGCACCTTGTAAGTAGAATCGAAGGAGAAATTTTTTGAGTGTTTTGGGCTAACTATTTATCTTTCCCTTCCATGATTTTTAGGCTTATAGATAGTGTTTAATGCAGTTTAATGGTTGCACTATCAAATGTTTAGAAACATGGAATTTATTTTTTTCCTTAGAATATTACATCTAGTTTATTTTGGATTGTGTGAATGCAACTTCGATTAAATTAGGTTACATTAAAAAAATTTCACATCTCTAGTTTTGCAAGATAGGGTATCATTATACTAATAGTAGTTTTTCTTCTAATATTTTAGGCATTTACTTTTGTTTTTTATTATTTTTGCTTTATTTCATTTATTTTTCTTCTAAATCATTATCAAATACCCAGAATCCCAGGGTTTTATTTTACCCTTAAATTCAACCAGGGGATTTTGCAGTCACTAGTCATCCAAGTAATTAGTTTTAAAAGGAATTAAGGTAGATAATTATTTGGACATATTTTCATTTCAACTGTTAAAATGAACTCATTCTGCACAATTTTCAACACTCAGTAAATATCAAGATAAAAAATTTTGCTCAAAGAGAGTGTCTACTAACTTACAATTTCACATTAAGGTGCAAATAAAAATGAAGTGGATCTTCTATAGCACTTGCTAAAATGCTAACAACAAGATTTTAGTTTTAATATAAAATAAACCTGCTAACAGTAAATACTAACCTACAATATCACATTAAGGCACAAATAAAATGAAGTGGATTCTCGACAACACTTTCTAACTTTCATAGTTTAATCTAAAGTAAAAGAGATCCACTAACAAGGTTTTTAGGGATAAGTCACATCAATCCAAAGATAAAATAAATTTGAAGCAACCTCATTCATCATTTATTTTTGTATATAAGGGAAACCAAGCCCTCCTAATTGAAAAAGCATCACAAAAATCATAAAAACCACATACCCCTTGTTAACAATTTACTTGCAATCACTGAGGTATTTTTAGCATTAATTTTATACAGACTTACATATTTGCATATATTGTCAAGCACATCTTTATTTATGCTAAAAGGAACCTTGGAGAAATTTCATATTTCTTTGCAAGAGAGGGTTTTCATTTCAATACCCTGATTGTGATGGTGATTTTACAATTGGGAAAAATTACCATTCAATAGAATTGTAGCTAGAAGGAGGGCCTGAATTGGTCATTTTAACTGCTACTTAAATGCTAAATTTTTCATGTTTCTTTGAAAGGTTTATTTGAAAGCATTGGTCTTGATGTGGCCTCAACTGAGGAACATATTCAGAGATACAAGGAAATTTTAATTTATTTGCAAATTATGCATGAAGATATTAATTGTAGGTTGTTTTCATACACTTTGGATGAGGTTGCATTGGATTGGTACATCCATTTACCTCTAGATTCTAGCATGTCTTGGGATCGATTAGAGGTAATATTTATCAATCATTTTGGAAATTTGGTTGACATGGATATGATATTAAATTAGTTTATCTCTATTTGTGGTAGTCAACACTACTTGGTTTTCTTGAGCGGCCTTGGTTTGGTTGATGTTGGTATTCCATTGTTAAATAAGAAATCTTATCCTTTTGTTGTAGATTTGGAGAATTTTTTGTCTCTAAAATAGTGCCTTCTTTTTTTGAGAGGTAATATGTTGGAAATATTGAGTACATTGGTTGTCATTTATGTCAAAGGTAAAATGGTTGAAAATCATCTTCAAGGTTGAAATATTAAAGTGCAAGGCAAATATATTCAAGGGTACAATAATTGTCAAGGTAAAATCATTCTTCATGGTTGTGTATGCAAGAAAAGAATAAGGTGTTATTTGGTTAAAAAGGTTCTCCATAATTATATTTGCAATAAAAATATAAGGTTATCCATGGTTATGTTTGCAAGAAAAATATAAGTTTCTTTATGGTTATGTTAGCAAGAAAAGATAAGGTTCTATTGAAACATATTTATTTATTGCAAGGTTGAAAAATATTTCAAGAGCAAAAGACAAAAGATTAAAATATAAATTATAATATTTAAACCAAGGTTTAAATATTATAAATAAAATAAACTTGAATTTTAAATGGCACCAAAATTCAAATTCAAATGGTGGTAAGTGAAAAGAGAGCCGACGTCTTCATAAAGTTTTGAATTGCATATATAAGGAGGAAATAAAATTCATTTGCAAAGGTTTTGGGATTAAGGAATAAGCGTCATTCGTTCCATTCGTGAGGGCAGAGTGAAGTAAGGAGAGTGCACAAAGTTTAACACAAGGGTAGAGAAAAAGGAGGATGGTGCATGAACCTCAAGATAGGAGGTAGTGCTCGAGTGGTTCAAGCTGGGTAGCTAGCCCAGGTGGTAGGCAGACCCTTGAAGAACATAAGCTTATAATGGAGGGGGGTGAACAATATAAGACCAATTTTTACTTTTCTTTCCCAATCAATATTATGCAATGTATCAATAACAATATCAACAAAAGTAATCAAAGCAATGCACAAATCACCATAGATAATAGAGACATAAATTTAACGTGGTTCACCCAATGTGGGCTACTCCATAGAGAAAATCTTTCACTAATATTTTTGTAGACACCCAAAAGTCACACATTTCTATTTCTACATGTCCATAGGTGATTCCAAACATACCTAGGCTATTGTATACAATCATAGTCATGCGTAATCATGTGTGGTTATGTGTAGTTATGCGTAGTCATACGTAGATTGCCATAATTTGCCATAGCAGTGTGTAGACTCGTATATATAGCTTTTAGGTCCAAAACCCTAACAAGCCTTCAAAATCACATCCCGAGCATTGGGATATCCTTCAATAGCCTATTTGCACTCAATTGAGGCCCCCACGGGGTATTAATTGACCAAAACAATTAACAAGTCAATTCAAAAAATCTAATTTAATGTTGACTTCACTTAAGTCACCTTTTTAGGGTAAAATTGATTAAAAGAACTCTTAATTCTTGATTAACACTAATTACATCCTCCCACATGTGTGTAATTAGGGTTTGTTAGGATATTTCTTTAATCATGTCCTAAACTGACTTAAGACCTCCTAATCAGGATTAACTCTAATCCATCCTCACACATGTGTGAGGATGGCATATTTCTCATAAAGAATGTGATGTTGCCACATTGCATTTACTAACCTAATCCTAGTCAAAATTCAACCTAGGTTTATTCTATCTAACTCCCCCATTTTACCTTGCCATTTCCTATAAATAGTGGGTCCTAAAACCCTAATTATTTCTCTCTTCCAAGTTCAACAAAGCACATAAACTCTGTAGAAATTGATAGTGAATGTTCAACAGTTAGTTCTCAGAGAATACAGTTAGATTTAGACAGCATATAGAGGCACCCCAGATGCCTAGGAATCGATCCACCAAAGGGATTTTGCAAAAGAAACCTCACAGCTCAGATCTCCCCTTTCCCCATGAATACGGTCTTAGTGCACCCCCTAGGTGGTGAATTGGGTCTACAGGCCCCAAATCACCTCAAATTTGGGAGGTAAGCTCTGTTTTACCATATTATCATCTTTCGCATACTATATTTTAATTTTTAATATACTTTCATAGTTGTTTTGTCTTTATAAACATGGGGCTTGACTAAGGCAAGCCCCCCATCACACTAACCCCCTTTTGTAAGTTCTTCACAGGTTATTTAGTAGATCTAAAGAGGAAGAACACCATCAAAAAAACAACTCGGTGGTGGCCCACATACAAAGAAGCCCACCTACATTGAGGGATGATTGAAGACGACATCAAACTTGTTGTATCATTAGTAAAAGAAGAAATGGATAAAGGGCATCATGTCCCTATTGTAACACATATCTCTCAATATTAATGAAATATAACCTTTTTATTTAATGCATTATTATTTTGTGTTAATGGATCAAATGTCGATTTCTACCTATTTCAATTTTCTCAATAAATCTCTTGGGAATCCTTTCCCTATTACAATGTTTATGGACCTCTATCCAAAGGAGACACCAATCCCCTAATCAAGTTCGTGGATCTCTATCCACAGGAGAACTCCTTTCTCCTCTGCTCTGGTTGGTGATCTTCTAGAAGAACTGCTGCCTCCACTACACTGGCTAATGGATCTCTATCCACTAAATACTCCTATCCTCACTCAGAAGACCTATCCTCACTACCTTAGCTAATGGATCTCTATCCACTGGAGACTATCATCCTCTATACTCTATCACCTCCAAAGCTTGCTCTCAACTCTATCTCAAATCTGTACTAAACACAATCCTTCAGTCTAGCACAAATCTGCTCAATATCTATCTCTAGTATAGCACAAATCTATCCTCAAATATGCACCAAAATCTATCCTCAAATATGTACTAAACATAGTCCTTCAGTCTAGCACAAATATATCCTCAATATTTGTCCTCAAGCCTTAACACAAAGCTTGACTTAATCACAAATCAACTCTGCTAGATCTACCCCAAACCTTAACTCAAGGTTTGAACAAATCAATCAATCAAATCTGCTCACAAGTCTTCTCAAAGACTTATCTCAAATCTACCTTGTAAGCTTCCACAAAAGCTCACACTAATCTGTCCACAAGTCCTCTCTAGAACTTGTCCAATATGCTCAATAATTCTTCCTCAAATCTGTATAGTACCCCCAAAAAACCCACACTAACAAGTCTTCTCTAAGACTTACCTCAAATCTGCTCAACAAGTCCTCACTAGAACTTGTCCAATCTCACATAAACATATAGAGAATTGTTAGAGACTCAATATGCTTCACAAACCCTAGTTCAATATAGTTCACAACTTCACATAACAATGATACTCATGTTCTTTGCACAAACCCTAGTTCAAGCATATGAAAGCTTTACTCAATATTTCCAACAATGCTTATCAAACAAGGTTTCTAGAATCAACTTTCATTCCATAAAAACCAAACTCAACAATGCTTATCAAACAACCCTTTTCACTCCAACTTAGCATTCACAACATCCAACAATCACTCACTAGGAAGATGTGCCCATACCTTTTTGTTTGATGAAGAAGTGACCTTAAAAACCTGTCTTAAACACAATTTTCTTCTTTGCCAATTTCAATGGTTAGATGACAAAATATCACACTAACACTCTCTCAAAAATATTTCTCAATTACAAAAATAATCAAACTCAAATACACCTTATTACTCCTTTGAAATTAGCAATCATCAAAGCATACATAAAAATAATTACTCAATTACTCCTTATAATATCCAATCTTTAATTAACAACCTCCAAAAATCAAACCCTCAAAAATAATACTGCCTATCCTTTTATCTCCCTCAAATACTCAATAACCAAATTTAAAAATAAACTTTATAAACCTCCAAAATATTTATTTTTCATTCAACCTTAGCAAATCCGAAATACCTCATGCAACCTTGGCAAAATTAATGCATACCTTTTATCTCAAGCAAAAGGCCTCGATGGGTTTTGAACGCGAGACCACTCCCAACCGAGCGCCTTATCGAGGTGCTAGCCCACCACGTGGGCTACGAGCCTCCACACGAAGGGGAAGGCTCAAGCCTTCCTCTTATCCCCTTCCGATTGGTGCAACATAAAAATGAAATGCCCTCTTCTCTTGCAAAATGAACTCGATGGGTTTCGAACCCTGCTCTCCTAGCCTACCGCAAGTCTTAGCACCACCCGCTATTGCCAACTACGCTACACAGTATTGTGCGAAGACAAAGGAGCCCCGCTCCTATTTGTCTTATCCTCTACCATTGAAAGCTTTTAAAACATGAAAACCTTACACTTCTTTGTGCACAAATTTTGGAGCTTTGATTAATCGATATGCATGGGGGGGTTTTGGCTAAGGTTCTTGCCTTCTTTTATACATGAAGGCCAATGCCTTAGAGACGTCGATGCCTTATTCAAATTTTGAATTTGAATAAATAATTACCTTTATAACCCAACCTTAGGGTTATTTTAATTAACATAAATTAATTTTATAATTAAATTATAATTAATCTATAATTAACTTAATAACTTTAGAAGTTAATTAAATTAATTAATAAATTAATTTATAATGAAATTATTTAAATTATTTATAATTAATTTAAATCTCCCTTTTTAATATTATAATAAAATATTATAATATTATTTTTCTTGGGCCTCTTCATTGCTCTTTGAACCTCATATGACCACCTGGAATCGGATCTGACCAACTGGAGGTGGACTTTCCTTTTGCATTGATTGCGGAACCGCTTCTTCTTGCACTGCTCACTGAAACTGACTTTTGACATCAATGACAACTCACTCTTGACATCAATGACAACTCAACTACTCAAAATGTCCAACAATCTTCCCCTTTGTCATTGATGGTAACCCAATTATCTTTTCCAATTTCCTTAACCTTTTTCTGTTCTGCTCCCCTAGGAAACTGCTCCTCCTGACTCAATGCTCTCTCCTTAAATCAAATCTCTCCCCCTTACTCAAATCTCTCCCCTTTGACATCAATGGCAAAGGGTCACCTTTAGGGCTCGGGGCTAAGAATGAGTCTCTTAGCTTAGCCCCTCCCCCACCTCCTCTTGAGGTGGTTAATTCTGGGGTGGGAGTATTTCTACTCCCAGCATGCACTGATCTTTACCTTTGTCCACTTTCCTTCTCATCTGATCCTTTTGATTCCTCTGACTATTCCTGTTCCTGCTTGTCTCTAGAATTTCTTCTCTACACCACTTTGTTGTATGTCCATCATTATTGCACTTGTAACACTTAATATTGTTATTCCTTGGAGGTGCAAATATCTTGGGATTTCTCCTGGTGAAGCCATATCTATTCCTATCATGAACCCTGCAATTCATTGCCTTGTGACCAAACTGATTACATGAGTAGCAATACCCATGAAAAATTTACCTATTTCTGAAGTTCCCATATTCCTGTCTTTCATGTGTCCTACACTGTGAAGCCTTGTGCCCAAATCTGTGACATGAGAAACATCATCCATTGAAATTTCCTTGCCTTGACCTCATTGGTCTCTTAGTCTCTTTTACCCTATGTTGGTTCCTGTTCCATCTATTTCTCCTTTGTGCATTGTTCCTTTCCTTGTTGAAATTTCTATTGTCCAACTCATCCTCAGAAGTCTCACTTTCTCTTACATTGTCTTCTTCTAGATTTTCTTCTTCTTCAGAACTTGAGGTTGACTCCTCTTCTTATTTCTTTTGTACCTATTCAAAACCAAGACCTATTTTGTTTGTTGACCTTCTTTGTACCTTGATCATCTTATCTACAATCTTTGAGCTCTTTCCAAACTTGTGTAACCTATCCTTAGACTCTTTTATTTCTTCCCTTAGTAGAGCCACTTCATGTTCTAACCTTTCACATTCTAAGACCTTTGCTTCTAACTTATCCTTGAACTTCTTTGTCTTAGCCATTGACTTATTTAGATCCTCTATAAGCTTTCCTTTCTCTTCATCACATTCTTGAAACTGAAGCTTAAGTTGGGAGTTTTGCTTTCTTACCTTATTTAATGTGTTAAGAGCATAAATAAGCTCTCCCTCAAGATCAACTTCTCCTTTCTCTGATTCTTCCTCTATTTGTTTGCCTTTGAAAACATCTTCATTCTTTTCTGACTTGTCTTCTATAGGATCACCTCCTTCTTCTTCTAGTGCCATTAGAATATTCTCTTCTAGTCCTTCAAGTGTATCTTCATATTCATCATCACTAAAACTGAAACCACTCTTTGTACAACTATCTTCAAGATGACCAAAGTTACCACATCTAAAACACTTGAGAATTATTGGTGACCTTTTCTTAACTTCTTTTTCTTTTGTCAGAAATAGAACTTCATCTTTATCATTATCTGAGAAACTATTATCACTATCACTTGAGTACTTACTTGCCTTGTCTGCATAGTAACTCCTCTTCTATCTTTGAAAGAACTTCTTTCCTTGTTTGCCTTGTCCATCCTTGCCTTTCTTTTGGTACCTATATTTTTTTGATTCCCTGTTCTTATGATCCTATTTTTCTTCATCATTGCTATTTCTAGCTTCTTGAAAATCAGTTGCATAGTGACCATACTTTCCACAATTGAAGCATCTAACAGATTTTGCATCTTTAAATCTTCTTGGATCCTTATTCCTTCTGCCATAATTTGCTTCTTCATCACTGGATGACTCATTGCTTGAATCTGACTTCTTACCCTTTGTCTTCTTAGTAGCTTTGAAGGTTGCTTCCTTTCGGATATTAGGTTCCTCTTTTGTTCTCATCTCAAAAGTTGTAAGAATGCCAAGTAATTCATCTCTTGTCAAAATATCACCATATTTTGATTCCTCTATAGCAGAAATATTTTCACTAAACCTTTTTGGGAGAGATCTTAAGATCTTATCACAAACATCAGATTCTTGAACCTCAAGTCCAAGTCCTTGCATGGCGTTAACAACCTCATCTACATGAAGTAGATAAGCACTAATATTTTCCTCATCCTTCATTCTTAATTCTTCAAATTGTCCTTTGAGATTTCGTATCTTTGCCTTTTTGACACTTTTATCTCCTTCATATATGCTTTGCAACTTATCCCAAATTCCTTTTGCTGATTTGCAATGCATAACCTTTATGAACTCTGTTCTATGCAAACCTTTCAAAATTGCATTCATTGCTTTTGAATTGTAATGATGTAGAAGCTTACCATATTTATCTGTAGGTGGAGTAGTTGGTGGTGTGTATCCATTTTCAACTACTTCCCATATTTCATTGCCAAGTGCCATCAGGTGAATCTTCATTCTCATACTCCAAAATACATAATCGCTTCCATAAAATACTGGTGTTGAATTATCTAAGGATCCACTCTTAGAATCCATTGTGTTCTTGTAAGATTTTCCTTCAAATTATTAAACTCTTCCGAAGGAACCCGCTTTGATACCAATTGAAGAACACAAGCTTATACTAAGAGGGGGGTGAACAGTATAAGACCACTTTTTACTTTTCTTTCCCAATCAATATTATGCAATGTATCAATAGCAATATCAACAATAATAATCAAAGCAATGCATAAATCACCACACACAATAGAGACACCAATTTAACGTGGTTCACCCAATGTGGGCTACTCCATGAAGAAAATATTTCACTAAAATTTTCTCAATAAATCTCTTGGGAATCCTTTCCCTATTACAATGTTTATGGACCTCTATCCAAAGGAGACACCAATCCCCTAATCAAGTTCATGGATCTCTATCCATAGGAGAACTCCTTTCTCCTCTACTCTAGATGGTGATCTTCTAGAAGAACTGCTGCCTCCACTACACTGGCTAATGGATCTCTATCCATTAAAGACTCCTATCCTCACTCAGAAGACCTATCCTCACTACCCTAGCTAATGGATCTCTATCCACTAGAGACTATCATCCTCTATACTCTATCACCTCCAAATCTTACTCTCAACTCTATCTCAAATCTGTACTAAACATAGTCCTTCGGTCTAGCACAAATCTACTCAATATCTATCTCTAGTCTGGCACAAACCTATCCTCAAATATGCACCAAAATCTATCCTCAAATATACACTAAACATAGTCCTTCGATCTAGCACAAATATATCCTCAATATCTATCCTCAAGCCTTAACACAAATCTTGACTTAATCACAAATCAACTCTGCTAGATCTACCCCAAACCTTAACTCAAGGTTTGAACAAATCAATCAATCAACTCTGCTCACAAGTCTTCTCAAAGACTTATCTCAAATCTGCCTTGTAAGCTTCCACAAAAGCTCACACTAATCTATCCACAAGTCCTCTCTAGAACTTGTCCAATATACTCAACAAGTCTTCACTAAGACTTACCTCAAATCTGCTCAACAAGTCCTCACTAGAACTTGTCCAATCTCATAGAAACATATAGAGAATTGTTAGAGACTCAATATGCTTCACACTCACAATAATGCTCAATCACTTTCAATCTCTCTTTTTATCATAGAAACATATAGAGAATTGTTAGAGACTCAATATGTTTCACACTCACAAAAACTCAACCTCTTTCTCAAATCAATTCAGAATATAGAACAATTTGTTTCACAGAACTAGAACTATCACTTCAACACTTCCACTTGACTAGGCTCAACCAACTCCACTCAATCAATCACTCAATGAAATAATCCTTGCTCACAAACCCTAGTCCAAGCATATGAACACTCACTCAATTATTTCCAAACAATCTCACATAACAATGATACTCATGTTCTTTCACAAACCCTAGTTCAAGATAGTTCACAACTTCACATAACAATGATACTCATGTTCTTTGCACAAACCCTAGTTCAAGCATATGAAAGCTTTACTCAATATTTCCAACAATGCTTATCAAACAAGGTTTCTAGAATCAAATTTCATTCCAAAAAAACCAAACTCAACAATGCTTATCAAACAACCCTTTTCACTCCAACTTAGCATTCACAACATCCAACAATCACTCACTAGGAAGATGTGCCCATACCTTTTTGTTTGATGAAGAAGTGACCTTAAAAACCTGTCTTAAACACAATTTTCTTCTTTGCCAATTTCAATGGTTAGATGACAAAATATCACACTAACACTCTCTCAGAAATATTTCTCAATTACAAAAATAATCAAACTCAAATACACCTTATTACTCCTTTGAAATTAGAAATCATCAAAGCATACATAAAAATAATTACTCAATTACTCCTTATAATCTCCAATCTTTAATTAACAACCTCCAAAAATCAAACCCTCAAAAATAATACTGCCTATCCTTTTATCTCCCTCAAATACTCAATAACCAAATTTAAAAATAAACTTTATAAACCTCCAAAATATTTAATTTTCATTCAACCTTAGCAAATCTGAAATACCTCATGCAACCTTGGCAAATATTAATGCATACCTTTTATCTCAAGCAAAAGGCCTCAACGGGTTTCGAACGTGAGACCACTCCCAGCTGAGCGCCTTATCGAGGTGCTAGCCCACCACGTGGGCTACGAGCCTCCACACGAAGGGGAAGGCTCAAGCCTTCCTCTTATCCCTTTTCGATCGATGTGATGCAAAAATGAAACACCCTCTTCTCTTGCAAAATCAACTCGACGGGTTTCGAACCCTGCTCTCCTAGCCTATCGCAAGTCTTAGTGCCACCCGTTATTGCCAACTATGCTACACAACATTGTGTGAAGACAAAGGAGCCCCACTCCTATTTGTCTTATCCTCTACCATCAAAAGCTTTTAAAACATGAAAACCTTACACTCTTCTTTGCACATGAATTTTGGAGTCTTGATTAATCGATAAATGCATGGGGGTTTTGACTAAGGTTCTTGCCCTCTTTTATACACGAAGGCCAATGCCTTAGAGACGTCAGTGCCTTATTCAAATTTTAAATTTGAATAAATAATAACCTTTATAACCCAACCTTAGGGTTATTTTAATTAACATAAATTAATTTTATAATTAAATTATAATTAATCTATAATTAACTTAATAACTTTAGAAGTTAATTAAATTAATTAATAAATTAATTTATAATGAAATTATTTAAATTAATTTATAATTAATTTAAATCTCCCCTTTTAATATTATAATAAAATATTATAATATTATTTTTCTTGGGCCTCTTCATTGCTCTTTGAACCTCATCTGACCACCTAGAACCGGATCTGACCAACTGGAGGTGGACTTTCCTTTTGCATTGATTGCGGAACTGCTTCTTCTTGCACTGCTCACTAAAATTGACTCTTGACATCAATGACAACTCAATTACTCAAAATGTCCAACAATATCCCCCTTTGTCATTGATGGTAACCCAATTATATTTTCCAATTTTCTTAACCTTTTTCTGTTTTTCTTCCCCTAGGAAACTGCTCCTCCTGACTCAATGCTCTCTCCTTAAATAAAATATCTCCCCCTTACTCAAATCTCTCCCCCTTTGACATCAATGGAAAAGGGTCACCTTTGGGGCTCGGGGCTAAGAATGAGTCTCTTAGCTTAGCCCCTCCCCCACCTCCTCTTGAGGTGGTTAATTCTGGGGTGGGAGTATTTCTACTCCCAACATGCATTGATATTTACCTTTGTCCACTTTCCTTCTCATATGATCCTTCTGATTCCTCTGACTGTTCCTGTTCCTGCTTGTCTCTGGAATTTCTGCTCTACACCACTTTTTTGTATGTCCATCATTATTGCACTTGTAACACTTAATATTGTTATTCCTTGGAGGTGCAAATATCTTGGGATTTCTCCTGGTGAAGCCATATCTATTCCTATCATGAACCCTACAATTCATTGCCTTGTGACCAAACTGATTACATGAGTAGCAATACCCATGAAAAATTGCTTATTTTTTAAGTTCCCATATTCTTGTCTTTCATGTGTCCTGCACTGTGAAGCCTTGTGCCCAAATCTGTGACATGAGAAACATCATCCATTGAAATTTCCTTGCCTTGACCTCATTGGTCTCTTAGTCTCTTTTACCCTGTGTTGGTTCTTGTTCCATCTGTTTCTCCTTTGTGCATTGTTCCTTTCCTTGTTGAACTTTCTATTGTCCAACTCATCCTCAGAAGTCTCACTTTCTCTTACACTATCTTCTTCTAAAGTTTCTTCTTCTTTAGAACTTGAGGTTGACTCCTCTTCTTGTTTCTTTTGTACCTGTTCAAAACCAAGACCTATTTTGTTTGTTGACCTTATTTGTACCTTGATCATCTTATCTATGATATTTGAGCTCTTTCCAAACTTGTGTAACCTATCCTTAGACTCTTTTATTTCTTCCCTTAGTAGAGCCACTTCATGTTCTAACTTTTCACATTCTAAGACCTTTGCTTCTAACTTATCCTTGAACTTCTTTGTCTTAGCCATTGACTTATTTAGATCCTCTATAAGCTTTCCTTTCTCTTCATCACATTCTTGAAATTGAAGCTTAAGTTGGGAGTTTTTCTTTCTTACCTTCTTTAATGTGTTAAGAGCATAAATAAGCTCTCCCTCAAGATCAACTTCTCCTTTCTCTGATTCTTCCTCTATTTGTTTGCCTTTGAAAACATCTTCATTATTTTCTGACTTGTCTTCTATAGGATCACCTCCTTCTTCTTCTAGTGCCATTAGAATATTCTCTTCTGGTCCTTCAAGTGTATCTTCATATTCATCATCACTGAAACTTGAAACCACTCTTTGTACAACTATCTTCAAGATGACCAAAGTTACCACATCTAAAACACTTGAGAATTATTGGTGACATTTTCTTAACTTCTTCTTTTTCTTTTGTCAGAAATAGAACTTCATATTTATCATTATCTAAGAAACTATTATCACTATCACTTGAGTACTTACTTGCCTTGTCTGCATAGTAACTCCTCTTCTATCTTTGAAAGAACTTCTTTCCTTGTTTGCCTTGTCCATCCTTGCCTTTCTTTTGGTACCTATATTTTTTTGATTTCCTATTCTTATGATCCTATTTTTCTTCATCATTGCTATTTCTAGCTTCTTGAAAATCAGTTGCATAGTGACCATACTTTCCACAATTGAAGCATCTAATAGATTTCACATCTTTAAATATTCTTGGATCCTTATTCCTTCTGCCATAATTTGCTTCTTCATCACTGGATGACTCATTGCTTGAATCTGACTTCTTACCCTTTGTCTTCTTAGTAGCTTTGAAGGCTGCTTCCTTCCAGATATTAGGTTCCTCTTTTGTTCTCATCTCAAAAGTTGTAAGAATGCCAAGTAATTCATCTCTTGTCAAAATATCACCATATTTTGATTCCTCTATAGCAGAAATATTTTCACTAAACCTTTTTGGGAGAGATCTTAAGATCTTATCACAAACATCAGATTCTTGAACCTCAAGTCCAAGTCCTTGCATGGCGTTAACAACCTCATCTACATGAAGTAGATAAGCACTAATGTTTTCCTCATCCTTCATTCTTAATTCTTCAAATTATCCTTTGAGATTTCGTATCTTTACCTTTTTGACACTTTTATCTCCTTCATATATGCTTTGCAACTTATCCCAAATTCCTTTTGCTGATTTGCAATGCATAACCTTTATGAACTCTTTTCTATGCAAACCTTGAAGCAGGTTTGAGGCAGATTTGAGCAAGTCTTGTGAGAAGACTTGAAGCATGTTTGAGGTATATTTGAGAAAGTCTTGTGAGAAGACTTGAAGTAGATTTGGGATAGAGTTGAGACAGATTTGTGCATGTAATATATGCAAATTTGGGATATATTTGAGACAGATTTGTGCATGTAATATGTGTAAATTTGAAATAGAGTTGAGATAGATTTGTTCATGTAATGTATGCAGATTTGGGATAGAGTTGAGACATATTTGTGCATGTAATGTGTGTAGATTTGGGATAGAGTTGATATATATTTGTGCATGTAATGTGTGCAGATTTGGGACAAACTTGAGACAAATTTGTGCATGTAATGTGTGCATATTTGGGATAGATTTGAGACAGATTTGTGCATTGGAGTAGAGTTAACTTGAGGTGTGTACCAGCTTTGGAGGTGATTGGATAAAATAAGAGGTGTCTTATGTGGATATATTTCCACAAACTAGAGCAAATGAGAGGTGTCTCTTATGGATAGAGTTCCATGAACTAGAGCAGAGAAGATAGGTGTCTCCTATGGATAGATTTCCATGAGCTAAAGAAAAGGATAGGTGTCTCATATGGATAGAGTTCCATGAACAAGAGTAAATGAGAGGTATCTCTTGTGGATAGAGTTCCACAAACTACAGCGAAGAAGAGAGGTGTCTCCTATGGATAGAGTTCCCTGAACCAAAGAAAAGGAGAGGTGTCTCCTATGGATAGAGTTTCATGAACCAGAGTAAGGGGATAGAGTTATCTTTTGGATAGAGTTCCACGAACCAAATTTAATGGGATAGAGTTATCCTATGGATAGAGGTCCACAAACCTGAGCATAGGGGATTAAGATCTCCTTTGGATAGAGGTCCATAAACATTGTAATAGGGAATTGGTTCCCATGAGATTTGTTAAGAAAATTTAAAAGAAATATTTTATTTGTGGACATAACCCACATTGGGTGAACCATATTAAATTTGTGTCTCTCATGTATGTGATTATTTTTGCATTGCCTTGTTATTGCTATTGATGAGATTGGTTAATACTACTAATAAAAGATATTGCAATTGATAACATTAGATAATATTTTTTGGAAAAGAAAAGAAATTTTATTTTATATTGTTCACCCCCACTCTCAGTATAAGCTTGTGTTCTTAAATTGGTATTAGAACAGGTTCCTTAAGAAAAAGTCTAACAACTTGAAGGAAGATATTACATGAACACAAATAGCTTCTTAGAATGGATCTTCAACAAATAAGGCTCCAATTATTGATGGGAATAATTATGCTTTTTGGATTATGAGGATGAATACTTATTTTATGGCATGAGAATTTGAAATATGGCAATCTATTGAGGATGGGTTCACACCTACAACTACTCCTCCCACAGATAAGGATGGCAAGAAATTATATGTAAATAATTCCAAGGCTATGAATGGAATCTTAAGTGGATTACGTGAATCATATTTTGTGAAAGTTATGCAATGTAAATCAACAAAAGAAATATGGGATAAATTAAAGCAAACATGTGAAGGAGATATCAAGGTTAAGTTGCCAAAAATTAAAACTCACAGGAGGATATTTGAATAGTTGAAGATGAAATATGAGGAAGATATTTCTAAATACTTACTACGTATTGATGAAGTTTTTAGTACCATGCATGGACTTGGATTCAAAATTGAAGACTCTAGTGTTGCTTATAAAGTATTAATATCACTCCCTATGAGGTATATTGCAAAGGTTTTAGCAATATAAGAGGTGAAGGATATCAATAAGTTGACAATGGATGAGTTACATGGCATTATCATAGCTTATGAGATGAAAACAGAAAAAGATAAAAATTCCAAGAAATATGCAACATTCAAAGTTTCAAAGAAGACAAAAGATAAGAAAATAGAATCAAGTGATGAGTCAAGCAGTAATGAAGAAGCTAACTATGTGAGAAGAAATAAGGACTCAAGAAAACACAAAGATATAAAGATTGTGAAATGTTTTAATTGTGGTAACTTTTTCATTATGTATCTAATTGTCCACAAGATGGAAGTAGTAGTAGTGAAGATAAACATGATTATAAGAAAAATGAAGAAAGAATCCCATGACCTTTGTTCGATTCGTAATTGGTTGGTCAGGAAACGAGGGTTGGTGACTTGGATCGGGCATTTGATAAACAATCCCTTTCTATCCATTGAAGGTAGGAATGGAAAGCTTTAGGTATGAAAAGAAAAACAGGTATGGTCAAGGCAAGCATGAAAAGAAGATTTTTCAAAGGCACAAGATTATTTTCTATGTTGAAGAAGCAAGTAGTGCTTCAAGTGAAAGTTATGAAATATTCTCAGATAGTGAAAAAGAAAAGATTCTATTTTTGGCAATAGAAGAGGAAGAGAACATTCCTATTGAAGGCCAAGTAGAAGAAAAAGAAGATGCTCCTATAATTGAAGACATAGAGGAAGGTTCAAAAAAATAAGAAGAAGCCATAGTTGATCTAGAAGAGGGAATTATTGTTGCTCTAAGAGAGTTGAAAATATTTGGGAAGCAGAACTCAAGACTGAAGGCTCAATTTCAATAATATGAGGAAATAAAAGAAAAGCTTCTACAAGATATCAAAAAATTAAAATTTAAGGCAAGGAGATTTAAAGAAGTTATGGTTGAAAAGTTATAGGTTTAAGAGTTCGAATGTGAAATATTAGAACATGAAGTGGTTTCTCTAAGGATGGAAGTGAAATATTCTAAGGATAAGTTGCACATGTTTGGTAAAATCTCAAAAACTTTGGATACCATTATCAAAGTACAAATATCTTCATTTATCAAAATAGGACTTGGTTTTGAAAAAGGACAAGAGGTACAAAAAGAGGAGTCAAGCTTAAAAGAAAAAGAAGTTTTAGAGGAAGATATTGAAGAAGAACCTAAGACCTATGCTAATAATTTGAAGAGTGGAAGCTTCATTGAGAAAGAAAACTAGAAACATGGATCATCACAAAGAAGGCAAAGAAAGGACTAAGAGACCAGATTTTTCAAGACAAGATGAATATTTCTTCCAAGGGTATTTTTTTTCATGTAATCATTTTGGTCACAAAGTTATGCATTGTAAAGTTCATGGAAAGAAGTATGGCTTCACTAAGAGGAACTTCAAATCATTTGAATATGGATATTTATTTCAAGGTTATTGCTTCTCATGTAATCATTTTGGTCATAAAGCTATACACTACATGGATCATGACATAAATTATTATGGCTTCACCAAGAGGAACTTCAAGTCATTTGCACCTTCAAAGAACTACAACATTAGGTGTTACAATTACAATAAATTTTGCCATAAGGCTAAATGGTGTAGAACATATTTCTTAGAACTTCAAAAGTCAAGAAAGAACATGGACACTCAAAAGGACCAAAAGGGTATGACTACAAAGGTGTTCAAAAAATATTGAAAAGGAAGAAGAGCATTGTAAGTTGGGAGTAGATTTACTCCCACCCCAAAATTAATCACCTCAAGGAGAGGAGGTGGTGAGGGGGTTGAGCTAAGAGTCTTATTTTTAGCCCCAAAGGAACCCTTTGCCATTGATGTCAAAGGGGGAGAGTTTTAGTAAGGGGGAGAGAAATCAGTAAGGGGGAGAAGATTTGGAATTTAGTGGTTGTAAAATAAATTTTTAGAAAGGGTTGTCATCAATGACAAAGGGGGAGATTATTGGAAATATTGAGTACATTGGTTTTCATTGATGTCAAAGGTGAAATGGTTGAAAATCATGTTCAAGGATGAAATATTAAAGTGTAAGGAAAATAAATTCAAGCGTACAATAATTGTCAAGGTAAAATCATTCTTCATGGTTGTATGTGCAAGAAAAGGACAAGGTGTTATTTGGTTAAAAAGGTTCTCCATAGTTATGTTTGCAAGAAAAAGACAAGGTTATCCATGGTTATGCTTGCAAGAAAAATATAAGGTTCTCTATGGTTATGTTAGCAAGAAAAAGACAAGGTTCTATTGAAAAATATTTATTTATTGCAAGGTTGAAAAAGATTTCAAGAGCAAAAGACAAAATATTAAAAGATAAATTATAATATTTAAACCAAGGTTTAAATATTATAATAAAAATAAATTTGAATTTTAAATGGCACCAAAATTCAAATTCAAATGGTGGCAAGTGAAAAAAGAGTCGACCTCTTTGTAAAGTTTTGAATTGCATATATAGGGAGGAAATAAAATTCATTTACAAAGGTTTAGGGATTAAGGAATAAGCGCCATTCATTCCATTCGTGAGGCAGAGTGAATTAAGGATAGTGCACAAAGTTTAATGCAAGGGTAGAGAAAAATTAGGATGGTGCACGAACCTCAAGACAAGAGGCAACACTCGAGTGGTTCCAACTGGGCAGCTAGCCTAAGTGGCAGGCAGACCCTATGCAAGACGTTAATAGTGAGAAGATTTTGAGTTTGAGTTACAGTGGTAATTTGGTTTTTGAGTTACGTTTTGGTAGAAGAAAGGTTGATAAAATTTTGTTGGTGTACCTTTGGTTCCAAAAAGTGGGCCAGCCTAGCTGGCACTCTAGCTCGCACTAGAGCGTGGGCTCCGTGAGGTTTCACATTTGACTCTCTTTGGTGGTAGAAGTAGTAAGGGCACAAAATTTTTAATTAAATTTTCTATAAGGTATGTGTTGGTTTTATTATGTTAGGGAGTCATAAGGGTGTGAGTTATAAAGTTTTGTTTTGCAAATAGGGAGTCATAAGGATGTGTTATAAAATATTTCTATTTTACAAATAGGAATCATAAGGGTGTGTTTTATAAAGTTTTTATTTTGAAAATAGTATAAAGAGGAAATACAAAGGAGATATTTTTGCATGTGAGAATAGGAGGTATAAGGTGTATGAAAGTGAAATTAGAACTATTTTCTGCACTTAGGATTTTGGATGATTATAAGGTACATTATTGATATTGAAAATTATTGATGCCTTTTACAAGTAGGAGTTATAAGGTGTTATTGTGGTTTGAATTTTGGTTGAACTTTTTGTATGGTGAAGAGAAAGTTTGAGAGGTTTTGATAAATTTTAATGCCCTATATTTTGAGAAAAAAGGAGAGTCATTGAACATCAATTTTAGATTTCATTGTGCACATATTTTTGAAAAGAAATTTAATGTTGATGGTTTGAAAGAGAAATATACTAACTAGTTTTGAAGTAGCACTTTAAAAAGGAAATTCTTTTGAGACAGGTTTTTGAGGATACATTTTCATCAAAGCAAGTTAAGAGGTACAGTGATATTATTTCTTCTTTAAGGTGTTTTGTTGAGAAAATATTTTTGAATTACAAGGTGGAGAAATAAGTATTATATATGTGATTTTTTTTTAAATATTTGAGCTAGAGTTTGTGAAAAAATGGTGTATCCTTGTTGAAAGAAATTGTAAACACTTGTGTTAGATTTTGTGAATAAATTGTGCTTCATTGTTGAATGAGATTGGAAACACATGTGCTAGAGTTTGTGAATAAATTGTGCTTCATTGTTTGAATGAATTTGTGAAGCTTTTGGACATTGGTTTGAGTGACATTGAATGTGGATGAGCAAGTGTTAAGAAACCAATTTTGTGAAGCAAATTTATGCACTAGCTTTGATTGATATTAAGATAAATTTACAAAGGTTATAGGGCAGTTTTGTGAAGCAATTTGTGCATTGGGCTTGAGTGATATTTGGAAAGAACATATTATGAAATTGTATTGCATATTAATTTCTATGTGTTCTTGAACACGAATTCTGGGTAGAATATGTCTGAAGTATTATGATCAAAGCATAGGTTTGAGGCAAATTTGAGCAAGTTTTGTGAGAAGACTTGAAGCAGGTTTGAGGCAGATTTGAAAAAGTCTTGTGAGAATACTTGAAGTAGGTTTGAGTAGATTTGAGCAAGTCTTGTGAGAAGACTTGAAGCAGATTTGAAACAGAGTTGAGACAGATTTGTGAATGTAATGTGTGTAGATTTGGGATAGAGTTGAGACAGATTTGTGCATGTAATGTGTGCATATTTAGGATAGATTTGAGATATATTTGTGCATGTAATGTGTGTAAATTTAGGATAGAGTTGAGACAAATTTTTGCATGTAATATGTGTATATTTGGGATAGAGTTGAGATAGATTTGTGCATGTAATGTGTGTAGATTTGGGATAGATTTGAGACATATTTGTGCATGTAATGTGTGTATATTTGGGATATATTTGTGCATGTAATGTGTACAAATTTGGAGTAGAGTTAAGAAGAGGTGTGTACCAACTTTGGAAGTGACCAGAGCAAAGGAGAGGTGTCTCCTGTGTATAGAGTTCCATAAACTAGAGCAAAGGAGAGGTGTCTCTTGTGGATAGATTTACATGAACTAGAGAAAAGAGGAGAGATGTCCCCTTTGGATAGATTTCCATGAACCAGAGCAAAGGAGAGGTGTCTCATATGGATAGAGTTCCATAAACTAGAGTAAAGGAGATGTGTCTCCTATGGATAGATTTTTGCAAACCAGAGCAAAGAGGAGAGGTGTCTCCTGTGGATAGAGTTCCATGAACTAGAGCAAAGGAGAGGTGTCTCCTATGGATAGAGTTCCACGAACCAGAGTAAGGGGATAGAGTTCTCCTATGGGTAGAGTTCCACAAACTAGAGTTAAGGGAATAGAGTTCTCCTGTGGATAGAGGTCCATGAACCTGAACATAGGGTATTGATATCTCCTTTGGACAAAGGTCCATAAAAATTGTAATAGAGAATTGGTTCCCAAGATATTTGTTAAGAAAATTTAGAAGAAATATTTTCTTCATGGATGTAACCCACATTGGGTGAACCACATTAAATTTATGTCTCTCATGTATGTGATGATTTTTGCATTACCTTGTTACTACTATTAATGAGATTGGTTAATACTTCTAAGAAAAAAATATATATATTTTTTTATTTTTTTGAATTTAAATGGTGGAATCGGTAGCTGCCATGAATCCGGGCAGGCTGTCTAGCTTTATATGGCCGCCATAGTATTTTGTGCTATCCACCCCAGAAGCCACCACACAGATCTTCATGCAGTCTGCCCCTATAACCACCATGCCACAATCATTTTAAACCTTTTACGCCGTTGAAAGCACCAAGAAAGGGACAAGCGTTCAGTCCGGCGATAAGAAAATATATTGCAATTGATAACATTGGATAATATTTTTTGGGAAAAAAAAGTAAAAGTTTATCTTATATTGTTCACCCCCCCTCTCAGTATAAGTATTCAATTTTCCTCTTTTGCAACTCTAATCCAAATTAAGGTGCTTTAACAAGTTTGATAAATAATCCAATTCATGAATCTACTTGCACCAATAGTTTCTTATATTTTTGAAAGCTTTTGTAAGTTGCTTCTTTGAGTAGGATCTTGCTACTTAGTTTCTTCTTCACCAAAAAGTGATCTCAAACTTTATTTTATGAGTCTAGGTTTTTATGATTCGATACTTTAAGCAATATTCTCCTTTTATTGTAGATTTGGAGAAGTATTTGTATTTGAAATGGTGTCTTCTTGCTGTGAGAGGCAATATTCAAATCTCTTGGGTTTGGTAGGCTTCTCCTATCTTCAAGTCTTCTTGTTGAATTCCAACTTCAAGCAAGATCTTCTTCTCAAGATTCTAAATATTTTGAGGTATTCTAATATTTGGCACTCCTTTTCAAATTCTTATTATTCTTTTGGGCTTGTTTTTGGATGGTTATAATTGTACCAAATATTATTCTCATGATTTTGAATATCTTGAGGTCTTGTGAGATTTGGCACTCCTTGCCAAATTCTTCTTCTTCTTTTGGGCTTGTTTTTGGATGGTGACAATTGTACCAAATCTTTCACTATCTTCTATAGTGAATTTATCCAATGAGTTATCCTTTGAATATTTTTTTAGTAAGGCTCTCCAAGCCTTTTACTGGATGCTCATTGAGACCTCCCCAAGGTCGTAGCTTCTTATAGTCTTCCTTGAGACCTTTTATTCAACCTTCTACTCCTAGAAGTGTTGGTGGTGAGATCTTCTGGATATTTGATTCTTCTACTTATAGATTCGACCAAGACTCTCCTAGTCCTTATTCTTCCAAGACTAGAAGTTCTTCAATGAGATATTCTTTTGATCTCTTTACCTTCAATTTTTCTTTAGGTTCTAGATTTATCCTAAAGAATATAATATTCCTAACTTTCTTGTAGGAAGTTTACCAACTCACTGAACCTCCCTTTCCTATAAAGAAGTATTAGTACTAAAATTTTAATCTACTTCTGAATCAAATACTTTCTTCTGGAGTCTTCTTTAGGATCAAGGCTTCTATGGTATTTTTTTAGTATCAAGGCTTCTATGGCATTTTCTTTAGTATCAAGTATTATGTGGCCTTTTCTTTAGTATCAAAGCTTATTTGGACTTTTCTTCTAGGACAAGTCTTCTGTGGCATTTTATTCTAGATCAAGGCTTCTTTGGCCTTTTCTTCTAGATCAAGGTTTATGTGGCCTTTTCTTCTGGATCAAGGTTTCTATGGCCTTTATTCTTCTATGAAGTTCTCAATCTAGCAATGGAGATCAGGGTTATGCACAAGGGTGAATTTCACAATTTATAGCAAATTTTAGGATTTAACATTTTTTATTTTGCTAATTTTGGGACCCTAGAGGTCGGTCCATTCACCCAAAAATTACAGAATTAATTTTTTTAGGATAAATTTACCCCGGTAAAATATGTATTCCCACCTAATATTCATCCTAAAATTATTTAAAAAAAAAATATCCTACCCAATTCGCCTCTTGTACCCCCACTATATATAGGTAACCTTGGGAGCGACACTCATAGTCTCAAGATGACTATCACAAGGTGACCACAAAAAGTGACTAGTAGAAGCGAGTGACAAAAGGTGATAGATAGAAGCAAGTGATAAAATATGACCAACAGAAGCGACTAACATTGGGCGACTAACACACTACGAATGTCACAAGGTGACTGACATGCTATGACTGTCACAAGGCAAATGACACACCGTAACATGCAATCGACATTGGAGTGACTGATATTGGGTGACTAACATTGGATGACTGACATTGGGTGACTATCATTGGGTGACTGAAATTGGGTTACTGACATCGGGCGACTGAAACTGAGCGATTGACATTGGGTAACTGACACATCATGACTAAAATAGGGTGACTAACATGCCATAACAATCACAAGGTGACTGACACACCAAAAATATCACAAGGCGACTGGCACATCATGACTGTCACAAGGTGACTATCGTAGGGTGATTTTCAAACTATGACTGTAACATGATGACTGACATACAGGGCCAATATTTTTTGGTAAGTTTTGATTATCAATTATGTTTTTTTTATACTTTTTTGTTCATTGATGCTCAATAATGAGGTTTTCTTATTATTTGGGAACCAATATCAAGCTTCCTTAGGTTAGATATTCTGTTGTCTTGAATAGTAGTTATCTCTTTAACGAGTTATTTTCATTTTTCAAAATGATTTTCTTGTTACTCTTTTGTTTATATAGGTAGAATGTCACATGTTGATAGTGGAAATAAGGAAGGCCAGTCTTCCAGTTCCGATAAAAGGAGTATCCTCAAATAATTTCATAATATTTTGAAATACATTCAACCATCAAAATTTGCACAAATTGAAGGTATGAACGCCTTTACTTACTAACCAGTTAATTTTTGTTCATTGTTAATTTTATATATAATGTCTTCATTCATTAAGAAGGATTATTTTTGGTGTATGGCTTTGTCCATTGTTTATCTGTATTTTTTAAAATAAGGTATGATTTTAACAGAATGTATGCTTTTAAAAATAATAATGATAATGACCCTGGTATTGACCCTAGTATTATCTTTACAGAAAACACCGTTGACCCTCATATGAATCCACTTCCACATAACTACGATAATGAAAAGTCCATATATGAAAATTTTCTTAAATAAATGGAATAAAAATAGGAAGAGATTCCTTGAAAAAAATACGAAAAATGGAAAATAAAGTAATAGTTCTTATGTGGTACCCACTTCCGAAGAATCTTCTTCTAAAAAACATAAATGTGCCAGGTCATCTAGATGGATAATTAACAAATAATTTCAGCCTGATTGGGTCTCAGATTTTCCATTTGTTGAGCCAGTGCTTCCAGAGAATAGTATTGAGGTAATAACAGAATTGAGATGCATACTTTGCAGCTAGAATCATGGAAAAGATCACATATTACAAGTTAAGAAAGATGCAGTAGAAAAACATTGTGGAAAGGTTTATATAAAAACAAAAGAAAGTGATGTACCAATACAAAAAAATTATAGGTGGAAGGATGCATCAGAGTGTGCCCATATCAGATATGCACAAGAATATGATAAATCAATGAAAGAAAAAAAAATTTTGGTTGAGAAATGTGCAACGATTCAAGCTCAATTTTGAAAAATGGAAAAGTTCACTTTAGATTCAAAAAGTTTACAGTTTGTTGTTGTACTCACTATTCTTAAAAAGGGTAGACCTATGTCAAATTTCATTAATTATAAATATCTATTTCGACTAGCTGATGTGAAGAAATTACCCAACGTCCATTGGTCAAATCGAAGTGGTTGGCAAATTGCAAAATGTTTGTCATTGGTTGAGCAGGATGACCTCAAAGAGAAAATAAAAAATGCCAAATTCATATCACTTTCAATTGATGAGGTGATTGATTTTGACAACACATATTGGATTTTCATGCATGTTTACACATTGGGAAATCATTTAAGGCAACCTCATTTACTTAGACTATGCAAGATGGTGGAAAATTGCAATGCAAAAAACATCTAAAATGTTGTTGTTTTTAGTTTAAAAGAAATTGCAGGAATGAATGAAATTGAAATAGTCACTAAGTTAATATGTATCAGAGCCAATGGTGCTGCTATAATGCAAGGACATAATAACGGTCTTTGTGTTATACTACAAAT
Source organism: Wollemia nobilis (assembly GCA_028583015.1). Classification (NCBI taxonomy): domain Eukaryota; kingdom Viridiplantae; phylum Streptophyta; class Pinopsida; order Araucariales; family Araucariaceae; genus Wollemia; species Wollemia nobilis. Next base: position 1,726,283 of record JAQPPZ010001965.1, read on the forward strand.
ATCTGTTGTCCCATATATGATCCCTATTCATTGCATGGTTCATAGAATTAATCTTACATATAAAATTGTGGATATATTTATAAATGTATCTAGAGTGGAAGACCTTGTCCATGAAATTTATTTTTTCGCTGTCCAAAAATATTTTTAGAGTTTTAGAAGTTTGCACTTGGAGTTACTGATGGTAAAAAACTCTTAAAATACGTGGATACTAGGTGGATTTCAATGTATCAACCGGTATATATATTTTTCAAATAATATCAATCCTTGGTAGGGTTTATGTATGCAAATCGTAGGGTAGTTGATAAGGCAAAGGATTTTCTATTACGAATGAGTGACTTTGAAACACTTCTCACATTGTATGGTATTCTTCCAATGTTGGAAGAAATGAATACTTTGATTAAAATTGCACAAGAAAGATCGATTTATATTGTGGATTTCATCAAGGTGAGAAAACGAATTTGCTTACATATTGATACGATGTACGCATCTAGTGAAAGTTTTATGGATCCCATGTTTGAGAGTTGGAGAGCATCGAAAAACATGAATGATCCTGAGAACTTTTTGAAGTTCAATATAAACGATCATCTTTGTATTAATTTCCATGAAAAGGAAATTCCTTTATATATTTTTTACCAACGAATGGATATTGCAACAAATGAAGTTGAATAAATGTATGGCAATTGCATAAACCATCTATTTAATAAACCATGTATTGAAAACAATGTATTTCAAACCATGTATTGAAAAAAATGTATGGCAAACCATGTATTGAATAAACCATTTATGGTAAATATTGTATTGAATATACAATTTATTGAAAACAATGTATGGCAAACCATGTATTGAAAACAATGTATGGAAAAAATTGTATTGAATATAAAATTGATTGAAACCATGTATTGAAATTATGTATACAATAAACCATGTATTGAAACCATGTATCAAATTGTTGAAAATAATGTATGACAAACCATGTATTGAAAACAATGTATGGCAAACAATGTATTGAATATAAAATTGATTGAAACCATGTATACAAACCATGTATTGAAACCATGTATACAATAAACCATGTATTGAAAATAATGTATGGCAAACCATGTATTGAAAACAATGTATGGCAATCCTTGTGTTGAAAACAATGTACTGAGTAAACCATTTACAAAAAACTAGATATTGGTGCTCCATTATTGCATCCACATAATTCAAAATTATTTATTGCATCCACACAACTAATCAAAACATTACAATATTGAAAGAAAAACTAAAAAGTAATATAAAATTTATGTAATATAAAATTAATGTTTTAAAAGATGTTAAGATACGAGTCTTTGAAACCATGTTTCTTTTCACCACAATGCCACATTCTAGAATCATCAAATACGGAAACAACAGTTCTACTTTTCTAAGTTTTCTTGCTGCAAAGTGCCTAAAGTGTCATCTGCATCTACCTCAATATCCTTTTCTTCCAATGCATCAGATCATACCAAACTATCAGCTGTAGTGTTTATCCCTGATAGCATTAAACCTTCTTCATTGTGGGATCTTCTTTAAATGGTGCATTCATCTCTTTCTCATTTTATTTTACTACAACATCCACATCTAGGCCCTTTTCTTTGATAAGCTTTTTTAACCAATTGTTTTGTTGAATAGTGTATTGCAGTCTCTTCTTCAATTCAATAGCATTAGTCACACTGATTTTTGTAGTCTTGATCCACATTTACATGGCTAACACCTACTGATTTAAATGTTGATAATTATACTGCAAAATACAAGAGAAAAATATTAATATTAATTTAAAAATATATTAAAGAAAAAATGATTTTCAGATATGTGTAAAACTTACATCTGATGTAAGTCTTGCAATTTTTGCCACTACTACTTTCTTCTTATCTAGTTCCCATTCATTGAAATATGCTTGGGCTTTAGCATTTAGGTTCTCTAATTGGTCAAGTATAATGGCCAGAACTTCATCATTTCTTGTAGAATCAGCCTTGATGGTGCCATATTTGGCCTTTAGTAATAGAGCATCGAGATTTTGTGATCAATTCAATCCTAGGGTTCACTAGTCTTTGCTTCTATCTAAAGGGCTTTGCATCACGCACTAGCTCAATAGCATGTTGGATCACTTTCTTATCATATACCTTTAGATATTCATATGACCAGGCTACAATATCTTGGTATTTGAAGTATAGGGCTTTTATTTCCTCTATCTCCTTTGGAGAACATCAGATACCAACTTTGAGCTTCTTATTTAACTTCGATCTCCTTATAGATTTCTTCATTGATTTTCATAGATCTATTTTTCCTCCCATATTCATTATCAAAGAGGTTTTCTAGGGTGACCAAACCCCTAGGGATATGATTTTTATTCAATTAAAAAACATATTGCTTATCTATATCATGACGTAGCTCCTCATATACACTAGATAAGCAAGCTTCTCTCACCAAAAAATCAATAATTTGATCATCACTTTCAAAAACTTGCCAAAAGATCTGTCTATCTGGTACTACAGGTTTGAAAACTAGTTTGAATATTTTGTCTTTTGATGATCCCATATCTAAAGAAGGAATAAAATTTGAACCCTTGACGACTAAAGAATTTTTGGAAATATAGAGTTGTCATTGATTTTAAAGGGTGCATAGTATTCAAGGCAAAAAAATTCTTCAAGGGTGTGAAGTTTACAAGGTTGGACAATATATCAATTGTGTCAAGAATGGACTATTGTGAATAGAAAACAATGGAAAATTATTCAAGGTAAGGTATATCTCAAAGCAAAGGTAAATATTTTTCAAGCAAAGGATTATAATATTTAAATATCATATTTAAATATTATAAAGAGAATAATGTAATAGGGACAAAGGTTTAAAAGTTGCTTGGACAAAAAGAAAGATAAAGGTTTAAAAAGTTGCTTGGGATAAAAAGGTTTAAATATTATAAGAGGGACAAAGGTTTAAAAGTTTCTTGGACAAAAAGAAGGATAAAGGTTTTAAAAGTTACTTGGGACGAAAAGGTTTAAATATCACAAGAGAGGGACAAAGTTTTGAAAAGATAAATATTTATAATATTTAAATTCTAAATTTAAATATTATAAACAAAAGAGTTTGAAAAATAAAAAGGAGCCAAAAATTGAAAATAAATTAAGCCAAACTTTCAAAATGAAATATATGGAAATGGAAAGCATATATATACATGGCATTATTAAACCTTGGAGTGGAATGAAAAATAGAAATTGGAAATCCATCATCGTGCATGCGAATGGTAGGAAGAAAACACAGAGGAGAAGACAACAAAAATCGAGGCAGAGATAAACAAAGAGAAATATCACTATGTGTGCCCAAGGTTTTGTTCACTGGGATAGCCCAGTTGGCAGTGTGTCTTTACGTGGAGCACTGTTGGTTAGGAGGTCACGGGGTCAAATCTGGTCGACACCGTTTTTTGTTGATTTTTGTTGAACGAGGAAGACTTGGATAAATATCATTGCGAGCACCCTTTGTTTCGACTGTTGAGGTAGCCCAACTAGTTGTTGGATTTGCATGAAGCATTTTTGGGTAGGAGGTCATGGGGTCAAATTAGGTCAACATCATTTTTATGAGGATTTGCTATTGATAAAAACACAAGGATACAGATATATATCAGGTGCCTCCATTTTGGTCTTAACTACCATGGTAGCATAGCTAGTCACAAAGCGCTTGGGAAAGCGCTACATTTTGTGAGATCAGGGGTTTGATTCTTAGTTGTGCAAAGGTATTAAATTTTTTATTAGATTTGGTTTTGAAGAAAAAATAAAGGTCAAGGTATTAGCATAAGAAATTGTGATGTTTGCAAATTAGAAAAAGGAGTTATAAGGTGTATGGTGGTCAAGTTTATTTGTATTTTTGCATTTTAGAAAAAGGAGAAATAAGGTGTAATTGTGATTAATGTTATATTGTATTTGGCATATTATAAAATGGGGATATAAGGTTATTTTTTTATTAGTAAAGTTTTATTTTAAGAGTTTCAAAAAGGGAGATATAAGGTATTATTCTTTTTAAGTTTTATTATGCACATTTTTTTATAGGGATTTTTATTGTGAATGATTTGATATCTATTCAAGAAAAAGAGATTTTCTAACCAATTTTGAAGTGGTCGAAGAAAAGAAAATTATTTTTGTCAAGAAAACAAAAGAAGACTATCATCATTGAGGTATATTTAGAGGTATGGTGATTTAATTCCTTTCTTAAGGGTGATTTTGTTTGAGGAAAATATTTTTGATGTCATCTGGTTGGAGGTATAAGGATTGATTTGATGTGCATTAGTGTTGATTGAAATTGGGAGTAAATTTGCAAAGGTTATAGGTCATATTTGTGAGTAAACTTGTGCATTGGTTTTGATTGATATTGGGAGTAAATGTGCAAGGGTTATAGAATAGATTTGAAAGCAAAAGTTGTGCATTGTGTATGATTGAATTTAGGAGTAGATAAGCATGACAGATTTGTGGATTGTTATATTTATTTTTGGTTATATATGAGAATTAGTTATATGCAATATTTTGGATCAGATTTGAGTAAGTTTTGTGAGCAAATTTGAGAAGATTTATGGGCAGGATTGAGCAGAATTTTTAGTAGGATTGAGCAAGTTTCAAGAGCAGATTTGAGAAGAATTGTGAGTAATCTTGGAGTAAATTTGAGCAGAGTTGTGAGCAAGATTTAAAGTAGAAGAGAGTAGAGGATATTGGTATCTCCTATGGATTGAGTTCCATGAACCAAATCAAAGGGGATTTGTATCTCCTATGGATATAGGTCCATGAACCAGAGCAAAGAGGATTGGTGTCTCCTATGGATTGGGGTCCTGTTGGCATTTTTGCCACATTTTTTTGTTGTTGCTGTTTATGCACGAAGGAGATTTTTGTTGTTGTTGTTGTTCATGCAAAATAATGCACAAATTGTAGAGGTACTCACTCCTCCGTTTGTCCCTCCAAGCACCTCGAAAGGGATAATTAGTAAAAAAACAAAAATCTCTACAAGTTTTGTGCCAAAGCAAAGTAAGTGAAAAATATCATGATTTCGTGACATGTCGCATTTTTGCGACCTATTGCGGTTTCGCAGCGTCCGATGCAGAAAAAATCTAAGCACAAAAAATGTCTTGAAATCGCGACATGTCGCATTTTCGTGACCTATTGCAGTTTCACGCTAGAAAGCAACAAAAGGGAGCAGTAAAGGCAAAGTTGTCGCGACATCGCAACATGTAGCATTTTCATGATCTGTGGCAATTTCGTGGCAGATAGTGGCAAGAAAGCAAAGTGATAGGAGGCATGTCATATTTTCGCACAATACAGCAGCAAAGGGGAGCGCCAAGGATAAATTGTCATGATTTCATGACATGTCAGGTTTTCACGAGGAGAAAGCAGAAAGGTACAAGAAGACAAAAAATTGTCGCGATTTCATAACATGTCACAATTTCATGACTTGTCTTGTTTTCGCAGTGAGAAAGCAAGAAAGGAGCAAGATGGTACGGAATGTCATGATTTCGTGACATGTCACGTTTTCGCAACAAAGGCGGCAACGACAAAGAAGACAAAAAATTGTCGCGATTTCGTGACATGTCACGTTTTCACGAGGAGAAAGTAGAAAAGTACAAGGCAGAGAAAATTGTCGCGATTTCGTGACATGTCGCGATTTCATGACTTGTCTTGTTTTCATGGGGAGAAAGCAGAAAAGGACAAGGCGAGAGAAAAATTTCATGATTTCGTGACTTGTCACGTTTTCGTAGGGATAAAGCAGAAAAGTACAAGAAGACAAGAAAATGTCACTATTTCGTGACATGTCACGTTTTCGCTGGGAGTCTTGTTTTTGCGGTGAGAAAGCGGAAAGGACAGCGCCAAGTACAGAATGTCATGATTTCATGACATGTCACATTTTCACAACAAGGAGTAGCAAAAAGTACAAAATGAAGGCAGATTATCGTGATTTCATGACATGTCATGATTTCATGACTTGTCACGTTTTTGCGGAAGTGCATGAAGACAAAGCCAAGTGAGAGGAGGATTATCACGATTTCGTGACATGTCGCGATTTCATGACTTTTCGCATTTTCACGAAAGTAAAGAAGAAAAAAGCCAAGCGAGAGGAGGATGTCACGATTTCATGACATGTCACGATTTTGAGACTAATAGCAACAGGAGAAAGCAGTGAGGGAAAAATTTTGTGATTTTGCGACATGTCACATTTTCATGATAGAAGCGACAACAAAGGCCCAATAAAGTTCTATTCGCATTTTTCTTCATATTGCATAGGAGAACGTAAGGAGAAAATGAGGATCGAATGAAGTAATGTTTTAAAAGCTCTTCAATTGGTTTTGAGATCGAGGTCAAAGAGGCTCCAAAATTAAATGTTTCGCTATTTACTTATGTGCGCAAGATGGGAGAATGTGTTAAATCATGCAGTTTTCGAAGCCACAAAAATTAAAGATGCCTCCGATATTAAAAGATCTTGTTCGTGATCTCCTAACACTTCAAGAATACCTCGAGAACAGTCATTTAATGAAGAAATATGGTCCCTTGTTTTCGTTCGATTTTCAAACTTGATCCATAAAAGCAGGGAATGTGATTTCTCCGAGGTAGATTTAAGGGGATTGTTTCTCTTTTCAAGTGCATATTTTGTGGATCTCATCTTAAAAATATATTTTATGTTTTAAATGTTGTGATTCAAAAGAGAGAGGGAAGACCTCTATAAATACTAATGTACATCTCAAGAAAAAGAGGACCTTTTTGCAAAAATTGAAGCAGAAATCCTAAACGTATTTTACTCTGTTCTTAGAGTCTTTTGAGTTGGTGATCCAAACTGATGTTCATGTGATGCTTTATGTGTAATTCACTTCTGCTTAGTCAAGTTCTAAAATATAAGTTGAATTCTACTGTTCTGAATTTGTCTATGTTTTCATTTTAACATTTGAAGTATAATTGAAGGCAAACTTATGGTCAATGTTTGATCCAATTTCTGTATGTGCATTCTAATAATCAGTTGATGCTTATCTTCAAGATTTAGTTTGAGGTTATTTACTATCTGAGGTTGTTCTCCCTATCAACTATCGGCTTCGGCCATATTTCCATCTCTTTCTGTTATTTCTAACCCTGAATCTTGAAACCAGTTTAGACTAGTTTGGGAGCTAGCCCTCTTTGGAGATTGGCCCGGGAGACTTCTCTTTCTCTCGACCTTTCAATGTTGGCCGGGTCTAGGGTGCATTTTATATGACTATGCGGATTCGTGACCAACAGGTCCACAAACATTGTAATAGGGAATTAATTCCCATGAAAATTGTTGAAGAAATTTATAAAAAAAAAATTTCGTGGATGTAGTCCACATTGGTTGAACCATGTTAAATATGTGTCTCTTATGTGTGTGGTGATTTATGCATTATTTTATTATTGCAATTGATAATATTGGATGATATTTCTTTGGAAAGAAAAGTAAAAGTTTTATCTTATATTTTTCACCCCCCTCTCAGTATAAGCTTATGTTATTCAATTGGTATTAGAGTGGTTTCCTTCATGAGAGCCTAACAACTTGAAATAATATCTTACAAGAACACAAATGATACATCAAGAAGGTTTTTCATCAAATAGAGCTCCATTTTTTGATGGAACTAACTATGCTTTCTGGAGTGTGAGGATGAAGACTTATTTGATGGTACATGGATATGATATATGGAAATCAATTGAGAATGGGTTCACACCACCTACAACTCCTCCTACATATGCAAGTGGTAAGAAACCATATGAAAATAATGCCAAGTTAATGAACGCAATTTTAAGTTGGTTATGTGAATCAGAGTTTGTGAAAGTCATGCAATGCACTTCAACAAAATAAATATGGGATAAGTTATAGAGAACATATGAAGGATATGACAAGGTTAAAATAACAAAACTTCAAACCTATAGGAGAAAGTTTTAAAACTTGAAAATGAGATATGAGGAAGATATTGCTAAGTATCTACTTCATGTTGATGAGGTTGTCAACACCATTCGTGGACTTGGAGAAAATATTGAAGACTCTAAGACTATTAAAAAAATCTTAAGGTCACTTCCCATGAGATTTGATGCAAATATTTTAGCAATAGAATATATGAAGGATATCAACACCGTAAGTATGGATGAGCTACATGAGATTCTCACAACCTATGATATGAGGACAGAAAAATATCAAACATCCAAACGAGAGGTAGCATTCAAATTTTCAAATAAGGAAAAGGATAAAGTACTAGAATCAAGTGATGAATCAAGCAGTGAATAGGAGTCTAACTTTATGATAAGAAATAATAAGGGTCCAAGAAAACACAAAAATATGCATAATATGAAATGCTTTAGTTGTGGTAACATTGATCACTATGCAACTAATTGTCCATAAGCTAAAAATAGTAGCAATGAAGAGGAAAAGGAATACAAGAAAAAGAAAAAGAAAACTTTATCATGAAAAGAAAAATAGGCATGGTCAAGGCAAGCATGAGAAGAAGATATTTCAAAGGCACAAGAAAATTTTTTATGTTGAAGAAGCAAGCAGTGCTTCCAATGACAATGATGAAAGTCTCTTTGATAGTGAAAAAGAAAAAAATATATTTTTAGCCATAGAAGAGAAAGAATATGCTCATGTTGTCAAAGACCAAGTAGAAGAGAAAGAAGATGCACCTATTTTCAAAGACCAAGAAAAATAAAAATAAGATACTCCTGTTATTGAAGACCAAGAAGAAGAGAAAGTTTTAGAATATGAAGATTAAGCCATAATATTTATGGAAGAGGAACTTGTTATTGATATTGAAGAGTTGAAAATGGAGAAATTAAAATTGAAGGCTTAAGTACAAGAGGATGAGAAAATAAAGGTAAAGCTTATACAAGTTCTCATTGACTTAAAAGTTAAGGTTGAAGAGGCAAGGAAATTTGAAGAAGGTATGGTTGAAGCGTTAAAGGCAAAAGAGTTAGAATGTGAAGACTAGAACATAAACCTGATATTCTAAGGAAGGGACTTAAAAATTTTAATAATAAGATATATCAGTTTAGAAAAAGCTCAAAATATTTGGATGATATTATCAAAACACAAAGATCTCCATTTATAAATATCGAACTTGGCTTTGAGGAAGGTCAAGAAGTAAAAAAGAGGAGTTAAGCTCAAAATAAATAGAAGCATCAAAAAAGGTATTTGAAGAAGAATCTAAGACCTGTATTGATGAGTTGAGAAGTGGAAACATTAATGAGGAAGAAAACAATGCACCATCAAGGAACATGGACCAGCATAGAAAATCAAAGAAAAAATCATGCGACCATATCCTCCAAGGCAAGATGAATTCTTCTTCCAGGGTTATTGCTTCTCATGTAATCATTTTGGTCACAGAGCTATGCATTGCAGGGTTCATGGTAAGAATGATTATGACTTCACCAAGAGAAACTTAAACTCATTTGCATCTTTCAAGGACTATAACATCATGTGTTTCAATTGCAATAATTTTGGGCATAAAGCTAAATGGTGTAGAACAGAGTTTCCAAAACTTCCAAAGACAAGCAAGAAAAAGGATGCTCAAAATGTTCAAAAGGGTATGACTACAAAGGTGTGGAAAAAGAAAATTTAAAAATAAAAAGAACATTGTAAGTTGGGAGTAGTTTTATTTCCATATCAAAGTTTATTACCTCAAGAAAAGGAGGTGGTGAGGGGGTTGTGCAAAGTGTCTTAAGTTTAGCCCCAAGGGGCCCTTTGCCATTGATGTCAAAGGGGGATAATTCAGTGAGGGGGAGCAGATTTGGAATCTAGTTGTAGTAGAAGAAATTTTTTGTAGGATTGCCATCAATGACAAAGGGGGAGATTTTTGGAAATATTGAGTTGTCATTGATGTTAAAGGGTGCATGGTATTCAAGGTAGAAATATTCTTCAAGGGTGTGAAGTTTACAAGGTTGGACAATATATCAATTATGTCAAGAATGGACTATTGTGAATAGAAAACAATGGATAATTATTCAAGGCAAAGTATATCTCAAAGCAAAGGCAAATATTTTTCAAAAAAAGGATTATAATATTTAAATATTATAAAGAGAATATTATAAGAGGGATAAAGGTTTAAAATTTGCTTGGACAAAAAGAAGGATAAAGATTTAAAAAGTTGTTTGGGACAAAAAGGTTTAAATATTATAAGAGGGACAAAGGTTTAAAAGTTGCTTGGATAAAAAGAAGGATAAAGGTTTAAAAAGTTACTTGGGACAAAAAGGTTTAAATATCACAAGAGGGACAAAGTTTTAAAAATATAAATATTTATAATATTTAAATTTTAAATTTAAATATTATAAACACAATAGTTTGAAAAAATAATAATGCACCAAAAATTGAAAATAAATTAAGTTGACCTTTCAAAATTAAATTGAAGGAAATGGAAAGCATATATACATGGCATTATTAAACCTTGGAGTGGAATGAAAAATAGAAATTGGAAATCCATCATCGTGCATGCAAACAGTAGGAAGAAAACGTAGAGGAGAAGACAGTAAAAATCGAGGCAAAGACAAACAAAGAGAAATATCACTATGTGCACCTGAGATTTCATTCTTTGGGATAGCCTGGCTGGAAGTGTGGCATTGCATGGAGCGCTACTAGGCAGGAGGTCACGGGGTCGAATCTGGTCGACCTCATTTTTTGTTGAGTTTTGCTGAATGAGGAAGACTTGGATAAATATCATTGTGAGCACCTTTGGTTTTGACTGCTGAGGTAGCCCAACTAGTTATTGGATTTGCATGGAGCACTGCTAGGCAGGAGGTCACGGGGTCAAATCAAGTCGATGTCATTTTTGTTGAGTTTTTTTTATTGATAAAAGCACAAGGACATAGATATATTGGGTGCCTCACTTTTGGTCTTAGCTTTCATGCAAGCATAGTTGGTCACAAAGCGCTTGGGAAAGCATTGCATTTCGTGAGGTCAGGGGTTTGATTTTCAGCTTTGCAAAGGTATTAATTTTTTTATTAAATTTGATTTTGAAGAAAAAATAAAGGTCAAGGTGTTAGCATAATAAATTGTGATTTTTGTAAATTATAAAAGGGAGTTATAACGTGTATGGTGGTAAATTTTATTTGTATTTTTGCATGTTATGAAAAGGAGAAATAAGGTGTAATTGTGATTAATGTTATATTGTATTTGGCATATTATAAAAAGGTGATATAATATTTTTTTTGTTATTAATAAAGCTTTATTTTGAAATTTTCAAAAAGGGAAATATAAGGTATTATTATTTTTAAGTTTATTATGCACATTTTTTTATAGGGTTTTTAATGTGAATGATTTGATATCTATTCAAGAAAAAAATATTTTCTAACCAATTTTGATGTGGTAAAAGAAAAGAAAAATATTTTTGTCAAGACACATGCAAAATAAGACTATCATCATTGAGGTAGATTTAGAGGTATGGTGATTTAATTCCTTTCTCAAGGGTGGTTTTTTTTAAGGAAAATATTTTTGATTTCATATGGTTGGAGGTATAATGATTGATTTGATGTGCATTAGTGTTCATTGAAATTAGGAGTAAATGTGCAAAGATTATAGGTCAAATTTGTGAGTAAACTTGTACATTGGTATTGATTGAAATTGGGATTAAATGTGCAAATGTTAAAGGTCATATTTGTGAGTAAACTTGTGCATTGGTTCTGATTGATATTGGGAGTAAATATGTTAGCAATTTTGGGTACTTTGGGTACATTGCCTTTGCTCAAGTGTATAAGTTGTCATTGATGTCAAGAAGCTCTTGAAGGAATTTGATTTGATGTCAAATAATTTGTTTTGATGAAGGTTACGGCATGACAGTTTCAAAGGTCTTTTGCAAACCCCAAGTTGGCAGGTTTAGATATTACAGGTGGATGCATTGGTTTAATGCATTTGGGTCCAAGAGGAAGTATTTATTTAAATAATTAAAAACCTTGTTAAGGTTCCATTTAATTATTTTTAAATAAATAAATTATTATTTGCAATGGGTTCTCCTAATCCATGGCGCAAATGTTTTAACATTGTGGGTGCTAGCCAAGACCTCCGCCGACGTGTTAAACTCCTCGTCGACGTCAAAGAGCTTATGGTAAATTGCATATAAATATGTCTCGACGAAAACAAAGATTGATCCATCCAAATTTTGAAAGGAGTTGCTCACTATAATTTCATCTGTGTCTTCGCTAATTTTCATGGATTCGCTGTTTGTTTGTCTGCACTCGTCGTTTGTCGAATCCGTCGTAAAGTTTATTGTCGTCGTGTCGCAACAAAGGAAAGGAAGGGACTGTGGTTTCATTTTATCCTTGGCACAGAAGGATCAAGGTTAACGACATGAGGTTTAAATCTCACTGGGTGCCTTTGGCGCACCGGTAGTGGCTAGGCTGTTGGCGCGCTACCCAAATGGGAGGTTCCATGTTCGAATATCGTGAAAGGGTTTTTCGTCGTGAAGTGTGAAGAACAAAAGCTTATATTGAGAGGGGGGGTGAACAGTATAAGACATCTTTTTACTTTTTCCTTTATACTAAGCAATATACCCAAAGCAATATCAAAGCAATGCACAATATCATCCACAAAGTGACACCAATTTTAACATGGTTCACTGAGAATGGCTGGGCTACGTCCACAAAACGTTTCTCTAAAATTTATCTCAAAGTTCTTTGGGAATCCTTCCCAATTACAATATTTATGAGCCTTAGCCCAAAGGAGATACCTTCCCCAATCAGAATTTATGAGCCTCTGCTCAAAGGAGATACCTTCCCCAATCAAAATTTATGAGCCTCTGATCAAAGGAGATACCTTCCCCTCTGCTCTAGAAATGATCCCTCAAAATATCAACTACCTCTACCTCTTGCCAGCACATGGAACTCCTTTCCACCAAAGACCTCTTGTCCTCAATGCTTAGCCTAAGAGACCTCTGCATTCTATGATCATGTCCACAACAAATCATCAACCTATACCAAACACAGTCAGTCGATCTAGTACAAGTCTTCCTCTGTCTTCATCAACCTGCAAAGAAAAGTATTTTCGAATTTAATCGAAATTTGCTTTCTAAAGGGTTTAAAAACCCTTAAAGCATTTTTAATAAATTAAAAATAATTTCTCCCTTAATTAATTAAATAATTAATTAATTAAAACCTTGAAGGGTTTTAAATAATAATTAAATAAATAATAAAGAGAACCTCCATTGGTTTTAATAAAAACCATTGCCAATGGAATCTCTCCGGATTCTCTTAAAAAGATTCTCTTGGAATCTTCCACCTTTGAAGCCAACACATCCTCTTAACATTAATGTCATTTCCTTTTGACATCAATGACAACTCATAGACAAGAAGCTAGGATCTCAAACCCAAAATTTCCAATAATCTCCCCCTTTGTCATTGATGGCAAGCCATGCTTCTCAACAACACAGAAACTCAACATAAACAACTCCCCCTGTCTTGAGGCTCTCCCCCTTACTCATATCTCTCCCCCTTTGTCATCAATGGCAAAGGGTCACCTTTGGGGCTTGGGACTAAGAATGAGCCTCTTAGCTTAGTCCCTCCCCCACCTCCTGTTGAGGTGTTTAATTTCGGGGTGGGAGTAAAACTCCCAACAGGCACTGATCATCATCAGTGTCTATAACTACCTTACCATGTCTTCTCTTGTTCTCCTTGTCCATATTCATGTTCTTGTTCCTGTCACTCGTTCCTCGTTCTTGTTATCATTCCTGTTCTTATCCATGCCTTGATCCTTGGACCTGTTCATACCATTGTTCCTGTTCTTGTACCTTGTAAGTTTGGCTCTACACTGTCTAGCTGTGTGACCTTCATTGTTGCACTTATAACAAGTAATAATGTTATTTCTTTTAGGCATACTTGTTCTTTGAATCCACCTGTTCTGACTAACCCTGTTCTCGTTATTAGCCTTGCAAAAAATTGCCTTATGCCCAAACTATTTACAAGAGTAGCAATACCCTTGAAAGAAATTATCACCTCTAAAACTGTCATTTACCTTCCTTACTTGAGTCATGCAATGTGAAGCCATGTGACCAAACCTGTGACAAGCAAAACATCTACCATTAAACTTTCCCGTAAATGACCTTCTAGGTCCTATAAACTTTCTCCCCTTTTTTTGTTTCCTATTTTCTGTTTCTGTGCATCTATCACTCAAGGACTCCTTTTCTGAAATACTTTCCTCATCAGAACTCTCTTCCTTTTGGAGTCTCTTACTAGACTCTCCAACTTGTTCCTTGTGTGGCTTAACAAAACCAAGGCCTGTTTTATCTATTGTCTTTCTTTGACCTTTGATGAGTGACTTAAAATTTTTGGAGCTATCTTGAAACTTGTAAAGATTATCCTTGTACTCTTTAGTTTCCTCTTTCAAAGAAGCCATTTTCTGTTCTAACTCATTATACTTAAGAACCTTAGACTCTAACTCATCCTTGAGTTCTTGTGTCTTAGCTATAGAGAAGTCAAGACTTTCTATAAGATCATCTCTCTCCATACAACATTCATCTAACTTATCCTTGAGTCTAGCATCCTTCTTTCTTTCCTTTTCCAAAAAACTAAGAGCACTAATAAGTTCACTTTCAAGATCCTTTATTTGATTTCCTTTTGAATCATAAAAGCCTTTTTCAGATTTCTTATCACTAGAGGTGCTACCCTTTTCAAAAACCATACATGCATCTTCCTTATAGTTTTCTGAAGCATCCTCATACATACTAGAAACCAAATCATTATTTGTGCAATCATCCTCAAGGTGACCAAAATTTCCACATCTAAGACATTTCATGATAATGAATCTATGTTTTAGTTCTTCTTTTTCTGATATGAAAAACATCTCATTTTCATCATCACTTGAAGAACTTTCACTACTAGAACACTTACTTGCTTTGTCTAGGTAGAAACGCTTCTTGTGCTTGTGAGAATACCTCTTTCCTTGATTGCTGTGCTCATCTTTGTTTTTCCTGTGATGCTTGTGCTTTTCAGAATCCTTGCTCTTAGAATCCTGTTTATCTTCATCACTTTCATTCTTGGGAACAGATACAATTAGTAGCATAATGACCAAAATTTCCACAATTGAAACATCTTATATTTTTCATACTTTTGTGCTTTCTAGAGAACTTGCCTTTCTTGCTGTAATATGCCTCTTCATCATTAGAAGACTCATCACTATCTTGAAGCTTTTTACCCTTGGAATTCTTGGTAGCCTTGAAAGTTGCCTCTTTCTTGACATCAACCTTCACTTGAGTTCTCAACTCAAATGCTGCAAGTATACTATGGAGCTAATCCTTTTTCAATTTATCCAAATCTTTAGCTTCCTCAATAGCAAAAATCTTTTCACTAAATCTATTAGGAAGAGATCTTAAAATATTATCACAAACATCATTAGCAAGCTCAAGACCTAAGTCTTTCATGGAGTTAACAAACTCATCCATACGAAGCATGTAGTCACTAATATTTTCATCATCATTCATATTGAGTTGTTCAAACATACCTTTGAAGTGTCTCAACTTGGCATTTCTGACCTTTTGTATCACCTGTATGAACCACCTTCAACTGTTTCCACATTTCACTAGCTGTCTTGCAGTGAATCACTTTGGTGAGATCTGCTTTTTGTAAGCCTTTCAGGATTGCATTCATTGCTTTTGAATTGCTTGTGATGTAGGAGCCTTTTTTCTTTAGTATTAGGACCATGTTCAGGAATAGTGTACTCATCTTCAATCACTTCCCAAACCTCATTCCCAAGTGCCATTAGATGAACCTTCATCCTTGCACTCCAAAGACCAAAATATGACCCATCAAGAATAGGTGTTGCATTGCCACTTGAATGATCCATTGTGTTCTTTACTAGCTTTTCCTTCAAGCTGTTAAACTTTTTGAAGGCACCTGCTCTAATACCAATTGAAGAACACAAGCTTATACTGAGAGGGGGGGGTGAACAATATAAGACCTCTTTTTACTTTTTCCTTTATACTTCAAAATAGTAAAACAATATACCCAAAGCAATATCAAAGCAATGCACAATATCATCCACAAAGTGACACCGATTTTAACGTGGTTCACCTAGAATGGATGGGCTACGTCCACAAAACTTTTCTCTAAAAGTTATCTCAAAGTTCTTTGGGAATCCTTCCCAATTACAATGTTTATGAGCCTCGGCCCAAAGGAGATACCTTCCCCAATCAGAATTTATGAGCCTCTGCTCAAAGGAGATACCTTCCCCAATCAGAATTTATGAGCCTCTACTCAAAGGAGATACCTTCCCCTCTGCTCTGGAAATGATCCCTCAGAAGATCAACTACCTCTACCTCTTGCCAGCACATGGAACTCCTTTCCACCAAAGACCTCCTGTCCTTAATGCTTAGCCTAAGAGACCTCTGCATTCTATGATCACGTCCACAACAGCTCAGCAACCTGTACCAAACACAGTCAGTTGGTCTAGTACAAGTCTTCCTCTGTCTGTCAGAGCTATCCAACTCTTGAACAAATCAATCCTCTACATACAATCCTTCTCAAATACTTGCCAACTATCCTCAGGTTCTTCTCATAGAACCAATGCACCTATGTCCTCAAGTTCTATGATAGAACTATCAAACTCAACTCAAAAGTCCTCTGCTAGGACCTATCCAAATCTGCTCACAAGTCCCCACTGGAACCTATCCAAAATTGCTCACAAGTCCCCACCAGAACCTGTCCAAAATTGCTCACAAGTCCCCACCGAAACCTGTCCAAAAACTACTCACAAGTCCCCACTGGAACCTGTCCAAAAACTTAGCAAGCTCACCAAGAAAAACTTTCTTAGTAGGAAATCACAAAGTGAATTGTTAGAGACCCAATATGATTTTTCAAACTCATAGAAGCATAAAGAGAATTGTTAGAGACTCAATATGTTCTATACTCAAATCCCAATCTCAAAACTCAACTCAAATCAACTCAGCTCAATATCAATCTCAAATCTGAAAACTCAACTCAATATCTGAAATGGATAGGATAGAATTTTTTCTTTCAATAACATGAAACCCCAACAATTGCCAACTATGCAAAGAATCACATAACAATGATACTCATGTTCTTTTCACCATCAATTAGGGTTTCAACAACAATGCTCATCAAACAAGGTTTAGTCAACCAACACCATTCAACTCAACATCAACCTTGAAGCATTCAACCAATCATCACAAGAAAAGGAAACAAGTAGAAATCCTTTTCCCTCCAAAGATATTTGAACAAAATAGCCACCAACACAATATCACCAAATGCAAAGAATAACTTGCTCAAATCAACTCAATGGAGTAAGCCCAATATCATGAATCAAGTAAAGCAATAACTTGATCAAACAACCTCTATGGAAGCAACTCAACCGTCAAACTCAAAATAGCCAACCAAGGGTTCCACCAACTCAATGCAAGTAGCAAGACTCACAAACATAAACCCTAGTGCACAATGCTTCCACTACCTCAAACCAGAATTATGCATTCACCAAAACTCTCATCAAGGATAACAATGCATAAGAAGTCTTCAACAAACCAGAAAATAGGATTTACACCTAGCCAAAGGATACCTAGTAGAATACCTTTTCACTCCAACCTTATTTCAGAAAACATACACCAATCATACTCATAAGAAGAATGTGCCCATACCTTATTGGAGTAGAAGATAATTGAACCTTCAAGCTGTCACCACACACAACTCTCAAAATTCCAACCAAGTTAGGGTTAGAATAAAAAAGAAATGAGCAATAATATAAACTTCCTTTATTACACCTTTTAGCTCCTCTTCTTTAAAAACAACCACCAAAGAAGCCAAAAACACAACAACCAAAACTTACACCTTATATCTCCATTTTTAAATTTAGCATAGCAAAAGACTAATCTAAAAAATACAACCAAAGAAATATCCCCTTATTTCTCCTATGTCTTTTAAACAATGCCAAAAATCATATCAAGAAAATAATCACACCTTATAATGAATGCCCTTGAAGAATCCAAAATTTGCAGCACAAAACACGTTTTACTAAAAACATGACTAATCCATGCACAGCTCCCTTCGCGGGGATCGAAACGCAGACCTCCGCCTACGCAAGGCCCAAATGCAGCCTTCACTGCCACTAGCCCACAAGGGGCTTACGAAGTCCAAGACGGACTTCCTTCCACATAAACGGTCAAGCTTTCGAAAGCTTTTCAAACCACGAGCTCTCCTCTTTCGCAGCGTAAACAGAACATTCGATCGCAGCCAAACCAATTAATTGCCTTCAATTTTTCCAAGTGGGTTTAACCTTAGGAACCTTCTCATATTTATAGTCCATACGTGGACTTTAGAACATGTCAGCTGCAAAGAAAAGTAATTTCGAATTTAATCGAAATTTGCTTTCTAAAGGGTTTAAAAACCCTTAAAGTATTTTTAATAAATTAAAAATAATTTCTCCCTTAATTAAATATAACCTTGAAGGGTTTTAGATAATAATTAAATAAATAATAAAGAGAACCTCCATTGGTTTTAATAAAAACCATTGCCAATGGAATCTCTCCGGATTCTCTTAAAAATATTCTCTTGGAATCTTCCACCTTTGAAGCCAACACATCCTCTTAACATTAATGTCATTTCCTTTTGACATCAATGACAACTCATAGACAAGAAGCTAGGATATCAAACCCAAAATTGCCAACAAAGTGGACGCAGCAGGTGGTGTTAGAATTCATGCGCAAATTTCCCCATAGTGATTTTTGATGTGGCTAAGGTATTTTCGAAATTAATTTTTGCTAAGTGTTTTTGCGGATGGAGGAAGTTTGTTAGAGGGAAAAATAGCTTAGGAGTTATAAGGAGTTTAAAGCTTGTTTGTATTTTGATAAAAGATTCTTTTTGAAGATGTTGAAATTTCTTATTGCATTCTTATGAGAGATAAATTTTATTTGTGATAAGACTCTAAGGGAGAAATAAGGTGTATAAGGGTTAAATATTTCTTGTAATGTTGAGAGTGCTTTTGGTTGTTTATGGAAATGAAAGCATGATATTTTAAGGTCAATTTCTTCTTGTGTGAAGTTGTGAAACCTTAAGTGGGCAGCTTTGAGATTGATATTTGATTTCATTAAATTGGTAATAATCAAGCTATTATTTACTTGGGTAAAGTGTTGGGCTTACTCCTTTATTGATGATTTGAAAAGTTGTGTGTGCTATTGCGAGTTGAGTTGGTGGATGCTTTTTGTTCAAACAATATTGGAGAGAAAAGGAGTTCTACTTGTTTCTTTTTCTGATGATTGATTTTGAAATGCTTCAAGGTTGTGTTTTGAGCTGAATGGTGTTGATTGAACCTTGTTTGATGAGCATTGTTGTTGAAGCCCTAATTGATGGTGAAAATAACATGTCATTGTTATGTGATTCTTTGCATAGTTGGCAATTGTTGGAGTTTCATGTTCTTGAAAGAAAGCATTATATCCTATCCATTTCAGATATTGAGTTGAGTTTTCAGATTTGAGATTGAGTTTGAGTTGAGTTTTCAGATTTGAGATTGAGTTTGAGCTGAGTTGATTTGAGTTGAGTTTTGAGATTGGGAGTTGAGTATAGAACATATTGAGTCTCTAACAATTCTCTTTATGCTTCTATGAGTTTGACAAATCACATTGGGTCTCTAAAAATTCAACTTGTGATTTCCTACTAAGAAAGTTTTTCTTGGTGAGCTTGTTGAGGTTTTGGACAGGTTTCGGTGGGGACTTGTGAGCAGGTTTTGGATAGGTTTCGGTGGGGACTTGTGAGCAGGTTTTAGACAGGTTCTGATGGGGACTTATGAGCAGGTTTTGGATAGGTTCTGATGGGGACTTGTGAGCAGGTTTTAGACAAGTTTTGATGGGGACTTGTGAGCAGTTTTGGACAGGTTTCGGTGGGGACTTGTGAGCAGATTTGGACAGGTCCTAGCAGAGGACTTGTGAGATGAGTTTTGATAGTTCTATCAGAGAACTTGAGGATAAAGGAGCACTGGTTCTTTGAGAAGAACTTGAGGACAAATTTGGCAAGTCTTTAAGAAGGCTTGTGTGCAGAGGATTGATTTGTTCAAGTGTTGGACAGATCTGACAGACAAAGGAAGACTTGTACTAGACCAACTGACTGTGTTTGGTACAGGTTGTTGAGCTGCTGTGGACATGATCATAGAAGGCAGAGGTCTCTTAGGCTAAGCATTGAGGATAGGAGGTCTTCGATGGAAAGGAGTTCCACGTGTTGGCAAGAGGTAGAGGTAGTTGATCTTTTGAGGGATCATTTCCAGAGCAGAGAGGGAAGGTATCTCCTTTGAGCAGAGGCTCATAAATTCAGATTGAGGGGAAGGTATATCCTTTGAGCAGAGACTCATAAATTCAGATAGAGGGGAAGGTATCTCCTTTGAGTAGAGGCTCATAAAGTCATATTGGGGGAAGGTATCTCCTTTGAGCAGAGGCTCATAAATTTTGATTGGGGGAAGGTATCTCCTTTGGGCCAAGGCTCATAAACATTGTATTTGGGAAGGATTCCCAAAGAACTTTGAGATAACTTTTAGAGAAAAGTTTTGTGGATGTAGCCCGACCATTCTGGGTGAACCACATTAAAATTGGTGTCACTTTGTGGATGATATTGTGCATTGCTTTGATATTGCTTTGGGTATATTGCTTTACTATTTTGAAGTATAAAGGAAAAAGTAAAAAGAGGTCTTATACTGTTCACCCCCCCCTCTCAGTATAAGCTTATGTTCTTCAATTGGTATCAAAGCAGGTGCCTTCAGAAAGTTTAACAGCTTGAAGAAAAAGCTAGTAAAGAACACAATGGATCATTCACGTAGTAATGCAACACCTATTCTTGATGGGTCAGATTTTTGTATTTGGAGTGCAAGGATGAAGGTTCATCTAATGGCACTTGGTAATGAGGTATGGGAAGTGATTGAAGATGAGTACACTATTCCTGTACATGGTCCTAATACTAAAGAAGAAAGGCTCCTACATCACAAAAATTCAAAAGCAATGAATGCAATCCTAAAAGGCTTACTGAAGCGAGATCTCACCAAAGTGATTCACTGCAAGACAACTAGTGAAATGTGGAAACAGTTGAAGGTGGTTCATACAGGTGATACAAATGTCAAAAAATCCAAGTTAAGACACTTCAAAGGTATGTTTGAACAACTCAAGATGAATTATGATGAAAATATTAGTGACTACATGCTTCGTATGGATGAGGTTGTTAACTCCATGAAATACTTAGGTCTTGATATTGCTGAAAATGATGTTTGTGATAAGATTTTAAGATCTCTTCCTAATAGATTTAGTGAAAATATTTCTGCTATTGAGGAAGCTAAAGATTTGGATAAGTTGAAAAAGGATGAGCTCCATAGTATACTTGCAACATTTGAGTTGAGAACTCAAGTGAAGGTTGATGTCAATAAAGAGGCGACTTTCAAGGCTACCAAGGAATACAAGGGTAAACAGCTTCAAGATAGTGATGAGTCTTCTAGTGATGAAGAGGCATATTACAGCAAGAAAGGCAAGTTCTCTAGAAAACACAAAAGCATGAAAAATATAAGATGTTTCAATTGTGGAAATTTTGGTCATTATGCTACTAACTGTACTGTTCCCAAGAATGAAAGTGATGAAGATAAACAAGATTCTAAGAGCAAGGATTCTGAAAAGCACAAGCATCACAGGAAGATCAAATATGAGCATAGCAATCAAGGAAAGAGGTATTCTCACAAGCACAAGAAGAGTTTCTACCTAGACAAAGCAAGTAAGTGTTCTAGTAGTGATAGTGAAAGTTCTTCAAGTGATAATGAAAATGAGATGTTGTTCATATCAGAAAAAGAGGAAGAACCGAAACATAGATTCATTATCATGAAATGTCTTAGATGTGGAAATTTTGGTCACCTTGAGGATGATTGCACAAATAATTATTTGGTTTCTAGTATGTATGAGGATGCTTCAGAAAACTATAAAGAATATGCATGTATGGTTTTTGAAAAGGGTAGCACCTCTAGTGATAAGAAATCTGAAAAAGGCTTTGATGATTCAAAAAGCAAAAAAATAGAGGAAGATATAGAGGAAGGTGAAGTAGATATTGAAGGTGAACTTATTAGTTCTCTTAGTGCTTTGAAAAAGGAAAGAAAGAAGAATGCTAGACTCAAGGATAAGTTAGATGAATGTTGTATGGAGAGAGATGATCTTATAGAAAGTCTTGACTTCTCTATAGCTAAGACACAAGAACTCAAGGATGAGTTAGAGTCTAAGGTGCTTGATTATAGTGAGTTAGAACAGAAAATGGCTTCTTTGAAAGAGGAAACTAAAGAGTACAAGGATAAGCTTTACAGGTTTCAAGATAGCTCTAAAAATGTTAAGTCACTCATCAAAGGTCAAAGAAAGACAATAGATAAAACAAGCCTTGGTTTTGTTAAGCCACACAAGGAACAAGTTGGAGAGTCTAGTAAGAGACTCCAAAAGGAAGAGAGTTCTGATGAGAAAAGTAATTCAGAAAAGGAGTCCTTGAATGATAGATGCACAGAAACAGAAAACAGAATTCAGAATGAGAAGAAGAATTTTTCATGACCCAAGAGGTCAAATATAGGAATGTTTCAAGGCAGATGTTTTGCTTGTCATAGGTTTGGTCACATGGCTTCACATTGCATGGCTCAAGTGAAGAAGGTAAATGACAATTTTAGAAGTGCTAGTTTCTTTCAAGGGTATTGCTACTCTTGTAAATAGTTTGGGCACAAGGCAGTCTATTGCAAGGTAAATAACAGGAACAGGTTTGATCAGAACAGGTTTGGTCAGAACAGGTTTGGTTAGAACAGGTTTGGTCAGAATAGGTTTGGCCAAAATAGGTTTGGTCAGAACAGGTGGATTCAAAGATCAGGTTTACCTCAGAGAAACAACATCGTCAAGTGTTTCAAGTGCAACAATGAAGGTCACAAAATCAGACAGTGTAGAGCTGAAATTCTAGAATACAGGAACAGGAACAGTGGAATGATCAGGTCCAATGATCAAGGCATGGACAAGAACAGGGATGAGAAGAAGAACAAGAACAGTGACAAGAACAAAAATATGGAAAAAGAGTTCAAGAGAAGGCCCGACAAGGAAGTTATAGACGCTGATGATGATCAGTGCCTAATGGGATTTGTACTCCCACCCCAGAATTAATCACCTCATCAGGAGGTGGGGGAGGGACTAAGCTAAGAGGCTCATTCTTAGTCCCGAGCCCCAAAGGTGGCCCTTTGCCATTGATGACAAAGGGGGAGAGATATGAGTAAGGGGGAGATCTTCAAAGTGAAGAGGAAAGCTTCAAGTCAGGGGGAGCAAAACTTCAAAGGAAGATTCTCAGTTGTGGGCACATTTTCTCAGTTGTTAGCACAGTTGGTTTCAGTTTTGGCTCTTGAGAAGTGTTTTCAATAAAGGTTTGCCATCAATGACAAAGGGGGAGAATGTTGGCAATTTTGGGTACATTGCCTTTGCTCAAGTGTATAAGTTGTCATTGATGTCAAGAAGCTCTTGAAGGAATTTGATTTGATGTCAAATAATTTGTTTTGATGAAGGTTACGGCATGACAATTTCAAAGGTCTTTTGCAAACCCCAAGTTGGCAGGTTTAGAGATTACAATTGGATGCATTGGTTTAATGCATTTGGGTCCAGGAGGAAGTATTTATTTAAATAATTAAAAACCTTGTTAAGGTTCCATTTAATTATTTTTAAATAAATAAATTATTATTTGCAATGGGTTCTCCTAATCCATGGTGCAAATGTTTTAACATTGTGGGCGCTAGCCAAGACCTCCGCCGACATGTTAAAATCCTTGCCGACGTCAAAGAGCTTATGGTAAATTGCATATAAATCTCTCTCGACGAAAAAAAATATTGATCCATCCGAATTTCGAAAGGAGTTGCTCGTTGTAATTTTGTCAGTGTCTTCGTTGATTTTTGTGGATCCGCTGTTCGTTTGTCTGCACTCGCCGTTTGTCGAATCCGCCATAAAGTTTATTGTCGTCGTGTCACGACAGAGGAAAGGAAGGGACTATGGTTTCATTTTATCCCTGGCACAGAAGGATCAAGGTTAATGGCATGAGGTTTAAATCTCATCGGGTGCCTTTGGTGCACCGATAGCGGCTAGGCTGTTGGCGCGCTACCCGAATGGGAGGTTCCGCATTCGAATATCGCGAAAGGGTTTTTTGTCGTGAAGTGGATGCAAAAGGTGGTGTTAGAATTCATGCGCAAATTTCCCCATAGCGATTTTTGATGTGGCTAAGGTATTTTAGAAATTAATTTTTGCTAAGTGTTTTTGCGGATGAAGTTTGTTAGAGGGAAAAACAACTTAGGAGTTATAAGGAGTTTAAAGCTTGTTTGTATTTTGATAAAAGATTCTTTTTGAAGATGTTGAAATTTCTTATTGCATTCTTATGAGAGATAAATTTTATTTGTGATAATACTATAAGGGAGAAATAAGGTGTATAAGGGTTAAATATTTCTTGTAATGTTGAGAGTGCTTTTGGTTGTTTATGGAAATGAAAGCATGATGTTTTAAGGTCAATTGCTTCTTGTGTGAAGTTGTGAAACCTTAAGTGGGCAGCTTTGAGATTGATATTTGCTTTCATTAAATTGGTAATAATAAAGCTATTCTTTACTTGGTTAAAGTGTTGGGCTTACTCCTTTATTGATGATTTGAAAAGTTGTGTGTGCTATTGCGAGTTGAGTTGGTGGATGCTTTTTGTTCAAACAATATTGGAGAGAAAAGGAGTTCTACTTGTTTCCTTTTCTGATGATTGATTGTGAAATGCTTCAAGGTTGTGTTTTGAGCTGAATGGTGTTGATTGAACCTTGTTTGATGAGCATTGTTGTTGAAGCCCTAATTGATGGTGAAAATAACATGTCATTGTTATGTGATTCTTTGCATAGTTGGCAATTGTTGGAGTTTCATGTTCTTGAAAGAAAGCATTCTATCCTATCCATTTCAGATATTGAGTTGAGTTTCAGATTTGAGATTGAGTTTGAGTTGAGTTTTCAGATTTGAGATTGAGTTTGAGCTGAGTTGATTTGAGTTGAGTTTTGAGATTGGGAGTTGAGTATAGAACATATTGAGTCTCTAACAATTCTCTTTATGCTTCTATGAGTTTGACAAATCACATTGGGTCTCTAAAAATTCACCTTGTGATTTCCTACTAAGAAATTTTTTCTTGGTGAGCTTGTTGAGGTTTTGGACAGGTTTCGGTGGGGACTTGTGAGCAGGTTTTGGACAGGTTTCGGTGGGGACTTGTGAGTAGGTTTTGGAAAGGTTTCGATGGGGACTTGTGAGCAGGTTTTGGACAGGTTTCGGTGGGGACTTGTGAGCAGTTTTGGACAGGTTTCGGTGGGGACTTGTGAGCAGATTTGGACAGGTCCTAGCATAGGACTTGTGAGCTGAGTTTTGATAGTTCTATCAGAGAACTTGAGGACAGAGGAGCACTAGTTCTTTGAGAAGAACCTGAGGACAAATTTGACAAGTATTTGAGAAGGCTTGTGTGCAAAGGATTGATTTGTTCAAGTGTTGGACAGATCTGACAGACAAAGGAAGACTTGTACTAGACCGACTGACTGTGTTTGGTACAGGTTGCTAAGCTGCTGTGGACGTGATCATAGAAGGTAGAGGTCTCTTAGGCTAAGCATTGAGGACAGGAGGTCTTTAGTGGAAAGGAGTTCCATGTGCTGGCAAGAGGTAGAGGCAGTTGATATTTTGAGGGATCATTTCCAGAGTAGAGGGGAAGGTATCTCCTTTGAGCAGAGGCTCATAAATTCAGATTGAGGGGAAGGTATCTCCTTTGAGCAGAGGCTCATAAATTTAGATAGAGGGGAAGGTATCTCCTTTGAGTAGAGGCTCATAAAGTTAGATTGGGGGAAGGTATATCCTTTGAGTAGAGGCTCATAAATTCTGATTAGGGGAAGGTATCTCCTTTGGGCCGAGGCTCATAAACATTGTAATTGGGAAGGATTCCCAAAGAACTTTGAGATAACTTTTAGAGAAGATAGGTGCCTTCCTCTTCCATGAAGGTGCCAAACGTAAGTAGGTACCTTCCTCTTCCAGGAAGGCACCAAGCATAAGTAGGCACCTTTCTCTTCTAGGAAGGTGCCAAGGAAATACAAGCGCCTTCCTCTCCCAGGAAGGCACCAAAAGAAGGCCAATGCCTTCCTCTTCCAGGAAGGCGCCAAAGGAAAAGAAGTGCCTTCCTCTCATAAGGAAGGCACCGATGGGAAGGCACCACTAGAAGGCAAGCGCCTTCCTCTCATAAGGAAGGTGCCGACAAGAAGGCGCCACTAGAAGGCAAGCGCCTTCCTCTCACAAGAAGGCGCCAACAGAAGATAAGTGCCTTTCTCTTCCAGGAAGGCATCAATGGTAGTAAGGCACCTTTCGCATAGAGAAGGCACTCGATATACTTAGGCACCTTCCTCATAGGGAAGGCACCCATGTTATTCACCTATTGACCAGACAAGCATGACGTGGACAACAATGACGGGTGTAGTTCCAACTCTACGTCATGTAGAGCTAAATTGGGGATCGCACCGACATATGAGAACATCCTACCAATGCTAGGCAAAGCACAAACCAATCAGTGAACACACCACCGTTAGAACCAAATGCCAGTTTTAGCTACCATCGATCACATTTACCAGACTGTCTTAGTTTAGTCTGGAATGAATCGACTGTTATATCTTCTTTGTAACAAAATTTCTACGGGTGTGCTATATAAACACACACAGACCTTTC
Source organism: Wollemia nobilis (assembly GCA_028583015.1). Taxonomy (NCBI): domain Eukaryota; kingdom Viridiplantae; phylum Streptophyta; class Pinopsida; order Araucariales; family Araucariaceae; genus Wollemia; species Wollemia nobilis. The sequence goes on from JAQPPZ010001965.1 coordinate 1,752,975, forward strand.
TCAAGATATATAGATATATGTAGAGAGGAGATATAATATTTTGATATTAATTGTAATACTTTGATAATTGTAATACAGTTCTAAGAGTTTCTAAGTGCGTGTTCAGCTGAGAGGAAGCTGCTGGAGCCTGGGCCCACTCCAAGCCAGTATTTCTTCCCTTATTTTTCTTGTGTTTTCTAGATTAGTTTACTACTTTTATCAGATTGCTTATCGCATTTTTATTTCCAGTATTGCAGTAGGTTCATTTCCAAGAATGTGTGAATATTTCCTTTCTATAGAATTAATTGTTTTGACATAAAATATTTAGGAGTGCATGAATGATTGAAATCCATTTGAAACACCCCCCAATAGTATAACCAGTGGACTCATATCAAGTGGTATTGTAAGCAATATTATTCAGACCCTTCGCAAGTTTATGAAGCTCCCTAGGTTGATAAATTAAATGCACGGGCATGTGAAAAAAGTAGGAAAGAAGTTAACCTTTTTTGGCCCGTAACATTTTGGCATCATTTTTGGGGAAGTGTCTCAAATATATTATTTACAATACCTGGAAACCTTCCATTCGACCTTGTATGAGTTCTTCGAGAAGAAGAGGACCTAACAGTCAGTTCATAAAACCAATCCATCAGAACTTGAGGCAACCGAAAATTTTGAATTTGAATTAGACTCGCCCGACCCACCTCCAAAAATCCATTGGAGTGAGGAGCCACACTTTGTGCAAAGTGCCTCCTCATCCCATCAATGTGGGGAAGAATGAATCATCATAAATCCCATGTTTAATAGGACACCCTTAGAGGAAGCCCTATTGTGGAAAGTTGTAGAAGATCAGACGATAACAGTAGACAACATTAGAGACTTGACTCAGAAAGTCTTAAATGACCATAAGGCCATAAATAATACATTAGAGACCACATTTCCTAAAAAAATGGCTGACAACAAAGAAGTCTCATCTGGATTTAGTTTCTTGATTGAGGAAGGAGTAGGAGATACCAAAATGAAAAACATATCCCCTGCTCACCTTTCGACCTTCAGAGGATACCCAACTGAGGACCCTAACCTATTTTTATTTAAGTTTGATGTCTTATGTAGGTCTGTGGACTACAAATATGATACGCAGAAGTTGAAACTCTTTCCTTCCACATTGGACGATGCAACTCTACGGTGGTTCATTGGTCTGGGAGACAAACACATTGCCACTTGGAATCAAATGAAGAAGCTATTTTTAGAGCAATACCAAGATTTTGGGAGATCAAGAGACTCCAGAGAAGAGGTCCTAAGCATGACGCAAAATGAAAGCATGAGATTTCGGAATAAAAGAAACACTAAGGTGCAAATGAAAATAGAACTAATTTGATGCATGCGGTAACACGAATATGATCAAATTAAAAGACAGGAGCACAACCCTTTTTATTAATATGACTTCGCTCGGTTACAATACATCTCCACGGTTACATATTTCTCAAATACACCAGATGAATAATAATCTCTTTTCCCGAATGCCCACATGCAAAATGGACGGGCCAACGTATTTTCGCCGCTAGTGCTTGGTGAATCCTTGCTGTCTATTGTTTCTCCGGCGGTCAAAGAAACATACAAAACATTAGTAGCACCTGCGTTAATAAGTGAAACGAATGAATCTTGAAATAAGTAGAGGATATATGCATAGAATCTTTAAAAACAGTGCATAAATCAAATTTAAGTGACATACACTTTTAATCAGAATAAGCACTAAAAGACAGAACATAGAACGTATTAAATAATGCGTCTAACAAAATAACATATAACGTGATGTTGTGATGTTCGATAAATAGATCGCTGCAACCTGCTGCTCTGATAGAGAACCAGACACATACGAAGGCATGATATATTCGAACATAAAAATATAAACTGTTTAAATATTGTTACTGCAAGATCTGTTCCAAACAACTTGAATCGAATTTAAACTAGGCGTGTACGTGGGGTGCCCAAATGGGCCGCCCCTGTTAAAATCAAATTTGGCGCCAATACAATAAGGAAGAGCCCAGAATATTTTATAATGAGTGTTGTCGTCAAATTAGTGGGATACAGTGATCCACTGTCGGGTACAAAAATTAGATTCACGCTTCTGAGCACCACCCACCAACCTCTATTTTGCAAGAGATTTCGGATGTGGAGAAGGTGGATTCAAACTGGTGCAATCGGGTCTCTGGATGAGTTCAACAGCACTTCGTTGTGTTTCAGAAAAATACTTTGTCCTTTTTTTCTTCGCATCGAGCTAGTTTTTATAGAGGTTTTCGCCTCTTAGAGCATTAATGTCAAAACCCTAAATCCGCAAGGGCCGCTCAGATTTGATCTTTATCAGGCCATTATGAGACATGGCTCGCACTGACATCGGAAGTTATGAGGCGTGGCCTCGAATCGGATTTGTTTCGAAACTGCTTGTCTCATTAAAGTCCGCCGTTCTGCAGATCCACGGGGTCTCTTTGGAGAGGGGCACGTAAGGGTGCCACGTGGCAGTCATTCTTTGGATGCGGCGGCCACGTCAAAGTCCGCCTTTGATTATCGTAAGTATGCCTTTTAAACGTAAAGTGCCGAAGTGTCGCGATATCGCGACGCGACGCGATATGACACTCCAGCCTCCCTGGGGCCAAAGGTGTCGCGATATCACGCGTCGCGATATCGCGACACTTCGGCGAGCCTCCCCTTGGGGCCAAAGGTGTCGCGATATCGCGACGCGCGATATCGCGACACCTTTGGCCGAGGCTCCCCTCGGGGCCAAAGGTGTCGCGATATCGCGACACCTTTGGCCGAGGGAGCGAGGAAAGGTGTCGCGATATCGCGACACCTTTGGCCGAGGCTCCCTCGGGGCCAAAGGTGTCGCGATATCGTGACACCTTTGGCCGAGGTAGCCTCGAGGCCAAAGGTGTCGCGATATCGCGACACCTTTGGCCGAGGGGAGCCTCGGGGCCAAAGGTGTCGCGATATCGTGACACCTTTGGCCGAGGCTCCCCTCGGGGCCAAAGGTGTCACGATTTCGTGACACCTTTGGCCGAGGGTAGCCTCGGGGCCAAAGGTGTCGCGATATCGTGACACCTTTGGCCGAGGCTCCCCTCGGGGCCAAAGGTGTCGCGATTTCGTGACGCGCGAAATCGCGACGTCGCGATTTCGCGACGTCTAAGGCTAGGTTCCCTTTTTGTTGAGGCTTGTTTGCTTTTAAAGACTTTGCTTTCGATGAAGGTTTTGGCAAGGCTTGAAGACTTTGATGAAGGTTTTAGCAAGGCTTGAAGACTTTGATGAAGGTTTTGGCAAGGCTTTGTTAAGGCTTGACTTTGAGGACTTTGTTAAGGTTTTGCTTTGTTCTTTTTCCGACCTTCTAAACTGCTGTGTAAGTGGCCAGGACCACTGTTTGACCTCTGAGGGCTGCCCTGAAAGCTGTGTATGTCAATGCGATCAATGTTTGTAGTCACTTAATCGGATTGGTGTTGTTTTGGTGTCTACAGATGCCCCTTTTTGGGAAGCGCTGCGGGTGACGCAGTCTGAGCAAAAATATATGACCAAAGCACTAATGATTAGGGTTTCTTGGTAACCTAACCAACTCTTGATGCCCCAAGTATGGAAAGGGCATGCATTCTTGAATCCTTGCTTCTGACGAGCTAAGGAATTTGATTTCAAGTGTTAACCTATTTTGGTGAGGTGTGACTTGAGCTTGGACATTGATCAGTCATGATTAGGCAAAGGGCGCAACCTTTTATCCATAGGGGAAACCTTGTGTTCATGCTTCGGGAATGCCAAGTATTTGATCAACTTAATGATTGCTTGTTTATTGCCCCAAGCAGGAGCGTGATTGTCTTTGTCAATGATTCTTTGAATGCATGTCATTGCCTTGATTGGGTGTGTGGTTGTTGATTGGTGACTAAGTGTGACTACCCCCTCAAGCGACGAATCGATGAGGGAATGACCTTCGTGAGAAAAGCGGCGAGTCGCTTGACCCAAGATGACTTAGGTTAGGGTGCCTTTAGATGTTTTACCATTTGAGCACGTGCAATTTCCCGACATTTGGACCTATTTTTGGTGGGTGTTAACCCTTTTGGTGATGCCATAATGGGGTGAAATCATCAAGAACCCATCTTCCCGTGGAGCGGTCCAGCTATGGTAGCCTTCTTGGGGAAGTAGGAGGGTGACAATTTGGGCCCCGACATCGATTTTCTGTGCCAAGAGGTTAAGTGCAAGAGCACTTGTGTCCGGCAATTTATTGCTTATGTTTTTGTGTTGCTTTTTGTGATGTTTTTGTTGTTTTGATTTTCTTTCTTTGCGTATATGTCATGATTTTATGCACAATGGTTGATGTTGGTGGATGCATGCTACTTTATATTGATGGATGCATATGGTATGATAATTACCGATGTTGTATGTTGATTTATTTTGATGGATGCATGATGGATGCAAATGTTTTTGATTGGCATGTGATATGCGGAAATAAGATGGATGGATGAACTTTGTGATGTTTGACTATGGCACCATAGGCTGTTTTAGATCTCCATTATTTTGCTATGTACAAATGTGGTGTTTCTTTTTTGTATTTTCTGGTGGTATTGTAAGGATGAAAAGTAGCGCAGATTGGTTTAGAAATGTAGCAAAGGTTTTCGAGACTCAGACGGTTTTAACTTACTAGCCATGATTGTATTTTATCTTACAAGACTTTTGAACAAGGTATGAATCGGACTTGTTTTTGACCAAGCTATTTCACATCCCTGTGTGTGCGATTGAGTTCATTTATGTGGTATTTGTCAGGATACCGCCAGTGCCAGATGGGCTTTCAACCGAACTGTATCGAGGATCACCTAATTAGCTCCACTAACTCCTTTGTTGTATGTAGTTAGATTAATCTGCGGTGTCATCCAGGATACCATAAGCTAGCTCATCCACATGCAAACATTGATCTGTACACAAGTTAATGTGATAGATATATCGTCATGCGAGAAGTTTACCGCAAGTGACCGATAGGCTATCAACCAAACCGATACTGAGGCTTGCCTCATGACCTGTCGAGAATCTTTGAGAGTTCCGGGGATTCAAGGTCAACTCCCTTCTTTTCTTCAATTGTATTGGGATACTTGCTCTTTATAGTGATAATAATCACTTGTTTATTTTGATTTGTTTTTCTTTTCTCTTGAGCAAGGGATTTGGATATGGAGTGACGAGAATCACTATGCTTTGTGCCTTTTGATATGTGCCCTTGTAGGATGTCAAATTTTGGAGCTTTGACATTTGCAAATTTTTGATGTTTTGCAACTTTGGGATTCTTAGGGAATTGGGTAGGGAGGATGCTTGTCCTTTTGCCAACTCTCGGGCATTCTTGGGGTCATTCGCACGGGGGGATGAGCAAGATAACCGTTTCGCTTATGGTAACCTGGATTACTGTGCAGGTTTCATCCTTCGTTCACACAACTCGGGAATTTTTATGTGTTTTAATTTGTGTTGGGATGTTACGTAACAAGGTGTATTGCAAGTGTAACTCTACCTTCGTAAAATCTGTTTGACTTGATACATTACATTGCTAAAAGAGCAAAATGATGACTGAATCACGAAAAACTCTTGATACATTAAAAGACCACTGACTCTAGTGTGGTAAAATGAATGGTGTTTTTGCTGTTTTTGTAAGATGGAACAGTGTGGAATGAGATGGACTAGCAGAGCAATTACAACCTATGGTGCCTTTTGACCTATACGACCATGAATGTGCAATGTATGGGTGCGATGCTTGAATGCGGCTATGTATTTTTGTATTTTTGATGGATTGATTTTGGTGAATATGAAGATGAATTGCGAGAAGAACTCTCTATTGATGAATTTGAATATGCCTAGAAATGAGATGCAAATTTTTGTTGTTTTTGATGATTTTTGTTGTTTTTGAATTTTCATGATTTTTGACCAAGTGATTGTGGAAATCCTTGGAGCGTTTTGGGATTGACCAAGCGATTGCAAGAATCCTTGGAGCCTTTGTGGGATTGACCAAGCGATTGCAAGAATCCTTGGAGCATTTTGGTTTGACCAAGCGATTGCAAGAATCCTTGGAGCCTTTGTGGGATTTGACCAAGCGATTGTGATAATCCTTGGAGCATTTTGGTTTGACCAAGCGATTGCAAGAATCCTTGGAGCATTTTGGGATATGGCTCTCTTTAGATATGAAATGGTCGCAAATGACTGATATTCAAGGGTTCTGTTTCCTTGATACCATCAAGAGAAGCTAGCCGGTATGTCCCGGGTCCGATTTTGCTATCAATGACATACGGACCTAACCAATTGGCCGCAAACTTGTCCCTTAGGTGGGATGGCAAACTGGAATTTTGTTGATTTTCCTTCAAAACCAAATCACCAACGCGAAAGTCCCCGAGGTGAACTTTCATGTTGTAAGCTTTCTTAAGTCGCTCTTGATAAATGCGTAAATGCTCGAGAGCATTAACGCGTCGTTCGTCAAGCAACGTAAGCTGGTCTAACCGGGCCTGCCGTGCGAGAATCATCATCGATGAACTCATGCATTGATATGCGCAGGGAAGGAATCTCCAACTCTAGAGGCATGACTGCCTCGGAGCCATACACGAGTGAAAACGGAGTGGCCCCAGTGGGCGTCCGAATGCTAGTGCGATAGGCCCATAGGGCAAGTGGGATTTGAATGTGCCAATCCTTATGATTGTCTGCGACGGTCTTTTTAAGGATGGCAACTAGCGTTTTGTTTGACGCCTCTGCTTGCCCATTCGCCTGCGGATAATAGGGTGTCGAAAAGTTGTGCTGAATCTTGTACTTTGTGGTCAAAGCACGCACGTCTTTGTTCTTGAAAGGTGTCCCATTATCCGAGACTATTTTGGATGGAATACCAAAATGACATATGATGTTATGCAAAATGAACTCCACAATGCGGGGTCCTGTCGTAGAGGTAAGCGAAATTGCTTCCACCCACTTGGTGAAGTACTCTGTGGCCGTTATGATAAACGTGTGACGGCCTGATGACGCAGGGGAGATCTTTCCAATTAGATCAAAGCCCCATTGCGAGAACGGCCAAGTAGACTGGACTGTCTGCAAGGCCTGAGAAGGTACGTGCATTAGATTGGCATGATGTTGACACTTCACGCACTTCTTGACATAGGTGCAACAATCTCGCTCTAAAGATGGCCAATAATAGCCCATGCGAAGAATGCGCTTTGCGATGGCCATTCCATTGAAGTGGCCACCACATGTACCATCGTGCGCTTGGGCGACTGCCCAAGTGGACTCTTCTCTGGTCCAAGCAACGAAGGAGGATTCCTTCATAGCTGCGATGATACAAGATGTCTCCTATCAAGACATACTTAGCCGCTTTCTGCTTGAGTGCTCGTTTTGCGGCATGAGTCAAATCAAGTGGGAGACTACCTAACTTGAGGTAGTCTCGGATGGGTAAATACCAGTCCTGTTGATCAGAAACCTCGATAGTATGAACAGCCAATCCCTCCTGAAGTTCATCCCTAGCAAATGCTGAATGGGATAGAACCTGCAAGAATAGTGTTGTGTTGCTACTAATGGGAGTAGGGGAGAACAAGGACCCCCAGTTGGCGTGTTTCAGACGATCTCGGATTCGAGAGAACCTATCCGAGGATGGTTCAATTTGGATCATGTGGATTCCTGGCGTCAAGTATGAGCTTGCACGCTCCATCGCGGATTGCGATAAGGTTTTGACTTGAATGGTTGTCATATCACCAGAAAGGTCCTACGGAATTAGTGACCCCAAGGAGGCCATTGTGTCCGCAAAATGGTTCGATGATCGAGGGAGTGCCTCGATGTCATACCACTCAAGTTTTGCCAGGAATTTGTCCACAAGGGCTTTATAAGCCTTCGAGCTGGGCATTTGCATTGATATACCCCTTTGACTTGATTGACTATTAACAGTGAATCACCAAAGATGTTCAGTATTTTGATGTTCATGGCGATTCTTGTCTGAAGACCTAGGAGCAAGGCTTCATACTCTGCGTTGTTGTTGGTGCATGGGAAGTTTAATTTAAATGACAGGGGCATTGGAGCACCCTGCGGTGTGAAGAATACAATTCCCGCACCACCACCTTGCTCACACTTAGAACCATCGAAGAATAGGGTTATGTCGGCCTGTGACTCAGGCTCATCAACATCTGGAGATTCTAAGACATGGAAGACCCCATCATCAGGTAGTTCTATGACCAGAGGCTGATCGTCTTCAAGAGGAGCCTCTGCTAGTTGATCGGCTATGACTTGTCCTTTGATAGATTTTTGTCCAATAAACTCTATGTCAAATTCCGTCAACAACATGATCCATTTCGCCGTGCGACTACTATGATAAGTACGACTCATCATGTATCGCAATGGATTCTCCTTAGACACAACATACGTAGTGTTGCTCGGCATGTAGTGGCGTAGCTTTTTGGTAGCAAACACCACTGCCAAGCGAGTTTCTCAACGTATGCATAGTTAAGTTCATAACTAACCGGGTGCGGCTAAGATAGTATGTAGCTTGTTCTTTGTGAAGTTCATTCTTTTGGGCTAGCATGGCGCCTAGTGCCACCTCAGTTGCTGAGATGTATAAGTAGAACGGCACTCCTGGTCTAGGTGGTTCCAATACTGGCAGCGAAACCAGGTATTGTTTGATCTCGTCAAAGGCTGATCGGCACTCGTCATCCCAATGAAATGTAACCCCCTTGTGCAATAATTTGTTCATGGGTCGGCACTTGTCGGATAATTGCGCTATGAAGCGTTTAATCGACGCGACCTTTCCCTGCGAGACTCTGAGTTGCTTGATTGTGGTTGGGGGAACCATTTCAAGGATTGCCTTGACTTTCTTTGGGTCCACCTCGATTCCTCATTTTGAGACTATGAAACCCAAGAGTTTTCCAGATGTGATGCCAAAGACGCACTTCTTGGGGTTTAGTCTAACTTTATGCTCCATGAGGCGATCGAGGATCTTGCCTAAGTCAGCGATATGATTTGAGCGCAAGAGAGACTTGGCTAACAAATCATCCATGTAATCTTCCAAAGTTTTGTGCATGTAATCGTGGAAGATATATGTCATGGCACGTTGGTAGGTGGCACCGGCATTTTTAAGGCCAAAAGGCATGACCTTATAACAAAATGTCCCCCAAGGCGTTGTGAACGCCGTTTTTAGTTGGTCTTCAGGATTGATACGAATCTGATTGTATCCTGAGAAACCATCCATTAGGGAGAGCATTTCGTGTCCTGTTGTAGCGTCTACTAACGCGTCGATGCTCGGCAAGGGGAAATCATCCTTAGGACTCGCTTTATTCAAATCACGAAAATCGGTGCATATGCGAATCCTCCCGTCGGGCTTCTTGACGGGAACCATGTTGGACAACCATGGCGGATAATCCATGCAGATGACAAATTGTGCATCCAACGACTTTTGCAATTCATCTTTGACCATCAAGGCCACCTGTTGGGTGCATCTTACGTAGTTTTTGCTTTACAGGCTTGATTGTCGGATCAAGCGTTAAATTATGCGTGACTAGCTGCGGGTCTAGTCCTGGCATATCCTTGTACGACCATGCAAAAACCTCCTTCTTCTCTTTGAGAAGGGTAATGTAGTCGGCTTGCTCTTCGGGGGAAAGACTTACCCCCGACTTGAGAATCTGTGGATTCATTGGATCCATGCCGATGTCTACGTCAGTCGTCTCCTCGACTGACATGTGGGATCCATCCTCCAAGCGATGTGGAGTCGGGATCAAATGGATATCATTAGCTGAATTTAGATCTATGCTTGGAACCTCGGGTTCCTCTTCAGCTTGAAAAATATCTTGAGTTGTCCTTGGGGTAAAATGAGGCATTTCACCGAAAGGCCAGTACTCGATGGTGATAGAGGTGAATTGACGCGATCCCGGTCGATGGCATCTATGTCTAGATGCAATGACCGTTCTGGATCGGCCGGATTGCGGATGGGTGCGGTCAAATCAATGGAGATCATGTGGATGGAATGAATTTGGTCTCCATTACCACGGGCATGATAACGCGATTCTTCTAGATGCTCCCTATGCTCTGGATCTGGCTCTAAGGGAACGGGCACGAACGGATCGGCCCTATGTGCCAAATGGAGGACAGGGTCTTCCCTCGGCACTGTTGTTATGATAGGGTCTCGAGGTGGACGGTGCTCATCGTGAATGTGGAGCCATGGATCCAAGATCAGGTCCCACCCTGCTGGGTCGACCCACCATTCATGCCCTAATATTATGCCCATCTGTCCCATTAGATCTTCATGAGTTAAAGCGCGATAATGTCGTCGCGCATGTCTGAGATAGTCCATCTCAGTCTCATCTTCTGAGTCACTTTCGGAGATCCAAAAATGTTCATTCTCTTCAGCAACTATTGCTTGCGACGTTGATGGTTCTCCTTGTTCCAGTACGTTAATCTGGTCCCATTGCGGTTGTTCCACTTTTGGTGGAGGGACCTGACTCTCTTGACATTGTACTGACTCAACTGGAATCTCTAAGGGGAACAGCTTCGAGAAGATGTCCGGACACCATTGATATTCTCTTTGGGGATGAGTATCCGAACTTTCGCCTCTCTCTAGCAAAGGAGAGGGATTACTGCTGTTACCAAGGGTGTTTGGTGACCATGGGAGGTAATCTCCCAATGTAAATTCTGTATTTGGGTTGGCATAGAGATCTGGTGCCAATCCCCCCTTGTTGCCTATTTCTAGGTCTTGCATATTTTCAACCAAGATGTCCAAGGGCAGGGGGTGGTTGAACCCTACTCTCGACTTGTCATATGGCATCTGATATCTTGGTTGGCAAGGGAGACGCATCCCTTGCTCATATCTCGCCTAGCCCGTATCCATGCCAATGGCATTGGCCGAGATATTTGAGGGCAAATTGCGGGTTTGACGAGATAATTGATGTTTTCAACAAAAGGTTCTTCGTCTGCTTCCTTTTGCTTACATGGTTCAAGACCATGATCAAGGCCCCCATACACAAAATTTGTCCGGTTGGGTGGGTGACCTAGGGGAACAAGTGTTCCTATGGGAAGGCGAGGTCTTCCCATATCTCGGACTGACTCTAATGCGGGCGTTGCCACAACATTACGCACTATGTACTCCCCTAGGCCTGTACTAGCCATTTCAATAGTGATTGTTGATGCTTCTGAGGGAGGGAACGGGAGTCCTTCCTGAGTCCATTCCATGTTTGGTAGGTTTGGAGTCTCAGCTTCCGTTGTGCTAGATATTTCCTCTGTTGATATCGTTGAAATTGTTGGCAACCCCTCTTCTAAGGGCTGAGCCTCTTCCATGATTTGTTTTCCCTTGTCCTTCTGTGTAGCCATGACAGGTGGCGTTGGTAATGAAGGAGTAGATGATGAGGGTTCACCTGGCTGGGATGTCGGTGATTCGGTCACCAGTGGTGCCTGCGGTATTGGACCCTGTTTAGATGGATTTAACTGGAAATCCAAATGTGTTGAAGGGAGGGTCGATTGAGGCATTAGTTGTACCGCATTGCAATACTTGAAGGGTTCCAAGTCCATCGGGACTACATGTATTTCATATTTCCCTTCAAAAGCATACTTTAAGCACGGGTGAGCGATGGAAGGGACACACTTCATGTTCCCGATCCAAGGCCGCCCTAGCAGTATATTGTAGGCCATCTCGCCTTCTAACACATGGCACAATGTTGGTGTTGTCTTTTGTCCTACCTGGACAGGTAGAACAACTGTGCCGACTGTCGAGCATATTGCATCATTGAAAGCTCGCAGTGTGTACGTGGAGGCTGTGATATGAGAGGCTGGCGGCTTCAAATGTTTTAGGGCTATAGTGGTAATAATATTACTGGACGAGCCAGTATCTACCAACACTCTCTTATACGGGATCCCGTTGATCCGCGCAACAACATGCGGGGGTGGATCTGCCGCGTCATTCGATATTGCTTTGACTTCATCCTCTCCGAAGGTGATGACCGGCTCGAGTACATCGTTTTACGTGTCCCACGAAGTTGTTGAAAGAATGTGCTTCTTGGGGCTGTAATTCGATGGTTTTTAAAATGTCCATAAGAGCTTCCCTATGAGGTGTTGATTGTTGAATAAGCTCGTAAATGGACAGACTAGCCGATGTGGTCCGCAAAATCTGCGTGAGTTTGCTCCGTATCGTGATTTCTGGTCTAGGCGGAGGTGACTGTATAGGGTGTTGCTGAGGCTGTGACGTTGTCGGAACTTCCTTCGTGGCTACCCTAGGGGCAACTGCTGAGTACTTTTTATTCCTCGTCACTATGCTGATCATTCCCACAAATCCTTGCATGGGAAGGTTCTGGCGCACCTCATTAACTTGGAGAGGTTTTGCTTGTGCCTCGTGGGCAGGCAAGGGGTCCTTGAATACCCCCATTTGTTGGTTGTTTGGCGCTATGGGGTTGTCCACGGCCAATGTTTTATTTTTGATTAAATCTTGGATGAGTCCTTTGAACTTCCAACATCCATTCAAATCGTGTCCCCTTCGCCTATGAAATCTACGGTATAGTTCCTCTCTATATCCCTTAGGTTTAGGAGCGTTAGGGTCTATAGTCGGGATCTCTGGAAGGGTTACTAAATTTGCCGCTGACAAGCGGTCAAATAAGGAGTCCCTAGACTCCGTGTAGGGGGTGAATTGTCGCCTAGGGTGACGCTATTGATTCTGCTCCTGTTTCTTATTATCTTTCTCATAACTAGGAGGCATTGCCTGGTAATTGGCCTTTTGAGGCTGCGTGTCTTGCACTGGCTTGGGAACATTTATCGCAACTTGATTAACCGCTGCGGGTTGTGATTGCGTATTCCCAATCTTAGTGGTTTTATTCCACTCTTTCTTTTTAGGCTTGGCAATTGTGCCTTCACCTATTTTAATCTCTTCTATGACTTTGGCTTGCGCCAAAGCTTCTTCTAAGCTGTCGTATTGCTGCAGCAGCAATAGCCCAGAGATTGATTTTAAGCAACTTCATGCAAACATCTGAGTGAGATCAGACATAGGGGGACGGTAGGGTAGCCTGGAAAGCAAAGCCCTCCATCGGTTCTCGTATGCTGCTATTGTTTCCTCCTCATACTGCCTGAGGCTGGCCAAATCACTTAGTGATGCCTTCTTCCTTGTGTTGAAAGCAAAGCGTTCAAGAAATGCATCCACTAGTTGATCTAAGTTGTTGATACTGTGTTTGGGCAATTGTGTAAACCAATCCGAGGCAGGGCCCGTGAATGTGGTTATGAAAGTTCTAAGCAACAATGCATCATTGTCTTGGATGCCGAAGCATTGACTTAGGAACCTCGTGACATGTTCTTGTGCGTCCTCCTCACCTTTAAAGACTGCCAATTGTGGCAACTTGAAATGTTTAGGGTAAAGAGGTATGGGTACTGAGGGATGCACCGGATGACTGCGGAGTTGACGTAGTGTGGGCTTTTGATGCCCAGAAGCTTTTATCTCCACAGACTCCAAACGCTCTAATAGCGCTTTGTATGCATCGAAAGATTTTATTTCTTCTTCTTTGGTTTGCTCTCGTTGTGGGTCAAGGGAGACTGGAGGCCTATGGGGAGGTGGCCGATTGGCAGCCCTCCCGCCTTGATGGGGCGTGTCGGCCCGTTCTATTTCTGGTTCGAACTCCTCATAAACTTCTTGAGGAGTCCCTGGGTGAGACCTATGACCTTGATTGAGTCCCCGTTGGGGGTACCCATCATTGTTTCGGGGAGTGGCCTCCCTCTCGGGTCTATAAGGTCTCGGAGGCAAAACTTGACGAGGTCGCGGAGACCTGTCTTGCACCTAGGGATTGTGCCTCTCATATTGTTCTTCTCTTTGGGTGCGAGGGGTTGGCACCCTCTCAGGTAGCTTATAGCGTAACTCATCCGCTTCGCGCTGCATGCGTTCTTTGTTCAGGCGGTATAAGTACTCTAACTCCTGGTGACCTTGCTCAAGCTGCGTGATTCGAGCTTGGCGGGCGGCATGTCTGACGATTGCCGGGTCAATTTGGTCTGCCCTCTTTGGCTCAGGAGGCTTAAATGTTTCTCTTATGTGTTTGCCTCGATCTTGATGATCTAAAATTTTAATGGGTTGCTTCCCTCTGTCGAGGTAGGCGACATTTGTTTGAGGCCCTAGCCTCGATGTGTGATCATGATATCTGGCAGGTGCAGAAACGCAAGGTTCCCACATTGTTTGTTGTTCTCGAGGAATGTGATGATCTTCCTCGTACTCCCTTTCATGGGTGTGAAAGGGGCGGGCGGAGTTAGCTTGCCCTGTGTAAAGAGCCTTGCGCTCTGGATGTTGTTTTTCTGTTCTGATGGGAGGTAAAGAAGGGACGCCATATCCACGTTGCCCCTCCAAATGGACAGTATGCCTCTCTAGCACTTCATCGCGCTGTGGCCATTCAAATCTAGCCTCAAGAGGCGGTTGTCTACTTACATTGAGAGCTGCATGTGAACCATCTTCCCGAAAGGGGCTGTGTTGAATGGGTGTATTCCAATGAGGAGGTTCCCAATAGTTCCTTCTTGAAGTGGCCTGATGTGGACTTTGTTGTAGGCCAGACTGCCAAGACGGTATGGCTAGGTCCTCAGGGCTAAAGCGAAGGCGACTAGCGCCCTCTCTTTGTGTACCTTCCGTAGCGTCTGCCCTTGATTGGGCTTGGCTACGAGTGTACACCATTGTGATGCTTCGCTACTATCTAAGCAGATTTTATCTCGTTTATGATGATTTGTCTTTTTGTCTACACTAAGCAGAAGTAAACACACACATACACAAAGCCGTGATTATCTCTTTTAAGGATTAAATAGTGTGTCCTAAACTGGTTTAGTGCATTTTGGTGTTTCGTTTTGTTTTTGCAATTTTGGAAGAACGTTTAAATGCATAATGTTGGCTCATATGACTCCCATAAATGGTCGCCCCTTCAATATACCATTGTCGGACCGATATACCAACCTCTCTATATACCCGCCCTTACGTGAGGGAGACTATAGGTACGTGAGAGCAGATGGTACGTGGAACATAGGCGGTACGGAAGGGGAATCGCTCTGTTTATGACACCTACCATAGAAAACTTATCCTCGCGTCCTGGGAATCACCCCAAGCTACACTCGGTCAGCCTTCGTCGGGATTTACGTCTAGCAACGATCGCGATCGAGGTAATGGATGCAATATCTCAAGCCAAAGTGATAATGGAATCCACCTTTGGTCTTGCTCAAGGGTTGGGGTTTTACGACCAACGCCTTGGTTTAAAATACCACGTGGTGTGTGGGGTTCATTTTACTTTGCAAAAAATTGAAACAGGCAACTGAAAAAGAAATCTTTCCCTATGCCAGACAGATAATACTAACTGAAAACAACAAGTAGAAAATTAAATTTTTTTTTTTTTTTTTACGAAAAAATTTACGGAAAATTTGCGAAAAGTAAAAAAATAAAAAATAGAAAAATTAAACAAATAAAATACACAGAAATATCATAACCGAAAATAACATGGACAGTTAAAGAAAACCGTTACCTCTTTTCTGCCCGGATTTGCTATTTCTGATCTTCGGTTTAAAAAGGGTACCTGTCAAGCACAAACAAGACAACTCTGATTAATTTCTATGATTTTAAAAATCGGGGAACGGTCCCACCGTGATCGCCACTGAAAGCATGAGATTTCGGAATAAAAGAAACACTAAGGTGCAAATAAAAATAGAACTAATTTGATGCATGCGATAACACGAATATGATCAAATTAAAAGACAGGAGCACAACCCTTTTTATTAATATGATTTCACTCGGTTACAATACATCTCCACGGTTACATATTTCTCAGTTACACCGGATGAATAGTAATCTTCTTTCCCGCATGCCCACATTCGAAATGGGCGGGCCAACGTATTTTCGCCGCTAGTGCTTGGTGAATCCTTGCTTGTCTATTGTTTCTTCTGCGGTCAAAGAAACATACAAAACATTAGTAGCACCTGTGTTAATAAGTGAAACGAATGAGTCTTAGAAATAGGTAGAGGATACATGCATAGAATCTTTAAAAACATGCAAATAAATAGAATCTAAGTGACATACGCTTTTAATCAGAATAAGCACTAAAATACGTCAACGTAGAATGTATTAAATAATGCGTCTAACAAAATAACATATAACGTGATGTTGTGATGTTCGATAAATAGATCGTTGCAACCTGCTGCTCTGATAGAGAATCGGACACATACGAAGGTATGATATATTCGAACATAAAAATATAAACTGTTTAAATATTGTTACTGCAAGATCTGTTCCAAACAGCTTGAATCAAATTTAAACTAGGCATGTACGTGGGGTGCCCAAATGGGCCGCCCTGTTAAAATCCGACTTTGACGCCAACTCACTAGGAATTGGCTCAAAATCCAGGATAATGTGTTGTCGGCAAATTGGTGGATTCTTGTGATCCACTGTCGGGTATGAGAGTCTGACTCACGCTTCTGAGCACCACCCACCAACCTCTATTTTGCAAGAGATTCTGGATGTGAAGAAGGTGGATTCAAACTGGTGCAATCGGGTCTCTGGATGAGTTCAACAGCACTTCGTTGTGTTTCAACAAAATGCTTCGTTTTCCTTTTTTTCTTCGTATCGAGCTAGTTTTTATAGAGGTTTTCGCCTCTTAGAGCATTAATGTCAAACCATAAATCCGCCAGGGCCGCTCAGATTTGATCCCTATCAGGTCATTATGAGACATGGCTCGCACTGACATTAGAAGTTATGAGGCGTGGCCTCGGATCGGATTTGTTTTGAAACTGCTTGTCTCATTAAAGTCTGTCGTTCTGCAGATCCACGGGGTCTCTTTGGAGAGGGGCACGTAAGGGTGCCACGTGGCAGTCATTCTTTGGATGCGGCGGCCACGTCAAAGTCCGCCTTTGATTATCGTAAGTATGCATTTTAAACGTAAAGTGCCGAAGTGTCGCGATATCGCGACGTCGCGATATCGCGACACTTCGGCAGAGCCTCCCCTTGGGGCCAAAGGTGTCACGATATCGCGACGTCGCAATATCACGACACCTTCGGCAGAGCCTCCCCTCGGGGCCAAAGGTGTCGCGATATCACGACGCGCGATATCGTGACACCTTTGGCCGAGGCTCCCCTCGGGGCCAAAGGTGTCGCGATATCGCGACACCTTTGGCCGAGGCTCCCTCGGGGCCAAAGGTGTCGTGATATCATGACACCTTTGGCCGAGGGTAGCCTCGAGGCCAAAGGTGTCGTGATATCATGACACCTTTGGCCGAGGGGAGCCTCGGGGCCAAAGGTGTCGCGATATCGTGACACCTTTGGCCGAGGCTCCCCTCGGGGCCAAAGGTGTCGCGATTTCGTGACACCTTTGGCCGAGGGTAGCCTCGGGGCCAAAGGTGTCGCGATATCGTGACACCTTTGGCCGAGGCTCCCCTCGGGGCCAAAGGTGTCACGATTTTGCGACGTCTAAGGCTAGGTTCCCTTTTTGTTGAGGCTTGTTTGCTTTTAAAGACTTTGCTTTCGATGAAGGTTTTGGCAAGGCTTGAAGACTTTGATGAAGGTTTTAGCAAGGCTTGAAGACTTTGATGAAGGTTTTAGCAAGGCTTGAAGACTTTGATGAAGGTTTTAGCAAGGCTTGAAGACTTTGATGAAGGTTTTAGCAAGGCTCTTTTTCCGACCTTCTAAACTGTTGTGTAAGTGGCCAGGACCACTGTTTGACCTCTGAGGGCTGCCCTAAAAGCTGTGTATGTCAATGCGATCAATGTTTGTAGTCACTTAATCGGATTGGTGCTATTTTGGTGTCTACACAAAAATAAGATGAGTCTCTTGAGGAATAGTGAGAGAGATTCAACTTCAATCTTCAACGATATCCTCACAAGAGACTATCTGATAAGTCCCTCAAAAGCATATTTTTGAGAGGACTTACGAATGAATCACTAGAGGCTCTTAACATGATCTTTGGAGGTGACGTCTACCAGCACGCTATGGAAGACATCCGATAACTATGTCGGAACTACTCAAGAAGGAGAGGCAAGAACACTTCTAAAACCATGAAAGCGACTACTTCGATCATGAAGATAGAAATAGGTAACATGCTGGAAGTTTTAAAGAGCGAAATGCTCTCATCTCTAGTATTGTAGATGGATACGCTATTGTTAGAGAAAAATAAGCAAGAAAATGAAGTAGCGTTGGCTTATTTCTGTCCAAAATGTAGAGGGAAGCATGCAAATAATGCATGCCCGGAGAACAAAGTCCGAATATGCACAGTTTGCAGGCTAAACCATAAAACTTGATTGTACCCGCAACTACCTAGTAATCAGGAGGATGCTAAAAATATGGATTCCTATTTCATAGGCAATCGAAAGAGTTGGCCACAACCCCCTGCGAGGAATATGCCAACAAGAATTTCGTCATATGGGGGAGGACCATACATGCACCAAGGCCTACCTCAACCACCTAACATGGGGTGGTGGGGGCCATCACCCTGGTCTAACACACCCCCAGTAGCATTCCCAAACCAGCAGCCATGGATGCCATATCCATATCCTGGGCAGCAGTGGAGAGACCACACTCTGTGGAATCAGGCTCCATAGAATGTAGCACCAGCTCACCCCCAAAAAAATTTACCGATGTTTCCAGCAGTGAGACTTGCACAGCTACCTGCACAACTGATGGCAAATCCGAATAATAGGGTGAACCATCCAACATACAACATGGAGAATGAGATGTATTCGATGTACCATATTTATCTTAGGTCTGGTAGACAACTAGGGGTAGGAATGCCTCCACTGGTAGAAGAGGAGGAAGAGGTAGAAACACCTCTTATAGAAGAGGTGATAGAAGAAACTCCTGAGAGAGCAAAGGCTCCATTTCCCAACTTGCTGCAAGAATAGAGAAAAGTAACGCAGTCGGAGTTCGATATCTTATCTAGCTTGAAGAACCTCACCATGACAATTCCATTATTTCAAGCCATTCGAGATGTGCTGATATATACCAAGGCGATAAGAGAGATGTGTCTAAGGAAGCTAGGACAAAGAGGAACCCAAACCATCAACATCATGGGTAAACTAGCAGATTTGATGATAGGCAAAACATGCCATCCAAAGTATGAAGACCTAGGCATCCTGGTGCTGACTATAAAAATTGAGGGACATTCCCTATCCAATACGTTGGTCGATCTCGGAGTAGCCATCAACGTAATGCCTCAGGAGACCATTTAGAGGCTACAACTCATGAACCTAAAACCCACTATGATAGTAATGCAGCTGGTCGATCGATCGACCGTGGCACCGGAAGGAATGTTGGAAGACGTAATAGTAACAATCAGTGCATGGGAATACCCAACCAACTTTTTAGTCCTACAATCTAAAACTAGGTTGGCGGTTACCCACTCATCTTGGGAAGGCCATGGTTGGCAATAGCTGATGCCTACATCAACTGCTGGGATGGGTTGATGACCATCTTCGATGGACAAAATGTTAAAAGATTGACTATTTCACCCCCAGCTCAGTCCATCGACTCAGTAGGAGAACCCATGTTGATCGAGCATGAAAATCCTGAGCTATCCATGATCCAATCGATGATGACGTTGGATGAGTTGGTAGAAGAAGATGAGGATGGCGCTATTGTGGAGTTCCTCCATGGGGAGTCCTCCATCTCCGCACCTAGATCACCATTGGCTGGCATCCAAGATCACCACATTCAGCAGATACATGTCGGGCCAAGAAGAATGTTGAATGTCAGTAGTGGGTTGACTCCCACACAATTGATGAAAGTAGAAGAGCTCCTGGTTAGACACCAATAGGCATTTGCATGGGATTACTCAGATATGAAGGGTATCAGCCTAGAGATCTATACCCATCGTATATACCTAGATGATCAAGCAACTCCAAGAAGGAAACCACAGAGAAGAATGAATCCGATAATGAAAGACATTGTCAAGGAAGAACTACAAAAACTCTTGACTATCGAATTCATCTATCCAATTTTTGATAGCGAGTGGGTATCACCGTTAGTGGTAGTCCCTAAAAAGAATGGGAAATGGCGAATCTATGTGGACTACAGAGCATTAAACAAAGTGACCAAGAAGGACCACTTCCCGCTCCCGTTCATTGATCAAGTCTTGGATACACTCTCGAGGAAGAAGTATTTCTCCTTCCTGGATGGATTCAGTGGATACAACCAGATCCAGATAGGAGAAGAGGATCAAGATAAGACAATGTTCACCTACCCATGGGGAACGTTTGCCTATCGGGTATTACCTTTCGGATTGTGCAACGCACCTGCCACCTTTCAAAGGGTGGTGCTTAGCATATTTTTAGACATGATGGGAGATGCGGTATAAGTATACATGGATGAATTCACCATATATGGAGAAACCTTTGGCAAGGCAATGACAAACTTGGAAAGAGTGCTCGAAAGAAGCAAGGAAAATAGTTTGTCCTTGAGCAATGAGAAATGCTTTATGATGATGCAAGAAGGCATCGTACTGGGACACCACCTCTCTATAGAAGGAATAAAGGTTGATAAAAGAAAAATTGAGGTCATCAGAGACCTACCCAACCCTAGAATACAGAGAGAGGTGAGGAGTTTTCTTGGATCATCCGGGTACTACCGATGATTTATCATCGAATTCAGCAAAATTGCAAAACCACTGCACACTCTATTATCTAAGGATGTGGAGTTCAATTGGACAAAAGACTGCGAGGAAGCGTTTCAGTTGCTTAAAGAGAAAATGATATCCACACCGGTTCTAAGAGGACCAAATTGGGCCATACCATTCCATATCTACTATGATGCATCCAACAATGCGATTGGAGTAGTCCTTGGATAGAAGGATGGTGAAGAATTTTATGCCATCTACTATGTCAGCAAAAACTTGGTAGGAGTCGAGCTCAACTACACGGTGACGGAGAAGGAGTTCCTTGTAGTTGTGCATGCCATAAACAAATTCTACCATTATATCACCGGGTATAAGGTAATTTTCCACACGGACCATGCGGCTATCAGATACTTGATGAGCAAGTCGGCCATTGGCGAAAGAATTATCAGGTGGCTCTTGTTACTGTAGGAATTTGACATCACAATAGTCGACAAACCAGGCAAGGACAATGTCATAGCAAATTTTCTATCTAGATTGATACCGATAGACCATACAGCAATGGAAGACCAATTTTTGGATGAACATTTGTTCACCATTAGTGAGCAAATACCGTGGTACGTAGATATAGCCAATTACTTGGCCATCGAAAGAACCTCACCTACTCTCTCTTTTTGAGAAAAGTAGGCGGTCATAGAGAAAAGCGCATCGTTCCTATGGGTTGATGGCCTCCTATTCAAAAAAGGGCGTGACCAGATTATAAGGAGATGTGTAGCAGAGCAAGAGTTCTCAGAAGTACTCAAAGTGTGTCACGATGAACCATGTGGAGGACACTTTGCAGGGAAATGAACTGCCTACAAAATCCTACAGGCTGGGTACTTTTGGCCCACTCTATTCAAGGATGCGGCTATGTACGCTAGAAAGTGCGATGAATGCCAAAGAATGGGTAGACCAACCCATCGAGATGAAATGCCCCTCCAGCCTTAGGTACACTTGGAACCCTTCGATAAGTGGGGCATGGACTTCGTGGGACCAATTAATCCACCTTCAATAGGGAGGAGGTTTATTTTGGTCTATATAAATTATGTCACCAAATGGGTTGAAGTTCAAGCGTTGAGAGATTCAAAAGAAATAATAGTCATCGATTTCTTATTTGCTCACATTTTTACATGATTTGGGGTCCCTAGAGAGATAACAACAGACCAGGGGCCTCAATTTACCTCCAGGTTGATCAAGGAGCTGATGGAGCAATACAGAGTTTGGCACAATAAAACTACACCCTACCATCCGCAGGAAAATGGGCAAGTGGAAGTGACGAATAGGGAAATAGAGAACATCCTCACGAAGACCATGCAACAACAAAAAAAATATTGGGCTACACGATTTCCGAAGGTAGTCTGGGCATATAATACCACGTGGAAATCCACCATAGGATTCACACCCTTCCAATTGGTCTATGGGAAGAGTGTGATGATGCCCATTGAATTTGAAATCAAGACACTGAGGATGGCTTCATAATTGAACTTGAGCTTGGATGACGCTCAAGAAGAAAGGATTCGGCAGCTAGATCAGCTGAACAAAATCTGAATGGACGCTCTACAGAGAATGAAAATCATACAAAAGCAAAGAAAGTGGTGGCATGATCACCACATTAAACTAAAGCAGTTCCAAGAAGGAGAATGGGTGTTTTTGTATGATTCTTAGTTCTAGGAAATAAAAGGTAAATTAATGCAAATATGGATGGGACCATATGAGGTGGTAGAGCTCATCAAGAATGGGGCAGTGCACGTTAGAACAATTGACGATAGCAACACCGTGTTAACGGTCAATGGCCACCGATTGTGCCCCTATAACACATCTAAAACCTTGCAGGTGGAATCTAGAATAGACGTGGGGGAGACCCCATCTTGTTAGATCCGGACCAAACTCTTAATAGGCGAAATGGTGGGCATGGAGGTGCTCACCAAAATCAGTTAATTTAGTTTTTTTCTTACGGTGTGTTTTGCAGGGATGACGCCCGCATGCAAGCTACAGGCATCCTAATCCAGGGCCTAACAGGCATGAAATGCATCTAACTACCTTTATTTTTCTTTCTTTTCATTTGCTTTTTGTAGGTGGAAG
The DNA here is from genome assembly GCA_028583015.1 of Wollemia nobilis. Taxonomy (NCBI): domain Eukaryota; kingdom Viridiplantae; phylum Streptophyta; class Pinopsida; order Araucariales; family Araucariaceae; genus Wollemia; species Wollemia nobilis. The sequence goes on from JAQPPZ010001965.1 coordinate 1,775,615, forward strand.
ACCTGACAGCACGAGGAATAGGTATCTGGGAAACCAGGCCTGATTCGGCTCAACATTTCGACATCGACACTCGTAGGTAGAAGCTGAGGCAGCGTGAAGCAAGACTGAGAAGGCTTGATCACCCTTTCCCAGTCAATCACAACATGATTGCCAAGAATAAGGTGCCTTCCTTATAAATAAGGCACCCCACCAGAAGAAGGCACCTTCCTTATAAATAAGGCGCCCAGCTAGAAGAAGGCGCCTTCCTTATAAAGAAGGTGCCCCGCCAGAATAAGGCGCCTTCCTTATAAAGAAGGCACCCAGCCAGAAGAAGGCACCTTCCTTATAAAGAAGGTGCCCCACTAGAAGAAGGTGCCTTCCTTATAAAGAAGGCACCCCACCAAAAGAAGGCACCCCACCAAAAGAAGGCACCTTCCTTATAGAGAAGGTGCACACATGAAAAAAACTAATAATAATAATAATAATATATATATAGGCGCCTTTCGTGGCTGGAAGGTGCCATACAAAAAAAAAAAATTCGAGGCGCCTTCCACATTAGGAAGGCGCATGCAGCCAGAGGCACCTTCTACATCAGGAAGGCGCATGCAGCCAGAGGCACCTTCCACATCGGGAAGGCGCATGCAGACGAAGGTTCCTTACACATCGGGAAGGCACATGCAAATGGAGGTGCCTTCCACATCGGGAAGGCGCATATAGATCGAGGCGCCTTCCACATCAGGAAAGGCGCATGTAGACCGAGGTGCCTTCCACATCGGGAAGGTGCACCCATTCAGAAGCACCTTCCATAGCAGGAAGGTGCCATCATCGAAAAGGTGCCTTCCACCACCGAAAGGCGCATCCAATCAAAAAGGTGCCTTCCACCATCGAAAGGCGCATCCATTTAGAGAGCACCGACAACATCGAGAAGGCACCATATAAGCGCCTTCCACATTAGGAAGGTGCCACATCAGTGCCTTCCACATGGGGAAGGTACCAAAGAGCACCTTCCATGTATAGCCAGCACTTACATCTCCCGGATGCCTCGATCGAAATGAAACCACCACACAAATGAGCGACATCAGATGACCATACCCCTCCCCCATGTCACAAATCAACGAATCAACGCCCTTCATGATGCATGAAACATCGAATAAGGTACGTGCATACTAATTCAAATTTTTATATAATTATTTATAAATTATGCAGTACCAAAAAAAAATACCACCGTCATAAAAATCATATCCCCCATAGCCGAAACCGCATGCCAATGATATGGCTCAAAAGGTGTACCCTAGAAATAAATGCTAAGGTTAGGCACCTTCCCTATAAGAAGGCACCTTCCTGAAGAAGGAAGGAGAGAAAAAAAAATCGTAGTAGTAAGGGAAGGCGCCATGGGAGGAAGGTCGAAGAATCATGTAGTGAAGAATGAACCGAGTGATACGAAAGGAATCAGGGGGGTGGTAAAGACATAGTTCGAGGCCGAGGGATGGCTCGAATACTGTACCCTGGTTAGTCAGGGCTAGGATATGGAGGTAGCCAAGGAATTTTCTGCCTCCTTGAGGGGCGACGTAGCTCAGGTGCGAGGGGTAGAAATTCTAGTCACCCCCGAATACATCTCGCAGGCGACTGGATTGCCCCTCATAGGGGAATGCATATACAAAGGTGGACTATTGAAGCCATACGTCAAAGTGCTACTACCAGGGGAAAATGTGTAGATAGACAAGGAGGGGCTACCCAAAAATAGCCTTCCCATGAATCTACGAAAGATATTCAAGCAGGTTGCTCAATTCTTTACATGCACTAGGAAATATACCCATCTGCACGCTAACCATGTGTAGTTTCTCAATCACCTGGTGCATGGAAGGAAGTTGAACATGCCCTTCTACCTAGAAAATGCTCTGAAGGACGAAGCGGCTCGGTACCAAAAGGGAGAACCATCCACCTTAGCCCACCATGGGCTGATATCGGCACTGGTCTGCCATGTAGAAGCACAGAGGTAGAACCCCGACGTAGAGGGAGATGGTGGCCAAGAAAGGCAACAGGATGTTGTTGCCAAAATAGGGCAAGAAGAGGGAAGCCCTACAAAGGAAATGGCGAGTATTGGGCAATTGGCATTGCCCTATTTCATAGAAGAAAGAGGGCATTCACCAGTGCCTAAAATCATAGAGGAAAGAGGGCATTCCCCAGTGCCCGAGTGTGAGGAGGAAGGAGCATCGCTTATTAGTGGTGAGGCCGAGTTTCGGCTGATAGAACTAGTCCCCAAGAGGAAACACCTACGGTGACTCCTCCTCTCGATAGAAGAAGAATAGAGTGACCCAAAAGTCGATGTTGCAGCCCAAACCCTCTAAGAATTGACAAACCAGAGCCCACAAGATGCAGGGACTTTCGGGAGCAATGATCAGGTCGATGCGGCCTTGGAGGAGGCGCTGGAATGGCAAACCAATTGCTGGATGGCCCAACAAATTCTGGAGGACTGCCAGAACAAGCATAGAGGGGAGTTGAAAGAACGATACGGATGGATCGCCCAGCTCGAGCAGCTGGTCCGATAGTTGTAGGAGGAAAACCAGCTACTCCAGGACAGGGGAATAGAAAGAAGGGATGCGTCAACCCAAATTGACTGGGCAAAAGAGGTCCCAACGAATTCTCCCACATCTATCGAACGAGTATTCTCTTTGGGATAATTTTGATCGAATGCCCGACAGAGCAGCCCGGAGGTAGGGGAGAATTCCTCTATTTTTAGGAGTGAAAGGGAAAGAAGTCCCACAACACCCCCTATCATCATCCTGAGTGATACAGAGCAAGACGAGGGCCTCCAACAACAGACAGGACCAGAGGATAAGGAGGAACTCCCTGGACCTGAGGAAGGAGGAGAAGAACCTGAGGGGTCAACATAGGATAGATAGGGGGATGAAGAAGCACCCCCAGGGATGGTAGCATAGAGTGAAGAGAACGCTCCAGGGACCGCAGAGCAGGCCCCTTAGAGCGAGAAGATGACCACCAGGGAGAAAGGGAAAACCCCTATTTGAGCCACCGCATTTTCTATAGAGGCCAGAGGAAAAGGGCCCAGGACGGCTCGAAATAAGGTGAAGGTGACCTTCACCGAGCCAGAGGAAGATGAGTGGGATATGCAGCCATTCATGGAGAGGCAAAAATAGTTCGAACGACTGCTCAAAGAGATGACAACAGCCAAGGAGACCAGGAAGGCAACCTCGAGGATGCAGGGGGACTCTGGTATCTACGTCAATCCGGTAGAGGACAACCAGTTCTGGGATATTTACGGGTCATCCTGGGGATGACCCTCCATGATAAGAAGGTATTTTGAATGGTGGGGGGTATATGGCCTCGAATTGGAGGTCGTTGCCATTGCAAAGGAGAATGCAGGGCTTACTCCTGAAGCAGCCCGATTGTACAAAGCCCAAGTAGTTCATTCTAGGAGGGATAATTTAGATATCCCTCTTGCAGTGGTCAGACCTTTGGACACTGACCTATGGCAAGCTGCAGAAGCCGCATTCTAGTCAGAAGAGATGACACTGGCTAGATCACCATCGATAGTGGCTAGGATGAGGAAAGGACAGCCGATAGTAGCACCCTCAACTCCGCATAGGAAAAGAAGAGCCACACCTCTAGATGCCAATGCGTAGAAGAGGCAGACTCGGGCCGTAGGTATAGCTGAACCCACCAAGAAATGGCAAAGATGAGGGGTCAATAGGGCTACCTACAGTTTTGATGCCACGAGGGCGTGGCATATGTTAGGCGTGGGGGGATGATGAGCATCAGAAATGCTCATATTTTGTATACATTTTCTTGATTATTATGCGGCTGTATAATAAGGATTGCATACTTTTATGAATGATTATATAATTATTTGATGAAATTATGCGTGTTATCTAATTCATGTGTTTTCAGTGTGTTTTTGTGGAATTGTAGTTGATTTAGTTAGATTTGGATCAGTCGAGGTCTTTTTATGGACCTGGCACTTTGTTTCTTTTGGAATCAACGCAGAGAAGATAGGCGCCTTCCTCTTCCAGGAAGGCGCCAAACGTAAGTAGGCGCCTTCCTCTTCCAGGAAGGTGCCAAGCGTAAGTAGGCACCTTCCTCTTCCAGGAAGGCACCAAGGAAAGACAAGCACCTTCCTCTCCCAGGAAGGCGCCAATAGAAGGCCAACGCCTTCCTCTTCTAGGAAGGCGCCAAAGGAAAAGAAGTGCCTTCCTCTCATAAGGAAGGCACCGATGGGAAGGCACCACTAGAAGGCAAGCACCTTCCTCTCATAAGGAAGGCACCACTAGAAGGCAAGTACCTTCCTCTCATAAGGAAGGCGCCACTAGAAGGCAAGCGCCTTCCTCTCATAAGGAAGGCATCGACAAGAAGGCACCACTAGAAGGCAAGCGCCTTCCTCTCACAGGAAGGCGCCAACAGAAGATAAGCGCCTTCCTCTTCCAAGAAGGTGCCAATGGTAGTAAGGCACCTTCTACATAGAGAAGGTGCCCGATATACTTAGGCACCTTCCTCATAGGGAAGGTGCCCTTGTTCTTCGCCCGTTGACTAGACAAGCACGACGTGGACAACAACGACTAGTGCAGTTCCAACTCTACGTCATGTAGAGCTAAATTGGGGATCGCACCGATGTATGAGAATGTCCTACCAATGCCAGGCAAAGCACAAACCAATCAGTGAACATGCCACTGTTAGAACCGAATGCCAATTTTAGTAGACATCGATCACATTTACCAGACTATCTTAGTTTAGTCTGGAATGAATCGACTGTTATAACTTCTTTGTAATAGAAGTTCTACGGGTGTGCTATATAAACACATGTAGACCTCTCTAAAGATATATAGATATATAGAGAGAGGAGATAGAATATTTTGATAGTAATTGTAATACTTTGATAATTATAATACAGTTCTAAGAGTTTCTAAGTGCGTGTTCAATTGGGAGGAAGCTGCTGGAGCCTAGGCCCACTCCAAGCCAGTATTTCTTCCCCTATTTTTCCTGTGTTTTTCTAGATTAGTTTACCGCTTTTATAAGATTGTTTATCGCATTGATATTTCCAGTATTTGTAGTAGGTTCATTTCCAGGAATGTGTGAATATTTCCTTTCTGTAGATTTAATTTTTTTTATGTAAATTATTGAGGAGTGCATGAATGATTGACAACCGTTTGAAACACCCCCCAATAGTAGAACTAGCGGACTCATCTCAAGTGGTATTGTAAGCAATCTTATTCAGACCCTTCGCAAGTTTACGAAGCTCCCTGGGTTGATAAATTAAATGCACGGGCATGTGACAAAAGTAGGAAAGAAGTTAACCTTGTTTGGCCCGCAACAAGGTCCATGAACTAGAGCAAAGGGGATTGGTGTCTCCTATAGATTGGGGTCCACAAACATTGTAATAGGGAATTGATTCCCATAAAATTTGTTGAATAAATTTATAAGAAAAATTTCTTCATGGGTGTAGCCCACATTGGGTGAACCATGTTAAATCTGTATCTCTTATGTGTGTTATAATTTGTGCATTGTTTCATTATTGCAATTGATAATATTGGATGATATTGCTTTGGAAATAAAAGTAAAATTTTTATCTTATATTGTTCACCTCCTTCTCTTAGTATAAGCTTGTGTTCTTCAAGAATCAAACAACATGTTATGTTTTCTAGGGATAGAGTGAATATTAAGGGCATCAAAAGATTCCATCAAATCCCATACCCTACTCTTATATGACTTTAGGTAATGATGCTTATTGTTCCACCTTTATCTTAATTGATTGACTATCAACTTAGAGTCACCATATATGTCAAGCATTTTGATCCCCATACTCTCTACTTGCATTAATTCTAAGCATAGAGCCTCATATTCTACAACATTGTTAGTACAAGACCATGTTAGTCTGTACACAAAACTTTTTACACCTTCTAAGGGAGACTTCAAAACTACACCAGCACCTGCTCCATTTCTGCACCTTGCACCATAAAAATGCATAGTCCACATTTCTATCTCTCTCGAGGATTAATTGGATATGGCAGGGATCTTTTTCTCTATTTCTGAAGAAATACTGTAAGTGCCCATACCTATTCCAAATTGGTTGTAATCCTCCTTGAATGATAATTCGTCCTCTACTTCTAACTCTTCAAAGATTTCCACTATTTCAAGTGAACAATCTAGAAAGATAGGCCAAAATAAGGTTCTAGGTCTACCACCATAATTTCTTGCACAAAGGTCACTTCTGGAGCCTTGTGCAATCTCGTTAGTATATATTTTACTACTGCAATAGTTTTAATTGGTGTACCATCCAACTACAAAACTTTAAGATATGATCGGGTATACTTCATACCCATCTCATCGTAGACTGCTTTGGGCATGACTGTGGTTTAAGCCCTTGAATCAATCATATAGTTGTGGACTATCCAAGCCTCCATTCTCAAGGAAATATAGAAGGGGGAGGTTTGTTCTTCAGAGTAGCAAGAGTCATCTTCTCCTTACCAGAAGGTATGCTAAATATTATGGTAGTCTACTTTTTTAGATAATTCTTACTTAAATAAGCCTTGAGCATATCTATATGACTAGGAATAAAGAGAGTATCATAGAAAATTGATTTGGAGGGAATTATTTTCATTTCTTCTATAATGTTATACTTTAATTTCTCTAAAGGGAGCTTCTCATTCCTATTTTCTATCTCACCGTATTTCCTCTTATACTACTTTGTAGATTCAATCCTTTGACTCTTAGTGATGGAAGAGAATCTCAGCTTCTCTTGCATTTTATCTTTTGATCTTATTATTTCTTTATCACTTTCATTCTCATACCTCTTGGAAAAAATGATCTCCCTTTCTTGGATCTTAGGTATGCATCTCTCTTTTTAGTTTCTTGAGGAATAGAGAATTTATGATTACTTTGCAGGGGAGGGTCTGTCTTCTTTTGAGAAGGAACCTAAAATTGAACCATCTTCTGTGGATCAACTTGTAATGTATTTTTACCTGACCTTGTCATAACAAAAATGCTAGCCTATTTTTAACTAGGTTATTACATTATTTCCTAGTGCATATATTTCATGACTAGGGTTGTTAGGGGATTAGGTGGTTATCAATATGGTTGAAGTTGTTCCATCTCACCGAACTTCAATGAACTGGTACAACATGTAATATTTAATCATCTATCAATCAAATGCTGATGTTAATGCTTGGAATTACAATTTGGTATCAAAGCTTACGAGGATAAGGGCATAGTTTTAGTTGTTTGAAACATACTTCCCAAGGTAGATCTAAGCACATAAACCAGAGATAATCATGCAGACCAAGGTAGGAAGAAGGATGTATTTCACAACATGTTTCTTAAGATATTATGGTTGCATGTAGACCAAGAACAGATAGTAGGTTGACTTGGTGACCGAGCACGAACCCCAAAGTAGATGGATGCATGGTAAGCAATGGTTGGTTGTGTTGATGTGGTAGTGTCCCGTGTGGCAGTTGATATGGCAATGTCCAGCGTGGTGGCTGATGTGGCATGATGTGGCAATTGGAGGTGGCTGACGTGGCATCTTCTTATTGGTTGGTGCACGCGGAAAAAGTTTAGTCTTCAACGATGATTCCTCGAAGGTAATCAAACAACAAAGCATCATGTTTTGTTTTTATTCAGTGGATATTGCAGCAACACATTACATGTGCGATAAACATCCCTATTTTTTTCTTTCCACATGGCCACATCCACTACAATACAAAGGCGGTTCACCTTTTTTCTCATCAGGTGCAGTAGCCCAATCGGTCAATGTGGTAGTGACTAAGGCATGGGGAGGCCAAAGGTCATGGTTTCATACCTTGCAGCCCCTCAATTTGTTTTTTGGCCCTACTCACATGAAGCAGTTAGATAGAAGGCGCTCGCCTTCCATACTCGTCTGCCTCACTAGCCCGCATGGCTAGTCGAACGACCTTGCCCACAGGTGTTTGGAAGTTCAAATCCCACTAGCTTGAAAGTGCAATAGCAACATTTTTTCTAAAAAAATATAATTTTTTCCTATTTTTTGCCAAAGGAGGGCAATTTTTGCACCATTTTTTGCTATAGAAAAGCAATTTTTGCTTATTTTTTACCAACGGAGAGCCATTTTATGCCACAGAAAGAGGAGGAGCTACTTAAGAGGTATTTTTTTAAGATACTTTGTCAATTCCTTTCTTTTTTGCACATTTCAAGCAAACTTTGGAGGGATAAGCACATTTTTTTTTAATCTTGAAAGGGTATATCACAATTTTTCATCCTTGTTTATTTTGCAATAAAAAGGGGGGATCAAAAGAATTTTTCTCTTGCAAATTTCTAAGACAAGGGGGGAAGAAAATTGTGGATTTGAAAAGAAAATTTGGATTTGAATATCATTTTTGCAAACCAAAACCTCAAATATTTTGCAAAAATCATTGTAACAAAACTGCATTATAATAGGTACATTTTCGATGGAAACCGACACCTAAGTGTTTAAATTTTTGGGCACTTGTGGTTGTTTTTGCATTTAAATTTCTTATTTTTTTGCATTTCAATCATAAGGTAAAATATACAAAGCAAAGAAAAGATCCCAAATTTTACACCTATTTGTGTAATTTATTGCATCGTAGTGTTTATTATATACGGTACCTCTGGCCCACACTTATAGGTAATGTTGTCATGCTTTGGGCTACTGTATCTAATGCCTAACATAGCTGCAACAACGACATCTGAGCTATTATTATCTGTAAATCTGCTACAACCCTAACATAACCGACTATGTTAGGTTCCAATTGAATTAATTAGTTTCACTATTTAGACTAGGGTTGATTTATTTGTTTAATCACCTTTTTATTTTCTTTTTTCTCATCTGTAAATTTTGCATTGTTGCCTTTACGATGAGGGTGTGCCCACCTTGAGTGGCATTTGGATTATTATTCTTATATTTGAATTTATTCATATCTGCAATATTATATCATTGTGTTACTTAATCACTGCTGAAAATATATGCTACTGTGTATACTGGGATATCCGGGTGAGCAAGGGTAGTCATACCCTTCCATGTGGTATCAGTCTAGGCAATCTCAGAGGGAGGAGTAGCCCACACATAGGATAAACGTAGGCATATCAGGTGGCACTGGACAACTACATGCTAGTCAATTACAAATGGGAAATGCAGGCATAGCAGTTCCGTCGGATAGCCAAAATATCATGCACAACAAATTTTAAAGAAATATAAACTGGTTGCTATTTTTAAATAAAATGATGTTGCCCATCTACAGGTTGAAGTCGGGTTCCTCATAGACATGCATAACATATACCGGTCCATTTGAAACTTTTCGTCGGCCAACTTAAATAGCCAACAAACTATTTAAGAAAATCAGGCATCAATTTTTACATGTGGGATATCCAAGGAAGGATAACCAAGGAACGTAAAACAATTTATTGAGACCAAAAGATTCATCTTCCACTTGAACTCACGAAAAAATCATAGAAAAAATCCACTAAATCCATAGCACTGAAGACTAGAATCGTCGACCAATTAGTAGCAAGTATTAATTGAAAAACCTAAGGTACTTTTGCAAAATTAATTTATAATTTTTAGGTGGTCGCGATATATATCCCACATTTAATGGGTGGAAACGAGGGAGGCATTTATAACGTAAAAGTCTCACCTTCCAAGGTGTGACTTAGGTCACACATCCAGTGGCTCTTCTCTCATAGTGTGTCCTTCTTCTCACATCCATGTGTCCCTTCTCATTTTTATTGTGTTCTTTCCCGTCATTGTCATGTATCCTATCCTTGTCGTATCTGGTTCCAGTTGTTTTTCATTTCCTATCGCTATAGTATATTTTTCCCGTGTCAATGTTACAGTCCACGAGGTCATATTTGTGTTGTAATTTCCCATCACATTGATCGGTCGTGTAGTGTCTTCCGCTTTGAGTCAGCTATCTTTGTTTGTCCTTGTTGTATCTCATTCACGTTTAGTCTCCACCTTGCATCTCGCATGCCCTCTCATATCAAGATCTTGCTTGTCCTTGTTGTATCTCGTTTGCATCGAGTCTCCACCTTGCATGCCATGTGCCCTCTCATATCAAGAACCATGTCAATTCTAGGGTTATTCATAGTTAGAATCATGGTTCTAAGTCAGTTTCGTCTTTGGTCAATTATATTCCTTATCAATTCTAGTGTCCAATCGAGTTAGGGTCTTGCTCGAATTGGGTATCAATTGAGCTAAGCAGTTTCAAAATAATACATAGCCAATAGGTGTCAAACTCACATTGGTGTCAACACTCAAGGTGTCAAAATAAAAAAGTCACAAGGAGGAGAACCAAATTTATAATTCGCATCACATTTGGAGTGACAATTAGGCGGAATACAAACCACATTTTTGGGCAAGTTCACCAAATTTTTACAGAATTTTAAAGCTCAAAGACTCTTCAGAATTTTTTTTTGGAAAAGTGCATGAGCAAAAGTTGGATCAAAGGATCTAACGGATGATTAACAAGCTCAAAAACCCCTAACAATAATGTCAGAAGAGCTCGTCGAAGCCCAGGTACAAAACTTTCTCCTTATTCATCCAAAATTGGTAGTTTTAATCCGATTCATCCAGTGGTCAGCCCAATGGCATCCAATTCTTCCCCAGATTTTGCATAGGAAAATGTCACCCAAGTAGAAGGAAATCATCCAATGCTTAATGATGAATTGTTAAAAGCTTTAATATTAAATCTCTAGTGAATGACTAAAATTTTCAACGCATCTCAAACACCACCCCAATAAAATCCTTCTAGTTCCAATCATTAGAGTACAGAGGTCTACAATGACGACTATACACACCATGGATGTCAAAATAGCCATTCCCTGACTCACAATGTTCACCAAAATATTGAGGATATGGGTAATGAAGAAAATATGGAGCAGAAAAGAGGGTTATACAGACCCTAACAAAATAACAACCAGAGATAGAGAAGTAACGAAGAACAAGATATAAATAATTTTCACCAACCAAGAGGTCCAACGAGCATCAATAATCCATGCATTGACATGCCTACCTTTGAATACCAGGATCCATGCGGGTGGATTGCAAAAATGGATGGCATCTTAAACTTTTACAAATTTCAGAACAAGGATAGGGTCCCTTTTACAACAACCAAATTTAGCACTGAAGCTTATCAATGGTTTACATGGTATAAATGTGAGGAGCCCCAAGATGTACTATATTGGGATACCTTCAAAAATTTATTTCTTCATAGATTCGACAAAGGACCCATGGGTTCATACATAGTATGATTATTGTCACTCAGGAAAACAGGATCAGTAGGGGCCTATACTTTTGAATTCACCAGTATGCTTTCCTATGCAGAAGACCTACCACAGGACATGGTAGTAGGAATTTTCCAAAATGGATTAAAAGCACATATTAAAGTCGAGGTAGATCTACCAAATCCATCCAATTTGGATGAGTGTATAAGTATTGCTGACTTAGCAAAAACAAAGACGCACATAAGATCATCCACATGACGTGATTCATATGGTCGACTTCCATTCCGCAACAATTTTTTTCGTAGAAATAATCAAACATCACAATACTTTAGCTACAAATGTCCTAGTCAACATCAAAAATATCAAGCATGTACACCACAACAAAATTTTCAAATTGAAAATGTCGATTAGGATGAAGAAATAGAGGAGTACGATGCACCTGAGGATCTTCCAATTGAGGACCAAAATGCACAAGATGAAGTTGTCGCTGAGGAAGCTGAGGAAGATACCATGACTATTTCAGTACATGCTCTTATGGGGTTATCTTCTCACCATACAATCAAGGTGGCAGGTTTCATTTGGAAGCAACGGGTGACGGTACTGATTGATTTTGGAAGTACACACAACTTCATTGATGCAAGACTTGCAAAGACACTGGGTTTGCACATCTACTCTTCTATTCAATATCGGTTTCAAGTCATAACGACAAGAATGGAAGTTTCTCAATGCCTCGGTAAGACATATTCAATTTCACTACAAATGGGTACGTATACATGGCAAAGTTCTCTTTTTGTTATGGAATTAGGAAATTCAAAAGTTATTTTAGGTGTTGCATGGATGGAAAAATTGGAAACCACTATGGGTTTTAATCACAAACATCTCTTTGTGGAATGGAAAGCCAATGGGAGGACCATCTGTCTTCAAGGACTACTCACACCTCCATCAAAAGTTGTAAGTTCAAATAGCATGGAAAAGTTGTTAAGAAAATATGGTGGGGGATTCATAGCCCGAATCAATTGCATTGAAAAATTAGAACAAGTTATGACATAATTAAAAAAGGAAGATCTCCAAAACATTGTGTCTAACTATGAGGAGGTTTTTCAAGAACCTACAGGCCTACCCCCCAAGAGATCTCATGACCATACCATACATCTAATGCCTAGTAGTATTCCACCCAATGGTCATACTTACCATTATCCCCAACCCCAAAAAAAATAAATTGAGAAGATTGTCCAAGAACTATTGGACCAGGGATTCATCCGTCATAGTACTAGTCCTTATTCCTCACCTATCATCTTAGCTCATTGAAAAGACAATTCTTGGTGTATGTGTCCAGATTTTCATCCTCTTAATAAAATCACAATCAAAGATAAGTTTCTTATTCCTGTCATTGATTGTTTACTATATGAGCTACATGGTGCCAAATTCTTCACTAAATTGGACTTACACTCAGGGTTCCACCAAATCTGAGTTAGGGACGAGGATATTCCCAAAAAAGCCTTTCGAACTCATGAAGGTCATTATGAATTTCTGGTCATGCATTTTGGTCTCACTAATGAACCATCTACATTCCAAAGTCTCATGAACTAAGTGTTTCATCCATTCCTACGAAAAATTTTTCTAGTCTTCTTTGATGACATACTCATCTATAGCAAATCATGGAAAGATCATTTAGTACATGTGGACAAAGTTCTCCATATCCTATGCAAAGAAAATTTGTTTGTCAAAAGATCTAAATGCTCCTTTGGTGTTCAAGAAGTGGAGTACCTCGGTCATATAGTATCTCACGAAGGTGTTAAGGTAGATCCCAATAATATTAAGGCAATACAATATTGGCCCCTGCCTAAAATCATCAAAAAAATTCATGGTTTTTTGGGTCTCATGGGCTATTACCACAAATTTGTGCATGACTATGGTAAAATTGTGGGTCCTATCATGGCTCTCACCAAGAAGGATGATTTTCAATGGTCAGTAGTAGCTACTAAAGCTTTTGAGGCTCTCAAGGAGGCCATGTGTACGACTCCAGTGTTGGCAACTCAAGATTTTCAAAAACCATTTGTCATTGAATGCGATGCTTCAGGAACAGGTATTGGTGTAGTACTAATGCGGGAGGGTCATCCTTTGTCATTCGAAAGTAAAAAAAATTCAGGGAAAATTTTGGGCAAATCCACCTATGAAAAAGAAATGTTGGCTATTTTACATGCAGTGGAAAAATGGAGGCATTACTTAATCAATAGTCATTTTACTATTAAAATCGATCATAGCAGTCTCAAGCACTTTTTAGAACAAAGGTTTTATTATCCCAAAAAAAATAAGTGGTTGACTAAATTATTGGGATATTATTTTTTGATTGAATATAAGAAAGGTAAAGAAAATGTGGCTACGAATGCATTATCTATAAAATACGAAGATGAAGTAGTTATCAATGCCATTTCAAGGCCATGTTCGTAGTGGGTGTCTCAGTTACAAGAAGAATGGTTGTCCAACAGTGAAACAGTTCAAATAATTCAAGAGTTATCTAGGGGTTCCTCTAAGTACCCTCTTTTCGCATATGATGACCAAATATTACATAAGAAGAAACGTATTTACATCCCTCATAATTCACCAATAAAGTTACAGATTCTAGAAGAGTCACATGCTTCTCCTTCAGCAGGACATTCAAGGTTTTTGAAAACCTACATGCGGGTTAAACAATATTTTTTTTGGAAAGGATTAAAAGTAGAGGTTAAGCAATGGGTAGCTGAATGTGAAGTGTGCCAATGCAATAAGGGGGAAACAGTCAAATCACCAGGATTACTTCAACCGTTACCTATTTTGGATCGCCAGTGGGAACATATCTCCATGAATTTTATTGAATGTCTTCCTAAGTCAAAAGGAAAAACAATAATTTTTGTGGTAGTTGATCGCCTTTCTAAATATGCTCATTTTCAGGCTTTACAACATCTATTTTCAGCAAGCAAAGTGGTCAAGGTATTTATGGATTCAATTTTTAAATTACATGGAATGCCCAAAAATATTGTAAGTGATCGTGATCCCATATTTACCAGCAATTTTTGGAGAGAATTATTTCAACTTAGTGGTACCAAATTAAATATGTCTTCTGCATACCATCCACAAATATAAGGGTAGGAACCTAGGGTTCCTAGCACATAAAATGATAAATAAATAATAAATAACCTAAATCTAAAAGAATCGCCTTTTGATATTGTCGGGAAGTCCCTTCAATAAATTATATTATATTTTATATTCATGGATATCCCAAAAGGTATGATTGTATAATATCTTATACCCCTTTTAGGTTATGAGTGAAGAGTCACAACCCTAATGTTAAAATAATATAATAATTAATATATAATTAATTATTATATTATTTTATATTTTAACCATAAGATATACAATTTATATTATTATTATTAATTAATGTTAGGATAGGATCCTAACATTCCACCCCTCTTGAAAAATGGCTTTGTCCTCAAAGCGACCAATTTTGTCTCATAATTGTTGCGAGTGGGTTATATTTGAATGGAGCGTTTGCCTGTTTCATTTAAGCAGCTGACATGCCTGCAATATCTGGATTTTTCCAATTGTAGGAGGCTCAATTTTACATTAGAGAATTTAGATATTTGCAAAACATCACAATGCTTGAGTATTTGAGCTTTTCATACTATGAGGAACTGCAAACGTTGCCTCATTATATCACAAACCAACCATTCTTGAGAGAGTTCAATTGTTCTTGTACTAGCATAAGGAATGTGCCTCCTAACATATATAAACTCTACAATTTGGGAGTGAGGAATATAGAGAGCATGGTGTTGAGAAGCTTGCCAATTAATTTTGGTAATTTGTCTAACTTGACTAAATTGGATGTTACGGATTGGAATGTTTGCCATCGTCTTTTTAGTTAATTTGTCCAGCTTGATTTCACTGTATATTTGTTTCTGTGTAAGTTTGGAGTTTTTGATCGAATATCTGGGTGTCTCAATATTTTAAATAATTGTCATACCATCGAGTATTGTGAACTATATTCTTCTTGTTGTTCTCAACCTAAGTTCCAATAATATTTTTTATGGTATTCTTCCAGAGCTAGGTCATATCTCGATTTGTCTTCTCTTCTACTATATTGATAAAAATCTATCTGGTGAGGTGTTGCTTCAATTGGTAAGCTTACAAATATTCAGCAGTTGAGAACTTGGAAGAACCATTTTAGAGGCTCGTTACCACCTGAAATGTGGACTATATGAAGCTCATAGTTTTGGGTTTGGCATCTCCAATTTGAATGGCAAAATCCCAATGGAAATTGATGATGTTTGAATGGCAGAATCCCAATGGAAATTTATGAAGACTTGAACATCTAGTACTTTCCAATAGCCAACTGAATGGTTTTATACTTTGTGGTCAAAATGCAAAAATGACAGATCAAATATTGAGTTTACGATGAGCAAGGTTGCTCATAGAAATGCTGCTCATATCCATGAGGCTTCCAATTATCAGGAACTTTGGTTGGAAAGTTTTACCATTGGAATTTTCTAAGTCTATTGCAAACTGTGATGGAATCCACTTCTGCTGCTGCATTTGGGAGGTCCTGATGCCATCATTTGAGGTAACCATTTTTTCTACCAAAATATAGAGGATCACTACCACTAGTTGTGCACTCAGTAGACGTTCTTTGGAAATTTTCAACCAATTTCAGAGTATCCTCAAAAAAAAAAAACAAGGTTACCGCTTCCTCCGCAAAATGAGGATTGCTTTTATCCTGCAGCTTCTTAGGCTGAGTAAATTGCTCATCCATAAATCCCTCTTGATAAATAAAGTTGATGATACTATTGTGTCATTGATGCAATTCAATGATCCCCATTATTAATACTGAGATATAAGTAACCATTCTTGGACTTTATAGCATTTTGCAAACCATATCCTTTCTGTCAATCACCTTATATTAAATTCTTTCGCCTTAAACAACCATTTGAGCTTCTTGTTGTAGACACCAAAATCCAGCCACTTGCAAGTCATCTATACCTTCCTGTCAGCCACGTGTCGGTCATCCACTTTCCCGCCATTATTTGGCCCAATTTCACCTTTCTCGCCATTTTTCATCCCCAAATTTATTTAAATTAATATTTATATATATATATTTTAATATTTTAATATATATATTTAAATAATAGTTTAAGTGATTTAATCTGAGCCGTCCATCCTTCATTTAATCTCATCCGTCCATCCATCTTAATCCATTTCACAACCAAGATTTATTCTCTACCCTTGGATCCACTTTAATCTTAGCCACACGTTCAAAGTGTCGTTAAAACCCTAAAGTGTGCCCTAAGAGTGGATTATAAATTGAGTCACTTTGATGGCTCAAACCCTATGTCTTTTGCTACTTCTATCTCTGATTCTAATTCTTCTACTGCTATCTCCTCTATCTCTCTTCTGCTACCCTTTCGCCGCATCCATCGTCGCTTTCGTCGTCGCTTTCGCCGCCATCTCTTCTGCAGCATTCTGCAGAATCCCCCATTCTTGTCGCAAGTGCCCGCGGGCGTTTACCCCTTCACCAAGTGCCCACGGGCGTTTACCAAGTGCCCACGGGCATTTACCAAGTGCCCACGGGCGTTTACCCACAGCCACAGACTCAGACCGACGTCTGAAACCTTAATCCAGAAGCACGCGGGCGTTCAGCGAGTGCACCAGGGCGCCTTCCGTAGCCGATTTGACAGCCACATTACTTCCAGGTGTCGCCTGGTCTAGCTGCGTTAACAGAGAACAGGTATAAATTAGTTTAAAGCAAGTAACTTCTTTTCTTTTATTGATCTGTTATTGAATTCTTGCATTTTGTTTTTCTAGGGTTTTAGATTGTTTTCGAGGGCTCACACAGTGGAGCCCTCTTATTAATTTCTAACTCCTTGATAGTGTTAATGTGTGCAGGTTTTTGACAACAGATCCGGTTTATTGATGGCAGCTGATTAAGTCGGAGTGGTCCAAGCAAGGGATACAACAAAGCCCACTCACTCTGTTGGGATTGAAGATACATTCTTCGGAAGCGCCACCATTTGTGCCAGCTAGGGTTTCGGAGAACCCTAGCATAACTTGTAATTGTGTATCACAAATAAAGGGTTACAGGCCCAGTTGTATTCAAAAAGGAGTTTTTAAACTCCATCGATTAATAGAAATCGTTTGTTTTGTGCAACTATTCTGTACTTTGTCATTGTGATTTTATTTTTATTTGTTTGGCGTGTATTTTTAATCTACAAATGGCGATCACGGTGGGACCCCCTAGGGTTTCATATTTTTAATACTTGCTTTACTAATCTGCATTCCTGTTTTCTGTTTTATTTTGCAGGTTCCAGAAATCGTGAAATTCGTTGTTCCAACGAACTAGGGTTTCTGAGTTTGCAAAAAATGCAGCAGACGCAGAGGGGCGTCTGGAAGTCCAATACGAAACGCAGAGGTGCGTTTCAGCTTGTGCAGACTCCCGTGGGCGTTTGAAGTCAGTTTTACAGAAAAGCGTAGGCTTCCAAGTGCTGTAATTTTTATGTTTTTGGTTTTTCTGCCATATTTTGTTTCTTTTTCAGATCATTACTTTAAAATGAACAAAAACTAAGTAATCTGGAAAAGAACAGTTATTTTTAATTACATTTTTCTTTGCATTGCATTATTGATTGTTGCTTGCATTAAAAAAAAATTAAATTTGCATACCTAGCTGCATATTAGAATAGCTACGAATTATTTGTTTTAATTATCTAAGTAGGACTATTGATTGGATGTCAATAGTACTCCTGCCATTGGGTGATTCCAGGCAGAGAAGTGGACGAACCTTCCGGTTGCTCCTTTGATATCTGATATCATTGGTAGGTAGGGGGTTTTAAACGGTGTACTTCACTTCTTCAGAGGAAATGACATGTTTTCAGTAGCCTCTTGCTTAGATCATTAGAACTTTTGATTTATAGCCTTGTATGTACACATTAGATAACTAAAACATTTAAAAAAAATAAAAATTCATTGCATTTTCATATTGCATTTAAAACAGTGATATCTGGATTTCATCACCAGGTATTGCTTGAAGTTTAGTGACGGTGGAATTCATCTCCATCCATTAAACTTCTGCCTTAGACACCATAGGTCACCCCCGAGCAAACTTGCTGGATTTCATCACCAGTAAGAATCTCGTTGTCCTTTCCTAGCCATAGTTTTTACCTTTTTTTGTGAATAATTCAAGATTAGATCACATGCAAAACTCATAAACCGGACACTTAAAATTTACTACAGATTAAGATCAGAAAATAATTAATTAACCGCAAGGTAAGACACATTGGTTGAAACCTAGGTTGTGATTGTTTTCTGATAATTTCTTTAGTGTAAATTTATCATTCGAGTTTTGCATTCTTCTTTTCTGAGTTTGTTTAGATTTATTGCTTCATGGTCTTAACAAGGAATCAATCTAAAGTGTTAAATCTAAATAATCAAATGAATAATTCACAGAATATCCCCACCACCAACATGGTCACTTATCCTAGTGAATTTCAGGCAGGTTCGCCTGCAGGTCTTTCACGTCCTTCTGCCATCTACCACATGGCCATGCCCATGGAGGAAGACAATTCCTCTCATATTATCCACATTGATATGGCCCAAGTGCAAACTCACTTAAGAGATGGCACTGGCTATGTCCTTGAGCCAATCCAAGATTCCCCTATGCAAGATTCTATTTTTCAGCAGGATATTGCATCAACCCTACCCGCTGGTTTCACTCAGGTCTACACTAGCCCCATCTTTGAGGCTAATGTTGTATCTGCTCAGCCGGTTTCAACTCCAACATCTTCCCAGATGCTCAATTGTCCTCCTTTGGAGACAAATGTAGTGTCTTCCCAACCACTTTCATCCCTTTCTTCTTTTGAGCAAGCTTTTCAAAGCATTAATCTTAATTCAAAAGAAGAAATCCTCCACCCCGATGAATCCGAAGATGAAGTCTATGAAGAATTTGACGTCATGTCAAATGCTGATGAATCTGAAGAAGAGTCGGCGCCCATTATTCCCCTCACTAAACAAGACGAGTTTTATCTCCAATTGTTCCCTCTCCAAGAGGCCATCTTTCGCTTGCTTCTTCCACAAGAACGAGGTGAACCACCCCCTCCGCTACATCCATAAGCCATAATCCAAACCTGTATTATATGTATATACTAAAATAGTGGTTTTCACCACTACCAAAAAAAAAAAAAAAAAAAAAAAAAAAACTCAAACAAAAAAAAAAAAAAAACTGAAAAACTATGTTGTTTTGCATCTCAGGTCTTCCGAGGTCTTCACCGGTTTTCCCTTCCATTCCGCCCATCCTTTCTTCCATAAGTCGACAATGAATTTTGAAGACTTATTCACCCAACTCCATAATCCATATGATCCGGATAAGCCAAATCCTTATCAACCCACTATTTTTATGATTTCATCCCTCCATCTATTTCTCTATCAATCCCTTTAATTTAATCAATCTACTTCATCCGTTCATCTATTTCAAGTAGGAGATCTTTCCTTAAAGGAATCACACCAACTACATTCCGCTCTTCAAATAAATTCTAATTGTTACCTCCATATTTCACCAAAAGTGTAATGCTTATAGACTTGCGTTTAGAGGGAGAGGAAGAACCGAACCACTTAATGTTATACACTTGAGGGCATTCTACGCATAGTTTGAATTTTATATGTACATATATACATGGCTTGTACAAAAAAAAAAAAAAAAAAAACAAATAAAATAAAAAGAATTTGCATTTCATTGTTAGTTGCATACATCTCATTCAAAAACATTGCATTTCATGTGCATACATCTCATTGAAAACCATAACATTTCATTTTCAGCCATAGTTGCATATCATGTTAGAGACCATTCTATCTTTTGGATATAAAATTTGGTCAAGCAAAAGTCATGTTGCCTTAATCGGGGGCACCTTCATAAAATCCATCAAACCGAATTGTCATTCGTACACCCATTTTCCATTTGCACATATTTACATTGCCAAAATGTTTTCAGTCACTCAGCCATTCCTAGTGTTTTAAGCAAACTTTGAAATGCATGTCAAAGTTCTCTAGGGCCATATCACAAATTACACTAAATAAAATCTTGAGTATTGGGAAATGATTTCAAAAGCGGTCTTGAACCTATCACATTTTCACATCTTAAAAACATCTTGTGTCAAAGAGAGATAACACCATCCTTGGGTTGTGCCTTGAAGTGAAAAGGGTAATCCTCGTTTGTCCTATCATGCAAACATAGTCCATAAAACAGTGGTTCTTACCACTATCACAAGCAATCACAAAATATAAATATAAACAGAGTAGTAAGGATAGGGTAAAATTCTCATCATACTTCGGTTGAGAATCCGATTCCCCAAAGCTCTAAGGAAATGAACATTTTTCACACACCACCGATCCCAAATAAGTTGTAAGGATCGTACTACTTGTCCGATCAGACGGATAGGTAGTCATCCCCAAGGCTTACAAAGGTCAAAAACAACATGGACTATGGAGTTAACCTTCATCGGGGCTATAGACGCTTGACTGGCAGTGGAGTATACTCATTGCGTGGCGACATGTCTCTCCTCAAAGAGAGACCTCTGAATGCTCATACGGACAAACTAGCTTCGGGGTCTTCTCCATAACAGGGTTACCTAATTTATGCAAGATGAGGTTAATGAACACACTTGCACACACACAGGTTTTTGATTGCCTAGAGTCACTACCATGCTTCTGATTTGGTTAATGAACTCACATGCACACACATTTGGTCCTAGTTGAATTAGGCAGTATTAGTAAGTTTGTTTGATACCACTAGCATGTTTGAGTCTTTGTAAAACAGTCTTCCTCCATATTTTCTTCCATATCAACCTCCATATCTTCTTCCATATTCATGTCATTCCATACGTCATCCATTCACAAGCCACCAAGTTCGGTGCCCCAGATTAAACAATTATGATAACGGTTGGCTAAATCTAACTATCTAAAAGTATGAGTGCTTCTTAGTGCATATTTCATTTACTTAGTCTCGCATTAATCATCTATAACTTTGCATTCCATTCCATCACATATGCCCATTAAAACATATAAAAACATGCATCACAAAAACATAGGCATTCACACAAAAGAAAGTAAAACACTAAAAATAAAAGCCATGTATATATATGTATAAAGATCAAAACGTACAATGAATGCCAAAAGGCTACAATATACAATAGAGCACCAAGGCTCATAAAGAGTGCATCTAAGCACTAAGCTAACCATCAAAAGAGGACCCCTGTGACCTAGTAGGAGCCCTAGACCTAGTGGTGTGCCTAGACTCACTACGCCTAGAGACGGAGGAGGATGGAGGATCAGGCAACACAATGTGATGCCTAAACAATGTGTCCTCCAGAGCCTCAATATAACGAGTCCTAGACCTAAGTCTAGATATGTCTATCCCGTGTCTTCGCTCTCGCTCCGCTAGCTCGGCCTGGAGTCTCGTCACCCTGTCATCCTGGGGCACCCTAGTCGCTCCATCCAAGTCCGCTCGCATCCGGGCCATCCTCTCCTCTCGAGCAGCTATCGGGGCATCCCGCTCGCGAACCTGTTGCTCCAGTCGAGCTATCCTCTCATCCCGGACAGCTAGCATAGCATCGCGCTCTGCTATCTGCTGCTACAGCTGTGCCAGATCATCCTCGTGCCCGCTAGGGGGTACCTCCCTAGCCTCTCCTGTGGCCTCTCCTAGGCCCTCTCGCCATCATCCTCCTCGTCATCTTCGCTCCCCGATGCCTGCCGTGCCATCTTCCCCTTTCGCCTTCGACTGTCAGATCGAAGGCGGGGACCCTCCCTGCGCTTGGGAACCTCCGCGGTTCCCTCGTCCTCTCCAACTCCAACAGCCACCAATGGTGGCTCCCACCTCGGCTCTGCGGCCATCCATGCTGCATACTCGATTGTTACCCCGACGTCGTCCACGTCGAGGATCTCCATGTCCTCATCGTCCTCTGTCGCCTCCCTCCATGGCTCGGCACACGACAAATCCCCCTCTGATCTGTGCCTTCGATAGCGCACTGGCTCACCGGGGACATCCTGTCTCAATCCGACCTGGCGGAGCACTCGAGACATCTGTATGTACTCCGCCTCGCTGTGGCCCCGACCCACTACCCATCTAGCCTGTCACACCCGTCTCAGATGCTCTCCATCACCGATCCACCTCACCTCCCGCCAGGGCCTCCAAATGACTTGGGCATCTGTCAAGTCTGCCCATAAACTCCTATACCATTGCCCCGATCTCACGGGGCGGCTCAGCTGTCTCTCCTCCGCCACTGGCCATCTCCTACCATAAGCCTGGCTCATGTCCCAGTAAGCACATGGCAACCCCTCCGGTCGGGCCACTCTGAAGTGCTCCCAGCCCCAGCACTGGAGAACCAAACTGTAGCCTAGGCCCTTCCGGCCCCGTCTCCGAACCTCATACAACTCCCGGTACACTTGCGCCAATAAAGCGGGCGCCCAGGCATACACTACCCTATTAGTGAGCATCTCGCTCACTACACCCATCAGGTTCCATGGAAACCTGCACCCGGTGCTGTTCGGGGCCACAATGTTGGCCAATATGAACATCATCGAGCCTCCACCGCTACCAACTCCTTGGCCGTATACATGGCCAAGTAAGGAATCCCCCGCTCTCTGTCTGGATCTCCCTCCAGTCATCCCCAAAAAACTTGGCCATCTCCGTGGCCCTATCTCGTCCAACCTCCACCCGTGCCCCCTCCACGGGCACCTTGAGGATGCGGTATACATCCTCAAGCGTCACCGTCATCTCTCCGGTCGGGAGCCGGAACGTCCCCCGATCTGGATCCCACCTCTCGGCCAAAGCCGAGAGGTACCCCTCATCTGCCCGAACTACCTCCAACCGGGCTGCCTCCGCTAGCCCTACTGCCTCCAATATCTCCCAGTATTCCTGGGACAATGACCTCCTCATCCCCGGAATGATAGGGGAGAATCGGTGTCGTGCCTCTAACACCCTAAGCTGCAAAACAACAAAACAAAAATTGGTTACAAATTTTTTTTTCAAAAAAAAAAAACCAAAAAAAAAAAAAAAAAAAACAAATAAAAGTACTTGCTTAAATAAACAAATACCTCAATTGGCTGCACTGGCGCGTCCGCTCCCATCTCCGCCATAGCTCCCGCGTGCTTCACTCTCCCACACAACCTTTCACTTCACTTCACTTCATTCCACTCCCTCAGACGCACTTCTCTCAAGCTCGAACGCACAAATGAGCGAAATTCTCGCTAAAACTGTTTAAATAGCTGGTTTTGGCACCCTGAAACGTAGTGGGGCATTTCATGGCGCATTCAGACGTAGTGGGGCATTTCATGATGCATTCAAACACCGACGGGCGTTTCTGCCACCTCCAAATGCATACCGGCGTTTGGTGTCAGTATTGAATAAAAGAACAAAACTTACAAAATTGAAGCTTACCTCCTCCAAATTTCATCAAATTGCATCCATCCATTCTTCTTATCATAATAAAACATTTTGTGAAGGTTACAATAGTTTTGGAAACAAATTTTGTCATTTTGCTCAAAAAGCGCATCATTCATCATTGATTTACAAATTGGGTTAAAAACATTCAAAACCTTCACAAAATTAACAACATTCATCAATTCTTCTGATCTATCGTCAATTTCATTCATTCTTCTTTCATCATGCATATTTTTGCCAAATTAAATTAAAGTAAACCTCGTATCTAGTGGTATATTCTATCACCTTGGCGATTGCAGCGATTTGCATCCATGCAATTCGGTAAGAGGATTAAACCACCATAAGGACACTTACCATTTATCATCATCAATTATTTCATTGTTTGAAAATTGGAAATCAATTTTGGGTATCCTACTTTTCAAGTGACCTCATACCAAGATTAATTTGCTCAACGAGTTGTCATTGATGGCCTAGTTCATGGGGCCTTAAACGTGGACAATCTTCAATATCATCATTATTTTGAGTCTTGCTAGAGATTAAGGCTACCTAGGTTGATTGGTTTCGACCCGAGGAATTATCCATACAGACACTAGGAGCATCTCTGAAGTTCTGGACTCTTTCATATTGCATCTCTGCATATCAATGGCACCAACAAGGCAATTTCATCAACGATATGGATTCACCCACAGGAGTTGGGGCATCCGTTATCAATTTTTAACTTTCCTAATAGTAGAATTCATCTTACATGATCATGGAATTTAAAATTTGGCAAAAATCCCTTTCTAACCGTTGGGGCAGAAAACGGTTCATCTTTCACATCACTCATATCGTCTTCAATCATATTCTTTTCTGGTTTGTACACCAACCCCTTTTCTGTTGGGACATAAACAGATGGTTCATACACCAACCCCTTTTTCACCGTTGGGGCAAAAACGGTTCATTTTCTTCCGAATTTCTTCCAATTGGCTCGTGAGAACCATTCTCGCTCACCAATTGAGGGGGTAAGCTGATAAATTTTAAATATTCTTTTATTCTTTGGTCTTCAAAGTTGTGCTTTAGTCTTGAGAGAGAGTTGCGTCTGATCCAGATTTTCAGGTGTCCTAAGTTTTTGTGCTTGCATTGTGTCTTCACACAAAGCAGCTCAAAAAGGGGCATCTGTAGACACCAAAATCCAGCCACTTGCAAGTCATCTATACCTTCCTGTCAGCCACGTGTCGGTCATCCACCTTCCCGCCATTATTTGGCCCAATTTCACCTTTCCCGCCATTTTTCATCCCCAAATTTATTTAAATTAATATTTATATATATATTATATTTTAATATTTTAATATATATATTTAAATAATAGTTTAAGTGATTTAATCTGAGCCGTCCATCCTTCATTTAATCTCATCCGTCCATCCATCTTAATCCATTTCACAACCAAGATTTATTCTCTACCCTTGGATCCACTTTAATCTTAGCCACACGTTCAAAGTGTCGTTAAAACCCTAAAGTGTGCCCTAAGAGTGGATTATAAATTGAGTCACTTTGATGGCTCAAACCCTATGTCTTTTGCTACTTCTATCTCTGATTCTAATTCTTCTACTGCTATCTCCTCTATCTCTCTTCTGCTACCCTTTCGTCGCATCCATCGTCGCTTCCGTCGCCACTTTTGTCGCCATTCCTTCTGCAACATTCTACAGAATCTCCCATTCTTGTCGCAAGTGCCCGCGGGCGTTTACCCCTTTACCAAGTGCCCACGGGCGTTTACCAAGTGCCCACGGGCGTTTACCCACAGCCACAGACTCAGACCGGCGTCTGAAACCTTAATCCAGAAGCACGCGGGCGTTCGGCGAGTGCACCAGGGCGCCTTCCGCAGCCTATTCTGACAACAACATTACTTCCAGGTGTCGCCTGGTCTAGCTGCGTTAACAGAGAATAGGTATAAATTAGTTTAAAGCAAGTAACTTCTTTTCTTCTATTTGATCTGTTATTGAATTCCTGCATTTCATTTTTCTAGGGTTTTAGATTGTTTCTGAGGGCTCACACAGTGGAGCCCTCTTATTAATTTCTAACTCCTTGATAGTGTTAATGTGTGCAGGTTTTTGACAGCAGATCCGGTTTATTGATGGCAGCTGATTAAGCTGGAGTGGTCCAAGCAAGGGATACAACAAAGCCCACTCACTCTGTTGGGATTGAAGATACATTCTTCGAAAGTGCCACCATTTGTGCCAGCTAGGGTTTCGGAGAACCCTAGCATAACTTGTAACTGTGTATCACAAATAAAGGGTTACAGGCCCAGTTGTATTCAAAAAGGAGTTTTTAAACTCCATCGATTAATAGAAATCGTTTGTTTTGTGCAACTATTCTGTACTCTGTCATTGTGATTTTATTTATTTTTGTTTGGCGTGTATTTTTAATCTACACTTGTATTTTAAAAATATAAGGGAATTATTCACCAAGTTTCTTAAAAGATAAGCTTAGTCATTTATTCTCGGTATGATGTAGTTTTTGTTTTCATTTGTATATGACGCAGTTGTACTGGTTGGATATGTCCATAATTATTTCTTAGAAAAAATTCTCAATATTTTCAGTATAGTATTTGTATAATTTAGTTTTAGTTATGGTGGTGGCCATGGATGCAGACGTGCATCAGAGAACAACCTTGCAGTGTAATCCTTCAAGTTGAGAAAATATGCCTTCTGCAATATCATTTTTCTATTGATGTCATAATCGGCAGGCTATTTCATGGAAGTTTCTATTTGAGAGATGGTTATTTTTAAAGAAAAATTTCTATTTTTTTCCCTTGATTTTAGTAGAGAGGTTTGTCCCGCCTGTCTCAATGAAATTAATGAAAATTTATGGTTTAATAAATGGATATGGCGGTGGTCAACTTGCTTTGGTCTGTCACCCCCCAAGGAATAAACTGGATTGGGGGAAAGGTTCTTGCTCTCTTGATGGTTTAAAATATTTTCTTTATTTTCCAGAAGTGCAATAGGTATTTTTGAAAGTTCTTTGGTTATGGGCTTATCCAGAGAAAATTAATTTAGGGTTTGGAGCAATATGTTCAATTGCATTTTTTTATTTCTTGGGAAGAGCAATGGTTACCACCTGGGATTCGTCGGATATGGGTTCTTCCTCCACCTGGGATTCCATGGCTATGGGTTCTTTCTCATCTACCTGAGATTTCATGGCTAGGGTCTCCTCTTGCATTTCCATTAAATATTGTATAATATGATCAGAATGTTCCATTTGTTTTTGTTCAATCATTCTTCTAATTTTTGCAATGTCATTTTTCATTTCCTTGACCAATGTGGTTGGATCCATAAGGCTCTGATACCAGATGTAATGAACCCAATAGAGAAATATTGATTTTAATGCTAGAATAATAAAAAGGAATCGCTTTTATTAAGGAATCGTTGTTGTATTGTATGGGGAACCCAAAAATTAATTAATAATTATATTCTTTGATGCCTCAACTATACCAAATGAAATGCCTATTTCTACGAGTGTGAAGGTGTGATCAAAGGTCACAACCTTTGTGAAAGAGAGAGTGATTAAATAATTAACTAATAATGTGATTATTATGGTGGTTAGAAGTAGAATCCTAACATATATGGTGAAACAGAGGTGGTTAACAAATGTTTGGGTACCTACCTAAGATGTTTTGTTCAGGATAAACAATATCAATGGAGTCAATGGCTGTTATTGGCGGAATGGTGGTACAATACTTCTTATCATTCTTCCACTAAGATGTCTCCTTTTGAAGCATTATATGGAACAAAGCCACCAACAATTGTCGATTATGTACTAGGATCTTCCAAAGTGGCTCAAGTCGACGATTGGTTACAAAATTGACAAGCAATGCTCACTATCTTGAAAGATAATTTGGTCCAAGCACATAATCGTATGAAAAAGAAAAAAGACAAGCAGCATTCAAAATGAACATTCAATATTGGTGATATGGTATTCCTATGTCTTCATCCCTACAAGCAGCTATCATTGAAGCTCAAATCCAATCAGAAGCTATCACCATGATTCTATGGTCCTTATAAAATTGTGCATCGCATTGAGTTACCCTAATCCTCTCGCATACACCTAGTATTTCATGTCTTTTGTCTCAAAAAAGTGATTGGCCAGAAGGTACACTCTCAGTCAGAATTACCAGTGCTGGATGAAGAAGGGTGTATCCATCTACAACTAGATTAAGTGCTACAAACTAGATCATGCAGACTTAGATCTCGTCACATCCAAGAATTTATCATCAAGTGGCAGGATTTACCTGAAGAAGATGCAACCTAGGAATCTGAAAGTATTTTCTAGTCATTTCTAGCTTTGAGGACAAATATTTCTGAGGAGGGGAGTCATGCTACAACCCTAACATAGCCTACTATGTTAGGTTCCAATTGAATTAATTAGTTTCACTATTTAGACTAGGGTTGATTTATTTGTTTAATCACATTTTTATTTTCTTTTTTCTCATTTGTGAATTTTGCATTACTGCATTTACAGCGAGGGTGTGCCCACCTTGAGTGGCATTTGGATTATTATTCTTATATTTGAATTTATTCATATCTACAATATTATATCATTGTGTTACTTAATCACTACTGAAAATATATGCTACTGTGTATACTGGGATATCCGAGTGAGCAAGGGTAGTCATACCCTTCCAAAATCATCGGGGAGAAATAAGTAAATCTAGTTTTGATATTCACTCCATTGTATACTGTAATTCTTTATGATTTTTTGGCTTAAACTCCTCCAACTCATCATCCTTTTTTGGAAGGGTTTTGAGGTAGGTGCCATCAATTTGATTGAATTACCTTTCATGTACTCTTTGTACGTATAAAGAAAGGGGGACCATTTGGTGTTATAAGGAACCTTCACAATGGCCACCGTTCATAGATATTTCTCAGATTCATAGTTTCTCAAAGGTTCTAATTTTGCACCATGGAAGACAAAGATGAGAGCTATCCTTCAGGTTTAATATTTGTGGGATGTAGTGATCGGTACTACAAAACATCCTACAACACCAGGGACATATCAAGAGGTATTTGATAAGAAGGATAGAAGGTGTATCATGTTTATTATGCTTGCTACTGCAAATGAGGTACAACCTCATATTTATGATGCAAAAACTGATAAAGAAGCATGAGATGCTTTGATTACAATTTATGAAGGGAATAATTAGTCCACTATTCTTAACCTTCAATCTCAACTACATACACTGAGTATGAAATCTAGTGAGACAGTTGAACTTTTCTTATGCAAAGTGGTAGAATTGAAATCCAAATTGAATGTTATGGGAGAAACAATGCAGATACTCTATTGACTTCTATAATTTGAGAGCTTTGTCATAATTCTACAAGGTGTTGATCACATCTCTACAAGTCTCTGGTAGACAATTTACTTTTGTTGAGTTGGTAAATTTGCTTAAAACCGAGGAGGTAAATCAGCTTTAGAGATATGAAGTGCAAGATAATGCACTTTACTCAAATCAAGGGGAAAATAAGTAAGGTAAATTTTAGAAGGGAGGGTCTTCATCCAAAGGAAAATGGAAACAACCCCAATCGAAATAAAAGCAATATTGTAAAAATTATGATATGAATAACCATGACACCAATAGGTGTTGGTTTAAGAATAAACATCCCAATGACCAAGATCACAAGAAAAAGGGAAAAGGGAAATACAAACCACAAAAGAAAAATAAGAAACCTAAGAAACATGTTGCTTATAAGGAATCAGACTCAAAATCTAAGAGAGCACACAAGGTTCTCATGACCCACATATATTCTCAACAAAAATATCCTTTGTGTTATATTGATTCTAGTTCCAGCAAACACATCACTGGTGATAGATTATGGTTTGAGATATTTGAGGTAAAGGAAGGCAATCCAGTGACAATCACTTATGATAAGACCTACCGAGTCCAAGGTGAAGGAGATGTTTCTGTCACTCTTCCAAATGGAAAATGTCAAAATGAGAAGGTTCTATATCTTTCTATATTGGTGAACAATTTATTGTTAGTGCATCAGATCGTGGATAGAAACATGAATGTTTTTTTCAATGTTGAGTATGGTAGAAAGAGATGCTTCATCACCAAAAAGGAAAATCATGTAGCAACAGGTTCATACAAGCATGGCTTGTTTATCTTAGATGCCATTTCTATGCCTCATGTTGCCATGGTCGAAAACACAAAGGAGGCCACTTATCTTTAGCACAAGAGATATGGGAATATGATTTTAGGATATTTGATCGAGTTGAGCAAATATGAGATGGTGAAAGGCCTTCCCTATATTTCATCCATATTTCCAATTTGCTTGGATTTCTTATTAGGGAAGCAACACCGAGTATCATTTGAGGTCAGCTCTTCATGAGCTAAGAAACCTTTGGAGTTGGTACACATTGATCTGTGTGGTCCTATGCCAAATAGTTATGGTCGTAAGAGGTATTTTCAATTGTTTGTTGATGATTACTCATGGAAAATGTGGGTTTTATTTTTACAATATAAATTTGAGGCACTTTTATACTTTTAGCAGTTCATGAAGAGTGTTGAAAAAGAGTTCGTATGTTCCATCAAGACCCTCCATTCAGATTGAGGCAGGAATATACCTCCAAATAATTTTCATCATTTTTGAATGCACATGGGATTAAGAGATAGCTGACAACAGCCTATACGCCACAAAAAAATGAAATTTTTGAGAGGAGTAACCGTTCCATCATGGAAATGGTTCACCGTATACTTCAGGGGGCACATCTTGAGCAAAATTATTAGGCAGAAGTAGTGAATACAACAATGTACCTCCTAAATAGAGCACCCATAAGAGCTCTATAGGTCATGAATCCACAAGAATCATAGAGTGGTAGGAAACCCTCCATTTCTCATCTAAGGATTTTTGGATGTAAGGAATTCATGCACATTCCAAAACAAAAGAGGAAGAAGTTAGATGAGA
Organism: Wollemia nobilis; assembly: GCA_028583015.1. Lineage (NCBI taxonomy): Eukaryota > Viridiplantae > Streptophyta > Pinopsida > Araucariales > Araucariaceae > Wollemia > Wollemia nobilis. The sequence continues at coordinate 1,806,212 of JAQPPZ010001965.1, forward strand.
AAAACTTATAGTGTATTTTTCTTGGTTATGATGAGCATTCAAAGGGATATCGATTGATGGATCCCAAGACCAAGAAAACACACACTAGTAGAGATGTAGTATTTGATGAATCTTTCACATCATATAACACATCTACAGTTGTATACCTAGATGAAGAGGAGCCTAAGAAAGAGACTCCACCCCCACAGAACAAGGTTCCAAAATGGTATACTAGCACATTGAGAGATTCAAAGTTGATTTCACTTCCATATATAACTCTAGATCACCCTTGTACTTATCGTATGACTCAGTATATGAGAGCAAAGGTATCAACTTTAGAGGTTGATGAGCATTTCCAATAGTTTGATGAACTATTTGTAGATGTAAAGGAAGACAAAGAAGCATATATGGATGATAAAAGGTTTTATGTTTCTGCATTGGATGAGAATGAACCCACAACAGTTCAATATACCCTTAGTGAGACTCAGTGGAAGGTTGTTATGGATGTTTAACATACATATCTCATGAAAATAACACATGAAAGCTAGTTAATCTACCTCCAAGAAAGAAGCCCATTGGCTACAAATGGGTGTTCAAAGTGAAGTATAAGGTATATGGAACTACTGATAAGCATAAGACCCATCTTGTTGTAAAGGGCTATGCTTAGAAAGAAGAAACTGATTATGAAGAGACTTTTGCACCCATGGCAAAAATGACTACCATTCATGTACTTTGTGCTATGGTAGCTTAGTTCAGGTGGAAATTACATCATATGGATGTCAAAAGCGCCTTCTTGAATGATGACCTGCAATAAGAAGTATACATGACCCAACCAGAAGGATTTGTGGTTGAAGGGTAAGAATAGAAATTTTGCAAGTTGGTCAAATCCTTGTATGGATTAAAACAAGCTCCACGAGCTTGGTACATCAAAATAGATAGTCACCTATTGCAACATGGATTCAAAAGAAGTCCTTCAAATGCTAATATCTATATAAAAAAAAATGGTTCTAACATAGTAATTTTGGTACTCTATGTGGATGATCTAATCATAACTGGCAGTTCATAGAACATGATTGATGTAGTGAAATATGACTTGAAAAAATATTTTGAAATGATAGATCTAGGACTTCTTCACTATTGTCTTGGTTTAGAAGTGACTCAAAAAAAGAATCATATCAGAGTAACACAAAATAAGTATGCCAAGACATTGGTTGAAAAATATCGCATGATTGATTGTAAGTCTAAAGTGACTCCAATGGAGCCAGAGCTTAAGTTATCATGATAAGATAAATCTCCATAGGTAGATGGTACTCTCTATCACCAACTGATTGAGAGTCTCATATATTTGACAAACACTAGGCAAGATCTCAGTTTTGTTGTGAGTTATATTTCAAGGTTCATGCAGGAACCTAAGGTGAGTCATTGGAAAGCAACAAAATGGGTTCTACATTATGTTCGTGGTAGTACAGACTATGGCTTAGAGTACAAGAAAATGACAATTTCTTCTTATAGGGATACATAGAATCAGACTATACCAGATCCATTAATGATCGAAAATCAACTTTTGGATATATTTTCCATCATGGATCTGGACCTATCTCTTGGCATAGTAAGAAGCAGTAGGTGGTTTCTTTATCTTCTACAGAGGTAGAATACCATGCAACATGTGGAGCAGTCTGTGAGGTGATTTAGTTAAGTCACATTCTTACAAATATGGGTCTTCCAAATACTCTTCCACTTCACTTGTTTTACGATAATCAAGGTGTTTTGAATCTTGTCAAGAATCTAGTCTTTCATGAGCGTACCAAACACATTGACACTCAATGTCATTTTATTCGAGATGAAGTTCCAAAGCACCACATACAACTCTAGTACATTCCCACTGATGAGCAGGTTGCAAATATTTTTACTAAGGCACTTGCACATGTCAAATTTAAATTTTTTGCAATGCTCTTTGTATATCCAAATAATGTAATAATGGGGGATGTTAGCCTATTTTTAACTAGGTTATTACATTATTTCCTAGCGCATATATTTCATGACTAGGGTGGTTAGGGCATTGGGTGGTTATCAATACGGTTGAAGTAGTTCCATCTCACCGAACTTCAATGAATTGTTACAACATGTAATATTTAATCATATATCAATCAAATGTGGATGTTAATGCTCGAAATTACAATTAGAAATAGGTTCCTCTTCATAAAGATATTTTCCAACCATGATCTGCTTTGGCTTCTATAGCATGTTAACTCTACCATTTTGATTCCTATTGAATTTATACATGGCCTATTGCACATGGTGTTGATACATAACACAGGAATATGAATCATGCAAATCATTACACATAAGGCACCATACATTCACAAGACTAGTCTCAGGGGTATATTCTTAATCTGCTTGATTTGTCTTAAATCTAGTCCCTGCACTATTATTGGAACTAGGGTTCTAATATTTGTCTATGTAGGGATATCTTCTCTACTAAGACCTTTCCATCTCCCTTTTTCCCATCATATTTACCTTGTTATTGATTGTTTACATGGTGCTCTGAATATCAAACAATAGAGTGGATTCTTGGAGAACTTGAGATGGAAGTGGTGGAAAGGAAACTGAGGTAGATGTTGCTTTGGTGGCTGGTATTGGATCCATTTATGGGAGAGGTGATGAAAAATGAGGTTATTCCATATAGGAGGGTGTAGCCACCTTAGCTTGGGTATGAGGAATATCATAACAATAGGTTATAACTATATTTTGAGGTAACCTTCCTACATTGATAAGGATATTTTCTGCCTGTACAATTGTATTATACACATGGAGGAAGGTGTATACTCTTGAATTTTGAGTCTATAGCCCAAGTTCTAATCCAATAGCTTTGATATAGTACATTAAAGTAAGAGGGGCAACTAGTATAGCTTCGGGTGACATCCTTTTCCAGGTTCTACTGAATCTTAGATTAAAATCTAAAACTAACTCTTGTTGATGCTTCTACATAGACATGAACTGGTTTAGGAGGAAAAATGGATCAACAGATTCATTGAATTCCTCTATAAAGGTTTCAGCTAACACAACCTATGAAGTGATGCTATTATCTTCTAAGGTCTTAAACCAATGCAAGATTTTTATTCTAAAGAGTAGGGCTAGAATCTTGACAATCACATCTTCATTTTTAATGTTGTGTATGGTTGCTAAATTTAGGATATCTTGGCAATGCTTGTAAGTAGTTTTACCTGATCCATCATATGTAGCTATAGCCTAGGATACATCTTGGGAAATATCATGCATTTGGGTAAGTCTTAAAGGACCAGTTATATCCCAACTAGGGAATTTTTACAAACGTTGATTTGGGTTTACATTCTGTTGTATAGCCATGTTTACTAGTGGTGTTCATGATGGAGCTAGTATTAGAGGTATCTCAGGGTCTAAATCAACTAGAACCTCATCCAACTATGAATCTAAGAATAAATTTCTTATAATATTGGACCCTCTTAGGGGGAGCTCATAAAATATAATAGGGTCTTGACTATTTTTAATAGATGACCTAGTATTCATGAAAAATATGAGCTACTAGGAAAGGCCTCTTAGGTTCTTGATCTCAAGGAGTCACCAAGTGAATTTACTTTCACCACTTGATGAGGTCAAGAAAATCCACTAAATATTTATTCCTTCAGGGAGAGTAGAAATGAAATATTGTGGGTTAAAAAATATTTCTTGTAAATAGAGTCCCATCGAGCATGCCAAAATTGTTGGGATCTGAATTAATATCAAGGTAATCTTGAAACTATGACTATTATCTGCAATGATCTGGTACAACGTGCACCCTCTAATCATAGTCTAAATACTAACATTAGATGGATTAAATATTGCTTTAACCCACCCTCCTAAATAGTTTGGTATACCTTGTCAACTAATTTAGGTGTTGACTCATTTAAGCTTAGTTAAATGTTTAAATATAGGGATAGAAATGAGTTTAGGGTTAGAAAAATAATGATTTAATAGTGGTCGGATAAAGCTAACAACATAGGCATCTACAGGAAAAACCTCCACAAATCAATTTCTAGTGTCCTACACTTGCGATTAATAGAACTCATAAACAAGTAATCTTTATCAATTAAAGAACAAGAGATATGCTTCAAGAAACTATTTCAAATATCCAAAGTACTAATAATCCAAATAACAAAACTAGATCAATACCCAGACTAACATAAAGGAATTCCTTTCAAGCATATATTCAAACATGAAATATTTTAAGGTGCTCTAAGTTAGCAATCCAATATCAGCAAAATAGACTAACCATAGCAGTAGGAGTAGAAATGCATTCACAGATCAAATCTCCATAAAAAATACAAAAGATACCAGCCTGAGGCAAACATCCAAGTAATGTTCCTTCTATTGATTTACAGAAAATATAACATAGTAGGGCAAGCAAACACTCTATATTTGACTCCAAAAAATAAAGGTTCGACCTCTATTTATAGTTTTACATGTTAAATATTTGAAATAATTAGAACATTACAAATAATTTGGAGCACTAAATCAGCAACATGCTGAGGTGGAAGCCTCTTTTTTTTTTAGGAGGAAGAATAACCCACATGATCTTTCGCTCCTCTATAACTTGGCTTCTACAAGTCGCTCACCTTTCATGACCTTCCACCCTAGACAGAGTCAAACTATAATCAGAACCATCCATCATTCTTGTTGATGCTATCTCACCATGGATCTACAACTAAAATTTCCCATGGTTCTTGATTTTACCGCTTTGTTTTCCTACTCATTTCAGCTTAGAGACCTTCAAACAATGATCACTCATTTGCCATTTATACATGGTTTGAGACACAAAATACATGAGCCATCGATCCCTCGTTGAATAGTTAAGATTAGTGGATTAGTAGCTTGGCACGCACAACCATGATCTACAAAACCAATGGTATATAACCAATATTATTTGTTCCTCTTTAGCTCCTAAATGATGTATAACTATGTTCTAGCATATTCTTTGAAGAAATCACTTGAAAATGTTGACCTCTTTGACCATGGGTGGGAGCAAGAGAAGCTTTGTTGTTGCTACATACCAAACCTAGCCTATCGGCTAGGTTTTCCATGTGAAAATATTTCATATTTATTAGATTAGATCTTTTAGTTAAAATCATCTATCATCGTTTTATACATTCTTTCATCTGCGCATATCGCATTTGCCTAAACGGTGGGGACGTGCCCACCCAGAGTGGCAAATTCTCATCTGCTTATATTTGTTATTCGATATTTCACTGTTTATATTTTGTTGCATTATATCATTAATTAATTCTGAGTAAGCATTTGGACACTGCTATATTACTGAGTTTTTGGCTGAAGAAATGAAGGGTAACCTTCCAAGTGGTATAAAATTCGGTGGTTCGGGTGTAGTATTGTGGTAGTCTAATATCGAGTGCTCGTAATAATAATCGATGAACAAAGACAGCATCTGAAGCAGTGGTCGTATTACAACAACGATAAAATTAGGTTCCAAAGTCGAGTGCACTACTAATTTTAAAATGTTGTAAAGCAGATAATTGCTATCAAGAGCATAGAAATCTCTTGGGATGGATGCAGCTACAGGGAACATTAAAACACCATAGTAGAGCAAGATACATACGATGTTATAACAATGAGCAAACACGTCTTTATACCAGGTAATAATACCATGTGATAGACACATTTTCGGAGGCTTTAAGTTGGTTTAGGGTCTGCGAAACAAGCTATGTGGACGCCTGTGCATTAATCGTGAACTAATGCATCAAATATGAATCCGATTATTTTATTTACATCTCCATAAACATCGTGCTTTCTGAAACACGCACTGACGAAACAATCAGCTGACTGATTAAAATATTATGAAGGTTGGTGAAATGCTTCAGTAAATTAACGTAAAGGCCAGTGACCAATAGTAACGAAAAATAGGTACAATTCATAACGAAAATTATACGTTCACAAATCTCAAGCACCGCCCATTAAAAACATGCCAAGTAGCCTTAATATTTATTCTCTACTAAGGTTTAATAGTTTTTTTTTCTCCGTCAAGATTTTCAATTTATCCCACATAGCTCAGGGAAGCGAGTAATTATTGTTTTTAAGTGTGTGCACTCACACATTAGTATGTGGCTTAGTCCACACAAGGCTCCTCCCCTCGCAAGCACATTCCACTCCAAGTATCGTCTATTCCTTCACACATTTCATCATGTGTCATTTTGTTCTTCCTTCGATCTCAAGTCATGTGCCATTTAGCTCTTCATTTTTTCAATTCCTTGCATCAATGGTCCCTCTCTTGTCGCTAGTATTCCTTGTTGCTAGTCTTGGGTCGCGTCATCCCTTGTCGTAGTCTCGAGTCGCATCAATCTCACGTCATTGTGGTGTCATTGTTCCTCTCGTGTCATTGGTTCCTCCCTTGTTGCTTGTTTTGAGTTGCATCATCTTCGCATTGTCATGTTTTCAGGTCAGTATTTCCCTCACGTATAGCATCGTTGTGCTATCAGGTCGGTATTTCCCTCTTGAATGGTCTTCGTGTCATCTTGAGTGGTTTTCGTGTCCCTCTCATCTTGAGTATCAGGTCGGTATTTCCCTCTTGAATGGTCTTCGTGTCATCTTGAGTGGTTTTCGTGTCCCTCTCATCTTGAGTGGTTTAGTATTTCCCTTCGTGTCATCTTGAGTGGTTTTCGTGTCCCTCTCATCTTGAGTGGTTTAGTATTTCCCTTCGTGTCATCTTGAGTGGTTTTCGTGTCCCTCTCATCTTGAGTGGTTTAGTATTTCCCTCTCGAGTGGTCTTCATGTCATATTGAGTGGTTTCTATGTCCCTCTCTCATCTTGAGTGGTTCCCGGGTCAAAATAACAAATTATTGTTAAGTCAAAAAATTGTTAAAAAAATTGGTGAAAAAGTTGTTAAATCAAAATTTTGTTGAAAGTTGCTAAGAATTTTTGAAATTTTCTAAGAGGTGAGCCCAAATTCAAATCTCAAATCCGCGTTGCAGTTGGAGCGACAGTTGAAGCGGAAAACAAACAATTTTTTGGCACAATTTACCAAATTTTTGTAGAAATTTGAAGCTCAAAGGCTCCTAAGCAGGATATTTTGGAAGGTGCATGAGCAGAAGTTGGACCAAAGGATCTGATGGATGATTAACAAGCTTGAAAACTCCCAACAACAACGTAAGAAGAGCTCATCGAAGCCAAGGTACAAAAATTCTCCTTCTCCATCCGAAATTGGTAGTTTTAATCCAGGTCATCCAGTGGTCAGCCCAATGGCATCCAATTCCTCTCCATATTTCGCACAAGAAAACATCACCCAAGTAGAAAGTAATCATCCAATGCTCAATGATGAGTTGTTAAAATATTTAATATTAAATATTCAGATGATGACTACAAGTTTCAACGCATCTAAGAAACCACCCCAACCAAATCCTTCTAGTTCCAATCACTGGAGTACGGATGTCTACTATGATGACTATACACACCATAGAGGTCAAAATAGTCAATCCCTGACTCACAATGGTCACCAAAATATTGAGGATAGGGGTAATGAAGAATATATGGAGCAACAAAGAGGTTTTAACAGACCTTATCAAAATAACAACCAGAGACAGAGAAGTAACGAGGAACAAGAGAGAAACAATGTTCATTCCCAACCAAGAGTTCCAAATGGAGTCAATTATCCATGCATTGACATGCCTACCTTTGAAGGCCAGGATCCATGTGGGTGGATTGCAAAAATGGAAGGCATCTTAGCATTTTACAAATTTTTGGAAGGGGACAAAGTCCCTTTTGCAGCTACCAAATTTGGCACTGAAGCTTATCAATGGTTTATATGGTATAAACATGAGGAGCCCCAATATGCATTATATTGGGATACTTTCAAAAAATCCTTTCTTCATAGATTCGACAAAGGTCCCATAGGTTCATACACAGTACGATTGTTGTCACTTAAGCAAACAGGATCAGTAGGGGACTATATTTTAGAATTCACCAGTATGCTTTCCTATGCACAAGACCTACAATAGGATGTGGTAGTAGTGGCTTTTCGAAATGGATTAAAAGCACACATTAAAGTTGAAGTAGACCTACACAATCCATCCAAGTTGGATGAGTGTATAAGGATTGCTGACTTGGCAGAGACAAAGGTGCACATAGGCCCATCCACACGACGTGATTCATATGGGTGACCTCCATTCCACAACAACTCCTTCCATAGAAATGATCAACCATCATGGTACTTCTACTACAAATGTCACACTCAACATAAAAAATATCAAGCATGTACACCACGATAAAATTTTCAGATTGAATATACCGACAAGGAAGAAGAAGAAATAGAGGAGTACGACGCACCTGAGGATCTCCCAATGGAGGACCAAAATGAACACAACGAAGTTGTCACTGAGGAGGATACCATGACTATTTTAGTACATGCTCTTATGGGGTTATCCTCTCACCATACAATCAAAGTGGCAGGTTTCATTCGGAAACAAAGGGTGACAGTATTAATCGATTCTGGAAGTACTCACAACTTCATTGATGCAAGACTTGCAAGGACATTGGGGTTGCACGTCTTCTCTTCTAGCCAAGATCGGTTTCAAGTCAGAACTGCAAGCAGGGAAGTTTCTCAATGTTTAGGTAAGACATCTTCAGTTTCATTACAAATGGGTACATATACTTGGCAAGGTCCTCTTTTTGTTATGGAATTAGGAAATTCAGAAGTTATTTTAGGCATTGCATGGATGGAACAATTAGAAACCATAGTGGGTTTTAACCACAAACATTGCTTTGTCGAATGGCAAGCCAATGGGAGGACTATTCATCTTCAAGGATTACCCACACCTCCATCAAAAGTTGTAAGTTCACATAGCATGGAAAATATATTGAGAAAATATGGTGGGGGATTCATGGCACGAATCAATTGCATAGAGAAATTAGACCAAGATGTACCTGAAATCAAAGAAGAAGATCTCCAAATCATTGTGGCTAACTATGGGGAGGTTTTTCAAGAACCAACAGGACTACCTCCTAAAAGATCTCATGACCATGCCATACATCTAATACCTGGTAGTCTTCCACCCAATGGTCGCCCATACCGATATCCCCAACCCCAAAAAATAGAAATTGAGAAGATTGTCCAAGAGCTATTAGACCATGGTGTCATCCATCATAGTACTAGCCCTTACTCCTCACCAGTAGTCTTAGCTCATCGAAAAGATAATTCTTGGCGTATGTGTCCCAATTTTCGCCCTCTCAACAAAATCACGATCAAAGATAAATTTCCTATCCCTATCATTGATGATTTACTAGATGAATTACATGGTGCCAAATTCTTTACCAAATTAGACTTACATTCAAGGTTTCACCAAATCCGAGTTAGGGAAGAAGATATCCCCAAAATAGCCTTTCGAACTCATGAAGGTCATTATGAATTCTTGGTCATGCCCTTTGGTCTCACTAATGCACCATCTACATTCCAAAGTCTCATGAACCAGGTGTTTCATCCATTCCTACAAAAATTTGTTTTAGTCTTCTTTGATGACATACTCATCTATAGTAAATCATGGAAAGATCATTTAGTACATGTGGACAGAGTTCTCCATATCCTACGCAAAGAAAAGTTATTTGTCAAATGATCTAAATGCTCCTTTGGTGTTCAAGAAGTTGAGTACCTCGGTCATATAGTATCTCATGAGGGTGTTAAGGTAGATCCCAATAATATTAAGGCAATACAAGATTGGCCCTTGCCTAAAACCATCAAGAAACTTCATGGTTTTTTGGGTCTCACGGGTTATTACCACAAATTTGTGCATGACTATGGTAAAATTGTGGGTCCTCTCATGGCTCTCACCAAGAAGGATGCTTTTCAATGGTCAATAGTAGCTACTAAAGCCTTCGAGGCTCTCAAGGAGGCAATGTGTATGACTCCATTTTTGGCCACTCTAGACTTTCAAAAACCATTTTTCATTGAATGCGATGCATCAGGAACAGGTATTGGTGCAATACTCATGCAGGAGGGTCATCCCTTGGCATTTGAAAGTAAACAACTTTCAGGAAAAATTTGGGTAGATCCACCTATGAAAAAGAAATGTTGGCTATTTTACATGCAGTGGAAAAATGGAGGCATTACTTAATCAATAGTTGTTTTATTATTAAAACCGATCACAACAGTCTCAAACATTTTTTAGAACAAAGGTTCTCGTATCCCAAACAAAATAAGTGGTTGAATAAATTATTGGGATATGATTTTTTATTGAATATAAGAAAGGGAAAGAAAATGTGGCAGCAGATGCATTATCTAGAAAATACGAAGATGAAGTAGTTATTAATGCCATTTCAGGACCATGTTCATAATGGGTGTCTTAGTTGTAGGAAGAATGGTTGTCCAACAGTGAAACAACTCAGATAATTCAAGAATTATCTATGGGCTCCTCTAAATACCCTCTTTTCACATATGATGACCAAATATTACATAAGAAAAATCATATTTACATACCTCACAATTCACCAATCAAAGTATAGATTCTAGAGGAGTCACATGCTTCTCCTTCAGTAGGACATTCAGGGTTTTTGAAAACTTACATGTGGGAGGTTAGACAATCCTTTTGTTGGAAAGGATTAAAAGCAGAGGTTAAGCAATGGGTAGTTGAATGCGAAGTGTGTCAACGCAATAAGGGAGAAATAGTCAAATCACCAGGTTTGCTTCAACCGTTACCTATTCCGGATCGCCAATGGGAACATATTTCCATGGATTTTATTGAAGGTCTTCCTAAGTCGGAAGGTAAAACAATAATTTTTGTGGTAGTTGATCGCCTTTCCAAATATGCTCATTTTCAGGCTTTACAACATCCATTTTCAGCAAGCAAAGTGGCCAAGGTATTTATGGATTCAATTTTTAAATTACATGGAATGCCCAAAAATATTGTAAGTGATCGTGATCCCATATTTACTAGCAATTTTTGGAGAGAATTGTTTCGACTTAGTGGTACCAAATTAAATATGTCTTTTGCATACCATCCACAAACAGATGGTCAAACGGAGGTAGTTAACAAATGTTTGGGTACCTACTTAAGATGTTTTGTTTAGGATAAACAATATCAATGGAGTCAATGGTTTTCATTGGTAGAATGGTGGTACAATACTTCTTACCATTCTTCCACTAAGATGTCTCCTTTTGAAGCATTATATGGAACAAAGCCACCCACAATAGCTGATTATGTACCAGGATCTTCCAAAGTGGCCCAAGTCGATGATTGGTTATAGAAGAGACAAGCAATGCTCACTATCTTGAAAGATAATTTGGTCCAAGCACAAAATCGTATGAAGCAGCAACAAGACAAGCAACATTCAAAAAGAACATTCAATATTGGTGATAGGGTATTCTTACGTCTTCAACCCTACAAGCAGCTATCATTGAAGCTCAAATCCAATCAGAAGTTGGCCCCACGATTCTATGGTCCTTATAGAATTGTGCATCGCATTGGCGAGGTAGCATATCAACTGGAGTTACCCCAATCCTCTCGCATACATCCAATATTTCATGTTTCCTGTCTCAAAAAGGTGATTGGCCAGAAAGTGCATTCTCAATCAAAATTACCAGTGTTGGATGAAGAAGGGCGTATCTATCTACAACCAGAAGAAGTGCTACAAACTAGAACACGCAGACTCAAATTTTGTCACATCCAAGAATTTCTCATCAAGTGGCAAGATTTACTTGAAGAAGATGCAACCTGGGAATCTGAAAGTATTTTCCAATCATTTCCATATTTGAGGACAAAGCTTTTCGAGGAGGGGAGTCATGCTACATACCAAACCTAGCCTGTCGGCTAGGTTTTCCATGTGAAAATATTTCATATTTATTAGATTAGATCTTTTATTTAAAATCATCTATCATCATTTTATATTCTACTTTTCATCTGTGCTATTCACACATTTGCCTTTACGACGAGGGAGTGCCCACCTCGAGTGGTGAATTCTCATCTGCTTATATTTATTATTCGATATTTCACTATTTATATTTTTGTTGTATTATATCATTAATTAATTTTGAGTAAGCATTTGAACACTGTTGTATTACTAAGTGTTTGGTTGAAGAAAGGAAGGGTAACCTTCCAATTGTATTATATGCAAAATATGTTCTAATACATGTGGGGTAGAGTGACATCCTAGCCCGATCCTCTTACAATTAAGATCTTCTCCTTGCTATGTTTGGGTCATAGTGTAGAATCAAACTTTAAAAGATGACATAGCTTATGATTTGAAATCACAACTTGCAAGGTTTTCCAACACTTACCATAGCATAGAACACCTTGCACTAAGTTGCACAGTACAAAACATATGTTGGCTTATGTTGGATAGAACCATGTTGTGCATTGTACCTTGGAACATTGATTCATCAAGTTTTATCATGTTAATCGCAACATAGAACCATGAACCAAAATGTATGGTATAGAACATGTGTTGTGAGTCACAATTCAAATTACAAACTTGTGATATTTGACTACGCTGACCATGGGGTAAAACCTTGCTCTGGACACATGGGGAGGAACTTGTCACAAGCCACTGAGACTCCTTTGTGCTCTGAGCCATGATTCTTAAAGCATTAAGTGTAAGTTTGACCAGGTTGACCATAGTGTAGGACATGATGCATTGCACCATTACCATGGTTTAAAGAAACTCCTTAGGACTTAGACAAATTTGCAAAAAAAAATCTATGTGGCCATTTTGGTTCTATAGTATGTATTATTTTACCCTACACTGATCCACTAACACCAATAAAGAATCCTTCACTATATCCCAATTATATTTATATAATTTTGTACAGAGCCCATATAGACTTGGGGATTTATCCTTATTAAAAGAAAAAAGAGCTAAATGAAGTTATCCTAGAGTAATAGGTTCCATAAATTTCCTATTGTCTTCATCTTTTATAATTGAAGGTACTTCTTGTAGAAGTTTATCATTAATAACTTTAGACTCCTCTGGTCCTAGAATATTCTAATAAAAATACCTTACCTACTTCCTAATTCCATTTTAATCTTCAATAAAAACCCCTTCTATTGGTTTAATTCTACTAATTTTAGATTTTGATCTCTATACTATAGCCATCCTATAAAAAAACTTTGTATTTTATTCTCCTTTTAATGAAGTTTGTCTCGATTTTAATATCCAAAATTTATTTTCCTTACTCAAAATATTATGATATTCACTAAGCAACTCACTTTCCTCCGAGCTTGGATTATTATGATCACTTTTTTGAAATTTTGAAAGTTTATCTTTTAGTTCTTTCTTATCAAAAATATTTCCAAAAGTGTTATTGTTCCATTCTTTTAATCTAGATGTCATTTATTAAATTTGTTATGGAAGTGTATATAGCCCAATGTTTACTAAATAATTTCACATTTGTGTTATCATATCAATAAATTGAGGATGGTCTTACCACATCTTCTCATATTTAAAATATTATCTTTTTTTGGATTCACTTACCACCATTTTAACTCTTATTGGCTAGTGATTGTAGCATGAGAAAAGGATTCTCGTTGAGAGGGGTATGATGAGATAATTTGTAATGATTCCCAAGGATTTATACTCAATTTTGGATGACCATACAGTTGTACGATTACAACTATACAACTCCCAAAATGTTCAATTGTATGGTTACAACCATACAATAACACTAACTGTATGATCTGTCCAAATGTACAATATGCCAAAAATGTTCAATTGGCAATAACTTGGCTTTGTCGGTCAAATATTGCAAATACTCACTTGGCAATCACCAATATCACTCTAGCAAGTATAAAAGATACAAATCCAATAAAATTAAGAATTTATGATCAATTATATAGTTAGATAAACTAACTATAATATTTCAATAAACCCTCACTGTAATTTATTATACAATTACCAATCTTCACTGTCTTAGGATTGAACACGGTTTAAAATTGGATTTTATCATCAACATAATTACCAATTAAGCAATCCATTATGCACACATGCAAGTGCATATCTTACTCCAAATCCAATAATCATACCAATATCTACAATTATCTAGAAATCGTACATCACCAAAATAGTGCAATGCACAATCTACAATATGGAATTATGGATGATTCCCCATAAAAAAATTATATATTTATTCCATACACATATACAGACAACCAAACAATAATTACACATAAATGAACACAAAAACTTTTGTATTTCGATAGCATGATTTCTCCATGGCCAACGTGATAATTACAATGTTGCACAGGAATGTATAGTTCTTACACAACCTGTAACATACATGTGTAATCTAAAATCATTACTCATGAACAATTACTAAATAGTAATAATCTCTATGGATAACCAAGGACAATCTATAGACACAAAAAATTGACCCACTTGAGTGAGTCATTTTCCTATATCCTCAAAGGTGCCCTCAAACTTGCCCAAAACAAGTTTGGACTTCTCTTCCCTCTTATTTTCCTCCTTTTTTCCTCTTTCGACAAAATCGCGATCGAACCTTACGAGTCACGATTTCGCATAGCTAGGATTTTCTCCTAGGAAACCCTATTTTTTCAAGTTGATCTTTTCAAGGTTGATTTTTCTTGGTTTTCCTACCCATTCTCCTTTCAAATCCCTTATAAATAGAGGGTTTGAACCCTTTCTTTTGAACAAGTTCTCTATCGTAAATCTACTACCAAGTAATTTTTGATCTCTTTAAGTGAAGTAATCTACAAGCTATTAACAAGTGTTGATGCAAGTGCTAATAAGTTTTCATTTAAGATTTTTATTGTGTAGAGATCTCTTCTATTACATTGAATTAAGTGTTGCTATCCTTGGTGGATAAATGTTGGAGCCCTAAGGAGGAGTCTATCATTTTGAATATCTTCATCCTTTTGTCTACTTTTCACTACCACCAGGTTGTTTCGCTCTTTCTACATTTTACATAGTGCCAATTTCACATTCATTTCTATTTTATTTGCATTGTTCTGTTATTTTTTTATCTTCTACAAAATCGCATCCCGTAATTACAGGGAACAAGTTTATCTAACGTAAAATTATGATCACCTTGTACTGGGCACAATTTCACTGAAGCCAAGCTTGGGGTAGAAGTTCACCCCCAAACACTAGATCTTCTTTTTATGATTCATTTAGGGCATAATTATGCAAACTACATTTTGTTTATCATTTTTTTTTGTTGCATTATATCTTGTTTTTCATCTTCCAAAAAGGTCAACTTTCACTTTTTTTAAAATTTCAGTTAAAAGGACCTAGGGGGCTTGACTTCTACACCTCCAAGTATAGTCATACAATGGCCTAAGTAGGCTCCCTAGCGTTGATCATATTTTTCAAGTGCTTGTAAAGTTATTTTGCAAGAATAAGTATTGTGGGATATTGTTGGATGTAATATAAAGCTTGGATCCATTGCTCGATGAGATAAGCACCTTGATAGATCTTTAGGTTGTTTGTTGTGTAAGTACTATTTCCTCAAAACCCTAGATCATAATAAAAGGAAAAAAATTAATTAATTTTCTAGGCATTTGAAATTACAAAAGCATATAGTGTGCATCTAGGGTTTTAACCTTGTTTGTGCATCTTCTCTTGAACCCTTGCTTAAAGGCTTTATTTTTCAAATCTAGGATTAGAAATCATTCAAACAAAGAATCATTCTAGGTTTAGCTCTGGTATTCTTGTATTTCATGTATTCTTGTACTATCTCATTTGCTTTCATAGTTTAGCTATAGAAAGGCCAAACATAGGAGTATGCTCAAAGTTACACATTCAAACATTCCCATCCCAAACTTGGAGCAAGTCCTAAAACCATTCCTGGTGAACTCTTCCTCCCCCACACTGAGTGTAGATTTATAATAGCCATCGCTATCACCTCAAGGCTTCCCATTGGATCCAACCCTAAGAATTGTACGCCAATGTGTGGTTTTACCCTATACATATTTGGTGAACCCAATGTAAAAACACATCTTAGTGGCCAATATAGGAAGCCTCTTCCTTTTATTTTTCTTTTGAAAACTTATAATAAGACCACTAATATTGTTTTTTTAGATCAGAAAACATTCTAAAAACACCTTAAGAATATTTTTTTATTTTCATTGGTCTTTAATTTTCTTATTTTCTCACTCCATCCAATCTTGGGAGTGGGCGAAGGCTTTTAGGCCTGATGAGATCTTCCAAGAGGATGAGCAGATTGATAGAGAAAATCATAATCTAGAAGAAGATAAAAATGAAGAGATTGAAAATAGCCTTGATCCTACTAAGGGACCCAATGGGAACCTTATCTTTAAATCATTTGAACATGTTTGGAATTTCTACAAGCATCATAAGGATACCTTGGATAAATCTATGGAAGAGGACCCGACTCAAGGGAGTTGGAATATCTTATCAAGATATTTATAATGCCCTTTTGAGGGAATATTTGAATCATAGTAATTTTTTTCAACCAACCTATGCCACTACTGTAACCACCAACATTGGAGGTATTTCACAAATCCCTTCAACTAGTAGTGTTATTAAAAATTATTTTCAATTTCCTCCTCAATCTACTCATCTCAATAATTTTGATTTTGTTCCACCAACTGTTAATTATCCTCTCTAGCAAGAAACCATATATCACAATAGTATCAATACCTCCAACATAAGCCAAGTACATTTTTAACAACCTACCTATACTCCTCCCTTGGGGAATCTAGTGGTATTGCACAATAATAATCCTAAGGTACAAATTTTAACAAATATGGTGAAACATTTAGTTTCAAAAGTGGAGATGATTTAGCCTTCTAGTTTCATATACAACTACAAATAAATGTGCAACCATTCCTTATATCCTATTGTTGCTACTAGACCCTATCCTAAGCATTTTCCCATGTTGATTTTGCCTATATATAAGGGAAAAAAATATCCAATTGAGCATTTAATAATGTTTAGAATATCTTGTCATGATATCATATATGGTGCATATTGTTGCTAAAACATTTTCCTAAGAGTCTTGGTGGCATGGAATTAAAATGGAATTATCAGTTGCCCAACCATTTGTTCAATATGTTGTTGCCTATGTTGAAAAGAGTGTGTTTGAAGGTAAAGAGGAAAGTTTTTCATAATTCTTGTCTCATTGGAGGAGTCTAGTTGGACGCTTGAGATATACCTTACCTCAAAAAACAACAGATAATCAAAAATAACAAAAAATTGCATCTCACTTTCATGCACATTCTTAAAAATAAAAACATAAAAAAGAAAAGAAAAATTGCATTAGGCATCGCATACATACATTGCATATTTGCTGGTCATACATGTCAAAAGCACCATAGACTGTAATTACTCAGCAATTCCATCATTTTCCAAATTCAATCCATTAGAAATAACGCCCTTTGCATTTTTGCCATATCATATTCAGTTGTCTGCTAATGTCTTTAGGGTTTTTTGTCATTCAGCTGTCTTTATATTTCTAGTCAAATGTTGTACAAAGTCAGACCAATTTTTACAAGGTAGAGTTTTACTTGGATCACGACTTGTTACATAGCATCCCAACACAATCTTAAAACACAAAAATTTCCAAGTTGTGTAAACGCAAGACGAAACCTACAAAGCAGTCTAGGATACCATATGTGAAATGTTATCCTGCTCATACCCCTGTGTGAATGGTTCAATAATGCTAAGAGTTGGCAAAAGGACAAACATATTCCCTACCCAATTCCCCAAAATAAACAGTGGCTTTTACCACTGTCAAAAATCCCAAATTCTCAAGAAGTTGCAAAACACCAAAAAAAAAATATTGCACAAGTCAAAGTACAAACTCCAAAGTTTGACATCAAAATCCTTAAAGTGCACACATCAAAAAGAACAAGAAATAGTGATTCTCATCACTCAAAATTCAAATCCCTTGCTCAAAAGAAAAAAAAAACAAAAATAAACAGTGATTTTTATCACTACATACGAGAGCAAGTATCCCAATAAAATTGAAGAAAAGAAGGGAGTCAAACTTGAATCTCTGGAACTCTCAGCATTCGGAATGTCATGAGGTGATCCTTAGTACCGGTTTGGTGGATAGCCTGCTGGTCACTGGTGGCAAAACCTCCCGCATGACGATATATCTATTGCATTAAATTGTGTACAGATCAATATTTGCATGTGGTTGAGCTAGATTATGGTATCCTAGATTGCACCACAGAGTAATCTTACTAAATACAACAAAGGAGTTAGTGGAGCTAATTAGGTGATCCTCAGTATAAGTTTGGTTGACATCCTATCTGGCACTAGCGGTATCCTAACAAATACCACATAAACAAATTCAATTGCACACACAAGGAAGTGAAATAACTTAGTCAAAGTCAAGTCTGATTCGTAACTTGTTCAAAAGTCTTGTAAGATAAATGTACAATATTGGCTAGTTAGTTAAAACATCTTAGTCTCAAAAAAATATTAACTACATTCTAAAACAACTATGGTAAATTTTATTTCTTACATCACCATCAGAAAATACAAAACAAAAAAAAAATTACACAAGAAAAGTCATCTCACAAAGCAATCACATAGTACAAAAAGCCAGTAAATCTTGTACAGTCTATGGTGCCACCGCCAATATATCAACAAATAATTTCATCCATTCCATATGCATACATCCATATAGTCAAAAACATCCACATTCATAATAACATATGCATACATCAACATAAATAAATGTGCATAAAAGAGCAATAAAACATAACAAGTAAATAATTCAAAAAGAGTCATGTATATATTAAGTCAAAAATGCCCTTAGGATACAATAAAACGGTCCTCTAACCTCACAAAAAAATCAAAAACTCAAAATCCCCAAAGCCTAGGGAGTCGGCCACCATGATATCACAGGATCGATGCGACTGGAACTACCCCCAGTGGTGTGGGTCCTATGGGACCTCTCAGGGCGGCTACTGCCAGCCCTCGCATCATGCCCACTTATGCTACCCTCACCCACCCGCCTACGATGAGAGGATGCAGACTTCTCAGTCTCACTGCCTCTCGTACAGCACGACGATCCACCTCCAGTGAGCTTAGATAACTGTCCACCAAGGCAGATAATCTTGGCCTCCAACTCCACCCAGCACCGACCCCACTCCACATACCGCTGGCGGTATGCAGCCAATGCATCATCTCACTGTGCCAACTAAGCCCGTAGGAAATCCTTATCGAATCTGTGATCCTCATATCGTATCTGTAGTAGATCCTCCAATCGTGCTATCTCAGCATGAAACCTAGCCTCCATATCCCCTGGGACTTCCTGATGCATGGGCATCTCCAGGACGGTATGCTACCTCGACACCCACTGCTCTAGGACGTCCTGTGTATCCGACTACTCTAAAACCCCTAAATCATCCCCAGTGAAGTCATATACCTCCACCATATTTGCATCATCGAGCGAAGCCCCCTAACCCTCCATCGGTGCCTTCGCACCCCCACCGTATGCTGCTACCGCATCTGGACCTCCTAGAGGCCCCTCACCCCGCCATCATCGCATCGTCCACCATTGGTCATACTCTGTAGTCACCCCAAAATTGTCCACATCGAGGACATAAATCACTACATAAGACTCCTTGCCCAGTAGCTCAATAATCAGCCAGGCTAGAGTCCTCTCGTCACCCTGACACCGATAGATCAATGGCTCACCAGGCAATCCCTAGTGCACCCCAAACTGTCGAGTCACCCAGATGTACGAGAAGTACTCCTGCTCTATCCCATGTTTCCCAATCAACCATATCCCCTTGTGCATCTATTGGATTCACTCTCCAGCCTCAGTCCATGCTGGAAAGTCCCGATATGGCCTCTAGAACACCTCCCTTGGAGCAAGACGCGAGAAGGCATCAGTATAGTGACTTACGTCACCTACCCATCGCTGACTCTGTCCATGCTCCTTCGACCTCTGCCATAGAGAAACATACACAATATGCAATAGTCAGTGCATCCCGAGCATCTAAGAACACAGTCGATTGGCGATATCGACTCTTCACAACCTGAAAAACAAAAACAACACAAAAACATTAAAACATGACAACAAAATAATTGTACAACAGTGTATACAAACAAAAACAAAAAAAAACACAAAAAATTAACTAGGGTTTTAATCTTAGTCTAAACGAAAAAACAACAAAACAAAAACATTAACAAAATGTACAGCAAAAACATTCAAAAAATCAAATAAACAACGCAAACACAAAAAAACAAAAAATTCACTAGGGTTTTAACCTTAGTCTAAACGTAAACACAAAAAAAAAATTAACTAGGGTTTTAATCTTAGTCTAAAATGCAAAAACGAAATACACAAAATTAATTATGATTTTAACTGTACTTAGAAAAAAGACAAACAAATAAATTAGAGAGAAGGATCACCTACCGGTCTCGCGTCGGCTCCACCACTCGAAGATCCGATCCTTGCACTCATGGTGTCAGCAAAATTTTGGTAGTGCTCCGCTACGCAAACTCGCACTCCTCCTCACTGCTCCAAATCACCAGAAAAATAATATTGCAAATGAGCCCAAAATTGGTACGATTACATAATTGGTAATCGTCCCACCTTGGGACGATTACAAAGCAAGAAATAAAGCAACCAAAACTGCATCCAAAAAATGCACCAAAAAAAAAGCAATAAAGCTGCCAAACAAAGGTGCCCTTGCACCTGATATTATTGGCATGAAATACAAATTTCGGGGTCACAAATTATCACTATCCCACTCCCTAAGAAGGCTACCATAGCCGGATAACTCCACAGGAGGACAGATTTTCAAAAATTTCAGCCCCAAGGCATCACAAAAAAGGGTCAAAACCCACTCAAAAACAACAATAACTCTGCCGAATAAAGGTGCCTTTGCACCTGACATTCTTGGCATGAAAAACCAATGTCGGGACCACAAATTATCACTATCCTACTCCCTAAGAATACTACCATAGCTGGACCACTCCACAGGAGGATGAATTTTTGATAATTTCAACCCCAATTGACGTCACACAAAAGGGTCAAAACCCACCAAAAATAGGTCAGATTGTTGGGAAACTACATAAGCGTTCAACGAAAAACACCTGAAGGCACCCTTAAAAAATTCATCTTGGGTCAAGCGACTCGTCGCTTTTCTCATTTTGGTCATTCCCTCATCAATTCGTCGCTTGAGGGGGTAGTCACACTCAGTTACCAATCAACAAATACACACCCGATCAAGGAAATGGCATGCATTCAAAGAATCATTGACAAAGACAATCACGCCCCTGCTTGGGGCAGCAAATAAATAATAATCATAAATTGATCAAACACTTGGCATTCTGGAATCATGAACTCGAGGTTCCCACAGAAAAAAGTTTACGCCCTTTGCCTATTCATGACTGAACAATGTCCAAGATCAAGTAACACCTCACCAAAAAAGGTTAACATTTGAAGTAAGCTCCTTAGCTCGTCAGAAGCAAGGATTCAAGAATGCGTTCCCTTTCCATACTTGGGGAATAAAAAGTTGGTTATGTTACTGAGAAACCCTAATCATTAAGTTCTTTGGTTATCTATTTTTTCTCAGCACTGCACCACGCATAGTACATCCCAAAAAGGGGCATCTATAGACACCAAAACAACACCAATCCGATTATGTGGCTACAAGAACTGACCGAATTGGCATACATAGCCCCTAGGGCAGCCCCCAGAGGTTAAACCATGGTCCTAACCACTCCCAAATTAGTTTTGGAAGGTTAGAGGTCAATTTGGCACCTTTCAAGCACTCTACTCCCTATTTGTTCCACCCTGGGATGATTAGAATGCTATTCGCCCCACCCAGGGATGATTAGCAGCAATTACTCCAGGGTGGGATGAATAGTAGGTTTTACGGGCAAAAAGTCAAACCTTGACAAATGGCATCCCAGATCCACCACTCAACTCCACCTCCAAGGCATGGGAAATACTAAGTCATCAAAGAAAATATTTATTTCAATCATAGATTCAAGCTCGATAGGTTATTTGGCTTCGGTTATGTGAAATACTAAGTCATCAAGAATTTGGATAAGCAATGGCGTGTTACTTGGCAATGGGGCCTCAACAAATTGATCAACAATAACTTGGCCTGTAATGAATTTTTGACTGATGAATTCGAGGTCGAATTCTATGAGGAGCATGATCCATTTGGCTGTGTGGCTATTGTGGTAGCTATGGCTAAGCATGTAGGTAAGTGTATTATTACGAGCAACCACGTAGGTAGTATGACTAAGCATGTAGTGTTGCAACTTTTGCATGGCAAAAAAAACAACTAGACAAAGTTTCTCCATGTAGGCATATCATGTTTCATAATCAATTATGGTGCGACTAATGTAATATATAGCTTGGTCTTTGCCATTCTCATTTTTTTGGGTGAGGAGTGTACCTAGTGCAACATCAGTAGCAAAAATGTACAGGTGGAATGGGCATTCGGGATGGGGTGGAATGAGGATGGGTGGAGATGTGAGGTAGGATTTGATGTCATCAAAGGTGGCTTGACATTTAGTATCCCATTTAAATGGGACTCCTTTTGTAAGAGATTATTAAACGACTGACACTTGTCTAAAAGTTGGGCGATAAGTCATCGAATGGATTGAATTCTTCCTTGTAAGCCATGTAATTGCTTAAGATTTGTAGGTGGAGGTATGTCAATGATGTCTTGGAATTTGGTAGGATCAATTTCAATACCTGTTTGTGAGATGATGAAATCTAAGATTTTGCCAGTGATGACACCAAAGACACATTTCATTGGGTTCAATCAGACATTGTGTTCTAATAGGCGATTAAAGATTTGTCGCAGATCTTTTAGATGTTGACCAAAGGTTTTGGATTTGGCAATGAGGTCATCCACATAATCATCAATAGTTTTATGCGTACGATAATGGAAAATATAAGTCATGGCACATTGATAAGTTGCCCTAGCATTCTTGAGGACAAAAGGCATGACTTTGTAACAAAAGGTCCCTTAAGGAGTGATGAAGGAGGTCTTGTTTTGGCCTTTTAGATTGACACAAATTTGATTGTAACCTAAAAAACCATCCATGAGTGATAGTATTTTGTGTCTAGCTGTAGCATCGACCAAAGTGTCGATATTAGAGAGTGGAAAATTGTCCTTGGGATAAGCTTTGTTAAGATCCCTAAAATCGGTGCAAATGTGGATACCCCCCTTGGGTTTTTTGATGGGAACCATGTTTGAAACCCATTCAGGGTAATCGATAGGTACAATGAAATCGACATCAAGGAGTTTCTATAACTCCTATTTAACCATAAGCGCAACTATGGGGTGCATGCAGCACAAATTTTGTTTGACAGGTTTGGCTTTGTCATCCAGGACAAGGTTGTGCACTACCAACGAGGGGTCTAGGATAGGCATATTTGTGTAGGACCAGGAAAAAACCTTGATGTAGTATTAGAGGAAATTGGTAATATTCAATGAGGTTTACGGTGAGGTAGACGATGTGAGGATTTTTTGGATTATTGCCAATGTCAACATGAACAGTGTCCTAAACAAGCATGTGAGAACAATCCTGGAGTTGTGCTGGCGTGGGGATGAGATGGAGGTCATAAATGGTATAAGGAGTGAGGAATTCATCATCTAGATAAATATCAAGATTATGGATCCAAGGGATGTGGGATGGGATGGTAGGTAATGGTGCATTAGCAGATCGAATCATGTGGGGTGTGGGAAGGAAATCAGCAACGGATGTGGTGGAGGAGATATCATCAAAATCGACAAAGTCTTCTGTGGGAGGTGGTACAAAGTCAGGATGATTCGAATAGATAAGGGGGGCGTAGAGGTCAATGGAAATCATGTTGATATATGCATTGTAAATGGAGGAAGTGGGTGAGGAAGGTTCAAAAGAATCAAAATATTATAGGAAAAAATCAGGGATTGGCTGGTGGTGTCCAGGATTTAGTACCACAGGTGGCGAAGGTGAGCGAGAATTTACCATCGAGACAGGATGGTTTCATGAACTGGGAAAGATGGAATATCAGGTGGAGAGGATGATGACATTGAGGTAGGGGAGGATGTATCGGTGGGTAGGGGTAAATTAGTAGGGATGGATGAATCGATAGGTAGGGGTGGAGCGGTAGGTAAGGGTGGATCAACAATGAGATAGGTGAAGTGGTAGACAAGGGTGTCGATTTCCTATGGTGAAAGGAGCTCATGGGGTGGAGATGGTGGAAATAATGTGGATGGTATATCAACTATGGAATGATGAGAAGATCTATCAGGTGGCATAGTAGGTTTAAATTCCTCATCAGTCAGAAGATCAAGAGGATTGAGATCTAGATGTTGAAAGTCATGTTCAAGATTGTGAATAGTATCTAGATTATAATCGAGTCCGGATCGGTCGATGGGATGGAGAGCGGGAGGAATGATATAGGAACAACATCCTTGTTCATATCTCCCTAGGCTATACCCATGCTAGTTGTACCAGCATAGATATTTCCAAGCAAAAATAGGATTAGACATGTGATTAAGATTAACGCAAAATATGGTTTGTGGTAGCGGAGGTGCTAGTGGTAGCACTGATGAGTCAAGGCCCCCATAATTTTTTTTTATGGAATTATTGGGACGACCAAGAGGAACTACTGCCCCAATAGTCAAGGGCATATCATGAGGTTGGTAGAAATCATAGGTGGTTTGGAAAGTGGATGGTGAAACTCGGCATTCGGTAATGTTATACTCACCAGGACTAGGTGTGGTCATGTGGATAGCAACATGAGGAGGATCAAGATGCTCGGGTGGAGGAGAGGACCCCCTATGTGGTGGTGGCAAAGGTACAATAGGAAAAGGTGGAGTACTTGGTGGTGCATGTGCATAAGTATAGGCATATTGGGCTAATTGTGCATCAAGTTGAGCAACACGTTGTGCCCACTCATAGCATTCGATTGGAGATCCAAAAATGGGATGATTAGCATGGGGAAATTGGGTTAGAGGTGAAGGAGAGGGATTGGATGAATAGGGGACTATGCGCACTCGTACTGACCATGATACAAAGCGATGATTAGATAGGGGTGGCATACGAAGGAGAGGTGTGATTTTAGATGATGATGGTAGGGTTGGCGTAGCAGAAAAGGTAAATGGCAACGGTGTGAAGGATGAAAAAGTGCTATGGGAGAAATTAGGAACCGATAGTGGCAGTGGAGGTTGAGGTGGGTTGGATGAAGTTGAGGAAAATTTACTTAGGTCGGGTGCTAGGGGTGTTTGTGAGGATTGCAGATAAATGTATCTAGTGTGTGGCGTGGAACGAGGGTGAATTGTGTAGATGATAAGGATGGACCAGGTGGAAGGCTGATGATATTATAGAATTTGAAGGGATCACCATCGATAGGGATGCAGTGAACTAATACATTATGAACATATTTGATATAATGATGAAGGATGGAGGCGACACATTACATGTCCCAAATCCAAGGTCATCGTAAAAGTATGTTATACTACATATCACCTTCAATAACATGGAAGACAATGGAAATGGTTTTGGTACCAGCATTGATGGGCAAGACAATAATACCAATGGTAGGATGCATAGATTCATCAAAGGCTCAAATATCCATGGATGGGGTGGCAAGGTGAGAAGGAGGAAGGCAAAGATGGTTCAATGTGGTAATGGGGGATCTGCTCCATCACCTAAAACTTCTATAATTTCATGGTCGTGGAAGATGATAGAAGGTTGGAGGCATCTCTAAACATTGCCAATAAAATTGGCAAAGGCATCTGCATTAGTAGTCTCAAGATCAAGAGATCAGAGGATAGAATCAAGGGCTTCACGATGAGGTTGAGATTATTGTAAAAGGTCATAGATGGATAACCTTGCAAGGGAAGTACGAAGTTGGTGAGAAATACTACCATAGATGGTGATGAAATTTCATGGGATATATGGAGGAATGGGTGTGGTGACGATGGTGGTTGTAGCAAGTGGTTGTTGTGAAGTGGATGGTTGTAGGGTGGTCGCAGGGGGTGGATAGCATTGATTGCAAGTGGTGATGTTGATCATACCCACAAACCCCTACTGAGAAGGTCCTTTATTGACATGATTGACTTGGCATGGATTAGTTTGAGGTGGATTACCCCCATGCTCAGGTAAGGGATTTTGATATATCCCCAAGTTTTGATTTTATGGTGCAAGGGGGTTTGAGACCTGAATAGTGCCTCGATAGATAAGGTCTTGGATGGCATGGAAAAATATGTGGCATGAATCAATGGTGTGGCCATGTTGTCGATGATAATAATAGAATTCTTACGGATTGTAGTCCCATGGGAGAGGATGATTTGGATTGAGAGGTTGGACATTTGGCAAGTGGATGAGGCCCCCCTCAGTTAATCAATGAAATAGGGCTAGTATGGGCTCAGATAATGTCATCCAATTATGTGGAGGGCACGGTGGATGTGGATTGTGACCTTGGTATGGATTAGACTAAGATGGGGGATTAGTTTGTTGTGGAGTTGAAATAAGCGAAGGATTAGCTTGGAATTGATTTTTAGGAGATCATGGAGGAGTGGGTTTTGGATCTTGTGCAGATACTACTTACGCTGGTGAATATGGAGAATTGATAAGAACCTGATTGGTTTGCGATGGTCATGTGGTAGGTGGTACATATGGAGGGTGATTGTAATGGTAATTGGTGGGGTAGGATTATTTTTGGTGCAACTTAATTTTTCCTGTGTGGACCTTGATGTCCTTGATAACTTTGGCTTGGGAAATGGATTCTTCAAATGTCTGACTTTGATGTATCTGCAATGTTTGGGAGATTTGTTTATGACAACTCTTGATGAAGATTTTGACAAGATCTAAATGTGGGAGAGGGAAGGTAAGATCATGATGGACCACTCTCCAATGAG
Organism: Wollemia nobilis; assembly: GCA_028583015.1. Classification (NCBI taxonomy): domain Eukaryota; kingdom Viridiplantae; phylum Streptophyta; class Pinopsida; order Araucariales; family Araucariaceae; genus Wollemia; species Wollemia nobilis. The sequence goes on from JAQPPZ010001965.1 coordinate 1,833,013, forward strand.
CAACAAAATTAGTAACAAGCTCGTCATCTCACTGATGTAAAGCATACATATCGAACAAGGTAAGCTTGGTTTTGATGTTGATGGTGAAATGTTCAAGGAAAATATTGGCCAACTACTCAAATGTATACAAGCTATGGTAAGGTAAATGGTTGTATCAATATAATGCTTGAACTCCAAGTGACATGGCAAAGGTACGAAGCATAAGGGGATCACTTCTGTGCAATTGGTAATAGGAAAAATAATAATTTTTCAGGTGCTCTCTAGGATCCTCCTTACATTTAAATTTGTCAAATTTTAGAATCTCAAATCTATAAGGATAGGGATGGATAGGAACAGATGGGTGGATTGGTTCATTGTAAAGCTTGTCATATGTGGGTTTTTGATGCCCATAACCAGTTGTACATAGATCCAAAGAATGCATCTGCTCTTGCATAACCTAAAACTCGGTAGAGAGCACGATAGTGGTTTGAGGAGGAGCGAGAAATGGAGGGGATGGTGTATATGTAGGATGTGGTTGTGATGAGGCTTGCACGTAATCCAAATATGGTGGATACTATAGCTGTTGTTCCTCCCACTGCTAATAGTAAGCATCTTGCTGTGGAGTAGGTGTTGAGGTCAAGTGGTACTATGGGATAGGAACCTGAGATGGATGAGGTGAAATGTATGAAGCCTGGGACATAGGTGGTGGTTGCTGTGATAGGTCATAATATCCAAGGGGTGATAGACTAGGAATCAAAATTTGCTGTTGCTATTTCTACTGTGCATCATAGTAACTAGGATGTGAGTGGCTAGGCATGGGCATATGCTATTGCTTCTATGCATAATGAAAAGTAGGTTATGCCTGAGAAGTAGTAGTGGATGACCATGTGGGTGGGGTGGTAAAAAAGGCTAGAGATGTGGAATAAGGGGGTGTAATAGAAGTGGATGTGTGGAAGGAAAACTAATGCGAAGCAGCGGGTGGTATGGATGAGGACTAAGGTGGAGCGGATGGGGTAGCAAACAAAGAATATTACTTTATGGAATATCAAGGTGGAACACCTTGATAGTTGGGGTGTAATGGAGGTGGTTGATATGAAGGAGGAGGGGGTAGCTGAAATTTATTAGGAGGCACTGATGGAGGACCATAGGTGGAGAATGAAGGATAACTGGTAGGTGGAAATATGGTGAACTACGAGGTGGGCAATGGTGGCCATGAGGTGAAGGATGTAGGTGGTGGAAAGGCCTAAACGGAGGGGTTTGTGAGACCTGGTGAAGTGGTGTGGTAACCCTAATATGGGTGTGAATAATATGATAGTGGATTGGAGGACGAAGGCTGAGATTAATATGGGTGATTGGATGAGGCCTAATGGGATATCAATATCTATGATGAAGATGGTGTGGATGAATAAGGGGTGGAAATCATACCGAATAACGGCTCAGTGGTAACAACATCTGAGATGATTTGGTAAATGATAACATCATCACCCAAAAGGGAGCAGGAAGAGTGATCGATGAAAGGATGAGTGTAGGATGGTGAAGGGGGGAGGAATGAGCTCCTCTGCCACCATAACTGGTATAGGGAGACTTGGAGAAGTGTAGATGACATGATGGCAGAAAGTAGATGGAGAATTGAATGAAGAGAGATCCTCTAAGGGAGGGGGTCCCTCGAGGTTATCATCTATGAAGTGAGATGGTGTAGAAGATGCCATATGGGATGTAGGACTAGCACTAGGAGTGAAATGCCCCGTCAGTAAATCAGGTGCAACTCAGGATGAAACCTGCTCATACTTGGAAGGTGGATCTACGATCTAATAAGAAGAGGCCCCTACAGTAAGAACAATCCACTGGGCAGTCTTGATAGCATGATGAAGTGCTTCATGCATCTGACTACATGTAACTGACATGGTAAAATGTGCAATAGGTGGAATAATAGTCAACAGGTGTGGAATTTGAACTCAAAAGCTATCAATGACTAATTGGGATACTCTTTGTGATAGAAATACAAGTTCGTAGGCTAGGGGTATGGACCAAACTAGTTCACACTCTAGGGGTTTGGACCACCCAAAATGAATAACAGAAGGCCAAAAATGTCTAGTAAGTGTACCTATGTGTTGTATGTACAATATGGAACCTAAAAAATAGGTTCGCACTCTAGGGGTGTGGACCAAAAGGGTTCAAATTCTAGGGGTGCAGACCACCCAAAAGTGCATCAGAGGGTGAAATTTATGTTGTGTACCCTCTCTGTGCTGTATAGACCTATGTGAATTAGTATTATAGCATGAATGCTAGATTTTTGCATAGAATCATACGAAATGAGCTTGAGTGTAGGATGATCATGCGGGGGGACGCAAATCACCTAAAACAAGCTATGCAGTGAAAATCATGGTAATGAAACTATGGAAAAATCTGAGTTATAGCATGTTTGATATGCTGTTGTAACCACTTTTTTTGAGACTAAAAAAAAAGTAAAAGTTATTTCTTTTTGGTTTTTTTCTGTGATTTGATGATGGAATATATGACCTAGTAGCAAAATCTGGGTAGTGGGTGATCTTCTAATATGAATCAGGTATGTCGTAGCACAAAACATTCTGCAATGCCTATAGACACACAAAATAGAAATATGTTTCCAATGGGCGAGTGGCTATCTAAATGGAATACGGTATAGTAAAATGTTATCCAAAATGGGGAGACTCAAAATGCTCTAATGATTCAAATAAAATCTCATGAAGAGAGGTCATGCTGTCAATGTGGTGCTATCGACATACCCATGCTTTCACTTAAAACTCACATTTAGGGCATCCATAGTAACGACAACTGCACCCACTAATTATTTTGAAAATCCTTATGATAAAGGGGCTTTCTAAAACTACCCACTCTGAAGGTACCATCCAGTGATAAATTATGGATAACCAACACTCAAAGTGGGAAGGACCAACTGGGTATTAATGTCAAAATGATCCACCTAGGGGAAAATATGGTGACTAATCTGGAGGTGAGCCAGTGGAGAGTAATCCCAAACCTCACTGAACTCTGGTGTTGAATTGGTGATGAAATCCAATTTGACATGGAGATGAAACCCAGGTCCTTACACAATTTAAATAGAACATGAGTGTGTGGTGTTTGTTTGTGCAGTACTATTTTAGAAGCAAATCTAGATTAAGTGCATTTTCAAAGTAAACTATGCTAGAATGCCTTTTTGAAATAAAACTATTCTAAGATGCCTTTTCAAAATAAAACTATTCTAAGATGCCTTTTCAAAATAAAACTATTCTATTTGGTTTCGCAAGAAACAACTTTAATCTTTTGATTTTTGAAATAGAAACCTATTTATGTAGTTCACGAAAAAGTGAATTTATGCTATTGGTGTGCGAAAAAGAAATCTAGTTAAGTGGTGTACACAAAAATAAACTTATGCTAGTTGTAGCACCTTAAAGTTGACGCACTTAAATTGATTAACTTAGTAAAAACATTAAAATTGATAAAAACATCAAATTTACCTAAGTCTACCCGAAAATCATTCAAAAGTAGAAAAAATCTATTTGCATCAATTTTTGTGCCCTCAAACCAATGTTGTTTTGATTGTTGGGAAAAATCACCTGACTTTTAGAAAAATCACTTGAGCGGCTAGCTGCTCAAAAATAGAATTTTCCCAAGTTTGCAAAATGCCAAAAATCTGATTCAAACCGTATTTTTGAGTTTGGAAAGAGGTTGTAACGACGGATTCTGGAGAGATTAGGCAGGGGGCAAACATAGGAGGGATCCAAACTCCCTCCCTGTTTTGGCCTAACCTCCTAATTTCCTAAATTTAACCCTAATCCTATTTAATCCCCCCTCTAATTCATTTTTTGGGGTTGACTCCCTGATTGCAAAGCGTGCTAAGTGATCCCTTGAGTAGATAGCAGAATTGAGAAGCCATTAGTATAATCTTCCCATCTTCAATTTGCTCGTATTTGCCTAAAATCCATCATTGTCCCATTACCCTCTTTAGAAAATTTTCACTTGTAGGTTGCAGTCAAAATCGCACAGCGAACGGCGAAATCGTAGAACAATCAACAGAATCGTGTTGTGAGCAGGCGGAGTAGGTGTGTGATTTCATAGAAAATAGCAGCTATCCTGCTGAATTGGCAGCGATTTTGCTCACAGATCATCTGGAGGAAAAAAACCTTTATTTTTTTTGTTCTTCTTCCTTCTCTTCCATTTTATTTAGTTATTTAATTATATTTTCATTAATTCAGCAATGCATCTCGGGTATTCACCATCATGTTAATCAATTTTTAATTTAAATCTACATTTTGCTTACATAAAATTCATGAACATTTAGACTCTTGTACTTACATCTATTACAAACTTTTTCTATATTTCATTTAGTTGAAAATGAATGCTTAAATAGGAAACATATCAAAGTTTGAATCATATTTGTGCCAGAAAACCATTTTGTGTCTTGTGTTTTGTTGCTACAAAATTGCAGTGAAATCGCTTGCGATTTCAGCAAATTGTTGAGCGATTTTGCCTGGAACAACAATGATTCTCCAAAAATAGCAGCGATCCTGCTCTGCATCAAAAAATTAGAATCTTCATCAAACATCTCTATCTAGGTATGTTTTGAATTTCTTTTAAGCATATAATTAGCAACTGCATTTGTCATTTTTTTCCTGTCTGTTTTTTTCATCAAAAAAGTAAAAAAATCGTATCATAGATAGCTTAGTTGAATTTCAAAGGTCAAAATTAGGTTATTGTATGAGTGATCCAAATATGAACATATTAAACCTCATTCTCAACCTAGGTGCAGAAACTGCCATCAAAAGTTTCCTGGTGAACCCACAATTCATCAAAAAATCACCACAAGAAGGCACGATCAAGTGCCTCTCTTTCGAGGTGTAGCTCTATCATTTTCCATTCCCATATAAGGTGCGGATCCATCAGCCTAGAGGAAATAAGTGCAAAAATTTTAGGCCTACATTCTTTGGTGAACCCGACGTGAAACATTAGATTATCTTCTAATTCTTAAATTAAATATTAAAATCAAAATAAAAACAATAACAAAAAAAAAACAATAGTTAAATTGCATTCGCATTTTAGATGGTAGATTATAATTATAGGAGAGCTATTCGTCTTAATGTTACTACAATATTAGCAATTCAAGAAGTCTCATACTTTAATGAAAGTGAAAATATAACATCTAGAGAGTCCTGGATTGAATTATATAGAAGACTAGACATTATTGAAAGTAGACAAGAAGAACTTAAACAAATCCGTAGGATAGACTTGGCTAGAATCCTGGATCCTTATAGAGAACCTACTTATTTTTACCTTCAAAGATCTTGTGAAAGGTGGTTGACTAATAAGATAGCCTTGATTTCACCTAATTTATACTCCTTTGAAACCTACCAAGACGACGTCGTAGCGACACATAAGTTTTTAGCTCACGTAGAAAGTCAAGAAATAATCCTAGACTATAAGAGAAGGCTTAACACCGTCCCTAAAGCTGTATTCTATAGAGAGTATTGTCACGAGCTATATTTTTATAGGTCTAACCTAGAAGTAGATTGCATTACCTTAGCACAATTCATAAGTGTATCGCTCCAAATTTTTTGCATCCTTACCTTCAGGCTATAGGATCCGTGCTCGGAAGGAGGATGGGAAAAGGATGTCGCGGTACCTCAGACTGAGAGGACTTGCGAAGGTCCCGCCTCTCAAGGGAGGTGTATTTTGATGATTTTTTGACGGATGGTGGGTTCACCGGGAAACATTTAATGGCGGTTTCCACGCCTAGGTTTGGAATGTGTTTTTATGTGTTCGTTTTTAGCCTTAAGCATTCATATCCTAGGTTTGGCCAAATGAATCTAAATTAATCTATATGAAAGTGCAGATTTAATGAATGCAGAAAACAAAATTAAGACAGAAAACAGAGAAATAAAAGAAGAATACCTGATCCGGATGTCTGATGGAGATTCTGATGTTTGAAGCAGTCAGGATCGCCTCTGATTTGACATGATCGTCTGAGATCAGACAAGATCGTCTGAGATCTGACGAATTCGTCAGAGACCTGCAAACAGAAAAACAAATGCAAAATACAAAGAATGCCACTGTGATAACAGAGGAAAACAACACAAAATGACAATATGAATACTAAACAATAGTTATGAATAGAAATTCAAACAAATTATGATATTCTAATGAGAAATTATGATCTTATCATGCAACCTAAACTATATGGGTGAACTCCAAATGCAAAATAATAAGAAATAAGGAAAAAACTAACTTAAATGCAGAATAAAACAGCAAAAGGTATAAGAGAAAGCGCAAACTCTGGGCATTGATTGCCCCCAATGCAGATTGCAGTCGAAATCGTCTGGAAGCAATGAAATCATCTCGAATTGTGACAGGATCGTCCGAGATTTGAACGAGATCGTCTGCGATGATCTGAGCTTGCTCCGGCTGAAAATCAATGAGGTCCCTGCAAGAAAACTTCAAAATAACAAATACAAAATGATGCTCTAGGTATTCTAATGCACGCAAAATCAAGTTACAGGGAAATTCAGCCAGGGGTTGGGAAGGGAAGGTCCTAAGGATTAAATAGGCTTAGGGGAGTAGTTAGGAGGTTGGAGATCATCCCTATTTGGGAGATCTCCAACGGGGAGGGTCCCTAACGGCGTAGACACGCTTCTGCCCGGATTAGAGACCCGTTGGAACAGAAGCTAATTGTGCAAAATCAGTTTTGCGACAAGATCGTCTGGACGTCCTAGCCCAGACGAAATCGTCAGATCTGGGGCGATATCGTCTGATCGGCGACGATATCGTCAAACGGTCAAAACAACCTCTAAAAATGGCACGGAAAAGGGGGAAACGGATTACCCGACGGTTAACGGGCGGTTTGGGAGGTTAAAATTTGAATTTAAATTATTTACTAGGATGAATGTAATTATTACAATTTCAACTGCGCCAATTTTAGGGTGCTACATTTTGCCCCCTCTTTAGCGAATTTTCTGAAGAAAATGCGTTAAAGATGAGTTCTTCTCGATCTACGAGAAAGCAAAAATTATTCCCATTTTTAGGCGACGATTCTTGGTCGAATCGTACGACAGCTTACTATGGTGCCCCCTCCGTGTTTTTACCCAAATCGAACGTTTGAGGTAAAAACGCGAAAAAGCAAAATTAATTTTGAATTATTTTTGAATAAAATTAAGAAAAATAGGGTAAAACCCTAATTCATTTTTATTGTTCATTTTTACTGGTTTTAGAGCTCTGGAAGCAAAAATGGTGGAGACGACGCACAGATCAACAGAGGTCCGGCGCGGGCTACGGGTAAGAGTCTAAACTTAGTTTAGAATGCTTTAATTTGATTTTACATGCTTTTTAGGTAAATTTTAATCAATTTTTGAGCATCGCGGCCGTTTTTGGGCCGTCGACGTCGTCGGGACGAAATCGTCCCGATTTCGACGAAATCGTCTCAATTTCGCCAATTTCGTCTAAGGACGAAATCGGCGAAAGGGGGACGATTTCGTCAAATTAGGAAATCGGAAACGATTATGCTCAAATTTGGGACGATATCGTCCAATAGTGGACGATATCATCAATTGCATAAAATTGAACTTATTTTAACTTGCATTTTTAATCACTTGAGTTGTTATTAATGGTTGTTTGTTGTTTTGTTGTTTATGTTGAGAGAGGTTTGCTAAAAAGTAGGGAATGGAAGTATGGAGGTTTGAGAGATGACTTGGCCGCTCTTACACAGGTAGAGCGGGATCAGCTGGCACAGGCCGGCTTACAGCATGTGGCAGAGATGCCACAAGTGTCTACAGATATGGGGCTACTGATAGCCCTAGCAGAGAGATGGTATCCGGGTTCTTCCTATTTTTGGCTACCGATAGGGGAGATGACTCCCACTCTAGAGGATGTATGGAGGATTCTAAGAATCCCCATACAAGGACGGTTGATCACTCCTACGGCCAATCAGGGCCATGCTATGGGACGATTGTGCGGTGACCCGAGCTTCGCCCTGGAGAAGGGCGGAGTTAACATCGAGGCACTGCGCCAGATGCCTGGGGCATCTAGACTCACACAGGTTCTAGCTGGAGTAGTTGGTGGACTTTTGCTGTGCCACCAGAGCGGGTGCAGGGTGCCATGGATGCTCGTAGATGTGATCTACGATATGCGAGACCATGGCTACAAGTTTGCTTGGGGCAGCTATGTGCTATGCCGACTGTACAGGATCCTGCATGGGGTCGTGTACAAGGGCGGCCGATGTCTGGTGATGACATCGCTCCTACGAGTTTGGCTGCTGGGAGCATATTGCAGTGCGGAGGCCGGTAGGGCTTCCTCTGATAGGGATTGATGGGGAGAGGCCCCGAGTTTTCTATTGGTGGCTCCGGAGAGGGTCACAGCGGTGGATCGACCTTTCGATGTCCCGAAGACTGCTAGATGACCTAGTCCCAGACCAGATTACCTGGAGGCCATGGCGCGAGCACCCAGGGTGGGCCGAGGATGGACAGGAGCTAGCTCGCGTTAGGCGAGTGTGCTGGCTATGGATGGAGAGGGGAGAGGTGGAGCTCCACCGCTATGACCGAGTTTTGCGTCAGTTCGGTCTACGGAGGGGATCCCATCTCTCGGGGATTATGAGTTTTCCTGGACTGTCCGGGATAACACTACAGTGAGCGGGGCTCCAGACATGCAACGTTTCTGGAGTCAGGACTCGGACGATGCCCCCATTCAGCCAGTGGATGGGGACGATGCAGGGGTAGCCGATGGCTACGATGCCTGGTACGTAGGCATCCGCCCTCCTCGGATGACGAGGGCTCAGGGTCCGATACACGTAGTTGTGCATCGGATAGGGAGGCGGTGCCAGGCGGCTATGGAGGCGGCCCAGGGTCACGGCGGGAGAGAGCTGAGGAGGCCGCATGCACAGGAGAGGCCACGACAGAGGGAGAGGAGGGAGGCGAGACCCCCTTCTCCACAGAGAGAGAGGCCACCATCGCTCGATAAGGGCAAGGGTGTTGACACAGGGGAGAGTAGCGAGACAGCTACTCTCCGAGCAGAGAGAGATCATCTTCGGGCATAGGTGCAGACATTGCAGGACGAGGCTACACGCCATCGAGCTGAGGTTACCCAGCTCAGAGACGAGATTGCATGCCTCAGGGCATGGGGTGGAGGAGCGAGCACACAGGAGCTGGCACGGTCGATTGCTCAGACCGCGTTCTACCAGGGCATCTACTTCCAGATGGTGCCAGAGGGTCAGAGGGTACAGCTGCCAGCCGGCATTGCTGACCCTATCAGGATTGGGTCCTCGAGGACTTCATCCCGATCGAGGACTAGGACTCACAGTACTACTCATACTACGATGGGGCCACCTCGTCCACCTCAGGGCGGGGGAGGAGATGAGGCTGAGAGCTCGAGGGGCTCTCGAGGCTAGAGGACTGCATTACATTGTACAGATTGATATGTAGGTTTATTATTTTTGATAGAGGATTGAGTATGCCGAGGTACAGATTGTGGCATACCGATCCAGTTTTGATGATGTATATATACTGTTGATATATATATGAGATGAGATAGTTTTGATCATATGACTTGTGTTATGTGTATGTTTATGATGCTTTTATGTTTGATTGATTGATTTGATAATTGGATTGAGGATTCATGAAATTATGTCATTTTGAAAATTTATAATTTTGATGTCATGCGGTAATATTTTAAATGAAATAATCTGATGTAACAAATTGGTTGTTTGTAATGTGATGTGGTAAAAAATAAAAAGAGACTTCTAACAATAATTTCAAAGGACATTGTCGCTATTATAGACCATTTCATGGAGTCGCTGCTCACTCGGTCGTCAAGCTAATCCCAGTATAGAAATATTGTTAAAAGTAAAAGAATGCTTAAGAGACTGTCTTAAGACTTTGGTGCAATGGTGAAAATGATGGTGATGATGGTTTGTTTTTCAGATTTTCATAAAAAAAATAGTATGCATTAAATAATGATTTTTTTGCTAGGCATAAATTCCTAAGTGTGATAATTTTTGGATAATTCCTTAGGAATTATATCATCTTTGCAAAATTGAAGGTTGACATAATGACATGAAATAGTGATAATGTGCATGCTTTGTGTTTAAAAAAAATAACTGTGTAATAGTATGATTTAAGTCATATGGTTTTCATGATTTTTAAATAAATGGGGAATAAAAATTGTTACAATGGTTTGCGCTAGGCATAGAATATGTAGGTATAAACTTATACCATCATCGCGAAAATCAAAGAAAAATAGATAGTTTTATTGCATGGTTGATTTTTTTAATAAACAGAAAATATGAAGATGAGGACTTGCGCTAGGCATAAAATTCCAATTTTGGTTTTGGAACTATACCATCATCGCGAAAGTCGACAAAAGTTATATATATATATATATAAAAAATATATATATATATGTTTTGATTGTATGGTTTTGAAAGAAATTTTTGATTTTTCTATTATATAGTTGTCTTTATGGTAAACAACTGTAGTTGAATTATTCCAAACAAGTTGCAAAAATAATATTTCAAAGTATTTTGAAGACAAAAGTTAGATTTATAAGGAATCCCATGTGCATATGTGAATTCATTTCCGATCTTGATTTATCATAATGATACACAAAATCTCTCAAATACAAATGTGTGTGCAATTGCTTTGTGCATTTACCGAGTTTTGAGCAAGATAATATGATACAAGTGATTTGAAGAAACCAAATAAGTATTCATTAACCATGATGTAGATGCATATAACCATACTAGACTACTATGTAGATCGGATTATCAAGAGCTAGCTAATCCATAAGCGGACATAGGTCTCGTACAAAAGAAGGTCGCTAATGTGACGGACATATCACCACGCTAGGAGTTACCCAAGGCCAAGCGGGTTGGGCACAAACCACCTGTTATGGGGCTTACCTCACGAGTTTTCGAATAATTGAGAATTCCAGGGATTCAAGCTCATCAACCCTTCTTTTCTTTTCAAAGGGTAGGGAAAGGGATTTTATTGCTTTCTTGCTTTCTTCGCTTTTCTTTTGACTTTTTATTTTGCACTTCTATTTCTTTTTTTATTTTTGAGATAGTGCTTGAAATATTGTTGTAATGATATAAAATAACATTTTTCTTTTCTCTTTTTTTCTTGAACTTTTCTTTTCTTCTTCTTTGCTAGGGATACTTGCTCGGATTATCTGTAGAGCAAGGGATTTTTATTCTGGGTAGGGGTGAGCTTGTCCTTTTGCCAATTCTCAAAGATTCTAGACCATGTGCATGATAGGATAGCAGGGGAAACTTTTCGCTCAAGAAATCACGTCTACTATGTAGCAAAACATGGAAATTACAAATATAATCATTTTATTGTGAAAAGATGTGCTTGGTTTAAGTAAATAACAAGATCAATTCTCTATGCTCAAACTTTATTTAATTGAATTTTGTGGACTTTGATATAAGAGAGATTAGTAATCATGCCAGATAAAATCAAGATATTTATTTTTGTGAGTGTGCAAGTGAGAGATTCCAAATAAATGCTAATTTATCCAAAATAATTTGCAACATATAACTGCAATAATTGTAAGAAAATATATATAAATACTTTTTGAGAAGTTTTGAGAATATTGACTCTCTCTTTCTTCTTTATATTGTTTTGGTTTCGAAAGAGTCAAGCATATTGTTGTTTTTATATTTTTATCATTATTTTGTTTTTTTGGTTTTATTTTTGTTTTTGAACAAAAAATTTAACAAGTGCCATAAATAAATGCAACAAATAGTTTTGAAGATTTTGATGATTATGAATGTTTTTGGTGTTTTTGAATTTATAAATTTGAAAGAAATACAAGATAGTGATTTTGAACAAATATATACATGGATGAAATGACCAAATTTATACATAGTAACGTTTAAGATGCAAAATATTCATGGGTTCTTTAAGTTCTTTACCATCTAAGGTAGACAATTTGTATGCTCCTGATTCGAATTTAGCAGTAATAATGTATGGTCCAAGCCAGTTGGGCTCAAATTTGCCTTTAAGGTCCTTAGTTGCATTAGTATTTTTTTGATTTTCTTTTAAAACAAGGTCGCCGATCTCAAAGGATCGATGACGCACTTTTTTAGCATATGATCTTTTAAGCTTGTTTTGGTAGGCACGGAGATGCTCCAAAGCATTGATGCATTTTTCATCTAGGAGTTCCAGTGGCTGAGTCCGCGGCTCGATATTCATCTCCTACTTCGGTATCTTGAAGTAGTAGAGCCAAAGAAGGAACTTCTAATTCAAAGGGAAAAACTGCTTCAGCACCATAAACCAAAACAAATGGTGAAGTTCCCGTGGGGGTTCGAACACTAGTTCGATAGGCCCACAAGGCTGGATATAACTGAATGTGCGAGTCACGGCCAGTTTTGTTGACCAATATTTTGAGAATTTTGATTAAGGTTTTGTTAGATGCTTCTGCTTGACCATTACCCTGAGGATAATAGGGAGTGGACCAGCGATGTTGAATCTTATATTTTTGGCATAATTTTTTAACATCTTTATTTTTGAAACAAGTTCCATTGTCAGAGATGAGATTTGCAGGAATTCCGAACCTGCAAATGATTTGATTAAAAATAAATTTAGAGACTTGTGTGCCAGTGCAGGAAGCTAAAGGCATAGCTTCAACCCACTTCGTGAAATACTCCAGTGGCGGTTATGATGAACTTGTGTCCATCAGATGACACAGGATTGATTTTGCCAATAATGTCTAAACCCCATTTGGAAAAGGGCCAAGGAGATGAAATAGCCTGCAGCTCTTGTGCAGGCGCATGGACAAGGTCAGCATGTTTTTGGCACTTGTCGCAATGGCGCACATACTCATGTGCATCCGTTTCCATGGTAGGCCAAAAGTATCCTATCCGAAGGAGCTTTTTAGCAATGACACTACCACTGAAGTGTCCTCCACAAGATCCATCGTGGGCTTCACTCAAGGCTGATTTAGACTCTTCTAAGTTTAAACATCTTAATAGGATACCTTCAAAAGATCTCCTATACAAGGTATTGCCAATTATTACAAATCGACTTGCTCGTCTACGTAATAACCGATGCTGGTTGCTATTAGAATTGGCAGGGAAAGTCCCATTTTGGAGAAAATCAAATATGTCCATATACCAAGGTTCAGGAGTAGTTTCATTGATTAGAAACACATCCAAAGGCTCTGAGCATGATTTATGTGAAGCGGGTTCCTGGAGTCGACGAATAATGATAGTGGCATATTCGTCATCTAACTCCAAGGGCAGGAGAGATGCAGCTGCGGCCATAGCATCAGTTGCACGGTTGCTAGTTCGAGGAATAGCTTCCAAGGTAACTTGATCAAATAGAGACATTAATTGTAAAACATAGGCCTTATATGGGCACAGTTTATCATCTCTGGTCTGATAAACTTCATTAATTTGGTTTATAACCAGTTGAGAATCACCAAAAACTAACAGATGTTTAATTTTTAGCGCCAGGGCAGCTCGTAATCCAAGGATTAGAGCTTCATACTCAACAGTATTGTTGGTGCAAGCAAATGTCAATTTGAAGGACAGAGGAATAAGATGTTTTTGCGGGGATATTAAAATAATACCCGCACCAGCCCCACTCATGCATCGGGCTCCATCAAAGTATAAGGACCATTGTTCAGTATGGTCTGCCTCTAATTGAAGGCATTCATCCGAAAACTCGATGATGAGGGGATGGGTAGACGCTAAGGGTGCAACAACTAATTGATCTGCTATGATTTGACCCTTAACAGACTTCTGTCCTATGAATGTGAGATCAAACTCGCTTAGAGCAAGAACCCACTTGGCTGTGCGACCCGATAAATAAGGTCGACTCATGAGATACCTTAAGGGATCGTATTTAGCAATGACATAAGTTTTTTGACTAAGCATATAATGTCATAATTTTTGCATAGCAAAAATGACTGCTAGACATAGTTTTTCTAATGCTGTGTAGCGGGTTTCATAACTGATGAAGGTTCGGCTAATATAATAATTAGCACGTTCTCTCTTTTCATCATCAAGCTGAGCTAACATAGCCCCTAAGGCAGAATCTGAAGCTGAAATATATAGGAGGAATGGGCGATCAGGTTTAGGCGGTGAAAGCACAGGTGGATTAAGGAGGTATTGTTTGAGAAGTTCAAAAGCTTCTCGACATTCGTTGTCCCAATTAAAAGGGACATCCTTTTTAAGGAGTTTAAGAAAGGGACCAGTTTTGTCCGCCAACTTATCGATGAAGTGACGAATAGCTTGAAGCTTACCTTGTAAACTTCGTAATTCGAGATATATTAGTAGGTGCGGGCATATCAGTGATAGCCGCAATTTTGAGAGGGTCGATTTCGATACCACGTAAAGAAACTAAAACCCCTAATAGTTTGCCGGACTTAACTCCGAATATGCATTTTGTTGGATTTAATCGAATAAGATATTCTCGTAATCGATTAAAAACTTTTCTCAAATCGTCTAAATGATTATCTTGCAAAATAGAGCGAGCTATAATATCATCTACATAATCATGTAGGATATCATGCATCATATCATGAAAAATATAGGTCATAGCTCGTTGATAGGTTGCACCTGCGTTCTTTAAGCCAAATGGCATCACTTTCCAACAAAAAGTACCCCAGGGGGTAATAAAGGCTGTTTTAGCCTGATCTTCAGGAGCTATCCTGATCTGATTATAACCGGAGAATCCATCCATTAAGGACATCATCCCACTCCCGCGAGTGAAGTCAATGATTTGATCCATGTTTGGAAGAGGAAAGTCATCTTTAGGGCATGCAACGTTAATATCTCTAAAATCTGTGCAAACCCTAACTTTGGTAGCTTCTTTCTTGGTGACTGGAACTACGTTTGAGATCCATTCAGCATAATCAATAGCTTGTATAAAAACAACATTCAAGAGTTTTTCTAACTCCCCTTTGACTAGCAGAGCCACTTTGGGATGCATTTTTCTAAGTTTTTGTTTAACAGGTTTAGCATCCGGATGGACCACTAGATGATGCATGACTACAGAAGGGTCTAGACCTGGCATATCTTCATATGTCCAAGCGAAAACATCTTCATACTCCTTAAGGAATGCAATGTATTGTTCTTGTTTTTCTTGACTTAATTCGGATCCAATATTGATTATGTGAGGATTATCCTCAGTTCCAATATTAATTTTAATGACGTTTTCTACCTCCATGTGTAGGTCTCTTTCAAAATTAGGTGGGGCGGGTGAAACACCCAATTCTTGTAATTCTTGTAAGGTTAATTTGGATAATTCATCCTGAGGATTAGTAGTCTCAAGTTGGGCTATAGTTGGTATAGAACCATCAAAATAAAATCCATTGTGTAACATCTCTTCAACGGAGACATCATGGAAGATATCTCCTTCCAACTCTTCATCAGGGTCAACAATCATTTCAGGATAAGCTATGGATAGCATGTTACATGAAAACGACTGATTTTTAAGAGGCAAATCAACATGCCTATCCAAATAATCTTGATAACATATGAGATGATCATCATCTTCAAAAGGAAAGGGTTGACCCTTACTAGGAAATAGGCCCACACCACAGCGGGCAGGCCACGGTTCTACCTCGAAAGGTTCTTTCATGCCATTTTGGAAAGGTCCCAAGCCTTTCCCTTTATATCCCATTTTAAGCATCATGGGTTTAGCTTTAATATATTCATTGGTAAAATAACACCGAGCGTATCCCTCATGATGAGTTTTGATATTCCGAGGGATTCTTCCCAGTCATATCCTTTATAAATGAAGGCACAACTCCCGACTTGGTAAGTACTTCCCATAGGTTGTGGGAGGCCCAAAGTACGAGGAGATGGCGGCAAGTTATTTAAAAGAATGGAATCTCGCATGAAAGCATTTGTCTTTTCTGATATTAAGGTTGTGGATAAATCTGGTAAAAGTTCATCGGAAAGGGCATAAGATGTAGAAGGATTATTTCCTATATCTTGAGATGTGGAAGGTATGATAGTTGTTTCTATGGGTTTCAAAATTATAGGGATAGAACTTGAAGGATTGGTTGTAGATTTAAGATCTTTTTGAGGTTCTAGAGTGATTTGTGTAGAGGATTGTTGATCTAAATAGGAGGATGAAATTAATGGAGGGGAAATAGGTGAAGTTATGGGTGTGTGTTTCACACGTTTAGATGAAAAATAAGAACTAGGATGTGTGGATGACAGAGCGGGGCAAAATTGCACTCCAACAGGTTCTGCCAAAGCACACATATCAAAGGGTCTAGGGTCACCATGGATAGTGACCAACTGATTTTTAAATTCGAATTTAACACATTGGTGTAAAGTCGATGGGACAGCTCGCATCGCATTGATCCAAGGGTGACCCAAAAGTATATTGTACGATGTTGGGCAATGTACAATAAACACGGTTGTTTCTAGGGTTCTAGGACCAACTTGCAAGGGGATGGTAATAACTCCACACGTTTCTTGTGTTTCGTCATTGAAAGCTTTGATAATCATATCCGTTTTCTTCATTTCATCACTTCTAAAGCCAAATCTTTGGTAGAAGTCAAAAGTGCAAATGTTTAGAGATGAGCCATTATCAATCAAGACTCGTTTGATAGCTACATCTCCAATTAGAGAAGTAATGTATAAGGGATTGTCCTTATGTAAACTGTGTTGTGGGATATCTTTATCCCGAAAGTCAATACAATCAACCTCTCGAGTGATGATAGTATTGGCCATAGCTTCGAGTTGAATGTTTTGAGGTACCATCATTTGGCTTAATGTAAGCATCAACTCATCCCTATGGGTAGGAGAAGATCTTAATAAATCCAAAAGGGAAATTCTGGCTATAGTATTGGACAATTGCTCATTAATATTGTAAGGGGGTTTAGGTTGAACATTAGGAGCATGATTCCCTTTATTGGGATTTTTCAAAGCGAATGGAGCCGATCCATCATTCTGATTTGATTCTTGTTGAGAATTTTGAGCCTGTTGTCGGGTAACGACTCCAATGGTACCTACAATGTTATATTGAGGACGTTGAACTGGCCTCGGTCTAGCATTTATGGCTTGTTCATTAGGAAGGAATTGATTAGAAGAGGGTCGAGTAGTAACTCTTCTAGGAAATGGTTCTTCTGGAACCATGGCATCTGTGACGGGTTGAATAGGATCTGATTCATTTTCAGAACTATTCGATTGGTTTGAAGTAATGTCTAGTTCACTTTCACTATCTGATTCTACATCACTAGAATCAGAAGTTTGAAAATTATGTAAGGGCCTGGTCGTAACCAGGGATAAGGTTGTGTCAAATTTTTGAGGATCCTGAATAGGTAATTGTCCGCTAATGGTTCCTACATATCGGGTAGGAGGAGGAACATTATGATGTTCGATTTGATTGGCTACCTCTTTACCATGTCTTGGTAAAGGGTGTTGAAATATGTCTAATGTTTGATTAGCATTTTGATTTTGATTTTGGGGAATGGTCTTTTGAGTATTATTAGGAGGGTTTTGTTTAGGTTGGAAGGCTTGCACTTCCATTTCATTATTATCAATCAAATCCTGTATTTTATGTTTCAACCTTTTACAAGCATTGGTAGAGTGTCCAGGTCCTCTATGGAAATCACAGTGTAAGTCAGCTCTGTATCCGGGTATAGTTGGATCAGGTTCCCGGATAGCTGGTAATTGGATCAAACCTCTTTCGAGTAATTGAGGTAAAATAGTTGATAAGGGTTGATTTAATCTAGTAAATTCTCGAGGAGGCTTATCAGGAGGTTTTAATATAAATTTTTCTGTTGTCTTCGTTGCATTGATATTAGCAACATTTCTGCTGTCAGTGACTCCATCACCGACAACTTGTTTGTTTTTATATTGATTTCTGGATGTTTTCTCATCATCCTTCTTCCTAAGTTGGCCTCTCCTAATGAGGGCATCTTCTACTCTTCGAGCTAAATCTATAGCTTGATCGAAGGTAGTTAAAGTAGCAGTTGATAGCTCATAAGATATTTGTTCTTGTAAATTATTGATAAAAATGTCCAACATTTCCCTATAAGGTAGCACAAAGTGCAGTTTTCCTATCAATTGCCTCCATCTAGCTAAGAAATCGGCAAAACATTCATCTTTGTCTTGTTTTAAGTTGTATAAATCTTTAATGGTTACATGCCGCTCGATGTAGGCACTAAATTGATGGACAAATGATTCAGTTGTTTCTTCAAAGTTTCTCAAAGAATGAGTGGGCAATTGATAGTACCACTCTAATGCCATTCCACCTAAACTTTTTGGGAACATTTTTAGTAATAGCAAGTCATCATGTGATATATCATGACATGCTATCCTAAACATGCGAAGATGCTCTATGGGATCTTCGGTTCCTTTATATATAGGCAAGATAGGCATGGGAAAATGCTTAGGGTATGGTTGAGCTACAACTATGGGATCCAAAGGTTGACTACATATCTCTCGATAATTATACGAGGGACGGTAGGGATCTATCTGGTCCATACGCGAAGCTAATTGTTTCACCATGGCTTCCAGATTACTAGTTTGCCCCCCATATTGGTTTGGTAGGGCATTGACATGGGTTTTATGGGCATATGATGGAGGGACATGAAGATTAGATGCCATGTTACTATTGTGTAAATTGTTGGTAGGAAAAGTGTTATGAAGGAACTTTGAAGTTGTATTATGATGTATTCCAGATTGTTGAAAATTGGTATTTGGCTTCGTTTTAGGTTTTTGTTTACTTGAAGCATATTGCTCAATAGTTTGGCGAAATAAAGTAGTGAAGGAAGGTTTCTTTTGTGTGGGAATGATTTTAGGTTGAATAACAGGTTCCTTAGGAGGTTGGGTAACCTGTTGTTTTGACATGTTTTGAATCATAGTGACCATGTCTGTATTGGATGGCCCAGCCTTGTCACTTTCTTGGTCAATGAAAGACAAGGGATTAGTGCGCACATCATACATATATTCCATGGCTGCTTGAGTGTTACTAATTTGCCCTTTATCAATACGAACTGCCATATTAAGGGCGTCAATGTTATCATCAAGAAATTTCTTGAAATGATCTATGTTGTCAAAAGCAATAGTTCCATCTGGAGCTACTCTAGGGGATGAGGATCCATCCTCTTTAACACTTCCTTCTTGTTCATTATCTTCACCTAGGTCATGTTCCGATTGATCTAGAGTTTTTCCTTCCGGAATTGGATCTCCAGGAAGGACATTTGGGTCTCTAGTTGTATCTTGTAACCAATCTTCTTCTTCTCCTAAAGTTTCTTTACCATTCCTAAGTTTAGTCATGGTGCTTTAATTTTGATTTGAGCAAATATATATATATATATATATATATTTATATATATATATATATATATGCAACAAGATTAAGAGGTATATATTTACTATATACCTACTACAATATTTGAAATGAAATGTTTAAGTTTTTGCTATGTTTTTAGTTTTTTTTTTAGTTTTAGTTTTTGTTTTTGAAATAATATTGTAAAGACAACAAATAACACAAATAAATGCAAGAAAATAAGACTGAAAGTAATAATCTAGTTTTCTATAAACAATTTATAAATATCATTAATAGGCTCGAGTTGTTCAGGAGTCATGAAGTGTTCTTCTTCAAATTGAAAGTTTTCTTTTAAAAATTTAATGAAAAGAGCTATAGTGATATTATCTGTCTCAGATGCTGGTTGATAGAAGTAAAGCTCGTGGCAATACTCTCGATATAACATAGCTCGAGGAACTCTATTCCATATTTTCCTAATCTGTAAGAACAACCTCTTGGTCTTCTACACAACCTAGGAATTGGTGTACAATGGCTGCGTTCTCGAGGTATTCCTCGAAGGTGAACAATTTTGAAGATACAAGAGCTCTCCTATAGGCTAACCATCTATGGCAGGCTCTCTGAAGTTCATGATAAAAGACTAGTTGATGAGGATCCAGGATTCTATCTAGGACTAGCCTCTTGATTTGTTTAAGTTCTGTTGACCTAGATGAAATGACACTAAGTCTCCTATCAAGTTCGTCCCACAAGAGTTGATTTCTATCTATTTCAGGCACACTAAGTACAGAATTGACTTCTATGGCTGCCAATTGGTTTTCTACATTTATAGTAACTGCTAATATTTTCTTAGGAGCTACCATCTAAACATGATATTAAACTTAAATGATTTAAAATGCATCTGTGTCTTAGTTGTTCTATTTTTTTCTTTGTTTTTGTTTTCAAAAGGTTTATAATGCATTCACGTCGGGTTCACCAAAATGTATCGCTCCAAATTTTTTGCATCCTTACCTTCAGGCTATAGGATCCGTGCCCGGAAGGAGGATGGGAAAAGGATGTCGTGGTACCTCGGATTGAGAGGACTTGCGAAGGTCCCGCCTCTCAAGGGAGGTGTATTTTGATGATTTTTCGACGGATGGTGGGTTCACCAGGAAACATTTAATGGCAGTTTCCACGCCTAGGTTTGGAATGTGTTTTTATGTGTTCGTTTTTAGCCTTAAGCATTCATATCCTAGGTTTGGCCAAATGAATCTAAATTAATCTATATGAAAGTGCAGATTTAATGAATGCAAAAAACAAAATTAAGACAGAAAATAGAGAAATAAAAGAAGAATACCTGATCCGGATGTCTGATGGAGATTCTGATGTTTGAAGCAGTCAGGATCGCCTCTGATTTGACATGATCATCTGAGATCAGACAAGATCGTCTGAGATCTGACGAATTCGTCAGAGACCTGCAAACAGAA
Organism: Wollemia nobilis; assembly: GCA_028583015.1. Taxonomy (NCBI): domain Eukaryota; kingdom Viridiplantae; phylum Streptophyta; class Pinopsida; order Araucariales; family Araucariaceae; genus Wollemia; species Wollemia nobilis. The sequence continues at coordinate 1,853,708 of JAQPPZ010001965.1, forward strand.
AAACAAATGCAAAATACAAAGAATGCCACTGTGATAACAGAGGGAAACAACACAAAATGACAATATGAATACTAAACAATAGTTATGAATAGAAATTCAAACAAATTATGATATTCTAATGAGAAATTATGATCTTATCATGCAACCTAAACTATATGGGTGAACTCCAAATGCAAAATAATAAGAAATAAGGAAAAAACTAACTTAAATGCAGAATAAAACAGCAAAAGGTATAAGAGAAAGCGCAAACTCTGGGCACTGATTGCCCCCAATGCAGATTGCAGTCGAAATCATCTGGAAGCAATGAAATCATCTCGAATTGTGACAGGATCGTCCGAGATTTGAACGAGATCGTCTGCGACGATCTGAGCTTGCTCCGGCTGAAAATCAATGAGGTCCCTGCAAGAAAACTTCAAAATAACAAATACAAAATGATGCTCTAGGTATTCTAATGCACGCAAAATCAAGTTACAGGGAAATTCAGCCAGGGGTTGGGAAGGGAAGGTCCTAAGGATTAAATAGGCTTAGGGGAGTAGTTAGGAGGTTGGAGATCATCCCTATTTGGGAGATCTCCAACGGGGAGGGTCCCTAACGACGCAGACACGCTTCTGCCCGGATTAGAGACCCGTTGGAACAGAAGCTAATTGTGCAAAATCAGTTTTGCGACAAGATCGTCCGGACGTCCTAGCCCGAGACGAAATCGTCGGATCCGGGGCGATATCGTCCGATCGGCGACGATATCGTCAAACGGTCAAAACAACCTCTAAAAATGGCACGAAAAAGGGGGAAACGGATTACCCGACGGTTAACGGGCGGTTTGGGAGGTTAAAATTTGAATTTAAATTATTTACTAGGATGAATGTAATTATTACAATTTCACTGCGCCAATTTTAGGGTGCTACATTTTGCCCCCTCTTTAGTGAATTTTCCGAAGAAAATGCGTTAAAGATGAGTTCTTCTCGATCTACGAGAAAGCAAAAATTATTCCCATTTAATTAGTTAGATATATATAAATAATATATATATACCCTAAAACCTAGCACACACACACACACACACACACATATATATATATATATATATATCTCGTGAAATCAACTTAATTCAAAATTCCTAAATTAAGGAATGGTAAAGAAACTGAGAATTAAATAGAAGATAAAAAACTAGAGCAAGAACGAGAACCATACCGAGAACAAAATAATAATTAAGAAACTTGGTCTAAAGAAGAATATGTTTCTTTAGATCATGATAATGACAATGAGGATTAGAACTTAATCAACCTAAATTAAATTCTAAAGGCAATCTTAAGTTTGAATCCATTGAAAATTTTATATCTTTTATGAGAGATAATATGGATGATCTTAATCAAGAAATAGAAGTAGAGAAGCAAGGAAAAGGAAACCTAGCAGATGCTTTTATAGCCACACTTAAAGTGCATACCAACCCCTTACATTACATAGAATCTAGTGAGGATCAAGACGAAACACCAAGATAAAATATGATACATATAAATCAGAGGCCTCGAAAACAAACAACTCAAGCCTCTAAGATTCCTCTTAATAATGTTAGAACAAATTCTAAGAAATGGACCTTTGCTTCTATACTTTCCCAAGCCCGTAATCAACAACGAAAGGGCAAACAAGTGCAAAAGAATAATTATCAAAAGATAGTTCCACCAAGAAATACTTTGCATAATACTATATCAATGGGAAATCCTAATACAGTTGCACCTAATTATTATCAAGGATATAATGATACGATGCAACCAAACCAGTTTGGTGGACATCAAGGGTTGGAAGCAATGGTAAAGCAATTGGCTTCCCACTTAGACCAAATAGATCCTTACCGTCCCTCATACAACTATCAAGAGATGTGTAGTCAACCCTTGGATCCCATCGTAATAGCTCAACCTTACCCTAAGCATTTCCCTATGCCAATGTTCACTATATATAAGGGAACTGAATATCCCATCGATCATTTACGCATGTTTAGAATAGAATGTCATGATGTCTCGCATGATGATTTACTTATGCTTAATATGTTTCCTAAAAGTTTAGGAGGCATAGCTTTGGAATGGTACTATCAAATTCCTAACAACTCCTTAAGGAATTTTGAAGAAACAACTGAGATGTTTGTACATCAATTTAGTGCCTACATAGAGAGGCATGTGACTATTAAATATTTGTACAATATTAAGCAAGGTAAAGATGATTTTTTTGCAGAATTCCTAACTAAGTGGATATAACTTTTAAGCAAGTTACATTTTGCATTACCACAAAGAGAAATGCTAGACATATTCATAAATAATTTGCAAGAACAATTGTCCTATGAACTTTCCACGGCTACTATAACATCTTTTGACCAAGCTATTGACCTAGGGATAAGGGTAGAGAGTGCCCTTATTAGAAGATGTCAATATAAAAAGAAATATGAAGATAAGAATTCTAAAAATCAGTATAAGAACAAGCAAGTAGTCGGTGACGGAGTTACCGATAGTAGGAATAATAAGAATATCAACCTTACTGAAGTTGTGAAGAAGTTCATACTAAAAGCTCCTGATAAACCTCCAAGAGAGTTTACCAAATTAAATCAACCACTACATATTATTTTACCTCAGTTATTATAACAAGGCTTAATTTGGTTGCCTGAAATAAGACAACCCGATACAACTGTAGCGGGGTTTAGAGTTGATTTGCACTATAATTTTCATAGATTTGATGGACATTCAACAAATTCATGTCAAAGGTTAAAGCATATGATTCAATATTTAATTAATAAAGGAGATATGGAGGTAGAAAAATTTCCTCCTAGAAATATCCAAAATGATGCTAAAAAACAAACCCCAAAAATAGAATGCAAATCAAAATCTGGATATTTTTCAACATCCTTTACCAAAACATGGTAAAGAAGCTATAAATCAAGTAGAATAGCATAATGTTCCCCATCCAAATAGATATGTGGGAACTATTAGTGGTTTTATGCCTCATAAAAATTTACAAAAGCCATATGCTACTACGACATCTCAGATGACTATCAGACCCTTAAGATATTGTCAAATAACAATTATAGAGAGTAATGAAGGGAATAGTGAAGGAAGTGATGATGAAAGTGAAATGGATATCACTTCAAATAATTCAAATAGTTCAGAATATGAATCTAAAACAATCACTCCTATTACAGATCAGAGGGTTCCAGAAGAACCATTTCCAAGAAGAGTGACCACTAGACCATCGTCACAATAGTGGCTCTCAAATGAAAAAGCGTAAAATGCAAGACCTCATAGCAATTTTGTGGGGACTATAGGAGTGGTTACAAGGCAGCAGTCCCAAAACCATAATTCACAAGACCAAAGTGATAAAGCAAACCCATTTATTCTAAAAACTCCTAACAAAGGAAATAATGCGTTTGGTTCGCAACAGAGAACACCCTATGATATTAATGAACAATTATCTACCATTACAATGAGAATTTATCTTCTAGACATTTTGAGAAATTCTCCCACTCATAGATATGAATTAATGAAAACTCTAAATAAAATGATGGTTCCAGAAGATATTTAACCAAACGCTATAGTAAATGCTGTAACTTTAAATGAAGTAAACTTCATAGATTTCAAAGATAAGGAAATACCTCCTCAAAGTATGTTTAGAGATAATCCTTTATATATTACAAAAATGATTGGAGATGTAGGAGTTAAAAGAGTTCTAATAGACAATGGATCTTCACTAAATATATGCACTTATGTTTTTTTCAAATATTTGGGTTTAAGAAAGAAGACATGCAAAAAACTGAGATGCTTATTAAGGCATTTAATTATGAGACTCAAGAAACGTGTGGAGTAATGAAAATCCCATTGCAAGTTGGTCCAAATATTTTGGATACGACTATGTTTTTTGTACCCTGCTTTGCATTATACAATATTATTTTGGGTCGACCTTGGATCAATGCAATGAGAACAATTCCTTCCATATTACATCAATGTGTAAAATTTGAATTTAAAAATCAATTGGTTATCATCCATGGAGACCCTAGACATTTTGACATGTGTGCTTTGGCAGAACCCATAGGAGTTCCATTATGTCCAGCCATGACTTCTATTCCTCAGAATCCAAATACACCCATAAAGCACTATAAGCCTAAATCACATTCTAAATCACCATCACCTAAAGCATGTGATAAAGTATCAATAAAAATAAAAGAACCATCCCCTTCTAAAGGAATATCTAATCCTTTTCCTAAACCTGTAGTGACTAAATTACCTATAGACCCTACAAAGTTTAAATTTTCAACGTCTACGGAAAATGATAAAGAACATAAGCCATCTACCTCATATGCAGTTTTCGATGAAGGATTAGCAAATTTATCCTCAATTTTGGCACCAATTGAAGAAGTTAATCTAGCTACGCAAGATTCTAAGATATTATCTGAGTCTTCTTCATCTCCCCGCACTTTTGGAGTACCTAAGAAAGGGAGCATTTTTCATATTGGGAGCTCTATATTTATATCTGCAGGATATGATTTTGGAAAGTATTCAATATTACAAATTTCAATTGATCAAAATGAATTTTCCAAATGTTATTTTTCTGATAAATATGTAATACTAAAAGAAATAATGTGCAATTTGGGATATAGAGGTAAAGGCTTAGGACCTAATAAAAAGGGTATATGAGAACATTTAGAAGTTATTGAATGGCCAACCCGATGTGGCCTCGGGCTCATCCCCACAAAAATTGAGCCATTTCCATACAAGGATGATGACAATCTCATGACATATCAAGAATACATAGAATTAAAAGCAATGTCTAGAAAAGTGCATACATGTCACATGTTAACATTAGTATATCTAGACATGATTACTTCTATGGATGAATGTTTAGAAGGGGAAATATATCATGATGTGTCTTTAAAAGAAATTTTTCAAAACCAGTATTTATTTGATGGATCCATGTCATGCATAGTATTAGGATCCTCAATCCTAACATTATTAGTTAGTATTAGTTAGTATTATTAATTATTTAATTATTATATTATTAACTTATAAAGTGAACCATCACAAACCTTCATAACGTGAACCATCATGTCTCTTCACCAACGTAGCTTTAGGGTAGATATATATATTAGGTTGGCCATCCATATCAAATCATCCAACAAGAAGAATATATATTATTTAGACCCATTGGAGGGATTTCCCAAACCAATGCAAAAGGTGATTCATATCTAAAAGTGATTCTTTTAATTTAGATGCTATTTTAATTATTTCTTTATTAAAATTGTGCTAGAACCTTCAGGGTTCTACCATTTGGTATCAGAGCCATGTGGGACCCAATCATGTGGGGATTGCTCAAAGATCTTCATCAAATCACTTCTGTGTGTGAGTATCAAACTCGGTTTGAGGATATCACCAAACACAACACAATATTGGATCAATTCTCATCAATGGCTTCATTAGGGGATTAAAAGAGGAAATTAGAATGGAGGTGACAAGGTTCAATCCCTATACCATGATGCAGACCTATGAAATGGAAAAATTAGCTGAAGATAAAATCAATGCACAAAAACGATTAGGGAAACAACTTATGGAAAAATCATCGACCACTTACATCACTCCCAAACCTATGCATAATGGAAGGTCACAAAGCACTTACACAACCCCCAAATCTAACCGAACTTTACGAATTAAACATCTTAGCTTTGAGGAGATGAAGGAACGATGAGCAAAAGGACTTTGTGATAATTATGATGAACAATTTGGACCCCACCATAAATGTGCTACACTAACATTATATTTATTGAAGGAATTTGATCCCTGTCTCTCCATAGAGCAAGCAAATGAGGTAGTTGTGTTCAAAGTGACCAGTACACCTACTCACCGCAATGAAGACAATGAGGTTGATGTGCAAGAAGTGATTGATGTACCAAGAAAGGATGAGGTAGACATACCCAAAGTGATCAATGCTAGCCAAACATGCACTCTACAAGACCTACACATACCTTCCTCACCAATAGTGAGTTCTTGCCATATGACCAAACCTATTCGGAACCAATGCAGAGTGACTACACACTCCTTCTCCGTTGGCTCTACCAAGGAACCAAAAAGGGATATGAAATCATTACCATCACTTTTGATGCATAATTTTGAAGTATTTGAGGAACCCCAAGGGTTGCCCTCCCATCATCATCATGATTTTCCTAAGGAATATTCTACTATTGTTCTTGTCAACCCCCTGCTAATGCTTCATCCTTCTCAATATCCTTGCCTACGAAAGGATGCCATTAAAAGAGTCCAAGAATTTACACAAATCCTTCTTGGAAAACAAAGGACAAAGCTTCTCACTTTGAGATTTGAGGACAAAGCTCTTTTTAAGGAGGGTGGCATGTTAGGATCCTCAATCCTAACATTATTAGTTAGTATTAGTTAGTATTATTAATAATTTAATTATTATATTATTAACTTATAAAGTGAACCATCACAACCCTTCATAACGTGAACCATCATGTCTCTTCACCAACGTAGCTTTAGGGTAGATATATATATTAGGTTGGCCATCCATATAAAATCATCCAACAAGAAGAATATATATTATTTAGACCCATTGGAGGGATTTCCCAAACCAATGCAAAAGGTGATTCATATCTAAAAGCGATTCTTTTAATTTAGATGCTATTTTAATTATTTCCTTATTAAAATTGTGCTAGAACCTTCAGGGTTCTACCACATAGCCCATATAGAAGAATGTAATCCTCAAGAGGAATTAGCTAAATGCACTTTGGAATAATTACAAGAAATGGGTGTATCTCCTGCACCACCAAATTTTGAAAGAGACTTGAACATTGTTGTAGACAATTTTCTAAAAGTTAACATTGGTACAGAAGAAAATCCTCATATGGTCAAAATTAGATCCGAATTGAGTGAAGAAAAACAAATATTATACATAGAATTTCTCATAGAATATTCAAATGTATTTGCATGGACATATGCAGATATGTCTGGCTTAGATCCTTCTGTAGTCATGCATCATCTAGTAGTGCACCCTTATGCTAAACCAGTAAAGTAAAAATTAAGAAAGATGCATTCTAAAGTCGTACTATTAGTCAAAGGTGAATTATAAAAGCTCTTAAACATAATTTTCATACAAGCAATTGATTATGTAGAATGGATTTCTAATGTTGTTCTAGTCACTAAGAAAGAAGCCACAAAAATTAGGGTTTGCACAGACTTTAGAGAGATTAATGCGGCATGCACTAAAGATGATTTTCCTCTCCCTAATATGGATCAAATCATAGAATTTATAGCTGGGAGTGGAATGTTATCTCTTATGGATGGTTTTTCAGGATACAACCAAATCAGAATTGCTCCTGAAGACCAAGTAAAAATGGCTTTCATCACACCTTGGGGAACTTTCTGTTGGAAAGTTATACCTTTTGGTTTAAAGAATGTTGGAGCAACATATCAAAGAGCCATGAAGTATATCTTTCATGATATGATGTATGATATTCTACATGATTATGTTGATGACATCATAGCTAGATCCAATGAAGAAGATGATCACATTAGAGATTTAAGGAAAGTATTTGATAGACTAAGAAAGTATCTAATATGCTTAAATCCAGATAAATGTGTATTTGGGGTGAAATCTGGAAAGTTATTAGGAGTTATAATTTCTATAAGAGGTATAGATAAATACCCTCTAAAAATTAATGTTATTCATGATATGCCATCTCCTAAGAATATATCAGAATTAAGAAGTTTGCAAGGAAAATTACAAGCTATTCTCTACTTCATAGATAAGTTGGCAGATAGGACATAACCTTTCCTTAAATTGCTTAATAAGAATGTATCCTTTCAGTGGAATAAAGAGTGTCAAGAAGATTTTAACAACATTAAGCAATACCTTTTTAATCCTCCAGTGCTTGTTCTTCCTAAACCAGACCAACCTTTTATTTTGTATATTTCGGCTTCAGAACTTGCACTTAGAGCTATGTTAGCTCAAATTGATAAAGAAAAGAAAGAACGAGAAACATATTATATAAGTAGGACTTTAATAAATTATGAGATAAGGTATACTCCATTGGAAAAATTATGTTTAGCAGTAGTATTTTCAATGCAAAAATTATGCCATTATATGTTAAGTCAAACGACATATGTCATTGCTAAATTTGATCCATTAAGATATTTAATGAGTAGACCATATCTATCAGGATGCACAGCTAAATGGGTTATTGTTCTTAGTGAGTTTGAACTCATATTTATCGACCAAAAATCTATAAAAGGCCAAGTTATAGCAGATCAATTAGCTGCTGCTCCTGTGGAATCTACTCAGCCTATGAGCATCAAATTTCCTGATGAATGCATCAACTTGGAAGAGGATCACTCGAAAACTTGGACATTATTTTTTGATGGATCTAGATGTATGAGTGGAGCAGGTGCGGGTATTATATTAAAATATCCTCAAAAGAACCTAATTTATTTATCCTTTATTTATTTATTTTTTGCTTGTACTAATAACACTATAGAATATGAATCTCTAATCCTTGGATTACGAGCCGCTTTAGCACTAAATGTAAAAACATTATTAGTTTTTAGATATTCTCAGCTCATCATAAATCAAATTAATGAAGTTTATCAAACACGAGATGAGAAACTTTGTCCTTATAAGGAATATGTGTTAAAAATTATATCATTGTTTAATAAAGTAACTTTAGAAGTTGTTCCTAGAACTAGTAACCGCGTTGTCGATGATATGGCTGCGGTGGCTTATTTCTTGCCTTTGGAGTTGGATGATGAATATGCTACTATTATCATCAAAAAAATCCAAGAACCTGCTTCTACTAAGTCATGTATGGAACCATTAGATGTTGTTTTGATTAATGAAGTTACCCCAAAACCGTGGTACATAGACATTTTTAATTTATTACAAAATGGAACCCTCCTTGAAGGATTTGATAGAAACCAACGTATATTGTTATGCAAGCAAGCTGTTCACTTTGTAATAATTGGAAATACCCTTTATAGGATATCCTTCGAAGGTATATTATTAAGGTGTCTAAATTCTGAAGAGTCTAAGAAAGCCCTAAGTGAAGCTCATGATGAGTCTTGTGGAGGAAATTTTAGTGGAAGTGCTATTTCTAGAAAACTTCTTAGAATAGGTTATTTTTGGCCTTCAATGGAGAAAGACACAAATGATTATGTGCATCAATGTGAAAAATGCCAAAGGTATTCTAACCTTGTCCATGCTCCTACCCAAGAACTCCAAACCATAGCATCCCCTTGGCCTTTCTCTAAATGGGGTTTAGACATTATTGGTAAAATCAACCCTGTTTCATCTGATGGTCACAAGTTCATCATAACTGCAACTCGAATATTTTACAAAGTGGGTCGAAGCTATGCCTTTAGCTTCTTGCACATGAATCCAAGTCTCAAAATTCATATTTAATCAAATCATCTATAGATTTGGAATTCCATCTAATCTTATTTCTGATAATGGAACATGTTTTACAAATAAAGATATTAAGAAATTGTGTCAAAAGTATAAAATCCAACATAGATGGTCCACTACTTACTATCCACAAGGAAATGGCCAAGCCGAAGCATCTAACAAAACCTTAATCAAAATCTTAAAAAGAACGGTTAATAAAATAGGTCGTGACTGACACATCCAATTATATCCTATTGTGTGGTCTTATCAAACTAGCATTCGTACTCCCACTGGTGCTACACCTTTTGTCTTGATATATGGTGCTGAAGTAGTTTTTACCTTTCAATTAGAAGTTCCATCCCTATCACTTTTACTTCAAGATGCTGAAGTAGCAGATGAATATCGTGCTAGCAGACTCAGTCAACTAGAACTTTTGGATGAAAAACACATTCATGATTTAGAGCACCTTCGTGCTTACCAAGACAAACTTAAAAGATCATATGCTAAAAAATTTCATAACAGATAATTTGAAATTGGAGATTTAGTTTTAAAATAAAATCAGAGGAATACTAATGCAAGAAAAGACCTTAAAGGAAAATTCTAGCCCAAATGGCTGGGACCATTTATCATCACCGCTAAAGTTGGTTCAGGTGCAAATAGATTGGCTACCTTGGAAGGAAAAGATCTCAAGGAACCCATGAATATTATGCACCTCAAACGATATTATGCATAGATCCAAATATTCATCTTTGTACTCATGCACTTTAAAAAATGTTCCTCAAAATAGCCAAACAAATTACAAAACAAGAAAAATACCAAAATATTTAATCAAATTTTGCTAAAATAGCAAGTAATATTTTCCTTTATCTAGGATTAAATTCAGAATTTATATTGAACCACATACTTAGAAATTCATAAAATTAAATAATATTTGATATCTGTTATTTTGATTATAAATCTCTCTTATATCAAATAACACTATTTTCACTAAATAAATTTTCTGTTTATGAATGATGTTGCTACTTTTTGGAACCAAGACCCACACATTACACATTAAAGATGATTTATTGCAATCTTCGAATAATGGTATTGCATAGTGAGTTTTAATGTTTTAAACGAAAAGTTTTCCCTGCTATCCTCTCATGTGCATGATCTAGAATGAATGAGAAATTGGAAAAAGAACAAGATTCCATCCTACCCAAATAAGAATCCCTTGCTCCACATCTAAGCTGAGTAAGTATCCCAAAAGAAAAATCAAGAAAAGAAAAAGTCAAAAATCAAAAGAAAAAGAAATAAAGAAAAATAAAAAAGAGAATGAAAAGAGAAAAAGAAAAGTAATAAAAGGCCCTTGTTCAAAATAAAATGAACAAAATCCCTACCCCCTGAAAGTGAAGAAAATAAGGAATACGAAACTTGAATCCCTGGAATTTATCATTCAGTCGAAAATCATGAAGGTAAGCCCCATAACAGGTGATTTGTGCCCAACTTGCTTGACATTGGGTAATTCCTTTTCGCGTGGCAACATGTCTGTCACATTAGAGACCTTATTTTGTACATACCAATGTTTGCTTGTGGATTAGCTAGCTTTATGGTAATTTGACTCACATAGCAGTTCATTCCTAATGCATGCACAAAATCATGGTTAAAGAACATTTCACTTGCACACACATTGGTTTCATTAAGTTTGCTCCATCATTTATCTACTTAAAATCAGTAAACAAACTTTACAAAAGGTACACACATTTGCTATTTGAGAGATTTTGTATCATTATGATAGCATCAAAATGGAAATAAATGCATTTCACACACAAGGGTTCTAGATAAATTTGAAGTTATTTTTTTTGAGATAAATTAAAATATTGCGTTGATATTTTATTAAATTTCTACATATCAAACTTAAAATTACAAAAATTTAAAAAATATATATTTTTTGCCATGATGGTATTATTCCTAAGCAATTAAGGATTCCTTGCCTAGTGAAAACCATCTTCATAAATTTGTCATGTTAACAAAAATTCCAAATAACTCAAAAATATTATATCTAAAGTTACATATTCTTCTTGCATTGCATTTTGGTTTTACTGCGATGATGGTATTATTCCTAAGCGATTAGGAATTCCTTACCTAGTGAAAACCATCCTTCTAATTTTTTATGCCTAAAATTTCATCGTAAGCATCTATAAAACCTTTTGCATATGTGATACAATGATTTACACAACATTAATTTTGCATTTTACAAAAATATTTTTTATCCTGCATTTTCATGATGACTTTTTGCAATGATAGTATTATTCCTAAGCAATTAGCGATTCCTTGCTTAGAAAAAGCTATCGTTCGACGTTTGTATGCCCAAACATACATCTTTTTGATCAACAATCAATACATCTCATCCTATCAGAAAGCCTTATGAATTTTATTAAGCACCCAACCATTTCATTTAGCAATATCAAAATACACCTCATAACAAGATCAACTTCGTGACTTAACGAGCTTAGATCTCCACAACAGTCACATAATAGTGCCACATCCTTCAAGGTTTATTGCTAAATTCACATTTCCTATTTTCAGAAACAACAAAACCATTTTACACATCTTAATGCAATTTTACATCAAATAATTTTATCAAATTTAAAATACAACTCTTTAAAATCAAAATGCAAAATTAATCATCAAACACATTGACACATAAGGCAAAAGATCAAAATCTATATATATCATCAAAAAAGTATATATATAAAATAGTAGATTGGTATGCCACAATAACCATCTTCGACATACTTAGTCATCCAAAAATACATCATCAATACATCATCAAAAGTCCAATCCTCATGATTGTCCAACACCCCTGGTGCTCTATGCATCGTCACCTCCAGGAGGTGGAGGAGCCTGAGCCGTAGTAGTCTCTCGAGTGGAAGACTGGAAAGTAGTCTCTATGTGTCAATCCTGCCATCGTGCACTTAGAGCTCTTTTTCTCTATGGAAAGTGAACAGTAAAAATGAAAATGAAATTTCTTATTTTGTTTCTCTATTTAAGTCAACCTGAAAATTTTCTTTTTTTTGAATTTTCATTAATTTGTCGAATTAATGCAAAAATCGAAGGGGGTAGCATAATAAGACGTCAAAATAACAAAGTTAAAACAATGAACTAAAAATGCATACAATTTTTTTTCTGCTACCTCGAAAAACGTGTCATTTCATCTTTAATGACTTTTTCAAAAAGTCGCTAAAGAGGGGGCAAAATGTAGCACCTTAAATTTGACGCACTTAAATTGATTAACTCAGTAAAAACATTAAAATTGATAAAAACATCAAAATTACCTAAGTCTATCTAAAAATCATTCAAAGGTAGCAAAAATCCATTTTCCTCGATTTTTGTTCCCTCAAACCAATGTTGTTTTGACCGTTGGGCAAAATCACCTGAATTTTAGCAAAATTGATTGAGCGGCTAGCAAAATCGTCAAGCGATTTTTCTCAAAAATATAATTTTTCCAAGTTTACAAAATGCCAAAAATTTATTTCAAACCGCGTTTCTGAGTTTGGAAAGAGGTTGTAACGACGGATTCTGGTGAGATTAGGCAGGGGGTAAACATAGGAGGGATCCCAACTCCCTCCCTATTTTGGCCTAACCTCCTGATTTTCTATATTTACCCCTAATCCTATTTAATCCCCCCTCTAATTCATTTTTTGAGGTTGACTCCCTGATTGCAAAGCATGCTAAGTGATTCCCTGAGCAGATAGCAGAATTGAGAAGCCATTAGTATAATCTTCCCATATTCAATTTTCTTGTATTTTCTTAAAATCCATCATTGTCCCATTACCCTCTTTAGCAAATTTTCACTTATAGGTTGCAGTCAAAATCGCACAGCAAACGACGAAATTATAGAACAATCGACAAAATCGTGCTGCGAGTAGGCGGAGTAGGTGTGCGATTTTGTAGAAAATAGCAGCGATCCTTCTGGCTTGGCAGTGATTTTGCTCACAGATCATTTGGGGGCAAAAAACCTTTATTCTGTTTGTTATTCTTCCTTCTCTTCCATTTTATTTAGTTATTTAATTATATTTTCATTAATTCGGTAATGCATCTCGGGTATTCACCATCATGTTAATCAATTTTTAATTTAAATCTAGATTTTGCTTACATAAAATTCATGAACATTTAGACTCTTGTACTTACATCTATTATAAATATTTTCTATCTTTCATTTAGTTGAAAAGGAATGCTTAAATAGGAAACATATCAAAGTTTGAATCATATTTGTGCCAGAAAACCATTTTGTGTCTTGTGTTTTGTTATAACAAAATTGCAACAAAATCGCTTGCGATTTCAGCAAATTGTTGAGCAATTTTTCCTGGAACAATAGCGATTCTACCAAAATAGTAGCGATCCTGCTCTGCATCAAAAAATTAGAATCTTCATCAGACATCTCGATTCAGGTATATTTTGAATTTATTTTAAGCATAGAATTAGCAATTGCAATTGTCATTTCTATTCCTATTTGTTGTTTTCATCAAAAAAGTAAAAAAAAATTGCATCATAGATAGGTTAGTTGCATTTCAAAGGCCAACCTTAGGTGTTTGTATGAGTGATTTAAAAACGAACATATTAAACCTCATTCTCAACCTAGGTACAAAAACTGCCATCAAAATTTTCCTGGTGAACCCACAATTCGTTGAAAAATCACCACAAGAAGGAATGATCAAGTGCCTCTCTTTCGAGGTGTATCTCTATCATTTTCCATTCCCCTCTAAGGCGCAGATCCATCAGCCTAGAGGAAAGGAGTGCAAAAATTTTAGGCCTACACTAGTGGTTTTCAAAAAGGAAATCTAATTAATTGCTTTTGACTTGAAGAGATATTGCTAAAATTAAGACTAATCTAGAAAGCAAATGGAAAGCATGTGTGATGGTGTGGAATTTGTGGCTCACGATGAAATATTAGCTCGAAAATAGAGGATGCAATGAATTATTTTAGATAAAACCTACATCCAGGCGAGTATGAAAGGCTTCAAGCTAGCCTTTCATCCAAGACTGTGTGAATCTGGTAGGTTCGCACTCCTCGGGTGCGAACCTATCTTCTGTTGAGGAGTTTGCACTCCTACTTTGAAAATTGGTGTTCGAGGATAGAGCTAACTGGTTTTGGGATCTTGGAAATTATTTTTAAGCTTTTGGAGTGTTTTGAGCATTTTAAGCACTTTTACCTACAAATAAATTCCCAACAACTCAATTTTTCTCTAGCAAGATGACCAAAAACCATGAAAATATTGCATATACTTGAGGAAAATAAATGGCAAAAAGGTAAATTAACTACTGATTTTGTGCCGAAAGATACAAGGACACTTTAACCTTGCATACATCATGGCAAGATATAGTTTGTGATCTAGGTATGGGGGCACGCAAACCCCGGGAACATGAGGCTTCTAACATCCCTTGAATTACCTTATCGTTGGTTGTGGGTGTCTAGACCAATACCTGGGTATCAAGCAGTAGTTTTGAGGTAGTTTAGGGAATTCACATGCCTAAGTGTGTACTTACTACTCTCTCTATAATCTCACAGGTGCACCAGTGAAACTTTGTTGGTTTGGCCTTAGATGTCTTTCAGGGTATTTGTTTTGGTTTGTGGTGTTCGTCAAAGATGACAACTACCTGCCATACAAAATATACCACAATTTTTGCTTAGAAGGTGATTAAGATTTTTCTTGGTGGGGGTCCCACCGAGTGTTCCAGAATGAAACTACCAAAAAAACACTAATATATTCATTCAATATCAAATAAACTGTTGTATTTGTATTGATAATAATAAAAGGGGTTACAAGAGGTGATATCCTTTTACAATCTTGCCTTGAAGGCTACAATAGGGTCTTCCCTTAGGAAGCCCTTTCATATGTGGTACAAAGACAACACGACTCATATTTTGTGGGTTCCTCTATGTAGGTGGGCTTATTGCTCATGAGCCACCGCTTGTTGGATGCTTCCTGATGCTTTGCTAGACCTGTGAACCTGCAAAATCCTATTAGTGTGTTGGGGGTATGCCTCAGTCAAACCCATGGTTATACAAACAAAAGACTCATTAAAACTAATTAAAACATGAATTCCTTGTAAAAACCAACAGAATACTGAAAACTAATCTACTATTATCTATCCATACGATTCTGGTGTCGATTACAAAGGTTTGTACTCCTAGGGTGCGAAATACCAGGTTCACATGTGTGAGGTGTGAACCAGCCCTTTTAAAGCTGGATTGCTCATATGGGGTCCTTGGATGATCATGATTGGTTCTTTTGATATACTTTGTCTAGTAGAACTTCTAAACTGCAAATCCTGATGGTGAAATCAACCTGTCTCACTCACAAAATGGGCATATACAAGAGACAAACTAATTGTGATGCTCGTATGATGGTTGTGTGATGGATGTAATGGAAGTAGTGATTTTGGTAGAGTTTTGGTATGCAAAATTCTATTCTTATATAATTGTGAAAATGGCCTTCTATTTATAGAGTGGGACAGGGTGAGAGAAAGGGGATGAGGTGTCCCCTATGAGGTGGCAATGGTGAGGTGTCCACCAAAGAGGTGTCCCCTGAGGTGTCCTGGGTCATAAATGAGGTTGGGTGAGAGAATATCTCACCCATACAAAAGTAATGATGATTAGGGATAAATATCAATTTGCAATCAATATTTACCTTTATTGAAATATCTTAGCATTAAATAATAATTTTTGTGTGCAAAAGTCTCCATCTTGCATTAATGACCCAAGGGCATGTGGGGTGGAGAAATATCTGGGTGGAGAGGTGGCAAGGCTAGGATAGTCTAGGCTAGGTGAGATGGAGGATTTTAATTAAATCAAGATTAGATCTAATTAAGCATGATATTAGCCATAAAGCACAATTTGACCAAAATGTTGACTTTTTGACCATAAAGTGATTTTTGACCATGGTGAAGGTTTAAACCTTAGTTGAGTTAGGATGAGATCACATGAGGACCTAGGGTTAAGCGTAGGAAAGGGCTTAGCTAGCCCAAAGGGGCTAATGATGATGAATAGTGATTTTTAGACAATTTATGCAATTTTCAAGTATTTTGTAAATTTATTGACCATAAAAATGGGGAGAGAGACAATGTGTGACTTTTTGGTGTCTACAGCCTCATCCAACTCCCTTCCCTAGATCATTCAATCCTCATAATCCCCTACTTATTCATATTCTAGACCTATCTCACAATCTCCTCCTAATTCATCTATTCCATTTCTTACCACTCAAGAGTGTCACTCTTGGGAGCAGCAAGCCACTAGGTTGGATTCCCAACTTGTAGGTCCCTCCTTATCTGCTTCTTCCCCTCAATTCATACAATATTTTGAGTCTCAACCACAATTTTCCTCTTCTTTTCTATCTATTTTATCTTCCCCTCCAACTCCAAATGAGATTCCCTATGTGTCTGTCTAAATTTCTAGTTGTATTATGAGGGAGTATGTTGTACATAATGCTACTTTCTCCCCTATTAACATAGAATCTATTAGATAATCTGGTCATCCATATGACATATCCTTAACTATAAATATTTTTATTCCCATTGGCTCTTCACCTAACCAAACAAATTTTGTATATGGGGAGTCGATACCTCTTCTAAAAAACATAAACCTAAAGAGCCTAAAGTGTAATTTTATGGGAATATTAATTATGTCTAACCCCTCCTTTACCATTCAAATTTTTTAACATTTTTAATGATAAAAATTTGGCCTAGGTCCCTATGAGCAAGGTTTGTGATACATCCGTGTTCCATCTTATCAATTACCTAAATATAAATTCAGATTGGGCTATCACAAGAATTTTCAGCCACCCTCCTTGAGGAAGGTTTCCAATGTCTTAACCTTAGCCTTGATGAGGATAATTTTGATGAGTATATTTACCCTAAGTACATCTTGATAAATGTGCCTCTCTACCCATATTTTTTGATAGATATCCCTATAGAATTCTTATAAGTTTTTATGATTCATGTCATCCCATATGACACTTTTGACAATGAAATCAAGGAGTGATTCAAAAACCTCTTGATCACTTTTAATATCTTTGAACATGTGTCATCTTGCATCAGCTCCATCACTACACATCTCTATGATGGTGATGATTACCTTCACCTATTTACCTTACACCTCCTTATCTTTCCCATGCTCCTCCTACAAGGGTATCTTGGTGGTCATTTGCTTCCATCTCCTCATTTCATTCTACCTCGATGGCCCTCACCTCAACTTAATCCTCATCCACCCATACTTTGAAAAATCCTTCCTCTTCATAAGAGATCTTTACATAAAATTCATCCTCTAGCTTACCTACCCATCCATTTCATTTTCCACCAATTGTGAACATGATTTTTATTGTTCTTTTCACCTCTCTTTGCTATGCAGTAGATCCAAATTGAACTCTCAACATTGACCCAAGTTACATTGAATTCAAATAAATTCCCTCTAATACTTATCCTCTTGATTTTGTCCCAAAAAGCAAATGATAAAATAGTCAAATGTATATCTTTCCTCTTCTCCTTCTCATTCTTCTTCTATGTTCCAAGTTGAATTCATTTATAATGATACAATCCTTGTTAAGTGTACAATAGATTATATGCATCTCATTCCCACTCTTGCATAGTTAGAGGATAAATCCTACATGCTTGTGGAAGAAACCATTGATGTTGAATTAAGCACTAACCCCACCAATTCCTAAATCATCCAATTTGGAAAGAACCTACTATCGAAGAGAGAGAATGTTTTACAACACTCCTGATAGAGTATAAGTTTTTGCTTGGTCCTACACTGATATTCTTGGTCTCAATCCCAACTTAGTGGTACATAACATCATCCTTGATAGCAATGCTAAGACGATCGAGCAAAATATCAAGAAGATGCATCCTATCATTACATTAATGGTTAAATAATAATCACAAAAAATCTTAGATATGAGATTCATTCAACCCATCGATCATCCTAAGTGGGTTTCAAATATGGTACTCATCAATCAACCAAAATGGAGGATCTGCATATGTACAGAATTTCGATATATAAACAAATCATTTCCAAAAGATAAATTTCTCTTCCCAACATTGACACATTAGTTGAATCCACATCAGGTCATGAAATGCTCTCCCTAATGGATGGTTTCTTAGAATACAACAAAATTAGAGTTAATCTTGATGATCAGCATAAACATATTTCACCACACCATGGGGAACATTTTGTTACAAGGTCATACCCTTTGGTATTATAAATGTAAACGCTATATATCAATGCTATATGAGCTACAAATTTTATGACTAAATGCATGAAATTATGGAGGATTACATGAATTATCTATTGGCCAAATCTAAAAAGCATAATCAACATGTCACTATTTTACACAAGGTATTTGATCGGTTTCTAGAGTATAACATTAGAATTAGCCCTAAGAAGTGTATCTTTGGTGTCCACTTAGGCAAAATTATAGGGTTCATTGTCTCTCAGTGAGGTATTGAAGTCAATCCCAATAAAATTTATGCCATACCTAATATACCCCCCTACAAATATAAAGAAATTATGTAGCTTACAAGATAAAATTGAAGTGATCCCTTCACTTCATTGTTCAACTATTTGACAAATGAAATTCATTCAATCACCTTGTGCAAAAGGGGGTATCATATAAATGGCCTTAAGAATGTCAGGATGCTTTTGAGGCTACCAAGAAGTACCTCACATTCCCACTAGTTGTGTCCCTACCTAGGCCAATTTTTCCATTTTATTTGTACACTTTTTCCACTAACTTTTCCTTAGGAACCATGTTGGCTCAAAATAATGAGGTCAATTGAGAGCAAACCATCTATTGAATTAGTCGTACTTTGGTGAGTTATGAAACTAGATATGCATATATGGAGAAGTCATGCTTAGAGGTAGTTTTTTCCACTAAGAAACTTTGCCACCACATGCTTAATCATGCCACATATATTATTGTTAGAGAAAACCCATTATGATATATGATGGATCACACTTACAATAAATAGCCAAACTACAAAATAGATTATGCTTTTAATAGAATTCAACCTTGAATTTATTAGCCAAAAATACATCAAAGATAAAGTAATCATTGATCAACTTGTAGAAGCTCCACTCATCAATGATAAACCTCTTATCATTGAGCTTCCTAATGACTTCATCTTCAACCTTACCAAACTTGAAGAGTATGTCAAACCTGAAGATCAAGTTGACTTTAAACTATATTTTGATAGTTCTAAGTGTGAATAAGGGGGAGGTGCCATAGTTATTTTCTTCACACCGTAAAAGTATCCCATCCCCTTCTCATTAAAACTTGCCTTACCCTACACCAAAAATAATGTCAATTACAAAGCCATCATCCTCAATCTCAAAATTGTAATTTTCATGTGCATCAAACGAATCAAGATAATTGGTGATTCCCTTCTCATTGTTAACCAAGTGAATGTCATCTATCAATGTAAATGCAAAATCCTTAAGGAATACAAACAAACTATAGAATATTTGTCACAATTTGAGTGGTATGATATTTAGGGCCTCTCCAAGGTTTATCAATCATTTTGATGGCACAATGACCTCTTTCAACTCTCTCATTCCCAAAAATATCCATGACAAAGTCACTCATGTACATGTAACCACTCTCCACATATATTTTATTTCCAATAAGACTTATCCCAACAAAGTGGACATTAATTTTGTCCAAGTAGAGCCTTATAATTCTTGGTTTTCACAATTCAAGGATTATCTTAAACTTGGAATTGTTCCCCATGATTTATCTCATTTTGGAAAGTAAAATTTTAAGTAGAAATACATGAGGTACACCCTCTTGGGGTACATCCTATATTGATGAAGTTATGATGGTATTCTCCTTCATTTTATTGAACCACACGAACCCAACCTTGTCATATCTGTAACTCATGGTGGTACTTATGGTGGCCATTTTAGTGGAATTATCATCATGAAGCATATTTTGTGCATGGATTATTATTTTCCCACCATGGAATGTGATTGTGTTGGACATTTTGAGTCCCTAAGTCAAAGTTGTTATTGATGTCACCAAATGAAGTCATCATTAATATCATGGAATTCAACAGGAAACAAAGGGGTCAAAAATGGTTATTTGATATCCATGAAGCAGGCCAAAAGATCAAGAGAATCAGTGCAGAAAATAGAAGTTAAAAAGGAGATATAATATTTATTTTATAAATAAATATTATTTATGATATGGAATGGAGTGAGAAGGAAGCAATTTATCCAAGGCATAAAAAATTATAATATTATAATAATGGTTATTATAATATTAAAGTGATATGGTGAAAACCCAAATAAAATATTTATAATTCTCATTATAATATTTTATAAAGCAAAGTGGGTTTTATAAAGTTTAAATATATTTTATAAACCCTAAGGTTGGGTTTGGAGGAAAAGGTATTCAAAGCACCTTTAGAATATTCACTGACATCATGGAAGGAATTCGTAGAAGCGTTGACGTCTCCCAAGGTACAAAGGAGGCAATATAAATACATTTCCCAAAGACAAAATATTATCCTTGCTCGAATAATTAATTGGCATGCAAAAGAGATTAAGAGCTCGTGAGATTTATGAAATTCATGGATAGTGCAGATTTTAATATAGGAAGCATTGAAATTCGAAGTCACATAGGACATTGTGGCCTAGTGGTGAGTTGGGAAGTGCAAAGACGTTTGCAAATGTGAGGGCATGCATTCGACATGCATGTTGAAATTTAACCCACCTTTAGGTGGATGGTAGGCTATGATGACAAACTAAGTTGGCAAGTGTGGATGACAAGTGTGGTCGATAAGGAATAGGACGATAGTGTGAAGAATTTTAATTAAGATTTTCCTCCTCCCCTATTTCTTCTCTTCCCCTCATTCTTCTCCCTATTTTTTGCATTATAGTTAAACCTAGACTATATAAGTTGTAACCTTTATTTTTTTCTAAAATTAATCGAACTATTCAATTACTTTATTTGGTATCAGAGCTAGTGTTAGGATTTAATTTTTTTGTGTTGGCATCTTTCTGGAGAAGAGGATCCACAGGCATGCATCCCGAGGAGGAGCAACCCCCATAGGCACACGACCCATAGAGGAGCCGAACCTAGGCATGTATCTCAAGGAGGACACATGGCATTGAGGAGTTGAAGCCCCAGGACCACATGCAGATCGAGGATCTGACGTAAGTGGATGCATGCTAATTAAGGTGGTAGTTGGGGCAGACTATACAGGGACATAGATCCTAAACAATTGACCTGGTGATGAGCTGGCATGGAACCCAACGCAAATAGCAAAGCTGAGGATCGAATACATGATGATGAGCCACATACCCAGAGGTGGATAGAATCAGATACATGCCAAAAAATAGAGCTGTCCTAACTAGAATGACATTGGACACATGGTAGACATAGACACTAGACAAGTGGCAGATGAAGGACTAACGCGGGAGAACACATGACAAACAATAGATGGAGGACTGACGTGGAAACATGGGTGTTGAGGGAGGCAACATGGCAAGTTTTCATTGGCCAGGGTTAGAGCAAAAGGATGGCGGGTGATTTCTCGAAGGCAATCGATAATTTACCCGTGCCTTAGTGCCTATAAACAACACAAGGCCCTTCGGCCTTGTGAATGTGGGATTAAAATCCCAAGCCTTTTAAGAAGGCTTTATTTTTTTTGTCTCCTCGCCGAGGAGACAATAAAGCACGTGTTGTGCTTTTTCAACACCACCGACGGTGGTAGCGGAGGTAGTGTGAAGGCCGGTGCTAAGATCCTCTCCACCCACAAGGTCGTGGGTTCAATCCTCACAGGAGATTTGCGGATGAGGTATTTTTTTTATGTTTTGAAAATTTTATTTACTTTTTTTAAAGTTTTTCTAATATTTTATTTAATAATTTAAATTATTTTGTTTTTTAAATCATTTTTTTTTTAAATTTGATTTCTAAAATGAATTTTATATTATTAAATAAAAATATATTAAACTTTATTTTAAAAATATTAGTAAATTTAAAATAAATAAAAAAAGAAAATATTGCCTAAGAGGCAATTTATGTAATAGCCTAAGAGGCTTGAAGGGTGAAATTTCTATAATAGCCTAAGAGGCTTTAAGGGGGGATATTTTTTGCATCTATGGGGAATATTTTTGTAAACATTCATGATACGGTCTACTGGATGCTATCATGTCCTTTGTTCTCTTTTAGTAAGAGAAAACCTTGAATCCTTTGATGAAAAAGTTTGAACGTATGGACTGAATAATGTATTCAGTCATCTACAAAATTTTGTAATAACCCATCAAAGAGCACCAAATGTAGGATATGACGCTGATTCAGAAGAAAATTCCTTTGGAAGTAGATTTGAGGAGTCAAAATTTGTAGGAGTTGCACCACAAGAGCCAGAGAATCCTCATCTCAGTAACAATGATTCAGTTGAAATACTGGAACCAGAACCATACTCACCCGAAATCATTTTTATCAGTGACAATGGTGATTCGGTTGCTGACAAATTTATGAATCCAATGATAGGTTAACCTCAACAAGTAGAACAGGCCATAAGCGAGAGAGTAGATCAAGTTAGATTTGATTTAAATCTGTAATTTTTTCTTTTGAAAAGCAGAGTTCTTTGATTGTAATTGAGAAATAAAAGTGTGTTTCTAGTTTATTTCCAATAGCTATGGCATCCAATAATAATCTACCCATTCTAGAATTTAATGGGTTCAATTATGAGTATTGGTCCATCAATATGAGGACCTTACTCATAGGCAAGGGACTATGGGACATAGTAGAATAAGGTTACACAAAACCTACAGATTGGACTACGTTGAGTGCAGCCGATAAGAAGACAAAGAAAGAAGCACAAAAGAGCAATTCCTCTGCTCTCTATCATCTCCAAGCAGCATTGGAGAAAAGTATCTTTCCCAAAATTTCCTCTTGTTTAACTACCCAGGATGCATGGAAATCCTTGAAAGAATGTTTCCAAGGAAGCGATCAGGTGAAGCAAGTAAGGCTTTGTTGGTCACAAATCTACCACAGGAAAGGATTTTGTACATGTACATGCCATAGAATTGGCCAACATTGAAAGGCCGAGAGAAAGAGAAGTCTCCTAGGCCGATCTCCAGAGAGGGTTGGCTCCCAAACTACTCTAAACTGGTTTTGAAGATAAGGATGCAGGAAAGAAATGGGAAAATGCAAAAAGAGAGGGAAATAATAGAAAGGGATGGAAATATGGCCATAGGCCAAAGTGTATGATTTGGGGCAGACTAACAGTAGGAATTCCACCAAGTTTTATAACAACATCTAAGAAAAGAAAGCAACAAAATTAAACTCACACCTTTGTAGAGATAACCCCCAGATCGCATTCCAAAATCTACTCACTAACTAGCAACGTTCGAATCCAAAATGCAGAATTTAGAACTTAACAGCAGGAACATGAGCATAAACAAAAATGACTTTAAAACCAGAAGGAAATCACACACATAAGAATGCTTGCAAAGTTCAGAAGCCAAGTCTCTTCTATTGATGCAGAGAACTTAGAGAGTTTTCTCACAAAATGTCCAACCTCCAAAACTTTAGATATACATGAATATTTATAGAGGTCTTCCCTCTCTCTTTTGCATCATAGCATTTAAAACATACAACAGATTTCGAAGAGGCGATCCACAAAATGTGCACTTGAAAGGAGAAACAATCCCCTTAATATGCCTTGGAGAAATCACACATTAAATGACCATTATCAGGGCAAGCCATAAGTTGTTAGGAGACCACGAACAAGAAATTTTAATGCTAGAGGCGTCTTTAATTTTGGTGGCATCGAAAACTGCCTCATGTTCTTCTATCTTGCGCACATCGGTAATCAACAACATTTAATCTTGAAGCTTCTTTGACCATGATCTCAAAATCAGTTGGAGAGCTTTTATTTGATCCTTATCTTCTCCTCACGTTCTCCTATGCAATTTTGGAGGAAAAATGTAGACTGAACTATATCGGGCCTTTGTTGTTGCTTCTATCATGAAAATGAGACAGGTCGCAAAAATGCGACATGTCATGAAATCGTGACACTTTTACCTTACTGCTTTCTCTTTCGCCACCCGTCGTGAAAATGTGACATGTCATAAAATCGTGACATCTTCTCTTCGTTCAACTTTGTCTCCATGACATGTCGTGAAATCATGACATTCTCCTTTGTTTGGCTTTCCTTGTTTTTCACTTCCGCGAAACTACAACATGTCGCAAAATCACGACATCTTTCCTTCGCTTGCCTTCTTTGCTGCTCCAAGTCACGAAAACTCACCATGTCATGAAATCGTGACATCTTCCTCTGTCTTAGCCTTCATCTTCTTGTAAGTCACGAAATCATGACATGTCACAAAATCATGATAGTCCGTACCATTTTGCTCCGTTCGTGCTTTCGCATCGCGAAAACAAGACATTTCACAAAATCGTGACATGTTTTTGTCTTCTTGCTGCTTCCTGCTTCATCATCGCGAAAGTATGACAAGTCGTGAAATCATGACATGTCACAAAATCATGACACTTCTCTGCTGCCTTACTCTATTTCCAAAAATGTCACGAAATCATGACATCTTTCTCCCTTCAGCTTCTTCTCCATGACATGTCACGAAATCGTGACATCTTTCTCTGTTTTGGCACTTTGCTGCTTTTGGTCGTGAAAACTTGACATGTCACGAAATCGTGACATTTCGTACTATTTGGTTGTCTCCTTGTTTTCCTGTCACGATATCGCAACATGTCATGAAATCGCGACAATTCTTCGCACTTGGTCCTTTCGCCCCAATATGTCACGAAATCATGACACTTTCCTGCCTTCGCCTTCGTTGCCGCTTCCTGTCACGATATCACGACATCTTTCTCTTGCTTGACTTCATCTTCAAAAATGTCACGAAATCACGACATCTTTCATGCCTTGTGTTTATCTGTCAGTCCTTCCACGAAAACGTGACATGTCACGATATCGCAACAATTTTCTTTGGACTTGCCTTTTTCTACCTTCTACCCGCGAAAACTCAACATGTCACGATATCGCGACATGTTTCCTTGGTGCTCTTCCTTGCTGTTGTATGTCATGATATCGCGACATTTTTCATTACTCTGCTCTGTGGCCATCGCAAGTCGTGAAAACGCGACATGTCACGATATCACGACAACTTTCATTTGAATGCTCCCTCACCGCAACAAGTCGCGAAACTCCAACATGTCGCGATATCATGAAAGTTTGACTTCCTTGCTGTCATTGATTGTTTTGACCGTGAAAACATGATAGGTCACGAAAATGTGACATGTCACGATATCGCGACATTTTTTGTACTCAATCTGATTTTTGTATTTGACACCGCGAAAATGCAACATGTCACGATATCGCGACATGTTACAGTTACTTTGCTCTAACACAAAACTTATAGAGATTTTTACATTTTCCCTTTCAAGGTGCTTGGAAGGACAAACAGAAGAATTAGTATCTCTACAACTTGTGCATTCTTTTGCATGAACATTAACAACAAAAACAATGTGGCAAAAATGCCAACATTCTTGGTGGCTCGTGGGGTATACGGTTCGATGTATGCACGAACCTCAGGCCTTCATCCATTGGGCAACAGAGTCAAGAAGCTGGAGGGGCAGAAGAAGTGAATGTTGGTTGATGCTGGACATCTCTGTGGGTTGCTGCAACAAACTCTTGCTGGCGCTCGATATTCAAAAATAGGACCTACAACAAAAAATTTATGGAAGAGCAAAACTCCCTTTATTCTTTTATTACTGCATTTTGCCTAGCTCGGTTGAGCTGGGTAATCACCAGGTGCTGTGCAAGGATCTCCATGGCAGTGGTGAAAAGCACCTAAGTTACAAAAATGAAAATGAATGGAATGATGGCTAGCGAATGTGCAAGCCATGGAATGGGAATGGTGAATGATGGAATGGTGGAAGATGGAGTAGAAGTGGTAGATACAGCAACAGGGTGCTACTGTGCTACCAGCTCTGGGTTTTGATGAAAACAGAGAATGAAATGGGAGTGGATGGGATGGAGAAGGTGGTAGGAACTATGGTTGTGGCAAAATACTCACAAGACAAAGGACTAGAAGAAAGGGAAAGAAGAAACGGGAACATCAGAGAGGGGAGTAGAAACAACAGTAGTGGCTTGATTATTTTGGAAGAAGGAGTGGGAAAGAAGGGAATGAATATAAGAAAGGGGAAGAAAGAAGTAGATGAAAGCCACTATCTACTGGGAAGGAAGAGAAAAAAAGGAAGAAATAAACATACCTGCGGGCTCATGTGCAAAAGGAGCCGAAGTTAATGAGTTTTTTGTTTTTATGGTTGTCTTTTTTTTTTTTTTTTTTTCTATGTACAAGGTAACGCTGCATTTTCCATCAAGAAATGTAGGCTTTCAAATGAAAGTCGTTCACTAAAATAGGAAGTGGATTACCTTCCAAGTCTTCAAGATAAAATGAATTTTCGAACTTGCACTGACAATCTGGAACGGACCCTCCCACAGAGCGTCAAATTTTTGGTGCATCCCTGGCTTTGCCTTTTTTTCATTCCATTTTAAGACTAAGTCACCCACTTTGAATGTGCGGTCAGTAGAACCTTTATGAAACCATTTTGATACCACCTGTGAATGCTTAGTGAACTCATCATAGGCCAGAGAATGTTTCTCTTCCAGCTACAACAACTGAGCCAATCGTATGTTCATTGGGTCCATATTTTCTTCATCGTCCGAGAATTCCTTCAATTGTTGCAAGGCAGGCAGTTCTAAATGAATAGGCAATCTTGCCTCTTTCCCATATACCAGGGTGTATGGTGAAGTCTTTATTGACTTCTTGATTGAAATTCTATCTTCCCATAATGCCTGATTCAGCAGAAGGTGCCAAGATCTCTTATTATCCCCCAAGGACCTCTTTAAAATCCTTAACAAATTCTTGTTTGTGGACTCTGCCAAGCCATTACCCTGAGGGTAATAATTGGAGGATGTCTTCAAAAAAATACCGTACTTGTTTGCAAATTCACTTAGCTTGGCTCCAATGAATGGAGTTTCGTTGTCTGTGATAATGGCGTCAGGAATGCCAAAATGCGTGATCAGTCCTTCAATGAAAGTGATTACTACATCCTGATTTGTAGCCTTGGTTGGAATGGCCTCAGACCATCTTGTAAAGTAATCAGTAGCCGTCAAGATGTACCTGTGTCCGACTAAAGAGTTTGGATCAATGATCCCAATAAATTCTAGCCCCCACTGTTGAAAAGGTGCTTCTACTTGAATTGGATGTAGGGGCAATGATGCATTTTTGATCCGTCCCGTATACCTTTGGCATTTGTCACAAGCTTGAGCAATCTTGAAAGTATCCGCGAACAAAGTTGGCCAATAGTAACCAGCCTAAATAATATTTAAGGCCATAGGCCTACCAGCATAATGTCCTCCCGATATGCCAGAATGAAACTCCTCCAGGAGTCTAGCCTTCTTAGGTTCCTTAACACACCTTAGGAGAACTCCATCAATGTTTTTGAAGAACAATCCATCGGGCAACAATACATACCTAAGATCTTGTAGGTGAAACCTTCTCCTTTGCAAAGCATTTAATTGTGAGGGACATCTACCCATAGAGAAATACTCAACAAGGTCATCTGCCCAATCTTGGCCCTGTGCAAAGACATTCACTAGATTCCTTTCTTTAGCAGGATTGTTCACTTGATGATCAACTATCTGAAAGGTCACAGTTTTTGCTAATTGCTGGCATAAGGCTTTACCCTGCACCAACTTGGTTGGATGGATCTCGACATCAAACTCTTGAATTTTGGTAATCCAACCAGCACGCTTATCACCCATCTCGCCCTGAATGATGAAGTTCCTTACATCGGGGTGGATGACATAGACGATCATCTTGCTCTGAGATACGAAGTGCTTGAACTTTTTGAGTGACTTCATAATGGCATAAACCTGCTTCTCAATGAAATTGTATCTCTCCTCATGAGGTAAGATAACCTGGCTAAGGAAAGTAATAGGTCTTTCATCCCCATCGTCTCCTTTCTGTGTAAGCACTGCAACATAGCTTTCATCCTCTCCAACTGCATATAGAATGAAGTCTTTAGAATAATCTGGATTGATCAATACAGGGGCTTGTGCAATTCTATCTTTAATCTCCTGAAATGCATTTGTCCTTTGAGTTGTCCACATGAACTCCGTATCTTTCTTTAATAACTCAGTCATAGGCTTGACTACTCGAGCAAAGTCAAAAATAAATTTTCGGACAAAATTGATTTGTCCGAAGAAAGATTGCAACTCTTTCTTATTGGCAGGGAGTGATAGTTTCTTCAAAGCTTCAGCTCTTGATGGATCAATTGCCAAACCGCTCTCTGAGATGACATGTCCCAAGAGCTTACCTTCCTTTACTGCAAAAATGGACTTCTTTGGATTGATGGAAATGCCAAACTCCCAACATTTCTCAAATATTTGCCTCAAGTGGGAACAATGTTCTTCTTGTTTGTGTGAAAAGACAGTCATATCATCGAGATAGATGACAATGATCTTACTTAAAAACTCCCCAAATGTGATGTCCATGGCCCTTTGAAACGTAGCCCCAACATTGGACAATCCAAAGGGCATGCGCTGATAGGCAAAGGTACCCCACTTGGTTGTGAATGCAGTTTTGTGCTGATCTTCATCCCTGACCCAAATTTTATTGTATCCGGAGAATCCATCTAGTAGTGAAAAGCACTGAGCCCCAACAACAATGTGAAGGATCTGATCAATGCGAGGCAATGGGTAGTGGTCCTTCAAGGATGCTTGGTTCAAGTTTCAAAAATCCACACATAGCCGTATATCTCTATTTTTCTTATGGACCAAAACCAAATTAGCAACCCAAGTCGAGTGCTTAATCGGATATATAATCTGGGCCTGCAACATTTTCACAAGTTTAGCCTTCATGAGGACTTCAATATTTGGGTTCATCGGTATCTGCTTCTTCTTGAAGGGCTTGAATCCTTCTTCCAGCTCGATGGTGTGCTGAATGATCTCTTTATCATATCCCCTCAGATCCTTGTAGCTCCAGGCCACGATGTCAGAAAACTCTTGACACAATTGTTTGATCTCTTGCAATTCAGTAGGAGTAGAATCAGTCCCAATTTTGATGACCTTACCATCCTCCAACTGAAGCTCCATGTATTCTTTCTCATCGACCTTGATCCGATGCTTCTTGGACCGATCATTCTGATCAAACAAGATTTCTAGAGTAATGAGGCCTTTAGGAATGTGGTTATTCCGCAACTGAATTAGGTCTTCAGTTTCTTCACGCTCCAAGATCCTTCCCTTGATAGTGGCAGCTTCTTGAACCAAAAAATCAACAATTTGCTCATTACTATCAAAGACTTGCCAAAAGGTGTCCTTATCTAGGACAGAGGGCCTTGTTGAGTGGATATTTTGCCCTATAACAAAATGATCACACAACTAGAGTCTCTGACAGGAAACTCTCTCTTGCAAAGAAATTAGTTATTTCTCCAAGGTTCTTATGAACAAACATTCATATGCATAAATAATAATATTCAATTTAAATACTTGGAACACCTTAGTGATTGCAAGTAACTGTAAACAAGGGGCAATGTTGGTTTATTTCACCATGAAACTTTAGTGATTGTTCATTGTTTTTTTTTTAGATTTTGATAATTTTTAAATGTTTATATTTTAAATTAAATTAAACCTATAAAGTAAAAAATTGGAGAAAGTAAAGTGCAGAAAAGAAAAAATAGAATGCCTTCAGTATGATGCTATCCTATTTCGACAAAACCGAAGATCTGAGGTTTCCATGCATGCAACCTAACCTATTGGACCTGCAAAACATGCACAATCCTGATAAGCTAAGTGCTAGCTCCTAGGGATTTGAATGAGGTTTTCAGATTTAAGCATTCGCATGCAACAACCAAGAAAAACTTGTATCAACTACATTTACAAGCCTAAAATCTGAAAAGGGAAAATAGACATTTAATCTTGCATGCAGAAAATGACTCCTTCTTTCTTGCCCATAAGATGCAAATTTCTGAAATGTTATCTGCATTAAATATTTGTCATTTTACAATAGCAGATATCTGGTTTTCCAAAACCAAAAAAAGTGGAAGAAAAGCACTCCAAAGCAGGCCCAGAATGGCTCATCACCCTCAGCTCTGCAACCCTGCTCCCAGCGGTTTTTGACCCCTATGCCTGTCTTCGCTTGTGCCTTTAAACTTTCTGCTATGGTTCTCTGCTTCGCCTTGTGACGCTTCGTTTCATCTTCCAGATCGCTTCGTTTCATTTCTCGCTCTTCATTATTCTGACTTTTGTTCGAGCATCGAAACGTTTGATTTTCTTGCTAATTGTAACCGTTCTGTAACCCTTACACCTTTATGCCACGTGTTCAGCGCTTCCCGCATGTTCCATAATGGCCCCCTGTAAATCATGACCAAAAATAGCATGTCGCGATATCGCGACATTTTTCTGTCAGCCTTGTTCGTCATCACGCATCACGAAAATGAGACATGTCGCGATATCGTGACATTTTTTTGTCAGTAGCTTTGTTTCTCATCATGCATCGCGAAAATGATACATGTCACGATATCATGACATTTTTCTGCTTCGGGCCGCGTGGATGCAACCTGTCACGAAATCATGACGTTTTTCTCTTTTGCTATGTTTTGTTGCACTTAGCCGAAAACATGACATGTCACGAAATCGTGACACCTTTTCAATTCGTACCATCTTGCTACTTTCTATCATGAAATCATGACGCTTTTCTCTTTCGGGCTGTCTCACTGCATTTGGCCATGAAAACATGACATGTCACGAAATCGCGACGTTTTTCTCTTTATGATGCATTCTGCTGCTCTTAGCCACGAAAACGCGACATGTCACGAAATCATGACAACTTTTCATTTCTAGCCGCGACGGAGCAACATGTCGCGATATCGTGACAACTTTTCATTTCTAGCCGCGACGGAGCAACATGTCGCGATATCGTGACAACTTTTCATTTCTAGCCGCGATGGAGCAACATGTCGCGATATCGCGACAACTTTTCATTTCTAGCCGCGACGGAGCAACATGTCGCGATATCGCGACAACTTTTCATTTCTAGCCGCGACGGAGCAACATGTCGCGATATCGCGACAACTTTTCATTTTCGGCCACGACGGAGCAACATGTCGCGATATCGCGACACTTCTTCTCTTTTGTGATATTTTGCTTTTTTCCTTGATTTTTTAGCATCTGGGCCACTGTGGTCTTCTTTGAAAGCATGCAAAAAAGGTGGGTCCCCAATTTTGGGGTGTGTTGTGGATCAGCCACAACAAATGGTGACTTTATTGTCAAATGCTCCTGAGCATTTTGGTGAGAACCCAACCTGAAATATACAAGCTTAGATACAGGCGTCAGCACATCAAAGATAAACAAATACCAATAGATCAGAAATACATGAAACATCAGAATCATTAAGTATCAGCTCGGTGTGTGCAATGTGTTTTCATTCCCTATCGCTTGAACTTGATCAACATTCCATTGTCAGTTTCACTTATGATTTGTATGCAAGGCTATGAATGATTTGTGCAGGATTTGATGTATGATGAAGATGCTAGAGATATAACAACCTGCTTTACAAAGGCTCAAACCTTCTAATATCATGAACAAACATATTAAAGCTGTCAAACCCTCTTAGGATCAAATATATGTGTACTGAATTAATTTATTAGATCCCAAAGTTGGTTATGTGTCACTACCATCTTGAACCCATGTGCAAGTGTAAGTGAAATCAGAACTTTGGGGAATAGGATTCCCAACCTAAGCGAGATGGGAATTTAACCCTATCCTTACTATTCTGATTTGGAGTTCATTACCTCATCTTGAACAAAATGATTTAACCTGTTATGGATGAAATGATCAGGCTAGTCTATCCTTTTGAGCAATCAGTGGTCTTGCTTTTAGACAAGACATGTTGCCACGCATGAGCATACTTAACCCCATAATCCATGACTTGGCTTCATTCATTCTCTTCTCTCTCTTTTTTTATTTCTTGGACCTTTGGGATGACTACCCATCCTTACTAGGGACATGTAGTACGATCCCTCCAATCCAATATTAGGATGAAAATGGAAAATATTCTTATTTCTTGGACCTTTGGGATGATTACCCATCCTTTGTAGAGGACAAGTAGTACGATCCTTCCAATCCAAGATGATAACATGAAATATGGAACATATTAATTTTATTTTTGTTTCTTGGACTTTTGGGATGACTACCCATCCTTTGCAGAGGACATGTAGTACGATCCCTCCATCCAAGTTTTATGATTTAATGAATGATGGGAGCTTTGGGGAATCGGATTCTCAACCTAGGTGAGATGAGAATTATGTCCTATCCTTACTACTCCATGAAGGTCAAATCAGAGCTTTGGGGAATTGGATCCTCAACCTAAGTTCGATGAGGATTTAATCCTATCCTTACTACTCTGGTTTTAGACTTTAAGCTTGATGGAAGTGGTAAAAACCACTATTTTAAGGATTATGTTGCATGATAGGATAGACATGAAATATTCTTTTCACCCCACCTTTTCATCCAAGTATGGTTTTGACCATTTTGCTCAAGATCTTCTTTAATGTGCATAGAACGTGCTTGGTTCAAGATTGTTCGGACATCAGTTCCCAACCTTAGGATCCTTTTAATATATGTTATAGCATAACCCTAAGAGGATTTGACACACTTCTCAATGATTTGTACCTGAAATGCATATGCAACTAAGATGACATATATATGCAAAGTGGAATGTAGATATGAATGCATTGCTTTTCTGAATTGTGGATGGAGTATACCACCTATGTTGCCATAATTTGTAAAACTGACAACTTCATGCATCACAAGTTTCAAACGATATTATTTAAAATGTTTGTGTTACTTGTGGAGCTTTCTACAACACAATTCCAATGTTTCATATTCTCCTGATTTTAGGCATACGTTGACATCTCAATTTTTTTTTTTTTTTTTTTTAGACAAACCAAACATGTCCAGAGGACTAACACACACAACTTAAAACCAAACCCAAAAATGAAACTTGAAAAACACAAACCAAAACCAAAACCAAAATCTATATACAATATAGTACAAGATGATGCCAAGCTTGGACTATTACTTTCCTGGATCCCAAACATGATTAGAACATTTCAAAAAACATATGACACAATATGTATGCCAAATATTGTAGGAATCCAACAAAAACAATATTAGACCACACCATGCAATAAATTTTAACTTCCCTTGCTCACCCCACCAATTAGATTTAATTCCATTAGCACCATCATAGGTGAGAGTCCGATTACTAAAATGATTAGACAATAGATGATATTCAATTTTATCTTGTCTATTCTTGAAAGTATCCAGTTTCATAATTCGATTCTTGATT
This sequence comes from Wollemia nobilis, assembly GCA_028583015.1. Lineage (NCBI taxonomy): Eukaryota > Viridiplantae > Streptophyta > Pinopsida > Araucariales > Araucariaceae > Wollemia > Wollemia nobilis. The sequence continues at coordinate 1,887,548 of JAQPPZ010001965.1, forward strand.
TAAAATTAGGCCTTCCTTTTCAAATATGAGATGCTGCAAATAAGAGCCTATTTCTAAAAGTCTTGAATTCAAATTATTTTCCTGAGATTTTAAAGCAATCAAAATCAATCAAAACTTGACAAACATCACCAAGATTTGACATTTCATCATTAATGACATTAGCATCCAAAGGGACATCATGTAATCCATCACTTAAAATTTTTGTAGCTATCACCAAAGGTAAAGATTTCACCTTGTCACCCATACTCAACCCATCATGATTAGAATTTACCACAACTTGATGAGTGTTAGTAGCTTTTTCTTTTTCCTCATTGTCTTCTTCATCATCCAACACCTGTTCAAAAACACCAAAGTTAGGCACCCAATCAAACATGCGTCCATATTTTTCAAAACAAGAGCCTAGTTTTTCAAGATATGTGTCGCGTGACACCTTTCCATGATCAATGGCTTGAGTTGCCTCAAAATCCATATTTTCATTAGGATCATCAATAGTATCAAACCCACACCACTTAGGTTTTGTAATTTCATCATTTTGAGATGGCATAGACATTGTAGAAACAATAGGTGGATCAAGATTTTCGATTTCTTGCCCCTCAAGGGGAACAAAATCAATTGATTCTCCTTCTTTATCCATGGTAGTAGAATCATTATCCTTCTCCAACCTTTGATGAGATTCCAACCCTTCTTCCAAAACATTCTTAGATTGTACAGGACTTGTAATATCCTCATATGAAAGGGCAATTGTATTATCCTGCATATCAATAGGCACACAAATTTCATTAGAAGTTTTGGAGTGAGCATACTCTTCCCAAGAATCATGATGATCATCTTTCAAAATCAAATTGTGATGCTCAACTATTTCTTCATCATCCTTTAATTCATCAACATGTTTCTCATCAAATTTATCTTCACCTTCCTTAGATGGTTCAATTACTTCCAAAATTGGGTTATTGCTTGTATTCAAATTGATAAGGCCATCATAATCCACATGTGTAACCCATGATTCAAGTTTAACATAATTTGGAAGGTGTGAATTTTCTTGGCCATTATCTTCAACAATGTCATCCAACATGTCATCCGAAACAGATTCATCCTCATAGAATTCATCTTTTGGTGAGTCAAGGGTTCCCAATCTGTCACATGTTTCAATACTAGTTGGATCTAGTACTCCTCCCTTGCCTAAAATCATATTCTTATGAAAATCATTGAAATTGATTTTAGAAACATCTTTTGAATCAAGATGAGTATTTTGAAGTTGATTCATACTTAAGAAATATGGTTGATCTTGCATAGTAGGTTGAGGATTTTGAAATTGATTGAAGCTTGGGAGTGATTGTTGATTCTGAAATTGATTCACACTTGAACTTGGTTGAGGTGGATAAATCATTGGGTGGGTAAAGGAGGTATTAAATGATTGAAAATTATATGATCCAAAACCCACACCATAATTTTGACAACTCAATTGTTGCTCAATTGCCATTGCTTGAGTATAGGCTTGTGACAAAGATGTGATTTGAGGCATCCCTCGCAAATATGTGGAAGTGGGTGGGTCAAGAGCATTGACGTATATTTGGAGAGCCACTTCTTCTTGAAGAACATAAAATGTCACTAATTGAGTATATAATCCAAAGAACCTTTCAGAAAATGACTTCACATTTTCACTTGGTCCTTTTTTAATAGTGAAAAACTGCTCATACATGAGGATTGAGTCAACTTGCTTTTTGTTGAATTGATTAAGAAATGTTGCCTCTAGTTGAGCCCAAGAAGTGATAGACCCTAAAGGTAGACTTGTAAACCAATCATATGCCACTTTGTCCAAGGTGTAAAGGAACATTTTACAAGCAACATCATCATACCAACTTGTTAAGTGATTGCACAACAAATTTGAATGCTTGAATGTGTTCTTCTACAGTATTTGTCCCATTAGACAAAAATCGAGGAAGACATCTCTCAAAACCAACGGGCAAATAATGTTGAACTCCCGGTATGTTCAATGGGCTACCTGGCATCCATGGTGAAAACATAGCCATTAGTGTATCTTAAAGAATATAACTTTAATACCAAAATTCTTTTTTTTTTAAATTAAATCAAATCACATTATTCCTGTATGAACAATCAAAGTGTTAGACCAGTGCATAGCAATTCATGTCCTCCTTTTAACAATACAAAGTTGTATTGTTAAAAGAGGGCTAAAGATAATAACCAATAGGGCATGAAATATTCAAAATTTAAATCCCTATAGCATTTAAATCAATCTGAAATAAACCGGTTCAGGCCCTCCTTCTAGCGCCAAAATGTTGAGTGGATATTTTGCCCTATAACAAAATGATCACGCAACTAGAGTCTCTGATAGGAAACTCTCTCTTGCAAAGCAAATTAACTACTTCTCCAAGGTCTCTTATGAACAAACATTTCATATGCATAAATAATCTCAAATGAGATAATCAATTTAAATGCTTGGAACACCTTAGTGATTGCAAGTAACTCGTAAACAAGGGGCAATGTTGGTTTATTTCATCATGAAACTTTAGTGATTGTTCATTGTTTTTTTTTTAGATTTTGATAATTTTTAAATGTTTATAATTTTAATAAATTAAACCTTAAAATAAAACAACAACTTTTGGAAAAGTAAAGTGCAGAAAAATAAAAATAAAATGCATTCAGTATGATGCTATCCTATTTCGACAAAATCGAAGATATGAGGTTTCCATGCATGCAACCTAACCTATTGGACCTGCAAAACATGCACAATCCTGATAAGCTAAGTGCTGGCTCCTAAGGATTTGAATGAGGTTTTCAGATTTAAGCATTCGCATGCAGCAACCAAGAAAAACTTGTATCAACTACATTTACAAGCCTAAAATCTGAAAAGGGAAAATAGACATTTAATCTTGCATGCAGAAAATGACTCCTTCTTTCTTGCCCATAAGATGCAAATTTCTGAAATATTATCTGCATTAAATATTTGTCATTTTACAATAGCAGATATCTGGTTTTCCAAAACCAAAAAAAGTGGAAGAAAAGCACTCCAAAGCAGGCCCAGAATGGCTCATCACCCTCAGCTCTGCAACCCTGCTCCCAGCGGTTTTCGACCCCTATGCCTATCTTCGCTTGTGCCTTTAAACTTTCTGCTACGGCTCTCTGCTTCGCCTTGTGACGCTTCGTTTCATCTTCCAGATCGATTCGTTTCATTTCCCGCTCTTCATTATTCTGACTTTTGTTCGAGCATCGAAACGTTTGATTTTCTTGCTAATTGTAACCGTTCTGTAACCCTTACACCTTTATGCCACGTGTTCAGCGCTTCCCTGCATGTTCCATAATGGCCCCCTATAAATCATGACCAAAAATAGCATGTCGCGATATCGCGACATTTTTATGTCAGCAGCCTTGTTCGTCATCACGCATCGCAAAAATGAGACATGTCGCGATATCGCGACATTTTTCTATCAGCAGCTTTGTTTCTCATCATGCATCGCAAAAATGATACATGTCACGATATCGCGACATTTTTCTGCTTTGGGCCGCGTGGATGCAACCTGTCGTGAAATCGTGATGTTTTTCTCTTTTGCTATGTTTTGTTGCACTTAGCCGTGAAAACGTGACATGTCACGAAATCGTGACACCTTTTAATTCCATACCATCTTGTTGCTTTCTATCATGAAATCATGACGCTTTTCTCTTTTGGGCTGTCTCACTGCATTTGGCCGCGAAAACGTGACATGTCACGAAATCATGACGTTTTTCTCTTTATGATGCATTCTGCTGCTCTTAGCCGTGAAAACGCGACATGTCACGAAATCGTGACAACTTTTCATTTCTAGCCGCGACGGAGCAACATGTCGCGAAATCGCGACAACTTTTCATTTCTAGCCGCGACGGAGCAACATGTCACGATATCGCGACAACTTTTCATTTCTAGCCGCGACGGAGCAACATGTCGCGATATCGCGACAACTTTTCATTTTCGGCCGCGACGGAGCAACATGTCGCGATATCGCGACAACTTTTCATTTTTGGCCGTGACGGAGCAACATGTCGCGATATCGCGACACTTCTTCTCTTTTGTGATATTTTGCTTTTTTCCTTGATTTTTTAGCATCGGGCCACTGTGGTCTTCTTTGAAAGCATGCAAAAAAGGTGGGTCCCCAATTTTGGGGTGTGTTGTGGATCAGCCACAACAAGCCTATACACCATTCTCACTATTTTTGGCCTTCTGACCACCTGCTCGATTGGTGAAAAATTTTCTCCCAAGGAAGCCAAGCAGGTCAGCATGTCTATTTTGTTCTCGTGGAACGAAGTGTATGCTGAGAGCAGAGAATGATTCAAACAGGTCCCAGACCTTGTTGTGATAGTTCTTGAGGTAGTGGTGCTTGGACACACACTTATTGGTCACCTGATTGACAATCAACTTGGAGTCACCAAATATTTGCAACTGTCATGCTCCAAGTTTCTCAGCCTTCTTGAGACCTAAGCATAAAGCCTCATATTCTGTTGCATTATTTGTGCAGCTCCAAGTCAAATGATATGAATATGTTTTCTGTAGGCCAGAGGGATAAATAAGAACAATCCCATATCCTGCACCATTTTTACATCGTCCTCCATAATTGATCAGGCACATCATCCTCCATAATTGATCAGGCACATCGTCCTCCATAATTGATCAGGCACAGAGTCTTGACCAACTTGATCAGGGGGCATATTTACTTCAACCTCTTTAGGCTTTGTAATGGAGTAACAACCAATTTTAGTTTCTACCATGGCATTAAAATTGAGCATTGAAAACTCATCCTCTAAGCAAAGCTCATCTAGGACTTCATCCATCAACTCAGGCTTTTCCGATTCTTCAGTTATCATATGAACAGAATGTGTGGACTTTTCTTCTTCTCCCATCTTCTCAATATGAAAAGTAGAAGGATTCTTATTGTAAATCTGGATTCTTCTTCCTTTGAAAGGAATCTCCAAGTGAGAATAATCTAGAGAAAGGTAGCCTCCCAACTTGGCAGTGAATTCTCTTGACAAACACATACTAAAATAGGGTTCCAAATCGACCACAACTATCTCCTGAATCACTGTAATTTGAGGCATACTATGCAAAACAATAGGAACATCCTTGATTACACCCACTATTTTCATGGGAGTCCCATCCAAATGCAAGAAACTAGGGCTACTTCTTGTATACTCCATACCCATGGCTTCACAAACTGCCTTTGGCATGACAGTTGTTGCAGCACCAGAATCAACCATGCAGTTGTGTACTATCCAACCCTCCATCCTGAGTGAAAAATAAAATGGGGGTGGTCTATTTTTTCCAGTGGCTGAAGTAGTTAATGTTTGAGCAAAAATCATTTGGGTAGGATTCTTCTCATTATCTTTCATAGACTTCAATGATTCTTGTAACAAATCAACTTGCCTAGGTAATTGCAATGCATCATAGAGACTAACCTTGGCTGGAATCTTCTTCAATTCTTCAACAATACTGTATACAAATGCACCAGACTCCCACTTTTCAATGGTGTCTTCATATTTGCTCTGATATTGCTGAGTGGCTTCTACCCTCAGTCTTTTAATCAAAGATGGGTACTTGAGTTTTCCTCTGGCTCGTTCCTTTATTTCAGCACTTGCCTGCGAAGCTGAGGCTTTTTCTTGCAATCTTTCATTTGCTCATGGTGGCAAAAGATATTTTAATATAACAGGTGAATCTAGCTTTGGTACTGAAACAAGAGCTTTCACTTGTAATTGTATCTTCTCATTCTGCATATTTGGATCAACCGGTACCCTTAATGATTCCATGTTTGCTAGATCTACAGTGACTGGCTTCTTCCCAGTTCTTGTGAGAACTTGGAATTGTTCTTCAGATGGAACCATAAAATTATGATCTACCTCAATAATCATATTAACTTTTCCTCTAGAAGAGCTTGCGGCCAATGTTTGCACATAGTTCAGATGAACCATACAAGTCTCCTCACCGTGTGGATCATTACATGTAGAGCACAAATATGTTCTTTCTGTAGGGCCAGCTTCTTCATTCGTCAACACAGTCAAATTCTTTTCAGGCACTTTTCTTGTCGAAGCCGCTTGTTCTCTAGTGATCGGCGTAGGTTGAAATCTCCTCGGTTGGAAATCTCTCTTGGCCTGCTTTCTTTCAATGATTGTGATTTTATTTCCCATTGCTCTTATAGCTGAATTAGCAGATTGTACCTCTTGTAATAGGATTGTGAAAGGATCAGGATTTGAGGGCACAGGAGGTGCCAGTAGAGGTAGAGGTTCTGGCAGTGTAGGTAATGCTGGGAATGAAGTGGGAGCTGGTAATTGTAGAATGCTTGGTGTAGGCAACTGTGGAATAGTTAGAGTAGGGAGCTGGGAAACTGGAATGGGTGCGATCTGAGGGGCACTTGAGCTCCATGATGGAATAGGATACATGGAAGGCATAGGCTGTGAAAATGAACCAGAATACAAATGCTTAGGAAGATCAGGTAAGATAGGCATTGTTACCTTTGGAGGAATCCTACCTATGGCAATCAAGTTAGCTTTCACCTTTTGCACTTATTCAAACAGATCTGGAAATTCACGTCTGACTGTCAGACATCCAAGCCGATATTTGTGTTAAAAGCTCTAAGATAATAGAAGGCAGCTAGCTCATGAGCGGGTCGAAGACCATCAGGAATTCTCTGCCAGCTTCTAGTAAATCTGACATTGAAGTCAGCTATCTCCTCCTACGGGTGTCTTTGAATTGCATTAAATTTATGCAACAAGGAGTATGGATCAGCTTGTTCATGAAATTTTTTGACTAACAGTTCTCCTAATTGATCCCATGTTGCAATAGTGCCTGGTTGCAATTTTCGGTACCAATACAAAAATTTCCCTCTCAGTGACAACACCAACAATTTTACCATCACGTCTTCGTCTATTATGTCATGGAGGGCCGCCAAAGAGGCTACATCATTAATATGTTCATAAGCAGTTTTACCAGTACCATCATAGGTCGGCAAAGCTTTCAAAGCAGCTTGAGGGACTTGATTCTGTGTCAATAAATTCAGGGCTCCCAAATCATTCCATGCCAAGAACTTCCTTGGTGGAGGATGCTGGGCCATTTGGAATGGTGCATATGGCTAAAGAGGTGGAAAACTAGTAGCAGTACTAGATGAATTTGAAGGAACAGAGAACACACTAGCAATTTGTGAGGATTTTGCAGAGGATATAAGTGGTGGGGAGACCAACTTAGGGTGTTCGCTTAATTTTTGGTTGTCAAGTTCAAAAAACTCAATGGGATTTTCAAAATTTTTAGCCTTCGATCTTGTGATCATGAAGTACAACTCTCATTGTATCCACGTTCATAGGATTCTGGGTAGTGCTGAGTTGCCAAATGTCCTAACTATACAGCATGAAGGCGAATATTAAACCTTAATACTATTGGAAGTGAAACTTTCAGGGTCCCACTGGGCGTGCCAAAAAATGTTGGTCACAAATCTGCCACAGGAAAGGATTTTGTACATGTACGTGCCCTAGACTTGGCCAACATTGAAAGGTCAAGAGAAAGAGAAGTCTCTCGGGCCGATCTCCAGAGAGGGTTAGCTCCCAAACTACTCTAAACTGTTTTTGAAGATAAGGATGTAGGAAAGAAATGGGAAAATATGGAAAGAGATGGAAATAACAGAAAGGGATGGAAATATGGCCATAGGCCAAAGTGTATAATTTGGGGCATACTAACAGTAGGAATTCCACCAAGTTTTATAATAGCATCTAAGAAAAGAAAGCAATAGAATTAAACTCACACCTTTGTAGAGATAACCCCCAGATCGCATTCCAAAATCTACTCACTAACTAGCAACGTTCGAATCCAAAATGCAAAATTTAGAACTTAACAGCAGGAACATGAGCATAAACAAAAATGACTTAAAACCAGAAGGAAATCACACACATAAGAATGCTTGCAAAGTTTAGAATCCAAGTCTCTTCTATTGATGCAGAGAACTTAGAGAGTTTTCTCTCAAAATGTCCAACCTCTTTTTCTTTAGATATACATGAATATTTATAGAGGTCTTCCCTCTCTCTTTTGCATCACAACATTTAAAACATAAAACAGATTTCGAAGAGGTGATCCACAAAATGTGCACTTAAAAGGAGAAACAATCCCTTTAATATGCCTCGGAGAAATCATACATTAAATGACCATTATCATAGCAAGTCAAAATTTGTTAGGAGACCATGAACAAGAACTTTTAATGTTGGAGGCGTCTTTAATTTTGGTGGCATCGAAAACTGCCTCATGTTCTTCTATCTTGCGCACATCGGTAATCACAACATTTAATCTTGAAGCTTCTTTGACCACGATCTCAAAATTATTTGGAGAGATTTTATTTGATCCTTATCTTCTCCTCATGTTCTCCTATGCAATTTTGGAGGAAAAATGTAGACTGAACTGTATCGGGCCTTTGTTGTTGCTTCTATCATGAAAATGAGACAGGTCACAAAAATGCGACATGTCACGAAAAAATGACACTTTTACCTTAATGCTTTCTCTTTCGCCACCCATCGTGAAATGCGACATGTTGCAAAATCATGACATCTTATCTTCGTTTAGCTTCGTTTCCATGACATGTCACGAATTCATGACATTCTCCTTTTTTTGGCTTTCCCTATTTTTCACTTTCGCGAAACTACATGTCACGAAATCGTGACATCTTTCCTTCGCCTGCCTTCTTCACTCCTCCAAGTCATGAAAACTCACCATGTCATGAAATCATGACAATTTTCTTTGCCTTGTACTTTTTAGCATTTATTTTGTGAAAATGCGATAGGTCACAAAATATGACATGTCACAAAATCATGATGTTTTATCTATTTTGTCCTTTCATCTACAACAATTCATGAAAATGGAACATGTCACAAAATTGTGATAGTCCATACCATTTTGCTCTTTGGTCTTCAACAAGTCACGAAATCGCAACATGTTTCGCCATTTGGCCTTATCTCCACAATATGTCGTGAAATCGTGACATTTTTTGTCTCCTTGTACTTTGTTTCTTTTCGGCCGTGAAAATTTGTCATGTCATGAAATCGTGACATTTTTTGTCTCCTTGTACTTTGTTTCTTTTCGACCGTGAAAATTTGTCATGTCATGAAATCGTGACATCTTTCTCTGTTTTGGCACTTTACTACTTTTGGCCGTGAAAACTTGACATGTCGTGAAATCGTGATATGTTTCATACTATTTGGCTATCTCCTTGCTTTCCTATCGTGATATCACGACATGTCATAAAATCATGACAATTCTCCGCACTTGGTCCTTTCGCCCCAATATGTCATGAAATCGTGACACTTTCCTGCCTTCGCCTTCATTGTCACTTCTTGTCGCGATATCGCGACATCTTTCTCTTACTTGGCTTCATCTTCAAAAATTTCACGAAATCGCGACATCTTTCATCCGCCTTGTGTTTATCCTTCAGTCCTTCCATGAAAACATGGCATGTCGTGATATCACGATAATTTTCTTTACTTAGCCCTTTTTCTGCCTTCTACCCGTGAAAACTCGACATGTCACGATATCGTGACATGTTTCCTTGGTGCTCTTCCTTGCTGCTGTATGTCACGATATCGTGACATTTTTCATTACTCTACTCTGTGGCCATCGCAAGTCGTGAAAACGCGACATGTCATGATATCGCGACAACTTTCATTTGAATGCTCCCTCACCGCAACAAGTCATGAAACTCCAACATGTCACGATATCACGATAGTTTGACTTCCTTATTGTCGTTGACTGTTTTGACCGTGAAAATGCGACAGGTCACGAAAATGTGACATGTCACGATATCGCGACATTTTCTATACTTAGCCGATTTCTGCATTTGACACCGCAAAACCGCAACATGTCGCGATATCGCGACATGTTACAGTTACTTTGCTCTAACACAAAACTTATAGAGATTTTTAAATTTTCCCTTTCAAGGTGCTTGGAAGGACAAACAAAAAAATTAGTATCTCTACAACTTGTGCTTTCTTTTGCATGAACATTAACAACAAAAACAATGTGGCAAAAATGCCAACAGGCTTCAAACCTTGAAATGAGATTTTGAGAATCTCAAAATGAATGAAGATGAGAAAGTTGGTGACTATTGTGTAAGAGTCAAATCAGTTGTCAATATGATGTAAAGTCTTGGCAAATAAGTCAAACCTGAAGCGGTTGTGAATAAAGTGTTGAGAACACTTCTTCAAAAATGGAATCATATTGCTATCATAATTGAAGAATCAAAAGATCTTTCCACTCTAACTTTTGATGCATTAATTGGTTCATTAATGTCTCATAAAGAGAGATTACAGGGATCTCCTTCAATGAGCTATGGAGGCAATGATAAAGCTTTCTCATACAATGAGGGAGCAGGAAGAGGACAAGGAAGAGGCTAAGGTAGAGGACAAAGAAAAGGAAGAGGTAGAAACAACCCAAGAGGAGGAAATCCAAGAAGAGGTGGCAATCAAAATAGAGGTAGCAATCAAAGCAGAGGTGGAAATTAGGGGTGAAATGGAAATCAAGGAAGAGGAGGTGACAAAAAGAAATCTTTTTTCAATTGTGGCAAGCCCAATCAATTTGCTCGAGACTGTTGGTCCAAAAATTCTCAGGGATGCAACGGTAAATATGGCAATTATGGTGAAGAATAAGGAACATCAAATCTGTTTCTTTCTTATGGAAAATCATATCAAAATCTAAATGACACTTGGATTTTAGATACTGGTTGTTTCAATCATATGAGTGGAAAAGAAGAGCTCTTTGCTATATTGGATTCCACCAATAAATCTCAAATCAAATTGGGAGATGATAAAGCTTTGCAAGTTGAAGGCATTGGATCCATGGTGGTTCCAACAAAAGAAGGCATCAAAAAGGTACAAGACATCTACTACACCCCCAAAATCCAACATAACTTTCTTAGTGTTGGAAAAATTATGGAGAAGAATTACAGACTTGTTTTTGATGAAGGAAAATGTATAATTTTTGATAAGAACAACTATAATAGAGTCATTAAAAAAGTACCTATGACCAAGAATAGGTTATTTCCCCTTCAGTTTGGAGAACCAGGGAGAACTCAACTTGCAAGTATTGCTATAACAAACCCAAGTGTGCTTTGGCACTTGAGATATGGTCACCTGAATTATGCTAGCTTGAAATTGTTAACTTCTCAAGCTATGGTATGTGGACGTCCTAAAATTTTTGAACACAAGGAGGTCTGTGAAGGATGTACTTTGGGAAAGCACTCCAGATCCAAGTTCCCAAAAGGACAAGCATGGAGGGCTAGCCATCCACTTCAACTGGTGCATTCGAACATTTTTGGTCTAATGTAGACAAAAAGCATAGGTAATAATTCCTATTTTCTCACTTCTATAGATGATTTCTCTAGGATGTATTGGATCTATTTCTTGAAAACAAAAGATGAAGCTTTTGATTGCTTCATAGATTTCAAGCACAATGTAGATAAACAAAGTGAGTTCATTGTAAAATGTCTAAGGACAGATCGAGGAGGAGAGCACTCTTCAAAGGTATTTCTACAATATTGTAAATCATGTGGGATAAAAATGCAATTCACCACTTATTATACTCCACAACAGAATGGTGTGGCAGAAAGAAAGAACCACACCATAGTAGAAATGGCCAGATCGATGCTTCAAACTAAGTATCTCAGTAACATGTATTGGGCTGATGCTGTTAGAACCAATGTTTACATTCTGAATAGAAGTCATACTTCTAGTTTGGATGGGATCACTCCTTATTAAGGGTGGTATAGAAAAAATCCAAATGTAAAACATTTCAAGATTTTTGGTTATTTAGCATACACACACATTCCTGATGAAAAAAGAAAGAAACTTGACCCCAAGAGTCAAGCATGTATTTTTGTAGGATATTGTCAGTCTACCAAAGCATATAGGCTCTACAATCCAAAAACGCATAAAATTGTACTTTACAGGGATGTGATTTTTGATGAAGGGGGAGAATGGGGTCATAAAAATATTTTTGTTGATGATGAATCCCATGATGCAAGTTCTTCTCAAGTGCTTCCTAAAAATAGCAAAGGAACTCCTCCAAGCCCAAGTATGTGTACTACATTGAGTACATCAACAACTACTACAAGTCCTCCATAAACATCAGTAAGTTATTCACCTATGGATATTTATTCTCCATCAAGAGGTAAAAGAACACTACAACATCATCCACATTTTCAAATGTTGGATAAGAATTTCTAGAAAATATACACTAGAAGTCAGGTTAGTGAAATGAATGCAGTTTTACAAAAAGTTGAAAATTTGCATATGTATGGAGATGATGACTCCAATGATCCTAAGGGAGATGTAGTTAATTATGATTTAATGTCTAGTGCACAGCTAGAGACATCTAGCTATGAGAAATCATGCACTCATAATGTATGGCAACAAGCCATGGAAGAGGAAATCACCTCTATAATTAAGAATGATACTTGGGAGCTAGTGAAGCTTCCAAAGGGAAAAATGTGTTGGATGTAAATGGGTCTACAAGATAAAATTCAATGCTGATGGAAGCATTGAAAGACACAAGGCAATACTTGTAGCAAAAGGATTTACTTAGAAATATGGCGTTGAATATGAGGAGACCTTTGCTCCTATTGCCATACAAGAAACTATCATATCAGTACTTTCCTTGGCTGCCCACAAAGGGTGGAAAATTCAGCACATGGATGTAAAAAGTGCCTTTCTCAATGGGTACTTGAATGAGGAGGTTTATGTTCAACAACCTCAAGGATTTAAAGAACAAGGTAAGGAGAACCTTGTTTACAAACTAAAACAAAACCTATATGGCTTCAAGAAAGCACCAAGAGCATGGTACTCTCTCATTGATGGCTATTTCAAGGAATATGAATTCACTCGGAGCAAAAGTGAACCCACTCTCTACTATCTAAAGCAAGGTAAATACATTCTCATAGTTTGTTTATATGTGGATGATCTCATATTTATGAGTAGTAATGATAAGATGAATATGGAGTTCAAACACTCCATGATGAAACAATTTGAGATGAAATATCTAGGCTTAATGCATTACTTCCTAGGAATGGAAGTTCTTCAGACAGATAGATGGATCTTCATATGTCAACACAAATATTCTCAAGATATGATCAAGAAATTTTCCATGGAGCAATGCAAATCAGTTGCAACTCCAATGGGTCATGGGATCCAATTGAGCAAAGATGATGGAGCATCGAAGGTTGACATGACCACTTACAGGAGCATGGTTGGGAGTTTGATGTTTCTCACCAACATAAGACCTGATATTCAGTATGTTGTTTCTCTTGTTTCAAGGTTTATGGTTCATCCATCCGAGCTGCATTTTCAAGCAACTAAAATAATTTTGAGATATGTAAAGGGTACATTGGATTTTTGAATCCATTACCACAAATGTAATTATGTAAAATTAGTTGGCTTCAATGATAGTGATTGAGGCAGCAATATAGATGATAGAAAATCTACATAAGGGAACTGTTTTAGTCTAGGATCAAGACTAATTACATGGAGTTCCAAAAATTATACTGTTGTAGCATTGTCATCTACTAAGGTTGAGTATATAGCAATCACATATGCTAGTACTCAAGCTCTATGGTGGAGAAAACTCATTGAAGAGATTGGAGAATGACAAAGTGGTCCTACCAGATTGTACTATGAAAACATGAGTGCCATTCAATTAGAATATAATACAATCCACCATAGCATATCAAAACACTTTGATATGAAGTATCACTTCATTTGAGATATGGTGGAGCACTAGGTTGTTGAGCTTAAAAATTGCAGCACTTTGAACAACATAGTAGACATCTTCACCAAAGGCATGACTAAAGCTCAATATATAAATCTGAGAGACTGTCTTGTCAGCTCTCTCAACTTTAAGGGGGATAATGTTGGAATTTAACCCACTTTTAGGTGGACAGCAGGCTATGATGACAAACTAAATCAGCAAGTGTGGATGACAAGTGTGGTCGGAAAGGAATAGGACAAAAGTGTGAAGAATTTTAATTAAGATTTTCCTCCTCCCCTATTTATTCTCTTCCCCTAGTTCTTCTCTCTATTTTTTGAATTATAGTTAAGCCTAGACTATATAAGTTGTAACTTTTGTTTTTCTAAAATTAATCAAACTATTCAATTACTTTAATGTGGCAGCTGCATTAGAAGTCGTGTTGGTTAAGGTGCCCAAGGCGCACATTGTTTTTGGAAAAACACAAAGGGGAGCAATTCTTGAAGCACATGGTGCTTCATTCATTTCAAATGAGCACGTAGCTCATGCAGTAGTTGAGGCCACGGCTAAGGCACATGTTGTGGGCAAGGTTGAGGGTTCAATTCCCATTGAAGATGAGGTAAATATTTTTGTATTAAATTTTTTTATTTGCTAAGTTGGGAGGTATAAGGATTATTTTTTGGAAATTTCTTATAAGGATTTTCTTAGTAAATAAGTGGCGGTAATTGAGAATTATTACTTGGAGTTATAAGAAAATTTCTGGTTTTAGCATTTTTTTTTAAAATAAAGTCTTAAATTGCTTTATTGGTATTTTGGAGGATTAAGACTTTGTGGGTATTGTGTCAATTTGAATAAAGGGTTTTTATGATTATTGTGAGGGTGTTGATTATTAATTAAGTTGGAGTGATAATATGTAATTTTGATACTATTTTATAATATGTTTTGTTGATAAAATTATCTTCTAGTCCTTATTGATATTGGCAAAGAAGTAATTGTGAGTGTGGCAGATTTGTGAGGATCAAATCCTTGTCAAGCAAAAGGTATGGGAAAATTCTTCTTTGGTTGAGTTGGTTGTTTGAAAATAAAGTTTGGAGTGAAAAGGATTTGATTAGGGTTTGCTTTTTGAAAGTTTTTGAGTCAATGCTTCAAGTTTTTCTAAAATTAAGAGTTATGGTTAAAACCTTGTTTGATAAGCATTGTTGTTGAGATAATTGGTTGAGTGAAGTATTTGAGTTAATGCTTCAAGGTTTTATGAAATTAAGAGTTGTGGTTAAAACCTTATTTCATAAGCATGGTTGTTGAAGTGAGTTGTTATACAAATAAATTGAACTAGGGTTTGGAAAGATCATGAGTATCATTGTTATGTGAGATTTGTTGTTGAGCATTGTTGGAAATATTTTGAGTTGATGGTTACATGCTTGGACTAGGGATTGTTAGAAAGGATTGTTTCTAGAGTGATTGATTGAGTAGAGTTGATTGAAGCCTATTCAAGTGTATGTATGAAGTGATTTTTCAAGTTCCATAAAACAAACTATCGTATATTTTGATTTGAGTTGAGAAAGTGATTGAGCTTTGAGTATAGAACATATTGAGTATCTAACAATTCTCTTTATGCTTCTATGAGATTGATTTGAGAGATTGATTAAGTATAGAATATATTGAGTCTCTAACAATTATATTTATGATTCTATGAGATTTATTTGAGAGAGTGATTGAGTATAGAACATATTGAGTCTCTAACAATTCTCTTTATGATTCTACGAGATTGGACAAGTTCTGTGTGGACTTGTTAAATAGATTTGAGGCAAGTCTTTGAGAAGACTTGTGGACTGATTTTATGTGAGTTTTTATGGAATATTACAATACATATTTGGTCAAGTACTAGAGAGGACTTATTGAGCATATTTAGACAGGTTTTGAGTGGACCTGTTGAGCAGATTTGAGCAAGTTCTAGAGAGGACTTGTAGAGCAGATTTGAGCAAGTTCTAAAAAGGACTTGTGGATAGATTGGTGTGAATTTTTATGGATGCTTACAAGGAAAATTTGAGAAGAATTGAGAGCAGATTTGATTGATTTTTTCAAACCTTGAGTTAAGATTTGGGGTAGATCTAGTAGAGTTGAGTCAAGTCTTGAGTTAAGTCTTGAGGACAAAGATTGAGGATAGATTTGTGCTAGATCGACTGGATTGTGTTTAGTACAAATTTGAGAGTAGATTTTGGTGTAGATTTGAGGATAGGTTTGTGCCAGACCAGATATAGATATTGAAAATATTTGTATTAGACCGAATGGACTGTGTTTAGTGCAGATTTGAGTGGACTTATTGAGCAGAATTGTGCTAGACCGACTGGACTATGTTTAGTGCAAGAGTTGAGAAAAATTGTGCTAGACCAACTGGAATGTGTTTAGTACATAATTGAGATAGAGCTTTGGAGGTGACAGAGTATAGAGGATAGTAGTATCTAGTGGATAGATATCCATTAGCCAAGGTAGTGAGGACAGGTCTTCTGAATGGGGATAATAGTCTTCAGTGGAGAGAGATCCATAAGCCAGTGTTGTTAAGGCAGTAGTATTTTAGAGGATCGCTAACCATAGTAGAGGAGAAGGAGTTCTCCTATGGATAGATATCCACAAACTATATTTAAGCTATCAGCATCTCCTTTGGACAGAGGTCCATAAACATTGTAATTGGGAAGTATTTCCAAGATATTGATTGAGAAAATTATAGTGAAATATTTTCTCCGTGGAGGTAGCCATCTTTGGGTGAACCACGTTAAATTGGTGTCTCTATTGTGTATGGTGTTTTGTGCATTTTTTTATTACTACCATTGTTACTGCTATCTATATATTGCATAATATTGATTTGGAAAGAAAATTAAAAAGTGATCTTATACTGTTCACCCCCCCTCTCAATATAAGCTTGTGTTCTCCAATTGGTATCAGAGCGGATGACTTCAGAAGAGTTTAACAGCTTGAAGGAAAAGCTAACAAGAACACAATGGATCCTAAGGATGTGTCCTCAAATAATTTAGCACCAGTATTTTATGGGAGTGACTACATGTATTGGAGTATGATGATGAGGTTCTACTTGATGGCACTTGGTATTGAAGTTTGTGATGCAGTGGAATTTGGATATGATCCAGCAGTCAATCATCCTAAAGATAAGGAAGGTAAGCTTCTACAACACTATAATTCAAAAGCAATGAATACACTTGTGAGAGGCTTGCATAGAACAAAATCTATGAAAGTTATGCATTGTAAAATTGCAAAAGAAATGTGGGATAAATTGCAAGGTATATATGAGGGAGATAAAAGTGTCAAGAAAGCAAAGATACAAAATCTCAAAGGACAATTTGAAGCATTGAGAATGAATTATTATGAAAATATTAGTGCTTATCTAACTTGAATTGATGAGGTTGTTAATGATATGCAAGGGCTTGGAATGAATATTGATGAATCAAATGTTTGTGATAAAGTTGTCAGTTAGAGGGCCAGAACAACAAATAAAACAAATTTTAAACAACTCCCTTCAATTAATTGAACATGAAATACATACATGTATTTATAGGGAAGAAATAAAGGGCTACGTGTAGGGATAAGGGAGTTAGGGAGGAGGGATAAGGGACGAGAAAATAGGGAGGAAGGGAGGAATAAGAGGAACGAAAGAGAAGGAGAGAATATAGGAGAGGGGAGTTAAAAACAAAAATCTTGCCGACATACAATGTTGCCGATAATTTTCAATTGCTTTCACACTAAAGCCAGAAATCTAGATATTTTTGGGCCACTTAAACTGTAACCCTCTTCACACTTGCAACATTCTCCCCCTTAAAGTTGAGAGGACTGACTACATAGTCTCTCAACTTTATAAATTGAGCTTTAGCCATCGCTTTGGTGAAGATATCTACGACGTTCTCCAAAGTGTGGCAAAATTTTAGCTCAACAATTTCATGCTCCACCATGTCTCGGATGAAGTGGTACTTCATATCAAAATGTTTCGATCTGCTATGGTGGATTGGATTATATGCCAACTGAATGGCACTGATGTTGTCACAGTAAATCCTGTTTGGACCACATTGTTGCTCTCCAATCTCTTCCAGCACTTTTCTTAACCAAAGGGCCTGAGTACTAGCATATGTGACTGCTATATACTCAGCTTCTGTAGAAGACAAAGCTACCACAATTTGTTTTTTTGAACTCCATGTTATTAGTCCTGATCCCAGACTAAAATAGTTCCCTGAAGTTGATTTTTTGTCATCAATATTGCTGCCCCAATCACTATCACTGAAGCCTACAAGCTTGATAGTGTTACATTTATGGTACTGGATTCCAAAATCCCATGTACCCTTCACATATCTGAGAATTATCTTAGCTGTTTGCAAATGCAGCTCAGATGGGCTAGCCATAAATCGAGAGACAAGAGAAACAACATACTGAATATCAGGTCTGGTGTTGGCGAGAAACATCAAACTCCCAACCATGCTCCTGAAAGTGGTCACATCAACTTTTGGTGCTCCATCATCTTTGCTTAATTGGATCCCATGTCCAACTGGAGTTGCAACTGGTTTGCAATGCTCCATAGCAAACTTCTTGATCATGTCCCGAGCATACTTATGTTGACAGATGAAGATCCCTATATCTATCTGATGGACTTCCATTCCAAGGAAGTAATGCATTAAGCCGAGATCTTTCATCTCAAACTGCTTCATCATGGAGCGTTTGAACTCCATATTCATTTTTTCATTACTACCCATGAATATGAGATCATCCACATATAAGCAGACTATGAGGATGTCATTACCTTTCTTCAGGTAGTAAAGGGTGGGTTCATTTTTGCTTTTGGTGAACCCAAAATCTTTGAAGTACCCATCAATGCGAGAGTACCAAGCTCGTGATGCCTGCTTGAGGCCATAGAGTGCCTTTTTCAGTCTATAAACAAGGTGTTCCTTACCTTGCTCTTGAAATCCTTGAGGTTGCTCAACATACACCTCCTCTATCAAGTACCCATTGAGAAAGGCACTCTTAACATCCATGTGTTGGATTTTCCAACCCTTGTGAGCAGCTAAAGCAAGAACTGTTCTGATGGTCTCCTGTCTGGCTACAGGAGCAAATGTCTCCTCATAGTCAATGCCATACTTCTGTGTAAATCCTTTTGCTACCAATATTGCTTTGTGTCTTTCAATGCTTCCATCAGCATTGAATTTGGTCTTGAAGACCCATTTGCATCCAACACATTTCTTGCCTTTAGGAAGCTTTACCAACTCCCAAGTGTCATTGTTTTTTATAGAGGTTATCTCCTCTTTCATGGCATCTTGCCAAATTTTTTGAGTACATGCCTTCTCATAACTAGAAGGTTCAAGTTGTGCACTAGTTAACAAGGCATAGTTAACTACATCTCCCGAGGTTCTTGGGAGTCATCATCACCATACAAATGCATATTTTCAAGTCTTTGCAAAATAGAACTCATTTCACTAGCTTGACTTCTAGTATATCTTCTTGAAAAATTTTATCCAACATCTGATAAGATGGATGATGCTGGAGAGTTCTCTTACCTCTGGATGGAGAATCAATATCCATTGGTGAGGAACTGACTGACCTTTGTGGAGAAGGACTTGGTGAAGAAGATGATGAACTGGATGTAGAATATTTGCTTGGGCTTGGAGGAGGAGACTTCTTGCCTTTCTGTGGCGCCTGTTGAATTTGTGAAGAACCGACATCATGAGATTCAACATCACTAAATATTTGGGGATGACCCCACTCTCCCCCTTCATCAAAAATCACATCCCTAGAAAGTACAATATTTCAAGTCCTGGGATTGTAGAGTCTGTAAGCTTTTGTGGTCTCACAGTACCCTACAAAAATGCATGCTTGACTCTTAGGATCGAGCTTCTTCCTCTGCTCATCAGGAATGTGTGCATAAGCCAGTGAACCAAACACTCTGAAATGTTTGACATTTGGTTTCTTACCATACCATGTTTGGTAAGGAGTTTTCCCTTTCAAACTTGAAGTAGGGCTCCTATTCAAAATATACACACTGGTCCTGGCTGCATCTGCCCAATACATATTGCTCAAATGCTTCATTTGAAGCATAGATCTTGCCATCTCTACAATGGTGTGGTTCTTTCTCTCAGCCACACCATTCTGTTGTGGAGTATAGGCAGCAGTGAACTACCTTTTTATTCCATGTTCTTTACAAAAATTCAAAAATTCATTTGAGGAGTATTCTCCTCCTTTATCTGACCTGAGACACTTAACAAAATATCCACTTTCTTTTTCAACTCTTGTTTTAAAATCTATGAAGCAGTCAAATGCTTCATCTTTATGCTTCAAAAAATATATCCAGCACATTCTTGAAAAATCATCAATGAAAAGAAGAAAGTAAGAATTGTTACCAATGCTTTTGGTCTGCATTGGACCACAAATGTCTGAATGCACTAGTTGGAGTGGATAACTGGCCCGCCATGCTTGCCCTTGAGGAAATTTGGTCCTAGCGTGCTTGCCCAAGGCACACCCTTCACAGACTTCCTTATTGTCCTAAACTTTAGGAAGTCCGGTCACCATCGCTTGAGAAGTTAACATCTTCAAACTAGCTGAATTCAGATGACCGTATCTCAAGTGCCACAACACACTTGGATTTGTAATAGCAATATTTGCCAATTGATCTCCTCCTGGTTGGCCAAATTTCAAAGGGAATAACCTGTTCTTAGTCATTGGAACCTGTGTAATGACTCTATTACTATCATTTTTATCAAAAATGATACATTTACCCTCATCAAATAGCAACTTATAGTTTTTCTCCAACATTTGACCAACACTAAGAAGATTGTGTTGGATATGAGGTGTGTAATAGATATCATTCACCTGTTTGATGCCCTCTTTTGTTGGAACCTCCAAGGCTCCAATGCCTTCAACCGCCAATGACTTGTCATCTCCTAACTTGATGCTGGATTTGTAGGAAGAATCCAGGGTAGCAAAGAGTTCTTCTTTGCCACTCATATGATTTGAACACCCAGTGTCCAAAATCTAGGTGTCATTCAGGTTCTGATCTGACTGGCCATATGAGAGAAAGAGATTTGAGGTCCCTTCCTCTTCTCCAAAATTTCCATACTGACTGCTCTGGCTGTTGCTGCTCCCTTGTGAGGGTTTTGACCAGCAGTCACGAGCGAAGTGGCCAGGTTTGCCACAATTGTAGCAAACTTGCTTTGACTTGTCACTTCCTTTTCCTCTACCTGGATGCTTTCCTCTATTCTGTTGACCACATTTGTTTTGACCTCCACCTCTGTTTGAAGATCCTCCTCTACTTGGGGTTCCACCTCGTGGACTGTTCCTACCTCTTCCTCTTTGCTGACCTCTGCCACGACCTCTACCTTGGCCTTTTCCTTCTTGTGAAGCGAAGGCTTTGTCATCACCTCCGTGGCTGGTGGAAGGAGATTCCTGCAATCTCTCTTCATGTGAAAGGAGAGAACCAATCAGTGCATCAAAAGAAAGAGTGGTCAAATATTTTGATTCTTCAATAATGATTGCTACATGATTCCACTTAGGAAGAAGTGTTCGCAATACTTTCTTCACCACAACCTCAGGCTTAATCTCATCACCTAGAGTGATCATTTTATCTACTATGACTTTGACTCACACGCAGTAGTCTCCTACTTTCTCATTCTCCTGCATTATGAGATTTTCAAAATCTCTTTTCAGAGTTTGAAGCCTGACCTGCTTCACTTGATCACTACCTTGAAATATTTCCTTCAAAGCCTTCCAAGCATCTTGAGTTGTTACATAGATGCTATTCTAGGAAATATACTTTTATCTAGGGCTGCTTGTAAATGGTACAGGGCATAGGAATTATTTTTTTGGGCTTCTTTCTTGGCTTTTCTATCGGCAACACTTAAAGCAGACCAGTCAGAAGCAGAGGGTTCTGTGTAACCCTCTTCAACTATTTCCCATAAAATTTTACCTATCAATAAGGTTTTCATCTTTATTGACCAGTATTCATAATCACTACCATTGAATTATGGAATTGGGAGACTTGTGTTTGAGGCCATTTCTACTACTTAAAAGTAAACTTTGATTTGACTAAAAAACAACAATTACAAAGCAAAGTAATTACAAGTTCAAATAAAATCTAGAATTTTTAATTCTCTCACTGATTTCACGTTCCTCTTGTTGTGGATTTCCCAATATCGGAGGCCCAAAATTATTTGCAATGGAATCCTCGTCGTCACTGATAATGATGATTTCAGGAACTGCTACTGGCTCGGCCTCTGCTGGCTCAGGCTCTGGCTCTAGAGAGCATGGGGTATAGCTCTCACTGGATTGTTCCATAGGCTCAATTGCAACTGAATCGGACTCCTCCACTCGTTGTCCAAAAATATTGTCCTTTGAGTCAACCTCGTAACCTGAATCGGGCTTCCTCTAGTGGGCTATCACTAAATTCTACAATTGACTGAATACAGTATGTATTCCGTCTCGTCGGACTCGTTCATCAAAAGACTCAGCTGATTCTCTCCTTAGTAGAGAGCATAGGGTGTGGTAACATCCGGTTGACCGGATCATCTACTCATCATGGCAAAAAATTTAGTTGAGTTGCATATGTCAATTTTCAGGTGCTCAAGAAATTTTGATCTTCAAAAAAAAACATTTTCCAATTTCCCTTTCCAAAAATTTTAAAGGTTTTCAATAATTTTTTTATAAAGTCTTTATAAAAAATTTAATAATTTTTTTATATCCTTAATTATTTTTTTAAACAAAAATATATTTAAAAAATAATTAAAGTATATAACTTTAAAAACTATTAAATTTATTAAAAAAATTTAATAAAAATAAAAAATTAAAAAACTTTTAAGAAAACCTTTGTATTCGAGCTTGGAGAGGCTCGAACCGATGACCTCTTATATGCCACTGACCGCCTTAACCACTACGCCACCTCGTGGCTTTGAAACGAAACTCCTGACGCCTCCGTTTATGATTGACAAATATTAAAACCCCCCAAAAAAAATTATAATCGTCTCGACGGGTTTCGAACCCGAGACCTTCGCCAAACTACTCAACACCCTTTGCCAACTGTGCTATGCGCTCGGATGGGAGTTAAGAGCAAACAAGGGAAAATTAAAGTGCGACACGAAAAGGTTTTTTTTAAAAAAAATGTACCTCCTTTTATCCCACATGCAGTGGGAGATGGGTGTGGGAGGTGTATAATAGTGCAAAGGCTCCCCTTAACAACTGATTGCCTTTGGGAAATCATGCAACGTAGCCTTTTTCCAATGAAACCTGCAGTCCAACCGTCACTTGCCATGTGGCATCCATGCCACCTCACCACCGCCACGTCAGCTGCTCATTCCGCTACCACGTCAACCTACCAGCTCTATTGCCAGCTCAGCTCCTCGAGCTGCGGGCCCTCCATGTCAGCCATCCACATGCTGTCCATGTGTCACCTCGGGATTCATGCCCAGTCTATACCCAGTCAGTGCCATGTGCTCCCATGTCTGCGTCTCAAACTTCATGCCGCCAGTCAGCATCCATGCCCAGATCCTAGCTCGCCACCTCAATTTTTGTGCCCTCCTGGCGTAGCTCTGATACCAGTGTTAGTTAGAGGGCCAAAACAACAAATAAAACAAATTTTAAACAACTCCCTTCAATTAATTGAACATGAAATACATACATGTATTTATAGGGAAGAAAGAAAGGGCTACGTGTAGGGATAAGGGAGTTAGGGAGGAGGGATAAGGGACGAGAAAATAGGGAGGAAGGGAGGAATAAGAGGAACGAAAGAGAAGGAGAGAATATAGGAGAGGGGAGTTAAAAACAAAAATCTTGCCGACATACAATGTTGCCGACAATTTTCAATTGCTTTCACACTAAAGCCAGAAATCTAGATATTTTTGGGCCACTTAAACTATAACCCTCTTCACACTTGCAACAAGAGTCTTAAGATCTCTTCCAAATAGATTTAGTGAATAGGTTTCTGCTATAGAAATATCATTGGATGGTGATACTTTGACAAGATATAAGTTGCTTGGTATGCTAACAACTTTTGAGATAAGAACAAAAGATCCTATTTCCTAAAAGGAAGCAACATTCAAAGAAATCAAGGAAACAAAGGGTAAGAAGTCAGAATCAAGCAATGAGTCATCTAGTGATGAAGAAGCTAATTATGGTAGAAGAGATAAAGGTTCCAGAAGACCCATAGATCTAAGATCTGTTAAGTGTTTCAATTGTGGAAAGTTTGGACATTTTGCAACATATTATAAAGAACCAAAGAACAACAATGGTGAAGAAAAACAGGATCACAGGTACAGGGAATCAGAAATATATAGGCATCAAAAGAAAAGCAAGGATGGACAAAGAAGAAAAGGAAATAATTTCTTCCAAAGACAAAAGAGGAGCTACTATGTGGATAATGCAAGTAAGTACTCAAATGATAGTGATGCTAGCTTTTTAGACAATGATAGAGATGAAGTCCTATTTATGATTGAAGAAAAAGAACCATTTAAGAAAAAGACTCCAATTATTCTCAAGTGTTTTAGATGTGGTAACTTTGGACATCTTGAAGATGATTGCACAAGGGATGGTTATAGTTTTAGTGATGATGAATATGAAGATACACTTGAAGGACCAGATGAAAATCTTCTAATGACATTAGAAGAAGAAGTGAGTGATCCTATAGAAGACAAGCCAAAAGAAAGTAATGATGTGGACAAAGGCAAAAAAATAGAGGATTATTCAACAGAGAATGGTTATGATCTCAAGGGAGAACTTATCTATGCCCTTGACATGGTAAATAAGGTAAGGAAGCAACACTCTAAACTTGAAATTTAGTTTCAAGAATGTGATGAAGAAAGAAAATTGCTCATAGAGGATTTAGAAAAATCAAAGGCTAAGGCAAATAAGTTCAAAGATAAGTTAGAAGCAAAGATCTTGGAATGTGAGAAGTTAGCACAAGAAGTGGCACTACTAAAAGAATATTTAGAAGACTCCAAGAATAAGCTACACAAGTATGTAAACAATGCAAAGAGTATGGATAAAATAGTCAAGGTACAAAGAAGAGCAACAAACAAAACAGGTCTTGGTTTTGAACATGTTCAAAAGAAATGGGAAGAGGAGTCAACTTCAAGCTTTGAAGAAGAAGAAACTTCAGATGAAGATACTTCAGAAGAAGACAATGTAACAGGAAGTGAGACATCAGAGGATGGGTTGGACAATAAAGGGTTCAACAAAGATAGGAATAATGCACAAAGAAGATACATATGGAACAACAATCAGAACAGGAGACCAATGAGGTCAAGACAAGGAAGCTTCAATGGAAGATGTTTTTCATGTCACATGTTTGGGCACATGGCTTCATAGTGTAGGGCACATGAAAGATAGGAATATGGGAATAGACAACTTTTCCATGGGTATTGCTACTCATGCAATCAGTTTGGTCACAAGGCAATGAATTGCAAGGTTCATGACAGAAGAAGATATGGCTTCACTAGGAGAAATCCTAAGATATTTGCACCTCCAAGGAATAATAACATTAAGTGTTATAAGTGCAATAATGATGGTCACACAACAAAATGGTGTAGAGAAGACATTCCAAAAATAGGTATGAACAGGAACATGAACAAGAACAAGAATAGGAACATGAATAGGAACAAGAACATAAATAGGAACATGAATAGGAACATGGATGAGAACAAGAATAGGAACTTGGATGTGAATAATAACGGGAACAAAATAGGAATGATGACAGGAACATGAATGATGACACAAATAGAAACAGTCAGAAGAATCAAAAAATTCAAAAAATAAGGGAAGAGGATAAAGGCAAAGAATAATGCCTTTTGGGAGTAGAAATACTCCCACCCTAGAATTAACCACCTCAAAAGGAGGTGGGGGAGGGGCTAAGCTAAGAGGCTCATTCTTAGCCTCGAGCCCCAAAGGTGACCCTTTGCCATTGATGTCAAAGGGGAGAGATTTGTGTAATGGGGAGAGATTTGATATTTGAGAGAGCATTGAGCCAGGGGGAGCAATGTCCTAGGGGAGTAGAACAAAAAGAAAGGTCAGGTTTTGGTAAGAAGAGTATGGGTTGCCATCAATGACAAAGGGGGATATTGTTGGACATTTTGAGTCCCTAAGTCAAAGTTGTCATTGATGTCACCAGATGAAGTCATCATTAATATCAAGGAATTCAGTAGGAAACAAAGGGGTCAAAAATGGTTATTTGATATCCAGGAAGTAGGCCAAAATATCAAGAGAATCAGTGCAGAAAATAGAAGTTAAAAAGGAGATATAATATTTATTTTATAAATAAATATTATTTACGACATGGAATGTAGTGAGAAGGAAGCAATTTATCCAAGGCATCAAAAATATATAATATTATAATAATGGTTATTATAATATTAAAGTGATATGGTGAAAACCCAAATAAAATATTTATAATTCTCATTATAATATTTTATAAAGCAAAGTGGGTTTTATAAAGTTTAAATATATTTTATAAACCCTAAGGTTGGGTTTGGAGGAAAAGGCATTCGAAGCACCTTTAGAATCTTCGCCGATGTCGTGGAAGGAATTCGTAGAAGCACCGACGTCTCCCAAGGTACAAAGGAGGCAATATAAATACATTGCCCAAAGACAAAAAACATTATCCTTGCTCGAATAATTAATTGGCATGCGAAAGATATTAAGAGCTCGTGAGATTTATGAAATTCATGGACAACACAGAGTTTAAGATAGGAAGCATTGAAATCCGAAGGCACATAGGACAGTGTGGCCTAGTGGTGAGTTGGGAAGCACAAAGACGTTTGCAAGTGTGAGGGCCTATGTTCAAAACATGGCAGCTGCATTGGAAGTCATGTTGGTTAAGGCACCCAAGGCGCACGTTGTTTTTGGAAAAGTGCAAAGGGGAGCAAGTCTTGAAGCACGTGGTGCTTCATTCATTTCAAATGAGCGCATAGCTCGTGCGACGGTTGAGGCCACGGCTAAGGCGCACGTTGTGGGTAAGGTTGAGGGTTCGATTCCCTCCGAAGACGAGGTAAATATTTTTGCATTAAAGTTTATTATTTGCTAAGTTGGGAGGTATAAGGATTATTTTGTGGAAATTGTTTAGAAGGATTTGCTTAGTAAATAAGTGGTGGTAATTGAGAATTATTACTTGGAGTTATAAGAAGATTTCTGGTTTTAGTTTTTTTAATAAAGTCTTAAATTGCTATATTGGTATTTTGGAGGATTAAGACTTTGTGGGTATTGTGTTAATTTGAATAAAGGGTTTTTATGATTATTGTGAGGGTGTTGATTATTAATTAAGTTGGAGTGATAAGGTGTAATTTTGATATTATTTTGTGTTATGTTTTGTTGAGAAAATTATCTTCTAACCCTTATTGAGATTGGCAAAGAAGTAATTGTGAGTGTGGCAGATTTGTGAGATCAACTCCTTGTCAAGCAAAAAGGTATGGGCAAATTCTTCTTTGGTTGAGTTGGTTGTTTGAAAATAAAGTTTGGAGTGAAAAGGATTTTATTAGGGTTTCCTTTTTGAAAGTGTTTGAGTCAATGCTTCAAGGTTTTCTGAAATTAAGAGTTGTGGTTAAAACCTTGTTTGATAAGCATTGTTGTTGAGATCATTGGTTGAGTGAAGTGTTTGAGTTAATGCTTCAAGGTTTTTTGAAATTAAGAGTTGTGGTTAAAACCTTGTTTGATAAGCATGGTTGTTGAAGTGAGTTGTTATGCAAAGAACTTGAACTAGGGTTTGGAAATATCATGAGTATCATTGTTATGTGAGATTTTTTGTTGAGCATTGTTGGAAATATTTTGAGTTGATGGTTACATGCTTGGACTAGGGTTTGTGAGAAAGGATTGTTTCTTGAGTGATTGGTTGAGTAGAGTTTATTGAAGCCTAGTCAAGTGGATGTATGAAGTGATTGTTCAAGTTCCATAAAACAAACTATCCTATATTTTGATTTGAGTTGAGAAAGTGATTGAGCTTTGAGTATAGAACATATTGAGTCTCTAACAATTCTCTTTATGCTTCTATGAGATTGATTTGAGAGAGTGATTGAGTATAGAACATATTGAGTCTCTAACAATTCTCTTTATGTTTCTATGAGATTGGACAAGTTCTGTGTGGACTTGTTAAGCAGATTTGAGGTAAGTCTTTGAGAAGACTTGTGGACTGATTTTGTGTGAGCTTTTGTGGAAGCTTACAATACAAATTTGGTTAAGTCCTAGAGAGGACTTATTGAGCATATTTGGATGGTTCTGAGTGGACCTATTGAGTAGATTTGAGCAAGTTCTAGAGAGGACTTGTAGAGAATATTTGAGCAAGTTCTAGAGAGGACTTGTGGACATATTGGTGTGAGATTTTGTGGAAGCTTACAAGGCAGATTTGAGACAAGTCTTTGAGAAGACTTGAGAGCAGAGTTGATTGATTTGTTCAAACCTTGAGTTAAGGTTTGGGGCAGATCCAGTAGAGTTGAGTCAAGTCTTGAGTTAAGGCTTGAGGACAGAGATCGAGGATAGATTTGTGCTAGACCGATTGGACTATGTTTAGTGTAGATTTGAGAGCAGAGTTTGGTGTAGATTTGAGGATAGGTTTGTGCCAGACCAGATATAGAGATTGAGCAAATTTGTGCTAGACCGAATGGACTATGTTTAGTGCATATTTGAGTGGACTTGTTGAGTAGACTTGTGCTAGACCGACTGGACTATGTTTAGTGCAAGAGTTGAGCAAAACTGTGCTAGACCGAATGGACTATGTTTAGTATAGAATTGAGACAGAGCTTTGGAGGTGATAGAGCAGAGAGGACAGTAGTCTCTAGTGGATAGATATCCATTAGCCAGGGAAGTGAGGATAGGTCTTCTGAGTGGGGACAAGAGTCTTCAGTGGAGAGAGATCCACAAGCCAGTGCAGTGGAGGCAGTAGTCTTCTAGAGGATCACCAACCAGAGTAGAGAAGAAGGAGTTCTCTTGTGGATAGATATCCACAAACTAAATTTAGGGGATCAACATCTCCTTTGGATAGAGGTCCATAAACATTGTAATTGGGAAGGATTCTATTGGTTCGTCTTTCATACACACCCCGTGAAGAATGAGCATAAAATACCAATAACACTTATACGGGATAAATCCCACTCACTTTAGGATCTTTTTGGTTATCCAAGGTGTGAGTTACAGAGTTGGGTCGAATGTCTATTCACTCTTTTTCGCTTCTGGAATAGATTCAAGTGGATTGTCTGTTACCTTACAATGGGCTCGACCTTCGTTCAATAATGTTTAGCGGTTGTTATCTTTGTTGACAATCAGATTTACGATGAGTTCTTTGATATAGCTCTTTATGTTTTAGCAGATTAAATAAAAGACAAATTTGAAAGAAAATAAAAATGAATCATTTAACGGTGGAACAAAGAGAGTAGGGTAGGGCAGAAAAGAGAAGCTTATCTAACTTAGATGCAAAATCAAAACTACCAATTTTAGTTACACTATTTAGCTTCACAATAAAACCAATCAAAGAGGAAGGTGTCCAGATTTCTAAGATCACCTTCTACTAAGAGCATAAGACGGAGATGACAAAGATCTAAAAGAAAATCATAAATAGAAGGGAAGTCGGTGTCAACTGGTATCTCTCACTAGTAGCCTAGCTCACATAGTGAGGATAGAGCAATTAGAACAGACCTGAACCTTAAATCTCTAACTTTCCCTAGCATATAACAAACAGAATGAAGCCTAGCAGCATATTCAATCTTGATAACACAGATTTACAACTAAAATAAATAGAACTTTAGTGAGACAAAAATAGAAGAAGATGCACTTATCAAAATCTGAAAGAGATTAGGCTCCTGGCCACGCTATCACAGAAGAACGATTTCACACCAACCCCAGGTCCAGAACAAAGCATTCAAACAAGATTTGCAAGAAATTGCTAAAATGTCTTTTATTCCAAGTTTTCGCATCCGGACTTTACATTCAAGAGAAGTATATATAGACTCAGGATAGACCCTGATCTTTTCAAAATATCTTCTTCCAAATATCTAAATCTTATCATAAAAATCCCACCACCCGAGGTTTTACAATATAAGGCATTTTTATATAGAGTTTTGATAAGCCCTAATTACTCTGAAAATCTTCGCGTGGATCTTGCCATGAATGGAGAAGATAAGACTTGGTTTGATCCTCATCAAATGGGCACCGCGTGTAAATGTATGTTCTTCTTTCGATAAGCCATCAGAGCATCTCATTAATTCTTCTACAAAATTTGGATGAGTCACTGACTTCCTAGGCCTTCCATCCTCGCACAGCTGCCTTTGTTTGGTTCGAGTTGAGATTCTCTGCTTGTCATTACTTTTGCCATAAATTTTCTCGATAATGCATCCACTAGCAAATTCCTTAAAGCCTATATTTATGGCCAGATCTACAAAATCTGGATGAGTCACTGACTTGCCATAAATTTTCTCGACAAATGGATCCATCAAAAAATTCCTTGAAGTCTGTCTTTCTCGCCATTACTTTTGCCATTATGCAACTATCGGATCACCTTCTGCAAAAAGAAAAGCAAAGGTTAGATTTTTAATGTTTTTCATTTTAATTAATTAATTGATTTGGACTATGTTGAAAAGCTTCCACTTCCTTTTGGATAGGTGATGCCATGAAACCAGAGCATGTCACAAAAATGGAACATGTCGCGAAATCGTGACATTTCCCTCACTTCATTGCTTCTAAGCTTTCGCCCTCGTGAAAATGGAACATGTCGCGAAATCGTGACATTTCCTTCACCTTGTCTCTTCTAAGCTTTTTCCCTCATGAAAATGGAACATGTCACGAAATCATGACATTTCCTTCACTTAATCTCTTTCCAAGCTTTCTTCCTCATGAAAATGGAACATGTCACAAAATCGTGACATTTCCTTCACTTCGCTTCTTTCAAGCTTTCGCCCTCATGAAAATGGAACATGTCATGAAATCATGACATTTCCTTCACTTTGTCTCTTCCAAGCTTTCTTCCTCATAAAAATGGAACATGTCACGAAATCGTGACATTTCCTTCACTTCGCTTCTTTCAGCTTTCGCCCTCACAAAAATGGAACATGTCACGAAATCGTGACATTTCCTTCACTTCGCTTCTTTCAGCTTCCGCCCTCACGAAAATGGAACATGTCACGAAATCATGACATTTCCTTCACCTTGTCTCTTCCAAGCTTTGCCCTCGTGAAAATGGAACATGTCACGAAATCGTGACATTTCCTTCACTTTGTTTCTTCCAAGCTTTCGCCCTCGCAAAAATGGAACATGTCACGAAATCATGACATTTCCTTCACTTGTGTCTTTCAAGCTTTCGCCCTCGTGAAAATGGAACATGTCACGAAATCGTGACATTTCCTTCACTTTGTCTCTTCCAAGCCTTGGCCCTCGCGAAAATGGAACATGTCATGAAATCACATGTCGCGAAATCACGACATTTCCTTCACTTCATGTCTTTCAAGCTTTCGCCCTCACGAAAATGGAACATGTCGCGAAATCATGACATTTCCTTCACCTTGTTTCTTCCAAGCTTTCTTCCTCGCAAAAATGGAACATGTCACGAAATCGCGACATTTCCTTCACTTCATTCTTCCAAGCTTTCGCCTTCGCAAAAATGGAACATGTCACGAAATCGTGACATTTCCTCACTTTGTCTCTTCCAAGCTTTGGCCCTCGTGAAAATGGAACATGTCGCGAAATCGTGACGTTTCCCTCACTTCATTTCTTCCAGGCTTTTCTTCCACTTTGTAAATTCTCCAAAGATTGTAGGGTAATTCCAATGACTTTGTCCAAGTGCCCAGAATTTTATGAAACTTTACAAGTATCTAAATAAGCCTATAGGGTATCCAAATCTGCAAATGGAACTTAAAAATTCACCATGGATCAAGAGAAAATACACTTAGAAATCAGCTGGCCAAAAATAGAAAAACTCTTGAAAATTAAAATTTCTGAAATGATTAATATGAATTAATACATTTAACATGCAAAATCTCAAAAAATTTAAATTGAATTCAATGCCATATGCAAGCCTACTTGGACACTTTGATGTAGGCAAAATTTTAGAAAGGATGCAAGCAAAATTTGGAATTAAAACCTAAAAACTCAAGAGGGTCCCTGCGAAACAAATGAATATTAAATATTTTCAAAGGATGGAATTTCATTTTTTTAGTGGGGGTGTGTTGCTTCTCAACAAATGGCGATATCTGCGAGGAAAATAGTAGCACTATTTAGAATCCAGAACTCTAGTTTTAAAATAATTTAGACTATGTACAATGCTTTGCCACAAATATTTTCTAAAATGATTTAACTACTATCTGATAGTTGTTAAAGTTTCCCAAAGACATACTAGGTTGAATCACTTAAGGAAGATTCCGATGTGTGATTATGAGCGTATAAACCTTTCTTCAAGGATGACCGGGGCTTCGAATGCTCACTATGGATCGATCAACTATTCAGATTATGTAGGGGAAACCGAGTAGAGCTCTGTTTACTAGTTTAGCCTTTTACAGCCTCGACAGAGTTACTCTTTAGATTTTCAAGACCCTGATTCACAACTATGAGGTGGCATCTATAGCCTGGTGAACACGTTTGAGATGTATCCTTCGGGAGCCTTGGCTATGTGCAGAAAAGAATGCCGGTTTTATGTTGGCTTGCCCAACTTTCACCTTCTGTCTCTTTTTTCTTTTGAAAGATACCGATAGCTGGAATGCCTTGCTCTTTTTTTTTTTTTTATTCATCGAGCAATTGATCGACTAACTATTTCAGCCTGGGTACCAATAGCTTCCTTGGACGCTTTGATGTAATTTTATGAATCGGAGTCCCCTCTCATGACCAACTTTTCTTGGATTCCCTGGGAGTTCTTCAACCAAACAGTATAGTAGTTTCTTTATAATCAAAATAATTGTGGCAAGCAAGATACAAAATCCAATTATCTTTCTACTGTTGTTCTAAATAACAAGTAGTCCCACTTTTTAATCCTAGCAGACTATCTCTTAAAAAAAATAAAACAAAATGAAAACACACTAGGCCAATTTTAAATGTTGATTTGTGTTTTCTTTGTTTAGGCAAACTCAAACAAACAGGATTTAAAAGCTAAAGAGGGAAAAAGGCCACTAGTTAAAGATAAATTTGCACAAACCTCAAAAGATAAAACACAGTACTTCAAACTTTAAATAAAACAAAATAAAAACACACTACTTCAAACTTTATTTACAATATATACATATGCACAAAGTCCCTTCAATCACTCAAAAAATGTAGCGAGATGGAAAAGCGGAGAAATAGTGCCTTAAAAAAAATTGACCATTTGCGGGTAAATTTAGAAAAATACCTTTCAGGTCCTGTTGACGAAATGCACTCCAGATTATGCTTCCCAAAATTTTTGCTACCTGGGAAAGACTTGGTGTGTTTACCGTCTTCCCCTTTTTTTTTTTTTTATGGATCTTGTCCCACAGAAACACCAAATCTGCAAGTCCTTCACCCTGCAAATTAGTCAAATCATATAATAACATGAATGGTGAAGTTTTCAACACCTGCTTATGTCTTATTCTATCAGCCCATGTGCATACAATTTTTATGCCTCCTTCAAAATCAAGGCATTAACATGTTTATGTTTCTACTTGAAGGGTTTTGCAGAATTCTTTCAAAGGGACGGAATGTAAAAACCCCCCAAGATCAAATACCTGAAAGCCTTTATAGAACCAGATCATCACATCTTCAGATTTATGTAACAACTCAAAGAGATCATATTTTATTTGTACGTCATAGTTCTTAATAACTTGAACATTTTGTGGTTGCTCTACTGCTCCAATATCTGAGATTTCAATTTTTATCCCTCTAGTAGAATTTTCATAATTTGCTCTTTCACCTGAGCCTTGCTTAGATTTAACCCCATCAATGTGTAATGTCCAAATATCATTGTTGTGATTGGTTAGAGTTGTAACTGGTCTCACCTTCTCAGTTGTCAAATTATAAACTCCAATATCTGCATCAACACGGTTTACAACCTCTTTTTTGATATTATGTTCAGTGATCACATGCTTATACCGAGACTCTTTGTCTATTCTGAGTTGGTTGACCACATTCACATTTACTATTTTCTTCTCCTTTTCTTGAAGTTCAATAGGTGGTCCAGAGTAAGTTTCAATCAAGTTATCATTTTGTTCAACAATCTGAGCCAACTCATGGAGGGTGATGTTAGCCTTAATTTTCTTCATATCCTCAATGATGTTATACTCCTTCCTAGTTACTTCTGTATAGTGATATTGAATCTTATTTTCATTACCCTTTGGTGGGGGAGGATCATTATTAGGAGTAGGTTCTGGATTCTCACATCTCAAATTATAACTGTCCCTTTGGAACTGTTGAAAACCATGCATTTCATCCATGGGAATTTCTACAACATTTTCTGACTCATTTGGAAAAGTGAAAGAATCTAACACCATAGCTGCACTATGTTTGGATGAACCTGGACCATCAACATTTCTTTGATTTTCAGGAAAAACTAACTCACCGGATAGAGCTTCAAAGGCATTGCAGAACTCCAAACAATCCAATTCCCCGTGCTGAGATGTTCCGTGTATCCTGCACCAGTTGGGCAAAGCCAAGTCACAAATATTTACTTCAGGCACTTCCACCTTGAACTTGTCAGAATCTTTCTCTATATTTTGCACATGCTGAGTGTGTGTCACAGTTAATGGAGTTTCCTTGGGTAGAGCGTGACATGTTGGCACTAACTCATGATGTGGAATGGGATTCAAAATAGGCATGTTCTACGTAACATAGGATATCAAAGGACTGCTCAAAATTTGAGGTCCTAACTATCTTTCAAGAATTAAAGCTTCCTTATAAGCTCCTGCCAGGGTTGTGATATTGATGTCTCTCTTGAGGAAAATAGAGGTCACCGAATCCAATGCATTCTTATAGATTTCTAAGGCTAGATTTGCACTTGGGATGTAATGACCAGTCATTCTACCATAAGCTCTTTGGAACCTCATATTGAAAGACCTGATAGCTTCACCAGACTCTCTCTTAATGTTAGAAAACTGTTGATATAACACACTAGGGTCAATCACTTCACCAAATTGTGATACAAAAACTTTCTCTAGGTCATTCCAACTAGTAATAGAATCATTAGTAAGATTCAAAAACCAGTCGTATGCTCCCTCCTGGAGAGTGAATGGGAATAACCTACAAGCCACATCTTCATGCTGCACATTCAACAACTTTAGAGCATTTTTATATGCCACCAGGTGTTCTTCTATTGTTCTGATTCCATCATGCTTGTAGGTAGGAAGATACTTCTCAAGATTTCTGGGCAAATCATGCGCTGCACCAGGAATATTCAAAGCAGTGGAACCCAACTAGTTTGCCATCACTACCTGATTAACTATGATATTTTGAGTTGCAGTTGGAGGAACTACAAGTGGTGATAAAACTATGCTAGACAAAGACTTGGCCTTTCTGAGGCTGCTTCTCCTTGGGGTTTCTAACTTAGGCACAAGGAGCTCTCCAGCTCTGGAGTGGGACCTGGTTACTCTATGGGTAGAATCCAACTTTTCACAAGCAACTTACAATCCTTAACAAATACTGAACGGAGTTCAGTCAGGCCCTCCTTCTAGCACCAATTTTAAATGTTGGTTCGTCTTTCATACACACCCCATGAAGAATGAGCATAAAATACCAATAACACTTATACGGGATAAATCCCACTCACTTTAGGATCTTGCTGGTTATCCAAGGTGTGAGTTACAGAGTTGGGTCGAATGTCTATTCACTCTTTTCTACTTCTGGAATAGATTCAAGTGGACTATCTGTTACCTTACAATGGGCTCGACCTTCGTTCAATAATGTTTAGCGGTTGTTATCTTTGTTGACAATCAGATTTACGATGAGTTCTTTGATATAGCTCTTTATGTTTTAGTAGATTAAATAAAAGACAAATTTGAAAGAAAATAAAAATGAATCATTTAACGGTGGAACAGAGAGAGTAGGGTAGGGTAGAAAAGAGAAGCTTATCTAACTTAGTAGCAAATCAAAACTACCAATTTCAGTTACACTATTTAGCTTCACAATAAAACCAATCAAAGAGGAAGGTGTCCGGCTTTCTAAGATCACCTTCTACTAAGAGCATAAGATGGAGATGACAAAGATCTAAAAGAAAATCATAAATAGAAGGGAAGTCGGTGTCAATTGGTATCTCTCACCAGTAGCCTAGCTCACGTAGTGAGGATAGAGCAATTAGAACAGACCTAAACCTTAAATCTCTAACTTTCCCTAGCATACAACAAATGGAATGAAGCCTAGTAGCATATTCAATCTTGATAACACAGATTTACAACTAAAATAAATAGAACTTTAGTGAGACAAAAATAGAAGAAGATGCACTTATCAAAATCCGAAAGAGATTAGGCTCCTGGCCACGCTATCACAAAAGAATGATTTCACACCAACCCTAGGTCCAGAACAAAGCATTCAAACAAGATTTGCAAGAAATTGCTAAAATGTCTTTTATTCCAAGTTTTCGCATCCGGACTTTACATTCAAGAGAAGTATATATAGACTCAGGACAGACCCTGATATTTTCAAAATATCTTCTTCCAAATATCTAAATCTTATCATAAAAATCCCACCGCCGAGGTTTTACAATATAAGGCATTTTTATATAGAGTTTTGATAAGCCCTAATTACTCTAAAAATCTTCACGTGGATCTTGCCATGAATGGAGAAGATAAGACTTGGTTTGATCCTCATCAAATGGGCACCGCATGTAAATGTATGTTCTTCTTTCGATAAGCCATCAGAGCATCTCATTAATTCTTCTACAAAAATTCGGATGAGTCACTAACTTCCTAGGCCTTCCATCTTCGCAACTCGAACCGGTAAATTCCTTGAAACCTGTATTCGCGGCCAGATCTGCAAAATCTGGATGAGTCACTGACTTGCCATAAATTTTTTGAGCAAATGGATCCACCGGAAAATTCCTTGAAGCCTGTCTTTCTCGCCATTACTTTTGCCATTATGCAACTGTCGGATCACCTTCTGCAAAAAGAAAAGCAAAGGTTAGATTTTTTAATGTTTTTCATTTTACTTAATTAATTGATTTGGACTGTGTTGAAAAGCTTCCACTTCCTTTTGGATAGGTGATGCCATGAAACCAGAGCATGTCGCGAAAATAGAACATGTCGTGAAATCATGACATTTCCCTCACTTCATTCTTCCAAGCTTCTGCCTTCGCAAAAATGGAACATGTTGCGAAATCATGACATTTCCTTCACCTTGTCTCTCCCAAGCTTTTGCCCTCATGAAAATGGAACATGTCACGAAATCATGACATTTCCTTCACTTAGTTTCTGCCAAGCTTTTCTTCCTCGCAAAAATGGAACATGTCACGAAATCGTGACATTTCCTTCACTTCACTTCTTCAAGCTTTCGCCCTCGTGAAAATGGAACATGTCACGAAATCATGACATTTCCTTCACTTAGTCTCTTCCAAGCTTCTTCCTCACGAAAATGGAACATGTCACGAAATCATGACATTTCCTTCACTTTGCTTCTTTCAAGCTTCCGCCCTCGTGAAAATGGAACATGTCACGAAATCATGACATTTCCTTCACTTCGCTTCTTCCAAGCTTTCGCCCTCATGAAAATGGAACATGTCATGAAATCGTGACATTTCCTTCACCTTGTCTCTTCCAAGCATTCTCCCTCGTAAAAATGGAACATGTCACGAAATCACGACATTTCCTTCACTTAGTCTCTTTCAAGCTTTGGCCCTCGCAAAAATGGAACATGTCACGAAATCGTGACATTTCCTTCACTTCATGTCTTTTCAGCTTTCTTCCTCATGAAAATGGAACATGTCACGAAATCGTGACATTTCCTTCACTTCTGTCTATTCCAAGACTTGGCCCTTGTGAAAATGGAACATGTCATGAAATCGGACAGACATTTCCTTCATTCTTGTCTCTTCAGCTTTCTTCCTCGTGAAAATGGAACATGTCACGAAATCATGACATTTCCTTCACCTTGCTTCTTCCAAGCCTTCGCCCTCACGAAAATGGAACATGTCGCGAAATCATGACATTTCCTTCACCTTGTCTCTTCCAAGCCTTGGCCCTCGTGAAAATGGAACATGTCGCAAAATCGAACATTCACATCACATTTCCTTCACTTCGTATCTTTCAGCTTTCTTCCTCGTGAAAATGGAACATGTCGTGAAATCGTGACATTTCCTTCACCTTGCTTCTTCCAAGCTTTCGCCCTCGCAAAAATGGAACATGTCATGAAATCGTGACATTTCCTTCACTTCATTCTCCAAGCTTTCACCTCGTGAAAATGGAACATGTCATGAAATCGTGACATTTCCCTCACTTTTTCTTTCAAGCCTTTTCCCTCGCAAAAATGGAACATGTCGCAAAATCGTGACATGTCGCAAAATCGCGACGTGTCACGAAATCGCGACATTTCCCTCACTTCATTTCTTCCAGGCTTTTCTTCCACTTTGTAAATTCTCCAAAGATTGTAGGGTAATTCCAATGACTTTGTCCAAGTGCCCGAAATTTGATGAAACTTTACAAGTATCTAAATAAGCCTATAGGGTATCCAAATCTGCAAATGGAACTTAAAAATTCATCATGGATCAAGAGAAAATGCACTTAGAAGTCTGCTGGCCAGAAATAGAAAAACTCTTGAAAATTAAAATTTCTGAAATGATTAATATGAATTAATACATTTAACATGCAAAATCTCAAAAATTTTAAATTGAATTCAATGCCATATGCAAGCCTACTTGGACACTTTGATGTAGGCAAAATTTTAGAAAGGATGCAAGCAAAATTTGGAATTAAAACCTAAAAACTCAAGAGGGTCCCTACGGAACAAATGAATATTAAATATTTTCAAAGGATGGAATTTCATTTTTTAGTGGGGGTGTGTTGCTTCTCAACAGATTCCCAAGAGATTGATTGAGAAAATTTTAGTGAAATATTTTCTCCGTGGAGGTAGCCATATTTGGGTGAACCACGTTAAATTGGTGTCTCTATTGTGTATGGTGTTTTTTGTATTGATTTGATTACTACCATTGATACTGCTATCTATACATTGCATAATATTGATTTGGAAATAAAAGTAAAAAGTGCTCTTATACTGTTCACCCCCCCTCTTAGTATAAGCTTGTGTTCTTCAAATTGTTGTGCATATGTCAAGAAATTTCTCAAATGCCAATAATATGCCAATATAACCCACTTGCCCTCATAAGCTTTGTATCCTATCCAATCATAGTCACCCTTTTAGAATGGGGTATTAACCTTATTGGTAATATTTCCCTAGCTTAATCTAGGAAGCATACCTTCATCATCGTGGCTACTGAATGCTTTACCAAGTGTTTCAAATTTGCTCCTTTTGCCAAAATGACTAGTCCCAAAATTGTTGAGTTCATCTTGCACCATATCATTTGTTATTTTGGCATCTCATCTAAAATTGTTTTTTACAATGGCACATCCTTCAATAACAATGATGTTTGAGCATTGTATGTCGAGTATCACATCCAACATAGCTTCTCTACTCTTTATTATCCTCAAGGCAACAACCAATCTGAAGCCATGAACAAAACCATTTGCATGATCTTATATAAGATGGCTGTAAAATCCCATTGAGATTGGCATAACCAAATACCTTTAGCTCTTCGGGCCTATCAAATGATCATTTGCACACCTATTAAGGAAATTTTATTTTCATTACTTTATGGTGTATAGACCATTATACCCCTTGAACTTGAAATTCCATCTTCACAAATCTTGCTCCAAGAGTTCATCAATGATGACACTGTGTGCCAAGCTCATTTAGACCAATTTACCCTTCTTGATGAACATTGAATCAATGCTCTTGAGCATATTTGAATTTACCAATATCATTTCAAGTGCACATACAAAAACAAGGTCCATGAGCAAGAATTTTAGGTAGGATACCTTGTGCTCAAAGAGAATAAATAAAACCTAAACTAACTACACCACTTGTGAGACAAGTTCACTCCCAACTGGCTAGGTCCTTACATTGTCAAACATAAGTTTGGTTTTGGTGTATACAATATGGTCAATATTAAGGGTATTGAAGAACCTAAACCCCTTAACATCCTTTATATTTGTACTTTCTATGTGTAATCATGTTAAATAGACTCTCTAATTCTTGTACATTCTTTGAGAAAAAAGAAAAATTTCAAAAATGACCCCAATAATCTCTCAATATTTTTTTCCAAAAATGTTGTGGGGCCTTTGTATTAAATTCTATCACTTCTGATCTATCCATGTTGATATCACCAATTATTTGGACTCATCTCTAGTTATTTTTCATTGCATTCACAATTTTGACTCATTATATTTGCACATAATGAAGTCAAAACTCATAATATGCTAGTTTGATCACCTTTTGGATGTGCACATATGTGTTACCCAGTTTTGATTGGCATAATTAATCAATGACATATATGCATGGTGTATTTTATTCCCATTTATATGTGTTGTATTTTTTATCAGTTTCACATCTCATTGTTGTTTGTCTAAATGTAGTGTCTTGTCATGTGCCATGGTGTTATAGAATAGATCACTTAGTAATTAAATTAAATCAAGAAATACATAGGCTTATATAGTTTAGAAGTAGGAAAAGCCGCTAACCACTAAGCCAAACATAGAAGATGCTTATTCAAAGCAAAATGAAACTCTCCTTCTACCTAGAGTGCTGACAAGCCAAATATTATATGCCGACCATAGTATAAGCTAGAAAGTGTCAAAAAATAAAGTAATTACACCTAATGTTAACCTATATGCTAACATTCTCCCCCTTAAAGTTGAGAGGGCTGACAAGACA
The DNA here is from genome assembly GCA_028583015.1 of Wollemia nobilis. NCBI lineage: Eukaryota > Viridiplantae > Streptophyta > Pinopsida > Araucariales > Araucariaceae > Wollemia > Wollemia nobilis. Next base: position 1,928,142 of record JAQPPZ010001965.1, read on the forward strand.
GTCTCTCAGCTTTACATATTGAGCTTTAGCAACCCCTTTGGTGAAGATATCCACCATGTTATCCAAAGTGCTGCAATGTTGAAGCTCAACTACCTGTTTCTCCACCATGTCTCGAATGAAGTGATACTTCATATCAAAGTGTTTTGACCTGCTATGGTGGATGGGATTATGTGCCAATTGGATGGCACTCATATTGTCACAGTACAATCTTGTAGGACCACTTTGTTGCTCTCCAATTTCTTCAAGGACTTTTCTCAACCATAGAGCTTGAGTACTAGCATGTGTGATTGCTATATACTCAGCCTCAGTAGATGACAATGCTACAACAGTCTGCTTTTTGGAACTCCATGTAATTAGTCCTGACCCAAGACTAAAACAATTCCCTGAAGTAGATTTTCTATCATCTATATTGCTGCCCCAATCACTATCACTAAAGCCAACTAATTTTACAGAATTACATTTGTGGTAATGGATCCCAAAATCCAATGTACCCTTTACATATCTCAGAATTCTCTTAGTTGCTTGAAAATGAAGTTCTGATGGATCAGCCATATACCTTGAAACAAGAGAAACAACATACTGAATATCGGGCCTTGTGTTGGTGAGGAACATTAGACTCCCAACCATGCTCCTGTAAGTGGTCATGTCAACTTTTGGTGCTCCATCATCTTTGCTCAATTGGATCCCATGACCCGTTGGAGTTGCAATAGGCTTGCATTGCTCCATAGAAAATTTCTTAATCATATCTTGAGCATATTTGTGTTGACATATGAAGATCCCTTTATCTATTTGATGAACTTCCATGCCTAGGAAGTAATGCATTAAGCCTAGATCTTTCATTTCAAATTCTTTCATCATGGAGTGTTTGAACTCCTTATTCATCTTGTCACTACTACCCATGAATATTAGATCATCCACATATAAACATACAATGAGAATATCTTTACCTTGCTTTAGGTAGTAGAGAGTAGGTTCACTTTTGCTCTGAGTGAATCCATACTCCTGAAAGTAGCCATCAATGCGTGAGTACCATGCCCTTGGTGCTTGCTTGAGGCCATATAGTGCTTTTTTCAGTTTGTAGACAAGGTTCTCCTTACCTTGTTCTTTAAAACCTTGAGGTTGTTGCACAAAAACCTCTTCATTCAAGTACCCATTGAGAAAGGCACTCTTTACATCCATGTGCTGAATTTTCCACCCTTTGTGGGCAGCCAAGGAAAGTACTGATCTGATAGTCTCCTATCTAGCAACAGGAGCAAAGGTCTCCTCATAGTCAATCCCATACTTCTGAGTGAAGCCTTTCGCTACAAGTCTTGCCTTGTGTCTTTCAATGCTTCCATCAGCATTGAATTTGGTCTTGTAGACCCATTTGCATCCAACACATTTTTTACCCTTAGGAAGCTTCACTAGCTCCCAAGTATCATTCTTTTTTATAGAGGTTATTTCCTCTTCCATGGCTTGCTGCCATACATCATGAGTGCATGCTTTCTCATAGCTAGATGGCTCTAGCTCTACACTAGTCATTAAAGCATAATTGACTACATCTCCCTTAGGTTCTTGGGAGTCATCATCACCATACATATGCAGATTTTCAAGTCTTTTTAAAATTGCATTCATTTCACTAGCTTGACTTCTAGTGTATCTTTTCTGGAAATTCTTATCCAACATTTGGTAATATGGATGGTACTGAAGTGTTCTTTTACCTCTTGATGGAGAATCAATATCCATTGGTGAAGAACTTACTGATCTTTGTGGAGAAGGACTTGGAGTAGCATCTGGTGTACTTGAAGTAGTACTCATACTTGGGCTTGGAGGACTTCCTTTGCTATTTTTGGGCAGCACTTGCTGCACTTGAGAGGAACTTGCATCATGAGATCCATCATCAACAAAAAGTTTTTGATGACCCCATTCTCCCCCTTCATCAAAAATTACATCCCTGGAAAGTACAATTTTATGTGTTTTGGGATTGTAGAGCCTATATGCTTTGGAAGACTCACAATATCCAACAAAAATACATGCTTGACTTTTGGGGTCAAGTTTCTTTCTTTGCTCATCAGGAATGTGGGCATATGCAAGACAACCAAAAACCTTAAAGTGTTTTACATTTGGCTTTTTGCCATACCATCCTTCATAAGGAGTGATCCCATCTAGACTAGAAGTAGGACTCCTATTCAAAATGTAAACACTAGTTCTTACAACATCAACCCAATACATGTTACTTAGATGCTTAGTTTGCAACATTGATCTAGCCATTTCTACTATAGTGCGGTTCTTTCTTTCAGCCACACCATTTTGTTGTGGGGTGTAGGCAGTTGTGAATTGCCTTTTTATTCCACAATATTTACAATATTTTAGAAATGCATTTGAAGAATACTCTCCTCCTCTATCAGTCCTTAGACACTTTACAACAAACTCACTTTGTTTCTCTACATTATTTTTGAAATCTATGAAACAATCAAAAGCTTCATCTTTAGTTTTCAAAAAATAGATCCAACACATCCTAGAGAAATCATCAATGAAAGTGAGAAAGTAAGAATTGTTACCAATGCTTTTGGTTTGCATTGGACCACAAATGTCTGAATGCACCAATTGGAGTGGATGGCTAGCTCTCCACGCTTGTCCTCTTGGAAACTTGGATCTAGAGTGCTTTCCCAAAGCACACCCTTCACAGACCTCCTTGTGTTCATCAACTTTTGGAAGTCCACACACCATAGCTTGAGAAGTTAACAATTTCAAGCTTGCAGAATTTAGATGACCATATCTCAAGTGCCAAAGTACACTTGGATTTGCTATAGCAATACTAGCAAGTTGAGCACCTCCTTGTTCCCCAAACTTAAGAGGAAACAACCTATTCTGTGTCATAGGTACTTGGGTAACAACTCTATTACAATTGTTCTTATCAAAAATTACACATTTGCCTTCATAAAAAACAAGCCTATAATTTTTCTCCATCATTTGTCCAACACTAAGCAAGTTATGTTGGAGTTTGGGGGTGTAATAGATGTCATTTACCTTCTTGGTGCCTTCTTTTGTTGGAACCTCCATGGCTCCAATACCTTCAACTTGTAGAGCTTTGTCATCTCCCAACTTGATTCTTGATTTGTAGGTGGAATCCATTGTAGCAAAGAGCTCCTCTTTGCCACTCATGTGATTGGAACAACCAGTATCCAAAATCCAAGATTCATTTAGACTTTGATCTGATTTTCCATAAGTAAGAAATAAATTTGAAGTTCCTTCTTCTTCACCATAGTTGCCATATTGACCTCTTCCACCTTGAGAAGTCTTGGACCAACAATCTTTAGCAAAGTGACCAAGCTTGCCACAATTGAAACAAGCTTTCTTTGTTTTGTCACCTCCTCTTCCTTGATTGCCACTCCTTCCTTGATTGCCACCTCTTCCTTGATTGCCACCTCGTGCTTGATTTCCACCTCTTGCTTGATTTCCACCTCTTGAGTTGCTTCTTCCTCTACCTCTCCTTTGTCCTCTTCTTTGTCCTCTTCCTTGGCCTCTTCCTGCACCCTCATTGGATGAGAAAGCTTTGTCATCACCTCCATAGCTTGTTGAAGGAGAACCCTGTAATCTTTCTTCATGAGACATCAAGGAACCAATTAGAGCATCAAAAGATAGGTTAGAAAGATCTTTTGACTCCTCAATAATGATAGCTATATGATTCCATTTAGGAAGAAGTGTCCTCAACACTTTCTTCACCACTACTACAGTTTTGATGTCATCTCCAAGGGTTTGCATTTTGTTTACAATGGATTTCACTCTAATACAATAATCACCAACATTTTCATCATTTTGCATCTTTAAATTTTCAAAATCCCTCTTCAAGGTTTGAAGCCTCACTTGCTTCACCTGATCACTACCTTGATAACTATCCTTCAAGGCTTTCCATGCTTCTTGGGCTGATAAACAAGAAGCAATCCTTGGAAATATGCTCTTCTCCAAAGCTGCTTGGAGATGGTAGAGGGCAGAAGAATTGCTCTTTTGGGCATCTTTTTTGGTCTTCTTATCTGCTGCACTCAAAGTGGTCCAATCTGAAGGTTCTGCATAACCTTCTTCGACTACATCCCATAGTCCTTTGCCAATGAGTAAGGTCCTCATATTGATGGACCAATACTCATAATCTAGCCCATTAAACTCAGGTATGGGTAGATTATTATTTGATGCCATAACTTTTGGAAATAAACTAGAAATACTCTTCTTTTATTCTTCAATACAAACAATGCACTATGCTTTGCAAAAGAAAATTATAGATTTAAATCAAATCTCACTCTGTCAATTCTCTCGTAGAGATCTTGTTCTACTTCCATAGGTTCACCTATCGCTTCATTGACAAAATTGTCAGCAATAGAATCACTGTCGTCACTAACAATTATGATTTCAGGTGAATGAGGTTCTAGCTCCACTAGCTCAACAGAATCACTGTCACTAAGATAAATGATTTCAGGTTCCTGTGGTGCAACTTCAATAGATACTGACTCCTCAAGTTGGCTATCAAAAGAATTGTTGTCTTCGGAATCACCGTCATAACCAACGTCAGGTACTCTTAGGTTTGCTATTACAGCGTTTTGGAGCTGACTGAAGATGGTATTCAGACCATATATTCGCACTCTTTCATCAAATGCTTCAGGGGTCTCTCTAGCTAGAAGAGATTGTAGGACAAAGTAGCTTCCATTTGACCTTAACATATTAATGGCTGCAAAATTATCCCCCTTTGATGCAAAATTATCCCCCTTAAAGCAGAAAATCAACACTTATAAAGCCTTTTTGGGCTTGTTACAAAGATTGCCTCTTAGGCAATTGTGCAAATCATCTACAAAGATTGCCTCTTAGGCAATTGTGCAAATCATTTAATTGCAAAAAATAAAATTTTATCAAAGATTTAATTAATAATAAAATTTAATTTTAACTAAAAAACCATTAAAATTAAAAAAATGATTTTTTAATTAAATTAATATTAAATTATTAAAAAAATGATAAAATTAATATTAAATGTGCAAAAAAATTACCACAAAAAAAATTTTATATTACCACTCGGTGGGATTCGATCCCCCGACCCCTTGGTCACTAGCGCCTTAGCGCTCGGTCGATGACCGACCGAGCTACCTGCCTCGATGGGTATGAAGGGTAACAACCCTTTACTTAAGGTTTGGTCATACCCGATTAGCAGCTATGAGCGGCGGGCAGCACTTTTGCAAGCCACCACCCTGGAGCTTCCTTTCAACCCCGCACTCAGCCTTCGATCGGACTCCACTCAGTATCCTCTCTTTGCTTGACCTCCGCTTGGCCTCCGTTCACGATCCTTTACAGCAGCATCACACGCTCGATGGAAAACTTCAAAAAAACTACTCCTGGATGGCTACAACAAACTCGTCACTAGCTAGAAATGCTTCCCAAGAAGTATGCGACACACACAGGCCCTTTTAAGCAACAATTTCTCCGATTTAAACCTCCATTAAATGGCTGTAAAATAACATTTACTGTTGCTGTGACGATTAGAGATGACTGAGGGAGAAGATCAGAGAAAATCTAAAGCCAAAAAATACAAAATTAATCTAGCCAAAATCTCTAAAAACTCCTCTAAGATCGATCACTGTTTGCAAAAAATAGATCTAACGACGTGATTGATAACAAAAAATAGGAATTATCTCACCAGTTTGATGCCTGTCGAGGTGATTGGGTAACTGCGTGTTTTTTAAGGTTCATTTTATCCCACATGCATGGGAAAATAGCTATTTAGCTGTTTAAATAGGTGAGTCCTCACCTATTGAGGTGTCTCCTCTCGGGGAGACTTTACCCGAGAGGACGATGCTCCTTGTCGATGGGTGACAACTCTGGCTGATGCGCTTCGAGGGCCTAGCTGGTCGGGGTTTTGCCCGGTTGGCATGGTCGCATGTCTTAGTCCCCCATCCTGTCCTCAGGTCTAGTGGTAGATTGCCATGTCAGGTGTGTCGACATTCAGGCCTATCAATGAGTCCAGTCAAGTCATTCCACTTGGCACTATCCTCATCTAGAGTCAGGTCTATCTGGTCTTCATCTAGTGGCTAGTCATCGCGTGTCATCCGATCAGTTGTGCTAGTCACATCAGGTGTCCACGTCACCAACATCATCCTTGTTTGTGTCCACCTAGGTCTCTGATAGGGGTCGGCCATGTTATGGCCATTATGTCCTTGGTCATCGCATGGTCTGCGGTGGACAGGCAGACATCTAGTGGGAACCACTCGACCCACCTGGTCTTCCTCGAATTCGATCAATTGCTTCGACCCCTCCAATGCTCTGATACCAAATATAGAATAGATCACTTAGTAATTAAATTAAATCAAGAAATACATAGGCTTATATAGTTTAGAAGCAGGAAAAGCCGCTAACCACTAAGCCAAACATAGAAGATGCTTATACAAAGCAAAATGAAACTCTCCTTCTACCTAGAGTGCTGACAAGCCAAAACATTATATGCCGACCATAGTATAAGGCTAGAAAGTGTCGGCAAATAAAGTAATTACACCTAATGTTAACCTATATGCGAAAATGTGTCTTGTTAATTATGTTGCACACAAATCTTAGCTATCTTTTGTATTTTGTTAGTATGCATGCACTAGTTATACCAACTATCATGATGTCTTATTCAATAATATTCTTAGGTTCCTTGAAAATAGAAGTTTTTTTCTATTATTCAACCATTCCTAGTTGATCCAATCAACCTTTGTCAAATGTCATTGTGTTCTAAGGAGATTTTAGGCTTCCCTTGACTAACTTGAGTTCTTTCTTGGACCAATCACATATCACACTTTAATTAAATTTTGAGTTTAGGGAAGATGATGCCATGAGTATTGATATAGAATAAAAATGTGAAGCTAGAATTTCCATTATGCATATTGAATATATAGTACATGAAAGGGAATCAAGGAGTTTACAAGGGTTATAACAACCTACAACAACATGCTAAGTATAGATAACCAACTATAATCAAATGGATGCAAATAAACTAGCAACATTCTAGGAGATAAAGGGAATATCCAACAATATAACCATGCATCCTAACAACTAACCAAAGCATATCTAACGTGGGTATACTATGCCTCACATAATACAATGCAAGAAATAAAATATCTTAGGCATATAATTAAGCCTAAGGTACAATATTATCCTCATAATTCCTCCCAACCATAGAAGAAGTGGACCCCAATGCTTTCAATAAATCTAAAAGTCAAAAGCCATCTATGGGAGTTATCGAGTTGAAAACTTTATAGCGAGCAAAAGTTGGAAGTCAGATACCATAGTTGATGATAGTATTAGTCTTCAAAGTAGAATATTTAGAAATAGGAGGAATTTTATGAGTAATTAGGGTAGCAATGGTGGCCAAGGAGGTGGCTTCCCTAGGCCATCAATCTAATTGAGCATCGATACACCCAATTCAGGCATGGAACACATGACATTTTTGTGATAGCCAAGGAAAAGAGTGTTCCATCCTAGTAAGAAATGAGGGTATAAATAAGGTCCTAAAAATTGGATGAAAACAAAGCTAGGGTACAAGCCAATATCTATTATGTGAATTATATCTCTCACATGAATACAAGTCATCAAATCAACTAGTTGCGGTGGAGAAATTTGAATGGAGAGCTCCAACGAAGGATCTACCTCTTCTTTAAAATATTCTATTAATGCAACATAAATACAAATTTCTACATTAATAGGGTTATCTTCAAATATTTCATCATGCATAATAGTATAGTCCAAAGGAGGGACAATGGGCTCTATTCCCATAGATGTTGGTTCAATGCTAGGTACTATTATTACATGATTTCAACAATTTTTGAGTGTTCCTAAAAAATATTAACATATTCTTCTGCTTTGAGAGCAGCATAATCTAAATGAAAAATTGTGGGTGCTTCATCCAAAGATCCTGGTTCAAATCTAGGTGCTTCTTTAGAATTTTATTCATCAATTTGTTCCATAGGAAGAATTTCTTCTTTAGCAGGTGTTTGCTCTTTTTTTGTCATTTATTTTGTGAATTGGGTAGCTGACACTTGTTGGATATTAGCCATGATAATTTTGAGTCACTGCTCCAAATTTTCAAAAAATATTTTATCCTTAGCAGACAACATGGTGCTCTACCTCGATCAATAGTGTCTAAGTAGCACTTAGAAACAAATTTGAGGGTTTCCTAATGCACAATTGCCTAGAGTACAAAATGTTGCCTTCCAATTACAAAAAGGGACTGAATTTTAGTGCTTTACAAATTACATCAATTTTACAATTACAAAATATTACCTTTCTATTTTAAGTGGCAAATATAATAGCACTCAAATTTACAAAACAAAATTAGCCCTTAATTTTGCAAAAAATTAACTTGTGGAGGCAAAATTTGTGAATTTTTGCAAAAACAATAATGTAAAAATTTACAAAATTTTGTTTCACCTTGCAAAAATTATGTTTTGTAAACACACCAAGTCAACTTAGTGTAGTGAATAGGTAGGTCAAATCTATAGTAGGTCAACTATCCTCGAAAATAGAGCACCAACAACTGGCATAGCAAGTCAAACTTGTCCTTTAAAATAGTGTCTCAAAAATAAAATGCCAAAAACTAACACCAGTACGCATGGAATTCATGACCACCCAAGTGGTGGTCATTCAAATAGTTATGGAATGGCACCTATAAACCACCATTTTCCTGCTACATTGACAATGTGGGATTAATACCACAAAAAAATTATTTTCTCACCTGAAAGTGATGAGGCCTGAAAATGCATCATCTTTTACACTATGTTTGACATATAAAAACTATCATATTATTAAGTTAAATTCCAAATAGTTGATTATAATATATATTTGTTAAGTGTTTGCATGATTTTATGTTAGGAATACTATATCTCTGTTTTTGACTATTTTCAGCATTTTGTGACTGATTTTGCTTGATTAAGTAGCAAGTAAAAACATGCATTTAAATTAACCAAATATGGTATGTTGATATCCATTAAATTCACAATGGTTTATGAATGTTTTCTTGCCCTTCAACCTGTTTGAAGTCCATATTGAAGCCAAATTATTAGGACTGTCATAAATCTGAAAATCTGAAAAAAAATAGCCATATAAAAATTAGCAAGATGTCACTTTATAAGAACACATTGAAGTTGTCAAGCAAAGCATGAGGATATGGATGCAATGAGTTCAGAAGGACTACAGAAGACATATGACCTATTTAGAATCATTTCCACATGGTCTAAATAGGCAGCAACAAGGTATAACAGAGCAGGGACAATTGTGCAGCACTGTTGCAATATTTTAGCATTGTTACTTGGTGAATGAAGTGTATAAATTCAGTAGCAACTTGATGTACTCCTTAATGTTGATATTTTAATAATTTTTCCATGTTCTAATTTGTTTGAATTTTTAAGAAATGCCAATATCTTACAACTGTACAACAGATTTGGAAAATACAGTAATTTACCATTAAATTCCAACAAGCTACCAATGAATTACAAGACATGAAATTCACACATTGAGAGGAATGAAGGCTATTACAATATTATCCTGAGGGCTAATCCACCTGAGAAATGTAGCTAAAATCACTTGAAGAGCACACAGTTGGTCATTTCAAAGATATTCGGAATGAGCAGACATCTTCGGATTGAGAAATACAGTCTCTTCGAAATGAGCGGACATCTTCGGAATGAGAAATACAGTCTCTTCGAAATGATCCACTTATCTTCGAAATGAGAATAGAAAGTGATTTTTGACTATTTTTTGACGGTGGAAAAAGGGAAAAAAGGTTGAGAAGGTTAAGGGAAAATATCTCCCATATGATTTTTCCGTCCTTGCCGTCCAAAGCCACCATTCATGGAAAAGATCAATTTTGATCCTCTTCTAGGATAAACACATAAATAACTACAGCATAATAGGAAATTGTTTGCAAGATAGAAATGGCATATTCTGAAGTGAAGAAAGATGTGTGAGATATTTCTAGACTTCTCCCACGTACTCCCACCATTGAAGATGCTTTCTAAGGGCCAATGACTACTACTGCAACACAAACTGTCCAGATTTGCATTTATTTTAGATTCAAAATTATTGGCAAATTACTATAAAGTAACACATAGGCTGATTTGAGCATGGGATATATTGTAAATATTTATATAAATAACATAGATCCCTCCTTGCTTGATCCAGTTAGGAATTAGAATAGAGGAGAGTTTTCAATAACAGTAATTAAGACTATATAGTAATTTTTTGTAATAGTTTTCAGCATGAGTTGTCATCAATAAAAGTGTAGTTATTTTATCATTTTCTATTCAGAGTGTTAATTATTTAAGCAGTTATTTTCACCTCCTTCTAGATCAGGAATTATGGCCCACTTTCAGATCTAGAAGGAGGATTTTTATGACAGGTTTTAATCTGTAATTTTGCTATAGCAGAATTAACAGATTACTTGTCAAGTTTACTTTTCTTATTTTAAGTTTGTATAATGTTTTTTATGTTTTCTATTATCTTTGTGTACAAAATTTGTGTGTGTTTCAGCTGACAAATTATATTTAAGCATTTTTCCTTTGCTTTCCATGTTTTTCCTGCTTTTTTATTTTAGCAACTTTCCATTTTCAGCATATTTCATTTTGCTATCAATTCCTGTAGCAAAAGCTTGATGACCTTTTGTGGTAGGACATTGATAGGTGTTTTTAGCATAAGTTTCATTTACAAGCATCATTTAAATTATGCAAGAGTAACTAGGTTTCAATTATGCAAATGTAATTTAGGATTTTATTTTAGCAATATTTCAATTTAACAATTTCAATTCATGCAATTGTAGTAAACTTTAATTTTTTGAACTTAGAATTAGTTTTTATTTCTTGCAAGTTTTCGTTCTGTAGATTGGGTTTAGTGTGACACCAAAAGGCTAAACCAAATATGTTCCACCCAATAATTGCTTGAAATCTGAATGCTTGAATTGTACTCTGCCCTAACCTTCTATCGTAGACAGCCTTGGACACCACCTCGGATTGATAATATATTTGAGATTTAATGATGTGCTTAATGAAAACACATCATTTTGGCATTATTTTCGGGGAACACGGTGTTGTTAGAGGGTAAAAGTATCCCAATAATTGTTAATTATACTAAATTGTGAACTTTAGAGTAAAATTTGGATAAATGATTGGTATTAGTAATAGTTTTTGGTAAATTGCATTTCAGTCCATTTAGAAAACAAGCAACCACAGGGAGGTGATCTTCACACCTAGGGGTTAAATTGCTTATGTTTGAAATTCTTGATAAAAATTGAAAGAATTCATCATCCTCATTATCAAGAAACATAAGATCTCTTAGAGGAGCCATCTGCTAGTATTGCCCTTTTTATATCCATATCATCAGGGTAGTATAAAAATTTTGTACTAGGTGTTGGGAAGATATCATGGTAGATATACAAGACTATCCCTTGAAAAAAATAACCATATCAGCTACCTGTAGCTTTTATTCACAAGGACATATCATTAATAAATGCCATTTACTTCCACAACTTAGAGATGTAAAATCTATTGCCTAGTCTAAATTATTCTCAAAGAGAGATCCCAACAACAACAAATAGGGCAAGTAAATCAACCACCACCTTCAGCCCAACCTGTAGCCAATATGAATAATACAAGACAGGCAACCCCTATCCATGTAAGCTGAATCTAATAAAAAAAAATCACAAAAACTTTTGCACAATCAAAATAGGAGTTGACAACTTAATGATGATCCTAGAGTTTTCCATTATTACTTAAATATTGTTAGGATTTTACCGCGCTAAACCGCAACCTAGCAATTCTTAGCCTACACAGAAAATAGTTGATCTCATTAGAGGTGATCCTACCTGACAAGTAGTTTATCTGCTAAAGTTTTACACTTCTTGTCTTATTGTGTAAACCAAAAATATTTCTTTTTTAGCCCAACCTGTGATCAGTCTGAATAATACAGGATAGACAACCCTTGTCTATGTAGCTGAATCTGATAATAAAAAAAAAACCTACAGGAAATGTTATTGACTGTAGCAACATCCAAATGTGCTCAAACAAGAACTTACCTAAGCTTGAAGAGACAAAAATCAATGGAGATACATAGAAAACCTTTAGTCCAAACACACAAAAATTAGCCTTGGATAAAGGAGAAAAACTAAAAAAATTGCACATAGAAAATTTACTTCCATTGAACTCCTTAGTAAGAAATTACAAAGGGGTAAATTTTGTCCTCTTAGGAATGAAACAAATTGAAGTGCAGCCAAGAAAATTCTTGAACATTATTAACTGGATGACTTATAAACAAAAAGCAAAATTTTTGCTATTTTGAAACAATATTTCAATCCCTTTACATGGCATTACAAGGGTATATCAAGATTTTATCTTGATGTAAGCACTTAACATCTTTTGAGAATTGGTATTTAATTGTTTCAAGAACATATTGACAAGATTTTGCAGACTAGGAGGCATGGACAACACTTGATTGAATAAGTTTTTAGATATGGAGCAGTACTTCTTTCTCCCATTGGTAATTCATGGAGGATGTTAGTGGTGAATGGACATTGCCTTCGGGTATACCATGCACCATTAACTAAGGAGGAGTTCTTGAAGGAGTTTCCATTGGATGTACACATAATGGAAGAGAATTTATCTTCAATATCAGATTCAGAGTGATGATAAAAATTTTGACAAAAAGAAAAAAAAAATACAAGAAAAGCAAAAAGAAGAATAGTCTTGTTTGTGAACTTCCTTCTTGGGTACAAACAAGACAAGAAAAATTGAAAAAAAAAGAGAGAAAAAAAATTGCAACAGAGGCATGTCCCACAAAATGGGGATACATGAGGACAAGCATCAATTTTAGCAAGGAAGAGGAAAAATGAAGCCAATACTTCATTTCTAGCAATAAGGAGGCAATTAAGATGTAAGAAGATTCTTACTACTCATTTAGAAAGGAAGGTTGCATCAATGCTGCAGGTTTCAATAGAAAGAGATGGTGTTTTCATAAAACAATTGACATGTTTTTGCAGAATAAGGATTGGTCTTATCCAAATAAGAGTGAGAGATGTTCTCTCTCATTGAAGCACTTGAAAAAAAAAGGGATAGAAGTTGGTTGAAAACCAGAAATGGCAGCCTCTTCTGATGAAAAAAAAGTAATGAAAAAAAAGAGGAATTTTTTTTTTTTTTTAAATGATGAAAAAAAATGAATAATTCAGTAGTGAAAACCTTCTTGGAGGTGCTACTGAGTTGGCTTGCATAAAAACTGATTTTTTGGCATGCATTGCCTTGTTGATCTACCTATCATTATTCCACCATTGTACAAATCTCACACTGCACATGTGTTATTTTTATGTTTTTTAGCCTGCTAACAATCATCAGAAGCAGCTTGTAAGGTGCATGATTAATTTTAGGACGAGTAAGGTATGTGTTTCTTGCATTTAAGTCATAGTAAGCATTTACCATTTAATGTATGATAATCGGTATTTGGCATAAACTATTCATACAATATTGGCAAGTTGAAAATGGAACATGTTCAAGATGTCAAGGAACACCCCCTTATGCCCTTAATTGCATGGAAATTCTAAAACTATGCAAAAACCTAATTTTGGGATAGACATGGCAGCAATTCTATTTCAATTTGTAGGGCAAGTTTCAGAAGGAGAACTGCAAGTTTATATCTGATAATTGTCTAATAAATTGAAAGAGGATAATCAGAAAAATGCACCTGAAGGTTCTATTTTAGTACTACTGGAATAAAACAACAACATACAAAACAAAGAATAGCATCTAAAAAAAAGGATGAAGAAGATATTTTTAATGTTATGGAAGGCTTATACACTCTAGATATGGGCCCACAATAGAATCTATAGCTAAATTTTGCATAGGAGATCATTTCTGCATTTTTTATGCATCTTCGGAATGAACAGTCATACTTCGAAATGAACATGCATATCTTCAGAATGAGCAGGATATCTTCGAAATGAGCAAAAACTGCACTAGAATTGCTAAAAATGCTACATAATAGTAAAAAGAGTAGGGTACATCAAATATTGAGGTTTATAAGGCTCTACCACAAGTAAGTACATCCCTCAAGCATTTCAAAATCAAAATTTTATCAATTTTGTTCAAAAGGTGCAAACAATAGAAATAGACATTTAGGTTGACATGTTGTTAAGAACTGAAAATTTCACCAATAGTAGTGCATCTACCAAATATGGTTTCACAATAAGTCTATTGCAAGATGAATCACATGATACCAAGCCTTTAAGAGGTACCTTGCAACACTAAAACTTGTAGAAGGGCAGAAAAAGAGTTAAAATTGGAGTAGTTGTAGAAATTGCAATATTGAAGGATGAAAGTGCAGAAGTTAAAAAGTTACAAATGAAAAAAAAAAAGATATGCAAGAAAAGAAAAAAAAAACAGAATAAAAAAAAAATGAAAAAAAATTGATTGAAATTTTTTTTGCAAGGTTGTAGAAAAGTGAAATACTTGTGCTTAAATTAAAAAATGCTTGGTGTAGTGTAGCAAAGAGAAATTTCTCAATTAGCAGGTGGCAAAGGATATTTTTCACAAGGATAAAACCAGCATATTACTATGGCCTACTAGGATGCATGAGGACATTCATCAGTTCAAGCTGGGGGGGATGATGAGGCCTGAAAATACCTCATATTTTACACTATGTTTGACATATAAAAATTGTCATATTATTAAGTTAAATGTCAAATAGTTGATTAGAATATATATTTGTTAACTTTTTGCATGATTTTATGTTAGGAAATACTATATCTCTGTTTTTGACTATTTTCAGCATTTTGTGACTGATTTTGCTTGATTAAGTAGCAAGTAAAAACATGCATTTTAATTAACCAAATATGGTATGATGATATCCATTAAAGTCACAATGGTTTATGAATGTTTTTCTGCCCTTAAAATTTTTGAAGTCCACATTGAAGCCAAATTATTAGGACTGTCATAAATTTGAAAATCTGAAAAAAATAGCCATATAAAAATCAGCAAGCTGTCACTTTATAGAAACACCTTGAAGTTGTCAAGCAAAGCATGAGGATATATATGGAATAAGTTCAGAAGGACTACAGAATACATCTGACCTATTTAGAAGCATTCCCACATGGTCTAAATAGGTAGCAACAGGGTATAACAGAGCAGGGACAATTGTGCAGCATTGTTGCACTATTTCAGCATTATTACTTGGTGAATGAAGTGTATAAATCCAGTAGCAACTTGATGTACTCATTCATGTTGATATTTTAATAATTTTTCTATGTTCTAATTTGTTTGAATTTGCAAGAAATGCCAATATTTTACAACTGTGCAACAGAGTTAAAAAATACAGTAATTTACCATGTAAATTCCAACAAGCTACCAATGAATGACAAGGCATGGAATTCACACATGGAGAGGAATGAAAGCTATTGCAATCTAATCCTGAGGGATAATCCACCTGAGAAATGTAGCTAAAATCATTTGAAGAGCACACAATTGGTCATTCCAAAGATCTTCGAAATGAGAAATACAGTCTCTTTGAAATGAGCGGACATCTTCGAAATAAGAAATACAGTCTCTTCGGAATGAGCCACTTATCTTCGGAATGAGAATAGAAAGTGTTTTTTGACTTTTTGACTATTTTTTGACGATGGAAAAAGTGAAAAAAAGGTTGAGAAGGTTAAGGGAAAATATCTCCCATTTGATTTTGTCGTCCTTGCCATCCAAAGCCACCATTCATGGAAAAGATCAATTTTGATCCTCTTCTAGGATAAACACATAAATAACTATAGCATAATAGAAAATTATTTACAAGATAAAAATTACATATTCTAAAGTTAATAAAGATGTGTGAGATATTTCTAGACTTCTCCCACGTACTCCCACCACTGAAGATGCTTTCTAAGGGCCAATGACTACTACTGCAACACAAACTATCTAGATTTGCATTTATTTTAGATTCAAAATTATTGGCAAATCATTGTAAAGTAGCACATAGGATGATTTGAGCATGGGATATGTTGTAAATATTTATATAAATAACACAGCTCCCTCCTTGGTTGAGCCAGTTAGGAATTAGAATAGAGAAGAGTTTTCAATAGCAGCAATTAGGACTGTACAGTAATTTTTTGTAACAATTTTCAGCATTATTTGTCATCAATAAAAGTGCAGTTATTTTATCATTTTTTGTTCTGAGTGTTAATTAGTTAAGCAGTGCTTTTCACCTCCTTCTATATTAGGAATTATGGGCCCACTTTTAGATCTAGAAGGAGGATTTTTATGGCAAGTTTTAATCTGTAATTTTGCTACAGCAGAATTAACAGATTACTTGTCAAGTTTACTTTTCTTATTTTAAGTTTGTATAATGTTTTTTATGTTTTCTATTATGTTTGTGTACAGCATTTGTGTGTGTGTCAGCTGAAAAATTATATTTAAGTATTTTTCCTTTGCTTTCCATGTTTTTCTTGCTTTTCTATTTTAGCAACTTTCCATTTTCAACATATTTCATTTTGCTGTCAATTCCTGTAGCAAAAGCTTGACGACCTTTTGTGGCAGGACATTGACAGGTGTTTTTAGCATAAGTTTCATTTACAAGCATCATTTAAATTATGCAAGAGTAACTAGGTTTCAATTTTGCAAGTGTAATTTAGGATTTTATTTCAGCAATATGTCAATTCAACAATTTTATTTAATGCAATTGTAGTTAACTTTAATTTTCTGAACTTAGAATTAGTTTTTATTTCTTGCAAGTTTTCATTTTGCAGATTAGGTTTAGTGCGACACCAAAAGGCTAAAACAAATTTGTTCCACCAAATAATTGCTTGAAATCTGAATGCTTAAACTATACTCTGCTCTAATATTCTATCATAGACAGCCTTGGACACCACCCCGGATTGATAAGATCTTTGAGATTTAATGATGTGCTTAACGACAATGCATCAGAAAGGAGAAATGCCCATCAAAAATACATTAACATTGCTAAAAGCTTATTGGGAAACACCTAAAAAATATTGCAATAACCACCATGTGTGTGTGAATATTTAGAAATTATCAATATTCCCTCTGCACTCTTATGCTATCGTGTGGTGCATTTGATTGGAGGAAATCTAGGGTTCGAATATTTATTTTTTATTGGATGATTATTTAACCTTAGAAATTTGAATAATTATTTATCTACCCTGCAAATTTCCTTTTGTGCCTATAATTTTTATTTATTTGTGATCATTTGCTTTATAATTTTACGTATATTTGTTGTTATATCTATTTGTAGAAGGGTGGTCTATGCTCAATAGACTAAAAAGGCTTGGTCATCTTCAGGTCGACATTGGTAGAGGTCTGTCTATTGCCACTATGGGACGTCTTGAAGGTTTTGATTAGAGGCAGGGAGTGAAGTAAATAGGAAGGTGTGGTAGGGAATATAGGAGGGGGAGGGGAGGTAGGGTAGGGTGTATTGGAGGAAAAAAAGGTGAGTAGGGGTTTTTTGAATCTCTATCAATTGGTAATGAAGTCGATTGGTAGGGTGGTCGGTTGGTAATAATGATCAATCAGTTTAGGGAGGAGGGAGGCAAAAAATAAAAGGTAGGGTTAGGGAAATATTCTTTTATAGCAACCTAAATACACCCTCTAAATCCTCCAAGCATGCAAAACCTCCAAAAAATTGAAACAACCCTCTTATTTGCTAGCCCTGGTGCTCTCTCGACAAGGAGTGCCAACGTCCTCCTCTTGGCCACAAATTGGTCACTATTTCATGCAATTGATTTCTCCAATAAACTACACTAGATACTCCATTTATATATTTGATCTTGAATAAAAAAATCTATTCAAACATCTTCTTGCATTCCTCAAGGCAAGTCTGGTTATCCTATAAAAAACCTAGGTTACCTTTTAATGCTCTTTTAGGGGTATTTGGTGCAAGGGTAATTTCACACCCTTTGTCACCTCAAGAGCTTCACCACAGATGCTATGGGATGGCCCAAGATAATCCTTACAACACCTAGCCTATGAACAAATGCAATGAAATTGGTACCTTGCCTCCCTTCTTTCTTAAAAATTTCTTGAAGCTCTGATTACCAATGATATAAAATCAAAACATGAATCTAGCATTTCCATTATGCATATTGAATATGTAGTACATGAAAGGGAATGAAGGATGTTACAAGGGTTATAACAACCTACAAAAACATGCTAAGTAGATATAATTGTAACCAAATGGATGCAAATAAACCAAAAGTATGCTAGGAGACAAAGGGAATCTCCAACAACATAACCATGCATCCTAACAACTAGCCAAAGCATATCTAACGTGGGTATACTATACCTCACACAATACAATAAAATATCTTAGGCTTATAATTAAGCCTAAGGTAAAATAGTATTCTCATCAAGTATTCTTTCCATAAATTAAAAAAAAATTGCTCACTCATATCATTCATATAATCCAAACATGAGGATCCAAATTGCAAGTTCAAAAAAAAAGAGAAAGATCTAAATAATAAGGAAGGAATCCAAATGTGCTTCTCCTTGGACCCTTAGGTATTATAGACATCTCCATCGGGGCTATAGATGCCTGACTAGTCGCTACATCCAAGGATTATGGGGCTAACCTCAATTAGGTTTATAAATGCATGTTTGATAGTGGAGTATGCTTTTTGAGTGGTGACATGTCTATCACATTAGCGACCTTATTTTATGTAGACGTATGAATGCTTATGGATGAGCTATCTTATATTGGCTTGAGTCACAATTGGTTAGTCCAACCTTACTCAAGATGGAAAAAGAACTTCATTGAAACACTTTTGTCTACCATAGGCTTGATCTTATTCATGATGGTCTATAATTCTATGGGATATTGAATGACCATTAGATGAGTTTGATTGTTGACACTAGGATGTTTAAATTTCATGTTATTCTTATAGCATCCAAAAACCCTAAGATATATGGGTGAACCACATCAAGGCTAGCCTCCATTTAGTATCAATATGTTCTAAGTATTGATTCATGTCCTTAATCATTAGTCATCACCCATTGTTTATTTATTTAGTAAATTGTCCATTGTATTTTATCTTATTATCTTTATCCTCATAATGTCCAGTCATCTTGTTCCTTATGTTAAATTGTTCCTTGTTAATTCATTGTCCATACTAGTACCTCTCATCATAATTAGCATTGTATTCATTGTGTTCATTGCTTGTTGTATTATTGTATGTTGTGTTAATGTGTCATTATGATTGTTAACTTGTCATTGGTTAATTAAACTATTTTTTACTATAAAATTCATATACAAACATTCAAAGAGTTATTAAAATAATACATGTGAGTCTAAACCATGCAAATAAATCAAGGAACCATAATCCATCATATAAGCATATCGTATCGATATCATCTAACATATTATCTCTATCTAATCACATGCATCCATCTATCACAACAAATCAAAAATCCAAAAAATATGCATCACATCATCCATCCATACAATCATATCATGTCAACCATCAAATAAACATAATGTGTATCAATCATAAAAAGAATAAAGTACAGCCCATAAAACCTATCAAGTGTCCGTATATATACATATCATCATCCATACATCTCAATACAAAACTAATGATGCATAATTATTATCAATACCCATAGGGCTACATCAAAATTACCCCTCGAGCTACATCATATATACATATATACATGTCATAATACACACATCCTCATCATCTCATTAAAAATGGTCTACAAAATGATTGGTCAAACCGCTATACCCAAAAATAAAATCACTATTTTTGATCTCATATAATCTCTCCACTCCCCTCCTATCCACCCTGCCTATCCTCCTTGCTACTCTAAGAACTCTCGTTAACCTACGAAGTTGTTGGTCATGTTTTCTATAATATTTTTGGATCTATAAAATGGGGCATTTGTGGTGTGCTCTTATAACTTTCTTGGGATCAAGCAACTATGAGTGATATATGAACATGCATGCTCTCACTGATTAGTGTCTCCTCGTATAATTGAACTCTATCCTTCTCACACAATTATCTAGGTGTAAACTCCTTCCTACTATGTCATAGTTGCATGATCTTAGCTTGTAAGACCACCATGTTTCCTCCACTCTCTACTAGTGGTGGTTGTGTTCTCAACTGCTCAACCTGCTTCCAAATCCTATCTTACTTTTCTATCACCTCAACATTCATAGCATAGAGTCATCCTTCTCTACCCTCAACTATCCTACTCTATGACCATATTGCTATTCTACAACCTCTCCCTTTTTATACCTCAAAGCCATTGCTCACTATAACTAGATCGAGCCGCCCCTATAGCCCTATCCTATCTAGTGGCCCTACTACCTCCTAATATTCCAATTTGACCTCCAACTATCATAATTGCTCTCTCAAAACCATGGCCTCCTTGACCATTGTCATCACACCACTAAAATCCATGGTATCATTAAAATTAGTTGTCTCTCCACTCCCAACCTCTATCGTTGGCATCTCCCCAGCAGCTACCCCCTAATAGACCCACTCCCTCAACTACTCAATGATGTACTCACCATATGAGTGGCTCCTTCTCCTCTCCTACCATTCCACTAGCCTCACCATCACCACCCACCTCCCTATATAACACCTCCTCCTCCATAAATTTACCTCTACACCATTGTTGTGTGGTCCACCACCTATCATACTTTAGTGTTGTACCAACATCATCAATATATAGCATTGCAATAATCTCATCTACCTACTCCTCCATCGAGCCTACCTGAGGTGTTGGCCTATCATCATTTCTACTCCTATAATATGTCATAGGTGTATCTAGTACCCCTTGTCTCAACCCAAACTATCGCAACACTCAGGTGAACTAGAAATACTCCATCTTAGTGGCCTTACATCCAATAAACCATCTCATCCATTGCATGTGACATAAATGGTGAGCCTCTTCATTCCATATTGTACCAACCCTCCATAGTCACCAAATAACATCCTATTACCTCAAGCTTGAGCATATTTGACAATAAAACTTAGCATGTCACTCATGAGCCCTCCTCCCATATGACTCCATGTCTATCCACCATGTCAGTGTGTATGGTAAATATTAACCCATCAATATATGAGCATCATATGGCAAATCCAATGGCCTCTTAATTACCACATGCTCCCATAACCATAGCTATACTAGTAAACTATAGCTATCCCTCAATTCTCACCCCTATTACATCCAAATATCTCCCTATAGTTCTACACCAATAAGTTCAATGTCCACACATACATCATTGAGGCCTTCACCAAGCCATACACGATCCCTAATAGGTTCCAAAAAAACCACAAACTTGAAAATTCATAGAGCACAAAATTGGATATCAACACCATTGCCAATGTTTTATTCCTAAAAAAAAATGCATCCACATAATAATACTCATATAAAACACTATTTTTGTTCTTGTCCACCCTATTCTAATTCACTCCAAAAATCCCGTTGCATGCTACGTCGAATCCACTACTACGACTATACATACCTCCACGGGTAATCAATATATCCTATATATATCCTTTAGTTTCAATATCATTTTACCTATATAGAAATGTAAGGTACCCCTATCTAAGTCCCAATGCTCACATAAGGTTGATAGATATGATCTATCAACATGTATGGTCCACATTTGTGCCACTCTTCAAAATCCAATCTTCATCAACCACTCATAGTCATCCTTAGTCAAATCCCTCATCAACTTTAAGAAGAGTACCCTAAATCTATGTCTTGGTTGTATCACCTTCCCCTACCATCATACCCCCCATAAATATCCTTTTCCTAACCCATCTAATCACAAACAAATCATAGGCCATACATACAGTTCCTGCAACTATCTGTATGACCGTATAGTTTGTACAACATACATACACCAAACTCATCCTGACTAGTATGGTTCATCCCCAAGAGGTTTTATGGACATCCAATAACCCAAATAAAAAACAACAAAACAAACCCACCCACAAATGCAAAAGCCCCACCCCTAAAAATAAATTTAAAAAACAATAAATAAAAAAACAAAATCCACAACTCTACACAACAAACCAACATATTTTATTTACCATACCTAAGTTAGCCTAAGCTTCTATGGTTTTATTTCATTAAAAAAGGTCCTAATGTTTATTTTATTTCAAAAAATACAAAATTTAGGAAAAATGAGTAAAAATCCACTAACCTACACTACACTCATATATCAAATTCTTAGCCTCACATGCCTCTCACTCTCTGTTTTACAAAATTACATGATATAAATGAGCTCACACATACCTCATGCACCCTTTTTATTCTAACATGATCCCTAACAGTCCCATACGATCGATGATCATTCTATACAATCATTGACCATCTTGTACAGTCCAAGCAACTAATCTTATAGCTAATGCTTGATCATAAGATTTTTGTTCCTCTCAATCAATTTTTATTTCTTTGATCATTTAGCCTATTTTGCCTAACCTTTCCACTTTGTGGTTGCGCAATGACCTTTTATCAAGCGCTTTGTTGTTGTGTTTCGCTTTCTCACCCATCAACTCACCACTTGAGGGGAAATATATTACCCATCAATGTTGTCTTGAAAATTTTCAATATCCAAACACTCAATCTTGGAATCACGTTTGTCCAAAAACTTTCCTTGAGACTATCACTAGCCCTCATTTTTTAGGGTAAAAGCAAAATTTCTCTTCATCATCTTATTCTTATTATCTCAACTAAAACTCTAATCCAATCCAAATTTAGTAGGATCCATTCCAATGTTGTATGGTTACTCACACACTCACTTCATCAATGTGGAAACTTAAGCCCACTTATCTAATAAATCAAAGCGTCATGAGGCTACATGCCTATGGTTGGTCAAATTACTCAATCAAGTGAACTCAAAAATCTAACAAAGACAATGATTAAAGGATATTCATTCCTTACATAATTGGGGCATCTTACATTATTTATGGTTTGAGATAATCTTGCATCTCCTCCCTCAATTGTCATTGTGCCATGCTAAAATCCATGATCAACCACTATCATCCATTGTCAATCTCATTATTTGTCATAGTCAGCCACCCATATAGTATCATATGTTTTTGCACTGCATTGTCTACACACACCATAGTACAAAAAGGGGTAAATGTAGACACCTAAAAAATGTCATATTACCCCTTATGTAGTGTTATTTACAAAAAGCCTAAAAATCTAATTATTTTGTATTAAAACATTAATTATCCATCTTAGCCCCTTTTCCCCACTAATCCCCATCCTACACCTAACCCATGGTCACCATGTGACCATCCCACTCACCTAGCCTAGGTCCACCTCACCCTAGTCTACCATTTGACCCTAGTTTATCCTATGACCCTAGTCTACCTTACCCCCTACTCCCCACATCCCCATGCACCCACACCTCTCCCATGATTATTTAATGTACATGGATGGGTGACAACTTTCTCCACCCATTTACATTAATGGAATGAAGACTTCCACCCACATGCCTTAATGGTATGAAGACTTTCTCCATCCCTATTTATTGATGAGGCATGGTGTACCCATGCTCATTTAATACATATGGATGGGGTAAGGACTTTCTCACTCAAAAAAATTGATGAGGCATGATGCACCCATGTCACCTCACCACACCCTAAACCTTAGCCAAAATATATAAATAACCCCTATATTTTCATTCATTTGCATGAATATGATAGATGCTTAGAGAAACCCTACAAAAATCACTCCAAATCCCACTTGTATGCAATCCATATCTTGTGCTAACCCCATGGATAGCTTGTTGTGCCTCTATTTGCATGTTCTTTTATGAATAGGTTGTAGATCTAAATTCCATAAGCCATCATACTTGGATAATAGCTACCTAACAACCAATAAAATATTTCCATCAAAGAAAATTTCACCAAGGTCAACTCAACAAAAATCATCTAGACAAGGATAATTTATAGCCAAAATCATCCTAACAAGGATGGTTCATATTAGAAGTTAGTTTCAGTCAATAACAAACCAAAAAATAAGTGATGGAGGTGATTAAGATGTTATACTATGTTTTATCCTATTTTTAGCTATGTTTAATGCATTAGTTTAATTTTTTATTATTTTCTCCTTTTATAAGCTTGGGTCCAACTTAGGTGGGTCCAATAGGTGCTACTAACATTTGTTTTGGTTGTTTAGGTTTGGATACTTTACTCAACTTATGATGGTACACAAGAATAAACCCACCACTCTTGAGGTGGTCAAATAAAATGAGAGTGCCAAAAAGTGTATTGAAAAGGGCTTCATCATTGGAAGACCATCATTGTAGCCCAAGGGAAATTTGTAAAAAGATCAAAGTTATAATACTTTTTATTGTAATAAAATGGCACATTTTCTTGTACACGATCTTATGCTCACAAGATCGACAACAAAGAAGTTAAAACAACTAGTGCACTTTGTTGAACTATCAACTATCCAAACATACAAGAAAGTTGAATTAATTTATCCTATCCATGCATTCAATTTCCAAAGCCTCATTCATTTATAGGTCATGTATCCACAATTACCTATTATATCCCTACCTAGAACTATGGTTGGATGCATAAGTCCTACCTAGAACAATTTCAAACCCGTAAATCTTCTAAATCTCCATGATATTCCTTAGTCTACACTAAAGTTTTTTCCATTCTATGATGGTAGTGAAAAGATGGTCTATGAACATTGCCAAGATATAGTTTCTTTAGCTACTATTCATAATATTATTTATGAGGATATAATGATGAGATTATTGGCCTTGTATTTTAGGATTAATGTTTTAGCTTGGTACCTTTCATTAGAGGAAGTTATCATTAGTACTTGGGTTGAAATTGCTAAACCCTTTATCCTAGAATTCAATGATTTATGGGATCCCTTTTCTTTTCTCACCCAATTCACATTTATTCATTGGTATCCTTAGGAGAATATCATGGATTTTATCATCCAATTTAGTAATACTTGGAGAATAATTTCTCAAGATATAAGGCCATCACATACCCAAGACTTCATCTACTACCTTTGTGATTTTACTCTAGACTTAGGTCTTTAGATCTAATAGTCCAATCATATGAGATTTCCTAAAATATTCCAAGTGCTTTTTGTAACAAAAAATGCAACCATCTCAATTGGTAAGATTCCTCCCAAATTTGCAATGCCATATTTTTCTAATTATAATATCTAGGCCAATAAACTTCACTTTTATATCTATCAAACCCTTCGTTGATCATATTTCCTGCACCCAAATCATATCCTCAACATACTAGGTCAGCAATTACAATGTCAACCCTCCCTACCCCAAAGCCAAAAGAATCAACAAAAATATAAGAGTTGAATGCTATGATTAGAAATCTAACAAACAATATTACAATAATGGAGTGAAAAAATGTTGAAAGAATGTATTATGGATATCAACAAAGAGGATACCCCTACATCTCAAAATATCAGAGGGCTTCAATTGGCAATGTTATTAGAAATAAAGTTACTATTGTCAAAGGTCAAGGGGAGGAAGAATCCACTTTTCAAGATAACTATTAGTGTTTAGCATGTGATGATCCTCAAAATTCTAACACTTGTGTCATCTATCAACACCAATGCTAGCTTTCTACAATCCAAAAAATAGAAAGGTAATCAAAGGGGTTTGTATGCATGCTAATGGATCTAAAGAAAAACCTATTGGTAAAAGAGCCTTTGGCTTCTAATCTAGTCTACGTATTGACCAGATCTAGGAAAATACCTTTGTTTTTAGGTCCCTAGAATTCATATGGTCCATAAATTGTCCTACAATGTCAAAAAAGAAAGAGAAACCTAAGGAAAAGGTTAGGCTAGAAGCATCAATGACCAACCAAAAACTAGAAGCACCAAAAATCAACCAAAGACCAAAAGCACCAAAATCCAACAAAAGGATGGAAGAAATAAATGATAACCAATAAGAACCTAAGAAGTAATTATTGAAAAATCTATGGTATCTTTCAATGACCAGGAGACAAAGGGAATAATATGATCAATAATATCAAAGGGGGTTTGAGCAACTTGTCTAGAAGAAAGAGAAGGTGTTGAAAGTATTTGGACTCAATATTGTGGAAACATTGAAGACGACTCCCTCAAGAGTCGATATATATGATGCTCAATTGATTTTTGGATAAATCAATATGTTAAAAATGGATATTAAAAGCTCAACATTACATGGACTCACTACCCTAGTCTTTAATCTGGTGTAAAATCAACCAAATCTTGGCATGGATAAGATCAAGCATCCACATTTCTATATGTCCTTATGCATTGAAGGTTGGATAATGATGGGTTTATAATCCTTATACTACCACAATATATCACAGGTTATTTCACACAAGACCCAATGTAAAATAGCCACAATTTAATAAAGGTTAAAATAATAATATGAACAAATTAATATGTATATCAAGGTTTATAATAAATCAAATAACATTCATTTATATACTAAAATATGAATGTAAATAGCTTGAATAATTCATGTACTATGCATGAAATATAACTTACAATATTAATTACTCAAAATGTATACAAGCTTTATTGCTCTTTTTTTGTTACAACTTCAACTTGCAATGCTTGATACTTGAATGAATTACTTGCATTCTATGGAGCATTATCTCCATAATATAGCAATAGTAATGTGAATCTTTGGATATTTGACTATTGCTATCCATATGCCAAGTCTCATGACTCTTGGTATCTCTACTTGAAACTTGCATACTTGATGAATGCTTGACTCTAGAATACTTCCACACTTTTACATAACTCTTACACTTCTACTACTTGCACACCTAATCTAGGAAATGTGTGCTTCTATTGAATCTAATTCATCATATTGTACCTTGGATTCATATTATTGTTCTTTATATTCATTATTTAGATTTTATGCTTCTTCAGTCTTTGTGTCTTCAATATCATGAACTATATGAACTCTCTTATTGTCATCAAATTAATGCATAAGAATATTTCCTCTATTTATGACCTTATAATAATTGCAATCCTTCTTTTCCTCTGTAGTAACTTCTAAAAATTCACTTAGAGCATCATAATAATTTCTTGATTTAGATAAAATTGGAATGCCAATATTGCATGAAGAATGAATTAGCATTTCTAGAAATGATTCAACAATTTCCATTTTCTTCTTAAGAGTTTCAATAAACTATTTTTATTTCAAATTTTCATCTTTATCAGTCTGGGTTAGGATGTTTGGTTTACCCATTGAATTTTTGGAAATATATACCTTAAAGGCAATAGGCAACACTCTAGAAGAATTCCTTGAGATTTCAGATACAACAAAATATGAATTTTTGGCTATTTATGCTCGAATATTGGCCATGATTAATATAAGTAAAGCTTTACCAAAATAAATCATTCTTAAGTATGGGGATAAGATGTGGACCCAAACTATAGATTATGAAAACATATCTTTTAGATGTAGAAGATATCATAATGTGGGGAATATTAAGAGATCATGCCTTAAGAAGAGCCCAACAGATTCATTTGTAGAAAATCGTAAGAGAAATTTACGAATGGTTATGGATGAAGATGGTTTTCAACTTCCAAAAATTAGATCTAGAAAAATAGAAGAAAACAAGCAGTGGGGACCAAAAAGAAAGGATATTGAAAGAAATACCAACCCTTTTGAGGCTTTAGCCTATGAAGAAAAAGTAGATGAAAACTCAAAGGACACAGTACAACAATGTAAACATATTAGCAAGGAACCATCTTTTCAAAATGGTCCTAATTTAAGGAAGAACATTCTTGATGAAGCTAAGAAATGTATCTCATCATATTTTTAAGACTCTCTTGAAGTATCATGCACCATTCAAGAAAAAATGATTGGTAAATAAAATGTAATTTTAGAAGTTAATACCTCTACCATTAATAAGGAAATACCAAAACATGAGCAGGATAAGACAAAAGCTTCTATAATAGAGCTAGGAGAGGATAAATATGTTGAAAAACAAAATTGTGAAAGAATATTGAGGAATAGAATAATAAGACCTACTCCTAATATAGGAAAGGCAAAAAGAGAAAAATTCTCAAATTATCAAGCAAGATCCAAGGAATCAAGAGCTAACATAGATAAAGGAACACAAACTAAGTTGGTTGAACTTCTCTTTTCCAAACAATAAAATGATATTGGTAATACAAAGGAGGGACAAAAAGTCTCTAATGGGACATGATTATCATCTCATGGAATATAAGGGGTGCTAATGCCCCCTCAAAGCATAGGTGTATTAGGGACCTATGTTAACTAATAAACCTAATATTATCTATATCCAAGAAACTAAAATGATAAAATAAGTTTCAAAAACTATGAAAGCAGTTTGGGCAAGATGTGAGTGGGATGTTATGGATTCCAAAGGAATGGCAGGGGGAATTCTAACTTATTGGAATCCTTCTAGAACCTCTTGTGTAACCATTCATAAAACTAGGTATTGGATAACCTCTTTAGTCACTTGCTAATTTGTAGATATTCATTTAATCCTTATTAATTTTTATGGACCTACAACTCAGTCAGGTAGATTAGAATTTTAGAATGATATTGAAGCCTTTATGAGAAGTAAAGACCAATAAACCTGATTAATGATCATTGGATATTTTAATGCCATTACCAAGCTGAACAAAAAATGGGGGAATTAGGAAATTGACCCAAAGTATGAAATATTTCTAATATTTTATTCAAAACAATAATCTATAGGAATTTGAGTTTGAAGAAGACAACCAAGGTTATGCATAAGCATGAAATATCATAAATTGGCTATATTTAGGATTTTCAAAATTTTAATTTGCTAATTTCGAAACATTTCACAAGGGGTCATTCACCCGAAATGTACGTGGTGGAAGTTTTTTTGGGGTAAATTAGCCCACTATTGACAATTATTATCCTATTTTTATTTTAATTTGCCAACCACTTTCACCCAATTTCACAAACAATTCACCTTCAAATTATATATGATTTTATTTTTTCTGCCCAATTCGCCTCATATACTACCCATATATATACTATAGGGGATACCGATAAACATAAATCTAAAACAATCTAACTCAAAAATAGCTCCGAAACAATGAAAAACTTGACAAGGTTGTAGAGAAGTGTCTATCGACATAAGCCGATCGGTTGCAGAGGAGTTTTGATTGTCATATGACTATTGATTTTAGGGAAGTATCAATCATAATAAGATGATTGGTATAATTAAATTAGTTGCAAAGGAGTAACAATTGGCATATACCTATCAGTTGCAAAGAAGTGTCGATCACCATAAGATGATAAATTATAGAGGAGTGTAAATCATCATAAGCTAATCGATTGTAGAGAATATTCTATAGGTATAAGTTGATCGGTTGTAGAGATGTGTTTGTTGGTATAAGGTGATCGGTTATAGAGAAGATACTATCAACATAAGATGATCAGTTATAGAGAAGTATCTATCGGTATAAGTCGATTGGTTGTAGAGAAGTGTTTATCGGTATAAACCGATTGATTATAGAGGATAGTCTGTCAACATAAATCAATCGATTGCAGAGAAGAGTCTATCAGCATAAGTTGATCGATTACAGAGAAAAGTCTGTCAACATAAGTTGATCAATTGTAGAGAAGAGATTTTTGGCATAAGCTGATCAATTATAGAGGAGAGAATATTGATATAATCTAATTAGTTGTAGAGAAGTGTCTATCAGCATAAGTCAATCGATTGCAAAAATATGTCTATTGGCATAAAATGATCGGTTACAGAGATGTGTCTATTGGTATAAGTCGATCGATTGTAGAGGGATGACTATTGACATAAGTTGATTGGTTGTGAAGAAGTGTATATCGATATAAGTTGATCGATTGTAGAGGAGATTCTATCAACCAAATTTGATCAATTGCAGAGGTGTGTCTATCATCCTAAGCTGATCTATTGCAGGGCAATGTCAATCGGTATAGGTCGATCGGTTCCAAAGGATTGATGACTGTGAAAATAGATAGAGTATTCTTCTTCCACTTTTCTTTTATCCAAAGCTCTTTTTCTTCAATTTTATGGGCACTGCAGGTGCACTATATGCAACTATGGTAGACAAGTATCCATGTCATCTAGTTGTGTGTTAGGATCATTTTTCTTATCAGAGACTAGTTCTTGTTTGTTTGAGTATGTTTCATAAGCAGTGTAGAATCACTATCTGCAATTGTAGTCGATAAGTATCCATGTCATGTTGTGTGTTAGGAGCATTTTTCTTGTCAAATATTGCTTCTTATTTTTCATATGTCATTCTATAGGGCAGCGTAGGTTCATTTGAAGATTCATAGATTCTTTATGGAATTACAGTTTAACCTTGGTTATTAATAAATTCAATTTTTTATTGAGGGATGTATGTTATTTTCCTTCAATTTCATATTTATTTCCTAACATCTAAAGGTTTTTTATTTACAAATACAATCACCTACTAAATATAGAAATAAGGGAGGACAATATTCTAGTAAAAAAATAATTCTAAAATATTTTACACAAATATCAAAATGTAGTGAGGCATCAATATCTACACAACATGTAGATACAAACACCTTTTACCATTAAATCATTAATTTTTATCTTTTATTATTAAATATAAAGTCTTTATTTATTAATAGATAAATGGTTGTCTGCTTATCTACCTCTTTTTAAATGCTTTGTAAAACTGTATTATGTTAATTCTTTAAAATAGTGTATTTTTACATCCAAAAATGATAGAGAACACAAACATTGAATACAGTAAACACTATCAACCATGATGTGCATTCACTCAAAGATATTCCAGTAGATGATATGGAACCACATGATAATTTTCTTAATAACAATATTCAACAACCACTTTAGGAGATGTTTAATTCAGACACATCAACTAAAAAAGAAAATAATAGTACAATTAAAATGTAGACCTCTAGGGAATCTTGTAGTCAAAAATCTAAACGTTAAAAGATAAGTGAATGGACTATTGGAAGGGATTTTAAAAATGAATGGGTATGGTTATACCCCTTTATTGAGCGATATGAGACACAAAAAGTGTATAAATACGATATTTATACTTGGAAGCTGGGAAAGGATCATTTATTATAAAATTAGAAAGACACAATAAAAAAACACTATGGGAAATTTTACATCAAAGAAATATGAAGTGATGGAAAACTAACAGTTTCATAGGTGGAAGGATCCATCGAAATATGTGCATGTGAGATATGCACTTGAATACAAAAAATTAATGAAACAACAATAAACTCTCATTGAGAAGGGTGGAACTATCGAGGCCCAATTTCAAAAAATTAATAAGACTGTATTAGCTTCAAAACATTTGCATTTTGCTGTTGTATACAATATTCTAAAAAACTATCGAACCATGTTTGATTTTGCTGATTTTAAGCAAATCCTTCAACTAGATTATGTATAGAACCTTACCATTTCACATTGGTCAGATCGAAGTGGTTGGAAAATGGTAAAATATCTATTACTAGTTGAGAAGGAAGACCTAAGAGAGAATGTAAAAAAAGTCAAATTTATTTCACTTTCCATTGATGAGGTAACAATTGTTGACAACACATTTTGGATTTGCATACATGTTTACACATTCAAAAATCATTTGAGACAACCTCATTTACTAGCACTACATAAGATGATTCAAAATTGTAATGTGAAAATATTTATAATGTTGTTGTAACCAGTTTAAAGAATATTTTAAGAATGGATGAAAAGGAAATTGCCACAAAGTTAATTTGTGTTGGAGTTGATGCTGCAGCTACAATGCAAGGATAAAAGAATGGTCTTTGTGTTAGGCTTCAAACATCAATTGCCCCATATGTGATCGAATGAATATTGCATACAAAATTATGAGTAAATTTGATAATGTAGCTAGAGTGGAAGATCTCATCCATGAAATACACTCATACTTTTCATGTAGTCCAAACAGGTTTGCAGAGTTTCAAAAATTTTCTCTAGGTGTAACCAAAGGCAAAAAAATGTTAAAATATGTGGACACCAGGTGGATTTCACTATTTCTTTATGCAAAAAGAGTTTTTTAAAATATCAATACTTGATTGGGTTTATGTATGCACATCGTAGGGATGTTGACAAGGCAAAATATTTACTATTTAATATGACTGACTTGGAAACTCTTCTCACATTATGTGGTATTATTCCATTGTTGCAAGAAATAAATTCTTTGATTAAAATCGCATAGAAAAATGCAATTTATATTGTTGATTTCATCGGGATGAGAAAACAAATATGTATGCTTATTGACAAGATTTACTTATCTGAAAACATTTTTGAGGATCCCAAGTTTGATAGTTGGAATACGTTAGTTGAAGTCAATGATCCTAACAGCTTTTTAAAGTTCAACATCAATGATAATATTTGTATTGCTATCAATGGAAATATGATTCCTTTATATCATTATGAAAAGTGGTTAGATACACTTATAGATGATGTTGAACAAGTGCCTGTAACACATTTCGAATTCGATGAGGTTTTGGATAGCACTAAAAATAAATTGAAAAGAATTACAAATACATTAACAAGTGAAATAAGAGATCATTTTCAGAGAGATAAGATACTTGAGGTCATGGCTGTTATTAATCCCATATTATGGAATCCTTGTGTTGACCACAGTAGTAGAAGTGAGTTGTTTGTAAAATATATGGGTAATCTTATGACACATTTCTCTAAAAGTGTGGAAGTAAATGGCATTGAAATCAATGGTTTTCTAAACAAAGAACTTTTGAGATGGAAATCAACCAATTTTACAATAACAATGGATAATCAAATTACACATTTCAAAAATCCACATGTGACTGGTTCAATCACGCATTTTTGGAAAAAATTATATCGAAGTAGTGTCTTACACAAAACTATGAGTGAATACTTTATTTTATATGAATTATGTCAGATAATGATTTTGGGATCTGTTGAAGACGAAAGGGTTTTCATTGCACTATATTTTGTTAAATCAAAAGTTTGTAACAGGTTGGATAAAAATTTAGAAAATTGTTTGAGAATATATATGTCATCGTACGAGGTGGGTAAGTTTCTATTTGACAGAGCTATGACATATTGGAAGTCCCTAGCAGAAAGGAGAGGTCTTGATGGAGAGACACACTTTATCAATACCACTTGATGGAGATAAAAACTTTCTCAAACCAATTCTCATTCAAAAACTTGAAAAAAGATCCCTCACAAACCCTCATTATGTGGCTATATAGCCAAAAAACCCTAAAAACTAAAATGAGTTGGATGGGGCCCAAAATTGGGGTGCGCATCCCTCTTACAATAGACAAGCCAAAAATAAATTTTCCAATCCTAACTCTAAATACATTAGGAGATATTAACCTCCGAATAGCTCAAAAAGCATAAAAAAGTAGGTAAGAAATTTTAAAACCTAATTTCAGGGCACTAGATGATGGAATTTGGCCTTGAAAACTAATTTTTTTGGTCAAATAGGACTCTAGGGAGTCGTATTTATTTAGAACTCTCCCAACTAGCTCCCTGTCAAATTTCACGTCAATCGGAGCTACGGTTGAGAAATTATGGCCCCGACAATTTCGTTGGATGCTCCTGCATCAGGTCTCACTAATACTATTGATAACGACAAAAATGATTCATCTTGGAGTGATGATGAGATTATGGAAATGCAAAATTCACAAATGATTCTCGATTTATTTGGAGAAGTCGATAAGGCTTTGTATCAGCTTCCAAAAATGTGAAATTTTAATGATTATATGACAAATTCATATAATCATTGATTTTTCAGATTTGAAATCATTTGTAGAATTTTAGTGATTTGAAAAAAATTATTTTATCAATTATTTTTCGTATTTGATATCATTTGTAAATGTTAATGTTTTGAAAACAATTATATTATCAATGATTTTCCGTATTTGATCAGTTGTAAAATTTTAATAATTTGATAAAATTTATATAATCATTATATTTTCAATGATTTTGCATATTTGCTTTGTAATGTTATTGGTTGTCTATGTTGTCAAAATTTATGATTTATGTTTTAGCTTTGAATAAACTAGAAATTTGAAAGCCATGCATGCATAATGATGCTATGTTACCGAATTAATTATGTATGTTGACAAAATATAATGATTTATACTTTGACTTTGAATGTATGTATGTATGTGTGTATCATTAGTATCATTAGTATGTATGCTATGACTCTAGAAGTGTTATTGACTGTCTATGTTGAAATTTTTTTATGATTTATGCTTTAGCTTTGAGTAAACCATACATGCATACATAACTAGTAAATATTTCTTAGTATCATTAGTATGTATGCTTTGAATATAGAAGGCAAAATGCAAATAGCATATTACCCTAGATATAAAAAATAAAAATTTAAACCCATTCATAGATATATCCATCGTAAACTCACTTTGAAATATAAAAACAATATAGCATAATACAAAAGATAATAGTATTTTTATACAACAACAAGAATGACTATGAATAAAATGAAAATTTAAACCTATGCATTGATATATCCTTCGTAAACTCACTTGAAAATTGAAATATAAAAATAACATAGCATAATACATGGAAAATAAAAATTTAAACCCATTCATAGATATATCCATCGTAAACTCACTTTGAAATATAAAAACATTATAACATAATGCAAAAGATAATACTCATTTTTATACAACAAGAATGAGTATAAATAAAATTAAAATTTAAACCTATGCATAGATATATCCTTCGTAAACTCACTTGAAAACTAAAATATAAAAATAACATAGCATAATACACAAGACAATACTCATTTTTATATCACAACAAGAATAACTCTGAATAAAATGAAAATCTAAACCTATGCATACATATATTCTTCGTAAACTCAAGCATATTTGAAACCCCCTAATACTTAAGAGATGAAAATAACACACTATTATAAATGTAAATAGTATAATAGTAAAGTAATAAAAACAAGTGTCTTGTTTTCAAACAAAAACATATGAATGTCATAAATTATCTTTTTGAAATATCAAATTTTTAAAAGCAGTTTTAGGCTTCAGCATCTTTTCCCTGTTCCACTCCTTTTTCCTTTTCCACGACTTCCACATTCTACATTCCAATGGCTCCTCCCTCAGGCTGGGTAACAATACTCTCAATTGCTCCAGAACTAACAAGGATGTTCTCAACACTTTTCAATCCTTTGAGTAGGGTGTTTTACTATTTTCCAACATCTTTGAATATTGGTGCAAGAACTTTTTTACCCTTTTCCTTTAGGAGAACATCAAGATCCAATCCATTTAGGATAATGCTTTTGTGAAAAGCATTGTTTTATCAAACTGCTTCCTGAGCTCTTTTTTATTTCCATAGAAGCATTTAAGAAATCCTTTGCCATATTGAGATAGTCTTGCAGGTTTTGAACTTGCTTCTTGAGATTATCATACTTTACCTACAAAAGAAAAAATAATAAGTAGTCAGCAGATATTTACATTTAAAAAAAACAATTTTTTTTTAACACATTAGTCAAACCTCAGCAACATTCTTTGCAACTACAATAACAACAACCTTTTTCTTATCACATGCCCATTCATTATAATAATCTTAGGCCTCAGTGTTTATGTTCTCCAATTTGTTCAACATAAACCTTAAATTTTCATCTATGTAATATGTAGTAAACTACACAATGCCAAATTTTTCTTGATGTAGTAGAGCCTCTATCTTTTCAGGTTTATTTTCAACTACAGAAAAAAGTTATCTTTTTGAAATTTTTTTGAATCTTGCATTAATTCCCTTTATCAACACTTTGGCTTGATACTCTCATTTTTTAATTTTTGTTATATCTGGAAGTAGTGAATCCTTAATGGTTGCTTCAAAATTGTTAGAAACTAAATATTTTTTAAAAATATTTACTCTTTCATCCTCTAGTAGAGGATGAGCCTAAGGGGTGTTGGTTTCATTAGGAGGAGATTTGCTTGAACATTTTGCTCCTTCATTTTGAGGATCTCGAAGCAGATCTGATACTTAAAAAGTAGTGGGTGTGTTGCCTTGTAAAATTAAATCTTCATCAAGTGGAACATTATCCAATCCAACATCAAAAGCTTTTGGTACACCTACAAAATTAAAATTACCAAAAGATATACGTTCGAATCTTGAAAACTGCTTTGATTCTTCTTTCTCTAGCCTAGATGGAAGAATGTGTTTTCCACCCAGGAAGCATTGACCTTGCATCTGAGGTTGGCATGGTGGAGGAGGGAGCGAAATCGACTGTTGATTTTGATGACAAAATTGTTGTATAGGAACTTAAAACATCAAAATAAAAATTGGTTATAAAATTTATGAAGGTAGATTATGAAAATTGGTTATAACACTTACCGACAGAAGAAGATACCTTTTGTATAGGCACATATGCAAATGGAATATAGGTGCATTGTACATCTAAAAATATAAAATAAAATTTAATAAAAAATAGTAAAAATTTGGTAACAAATATTGTTAATGCAGTTTGTAAAACTTACTTCCTGAATATGAGACCTCTTGCATAACTACACCCATTGGCAATGGACATGAATTCGTAGGTGAAGGTTGTCGAGGATTAGGAGAACTAGATCTTACACATTTCCTTTTTGATCTTCTTATTAGGAGTGGCATTGTTTCCTCTATAGGTGTTTTGAATCTATAGATTCCTCTGGATTATAACCTCTGAAAGCAATATCCTGCTTTGAAGAGGAAGATGATACCCTTTTATGTGTTTTGTATAAAATATTAAAATTATAAAAATGAGAAACATATGAAAAATAAAAAATATTACTTCAATATTAATTAAGAATTACCTGAACCTACTATTCTATCATGGTTGCATTGGCTAGGGTTGAATGCTAAGAATTAGATACTTGAGTGTTTTGCAAATGATAAAAATATTCATAAAAAAAAGTAAGAATATACTTGCATGTGCTTATTTTCGACGAAGGTGAAGCATGTATTATCACGTTCTAGATATCTATTCTAATATGATGTGATACATAGGTAGACTAGTCGAACTATTTGTGTGCAATACAATGAACCAAATATGCTAAGGACCACATCAGAATTTCTATCGGTCTTCCTTGTAGAATGATTTTGGCAAGGAATAATTCACAACATTGCTTGAATAAATTTATTCTCAATAGTTGGTACAGTCAAACTTCTTCTAGAATTGGTGGTTGTAACTGCAAAAAAAAAAAAATTAGTAATTGTACACACTAGGATTTAAATTCAATTAAATAAAAAATGCAGTTATACCTTGAAAAATATTTGGCTGCACTTTGAAGGTGGTCTCCAGGTAGAGTTTGTCCTCATCATTTAATGTGAATTTGGATGTGATTGGAGCACAACCGATGTGGTTCAATGTTTTCAATCTAGTGATGTCAAAGGCTATGACATAAAAATGATATTTTTGTTGTCAATGATAACATGTACCTTGCCTGAATCAATGTTGTAACCATCATTTTTGTGTCCGTGTCGAACTATGACATAAAAACTAGACCTCAAAGACTACATTCCATTACCCATGACATGTCGTAATCTGATGTTGATAAAATTTTAGAATTTAGGTTGCAAACAAGGTTTTTGAAATTAATTTTGACATTCTAGGGGTGATAGGGGATGCCATAGGGTTATTTTGTTGTGTACAAGAGATTCAAAAATATGGATCAGAAGATGCAATGATGGAAAGTATTAGAAAAGGGTTAAAATGGGATTAAAACTCCATTAAAACTTAAGGTAAATGGTTAAAACTACATTAAAACAAGAGGAAAATGGTTAAAACTATGTTTTAAATGGGAGGAAAAGGGTTAAAACTATGTTAGAAAAGGTGAAAAAATGACTGTTTATACCTTTATATAATCTTTTTTGCATGTAATTAGTTCATGGATGGTTGACACATGGCATCTAAATGCAATCATTTTATGTATGGTTAAAACATGGCACAAATGCATCGCATCATCAATGCAAATTATCGGATGTGATGCAACCGACTGGGTGTGTTGCAAACGATCGACTATGCTGCAACTGATCAACTTTGTTGCATTTAATCATCATTCTTATAGCCCATCAACACTGTTGTAATAGATCAAAATTGTTGCAACTGATCGAATTACTTGCATTCAATCATCATTAACATAATACATCTGCTTTGTTGCAACTGATCACCATGTCATATTTGTTCATCATCAATGCAAAGCAGCGATATTGTTACAATCGATCAATATTCTTGTAGCTCATTGACATTGTTGCAATGGATCATCTTTGCTGCAACTGATTAACATTGTTGCAATTGATCATCAATCTTACAACCAATTGACATTGTTGCATTCGATCGACATTGTTATAATCAATCGTCATAATTGCAATCGATTGATATTGTTGCAAACGATCAACATTCCTGCAACTGATTGGTATTGTTACAACCGATCGATATTCCTACAACTGATCGATATTCCTACAACAAATAAAAATGGTTACAACCGATAAAAATTTCTAAAATTGATTGGCATTATTGTAACTGATCGATATTTATGCAATCAATTAGCATAGCTACAATCGATCAACATAGCTACAACTGATCAACATTATTGTAACACATCGATATGATTGCAACCAATCCACATAGATGCAAATGATCGATATTGTTGCAACACATCGACATATCTGCTATCTATCATCATTTTTTTATTGACATATCTTCTACTGGTTAGCATTTTCTAGCCATCATGTCTGCAACCAATCATATCAGACCAATCATCATATATTTTCCTAACGGTATTGTCCTATAAGCATAGCATGATCAACATAGTTTTTCCTATTGATATAAAGCCTTTAAGTTTGTCATACATTCCTAGAATTTGCAAACCAATATTCATAAGCCCCAACATAGAAAAATTCACCATAGTTTGATTTATTTTTTAAATGAATGAAATTCACCATGACTCCTCGGGCATAATTCACCGAGATTTCAAGATAATTCACCTTGATTTTATAAATATATTTTGGGCCTGACTCCTTATGCATAACCCTGAAGACAACTATACTTGGACCAACAATAGGAGAGGTCAGAACCTAATAACAAAAAATTAGATAAATGCATTCTCTTATATTATTGGCTAGATGAAGGAACTTGTGCTAAAATTAATACCTTAACAAGGATTGGTTCAAATCACTGGCCAATAAGAGTTAAAATAGTGGTAAGTGAATTAAAAAAATCATATTTTAAATATGAGTAGATGTGGGAAGACCATCCTCAATTTGTTGATATGATAGCTCAATATGGAATTCTTTAGGTAATGGTGGTTTGTATGCTCTTCCAAACCAAATTAAAACTATGACCTCTAGATTTAAAGAATGGAACTAGAACACATTTGGAAACATTTTTTAGAAGAAAGAATATCTAAAAGATAAACTTTCAAAATTCTAAAAAAGTGATCATAATAATCCAAGCTCAGAGGAAAGGTAGTTGCTTTGTGAATATCATAATATTTTGAGTATGGAAGAGAAATTTTGAAGATTAAAATCAAGATAGACTTGGTTAAAAGGAGATAAAAATATAATTTTTTTTTCATATGATGGTTATAGTACAGAGATCATCTTATAGAATTAGTAGAATTAAATCAATAGAAGGGGTTTGGATTGAAGATCATAGTGAAAAATTAGAAAAGAGGTAAAGTCATTTTATCAAAATATTCTAGGTTCAAAGGATACCAAAGTTCTTAATGATAAAATTCTTCAAGATGTTCCTTCAGTTATAATGAATGAAGATAATAGGAAACTGATGGAGCCTATTACTCTAGAAGAAGTTCATTTAGCTCTTTTCTCTTTTACTAATGATAAATCCCAGGTCGATATGGGCTCTCTATAGCTTTTTACCAACATAATTGGGACATAGTAAAGGAATATTTATTGGTGGTAGTGGAGCAGTCTAGGGTAAAATAATACATATCAAATAAATGCAACTTATCTTACCCTAATTCCAAAAAATAAGGATGTTAAATTGTTTGATTCTTTTAGACCCATAAGCCTCTGTAATATGGCTTATAAGATTATTTTCAAAGTTATGCTGAATAGATTAAGGCAATTTTTAGAAAAAATAATTTCTGAAGAGCAAGGAGGATTTGTGAAAGAGAGACAAATTTGGGACGGGATCATAGTATCTCATGAAGTTATACATTTAGCAACTTCAAGAAAAGATAAAGCTATGCTATTAAAACATGATATGAGTAAAGCCTATGATAGGGTTAAATGGAATTATCTTTGTGTAGTTCTAGATAAGTTTGGTTTTGGAAATAAATGGGTTAGATGGATTAAAGCGTGTGTCTCTACAGTTTCTTATTCAGTGTTGGTTGATGAGCACCAAAAATGCTCATTTTACATACACTTTATAAGGAAATCATTATTGGTTTAATTAGCATTTGAAATGTATTTTTATATAGCTTTTGCATATAATTGGTAGAAAATGAAGTATTATGCTTGACTAGTGTTTTTAGTGGAAAGTGTTTGCAAATGCAGGTTTTGGCCACTAATCTAGCGTTTTTGAGTCTACATCCCATTTGGGCTTGGAAATTCATGAAGACATCTTGAAAAGAACAACAATAAATGATAAAGGTAGACGTTTACTTCTCAATTGCTGGTGGTGCTTGCTTCCCGACCTGTTTCCTGGTGCCTACTTCCCGACTATTGGGGGCGCTTGCTTCCTGATATATTTCCTAACATTTGCTTTCCCAATTTTGTTGGTGCTTGCTTCTTGACATGTTTCCTGGCACCTACTTCTCAACTATTGGTGGCACCTACCTCCCAAATACAAGTTGTGGTTGACCATGTCAATGTTGACTGGTTGACCAATTGACCATGCACTTTTGAAGGAGGTTGTTGCATAAAATATAAAAGAGAAATATTCATATTATTGTGCATATTAGATTTTTATGATTATAATATAATAAAACACTTTTATTCTAATTATTAAAAATTGAACAGTTGACCATTTAAGCTTTTAAAGCATTATTTTTAGGATTAGATTGTTTTTTGTCAGTTAAATTAAATTAAAAAGGGTTTTTATCAAGGATCCCAAAACCTTATTACAAAAAGTCAAAAGACTAAAAACAAGGCCAAAGAAAAGGACACCAAAATCTAGAGGAAAGACATAAAGAATGCCTTTCAGGACAGGCTAAGGACAACCTTACAGGAAAGGCTAGAGGATAGCCTTAAAGGATAATATTAATTTTTTTTTGAATCTTTACATTGAAGTCTGGGACAACACCATCCCACCCAGAACAACCCAAAAACACACGTGCAAAAGGACCATCCAAGAAGCATGTGGTAAGGAAATTTAAAAAAGCCAATCCCACCCAAAAAAATTGAAACAGGGCTATCCCACCCAATACAATGATTTGAAAAATTCAAATTTGAACTTAAAGTGGGAAACACAAAAATTCCCTGCCTAAGGATGCATATGGATGTAGTAGGAGGATGCAACAAGTAGGGACCAACATCCCGAATAGACCTACAAGAGGAACAACAACCATGGGACTCCAGAGGCCATGAAATCCTGTTGTAGTAGGGAAACTACACAAAATCCAAGGGAGACAGAGGAAACAAAAATATAAAAATGTGAGCCAACAAAAATGGTGGGGAGATCCCAAGAGATCTCAAAAAAGGAACTATGAAACACGAGCTGCCACCTAAAAGCACAGGGTCCCCTCAGGCCAAAAAAAAGTAGCAAGAGCTCCATAACAACCTCCAACACCACCGTTAAGAAGCTTCAGGGAACCAGAAGAGGAACCATAGGAACACAAAAAAAATCAACACAGAGGCCCCCCTAAGCCAAAAAAAATTGAGACCTACCATCATACGTGCAACTAGAAACCCAAAGAGCAACACCATAGGAATAAGCACAAGGTCTCATCCAATCCAAAAGATATTATGAATATTTTCTCATGAATCCAAAAAACACTAGCCACAACACACTGCACTAGAAGAACCTCTGATCCTTAGCACAAAATAGGACCATGCAATAAAAATGAAAAGGGTTTTTGAAGTAAATCAGAAAACCCAAAGGATAATCCAGGAAAAACCAGGGACATCCCAAAAAATCTTGAGAATTTCCTAGTTCATAGGCACTAAAAGGAAAACCCTACTTGAAGGCATGGAATTGAGCAGATAAGAGAATAAGGGACCTCCCAAACCAAGGAGATCATTTGCAACACCAACCAACCAAGGAGGAGGAAAAAGAGGTAACAGGGAACCAGAACATGACCTAAGGATATCCCAAAAAAACCTTGGGACATCCTAGATTACAGACACCAAAAGAAAACCCCACCAAACAAGGAAAAGAGTAGAAAAATGGAACAATGATCTCCCCATCCTAAGGAGATCGTCTGCAGCACCTACTAGCCAAGGAGGAAGGGCAAAGGATGTGCCAGGGATCCACTTCTTATGTATTTGGGATAGGGCCAAGGATGGGCTGTAGGGAAGAGGAGAAAGACTTCCAAGGGAAGGATTATATTGTTATGTACACCTAAGGATTACTATATTTATCCTTTTGGTGAATGAACATGCTTGTAAATAGAAGAATAATATCTGTGTGTAAACGTATTGTAACAAATCACATTATGTGATTGAAAATAGACCATTTTATTATTGTAATAGGATCTTGTTGCGTTCTATACAAGAATGCAAGCTAGATGATCAGAGGATCGAAGGATCATTTTTTACACAATCAATGGAATAATTATATTTCTTTTATTCTATAGAGTTGCAAATACTCTTATTTTTCTTGAAGAAAATTTTATGGAATTAACCAGGTGGACTACCTCTAGGAGCCTCGACCCACTCCTTGCAATAGTCCCCCCTATTTTAATTTCTATTATTTATTTTCAATAGATTAGTTTCATGCTTTATTTTCCTACTTTATTTTAATTTAGTTGTGTGCTTATTTTCCTGTAGTTTTATTTCCTATACTTATATTTTAGCATTTTAATTTCAGCTTTAGTTTTAGTTTATTTATTTATTTTTCTACGCTTTATTTTATTTGGTTTGGCTGAAATGAAAATGAAAAAACATCCCCACCAAATTAAATAGGTACAGAGAAATTAATTCCCCACACTACAGGCATATACTATGCATGACACTCACAAGTTTACGAGCTATCCCGGATTGACAATTAAATGGATGTAATTAATTGAACCATAGAAAACTAACCAATGTTTTACCCAATATTTTGGCACCATTGTTGAGGAGTGTCAAAACTGTAGTGTATGATCCACAGGTTAGTCAGTTTGAAAATTACATTCAGATTACCCTACCTATAGATCCTCTACCTAAGAAGCATGAGTCCACCAAGGGCCTTTTTATAAGGCCAAAATAGTTTTTGGCACAACTAGAGCTGAATCCCATAGGCAACAATTTAAATTTACTAGCTTATCAAGTAAATATGGGAATGAACCCGATGTACCATATTAAGTGTAGAAGTAGGAATAAATTGTGTTGTTAAAAAAATTAGAAAATTAGGCAATTCCATTGTATTCTCAATGGTTTCATAAAATTAGATAAATGGTACAACCCAGGTCTAATTGAAATTTTTTACTATTAGGGATGTGTTTATTTACATAGAAACCATTAGGGAATTATGCCTCAAGAAGCCTAGTTTTAACGATTAAAAAAATCACAGGCTTGATAGTTCTCAACACATTGGTAAATTTTAACGATGACATTAGCAGTAGAAAAAATAACGAAAAAAATTGCAGTTTTTAAAAAGAACATTTTGCCAAGAGTAAGATCTTCACTTGCACTTAAGGCGATCGAGTGAATTAGAAACTAACATGTGGTTTTTTTACTATTGTACCATGTTAAAAAAATAGTCATTTATCTGCCTACACAATTTACCAATTAGTTGGAAGATTTGTTTTTGAGGCCATGCTCTTCTCATGCTGCAACATATCATACTAGTTGATGAAGAAAGTGATGATTTTTAGAGACTAGTTCAGTTGTAGGCATGGGGGAGAACCCACCTCTATTATGACCACCAACAACACAATGAACGTTGTTCATAGTGTTCAATTAAAAAAAATTAGTTAAAATTTTATTTTAATGTCATTAATTTAGAATTTTATTTTAATGCCCTTAGTTTAGATTTTTTATGTTTTGTAGGACAACATGAAGTGTGATGTAGATGAACAAGGAGTTGTCTATGAATTTTTTGTAAAGTGAGATTTATACGTGGAGTTCGTAATAGCACTATATGAACCTTTGGGTGTACCCCAATCATGTAGCATCCAATCCAAATAGGTGAAGCGATCAAAGTTTTCCTTGACAACG
The DNA here is from genome assembly GCA_028583015.1 of Wollemia nobilis. NCBI lineage: Eukaryota > Viridiplantae > Streptophyta > Pinopsida > Araucariales > Araucariaceae > Wollemia > Wollemia nobilis. The sequence goes on from JAQPPZ010001965.1 coordinate 1,972,462, forward strand.
TAGGTGCCTGAAGGCAGTCTAAGTAAACCTGATCAAGACAAAGGCTTCCAGCCCAAGGTGTTTATGGAACTTAGGGAAAATTTTGCTGCAAATTGCATGACTATTATAGCCTGAGTAGATTATAAAAGAGTCAGAGATGCCACACCAAGAGTGGAGTAGAGTGCCAAGATGATGTTCAAGTAATAGTCAATGAGCTCCATTTACAACCACCTCACATTTTCAAGATTGGATCAGACATTGGCATGGAGGAGACCCCATACCATACCAATAGTTTTGACAAATATTCACACATTCATTGTGAAAAAAATTAAATAAAAAATGATGATATGTGAAAAAATTGAACTATGTGAATCCTCCCTATGGTTGGGATTTATTTCTCAACTCAAGAAAAAACAATAGTCTAAAATCTATTCTGCTTAACACAATTTTTCTTTTTTTCTTTGCAATTTTTATTTTTATTTTGCAAAAATTCATGTCCTGAATGCAATCTATAGGTATCTTGGGAAACCTAGGCCTATCAGGCATAGGTTCCATGATTCTTTTTTTCTTTCTTTCGTGTATTTAATTTTGTAGGACATGATGCTGAGTACAATCTATAGGTAGTCAACTTAAACTAGGTCTAACAGATACATCCATCCCATGCCCTGCTAGGAGTGTAGCAATGCAAAAAAAGATACTTACTTCCCACCAAGAAGATAGTTACTACAATTAGCCCAGTACAAAAGTGCCTTATTCCCACATGAAGGAAAGCACTAATAAGCGATGGCAATCTTCCACCAGGAAGAACGATGCCCAAATTAAAAAAAATAGTGCTCATTTTTCAGCCAATCAAAATCTTCTGCTAAGAAGGCTCCAAATTGAATGCAAATCTAAAACAAGTGCTTTATTTTTTGCCACTTATTGGTAGAGAGTATCCTCTTCCCCTAAAACTAGCTTGGTTGATAAGGGAAATGAGAAATATCCAACCAGTGGCAGTAAGATAAAGTAGGGGAGGTAGTACACTCGCCCTTAAGTGGAGAATTGTAATTGCACATCAACACCAACAGAAGTGGAGATCTTTTACTGTAGATCTGCATCAAAGTGGGAGTTGTGCACATATTATTAAAAGGCTTGGTGCTCTACAAAGTTTTCAAATTTGTGTGTGCTTCACCAAACTACAGATAGGAAATGATGTTGTCTTCATTAACTGCCAAGGGCTGTTGAGATGGAAACTAGCTCAGTCAACATTATTTGTTCTGAGTTGTGAAGCTGTGAAGAGCAAATTAATTGCAGTGATGAGGACCCCCACTATAGAGAAAATTTTGGATGATGATGTCTGATCAAATTGTTAAAATTGAATAGTGGGGCTGAACAGACATCATCAACACAAGAACAATGGAGAGACATTCTGGGGTTGATGTTGTTGGTAATCAGTTTGAAAATACAAGTGCAATTTCACCATACACCCAGTGCAACACAACCAGGTGTGTAGTGGCTCTTGATATAGGAGTGGAGGTTCATTTCATTGTTGTTGCATGTGAAAACATGATTGGTGGCACTGGTATGTAACCTGGTGATATAATTTCAACTCTACCACTTGAAAGTAAAATTGCTAGAATTTTCACTCCCAATGATGACCTAGCAAAAGAACAATTCTGAAATTTTCTTCAAAGGTCATGGGAGAAAAATTCTGGAAATTTTTGAAAAATTCAAAAGATTTAGAAAATTCAAATTTTTTTGGAAAATTCAAAAGATTTAGAAAATTCAAAAAATTTTGGAATTTTCAAAAAATTCAGAAAATTTTGGAAAATTTTGAAAAATGCAGAAAATTCAGAAATTTATAGAAAATTCAGAAAATTTTGGAAAATTCGTTCTAAAAATTCTGAAAAAATATTAAATTTTGCAGAATTCAAAAAATTATGGAAAATTCAAAAAATTCTGAAAAATGCAAAAAATTCAAAATTTTTAGAAAATTCTGGAAAATTCAAAAAATTAAAAAAAAAAAACTGGAAAATTTAGAAAATTCTTAAAAAGGTTATTAGAGAAAAATTCTAGAAAATTTAGAAAAATTCTGGAAAATTCTGAAAAATTTTGAATTTTTTTTGGAAATTTCTAGAAAATTTAGAAATTTCTAAAAAAGGTCATTGGAGAAAAATTCTGGAAAATGCCATTGGAGGAAAATTGTTAGGAAAACATGAAATCAGTTTCAGGCATCGTGTTGGATGATGCCTATAAATTTAATTTCCAGAGGAGAAAGAGACCTCATAATTTTCTACATAGGCTATGATTTGACTATTTGGTTGTAGTGATGGCGTTCAAGAGTGATCATTCAAATTGTTGGTTTGGTGTAGTGCATGGAGAAAACTACGTGGATGAAATGACATTTTTGTTCAAAAAAATTTAGACCCACAACCTGAAGAAGCTTTGGTAGAGATGTGGCCCACATGAGTCAACTTGAATATCCTATCGTGTTGGTTGTCCACATCCTGGTTTTAATGGAAGATTTGTTCTAGTCATGCTTCCTCCCATGGAACAGATGATGGACTAAGAAAAGGGAAAAATATAGAGAGAGAGAAAGTGAGAAAAAAAAGAGAGTATATATATATATATATATATATATATATATATATATATATAAATCTCCAAGATATATCAAGGTCACAACAACTTCATTTTCTGAAACATCATGTTTTCAAGTGAAATGCAAACGTTTCACACCACCAACATCATACACATCATGATCTACAAAATTCACCCAGGTATGTACTGAGTTTTCTATTAATTATGTGCATAGTTATTTTAAAAATCATTTCTATGTTAATACCAGTAGATGCCCCCATATTTCTCTTTATTAATTCTCCCATTAGAATTTAGCCACATGGCATACCTCAAACATTAGATGAATTTCATTACCCTAGGAAAATTTTACAATAAAAACATGATGTGTGGGGAGGTGCCTGACTCCCATATACAGATGCTTGACTCCCATATACAAGTGCCTGACCCATGTAAAGGCGTATGTCTCTTATATATTAAAAAAAAATCTATACCATGGGGGGCTATGACATGAGGACATGTCAAATATTCAGCATGGGGAATTATGAGCACCAAAAATGCTTATTTTACATACACTTTATAAGGGAATCATTATTGTTTTAATTAGAATTTGAAATGTATAACTTTTGGATATAATTGGTAGAAAATTAAGTATTATGCTTGAATAGTGTTTTTAGTGGAAAGTGTGTGCAAATGTAGGTTTTTGCTACTAATTTGGTATTTTTGAGTCTACATCTCATTTGGGGTTGGTAATGCATGAAGACATCTTGAAAAGAACAATGGTAAATGGTGAAGGTAGGTGCCTACTTCCCGATTGTTGGTGGCATCTACTTCCCGACCTGTTTCCTAGCATCTGCTTCCCGACTATTGGTGGTGCCTATTTCTTGACCTATTTCCTAGTGCCTGCTTCCTGAATATTAGTGGCACTTGCTTCCCGACCTATTTCCTAGTGCCTACTTCTCGACTATTGGTGGCGCCTACCTCCCGACTACAAGTTGTGGTTGACCAAGTCAATGTTGATCGGTTGACCAATTCAACGTTGATCGGTTGACCAATTGACCATGCACTTTTGAAGGAGGTTGTTGCACAAAAGATAAAGGAGAAATATTTATATTCTTATGCATATTAGATTTTTATGATTATAATAGAATAAAGTGCTTTTATTCTAATTATTAAAATTTGACCGATTGACCATGTAATATTTTAAAGCATTATTTTTAGAATTAGATTGTTATGTACACCTAAGGATTACTATATTTATCCTTTTGGTGAACGAACATGCTTGTAAATAGGAGAATAATATTTGTGTGTAAATGTATTGTAACAAATCACGTTATGTGATTGAAAATAGACCAATTTATTATTGTAATAGGATATAGTTGCATTCTATATAAGAACGCAAGCTAGATGATCGGAGGATTGAAGGATTGATTTTTACACAGTCAATGGAATAATTATATTTATTTTATTCTATACAGTTGCAAATACTCTTATTTTTCTTGAAGCAATATTTATGGAATTAACCGGGTAGACTACCTGCGGGAGCCTGAGCCCACTCCTTGGAGTAGTTCTCTCCATTTTAATTTTGTTATTTATTTTCAATAGATTAGTTTCCTACTTTATTTTAATTTAGTTGTATGTTTATTTTCTTGTACTTTTATTTCTTGCACTTTTATTTTAGCATTTTAATTTTAGATTTAGTTTTAGTTTATTTATTTATTTTTCTACACTTTATTTTATTTGGTTTGGCTGAAATAAAAATGAACAAACAACCCCACCAAAATATATAGGTACAGAGGAATTAGTTCCCCACACTGTAGGCATATACTATGCATGACACTCACAAGTTTACGAGCTATCCCGGGTTAATTAAATGGAGGTAATTTATTGAACCATAGAAAACTAACCAATGTTTTGCCCAACATTGGTCAATGGGTTAGTGACAAAATATTTTAAAGACAAGAGAGGCCTTAGACAAGGAGATCCTCTATCTCCTTATTTGTTCATTATTATGGTAGAAGTTTTGATTAGGAACTTAAAGAAGGCTTACAAATATGGGATTATAAGTGGACCTAAGGTTAGTAATAACATTGATAACATCACCCATCAATAGTTTGTAGATGATACAACCCTTTTTGGAAAAGTAAGGATAAATGTGACCAGATATTTGAATAACTTTTTAAAAGAGTACGATAGAGCTTCAAGGTAAAAATTTTAATAGAACTAAATCCAAAATTTACTTCCTTAACATTCTTGCTAATATCAAAGCAAGAATTTACAAGTTGCTTCAAATGGAGGAGGTAAATTTACCAAAAACTTATCTAGGGATGCCTTTATTTGAGGGGAGAATGAGGATAGATTTATGGAATCCAATTATTAGTAAAGTTCAAAATAAACTTCCAACTTGGATAGGTAGATGGTTATCGTTAGCAGAAAGAGTGTAGTTAATTAATTCAATCTTACAAGCCATTCCAACATATTATATGTCATTGTATTCGATGCCAAAATTAGTTGAGAAAAGTTTAATCTATAGTATGAGATCCTTTTTATGGTCAGGTTTACATGATAAAAGAAAATTTTCTTTGGTGAAATGGAGCAAGTTGTGTGATGACAAAACTAGGGGAGGTCTTGGTTTAAGAGTTGTGTGATGGTTATCATTAGCATAAAGAGTGTAGTTAATTAATTCAATATTACAAGCCATTCCAACATATTATATGTCATTGTATTCTATGCCAAAATTAGTTGAGAAAAGTTTAATCTATATTATGAGATCCTTTTTATGGTCAGGTTTACATGATAAAAGAAAATTTTCTTTGGTGAAATGGAGCAAGTTGTGTGATGACAAAACTAGGGGAGGTCTTGTTTTAAGAGTTCTTAAAGATGAAAACTTAGCTCTTAGGAAAAAAATTATCTGGAGATTGTACAAAGAGAGTCAAAGATAATGGGCAAGAATTCTTCTAAGTATGTTGATCCCAATGAACCAAGTTTAATATTTACAACATTCTCTCTTCCAAATGGTTCTACTCTTTGGAATGTTTTAAAAAACTCTATTGATATTATGACTAAAGGTTTAAGATGGGTGGTGAGAATTGGAGAAAATTTCTATTTGGATGGATACTTGGTGTGATACAAAACCACTCAACTTAGATCCAATTTTGAAACCTTGGATGATATTTTTTCAATACAAATATGGTGATAGGGTTTCAAACATTTTGTACAAGGATCGAGAAGCAAGATACAAATGGAAAGAATATTTTCTTACAAGTATACAAGACATTGATGCTAGGAGGCAATTGAGTAGAAATATAACAACTATGATTATTATTATGGGTGCTAAAAATACATTGATTTGGGATTTGAATAGCTCAGGAGAATACACAACTAGAATTGGATATAATGTTCAACACCAATATAATAATAATATCACTATAATATGGAGAGATATTTGGGATAGCCCAAGAAGTCCTAAAGTCAAAATATTTGTTTGGCTAGTAGGCCATAAAAGAATTTTATCCTAGGATAACCTTATGAAAAGGGGTTTTCATGGCCCCTTTCATTATGTTTTCTGTAATAAACATGAGGAGAGTATAGACCATCTCTTGGGACATTGCTCAATAGTCTAGAATCTATGGCAATGGATTCTTAATATCTGGTAAATACATGGTGATGAATAGTAGAATTTAATATTGGTTAAATCAATGGTAGAGAACTTATAAAAGTGAGGCTTTATAGACAATATGGGATATATCAAAAGATACAATACTTTGGATTGTATGGTTAGAAAGGAATAGAAGAATATTTAAAGGAAAGGAAAGCAGTTTAGAGGTAATAAAAAAGATATGTTTAGCCATAGAGGAGTCTAAACCAACCCTATCAACTCACCTAGTCCCTAATTTGGAAGTAGGGAGTCTTGATAGATAAAGTTAAGTCATTAAATGGAATTATGATTGTAGACACCAAAATCTAGCCACTTGTCATCCATCCATAGCTTCCTACCACAATTACCCATTATTTATATATATATATATATTTTTAATATATATTTAAATAATAATATTTTATATATTATATTTATATATATTTAATATATATATATTTTTATATGAATTAGATCCCAACCATCCATCATGTTTTAATCCTAGCTATTCTTCCACCTTAATCCATGCCACTTACCCAAATTTAATCTCCACCCTTCCTCATGTTTTAATCTTGACCTCTCAAATTGTGTCATCAAAACCCTAACATGTCTAAGGGAATATTATAAAAGGAGTCATTTTGATGACTCAACCCCTAAGTATTTGGCCTAAGCTTTTGAATTCCCTAAGTTCCCTAAGGTCTTTGAGTGTTAAATCCTCCATCCTCACATCCCCTCACCGTCATTCGCATCCTTCGCATTCGTTGTCGCCCACCTCATTCGAACCATATTTGGTTTTGCAACTTTTCCCTCAACCATAAAACGCCCTCCCGAGCTTCCCAAGCACCAACCAAAATCTGTAGAGCACCCACCAACACCTATCAAGCATCTCTAGGCATTTTTAGTCAGTACCAAGTACCAAAAAATATTTTTTGTTCGGATCTGCAGCACTACGACCCTCAAGCGACCATTAGAGCATCTGTGTAATACCTCCTACATCAACAACAAAGATAGAAATGTTATTTGACAAGGTAAAATCTCATTTTTCTTATTTCATATTCTCATATTTGCTTATAATTTTTATTTTTTCAACTAGGTTTTAGTGATTTTATTTTTTGAGTGTCTCACACGGTGGAGCCCTCACAGATATTACTAACTCTTGTCATTATTTGTTGTGTGCAGGTATGAGAATCACATTCATTGGTAGTTGTTGAAGCTTGAGTGGCCTTGCATAGGATACCAAAGCCCACTCATCACTCTATTGGGATCATCAAGCATGAAGATGTCACCATCATTTCTAACTAGGGTTTCGGAGAACCCTAATTCTTTCTAACAATTGTATCAAAATAATAAGTATTGTAAACCCCCTATTTGGGGTACATTTGATTATATTACAAGAGATCCACTGGAAATAATAAAAGATTTCAATTCTTTGTGCAATCATTTGTGTTACTTTACTTTGTTTATTATTTCATAGTTTATATTTTGGTGTTTCTTTATTTTGTATTCAAAAATTGTAAGCTACACACTCCTAATTTTTTTTTTCCAAGATCATTTTTGCATTTCAATGAAAGAAAGTTGCGTCTTCGTCAAGCCAAACCATTTGCACCACATTGTGTTTCATGCAACATGGTACAAAATAGGTTATATGTAGACACCAAAATCTATCCACTTGCCATCCATCCATAGCTTCCCACCATAATTATCCATTATTTATATATATTTATGTATAATTGTTTAATATATATTTAAATAATAATATTTTATATATTATATTTATTTATTTAATAAATATATATGTTTATATGAATTAATCCTATCCATCCTTCATGTTTTAATCCTAGCCATTAATCCATCTTAATTCATGCCACTTGCCCATATTTAATCTCCACCCTTCCTCATGTTTTAATCTTGGTCGCTCAAATTGTGTCATCAAAACCCTAACATGTCTAAGGGAATATTATAAAGAGGAGTAATTTTGATGACTCAACCCCTAATTATTTGGCCTAATATTTTGAATTCCCTAAGTTCCCCAAGGTCTTTGAGTGTCAAACCCCCCATCCTTGCATCCCCTCATCGTCGTTCACATCCTCTGCATCTGTCGATCCCACCTTATACAAACTAGATCTAGTTTTTCAACTTTCCCTGAGTCATCGAATGCCCTCCAGCACCCATCGAGCACCTCTAGGCATTTTTGGTCAGCACCAAGCACCCATGGGTGTTCTTCATTTAAATATATAGCCATACGACCCTCGAGTGACCATTAGGGCATCGACGTAATCACTCCCTACATCAGTGATGAAGGCAAAAATAGTGTTATTTGACAAGGTAAAATCTCATTGTTCGTATTTCATATTCTCATATATGCTTATAGCTTTTATTTCTATAACTAGATTTAGTGATTTCATTTTTTGAGGGTCTCACACACTGGAGCCCTCACAGATATTACTGAATCTTGTCATTATTTAATATGTGTAGGTCTGATAATCATATTCATTGGTAGTTACTAAAGCTCGAGTGGCCCTACCTAGGATACCAAAGCCCACTCACCACTCTGTTAGAATCAAATCAAGTGTGAAGACACCACCATCATTTCTAACTAGGGTTTCAAAGAACCCTAGTGCTTTGTAACAATTGTATCAAAATAATAAGCATTTTAAACCCCCTATTTGGGGTAAATTTGATTGTAATAAAAGATCCATCGACAATAATAAAAGAGTTCATTTCTTTGTGCAATAATTTGTGTTACTTTACTTTGTTTATTATTTCATAGTTTCTATTTTGGTGTTGCTTGATTTTGTATTCACAAATGGCGATCACAGTGGAAATCACAATGGGTTCAATATGCTAATAATATTATCATTAACTCACTATTATTTTTCTATCTTGTAGGTTTTAGAAATCTGGTCACGTGATCTTCATCGAACTAGGGTTTCTAGAGCTGCAGAAGTTGATTTAGGATTGTGTAGACACCCTACGACACTCGAGGGATGCCACTGGATTTTAAAGGCATCCCAATGCATTTCAAAGATTCTGAGAGGTATTTCATAGAGTGGAAAAGGATACATAGGCTTCACTGTAGATCTACCTCAAAATCCTAACCTCTCCGTTTCATTTTGTTTTACGTTTTTACAGATAAAATTGCTAAAAAGAACATCATTCAATGTCTGTTAAAAATAAACATATTACATCTGTATTTTAGGAATTTGCATTCATTTATACATTGCATTTAGATCTACTTTGCATTCATATTCACATTAGTACACATTTAAAATTAAAAAAATTACTATTGTTTGAAGTATTTTTCAATCAAAGATATGCATATTGTTTTCATGTAAAATAAGAATTGCATAAAATAGTTTTCACAATAGGGTCAAGAATTTCTTTTTTTCTTGCCTAAGTAGGAACAATATTATAATATTAAAAGTACTCCCGCATTTGGTGATTCAAGGTGGAAGAGTAGACGAACCCTCCTCTGTTCAGAGAGGGTCTTAAGCAGTGTACTCTACATATTTTGGAGAAATTTAATATTTTTGTTGTTGGCTTCTGATTTAGACCTATAAAATTGGTTACTATTGATATTGTATGAAAACACAATAGAGAACATATTTTTTTAAAATAAATCATACATAACACGTATCACATTAAACAATAATACCTTGGATTTCATCAACAACCATTGCTTGAGATTTGGTGATGGTGGGATTCATATTCATCCACCAATATTTGCCCTTAGCCACCATAGAATACCCTGAGTAAAATTTCTAGATTTCATCACCAGGAAGAATCTTATTGCCCATCCAAGTCATAGTTTTCACCCATCATAATTCAGATTAGCACATCAAAAAACACAAAAAAAACATTAAAACAAGATTAAAAAAAGAAGAGGTAAGACACATTCGTTGCATAAACATAGAATTGCATGTCTTTACTTGATTTTTGTGAAGTTTCATTTGCACATTGTATATTTTTGGTTCATTAGCTTATGGTATTAACTAGAAATCAGCTAATTGGATAAAGGTGGATAATTACTGTCGGTACCATACTGGTAATTCAAAGGTTGGTAGATATTGGATCCCTATTGAGGATTGGCCTATTCAAATCCTAGAAAGGCAAAGACAAGATATCCAAGGCATCCTTCATATGAGATCCCTCTCTTGGTCCCATGAAAAAGATTGTTTTGGATGGAACAACACTACTAAGGGTGAGTATTTAGTTTCTCAAGGTTATTTGACCTTATGCCATAATAATCCCAACCATTCTTCTGACATATTTTCTTGATTGTGGGCTCAAAAGCTCTGGCCTAAGGTGAGGTTCTTTAATTAGCTTTTATTTCATCGTAGGGTGCTTACTGGTGAGAAACTTATGAAGCATGGTTTTCATGGCCCTTTTAGATGTGAAATATGTGAAGATAATGTAGAAAATCTCAACCATATTTTTATTGAGTGTACTTTAGCCTCTAAGCTATGGAGGAGAATGGCCACTTTACTTGGCTTACAGTGGTCCAATTTTTTTACTTTTGAACATCTTTGGATGGATTGGCCTAATCAAGAGGGTGTTGATCATTCTATTAGGCAGTTAGTTTGGATGGGTTCTACCATTCTTCTTTGGAATATTTGGAATGAAAGGAATAGCCAAATTTGTAATCAAGATAGGAAGGATATTCACTATATTTGGCTAAAGACCATAGACAACTTAGTTGAATCAATCCATCAACTCCTTAATCATCCCCAAAACTCCCACCAAATATGGGATCAAGTGATGCAAAGATTGAAGATTAAATCTTCTAAGGGCAACTAACTTAAATGGAAAGTGAGTATTAGTAAGATGGATAGGACTAGAAATTAACAACCTCATCCTAAGGATATTGGAAAAGTCAATACTGATGGAGCCTCTAGAGGGAACCCTGGAAAAGCCAATGTGAGATGAATTGGTAGACTTTTAGATGGCTCCCTGGTTTTTACTTTTGCTGAGAATTTGGGTATTCTTTCCAATAACCTTACTAAGGGGTATGGTGTCCTCAGAGGCCTTCAGGAGGCTACTAAGGTTGGATGGAAAAATGTGTTAGTTGAGTCCGACTTTCAACTTATGATTAATCTCTTGAAAACTCCTTCTAAGAATCATAAGGTGGATTGGAGAATAAAAAGAATTATTGAGCAGATTCAATTAATCCAGATGGTATTTTTGAAAGTTGATTACAATCATGTGGTCAAAGATCAAAACAAGAGTGCTGATGCTTTAGCTAATTGGGATTTGGAAAAATGTGATCTTACTTGTTATGGCCACCATCCTATATGGTGGGCTTCTCAAATTAGGGAAGCTCTTCTTTCTATCATTTCTTTGGATGGCTCCAGTTTTGAAGGTACCTAGTTTCTTCTTGCTTTTTTTTTTTGCTTCTTTTTGTTCATTCAGTTTTTTTTAGTTCCCTAGCTCATTCTATTCTTTATTTTGTTTCCTCTATTGTTTCTTGCCTTATTAGTCTTCTGGTCTAGATAGGTCATTGTTATGTAATTTTTTTTTTTGTTTTTTTTTTTTAAGGTGGGTGGGTTCTTTTGTTTTGTTTTTTTTGTGTTCTTTGTGTTGTTTTTTTTTGTTCATGTGTTTTTGTTGTTTTGTGTTTTTTTTTTTTATGTTTTTTGTTATTGTTCTTGTGTTTTTTTTGTTCTTGTTCTTGGGTTTCTCTTTGTTTGTGTTAATTTGTGTTTTTATGTGTGAGTTTTTTCTATGTTTTTTGTTTTTTTTTATTGTCTATTGTTGGTTGTTTTTATTTTTTTATTTTTTAGGTTTTGGTTGTGTTTATTTTTCATGTTTTTTTTTTTGGGTTATGTCTTTGTAGTGTTCTATTGTTTTTGTCTTGTTTGTGTTTTGTTATGTGGTTCTTGTGTTTTTCTATGTGGTTTGTGTTGTGGTTTCTTTTATCTTATTGTGTGTGATTGGTTGTGCTTTTGTTTTTGACACACTCAAGGAGCATATTTTTTATTTTATTTTATTATTTTTATTGTTATTTACTTATTTTAAATTGGTTTTGTGTGTTTGTTTTCTCCTTGAGTATGTCAAAGGTGGTAGGCCAGGTCCGATTCCTGGGCATTTTTGGTAGAATGGATACCCCTGCCTCCTTGGGTCTTACCCAAAAGTGGCATCCCTTTTGGGATGTTTTCCACAAATAAAAAAAAATTAGAAATAAGAAGAAAGAAATGAATCAAATGTCTACCAATCAAACCACTTCATCAATGGAGTGATCATCATCCTTCCCCATAACTTTTGTGGTCAATATCACTAGTGTGACATAGACAAGTTATTCAAATTTATTTGCAGGTCCATCACACATTGTGAAAAATTTAAATATTGATATTTTGCATAGATCCATTCCCATCTCCATTCCTCAATATTAACCATATTCACCTACCATTGACCATAACATCACTTATATAGACATGGCAAAAGTGGAAGCTTTTAACAGATTCGCTAACTATGTCTTGTTGGAAATTTGAGTTATTTTGTGTTGATGTCACATGGATCACATTGAGTTTTGATGGCAAAAGCACTTCATAAATAATCATTTATGATATTTTGGAGAGCATGGATGTATACAGGGTTTTGTGGCACAAGAGGTATATAATATTTAATTTTTAAATACTATATTAATGTGTTTTTATTAAAACTAATGGTAAAGGTTTTTATTAAAACCAATGGCAAGGGTTTTTATTAAAACCAATTGTAAAGGTTTTTATTAAAACCAATGGAAAGGGTTTTTATTAAAACCATTGGAAAGGTTTTTTCATTAAAACCACTATGCTAAGACTTCTCCAAATAATTATGGATGGAAAGGTTTTTCAAATAAAACCTAGGTACAAAAGGTTTCATGGCAAAATTCAAAAGAATGAAGGAGATATCCCAATTCAAATTTAAGAGGTGAATTATTAAATTATTATTTAATAATTCTAAGGTCTAATGTTGAATTTTATTATTCGTCGACGTGCAATGGCTGGGGAGATTAATGAAATTCGTCGACGTCATTCAAAGGCATGGAGGTGCATATAAATAAAAGGTAAAACCTTTGTTTATAAGAGATCGGGAATATTGCGCATGAGTGAGAATAGTCGAAAGGGGAGCAACGAAGAAATAAAGAAAAATAATTTTCATTCGAGAGCAAGGTCAAGGAGATAGCATCGGAAAGTGATGTCATGTAGAAGACTATAGTGTAGTTGGTAGTGCACGTAATTTGCACAAGGTAGGTTCGTTGTTCGAATCCCACCAAGGGCAAAGTGTTTTTCTAAGGCAATTTGAGTTTTCAGATTTGAGCACAGGAAAAGTTGGGTGTTTGGGATTAAATTCCAACATGGGCTAACACCCACGTGGTAAGCACTTCACAGTGCTAAGTGAGAGGAACATAGTTCAACTCCCGCAAATGTGTGAAGGCGTATTATTTTTGGTAAGGCATTAACGATTTCGAAGATGGTGAAGGCACATTAATTTTGGCAAAGGCATTATTGATTTCGAAGGTTGCGAGGGCTACAAATTTTGTAAAAAGGTATTGTTGGTCACGAATCTGCCACAGGAAAGGATTTTACAAGTGCGCCCTAGACCCGGCCAACATTGAAAGGCTGGAAGCAAGAGATGGCTCCCAGACCAATCTCCAGAGTGGGCTGGTTCCCTTTACTACTCTAAATTTGTTTGAAGATAAGGGTTGCTGGAAAGAAATTAAGAAATTGCAGAAAGAAATGGGAAATATGGCTGTAGCTGAAGTTATAAGATCAGGAGAAAAACAACAAAAAACTTGAAGGACAACAACAACAAGTAACAGAAAGCATTAACTTAACTCTCGCATGATATATGCAGAAAATCCCTCCAAAACTACACTCCAGGAATCATACCTTAACAACAGTATTTAAATCCAATTATGCAAAATTTAAATGGAATAGCCATTAAGAAGTATAAATGCTATTAGAAATGCGAAAGGACAGAAAGGAAAATCACCCATACAACGCTTGAAAATTAGAAGCCAACTCTTTTATTCCTGCAAAAGTACTTTCAGTTTCTAGCATAAAACTCCCAACCTTTTCAAATGAGGTTTACATTGGTTTTTATAGAGGGCCGTCCTCTTTGCAGCATTAAATATTTGCCACCGACCTTCTTGAGATCTACAATTGTGCGATGGAAACTAGGAACACGATCCCCTTAATTGCAGCCTTGAAGAACCACAAAATTGAATGCAATTAGACGTCAGCGGTCACCTGTTAGCGTATTTAACAGTACTTTGTTTGTATTACATTACCAGGTGAACTGTTACAACTACGTAACAGTGTTTTGTTACGCCGGTGACTATTCCCGGCAATGTAATTGCTATTTAATCTGCAGCTCAGTAATACAATTCTGTTCATTGCATTTTACATGGCATCAGAGCCAGCGACGAGTAGGGAGCAACGAGAGGCGGAGAAGAGTGCGGTTTTTTAAATTTTTTTTTATCTCTCTCGACGACGTGATTTCTCTGTCGCGCGATAGCAGCCGGAGAAGAATTAAAAAAAAAAAAAAAAAACTGCAGCGGAGGACGCGGAGCGCAGACCTGCGAGCGACGTGAAGGACAGCAGGCAAAGGAGCCCCGCGCACGCAGACCTGCGCGCGTCACGACGCGGGACCCGCGCACAGCACGACGGACAGCACGCGGCGGCCACGTCCGCAGCGCCAGCCGCAGGACGCAGCGCGCCGAGCGCTGTCACGTCCTGCGAGGAGGAGGGACAGTTGTCCCGCCCCCCCGGCCGTTGGACGTCCAGTGACGTCGCACAGCTGCGCTGCGTCGGTGAAGGTGGGACGCACAGCCCACCCCCGCCCTCCCCTCCCCTCCCCACCCCCGCGCGACGCGCATATTGCGCGTGCGCTCCCCGAGGCACCCCCCCAAAACGCGGGAAGCAAAAATTTAAATTTCCGCTCCCGCTCCCACGGGGGTATAAACCCCCCCCTTTTGCGCACAGTCGCGCAGCCTCCCCCCCTCCCTTTGCACGCAGTCGCGCGCCGAAATTTTTTTAAACAAAAAAAAAAAAAATCGAACGCCCTCCCCTCGAACGAAAAAAAAAAAAACGTTCGGCCCTCCTCTCTTCGGCGGAAGTCGCTGCCGGAGACTGCGACGTTTTTTTTTTTTGAGTGCCGATCCGATCTGGAAAACAAACAGAAGGCAGCGGTGGAATTTTTTTTCGAAAACGCCGGGAGCAGTGCTGCGGTCGCAAGCCGAGGCCGTTGCAGAGGAGGAGACAGAAGGAGGGGTTGAAAGAGGAGCAGGTCCACTGTTCCTTCCGGATCAGCCCGCTGGCTCACGTGGTCGTGAGCCGTGCGGTAAGGCTCAGGGAGCCTGCAGGTCGGGGGTTCAAATCCCGCCGACTTCCCCCAAGGTATAAATTTTTTTTTTCGAAGTCATTTTTTTTAATTATTATTTTTTAATTAAAATTTTTAATTTTAATTTTTTTTAATATAGTTTTAAACTTTATAAATTAAAATTTAATTTTAATTTTTTTTTTTTTAAGTTTTAAAACTATATAAATTAAAATTATTTATTTTAATTTTAAATATATAATAATTATTAAAAATGCTTTGTTAAAGAAAGCCTTTTAAGGGGGGATATTTTTTCAAAAATCAAAGGGGGATAGTGAGTAATTTTTTGAAAAATAGCAATTTGGCAAATTGTAAAAGGTGCATTTTCGGCTGTGACCGACACCTTGTGGGTTATTCTTGTGGGCAGTTTTTTTATGTTGTATGTTGCATATTTCATTTTTGCACTATAACATTAAAAACTTAAAATCAAAACACTCCCTAAGTCCCCGGAATATAAAACCCATCCGTGCAATTTTATTGCACTGCAACATTCGGTATTTGTGATACCTCTGGCCAGCACTTATAGGTAAAGCTATCGTGATTTGGCTACTGTATCCGCCGCCTAATATAGCTGCTACAACGACGTCTGAGCTTGTTCTCTATAAATCGTCGGGGAGGAATAAGTACGCCATTTTTGCATTTTTTTACTCCATCCACTACCCTTTATCGCACTTGTGTTTAGGCGTAAATCCTGACGAAGTATTCTTCATAGTGTTTAGGGGAAGTTACGCCCCACGCATGAGAAGAATCTTCTATGGTAGGTGCCATCAACAAGGCGATTCCCTTTTAGTACCGCTTATGTTCCACGTATCGTATGATCTCTAAAACTCACCTATAGTCTCCCTCACGTAAGGGCGGGTGATTTTTGTTGATCTTTCTAAATACCTATAGTTTCCCTCACGTAAGGGCGGGTATTTTGTACGGTATATTGGCCTAGCAAAAGGTATATCGAAAGGGGGACCAATTTGGTGATATAAGGAACCTTCACTATGGTCGCTGTTGCAAAGTTGATGACTGATCCGCATCAGTTATTGAAAGGTCCAAATTATACACCATGGAAACATAAGATGAAGGCTATTCTCCAAATGGAAGATTTGTGGGATATTGTTACTGGAGTAGCAACAAGGCCTTCACCAACATCGAGATCCACAGGTCCTTCAGCAGATCAGATAGCTTTTGACAAGAAAGACAGTAGAGCAAAGGTGCTCATTTTGTTTGCTGTTTCAGATGAAGTGCAACCTCATATAGTTGACAAAGCAAGTGGTAAAGAGGCATGGGATGCCCTTAGAACCATCTATGAGGGGAAGAATGAATCCACCATTCTTCATCTTCAACAACAACTTCATAACCTGAGTTTGAGACAGGGTGAAACAGTTGAACTCTTTCTGTGCAGAGTGTCTGAGTTGAAAGAGAAATTGAGTTCTCTAGGAGATACTGTGGACGAAAAGCTTCTCATTTCACTTGTGATGAGAGCTTTACCTTCTTCATTTGATATGTTGATAACCTCCATCCAGGTGTCTCAACGACAAATTACCTACATCGAGTTGGTCAATCTGCTTCAACAACAGGAGGCACGCCAACTTCACAAGGATGATTCTTCCAATACAGCCCTATACACCAACAAGCAGGGTTCTAGGAAGAAAGGTAATGGGCAAAAAGGAGGCAACTTTCAGAAAGGAGGAAATTCTCAACAAGATACGAAAGGAAAAGGCAAACAACCTCAACAGAAGAAGAGGTGGTGCAAGATCTGTGAGAAAGACAACCATGACACCAACGGGTGTTGGCATAAGAACAAGCAGAAAGGCCAAAACAAACCACAAAATAAAAACAAGCAACCCTAGGTGAATGTTGTTGTTGAAGAATCTGACTCAGATTCTGAATGGGCACACAAGGTGCTCATCACTACCACAGATTCCACTCAGAGGGATCCTATTTGGTATGTCGATTCTGGAGCTAGCAAACATATGACTGGCGATAGATCGTGGTTTGAATCATTTGTGGCCAAGGAGGGCAAACCTGTCACCATTGCTGATGATAAAACCTACAGGGTTCAGGGAGAGGGTACAGTTTCAGTCACTCTTCCTGATGGCAAGTGTCAGATTGACAAAGTCCTCTATGTTCCGGGATTGGCCAACAATTTGTTGTCAGTGACACAAATCCTGGACAGAAATATGGTTGTCAACTTTCGTGTTGAGAATGGAAAGAAGTGTTGTACTATTACCAGGAAGGGTAAGCAGATTGCAATGACTTCATATAAGCACGGCTTATTTGCACTAGATGCTATCTCTACTCCACATGTTGCCATGACTGTCTCTACCAAGGAGGCAACTTCCCTATGGCACAAGAGATATGGGCATCTTAGTTCGGGCTACTTACTTGAGCTCAGCAAGTATGAGATGGTAAAGGGTCTTCCTTCCCTTTCTGCCACATTGCCAGTGTGCTCGATCGCTTGGCAGGAAAGCAGCATAGAGTACCATTTGAGAAGAGCTCTACAAGAGCAAGAAAACCTCTGGAGTTAATTCACACCGATCTATGCGGTCCTTTCACACCCAACAGTGTTGGAGGGAAGAGGTATTTTCAGTTATTCGTAGATGACTACTCACGAAAGATGTGGGTTTTCTTTCTCCAACTGAAATCTGAAGCTTTCGCATTCTTCCAGCAGTTCAAGAAATCCGTTGAGAAGGAGTCAGGAGCTTCTATTAAAACTCTTCGCTCAGATCGAGGGGGAGAGTTTACCTCTAATGAATTTTTTGCATTCCTAGATAAGCATGGGATCAAGAGACAGTTAACAACTGCCTATACTCCTCAACAAAATGGAGTTGCTGAGAGAAGGAACCGTTCTATCATGGAAATGGTTCGTTGTATGCTCACAGGAGCTACTCTTGGGCAACAATATTGGGCAGAAGCTGTCACCACTGCAGTGTATTTGTTGAATAGGGCACCCACAAAGGCCCTAAAAGGAATGACTCCACAGGAAGCATGGAGTGGTCGAAAACCCTCCATATCTCATCTACGTATTTTTGGGTGTCAAGCTTTCATGCACATACCGAAAGAGAAAAGGAAGAAGCTAGATGAGAAAACTCTGAGATGTATTTTTCTTGGTTACTCTGAGCACTCTAAAGGATATCGGTTGATAGATCCTTTGACCAAGAAAATTCATATCAGCGGAGATGTTGTCTTTGATGAAGCTTTCACATCACAGAGCACATCTAAAGTACACCAAGATATTGTGGAACCTAAGGAAGAGAAGATTCCTTCGTCAACACAGACAGGAGGTCCTTCTACATCTTCTTCAACTCCATCGAAGAAGAATCCTAAATGGTGTACAAATACAATCAGAGACGCAAATTTATCCACTCCTCCCAATTTGAATTTGGATAGACCTCGTACACGCAGTATGGCTCAAAAGGAAAGAGAAGCCAGAGAAACTGGTGAGGTTGATGATCTTTGTCAATATTTTGAGGAAATTTCTGTGACTCCAAGTACAGAAGTAGAGGATATGGATATTGATGATGACAGGGCATTCATGTCTACCATAGATAGTCTTGAACCTGCATCAGTGCAAGATGCTCTTAGTGAGCCTCAGTGGAAGGCCGCTATGGATACAGAGTATGATTTTCTGATGAAAAATAAAACTTGGAAGCTTGTTGATCTGCCACATGGAAAGAAACCTATTGGCTGCAAATGGGTATACAAAGTCAAGTACAAGGCAGATGGAACAATTGATAAGCATAAGGCCCGGCTTGTTGCAAAGGGCTATGCTCAAAAGGAAGGCATCGACTATGAGGAAACTTTTGCACCTACTTCTCGGATGACCACAATT
Source organism: Wollemia nobilis (assembly GCA_028583015.1). Taxonomy (NCBI): domain Eukaryota; kingdom Viridiplantae; phylum Streptophyta; class Pinopsida; order Araucariales; family Araucariaceae; genus Wollemia; species Wollemia nobilis. The sequence continues at coordinate 1,991,817 of JAQPPZ010001965.1, forward strand.
CGGGTTATGTGTGCTATGGCAGCACAATATGGGTGGAAAGTTCACCAGATGGATGTCAAAAGTGCCTTTCTAAATGGTGATCTCCAAGAAGAAGTCTATATGACTCAACCTGAAGGATTTGAAGTGGAAGGCCAAAAGCAGAAAGTTTGCAAATTGGTCAAATCCTTGTATGGTCTGAAACAAGCTCCTCGAGCTTGGTATATAAAAATGGACAATCACCTTATGCAGCATGGATTTAAGAGATGTCCGTCAGATGCAAACCTCTATTTCAAGAAACAGGGTTCTGAGATAGTGTTGCTTGTACTCTATGTGGATGATCTCGCTCATTACGGGGAGTTCAGAAACTATGATCTCTACTGTCAAAAGAAACTTGTGCAAATCTTTTGAGATGACAGATCTCGGACTTCTCCATTACTGTCTTGGTCTGGAATTCAGCCAGAAGGAGCACTCCATCAAAGTGTCTTAGAAAAAATATGCCAAGACATTGTTGGATAAATATCGCATGACTGATTGCAAGCCAATGGCAACTCCAATGGAGAATGGACTTCAGTTATCGTGATATGATGACTCACCTCAGGTAGATGGTACTCTCTATCGACAGTTGATTGGGAGTCTCATATATCTGACCAATACTAGGCCAGATCTCGTATTTGTTGTCAACTATCTTTCGAGGTTCATGCAGGAGCCTAAGACCACTCATTGGAAAGTAGCAAAACGTGTTCTTCACTATGTCCGTGGTACTATGGAATATGGCCTAGAATACAAGAGGAACAACAAATTCTTCTTGCAAGGATACACGGACTTCGACTATGCCGGATCATTTGATGATCGCAAGTCAACTTCTGGATACATTTTTCATCTAGGATCCGGTCCTGTCTCTTGGCACAACAAGAAGCAACAGGTGGTTGCTATTTCATCAACAGAGGTAGAATATCGCACCGCACGTGAAGCTGTGTGTGAAGTGATATGGTTACGTCGCATTCTGACAAGTATGGGCCATCCATCAAAATCTCCAATACACTTGTTTTGCGACAATCAAGGTGTTCTGAACCTCGTCAAGAATCCAGTCCATCATGAAAGAACAAAGCACATTGACACACAATGTCATTTCATTCGAGATGAAGTTCCAAAGCACCGAATTCAGCTTCGAACACATTCCCACCGATGCTCAAGTTGCAGACATTTTCACTAAGGCACTTGGACGTGTCAAATTTGAATTGTTTCGTAGCTCACTTTGTATTGCAAAATGATGTAAGGGGATGTTAGTATAGCTATTAGTTATTACATTACCCAAATAATGTAATAAAGGGGGATGTTAGCGTATTTAACAGTACTTTGTTTGTATTACATTACCAGGTGAACTGTTACAACTACGTAACAGTGTTTTGTTACGCCGGTGACTATTCCCGGCAATGTAATTGCTATTTAATCTGCAGCTCAGTAATACAATTCTGTTCATTGCGTTTTACAGTCACCTTCATTAAATTCGTTTTTGAACATGTGCATGAAACCGTTAGAACAATCCACGAATAGCAGCTTCGAACAAATAAAATCTTCAATTTTGGTGGCCTGAACGCTTCTTCGACCTTGACTACCTTGGAAATCCACAAAACATTAAATTCGGGCAGGCATTTAATCCTCGAAAATCGAAAAAACCTTCTCGGCCGTTCATACTGCGCTTGGGCGGGAAACTGTCGCAGGTCGCGAAAACGCGACATCTTTTTGTGCCGTACACCTTTGCTGCTGGAACCCGCAAAAATGGAACATGTAGCGATATCGCTACATGTTTCCTACACTCTGTACGGTCTTGTTCATAGGCCGCGAAAATGCGACACTTTTACTCTTTGAAATGTCTTCGACCTTACCCCTGTCGCGATTTCGCTACACATAAGAACACTTAGTCATCTTTAACAACGTGGCATGAAATCACTACCATCTCACTGTTGTTTTTTGTACGGTTTTTATTCCCCGTCGCGCTTTCGCGACGTCTTCATCTCGCTCGACCTTATCGTCAAAAGTGTAGCGATTCGCTACCACTTTCATGTCTTTTGTCCTTTGAACCAAAACGACCGCGATTTTAGAACGTGTAGCGATATCGCTACATTTTTCCCTTTCCGTACCATTGGCCACTTTTCATCGCGAAAATGCGACATCTTTTACCTTGCCGGAACTCTTTTCTAAAAGTGTAGCGAATCGCTGCACGTTTTACCTTAGACTCTTCTTCAACCAATGCTCCGCGATTTGAAACATAGACTCTTTTGTTTGATAGGTGTAGCGATATCGCTACACATTCGAGCACTTAGGTCTTTGAAGCTATCCGCGTTGCGAAAATGGAACGTGCAGCGCATCGCTGCACTTTTTGCGTTGGACTCCCTTTTACAACCACTGCCCATGATTTTGAGACATGCAGCGCATCGCTGCAACTTTTACCTTAGACCTTTTGAAGCCGCGAAAATAGAACACGTCGCGATATCGCGACGGTTCTTCCCAACCTGCATGCGTTGACCGCGATTTCGTGACACGTCGCGAAATCGCGACGGTTTCTGGACTTAGTCTTTTTGCTCCTTTTTGATCAAAACCGCATCAAAGTCAGTAGAAAAGTTAGGTAAGCAACAACTTAAGCATTAAACTTCAACAAATGAGAATCAATGTGGCAAAAATGCCAACATTCTTGGCGGCTCGCGGGGTATACAGCTCGCTGTATGCAAGAATCCAGGCCTGAATCCATTGGGCACAGAGTCATAAAACTTAGAACAGAAAGCTGGCTGCTGTGATACATCTCAAGGGACTTGCTGCAATAACTTCTGCCGAAAAGCTGAAACCGGAAGAACCTGCATATAACGGAGAATGAAATGGAACAAATGGAATGAGATAATGGAGTGAGCTCCTGCGATTGCGCAAGCGGTGAATGCAAGTGAATGAACTTATGGAATGGGAATGGAAATATGTAGACTATGGAATGGAAATGAAGACTGTAAATGAATGCGTAAAATGATGAAACTTAGAAGAAAGGGAGAAGAAGGAACGAGAACAATGAGAATGGGGAAAAGAAACAACAGCCGTGGCTTTGTTTTTTGTTAACTGCAGAAGAAAAAGAAGAAGAAGGAGGAAGATGAAGAAAGGAAGGAAAGAAAAAGGGAAGGGAAAGGAAGAATTTGCTAGAAAGCCACCAACTGCTGGGAAAGGAGAAAATCACAGAAAAACAAAAGGCACCTACAGTTCGCAAGCAACAAGAACTAAGGTGACAAAATAAAAGCAAAACATGTATATATATATTTTGTTTTTTTTTTTTTTTTATATTACTACTATATACAAACTCATACTGGACTCATCAATTCATGAAGTATAGGCCTTCAAATGAAAGCCATTTACTGAAATTGGAAGTGGGTTGCCCTCCAAGTCTTCGAGGTAGAACGAATTTGTTGCACCTGTGCTGGTAATGCGGAAGGGACCCTCCCATAAAGCATCAAATTTCTTGTGATTCCCAGGTTTAGCTTTGTTTTCATTCCATCTCAACACCAAATCTCCTGTTTTGAATGGACGATCTGCAGAATGTTTATGAAACCACTTTGACATACCCTGTGTGTGTTTGACAAACTCTTCATATGCCTCTGAACGTTGTTCTTCTAACTGCAACAATTGAGCTATCCGCATATCCAAGGAACTGGTATCTGTCTCATTGTCCTGAAAAGCCTGCAATTGCTGCAATACTGGCAACTCAAGATGAACAGGCAACCTTGCTTCTTTCCCATAAACTAGGGCATAGGGTGAGGTCTTGATGGACTTCTTAACTGAAATCCTATCTGCCCATAAAGCTTGATTCAATAAAAGGTGCCATGATCTCTTGTTCTCTCCCAAAGACCTCTTCAAAATCCTGAGCAAATTTTTATTTGTTGACTCCGCCAAGCCATTTCCCTGTGGATAATAATTAGAAGATGTTTTTAGGAAAATGCCATACTTGTTAGCAAACTCAGCTAGTTCAGCTCCAATAAATGGGGTCCCATTATCTGTAATAATGGCATCAGGAATGCCAAAGCGAGTAATCAAGCCTTCAACAAAAGAAATCACCACAGTTTGGTTTGCCACCTTTGTTGGGATAGCTTCAGACCACCTCGTGAAATAGTCTGTAGCTGTTAAAATGTACCTATGACCAGCTGAGGAATTAGGATCAATGATTCCAATAAAATCCAACCCCCACTGCTGAAAGGGTGCTTCAACCTGAATTGGATGCAAAGGCAGTGCTGCATTCCTTACTCTTCCTGTGTATCTCTGACATTTGTCACAGGCTTGTGCAATCTTGAAAGCGTCTGAAAACAGGGTCGGCCAATAATAACCAGCTCGGATTATCTTCAAAGCCATCGGTCTTCCAGCAAAGTGTCCTCCTGATAGACCAGAATGAAATTCTTCCAGGAGCCTAGCCTTATCTGCTTCTTTTACACATCTTAGAAGAACACCATCAATATTCTTAAAAAACAAACCTTCTGGTAACAGGACATACCGAAGAGCTTGCAACCGAAATCTCCTCCTCTGTGAAGCATTCAACTGTGAAGGACATCTACCAGTTGTGAAATAATCAATGAGGTCTTCTGTCCAATCCTTTTCTTGAATTAAGAAATTCATCAAATTGTCATCACTGGCAAGATTTTCTGTTTGATGTTCATCTATACCAGAGGCTACCATCTTTGCCAAATGCTGGCATAAAGCCTTACCACGCACCAGCTTAGTAGGATGAATTTCAACATCAAATTCTTGGATCTTGGTGACCCAACCAGCACGTTTATCACCCAACTCTCCTTGAAGAATAAAATTTCTTACATCAGGATGAATCACGTAAACAATTGTTCTGCTCTGAGATATAAAATGCTTGAATTTCTTAAGGGATTTCATAACTGCATACACCTATTTTTCAATAAAGTTATACTTTGCCTCATGAGGTAGAATGACCTGACTCAGGAAAGCAATGGGCCTTTCATTCCCATCGTCTCCTTTCTGTGTAAGAACCGCGGCATAACTTTCTTCTTCTCCAACTGCATACAAAATAAAATCCTTGGAGTAATCAGGGTTAATCAGAACAGGGGCCTGTGTTATTCTTTCCTTAATCTCTTGGAATGCTTCTTTCCTTCGAGCGGTCCATTGAAAATCTGCATCCTTTTTCAACAATTCAGTCATAGGTTTTACAACCTGGGCAAAATCAGAAATAAATTTCCTAATGAAATTGATCTGTCCAAAGAAAGACTGCAGTTCTTTTTTGTTTGCAGGGAGTGACAACTTCTTTAATGCTTCAACTCGGGCTGGATCTATTGCTAACCCATCCTCTGAAATCACATGCCCTAGAAGCTTACCTTCTTTTACTGCAAACACAGACTTCTTTGGATTAATGGAAATCCCAAATTCCTTGCACTTTTCAAAAATCTGTCTCAGGTGAGAACAGTGATCCTCCCGTCTATGTGAAAATACTGTCATGTCATCAAGATATATCACAATGATCTTGTTCAACAATTCCTTGAATGCAATGTCCATGGCTCTTTGAAAGGTAGCTCCAGCATTTGATAGTCCGAAAGGCATTCGCTGATAAGCAAAAGTGCCCCACTTTGTTGTAAATGTTGTCTTGTACTGATCCTCATCTTTCACCCAAATCTGGTTATATCCAGAGAATCCATCCAACAGAGAAAAACGTTGAGCTCCAGCCACAACATGCAGTATTTGATCTATACGTGGCAAAGGATAATGATCCTTCAATGATGCACGGTTCAGGTTTCGGAAGTCTACACACAATCGTATGTCTCCATTCTTCTTTCGAACCGGGACCAGATTGGCAACCCAAGTGGAATGCTTAACTGGATAAATAATTTTGGCTTGCAGCATTTTTACAAGCTCAGCCCTCATCAACATCTCAATCTTTGGATTTACAGGTCGTTGTTTTTGCCGAAAAGGTCTAACTCCTTCCTCCAATTCAATTGTATGCTGCACAATCTGTTTATTGTATCCCTTCAAGTCTTCATAGCTCCAAGCTACAATATCAGAAAACTCCTCACACAGGTGCTTGATCTCCTGCAGTTCATCTGGCGTAGAGTCAGTTCCAACCTTAATAGCTTTATTAGGCTCTAACTCTAACTCCATGTACTCCTTTTTATCAATCTCTATCCGATGTTTTTTGGATCTATCGTGCTGATCAAATAAACTTTCCAGAGTTATAAGACCCTTCGGAATGTGATTGTTCCGTAACTGAATGAGACCTTCAGCTTCTTCATGCTCCAAAGTTCTCCCTTCAACAGTAGCAGCTTCATGGATCAGGAAGTTGACAATCTGCTCATCATCTTCGAAGACTTGCCAGAAAGTTTCTTTGTCTGGCACACTGGGCCTGTATACCATCCTTACTGTCTTGGGTTTCTTCATTACTTGTTCAACAGGGGAAAAATTGGCTCCAAGAGATGCTAAAAGGTCTGCATGTTTATTCATCTCTCGGGAAACAGCTTGAATATTTAGAGCTGTAAAAAACTCAAAGAGGTCCCACACTTGATTGCGATATGCTTTAAGGTAATGCTGCTTAGCAATGCACCTATTTGTGATCTGGTTTACAACAAGCTCAGAATCACCAAAAATCTTGAGTTGTTCGATTCCTAACTTTCTTGCTTTCTTTAAACCCAAACATAATGCTTCATATTCGGCAGCATTGTTAGTACAACTCCATGTAAGACGGTATGAATATGTTCTTTGGATACCAGAAGGAGAAATCAAAACAATACCTGCTCCGGCACCGTTCTTGCATCTAGCCCCATCGAAATATAGCTGCCATAGTTGATCTGTAACAACATTCTGATCAGCCTGGTTAGAAAATTCCTGCTTTGTATCACTCTCAGGCTTTTGGATGGCATAACAGCCGATTTCAGTCTCCAACATGGCATTAAAATTAAGCATAGAAAACTGATCATCCAACTGAAGATTATCTAAAACTTCTCTCATCAAAACAGAATCCTCGGATTCTTCAGTAAGCATGTGGACAGACTGCATGTCTTTTTCTGCTTCTTCCAACTTCTCGATATGAAAAGGGGAAGGTTTTTCATTCTGAATCCTGAGACGCCTACCCTTGAAAGGAATTTCTAAGTGGGAATAATCTAGTGCCAGATAACCCCCCAACTTTGCGGTAAACTCCCTGGATAAACACATACTAAAGTAGGGTTCTAGATCTACCACAACAATTTCTTGGATAACAGTAATTTGGGGCATAGTATGCAGAACAATTGGAACATCCTTGATCACACCTACTATTTTTACAGGAGTACCATCCAATTGCAGAACTCCAGGACTACTCCGTGTATATTCCATTCCCATTGCTTCACAAACTCCCTTGGGCATGATAGTTGTAGCAGCTCCAGAGTCAATCATGCAGTTATGCACAATCCAACCTTCTATTTGCAATGATAAATAAAATGGAGGTGGTCTATTTTTCCCAGTAGCAGAGGTGGTTAAGGTTTGAGCATACACTGTCTGGGTAGAACCTTTTTCATTATCCTTTACAGATTTTAATGATTCCTGCAATAAATCTACCTGGCCTGGCAACTGCAAAGCATCATAGAGGCTTACCTTAGCCGGGGTCTTTTTTAGTTCTTCAACTATGTTGTATGCCACCGCAGCAGAGTCCTTCTTTTCAGCAGGTTGTTCAAATCTGGTTCGATACTGCTGTGTGGCTTCCACCCTTAGCCTCTTTGTCAGTGAGGGATACTTCAACTTTTCTCGAGCTTGCTCCTCTGCTTCCGATCTTGCTGGTGCGGCTGTAGCTTTTCCTTGAACTCTGTGAGAAACAGGATCCTTTGGCAAAACAGGCACATCAGACTTTGGAACAGGCACAGGAGCTTTCACTGGCCTCTTCACCTCAGCCGGCACTCTTAACGGCTCTAAGTCAGCAGGATCAACATTCACAGGCTTCTTTCCAGTCCTTGTTAGAACTGAAACTTGATCTTCCACTGGAGACATCAAACTATGACCAGCTTCAGAAATCATATTAACTTGTCCACCCGAAGAACTAGCAGCCAATGTCTGCACATAATTCAGATGGACCATACAAGTATCCTCTCCATGAGGGTCATTACAGGTCGAGCACCAATACATTCTGTCTGCAAGGGCTGGATCTTCATTTACCAAAGCAGTTAAGCTTTTTTCAGGTGCTTTACTAGTTGAGGCAGCTTGGTCTCTAGTAATTGCAGGAGGTTGAAATCTCCTTGGCTGGAAATCTCTCTCAGCTTGCTTCCTCTCAATGAGTGTGATCTTGTTACCCATGGCCCTAATTGCCGAATTGGCGGACTTTACCTCTTGCAATAATGTTGTATATGGATCAGGGTTCACAGGTGCAGGAGGTGCTGGCAATGGTAAAGGAGCTGGTGGTGCAGGAAAAGCTGGAAATGAAGTGGAAATGGGAGATGGCTGAGTGCTGGGTGCAGGAAGCGGCAGAGGAGCTAAAGTAGGCAACTGAGGAGCTGGGACAGGTGCAATTTGAGGTGCTTTAGAGCTCCATGATGGGGTGGGATACATAGATGGCATGGGCTATGGAACTGAGCCAGAATATAAATACTGAGGCAAATCTGGTATAATAGGCATAGTTACCTTTGGTGGAAGTCTCCCTATAGCAATCAGATCAGCTTTTGCTTTTATTGCTTGTTCAAACAATTCTGGAAATGTTGTCACATTGGACTGTCGAACAGCCCAGCCGATATCTGTGTTGAACGCTCTGAGGTAGTAAAGTGCAGCCAATTCATCAGCAGGCCGAAGACCATCAGGAATTCTGTGCCAGGTTCTGGTAAATCGGACGTTGAAATCAGCTATCTCTTCCTGCGGGTGTCTCTGGATTACAGTAAACTGATTCAACAATGAAAAGGGGTCAGCCTGTTCATGGAAATTTTTAACTAGCAGATCTCCTAGCTGATCCCACGATGTTACAGTGCCTGGTGGCAGGGTTCGGTACCAAAACAACAATTTACCTCTCAAAGAGCATACCAACAACTTCACCATTACATCTTCATCAGTAATATCATGGATGGCCGCTAGAGAAGCTACATCATTTATGTGTTCATATGCAGTTTTACCCGTACCGTCATAAGTTGGCAAAGCCTTCAGAGCAGCCTGAGGGACTGGATTCTGAGCCTGCAAGTTCAAGGCTCCAGAGCTGTTCCATGCCAAGAATTTCCTGGGTGGGGGTGGAGGATATTGTGCCATTGGAACTAGTGGATATGGTTGGGAAGATGAAACACTAGTAACAATACCAGAGATTTGTGTAGCAGAAGATGGAAGGGATGGAGAAACTAACCTAGAATGCTCACCACTTCTTGAACTGTCAAGCTCAAAAAACTCGACAAGATCTCCAAATTTCTTGGACTGTGATCTCGTGATCATGAAGTACAGCTTTCACTGCATCCACGTTCAGAGATTCCTGAGTACAGCAGAGTCACCAAATGTTCTAATTTTACAGTATGAAGGCGAACATTAAACCTTCAACACCATGGGATCTTTTAGAACAGAAGAAATCTGTCCCACCGGGCGTGCCAAAAACTGTTGGTCACGAATCTGCCACAAGAAAGGATTTTACAAGTGCGCCCTAGACCCGGCCAACATTGAAAGGCTGGAAGCAAGAGATGGCTCCCAGACCAATCTCCAGAGTGGGCTGGTTCCCTTTACTACTCTAAATTTGTTTGAAGATAAGGGTTGCTGGAAAGAAATTAAGAAATTGCGGAAAGAAATGGGAAATATGGCCGTAGCCGAAGTTATAAGATCAGGAGAACAACAGCAGAAAACTTGAAGGACAACAACAGCAAGTAACAGAAAGCATTAACTTAACTCTCGCACGATATATGCAGAAAATCCCTCCAAAACTACACTCCAGGAATCATACCTTAACAACAATATTTAAATCCAATTATGCAGAATTTAAATGGAATAGCCATTAAGAAATATAAATGCTATTAGAAATGCGAAAGGACAGAAAGGAAAATCACCCATACAACGCTTGAAAATTAGAAGCCAACTCTTTTATTCCTGCAAATGTACTTCCAGTTTCTAGCAGAAAACTCCCAACCTTTTCAAATGAGGTTTACATTGGTTTTTATAGAGGGCCGTCCTCTTTGCAGCATTTAATATTTGCCACCGACCTTCTTGAGATCTACAATTATGCCATGGAAACTAGGAGCATGATCCCCTTAATCGCAGCCTTGAAGAAGCACAAAATTGAATGCAATTAGACATCAACGGTCACCTTCATTAAATTTGTTTTTGAACATGTGCATGAAACCGTTAGAACAATCCACGAATAGCAGCTTCGAACAAATAAAATCTTCAATTTTGGTGGCCTGGGCGCTTCTTCGACCTTGACTACCTTGGAAATCCGCAAAACATTAAATTCGGGCAGGCATTTAATCCTCGGAAATCGAAAAAACCTTCTCGGCCGTTCATACTGCGCTTGGGCGGGAAACTGTCACAGGTCGCGAAAACGCGACATCTTTTTGTGTCGTACACCTTTGCTACTGGAACCCGCGAAAATGGAACATGTAGCGATATCGCTACATGTTTCCTACACTCTGTACGGTCTTGTTCATAGGCCGCGAAAATGCGACACTTTTACTCTTTGAAATGTCTTCGACCTTACCCCTGTCGCGATTTCGCTACACATAAGAACACTTAGTCATCTTTAACAACGTGGCATGAAATCACTACCATCTCACTGTTGTTTTTTGTACGGTTTTTATTCCCTGTCGCGCTTTCGCGACGTCTTCATCTCGCTCAGCCTTATCGTCAAAAGTGTAGCGATTCGCTACCACTTTCATGTCTTTTGTCCTTTGAACCAAAACGACCGCGATTTTAGAACGTGTAGCGATATCGCTACATTTTTCCCTTTCCGTACCATTGGCCACTTTTCGTCGTGAAAATGCGACATCTTTTACCTTGCCGGAACTCTTTTCTAAAAGTGTAGCGAATCGCTGCACGTTTTACCTTAGACTCTTCTTCAACCAATGCTCCGCGATTTGAAACCATGCAGCGCATCGCTGCACTTTTTTCCTTAGACTCTTTTGTTTGATAGGTGTAGCGATATCGCTACACATTCGAGCACTTAGGTCTTTGAAGCTATCCGCGTTGCGAAAATGGAACGTGCAGCGCATCGCTGCACTTTTTGCGTTGGACTCCCTTTTACAACCACTGCTCGCGATTTTGAGACATGCAGCGCATCGCTGCAACTTTTACCTTAGACCTTTTGAAGCCGCGAAAATAGAACACGTCGCGAAATCGCGACGGTTTCTGGACTTAGTCTTTTTGCTCCTTTTTGATCAAAACCGCATCAAAGTCAGTAGAAAAGTTAGGTAAGCAACAACTTAAGCATTAAACTTCAACAAATGAGAATCAATGTGGCAAAAATGCCAACAGGTATTTATATCTAGCGCATGGTAATATTTGATATTGCCAAAGTTTTGGTGCATTGAAAATCATTTCTATTATAACTAGGTAGTTATAAGGTTTGAAGTTAAATATTTGTGATTGATGTATGTGGAGTTATAAGGTGTGGAGTTAAAAATAAAAGCATAGGTGTTTGCTATATGTATTAATAAAAATTAGGGAGTCATAAGGTTGGAAAGTGTTGAACTTGTTATATTGTCTAGTGCATGATTTAATTATGAAATTAAACTAGGAACTTGAGACCTAGTTAAATTGCTACCTTGCGTTATAAGACATGCACATGAGTTAGGGTTTGAAGTTGAAGATAAATTGCTTGATTATATGCCTTGGATATTAAGAAGAAGTGGATGGATTAGAAAATCAATTTTGTGGATAAAATTGATGCTTGAGTTCATTATTGCTTTAGTGGAGTTCATTGAGAGTATTGCCATTATTGAGGAGGTTTTTGCCATTGCTTGAGGAGATTATTGTTGGTTACTTATTGAAGTACATTGCCCCTATTTGAGACCATTGAGGAGATCATTTGCTAGTCACTTGTGGATACATTTGTCTTTCATTTGAGGAGATCATTGTTTACTATTTGAGAGCTCTTTGCTTGAGGGAGTTGTGCTTGTTTCTTGAGAGCTTATTGACATTGCATGAGGAAGATATTATTGAGAACCTATTGCTATCACTTGTGGAGATTGTCCTTGGTTGGTTAACGTCCTCATTATTATTTCTTGGAGAGTTTTTCATTAGAGATCTCATTTGCCATATATTTTTCATTCGTTGTTGAGCATTGTCATCATCCATTTGAGAAAGTATTTGTCATACATGGTTGAGTTCATTATTGAGCATTGTTATATATTTGAGAGAGTAGTTGTCATACATTTTTGAGATCATTGTGGATCATTGTTGTCATCCATTGAATAGTACATTGTAATTCATTGTTGAGTTCATAATTGAGCCTTTTCTTCATAGATTTGTGGATGAGATTTGAGTGCTACTTGAGCATGATTGATTGACCCTTTGAGAAGGCTTTTGGGATAGAATTTTTGGACAGATTTGAGGTAGCTTTTATGCATGATTGATTGAGCCTTTGAGAAGGCTTTTGGGATAGAATCTCTAGATAGATTTGAGGCAGCTTTTGTGCATGATTTAGTAAGCCTTTGATAAGGCTTTTGGGATAGATTTAGGACATCATTTGAGCAGGATTGTTTGAGCCTTTTTGTGAAGGCCTCGAGTACAGATTTGGGACAACATTTGAGCATGATTGTTTAAGCCTTTTGTGAAGGCCTTGAGTATATATTTGGGACAACATTTGAGCAAGATTTTTTAAGCCTTGTGAGATGACATTGAGGCCAATTTGTGAGCAGTGAAAGAGAGAACAAAAATAGAAAAACATACCAACATAAATTTCCTCGCTAAGCATATCAGTGAAGATCCCACCTAAGTAGATCAGGATTACCTAGTTGAGAAGATCAGTGGATAGCCTAGTTGAGCAGATCAATGGAGAGCCCACCTGAGCATATCAGGATTGCTTAGCTAAGCAGATCAATGAAGAGCCCACCTGAGTAGATTAGGATTTCCTAGATGAGCATATCAGTAGATAGCCTAGCTGAGCAGATTAGTGGAGAGCCCACTTGATCAGATCAGGATTGCCTAGTTGAGAAGATCAGTGGGAATCCCACCTGAGCATATTAGGATTTTCTAGTTGAGTAGATCAATGGATTGCCTACCTAAGAATATTAGTGGATTGCCTAGCTGAGCAGATCAGTGGATAGCCTAGTCGAGCAGATCAGTGGATAGCCTAGCTAAGAAAATTAGTGAAGCCCACCTAAGCAGATCAGGATAGACTAGCTTTGATCATATCAAAGTAATCATTTATATATTGGGATAAGGATCCCTATTTCTTTGTGAAATATTATAAGGATATTATCTTTTGGACTACCCCACATTGGGGGAACCACGTCAAATCTTGTGTCTCAATTGTGTGTGGTGATTTGTGCACTTGCTTACTATTGTTATCTATGTCATTAATACACACTGCTCTATTTGGTTATTGCAATTAAGTACACTAATTGATATTGGTTTGGAAATAAAGTAAGAAGTGGACACTATACTTTTAAACCCCTCTCTTAGTATAAGCTTTTGTTCTTCATGTCTTAGAACAAGTCCGTAGCCCATCTAGGCACGATCCTTAGTCTTCTCCTAAAATTCAAGTCTTACCCAAGTGTATAAAAATCCTCTTTTAAGGCATCAACTGCACCCTCCCAATATTGGTCCATACCCCAATCATTATGTGTTCAAAGCACATCCATTCCATCATCTTACACCACTACCTATAGCAACCCTTTGTATGAAGTACATGTCAATGCTACTTCACAGATACCAATTTTTAGCTTAGTCAATATTACCAATTTAATTATAACTACAGTTACAACTTATCTTTCACATACCTTAGCCATCCCATCCACACCCACACCTTCCACCTCAGATATGGAAATACATGAAGCATGGGAACACCTTAAAAAATTACTTAAGAAGCGATAGGATGCTCAGTATTATCCTCAACAACAATTTTATGTGGTCAATCCTAAGCCTCAACCTATTTCCACTCAACCTACCTTTTTCACACAAGTTCCATCATGGGTGCCACAATATTCTATGGTTTCCATTCCAACATCCCCATTAACCTGTAGCAAGTGTGAACACTTAGTGGTTAGGCTAGGTTAGTTTAGTTGTCGGCAAATGTCGGCATGATTTTTAAGTTAATAAATTCTTCTCTTCCCCTTATCCCTCCATTCCCTCCTTTATTCCCTCTTCCTCCTTATCACTCCACCTCCTTTCCCCTTATTCCTCCAACCTCCCTTCTTTTCCTCTCCGTCGACTTCCTCCCTTCTCCCTTCATATAAATTAGAAACTCTATCCTATGTTCTTGTTGTTGTAATGGTGTTGCGTGAAGTTTAATTAATTTGTGTTAATTTTATTATTAATCTTTCATAGTGCCACCTGGTTCGATTTCAATATTTGGTATCAGAGCCAGTCGGGCAAGCGTGTTGGGCACGAATCCCGAGGTCGCACGGGCACGAATCCTGAGGTCGCACGATGACTGGCTGGCGAGTGTGCTGGGCACGTATCCCGAGGGCGCACCGTGTTCGAGGAGCTGGCGATCGGATCGAGGAGGTGGCAGAGCTGGGCATGGATTTTGAGGCTGCATGATTTTTGAGGTGACACATGGCAGGCGGAGCTGAGAGCTGACGTGGACACGTAGCTCGAGGAGCTGAGGTGGACGCTGAGGTGGCGATAGCTGACACGTGGTGGGCACTGACAGAGCGCTGACTGGGCGAACCGTGAGCTGACATGGCGATCGACGTGGTGCTGACATGGCGGTCGACGTGGCGAGCTGACATGGCAGACGTGGCGAGCAAGCTGACGTGGCGGTCGGGCGTGTGCGGTGGCAAAAACTGGTTTGTCCACGTGGCGGAAGCGGATTCGTCTGAGGGAGACACGTGGCGGATACAGATTGGTCGAGGAGCAAGCATAGTGTTGAGGAGTGATTGCCCGAAGGCAATCGAAGGTTATATGCGCCTGCGCGCATATATGAAGACTACAAAGTCTTCCTCCCACTGAATGTGGGATAAATCCACATTAGTTTTTTTTTTTAAAACACTGCCGCCCATCTACTATAAGGAACAATACATCCCTTTCCTTACCCGTCGAGGCCTGTAGCGCAGTTGGTTGTGTTGTTTGCTGGCGGAAGAGAGGTCCCGGGGTCGAATCCCGCCGGGGTTAAAAAAAAGTTTTTTTTATTTTTTTTGTTATCGCGGACGTCGGCGAGTTTAAAACGGCGGAGGTTTGCTTTCTTCTCACCGGAGCCGCGTGGTGCAGCGGCTAGTGCCTGCGGGTAGGACGTAGGAGGTCCTTAGTTCGAATCCCGTCGGGGATTTCGCGAAAAAAAAAAAAAAAAGGTTTTTTTTATTTAAATTTTTCATTATTTGTTTTTTAATTAAAGTTTTTTAAAATATTTAATAATTTTTATTTATATTTTTTATTATGTTTTTTTAAATAAACTTTTATTTAAAAAACTAATTTAAAATATATATAGAAAATTGTTAAAAATTTTAAGGGCTTTATTAAAACAAATTTTGGAAAAATTGTTTAAAAAATTAAAAGGGTGAAAAGTTTTTTTTTGGCATCATTATTGTAACCCAGTGCATGCGGTGTAATTTTGGGTAGATGATTCGGTCATCTGGATGCTATTATGCATTGCTCTCTCTGTTGAGAAGAGAGACTCTTTATTCCTTTGACAGGAAAGTCCAAGCAGAGTGGACTTCATACTATGTTTTGTCAGTTGGAAAACCAAGTGATTGCACATCAGAGAAAACCAGATTCTGGATACGAGGCGGATTCTGAAGATAATATCTTCGGGCAAAGAGTAGTTGAATCCGAGACGGTTGAAACAGTACCTGAAGGACAATCAAGTGACAGTTATACTCCTGCAGTGCTTGAAGTTGAAACGAGTGAGAGCTATACACCTCGCTCTCCTGATTCAAAACCAGAAGAAGCAGAAGTAGAGGAAAAAGAACCAGTGGAGGTGAAACCTGCAATTGAAGAACGAGTTGTTCTCAAAAGGCATCTTGAGCCAGCAGCAGTAGCAAAAGAAGTCATTATAATCAGTGACGACGAAGCAGACAACTTCACCTTTCCAGTCTTGGGAAATCCTCAAGAAGAAGAACGCCAAATCAGTGAGCATTTTAAGAAAGCTAGATTTGATTTAAATCAGTAAATCAGTAATCTATTTTGTACTTCTTTGTACAGCTTGTTTGAAGTTGAAATAAAAGTTGCTTTCTAAAATGGCTTCCAATACTAGTTTACCAATCCCTGAATTCAATGGTGGTGATTACGAGTATTGGTCAATTAAAATGAAAACTCTGTTGATTGGCAAAGGTCTTTGGGATGTGATTGAAGAGGGATATACTGAACCTTCAGCTGCTGAGTGGGCAGTTTTGAGTGGTGCTGATAAAAGGGCTAGAAAAGAAGCACAGAAGAATAATTCTTTTGCCCTTTATCACATTCACGCCGCCCTTGATAAAAGTATTTTCCCTAGAATAGCTTCTTTTAAAACTGCTGAATCTGCTTGGAATGCTTTACAAGAAAGTTATAGGGGTAGTGACCAAGTCAAACAAGTTAAACTCCAAACCTTGAAAAGAGAGTTTGAAACTCTTAAAATGCAAGAAAATGAAAAGGTTGGTGATTACTGCGTGCGTGTGAAAGCCGTAGTAGATAAGATGGTCACTTTAGGAGAAGATGTAAAGCCTGAAGTTATAGTGAAGAAAGTGTTGAGGACACTTCTTCCTAAGTGGAATTCAATAGCCATCATTATAGAGGAATCTAAAGACCTAACTTCTCTGTCTTTTGAAACCCTCATTGGCTCACTTCTCTCACATGAGGAGAGATTACAACCATCTCCTTCCACAAGTTATGGAGGAGATGATAAAGCCTTTGCTTCTCAAGAAGGCAGAGGTAGAGGTCATGGCAGAGGAAAGTCTAGAGGAAGAGGCAAAAATAATCAGAGAGGTGGAACTCCTAACAGAGGAGGAAATCAGAACAGAGGAGGATTCTCAAACAATAGTGAACAACAGTAGAATAGAGGAGGACAACAAAATAGAGGGAAACAATCAGGCAGAGGTAAAGGAGGAGATAAGTCAAAACAATCTTGCTACAATTGTGGCAAACTTGGCCATTATGCTCGTGACTGTTGGACTAAGACTTCACAAGGAGCTAGTAGCAACCAGAGCGATCAGTTTGGAAACTTTGGAGAAGAGGAAGAGGCCACAAATCTCTTTCTCTCATATGGTCAAGCAGATCAGAACATGAATGATACATGGATCTTGGACACTGGGTGTTCAAACCATATGAGTGGCAAAGAAGAGCTCTTTGCTACTCTAAACTCCTCCTACAAATCCAAGCATCAAATTGGGAGATGATAAATCATTGGCGATCGAAGGCATTGGAGCTATGGCGAGTTCCAACTAAAGAAGGAGTCAAACAAGTAAGTGATATCTATTATACACCCCATCTCCAACATAATATTTTAAGTGTTGGACAAATGTTAGAAAAGAACTACAAGTTGCTTTTTGATGAGGGTAAATGCACTATTTTTGATAAAAATAACAATAATAGAATCATTACTCAAGTGCCAATGTCAAAGAATAGATTGTTTCCTTTAAAGTTTGGCCAGCCAGGGGGAGATAAGTTAGCAAGTGTTGCTATTTCCAATCCAAGTGTTCTATGGCACTTGAGATATGGCCATTTGAATTCTGCTAGTTTGAAAATGCTAACTTCCCAAGCCATGGTCACTGGACTTCCTAAAGTTCAGGATAGTAAAGAAGTCTGTGAAGGGTGTGCTCTTGGGAAGCATGCCAGATCAAAGTTTCCTCATGGACAAGCATGGCGGGCCAGCTATCCACTCCAGCCTAGTGCATACCGACATCTGTGGTCCGATGCAGACACAGATTCGGGTAACAACTCTTACTTTCTACTCTTTATTGATGATTATACTAGAATGTGCTGGATATATTTTTTGAAACATAAGGATGAAGCATATGAATGCTTTATTGATTTCAAAACAAGAGTTGAAAGTGAGAGTAGATATTTTGTAAAATGTCTTCGATCAGATAGGGGAGGAGAATATTCCTCTAATGAGTTTGTGAATTTCTGTAAGCAACATGGCATTAAGAGGCAGTTCACTGCTGCCTACACTCCACAGCAGAATGGTGTCGCAGAGAGGAAGAATCGCACCATTGTGGAGATGGCAAGGTCTATGCTTCAGACGAAGCATTTGACTAATTCATATTGGGCAGATGCAGCCAAGACCAACGTATATATCTTGAACAGAAGTCCTACTTCAAGTTTGAAAGGACTGACACCTTACCAAGCATGGTATGGTAAAAAGCCAAATGTTAAGCATTTCAGAGTGTTTGGCTCGCTGGCCTATTCTCACATTCCTGATGAGCTTAGGAAGAAGCTCGATCCAAAGAGTCAGGCATGTATCTTTGTAGGATACTGTGAGAATACAAAAGCTTATAGACTCTATAATCCCCGGACTAGAAAGTTTGTGATTTCCAGGGATGTGATTTTTGATGAAGGGGGAGAATGGGGTAAGCCCCAAATATTCAGTGATGTTGAATCCACTGATGTAGTTTCTCAGCAGGTGCAACAACAGACACCACAGAAAGGAAAGCAGTCTCCTCCAACAAGTCCAAGTTCATCTTCTGATTCCTCTTCTTCACCAAGTCCTTCTCCACAACGATCTGTACGTTCCTCACCAATGGACATTGATTCTCCATCCAAAGGTAAGAGAACTCTACAGTATCATCCATCATCTCAGATGTTGGATAAAAAATTTTTTCAAGAAGATACACTAGGAGTCAAGCTAGTGAAATGGATTCTGTTTTACATAGATTAGAAAGTATGCACCTGTATGGTGATGATGTCTCCCAACAGGAACCTAGGGGAGATCAAGTTAACTATGCTTTGTTAACTAGTGCACAACTTGAACCTTCTAGTTATGAGAAGGCATGTACTCAAAAAATTTGGCAAGATGCCATGAAAGAGGAGATAACCTCTATAAAAAACAACGACACTTGGGAGCTGGTAAAGCTTCCTAAAGGCAAGAAATGTGTTGGATGTAAGTGGGTCTACAAGACCAAGTTTAATGCTGATGGTAGCATTGAAAGGCACAAGGCGAGACTAGTTGCAAAGGGATTCACTCAGAAATATGGAGTTGATTATGAAGAGACTTTTGCTCCTGTAGCCGGACAGGAGACTATTAGAACAGCTTCTTGCCTTAGCTGCAAATAAGGGATGGAAAGTCCAACACATGGATGTGAAAAGTGCATTTCTAAATGGTTACTTGACAGAAGAAGTGTATGTTGAGCAACCACAAGGATTTGAAGAGAAAGACAAGGAACATCTTGTTTACAAACTGAAGAAGGCACTTTATGGCCTCAAGCAGGCACCACGAGCTTGGTACTCACGCATTGATGGGTACTTCAAAGAATTTGGGTTCACCAGAAGTAGAAATGAACCCACCCTTTACTACCTACAACAAGGAAATGACATCCTCATAGTTTGCTTGTATGTGGATGATCTCATATTCATGGGTAGTAATGAAAAACTGAATATGAAGTTCAAACACTCCATGATGGAGCAGTTTGAGATGAAGGATCTTGGCTTAATGCACTACTTCCTTGGAATGGAGGTTCATCAGTCAGATACAGGGATCTTCATCTGTCAACATAAGTATGTTCGGGACATGCTTAAGAAGTTTGCTATGGAGCATTGCAAACCAGTTGCAACTCCAGTTGGACATGGGATCCAATTAAGCAAAGATGATGGAGCATCAAAAGTTGACGTGACCACTTTCAGAAGCATGGTTGGGAGTTTGATGTTTCTCGCCAACACTAGACCTGATATTCAGTATGTTGTTTCTCTTGTCTCTCGATTTATGTCTAACCCTTTTGAGTTGCATTTGCAGGCAGCTAAGAGAATTCTTAGATATGTAAAGGGTACATGGG
Organism: Wollemia nobilis; assembly: GCA_028583015.1. Taxonomy (NCBI): domain Eukaryota; kingdom Viridiplantae; phylum Streptophyta; class Pinopsida; order Araucariales; family Araucariaceae; genus Wollemia; species Wollemia nobilis. Next base: position 2,011,814 of record JAQPPZ010001965.1, read on the forward strand.
ATTTTGGAATCCATTACCATAAATGTAACACTATCAAGCTTGTAGGCTTCAGTGATAGTGATTGGGGTAGCAACATTGATGACAGAAAATCAACCTCAGGGAACTGTTTTAGTCTGGGATCGGGACTAATAACTTGGAGTTCCAAGAAGCAGATAGTAGTAGCACTATCTTCAACAGAAGCTGAGTATATAGCGGTCACTCATGCTAGTACTCAAGCTCTATGGCTACGAAAGGTATTAGAAGAAATTGGAGAGCAGCAAAGTGGTCCAACAAGGATATTCTCATGACAACATTAGTGCCATTCAGTTGGCATACAATCCTGTCCACCATAGTAGATCAAAGCATTTTGATATGAAGTACCACTTCATCAGAGATATGGTGGAAACTGAAACTGTTGAGCTTCACTATTGCCCCACTTTGGAGAATGTTGCGGACATCTTCACCAAGGCGCCGGCTAAAGCTCAATTTGTAAAGCTGAGAGACTGTATTGTCAGTCCTCTCAACTTTAAGGGGGAGAATGTAGCAAGTGTGAACACTTAGTGGTTAGGCTAGGTTAGTTTAGTTGTCGGAAAATGTCGGCATGATTTTTTAAATGAATAAATTCTTCTCTTCCCCTTATCCCTCCATTCCCTCCTTTATTCCCTCTTCCTCCTTATCACTCCACCTCCTTTCCCCTTATTCCTCCAACCTCCCTTCTTTTCCTCTCCGCCGACTTCCTCCCTTCTCCTTTCATATAAATTAGAAACTCTATCCTATGTTCGTGTTGTTGTAATGGTGCTGCGTGAAGTTTAATTAATTTGTGTTAATTTTGTTATTAATCTTTCATAGTGCCACCTGGTTCGATTTTGAAACAACCCATATCCATTCTATGGGTTAATTCATCCATATTCATCATGCATCTTCTCTGTTTCTTCATTCAAAATCATTTCATCAATCTTATCATCATCAATTCCAATCCACTCCACCAAGTTATAATCATCTCATTATGCCTCAACATATTTCCACTCCACCTTCACAAAGTTATCAAGTGATTTAGGGTTTCCACATTCCTAGGGAGGACCCTATAATTAAGGTTATGCAACATCATATTGATAGTATGATACAACATACTACTGGTATGATAAACCAAAAACCCACTTTACATTATTTGATCAATCAACTATGCTAAAATTGTAATGACAGTGGATCCGAATAACGATGACATGGGGCTCACTGGATTGATGATGAGGCTCATAGATAAGGCTATCTGGCAAGAGATCCAAGTGGAGGAAGATGGGTGGTCATTTCCTATGTAGGGCACTCCAAACAAGGAAGGGGTCGACAAGTGTGCAACTATAGTGGAGCCACATCATAATGACATGGGGTTTGTCGAAACATTGACAAAGCTAATAGGCAAGGCCAGATGGCATGAGATCCACATGGAGGATGATGGGTGGTCCTTTCCTAGGCATGGCACTCATAACAAGGAAGGTTTCATTACATGCCAAAAACACTATAAGTCCCACCACATTTTTAACACAGGCAAAGGCAAAAAGGCATGGAGAACAACTGAGACTAAGAAATCTGAGAGGAAGAGGCTTGTGAACAATGAAATGATGTTCATTGAACCCAACATGGTCATTATATAACCTGTTGCCCAAGCCATCTTGACTGAGCATAGGTTCACCCAATTTTTCAATTTATTCTCAAGAGCAAAGGAGGACATCACTCAGGCGATGAAAACTTGAGATGATGGTAATGTAGAGATACGGGGAAGAGTGATTATCATTGATGTCAACCTACTTGCTACTATGACAGGGCAAACAATTAGAGGACGTTTCATTCACCGATAGAAGCATCATTGGGAGGTTGAATTGAATGAATTTAAAGATAACCCCAAAATATTTAAGGAGGCTAGTCTGACCAGAATGGACTTGCCCACCCCATGTAATGGGATAATAAAAAATGTAATGGCATTTGTTATGGTGGAGGATCCCAGCAAGACCCTGCTTAGTTTTCACTATGCATTTGTGAACTTCTTTCGGGATGTCAACCCGATAAGCATACCTCAATTTTTGATGAATTCAATGAATTACATAATTAATGCATGTCACAGTAAGAGGGGGTCTGCTATGCCATTGCACCAGGGGTTGTTTAAAGTTATATACAAGTGGGTACTAGCCAAGGCTCCCAATATTGAACCCCGGGTCATTGAGTAGGTTCAGCCTAGCCACCATGCATAGAGCTCGAGGGCCAGAGCTAGCCTTGGTACCATCAAACCATATTCCATATCTCTAATGAATAAAAGAGTGGGGGAGCTAGTCAGTAGAGGAGGAACGACAAAGAAGAGGTTGAGGATTGAGGAGCCCACGACGAGATCATCCATGAGGCTAAAAACAAGAAAATTCAAGGAAGTTCCAAAGTTAGTGCGAGTGACTTGGAGGATGAGGGACCTACAATCATGGTCCTGAAATGTTTCATCCTAAAATCCTACACCAGCATCATTCACCAGATGTAGGAGGCCCATGACACTTTGACTCAGGTTTTCTTCAACAAGGGTTACACGTCGAAAGTGGAGGTCAATGATGTCGATGATGATGAGGAGGAAGAGAAGGATGAGGAACTCAAGGAGGACATCAAATATGAGGCCTAAGGTTCCTCAAGTCCTGGTGGTTATATTTTTTATTTACGTAATGTATAGAGGAAGTCATCCTCTCAAGGTGAATGCCTATTTTTAGTATTTTTTTTACGTCTGGGGGAGTTTTGCTTAATTTTGTATGAACTGATAGGTGGTAGGATTAAGGGTTGCTTTCCTTTACCTATTAGGCATCCTAGGTAGGCTAGAACCAGTAAAGGACAGAAGGTCCTTAGGATGACAAGGATCCATAGCTTCAACATAAGGCTAATTTTTGTAACAGGTTTTGAGTCAACCTACAAAACCTGATAGTTAATGAAGTCTCTTACTTACCAAAAAAAAAATCTTATCAATCAACTAATCCATCCTTTGATACCTCCCCTTCCATATCTGACAGAATTCACAGTATCGAAGTTTGATAAATTTAAAGGGGTTGAGGACCTTAAAGAACATGTGAGCACATTTATCCATTCATGCTTTCAAATCCAAAGAAATGATGCTCTAATGCTTCATAAATTTCCTCAAACATTGGGAGGAGATGTTATAGAATGGTATAATAACTTGCCTCACTATAGTATTTATACTTTTGAGAAATTGATTGACCAATTTATTGAAATATTTTCCCTTAATATAAAAAATAAAGTCTCATTATTTGATATATATGGTCTAAAAAAATATGATGATGAGTCTATATATGACTTTGGTAACTGTTTGAGGGAAATTATCACCAAATTGCCATTCACCCTACCAATGGATAAATTGATCTGATTTTTCACTAAGAGTTTCTTAAAACCCATCTCTTGGTTATTACAATTACAACAATATAGATCATTTAATGAAGCTCTTGCCCAGGCTAGCACAATTGAGGAGATCAAAATCCAAGAGGGAATGCTTAAATCTAAAAAGAAATAATGGCAAAACAAGGGCCAGTATAAAGGTAGTTATTTTGGCTAGTAAAAATCAAACTAGACCAATATAGCTAACCAAACTAACCAAGTTAATCAAGTGGTCATGAGCCAGTCGGTAATGGCTCAACAACAACCTATGCAACAACAACCGCAAAAAATTGAATATCATATGGTTCCATCAACAACTCAATCAAGTCAAAACATAGTTCCAGCTGTGGAAACTTTACCACATCAATAATATATTCAAAAAAACCATCAATACACCCCATTAGCTGAGTCGTATGCTTCCATATTTTGTAAGTTATATGATATGAATCAACTTACCTTGTCTGATATTAAACCATAATATCCCACTAAACATGGTAAACACTCTCATAAGCATTTGTTTTGCTCTAATAATAGGCAAAATGGGCATGATATTAACAAATACCATGTTTTTGAGGATAGAATGTAAGATCTCATTGACTTAGGGGTAATCAAGCTTGATAGTCCCTTAGCTCAGCAAAATCAAAACCTTGGAATTTATCAAACACCACTTCCTCACAATGAGGAGGTGCAACCAACAATAGGAGGGAATAATACCAAAACCTCTCCTAATAAATTCAATCATGTCCAATGATACCAAGGTTTTGTGGGTGCCATTAATGTAGTAACCCAAGGTCAACAATAATGCACTAATCAACAAAATGCTCAACAACAGTCTGTACAATTGCCCATTCCACCACAGGCAAGTGTGTCTCAACCTATAAATTCATCATCACCCATCCAAATTTCCACCAATCCATCCCAACCCATTCATATTCCAATACATCCATCTCAACCAATTCATCCCATCAATTGTCCATCAAGTCCAATCATCTCATTGAGTAGTCAGTTAACCACAAGCCTTAAAATGGCTTCAGTCAAACTATCTATATATGAGCTCATTCAAAAATATCCTCCATATCATGAGGTATTGATGGATATTTTAAAATCCATTGAACTCCAATCTCAATATTCTAATGTCTTTAACAATTTTTTGGGGAGTATTCAAACATGTATGGAGCCTTCCATTACATTCTATGATATTAAGATTAAACCAATATCATTAGAATCGGTAGACCCTCAATTACACATCATGGCTCAAATTGATAAGAAGCCATTCAAAAAAAATTAATTGATATCTGATCCTCCATTAACATCATCACCACATCTGCTCTTCATCATCTCAATATTCCTCCATCCCAAATCACCAAATCCACTTTCACCTTGAAAGCATTTAACGATGTTCTCTTGTCTATAGTTGGCACTACCATTTTGCCCATTGAAGTAGGATTCAAAATATTGCATACCATGTTCCACATATTGGAAGGATCCATGGTATATAATGTACTCCTTGGATGACCTTGGATGAGGTAAATGGGATGTATCCCTTCCATACTACATCAATGCTTGAAATATGTACACGAGGGACAAGTACATTGCATACCGATGGATGTTGAACCATTTAAGTATTGCAATTTCATATCCAATCCTTATGAATCCATGCTTCCTTCCACTCATTTATTTCTCACATCATCAACCACTTCATCATCCACCCAATCTGGATCATCATCTAAATCTCCCATTCTTGAGGAGCTTCCCATCACCAATTCTCATCAAGCTTCAACTTCCATACCCCCATCTTCATCACCTTTGAATACATGCACATGTGGTCTAACTCAATCAACATAAGCCACATCATCATTATCAATATCCTCCATCATTTCTTTCACATCATTTACCATTCAAAAATCACTTAATCCAAATCCATCTTCATCCACATCAACCAATGTCTCACAAGTCGAGTTAACATATTGGGAAACATCATCTTAGTCCATACCCCAAGCCAATCATTATTTATTCATTTCCACATTCACATACATGTCATCCCAAGTTTATGTCCACCTGATTAATCCTGGTATTGGTGAATATGTAGTCCAAGACATTAAAATCACACCACTCAACATTTAAACTATTAAGGATTACGGGCACCCACGTGACCCACCCTTATCTATAGGAGTGGTGTATAATATGGGTTCCATGTCAAATAGCATAAATTTTGTGTATGGGAGAATTGAGTCATTATCCAATCCTTCTCCCCCAGATGAACCCAAGCAACCAACAACTACCAATATACAATAAATATCAGGTTTTCCATCCCGTTATTTTCATTGATATAAATGGTAAAACAATAGCCTAAATCGATATGAATAGGGAGTGCATGAGCTAATTGATACTCCATATCGAGAAGCGTATGACCATTCATATCTAGGCTACCATACTTTTTATTCCACCTCTTATTTTGAAGAAGACTTTCAAAGGCTTAATTTGCATTCAAAAGAATAATCCCATCACTTCGATAACTTTGAAGAAGAAATTTATGAAGAAATCTACCTTATATCAATAATTTCTTATGAATTTGAGAAGAAATCAGAACCCATAATTCCACATATTAAACAATATGGGTATTATCTCATATTTTTTTCCATCCATTAGCCCATCATTCGCTTACTTATTCCATAAGAGTGATCCGAACCAATCGGTGAACCACCACCTCAATACCATTGATCCACATCATCAACCATTTTTCCTGTAATATATGTACATAATTCAAATTCAAAAACTCAAAAATAAAAAATAAAAATATTTTGGTAGTACATGTACATTACATTTATTTGTGTCACTTGTTGTTATTCAGGTTTACCAAAGTTGTAGCATCGATTCTAGATCCACACATCCATTCACCCTTTCCCAAACCACCCATTTTCTCTTTAAGTCAACATGAATCCTATTGACTTATCCACTCCCCTACACAATCCATATTACTTGGCAAAGTCAATTCCAATTGACACGATCCTTATTAATATGGACCGGATTTCCTCACCCCCATCCTTTTTCAAATTTGTCCTTTTTGAGGAATTGTGAAGGGCTTCTGCTAACTATATTCCTCCATCCCCTCCACCTTTGCCTTCACCTTCACCTTTAGGTCCTAAGGTTTTATAGGTAGATATAGACGAGGTTGAGTTAGAAGAGTTCGATAACATCATAGACAATATTCATTTAATCCCAACATCCCATCAACTTGAGGAAGGTTCTCCCATATCTATTGAAGATACTATTGATGTGAACCTTAGTTCAAATGTAAACAATCCCTAAATTGTTAAACTTGGAAAAAAATTATCCATATATGAACAAGATTAATTAATTGCTCTCCTCAATAAGAATAAGGGTATATTTACATGGTCCTACAAAGACATGCTTGGCATTGACCCTAACTTGGTTGTCCTCAATCTCACCTTGCATTCTGATGCTAAGATGGTCAAACAAAAACTTAGAAGGATGCATCTTACCATTGCTCTCTTGGTAAAATAAGAGCTTCAAAATCTATTATATGTGGGTTTCATTATCCCCATTGACTGTCCTGATTGGCTTTCAAACATGGTACCTGTTCGTAAACCTAACAGGGAAATTCGTGTTTGCACTAAATTTTGATATCTTAAAAAAGCATGTCCTAAGGATGATTTTCCTCTTCCAAACATTAATACTGTTGTTGACACTTACGCTGGCCATGAAATACTTTCTCTAATAGATTATTTTTTAGGATACAACCAAATTCGAATCAATCCTGATGACAAACACAAAACAACATTCACTACACCTTGGGAGACTTTCTATTACAAGGTGATGCTCTTTGACCTCAAAAATGTAGGTGCCACTTATCAATGTAGCATGATATACATATTCCATTATTACATGCATAATATCATTGAATATTATGTGGATGATCTCTTGGAAAATTCTAAAACTCGACAAGAACATATTGGTGTATTAGAAAAATTCTTTGATCAACTTATAGAGCATAATGTAAGGTTGAACCCCAAGAAATGTGTCTTTGGTGTTACCTCTAGCAAACTACTAGGATTCATTATCTCCACAAAGAGGCATTGAGGTGGATCCAAAAAAAGTCAAATCCATCATGAATATGCATCCCCTAATAAACTTGAAGGAATTGTGTAGCTTGCAAGGAAAGATTCAATCGATTAATCATTTCATTGCATAAATTTTTGATAAATGTAAGTCATTCAATCACTTGTTAAAAAAAGGGGTACCATTTTAATGGACATATGAATACCAAAAAATATTTGATGATATCAAGAAATACCTGGCTGCTCCACCAGTCTTAGCTCCTCCTCATATAGGGGTTCCCTTCCGTATTTATGTTTCAGCAACAGACTTTGCATTAGCAACAATGCTTGCACAAAAGAATGAAAATAATCGAGAGCAAGTTATCTATTACATTAGTCAAACATTGGCAAGCTATGAACCCATATATGTTTACATGGAAAAATTATGCTTAGCTATGGTTTTCACCACTAAGAAACTTTGACATTAAATGCTTAGTCATACCACATATTTCATATCTAGAGAAAATCCTCTGCGTTATATGATGTCTCGCAATTACAATAACATCTACACCACTAAATGGATAATGCTTCTAACTAAATTTGATCTTGATTTCATTAGCCAAAAATCCATAAAAGGTCAAGTCATAGTCGATCAGCTTGCGAAATCTCTACTACCTATTGATCAACCCTTGATTATTGAGCTCCCAGATGATTTGGTATTCATTATCTCTGAACAAGAAGAAGATTTCATTCCTAAGGAAGACATTGATATCACTCTATTATTTTATGGTTCTAAGTGAGAAAAAGGTCAAGGTGTTGGAGTCGTGCTTCATACACCCCAGGGGGTACCATACCCCTTATCATTCAAACTAGACTTCCAATACATAAACAACAATATAGAGTATGAAGCCTTAATATTAGGTCTTCAAGTAGCTATAGCTATGGGCATAAATCATATCAAGATATTTGGTGATTCTCAACTTGTTGTTAAACAAATAAATGGAGAATACCAATGCAAAGAACCTATCATAAATATTTACCATGAAGTAGCAATGAATGCTCACCAAATTTGATTGGTATAAAATTTATAGTTTACCACATTTGACTAATATATTTACATATGCAATGGCCTCTCTTGGATCATTGATTCCAAAGGACTCCTTAGGAGAGGTACAACCACTCATTATCACAACGATATCTAAATATGTAATTGTTTGTGCTGAATCTAAGGATGAAAAGGATATTTTTTTTATCCATTCAGAACCATATGAACCTTGGTCAAACCAAATAATAGCCTTTCTCAAGTTTGGAACACTCCCATGAGATATATCACGAATTACTAAATACACTTTCAAGAAAAATATAGCTCACTTTACTCTCTTAGGGTACGTGTTGTATAGACGTGGTTATGATGGAATCCTCCTTCGTTGTCTCGAGTCTATTGAGGCACAAAGAGCCATTGTTGAAGCTCATGATGGTACTTGTGGTGGTCATTTTAGTGGAATGGCCATTGCAAAGTGTATTTTATGCATAGTTTATTATTCGCCCACCATGGAATGTGACTACTGCACTTATGTCAAACATTGTAAGAAATGTTAGGAGCATGCTAATTTAACTCATGTGCCATCACAAGCATTACAGCCTATTCAAAGCCTTCGGTCCTTTTCACAGTGGGATCTTGATTTAATTGGTAAAATCTCACCTCCTTCCTCGAGATAACATACATTCATCATCACAACCACTAAATACTTCACAAAGTGGGTTGAGGTAATTCCACTAACCAGTATGACAGGACCAAGAATTGTGGAGTTTATACTTCATCGTATCATTCATAATTACAAATACAAGGACTATCTTGTGAAACCTATAACATAGTCAAGTTAAACATATTTATATATAGGGAAACAAAGCTGCCAATAAAATGGTGAATATGGCAGTTAAATTTAAGAATTTCAAGGTCTGGTCATATGCCCCCATGGAGTTAGAAGAGATTTTAAGAATTGATAATGAAGCCAGCAGATAAATAGGGTAGAGAAAAGAAGAATACTTATTGGGATCATTTGATGAAGGATTTGAGAACACTAAATTACATTACTGTCAGTAGTTTCTTTATCAGTTATGTAAAGCATTGAGCACTGCATAAGCCATGTTAAATAGAAGGATAGTAGGAAGAATATTATTTTAGCTTCTCCATCAACAGGTTTAGCCCAGGTTTGTTTGTTTTACTAAGATAGGGCTATCTTGCATTTATATGATCTTCTCTTATTTTTTCCTTGTACATATTTCGAGCTCTGTGTAAAGTTTTGGGGCCCTTCAACCCCCTTTTTTATCAATACCAAAAAATATAATTTGTAATTTTGGTATTCCCTCGAAAATCATCTCTGATAATGGCAAGTCATTCAAGAAGTAGGATGTTTGAGCACTTTGTGAGAAGTATAACATCCAACACATTTTTCTGACACCTTATTACCCAAAAAAAAATGGATAAGTTGAAGCTACAAATAAAATCTTAATTGTTATTCTCAATAAACTAGTTAATAAAAATCATAGAGATTGGCATACTAAAACCCCCTTGTCATTATGGGCTTATTGAATAAGAATTTGCACACCTACTAGGACAACACTATTTTCATTGTTCTATGGAGCCAAAGCAATCATACCTATTGAGCTTGAGACCCCTCATTATGAATTTCTTTGAAAAAATTCATAGATGATGACACTGCTATACAATCACATCTTGACCAACTCACACTTATTGATCAAAGGTGAGTCAATGCTTTAGAGCATTTACGAGTTTATCAAGACCACCTAAAGCGTGCTTACAATGATAAAGTTCATATACATGAATTCCAAGTAGGATATCTTGTTCTTAAAGAGAATCAACAAAATACCAATGTATTATCACATCTTCATGATAAATTCATGGCTAATTTGCTAGGTCCATACATTATCACTCAAAATTTGGGTAAAGGAACTTATAGGCTTGCCAGTCTAGAGGGAATTGAAGAGCCCAAACCACTTAATGTTATCCACTTGAGAGCATTATATTCTTAATGTGACTTAAATATATATATACATGGCTAATACACAAAAACAACATTGCATTTCATACAATTACATTTTATATATTACATTGCACACATTTCATTTCACAACTCTCATTTCACAAATTACACTTAATACATTGCATTCACAACCACACATTTCATTTCATATCAGGGATCATTTATTCAGTTAATATATTAATTGGTCTAATAAAGTTGTGTTGCTTTAATCAGGGGCACCTTCAAAACATCATCCATTTAATTGAATCATTCCATAAAGCCAAATTATCATTAACAATGCCACATATCCATAATTCCTAGGCATTTTTGATCACTCAACCACTCCTAGTGTTTTAAGAAAACTCCAAATACATGTCAAGTTTTATTTAGGACCAAGACATGTTTTCACTAAGAAAATCTTGAGTTCTGGGAATTGACTCTAACATTCTTGAACCAAACACAATTACACATCCTAAAAATATCTTGTGTCAAAGAGGGATAACACCATACTTGGGTTGTAACTCGCAGTAAAAAGGATAATCCTTGTTTGTCCCGTCATGAAACATAGTCCACAAAAATAGTGGTTTTCACTACTATCACAAATTCAAAATAAAAAAAAGAGTAGGGAAAAATCCCTAAAAACTCTACATCTTTTACACATCACACACCACTGATCCTCAAGTTGTAAGGATAGTACTACATTTCCAGTTAGATGGTTAGGTAGTCATCCCCAAAACTTAGAGATCAAAATCTTGGACTATGGAGCTAATATCCATTGGGGCTATAGACGCTTGATTGGTAGTGGAGTACACTCACGTGTGGCAACACTTCTCTTTTAAAGATACCTCTAACCGCAGATAAGGACAAACTAGCTTCTTGTTCTTCTCCATAACAAATCTCACCCAATTTGCTCAAGATGAGTCAATGAACTCACTTGCTTACACATTGTTTCTTAATTACCTCGAGTCATTACCATGCTCATGATTTGGTAAATGAATTCACTGCACACACACATTTGGTCTTAGAGAAAACTAGACAGTATTTAGTGAGTTTGTTTGATGCCACTAGTGTATCTGAGTCTCTACAAAATAGTCAATTTTCCATATCAACATCTATATCTTCTTCCATATCAACATCCATATCTTCTTCCATGTCAACATCCATATCTTCTTCCATATAAACATCCATATCTTCTTCCATATCAACATCCATATCATTGCATGAGTCTTCCATCTCATATGCCACCATTTTGGTTCCCTTGACTAAACAATGATGCTAAAACATGGCCAAGAAAAATCTAAACTATGAATGATCATTAGAATATTTGCATTCTATCACTTGCATTAATCATCCATATACACATGCATCCACATAAAACCATAACACAAAAGTAAAAGCCATGTATATATATAAATATTACATATACAAAGTATGCCCAAAGGCTACATACAATGGAGCACCAAGGCTCATATACAAAAAGTGCATCTAAGCACTATCTAATTCCTATAAGAGGATCCCTATGATCTTGAAGGAGACCTAGAACTAGAGTTATGCCTAGACTCACTAGGCCTAATAGACCTGGATATGGATGAGGAATGTGGATCTGGAAGCCCAATATCATGATTCATCAGTCGATCCTCCAACAATCAGATATATCCATCCCAATACTGAAGGTGTTGTACATTATATCTCTATCGATGATTTTTCTCTATTATATCTTCCTAGAGCCTTGTGATCATGTCCTTACCTCCACTTGTAGTCAATTGTGCCTCTAGCTCCACCTGTAGCCGAGTTATCTCTGCATCCCAAGCTACTATCATAGTGTTGGGAAAAACATTAGTTAGTTTTTCTATGGTTCAATTAATTACCTCCATTTAATTGTCAACCTAGGGTAGCTCGTAGTCTTCTGAGCAGTCGTGCAAAATTTATGCTTATAATTTCTCTTTTGAAGATGAGTCCCTTAGATTATGGTTTGGGGGTATTTGGTATTCATTGAAGTTTGTATTTAAACCAATAATCTCATGCTAAGTCTAAGAAAACAATATTGAAAATGTTTAAAATCTAAATTACTACCTTGTTGGAAATCACAAAAAATAGGGGAAATAACATAGAAATAAATTAATCTATTAAAATAAATACAGAAAATAGGGTAAATAGGGAAGAAATCTATTGTAAGTAGTCCCATGCTTTCAGCAGGTTATGCCCACGGTAAAATGATCACCGAACACTTTTATAAGAGTTTTATAGGAATATACTCAAAGTTTTTATTAACATTTGTAGTAGAAGAAACTTACAAGAAAATTCTAGGGGGTCTTATTCAGGGGCGGCCTGCATATTTATAAGGTATGAGGTCAACCCTGTTACAATTTTTAGGATAAATCAAAAAATGATTTGTTGTTACAACTATTTGCTTAATTAAATGAATCAAGAAAAATATTGTGATATTTTAGCATATTTTGTTTCTAGAATATGTCTGATATTTATTTTTCTGATTTACAGAAATCATTTATGTATCAGCTGGAATATGGGTGACAAGTCATCTTTGACATTGATCCATATCTAGTTTCAATGTTGGAATTCCTTTCATGTTGGTTGCCAAAGTTTTGATATGTTCTGTCAACCACATAGTCGTGCTAAATTTTGGCGTTAGTGGAAATCAGGCATTGTGTTTGAAAAATTTGGAAAGTAGACGGGAATTAGGCACCTTTCATGGTACAATGGGAAGCAGGTGCCTTTCGTCGTACAATGACAAGTAGGCATCTTCCATCATACAATGAGAAGCAGATGTCTTCTCTCATAATGGGAAGCAGATGCCTAATGGAAAGTAGGTGCCTAATGGGAAGCAGGTGCCTAATGTAGGTAGCAAATCCACCTCCTAGAAGAAGAGAAAGTGATCAAAAAGTATATGCTCTATTTTGACAAGTTTTGACATAAGTGGTAGTTTGCCCAAGTTTTATAAACTATACAAGTAGGGGCAAACCATACAACTAGATGTAAAAAATATACAAAGCAACAATAAATCATACAAGGTGCATTGAAATTCATCCAAATGCATGGGAAATGTAATTTCATAGTGAAATGATGCATTGAAATTCATCCAAATGCATGGGAAATGTATATTCAGACTAGGAGATATTTGTGTAAAATATGGCAGTGCAGGTTTTGGATACCATAGTAGAAATTAAAGTATTGAACATGCTGGAATCTATTCCAGCATTGCAGAAAGCAATGGTGGAAGAAATACAATCGCATAAGGTGATGGAAGTGCAGAGCCAACAAATTCAGTAGAAGGAGTAGAAGGATTAGTTCATGGATCCAACTGTATTAATGATTGATGTGGGAAAGAAACCCGCATTGGTTCATATGGAGATCCTAGGGCACAAATTGACACAAGTTATTGTGGATGGAGGATCCAGCGTCAATGTGCTACCTAAAAGAACATGGATAAAAATAGGTGCTCCATCTCTATGGGCACCGAGCTTTTGATTATATGGTGCTGATCAAAATGGCATCAAGACAAAGGGAGTCTTAACCGTACAACAAGTGGTGATAGCTGACCAAGAATTTATCTTGGATTTTATTGTGATTACAATGCAGAAAACTGCATATGATGCTCTCTTGGGGAGAGGCTGGCTATGAGTAGCCAAAGTTAATCACAATTGGGGGAAGAATTAGATCACTTTTAAGAAGGGACAACATAAATATATGATTAATCTAGCTAATCAAAAATTTAGTGAGGATGTAGCTACAACGGATGAATCAAAAAATTCCTCAGGAGACAAAGAGCATGAACATGATGGAGAAGGAATGTTGTACTTGGATGAATGTAGGAAAGATGAGGCTAGATATAATAATGGAATTCTTCATTGGAAAATGGAGGAGTACGAAATGTTTTAGCCCAACTTCCTCTATATTGAATCATAGGAAATCAAGGAAAAACAAGAAAAATTGAAAGTTATCCAAGAACCTAAGAAAGAAGTAGAAGAGAGGGCTCTGTAGGAGACTTCCTTTGGAAGTCCTATTCCACTTTCCTACATCCCTTACTCAGCCATGTCCCAGGTTCTCGATCCTTCGCAAAATTCCCTGGCACCTCCTTTTCCCATCCTCTTCGACTGGAAGGTGTTGCAGACAATCTCCTTTTGGGGGGAGATCACTGTTCCATTGTTCTACCCCTTTCCTTGCCCTATGGTGGGAAAACCTGTGTTCCACTTTTGCTTCACTGTCCTACCTTTTCCTTCGATGTCTGGGTTCTAGGTTGGGTTTGGGTTTTTCCTTGGGACTTTTCCTGGGTTTTTTGGATCTTTCAGGGTTTCTCCTTGAATTTTCTTTTTTCTTAGGTTGTTTTTGGAAGTCTTCCTCTCATTTATCCTTTGGGGATGTTTAGTTGTGGATTGCTGGGTCTAAGGAATTTTGGCTTCATGAGCAGTTTTGCACAACATCCTTTTGGTTGGGTGGACCATGCACTTTATACTGTGACTCTACTCTTTGGGTTCGAAGTGGTGGTTCTTGCAGGTTTTCAACTCCTTTCATGGCTTTTAGTGGGGCCTTTGTTCTTCTTGTTGAATCCTTTTAGGACTTCCTCTTCTGTGTCCTTGAAGCTATTTGCTGGTGGGTCTGAGGAATTTTGGCTTCTTGAGCAGTTTTGCACAACATCCTTTTGATTTTGGAGGAGACCATGTGCTTTCTACTATGACTCTGCTCTTTGGGTTCGTGGTGTTGGTTCCTGCAGGCTTTCAGTTCCTTTTGTGGCTTTGGGGTTGGCCTCTACTTTTCTTGTTGTTGAATCCTTGTAGGTTTTCCTTTTCTATGTCCTTGAAGCTATGGTGCTGAAGGTTGTCTAGGATGCCTGGCTACTTCCTTTTGTTTTGGGCTCTATTGTCTATAGTCGTTCTTCCTCGTGACTCCTTATTTTTGGATTCCTATGGCACTTTCCCACATTTTCCTTTAGATGGGTTGTTCCACTATTGCTATTTCCTGCGTTGGGATTTTGTTTCTTGAAGACTTCATTTTTCTACTTGAGGACTTCATAGCCTAGGAAGCTCCTCTTGTTCCTGATCCACTGATGTACCATCCTTCAGGTTGTTGTTCCATTGCATGAGGATTTCGTAGCCTACGAAATTCCTCTTTATGCTGCTTCATTTTTTAGGCTTTCAGGGAGTGGTTTTTCCAGTTTTCATAATATTTCACCATCCCTATGTGATTCCCATCCCTATTTTGGTGGGATTCACAATTTTTTTGTTCCACTGCTCCACCCATTTCTTCAGGGTGGTTTTTCAGATCCATTCTGGTTTTCCCCTGCATGGGAAGTAGTTTTTTCTCAGGTCCTGTTTTCCCAAGGGTGGTTTATGGTTTTCCCACCCTTGGGAGGATTCAAATTTTAAATTTTTAGCTCTTGTCCTTTCCTGCATTTGGGATTTTTTAAATGGTCTGTTGGTAGTTTGGACGGTACACTTTTGATTCAAATTTGGTTTTCTAGCGGGCTTTCCCTTCCTACTTATTTTCCCTTTGGTGCAAAGGAAGACGTCTTCCTCTGGTGCAAAGGAAAGAGTGTTCCTTAATTTATTCCTTTGGGTTGTCTGTGCCTATCCTTTTTTCCATCCTTGGACAAATTCATTTTGTTATAATCTGATGTAATATGTTGCATTTTGATCCTTTGTAATCATGTTTTGGGATCCTTGACAAAAACCCACTTTTAATATAACCTACCAAAAAAAAGAAAGAAGCAAAAGAAAAATGGATATTTCCAAAAAGTTTTGTAGAGTATACAGTAGGTGATGCAAAAATTGATACAAGGTCGGCACACCCAGAGTGTAGAGAAAGCTATAAGTGAACCGAAAAATATCAAATATGAAGGACCTCGGATAGTTGACATCAATCTAGGAACAGAGGAGGAACCTAGGATGATTCATTGTGGCAACAATTGGAATCCTGTACTGAAAGCGACATATTTTTAGATATTCTTAGAATATAAGGATGTCTTTGATGGACATATATGGACCTGAAAGGAGTACCACCAGAATTGTGTGTCCATAAGATTACGCTAATACCTGGAGCTCAACCTGTAATAATGAGACCGTATAGAATGAACCCAAAGTATGTTGCATTAGTGAATACAAAGATAGAAAAGATGTTGGAAGCAGGAATCATCTTCATGGTGAGGACCAATGAATGGGTCTCACCTATAGTGATCACCTTGAATGAGGAAGTATACAAGATCATAATATGCATGGACTTTAGGAGTCTCAATGTCGTAACTATTAAGGATCCCTTCCCTATTCCCTTCACATATTCTATCTTAGAAGAAGTCGTAGGACACGATATCTGTTCATTTTTGGATGGGTTCTCGGGATACAATCAAATCAGTATAGCCAATGAGGATAAGTTGAAGACCACATTCATTGTGGAGAATTTCATATATGCCTACAATTGGATGCCATTTGGGCTCTGTAATGCCCTAGCCACATTCCAACGTATCATATTATATATATTTGATCAGTTGGAAACATGGAATTTTAAATCATTTTTGGATGATTGGTCCATTTACGGGAATATTAAGGAACATATTCCTACCCTTAGTGAATGTATGAGTAGGTGCAAAAATGCATAGATATCATTAAATCTAGGGAAATGATTTCTGATGGTACCTGAAATTGCCAAAATATGGCATTTGATCTAACAACATATTAATAACACATGGTATTCAGGGAAATGTATTTTTATTATTGTAAAGAGTGCATAGGTTACAATGGGGGAAAATTCCCATTTATCCTTTCTTTCCATAAATGATACAGTAGGTTTGAAGCCTTCCTTTTATTTTCCTTAGTGTAGATGGGCTTGCATACCACTGCGGGGTTGTAGTTGTTTGTTGTTTTCCCTCCTTGGTTCTAGGCCAAACCTACAAAAGGGGGTTAGTTCATTATAGGGGCTTGCCTTAGTCAGGCCCCATATTTACAAAGATAAACAGACGGTAAAAACATGATAAAAACTAAAATAAATTGTGCATAAGGTCATGAAATTGCAAAATGAAGCTTATCTCCCAAATCTAAGCTGATTTGAGACCTATAGGACATATTCACCACTCAAGGGGGGAACTGGAACCGGATTCATGGAGTGGGGGGCGAATCAAACCCTGAGTGATGTTCTACAAAAATCCTTCAATGGAGAGGTTCCTTTGTTGTTAAAATATCGATGTGTAGGTTCAGATCTGCTTTATTGTACTTCGGTATGTATTTTGGTAGAGTTTCTATACTTTGGATATAAGATGGAGAGAGAGATAAATGAGGGTTTGGACCCACTATATATAGAAAATGGTAATGTGTAGGGGGAGAGTTAAGGAAACTAACAATAGGATGAAGTCTGCCTAGAGTTAGGTTAGGGTTTGTGAGGTGGAAGCACCACATTACCCATAGGAAATATCCTATCCTCACACGTGTGAGGAAGGATTAGGTCTAATTAGGATTAGGAGATCCTAAGTCAAATTAGGACTTGATTAGGGTTCTTGAAAAAATATCTTAGCTAACTCTAATTACACACATGTGGGAGGGTGCAATTATTGTTAATTAAGGATTAAGAGTTTAATTAATCAAATTTTCCCTAAAAAGGTGACTTAAGTGAAGTCAACATTAAATTAGATTTTAGGACCTGACTTGATAATTGCTTTTGCCAATTAATAGCCCATGGGGGGATTTAATTGAGTGCAAATAGGATTTGTATTACCTTCAGAAGTTTATGGAAGGTATCCCGATGCATGGGAAATATTTGTTATGTGATTTTGCTAACTTATTAGGGTTTTGGATCTAAAAAATAGCAAAGTGGTGTGTGGAAGTCTATGCAATTCTACGATAATCTACGGTGATCTACACATGACTATGCAAGACTACGGTTGTCTACGCATGACTATAGCAATCTACGCATGTCTAGGATAATCTACAAAGTCTACGCTGGTCTACAATAGCCTAGGGGTACCTAGGATGGCCTATGTGAACCTACAAGTGTCCAAAAGGATCTACAAGTATATAGGTATAGCAATGTGCAACTTTTAGGTGTCTACATTTTGCCCCTTTTTGTACTATACTATGAGAAGCACAGTTTAATACAAAAATGTGAAGGGTTTCTGTAGAAGAGAAGATATAGAAGGAGAATGATATCCAATCAAAATTATGTAGCTGCTTGAAGCGTGACCATACCAACTTGATCAATAGCCAAGAAGGAAGAAGGAAGAAGAGGAGAAGAGAAAATAGATAAAATTGAATGAAAACAATACTGGTAAATGGAAATGGATGATTACGCAATGTGGTGGTTTTGCTGAGTTCGTATGACATTTTTGATGTCATACTATTTTCTTGGGGTAGGCAAATTTTGACTACTTTGCTTTTCGACCAGTTTAGCATGGTCCAAAAGTACAAATAGAACAAATGTGTATTCAAATATTTGTTGTTGGTTGATTGATGAGCACATGGTGACAAGTGTCAAACCATTTGAGCTAAAGGGACACTTGGATTATTTAAATGTGTCATTAATTATGCATCATGTATGCCATAAATCCTTTTCCAAATTTTGTGCTAGGATTACGTCAAACATATCATTCATTATGTATTTGACATACATGAATGCTAGATTGACTTCTCCATCGAAACACATAGCTCTCGTGATATAACAAATAACTGGTTGGGATTGAGATTATAATCTTAAGATAATATTTAGCGAAAAAAATTGTAGACAAATGCAATATTCGTGCTTTTGCATTCAAAGCTAAATTTGGATATGAATACCCCCTCAAACGAGGAATCAACAATGAGGTGAATGGAATGTGGTGATTTGGTGATGCAGTGATTGATAGAATACCAATGCATGATGAAAAATTATGAAAAAGCAAATGAGAGGATAGTTTGGGAAGGTTCCTAGGGTTTTAGAGGAAATTTGCATGATTTCCTAGGGTTTTGGAATGAATTTGATTGGTTTTGGGGGTTATATGCTCAATTCACGGGGTGAGGGGCAAATTAGAGTTTTAGGTATTTTTAAGGTAATTTTGAGTTTGAAGGGGCTCATTTGGATGATGAAAAGCTACGTGGAGCATCCAAGAGGAGTATTCGATGATGTGTGGATGAAGCGGTTGATGAGTTCAGATGCAAGGATGGTAAGAGGACGACCTGGAACTGACAACAGAAACAGGGGTCCAGCGGTATGTGGTCCTCTTTACATCATTTTTTGTGTTTTTAATTTTCCAGAGAAAACTAAATTAGAGGGGGAGGTTTTCATCATGTTTTGAAAAATTTTGCAATTTTTAATTGAAATTCAAACATGTAGTGAAAACTAGCCAAATGGGTACCCAAAAATGTGATTTATTTCTAGGTTTGACATGTTTTGCACCAGTTTGACTAGGTAATGGGTAGAGTAGGTGTAAAGTTTGACCGTCTATTTTTTGAGGAATGGGGTACTGTTGTTGGAATATTATTGAATTTTATCCAAAAAAGTAGAAAATGGATATCCTGTTATGCGACTGTTATTTGTTTGTGCCTTTGTTTGGCATGGTTTCTAAATGTGTTATTTTGGGTGTAAGGTAGTAAAATTTGACTGTTAGATTTGCTACCTTGGAGATAGTATTTTTGGAAACCAATGATACTTTCACTATAGAAGGGCAAAATGGGTATCCAAAAATGTTATTTTTTTTGTAGATGATTTCATTTGGCCTACCTTTGATTTGTGTGCCAAGATGTAGGTAGTGTTAAATTGAAAATGACCTATGGAGAGTGCAATTTGTACTATTTTCCACATCTGTTTGAACTTTCACTACGAAGTGGGTATTTTGGGCCAAACAAGGTTAACTTTCTATCTATTTTGTCACTTGCCCGATCATTAATTATCAACCAGGGATTCGTAAACTTTCGAAGGATCTCTTACAGGATCATTCACAATACCACCTTGAGATGAGTCCTTCTAACTCTACTATTGGGGGGTGTTCAAAAGGTTGTCAATCTCTCATGCACTCCTCAATAAAATGCGTATGAACAATTAAATCTTCAGAAAGAAAGCATTCATACGTGCATCTAAGAAATAATCAAACCTATTGCAATAATAAAACACAAATACAGGAAATGAAACTATGAAAGCATGAAATCTACAAAGCATAGAAAAGAAGGGGAAGAATACTATCTTGGAGTGGGCCCAAGCTCCAGGAGATCCCTCCCAACGTGAACACGCTTTAGGAACTTGTAGACTTTATTATGCAATCAAAGGATTACAATGTGTATTCTATATCTTCTATACAATTGCTATATGTTCTATATTCTATATTCTATATCTTCAGAGAGGTCTGTGTGTGTTTATATAGCACACACATAGGTCTTCTGTTACAACTCGGTTACAACCATCGGTCTATTCCAGACTCGACGATGACAATCTGGTAAGCTTCGACCGTCGTCTACCAAAAACTGGCTTTGTTCCTAATATTGGCGTGTTCCGTAATTGGCTCATGCTTCACTTGGCATGGGCGGCACAACTCCCGCAAATATCCTGTGTGGCATGGAGTTGTAACTGCACCATTTATTATCACCCGCATCATGTTTGATCTGGTCAACATGCAAAAATAGAGGCGCCTTCCTTTGTGGAAGGTGCCTACCTTCTATTGGCGCCTTCCTGGAAGGGGAAGGCACCTACCTTCTTCTAGCGCCTTCCTGGAAGAGGAAGGCGCCTGTCCATTATGCATCAGTTCCATAGTAAACAAAGTGCTAGGTCCATGAAAAAGACCTCGACTGATTAAATCTGACAAAATCAACAATATCTCCACAGAAACACACTAAAACACACAAATCAGATAATACGCATAATCTCATTAAATAAATACATAATCATTGATAAAAACATACAATTCCTAATATATCATCGCATAATATCTGCTAAGACTCATACAAAAATATAGGTAATTCTGGGACTCATCATCCCCCCATGCCTAACATATGCCATGCCCTCGTGGCATCAAAACCGTAGGCACTCTGGTCATCGCCTGTATCTGGACGTTCCTACTGCTATTGATTTTTGTCGATCTGCTCTCCTTGTTCTGGCTGCTATTGGGGCCGGCATGACTACTGTGGGTGTCCTTGCCTAAAATGCTGCTTCTATAGCCTACCACAGGTCGGTTTCTTCGGTCCTAGGAACCGCAAGGGGGATATCTGAATCACTTCCCCTTTGACGAACCACCTGGGCCTTATATGTTCTGGCCTCCTCAGGATCAGGCCTTGGATCTTCCTCGGCCTTAGCTGCAGCCTCCGACTCTGGGCCGAATATCCCCCATATCTCTAACCATTTCCTTATTTTTGAGGGTCGCCCTGGGGCTGAGCCATAAATTTTCCAAAATTTACTCTTATGTGCCAGATCAATACTGATGCCAGAGGTTCCTCGGACCCTCGAAGAGGATTTTCTCCCCTGCTTAGCTGCCCTCACCTCTCTGCATAGCCGTTCAAACACTTTTTGCCTATCGACAAATGGATGCATATCCCAGTCATCATATTTCGGCTCTGTGACAGCCTCCTTGGCCTTCTTTCGAGCAGTCCTAGGCCTTTTGGCTGTGGCCTATGTAGGAACTATGGCAGCTCGGTCAGAGGGCTCTCTGGCAGCCATTCTTTCATTGTTGGGGACCTGCTCTACTGTCCCCACTACTGCTGATGTTTCAGCTTCTTCTCCTGTAGGTTCAATAGGTTCTTCCCTGAGTTCCAGCTCTATCTACAGGGGCTGATCTGAGTCGGTTAGGTCAATAATAGGGGGCTCTACAGGGCTCTTGCGCTCCTGGCTCCCAAAAATAGAGGACTATTCCCCTACCTTCGGGCTGTTCTACCATGCATCTGATTGGAACTCTCCCATAGAGACTACTCACTCTCTAGAAGTGGGAGAGTTTGTCGAAACCTCCATCGCCCAGTCAGTCTGGGTTGATGCGTCCTTCCTTTTCGCTCGCCCTGCCTTCAATTCTTGATTTTATTTTTGTAGCTATTGAATCAGCTGCTCGAGGTGGGCAATTTTCTTTGCCTGCTCTTCCAGCTCACCTCTCTGACTACTTTGGCAATCCTCCAACATCTGCTGGGCCATCCAATAGTTGGTTTGCCAGTCTAATGCTTCCTCCAGGGCCACGTCAATCTCACTATTGCCCCTGGGGGTTTCTCTTTCTCGTGGGTCCTGGCCCATCAATTCCCATAGGGCCTATGCTGTAGCCCCGACCTTTGAGTCTTCTTCCTCTTCCTATGAGGAGAGGAGGAGTCACCATAGGCACTTTCTCCTGGGGGCCAATTTTGGCTGCTATGACTCGATCGCACTGCTGGTGAGTTGTGCCCCTGTATCTTCATGTTCGGGCACAGGGGAGTGTCCTCTCTCTTCTATGCATTCGAGCAGTTGGCGGCCCGATATCCCCTGCTTCCCTTGTAGGGATTTCTTTTGCTTGCATTGTGGGGCTCCCTACCACTTGAATTGTAGGGCTTTCTACTGCTTGCCCTACCTCGACAACTTCCATTGCCTGGCCTCCATCTTCTCCTGCATCAGGGTCCTGCCTCTGCGCCTCTGCATGGTGGGCCAGTGCTGATATGAGCCCATGGTGGGCCAAAGCTATAGGTGCTCCCTTATGATATCATGTCGCTTCTTCCTTAAGGGTTTGTGCCAGGTAGAAGGGCACGTTAATTCTTCTCCCATGCACCAGGTGGTTCAAAAATTGCACATGGTGGACGTGCAGGTGGGTGTATTTCCTGGTGCAAGTGAAGAATCGAGCAACCTGCTCGAATATCTCCCATAAATTTATAGGGAGGGTGCTTTTGATCAGCCCATATCTATCTATCTATGGATTCTCTCTAGGCAGTAGTTGTTCGACATAGGATTTCAATGTCCCGCTCTTGTACACACATTCACCTGTCAAGGGTAAGCCAGTCACCTCTGAGATGTATTCTGGGGTGACTGGAATTGCCATCCCCCACACCTGAGCAGAATATCCCCTTAAGGAGGCAGCAAACTCCCTTGCTACCTCTGTATCCTAGTTCTAGCTAACCAGGGCACAGTATCCGAGCCATCCCTCTACCTAAAATTGGGCTCTCACCGCCCCCTTGATCCCATCTATGCTGCTCGACTCATTTTTTTTACCGAATGATTCTTTGATCGACCTCCCATGGCGCCTTCCTACAAGCTACTATTTCTCTTCTTTGCTTTCTCAGGGAGGCGCCTTCCTTATAAGGAGGGTGTCGAACAGCTAACTCCCAATCCTTTCTAGGCATGCCTTTCGAGGTACACGTTGGCACGATCGGCCATGGGGGGTGTATGATTTTTTTGTTTTATGGCGGTGATATTTTGGTACTCGCATATTTTAACAATGATTACATATAAATCTAAGTAGAGTATGCACGTACCTGATTGGATGCCTCGTGTGTCATGGGGATCATCGATTCGTCGATTCTTTATGGGGGATGGGTACCTTGTTGGTGCGGATTATGTTGTTGAGTTGCTTTGATGACAGGTGTTGAAGACAAACCAAAAAAACTGATTGTTGTTGGAACGTGCATCGATTTCACCTCGTAATTCTTCGAGATTTGCTTTGATTGGGGTGGATTCTACTTACGTGCTCCTAGAGATAAATTTGTGCCATGTGTCACATGATGATTGAGGCACGTGTGAAACTTGATCATTGGTTGCATACGAAAGGTGCCTGCTTCGGTACCTTCCCGATGCGAAAGGCGCCTGCTATGGTGCCTTCCCGATGTGAAAGGTGCCTGATGGGCTACCTTCCCGATATAGTCATGGATGCGCCTTCCGATGAGGGAAGGTGCCTTTAATGAATGCGCCTTCCTGGAAGAGGAAGGCACCCTTAAGGACACGTGCGCCTTCCTGGGAGAGGAAGGCGCCCTTCTGTATAAATGTGCCTTCCTGGTGTGGAAGGCGCCTGATGGACGGATGCGCCTTCCTGGTATGGAAGGCGCTTTGAAATGCATGCGCCTTCCTGGGTAAGGAAGGCGCCCTTGAGGCTCATGCACCCAAAAAGGAGGGTGCTCCGATTTGATTTTTTTTTTTTTTAGGATGCGCCTTCCTGATGAGGAAGGCGCTCCCCTACTCTTTTTTTTTTTTTTAGCACATTCTTATTTCGTGGGGCATCTTCCGACAGTGGAAGGCACCTTATTCACATGGGGCGCCTTCCTGGGAGAGGAAGGCGCCTTCTTTCGATGGGCGCCTTCTTGGTGGCTGAAGGCGCCTTATTGAGGGGCACCTTCTGGCAGGGGAAGGCACCTTATTTACACAGGGCACCTTCTTGGAAGAGGAAGGCACCTTATTTTATCGATAGCCATGTCGTATTTGATCGAGAAAGGTGATCAGGCCTCCTCGGGCTGACTTCATGCCTACTTTTATTCTATTAGTGTCGGCATCGGGGTGCTGAGCCGAACCAGGCCTGGTGTCCCAGATGCCTATCCGTCGAACTATCAGTTCCTCCACCTACAAAAAGCAAAAAAAAAAAGAAAAATACGGGCAGTTAGATGCATTTCATGCCTGTTAGGCCCTATGGCCAGGATGCCTACAGCTTGCATGCGGGCGTCGTCCCTACAAAATAAAACATGTTGTAAGAAAATTATTTACACCTATCTACTATTTTTTTTTGGTGAGCATTTTCATGCCCACCATTCTATTTTGCTGAGAGTTTGGATCCAGATTCACGGGGATGAGGTCTCCCCCATGCCTGTTCTGGATCCCACCAGTACATTTTTGGACGTGCTATAGGGACGCAGTCGGTGGCCATTGACAGTCAATAGAACATTGCTGTCGTCGATAGTTCTAACATGCACAACTCCATTCTTAATGAGTTCTACCACCTCATACGGTCCCATCCATCTCTGCATAAGCTTTCCCTTCCTTTCCTGGAATCGAGAATCATACAACAGTACCCATTCTCCTTCTTTGAACTGCTTCAGTTTGATGTGGCGGTCATGCCACCATTTCCTTTGCTTCTGTGTGATTTTCGTCTTCTGCAAAGCATCCATTCGGATTTCGTCTAGCTGATCCAGCTGTCGAATCCTTTCTTTTTGAGCGTCATCCAGGCTCAAATTCAATTCTAAAGTTGTTCTTAACGTCTTAATCTCAAACTCAATGGGCATCATTGCATTCTTCCCGTAGACCAGTAGGAAGGGTGTGAAACCTGTGGTAGACTTCCATGTAGTGTTGTATGCCCATACTGCCTCTGGTAGCCGTGTAGCCCAATCCTTTCTGTGTTGTTGCACGGTCTTCGTCAGGATATTCTCAATCTCCCTGTTTGTTACTTCCACTTGCCCGTTTGCCTATGGATGGTAGGGTGTAGTCTTATTGTGCCAAATTTTGTATTGCTCCATTAGCTCCTCAATCAACTTTGAAGTGAACTGAGGTCCCTGGTCCGTTGTTATTTCCCTGGGGACCCCGAACCATGTAAAAATGTGAGCAAACAGAAAATCGGCAACTGTTCTTTCTTTTGAATATTTCAGTGCCTGGACTTCAACCCACTTGGTGACATAGTCTGTGCAGACTAAGATAAACCTCTTCCCTATTGAAGGTGGGTTAATTGGCCCCACAAAATCCATACCCCACTTATCAAAGGGTTCCAGGTGTACTTGAGGCTGGAGGGGCATTTCATCACGATGGGTTGGTCTACCCATCCTTTGGCACTCATCGCACTTGCTGACATACGCGGCTGCATATTTGAATAGGTTAGGCCAGAAATACCCAGCCTGCAGAACTTTATATGCAGTCTGTTTCCCTGCAAAGTGTCCTCCGCAAGGTTCATCATGATAGGCTTTGAGTATCTCTGAGAATTCCTGCTCTGCCACGCACCTCCTTATGATTTGGTCACGTCCTATTTTGAATAGGAGGCCATCGATCCATAGGTAGGGTGCGCTCTTCTCTATCACCCCCTGCTTTTCTCGGTATGAGAGAGCAGGTGAGGTTCTACCAGTGGCCAAGTAATTGGCTATGTCTGCATACCACGGGATTTGCTCATCGATGGTAAATAAGTGTTCATCCAAAAACTGGTCTTCCACTGTCGTATAGTCTGCTGGTGTCAACCTGGATAGGAAGTCTGCTACCACGTTGTCCTTGCCCAGTTTGTCAACTATGGTGATATCAAATTCTTGCAATAGTAGGAGCCACCTAACCACTCTCCCACCAATATCCGGCTTACTCATCAGGTATCTGTTGGCTGCATGGTCCGTATGGACGAACACCTTATAGCCGATGATGTAATGGCAGAATTTGTTTATGGCATGCACCACTGCAAGAAACTCCTTTTCTGTTATCGTATAATTGAGCTCGGCTCCTGCCAAGTTTTTATTGACGTAATAGATGGCGTAGAAATATTTGCCATATTTCTATCCCAGGACCGATCCAATCGCATTATTGGATGCATCACAATAAATGTGGAAGGGTATGGCCCAATCTGGTCCTCTTAAAACCGGTGCAGTTATCAGCTTCTCCTTAAGCAATTGAAAAGCTTCTTCGCAGTCTTCCATCCAGTTGAACTCTACGTCCTTAGACAATAGAGTGTGCAGTGGTTTTGCAATCTTGCTAAAATCGATGATAAATCATCGGTAGTACCCGAAAGATCCGAGGAAACTCCTCACTTATTTCTACATCCTAGGGGTTGGGTAGGTCTTTGATGACCTCAATCTTCCTTCTATCAACTTTTAGCCCTACTGCAGAGATATGGTGTCCCAACACGATGCCTTCTTGCATCATCATGAAGCATTTTTCATTGCTCAGGGATAGATTGTTCTCCTCGCTTCTTTCGAGCACTTTCTCCAGGTTCAACATTGCTTCTTCAAAGGTCTCTCCATAAACGGTGAAGTCATCCATGTATACTTTGACCGCTTCTCCTATCATGTCCAAAAATATGCTAAGCACCACCCTCTAAAAGGTGGTCGATGCGTTGCATAACCCAAAGGGTAATACTTGGTAAGCAAATGTTCCCCATGGGTAGGTGAACATTGTTTTATCCTGATCCTCTCCTCCTATCTGGATCTGATTGTATCCACTGAACCCATCCAGGAAGGAGAAGTACTTTCATCCCGAAAGTGTGTCCAAGACTTGATCAACGAATGGGAGCGGGAAGTGGTCTTTCTTAGTTGCTTTATTCAGCGCTCTGTAGTCCATGCAGATTCACCATTTCCCATTTTTCTTAGGGACTACCACAAGTGGTGACACCCACTCACTGTCAAAAATTGGATAGATGAATCCGGCAGCCAAGAGTTTCTGTAACTCTATTTTGACAATGTCCTTCATTGTCGGGTTCATTCTCCTCTGTGGTTGCCTACTTGGAGTCGCTTGCTCATCAAGGTATATTCTATGAGTGCAGATTTTTGGGTGAATACCCTTCATGTCCGAGTAGTCCCATGCAAATGCTTGTTGGTGTCTTACCAGGAGTTCTACTTTTTCCAGCTATGCAGGAGTCAACCCACTACTGACATTCAACGTCCTTCCTGGCCCAATAGTTATCTATTAGATGTGATGATCATGAGCGCCAGCCAATGGTGATCCAGGTGTGCTAGTAGAGGACTCTCCATGGAGGAATTCTACAATAGCCCCATCCTCATCTTCTTCCTCTGCTAACTCATCTAACGCCATTACTGGCTGGATTATGGATAACTCCTGATAATTATGCCTGGGTAACGTAGCTTCTCCCAATGGGTTGACAGACTACGCAGGGGGCAAAATGGTCAATCTCTTGATATTTTGGCCATCGAAGATGGTCATCAGCCCATCCCGGCAGCTGATGTAGGCATCGACTGTTGCCAGCCATGGTCTCCCCAAAATGAGCGGGTAGCCACCCAGCCTAGTCTTGGACTGCAAGACCAAGAAATCGGTTGGGTATTCCCATGTGCTAACTGTCACCATTACATCCTCTAGCATTCCCTCTGGTGCTACTATCGATCGGTCAGCTAATTGTAGCACTATCATGGTGGGTCTCAGGTTCATGAGTTGTAGCCTCTACATGGTTTCTTGAGGCATTACGTTGATGGCTGCTCCAAGATCGACCAACGTATTAAACAAGGAATGCCCTTTGATTTTTATAGTCAGTACTGGACTGCCTGGATCCACGTACTTGGGATGACATATCTTGCCCATCATCAGGTCCGCTAATTTACCCATGACATTGATAGTCTGGGTTGCTTTCCACCTTGGCTTCCTCAAGCACATTTCTCTTATTGCCTTGTTGTATATTGGAACATCTCGGATGGCTTGAAATAGTGGTATCATCACTGTGAGGTTCTTCAGACTCGATAGGATATCAAACTCTGGCTGCTTTTGTTTCTTCTATTCTTGCAACCGATAAGGGAATGGAGCCTTTGCTCTCTCAGCTATTTCCTCTATCACCTCTTCCACAAGAGGTGTTTCTTCTTCTTCTTCCTCCTCTTCTACCAGTGGAGGTGTTTCTACTCCTAACTGCCTACCTGACCTAAGCTGAATATTGTACATAGGATACATCTCACCTTCGACGTTGTATGTCGGCTGATTTACTCTATTGTTTGGATTAGCCATCGGTTGTGCTGGTAGCTATGCAGGTCTCACTGCTGGTAGAGCCGACAAGTTTTGATGGGGTTGAGCTGGTGCTACATTCTATGGGGCCGGATTCCATGGTGTGTGGCCTCTCCACTATTGCCCCGGATATTGGTACTACATCCAGGGTTGCTGATTCATGAATGCCGCTCCTGGGGGTGTGTTGGACCAAGGTGATGGCCCCCACCATCCCATGTTGGATGGTTGAGGTGGACCTTGTGGCATGTATGGCATTCCTCCGTATTGTGACATTCCAGCTGGCATACTCCCCGCAGGGGGTTGTGGCCAACTCTTTCGGTTACCTATGAAATAGGCTTTCGATGTCTCAGCCTCCTCCTGGTTGCTAGGCAACTTTGGGCACAATCGAGTCTTATGATTCAGTTTGCATACTATGCATACTCTAATATTGTTCTTCGGGCATGCATTCTTTGCATGCTTTCCTCTACATTTTGGGTAGAAATAGGTTAATGCTACCTCATTCTCTTGTTTCTTCTTCTCTAACAACAATGTGTCCATCTGCAATGCTAGAGAAGAGAGCATCTCACTTTTCATATCTTCCAACATATTGCCAAGTTCTGTCTTTGTCATCGAAGCAGTCGCTTTGATGCTTCTGGAAGTGGTCTTGCCTCTTCTTCTTGAGTAATTCCGGTAGAGTTGTCGGATATCTTCCATATCATGCTGGTAGACATCACCTCCAAAAATCATATTAAGAGCCTCTAATGATTCATTATTAAGTCCCCTCAAGAAGATGCTTTTGAGGGACTTATCGGACAACTTTGCATGGGGAGATCATTGAAGATTAAAATTAAATCTCTCCCAATACTCCTCGAGAGACTCATCCTCTTTCTGCATCATGCTCAGGACTTCTTCTCTGGAATCTCTTGCTCTCCCAAAATCTTGGTATTGCTCTTGAAAGAGCTTCTTCATTTGATCCCATGTCACTATGTGCTTTTCTCCCAGACCGATGAACCACCGTAGAGCTGCATCATCCAGTGTAGAAGGGAAGAGTTTCAGCTTCTACGTATCTGATTTGTAATCCACAGACCTGCACAAAACATCAAACTTGAATAAGAATAGGTCAGGGTCTTCGGTCGGGTATCCTCTGAAGGTAGGGAGATGAGCAGGGGATATGTTTTTCATCTTGGTGTCTCCTACTCCTTCGTCAATCGGGAAGCTAAATCCAGATGAGACTTCTTCTGTGTCAGCCATTTTTTAGGAAATGTGGTCTCAAATGCAGCACTTATGGCCTTATGGTCATTTAAAACTTTTTGAGTCAAAGCGCTAAGATTATCTAGAGTTATTGTCTGATCTTGCACAACTTTCCACAACAAGGCTTCTTCTAGGGGTGTTCTTTTAAACAATGAGTTCGTAACTATTCGTTCTTCCCCAAGTAGATGGGATGAGGAAGCACTTCATTCAAAGTGCTGATCCTCGCTCCAGTGGATTGTTGGTTGCGAGTCAGGCGACTCTAGTTCTAAAGAGCTTTGTTTTATGAACCGACCATCAGGTCCTCTTCTTCTCGAAGAACTCATACAAATTTAGGTAGAAGGTTTCGGGTATTGGAATGGATCTAAAAGATGCTTCCTTGGCAATGGTGCCAAAATGTTGCAAGGGCCAAGATTAACTTTCTATCTATTTTGTCACTTGCCCGATCATTAATTATCAACCAGGGATTCGTAAACTTTCGAAGGATCTCTTACAGGATCATTCACAATACCACCTTGAGATGAGTCCTTCTAACTCTACTATTGGGGGTGTTCAAAAGGTTGTCAATCTCTCATGCACTCCTCAATAAAATGCGTATGAACAATTAAATCTTTAGAAAGAAAGCATTCATACGTGCATCTAAGAAATAATCAAACCTACTGCAATAATAAAACACAAATACAGGAAATGAAACTATGAAAGCATGAAATCTACAAAGCATAGAAAAGAAGGGGAAGAATACTATCTTGGAGTGGGCCCAAGCTCCAGCAGATCCCTCCCAACGTGAACACGCTTTAGGAACTTGTAGACTTTATTATGCAATCAAAGGATTACAATGTGTATTCTATATCTTCTATACAATTGCTATATGTTCTATATTCTATATTCTATATCTTCAGAGAGGTCTGTGTGTGTTTATATAGCACACGCATAGGTCTTCTATTACAACTCGGTTACAACCATCGGTCTATTCCAGACTCGACGATGGCAATCTGGTAAGCTTCGGTCGTCGTCTACCAAAAATTGGCTTTGTTCCTAATATTGGCGTGTTTCGTAATTGGCTCATGCTTCACTTGGCATGGGCGGCACAACTCCCACAAATATCCTGTGTGGCATGGAGTTGTAATTGCACCATTTATTATCGCCCGCGTCATGTTTGATCTGGTCAACGTGCAAAAATAGAGGCGCCTTCCTTTGCGGAAGGTGCCTACCTTCTATTGGTGCCTTCCTGGAAGGGGAAGGCGCCTACCTTCTTCTGGCGCCTTCCTGGAAGAGGAAGGCGCCTGTCCATTATGCATCAGTTCCATAGTAAACAAAGTGCCAGGTCCATGAAAAAGACCTCGACTGATTAAATCTGACAAAATCAACAATATCTCCATAGAAACACACTAAAACACACAAATCAGATAATACGCATAATCTCATTAAATAAATACATAATCATTGATAAAAACATACAATTCCTAATATATCACCGCATAATATCTGCTAAGACTCATACAAAAATATAGGCAATTCTGGGACTCATCAGTGGACAAATGGGTGATCAAAAATGTGACTGTTATTTTTGTATTGTGTGTTTTGATTTTTGTTCCATTTGGGTGTTTATGTGGTGAAATTGAACTTAAAATCCGTGTTGATTGGTATTTTCTTTTTGAATTTTGTCGATATTTTTACCACAAATTGGGCAAATGGGTATTCAAAAATATATTTTATTTTTGTATGTTGGATGAATTGATTGTGTTTTGAATTTCATGCCAAAGTGGGTGTGCAAGTGATTTTATTTTTGGCTGTTAGAAGACAAATATAAACTGTTTGTCGCATTTGTTCAAGATTTTGCCATGAAATGACAAAATGGGTATCCAAATATGTGACTATTTTGTTGATATGTTTTGACATGTTAATTGTACATTGTTTATGTCTTGAAGTGCATCTCAAATTAAATAGTTTAATTTGTAAATTTGATTTATGGATTTTTATTGTATTGCATCGTTGTATTGATGACTAATGTATGTTTTGTTGTGTTTGTTTATGGATGAACAAGTGAATATGCTCGAGCCCCATCATCGTGTTTGAAATATGAAGAGAAGTTTTGAAAAATCAATGAACAATGAGGATGATCTCAAGTGGTTGGATGATATATGGTTTCGGGGTGTATGGGAGTGTAATAATATACATGCCAAATAGGTATATATATTCGCGTTATGTGAGTGATGGGACGTGGATAATAACACCTTTCATTTTCCTACTGGGGAAATGATGATCACATTGGAGGATGTTTATCGTATTTACAAGCTACAGATTGAGGGTTTTTTGGTTAGAGTACCGCCATATGATAGTAGGGTGGCAGTTTTGGGATGGTTCTTTGGTGAGGGATGGAAGAAGATCAATGCTTCGAAGATGGATTATGAGTGGTTATGGTTGTAGGAGAAGATATCTAAGCATCAGTGTGCAGCTATGATGATGATATCTACCTATGCATTACCTAATACTTTTGGGGTACTATTCACCTAGAATATGTTGGATATGGTGAGTGACATGGTGGAGCATAGGGTTGTGTTTGCGTGGGCGCCTATGCTATTGGACCAGGTGTATAGAGAGTTGCACAATGTTGTGTGTGGTGGGTGGACAGGTTTGATTTGGACTCTCTTATTACAAGTATGGGCCTGGAAGCACATAGCCATTGAGAGATCATCATTATTGCCTCACCCTATTCATGTTAGGGGTAAGGAGTATTTACCCTATACTTTAAGGTGGATTACAGAGACAAATATGGGTATTAAGAGGTCGTATGAGGGTTATACTTTGTTGTGGAGGGTCAAGTTTGGATACTTGACACCTAATGACATTAAGTGGAGGCCTTGGTTGGGTGGGAGTAAGTCTAGGATGAGGATGGTGAGCAGTTGCACACCATTCATCAGGGTAGATGGTTGGTGGGGAGATATACTCGATAGGCTGAGTATTTCCAATTTGATCAAGTGAGGTAGGAGTTTGGATTGTGATAGGATATTCCAAGGGCTCTTATCGTGTATTTTAGGTGACGAGGTGATAGGGGAGGGCATCCTATGGTTCTACCTTGGGTTGGGGAGAGGGATCCACCTATGACTATCATGGATGTGGATAATGTCAGGATGACACCAGAGTTTGAGATCTGGTGGACGATGTAGAGTCGGGAGCCTGGCAGGGGCATGATTGATTAGTGGATGCCACCATATGGTGGGGTGCCTCCACTAGAGAGAAGAATAGGTAGGGGTACTCAAGCTAGGTCATAGTATGTAGTTGGAGGTGAGAGAGAGGTTCCTTTACGACGGTCGTGATGACACTTAGATGGTGCACCGAGTACTTAGGGAGTGGGGGTGGAGGAGGCGCCTGTAGATGTTAACATGGCTATGGGATAGGTAGGTGGGGTAGTAGAGGAGAGGGGTGGTGTTGCTACTAGGGATGGTGTAGAGGAGGTAGGTATGTCTACCACTAGGGATGGTGTGGATGACATCATTGAGATTGGTATTTTTGAGGATGTGGAGGAGATTCCCTTCGATATGTAGGAGAGACAAGATGCAAATGAGGAGGCTTGATGGCTACAAGATAGAGTTTGAAAATTGTAGATTGCGCTTCACCTGTAGGAGGAGGCATAGAGTAAAGATAGAACATATGAGGGTTGATATGCTCAGCTAGTAGCATGTATAGGAGGAGGCTTCCTAAGGTATTGAGCAACTGATGGGTCTATTGGTTGTAGAGTTGGTGAAGAGGTCATTGTGTGAGCTATTCTTACGGTGCATGGGATCACACTTCCTTATTATAGTCGGGTGGTGACTCAGGATGAGTTAGGATCACGAGTGTGGGTGCATTCTCATCATAGCCAGCGTAGTGATACTTAAGTGGAGAGGATGGATGCTAGGGTTGAGATGTGAGATCCACCTGCTATGGTTCAGGCTGCAAGAGCTAGGGCAGAGTCAAGATCTATGAAGATGCGATTGAGTCATGAGGGACGTGGAGAGACTCCTGGTGGTAGTTAGGAATATTATGGATTGTAGCCTACATGCATTTTGGATGATGTATTATGGGCATAGTCCTAGTTTGTAGCCTACGAGCATTTTTTATGGATGATATACATATGCATTTTGATTTTGCATGTTATATATACATGTGTTATAGTTTTGTAATGTGTTCTCGTTATGTGTGCATAGACATCATAACATGATTTATAGGTATATAAGATGAATGTATATGCATGTGTAGTGTGGTTTAGATCTATTATCACGCTATAGTTTGAATATGTTGTAGAGTAGACTTGCAATGATTTGATTTTGAATGTAATGTGAAGTAAAATGTGAAATGATATTTGTAGTGAATGCATGTAATGTAAATGCAATAATGGAGTGTGAGATAGTATATGCATGATGAATGCCTTGATTTAGTATTTTATGTGAAGCATGTAATGGAAATGCAATGATGTAATCCGTGATGAATCATGGTAACATAGATGCATGTATGCATGTATGGGAATGTTAAAATGCACAAAGGAAACACTTGTATCGTTACATGTAACGACATGGATGTTATACATTTTATCACTTGCCTAATCATTAATTATCAACCAAGGATTCATAAACTTTCGAAGGATCTCTTACAGGATCATTCACAATACCACATTGAGATGAGTCCTTCTAACTCTACTATTGGGGGGTGTTCAAAAGGTTGTCAATCTCTCATGAACTCCTCAATAAAATGTGTATGAACAATTAAATCTTTAGAAATAAAGCATTCATACATGCATTTAAGAAATAATCAAACCTACTGCAATAATAAAACACAAATACAGGAAATAAAACTATGAAAGCATGAAATCTACAAAGCATAGAAAAGAAGGGGAAGAATACTGTCTTGGAGTGGGCCCAAGCTCCAGCAGACCCCTCCCAACATGAACATGCTTTAGGAACTTGTAGAATTTATTATGTAATCAAAGGATTACAATGTGTATTCTATATCTTCTATACAATTTCTATATGTTATATATTCTATATTATATATCTTCAGAGAGGTCTGTATGTGTTTAGATAGCACACGCACAGGTCTTCTATTACAACTCAGGTACAACCATTGGTCTATTCCAGACTGGACGATGGCAATCTGGTAAGCTTCGATCATTATCTACCAAAAATTGGCTTTATTCCTAATATTGGCATGTTTCGTAATTGGCTCATGCTTCACTTGGCATGGGTGACACAACTTCCACAAATATCCTGTGTGGCATGGAGTTGTAACTTCACCATTTATTATCGCCCACATCGTGTTTGATCTGGTCAACATGCAAAAATAGAGGCGCATTCCTTTGCGGAAGGTGCCTACCTTCTATTGGTGCCTTCCTAGAAGGGGAAGGTGCCTACCTTCTTCCTCGGTGTCTTCCCGGAAGAGGAAGGTGCCTATCCATTATGCATCGCTTTCACAAGAAACAAAGTGCCGGGTCCATGAAAAAGACCTCCACTGATTAAATCTGACAAAATCAACAATATCTCCACAAAAGCACTCTAAAACACACAAATCAGATAATATGCATAATCTCATTAAATAAATACATAATCATTGATAAAAACATACAATTCCTAATATATCACCGCATAATATCTGCTAAGACTCATACAAAAATATAGGTAATTCTGGGACTCATCAGTGGACAAATGGGTGATCAAAAATGTGACTGTTATTTTTGTATTGTGTGTTTTGATTTTTGTTCCATTTGGGTGTTTATGTGGTGAAATTGAACTTAAAATCCTTGTTGATTGGTATTTTCTTTTTGAATTTTGTCGATATTTTTACCACAAATTGGGCAAATGGGTATTCAAAAATATATTTTATTTTTGTATGTTGGATGAATTGATTGTGTTTTGAATTTCATGCCAAAGTGGGTGTGCAAGTGATTTTATTTTTGGCTGTTAGAAGACAAATATAAACTGTTTGTCGCATTTGTTCAAGATTTTGCCATGAAATGACAAAATGGGTATCCAAATATGTGACTATTTTGTTGATATGTTTTGACATGTTAATTGTACATTGTTTATGTCTTGAAGTGCATCTCAAATTAAATAGTTTAATTTGTAAATTTGATTTATGGATTTTTATTGTATTGCATCGTTGTATTGATGACTAATGTATGTTTTGTTGTGTTTGTTTATGGATGAACAAGTGAATATGCTCGAGCCCCATCATCGTGTTTGAAATATGAAGAGAAGTTTTGAAAAATCAATGAACAATGAGGATGATCTCAAGTGGTTGGATGATATATGGTTTCGGGGTGTATGGGAGTGTAATAATATACATGCCAAACAGGTATATATATTCGCGTTATGTGAGTGATGGGACGTGGATAATAACACCTTTCATTTTCCTACTGGGGAAATGATGATCACATTGGAGGATGTTTATCGTATTTACAAGCTACAGATTGAGGGTTTTTTGGTTAGAGTACCGCCATATGATAGTAGGGTGGCAGTGTTGGGATGGTTCTTTGGTGAGGGATGGAAGAAGATCAATGCTTCGAAGATGGATTATGAGTGGTTATGGTTGTAGGAGAAGATATCTAAGCATCAGTGTGCAGCTATGATGATGATATCTACCTATGCATTACCTAATACTTTTGGGGTACTATTCACCTAGAATATGTTGGATATGGTGAGTGACATGGTGGAGCATAGGGTTGTGTTTGCGTGGGCGCCTATGCTATTGGACCAGGTGTATAGAGAGTTGCACAATGTTGTGTGTGGTGGGTGGACAGGTTTGATTTGGACTCTCTTATTACAAGTATGGGCCTGGAAGCACATAGCCATTGAGAGATCATCATTATTGCCTCACCCTATTCATGTTAGGGGTAAGGAGTATTTACCCTATACTTTAAGGTGGATTACAGAGACAAATATGGGTATTAAGAGGTCGTATGAGGGTTATACTTTGTTGTGGAGGGTCAAGTTTGGATACTTGACACCTAATGACATTAAGTGGAGGCCTTGGTTGGGTGGGGTAAGTTGGGATGAGGATGGTGAGCAGTTGTGCACCATTCATCAGGGTAGATGGCTAGTGGGGAGATATACTCGGTAGGCCGAGTATTTCCAATTTGATCAGGTGAGGCGGCAGTTTGGATTGTGATAGGATATTCCAAGGGCTCTTATCATGTATTTTAGGTGACGAGGTGATAGGGGAGAGCATCCTATGGTTCTACCTTGGGTTGGGGAGAGGGATCCACCTATGACTATCATGGATGTGGATAATGTCAGGATGACACCGTAGTTTGAGATCCGGTGGACGATGTAGAGTCGGGAGCCTGGCAGGGGCATGATTGATCAGTGGGTGCCACCATATGGTGGGGTGCCTCCACCAGAGAGAAGAATAGGTAGGGGTACTCGAGCTAGGTCAAAGTATGTAGTTGGTAGTGAGAGAGAGGTTCCTTTACAGTGGTCATGATGATTCTTAGGTGGTGCATCGAGTACTCAAGGAGTGGGGGTGGAGGAGGCGCTTGTAGATGTTGATATGGCTATGGGGTAGGTAGGTGGGGTAGTAGAGGAGAGGGGTGGTGTTGCTACTAGGGATGGTGTAGAGGAGGTAGGTATGTCTACCACTAGGGATGGTGTGGATGACATCATTGAGATTGGTATTTTTGAGGATGTGGAGGAGATTCCCTTCGATATGTAGGAGAGACAAGATGCAAATGAGGAGGCTTGATGGCTACAAGATAGAGTTTGAAAATTGTAGATTGCGCTTCACCTGTAGGAGGAGGCATAGGGTAAAGATAGAACATATGAGGGTTGATATGCTCAGCTAGTAGCATGTATAGGAGGAGGCTTCCTAAGGTATTGAGCAACTGATGGGTCTATTGGTTGTAGAGTTGGTGAAGAGGTCATTGTGTGAGCTACTCTTACGGTGCATGGGATCACACTTCCTTATTATAGTCGGGTGGTGACTCAGGATGAGTTAGGATCACGAGTGTGGGTGCATTATCATCATAGCCAGCGTAGTGATACTTAAGTGGAGAGGATGGATGCTAGGGTTGAGATGTGAGATCCACCTGCTATGGTTCAGGCTGCAAGAGCTAGGGCAGAGTCAAGATCTATGAAGATGCGATTGAGTCATGAGGGACGTGGAGAGACTCCTGGTGGTAGTTAGGAATATTATGGATTGTAGCCTACATGCATTTTGGATGATGTATTATGGGCATAGTCCTAGTTTGTAGCCTACGAGCATTTTTTATGGATGATATACATATGCATTTTGATTTTGCATGTTATATATACATGTGTTATAGTTTTGTAATGTGTTCTCGTTATGTGTGCATAGACATCATAACATGATTTATAGGTATATAAGATGAATGTATATGCATGTGTAGTGTGGTTTAGATCTATTATCACGCTATAGTTTGAATATGTTGTAGAGTAGACTTGCAATGATTTGATTTTGAATGTAATGTGAAGTAAAATGTGAAATGATATTTGTAGTGAATGCATGTAATGTAAATGCAGTAATGGAGTTTGAGATAGTATATGCATGATGAATGCCTTGATTTAGTATTTTACGTGAAGCATGTAATGGAAATACAATGATGTAATCAGTGATGAATCTATGTAACATAGATGCATGTATGCATGTATGGGAATGTTAAAATGCACAAAGGAAACACTTGTATCGTTACATGTACCGACATGGATGTTATACATTTTATCACTTGCCTAATCATTAATTATCAACCAAGGATTCATAAACTTTCGAAGGATCTCTTACAGGATCATTCACAATACCACATTGAGATGAGTCCTTCTAACTCTACTATTGGGGGGTGTTCAAAAGGTTGTCAATCTCTCATGAACTCCTCAATAAAATGTGTATGAACAATTAAATCTTTAGAAATAAAGCATTCATACATGCATTTAAGAAATAATCAAACCTACTGCAATAATAAAACACAAATACAGGAAATAAAACTATGAAAGCATGAAATCTACAAAGCATAGAAAAGAAGGGGAAGAATACTGTCTTGGAGTGGGCCCAAGCTCCAGCAGACCCCTCCCAACATGAACATGCTTTAGGAACTTGTAGAATTTATTATGTAATCAAAGGATTACAATGTGTATTCTATATCTTCTATACAATTTCTATATGTTATATATTCTATATTATATATCTTCAGAGAGGTCTGTATGTGTTTAGATAGCACACGCACAGGTCTTCTATTACAACTCAGGTACAACCATTGGTCTATTCCAGACTGGACGATGGCAATCTGGTAAGCTTCGATCATTATCTACCAAAAATTGGCTTTATTCCTAATATTGGCATGTTTCGTAATTGGCTCATGCTTCACTTGGCATGGGTGACACAACTTCCACAAATATCCTGTGTGGCATGGAGTTGTAACTTCACCATTTATTATCGCCCACATCGTGTTTGATCTGGTCAACATGCAAAAATAGAGGCGCATTCCTTTGCGGAAGGTGCCTACCTTCTATTGGTGCCTTCCTAGAAGGGGAAGGTGCCTACCTTCTTCTGGTGTCTTCCTGGAAGAGGAAGGTGCCTATCCATTATGCATCAGTTCTACAGTAAACAAAGTGCCAAGTCCATGAAAAAGACCTCAACTGATTAAATTTGACAAAATCAAAAATATCTCCACAAAAGCACTCTAAAACACACAAATCAGATAATATGCATAATC
Organism: Wollemia nobilis; assembly: GCA_028583015.1. Taxonomy (NCBI): domain Eukaryota; kingdom Viridiplantae; phylum Streptophyta; class Pinopsida; order Araucariales; family Araucariaceae; genus Wollemia; species Wollemia nobilis. The sequence continues at coordinate 2,051,740 of JAQPPZ010001965.1, forward strand.
TCATTAAATTAATACATAATCATTGATAAAAAAATACAATTCCTAATATATCACCGCATAATATCTCGCTAAGACTCATACAAAAATATAGGTAATTCGGGACTCATCGATGGACAAATGGGTGATCAAAAATGTGACTGTTATTTTTGTATTGTGTGTTTTGATTTTTGTTCCATTTGGGTGTTTATGTGGTGAAATTGAACTTAAAATCCGTGTTGATTGGTATTTTCTTTTTGAATTTTGTCGATATTTTTACCACAAATTGGGCAAATGGGTATTCAAAAATATATTTTATTTTTGTATGTTGGATGAATTGATTGTGTTTTGAATTTCATGCCAAAGTGGGTGTGCAAGTGATTTTATTTTTGGCTGTTAGAAGACAAATATAAACTGTTTGTCGCATTTGTTCAAGATTTTGCCATGAAATGACAAAATGGGTATCCAAATATGTGACTATTTTGTTGATATGTTTTGACATGTTAATTGTACATTGTTTATGTCTTGAAGTGCATCTCAAATTAAATAGTTTAATTTGTAAATTTGATTTATGGATTTTTATTGTATTGCATCGTTGTATTGATGACTAATGTATGTTTTGTTGTGTTTGTTTATGGATGAACAAGTGAATATGCTCGAGCCCCATCATCGTGTTTGAAATATGAAGAGAAGTTTTGAAAAATCAATGAACAATGAGGATGATCTCAAGTGGTTGGATGATATATGGTTTCGGGGTGTATGGGAGTGTAATAATATACATGCCAAACAGGTATATATATTCGCGTTATGTGAGTGATGGGACGTGGATAATAACACCTTTCATTTTCCTACTGGGGAAATGATGATCACATTGGAGGATGTTTATCGTATTTACAAGCTACAGATTGAGGGTTTTTTGGTTAGAGTACCGCCATATGATAGTAGGGTGGCAGTGTTGGAGTGGTTCTTTGGTGAGGGATGGAAGGAGATCAATGCTTCGAAGATGGATTATGAGTGGTTATGGTTGCAGGAGAAGATATCTAAGCATCAATGTGCAGCTATGATGATGATATCTACCTATGCATTACCTAATACTTTTGGGGTACTATTCACCTAGAATATGTTGGATATGGTGAGTGACATGGTGGAGCATAGGGTTGTGTTTGCGTGGGCGCCTATGCTATTGGACCAGGTGTATAGAGAGTTGCACAATGTTGTGTGTGGTGGGTGGACAGGTTTGATTTGGACTCTCTTATTACAAGTATGGGCCTGGAAGCACATAGCCATTGAGAGATCATCATTATTGCCTCACCCTATTCATGTTAGGGGTAAGGAGTATTTACCCTATACTTTAAGGTGGATTACAGAGACAAATATGGGTATTAAGAGGTCGTATGAGGGTTATACTTTGTTGTGGAGGGTCAAGTTTGGATACTTGACACCTAATGACATTAAGTGGAGGCCTTGGTTGGGTGGGGTAAGCTGGGATGAGGATGGTGAGCAGTTGTGCACCATTCATTAGGGTAGATGGCTAGTGGGGAGGTATACTCAGTAGGCTGAGTATTTCCAATTTGATCAGGTGAGGTAGGAGTTTGGATTGTGATAGGATATTCCAAGGGCTCTTATCGTGTATTTTAGGTGACGAGGTGATAGGGGAGGGCATCCTATGGTTCTACCTTGGGTTGGGGAGAGGGATCCACCTATGACTATCATGGATGTGGATAATGTCAGGATGACACCAGAGTTTGAGATCTGGTGGACGATGTAGAGTCGGGAGCCTGGCAGGGGCATGATTGATTAGTGGATGCCACCATATGGTGGGGTGCCTCCACTAGAGAGAAGAATAGGTAGGGGTACTCGAGCTAGGTCATAGTATGTAGTTGGAGGTGAGAGAGAGGTTCCTTTACGACGGTCGTGATGACACTTAGATGGTGCACCGAGTACTTAGGGAGTGGGGGTGGAGGAGGCGCCTGTAGATGTTAACATGGCTATGGGATAGGTAGGTGGGGTAGTAGAGGAGAGGGGTGGTGTTGCTACTAGGGATGGTGTAGAGGAGGTAGGTATGTCTACCACTAGGGATGGTGTGGATGACATCATTGAGATTGGTATTTTTGAGGATGTGGAGGAGATTCCCTTCGATATGTAGGAGAGACAAGATGCAAATGAGGAGGCTTGATGGCTACAAGATAGAGTTTGAAAATTGTAGATTGCGCTTCACCTGTAGGAGGAGGCATAGGGTAAAGATAGAACATATGAGGGTTGATATGCTCAGCTAGTAGCATGTATAGGAGGAGGCTTCCTAAGGTATTGAGCAACTGATGGGTCTATTGGTTGTAGAGTTGGTGAAGAGGTCATTGTGTGAGCTACTCTTACGGTGCATGGGATCACACTTCCTTATTATAGTCGGGTGGTGACTCAGGATGAGTTAGGATCACGAGTGTGGGTGCATTATCATCATAGCCAGCGTAGTGATACTTAAGTGGAGAGGATGGATGCTAGGGTTGAGATGTGAGATCCACCTGCTATGGTTCAGGCTGCAAGAGCTAGGGCAGAGTCAAGATCTATGAAGATGCGATTGAGTCATGAGGGACGTGGAGAGACTCCTGGTGGTAGTTAGGAATATTATGGATTGTAGCCTACATGCATTTTGGATGATGTATTATGGGCATAGTCCTAGTTTGTAGCCTACGAGCATTTTTTATGGATGATATACATATGCATTTTGATTTTGCATGTTATATATACATGTGTTATAGTTTTGTAATGTGTTCTCGTTATGTGTGCATAGACATCATAACATGATTTATAGGTATATAAGATGAATGTATATGCATGTGTAGTGTGGTTTAGATCTATTATCACGCTATAGTTTGAATATGTTGTAGAGTAGACTTGCAATGATTTGATTTTGAATGTAATGTGAAGTAAAATGTGAAATGATATTTGTAGTGAATGCATGTAATGTAAATGCAATAATGGAGTGTGAGATAGTATATGCATGATGAATGCCTTGATTTAGTATTTTATGTGAAGCATGTAATGGAAATGCAATGATGTAATCTGTGTAATAAATCATGTAACATAGATGCATGTATGCATGTATGGGAATGTTAAAATGCACAAAGGAAACACTTGTATCGTTACATGTACCGACATGGATGTTATACATTTTATCACTTGCCTAATCATTAATTATCAACCAAGGATTCATAAACTTTCGAAGGATCTCTTACAGGATCATTCACAATACCACATTGAGATGAGTCCTTCTAACTCTACTATTGGGGGGTGTTCAAAAGGTTGTCAATCTCTCATGAACTCCTCAATAAAATGTGTATGAACAATTAAATCTTTAGAAATAAAGCATTCATACATGCATTTAAGAAATAATCAAACCTACTGCAATAATAAAACACAAATACAGGAAATAAAACTATGAAAGCATGAAATCTACAAAGCATAGAAAAGAAGGGGAGGAATACTGTCTTGGAGTGGGCCCAAGCTCCAAGCAGACCCCTCCCAACATGAACATGCTTTAGGAACTTGTAGAATTTATTATGTAATCAAAGGATTACAATGTGTATTCTATATCTTCTATACAATTTCTATATGTTATATATTCTATATTATATATCTTCAGAGAGGTCTGTATGTGTTTAGATAGCACACGCACAGGTCTTCTATTACAACTCAGGTACAACCATTGGTCTATTCCAGACTGGACGATGGCAATCTGGTAAGCTTCGATCATTATCTACCAAAAATTGGCTTTATTCCTAATATTGGCATGTTTCGTAATTGGCTCATGCTTCACTTGGCATGGGCGACACAACTTCCACAAATATCCTGTGTGGCATGGAGTTGTAACTTCACCATTTATTATCGCCCACATCGTGTTTGATCTGGTCAACATGCAAAAATAGAGGCGCATTCCTTTGCGGAAGGTGCCTACCTTCTATTGGTGCCTTCCTAGAAGGGGAAGGTGCCTACCTTCTTCTGGTGTCTTCCTGGAAGAGGAAGGTGCCTATCCATTATGCATCAGTTTCACAGTAAACAAAGTGCCAGGTCCATGAAAAAGACCTCCACTGATTAAATCTGACAAAATCAACAATATCTCCACAAAAGCACTCTAAAACACACAAATCAGATAATATGCATAATCTCATTAAATAAATACATAATCATTGATAAAAACATACAATTCCTAATATATCACCGCATAATATCTCGCTAAGACTCATACAAAAATATAGGTAATTCGGGACTCATCAGTGGACAAATGGGTGATCAAAAATGTGACTGTTATTTTTGTATTGTGTGTTTTGATTTTTGTTCCATTTGGGTGTTTATGTGGTGAAATTGAACTTAAAATCCGTGTTGATTGGTATTTTCTTTTTGAATTTTGTCGATATTTTTACCACAAATTGGGCAAATGGGTATTCAAAAATATATTTTATTTTTGTATGTTGGATGAATTGATTGTGTTTTGAATTTCATGCCAAAGTGGGTGTGCAAGTGATTTTATTTTTGGCTGTTAGAAGACAAATATAAACTGTTTGTCGCATTTGTTCAAGATTTTGCCATGAAATGACAAAATGGGTATCCAAATATGTGACTATTTTGTTGATATGTTTTGACATGTTAATTGTACATTGTTTATGTCTTGAAGTGCATCTCAAATTAAATAGTTTAATTTGTAAATTTGATTTATGGATTTTTATTGTATTGCATCGTTGTATTGATGACTAATGTATGTTTTGTTGTGTTTGTTTATGGATGAACAAGTGAATATGCTCGAGCCCCATCATCGTGTTTGAAATATGAAGAGAAGTTTTGAAAAATCAATGAACAATGAGGATGATCTCAAGTGGTTGGATGATATATGGTTTCGGGGTGTATGGGAGTGTAATAATATACATGCCAAACAGGTATATATATTCGCGTTATGTGAGTGATGGGACGTGGATAATAACACCTTTCATTTTCCTACTGGGAAATGACGATCACATTGGAGGATGTTTATCGTATTTACAAGCTACCGATTGAGGGTTTTTTGGTTAGAGTACCGCCATATGATAGTAGGGTGGCAGTGTTGGGATGGTTCTTTGGTGAGGGATGGAAGAAGATCAATGCTTCGAAGATGGATTATGAGTGGTTATGGTTGTAGGAGAAGATATCTAAGCATCAGTGTGCAGCTATGATGATGATATCTACCTATGCATTACCTAATACTTTTGGGGTACTATTCACCTAGAATATGTTGGATATGGTGAGTGACATGGTGGAGCATAGGGTTGTGTTTGCGTGGGCGCCTATGCTATTGGACCAGGTGTATAGAGAGTTGCACAATGTTGTGTGTGGTGGGTGGATAGGTTTGATTTGGACTCTCTTATTACAAGTATGGGCCTAGAAGCACATAGCCATTGAGAGATCATCATTATTGCCTCACCCTATTCATGTTAGGGGTAAGGAGTATTTACCCTATACTTTAAGGTGGATTACAGAGACAAATATGGGTATTAAGAGGTCGTATGAGGGTTATACTTTGTTGTGGAGGGTCAAGTTTGGATACTTGACACCTAATGACATTAAGTGGAGGCCTTGGTTGGGTGGGGTAAGCTGGGATGAGGATGGTGAGCAGTTGTGCACCATTCATTAGGGTAGATGGCTAGTGGGGAGGTATACTCAGTAGGCTGAGTATTTCCAATTTGATCAGGTGAGGTAGGAGTTTGGATTGTGATAGGATATTCCAAGGGCTCTTATCGTGTATTTTAGGTGACGAGGTGATAGGGGAGGGCATCCTATGGTTCTACCTTGGGTTGGGGAGAGGGATCCACCTATGACTATCATGGATGTGGATAATGTCAGGATGACACCGTAGTTTGAGATCCGGTGGGCGATGTAGAGTTGGGAGCTTGGCAGGGGCATGGTTGATCAGTGGGTGCCACCATATGGTGGGGTGCCTCCACTAGAGAGAAGAATAGGTAGGGGTACTCGAGCTAGGTCATAGTATGTTGTTGGAGGTGAGAGAGAGGTTCCTTTACGACGGTCATGATGACACTTAGATGGTGCACCGAGTACTTAGGGAGTGGGGGTGGAGGAGGCGCCTGTAGATGTTAACATGGCTATGGGATAGGTAGGTGGGGTAGTAGAGGAGAGGGGTGGTGTTGCTACTAGGGATGGTGTAGAGGAGGTAGGTATGTCTACCACTAGGGATGGTGTGGATGACATCATTGAGATTGGTATTTTTGAGGATGTGGAGGAGATTCCCTTCGATATGTAGGAGAGACAAGATGCAAATGAGGAGGCTTGATGGCTACAAGATAGAGTTTGAAAATTGTAGATTTCGCTTCACCTGTAGGAGGAGGCATAGGGTAAAGATAGAACATATGAGGGTTGATATGCTCAGCTAGTAGCATGTATAGGAGGAGGCTTCCTAAGGTATTGAGCAACTGATGGGTCTATTGGTTGTAGAGTTGGTGAAGAGGTCATTGTGTGAGCTACTCTTACGGTGCATGGGATCACACTTCCTTATTATAGTCGGGTGGTGACTCAGGATGAGTTAGGATCACGAGTGTGGGTGCATTCTCATCATAGCCAGCGTAGTGATACTTAAGTGGAGAGGATGGATGCTAGGGTTGAGATGTGAGATCCACCTGCTATGGTTCAGGCTGCAAGAGCTAGGGCAGAGTCAAGATCTATGAAGATGCGATTGAGTCATGAGGGACGTGGAGAGACTCCTGGTGGTAGTTAGGAATATTATGGATTGTAGCCTACATGCATTTTGGATGATGTATTATGGGCATAGTCCTAGTTTGTAGCCTACGAGCATTTTTTATGGATGATATACATATGCATTTTGATTTTGCATGTTATATATACATGTGTTATAGTTTTGTAATGTGTTCTCGTTATGTGTGCATAGACATCATAACATGATTTATAGGTATATAAGATGAATGTATATGCATGTGTAGTGTGGTTTAGATCTATTATCACGCTATAGTTTGAATATGTTGTAGAGTAGACTTGCAATGATTTGATTTTGAATGTAATGTGAAGTAAAATGTGAAATGATATTTGTAGTGAATGCATGTAATGTAAATGCAGTAATGGAGTTTGAGATAGTATATGCATGATGAATGCCTTGATTTAGTATTTTACGTGAAGCATGTAATGGAAATACAATGATGTAATCTGTGTAATAAATCTGTGTAACATAGATGCATGTATGCATGTATGGGAATGTTAAAATGCACAAAGGAAACACTTGTATCGTTACATGTACCGACATGGATGTTATACATTTTATCACTTGCCTAATCATTAATTATCAACCAAGGATTCATAAACTTTCGAAGGATCTCTTACAGGATCATTCACAATACCACATTGAGATGAGTCCTTCTAACTCTACTATTGGGGGGTGTTCAAAAGGTTGTCAATCTCTCATGAACTCCTCAATAAAATGTGTATGAACAATTAAATCTTTAGAAATAAAGCATTCATACATGCATTTAAGAAATAATCAAACCTACTGCAATAATAAAACACAAATACAGGAAATAAAACTATGAAAGCATGAAATCTACAAAGCATAGAAAAGAAGGGGAAGAATACTTGTCTTGGAGTGGGCCCAAGCTCCAGCAGACCCCTCCCAACGTGAACATGCTTTAGGAACTTGTAGAATTTATTATGTAATCAAAGGATTACAATGTGTATTCTATATCTTCTATACAATTTCTATATGTTATATATTCTATATTATATATCTTCAGAGAGGTCTGTATGTGTTTAGATAGCACACGCACAGGTCTTCTATTACAACTCAGGTACAACCATTGGTCTATTCCAGACTGGACGATGGCAATCTGGTAAGCTTCGATCATTATCTACCAAAAATTGGCTTTATTCCTAATATTGGCATGTTTCGTAATTGGCTCATGCTTCACTTGGCATGGGCGACACAACTTCCACAAATATCCTGTGTGGCATGGAGTTGTAACTTCACCATTTATTATCGCCCACATCGTGTTTGATCTGGTCAACATGCAAAAATAGAGGCGCATTCCTTTGCGGAAGGTGCCTACCTTCTATTGGTGCCTTCCTAGAAGGGGAAGGTGCCTACCTTCTTCTGGTGTCTTCCTGGAAGAGGAAGGTGCCTATCCATTATGCATCAGTTTCACAGTAAACAAAGTGCCAGGTCCATGAAAAAGACCTCCACTGATTAAATCTGACAAAATCAACAATATCTCCACAAAAGCACTCTAAAACACACAAATCAGATAATATGCATAATCTCATTAAATAAATACATAATCATTGATAAAAACATACAATTCCTAATATATCACCGCATAATATCTGCTAAGACTCATACAAAAATATAGGTAATTCTGGACTCATCGATGGACAAATGGGTGATCAAAAATGTGGACTCGTTATTTTTGTATTGTGTGTTTTGATTTTTGTTCCATTTGGGTGTTTATGTGGTGAAATTGAACTTAAAATCCGTGTTGATTGGTATTTTCTTTTTGAATTTTGTCGATATTTTTACCACAAATTGGGCAAATGGGTATTCAAAAATATATTTTATTTTTGTATGTTGGATGAATTGATTGTGTTTTGAATTTCATGCCAAAGTGGGTGTGCAAGTGATTTTATTTTTGGCTGTTAGAAGACAAATATAAACTGTTTGTCGCATTTGTTCAAGATTTTGCCATGAAATGACAAAATGGGTATCCAAATATGTGACTATTTTGTTGATATGTTTTGACATGTTAATTGTACATTGTTTATGTCTTGAAGTGCATCTCAAATTAAATAGTTTAATTTGTAAATTTGATTTATGGATTTTTATTGTATTGCATCGTTGTATTGATGACTAATGTATGTTTTGTTGTGTTTGTTTATGGATGAACAAGTGAATATGCTCGAGCCCCATCATCGTGTTTGAAATATGAAGAGAAGTTTTGAAAAATCAATGAACAATGAGGATGATCTCAAGTGGTTGGATGATATATGGTTTCGGGGTGTATGGGAGTGTAATAATATACATGCCAAACAGGTATATATATTCGCGTTATGTGAGTGATGGGACGTGGATAATAACACCTTTCATTTTCCTACTGGGGAAATGATGATCACATTGGAGGATGTTTATCGTATTTACAAGCTACAGATTGAGGGTTTTTTGGTTAGAGTACCGCCATATGATAGTAGGGTGGCAGTGTTGGGATGGTTCTTTGGTGAGGGATGGAAGAAGATCAATGCTTCGAAGATGGATTATGAGTGGTTATGGTTGTAGGAGAAGATATCTAAGCATCAGTGTGCAGCTATGATGATGATATCTACCTATGCATTACCTAATACTTTTGGGGTACTATTCACCTAGAATATGTTGGATATGGTGAGTGACATGGTGGAGCATAGGGTTGTGTTTGCGTGGGCGCCTATGCTATTGGACCAGGTGTATAGAGAGTTGCACAATGTTGTGTGTGGTGGGTGGATAGGTTTGATTTGGACTCTCTTATTACAAGTATGGGCCTAGAAGCACATAGCCATTGAGAGATCATCATTATTGCCTCACCCTATTCATGTTAGGGGTAAGGAGTATTTACCCTATACTTTGAGGTGGAGTCTAGAGCCAGATATGGGTATTAAGAGGTCGCATGAGAGTGATATTTTTTTGTGGAGGGGCAAGTTTGGAGACTTGACATCTAATGACATTAAGTGGAGGCCTTGGTTGGGTGGGGTAAGTTGGGATGAGGATGGTGAGCAGTTGTGCACCATTCATTAGGGTAGATGGCTAGTGGGGAGGTATACTCAGTAGGCTGAGTATTTCCAATTTGATCAGGTGAGGTAGGAGTTTGGATTGTGATAGGATATTCCAAGGGCTCTTATCGTGTATTTTAGGTGACGAGGTGATAGGGGAGGGCATCCTATGGTTCTACCTTGGGTTGGGGAGAGGGATCCACCTATGACTATCATGGATGTGGATAATGTCAGGATGACACCAGAGTTTGAGATCTGGTGGACGATGTAGAGTCGGGAGCCTGGCAGGGGCATGATTGATTAGTGGATGCCACCATATGGTGGGGTGCCTCCACTAGAGAGAAGAATAGGTAGGGGTACTCGAGCTAGGTCATAGTATGTTGTTGGAGGTGAGAGAGAGGTTCCTTTACGACGGTCATGATGACACTTAGATGGTGCACCGAGTACTTAGGGAGTGGGGGTGGAGGAGGCGCCTGTAGATGTTAACATGGCTATGGGATAGGTAGGTGGGGTAGTAGAGGAGAGGGGTGGTGTTGCTACTAGGGATGGTGTAGAGGAGGTAGGTATGTCTACCACTAGGGATGGTGTGGATGACATCATTGAGATTGGTATTTTTGAGGATGTGGAGGAGATTCCCTTCGATATGTAGGAGAGACAAGATGCAAATGAGGAGGCTTGATGGCTACAAGATAGAGTTTGAAAATTGTAGATTTCGCTTCACCTGTAGGAGGAGGCATAGGGTAAAGATAGAACATATGAGGGTTGATATGCTCAGCTAGTAGCATGTATAGGAGGAGGCTTCCTAAGGTATTGAGCAACTGATGGGTCTATTGGTTGTAGAGTTGGTGAAGAGGTCATTGTGTGAGCTATTCTTACGGTGCATGGGATCACACTTCCTTATTATAGTCGGGTGGTGACTCAGGATGAGTTAGGATCACGAGTGTGGGTGCATTCTCATCATAGCCAGCGTAGTGATACTTAAGTGGAGAGGATGGATGCTAGGGTTGAGATGTGAGATCCACCTGCTATGGTTCAGGCTGCAAGAGCTAGGGCAGAGTCAAGATCTATGAAGATGCGATTGAGTCATGAGGGACGTGGAGAGACTCCTGGTGGTAGTTAGGAATATTATGGATTGTAGCCTACATGCATTTTGGATGATGTATTATGGGCATAGTCCTAGTTTGTAGCCTACGAGCATTTTTTATGGATGATATACATATGCATTTTGATTTTGCATGTTATATATACATGTGTTATAGTTTTGTAATGTGTTCTCGTTATGTGTGCATAGACATCATAACATGATTTATAGGTATATAAGATGAATGTATATGCATGTGTAGTGTGGTTTAGATCTATTATCACGCTATAGTTTGAATATGTTGTAGAGTAGACTTGCAATGATTTGATTTTGAATGTAATGTGAAGTAAAATGTGAAATGATATTTGTAGTGAATGCATGTAATGTAAATGCAGTAATGGAGTTTGAGATAGTATATGCATGATGAATGCATTGATTTAGTATTTTACGTGAAGCATGTAATGGAAATACAATGATGTAATCTGTGTAATAAATCTGTGTAACATAGATGCATGTATGCATGTATGGGAATGTTAAAATGCACAAAGGAAACACTTGTATCGTTACATGTACCGACATGGATGTTATACATTTTATCACTTGCCTAATCATTAATTATCAACCAAGGATTCATAAACTTTCGAAGGATCTCTTACGGGATCATTCACAATACCACATTGAGATGAGTCCTTCTAACTCTACTATTGGGGGGTGTTCAAAAGGTTGTCAATCTCTCATGAACTCCTCAATAAAATGTGTATGAACAATTAAATCTTTAGAAATAAAGCATTCATACATGCATTTAAGAAATAATCAAACCTACTGCAATAATAAAACACAAATACAGGAAATAAAACTATGAAAGCATGAAATCTACAAAGCATAGAAAAGAAGGGGAAGAATCATTGTCTTGGAGTGGGCCCAAGCTCCAGCGAGACCCCTCCCAACGTGAACATGCTTTAGGAACTTGTAGAATTTATTATGTAATCAAAGGATTACAATGTGTATTCTATATCTTCTATACAATTTCTATATGTTATATATTCTATATTATATATCTTCAGAGAGGTCTGTATGTGTTTAGATAGCACACGCACAGGTCTTCTATTACAACTCAGGTACAACCATTGGTCTATTCCAGACTGGACGATGGCAATCTGGTAAGCTTCGATCATTATCTACCAAAAATTGGCTTTATTCCTAATATTGGCATGTTTCGTAATTGGCTCATGCTTCACTTGGCATGGGCGACACAACTTCCACAAATATCCTGTGTGGCATGGAGTTGTAACTTCACCATTTATTATCGCCCACATCGTGTTTGATCTGGTCAACATGCAAAAATAGAGGCGCATTCCTTTGCGGAAGGTGCCTACCTTCTATTGGTGCCTTCCTAGAAGGGGAAGGTGCCTACTTTCTTCCGGTGTCTTCCGGAAGAGGAAGGTGCCTATCCATTATGCATCGGTTTCACAGTAAACAAAGTGCCAGGTCCATGAAAAAGACCTCCACTGATTAAATCTGACAAAATCAACAATATCTCCACAAAAGCACTCTAAAACACACAAATCAGATAATATGCATAATCTCATTAAATAAATACATAATCATTGATAAAAACATACAATTCCTAATATATCACCGCATAATATCTTCTAAGACTCATACAAAAATATAGGTAATTCTGGGACTCATCAGTGGACAAATGGGTGATCAAAAATGTGACTGTTATTTTTGTATTGTGTGTTTTGATTTTTGTTCCATTTGGGTGTTTATGTGGTGAAATTGAACTTAAAATCCGTGTTGATTGGTATTTTCTTTTTGAATTTTGTCGATATTTTTACCACAAATTGGGAAAATGGGTATTCAAAAATATATTTTATTTTTGTATGTTGGATGAATTGATTGTGTTTTGAATTTCATGCCAAAGTGGGTGTGCAAGTGATTTTATTTTTGGCTGTTAGAAGACAAATATAAACTGTTTGTCGCATTTGTTCAAGATTTTGCCATGAAATGACAAAATGGGTATCCAAATATGTGACTATTTTGTTGATATGTTTTGACATGTTAATTGTACATTGTTTATGTCTTGAAGTGCATCTCAAATTAAATAGTTTAATTTGTAAATTTGATTTATGGATTTTTATTGTATTGCATCGTTGTATTGATGACTAATGTATGTTTTGTTGTGTTTGTTTATGGATGAACAAGTGAATATGCTCGAGCCCCATCATCGTGTTTGAAATATGAAGAGAAGTTTTGAAAAATCAATGAACAATGAGGATGATCTCAAGTGGTTGGATGATATATGGTTTCGGGGTGTATGGGAGTGTAATAATATACATGCCAAACAGGTATATATATTCGCGTTATGTGAGTGATGGGATGTGGATAATAACACCTTTCATTTTCCTACTGGGGAAATGATGATCACATTGGAGGATGTTTATCGTATTTACAAGCTACAGATTGAGGGTTTTTTGGTTAGAGTACCGCCATATGATAGTAGGGTGGCAGTGTTGGGATGGTTCTTTGGTGAGGGATGGAAGAAGATCAATGCTTCGAAGATGGATTATGAGTGGTTATGGTTGTAGGAGAAGATATCTAAGCATCAGTGTGCAGCTATGATGATGATATCTACCTATGCATTACCTAATACTTTTGGGGTACTATTCACCTAGAATATGTTGGATATGGTGAGTGACATGGTGGAGCATAGGGTTGTGTTTGCGTGGGCGCCTATGCTATTGGACCAGGTGTATAGAGAGTTGCACAATGTTGTGTGTGGTGGGTGGACAGGTTTGATTTGGACTCTCTTATTACAAGTATGGGCCTGGAAGCACATAGCCATTGAGAGATCATCATTATTGCCTCACCCTATTCATGTTAGGGGTAAGGAGTATTTACCCTATACTTTAAGGTGGATTACAGAGACAAATATGGGTATTAAGAGGTCGTATGAGGGTTATACTTTGTTGTGGAGGGTCAAGTTTGGATACTTGACACCTAATGACATTAAGTGGAGGCCTTGGTTGGGTGGGGTGAGCTGGGATGAGGATGGTGAGAAGTTGTGCACCATTCATTAGGGTAGATGGCTAGTGGGGAGGTATACTCAGTAGGCTGAGTATTTCCAATTTGATCAGGTGAGGTAGGAGTTTGGATTGTGATAGGATATTCCAAGGGCTCTTATCGTGTATTTTAGGTGACGAGGTGATAGGGGAGGGCATCCTATGGTTCTACCTTGGGTTGGGGAGAGGGATCCACCTATGACTATCATGGATGTGGATAATGTCAGGATGACACCAGAGTTTGAGATCTGGTGGACGATGTAGAGTCGGGAGCCTGGCAGGGGCATGATTGATTAGTGGATGCCACCATATGGTGGGGTGCCTCCACTAGAGAGAAGAATAGGTAGGGGTACTCGAGCTAGGTCATAGTATGTAGTTGGAGGTGAGAGAGAGGTTCCTTTACGACGGTCGTGATGACACTTAGATGGTGCACCGAGTACTTAGGGAGTGGGGGTGGAGGAGGCGCCTGTAGATGTTAACATGGCTATGGGATAGGTAGGTGGGGTAGTAGAGGAGAGGGGTGGTGTTGCTACTAGGGATGGTGTAGAGGAGGTAGGTATGTCTACCACTAGGGATGGTGTGGATGACATCATTGAGATTGGTATTTTTGAGGATGTGGAGGAGATTCCCTTCGATATGCAGGAGAGACAAGATGCAAATGAGGAGGCTTGATGGCTACAAGATAGAGTTTGAAAATTGTAGATTGCGCTTCACCTGTAGGAGGAGGCATAGGGTAAAGATAGAACATATGAGGGTTGATATGCTCAGCTAGTAGCATGTATAGGAGGAGGCTTCCTAAGGTATTGAGCAACTGATGGGTCTATTGGTTGTAGAGTTGGTGAAGAGGTCATTGTGTGAGCTACTCTTACGGTGCATGGGATCACACTTCCTTATTATAGTCGGGTGGTGACTCAGGATGATTTAGGATCACGAGTGTGGGTGCATTCTCATCATAGCCAGCGTAGTGATACTTAAGTGGAGAGGATGGATGCTAGGGTTGATATGTGAGATCCACCTGCTATGGTTCAGGCTGCAAGAGCTAGGGCAGAGTCAAGATCTATGAAGATGCGATTGAGTCATGAGGGACGTGGAGAGACTCCTGGTGGTAGTTAGGAATATTATGGATTGTAGCCTACATGCATTTTGGATGATGTATTATGGGCATAGTCCTAGTTTGTAGCCTACGAGCTTTTTTTATGGATGATATACATATGCATTTTGATTTTGCATGTTATATATACATGTGTTATAGTTTTGTAATGTGTTCTCGTTATGTGTGCATAGACATCATAACATGATTTATAGGTATATAAGATGAATGTATATGCATGTGTAGTGTGGTTTAGATCTATTATCACGCTATAGTTTGAATATGTTGTAGAGTAGACTTGCAATGATTTGATTTTGAATGTAATGTGAAGTAAAATGTGAAATGATATTTGTAGTGAATGCATGTAATGTAAATGCAGTAATGGAGTTTGAGATAGTATATGCATGATGAATGCCTTGATTTAGTATTTTACGTGAAGCATGTAATGGAAATACAATTATGTAATCTGTGTAATAAATCTGTGTAACATAGATGCATGTATGCATGTATGGGAATGTTAAAATGCACAAAGGAAACACTTGTATCGTTACATGTACCGACATGGATGTTATACATTTTGTTATCTTAGAGATGTAGGATGGTATAGGAGACATGTATTGGATTTGACCAATGTATTTTTTCTTTTGGCAATCAAATCTCAGATTCCAAACTGTGTGAGTTTATGTGGCAACTCATAACTAATCGGACCAGTTCAAAATCTATCATGGACCTGTGTGTGTAAATGAGTGAGGTTAATTTATCCATTTTGAGATAGGTAGGATTCACCCGTTGTAGACGCGGTTAAACTAGATAGCTCATCCATACACAAATAGTGATCTTACAAAAGCGAGTAGCTAATGTAATAGATATATCACCACTTTTAAGACTATTCCACTGGTAGTCAGGCTCTTGGAGCCTATTGCTAGCGATGGAAATCATCCCATGGTGTTATGTTAAACCTAAGGACCAAAGGCAATGAAGCATAACATGAGTGATATCAGGAGGCTTATCCTTTTGTTTTTTTCCCCTCATCTATTGTTGACCTATTTATTGTTATACTCTTTTTCTTTTATCTTTTCTATTTTTTTTTAATTTTTTTTTTCTATTCTCTTTTCTTGTTTTTCCATTCTACGGGAATTAGCTTTTGTTTTTTGTACCATTATTTTAATTTTGCTTATGCTTATCCCTTTTTTTATCCCCAGGTCGTATGTTGACCATGCAAGTGATAGGATGAGCAAAGGAAACCATTCGCTATATGGTGACATTAACTCCAGGTGTCATCTTTCCTAGTATCAAAATGTGTTTAATGTGTAACCTGTTGTGAATGGTTCATGAGAGAAGTTGAACCAGCCTAAAGAACCATAAGAAGAATGTAAAACCTGTCATCTAGGGGTGACAATTGATTTACTGAACTAGTAATTAGTCAAAGCTAAACACGACACCTATGTGTACCCTAATCCTAAAAATGGGGAATGGACATCCAGGTGGTGCTGCTAACAAGTTCATGTATTATTCCTATTGAAGGCGCATTTTTTGAGGAAGAGTGTTCGAACTTCAAATGAAATTAACATGAAAAAAATATGGATATGTGCAATGGGTGTCATGTAAATGATACAAGTGAGGAAATGCAATATATCTAAGAGAAAATTTACGATGTTTAGAGAGAGAATTTTGAAAACTTATTTCCAGATGAGTATCGTGTATCATAATGACAAAAAAGTACGATGCTATAATAATGGTTGCCCCCGTGTGTGGGATGTGTGTAGTAGGTGAATACACTGTGGTATGTTAGATGCATGGAATAATTCTAAGAAGAAGAAATAAATGAAGGTATAAAGTACAACTAGAAGAAAGAGGAAGTAGTCTTTGGGAACCAACAAGATAAGGGGATTTCCTAAGTCAAGAGGATAATAGAATAAAAATGGGGTAGATCAGCGTAGGTATGTAGCCATTCAAAGCATGACCATACAACTATACGAGGAAATAAGAAGGAGAAGACATAAGGAGGAAGAAAATATGGGAGCTACTGATGAGCAAAGTGTCATGGGTCAGGTCAGGAATGAAGTGGTGAAGTTATGGTGCAGCTTGGACTTCAGAGGGTGGTGTAACTGGAGATGTTGTGAATGTAGCGAGTTGGTGCTATCAATGTTTCATGAGGTGGCAAAGTTCTAGGTATGATGCAACGTGGAGGACTCACAAGTCGACTGTACAGGATGAAACATTCAGGTGATGGAGTTTGAGTGCCATGCAACATGTTGTGGACTAGGTTTTTGAATGTTCAACATTCCTCAATGTCATGACCTGGTTGGCGATGATAGATAAAAAATTGGTTATCATGGTAGTTGCACATTTTAGGATGCGAGGGGTCTATGGGAAAAATTTATGATAAGTCAATAAGGCCCTGATGCATGAGATGATAAAAAAATTCCAATAATTATGAATGGCACAAGCATAGGGTAAATGTATGCTTCGGGTGGAGGTGAATGAGGGGCATATGAAGGGGTATCTAATAGTGGAAGTGTAGCCTGAGAATCCTATGTGGATTGAATCCTAGGTCAAGGAATGGATCTACATGGAGGCGATGATGCACAAGCCATGGGAGACTGACATGGATGAACATGAAAATGGTAATGGCTCATCTGTAGCTCAAGAGCCTTGATACGGGAAAGGAGATGTTGTATATCATTATCTAGAGATGAAAATATTAGGGAAGGTGGAAATTGGGACTCCAATGTGTATGGAGTGGTCTAGTATGCACGATATAATGGATAAGATCATGATGATGAGGGGGAAGAGTGGAATACCCTTGGGGATTGGTAAGCTTGTTAGGAAGGTAGGCCTCGTAGTGGTGACAATGGCATTTTGAGAATAGGTGGCATAGGGGATGGTTTTGGTTGGTAACATGAATGGGATGGGGGTATGTTTGCATGACTAGCTTGGGTAGCTTTGGTCGTGCGGGCTTGCAAGGCTTGGACATAATATGATTCTCCATTGGAGAGTGGGGCCGGTAGGCATAAAGGACGGGCCAAATTGGGGGTGTATCCTCTGTTAGGAGGGCGGTATACTCCTAGAGGCTGATGGGGGGAATTAGTTGGTGAATAAGGATTCATATCATCTTCAAGCAAATGAGAAGGGGATCCTTGTGTTTTGGGATGGGATGTTTCCTCATTTTTATCAAAAGAAGACAGGGTGACCCGGATGTCTCCTGAATGCGGTGAGTAAGATGAACCTCGATGGTGAGGTGAGAGGCATCGAGATGAAGTGTTATGGTCTGAATGGGAGGAATGGGAAGATTGCCTAGTGTGATGAGTGACTGGTGGTTGAGCTAGGTCAGTCAGTGTGATTGGTATAGTTTGTGGTGGTGGGGGTCCTACATGATGATGTATGTAGATGTTGTCATATTTCATTGTTGATGGTGTAGTTGTAAATGATTTTGATCCTACAAAAAGGAAAATAGATACCAGTAGCATGAAAATGACATAAAGGAGAAATTACATGTAAAATATGTAAAGTAAAAATAAAAAGACATGCATTTATCGTGATTTTCCTAGTGAATGATTTGTTTGTGCATGTCAGTGTATACCACTTGTGATAGTGAATGTCTATTTGTGTTAGGCATTGAATGCACGAAGGTGTAAAATTTTAATGGTATCAGGGTCATCGAGGCCTTCAATATTATCCAAGTGATAGGCACATGAATCATATTTATGTGTGATAATGAATGGGCCCATATAGTTCGGGGTAAACATGTATCGTTGTTGGTGAGGCTGACTTGTGATTTGTTGGTTTTATTTGAGGACTAAATTGCTGATTTGGAAATCGTGTTGATATACCTTATTGTTGTAGGCATGGCGAAGGTGATCTTAGTAAATTTGTGTGTGCTCGCTGGCATGGATGCGACGTTCATCAAGAAGTATGAGCTGATCTAAGTGGGATTGAAGGGTGGTGTCATCATATATGAATTCTTTCATGGATATCCTTAAGGAAGGTATTTCAAGCTCGAGGGGCATGATGGATTTTACCCCATAGATGAGTGAGAATGGGGTTGCTCCAGTGGGGGTACGAATTCTTGTACGATATGCCCATAAGGCTAGGGATATTTTTTTATGCCAATAATGATGTGATTCTGCTACTATTTTGCGTAATATGGAGCAAATTGTTTTATTTTTTGCCTCTACCTAGCCATTACCTTGTGGGTAGTATGGAGTAGAGAAGCTATGGTGAATGTGGAATTTGCTACAAAGTGCTCGGATGGTTCTATTTTTGAAGGATTTTCCATTATCAGAGATAATTTGGGAAGGGATTCCAAAGTAATAAATGATATGATCTATGATGAATGCTGCTATTTTTTCTCCTATATTTTGGACAAGTGGGATGGCTTCGACCCACTTTGTAAAGTATTTTGTAGTAGTGATGATGAACTTATGATTACTGGAGGAAGCAGGTGTAATTTTTCCAATAAGGCCCCATTGGGAGAAAGGCCACATGGATCGAATTGGTTCAAGTGCTTGAGATGGAAAATATTTGAGGTTAGCATGTTGTTGGCACTTGATGCAACATTTTATGTATTCACAATAGTCGTGTTCCATATTTGGCCAATATTATCCCATGCGAAGGATGTGTTTCATGATTGCCATGCCACTGAAGTGGCCACCACAAGTACCGTCATGGATTTCTTGTATAACCCATTGAGATTCATGCGGTTCTAAGAAATGCAGGAGCATGCCATAATAACTGTGATGATAGTGGATTTCCATAGCAATGTGTTTATTTAAATGCTCAATGTTGAGCATGGGGTAATTCGCATGGTAGAAATCCCAATTTAATATAATTTTTAATCTACACAAACCATGGGTCATGTGATTTAGTATCGACCATATGAATGCCACCATCATCTTTTGGATACATGGGTGATATGGCATATTGAGTGAGTGTATGAATTGTTACTGATGTGGTTGTTGATGTTGGATTTTGTGGGATTAATGATCCTAAGGAGGCCATTGTATCCATAAAATGGTTAGAGGATTATGGTACGGCTTCATTGTTATACCATTCAAATAGACAGAGGAGTTGTGCAATGTGCTTGTATCATTGGAGGACTGGGCAATTGCATTGCCATATCTCTTGCACTTGGTTTACAATTAAAAGGGAATCACCTATGATGTGGAGGCATTTGATGTGCATGGCATGTGCTTGTTTTAATATGAGGATTATAGCTTCATATTCTATGTTGTTGTTCATGCAAGGGAAATCCAACTTGAATGAGAAGTGAAGTGGTTCACCTTCAGGTGTAAAAAGTACAATGTCTACACCCCTAGCATGCATGCATCGAGAGCCATTGAAGAATAGTGTTAAGTCATCTATGATTTTTGGTTCCACATATTCTTCGTATTTTGTTATGTGAAATATGGAGTCATCCGGGAGCTGAATGAGGAGGGGTTGGTCATCGGGCATGGGATCTTCTACTAGTTGGTCTACTATGACTTGTCCTTCGATGGATTTTTGTGAAACAAATTCGAGATCAAATTTGGTTAGGAGCATGATCCATTTAGCTATGCGAGAATTGTGGTAGCTATTTTTAATCATGTAACGGAGGGGATTGTCTCGGGCGATGACAAAAGTGGTATGATTAAGCATATAGTGGCGTAAATTCTAGATGGAAAATACTATAGCTACGCATAGTTTATCCATGTATCTGTATCTAGATTTGTAGCTAACTAGTATGTGACTGATGTAGTAGATAGCTTGCTCTTTTTTGCGCATGTTATTTTGGGCTAGAAGTGTACCTAGCACAAATTCTATAGCAAAAATGTACAGGATGAGTGGTAACTGTGGATGCGAGGTGACATAAATGGTGGTGAAGTAAGATAAGTTTTGATGTTGTCAAAAGCTTACTGGCAGTTATCATCCCATTTAAATTTTACTCCCTTTTATAGGAGGTGGTTGAAGGGTTTGCACTTGTCTGATAGTTGTGCTATAAATCGACGGATAGAGGTGATTTTGCCTTGGATATTGTGCAACTATTTAAGGATAGTAGGTGGAGGAACCTCGATGATGGATTTTACCTTGTTAGGATCGACTTCAATGCTTCATTGGGTGATAATGAATCCTAGGATTTTACTTGAGGTAACACCAAAGATACTTTTTTGGATTAAGGCAGACGTTGTGTTCCAAAAAGTAGTCAAATATTTGACGAAGATCCTCAATATATTCTGAGCATTTCTTGGACTTAGCAATGAGATAATCTACGTAGTCTTCCATAATTGTATTCATGTAATTATGGAAAATATAGGTCATTGCACGCTGGTAGGTTGCCCCAGCATTTTTGAGGCCAAATGGCATAACCTTGTAGCAGAAGGTCCCCCAAGGGGTTGTGAATGACATCTTGTGTTGATCAAGATGATTTATTTTGATTTGGTTGTAACCTAAAAAACCATCCATTAGATATATCATCTCATGGAAAATAATGGAATCGATGAGTGAGTCAATTTTAGGTAGGAGAAAGTTGTCTTTGGGACACGCTTTGTTTAAATCATGAAAATTTTTACATACGTGAACTTCTCTAGATGGCTTGGATACAGGGACTATGTTAGAGACCCATTCATGATAGTCAATTGATAGAAATCTACATCCAAAAGCTTTTGGAGCTCAGTATTTACTAATAATGCAACAGTGGGGTGCATGCATCATAAATTTTGTCTTACTAGTTTGGCATTTTGATCGAGTGTAATATTGTGAACTACTAGGGTAGGATCGAGTCCTGACATATGCTTGTATGACCATGTGAAGACTTGGATATACTTATGAAGGAAATTTGTGAATAGGATGTGCTCCTCAAGAGAGAGACTAGCAGCTAATTTGACTATGTGAGGATTTTCAGGATCGTCACCTATGTCAACATCGATGGTTTCCTCAATAAGCATGTGGGAACCATCACACAATTATTCTAGAATCAAGATAATATGAAGGTTGTTGATGGCCTCGGTAATTTCATATTCATCATCTAGGTAGATGTCCATGTGGTGGACCTACGGTATATGAGGTGGCATAGATGATGGAGTGTTTGTAGTACGTAGAATGTGTGGCGAGAGTAGGAAGTCTCATGGCACCGATATGGGTGAGATGTGGGTGAGATTGATAAAATTTAGATTTTGTAAATCATCTCATGTCGATTGATGTGTGTATCATAGAGGAGATAAGAGATCCAATTCTACAATAGTAATTGATGTTGTGGGGGATGTAGGCGGTGAAGCATCTGGTGATGACAACTTGACAACCTGTGAGTGTCCTAAAAGGCTTAAAGAGGACGCAGGATGATTGGTGGAGATTATGTTTGAGTGGTAGCTTGTTGAATTTGTCGATGTATAGGTAGGAACAGGGCTAAGTATGTTGATGATAGTGGTGAGAATACCATATCGTGCTCTAGGTAGTGCATTTTTAAGGATAGTGTAGTGAATTGGTTTGCTAACTCATCAACACAACATGATGAGGTGGTGTTGGATATGGAGGTCTCTTGGAAGAAGTCACCGAGGACTGTAATGGTGGAGTTGGATGAGGGGGTATCCTCTAAGATTTCCATATCAATATATTCTTCCAAAGTGTGTGTTGGAAGCGGGGAAATATGTAGGTATAAGTCTTGGAGCTCATATTCTAATGTATGGACAATGGTTGGATGATAACCTAAGACAAATATGTCAGTAGGGGATTGGACATGAGTGTTGATAGGTGTGCATAACCCTTGCTCGTAATTGCCTTGTACAAATACATGGCAATGGAAGCGTCAAATGTAACGTAAGGTAAAGTAAGGATTAGCCAAGTGATCTATTGTACCACACAAGCTGGATTGTGGTGGTGGTGGATCAGTTGATGAGACCCAAAAATGCTCATTATTGCACAATTTTTGACTACCATATGATAATTTAATTGCCAAATAGTTGACTAAAATATACTATTTGTTAAGTGTTTGCATGATTTTATTTTAGGAATACTATATCTCTGTTTTGACTATTTTCAGCATTTTGTGACTGATTTTTCTTGATTAAGTAGCATGTAAAAACATGCATTTCAATTAACCAAATGTGGTATGCTGATATCCATTAACTTCTCAATGGTTTTTGAATGTTTTTCTGCTCTTCAACTTGTTTCAAATCCACATTGAAGCCAAAATTTTAGGATTGTAATAAATCTAAAAATCTGACAAAATAGCCATATAAAAATCAGCAAGCTGTCACTTTATAGGAACACCTTGAAGTTGTCAAGAAAAGCATGAGGATATGGATGGAATGAGTTTAGAAGGGCTACAGAAGACATCTGAACTATTTAGAAGCATTACCACATGGTCTAAATAGGTAACAACATGGTATAATAGAGCAGGGACAATTGTGTAGCATTGTTGCACTATTTCAGCATTGTTACTTGGTGAATGAAGTGTATAAATTCAGTAGCAACTTGATGTACTCCTTCATGTTGATATTTGAATAATTTTTTCCATGTTCTAATTTGTTTGAATTTGCAAGAAATGCCAATATTTTACAACTGTGCAACAGATTTGGAAAATGCAGTAATTTACCATGTAAATTCCAACAAGCTACCAATGAATGGCAAGGCATGGAATTCACTCATGAAGAGGAATGAAGGCTATTGCAATATGACCATGAGGGCTAATCCACCTGAGAAATGCAGCTAAAATAACTTGAAGAGAACACAGTTGATCATTCCAAAGATCTTCGAAATGAGAAAACATCTTCGGAATGAGAAATACAATCTCTTCGGAATGAGCGGACATCTTCGGAATGAGAAATACAGTCTCTTCAAAATGAGCCACTTATCTTTGAAATGAGAACAGAAAGTGATTTTTGACTATTTTTTGATGGTGGAAAAAGAGAAATAATGTTGATAAGGTTAAGAGAAAATATCTCCCATCTGATTTTGTCATCCTTGCCGTCCAAAGCTACCATTCTTGGAAAAGAGCAATTTTGATCCTCTTCTAGGATAAACACAGAAATAACTACAACATAATAGGAAGTTGTTTGCCAGATAGAAATGACATATTCTAAAGTGAAGAAATATGTGTGATATATTTCTAGACTTCTCCCACGTACTCCCACCACTGAAGATGCTTTCTAAGGGCCAATAACTACCACTGCAACACAAACTGTCCATATTTGCATTTATTTCAGATCCAAAATTATTGGCAAATCACTGTAAAGTAGCACATAGGCTGATTTGAGCATGGGATATGTTGTAAATATTTATATAAATAACACAGATCCCTCCTTGGTTGAGCCAGTTAAGAATTAGAATAGAGGAGAGTTTTCAATAGCAGCAATTAGGACTGTATAGTAATTTTTTGTAACAGTTTTCAACATGTTTTGTCATCAATAAAAGTGCAGTTATTTTATCATTTTCTATTTTGAGTTTTAATTAGTTAAGGAGTGCTTTTCACCTCCTTCTAGATCAGAAATTATGGGCCCACTTTTAGATCTAGAAGGAGGATTTTTATGGTAGGTTTTAATCTGTAATTTTGCTACAACAAAATTAACATATTACTTGTCAAGTTTACTTTTCTTGTTTTAATTTTGTATAATGTTCTTTATGTTTTCTATTATGTTTGTGTACAACATTTGTGTGTGTGTTAGCTAACAAATTATATTAAGCATTTTTCCTTTGCTTTCCATGTTTTCTTTTTTTTTCAGTTTTAGCAACTTTCAATTTCCAACAGATTTCATTTTGCTATCAATTCCTATAGTAGAAGCTTGACGACCTTTTGTAGCAGGGCATTGACAGGTGTTTTATTTCCAAGCATCACTTCCATTCTTCAAGATTAAAATAGGTTTCAATTTTGCAAGTGTAATTTAGGATTTCATTTCAGCAACATTTCAATTTAGCAATTTCAATTCTGTTATTTCAATTCTGCAAAAGTAGATTAGATTTCAATTCAGCAATTTCAATTCATGCAATTGTAGTTAACTTTAATTTTCTAAAATTAGAATTAGTTTTTATTTCTTATAATTTTACATTCTGTAGATTAGGTTTAGTGTGACACCAAAAGGCTAAACCAAATCTGTCTCACCCAATAAATGTTTAAAATTTGAATGCCTGAATTGTACTCTGCCCTAGCTATCATAGACAGCCTTGGACACCACCCCGGATTGATAAGATCTTTGAGATTTAATGATGTGCTTAATGACAATGCATAATTTTGGCACCGTTGTCGAGGAACACGATGTTTTTAGAGGGTAAAAGTAGCCCAATAATTGTTAATTATACTAAATTGTGAACTTCAAAGTAAAATATGGATAAATGATTGGTATTAGTAACAGTTTTTGGTAAATTACATTTCAGTCCATTCATAAAACAACCAACCACAGGGAGGTGATCTTCACACCTAGGGGTTAAATTGCTTATGTTTGAAATTCTTGATAAAAATTGATAGAATTCATCATCCTCATTATCAAGAAACATAAGATCTCTTGGAGGAGCCATCTGCTAGTACTGCCATTTTTATATCCATATCATCAGGGTAGTATAAACAAATTTGTACTAGGTGTTGGGAAGACATCATGGCAGATATACAAGACTATCCCTTGAACATAACAATCATATCAACTACTTGTAGCATTTTTTCACAGGGACATATCACTGATGAATGTCATTTACTTCCACAACTTAGAGATGCAAAATATATTGCCTAGTCTGAATTCTTCTCAAAGAGAGATCCCAACAACAACAAACAGGGCAAGTAAATCAACCACCACCTTCAGCCCAACCTATGGCCAATATGAATAATACAGGACAGACAACCTCTGTCTATGTAAGTTGAATCTATTAAAAAAAAATCACAAAAACTTTTGCACAATCAAAATAGGAGTTTACAACTTAATGATGATCCTAGAGTTTTCCATTATTACTTAAATATTTTTAGGATTTTGCCACGCTAAACTGCAACCTAGAAATTATTAGCCTACATAGACAATAGTTGATCTCATTAGAGGTGATCCTACCTGACAAGTAGTTGATCTGCTAAAGTTTTACACTTCTTGTCTTATTGTGCAAACAAAAAATATTTCTTTTTTTAGCCCAACTTTGTGATCAGTCTGAATAATACAGGATAGGCATCCCCTATCTATGTAGCTGAATCTGGTAGAAAAAAAAATCTGCAGAAAATGTTATTGACTGCAGCAACATCCAGCTATGCTCAAACAAGAACTTACTTGAGCTTGAAGAGATAAAAATCAATGGAGATACACAGAAAACCTTTAGTCCAAACACACAAAAATTAGCCTTGGATAAAGGAGAAAAACTGCACATAGAAAATTTACTTCCATTGAACTCATTAGTAAGAAATTACAAAGGGGTAAATTCTTTCCTCCTAGGAATGAAACAAATTGAAGTGCAGCCAAGAAAATTCTTGAACATTATTAGTTGGCTG
Source organism: Wollemia nobilis (assembly GCA_028583015.1). Taxonomy (NCBI): domain Eukaryota; kingdom Viridiplantae; phylum Streptophyta; class Pinopsida; order Araucariales; family Araucariaceae; genus Wollemia; species Wollemia nobilis. The sequence goes on from JAQPPZ010001965.1 coordinate 2,078,157, forward strand.
ACTTATAAACAAAAAGTAAAATTGTTGCTATTTTGAAACAATATTTCAATCCCTTTACATGGAATTACAAGGGTATATCAATATTTTATCTTGATGTAAGAACTTAACATCTTTTGGGAATTGGTATTTAATTATTTCAAGTACAGATTGACAAGATTTTGCAGACTAGGAGGCATTGACAACACTTGATTGAAGAAGTATTTAGATATGGAGCAGTGCTTCTTTCTCCCATTGGTAATTCATAGAGGATGTTAGTGGTGATTGGACATTTCCTTCGGGTATACCATGCACCATTAACTAAGGAGGAGTTCTTGAAGGAGATTCCATTGGATGTACACATAATGGAAGATAATTTCTCTTCAATATCAGATTCAGAGTGATGATAAAAATTTTGACAAAAAGAAAAAAAAAATACAAGAAAAACAAAAAGAAGAATAGTCTTGTTTGTGAACTTCCTTCTTGGGTACAAGCAAGACAAGAAAATTTGAAAAAAAAAAAGAAAAAAAAGAGAAAAAACAAATTTTGCAGCAAAGGCATGTCCCACAAAATGGGGATACATGAGGACAAGCATAAATTTCAGCAATGAAGAGGAACAATGGAGCCAATACTTCATTTCTAGAAATAATGAGGCAATTATGATGTAAGAAGATTCTTACTGCTCATTTAGAAAGGAAGTTTGCATCAATGTTGCAGGTTTCAACACAAAGAGATGGTGTTTTCATACAACAATTGACATGTTTTTGCAGAATAAGGATTGTTCTTATCCAAATAAGAGTGAGAGATGTTCTCTCTCATTGAAGCACTTTAAAATAAGAAAAAAGGATAGAAGTTGGTTGAAAACCAGAAATGGTAGACTCTTCTGATGAAAAAAATGAAAAAAAAAGATGAAAAAAAAATGAAAAAAAAAAAGGAAAAAAAAATTAAATAATGATGAAAAAAAATGAATAATTCAGTAGTGAAAACCTTCTTGGAGGCGCTACAGAGTTTGCTTGCATGAAAACCAATTTTTCGATATGAATTTCCTTGTTAATCTACCCATAATTATTCCACCATTGTATAAATCTCACACTGCACATGTGTTATGTTTATGTTTTCAGATAGCCTGCTAACAATCATCAAAAGTAGCTTATAAGGTGCATGACCAATTTTTAGGACAGTAAGGTATGTGTTTCTTGCATTTAATTGATAGTAAAAATTTAGCATTTAGTGTATGATAATCGGTATTTGGCGTAAACTATTCATACAATATTGGCAAGTTGAAAATGGAACATGTTCAAGATGTCCCCCTTATGCCCTTAATTGCATGGAAATTCCAAAACTATGAAAAAACCTGATTTTGGGACAGACATGGCAGCAATTCTATTTCAATTTGCAGGGCAAGTTTCAGAAGGAGAACTGCAAGTTTATATCTCACAATTGTCTGATAAATTGAAGGAGGATAATCAGCAAAATGCACTTGAAGGTTCTATTTTAGTACTACTGGAATAAAACAATAACATATAAAATAAAGAATATCATCTAAACAAAAGGATGAAGAAGGGATTTTTGATGTTATGGAAGGCTTATACACTCTAGATATGGGCCCAAAATATAATCTGTAGCTAAATTTTGTATAGGAGGTCATTTCTACATTTTCTAATGCATCTTCGAAATCAATAGTCATATCTTCGGAATGAACAAGCATATCTTCGGAATGAGTAGGATATCTTCAGAATGAGCAAAAACTATACCATGATTGCTAAAAATACTACATAATAGAAAAAATAGTAGGGTAAATCAAATATTGAGGTTCATAAGGCTCTACCACAAGTAAGTACATCCCTCAAGTATTTCAAATCCAAAAATTTTATCAATTTTGTTCAAAAGGTGCAAACAACATAAATAAGCATTTAGGCTGAAATGTTATTAAGAACATAAAATTCCATTAGTAGTAGTGCATCTGCAAAATACGGTTCCACAATAATACTATTGCAAGATGAATCACATGATATCAAGCCTTTAAGAGGTACCTTGCAACACTAAAACTTGTAGAAAGACAGAAAAAATTCATACATGTGCTTAATTGCAAAATACTTGATATAGTGCAGCAAGGAGAAATTTCTCAGTTAGCAGGTAGAAAAAGATGTTCACAAGAATAAAACCTGTATATTACTATGGCCTACTAAGATGCATGAGGGCATGCATCATTTCAAGTTGGGTGGGATGATGAGGCCCAAAAATGCTCATTATTGCACAATGTTTGACTATCATATGATAAGTTAATTGCCAAATAATTAACTAAAATATACTATTTGTTAAGTGTTTGCATGATTTTATGTTAGGAATACTATATCTCTGTTTTGACTATTTTCAGCATTTTGTGACTGATTTTGCTTTATTAAGTAGCAAGTAAAAACATGCATTTCAATTAACCAGTGTTCCATGGGGACGCATCCCCCGGTTCTCCGTGTCCCCTAGGACGAGGGTACGGAAAGGGGGACATTTCCCCACATCCCATTTTTGGGGGACGACTAGGAAACATCCCCAAGATGGCTAATGCCTGTGGCCTCCCATCCCCGAGATGTCCCCCTTTTTGGGGCATCCCTAGGGACGCCCAGCCATCCTCGAGGACGGCTGGGCCCCATGGGGGACGCTTGGGCCATCCCTAGGGACGACTGGGCATCCCTAGGGATGGTTGGGCACCTTTTTAAGGTGCCCAACCATCCCCGAGGATGCCCAGCCATCCCTAGGGATAGTCTGGGCATCCCCCATGGGGCCCAACCATCCCCCATGGCTGGGCGTCCCCACCAAAGGGGAAAACCAAAAAAAAAAATACTTTTTAAAAATAAAAGGGGTGGGACCCATTTTGAGTCTCACCCCCCCCAAAACCCTAAACCTAAAATTATGTTATATAAAGTGAAAACAAAAAACCACTTACACTCATCTTTCATTTTTCAAGAGAGAATAAGAAAAAGAGAGCTGGAGAGCAAAAGGAAAAATAAAGCAGTAGGCAACAAGGGCAGCATACCAGTAGTAGTAGGCAACAAAGGTAGCAAGGGCAGCATAGCAGCAACAGTAGGTAGCAAGGGCAGCAATAGTAGGCAGCAAACAATGATAGAAAAAATAATAGCAACAGCACTAGGTTTTCAAACTTTTTTTACCTCTTCCAAGCTGTTAGTGTTTTCAAATTTAAATTTTATATTTTAATTTCAACACAAAACATGGCCAGCAGTGCATCAGGTTCTTTTGAGGTTGATTTGGAGGAGGGATACCAAACTAAAAATCTAAACATAAACATGAATACTACTGCTATTAGGGATTCATACTCTACCATCCAACCCCAAACTTCCAAAGGGGATAGCACTACTTCTCAACCTAGTTTTGACTGCCCATATTTGTTACTTAAAGAATATGCCAGGGGTCCATTTAATATAAAAAAACCACTGCTGCAATTTGTAACTAACTGTGACCAAGGGAAAAAAAAATTGGGGGCTCAAGAACATGGTTGTGTAATATTTGCAAAACTACATTTAAGGGTAGCTATACTAGGGTTGAGTCTCATCTCATAGATAAGGCAGGAACAGGGGTTCGGGCTTGCCAAAAAATGACCCGGGCACAAGTTAATGAAGTCCATAAGATTGTGCGAGAGTCTAGATTTAAAAATTCTGGTTTGTATTTATCTACAGGCAGCCCATAATTTAGAGAGGACATTGGGGCCTCCTCAGAATAGCCACAAGAATTAACCCAAACATCCAATATGCCATCGTTGCGCTCAAAGAAAAGGTGAACTATAAATGAAATGTTTAATGTGAAAGGAAGAGAATTAGCAGATGATGTTATAGCAAAATTATTTTTTTCACATGCACTGCCTTTCCATATTGCATGCTCCCCCTAATTCAAGGATGCAATAAGAGAAATAGCCAAAGTAGGGACTTCATATCTATCGCCTGGAGAAACTAGGCTACGTACCTCTCTTTTAGACAAACACTATTCCAAATGCAGTGTGGTTATGGAGCAGATGAGGAACACATGGTTGACTCATGGATGTTCTATCATCATGGATGGGTGGACTGACATTCGTCAATGTCCACTCATCAATATCATTGTCACATGTAAAGCAGGTCCCTATTTCTCAAATCCATTGATTGCACGAGAAAAAAAAAGGATTTTGAGTTCCAGTTCCTTCTTTTGAAGGAGGCTATCCTGGAGGTTGGAGCCTCCAATGTTGTACAGGTAATCAATTCGATAATTTTTGTTTTACTTTTATGTTTTAAGTTTTTTATATTTATTTATGAAAATCAGAACCTTTAAATTTTAAAATTACAAATCTAGATTCTAAATGGCTATTAAAAACTTAAATGAGACCATTTTAATTTTTTGCTGTACACTACAGGTAGTTATAGATGCAGCCCCTGTTTGCCAACGTGCAGGCAAAATAATAGAACAAGAATATAAACATATTTTTTGGACCCCGTGTTGTGTTCATGCATTGAACAATGCATTGAAGGACATTGGGAGGATAGATTGGGTGAAGGAGATGGTTGCACAAGCCAGAGATATGAAAATGTTCATTTACAACCATCACACTTCGTTAGCCCTCTTTCGGTCCTTCTCAAATAAGGAGTTCATAAAACTGGGAGACACTAGATACGCCACCTACTTCATTTTATTGGAGAGGATGATTGAGGTGCAAGATGCTCTACAATCCATGGTAGTATGCACGGAGTGGAAGAGGTGGCCAGAATAAAGGAGAGGGGAGGGCAAAAAAATTAGAGACAAAACATTGGATGATAGTTGGTGGTCTCAAGCCAAGTAAGAAACCAAAATGTTATTTATGATTTTTCAATTTTCATTGTTTGTTTCAAATTGGAGTGCTCATATGACAATGTGACATATAAGTTTCTAAATTTTTTTTTTGATTTATTGTAGGTATATTATGTCTTTTGTTGCCCCTATTTTTGTTGTCATCAAATATGATGACACAGATGCTCCTAGTCTAGGAGAAATATATGAGACTTTTGATAGCATGTTAGGGAGATTAAAAAAGTCATTTCTGCTAAAGATCCATCCCTGTTATTCTATGAGGTCTACATCAGGCCTATTATATAGAGGAGGTGGGATAGGATGAACACCCCCCTTCATATGGTAGCATATTCAGTAAACCCAAAGTGGTATGAGCCTAGGCCTAGGAGAGTGTCTCCCCATGAGGATCCATAGGTGAGAGAAGGGTTTTTTGAGGCCATTAGAAAGATATATGCGAGGGAGGAGAGCTCAAATATTAGATATGAGTGGCTCAAATTTGCTAATCTCGAGGGCCCTCGCTTCAGCCACCCAGAGTGTAGGGAGGATAGGGCTACCATTGCCCAAAGAAATCCCATTGGATGGTGGCAGCTATATGGGGACAACACACCTAACTTGAAATATTTTGCAATTAGGGTTCTTTCACAGGTTGCTAGTTCCTTTGTTGCTGAGAGGAATTGGTCTACATACAGATTTATCCACAATGTGAGGAGGAATAGGCTTATCTCTTGTAGAGCGGAGAAGCTAGTTGCAGTGCATAGCTCTCTTCGTCTTCGTGAGAGAGTTAAGCCAGAGTACAAGCAATCTCCAGCTATACGATGGGATGTTGATCCAGAGGATGCAGGACATATTGATGAGGTGAGAGTCATGAGGGGTTGGTTGGAGTTTCATTGGAGGATCTTCACTTAGATTATGAGGGCATCTCATGAAATAGTGATACAGATTTTGATAGTGATAGCCCAACAAAAGTTCCATAGGAGTTCTATTACATTGTATACTCATTTACTATTTTAGTTTTGATTCTTTTTGTTGCAAATGATTATTGATACTATGACTATTTCAGATTTCTTATTGATGTCATATTTGAATAGTTAGTGACTAAAATTTTTTAAACATGACAGTCTTTGTTTGAACATTGGTGGCTAAAAAAATGATGATTGTTATTACTTAAAATGATGATTGTTTGAACATTGTTCGCACTTGATATCCTTGGCTGAACCTTCAAGTTATAGTTGTTGAACTTGAAATAATTAAATGGCTAATATGAACATGAAAATGTTAAATGACTCAATTATGGCTGCACTTATGTGTTAGTAACTAATCTGAATATGAATGGCTGCACTTATGTGTTAGTAACTAATCTGAATATGAATGGCTGCACTTACATAATTGATTAGTAATATGAAATATCATTTTTTTTGGGTGTAGAATTTTGAATGTGTAGATTATTCTAAATTTCTAAAAAAAAAAAAAATTTATAGTATTACACCAACCGTCCCCCCCAGCCGTCCCTGAGCCATCCCTTAAAATCGACCTATCGTCCCCTGTCATCCCCGAAAACCCGTCCCCCCATCCCCAAGGCTCATGGAACCTTGCAATTAACCAAATGTGGTATGTTGATATCCATTAACTTTTCAATGTTTTTTGAATGTTTTCCTGACCTTCAACTTGTTTCAAATCCACATTGAAGCCAAAATTTTAGGACTGTCATAAATCTGAAAATCTAAAAAAACAGCCATATAAAAATCAGCAAGCTGTCACTTTATAGGAACACCTTGACGTTGTCAAGCAAAGCATGAGAATGTGTATGGAATGAGTTCATAAGGAATAAATAAGACATTTGACCTATTTAGAAGCATTCCCACATGGTCTAAATAGGTATCATCAGGGTATAACAGAGCAGGGACAATTGTGTAGCACTGTTGCACTATTTCAGCATTGTTACTTTGTGAATGAAGTGTATAAATTCAGTAGCAACTTGATGTACTCATTCATGTTGATATTTTAATAAGTTTTCCATGTTCTAATTTGTTTGAATTTTAAAGAAATGCCAATATTTTACAAATGTGCAGCAGAGTTGGAAAATGTAGTAATTTACCATGTAAATTCCAACAAGCTACCAATGAATTGCAAGGCATGGAATTCACTCAAGGAGAGGAATGAAGGCTATTGAAATTTGATCCTGAGGGCTAATCCACCTGAGAAATGCAGCTAAAATAACTTGAAGAGAACACAAATGGTCATTCCAAAGATCTTCGGAATGATCAGACATATTCATAATGAGAAATACAGTCTCTTCGAAATGAGCGGACATCTTTGAAATGAGAAATACAGTCTCTTCGAAATGAGCCACTTATCTTCGAAATGAGAACAGAAAGTGATTTTTGACTATTTTTTGACGGTGGAAAAAGGGAAAGAAGGTTGAGAAGGTTAAGGGAAAATATCTCCCATCTGATTTTTCTGTCCTTGTCGTCCAAAGCAACCATTCATGGAAAAGATCAATTTTGATCCTCTTCTAGGATAAACATAGAAATAACTACAGCATAATAGGAAGTTGTTTGCAAGATAGAAATGACATATTCTGAAGTGAATAAATATGTGTGAGATATTTCTAGACTTCTCCCATGTACTCCCACCACTGAATATGCTTTCTAAGGGCCAATGACTACTACTACAACACAAACTGTCTAGATTTGCATTTATTTTAGATCTAGAATTATTGGCAAATCACTGTAAAGTAGCACATAGGCTGATTTGAGCATGGGATATGTTGTAAATATTTATATAAATAACATAGCTCCCTCCTTGGTTGAGCCAGTTAGGAATTAGAATAGAGGAGAAATTTCAATAGCAGCAATTAGGACTGTATAGTAATTTTCTGTAATAGTTTTTAACATGTTTTGTCATCAATAAAAGTGCAGTTATTTTATCATTTTCTATTCTCAGTTTCAATAAGTTAAGGAGTTCTTTTCACCTCCTTCTAGATCAGGAAGTATGGGCCAACTTTCAGATCTAGAAGGAGGATTTTTATGGCAGGTTTTAATCTATAATTTTGATGCAGCATAATTAATAGATTACTTGTCAAGTTTATTTTTCTTGTTTTAAGTTTGTATAATGTTCTTTATGTTTTCTATTATGTTTGTGTATAGAATTTGCGTTTGTGTCAATTGACAAATTATATTAAGCATTTTTCCTTTAATTTCCATGTTTTCTTTGCTTTTCTATTTTAGCAACTTTCAATTTCCAGCAGATTTCATTTTGTTGTCAATTCCTATAGCAGAAGCTTGACGACCTTTTGTAGCAGAGCATTGATAGGTGTTTTATTTCCAAGCATCACTTCCATTTTGCAAGATTAAAATAGGTTTCAATTTTGCAAGTGTAATTTAGGATTTCATTTTAGCAACATTTCAATTTAGCAATTTCAATTCTATTATTTCAATTCTACAAAAGTAGATTAGATTTCAATTCAGCAATTTCAATTCATGCAATTGTAGTTAACTTTAATTTTTTGAAATTAGAATTAGTTTTTATTTCTTATAATTTTCCATTCTACAGATTAGGTTTAGTGTGACACCAAAAGGCTAAACCAAATTTGTCTCACCCAATAAATGTTTGAAATTTGAATGCCTGAATTGTACTCTGCCCTAGCCTTCTATCGTAGACAACCTTGGACACCACCCCGGATTGATAAGATGTTTGAGATTTAATGATGTGCTTAACGACAATGCATCATCAGTGTGAGTGAGGAATCAATTCTAGAGTATACAAAGTTGGTATGATTCTCAAGGGTCCTAATTGTATAACTATTTCAATAGTCAATACCAAATCTGAGGGATAGCCAAAGTCTTGGGCGGATTGGATGATAGGTGGGTGTACATGGGTGTCACACACATTGTAATCACCTAGACCTAAGTTTGTCATAAACACAAATATGCATGGTGTTGCATGTTCTAGTGCAAGAGGTGGTGAATCTGAATTCAATGATGAAGGTGAATTCTAAGAGTCTCTAATAGGAGCACTAGAAGGGTGTAACAATTTATCATCTAAGTGAGATGCTAATTTCTCCCACTCATGGCATTTAGCTATGATATTCGTTATGGGATGATTGGCCTGTGGGGATTGTGAAGGCGATGGAGTGGATACTAGATGATGCAGGGAAGTGAATGACCTAGGCCATGGATGAAAAGGAAGAGGTGGTGTGCAAGGTGTAGGGATAATAGGTTCTTCCATTGAAGATGATTCTTAGGGTGAAGTGATAGGGCGCGATGTCGATGGTGGTTGCGATGTCAGTACCATGGGTGATTTTGTAGAGGATGAAGATAGGGATGGTCGTAGTGGCCATAAGATGGGAGGCAAAAATGGTATGGTCAAAGTATTAGGTACTGTTGATGATGGCACTAAGGGTGTTTAAATTGAAGCATATATATTGGATGAAGATTGGGGTAACGAGGTGGATGTAGGAGCAGATGTTGATAATTTAACTGAATTATAGGAAGAAACAAGGAAGAGTTATGTGGATGATAAGGATGGTGCAAGTAGGTCTATAATGTTGTAGAACTTAAAGGGGTCTCCATCAACTGGGATGCAATGGACAAATCTATTGTGGATGTATTAGAGGTAATGGTGTAGCATGGAAGGGACACATTACATATCCCTAATCCATTGATGACCAAGAAGGATGTTGTACTACATCTTCCCTTGGATGATATGGAATAATATGGAAATGGTACAAATACCTACTTGGATAGGCAAGACAATGGATCCTATAGTAGGTCTCATGGAACCATCAAATGCTCGTAGGTCGAGGAAAGGTGTGGCAAAATGGGCTAGAAATATATGTAAATGGTGTAGGAGTATTGTATATATGATACTAATGGATGAGCCCATGTCAATGAGGACCTATTTGTATATGATGTCATTGATAGGTGCTTGTATGTAGATAGGGGTATCCTCTCATTCTCCTACAAGTTTTGTTATCTCATGGTCATGGAAACTAATGGATGGTTGGAGGCATCACGATATGTTTCCTACAAAGTTCACAAATGCATTGGTATCATATGTTTCTAAATATATAGACCGTAAAATATCATCCAACACCTCATGGTAGGGTTGAGATTGTTGTAATATGTCAAATATGGATAATTGTGCAGGGGCATTACATAATTTATGGGTGAGGATACCACGGATGGTAATCACATTTTTAGGTGGAGGTGGTATGGCGCTAGGAGTTTGGGAAACCTATGGCAATGTAAATTGGGTATGTGGAGATGCAATAGGTGTGTTCTAGAATGACAGGTATCGTTGGTTCCATGTGAAGAGGTTTATCATACCTACTACTCCACGTGATGGAGGATCATGTTGGACACTATTCACTTGGTGAGGTGGTCCTGGTGGGTTGGTTGGATGTCTTTGGGGATTGTCTCATCTATGGTCCGATAGAGGATTCTGAAATATCTCTAGATTTTTATTTTGTAGGGATAAAGGGTTCGATACCTAAATGGTACCCCTTTCGATTAGGTCCTACACTTGATCCTTGAAGGAGCAACATGACTCGATGTCAATGCCACACTGTCTATGGTATGGACAATAGAGTTGCTCATTCTATCCACAAGGCTTGGGTGCATTTAGATCTAACGGTCATATTTTTGGTAGAAGAAGATGTATGTTGTCTTGTAACCTATGAAATAGGGTGGATAAAGGATTGCATAGTCGTGTTAGGTTACATTATGGACCCTGTGGATGCATGCCTCAGGACTATTGAGGTCTAGGTGGGAGAGGTGCATTGGTTTGGAATACTTGTTGTTATGGAGCATTAGGTGGTGGGCTTGGTATTGGTGCTAAGGTAGCAGCTACCACTTGATTGAATAACACAAGCTTATACTAAGAGGAGGGGTGAACAGTATAAGAAAACTTTTTACTTTTCTTTCCAAATCAATATTATGCAATGTATAGATAGCAATATCAATAGTAGTAATCAAAGCAATGCACAAAACACCATACACAATAGAGACACCAATTTAACGTGGTTCACCCAAATATGGCTACTTCCACGGAGAAAATATTTCACTAAAATTTTCTCAATAAATATCTTGGGAATCGTTCCCAATTACAATATTTATATACCTTTGTCCAAAGGATATTTTTATCCCTTAAATCTACTTTTTGGATCTCTATCCATAGGAGAACTCATCCTCTACACTGGCTGGTGATCCTCTAGAAGACTACTGCCTTCATTGCACTAGCTTGTGGATCTCTCTCCACTGAAGACTCTTGTCCTCACTCAGAAGACCTATCCTCACTACCCTGGCTAATGGATATCTATCCACTAGAGACTACTGTCCTCTATGCTTTGTCACCTCCAAAGCTCTATCTTAATTCTATACTAAACACAGTCTAGTCGGTCTAGAACAGTTCTACGTAAATCTTACACTAAACATAGTCCATTCAGTCTAGCACAAGTTTGCTCAACAAGTCCACTCAAATTTACATTAAACATGGTCCATTTGGTCTAGCACAAATATGCTCAGTATCTGTCTATGGTATATCACAAACATGGCCTCAAATCTACACCAAACTCTGCTCTCAAATATACACTAGTCGGTCTAGCACAAATTTGTCCTCGATCTCTGTCCTCAAGCCTTAACTCAAGACTTGACTCAAATCTGTTGGATCTACCCCAAACCTTAACTAAAGGTTTGAACAAATCAATCAACTCTACTCTCAATTCTTCTTAAATACTTATCTCAAATCCACCTAGTAAGATTCCACAAAATCTCACACCAATCTGTCCACAAGTCCTCTCTATAACTTGCTCAACTCTGCTCTATAAGTCTACACAAATATGCTCTACATATTCACTCAGAACCTGTCCAAATCTTCTCAATAAGTCCTCTATAGGACTTGACCAAATATGCATTTTAAGCTTCCATAAAATATCAAACAAAATCAGTCCACAAGTCTTCTCAAAGACTTACCTCAAATTTGCTTAACAAGTCCACACAGAACTTGCCCAATATCATAGAAACATAAAGAGAATTGTTAGAGACTCAATATGTTTTATACTCAATCACTCTCTCAACTCAAATCAATCTCATAGAAGCATAAAGAGAATTTTTAGAGACTCAATATGTTCCATACTCAAAGGTCAATCACTTTCTCAACTCAAATCCATCTCATAGAATCATAAAGAGAATTTTTAGAGACTCAATATGTTCTATACTCAAAGCTCAATTACTTTATCAACTCAAATTAGAATATATGATAGTTTTTTTATGGAACTTGAACAATCACTTCATACATCCACTTGACTAGGCTTCAATCAATTCTACTCAACCAATCACTCAAATAAATAACCCTTTCTCACAAACCCTAGTCCAATAATGTAATAACCAACTCAAAATATTTCCAACAATGCTCAACAACAAATCTCACATAATAATGATACTCATGTTCTTTTCAAACCCTAGTTCAAGTTCTTTGCACAACAACTCACTTCAACAATAATGCTCATAAAACAATCTTTACATAGGTTTCTAAAGTCAGGTTTCTTTTGGCTGGCCGAATCCCCTTTAAAGAGTTCGATCCGAATGATACTCATTTTCTTTTCTAACTCAAGTTCTTCACACACCCAATGGTTTCAACAACAATTCTTATCAAACAAGGTTTTAACCACAACTCTTAATTTTAGAAAACCTTGAAGAAATAACTCAAGCACTTCACTCAACCAATGATCTCAACAACAATGCTTATCAAATAAGGTTTTCACCACAACTCTCAATTTAAAAAAAAACTTGAAACAATAACTCAAACACTTTAAAAAAGGAAACCCTAATCAAATCCTTTTCACTCCAAACTTTATTTTCAAACAACCAACTCAACCAAAGAAGAATTTGCCCATATATTTTTGCTTGACAAGGAGTTGATCTCACAAATCTACCACACTCACAATTACTTCTTTGCCAATCTCAATAAGGGTTAGAAGATAATTTTCTCAACACAACATAACACAAAAATAATACCAAAATTACACCTTATCACTCCAACTTAATTAATAATCAACACCCTCACAATAATCATAAAAACCCTTAATTCAAATTAACACAATACCCACAAAGTCTTAATCCTCCAAAAATCAATATAGCAATTTAAGAATTTATTAAAAATTAAAACCATAAATCCTCTTATAGCTACAAATGATAATTCTCAACAACCACCACTTTTCTAGAAACTAAACTTACCAAACAATTCCATTAATCTAAACTTATACCTCCCAACTTAGGCAAATAACAAACTTTAATGCAAAAATATTTACCTCATTTTCGAAGGGAATTAAACCCTCAACCTTTCCCACAATGTGCGCCTTAGCCGCGGTCAAGTCACCACACGAGCTACATTCTCGTTTGTGATTAACGAAGCACCAGGTGCTTCTTAATATCCTAACACCTTCTACCTTGGGCAAAATAATGTGCTTCGTGGATGCCTTAACCAACACAAATCACGATACACCCTCCGAGATTCGAACGCAAACCCTCTCGTAATCCAAAACTTTTGCACTTCTCAAAATACCACTAGGCCACGCTGTCCTCTACAACTTCAAGGATTAAAGCTTCCTCCTTTAAACGCTTCGTTGTCATGACTTTTGTAAAAACTCACGAGCTCTTATCTTCGCATGCCAATATTTTAATTTTGAGCAAGGATAATTAATTTGGACTTTGGGTGTTGTATTTATATGCTTCCTCCATTACTTTGAAGACGTCGGCGCTCTCCATGTTATCTTCCATGATGTCGGCAGAGATTATAAAGGCTTCAAATGCCTTTTGTCTTAAACCCAACCTTTGGGTTTATAAAATATATTTAAACTTTATAAAACCCACTTTGCTTTATAAAATATTATAATGAGAATTATAAATATTTTATTTGGGTTTTCACCATATCACTTTAATATTATAATAACCATTATTGTAATATTATATCTTTTTTATGCCTTGGATAAATTGCTTCCTTCTCAATGCATTCCATATCACAAATAATATTTATTTATAAAATAAATATTATATCTCCTTTTTAACTTCTATTTTTTGTACAAATTCTCTTGATCTTTTGGCCTGCTTCATGGATATCAAGTAACCATTTTTGACCCCTTTGTTTCCTTTTGAATTCTTTGAGATTAATTATGACTTTATCTGGTGACATCAATGACAACTTTCACATAGGGATTCAAAATGTCCAAAACTCTCCCCCTTTGTCATTGACGGCAACCCATACTCTTCTTACCAAAACCTGACCTTTCTTTTTGTCCTATTCCCCCTTGGAAATTTCTCCCTCTGGCTCAATGCTCTCTCAAATATCAAATGTCTCCCATTTACACATATATCTCCCCCTTTGACATCAATGGCAAAGGGTCACCTTTGGGGCTCAGGGCTAAGAATGAGCCTCTTAGCTTAGCTCCTCCCCCACCTTCTGTTAAGGTGGTTAATTCCGAGGTGGGAGTATTTCTACTCCCAAAAGGCATTTTTCTTTACATTTATTCTCTTCCCTTATTTTTTGAATTTTTTTATTCTTCTGACTATTTTTTGTTGGATGTGTCTCATCCTTTGCTGAGGAAATACTGTACGGCAGGCATGAGAGGATAAGAGGAGTGGAGCTCCTCACAAGGAGGGTGAAGCCCTCCCTAGGGTACTGGGGGTACTGCCCCCCGGCCATGCCGAAGGCAGTTTTCAGCAATGCCAAAAAAAAATTTCCCCTTTTTTTGGAGCGATTAGCGGAGCGATTGCTGAGATTCCCATGGTTGGTGGGTGGTTGGTGGGTATGGGTGGCTTATCCCATGGTATTGTGCCCATTGTATTCTAATACCACATAGTGGTTTAGGGTTGTGAGATTTTCCTTTATATTTTATTATAACGTCCCATTTTTGGGTAAGAAAGAAAAATAATAATATCAAGAAGGAGTGGTTCTTGTTTTGTTGGAGTAGCCCACATTGGGTGAACCAGGGTAAATATTGTGTGTCATATGTGTATTGTGTGGTTTTAGTTGTTCGAAGTTATTTATTTCTGCATTATTTATGGAATAAGTTTATGTAGATCTCTTCATTTGGTATCAAATCCAAGTAGTTAGCCATAGGGGGATGCCTTTATTGCTAGGGTTTCATTTCATTTGAAGGGTTTCTAAGGTTTTTAGGAGGGAGAGAAAACCTATTTCGAAGTGTGAGTTTTTCTATAGAAGGAGCTTGAAGAAAAATGATAGGAAATCATTCAAGGATAGAGATCGAGAAATTTTATGGAAAAATATTTGAGCTATGGAAGTTGAAGATGGAGGATCTGCTCATGGACAAAGATCAGTGGGTTGTTATTTTTAAACAAACGAAACCTGCAGGAACATCCTATGAAGATTGGGAAAATATGAATTGGAAAGCAAGGAGTCTGATTCGACTGTGCCTTGTATATTTAGTCATAATCAACATTTTTAAAGAAGCTACTATAAAGTATATCTGGGAGAAATTAGGGTCTTTGTATCAATCTAAGTCCCTGGTGAACAAATTGTTCCTTCGAAAGAAACTGTAATCTCAGGATGAATGAAGGAGATTCAGTTGCAGATCATCTGAATTCATTCAATACAATGGTAAGTCAACTTACATATGTTGATATTAAGTTAAGTGAGGAAGATAAATGTATTACCTTGCTATGCTCTTTACTAGATTCATGGGATAACCTAGTTGTAGCAATTGGTATTACCAACTTCATATACATTGAAGTTTGAAGATATTGTGGTATCTCTAATATCAGAGGATATGAAAAGAAAAGCCATGGATGGCGCTTCAAAGGAAGCCCTAACAGTGAGAGGGCATTCCAAGGAAAAATATAAAACAAGATACGATGATAGATCTAAATCTAGAGGTAGATCCAAGTCTCGCAAAAAGTTTGAGAGAAAGTGTTGGAAGTGTGGCAAGTCTGGTCACATGAAGAAGGACTATATATCAAAGAATGTTGATTCTAGAAATATTTATGATGAATCCACTTCCACAAAGACACATATATCTACTGATGAAGGAGGGGATGTATATCTGGCATCTTGCTCCACACGATCAGATAAAAATGATTGGTTGATCGATACTGGTGCTTCCTTTCATATCACTCCTCATAGGAGGGTGGTTCAGTGAATATGAAATATATGATGGAGGGGAGGTATTATTTGGAGATGATTCACCACTTAAGATCATTGGTCATGGAAGGGTGAAAATACTATTGTAGGATGATAGTATTAAGACCCTTCAAGGTGTGATGCATATTCCAGGCCTTATTAGAAATTTAATTTTTGTAATCAAAATGGCTGATGTAGTAGTAAATGTTAGTTTCAGCAAAGATTCATGCAAAATGGTTCAAGGATCAATGATGTTAGCAAGAGGAGTTCGTATTGGAACTTTGTAAAAGCTATTAGGAAGAACTATGACAAATTATTGTAATAGCTTAATTGTTTATGAGGATGAATCATATAAAAGCTCAACACTCTGGCATCAAAGAATGGGATATATTGGAGAAAAAGGATTGCGTACCCTATCGAAAAAGGTATGGTTCATCGTATCCCTGATTGCTCAGTGGTTTTTTATTTCTATGAACACTGCATTTATGGAAATCAAAATTGTGTGAGTTTCCCATCTGGTGCTGCTAGAGCAACATGGATATTAGATCTGATTCACATTGATATATTTGGTCCTGTCCCTACCATCACTTGGAAAATCATGGTATTATGCTTCTTTTGTTGATGATTTTTCAAGATATGCATGGATTTATTTTCTTAAGAGTAAAGATGAAGTGTGATAAATTTAGAGAATTTAAAGCACTTGTTGAAAATCAAACTGATAAAAGGATTAAGGTGTTGAGGTATGATAATGGAGGAGAGTATTGTTCAAATAAATTTGAGGATTTTTGTAAGCAATGTGGTATTGCAAGACAAAAAACTACTCCATATACACCTCAACAAAATGGATTTGCAAAGAGATTGAACAGATCTATGATGGAAAAGGCTAGAAGTATGCTCAGTGGTGCAGATTTGACACAAAAATTTTGGGTTGAGGAAGTGAGTGCGGCATGCTACTTGCAAAATAGATCTCCTACATCAGCATTTCCAGATCAAACTCCATTTGAAGCATGGTTTGGTAAGAAAACTTCTCTCTCACATCTTATATTTTTTGGCTGTGATGCATACATGCATATTCCAAAGGAGAAAAGAAGTAAGCCTGATAATAAGGTTGTTAAATGTATCCTTATTGGTTATAAATACAGTGTTAAAGGATATAAAATTTGGAATCCATAAACAAAAATAATGGTGTACAGTAGAGATGTGGTGTTTAGGGAAACTAAAAGTGATCACAGGAAGGAAGTAACAGAAGAAGAACCTGAAAAGGTCCAATTTGATCTTATGGAATAAGATCACACAGAAGAGGATCTAGAAGAGGAGAAAATAGATGAGGATCTGGATGAGGATGAAAAAGAGGTTCATACACCTGTGGTAAGGAGATCAACATGGGAAATAAGGCAACCTGAAAGGTATAGTCCATATTCATTTCCTGCTTATTTTGTATTATCTATTACTGATGAATATCCTAGAACTGTTAGAGAAGCTATAAATTTTGAAGAGGTATACCTTTGGGAAGGGGCCATGGATGAGGAAATGATGGCCCTAAAAAAGAACATAACATGGGATTTAGTGAAATTACCTGGTTGAAGAAAAGCAATAGGTTGTAAATGGATTTTCAAGAAGAAGCAGAATGCTGAAGGTAAAGTGGAGAAATACAACGCTCGTTTGGTGGGTAAATGTTATTCTCAAGTAGACGGAATTGATTATGGTGAAGTATTTTCTCCTATTGCAAAGCTAACCTCAATTAGATTTATGTTATCTATTGTTGCTGCGTTTGATCTTGAAATAGAGAAAATGGATGTAAAGATTACATTCCTTCATGGAGATTTGGAGGAAGAAATCTATATGATACAACATGAAGGTTTCACTATTGCAGAAAAGGAGGATCTTGTATGTAAGTTAAATAAATCTCTGTATGGACTAAAACAGTCACCTAGAATGTGGTATCAAAAATTTGATACTTATGTCTTAGGAATTGATTTTGTTCGTAGCAATGTTGATCACTATGTATATTCAAATAAAATTGGTAATGTACTTGTCATTATAGTTTTTTATGTTGATGACATGTTACAAATTGGAAACAGTAAGAAAATGATCAGGGAAGTGAAGTCTCAGTTAGCATCATAGTTTTATATGAAATATCTTAGCCCTACAAATTTTATTTTGGGCATGCAAATAAACAGATATCATTCTAACAGAAAGATATGGCTGGATCATAAAAAATATGTTGAGACAGTATTAAAGAGATTCAATATGCAGGATTGAAAACCAGTGAAGGTACCTATTCGGGGGAAAAATTGTCTGTTGAACAATGTACAAAAATAGAAGAAGAGGTAGAATAAATGTCTCATGTTCCTTATGCAAATGTTGTAGGTATTTTAATGTATGCTATGGTCTGTACTAGACCAAACATTGCCCATGCAGTGGGAGTTTTGAGTAGATATATGTCCAAACATGGTAAAGAGCATTGGACTGCTATTTGGAGGAGTTGTTAGTTGGATGAGCAAAATTTAAACTATTATTGCTATTTCAACCACTGAAGCTGAGTACATGGCAACCATCGATGCCAATAAGGAAGCAATATGGCTACAAAGACTATGTGCTAAAACTGGGTTCTTTCAAGGAGCTATGAAGATAAATTATGATAGTCAGAGTGATATATTTCTTGCAAAGAACCCTGCTTACCATTCTAGAACAAAGCACATTGATACAAAGTTACATTTTAGCAGGGACATGATTGAACAAAAGAAAGTGTTGTTGTATAAAGTGGATACAAAGGAAAATGTTGCAGATTCTTTAACTAAGGTAGTTAGCATAGAAAAGTTCAGATTCTGTATAGTTGAAATGGGTTTGGCAAAGTATTCAAAAAGTGGGAGAATGTTGGATGTTTCTCATCCTTTGTTGAGGAAATATTGTATGGCAGACATGATAGGGTAAGAGAAGTGAAGCTCCTCATGAGGAGGGCGAAGCCCTCCCTGGGGTGTTGGGGGTTCTGTGGGGGCGGTAGCCCCCCATCGGCAATGCCGAAGGTGGTTTTTGGCAATGCCAAAAATAAAATTCTTCCTTTTTTCGGAGTGACTGTCGGGATTCCCATGGTTGGTGGGTGGTTGATGGGTGTGGGTGGTTTAGCCCATGGTATTGTTCCCATTGTATTCTAATACCACATAGTTTTTTAGGGTTGTTAAAGTTTCCTTTATATTTTATTGTAATGTCCCATTTTCAGGCAAGAAATAAAAATAATAATATCAAGGAGGAGTGGATCTTGTTTTGCTGGAGTAGCCCACATTGGGTGAACCGAAGTAAATCTCGTGTGTCATATGTGTATTGTGTGGTGTCATTTGTTCTAAGTTATTTATTTTTGCATTATTTTTGGAATAATTTTTTGTAGATCTCTTCATTTTTATCTGTCATCATTCCTGTTCCTATCATCATTCTTGTTCCTATCATCATTCATGTTCCTGTCATCATTCTTGTTCCTATTTATGTTCATATTCTTGTTCATGTTCCTATTCATGTTTCTATTCATGTTCATGTTCCTACCTATTTATGGAATGTCTGCTCTACATCATTTTGTTGTGTGACCATCATTATTTCACTTATAAAACTTAATTTTATTATTCCTTGGAGGGGCAAATATCTTATAATTTCTCCTAGTGAAGCCATATCTTCTCCTGTCATGAACCTTGCAATTCATTTCCTTGTGACCAAAATAATTGCATGAGTAGCAATACCTATGGAAAATTTTTCTATTCCCATATTCCTATATTTCATGTGCCCTGCACTGTGAAGCCATGTACCCAAACCTATGAAATGAAAAACATATTCCATTGAAGCTTCCTTGTCTTGACCTCATTGGTCTCCTGTTCTGATTGTTGTTCCATATGTATCTTCATTGTGTATTGTTCCTATATTTGTTAAACCCTTTATTGTTCAACCCATATTTTGATGTCTCACTTCTTGTTACATTGTCTTCTTCTAAATTATATTCATCTGAGGTTTCTTCTCCTCCAAAACTTGAAGTTGAATCTCCTTACCATTTCTTTTGAACCTGTTTAAATCCAATACCTATTTTTCTTGATGTAGGCTTATGTATCTTGATGAACTTATTCAAGTTCTTTGAGTTGTTTTTAAATCCCTTCATCTTGATCTTGGAGTCCTCTAAATATTCTTGTAGTAGTGCCACTTATTGTGCTAACTTCTCACATTCTGAAATATTTTCTTCTAACTTATCTTTGAACTTCTTTTCTTTAGCCTTTTATTTTTCTAAATCCTCTATAAGCAATCTTCTTTCTTCATATCATTCTTGAAACTAAATTTTAAGTTTAGAGTGTTGCTTCCTCACCTTCTTTATCATTTCAAGGGCATAGATGAGTTCTCCCTTGAGATCATAACCATTATCTTTTGAATAATCCTCTATTTTTTTACCTTTGTCCACATCATTACTCTCTTTAGGCTTGTTTTCTATAGGATCACTCACTTCTTCTAATGCCATTAGAAGATTTTCATCTTGTCCTTCAAGTGAATTTTCATACTCATCATAACTAAAACTATAAACATTCCTTGTGCAATCATCTTCAAGATGTCCAAATTTACCACATCTAAAACACTTGAGAATAACTGGAGTCTTTTTCTTAACTGGTTCTTTTTCTTCAATCATAAATAGGACTTCATATATATATTTTGTCTGAAAAGCTAGAATCACTATCACTTGAGTACTTACTTGCATTATCCGCATAGTAGCTCCTCTTTTGTCTTTGAAAAAACTTATTCCCTTGTCTGCTTTGTCCATCCTTGCTTTTCTTCTAATGCTTATCTTGCCTATATCTTTTTGATTCCCTATACTTGTGATCTTGTTTTTCTTCACCATTGTTGTTCTTTGGTTCTTTAAAATATATTACAAAATGTCTAAACTTTCCACAATTGAAACACTTAACAGATCTTAGATCTATGGGCTTTCTGGAACCTTTATTTCTTCTAACATAATTAGCCTCTTCATCACTAGATGACTCGCTGCTTGATTCTGACTTCTTACCCTTTTTTTTCTTGATTGCTTTGAATGTTGCTTTCTTCTGGGGAGTAGGATATTTTGTTCTTATCTCAAAAAAATTTAGCATACCAATAAACTTATCCTTTTCACTAAATCTATTTGGAAGAGATCTTAAGACTTTATTACAAACATTTGATTCATAAACCTTCATTCCAAGCCCTTGCATATCATTAAAAACCTCATCAATTCAAATTAGATAAGCACTGATATTTTCCTCTTTATTCATTCTCAATGTTTCAAATTGTCCTTTAATATTTTTTATCTTTGATTTCTTGACACTTTTATCTCCCTCATATATACCTTGCAATTTATCCCACATTTGTTTTGCAGTTCTACAATGCATAACTTTCATAGAATCTATTCTACGTAAACCTCTCACAAGTGCATTCATTGCTTTTGAATTATAGTATTGTAGAATCTTACCTTCCTTATCTATAGGAGGATTGATTGTTGGATCATATCCAAATTCCACTGCATCCCAAACTTCATTTCCAAGTGCCATTAAGTAGATTCTCATCATCATACTCCAATACATATAGTCATTTCCATCAAATACTGGTGTTGAGTTAGTTGAGGACACATCCTTAATATTCTTTGTGTTCTTGTTATCTTTTCCTTCAAGTTGTTAAACTCTTAAGAAGACACCAACTCTGATACCAATTGAAGAACATAAGCTTATATTGAGAGGGGGGTGAATAGTATAAGAGCACTTTTTAATTTTATTTCCAAATCAATATTATGCAATGTATAGATACCAATATCAATAGAAATAATCAAATCAATGTACAAAACACCATACACAATAGAGACACCAATTTAACATGGTTCACCCAAAGATGGCTACTTCCACGGAGAAAATATTTCACTAAAATTTTCTCAATAAATCTCTTGGGAATCCTTCCCAATTACAATGTTTATGGACCTCTGTCCAAAGGATATGTTGATCCTCTAAATCTATTTTATGGATCTCTATCCATAGGATAAACCCTTCTCCTCTGTTCTGGCTTGTGATCCTCTAGAAAACTATTGTATCCACTACACTGGCTTGTGGATCTCTCTCGACTAAAGACTCTTATCCCCACTCAAAAGACCTATCCTCACTACCCTGGCTAATGGATCTCTATCCACTATAGACTATTGTCCTCTCTGCTCTATCATATCTAAAGCTCTGTCTCAATTTTGTACTAAATATAGTCCTATAGATCTAGCATAGTTCTGCTCAACTCTTGTACTAAACATAGTCCAATTGGTCTAGCACAAATTTGATCAACAAATCCACTCAAATATACACTAAACACAGTCCATTCGGTCTAGCAAAAAAATTCTCAATATCTATCTTTGGTCTGGCATAAACCTGACCTCAAATCTAAACCAACATCTGCTCTCAAATCTACACTAAACATAGTCCAGTCATTCTAGAACAAATCTATCCTCAATCTCTGTCCTCAAGCCTTAACTCAAGACTTTACTGAACTCTATTGGATCTGCCCCAAACCTTAACTCAAGGTTTGAACAAATAAATCAACTCTGCTCTCAAGTCTTCTCAAAGACTTGTCTTAAATATTCCTTGTAAGCTTCCACAAAAGCTCACACTAATCTATCCACAAGTCCTCTCTAGAACTTGCTCAACTCTGCTCTACAAGTCCTCTCTAGAACTTGCTCAAATCTGCTCTATAGGTCCACTCAAAACCTTTCCAAATCTGCTCAATAAGTCCTCTCTAGGACTTAACCAAATCTGTATTGTAAGCTTCCACAAAAGCTTACACAAAATTAGTTCACAAATATTCTCAAATACTTTGCCTCAAATCTACTTAACAAGTCCACACAGAACTTGTCGAATCTCATAGAAACATAAAGAGAATTGTTAGAGACTCAATATTTTCTATACTCAATCACTCTCTCAACTAAAATCAATCTCATAGAAGCATAAAGAGAATTGTTAGAGACTCAATATGTTCTATACTCAAGGCTCAATCACTTTCTCAACTCAAATCAATCTCATAGAATCATAAAGAGAATTGTTAGAGACTCAATATGTTCTATACTCAAAGCTCAATCACTTTCTCAACTCGAATCAGAATATAGGATAGATGTTTTTGTGGAACTTGAACAATCACTTCATACATCCACTTTACTAGGCTTCAATCAATTCTAATCAACCAATCACTCAAAGAAACAACCCTTTCTCACAAACCTTGGTCCAAGCATGTAATCACCAACTCAAAATATTTCCAACAATGCTCAACAAAAAATCTCATATAACAATGATACTCATGTTCTTTTCAAATCCTAGTTCAATTTCTTTGCACAACAACTCACTTCAACAACAATGCTCATAAAAAAAATCTTAACATAACAATGATACTCATGTTCTTTTCTAACTCAATTTCTTCACACACCCAATGGCTTCAAAAATAATGCTTATCAAACAAGGTTTTAACCACAACTCTTAATTTTAGAAAATCTTGAAGCAATAACTCAAACACTTCACTCAACCAATGATCTCAACAACAATGCTTATCAAACAAGGTTTTAACCACAACTCTCAATTTCAGAAAAACCTTGAAGCAATAACTCAAAAACTTTCAAAAAGGAAACCCTAATCAAATCCTTTTCACTCCAAACTTTATTTTCAAACAACCAACTCAACCAAAGAATAATTTGCCCATACCTTTTTTCTTGACAAGGAGTTGATCTCACAAATCTGCCACACTCACAATTTCTTCTTTGCTAATCTCAATAAGGGTTAGAAGATAATTTTCTCAACACAACATAACACAAAAATAATACCAAAATTACACCTTATCACTCCAAATTAATTAATAATCAACACCCTCACAATAATCATAAAAATCCTTAATTCAAATTAACACAATACCCACAAAGTCTTAATCCTCCAAAAATAAATATAGCAATTTAAGACTTTATTAAAAATTAAAACCATAAATCCTCTTATAGCTCCAAATGATAATTCTCAACAACCACCACTTTTCTACAAAGCAACCTTACCAAAAAATTCCATTAATCAAACCTTATACCTCCCAACTTAGGCAAATAACAAAATTTAATGCAAAAATATTTACCTCATTTTTAGAGGAAATTAAACCCTCAACGTTACCCACAATGTGTGCCTTAGCCGCGGTCAAGTCACCACACGAGCTACATGCTTATTTGTGATTAACAAAGCACTAGGTGCTTCTTAATATCCTAACACCTTCTACCTTGGACAAAATAATGTGCTTCGTGGATGCCTTAACCAACACAACTCACGATGCACCCTCCGAGATTCGAACGCAAACCCTCTCGCAATCCAGCACTTTTGCACTTCCCAAAATACCACTAGGCCACACTATCCTATGTGAATTTGGGGATCAAATATTCCTCCTTTAAATGCTTCACTATCACAACTTTCACAAAAACTCATGAGCTCTTATCTTCGTATGCCAATATTTTAATTTTGATCAAGGATAATTAATTTGGACTATGGGCATTGTATTTATATCCTTCCTCCCTTACTTTGAAGACGTTGGTGCTCTCCATGTTATCTTCCATTGTGGAGATTATAAAGGTTTCAAATGCCTTTTTTCTTAAACCCAACCTTTGGGTTTATAAAATATATTTAAACTTTATAAAACCCACTTTGCTCTATAAAATATTATAATGAGAATTATAAATATTTTATTTGGGTTTTCACCATATCACTTTAATATTATAATAACCATTATTATAATATTATATATTTTTTATGCATTGGATAAATTGCCTCCTTCTCACTGCATTCCATGTCATAAATAATATTTATTTATAAAATAAATATTATATATCCTTTTTAACTTCTATTTTCTACACTAATTCTCTTGATATTTTGGTCTGCTTCCTGGATATCAAATAACCATTTTTGACCCCTTTGTTTCCTAATTAATTATCTGATATTAATGATGACTTTATCTGGTGACATCAATGACAACTTTGACTTAGGGACTCAAAATGTCCAACATTGATTGGTTTGTGGAGGTCAAGGATACGGTTGGTTAGGTGTATTCCTGTTAAAACGTAAGTTGGAATTGTAGTTAGGTTTTGATATCAACTTAATCTTTTTGAATTTGACTTTAATGTATTCGAT
This sequence comes from Wollemia nobilis, assembly GCA_028583015.1. NCBI lineage: Eukaryota > Viridiplantae > Streptophyta > Pinopsida > Araucariales > Araucariaceae > Wollemia > Wollemia nobilis. The sequence goes on from JAQPPZ010001965.1 coordinate 2,103,239, forward strand.
AACATTTTCTTGTGAAATGGCTTCCTCAAAGGTGCGGCTTTGGTGAATCTATATAGAGGTAGAAATATGTTTGTGGCAACTCTTAGAAAAGAGTGTCACTATCTCTATAGTAGAAAGGCTATGGGTGAGGTCATGGATGATCGCTCTCCACCTAGATACAAACTCAGTGATAGGTTCATTGTTAGCTTGTCATAATTTATAGATGTCTAAAAATGTTTTCTTCTTAATGTTAATTGAGAAGTGTTCCAAGAATGTGTTTGCTAATTGTTCAAAAGTATAAATGCTATGCCATGGTAGCATGTTATACCAATCTAAGGCTTGTCCTACAAGGTATAGGGAAAAGGTTCGCAAGATCAGGGGGTTGCTATTATGAAGCTGGTAGCAAGCTAAGAAATAGTTACTAACATGCTCTCTAGGCTCCTTCTTACCTTTATACTTATCAAACTTTGAGATCTCAAAGTGGTAGGGGTAAGGTGGGATAGGGACGGATGGATGAACTAGCTCATTGCAGAGTTCATCATTGAATGGTTTTTGTGGCACCTATCTTGTGGTGCGGAGGTTCAACATCTTGATTTCATCTCGTAGGAGTTGAATTTTAGGTGTTAAAGGTGTATGCAATTGAGCTAGGGTTGGCTGAGTCTGGGAGTGTGACGGATAGTGAGGTTGTTGTTGTTCATCCCCATATTGTGAAGGGAACTATTCCAGCTAGTCTTGGTATGCTGGGTATTGGGTGGTGGACGATATAGGAGCTAGTGGGATAATAGGTTGTGAAATAGATGTTTGTTGATGATAGTAATACTGTTATTGGTACATATGTTGTTGTGGCATGGGTTCCTACTAGTTAGGAGCCTACGATAATGGTTGGGTCATAGAAGGTTATGACCACAAAGGAGGTGTGAAAAATTTAGCACCAATCTATGAGAGTGGAGGTATCGGTGCTATTGGTGCTAGTGACAGTCGATGTAAGGTATCAAAATTTGGGACATGCCTCTATCCTAATGGATGGGTGGTTGTGAAGCTAAACTATATGGAATAGCCTAGGGAAGTGGGCATATAAGCTATGGGTTTTGATTCATAGGTGGGAAGAGATTTAGTAACTGGTTCTTGGAAAGGAGGAGGAGGTATCCTAAAGGTCGGTGACGGTGAAGGTAAGGTGCTAGTGTGGGCATTGCATATTCCAAGGACCTAAGATGTAGGTGGGAATGCTACAGAAAAAGAAAGATAAGCTTTTGAAGTAGGATATTTTGAATAAGATGTGGTGCTTGTGTCCCCTCCTAAATGATTTTTGACTGTGAGTTGTCATTGTTGACATTATGTGGTTTGTGTTTGAAGAGGTTCTTGTGTTAGGTCGTCAATCATTGTTAAAAATAGTTGTTGGTATGATAATGGTTGGGACTCTTGGGAAGAGTGTGGGTATGATGTTTGAGGGGGTGTTTGTTGCTCCTGTAGAGGAGGTTGTTGTTGTATAGTTTGGAATACTGGCCTCTGGGTACCTATGGTAGATGAGGAAGGATCGAAAACCATTCCTACAAAAACAAAAAATGAAGAATATACTATAGAAAACATCCAAGTACAAACCTAGAGGTGGAAAATGAAATATTAGGATTTAGGGAAGTGAGAAATTGTAATCAAACAGTGGAAATTATAATGAAAGTGAAGATTTAAACCCTAGAAAAATTAAAATCACAGTTGGAAAAAGCAAATAACAGAAGGTGAAGTCCGTACAACCAAAATTCATCAAGTGGAAATAAATTGTGCCAGATGTGGAGGAGTTGGAAAATTACTCCCGAGAAAGACTGAAAAGGAGGAATGGGGCAATCCAGAAAATGGGTTGAAAGATTCAATAAACGGGACCAAAATTTTAAATTTTTCACAACCTAGGGTTTGAAAAATTGTACTATACAATTTTGGGGGAAGAATGTACGATTTCAAAGGAAGATAGCATAGTTCGGGGTGATTTTCAAACCATTTCAAGCAGTTTTTAGCAAATTGTACAATAGTGTACAGATTCCAAAGGGGAAGGTATTCAAAAAGCAACATCGTATAGAGTACTATTGTACTGTATAATTTTAGGTTGCAAATGTATGATTTGAAGGGGATATGACGGTTTGAAGACTGACAGGCTAAAAATTGAACTATGGGAAAAAGAGTAGTGTACAATCTAGAAGCGGTTGGTGAAGGTAAGAACCATACAAGGGTACAAATAACTATACATTGTACAATTTATAGCAAGTTGTACCATTTTTGGTACACTTTTGATTATGGAAATGGTGATGGTTGGATGTTAAGTTAATTGGCGAGACGGTAGAGTAATGATATCAATAGAAGAGTTTGGACGCCGATTAAGGTGGATTGTAGCCAATAGGGTGGAGAGGTCACTAGGTCCATTGCATAAGAGATAAGCATACCCAATACAATAACAAGGGTGGTATTTTTAGTCCCATGATTGTCTTGTAATCATCCTTGGAGGAGAGGAGTATATAGGTCATGGAGGGGGTAGGGACATTGGTGGGCTAATCTAAGAACACCACCAAGGTATCGAGAGGAGATAATGGCACAAGAAAGAACCTCACTGAGGAAAATGAGGAGTGAAGTTCACCTACCAGATTAGGAGGAGCATCTAAGCAGTGGACAGGAAGAGGTCCAGGTTGAAGTCACAAATATTACATTTGTGCAGTATGGATCCAATACGTGCAAGAAGTGGAGTGATGGGAGAAATAAGAATCATCCCTGGAGGAAAACATTCGAGGATGATGGTGTAGTAGTGATTGCACAAGTTCCACCATTCCACAAGTCCTTCTTCCATAACTATCTATTATAGATAGTTCAGGCATATAACCCTACAACCAGAACAACCTATGTCAATGTGGGCAAGAGGTCAATGAAAGTGGATATTTTGGTAGAGACATTTCAAAATATATTTGGCTTACCAAAATATGGTATACAGGTGGTAAATATATTGGTAGATCCAATAGAGGTATACCACCTTGTCACTACACTTACCACTATCACATCACTAACTGAGGCAAATATCTCAAGCATAGGAACACGCATAATCAAACAGAGTCAGTTGAAAGGAGACCATTGGTCATGTGCTATGAATACAGTCATGGATCGAATGATAGGAGATATAAGGGCCACAAAAATGCCAATGTGGATAGAAAAATATGTAGAAGATATCAGCAAGGTAATTCAATATGATTGGGGTATCTATCTAGAAAGAAAAATGTATGAGGCACTGACAAAGAGATCGAAGAACTTTGGAATGACTTTCCATGCCATTGGATTGTTATTAAACGCGGTCACAAAAGTAGAGATCTAATTTCTAGGTCTAACACCACCTCAAGAAATTAGGGGAGGACAACCGATGATATTGAGATGGGCTAAGATAGTACCAATACCAAAAGAGACACCGAAGAGATATCAAACGAGGATTGAGAAACAAACCCATAGAGCTCAAGAGGATACTACTCCAGAGGAAGATGATGATGTACATCATCAGAGAAAAAGTCCTAGATGGTTGGAATAGGAGCTAGAATAGTAAGTACCTAGGAAACGATAGCAGGAATAACCATTCATTCAAGAAAGGGAGAAGAGGTATAGAAGCCCAATACAAATACAGACAAGGAGGCAACATGAAAGAATGGTGAGTAAACAAATTCCAAAAGTACAAGAGGATCCTGCACCATAGGTAAACCAAAAATAAAGAGAATAGTTAGAATCAGAAGAGATGAAACTGGATGAGTTATGTTGGACAGAGATAGAAAGAATAGTGAAATCTCTCCAAATATTTCAACAATTTGAGCAGATGGACGCTTCCAAATTTTTTAAAGGATTTGAGGTAGGACAAGAAGAAATAACCACTATGCAGGAGAAAATGGGACTAAGAGTAGACACTGCAGAGGAAGAGTCTAATAAAAATCCTCGTTACAAGTTCGTAAGAGGAGGCTCGAGTAAGAGAGATGCACTAGAAAATACGGAGGCATCATAGGAAAAATAACTTATTGTTGAGTAGGTCATAGCAATAAACATTTAGCAGGATCAGAAGGAAGAAGTGATAGAAGAACAAAAAGTGGGCAACATAGAACAAGAAGTAGCCTAGGAAAATATAGAAGAATAATAGGTGGGGCTTACAGAATAGAAGGAAGCCCAAGAACAAGTTGAAAAGTAGCAATCTCAACAGGAGGTTGTAAATATAGAAGATAGTGAGGAGGAGAATATCATAAAGTAGTCTCCACCTCGATAAAATATAGACACTCAGAGATAACTTTGGGAGCTTGGAGGAAGCTCTAGCCGCCACATGGACAAGGAATATGTACGGACTCCTATAGAGGAATAACTATGAGAGATCCAATCCAGTTATCTTTTGAAAGTACCATAGTTTAGCAGAATTGGAACTAAGGAGGAGGTACGTGGAATAGAAGATAAGGTGTAACACTTATTTTTATAGTTATACCATGTTATTAATAGTGCCATATTGGAATTTTGTATTGGCCATGTAGGAGAATTTAATTTGTGGGAAGAACAAGTGTCTCTCGAGTTAGAAAATATAATTGAATGGGTGAATAGTATGGAGCATACAAGGAGAATTGCAAACATTCATGCACAACATCCATGGAGGTTTTCTAGGAAATAGGTAACAACAATGTTGGGAAGAGAGAAATTTTCAGAAGGGGTGAGAACAAATTATAGGAAAGATCTAAGGATGTACATGGATAGAGTCAATCATCCAACTTGTCCCGCAAATATGGTATATTGGCTATCACCCTAAAGAAGTTTAACTTCCTAACACACTAGATAGAGTGTTTGAGCATAGGATTGGAACAAATCTATTAGATCAAGTAGGCTCAGAAGGAGGATACTATAGCCACTCAAAATAAATTGACTGTAATGGAAGAACTACAAAAAAGTAGAGCTACGATAGAAGAGTAGATAAAGAAACTAGAGGATGATCGATTAAGCATTAGAGTTGAGTCTGAATCTAGACTTAACATGCTTGAAGAGGAAAATATATAGATCTCACATATGATAGAGGACAAGATTAAGGAGTTGGAGACACAACTCAAAGAAAATTAGGAACAGACACATCAGTTGGCTAAGAAGAGTGAGCAAATGGTAACACAATCCAAGCGGATAGAGGAGCTAACAAAGGACAATAAAATATTGAATGATATGGTCCTGGAAAAATAAGCTTAGTTGAAAACCAAGGAAGATAGTGTTCAAGCTATGGAGGCTGATATTAGTCATCACCTGAATACCATTACTAAAAATAATAAAGAAATTCAGAGCAAAAGCTCACTGGAAGGAAATGTTGAAAAAGAGTGCCCCAAACCCTGAAAATCAGTTTATGGAGTTCCTGAAGATTGTCGAGGAAAATTCTAACTTCCATGGGGTGAAAGCAGTAAATATATGAAGCTACATAGCCAAGTTGAGAAATGAACGAGAAATGTATAAGTCACAAGTCAAAGACTTAGAGGCTATAGTGGCAGAATATGAGGCACAGTGGAAGAAATAGAATGATTCAGTGAGGAAACTGACCAAAGTAAAGGGGAAGGTATATGTAGGCAACAAATCCACCTCCTATAAGAAGAGAAAGTGATCAAAAAGGATTTGCTCAATTTTGACAAGTTTTGACATAAGTGACAGTTTGCCCAAGTTTTGTAAACTATACAGGTAGGGGAAAACCATACAACTAGATGGAAAAACCGTACAAAGTAGCAACAAATCATACAGGGTGCATTGAAATTCATCCAAATGCATGGTAAATGTAATTTCATAGTGAATTGATGCATAGATTTTCTAAGGTGTTAGACTTAGTAAAAGGCTAAATTAATGAATTCGGTTATACATGGGAAGTTGTAAATAACTAATTGCCTCAAGAACAACTTTAGAATGGCTTGGGTAACATTATATAAGGCCCCATTTTCAAATTTGTAGGTTTGGTTGCTAAGATATAGGATAGAGTACTTGTTGGTTCTAATAGCTAACTTACACTTGAGTTATTGCAAGATATTGATAGAATAAACTTATTGTAATGACATTTATGCTATAATGGAATTGAAATACATCATTACACATTGTGTATGATCCTAGAAATGATGATTGACGATCTATGATGGAATCTTGATGTGTGTGTTTTCTGGTTATTGTTTTAGCTTAGTTTTATGCATTGTTGCAACTCCTTGATAGAGGTTAGCACTAGTGGAACCTGAGGAATGATCTATGAGCATATTAATATGGATAATGATATTATGATCCCTATTTTATGATTTTTGTATGTAATTAGTTGAATGGAATCTCTCCCAAGCTCCGTTGTAATGTTTGGCACAACCCGGAGAATGGATTAATTGGCATAGTAAAACCTTACAAAACATCCCTAAGAGAGATTGAGGCATTAGATCATCTGATTTGGCACCTGATTGTACCATCAATTTTTGTCGATCGTACACAGAGTCTGTACAAATCATACAAAGTTGACTTACCCGATTTGGCAAACTGAACTATAGGGATCAACTTACCCGATTTGGTAGTTTGAGGAAATCGACTTGAACCATTACAAAACTATGTACGGTAGCTTCCAAAATTGAATCTATCAGTTTAGTTGAGTGTAAAATCATACAATCCATGCCATTGTATGATTTGTAACCGTACAATGTGAGAGTTTGACATTTGTACAAGATATTTAACTGTCGCAAAGGGTAGTTCGAAGGACTATACGGTGGAACGATTTGGTAACCAAGTTGGAAATTGTCTATTGATCATTTCTAGTCCTAGAAGATCATCTCCCCACCTGGGAATACTGTACCCCTATGCTACACCTAACAGTTAAGTTTCAAACAAAAGTTAGGTGCTTCAAAGGAATTTGGATGCCTAACTTTGTACCTCTTCACCGATATTCCACGATATTAATTTGCAAGTGCCAAGTCTGAGTAGGACCTCGATGAAAACATGCCAAAATGCAAAAATTTCCACTAAATCTACACAAATTACACTTAAAGACAAATATTAGAGAACATGCAAAATAAATTGTTAATTATATATATAATTTCCATAAAACATTTATATCTACAAGAATATATGTCGCACATTATGGGGAAAAGAGTTTAAAAAATGAGCAATTATATGGTTCATCATCCCCCCATTCTTAAGGGGTGGTACATCTCTATGCCACTTTGAACTGGTAATTACCAGTTCTATTCACTTCATCCCAATAATCCTTGTTGGTATGTGTCCTCTTCTTCTTAGTGGCCTTGAATTTTTCTTTGTCCCAGGGCTTTCACCCCTTTAGTGCCTTGGGAGCAACTGTCTCTTGACCCTGCTACTTCTAGAATTTGCTATGTTGAACTAGTTCACTTGGCCCTACTCTCTTCTTGGGTGGTTCTATGGTCCAAGCCACCTTGCCCTTATCAATTTTTAGATAATAACCAAAGAAACTGGTGGCATCCTTCTGGAATGTAGTCTTAGCCATTTTCTAGTACTCATGGTGAAGTGGCAAATTTTCACCCATAGGCACTGATTATTTATCTCCAAATGGGATGCTAGATTCCTTAGCAACCCTAGCTATGGTAAAATCTACCCCTATTGGGTCAATCTCAGGTTCAGTTTTCACCTCCGATCCATACAAATACCAGAATTGCTCAGGTTGGGCAACTAGAATTTTCCTATGAGGCTTGTTAGACTGCTCCCTAGCCTCTTTTTTCTGATTTATTAAGGGATTTCTTGGAGGCCTTCTTCCAATTATTCTTATCTACTACCATGTCCTCCTTGAGCCTTTTAAATTTTTGTTTCTTGGCAGCAAACAGATTCTTTGTTGCCTCTCATTTCTCATCGAAATCCAACTTTGATTACTTATCAGATTTGATGCCTAGTGCCTTCAACTTGACAACTCTCACTCTAGTTTTGGGTAATAGCTAAGATGAACTTATAGATTTTTTTATCTTAACTTGATTTGTGGTACCCCAGGGTATGTTGGTGCAACAATTATTTTCTTGTGTACAAGGGATTCAGGCTACTGAGCCTCTTTTTCCTCTACAACAACTTTCTGCACAATAGGTATTGCTTCTTCCTCTTGAGGTTTTTCAGTCCCTGCATCAATTGAAGAGTGATTTACCTCTCCCTCTTTACCTAAAATTTAAGGCTCTTCGGTCTCCATATCCTTTTCCCCCTCATCTCCCTTCTTTTTCATTTGTTCTACATTTTGAGGTTCCTCAACCTCAACCTCATCCTCCTGAATTACCTGCTCTACAGAGGGAGATGTAGAATAAGGCTGCTCTACTTCCATTGCAGCAACATCTCCCTATTCTATTTTTTTATTAGTAGGGGGAACTTTTGTTGCTCGATCGGTCTGCACTACTGCATCAAATCTGGATGGCTGCTCAGCTCCTCATTGTCCGCCCTACAACTATAATTGTCTCTATAGTTTCTAAATTATTTGATACAATTCATGCATTTTTAATGTAGCCTCCTTTCTAGACTCCTCAAATAGAGCCCATTCTTCTTTAAATTTGGCTTCCCAAGTGGAAGCCTGGTCTCTTAAAACCTACAGTTGTTTCTGCAAATCCTCCACCTAGCCTTCTGGTGGTACATCTTCCATGGCCACATCTTGTTGAGGAGTTGGCCCACAGAAAATGTCCTATAAAATGTGGGCCAAGTACTCCTCCTTTTTTATCTCATCTATTGGTGTCTCCTTGTTGGATGATCTTGAAACAACCCTTAACACTTTTGTTCTTTTGCTTCACGTCCTAGTGGAAATGGGTATGAAATATTGCTCTGCCTCATCTTCAAATTGAGGTGCAGAAGGAGACATAGCCTACCTTGCTTCCTCCTTAAATTAGGGAAAATAAGGGGATGAGGTATGTCCTACTTCCCCTGTATTTTTTGTAGGCTGGGATGCAGACATAGTATCTTCTCATTTTCTTACCTCTTGGGCCAACTGTTCATTTTGAATTGACACCTCCTCCTCTACTTGTTCCCCTGCCATTGCACTAGTGCCCACAACTTCCTCAATTATCATATTTCTATGTGACTCTACATATTGCACCAAGGCTAAAATCAGGCCATGGTGAGCCAGGGCAGAGGTGGTGCCTACTTGGTATCACCTAACATCATCTTTCAGGGCACACGCAAGGTAGTGGGGGATGTTGATTTTATACCCATGTAGGATGTGATTGAGAAAATAGAAGTGGTTGGCATTTATATGAGAGTAGTTGCAATGTGGGTGCATATGCGTAGATATTTTATGATTGACATTTTATGATTGGAAAAACTGTAATGGACAATTATGGCCATGGTTCCCTTGCAATGAATTTTCTTCAACGTGGTTGGTTCTTAGTAGTTGCAATGTGATTTATTTGAGAAATCCTATAAAATTCAAAACAAAAATTAGAAAAATGTATCACCTTGGGACGACAAACATCCCCTCCTCAGAAATTGGTTGATATCAACTTTTAATTTTCTCTATGGTGGATTTGAATTTGCACGTGTAAGGGGTACTAACGTGGCTTGGACCACATCCCAATGTTGATGTGTTATTATGTCAAGGTAAAAAATGGTCGCAGTAAATGAAAATCAGGTACCTTCTTTTCTAATTATGGTGCGTAGGTGCCTTGGAAACTAAAAATATGAACATTAGGAATTGTACACTTTTCTTAACATGGGAAGTAAGTGCCTTAACAGTCAGGCACTCTACTTAACATGGGAATTAGGCACCTTAGCAATCAAATGCTTATGTCTAACATGGGAAGCAGGTGCCTTTTTTCTAATTTTCATGTGCCATACTTATAAAATAAATTTTATATAAACTCAATTTTTTTTATATATTCTAAGAATATTTGGTGTTAGTTTCCTAAAAATTGGAAGTTGATTGTTCTCCTAAAAAATTAGGATTTAGATGTTGGTCTACTAGAAAACAGGACGTAGCCGCCATCTTTGTAACATACTGGGAGTCAGGCACCATAAAGCATACAACGGGAAGTAGGCACCTTCCACCATACAATGGGAAGCAGGTGTCTTCTGCTAACAACAAGAAGTAGGTGCCTTATACCATACAATGGGAAGTAGGAACCTTCCATTGTACAATAGAAAGTAGGTGCCTTCTCTCATAACGAGAAGAAGGTGCCTTCCCATCAAATACAAAAAATGTCACTTTTCTTTTATTCAACGGGTGCTGACTTGTACTTGTATGTGCGTTGTCAGGTTGATCAGGCCCTTTAGTGCTTTTGATTGAAAAATAGGAACATAATCAACATCTACCCCTGAACCAGCAGTTGAGTGTTTTATTGTCCAAAACGACCAATCCAAACACTCTTATGCAGGTTCAGGTTTAGTATTCCCCTCTCTGAATGGGAACTAGATACTCCTACTGCAAGTAAATTATCCTAGAAAGTTTGGAAAGCATAGGTTCATGGATCTGTTAGTCAAAAAGTGACTAACTATAGAAAAATAGCTGATGCACCTTTTTGCATATTTTCCAAGAAGACCGAAGTGGCCCATATGCTAAAGATCAAAGAAAAAGCAAAACACCGCAAGGAGGAAAAAGTGTCACGATATCGTGACATGTTGCATTTTCGCGGTCCAAAGCAAAGAGAAAGAGCAAGGAGGAAAAAGTATCGTGATATCGTGACATGTTGCATTTTTGCGGTCCAAAGCAAAGAGAAAGAGCAAGGAGGAAAAAATGTCACGATATTACGACATGTTGCATTTTCGCGGTCCAAAGAAAAGAGAAAGAGCAAGGAGGAAAAAGTGTCACGATATCGTGACATGTTGCATTTTTGTGGTCCAAAGAAAAGAGAAATAGCAAGGAGGAAAAAGTGTCGCGATATCATGACATGTTGTATTTTCATGGCCAAGAGCAATAGAAGGGAGCAAGGAGGTAAAAGTATCGCGATATCATGACATGTTGCATTTTTGCAACCAAAAGAGAAGAGAAAGAATAAGAAAGAAAGTGTCACGATATCGCGACATGTTGCATTTTCATGGCCAAAATAGAAGAGAAAGAACACGAAAGAAAAAGTGTCGTGATATCGTGACTTGTTGCATTTTTGCGACCAAAAGATAAGAGAAAGAACACGAAATAAAAAGTGTCGCGATATCGCGACATGTTGCATTTTCATGGCCAAAAGAGAAGAGAAAGAGCAAAGCAAGGAAAGAATGTCACGAAATCACGACATGTCGCATTTTCACGACCGCCCAAAAGAAATGAAGGAAAAGACATAAAGATGTCGTGATTTTGTGACATGTCTCATTTTCATGACTAGAAGCGGCAGAAGAGCAAAGCAAGAGATGGACGTCATGATTTTGTGACATGTCTCATTTTCACGGTGGAAGCGGTAGAAGAGCAAAGTAAGATATGAATGTCATGATTTCGTGACATGTCTCATTTTCATGGCTAGAGGCAAAAAAGAGCAAAGCAAGGAAATAACATCGTGATTTTGCGACGCGCTAGCTGTAAAGGAATAAAATGTATTTTTGGTAATCAAAGGCATGCACTGACACCAAGAAGTGATTTCTAACATGATTATCAGAAATCTAGGATAGAGCAGGCATGCACTAACACCAAGAAGTGATTTTTGACATGATTATCAGAAATCCAGGATAGAGCAGAATTTCTAGATGATTGAAAATGTGACAAGCTCATATAGAATCTAATCTATAGAGAATATATCTAATTCATAGAAGACTTGTGTATTATTAGAAACTGCAGATGATTGCTTGTAAAATAGTAAGATGTACTTAGAAAATGATACTCTTTTAGGGTATATATAGGGGTGAGCGACTCCAAAAAAAGGGTCGGCTCTTGGATGTTTACAATACTGAATGCTTGTACTTTGAATACAAGCAACAAAATCACATCTCCCATTGGCTTCTGGTTCATATCGTGCAAGTGTATGTATTAATGTTCTTTATTTTTGCTTACAATATTGAATTGTAAATTGAGTTTGTTCTTATATCTGAACTTTCGCAATACATAAATCATATTGTTGGAATGAGAATCTAATATATACGCATGTTAAACAAAATATTAGAAATCATATCTGAAATTATATAATTTTTACATGGAAATGTGTTTAAATGCTTTGGATAGAAGTAAGTAAATTTGTCTTCGTTGTTGTCTAATATGCACCATATATTAGATCTAGCTTTGGCTATATTTCCCTCTCTTTTAGTATTACTTCCTTCCCCTTTTCCCATAAAAAACTTCAAGGAACCAGCCTTCTCTGGAGATCAAGAAAAAAGTCTCAAACCTTCTCGTCTTTTCAATGTTGAAAAAATGTAAGGCGCAACTAAACAACCCAAGGCAGATTTTGTTCCAACAGTTTTTGGCATGCCCGATGGGATCCTAAATCCCACATTATTTTTACAAGGTTTTGTTTTTTGCCTCTGATATTTAGAATCAAAAACCCAATCACCTGGCGACTCCGTCCGAAGGTATAGACCTAGAAAATACCTTATCTTTTTAGACCTGGTTAAAGCTAGTATAGGTTTATATGATAACCAGATCCAAATCAAAAAACTCAGAAGAGCCCATTGAGTTCTTTGAGTTTCATCTTTGTAGCTTAAGAGTGAATCTAGTTTTATTCGTAAGATCAAATCCACCTGCTACAAATAATAGCACCATTATACCCTCTGTTTTGCCATATTCTATCATTGGTTCATCTCTAGCTATTACTACAACCCTAATAGTTCAAATGAATATAGCAATTACAATGGCCGCTCCTCCACCACCATCTTATCTTATATGGAACCACACTGGTCCACTAAATTTAGCAGCCCGGAATCAAATTCCTGGCGTAGCATTGAAGGCATTGCCTTCATATGATGGAATAGGAAAAATAACATATGAAAATTGCTTAGATGTAGCAGCAATGGCTGCAACCTATAACATCACACAGGAGGATGTGATGATCAGATTTCTAGTTATCTCTCTAAAGGGTAAAATGCTCTATTGGTATCATGCACTCCCTCCTCAATCAATTACCACCTGGGTAAAGCTTACTGGAAAGTTGGTGGATGAATTCAATTAGCATGCAGATCTGTTTTCCTTATTGAACCAATTCACGATCATAAGGAAACATCCTCAAGAAAAAATTGTAGACTTCAATATTCATTTCAGTCAGACCTGGGAAAGGATTCCTCAAGGATTGAAACCAACAGAAGAGAAAGCAATATATTACTATCTGAGATCCTTTGATTTAGATATTAGTATGATAATACGATAGTCAAGAATATTCACATTCCCTATCATTTATCAACAAGCTTATATAGCAGAGAGATATCTCATAGCCACTGGAAGGTATCCACCCAAAGCAATAATGCCCATTTTTCTTGATATTCCCTAGGCTACTCATGTTGCTTCTCCTAGCTCTGCTGAATCGAAGTTCACAGATCTTCCAAGATGGAAAGGATGACCCTCTATACCTACAATACCAATGCCTCAAATTCCTTTGGCATTGCCTCCTATTTCTACTATACCTGCATTCCCTACGCCACCTCCTTAGCAAGTCCCCGATAATCAGCTTACTCTTATCTTGGACACCATGAAAAATCTAGCAAATGATATAACATCAATTAAAAAGAGAGAGACTGAAAGGAATTTTTTTCCAAGGAGGTTTCCTAAGGTAACGAGAGATGCAACACAATCAATCAATAGGGGACAAGAGAGACCGAGCATCGTATATACAAATGAGACAGTGGAGGCCGAAGAGCCTCCCACTGATTCTAACTTTTGGTGTACTACATGTAACGATCCACATGGGGAAAGTTCATGTATGATACACCAGCATTATGTACAAAGTATAGCAGTTGAAAATATTAAAGAAAAAATGAAAGGCCATGTAAATATAATTAGAGAGAAGGACCACAACTTCATGATGCCTACAGTAGAACGGGTTTCAGTTTTGACAATATTAGGTAAGAAACCACTGCAAGTAGACCCTAAAGAGCTTGACCATTGAATGTTTCCCCTGCTCCCAAGGAAGTTCCCAAAGAAACTCCTAAGGGAAGTCTCCCTCGAGAAAGAAAATATCGGTTTCCAGCCAAAATTCAAGGGCAAGAAACACACAAAGAATTTATTCCTCGGGGGGAAAATGAAACCCAAGAACGGGCTAGGGAAAGGTTGAGATTCCCCTCATTGACAAAAATGCAAATAACTGAAGCTACCCAGGGATACAAAAATAAATATGAAACTTTTTCCAAAGAAAGAGAAAGAATAGTTGATTCAACTACATTCAGTATAGTAGAGGAAATGAAAAAGACTCCTTCTAAGGCAAGTATGTATGATGCTCTTCAAATCCCAGGTCAAATCGATCTCCTACAAGAATCCCTAAGAAAAATGAAAAATGGAGGTAGGACTGCATCATATTCAAAAATGGTTCTAATGAAATTGACGTCTACCACTGGTAAGAACAGGCCACCACCCTTTTATTTATCCCTTCAAATGGAAGGATGGGTTGTCCACAACTGCATGATAGATTCATGCATTGCTACCACTGTGATACCCAAAGTAGCATGTGATATTATGGTAATGGAGTACACTAGGAGCAATGCAAGCGTCCTAAAGTTAGATGGTACTCCAATAAAAACTATAGGAGTGATAAAGGATATTCCCATATGGCTACATAAAATGCCTCAGATGACAGTCATACAAGAGGTAGTAGTCGTAGACTTGGAGCCCTATTTTGGTATGTGTCTATCTAGAGATTTCACAACAAATATAGGAGGATACTTATCCTTAGATTATTCTCATTTGGAGATACCTTTCAAAGGTAGAAGGATCAATATTTTTAATGAGAAACCATCTACGTTTCATGTAGAAAATATTGGTGAAACTAACCATGTAAATATGATGACTGAAGAAACAATAGAAGAAGATCTAATGGAAGAAACATTAGAAGAGCTCCAAGCTGGGGATGATTTTTCTCTACAAAATTTTAATGCCATGATAGAAACAGAAATAGGAAACTATTCTATTGAGAAACCAAAAATAAAATTGATACCCTCCCTAGAAAAGGATGGTCCTGTGAATCAATTGTGGAAGCTTTTCTTTGATGGGGCTAAGTGCAAGAATGGAGCTGGTGCCGGATGAGTTTTGATTTCTCCCACCGGAGAGGAAAAGGTTTTCTCTTATAGGTTGACTTGGAGTTGCTCCAATAACGCAGCATAATATGAGGCCCTGTGCTTAGGGTTAAGAAAGGCTAAGAAATTGGGAATCAAACAGTTACTCATCTATGGAGATTGAGAACTTATTGTGAATCAAGTCACCAAAAAATGTATAAGTAAACAACATTATTTAAAGGCTTACAAGAACAAAGTGTGGGATCTCTTAGAGGCCTTTGAGGCCCCAAATATAAAGTTTATCCCTAGAGAACAGAATACCCACGCAGATTTGTTAGCTTCAGTGGGAGCTAATTTTTGTCCTGTAAGTGATGTTATTCAGAAGTCTAAAACTATTAGACTTATATACAAGCCTTCAGTGCCTGATAAAAATATTCTCTGGCAAGTTTTTGAAAATGATGAATAGATACTGGATTTCTTAATCCATGAAATGAATTGCTCAGCCAACCGGTATCTATGGGATGAAGAGGAAGAGGACATTATGCAGTTAAAAAACAATCATATTCCTAAGGGTCTCATCACCCTGGAAATCCTGTTTGATAACAATGATAGAGTAGTTGGCTGAATAATCAAGTTCGATAAACGAAGATACAAAGATGTAGAGTTGGATCCAGGCAAAATGATTAAGGTTGGAATTAGTTGTACAAAAGAGGAAGTGAACCAGATCATAGAATTGTGTAAAAAATTCCCTGACATCATAGCTTGGGTGTATAGTGATCTAAAAGTGTACAATAAAGATGTTATTCAACATACCATAGAATTAGAAGGAGCTAAGCCTTTTAGGCAAAAGCAAAGACCAGTGAATCCAAAGATAGAATCTTTGATGAAATAAGAACTACTAAAACTCCTTCAAGCTAAAATAGTATACCCTGTTAAACATTCCACCTAGGTGGCAAACTTGGTACCAGTCAGGAAGAAAAATGGAGATATCAGATTGTGTGTAGATTTCAAAAATCTGAACAGAGCATCACTCAAAGATCATTACCCGCTACCTCAGATTGCCAAATTCTACACACAGTTGCAGGAGCAGAAATTTTTTCCTTACTGGATGGTTTTCAGGTTATAATCAAGTATGGGTAAAATATGAAGACCAATTCAAGACCACTTTTACTACGAAGTGGGGAACATTTGCCTACCAAAGGATGCCATTTGGTTTATCCAACGCTGGAGCAACTTTTCAAATAGCAATGGATGTAGCGTTTGGCAAAATTTTTAATAAAATTATAGTCATCTATTTAGATGATATGATTGTCTTCTCTCATGATAAGCAGGATCACGCCTCACATCTAGAAAAAAAATTTGATCATTGAACCCAAAAAATCCTATATTTGCGATAGAAGAAGGTATCCTACTCGGTCATGTCATCTCCAAATACGAGCTAGCTATTGATCCTAGCAGGGTAAAAGCACTCTTGGAACTTTCTTTACCAGTCAATAAGAAAGGTTTGTAATCTTTCTTTGGGCAAATAAATTTTGTGCGCAAATTTATTGCAGATTTTGCACAAATTGTCAAACCAATTACAGAACTGCTGAAGAAGGATTCTCCTTTCAAATGGATATATGTTAGGAAAAATACCTTCAAGAAAATTCTAAAAGAGATAGCCCAAGCACCTGTATTAATCAATCTTGATTATTCATGAAGTTTCATCTTGTATGTTGTTGGTGAATCAGAGAGTTATGCTGCAGTCCTCACACAAAAGGGGATAGATAACAAAAAAAAACCCATAGCTTTTCTGAGCTCCACCATGCATGATCATGAGGAGAGATACAACTTTATTGAAAAACAATTTTATGCTATCATGAAGTCCTTGCAGAAGTTTAAACATTTTATGTCACAAAGCAAGATCCTTGTTTATGTGATACATCCTGACGTTAGGAACTTCATCATACAAGGAGAGCTTGGTGAAAAACATGTTGGTTGGGTAACCAAAATACAAGAATATGATGTAGAAATACATCCCGAAAAATTGGTAAGAGGTAGAGCCTTGTGTCACCAGTTAGCCAAGCAGATTACATATGAACAAGTGCAGCTCTAATATGTGATGATTAATACACAAGCAGATTTTATGCCCAAAGACACTGATTGGATTTATGACTTGGTGGAATACTTTCAGACTGGTATGTGTCCTGAAAATCTAAATGCTTCACAGAGAAGGAGGTTTATAGCACAAGCATTGAAGTACACCCTTAAAAATGAAGGATTACACAGAAAAAATATAGATGGTGTACTTTTGAGATGCATAAGAGAAGATGAGAAACAAAAGGTTCTGAGAGAATTTCATGGAGGTCTCTCTCGAGGACATTATTCAGGGAGGTCAACTACTTTGAAGATACTCCGAGTAGGCTATTACTGGCCTTCTATATTTTTAGACATAAAATATCACCAGGAGTTGTGAACAGTGTCAAAGGTATGTTGGAAGAAATAAAAATGCCTCCATGCCCTTGAAACCTATCCAGGTTGAAGAGCCCTTTCAGCAGTGGGGGTTAGATTTTTTCAGGCAAAAATTCCCAAACCTTCTCATCTTTTCAATGTTGACAAAATCTAAGGCGCAACTAAACAACCCAAGGCATATTTTGTTCCAACAAGATCCTATACTTGTTAGGCCTAGGATTTCCAGGTTGCCTAACAGCTGCACAAAGGGTATTGTTCGAGCAAAACAAAAATACAAATTAAAAAAGAAAACTTTGAATAAATAATTATCTTTAGGACTATGTGAACGAGGTCCACATCTCACTAAATCAATATAAAATTAGAATCAACTAGGGTTTCCTACATTCCTAATCTAGACTCAATCATAGATGCTTCAAACACATGGTATGGACGCAGGTGGTGGCCATTGACTGTTAAGGTAATGTTGTTGTCATCTATTTTTTTGACCCTTACAACCCCATTTTTTATGACTTCAGTCACTTCATATGGCCCCATCCAATGATGCATGAGCTTACCCTTCCTTTCCTGGAACTAGGAATCATAGAGTAATGTCCATTCTCCACCTTTAAGCTAATTTGGCCTAGTGTGGCGATCATGCCACTTGGCCCTTTATTTTTGAATGATCTCTATTTTCTACAAAGCCTCAAGGTGGTATTCATCCAGTTGATTAAGCTACTAAATTCTTTCTTTTTGTGCATCATCCAGGTTGATATTTAATTCTATAGTAGTCCTAAGTGTTTTAACTTCAAATTCTATAGGCATCATGGCACTTTTCCCATAGACTAATAGAAATGGTGTGAAACCAGTAGTAGTCTTCCAGGTGGTCCTGTAGGCCCACACTACTTCTAGTAATCTAGTAGCCCATTCCTTCCTATGTTGGTGTATTGTCTTTGTTAGGATATTTTCCAAATCTCGGTTGGTCACCTCAACTTTCCCATTCGC
Organism: Wollemia nobilis; assembly: GCA_028583015.1. Classification (NCBI taxonomy): domain Eukaryota; kingdom Viridiplantae; phylum Streptophyta; class Pinopsida; order Araucariales; family Araucariaceae; genus Wollemia; species Wollemia nobilis. Next base: position 2,121,722 of record JAQPPZ010001965.1, read on the forward strand.
TTGTGGATGGTAGGGAGTGGTTTTTCTATGCCTAATTTTGTATTGTTACATGATTTCTTGGATCATCCTTGAAGTAAACTAATGTCCTTTATCTATTTTGATCTCCCTTAGGAATCCAAATCTTGTAAAAATTTATGAATACAAGAAATATGCTATAGTTTTCTCCTTTGAATCATGCAAATCATGTACTTCAACCCACTTTATCACATACTCAGTACAAACTAGGATATACCTCGTACCTTCTAACTATAGATTAATAGGTCCTACAAACTCCATCCCCCATTTATAAAATGGTTTAATGTGAACATGTGGTTGGAGTGGCATCTCATATCTGAGAGTAGGTTTGTGCATCCTCTGACATTGATCACACTGGCTCACATACTCGACTGCATCCTTGAATAGTGAAGGCCAGTAATAACCAACCTGCAACATTTTATATGCAGTCCTTTTTCCTACAAAATGGCCACCACAAGGTTCATCATGGTAAGCCTTGAGTATTTCAATTATTTCATCTCTAGAAACACATCTTCTCATTACTTGATCAGGTCCTGTTTTGAATAGGCACCCATCATTCCATGAGAAATCTATACTTTTCTCAATTAAAGTCTATTTTTTATGGGGTAAAAGTGTAGGGGATACTTTACAAATAGCTAAATAATTAGCCATATATGCATACCAAGCTATCTGGTCATTTAGAGGAAACAAATGCTCATCTAGAAATTGGTCCTCTATAGTTGCATAGTTTGGAGGTCTCAGCCTGGATAAGAAGTCAGCTACCACATTGTCCTTCCCTGGCGTGTCCACTATTGTCACATCAAATTCCTACAAGAGCAACAACCATCTAATAATTATGCCACTAATCTCAAGTTTGTTTTTCAAGTATCTAATTTTTGAATGGTCATTGTGTATAAATATCTAATAACATGTAATGTAATGACAAAAATTTTTAATAGCATGCATTACTGCAAGAAACTCTTTCTCTTTAGTTCAGCACCTATAAGGTTTTTACTAACATAATAGTGTTGGCAATTTTGGGTATGTTGCCTAGCTTCATGGTTGTGAGTTGTCATTGATGTCAAAAGGAGTTTGTGTTGATATCAAAAGGAATTTGTGTTGATGTCAAAAAGAGTTTGGTGCCAAAAAGATCTTGAAAGTTCCATGATGTTTGTTTAAGGGTTTTTAATTAAAACCATGGTGACAAGGTTAAAGGTTTTTCTTAAAACCATCTGGACTCATTAAGGGTTTTTATTAAAACCATCTTGGCTTAATGAAAAGGTTTTTGCTCCTTGAAAAAACCTTAAAAGTCCATTTTGATTATTAATAAATAAATTAACTCAAACCTTTGAAAAGGTTTTAAGTTAAGTTTATTATTAATAAAATAATAATTATTAATTTAATAATTATTATTGAAAGGGTTTCTAAACCCTTAGCGATGCTAATGTAGAAGACTTACCTCATCGACGTCATTTGTTTGGAAGGAGCGTCGACGTCAACTTGCATGGGATGCAAAAGACTATTAAAGGGCATTAATTCCTAAGGTTCAATACACCTTCGATTTGCGTGATTACCTTTGAATTTGTATTGCTCTGTGACCTTCGATTTTGGATTGCTCTATGATTTTTGAGTTTCGTATTGCTCTGTGTTTAAGTTTTGATTTCGTATGCCTGTGAGGAAGACAAATATGTTTGTCTTTAATTTATATGAGCAAAGGGAAGGTAAAACGATGAGTCTGTTTTTAGGCGCTCGCTAGGCAGAGGTGTCGAGATCGATTCGCGTCGGGCGTGTTTCATTTTTGGTCATGGATTATTGTGCACATGGTACAATAGTTGCCTTGGGCCATGAGTTTGGAGGAGGAAGCACTTTGGTGCTTATGTTGGTGTCTCCACACTTCTCCTAAGGTTGGAGAATTGATTTTTGGCCAAGGTAGATCTTTTGTTGATAATGTGGAATATTTGATTTGACTTGGCAAATTATTGTTGGTAATTGGATGGAGGTATAAGGTTAAATAGAAATATTGCTTTGACATTGTTATTATTGATGCTTAATGTTTATGTGGTAAATGCATTTAGAAGTAAATGTATTTTAGGAGTTATAAGGGTTTAAGGAATAATTGTGCTTAATGTCATATTGGGGTTAGAAAGCCTTTGGAGTTATTGAGTGGATATTCTCTTGTAATTATTTTTGAGGTTGAAGTTATTTTGTGATATATTAAGTAGGAGTTATAAGGTGTAAAGGAATATTGTTGATATGTATATTTGTGAGTTTTGATTATTGATGAGTTGGAGTGATAAGGTGTTATTAGGACTCTTATCATTGTGCATTATTCCATTGTTGCTAACTCTAATTTGTGGCAAATTGAGAGTTAGTGTTGTGACAGATTTTGAGTTCTCCTTCTTCATCAAAGTAAAGGTATGGGCACATTCTTCCATGGTTATTATTGATTGATGGTTTTCTGAAAATAAGTTTGGAGTGAAAAGGATTAAATTAAGTTTCCTTATTTGGAGTGGATCTTATTTTCTGAAAGTGGAAGTATTGATTATGCATTATGAGATCATGATGAGTTTATGAGTTATTGCATAATTCTGGTTTATGAGAGTGGAAGCATTTGAAGTTTGCTTTAGGGTTTTTGAGTGAGAAGCTTATGCCATTGCTATAAGTTGTTGAAACCCTAATTGAGTTGTTTGGTTGTTGAGAGTTGAAGGATAGAACATATTGAGTCTCTAACAATTCTCTTTATGCTTCTATGAGATTGATTTGAGTTGAGATTGAAAGTTGAAGGATAGAACATATTGAGTCTCTAACAATTCTCTTTATGCTTCTATGAGATTGATTTGAGTTGAGATTGAGAGTTGAAGGATAGAACATATTGAGTCTCTAAAAATTATCTTTATGCTTCTATGATATTGATTTGATATGATTGGATGAAACACATTGGGTCTCTAACAATTCTCTTTGTGTGTTCACATTGGGCAAGTTTCTTGGTAAACTTGCTTGAGCTGATTTGGGCAAGTTCTTGGTGAGCTTGCTAGGACTGATTTGGATAGGTTCTTGTTGAAGAACTTGTGGACAGATTTGATGAAGTCTTGGTGAAGACTTGTGAGCAGTTGTGATTGATTTGTTCAAGATTTTGGCTTAAGCTTGGGACAGATCTGATAGATATTTGAGAGCAGATTTGTGTTGGACCAGAGGACTGAGTTTGGTGCAGATTTGTGATAGAGTTTGAGAGGACTTGTGTTGGACCGACTGACTATGTTTAGTACAGGTTTTGATGAGCAGATATGGAGGTGATCAGTGAGGACAGAAGTCTCTAGAGCCAGAGCAAGGAGGACAGGACGTCTTCTATGGAAAGGAGTTCCACCTGCTAGCGGTAGAAGAGGCAGTGATCTTCTAAAGTATCATTTCCAGAGATTTGGGGGATAGGACATCTCCTTTGGGTAGGAGGCTCATAAATACTTGTTGAGGGGATAGGACATCTCCTTTGGGTAGGAGGCTCATAAATACTTGTTGAGGGGAAGGATTCTCCTTTGGGCAGGAGGCTCATAAATACTTGTTGAGGGGAAGGATTCTCCTTTGGATAGGAAGTTCATAAAATTTGTAATAGGGAAAGGATTTCCCAAAGAACTTGATTGAGAAAGCTTTTAGTGAAAATATTTTTATGGATGTAGCCCATCTTGGGTGAACCACATTAAAATGGCTCTTCTTTGTGTGTTGCTTTCTATGATGGTTAATGTTATGGTGATGCCATTGCTATCTAAAGTAAAGTTTTTTAAATGGTTGCATCTTATACTATTCACCCCCCCTCTCAGTATAAGTCTATGTTCTTCAATTGGTATCAGAGCGGGTCTCTCCAGGAAGAGCCTAACAGCTTGGAGAAGGATCCCTCGAAAGATCATATGAGCATGAAAAGTGATGAAGAGATTGAATTTGATTTGAAAGGGGAATTATTTTTGGCCCTAAGAAATCTGGAAAAAGTCAGGGAAGAGAATTTTGTTTTAAAACAACAAAATCAAGAAGAAGAGATGGCCAAAATAGAACTATCTCAAAATCTCATAGACTTCAAGATCCTAGCTGAAGAAGGAAAGAAAGTTGAGCAGGTTTTGATAGAGGTTTTGAAAGGGAAGGAAGTTGAATGTGAGAGACTTGAAGAAGAGGTGGTTTCTCTAAGAGTTAGACTTGAACAGATGAGTCTTAAACAAAATATTTTTCTTGGAAAGCAAAGGGAAGAAGATCTCCATATCCAAGAAGTAGGAACATCCAGCAGAAATAAAGTCAACTTTCAAAAACCAAAGGATACCAGAAAAGAAGAAAACAAAGGAGAGCAATGGACAAGAGTTGATCACAAAAGAAGGAACACTCATCAAAGGCTTCCAAATAGGTTACATAATACTTTCCATGGCTATTGTTTTTCTTGCAATAAATATGGTCATAGAGCTATCCATTGTACTAGGATTGTGAATGACAATGTTAAGAAAAATGTTAATTCTTTTGCACCACTCATGGATGATAGTATTATGTGTTACAAATGCAATAATTTTGGGCATATAGCTAGAATGTGTAAATTGGAAAGATCTAGTGAAGTGAATGTTAGGAAAACAAATGGAAATAAAACTAGATCTATGATAGTTCAAACTGCTCTTCATGCTCAAGATAAGGAAGAAAAATGGTACCTTGATAGTGGATGTTCTAGGCACATGACTGGAGAAAAAGAAAAGTTTATAGTTCTCAAAGAAACTAGTAGAGGGTCAGTTAGCTTTGGAGATAACAGATCAGCTAAAATTTGTGGAAAGGGTTCTCTAAGTTTAGATGGAAAAACCAGAACTGAAAATGTGCTTTATGTAGAAGGATTGAGACATAATATTTTGAGTGTTAGCCAACTTTGTGATCGGGGTCATATGGTGACTTTCTATTCTGATAGATGTGAGATAAGGAAAGTAGAGAATGGAAAAATCATTGCTAATGCAAGACGAACTCCTAACAACCTCTACATGCTAAGTGAGATAAAAAGGGAAAAGTGTTTTTTGTCTCAAGAGGATGAAAGTTGGCTATGGCATAAAAGAATGGGACATTTGAGCTTTGATAATCTTATCAACATTAGCCATAAGAAAGTAGTCAGAGACTTACCTAAATTGAAAAGACCCCAAAATACTATTTGTGGTCCTTGTCAACATGGAAAGCAAACTAGAACCAGCTTTAAGGCTAAAGGGTACATGTCATCCAAACCTTTAGATCTTATTCATACTTATTTGTGTGGTCCCACCAGAACTCAGAGTATACAGGGAGAGAGTTACTTCATGCTTTTCATAGATGATTTCTCTAGAATGACTTGGGTTACCTTTTTGAAAGAAAAATCTAAAGCCCTTGACAAGTTTAAAGCCTTCAAAGAAATGATAGAGAATGAAATAGACAAAAGAATAAAATGCTTAAGATCAGATAGAGGAGGAGAATTCACTTCAAATGAATTTGTGGATTATTGTGAGCAACAAGGGATTAAGAGGGAATTTTCAGCAGCAAGAACTCCTCAACAAAATGGAGTAGTTGAAAGAAAAAATAGAACTATTGAAAATATGGCTAGAGCTATGTTGAATGAGTCAAAGCTTCTTGATGGTTTTTGGAAAGAGGGAGTTAGTACAATAGTGTATATTATCACCAGAGCTCAGTTAAGAGTCAATCATCACAAAACTCCCTATGAGCTATGGAAAGGAAGACCAACCATAGTAAAACATTTCAGAGTTTTTGGTAGTAAATGTTACATCAGAAGGGAAGATCAAAATTTAGGGAAGTTTGATCCTAGATGTGATGAGGGCATTTTTCTTGGGTACTCCAGCAAGAGCAAAGCCTATAGATGCTACAAAAAAAGAACTTGTACTATTGTGGAAAGCATAAATGTTACAGTGGATGAGAAAATAGGGATAAGAGAACCAGTTCAAGAAATTGATGATGAAGATTGCCAAGAAGAATTCAAGGAGGATTCAGATAAAGAAGAAGAGGAAAGACAACAACTCCTTCCTAAAAATCCATCCAGATATGTTCAGAAACACCATCCAAAGGATCAAATCATTGGTAATCCAGAATTCATACAGACAAGGAGAAGAATCATATCTTCAAATTCCCATACAGATGTTTCGTTGTTATCTCAGATTGAGCCAAAAGATCTCAGTGAAGCCTATGCAGATAAGTTTTGGATAAATGCTATGAATGAAGAATTGGAATAGATAGAGAAGAGTGAGACTTGGGAACTTGTTCCAAGACCTAAAGATAAAAATGTCATTGGCACTAAGTGGGTCTTCAGAAACAAGCTAAATGAAGATGGTCAAGTAGTCAGAAATAAAGCAAGGTTAGTTTGCAAAGGTTATGCTCAAGTAGAAGGAATTGATTTTGAAGAAACTTTTGCTCCAGTTGCTCGTCTTGAGGCTATCAGAATGTTTTTGGCTTTTTCAAGTTTTAAAAACTTCAAGGTCTATCAGATGGATGTCAAATCAGCTTTTCTAAATGGTGTGTTAGAAGAAGAAGTCTACATTGAACAACCAGAAGGGTTCTTACTTTCAAAAAATTTCAGATTTTGTGTGTAGATTGAAAAAGGTATTGTATGGTTTGAAACAAGCTCCTAGGGCTTGGTATTCGAGGCTTGACAGGTATCTTTAGAAATAAGGTTTTAGAAAAGGTATGGCAGATAGCAATTTGTATATAAAAAATGATGGAAATAATATCTTAATTGTGGTTGTTTATGTTGATGATATCATTTTTGGAGGTAATAACACCAAAATGTGTAAATATTTTGCTAACAATATGCAGAGTGAATTTGAGATGTCCATGATTGGGGAATTGTCCTTCTTCTTAGGACTTCAGATTGCCCAATCAGAAGAAGGAATATTTCTCTCACAAGGCAAGTACATAAGAGAGATGCTAAAAAAGTTTGGTATGGAGGATAGCAAACCTGTTAGTACTCCAATGATTACAGGGTGTAAGTTGAGCAAGGATGATGAATCTCCAGAGGTAGATCAAAGGTTGTACAGATCCATGATTGGCAGTTTGCTTTATGTTACAGCTACCAGACCAGACATCATGCAGGCAGTGGGACTAGTTGCAAGGTTTTAGGCTGCACCAAAAGAAACTCATGTTATGGCAGTAAAAAGGATTCTCAGATATCTGAAAGGCACTATGGATCTTGGGCTTTGGTATCCCAAGAGTGATAAGTTCACTCTCACAACTTTTATAGATGCATATTGGGCCGAAAATATTGATGACAGAAAAAGCACCAGTGGTGGAGCTTTCTTTTTGGGGAATTGTTTAGTTGCTTGGTTAAGCAAGAAACAACCTTCAGTTTCCTTGTCTACAATAGAGGCAGAATACATAGCAATAGTAGCTTGTTGTACACAAGTTTTATGGATGAAGACTACCTTGGAGGATTTCAAAATAAAGCATGATCAACCCATTTCCATATTGTGTGATAATACAAGTGCCATAAGTATCTCCAAGAATCTAGTAATGCACTCAAGAACAAAGCATATTCCCATCAAATATCACTTTTTGAGAGAGCAGGTTCAGGACAAGCAGGTTAAGCTGGAATATGTGCCTACTAAGGAACAGATTGCTGACATTTTCACCAAACCTCTTCCAAGAGAGACTTTTGAGTATTTAAGGAAGAAGTTGGGAGTAGTTTTACTCCCACCCCAGAATTAATCACCTCAATAGGAGGTGGGGGAGGGGCTAAGCTAAGAGGCTCATTCTTAGCCCTGAGCCCCAAAGGTGACCCTTTGCCATTGATGACAAAGGGGGAGAGATTTGAGTAAGGGGGAGAGCCTTGAGTCAGGGGGAGCAAAGCTTCAGAGGATGGTTTTCAGTTGGTTTCAGTTTTGACTTTTTGGCAGTGGTTTCAGTAGTGGTTTGCCATCAATGACAAAGGGGGAGATTGTTGGAAATTTTGGGTATGTTGCCTAGCTTCATGGTTGTGAGTTGTCATTGATGTCAAAAGGAGTTTGTGTTGATATCAAAAGGAATTTGTGCTGATGTCAAAAAGAGTTTGGTGCCAAAAATATCTTGAAAGTTCCATGATGTTTGTTTAAGGGTTTTTAATTAAAACCATGGTGACAAGGTTAAAGGTTTTTCTTAAAACCATCTGGACTCATTAAGGGTTTTTATTAAAACCATCTTGGCTTAATGAAAAGGTTTTTGCTCCTTGAAAAAACCTTAAAAGTCCATTTTGATTATTAATAAATAAATTAACTCAAACCTTTGAAAAGGTTTTAAGTTAAGTTTATTATTAATAAAATAATAATTATTAATTTAATAATTATTATTGAAAGGGTTTCTAAACCCTTAGCGATGCCAATGTAGAAGACTTACCTCACCGACGTCATTTGTTTGGAAGGAGCGCCGACGTCAACTTGCATGGGATGCAAAAGACTATTAAAGGGCATTAATTCCTAAGGTTCAATACACCTCCGATTTGTGTGATTACCTTCGAATTTGTATTGCTCTGTGACCTTCGATTTTGGATTGCTCTATGATTTTTGAGTTTCATATTGCTCTGTGTTTAAGTTCCGATTTCGTACGCCTATGAGGAAGACAAATCTGTTTGTCTTTAATTTCTGTGAGCAAAGGGAAGGTAAAACGATGAGTGGCGCTTGAGAGTTTTGTTGGGCACTTGTGCTCCAATGGTGGAGGCAGTGGAGCGAAGGTGCTCGCTAGGCAGAGGTGTCGAGATCGATTCGCATCGGGCATGTTTCATTTTTGGTCATGGATTATTGTGCACGTGGTACAATAGTTGCCTTGGGCCATGAGTTTGGAGGAGGAAGCGCTTTGGCGCTTATGTTGGTGTCTCCACACTTCTCCTAAGGTTGGAGAATTGATTTTTGGCCAAGGTAGATCTTTTGTTGATAATGTGGAATATTTGATTTGACTTGGCAAATTATTGTTGGTAATTGGATGGAGGTATAAGGTTAAATAGAAATATTGCTTTGACATTGTTATTATTGATGCTTAATGTTTATGTGGTAAATGCATTTAGAAGTAAATGTATTTTAGGAGTTATAAGGGTTTAAGGAATAATTGTGCTTAATGTCATATTGGGGTTAGAAAGCCTTTGGAGTTATTGAGTGGATATTCTCTTGTAATTATTTTTGAGGTTGAAGTTATTTTGTGATATATTAAGTAGGAGTTATAAGGTGTAAAGGAATATTGTTGATATGTATATTTGTGAGTTTTGATTATTGATGAGTTGGAGTGATAAGGTGTTATTAGGACTCTTATCATTGTGCATTATTCCATTGTTGCTAACTCTAATTTGTGGCAAATTGAGAGTTAGTGTTGTGACAGATTTTGAGTTCTCCTTCTTCATCAAAGTAAAGGTATGGGCACATTCTTCCATGGTTATTATTGATTGATGGTTTTCTAAAAATAAGTTTGGAGTGAAAAGGATTAAATTAAGTTTCCTTATTTGGAGTGGATCTTATTTTTTGAAAGTGGAAGTATTGATTATGCATTATGAGATCATGATGAGTTTATGAGTTATTGCATAATTCTGGTTTATGAGAGTGGAAGCATTTGAAGTTTGCTTTAGGGTTTTTGAGTGAGAAGCTTATGCCATTGCTATAAGTTGTTGAAACCCTAATTGAGTTGTTTGGTTGTTGAGAGTTGAAGGATAGAACATATTGAGTCTCTAAAAATTCTCTTTATGCTTCTATGAGATTGATTTGAGTTGATATTGAAAGTTGAAGGATAGAACATATTGAGTCTCTAACAATTCTCTTTATGCTTCTATGAGATTGATTTGAGTTGAGATTGAGAGTTGAAGGATAGAACATATTGAGTCTCTAAAAATTATCTTTATGCTTCTATGAGATTGATTTGATATGATTGGATGAAACACATTGGGTCTCTAACAATTCTCTTTGTGTGTTCACATTGGGCAAGTTTCTTGGTAAACTTGCTTGAGCTGATTTGGGCAAGTTCTTGGTGAGCTTGCTAGGACTGATTTGGACAGGTTCTTGTTGAAGAACTTGTGGACAGATTTGATGAAGTCTTGGTGAAGACTTGTGAGCAGTTGTGATTGATTTGTTCAAGATTTTGGCTTAAGCTTGGGACAGATCTGATAGAGATTTGAGAGCAGATTTGTGTTGGACCAGAGGACTGAGTTTGGTGCAGATTTGTGATAGAGTTTGAGAGGACTTGTGTTAGACCGACTGACTATGTTTAGTACAGGTTTTGATGAGAAATTATGGAGGTGATCAATGAGGACAGAAGTCTCTAGAGCTAGAGCAAGGAGGACAGGACATCTTCTATGGAAAGGAGTTCCACCTGCTAGCGGCAGAAGAGGCAGTGATCTTCTAAAGTATCATTTCTAGAGCTTTGGGGGATAGGACATCTCCTTTGGGTAGGAGGCTCATAAATACTTGTTGAGGGGATAGGACATCTCCTTTGGGTAGGAGGCTCATAAATACTTGTTGAGGGGAAGGATTCTCCTTTGGGCAGGAGGCTCATAAATACTTGTTGAGGGGAAGGATTCTCCTTTGGATAGGAAGTTCATAAAATTTGTAATAGGGAAAGGATTTCCCAAAGAACTTGATTGAGAAAGCTTTTAGTGAAAATATTTCTGTGGATGTAGCCCATCTTGGGTGAACCACGTTAAAATGGCTCTTCTTTGTGTGTTGCTTTCTATGATGGTTAATGTTATGGTGATGCCACTGCTATCTAAAGTAAATTTTTTTAAATGGTTGCATCTTATACTGTTCACCCCCCCTCTCAGTATAAGTCTATGTTCTTCAAATAGATGGCATAAAAATCATCACCATATTTTTGTTCCACTACTGATCCTACTGCAATGTTAGATGCATCAGCATATACGTGAAAATATATGGTCCAATTTGGACCTCTTAGCACTTGAACAGTTATTATTTTTTCCTTTAAGGTGTTGAATGCTTGTTCACATTCTTCAATCCAAACAAACTTTGCATATTTAGTTAAAAATATCGTAAGAGGTTTAGAAATTTTCCTAAAGTCCGATATAAACATCCTATAGTAACTGGTTGATCCTAGGAAACTATGGATATCCTTTTGTATTTTCAGAGTAGGAAGGGTTTGGATGACTTCAATTTTCTTTCTATCTACTTTGATCCATTCTATAGAAAGGTGATGACCTAAAACTATCCCTTATTGCATCATCATATAGCATTTCTTATTGTTTAAGGACATGTTAGTTTCCTCACAACGTTTAAGTGTCTTTTCCATATTTTTGTGGTAGTACCAAAATTTTAACCATATACAGTGAAATCATCCATCTATACCTCCACAATATTTCCAATCATATCTAAAAAAATGCTAAGAACTGCCCTCTAAAATGTGACAGGTGCATTGCATAGGCCAACTGGTAAAACTCAGTAAGGAAATATCCCCCATGGACAAGTGAAGGTGGTTTTATCTTGATCTTCCTCCCCTATTTGGATCTGATTATATCCATTGAACCCATCCAAGAAATAAAAGCACTTCTTGCCTGCTAGGGTGTCAAGGACCTGATCTATAAATGGTAAAGGGAAGTGGTCCTTCTTAATTGCTTTATTTAGGAATCTATAATCAACACTTATTCTTTTTTTCATTCTTCTTAGGCACCACCACTAATGGTGATACCCACTCACTATCTTAAATGGGGTAGATGAATCCAACTTTGAAGATCTTTTGTAACTCTGTTTTGAAAATTCTTTCATGGTTGGGTTTATTCTCCTTTGTGGTTGTCTTACTGGTCTAACCTGATCTTTTAGATATATCCCATGTGTACAGGTATCAGGACCTACTCCTCTCATGTTAGAATACTCCCAAGAAAATGCATCTTGATGTTTTTCCAATGTTTGTTTTAGTTTGGTTTGTTGTTTAGTCGTCAACTTGTTATCCACATTTAGCTTTCTACTAGGTGCAACTTCTATTTTTTGAATATGGTGGTATTTTCCTCCTACTAATGGCAACTCGAGAGGAAGACAAGAGGTTTATCCCTAAAAAAGTGAGATATCATCTTATCCTCGTCAGTTTAATCTTCTAACTCCTCAAGTGTCATCACAAGTTGGATCATTTACAGACCACCAATATTTTGATTCTCTTCCTCAGGTTCTCCTAACAAATCTATAGACTTTGCAGGTGGATGTATGATCAGTTTATTTATATTCTAACCATTTGAAATGGTCATTTTCCCATCTCTACAGCTTATTTAGGCATCATATATTGTCATCTAATGTCTACCTAAGATTAATGGGTATCCACCTAGTCCAGACTTAGATTGCAACACTAAGAAATCTTCTGGATACTCCCATGAATCTACTATAATAGTGATATCTTCCAGTATTCCATTAGGAAGTACTGTAGATATATCTACCAATTGTAGCATAGTTTTAGTGGGCTTTAGATTAATCAAATTAAATTTTTGCATGGTCTCCTAGGGCATGACATTTATGACATCCCCCAAATCTACTAGTGTGTTGGATAAAACACAACCTTCTATTTTTACAGTCAGCACAAGGCTTCCTAGATCTGAGTACTTTTGGATGTAGGTATTATCTAACATAAGGTCAACTAACTGACCTACCAAACTGATTTATTTAGCTAGTTTCCTCCCTAGTTTCTTGAGGCACAACTCTCTTATGGCCTTTCCATAAATAGTTGTCTCTAATGGCCTAAAAGAGAGGGATTGTCACTGTTAAGTTCTTTAAATTGGAGAGGATATCAAACTCTATATGTATTGGTTTCTTGGGTTCTTATAACCTTTGTGGAAAATGTGGAACCTCCTCTTTGTTATGTACAAGTTTTGATTCTTCTTCTACCTCTTCTATAAGGGGTGATTCCCCTTTCTTTATTTCTATTGGTTCCTTTTCTTATACAAGAGGAGTGACTTTTACACCTACTTCATTTCCTAATCTTAATTTGATAGGATCACAATCTACCTTAATATTATACATAGGGTACATCTTGTTTTATATATGATAAGTTGGCTACTACTTGTTGTTTGGGTTTGCTATTGGCTATGTTGGTAACTAAGGAGTCCTTGGAGTAGGTAGAGTTGGTAAACATGGCTATCGTGGAGCTGGAGCAGTATGTTGTGGATATTGATTCCAAGAATTCTGATTTATCCACTACTACCCAGGCTACTAATATTGGTTCCAAGGATAAGGGTTATAAGGATTTTCTCCTTGGGGAAATGGATTCCAAGGTTGTTGACCATACCAACCCATGTTGGATGGTTGGGCTTGACCTTGGTTTTGGTAATTGCTACCCCCATAGGATGACATTATTGATTGCATATTGTTACCCATAGGAGACTATTGCTAGTTCCTCCTATTACTAATGAAGTATACCTTTTCTACTTCAGGTTCCTATTTAGATTTTATTAACTGTGGATACAGCTTCGTTTTACGATCCTTCTTACAAAAATCACATACACAAACTTTGTTTTTTGGGTACTCATTTCTAGAGTGTTTGCTTCTACATTTAGGATAGAAGTAGGTCAATGCTACCTCATTCTCCTAATTATTTCTCTAAAGTAGAAGAGTATCCATTTGAAGATCCAAAGATGATAACATCTCGCTCTTAAGGTCTTCTAGAATATTGCCTATTTATTTTTTAATGACAGTGGCTGACTACTTAAAATTTCTAGGGATTAACTTACCCTTTCTTCTTGAGAAATTTTGACACAACTATTGAATATCATCCATTTGGTGTTGGTAAATGTCTACCCCAGATATCATATTTAAATCTTCCAAGGATTCATTTGTCAGTCCTTTCATAAAAAAGCTTCTTAGGGACCTATCTCCTAGTTTTGAATGGGGTGATCTTTGCAAATTGAAGTTAAACCTATCCTACTATTCTTCCATATATTCCCCTTCATTTTAGGTTATGTCTAGGATTGAAAATATTGAGTCTCTAAAAATTCTCTTTATGCTTCTATGAGATTGATTTGAGTTGAGATTGAGAGTTGAAGGATAGAACATATTGAGTCTCTAACAAATTTCTTTATGCTTCTATGATATGTATTTGATATGATTGGATGAAACACATTAGGTCTCTAATAATTCTCTTTGTGTGTTCACATTGGGCAAGTTTCTTGGTAAACTTGCTTGAGATGATTTGGGAAAGTTCTTGGTGAGCTTGCTAGGACTGATTTGGATAGGTTATTTTTGAAGAACTTGTGGATATATTTGATGAAGTCTTGGTGAAGACTTGTGAGCAGTTGTGATTTATTTGTTCAATATTTTGGCTTAATATTGGGATAGATCTGATAGATATTTGAGAGCATATTTGTGCTACACCAGAGGACTAAGTTTGGTGCAGATTTGTGATAGAGTTTGAGAGGACTTGTGATGGACTGATTGACTGTGTTTAGTATAGGTTTTGATGAGCAGGTGTGGAGGTGATCAGTGAGAATAGAAGTCACTAGAGCTAGAGCAAGGAGGACAAGACATATTCTATGGAAAGGAGTTCCACCTGCTAGCGTCAGAAGAGGCAGTGATCTTCTGAAGTATCATTTCAAGATATTTGGGGGATAGGACATCTCCTTTGGATGAGAGGCTCATAAATACTTGTTGATGGGATAGGACATCTCCTTTGGGTAGGAGGATCATAAATACTTGTTGAGGGGAAGGATTCTCCTTTGGGCAGGAGGCTCATAAATACTTTTTGAGGGGAAGGATTCTCCTTTGGATAGGAAGTTCATAAAATTTGAATTAGGGAAAGAATTTCCCAAAGAACTTGATTGAGAAATATTTTAGTGAAAATATTTTTGCGGATGAAGCCCATCTTGGGTGAACCAAGTTAAAATGGTGCTTCTTTGTGTGTTGCTTTCTGTGATGGTTAATGTTATGGTGATGCCACTGCTATCTAAAGTAAATTTTTTTAAATGGTTGCATCTTATATTGTTCACCCCCCTCTTAGTATAAGTCTATGTTCTTCAAATAGATGGCATAAAAATCATCACCATATTTTTGTTCCAGTACTGAGCCTATTGCATTGTTAGATGCATCAGCATATACATGAAAATATATGGTCCAATTTGGACCTCTTAGCACTTGAGAAGTTATTATTTTTTCCTTTAAGGTGTTGAATTCTTGTTCACGTTCTTCAATCCAAACAAAATTTGCATATTTAGTTAAAAATATCGTAAGAGGTTTAGAAATTTTCCTAAAGTCTGATATAAACCTCCTATAGTAACTGGTTGATCCTAGGAAACTGCGGATATCCTTTTGCCTTTTTAGAGTAGGAAGGGTTTGGATGACTTCAATTTTCTTTCTATCTACTTTGATCCCTTCTATAGAAAGGTGATGACCTAAAACTATCCCTTATTGCATCAGCATATAGCATTTCTTATTGCTTAAGGACATGTTAGTTTCCTCACAAAATTTAAGTGTCTTTTCCATATTTTTTTCGGTAGTACCAAAATTTTAACCATATACAGTGAAATCATCCATCTATACCTCCATAATATTTCCAATCATATCTGAAAAATGCTAAGAACTGCCCTCTGAAATGTGGCAGGTGCATTGCATAGGCCAACTGGTAAAACTCAGTAAGCAAATATCCCCCATGGACAAGTGAAGGTGGTTTTATCTTGATCTTCCTCCCCTATTTGGATCTGATTATATCCATTGAACCCATCCAAGAAATAAAAGTACTTCTTGCCTGCTAAGGTGTCAAGGACCTGATCTATAAATGGTAAAGAGAAGTGGTCCTTCTTAGTTGCTTTATTTAGCAATCTATAATCAACACAAATTCTCCACTTTCTATTCTTCTTAGGCACCACCACTAATGGTGATACCCACTCACTATCTTAAATGAGGTAGATAAATCCAACTTTGAAGATCTTTTGTAACTCTATTTTGATAATTTCTTTCATGGTTGGGTTCATTCTCCTTTTGCTTGTCTTACTGGTCTAACCTGGTCTTCTAGATATATCCTATGTGTACAAGTATCAGGAGCTACTCCTCTCATTTTATAATACTCCCAAGCAAGGGCATCTTGATGTTTTTCCAATGTTTGTTTTAGTTTGGTTTGTTGTGCAGTCATCAACTTGTTATCCACATTCAACATTCTACTAGGTGCAACTTCTATTTGTTGAATATGGTCGTATTTTCCTCCTACTAATGGCAAATCGAGAGGATGACGGGATGGTTCTCCCTAAAAAAGTGAGATATCATCTTATCCTCATCACTTTCATCTTCTAACTCCTCAAGTGTCATCACAAGTTGGATCATTGACAGACCACCAATATTTTGATTCTCTTCCTCGGGTTCTCCTAACAAATCTATAGACTGTGCAGGTGGATGTATGATCAGTTTCTTTATATTCTAACCATTTGAAATGGTCATTTTCCCATATCTATAGCTTATGTATGCATCATATATTGCCATCCAATGTCTACCTAAGATTAATGGGTATCCACCTAGTCTAGACTTAAATTGCAACACTAATAAATCTTCTAGATACTCCCATGAATCTACAGTAATAGTGATATATTCCAGTATTCCATTAGGAAGTACTGTAGATCTATCTACCAAATGTAGCATATTTTTAGTGGGATTTAGATTAGTCAAATTAAATTTTTGCATGGTATCATAGGGCATGACATTGATGACATCCCCCAAATCTACTAGTGTGTTGGATAAAACACAACCTTCTATTTTTACAATCAGCACAAGGCTTCTTGGATTTGAGTACTTTTAGATGTAGGTATTCTCTAACATAAGGTCAACTAACTGACCTACAAAACTGATTTATTTAGCTAGTTTCCTCCCTAGTTTCTTGAGGCACAACTCTCTTATGGCCTTTCCATAAATAGTTGTCTCTAATGGCCTAAAAGAGAGGGATTATGACTGTTAAGTTCTTTAAATTGGAGAGGATATCAAACTCTATTTGTATTGGTTTCTTGGGTTCTTGTAACCTTTGTGGAAAAGGTGGAACCTCCTCTTTGTTATGTACAAGTTTTGATTCTTCTTCTACCTCTTCTATAAGGGGTGATTCCCCTTTCTCTATTTCTATTGGTTCCTCTTCTTCTACAAGAGGAGTGACTTTTAGACCTGTTGGTTCGTCTTTCATACACGCCCCGTGAAGAATGAGCATAAAATACCAATAACACTTTTATGGGATAAATTCTACTCACTTTAGGATCTTGCTGGTTATCCAAGGTGTGAGTTATAGAGTTGGGTCGAATGGCTATTCACTCTTTTTCGCTTTTGGAATAGTTTCAAGTAGACTATCTATTACCTTACAATGGGTTCGACCTTCGTTCAATAATGTTTAGTGGTTTTTATCTTTGTTGACAATCAGATTTACAATGAGTTCTTTGATATAGCTCTTTATGCTTTAGCAGATTAAATAAAAGACAAATTTGAAAGAAAATAAAAATGGATCATTTAACGATGGAACAGAGAGAGTAGAGTAGGGCAGAAAATAGAAGCTTATCTAACTTAGTTGCAAAATCAAAACTACAAATTTCAATTACACTATTTAGCTTCATGATAAAACCAATCAAAGAGGAAGGTATCTAGCTTTCTAAGATCACCTTCTACTAGGAGCATAATACGGAGATGACACAGATCTAAAATAAAACCATAAATAAAAGGGAAGTCAATGTCAACTAGTATCTCTTACCAGAAGCTTAGCTCGTGCAGTGAGGATAGAGCAATTAGAACAGACCCGAACCTTAAATCTTCAATTCTCCCTAGCATACAACAAACAGAATGAAGACTAGTAGCATATTCAATCTTGATAACACAGATTTACAACTGAAATGAATAAACCTTAGCGAGACAAAAACAAAAGAAGATGCACTTATCGCAATCCGAAAGAGATTAGGCTCCTGGCCACGCTATCACAAAAAAATGATGTCACACCAACCCCAAGTACAGAACAAAGCATTCAAACAAGATTTGCAGAAAATTGCTAAAATGTCTTTTATTCTAAGTTTTCGCATCTGGACTTTACATTCAAAATAAGTATATATAGACTCGGGACAGACCCTAATCTTTTCAAAATATCTTATTCCAAATATCTAAATCTTATCATAAAAATTCCACCGTCGAGGCTTTACAATATAAGGCATTTTTATATATAGTTTCGATAAACCCTAATCACTTTGAAAATATTTGTGTGGATCTTACCATAAATGGAGAAGATAAGACTTGGTTTCATCCTCATCAAATGGACACCGCGTGTAAATGTATGTTCATCTTTCGATAATCCATCAGAGCATCTCATTAATTCTTCTGCAAAATTCGGATGAGTCACTGACTTCCTAGGCCTTCCATCCTCGCACAGCCGCCTTTGTTTGGTTCGAGTTGAGATCCTCTGCCCACCATTACTTTTGCCATAAATTTTCTCGACAAATGCATCCATCGAAAAATTCCTTAAAGTTTGTATTTGCGGCTAGATCTACAAAATCTGGATGAGTCACTGACTTGCTGGGCCTTCTATCCTTGCACAGCCGCCTTTGTTTGGTTCGAGTTGAAATTCTCCGCCTGCCATTACTTTTGCCATAAATTTTCTCGACAAATGCATCCACCGAAAAATTCCTTAAAGTTTGTTTTTACGGCCAGATCTGCAAAATTTGGATGAGTCACTGACTTGCTAGGCCTTCTATCCTCGCACAGCCGCCTTTGTTTGGTTCGAGTTGAAATTATCTTCCCGCCATTACTTTTGCCATAAATTTTCCCAACAAATGCATCCACCGACAAATTCCTTAAAGTCTGTATTTGCGTCCAAATCTGCAAAATCTGGACGGATCAGAAATTCTCGACATCTCTTATTTCCATCTGATGGTCCTTGCTTGATTTGTGCCAAAATTTAGGTTTGTCTGTCTTTCTCGCCATTACTTCTGCCATTATGCAACTGTCGGATCACCTTCTACAAAAGAAAAGCAAAGGTTAGATTTTTAATGTTTTTCATTTTAATTAATTAATTAATTTAATTAATTAATTTTTTTCATTTAAATATTTCTAGGGTTTGGACTGTGTTGAAAAGCTTCCACTTCCTTTGGATGGGTGATGTCATGAAACTAAAGCAAGTCACGATTTCGGGACATTTCCCTCAAGCTATTTTTCCTTGCTTTTGCCCTCGCGAAAATGAGACAAGTCCAAAAATGGAACATGTCGCGATATCGCGACATTTCCCTCACTTCATTTCTCTCACGCTTGTGCCCTCGCGAAAATGGAACATGTCGCGATATATGCGACATTTTGCGACATTTCCCTCAAGATTTTCTTCCACTTTGTAAATTCTCCAAAAATTGTAGGTTAATTCCAATGACTTTGTCCATCTGTATTTTGCATTTTTACATATTGGTGAAGGATCTTCCTTACTCAAAAATGATTTTAACATTTGAAAAATGAATTTTAAATTGCTCGAGAATGGTCAGCTTCACATGGCGTAGAAAAATGACAAAACTTCAAAGTATCCAGAATTTGATGAAACTTTATAAGCATCTAAATAAGCCCAAAGGGTATCCAAATATGCAAATGGAACTTAAAAATTCATCATGGATTTAAAGAAAATGCATTTAGAAGTATTCTGGCCAGAAATAGAAAAACTATTCAAAATTAAAATTTTCGAAATGATTAATATGAATTTATAAATTTAACATGCAAAATTTCAAAAAATTTAAAATTGAAATCAATGCCATATGCAATCCTACTTGGACA
This sequence comes from Wollemia nobilis, assembly GCA_028583015.1. Lineage (NCBI taxonomy): Eukaryota > Viridiplantae > Streptophyta > Pinopsida > Araucariales > Araucariaceae > Wollemia > Wollemia nobilis. The sequence goes on from JAQPPZ010001965.1 coordinate 2,141,386, forward strand.
CTTTGATGTAGGTGAAATTTGAAAAATGATGCAAGCAAAATTTGGAATTAAAACCGAAAAACTCAAGAGGGTCCCTGCAGAACAAATGAATATTAAATATTTTCAAAGGATGGAATTTCATTTTTTAGTGGGGGTATGTTGCTTCTCAACAACACCTACTTCATTTCCTGATCTTAATTGGATAGGATCACAATCTACCTTAATATTATACATAGGGTACATCCTGTTTTCTATATGATAAGTTGGCTACTGCTTGTTGTTTAGGTTTGTTATTGGCTGTGTTGGTAACTAAGGAGTCCTTGCAGTAGGTAGAGTTGGTAAACTTGGCTATAGTGGAGCTGGAGCAGTATGTTGTGGATATTGATTCCAAGAATTCTAATTTATCCACTACTACCCAGGTTACTGATATTGGTTCCAAGGATAAGGGTTATAAGGATTTTCTCCTTGGGGAAATGGATTCCAAGGTTGTTGACCATACCAACCTATGTTGGGTGGTTGGGCTTGACCTTGGTTTTGGTAATTGCTACCCCCATAGGATGACATTATTGATTGCATATTTTTTACCATAGGAGACTATTGCTAGTTCCTCCTATTACTAATTAAGTATGCCTTTGCTACTTCAGGTTCCTCTTTAGATTTAGTTAACTATGGATACAACTTCATTTTATGATCCTTCTTACAAAAAGCACATACACAAAATTTGTTTTTTGGGTACTCGTTTCTAGGGTGTTTGCTTCTACATTTATAATAGAAGTAGGTCAATGCTACCTCATTCTCCTACTTATTTATCTGAAGTAGAAGAGTATCCATTTGAAGATCCAAAGATGATAACATCTCGGTCTTAAGGTCTTCTAGCATATTGCCTATTTATTTTGTAATGACAGTGGCTGACTACTTAAAATTTCTAGGGGTTAACTTACCCTTTCTTCTTGAGAAATTTTGACACAACTATTGAATATCATCCATTTGGTGTTGGTAAATGTCTCCCCTAGATATCATATTTAAATCTTCCAAGGATTCATTTGTCAGTCCTTTCATAAAATTCTTCTTAGGGACCTATCTCCTAGTTTTGAATGGGGTGATATTTGCAAATTAAAGTTAAACCTCTCCTAGTATTCTTCCATAGATTCCCCTTCCTTTTGGGTTATGTCTAGGATAGAACATATTGAGTCTCTAAAAATTCTCTTTATGCTTCTATGAGATTTATTTGAGTTGATATTGAGAGTTGAAGGATAGAACATATTGAGTCTCTAACAATTCTCTTTATGCTTCTATGATATTGATTTGATATGATTGGATGAAACACATTGGGTCTCTAATAATTCTCTTTGTGTGTTCACATTGGGCAAGTTTCTTGGTAAACTTACTTGAGCTGATTTGGGCAAGTTCTTGGTGAGATTGCTAGGACTGATTTGGATAGGTTATTTTTGAAGAACTTGTGGATAGATTTGATGAAGTCTTGGTGAAGACTTGTGAGTAGTTGTGATTGATTTGTTCAATATTTTGGCTTAAGCTTGGGATAGATCTGATAGATATTTGAGAGCATATTTGTGCTACACCAGAGGACTAAGTTTGGTGTAGATTTGTGACAGAGTTTGATAGGACTTGTGTTGGACCGACCGACTGTGTTTAGTATAGGTTTTGATGAGTAATTGTGGAGGTGATTAGTGAGAATAGAATTCACTAGAGCTAGAGTAAGGAGGACAAGACATATTCTATGGAAAGGAGTTCCACCTGCAAGTGTTAGAAGAGGCAGTGATCTTCTGAAGTATCATTTCCAGAGATTTTGGGGATAGGACATCTCCTTTGGGTGAGAGGATCATAAATACTTGTTGAGGGGATAGGACATCTCCTTTGTGTAGGAGGATCATAAATACTTGTTGAGGGGAAGGATTCTCCTTTGGCAGGAGGCTCATAAATATTTGTTGAGGGGAAGGATTCTCCTTTGGATAGGAAGTTCATAAAATTTGTAATAGGGAAAGGATTTCCCAAAGAACTTGATTGAGAAATATTTTAGTGAAAATTTTTCTATGGATGTAGCCCATATTGGGTGAACCAAGTTAAATTGGCACTTCTTTGTGTGTTGCTTTCTACGATGGTTAATGTTATGGTGATGCCATTGCTATCTAAAGTAATTTTTTTTTGAATGGTTGCATCTTATACGGTTCACCCCCCCTCTCAGTATAAGTCTATGTTCTTCAAATAGATGGCATAAAAATCATCACCATATTTTTGTTTCAGTATTGAGCCTATTACATTGTTAGATACATCAGCATATATGTCAAAAGATATGGTCCAATTTGGACCTCTTAGCACTGGATTAGTTATTATTTTTTCCTTTAAGGTGTTGAATGCTTGTTCACATTCTTCAATCCAAACAAACTTTGCATATTTAGTTAACAATATCGTAAGAGGTTTAGAAATTTTCCTAAAGTCTGATATAAACCTCCTATAGTAACTGGTTGATCCTAGGAAACTGCGGATATCCTTTTGTGTTTTCGGAGTAGGAAGGGTTTGGATGACTTCAATTTTCTTTCTATCTACTTTGATCCCTTCTATAGAAAGGTGATGTCCTAAAACTATCCCTTCTTGCATTAGCATATAGCATTTCTCATTGCTTAAGGACATGTTAGTTTCCTCACAACATTTAAGTTTCTTTTCCATATTTTTTTCGGTAGTTCCAAAATTTTAACCATACACAGTGAAATCATCCATCTATATCTCCACAATATTTCCAATCATATCTAAAAAAATTCTAAGAACTGCCCTCTGAAATGTGGCAGGTGCATTGCATAGGCCAAATGGTAAAACTCAGTAAGCAAATATCCCCCATGGACAAGTGAAGGTGGTTTTATCTTGATCTTCCTCCCCTATTTGGATCTGATTATATCCACTGAACCCATCCAAGAAAGAAAAGTACTTCTTGCCTGCTAGGGTGTCAAGGACCTGATCTATAAATGGTAAAGGGAAGTGGTCCTTCTTAGTTGCTTTATTTAGAAATCTATAATCAACACAAATTCTCCACTTTCCATTCTTCTTAGGCACCACCACTAATGGTGATACCCACTCACTATCTTAAATGGGGTAGATGAATCCAACTCTAAAGAGCTTTTGTAACTCTGTTTTGACAATTTCTTTCATGGTTGGGTTCATTCTCCTTTGTGGTTGTCTTACTGGTCTTCTAGATATATCCTATGTGTACAGGTATCTGGAGCTATTCCTCTGATTTTAGAATACTCCCAAGCAAAGGCATATTTATGTTTTTCCAATGTTTTTTTTTGTTTGGTTTGTTGTTCAGACGTCACCTTGTTATCCACATTTAGCTTTCTACTAGGTGCAACTTCTATTTGTTGAATATGGTCATATTTTCCTCCTACTAATGGCAACTCGAGAGGATGACGGGAGGGTTCTCCCTAAAAAAGTGAGATATCATCTTATCCTCATCACTTTCATCTTCTAACTCCTCAAGTGTCATCACAAGTTGGATCATTGATAGACCACCAATATTTTGATTCTCTTCCTCAGGTTCTCCTAACAAATCTATAGACTATGCAGGTGGATGTATGATCAGTTTCTTTATATTCTAACCATTTGAAATGGTCATTTTCCCATCTCTATAGCTTATGTAGGCATCATATATTGCCAGACTTAGATTGCAACACCTAGATTAATGGGTATCCACCTAGTCCAGACTTAGATTGCAACACTAAGAAATCTTCTGGATACTCCCATGAACCTATTGTAATAGTGATATCTTCCAGTATTCCATTATGAAGTACTGTAGATCTATCTACCAACTGTAGCATAGTTTTAGTGGGATTTAGATTAGTCAAATTAAATTTTTACATGGTCTCCTAGGGCATGACATTGATGACATCCCCCAAATTTACATGGTCTCCTAGGGCATGACATTGATGACATCCCTCAAATCTACTAGTGTGTTGGATAAAACACAACCTTCTATTTTTAGAGTCAGCACAAAGCTTCCTGGATCTAAGTATTTTTGGATGTAGGTATTCTCTAACATAAGGTCAACTAACTAACCTACCAAACTGAATTATTTAGCTGGTTTCCTCCCTAGTTTCTTGAGGCACAAATCTCTTATGGCCTTTCCATAAATAGTTGTCTCTAATGGCCTAAAATAGAGGGATTGTGACTGTTAAGTTATTTAAATTGAAGAGGATATCAAACTCTATTTGTATTGGTTTCTTGGGTTCTTGTAACCTTTGTGGAAAATGTGGAACCTCCTCTTTGTTATGTACAAGTTTTGATTCTTCTTCTACCTCTTCTATAATGGGTGATTCCCCTTTCTCTATTTCTATTGGTTCCTCTTCTTCTACAACAGGAGTGACTTTTACACCTACTTGATTTCCTGATCTTAATTGGATAGGATCGCAATCTACCTTGATATTATACATAGGGTACATCTTTTTTTCCATATGATAAGTTGGCTACTACTTGTTTTTTGGGTTTGCTATTGGTTGTGTTTGTAACTAAGGAGTCCTTGGAGTAGGTAGAGTTGGTAAACTTGGCTATAGTGGAGTTGGAGCAGTATGTTGTGGATATTGATTCCAAGAATTCTAATTTATCCGCTACTGCCCAGGCTACTGATATTGGTTCCAAGGATAAGGGTTATAAGGATTTTCTCCTTAAGGAAATGGATTCCAAGGTTGTTGACCATACCAACCCATGTTGGGTGGTTGGTCTTGAGCTTGGTTTTGGTAATTGCTACCCCATAGGATGACATTATTGATTGCATATTGTTACCCATATGAGACTATTGCTAGTTCCTCCTATTGCCCATGAAGTATGCCTTTGCTACTTCAGGTTCCTCTTTAGATTTTATTAACTATGGATACAGCTTCATTTTATGATCCTCCTTACAAAAAGCACATACACAAACTTTGTTTTTTGGCTACTCGTTTCTAGGGTGTTTGCCTCTACATTTAGGATAAAAGTAGGTCAACGCTACCTCATTCTCCTACTTATTTCTCTGAAGTAGAAGAGTATCCATTTGAATATCCAAATATGATAACATCTCGCTCTTAAGGTCTTCTAGCATGTTGCCTATTTATTTTTTAGTTACAGTGGCTGACTACTTAACATTTCTAGGGGTTAACTTACCCTTTCTTCTTGAGAAATTTTGACACAAATATCGAATATCATCCATTTGGTGTTGTTAAATGTCTCCCCCAAATATCATATTTAAATATTCTAAGGATTCATTTGTCAGTCCTTTCATAAAAATGCTTCTTAGGGACCTATATCCTAGTTTTGAATGGGGAGATCTTTGCAAATTGAAGCTAAACCTATCCTAGTATTATTCCATAGATTCCCCTTCCTTTCGGGTTATGTCTAGGACTTCCTCTCTTGCATCTCTTGCTTTGCCAAAATCCTAATACTAATCCAGGAAAATTTTCTTCAACTATTCCCAGGTAGTTATCCGTTTATCCCCCAAGCTGATGAACCAGTGCAAAGCTGAATCATCAAGGGTGGAGGGGAATAATTTTATTTTTTGAGCATCTGTGGTGTAATCCACATATCTACATAAAACATAAAATTTAAATAGAAATAGTTATATATCTTCTGTTGGTTGTCCTCTAAAGTTTGGAAGGTGGGTAGGAGATATGTGTTTCATCTTGTGATCTACCCCTACCTCTCCTATTGGAAAACTAAAACTAGTAGATGTTTCCTCTGGATATTATACCATTTTACCTACTATTGGTGTTTCTACCCCTGCTTAATTCAAAGTAGTTGTCAATGCTTCTAGTTCATTTTTATTCCTTTAGAAGAATGTATAATTCATCATTAAATATGGTTCCATTTAATACTTCTTGCCAACATTCAGCATTCAGTATATCTTTCTCATATTGAACTCTACTTATCTTCGATCCTACTCTAAGATTCTATCGGATTATTTTAGAAGTATCCTATGCAAATAGTGGGTGTTCTCGCCAATACACAGATGGATATTGATATGGTGAGAGTTTAGTCTCAGGTTCAGGTTCTACTAAAGCAGAAGGATTTTGAAAAACTTCTTTGTTTTTGATAAAACGACTGTTTGGTCCCTTGTTCTTAGGTGGACTCATACAAAGTTTTAGATGAAGATTTCTGAATAAAAAACTCTAAACTATTGTAACTATGATTCCTTCTGAATAAGAAATTACAATGGCTACTCCCCATAAATGGTTCCAAAATTTTGGGCAAAACATTGGTTAGATTTTCTATGTTTCAATTAATTGCCTCCAATTTAATTGTCAACCTAAGGTAGCTTGTAGTCTTGTGAGAAGTCATGTAAAATTTATGCTTATAATTTCTCCTTTGAAGATTATTCCCTTAGATTATGGTTTGGGGGGTATTTTTTATTCATTGAAGTTTGTATTTAAACCAATAATCTCATGCTACGTCTAAGAAAATAGGACTAAAAACGTTTAAAATCTAAATGACTACCTTGCTGGAAATCATAAAAAATAGGGGAAATAGCATAAAAATAAATTAATCTATTAAAATAAATATAGAAAATAGGGGAAATATGGAAGAAATCTATTGTAAGTAGGCTCACACTTCCAAAAATTTCTTCCCATGGTAAAATGATCATCGGATGCTTTTAGAAGAGTTTCACAGGAAAATACTCAGAGTTTTTATTAACAGTTGCAGCAGAAGAAAATTACAAGAAAATTCTAGGGAATATTCTTCAGGGGGCCTGCATATTTATAAGGTATGCAACCAACACTGTTAAAATTTTTAGGATGAATCATAAAATTATTTGTTGTTACAACTATTTGCTTAATTAATCGGGTAAAATATCATGATATTTCAACGTATTCTATTTCTAGAATATATTTGATATTTATTTACTTGATTTATAGAAATCATAAATCAATCATTTATGTATCAGCTGGAATATGGGTGATGAGTTATCTTTGACATTGTTCCATGTCTGGTTTCAATGTTGGAATTCCTTTCATGTTGGTTTTCAAAGTTTCGCTTTGTTCTATCGACCACAAAGTCATGCTGAAGTTTGGCGTTACTGGAAATCAGGCATCATATTTGAAGAAGTCAGAAAGTAGGTACCTTCCATTGTATAACAGGAAGTAGGCACATTTCATAATACAACGGTAAATAGTAACCTTCCATTGTATAATGATAAGTAGGCATATTTTATCATATAGTGGGAAGCAAGTGCCTTCTCTCCTAATGGGAAGCAGACACCTAACAGTTAAGTGTTGAACGAAAGTCAGGTGCTTCAAAGAAATTTGGGTGCCTAACTTCGTACCTCTTCACTAATATTCCATAGATATTTTTCCCTCATTAATCTGCAAGTTCCAGGTCCGAGTAGGACCTCGACGAAAACATGCCAAACTGCAACAATTTCCACTAAATCTACATAAATTACACTTAAATACAAATATTAGAGAACATGTTAAATAAACTATTAATTATATATATAATTTCCATAAAACATTTATATCTACAATAATATATGTTGCACATTATGGAGGAAAGAGTACAAAAAATGAGTAATTTTATGGCTCATCACATAGCATATACCTCTAGTACCAGCTACTCCAACCTCACCTAATCCTCCTCATTCCATCCAAGAATCCCATTCAAAATCTCCTCTCTATCCCCCATGTTGCCTCCACCCCCTATGAACTCTGGTGCCTACTCTGTTGTACCCCTAGATCACCTCCTTCAACTACTAGATCGAAGGTGTATTTGGTGCTTAGGAACCTCATCAACCTCCTTGGCCTTTGCCTCATACCCATACCCATTCCTCCTATCCACTACTGGAATTGGTACCCATGGTGGTTGTGTAGAGAACCATGCATCATACTCCACAGTAGTTCTTGTATCATCCACATTAAGGAGATCCATCTGCTCATCATCCTCATAGTTAGCCCTCTATGACCAAGCATAAGGTATACCTATCTCATCCTAATGATGCTTGTAGAGCACTGGTGCATTAGGAACTTCCTACCTCAGTCTGTACTACCGTAACACCCATGAGAACTGGATCAGTTCCACCTCACTCTAGTGTCTCCCAAATACCCACCAAGCCTATCAAACCCTATATAATTGCTCCCTATAACCTATCCATATGGCACCTCTCCATGGCCTCCATGTCACCTGAGTTGATGTCAATCCAACCCATAGATCCCTGTACCACTGGCTCATCCAAATAGGATGACTTGATTGTACCTCCTCTACCACTGGCCATCTCATAGCATACGGTTTCTCCCTATCCCATTATGTAGTAGGTGAGCCCATAGTCTAAGCCACACTGAAGATGTTCCCAATCCTAGCATTTTTTTAGAACACTACACCCTAGTCCCTTACACCTTTACCTCATCACCTCATATAGATCCTGATACAACTGCACCAATAAGGTAGGAGCCCATGCATACACCTGAGTTGTAGTGATCATATCCCACACCATCCCAATAAGGTTCCATGGGAACCAACAAAAAGTACTGTTTAGGACCACTATGTTGGCCAACACGAACATTACCAATGTGGGTAGGGCATCCAACTTCTTTTCCACATATATGGACATGTTATCCCTCCACCCGTCACCTCCACATCTTGCCACCCATCCTCAAACAAGTAACTCAACTCATGCCTCTTATTGTGTCCAACCTCAACACGTAAGCCCTCCATTGGCAACTTGAGGATGTGGTATACATACTCAAGTGTCACCATCATCTCTCCAATAGGAAGTTGAAATGTTCCCCTTTCTCTGCCAAGGTAGAGATATATCCCTCATCCACCCTCACCACGTCTATCCTCACTGTACCTACCAACCCAACAGCCTCTAACCACTCCCACTTTTCCTCTTGCACCACCTTTATCATCCTAGGGATGAGAGGTGAGAACCGATGTCGAGCCTCCATAATCCTCAACTGCAACACAATCCATAAAAGTAAAAAATTAATGTTACATGCATTGCAAAAATAAAAAAAGCAACAAATTTTTTTGCACAAGTCAAAAAAAGAGCTTTAAGGGAACTTACTTTAGAAAACCACACATCTTCTTCAATCGTCGCATCCACACCCTCCATTTCCAAAGCTTGTGCAACATTCACCTACTCACTCCTTCCACTCCACTCCACTCCACTCCCTCATATGCAGCTTTAGAAATTTGCAAATACAAGAATGAACTTGTTTTCCCCTCTACATGCTATTTATAGTTGTTTTAGGTGCATTGAAACCCCCATGGGTTCTTCCAGGTGCATTGAAATACCTTCCTACATTTAGAGAACCACAAACTCTCATTGGCGTTTGCACATGCGATAGGTGCCCACCGATGTTTGGCATCAAAATTGATAAAAGGACCAAACTGAGCCAAAAGTAGCTTCCCTCCACAAAATCATTCTAAATTACCTTTAGATATCACTTTCATCACCATATCATATTTTGTGAAAACCAAAATTGATTGGGACACACATTTTTTTCTTGCGACCAAAAGGCGTAAAATCACATTTCAAGTTACAAAATACTCCAAAATAGTCCAATTTTTTACAAAACAACCATTTTTATCATTCTTATCATCTATTCCATAATTGCATTCAATTTTGTAATAATATGAATTGATTTGTATGGCTAACTATTATCATTGCTTGAAAGGCTTAAAATTATCCAAAATTGCTTCAAAATACCCCAAATCAAAGCAAAATTTAAAAACATCATTCAATTTAGTCATAAATACATTCCTCACCATCACATATTCATTTCCACATCACTCTCATTCAACAATCATCATATTTTCATATTTTCCAAATTCACATACAAATTAAAGTGAACCTCGTATACAGTGGTATATTCTATTTCCTTGGTGATTGCAATGATTTGTATCCATGTAATTCGATAGGATGAATAAATCACCATAAGGAAATTTGGTCATCTTCATAAATCACATATCTCCTTGTGCAAAATTAAAATCAATTTTGGGTAGCTCATCCTTTAAGTGAGACTATATCATGATCAATTTGCTCAACAACTATCATTAATGGCCGTGTTCATGGGGATAGAAACACGAACAAAATCATAACTCATCATTCCTTTTTACATTGATAGTAATCATGAATATAAGATCTATCTAGGGTGATTGGTTCTAATTGTGGGAATTATGCGATAGTCATTAGTAGGCCCTCCAAAGTTGACTTTTTGTCTTTTATTGCATTTTCATCACTTTGCATTTCAATGACATCGTATGACAATTTCTTCAACAACATGGAATCACCCCAAGCTTTGGGAAACCACATATGATTTTGATTTCCCAAAATGGGATACATAGTACATGATAATGACATTTACACTTGGCAAAAATCCCTTTCTCTGTTAGGGAAAAAATAGAAGCAATCATTTACATTTCACAACCCCCTTCAACCAATGGGGTAAAAATGGCATCACATTTTACATCATTCATATCATCTGCATTGACATCCTATATTTGCACTTGCGCAATGCAATCATATTTTTCACCCCATGATTCTATCAATTTGCTTGTCGAACTCATTTTTCACTCATTCGCCAATTGAGGGGGTAAGCTACTGTTAGGATCAACAATATATGAGATATATTATACAAGAAATGAGTACAATATATAGGCATAATCCTATATGAAGAACATGACACTTGTCAAGGAACATGACAAGTGTCAAACAAGTCATAGTGCACATTATATTCTAACATTCTCCCTTAATGAGTATAATATATAGGCATAAGCCTATATGAAGAACATGACAAATGTTAAAATAATATAACAAGTGTCAAGAAGGCATAGTGCACATTATTATATTCTAACATTCCCCCTTAATGTGCACTATCCTAACTATAAAAAATAATTCAATATTAGGTAACATTCCCCCTTAATGTTGACTTCTCTAAAAGAACCCTATCATCCTCCTTTATTACATTATTTGGTCTAGGCTCGTGCTCTTTGCGCTTGGCTATCCAACTATGAATAATGCTAGATCAATGATGTATACTTCTTGGTCTATTGCCTCAAGATCAGCCATTTCCTTGGATATGTTGCCATAGGGTCAGTCATCTAAGTTCCTTAGGTTCATCCTATGTGCCTCGGGGTCAGCCACTTCCATGAGTTTGTTACCTCTGTAGGTCATCCTATAGGTATGTTGCTTCTCGTAGGTCACTGACTAGATTCACCATGAATGTCATCCCCCCTCATGGTGAACTCAATCTAGAAGGTTTTGGTCTCTGCCAAAAATACACATTAATACAAAATAAAATACGAGCCATCTATGAGTGTTGGTCTCTACCAAAAATGCACTCAAAAAAATACAATAAAATTGATCCATAGAATCCAAATGTGGAGGAGAAGAAGAAATAAGAGAATAGAATCTTCTGAAGTGTCTTCATTTGTAGTATTCAGAAGTAGATCCAAAAAAGTCCTCGAATAGAGTCTAGGGTGTCTATGTCTGTAGTCCCTAGAGTAGGTTTCCTTATGGTGACCATATCATCCCACCAGAATGCATGGGTAACCAGCCACTACATCCACTAGGTGCTATAGAGAAGGTGACTAGGTACAAGGATCACTTACAAATTGCCTTGGAGTGTCGGGTTCAACCGAGAGTGCACTCCATGATACAAAAATATTTGAGGCTAAAAAGAGTATATGGAACAACCTAAAAATTAAAAATGAACACCACTAATGTATCCATCTCAGAAAAACCTTTCTAACGACTATAAATACCCCTATGTACTACTTTCAATGGGACCTTCAAATGTGGAAAAAACAAACAGCCTCTCAATTTCCCTCACATGGAAATATTCCAGAATGTGCTTCAAAATAATAAAAAATATCGTTAAAAAATTTCCCTCATAGGGGAATTTCATTGCCATGTGGGCCATCTATCCCACAACTCATATATTAAATAAATGATTTGAAACCTTCTCATGTGCCCATACTATAAAAAGTAAAGTGGTCCCTCTATTTTAAAAAGCATTGCCCTTTACAAACATTTAAAATTATTGTGACCATATCCCTCATGGAAATATATTTGAATAAAATATCCCTTCTAAAAAAACTTTTAAATGCTCCATGGGAATTTCATGGATCCACCGTTAGTGGGTCGTGACAGCCACTTTCTTAAAAATGCATTTAAAAAATATATTTGGAGCATACATACCCACCACAGGAAAAACAATAACCTCCTCTGCTACTATAATAAATTAGTGCTACCACCATTTTTGGATTTGGATAAATATCCAGTCCACATGCTTGGCACACAACTCCTCCCTATGGGTCCTCTATGGATCAACAACCACACGTATAGAAAACCAAAGAGGACTCATCTCCATCCGTCGTCGTCGAGCTTCAATGGCACCACCCACGCTCTAAAGTCCATGAACCTCTTCTTGGGAAGTGGTGCTATCATCAACTCCACTATTGTCATCAAGTCTAGTGGTATGTTTATCATCTACCACGTGCAGTCACAAAATTGATCCGAAGAAATATGTAACTTTCTGACAATATGCCACATATATTAAAAAAATGCCAAATTTTGAACGACACAACGCCTAAATGTGTTGATCATTTCCAGATTTTGATTGGTGTAGCACCATTTGCATTTGTACTTTTAACTCCATAACTTCCACTTCTCTCACCATCGAAGTAGATTTACACGATCATCATAACCGCTTGTATAGAAGAAAAAATAGTCAATCTGGGCACATGTATTTTTAACAGGGGCCACCATGAAATCCAACAACAATTTAGAGTAATTAAATTAAAATCATGAGTACAAAAGCATGAGTACAAAATAGATCATCACTGCCATCATCAAGGGTAATTAAAAGAAGTCGCTCTCTTTAAAAGCCGCAACCAAACTTATCATGCACCGAATCCTCCGCGATCATCGAACAACACCCAACATTGTAATAGTTTTATCTGATGCATTATGGTGACAATGCAGGACAAGCACCTTGTTGGAAAAGCAATAATGAAAAAGCATAGGAAAACACGTTCGTTGTAGCTGCACAACACCTCCAACAGCTAAAAAAATCCTTTATTCGGTGCATAGTGAAATATTACACTATTTTGTCTATTTTATCTCCACAAGACATGAGTAGCCTCCACATCCATGGCACAGTGATTGAGTGCTAGCCTTCACAACAACTTTTAGACTCCACCAAAATATGCACATCATTCTCAATGATGTTGATGACCATAAATTCAGACCCAATATGGCACTGGGGTCCCAAAAATATGTGTTTTCACGTAGAAAAAACTCCCTAATGTTTTGCATAGCTTTGATGCAAATATTTTTCCTCACTCAACAAAAAACTTATGTTCACATTTTATTTCAACAATGCGTTGGGGGTTATTGCATTGTCAGGCCTCCGTAGTCTACTATAGTCTGGTAGATCGGCCTAGGTTTGGATGTTCATAGCTGCTCCAACGTCTCACGTGCTCCAACATAAATGAACTATCATGCTGGCCACATTATTTGAAATTTTTGAAGAACGTGCATCAAAAACTATCAAGAATACGCCATAGGAGGGGTCTTCAACCAACAATATGCCATAAAACAATACATAGCCTCAATACATGGCTCAAATTCTATTATCTTTCATCATCATGGAATTTCAAAGGAATCGCCATTGCCATGCTCAGCAGTAGGAAAACCGTCGAAAACATATGAATTGGAGCTATTAGAAAGGTGGTATTCTTCATCACAAGCAAATTTCTAGAGCATTCGATGATAAAATTAAAAGTATCATCAAAATAGTCAAGCCCATTCGTTCGATATCCCAACATCTCCTTGTAATCCACTGTAACTAAATCTCCAATGTTGTCTTGGTGTCGCTAATAGTTGTTAGCGATGAGCATGCCAAAAATATCCTCCTTCTCCTTCGCTCGATCAAATGCATTAAAAATAAAATAGGTGGTGATCATCACATCCAATGCTGTCAATAAACTGATTGAATGTCCTCTGCTTTGTCACCCACTTTGGATGTTGCAGTAGCAAATCTCCTTCATCTACATAGTACTAGTCATTTCAACAGATCGCAATAGCAATGACTATATTACGATGACAGAGTTGGTGTGCAATAGCCACACTGGTCATATTATGGTGTCGCCCTTCCATGGACAGGGCCACATATTGTGCACTTTTGATATCTGAATTATATCACAACCAAAAATTAAAATAGTATCAAAGGGCATTTGGTAACATCCCCTAAAAATATAGCCTTCTCTAGTTCATGAATTGTTTGACTTAACTTTTCAACTTTTGGTGCTGTGTGGTCAAATCTTTCACCAGGAAAAAAATGAAAATAGGAGCAAATGTTGCACACTATTTTCCAGATAGCGATTCTTATCAGATTGGATCTAGGGCTCCTCTCCATAAATTGGATGTCCTATTGATGTCTTCACACAAAGCTTCTGATAATATTAAGTATTTACAACAAAAAACTAAGCACGCATAACAATCTCTGAGATCATACCTGATGCACATTAGAGCCTAAATGTTCATACCAAATGTTGATTTCAATAATCATTTGTTTAGTTTAGTGAGAAGTTTGGTTTTCAATGAAGTGAGCCACCTTGCATCCGCCATTGTGACTCTGGCAAAAATTTAAAAATCTTACTCCCATAGACAATGACAAAGGCACGCTCGACTGAAAGAAATGATCTTTGCCTTTGTTCTTGTCCTACTCATCCATGAGAAATGTCCATCGTTCCTATCATCTTCAAACCCTCCAAATTTAAAATACGACCCCATAGCCTGGCACCTCCTATGACTATGGTCTATATCTAAAAATCATAGTAAAAAATTGCCACACCGTTACCGCTAGCATAAGGAAAATCAAATGAATATCCCCCCATCAGGTTTCAAAAATATCTCCAAAGTAGAGCACTTGGGCATAATTCAGTCTATTATTCATCAAAATCTCCTCGCTCAATATGCTCTGGTGTGCCATCTCTGTCGGCTCTAAAAAATCAAATAATTTGGATTCCTTTTGTTTCATGTTGACTCATATGCTTCAAATTTTAGATCGCCGCACACCATTGTGCCTAGATTTTAGTGTAGTAAAAAAACTATAGTTTTACTGCTCATGAATGCACTAAATGAACGGCTCAAATCATGGCCTCTTGAAAAACAACCATCAAATGTTTCCTGCATCTCTTCTTTCAAATCTGTTGCACACATCAATAGATCAAAAAATATAAAAATTTAGTATCTCGTTTTTCATTTCTTTATGGAGAAACTACTTCTACGGATGGATACATAGGGCAAATTCGAAACATAGTTGCATCCACAAGCATCCGGTTTCTTATCCATCAAAACAATATGGAGAGCATACTCCCTAGCCTGAAGAAAAAAAAGTGGGGGAGAAAAAAATGAGGGGGGGATTTCCATAAGGGAAATCCCCCTCAAACTCACAAGCTCAGGAGAGCTCCTGAGCTCTGATACCAAATGTTAGGATCAATAATAAATTAGATATATTATATAAGAAATGAGTACAATATATAGGTATAAGACTATATAAATAACATGACACTTGTCAAGGAACATGACAAGTGTCAAACAAGGCATAGTGCACATTATATTCTAACATTCCCCCTTAATGAGTACAATATATAGGCATAAGCCTATTTGAAGAACATGATAAGTATCAAAATAATATGATAAGTGTCAAGAAGGCATAGTGCACATTATTATATTCTAACAGCTACACACTCCTAAATTCTTTCATCTTCCAAGATCATTTTTGCATTCCAATGAAAGAAAGTTGCATCTTCGTCAAGCCAAATCAGGTGTTCCATATTTTTGCACCACTTTGTGTTTCACACAACATGGTACAAAAAGAGGTATCTATAGACACCAAAATCTAGCCACTTGTCATCCATCCATAGCTTCCCACCACAATTATCCATTATTTATATATTTGTTTAATATATTTAAATAATAATATTTTAAACCCAGGTATTGTAGGTGAGTTGGAGAGGAGAGGGCAATCCTCCAAGGGAGGTCCCAGGTTCAAATCTCCACCCTACCAAAAAATGTTGAATTGGGTATCCAAAATCCAATTGATAATGTTGTTGCGGGAAGGTTCGGGTACGACTCCCGGGTGACTTTGATGGTGTAGAACCTCTTGTTCGTGGTCTCTCAGACCAAGGCAGCTCCATAAGGGATTTTTCACTTTAAAAAATAATAATAATATTTTATATATTGAATTTATATATTTAATAAATATATAAATTTATATGAATTAATCCCAGTCATCCATCATGTTTTAAATATAGCCATCCATCTGCCTTAATCCATGTCACTCACCCATATTTAGTCTCCACCCTTCCTCATGTTTTAATCTTGATTGCTCAAATTGTGTCATAGAAACCCTAACATGTCTAAGGAAATATTATAAAGAGGAGTCATTTTGATGGCTCAACTCCTAATTATTCTGCCTAAGCTTTTGAATTCCCTAAGTTCTCCAAGGTCTTTGAGTGTCAAAGCCCTTATCCTCGCATCCCCTCACCACCATTCGCATCCTCTGCATCCAATGTCTCCCACCTCGTGTGAACCAGAATTGGTTCTACATATTTTTCCTCAACCACCGAATACCCTCCCAAGAATCCTGAGCACCCACCAAAATCTATAGAGTGCCCATCAGAACTCTTTGAGTGCCTCTAGGTGTTTCTGGTCAACACCAAGCACTCGTGAGAGTTTTTCATTTAGATTTGCAACCCTACAATCCTCGAGCGATCGTTGGGACATCTGTGTAATCACTCCCTACATCAATGACGAAGGTAGAAACAACATTATTTGACAAGGTAAAATCTCATTGTTCTTATTTCATATTATCATATTTTCTTACAACTTTATTTTTGCAACTAGGGTTTAGTGATTTCATTTTCTAAGGGTCTCACATAGTGGAGCCCTCATAGATATTACTGACTCTTATCATTATTTGCTATGTGCAGGTCTAAGAATCACATTCATTGGTAGATGTTGAAGCTTGAGTGGCCCTGCATAGGATACCAAAGCCCACTCACCACTTTGTTGGGATCAAATCAAGCGTGAAGACACCGCCATCATTTCTAACTAGGTTTTTGAAGAACCCTAGTGATTTGTAACACTTGTATAAAAATAATTAGCATTGTAAACCCCCTATTTGGGGTACATTTTATTGTAATACAAGAGATCCACTGGAAATAATAAAAGAGTTCATTTCTTTGTGCAATCTTTTGTGTTACTTTAATTTTTATATTATTTCATAGTTTCTATTTTGGTGTTGCTTGGTTTTGTATTCACAATAATGTTGGGTATAAGAGAAGCAAAAAGAAGGCAAAAAATATAAAGTGGAAACCACCATATGTGGAGTGGGTTAAATTGAATTTTTATGGAGCGTCTAAAGGAAATCCAGGACTAGTAGGAGGAGGAGAAATAATTAGAAATAATAGAGGAGATATTTTATCTCTTCAATAATGGATTTAATACAAATAATGAAGCTAAAGATTGGGAAGCTTTAGAAGGGTTACAAATATGTAAACAAATTAAATGGAATAGAGTACGGATGGAAGGTGATTCTCTCATAGTTATAAATGCAATTTTGATGAAAGCAAAGGCTCCATGGAACATACAAGAGATAAATGTGGAAATTCAATATCTTGCTAAAGAGTTTGAAAAAATCAAGTTTACACATATATTAAGGGAAGGTAACAAATGTGTAGATAAACTAGCAAATAGAGGGGTTTTGATTGAGGATCATGAAGTTAAATTCTCCTTTCCATGGTTAGAGGAAGTAAAAAGTTTAGTTGAAGCTGACAAAAAATGTTGATTGCCTAAATAAATTAATGATTAAGATTTACTTTAATTTTTTCCATTGGTAATTTAAGCTTTATTTTGTAACAATAATGTATTTTCATTTAGACTACTTATTATAGTTTTTTTGGTTGCACTTGTGTTTTAGAAAGGAAACTAGCAATCCAAATTTAGTAAAGTGGACTATGATAGTGCGATGTTTTGGATATTACTCTACTAATATGTAAGGCATAGATAGTAGAGGTGAATTTTTGACATCGTGAAGGATGTAATAGAAAAATGTTTAGAAAGATACCAAATTCTAGAGTAATTATATTCATACAGAAATTTGAAAAGATCCAAAAAATGAAAATCAAGAATTCATACATTTTATGTAAAATGATGTAGGTTTCTAGCTATAGCATCTCAATTGAGATGATAAGTGTATCTATTTGTAAACTCTCAAGCTCTAAATAAGAGATATGTAATTTATCAAGGGTGGGGGACCCGAGTACAACCCCTTATTATCCAACAAAAAAAACTTTAATCATAACCTTATACCTCCTAAAAATTAATTAAAGTGCTTAACTCAAATAATATCCAAAAATATAAGTGAGTGCTTATTACCTGGAAACAATAATTCATGCTAGTTGTTGAAACATTTCACTAGAGTAATGTTTGGACATTACCTTTGCATGGTTTGATGTGAATCCATGTTTCCAATGTATTTTTGCTCTCAAACAACACCTTCGCTCACATCAAACGCTTCCACTAGCTCCTTGATGTACATTGTGATGCTTCCTCTTCCTTTGTAAAGTATTTTCCTTAGTGAAGATTTTCCTTCCTCGGTGAAGAAATGTAGGTGTTCCCTTTGTGTTGGTTTGTTTCTAGAACAATGAACTTTCTTCCTGGTTTGTTATCTTCTAGTATATTGATGCCCCTGGTTGATATCTTGTTCTCTGATAGAACATATATGCTCGTGGTTGATGCATTATTTGATAGAATATTGATGCTTATGGCTAAAAACAATCCATATTTATATATTATATCTTTGATTCTCTAACACATTACTTGTAGATGTGCTTACTTCTCAATCATGCAGGTGAATCATTGGATGCTTGTTAGACTATGAGTGCAAGCCCAAAGACAATATTGCTATCTCCAAATTGCTTTTACTCTTTTTTCACTTTTCCTTTCATAGTCTTATCAAAGCTCTCCTCTATATACTACTATAGTTAGGTCGTAGAGCCTCTATTCTCTTCTGGTTGGCCGAATGACCTCTATTATCTTCTGGTTGGCTAAATGGCCTCTACTCTTTCTCTAATTGGATGAATGACCTCTATACTATATATGGTTGGCTGAATGGTTACTATCCTTTCTCAAGTAGGTCGAGTGGCCCTTTTTTTGGTTGGCTGAATGGCCACTATAATTTTTCTAGTTAACCAAATGGCCCTATATTCTCTTTCTAGTATGTTGAATACACTTTTGCTCTAGATTATCTTTCTTCCTTGGTTGAATAGTCACATTAGCTTACGTTGTCCCAGATATTTGCTTTAGATTATGTTTGCTGGATGACTACTTCCTTGCTTACATTGATCTAGATGACCACTTTCCTAGTTACGTTGGCCCAAATAGCCACTCCTTTCTTATGTTTATCTGGATGGCCACTCTTTGACTGTACTATTCCTTTATATTGTTCAAATAATTCTATTGGCCAAATGAATAGCCAATATTCTCTTCTTATGTTGACCAAATGGATGGTCAATTTCTCTTATGTTGGCCAAATGAATGACCAATATTTTCTTCTTATGTTGGCCAAATGAATGACCAATCTTCTCTTCTTCCCTTATGATAGCTAATGACCAATATTTCTATCCTTATGTTAGCCAAATGAATACAAAAAATATCTCAAGTCTTTCTTTATATCTTAGGCCAATTTTCCAATATGATATCCTTCTTGACTCTTTCTCTATGATATTGGCTTCTTGAGCCTATGTCAAGATCTGAATATTTTGAAAACTTATTTTTTTGCTAATAAATTTCAATTAAATGGTTGAAGCTATATAAAGTAAGATTTGTATGCTTCATTATCCTTCTTCAAGACGGATATATCTATCCTCTTTCTGCTACAACTCTATATGTCCTTATTTTTCATCTTTTTCTATTTTTATTTCTATTCAACAATCTTCAATGTCAAGGTGGATTTAGCCCTGAATGACCAACTTTATTTGAGTTGGTTCTACCTAATATTTCAATATCAAGGGTTGGATTTTCCTTGAATGATCAACTTTCTCAGATTTGATTCACCTTTCAATATTTAATCTACAAAAACTTCAAATCAATGTCAAGGGTTGGCTTTATCCTTGAATGACCAAATAATATTGAGTTGGTACGCCTATCAATCAATATAGTTGAGTCCTAGTCTTCACTAGTTATTCTTGAATAAGACCTTCAAATAAGACCTTCAAATATATATTTTGAGTCTCACTACCTTCAAAGTGGCTAGACACTTAATAAACTTTATCAAATATGGATAGAATCAATTAATAATAGTGGTTAATAAAATAAACTCTATCAATCTTGACATAGTTCAATGGTAGCTATGATACCATTGATGGCTTTATAAGCCTTATACTACCATAATATATCATAGGTTATTTCACATAGGACCCAATATAAAATAGCCACAATGTAATAAAGGTCAAAATAATAATATGAGTAGAATAATATGAGAAAATTAATATGTATATCAAGGCTTATAATAAATCAAATAACATTCATTTATATACTAAAATATGAATGTAAATATCTTGAGTCATTTATGTACTATGCATTAAATATAACTTACAATATTAATTACTCAAAATGTATACAATATTTATTGCTCCTTTTCTATTACAACTTCAACTTGCAGTGCTTGATACTTGAATGAATTACTTGCATTCTATGGAGCATTATCTCCATAATATAGCAATAGTAATGTGAATCTTTGGATACTTGACTATTTCTCTCCATATGCCAAGTCTCATGACTCATGGCTTATCTACTTGACACTTGCATACTTGATGAACACTTTATAATATTCGCATGACTCTTACACTTCTACTACTTGAAAACCTAATCTAGGACACTTGTGCATATCTTTAGATAACATATGTATTCTCATACATTCAAGATAGTTGTGCACATCTACTCAACGTACACTTGCACTCTAACTCACATGACACTTGTGCATTTCATGCACATTACAAAACACTTGCACTCTAACTCACATGACACTTGTGCATTTCATGCACATTACAAATTTACATGACACTTGTATATTTCTTGCACATTCACACTTACATAAAGAGGAAACTATAAATCATACATTGAACTATTGACTCAACCCTAATATACTATTTAAAAATTCACCATGAAGGTACCATAGGGGTATATTAGCATGTACCAATTGTATGGTAGATTTTAGAGCTACCATAATAGCCATGCCTAAGGTTTTTTATGATGATAGGGGCATGGAATACACCTAGACTAGTTTTGGTGTATCATAGGTAGAAAAAACACTAGTTGTGGCTGATGGAGGCTACAAATGATACTCTAATGTTGTTGCACAAGTTTCTAAATACCTCAATAATTTAGAAGGTGATAGTGATCGACCTTCCATCACTATTTGGATTATGCTTGTCAATGAAGTTCATGACAAATATTAGGAGGCATCTCTCAGTATATTGCACTCACATGGTAGTTACCTACAAGGGAAAGAAGGGTTGAATCTATGGTAATAATCTTAGCCCCTACCATTTAGAGGAGTATGAAGAGAAAACCATTAATCTAGTTGAATATGCCTCAAAATACCCTCAAGAGGAGATGGAAGAGCATATGAAAGACTTGGAAAAAGAGCATATGAAAGACTTGCAAAAGATTAAAGAATATTTGCAAATGAAAGGTAATTTTTCCATGCTAGATTTCAATGTAATAATTCACACAAGCATAGAAACTCATTATATACTATAACCAACTCAAAATTGACTCCTAGCTATAACAAGTCACAAGTTTGATCATTTTGATCCAAATATTGTAAATTTTGATGAGTAAGCTCCATATGATGTATCTAGCATATAGAAGTGCATCAAAAAATTATGTATTAAACATGTAAATAAAGATAAAATCTAAGTTTTTCATAATAATTGGCTAGATTAGGTAACAACATAGCACTCACACAAAACAATTTTATTGTAAAGTGCACTAGGTAGTTCACAAGCATTAAGAGATCCAAGAATTAGTAAGAAATTTAAGAAAAGTAGGTAATCATACCTTTGTCTATTCAATTGTGTTGAAAAAATCATTCCCATCAACTTTTAAGAGAAAATTGAATGAGAGAGTTGATTAGGTGAGTGACTTCAAATATTGTTATAGGCAAAGAAGTATGTCTAAAGAGAGTCCCATTTTCACCATTTCATAAGCCCTGATCAAAGTTGCTCTTCAATAATGAAATATTTCTCCCATCTCTTTAGGTGCAAAAAATATAGGATTTTCCTCCATAGACTCCATGACCAATAGAAAAGGCTTCTATTTTAGAAAAGGCTTCTATTTTAGGATTATTTACATCTAATGAGTAGAATTCCCTTGTAAGTTACCAAATTGTAGTTCAATTTCACTACACTAGGAAAATCCTACAAGTGGAAGTAATTTAGATCTAAATTGTTGCCCAATTTAGATCTAAATTGTTGCCCAAAGCCAAAATAAGATGAGAGGACCTAAATCTCCATAAATATATCAAGTAGTTGATGTTGTTAAAATACCAAATGTTGACCAGGGAATGTTTTTAGAGAAAATTCTAGAAAATTTGAAACTCCCTACACCATGAGGCTATGTTGACCCACTAGACTAAAAAGATAATAATTTGCAATCTTTTTTGTGGTATTTAAGCAAAACCTTACCATATGTAGGAAACCCATACCTTTTTGGTGGCATCTAAAAGGGTTTTATTGTTTGCAAGGTTTATAAATAAAAAGTATAGATGATTCAAGGAAGGATTTAGTAAGATGAATTCAGCTTGTTGGTCCATCTAAGTAACATCCCAAAGATTCATGACAACTTTAAAAGTATCAATAAACAAATAAAGATAAAACCAACAACAAAGAGAAAAGAATGAATATTCAATCCTAAAAATATTATCTAGAGGTATAATTATTTCAAATATTTTATTCTAGAAAGTTGTAATAGACCATTCTAGGTGTTTAATGGTTTAAATGATACTTTTCAATTCAAAATCTTTTGGCCATACTAGCTTGCAGCCTAACTCCCAAAGGAAGCAAGTTAAAACTTTGTTGAGCTAATGTAAGCAAGGCACTTCAAAATATCTAACAAATTAAGGAGTTTATAATACCAAAAGTGTTTAAGGCTAGGTAATCCAAAAGACTAAAAGCCAAAAATTCCTTGTGATGACATTAGCATTGCTTTCAAAAGGTCCAAACAAGTGTAAATTCAAAATGTGGGAAGTGGTCAACAACTTTTTTTCCTTATAATTCTAGAGATCAAGCTAAGAAAATGAAGTGTGCTAGAAATTCTTGTTACTAACATTAGCAAAGGCATTACAAATATTTAGCACAATGAAATGAGCATAGAAATGAGTCTAAAAAGGTAAGTAATAGAAACAACAACAACACTTTGAATTTGAAGAGCTCAATGTGGATGACACTTGGTACTCCAGTTAGAAGTGGTTAGACCATGTGGCATGTGTCAAAGCTAGAAAGTGACAACACCCTCCATGAATCATAACTAAGTATCCTACAATTTTAACCACTTGATAGGTGATATGTAGAGCAAGCTAAAGAGGCCAAGTGGTGCCAACTCAACCTATGACTGTAAATAATCGATTTTGACCAATTATATAGTAGTTATCTTCATTTTGACCTAATAGAATCTATAAAATGAGTAGTTATCCTTGTCTGTAAGGATCCTATATTTTACTGTTTTTCTATCATATGCTATATTTTTACATTTCTCTAGTTGCAATACATAGTTTTTTTACTTCCTCAATTGTAATATGGAGAATTGAAATCTCTTGTAATATTTTACATATTTAGCATTTTCACTCACATTGTGGTAAATAGTAAATTTTGTTAGGCTTCATGTTGTTTGGCTTATTTCAGTTTGTAGTTAAATTAAATTTTATTAGACCTAAAGCTATTTTGCTTATTTTTATTAGAGTGCTTGAAATGTTGGATGCTATATTACTTTTAGTAATTCTAGTTATGCTTTTATTGGGGAAAATTCTTGATGGCTTTTTAACCAAATTATCATTGGTCCCAATATTCAAGATCTTAAGTAGTCTCAAATATAAAAGCAATCAATATATTAAATGACCAAAATTAATGAACATAATATTCATGAAATAAAAATAATATGAATAAAATGGCCAAATATCATGAAGAAATTATATAGTAGAATTGCTCAAAATATACATACACGTTTCAATATTATCAATGCCTTAATGTGATCTGTGATGATACATTACCTAGAGCTTTGTCTCCATAATATAACCTTATAAAGGTGACTCTTGATTGTTTTGTCTATTGCTCTCCTCAAACATCCAAGAGATGCAACATTTCATATTCCAAGCATAAGATAATTCTCTTGTGTCCTTTGGCTTCTCATCTTACCACTTGGATACATGACTCTTGACTCTCTATTTATTTAGACACTTTACTCTATGACACTTGTGCACTCATACATGCACACTTGTACACTTTACTACACTTTACTATATGACTCTTGCACACTTTTCTACTCTACACACTTGTACACATAATTAGATGACACTTGTACATAATTAGATGACACTTGTACATATTCTACATGTAAACACATACATAAAGGAAAAATAAAAATCACTCCTAAACTATAGAGTAACACACTAATATATTAATATTATATTTGTACCATAAAGGTACCATGGGGTATTTTAGCATGTACCAAATAATGTAATATTCTATAACACCCCTTATATTACATTATTTGTTTATTAAATATTTTAGTCTTCAATCTCTAATTCTTGCATGTGTTATTTGTCTTCATGTGTTCATCCACTACCTCTGTTTGTTGTCTCTTTTAGAAAATCTTAGACGATGCCTGGTCCATTTTCTTATTTTCTACCTTTTGAAAAAATAAAATAATTCATCACTAGTCCTTTCTTGAGGTAAAAAATATTTTAATATTTCTTCTAAAAATCCCATTGTATCTAAAGCAAAAATTCTATTCTCAATAGAATTTGTAGCCTCTATTCTATCTTGATTCTTGATAATACATTTTTTTATGTTCATTTGTATATTTGAATTCCATAGTTTTGTCTCTTTCAACCTACTAAGCAACTAATATAAGATTAGTAGATAGTCTTGAAACATATAAAATATTATCTAGCATAAAATATTAAAATGGTATGCTAGGTATCACTTTTTCAGCTCCTTGAACATGATAAATCTTATCATCTATAATTTTTACTGGAATATTAGGTCTAGCTTCTATTGAGTCAAAACAGTGCAAGATTCTAGTCATATGATGACTAGATCCAAAATCAATATACCATGTGTCTTTTTCTTTCCTAATGGTTTGATGGGATTCAAATGATTTTATTTCATATAGTTGGTAGAATTTTTGAAAATCTCTTCTATTATTTGATTCCTTGAATTCAAAAGATTGTCTTGGTGCATTCATTCTCCTATGCCATCTATACAATTTCTAAATAATTCCTTTGAAGTTAAAATCCTTATTACTCCAAGGTTGTAACAACCCAAGTCTACTCACCTGGTTGTCAAAACACAAATTCAAAATTTTACTAGTTAAAAAAATAAATGTCACACATTTACGTAGATATACCCAACTTGATATTAGTACTTTGGCATAGAGAATCACACTTCAATATTATTTACCACTACATATGGTATCTTAAATGCTCTGGACCAACCAACTTCCCGTCATAAGGTTGTCATTTAAAAGATATTTACTTCTTCTTGATTTTTCCTTGATCTTGGCATGGGTTGCCTTTCCAGGGTCCATAACACCTATAAAGGTGTACGCACTAATTCCCTGTCTCAAAGAATGTTGGACTTGGATTCACAATCATAATATTATCCTTAAGGGTCCACTGACCTGTGTAATCTTAAAGTTCATACTTTGGAACTAGAATAACTATGTCAGTGCCTAATCATTGATTTTCAACTAAGGTTTAACCAGGGTATCATGGTTTTCAAACCATATAACTAAGACCCAGTTCTAGTTGATAGTAATGTTACTCATACCATCTACCGCTGGACCTTCCAATCTCATGGATCATCTCTCTGACCAAGAGTCTCACTAGCAATTCCACAACCAGAGTAGGTTCATTAGTATCCTCACGTACTACTTGTATGTTATCCTGGAGTGACATCCCATTCTATCACCCTTTACTTTCTAATAGCTAGATAACGGATAACATTGATTCGTAATAGTTGCCACCATGGCTATTAGATTTGGGTGATTGACAACTTACTCAATGCCACCAATTATCATTAGGTGGATAACATTCTACTCAATGCTATCATATACCATTTAAATTTTCCTTCCCTCAAGTTTTAGTTTTAATTGCTTTACTTCTCTCATAGGAAAAAGGTTTTAGTTTATTTCTATAATTTTTAAAGAATAAAATAATTCAATCTTTAAATATCAGGCCATAAATAATAGATAATACTTTCCATATAAAAGTATGAATGAATAATAGAAAATTACTTTTCATAACAATTACCTAGTGTATCTGGGTGCTTCTTCATTATAATTTCCTAAAACCCTAAAGTGAGACTGTGAAAGTTACCTTATCGTGATTGAATTCTGGACGTACCAAGCTTCAGCCTATAAAACTATTGAGTGCTCTACTAAACATGGAGAACTCCTTCGCTATATAAAGATATCATCACTAATTAATGTAGCTGAGGTAACTATCATATCGAAGGGTAGAAATTATGAGCTAAAATATTATCTTAAACTTATGGTAAGCCCTAATCTCATCACAGTTTAATCATAGGACGGAATAATCATTTTTAAGAACACAAACTTATACTGAGAGGGGGTGAATAGTATAAGACCACTTTTTACTTTTTCTTCTAATTCAATATTATGTTGTGTAAAGATAGCAGTATCAATAGCATTAATCAAAGCAATGCACAAAAACCATACACAATAGAGACACCACAATTTACGTGGTTCACCCAATGTGGGCTACTCCACGAAGAAAATATTTTACTAAAACTTTCTCAATCAATATCTTTGGGAATCACTCCCAATTACAATGTTTATGGATCTTTGTCCAAAGGAGATGTTGATCCCCTAATCTCAAGTTCATGGATCTCTTCCATAGGAGAACTCTTTCCCCTTCTACTCTGGCTATGTGATATTCTAGAAGACTTTGTCTCTCTACTGCATTGACTGGTGGACCTCTCTCCACTTGAAGACTCCTCACTTAGATCTATCTTCAACTATTCTGGTTGTTGGATCTCTATCCACTGATATTCTGTCCTCTGTACTCTATCAAATCCAAAGATCTATCAATAGGCTCACTAATAACCTTCTCAATAGGCTCACATAAAACTTGCTTAACAAGTTCACACAGAACTTATCAAATGTTGAATAACAAGCTCACATAGAACTTGTCCAAATCTGCTCTAGCAAGCTCACCAAGAACTTGCCCAAATTTTCTCTAGCAAGCTCACCAAGAACTTGCCAAAACTGTCCACAAATTTATCCCAACATTGTCCTCAAATTTATCTCAACACTGTACTTAAATATATCCCAAAGGCCTTCTCAAAGTCTCAATAAATCATGCTCAAGTAGTACTCAACAATGAATGGCAATCTCAACTCAAATTAACTTCATAGAAGCATAAAGAGAATTTTTAGAGACTCAGTATGTTATAATCTCACTCTCACTCTCAACCCAAATCAATCTCAACTCAACTCATAGAAGTATAAAGAGGATTGTTAGAGAATTAATATGTTCTAATATCAATCTCAACTCAAATGAATCTCAACTCAACTCAAGTCAATCTCATAGAAGCATAAAGAGAATTTTTAGAGACTCAATATGTTCTAATCTTACTCTCAACTCAAATCAACCTCAACTCAATTCAAGTCAACCTCAACTCAACTCAAGTCTTATAGAACCATAAAGAGAATTGTTAGAGACTCAATATGTTCTAACCTTAAT
Organism: Wollemia nobilis; assembly: GCA_028583015.1. Classification (NCBI taxonomy): domain Eukaryota; kingdom Viridiplantae; phylum Streptophyta; class Pinopsida; order Araucariales; family Araucariaceae; genus Wollemia; species Wollemia nobilis. Next base: position 2,169,395 of record JAQPPZ010001965.1, read on the forward strand.
CTCAACTCAACATAGAATGATGGAATAATTTTTTTATAGACCTTGAACAATCACTTCACACATCACTTGACTAGGCTCAATCAACTCAACTCAACCAATCATCACAAGGGACAACTATTTCTCACACAACCCTGATCCAAGTATGTATCAAGCAACTCAAATGTTTCCAACAATGCTCAACCACAAATCTCACATAACAATGATACTCATGTTATTTTCTAACTCAAGTTCTTTCACAACTAATGGGCTTCAAAAAATATGCTTATAACACAAGGTTTAAACACAACTCTCAATTCAAAAAACCTTGATGCATTCAACCAACCACTTTCGAAAAGGAAACCACAAACAATCCTTTTCCTTTCAATGATATTTCAGAAATCAACCACCATAAACAATCAATAGAATAATGTACCCATACCTTTTATGAAGATGAAAAAAACCTCTTTGTAAATCTACCACAATCACAACATTATTTTACCAATCTTCACAAGGGTTAGTAGATCACAAAATAATCAACATTACTCCACTTTCCAATAATCATCACCAAGGCCTTTAATTGCACAACTTCCTTATCTCTCCTAAAACCACTTTTACCATAAAATAAAATAAATCAAAACATTACATAACCTTTTCACTCCCAAAACCACTTATACCATAAAATAAAATAAATCAAAACATTGCATAATTTTTGCTACCAAAACCATTTATACCATAAAATAAAATTAATCACAATATTGCATACCTTGTCACCTCATAAAAGAATTAATCCTCTTGAAAAAGAACAAGACAAACTTCACTTTTGGAACCCCTTTGCAAAATCAAAAATATCTCTTTACACACACCTTATTTCTCCTTCTAAATAAGTTAGTCAAATAGCCCTCGAAATAAGATTTTTGACGATATATAATATGCCCACTTTTCGAAATAAATTGAAACCTTTACATATATATATGCCAACCTCCATTAATTGCACATAGGTTAGCCCTCCATTAATTTAAACTTAAACTTTAAACTTTAATATCTTCATCACTCGGAGGTCCTTTTTCGATGAAACAAAATTCCACCTTGGCTTTTAAGAAAAGCTCTTTCCACATAAGCCCACCATGGTTTTAAATAAAACCTTTTATTTTGCCTGCCTTGGTTTTCATAAAAACCCTGTAAATAGCCATGCTTTCCAAAATATCATAAATGCTTATTTATGAAATATTTTTACCACAAAAACCAAATGTGATCCATGTGACATCAATGACAACATAAAATACCTCAAATATCCAACAATCTCCCCCTTTGTCATTGATGGCAACACCTCTAATGCAAACACCACAATCACTGCAAAAACCATCTCTGAGAATCAAATTTGCTCCCCTTGACTCAATACTCTCTATGGAGGCTGCTCCCCTAACTTAATTATCTCTTTGGAGGCTTCTCCCCCTAACTCAATGTTCTCCCTCTTACTCAAATCTCTCCCCCTTTGACATCAATGGCAAAATGGACACCTATGGGTCTAAAAGATATGACTCTTAGGCATAGCCCCCTCACCACCTTCTCTCTTAAGGTAATTAATTTTGGGATGGGAGTACCTTTACTCCCATATTACATTGATTCTTTCCTCTATCAACTTCCTTCCATGTTTTTCTGATATCCTTCTCTTGATGAATTACTTGATCTTCTTGTCTTGAACCTATTTGACCTTCTTGCCTTGAACCTGTTTGGAATTGAGTCCTACACCATCTTGCAATATGCCTAAAGTTATTGTAATTAAAACACTTGATATTTTAGCCTTTGTATGGTGCCAATTTCTTGAATTCTTTCTTGAAGTAATTTTCATATTCATTCCTTTCCTGAACCCTGTAATGTGAAGCTCTATTTTCATGACCATTATTACCATGACTTCTGAATTGTGTAGCTCTAAAACCAAAACCATGTTGCTCATTTTATTTGCACTAAAAATCTTTATGACCAATCCTATTACATGAGAAGCAATGTCCCTAAAAACCATACCTTCTTCCTTTGAAGTTTCTTCTAGAAAAATCAAACTTCTTTGATCCATGGATCCTGCAATGTATAGCCCTATGTCCAAATCCATTACAAGAAAAACAATATCCTTGAAAATCCTTTTATTCTGCAATGTATAGCCCTATGTCCAAATCCATTACAAGAAAAACAATATCCTTGAAAATCCTTTTATTCATGCCTTGGTTCCTCATACCTTTATTGACCATTATCCTTATGATCATCTTCAACTTGTGCATTGCATTCTTGAACCTTCTTTGTAGCATCTAAAACCTTTTCCTTAGTTTATTCCTTGTATTTTTCTTCAAGAATTTATTTTCCCTTTGATCTTGATTCACCTATATCAAAACAAGAACCAAACTGAATATTTTGAGCCATAGGAACTTTGGAACTTTCCTCACAAATCTTAGGTGCTTCCTTGCTTTCATCTTTTAGATCTTCCTTTTCTTTTAAGTGTGAATTTTCTTGGAAGTAAGATACAACCTTAAAATAAGTTTCCACTCCTTTTTTAATATTTTCATCTAATGTATCATGTCTTATTATGGTTACCCTTAGTTCTCCATTCATCATTTCTTCTATCCTTTTTGCATTTTGAAGCTCTTCTTTAAGATTACTGATTGTTTGAAGTAGTTCTTATCTGATTTTGACATCTGTTCGAATATTTTTTTCAAGATTCCTATATTCTTCTTTTAGCCTTTTGACTTTTGATTTTTGTTTACTTGGATCATCCTCTTCCTTTTCTATTACCAAAAATAAGACTTCTTTGTTTTCACTACTGCTGGAATTGTCACTAGAACTGTTGCTTTCTTTTTCAAATACACTTTCCTTGTTGTAATTGTTGTATGTGCAATCATCATCCATATGCCCAAATTCTCCACATATGAAGCATTTTAGTATCCTTAGACCTTTCTTGTACATATTTGATTTCTCAATGGCTATGGCAAGATCTTCATGTATTTCTTCAATAGGCACACCTTCTTCTTTAACTTCAATACCTAGGAATAGGTGTTCTTGCTTTTCTTCACTTATTCCAAAGAATGTACATTCTTCTTCATCTGACTGATATTTATCACTGTAATCTGAACTATCACTTTCTTCTACAATGTAGTAATATTTCTTAGCCTTACAAAAACATTTATTCTTCTCATACCTGTTTTGCTTGAATCTGTCATCTACAATGTAGTAATATTTCTTAGCCTTACAAAAACATTTATTCTTCTCATACCTGTTTTGCTTGAATCTGTCATCTTTGTCATGCTTATGCTTTCCATCTTCTTTTCTTCTATGACCATGTTTTTCATCATCACTGATTTCTTCATGTGAAGACTTGTATGCATAGTGACCAAGATCACCACACTTTTAGCACCTAACTTTCCTTATATTTTTTAAATTTCTTGAGTCCTTATTCCTTTTGATGAAATTAGCTTCCTCATCATTTTCTAAAAATCTATCTGTTTCTAAAACTTTCCCTTTATTTTTTTCAGAAGCCTTGAATGCAATCTCTTTTATTGGATATTTATGCTTACTCACCCTCATCTCATAAGTTGTGAGAGTACCTTGTAATTCTTCCATTGTTAACTTGTTGATATCCATTATTTCTTCTATTGTTGAAACCTTTGCATCATATTTCATGAAAAGTGATCTCAAAACCTTTTGAGTAACTTCTGATTCTTTCATCTCAAAACCTAGGCCTCGCATAGTGTTAGTAATCTCATCAACTCAAAGTAAGAACTTTATAATATCTTCAGAATCTTCCATTTTCAATTCCTCAAATATTTTTCTATGAGTTTGTAGTTTTTCCAACTTTACCTTGGAATATCCTTCATAAGTATAGACCTTTGAAAAAATTATCTCACGTAGCCTACTCAAAATACAATTCATTGCTCTTGCATTGATCTCAACCAATTTTTTGGTAGTTTTATATTTCTCAAGATCGCCTTCAACCTTATACTCTTTTTCAACCATCTGTCATACCTCATATCCTTGTGATATCAAGTATTTCTTCATCCTCATGCTCCAGAAGGCATAATTGTTACCATCAAACAATGGAGCCTTATTTGAAGATAATTCTTTTCTATGAAGCCATCTGTGTTCTTGTAGAATCTGTCTTCAAGCTATTAGCCTTTTTGAAGGAACCCGCTCTGATACCAATTGAAGAACACAAACTTATACTGAGAGGGGGTGAAAAGTATAAGACCACTTTTTACTTTTTCTTCCAATTCAATATTATGTTGTGTAAAGATAGCAGTATCAATAATAGTAATCAAAACAATGCATAGAAACCATACACAATAGAGACACCATAATTGATGTGGTTCACCCAATGTGGGCTACTCCACGGAGAAAGTCTTTTACTAAAACTTTCTCAATCAATCTCTTTGGAAATCACTCCCAATTACAATGTTTATGGATATATGTCCAAATAATATGTTGATCCCCTAATCTCAAGTTCATGGATCTCTTCCATAATAGAACTCTTTTCCCTTCTGCTCTGGCTATGTGATCTTTTAGAAGACTATCTTTTTGCTACACTAATTGGTGGACCTCTCTCCACTTGAAGACTCCTCACTCAGATCTATCTTCAACTGTGTTGGTTGTTGGATATCTATCCACTAAGACTCTATCCTATGTACTATGTCACCTCCAAAGCTTTGTCAATAGGCTCACTAAGAACCTACTCAATAGGCTCACACAGAACCTGCTTAACAAGCTCACAAAGAACTTGTCAAATGCTGAATAACAAGCTCACATTGAACTTGTCCAAATCTACTCTAGCAATCTCACCAAGAACTTGCCCAAATCTACTCTAGCAAGATCACCAAGAACTTGCCCAAAACTGTCCACAAATATGTCCCAACACTATCCTCAAATCTGTCTCAACACTATCCTCAAATTTATCCCAAAGGCCTTCTCAAAGTCTTAATCAATCATGCTCAAGTAGTACTCAAAATAAACTCAACAATGAATGGCAATCTCAATTCAAATTAATTTCATAGAAGCATAAAGAGAATTGTTAGAGACTCAATATGTTCTAATCTCACTCTCAACCCAAATCAATCTTAACTCAACTATAGAAGCATAAAGAGAATTGTTAAAGACTCAATATGTTCTAATATCAATATCAAATCAACTCAACTCAAATCAATCTCAACTCAACTCAAGTCAATCTCATAGAAGCATAAATAGAATTTTTAGAGAGTTAATATGTTCTAATATTACTCTCAACTCAAATCAACCTCAACTCAATTCAAGTCAACCTCAACTCAACTCAAGTCTTATAGAACCATAAAGAGAATTGTTAGAGACTCAATATGTTCTAACATTAATCTCAACTCAACATAGAATGATGGAATAGTTTATTTTATAGAACTTGAACAATCACTTCACACATCACTTGACTAGGCTCAATCAACTCAACTCAACCAATCATCAAAAGGGACAACTCTTTCTCACAAAACCCTAGTCCAAGTATGTATCAATCAACTCAAATGTTTCCAACAATGCTCAACCACAAATCTCACATAACAATGATACTCATGTTCTAGTCCAAGTATGTATCAATCAACTCAAATGTTTCCAACAATGCTCAACCACAAATCTCACATAACAATGATACTCATGTTCTTTTCTAACTCAAGTTCTTTCACAACTAATGGGATTCAACAACTGCTTATAACACAAGGTTTAAACACAACTCTCAATTCAGAAAACCTTGATGCATTCAACCAACCACTTTTGAAAAGGAAACCAAAAACAATCTTTTTCCCTCCAATGATATTTCAAAAATCAACTACCATAAACAATCAATAGAAGAATGTGCCCATACCTTTTATGAAGATGGAAAAAACCTCTTTGTAAATCTGCCACAATCACAAAATTCTTTTGCCAATCTTCACAAGGGCTAGTAGATCACAAAATAATCAACATTACTCCACTTTCCAATAATCATCACCAAGGCCTTTAATTGCACAACTTCCTTATCTCTCCTAAAACCACTTGTACCATAAAATAAAATAAATCAAAACATTGCATAACCTTTTCACTCCCAAAACCACTTATACCATAAAATAAAATAAATCAAAACATTGCATAACCTTTTCACTCCCAAAACCACTTATACCATAAAATAAAATTAATCACAATATTGCATACCTTGTCACCTTATGAAAAAATTAATCCTCTTGAAAAAGAACAAGGCAAACTTCACTTTTGGAACCCCTTTGCAAAATAAAAAATATCTCTTTACACACACCTTATTTCTCCTTCTAAATAAGTTAGTCAAATATCCCTCGAAATAAGCTTTTTGACGATATATAATATGCCCACTTTCCGAAATAAATTGAAACCTTTATATATATATATATATATATATATATATATATATATATATATATATATATATGCCAACCTCCATTAATTGGACATAGGTCAAACATATCTCTTTACACACACCTTATTTCTCCTTCTATATAAGTTAGTCAAATAGCGCTCGAAATAAGCTTTCCGACGATATATAATATGCACACTTTCCGAAATAAATTGAAACCTTTACTATATATATAATATATATATATATATATATATATATATATATATATATATATATATCAACCTCCATTAATTGGACATAGGTCGGCCCTCCATTAATTTAAACTTAAACTTTAAAATCTTCATCACCGGAAGTCTTTTTTCGATGAAACAAAATTCCATCTTGGCTTTTAAGAAAAGCCCTTTCCACATAAGCCCATCAGGGTTTTAAATAAAACCTTTTATTTTTCCTGCCTTGGTTTTCATAAAAATCCTGTAAATAGCCATGCTTTCCAAAATATCATAAATGCTTATTTATGAAATATTTTGACCACCAAAACCAAGTGGTATCCATGTGACATCAATGACATCAATGACAACATAAAATACCTCAAATTTCCAAGTGGTATCCATGTGACATCAATGACAACATAAAATACCTCAAATTTCCAACACAATTTATATGAACTTGCAACTATTGTTGAAATTATTTGATTAAAAATTCAAGACGGAATGAATAACATAGTCATATCAATACCTACAGTAAAGGAAAATACTCACAACTCCAAAAGTTATCAAGAATCATCAGGGATTTCGTCCTAACTTCTTTTATTTTATTGATTGAATTTATCCTTATATTGGTGCAGGGTTTCCACCTCTTCTAAACATTTTAGGGTTTCCACCTCTTCTAAACATTTTAAAAGGAAACTTACGCGGATGCTGGTATATGCGGGACCTTGGTTAAGGAAACAATGACTATTATATTTAAAGTTATTTATTACTAATCTTATCTTTTCTTTTTTATATTTAGGTAGGTCTCAATTTTGCTTTCACTTTTATAATATATAAATCAGATTTTCAGAAAGGAAATTTTCCTAACTCTTTTATTAATTCACCTATTAACGGAATTTGATAAGATACAGCCATAAACCCCTTAAACCATTCAAACCTTAGCCTATGTAAAACCTAAACCTATCAATGAGATTACATTTTAAAAGTTGTCTGATGTTTCAAAAATGCTATATGACGTTCTTAAAAAAAAAAAAGGTTTCAAATCTAGCATGGTTTGCTATAATTGGAGCCCCCCTTCTTTATACCCAATACCCATAATTCGTTACACACCAACTCTCTAGATGATGCTCTACTGTTGCGTTGAAGCATTATTTTTTTTTTTTGAAATAGAAGAAACAGGAAAGGAAGAAATCATACATATAAACGTGGAACAGTCCTTAAAGAAAAATTAGGCTATAATATGATTCCGTCATGCCATCAATCATACTAAAGCTATATTTTTTCCTACGAACAGCAAGAGGTAAAACGTATCACATGTCCAGGCTATAAGACGAATACCAAATTGACGGACGAAAACCAATTTAAACCAGTTTTATGAAAGAGACTTTAAATAAATCGAATGATTATTCCAGAATTCTTTTTTTGGAGCAATGGTTAGCAGCGTTTCAGAGTGCACAGTACTTATGATTTAATAAAAATATATTCGCACAACTAAAATCCTCGACTTCTACAGTCTTAAATGAAAGACTATCTTTTTTTTTTACTTTTACATATACTACAGTAAAGAACCATTACTCTTCCCATTTTACAATATATATATATATATATATATATATATATATATATATATATGAGACTCAAGGAAAATTCTGCTTCAGTGCAGCGGCACTTCAGAGGATCTGGTTTCACCCGAAAGTCACCAAGTAAAATAAGAGTGGGCATCAAAAGGATCAGCTTGGCCCGAATGCATGCATCTATTTTTTTTGAAAATAACATGTAGCATACAAGAATGCACCCTTCATCTATCTTATATGATTCCTCTATAGCATGCAATTTTTATAAACTACTCAATTTAAGAAGCTATTTGCACATATTAGCAATGGATCTAAACAGACTTCATTGTAAAACATTCCACGAAACATTTTAGCATTAACCAGTTATAGAAATTAGAGATGCAACATCATTCATAAATATATGTATATTATATAACAAGAGAGAATCCGACCTCTTCACGTTGTCGTCAAATTTTTAGAACACGACGTTCTCCTGATATATCCTAGCAGAAAATAATTTCTCCAAACGAGCTCTTTCCAACTATCCCTCTAAAAGTTTCATATATCTCAATTGGACTGTTATCCTTAATTTATAAGCATACCCAATGACTTCTCAGGTTGCCACCTCGTGGCTATTCATGCACTGAGTATCCATAAACTGCCGAGTGGAATGTACACTTGTTCTCATGGTAGTCGTAGCGTTTAATTTATTAATATGGTTTTATTTATTATTAATTTTTTTATAAAAGTTTTTATTTATATATATTGTTTATATTATAAAGTCCATTATTATTATTTATATTTATTTATTATTATTTCTTTTATATATATTAAAAAAAAAAAAACAAGAGACATTTCTATGATTTCAAGGGCTCATGCAACAAAACATTCAATTTCTCATAAGCAAACACATGCATGCAATGCAATAGGCAGTATGACCTATATGATTTTCTTTTTCATGGGCTTCCATGTACCCACAGGCCAAGGTGCATAGGGTACGACATCATATCCCACCTTACCTGACGCTTCCACCACTTGTCTCCGACAGGGGTGGGTAAACCTTTCACCGCATTTTTCATTATTGCACCAGTCGAACATTCTACTATCGCATGTCAACCTTGCACATACAAATACTTGCAGTAGTATCACATTCTTCCAAAATAAATATAGTCAAATATTGGGGATGTTACAAAAGTTTAATTCAATAAAAAATCAAATAAATGTTCAAATTCAATAATCAAATCCTTTGAAGTAGGATTCATATATATATATATATATATATATATTTCTCCAAACTTTAGTCAATCAATCAAATTTTCAAAAATCAAATTGTAGAATTAAAATTTGCAAATAAAAAATTTTCAAAATTTCAAAATCAAAAATCTTTTTGGATTTGAATTCCTTTTGACTCTCTAATTAACCAATAATTAATTTTCTACTTTTCAATTTTTCAAAAAACTACTCTTGAAGTCAAATTATTTTTCACTCCACTTAATTCTTTAAAATTTAATAAAATCAATTAAAAAAAAGATTATCAAATTTTGATATATCCTTTTTTTTAAATCATGCACTTAATCCAAGTTTTCTAACCTTATAGATCAAATTTTAGAAAGCGCAAAACTATAAATCACTTTCCAAATATAAATTATGCCTAAACTCAAAACTTATAATCCTTACCTTAGCTCATGTGCGGACTTCAATGCATGATATCTTAATTTTTTCAGTGCAAATGGTAGGATTAATGTGTTAATGAAATGTCTCAAATAGATTTTGCTTTTGCAATTCCAAGGAACATTTCTTCTCACAACAATCAATGGATTTATTAAGTAATTCTAGGTGACATTATCTTTGCTTTTGATGCTCTAGTGCCTCTACCTTCATACTGCATGTTGTTATTTCCCTTTTGGATTCCTACAAGCATGACTTTATGAAGATGTTGCTTTGATTGCACTCTTTCTTTTTCTCTCATTTTTCTATAGGTGCAACTCTACTACTATGATTGTTGTTCCCTTATTATATCCAATGCTTCTACTCTGAGCAATGAAGCAAACGTCCAATCCTTATTTGGACTCTTATCTATATTGCTTTCACTCACAACAATAAAGCAATCCTCTCTTTTCTTGGATGCATCTTTGGTGCTTCTTCTTTCAACAATGAAGCAAACTTCCAATCCTTTCTTGGACTTCTATCTCTGCTACTTTTGTTTTAAGCAATAAAGCAATCTTCTTGGACTTCTTATCTTTGGTGCTTTTGCTCTTGGCAATGAAGCAATCATCCAATTTTTTATTGGATCTCTTATCTTTGATGCTTCATTTTTCTTTGTGATTTCAAAAAACACTTTATATCAAAACGTTCTTTTTGAACGTATCTTCCAATATTTTAGTCCCTTCTACTCTAAGAAGGATATGGTTGAAGAATATCTAACTTTAGAAGCTCTTTTTCTTCTCTTCGTTGGTTCTCTTTGATACTAATATCAAATAATATCAGGTTAATAGAATACCCAAATTTTGGCCTATGTTTTCTTCACGTGGCTCTAAATTTATTTATTTTTAATTCACACCAAAGACTTCCTTTGATGCTAGCTTTAGAGACTACTCAAAGTAGCTCTAAATATGACTCTTCCAAAAAGGATAAAGTATAGTGGATCTAACACCATTTTTGGCTTTTTAGCCACATTATCATAGGTTCTAATATTCAAGATCTTGAGTAGTCTTAAATATAAAAGCAATCAATATATTAAATGGCCAAAATTAATGAACATAACATTTACAAAATAAAAATAATATGAATAAAATGGCCAATATCATGAAGAAAACTTACAATAGAATTGCTCAAAATATGCATACAAGTTTCAATATTATCAATGCCTAAATGCAATTTACGATGACATAGAGCTTTGTCTCCATAATATAACCTTAGGAAGGTGACTCTTGAATATTTTTTCTATCGTTATCCTCACACGTTTGAGAGATACAATTTTTTCTATTCCATGCATAAGATAATTCTCTCATGTTCTTTGGCTTCTCATATTGCCACTTGTATACATGACTCTTGACTCTATTTACTTGCACATTTTTCTCTATGATATTTGCATACTTCTACATACACACTTGTAAAATTTACTATATGATGCTTTCCATTTTTCTACTCTACACACTTGCACACATAATTACATGACACTTGTGCATATCCTGCACATATAAATATACATAAAGGAGAAACATAAATTGCACTCCTAAAATATAGACTCACACCCTAATCTATTACATATTTATATTTGTACCATAAATGTACCATGGGGGTATATTAGCATGTACCAAATAATAAAATATTCTCTAACAATTATGTTACGTGTTAAGTTGTTTAGCTTATTTCAATTCATAGTTGAAATAAATCATGTTAGGATTAAAACTATTTGGCTTCATTTTATTAGAGAATTTAGGGTTTTTGTAGTATCTATGCTTACATTGATTTCTTCATAGATGTAATTAAATAGTCTGTTAATATTTTATTGTATTGAGTAGCCTATGCTCATGCAGATGAAAATAATTTGATACCTTCCCCTTTTCCCTTGTCACATTTTGGTGAACTTGATGTGAACACTATTGTAGGTCCTAATATCTTTGTCAAAGCTAAGCCTTAATCAAGTAAATTCCAAAAAAAATTAATCAAGACCTTGTAATCTTGTTTATTTGGATAAGGATATATTATATAACCTTGAGGTAGGGTTGTATATGCTCAATATGGAGGCAATTAAGGATAATTTATTTAGGAAAATTCTAGTGATACTGTTATGTAGAATAATACTATGGAGGGAGAGAGGGATTCATATATATTATCAATGGCGGATTAGGATAAACCAAATTTTTAACTAGGCAAGGCTTACAAATATTGAATTGGTGGAGGATTTTGCAAGTGTTGTTGAGGGACTTGATGATTGGAAGGAGGCAATTATTGTTGTAGGTTTTATAGAAATTAACTAGATGGAGGTATTATATAGTTCATGTATACATGAACTATATAATACCTCCATCTAGTTAATTTCTATAAAACCTACAACAATAATTGCCTCCTTCCAATAAAACCTTACACCGCTTTTGGCTAGTTGTAACATACAAATTATATTCCATACCTTGACTCAAGATCAAGAAGTAAATTTATCCTAAAGTGTTATAAATATTGATATTGGGTGAAGTATATTGGAGCATAGGTGGAGTCACCACTTTATAAGTATTAATTTTTTAACTGGACTAGGGTGAAATTTGAATCAAAATTTTACTCATTGGAGGTTTATTTTAGAATGGAAAATACGCGGTTGATTTTCTATAACTTGGGTATTGGAATATACCATGATTTGGTTATTTTATGAATTGAGTACTTTGGTTAAGGAACCCATCTAATTTGGTACTTGGGATGATGTTGTGATATTTGAGGAATTTTTTATAAATGAATAGTATGAGTCATAGTGGACCTCATTCTTTTCCATACTTGATTTGGTCATTTTGGAATGACAAAGGCATAATTATAGACTAGGGAAAAAATAAGGAAATTTACTTCTTTAGACCTAGGGTCTTGACTTTGGCTAGCAATTGGACCTTTTCCTTCTAATAGGGTATGATTGGGTGTTGATCCAATTTTAGAATCAACGTCTTGATGTACCCATGTCACAATTAATTTTTTCTTTTACCTATTGTATTTATTCATTGGTATGGTATCAACTTTACTAGCCAAAATTCTTTGTCTGATTTTTATGTATTTGAGTGCATATTTATAATCATAAGTCCTTCCATGTATGTACTTAAATAAATTTTTAGGGTTAAATTTGAGAAATTTTAAAACTTTTGACAAGGGAGTGAATCACTCCTATAGGTGGAGCAAATCACTCCAGAATTGAAACTTGAAGAAAATTTTGGAACAAGAGGGTCTAGGTGGATCACTCTGGAATATTTGGATGGATCTCTTACTATATAAAACTTGAGAAAAAATTTCTTTCAAGGTGATTCACTTCTTGATCTTTGAGTAAATTGCTTCTTGGTTAAGTGAATCGCTTCTTGATTTGAACTTGAATGGGTTTTTGGTTCTTCAAGAGAATTGCTTCAAATGAGGTGAATCACTCTAATTTTGGAGCAAAGCGCTTCTTGAATGAAAAATTTATAAAACATCTTCTAACTTTGGAAGATCACTTTTTATCTTTGACCAAATATAATTTTATGCCAAAATTAAAGATATTTGGTGAATTATGATGTCTTTTGTAGTTGATTTGTAAAGAATTTTAAAATATTTATGGGATTCATAATAAGGTCATCATTCATGAAGCACTTACAAAATTGAATGTAAAAACAAAAAAAAATACTAAATTAGAGTTCAAAAAGGGACTAGAATCAACTTCATTTTGAGAATCAAGCCTTTGATCCCACCAAGCATTCTAAAAATACATTGAGTTATACAAATGTCTAACTTTTTATGAGCTTGCAAATTTGTTTCAACAAATTGCAAGAAAGAGGAATGTGTCTCTTTTAACCTCTAGATATAGGTTATATGTCCAATATTCTCACTAATTCTAATCTAATTTAAACAAAATATAGAAGGTAAATATGGAAATTAGAGTACATGAAAGTAGATTTTAAAAGTTTAGGGTGTGAAAAATTATAATGAAATATAGTCCTAACCATAGCAAGGAGAGTGTGTGATAAATACACACATAAGAAAATTGAATAATACCAATGCATCCCACACATATGAAATGGAATTAACAAGGAATGATTAGGACAAAAGAGAAGTGTCACAATCATCACACATTCCACAATCCAAGAGTGCAGTCCCATTGATGGAAAGTAAAACGTATCATCAATTTCAATGTAGAACTTAAATATTTACAATGAATTCCATGGCTCCTATTTATAGAAATAATTTGCCCTTGAGTTACCTTGGGTGAAAATTCTTACTTCTAGTAAAAATAAATATTTTAGGGCATCTTTAGCAAAATGATGCACCTCCAACTGTTACATGCCTCCAAATACATATCTAAATGGATTAGAAGCCTTCTAAAATGCTTAGTGGCACTAGTACATGTCAAAATATTGCTTTAAAGAGATATTTCTTGATATTCAAACACCTTTTGCCTACCTTTACCTATTGATAAGAGATCTATTCAATAAAGGTGAGCAATTCACTCCTACATGGGAGTGCTTTGTTTCATTCTACCAATTGCTTCACTCCACTAGAACCAATTGCATCACTTTGCTAAAATTTACAAAATTTAATCTCGAGAGGTTCTAGTTGATTATTTTATTAGTTTTTGTAAGTCTTCAAAATGTCATGGACCCTAAGGTATTAACTAGGTTACTACAAGATACAATGCAAAAGAGGGTGATTCGAAGCCATGTAAAATCATCTCCATCATCTTCAAACAAAATAAAATTGTCCTCTTGCAATGAAAAGAAATTCAAAAAATAATAAAGTAATGTGGAGGTTGTGCCTTGTACTTTAGGTTCTTTAAAATATTAGTGTAAAATATAACATCAAGTGAACACTCCTAAAGCAAATTCAGAGAGAAAAATAATCCTAAAGGAAAATTGATTTGGGAAGATATAACTAAGGGTAGAAAATAATAATAATAATAATAATATCTTGGGATATTTGGTATATGATTATAACCTCCCAAAAAATCATAAAAATATTAATAATTTATTATTAATTTTAGTTTGTTTTAGTTCAGAGAACAAAAAATAGGTAGCTATGAATATAAAAAAGCACTTCAAAGTAATTGTATGTTGTTGATGAATGTAGCATGTTGAAAATAAGTAATTGTATTTCTATTTATTCCTTTGTAATTGTGTTTTCAAAAATTAAAAATAAGGAATAATGGGAAAAAAATTGTAATAAATAATAGATCAATTCACTCTAACCAAGTAAGATTCCTTCAATAAAAATGATATGAAATAATTAATGAATAGAAAAGATAATTGTAATAAATCTTTTATGAAAATAAGTTGTAAGCTTACCGTAGTGGTAAGGGCTTTGGCCTCTCTATGGGAGGTCCAATGTTCAAACCCCACTCAATATGAGGGGACCAGGACCCCTCATAAAAATATTTGTAAACTCATTGAAATTTTATTCAAAAAATATATTGTATGAAAAATGAATTTTAAAAATTACTTGACCTAAAAATGTCTCTAATGTTTTGATATTTTAATTAGAAATGACCCATATAAAAACTACTCTTAAAAAAATAATATAGAAAGTAGTAATATTTTAGACATTCAACATCCTTACTTCAAAATATTCTCATATAACATAGATACACTTGTACAATCTTTGCTAACAGGGTGAAATTCTTTTGAAATTATTTTTTCAAATGCACCTTTGACAATGCAACTCAGATTAATTTTTAAAAAGACTTGAAATTCATTAAATTTATCTTTAAATAACTTACTATATAGTTTTTAAATTTCTTGATATATTTTCATTGACTACTAACTTTGTTGCATTATTGATGGACAACCTACCAAAATACACAAAGGCTATTTATATAGAGCGAGTTTCATGTTGTGATGTAGTCCATTTGGGGGGAAGAAGTCAAATCTAGAAATGGCAGTGATAAAAGATTGGATCAACAATCATTGATGGGGTCACCTTGGCATCAATTCTACAAAAACCTTTTTGTCCTAGTTTCCTTCTAGGGTTTCATATTTTTTATGCAGTTCATGTGGATCTAATGAAAATACCATATTTACTCAAACAACGAATAATCTCTTATCCTCAATCTATGCTATATATGGATAGACTTCCTTATCAATTAATAATAATGTAGTTTGGTAAATAAACATCAAAGTAATAAAACCACCACCAAAGAACCTCATCTATATTACTTTCCTTGAGTGGTTCTCACCATAACTATGTATACTATTATAACTAAAATTATCCTAATATTAACCCAACAAAAATTTAATTAACCTATATGCATTTCCAAGCTAGATATCAAGACTTTGCAAAACACAAAACTATTAAGATTTTAAAAACAACCATAATCTTACCATAGAGTGAATTCAAGCAATAGAGATCAATCCATATATCTTAATCATAAGGTCAAGTCATAACAATCAACTATGACCTAACCATATGAGGGATTTAAGTCAATTAGAGAGCTAGACCTCAACCATAGGGTCTAGTTAAGAGCAATAGTCATAACCTTGACATGGGTATCAAGCTAAAGAAAATTCAACCGTGTGTTATAAAAAATCAAAATGCATGGCATTGTTTTCTCATTTATGATATTAATTAAAAATAAAATTAATTAAGAAAATATTTTTTTTTTGTTTTTAAATAATGGGAGAAGGTTAACCTAAGAATCATCAAACTGGTCATCTTTTTGAAACCCTATCAAAATGGTTGCATTTTCAAAGTATGATGTATATACACATCCAAATTGAAGTAGGATGAGTTGGAGGTGGAGATATGACACTTCAACTCTAATCATTGACAAGTAAAATCAAAATGAAGGCAAAACAATGAAGAAAGGTAAATGCAGAATAAAA
Organism: Wollemia nobilis; assembly: GCA_028583015.1. NCBI lineage: Eukaryota > Viridiplantae > Streptophyta > Pinopsida > Araucariales > Araucariaceae > Wollemia > Wollemia nobilis. Next base: position 2,186,037 of record JAQPPZ010001965.1, read on the forward strand.
TGCTAATGGAGGTAATGACAAGGTGGTGTGACCTCATTAGTGAATATAGGGGTCCAATTGTTAGAGATTCCATTTGCACCTACAGGTGTTATTACAACATCTTGGTTGAATGATGATAATGACACCATCACAAGGGTTGTGGATAAAAATGATAGCACTAAATCCCAATATCCTATCCACTTCAAATTTTAGCTACTATATACAAAATATAAAGAACACAAATAGGAACCACAAAATCCTAAAATAAAAATAAATAGAAGCTAAAAATTCTAAGGTTTACAGGTATTATTACATGCATAAAATGTTCAATGATAGTTGAACCCCAAGGAAACAAGCACTCATAGCAATATCAAAGATACAACAAAATAAAGGTGAGAAGAGAGGTAATTTTGGAATAAGAAGCTATTAATTCCACCAGCAAAAAAAAGAGGATGAATGTTATAGTACAAGATATGAAGAACCATATATTTTGAGCTACAAGGAAATAATAATCAATACAAGATGTTATAATTGACATAAACTCTACACCTCCACACAAAATAGGACCTCCAACTCTATACCCCTCAAAGAAGAATTCTTAGATGATGTAGATCCAAACCATCCTCTCACAATATAGAATTTCCCTTAAATATGAGGGCACATATACAAAAGGGACCAGATTAGAAGCTTTGACAAGAGAATAAAACACATTCTCTTTATTTGGTAAAAGAGATGCAATAAAGCTGGTAGTGAGATAAAATTAGATCCAATGAATATAGTTGTTGCTCCTATGTTGGATTTTTTCTTGATAGTAGTGAATAGCACTCTAATAATCCTCATCAAAGGGATGAGGTGACCTATGAAGGCCTCAACCATAGTGCTCTTATGAGAGACACTGTAGTTGGTTGAAGATCCTAAAATAGCATTGCCTCTATAACACATTACCAATGCAACTTAAAAATTTATGATGTCAATAAAAATGAAAGGGACTTAAAAAAATAAAATACCCCATATTCAAATCAATGTACATCAGGTTTAATCTTGAATCCAAGTTTAACTTGAAGCTATGGTATTTAAGAGGAGTGGCAAAAGTGATGGCACTAGTGGTGGTAGTAGTGTGGTAGGGAAGCATTTTTCCAACTCTAGTGGCAATAATTTTTCTTCTTAGTGACCATTATGAAACTTTATTCCCACAAACATATATCATCCATAATATATTGAAATATCCAAAGTAATATTCCATAATTCAATAATCCACACAATGAGACATAGATAAGTAATACAATTAAGGTAGACCAACACCAATAGTACTCCTTAAGAAAGGAATAACTCCACAAGATCTCCCAAAATGAGAGTGCTACTTAGAGAGGGAAAAGTCTCATAAGCCACTTCATTGGCAAAGATGATTACAAGTAAATATTTAATATGATTGATTTCAATGACAATATCCCTTGTTTATACTCTAGTGAGGGTATAACCCTAACCTAGCTAACTTCTAAATCCTTATTCAACTCATTATTATAATATAATATTACAATACAATAAACCTTGTGTTATGTGTATCCTATTTCAACTATCCATAACACCCGTATACAATATAATATCATATCCCAATACACCTATCCTTAGGTATCAACATTCCAACCCTTAAAATGCTTTGTTCTTGAAATATAAGAAGAAACCAAATGACATGATATTCTAAGTGTTGCTAACAATTGGTACCAATCTTGATCGTCCACCCATCCAAGTGAAATCCTGAGTGGTAAAGGTCTTCTATGATGACATGCTATTATTGTCACACTGATACCCATTAGTGCTCCTTTGGTTCTATGTGTTTAATGTGCCACTGTGATATCCATAATGATTGCTCCTTTCATTTTATGTTGTCGTTATAGTGCTCTGACATCTATAGTTATTATTTATTTCTACCATTGCTTATTATATTTTATGTCTTTTTAATTCCATGTAGGTCCATAATAGTATCAATGCCCTATATCTTACCTCCAAGTTTGTTATCACTCATGGTGGTGTGGGTGGCAATATGTTGTTCCCTTATCTTAGTCTTCCACTTCCTTGGACTCTTCAAACTTTTGTTCCTCTATTGTAAATTCTTTTTCATGCTCTCTCCCTTATGCCTTTTGTTTGATTGTCTTCTAAGTGCTTCCTTGAAATTTTCTATTGCTTCTTCCTTAGACTCTACTTTTGATTCTTTTGTTGGTTCTTCAATATGTTCCCTTGTCATAATTTCTTATTTCTCCTTGAATCCTTGTTCTTAAGCTAAGATATATCTTGCAATGTTATCTTATTTTTCCTATACCATAACTTTATGAACATTTTTATACAAACTACTATTAACAGTACCTAAATAATCTAACCAAGGATATCCAAGAATAGTATCCATGTCATCCATCTTAATAGTCTAGAAATTTGAATGTATGACCATATTCAAATTTTAAAAATTGTAAACATCTTCACTTTCAAGTAGTATGTCTTTAATATTCTTTGCTTGAACCTGCAACCACCTAGCCAAAGAAATATTAATGAAATTTTATATGTTGTTAGGGCTAAAGGAAATAATAATCTTTTCCTATTAAATGTATTTATAAACCTACAACATAAATTTTTCAAATGGAAACCAATTGTTTTGATCCTTCTCTTTTTTTTCTAACACCAAAAGTATGGTTCCTCTAGTTTGCACACTATCATCCTTATTTTTTTCTTTTTCTTTTTCCTTGAATTTTTCTCTTTTTATTTTTGTTTATTCCTCCTATTTTTATTTCTTATTCATGGCCTTTGATATTATCCTTCAAACTAGCTATCTTATTGTATGGGTCCCATTGATTCAAGAATTCTTGCTCTATTTCCCAAATGTGTTTATAATTATGGGCCCTATAAAAACTATCATAACAAAACAAAGCTTCATTTCCCATATAATCATACACATCATACACAACTTATATTCCCAAAGAAATTTAATAGAATATAAAGATTTAAATTTTATCCACCATTCTCAAACATCAATATCATCATCTCCAAAAAAGCTTTGTAACTTCACATCCAAAAAATGACAATGAAAACTAGGGTTTCATTAAATAAAATGTTTTACAAAATTATAATTACCCAATCAAATCCCAAATACAACATAACAAGTGGATCCAAAACTCTCCTTTAAAACATAACAACAATAGTTGATTTGCTTACTCGACTAAATGATATCTCAAAATTTATTTATTTATTGAGAAAAAGGAAAAAGAAAACTCAATTTGGCAATTGTTACAACAATTGTTCCAAATAATTGATTTTCCTAGGTTCTATTTTCCTTAATATTGCTTAGATTTCTTCATGTGACCGCTTATTACAAAGCTTTTTAATTTCTAAGTAAGATGGAACAAGAATCATCTAAATCAAACTACTCTATGCAATATGCAACGATATGATTCATGGAAGATGAGAAGTTTTCTTTAAAAAATTGTTCAAATACTATAAAACTAAAAAAAAATCCTTACTTTATTAAAACTGTTGCTCTAATACCACTTGTCATGAAAATGTATTTTCATATACATATATTATTTATAATAACTAAAACATCAAAAAAAAATTCAATCATAAAATAATATTCTACTATACAATAATCCAAACAATAAGACAAATAATAATCCACACACAAGACAAATAAATAATGCCTTTAGGGAAGCACAAATAGTATCTCTTACAAGTAGAACAACTTTAGGAGATCTCTTAGTATAATAACACCACTTAAATCATTTTGTAGACAAAGAAGATATAAAATAATTTTAAATAATTAACAATTAATTACACCAACAATATTCGTTCTTTTTATATCTATCATTTAATATTATATTACTTCCAAAAAAATATAATTCTAAACATGGAACTTATTATATCTGAACCATATCACCTAGCCATAACAGTCATAATGAACTAAGCATGAAAAGGATGCAAACTGAAAATAACATAACAGTTCATCAGTGGTTGGAGTATTCAAAACAATTGTATCAGCGTAGTAACCAGAAGGAGACACCCCTACTATCATTGTCAAGAAAGAACTTTTGACAATTGAAGACATTATTCAAGGGATAAAAAAGTTAGCAACTGGTAAAGCCCGTGACATAGACAATCTTCAAGCAGAGCATATAAAATGGGGGGTAGATATCTTGGCACCGCAAATCAAAGAAATTTTCAATGAGGTCATACAAAATGGCTTCCCTCCTGAGTGGACAACTAGCTTGACCATTCCTTTGTTTAAAAGTGGAGATGTAAATAATCCCTCAAACTATCGAACTATCATGATCAACCCTCTCTTTGCAAAGTTGTTTGGGAGTATGATAGAGCATAGGATCAGCATATGGGCGGAAGAAAAGGGAAAGAGAGCAAAGGGACAAGCGGGTTTTAGGCCTAAGCACTCAACTATTGATCATTGTATCATGCTCAGACACATAGTGGAAAAAATATGGGACAAAAAGAGGAGGCTTTTTGTTGTTTTGTAGACTTCAAAAAGGCATTTGACACAGTGCCAAGGAAAAAATTATGGAGTAGAATGGGAGAGCTAGAGGTTCCAATTCACTACAGGGCAGCAGTTCACAGACTATATGAGCATGTAAAGGCTAGAATTAGAACACATTAAGGGTTATCTGAATGTTTTGTGACATAGGTGTCAAACAAGGTTGACCTCTATCTCCGACCTTATTTGGGTTGTACATTGACAAGTTAGAAGAATAGATAAACAAATTTGGGGGAGAGGGTGTGCATTTAGCCAAATATGTGGTAAAACTCCTCATGTATGCAGATGATGTAATTCTTGTGGCCAAAATAGCCAAAGATCTAGAAGATCACCTTCAAGCTCTAGAACTCTTTTGTAAAGAAGTTGGGATGCAGGTGAACACGAGCAAAACAAAAATTATGATTTTTTCAACAAAAAAGAAGAAGCAACAACTCAAATTTTAGTTTGCAGGAGAACCGCTTGATGTAGTAGTAGAATACAAATACCTGGGCATAGACTTTCATGACAAACTTAATTGGAATACATGTAGGATGAAAAGAACTCAAAGTGGCTGGAGAGCACTATATGCACTTCAACAGGTGTAGGAATGTCGAGTTGTGGGACTGGAAGACCACCAAGGTCTTATTTGGCCTACTTGTTACACCGGTTTTGTTGTATGGTTGAGAGGTGTGGGCTAGTGGCACAACAAATGCAAAATGGAGGCAAATAGAAAGGATTCAAAAATATCTAATCACAAACTTTCTCAAAATTAAGGACACAACCCCTTATGAAATTATTCTATCTGAAACTAGAATGTTCCCTTTAGAAGCAATTGCTATGACCAAGCTGTTATGTTACTTGAAAAAAACAAAAAACATGACAAATGATAGATGGCCTAGGGCAGCGAGGGACGAAGAGTTGCATAGGCGAAAGAATACGTGGATGAAACAAAATCAAAAATTGATGAAACGTTGGAAAATCAACATAAATGAATGCCCAAATGTCAACAAAGACATAAAAAATTATGTGAATGAAAAGTTCAGAAGTAGAATGTGGAAAAATGCAAGCAGGAAAAGACAATATTATATTGCAAATTTTAACCCAACGTATGACCACAAGGAAAATGCCTATATAGGCGCTGAAATCAAGTGGAAGGAAAAAATACTATTGCTCAGATAAGGACTAGCTCTCATAGGCTTAGAGATGTGAAACAGGGAGATGGACAACGCGCAAAGAACAATGGGAAGAAAAGATATGTACTCTATGCAGAGGATATGTACTCTATGCAGCACAGGGGCAGTAGAGACAGAGGAACACTTCATCTATAAATGCCCGAGTTTTTCAGATATCCGTGACAAATACAAAGAAACACTTGGAAACGAGTTTATGACAGATTTATTTGAAGACAGTAAAATAAAAAAAGTTGGAGAATTGCTAACACAAATCAGCAGGAGAAGGAACAACCTTCTCAAAGATATTAAAGATCGAGTAATTGTACTTCCATATTTGAAGTCCCATAGACCATATTTAGATCTCCGAAAGTAATTAAAATCAATCTTTCTTTCATTCATTCATATGCAAGAAAAGCTCCAATTATTTGATTTTGTCCGGCAATAATCAAAATGACAAGTGTAGCAAATATAATAGAGCTTCAATTATCTGATTTGTCTGGACGTGACATCTATCTTACACATTCAATATCAAAAGCACGAGGCCACCTCAGCTCTAGGTGACAAGGATGCCGGGCTCGTAGTCCAAAACGACAGAGCGGAAAATAGAAAGTTATTCTGGTTTACAAAAGTCTACAAAGAAATCTCCTAAGCTCCTCATCTTTATTTTAGAATTCACGTGAAGATTTATTATGACGTGATACGCAACAATGAAGTTTTCAGAAATCAGGCTTTCCCCAGCCAATCGGTTTCCTCAGGTCAATCATATGAAGAGATAATCTCCGCTCCAACAAACACGAAGAACTGTTGGAACTGCAAGCTGTTAATGACTTTCGTTTGGGTGGTCGAAAGCAAAGAGAGATCCCCAACCATTTGCGTATAGATGGACCATCGTTTATTTTATTAATGTCAGGACAACTTATACCTGCCGTATGTTAAATTAATAAAAAAATAAAAATACTCTCCTGGAAGGACAATTTTAGGGATAGGAAAACACTAAATTGACTTTCCAGCCCTGTCTGACAATATAGAAGAAAGATTGTCTTTGCATATGTGATGGGAATTTGAGATTAAGAGGAATGCTGTTATTCTTGTTCCGTCACTCTCTAAAAAAAAGTTGGTCTTTAAAACTGGAAAGAAGAACTTTGCGGCCTCGTTAAGACAAAGGTGGTGGTGAAGAGATGAGGATGGAGTGCTATTCTAACGTGGGAAAGGTACAAGGCATATTTCTAATAGTTAGGTTGGGAGAGTGATGGCATTATCACTCTATTGTTTTATAAAAGTCAAGCCCTTTGGATGTAGGTTCCTTCATAGAAATGGAAACCCTTTCATACTTAGGAAAGCGTGAAAAACTTTTCTACAATGGATTCTTAAACTTTTCTACAATCGATTCTTCGTTGGAAAGCATAACTTTCGATTGGAGAGGGTTTGAAGCTAGCTATATTCTCATTTTAATGGTAAACCTAATAAGAATAAATTACGCCCATAAGCATGCTCAGCCATCCCATAAACCATATTAATATTTTATTAAAAAATAGACATTAAGAAAATTATTTGTAGACATTAAAGGTTACGGTGGATTTAAAATATTTAAAAGATATTTAAACTATTTAAACTAAAATGGTGCCAAACATAGATAGGCTTTATATATCTAAGCTAGTAATAAGTTCTTTTAGAGCTTTCTATCTTGATTTTGATAATATATTTTTTTTGGTTCATTTCTATATTTAAATTTTATAGTTTTGTCTTTTTCAATCAATTGAACAATTAAGATACGATTACTAAATAGTTTTAGAACATGTAAAACATCATAAATTTGAAAATGGTATGCTAGTATTACTTTTTAGTAGAATATTAGGTCTAAAGTCAAACCAATGCAAGTTTCCAATAGTGATAATTAGTTCCACAATCAATATACCATGTATCTTTTTATTTCCTTATGTTTTAATGGGATTCAAATAATTTATTTCATATCTTTGATAGAAGTTTTGAAAATCTCTTCTATTATTTGGTTCCTTGAATTCAATATATTGTCTTAGTACATTCATTCTCTTATGTCATCTATTCTTTTTTTAAATAATTCTTTTGAAGTTGAAATCCTTATTACTCCAAGGTTTAATTTAATAAAAAATTCAAACAAATTTGTAAATTTAATTATAAAATCCTTTGAAGTAAGAGTTCTTTTGGATTCCAAAATTTTAATTTGCAAATAAAAATATATATTTCTTAATTTCTTTTTGAAGTTCAATCAATCAATTTTTCAAAAATCAAGTTTTTGAAATTCAAATTTTTATTTGGAGTAGAAGACCTTATCTATCCAAACTTATAATTTAATCTATCAAATTTTCAAAAATCAAATCAAATTGCAAAATCAAGTTTTGCAAATATAAAATTTTCAAAATTCAAAAATATTTTTGGAGTTGAATTCCTTTTGACTCCCTAATTATCCAATAAATAATTTTCTACTTTTCAAATTTTCAAAAAACTACTTTTGAAGTCAAATTCCTTTTCACTCCAATTAATTCTTTAAAATTCAATAAAGTCAATTTAAAAAAAAAAAAAAACTTTACCAAATTTCAATTTATCTTTTTTATTTAAGCACGGGCTTAATCAAAGCTTTTTTAACCTTATAGCTCCAATTTTAGAAAGCACGAAAATATAAATCACTTGTTGAATATAAATTCTATCCGAATTCAAAAACTTATAATCCTTACCTTAGTTCACATGCGGATTTCAATGCATGATATCCTTATTTTGTTAGTGTGTATGGTAGCATTAATGTCAAGAAAATGGTATGTAATGAAACGTCTCAAATGGATGTTACTTTCACAAGGGAAAATTTCTTCTTATAGCAATCAATGACTTCCTCAAGTAATGCTAGGTGGCCTTAGTGTTGCTTTCAATGCTCTTGTGCTTCTTCTACCTTTAGAATGCACGCTGCTCTTTCCCTCTCAACTTTTTACAAGCATGGCTCTGTGAAAATATTGCTTTGACTACATGCTTTCTTTCCCTTTCGACTTTCTATAGACGTGGATCTGTTGTTATGACTATTGTTACCTTCTTATATATGGTGCTTCTACTCTCAACAATGAAGCAAACATCTAATCCTTCTTTGGACTCTTATCTCTACTGCTTCCAATCATGGCAATGAAGCAATTGTCCTTTTTCTTGGACTTCTTATCTATGTTTCTTTTGCTCTCGATAATGAAGCAAATGTCCAATTCTTTCTTGAACTTCTATCTTTACTACTTTCATTCACGATAATGAATAAATCTCCTTGGACTTATTATCTTTGGTGCTTCTACTCTTCACAATGAAGCATCATCCAAATTTTTTTTGGATTGCTTATCTCATATGCTTCTTTTTTCTTTATGCTTTCAAAAAACACTTTATATCAAAATATTATTTTGGAATGTCTCTTCCAATATTGCAGTCCTTTCTGTTTTAGACAGGATATGGTTGGATATTCTCCAACTTTGACAGCTCTTTTTCTTCTCTTTGTTTGTTCTATTTGACTACTACTATCAAATAATATCAGGGTAATAGAATACCCAAAATTTCACCTACAATTCCTTCAAATGGCTTTAATTTTTTGTTTAAATTCGCACCAAAGACTTTCTTTGATGCTAGCTTTAGAGACTACTCAAAGTAGATCTAAATATGACTCTTTAAAAAATGATCGAGTATAGTGGTTTTGATACCATTTTTGGATTTTTAGCTAGATTATCATAGGTCCCAATATTCAAGATCTTGAGTAGTCTCAAATATAAGAGCAATATATATATTAAATGGCCAAAATTAATGAACATAATATTCATGAAATAAAAATAATATGAATAAAATGGTCAATATCGTTCATGAAATATCATGAAGAAAACTTATAGTAGAATTGCTCAAAATATGCATATAAGCTTCAATATTATCAATGCTAGATGTGATCTACAATGATACATTACATGGAGTTTTATCTCCCTAATATAACCTTAGGAAGGTGACTCTTGAATACTTTGTCTATAGCTGTCCTCGTACATCTAGGAGATGCAACCTTTTCTATTCCATGCATAAGATAATTCTCTTATTTCCTTTGGCTTATAATCTTGCCACTTGTATACATGACTCTTGAATTTCTATTTACTTGCACATTGTACTCTATGACACTTGCACACTTGCACACTTTACTATATGGCACTTGCACACTTTCCTACTCTATACGCTTGCACACATTCTTATATGATACTTGTGAATATCCTGCACATAGATATATACATAAATATGAAATATAAATCATACTTCTAAACTATAGACTCACATCCTAATTTATTACATAATTACATTTGTACCATAAAGATACCATGGGGGTACATTAGCATGTACAAAATAATATAATATTATCTAACAATTCTATTATATGTTAATTTGTTTGGCCTCTATTCATAGTTGAAATAAATTATGTTATGCTTAACATTGTTTGACTTCATTTGATTATAGTATCTAGGGTTATTGTAGTTTCTATTCTTACATTGATTTCTTCATAGATGCAAGTGAATAGTTTGTTAGGCTTAGCTTGTGTTGATTAGCCTATGCTCATGCATATAAGAATAGTATTGATAGCTAAGTTTTGATTGCACTCAAATCAATCCCTCTAACTCTTCTCTCTCCTGACCCTTTTCTATTTCTCTTTTTCAAGGAGCTAGTGTTCTCCATAGGTTGATCTAAAAGCATTTCTCAGTCATCCAATGTTGACTCCTGTCAAGACCACATATTTTATACCTAGGCATATTGGAAGATCAAATGAAATTAGGTCCTACCAGCTCAACAACTCATAGTGAATAGAAAAATATTTAAAGAAATCATCTAAATGGGTGGTGGCATAACTATTTATATTACAAGCCTTTGATACCAATGATATAGTTAAGCCAATTGAATTATAGGCAATTATGGATAAACATGCATCTGTATTTGTAGAACCACATAAGTTACCACCACAATGCACCCACGATCATGCCATCAAACTTGTCTTGGGAATATTACCACCATATATTCATCTTTACTAGTACCCATATGTGTAGAATACTAAAAATGAAAAGATGGTGTAGGAGTTATTAGAAGAAAGGGCCTTTTAACTGAGTATCAACCCATATTCTTCCTAATACTTTTCATTCATAATAAATATGGATCTTAACAATTATGTACGGACATTTGAGAAATAAATAGAGTTTTGTCAAGGATGATGAGATATTGGATGAACTCCACGGTGATGATGAGATATTGGATGAACTCCATGGTGATGATGAGTCATTGGATGAACTCCACGGTGCTTACTTCTTTCCTAATTTGGATCTTCATTTAGGATATCATCAAATTGGATTATAGGAGAAAGATATTTTAAAGATAACATTATACACTCATAAAGGCCATTTTGAATTCCTTGTCATATATTTTGGTCTTACCAATATGCTATCCACCTTTTAGAGTCTCATGAATGTAATTTTTCAACCATTTTTATGTAAACTTATTATGGTATTAATTTATAGTCAATAAATGGGTGGAACATTTATAACATATGGACTACACACAACAACTCCTTGTCAATAATCAACTATGTGCCAAGTGATCCAAATATTTTTTTTAGATGTAGGAAGTGGAGTACCTTGGCCATATAGTTTCAAATGAAGGGATCAATATGGATCCTAAAAATATTATAGCCATACAAGAATGGCCCAAACCACACTCTCTCAAAAGTATTTAGGGTTTCCTAGGCCTAAAAAGCTATTATTGAAAAAAATCCATGATTATGTAAAATATTGCATCTCCTTTGATGAATATATTGTAAAAATTTATTTCTATGGTACAAACCTGTTGAACATGCATTCATGTGACTCAAACAAGTTATACTCTCTACTTACATGCTGGCTATGCCAAAATTTTCTAAGCCATTTATGGTTGAAATTAATGCCTCTAGAAGTGGAATTTGCATAGTGCTTATGTAAGAAGGGTGGTCATTGGCCTTCACCAGTAAGTCACTATTGGACAAAAATCTAGAAAATTTTACTTACAAGAAGGAGATGATGGTGATCTTACATGTTGTCCATCAATGGAGGCCTTACCTTATTGGTCAATATTTTTTCATCAAAACAAACCACCACAATCTTAATTACTTTCTTGATTAGTGTGTATCTATGAACAAATAATGAAAATGGGTCACTAAATGACTAGGGCATGACTATAAAATAATTTATAATAAGGGCAAGAAAAATGTTGTTGTTAATGTGCTATCTTGACAATATGAGGAACATTGTATGCCAATGTGTCATCTCTACTTCAATTCCTCAATGGATCCACCAACTTTGAAAATAAGTGACCTAATATTCCACCTTGTAAGCCTTAACTTAGAAACTTCAAAATAATTATAACTCTCACCTATGATATACATGGGATGTACAACCTATGTGATACCAAGACCATCTTGTTATCCCTAAAAATTTACCACTTTGCTAGTCTATACTATAGAAAATGTATGCTTCTCTGATTGTAGGAAATTTAGGCTTCCTAAAGACATATGAACAAGATAAGCACACATTTTTTGGGTAGGGATGAAATAGGATATCAAGACCTTGGTTGTAGAATGTGACCCTTATCAGTGTGTTAAGGGTAAAACTATTCAAACATTAGGTACACTTCAGCCTCTTCATATTTTGAAGACCATTTGGATGAATATTTCTATGGATTTTTATTGAAGGGCTCCCAAATTGTATAGGTCAAATATTCATTTTCGTGGTGGTGGATCATCTCTTTAAGTATGCTCATTTGTGTCCTCTATCCCATCCTTATAAAGCCTCAAATTTTGCTCAAATATTTCTTGATTTTATTTTTTGCCTTTATGGCATGCTCTAGTCCATTGTATCCAATTGTGAACCCATATTCACTAGCCATTTTCGGTAGGAACTATTTAATATTCATGGAATAAAACTAAATATGAACTTGGCATACCATTCCTAGACTAATGTGTAAACTACAATTGTTAACAAGTGCTTGGAAACTTATCTCTATTTCTTTGTATCTAAGCAACTGATGCATTGGATCAAATGTCTTCCATTGGCTATGTGATGATGTAATACTTCATATCACCCCTCCATAAAATTTAAATTATATGAAGTAGTTTATGGATATCCTCCACCATCACTTCTATCATACTTTCTATATAGTTCCAAGGTTCAAGTAATGGACTCCGCTCTTAGTGATCAATCATAACTACTCCAACATCTCAAATATAATTTAGCCATGGCATAGAACTATATGTGATAAAAAGTATATTTACACCATTTTTATTATATTATTAATATTGGAGATATGGTTTTCCTATGTAAGCATTCATCACTGGTTATCAAATGCTAGCACCACAATTCTATGGACCATATAAAATGCTCTAGAAGATTGCCTTATGGCCTACAAGCTAGATTTATTGCCTTCTTCCATGATACATCTATTTTTTATTGTATTATCTTTAAATAAGGTCCTTGGCAACCATATATAGGTTCAATCCACACTACACCTACTAGATGAGGAAGGCGCAGTGTCTTAGAACCTACATAGATTCTAGATTGGAATACTCACACACTTCACAACTATACTCTCATTGATATTTTAGTATAGTGGCATGGATTATATCCAAAATATGTCACCTATGAATTTCTCCATCAACTACAATAGCAATTTTCTTACTTCAAGCTTTGAGAACAAATATTCTTGAAGGAAAAGGTCATGTTAGAACTCCATCCTAACATAATCATTGTTATGTACTTATCTTGTATTAGTGTGCATTTGCACCCTGGGAACCTAGTGTGTATGGCCCCATTATGATGTATCCTTTACATATATTATAATTAGGAGATAGCATCTTAAGTACCCTATTTCATGTGGTCCAACCCTCAAGCATTTGGATTAAGGTAAATAAGATTTTATATAAGGACATGGATTTGGAGTAAAAGGCATCTCATATTTTTGCTAAAATTGTATCAAAACTCTACTGCCAATGAGGTTTCCCCTCAAAGAGGCATACAACATATGTTCCTTTTGGTTAATATATATTTTTTTGTATTTTCAATTAATTATTTTCTTGAGAACTTATATTATTTCATTTTTACATTTCCATTAATTGGTACATTGTTGTTGTGGTTATAATTATTTTTATCTGAAGATTCCTAATACACATATAGCTACATTATGAGACTTGTTTATTACATTTTTATGTCCATTAGGTATATATTAAGGTTAAGCTTAGATAAATAAGTATCTTTGGATAAATGTAGATGTTCTTGATCTAATACATTAAACACAAAGTACACATAAACTTCCCCTAGTTCAAGGTGATATAGAGGAGAGCAAAATTACATCATGAAAAGTTCCCTTGTGATAACTTCCCATTTTCCCTCATCACATTTTGGTGAATCTATTGTGAACACTATTGTAGGCCTTGAAATATTTGTCAAAACTAAGCCTTAGTCAAGCTAAATTTTATCAAAATTTAATCAAGGCCATGTAATATTTTTTTTTTGGATTAAATCATACTAAATTTAGATAATAAGAACATAACCAATTGTTATTCCCACTAAGGGTCTTCATGGTCTTTTGATTAATTATCATATGAGCTACTAGGCTATATTGGATATATAGCAAACTTGGGATGCAAGTCACTAATATAGGATCTCATATGTGCTTATGCCCAGTAAAGAGTATCTTACAATGGCCTAATGGGAGTAATGAGGATTCATAGTGTTACCCCTTATATACCAACTTGGCCATAAATCCAACTAGTCACTTCTATGTATCATTGGCGATCTATATATTAGATTTCTCTCATGTGCTGATAGCTAGAGATAAATCTCCATATATACAATTAACACTAAATTGGTAAAAAAATTATCAAGTAATCTCTTATACCATAAAGCAACTTTATTGCTTAATGAATAGATAAAAAACTATACTATTATTTATTCCTCTTCGATGTGGTGAATCAAATTCAATATGGAAAGCTCATTTAGATAGTCCATTATTATTCTTGTCCCATTCTTGTCGAAATTTGGTAAAGCGTTTGTAGTAGTAGCTAGGGTGAGGGAATGGGATTTTAGGTTCAAAGGTCCTTGGTAGGTACAATTTTAAATCTAATTTGAGGCCTAGGTGATAAAGGTGTCTGATTATACTGAGGTGGTTGACCATATTATATTAGATAAAGATATATTATATAGCCTTGAGGAAAGGTTGCATATGCTTGGTATGAAAATTTATTTAGAAAAACCTTTATGATATTGTCATGTAGCATAATAATACGGAAGAAAATAGGGATTCATATTTTTATCAATGATGGATTAGGATAAGCCAAATTTTAACTAGGCATGGCTTACAAATTTTGAATTGGTGGAGGATTTTGCAAGTGTTTTTGAGGGACTTGATGATTGGAAGAAGGTAGGTATAGTTGTAGATATTGTAGTAATTAACTAGATGGAGGAAGTATATAGTTCATGGATTTCCTTGAATTCTTACACCCAATTTGGCTAGTAGGCACTTACAAATTATATCCCATACCTTGACTCAGGATTGAGAAGCGAATTTTTCCTAAAGTGTTATAAATATTAATATTGGGTGAAGTATATTGGACCATAGGTGGAGTAACCACTTTAGAAGTATTAATTTTTTAACTATATCAAGTTGAAATTTCAATCAAAATTGTACTCATCAAAGGGTTATTTTGGAATGGGAAATAGGCAATTGATTCCTCTGACTTGGGTATTAGAAGAGACCATGATTTGGTATTTGATGAATTTATTGTTTTGGTTAAGAACCCCATCTAATTTGGTACTTGGGATGATGTTTTCATATTTGAGGTATTTTGTATAAAGGAATAGTATGATTCATAGTGGGCCCAATACTTTTCTAGAATTGATTTGGTCAGTTTGGAATGGCAAAGGCATAATCATAGACTAGGGGAAATCCAAGGAAATTTATTCCTTTAGACCTAGGGTCATGAATTTGATTAGCCATTGGACCTTTTCCTTCTAATAGGGTAGATTGAGTGTTGATCCAATTTTAGCGTCCTCATCTTGATGTCCTCATGTGACAACTATTATTTTATTTTCTCTTACATTTCTTCTTTAGTATGATATCAACTTTTCTAGCCAAAATTATTTATCTTATTGTTATGTATTTGAGTGTGTATTAATAATTTTGAGTCATCCCATGTATGTACTTACACAAATAGAGTTTCAGGGTTAAAATTGAGAATTTTTTTAAAAAATGACGAGGGAGTATATCACTCCTCTAGGTGGAGCAAATCATTCCAAAAATACAACTTGAAGAAATTTTTGAAGCAAGAGGGTCTAGGTGGATCACTTTGGGATCTCTGGATGAGTTGCTTACTAGATATAACTTGGAAAAATGTTTTCTTTCTAGGTTATTCGCTTCTTGATATTTGATTAAATTGCTTCTTGGTCAAGTGAATTGCTTCTTGATTTAATCTTGAATGGGTTTTTGGTTATTCAAAATAATTGCTCCAAATAAGGTGAATCACTCTGATTTTGGAGTAAAGCACACCTTGAATGAATACTTTATAAGACATCTTCCAACTTTGGAAGATCAGTTTTTATCTTTGACCAAATATAATTTTATGCCAAAATTAAAGATATTTGACTAATATGATGCTTTTTGTTGTTGCTTTGTGAAGAATTTCAAAATTTTGATGAGGTTCATAGTAAAATCGTCATTCATGAAATGATTACAATATCAAACATTAAAATAAAAAATGAATAAAGGGGAGCAATTCGCTCCTACATGGGAGTGCTTTGACTCATTCTACCAATTGCTTCACTACACTAGAACCAATTGCATCACTTTGCTAAACTTTACAAAATTGAATCTCAAGAGGTTACAATTAATTTTTGTATTAGTTTTTGTAAGTCTTCAAAAGGTTAGGGACCCTAAGGTATTACCTAGGTTACTACAAGAGACAAGGCAAAAGAGGGTGACTTAGAGCCATGTAAAACCATCTCCATCATATTCAAATAAAATAAAAGTATTGTTGAGTGAATATTTTGTCCTAATACAAAATGAACACGCAACTGGAGTCTCAAACCCGCAGACTCTTCCTTGCAAAGAAAATTTATTATTTTAATTTCTCCAAGTTTCTCGTGAACAAACATTCATATGCATATAACCAATTAAGACAAAATGCAAATAAATGAATGTAATCTAGAACAACTTATTTTCTGCAAGTAATCGTTAACAAGGGGCCTTTGATGATTCCCAGCAAACTTTGTAACCCTGATCTGTCAAAGCAATCTTACAGCATAAAGCAAAAGAAAGAATAAAAACCCTTTCTTCTTTTATGATCTTGAAATTAATGAAACCCTCCCTAAAATGAATTAGCAACCTCTTTTATCTTTGGCTTAAAGAAGGATTTTAAATGAAAACATGCGTGGTATAGGCCACTTCATTCAAGCTCCGTGCCTTTAGCACGAGGTTCATTTTATGATTAACTGGTTCATTTTATCTTTCATTTAAATGTTCTGTTATTTCTACGTTAGCGTTTGGAGTTAGCAAAAATGTAAAACGTATCCTGGAATGCACCAGAATCCGAGATGTCAATCTTCGAATAAACAGTAAAAAATAATATCAGAACCTAGAACCGCAACATTGCTTATGAAAATCAGCTGGAAAACTAAAACAAGACGTTAATTCGGTTAGCAATCTCCTCCTCGCAAAACCCCAAGTTGTGAGACGAAGTTCTAAAACAACCTGACCTAACAGACCTGTACTAACACACAATCAAATCAAATCAGATGCAAGACTCTAAGGAAAGAAAATAATTGCATCATTCTATCATTCACCTATCGTAACCCATCTCATGGCGTAAACGGATAGATACAAGAGAAAATAATGCAAAAGAAAGATTAACAGAGAAAACAGTAGTAATAGCTTCAATCTCCTTTTGGTTTTGCACACAAAAGTTGCTCCTGCCAAATAACTCCTTTATTTAAAAATAATGCTTTTTTTGCTACAATTTCCAGCCTCTGTATCCACAACTCGCTTCGGCTTTTAAACTTTCTCGCTGCGGCTCTTGGTTCCCCTCTGCGACGCTTCGTTTCCTTTCCCTTAACGCTTCGTTTCATTTTCCCGCTTCTTTTATGCTTTTGACCTTCTATTCGAACCTGAAACGTTTGACTTTCTCTGCTAAATGTAACAGTCGATCCGCAGCGTTACAATGATCCTCCTGCCTTTGCGCCACGTGTTCAGCGTTTCCTGTAGTTTCGTAACGGTTCCTCAAAAATCGTGACCAAAAATAGCATGCAGCCTTGCTCCTTTGGTTTCACAAGAAAACGTGACATGTCACGAAATCGCGACATGTCGCGATATCGCGACGCTTTCATTCTCCGTACGCTTCGGTTGCAACCCCGTCGCGAAATCGCTACCGTTATCTCCATCGGGCCCTCTCACCGCAACCTGTCGCGAAATCATGACCATTTTATCCATCGGGCCATCTCATCGCAACCTGTCGCAAAATCGCTACCGTTTTTGTTCTCCGTACGCTTTGTCAAAACCTGTCACGAAATCGCGACCATTTTATCCATCGGGCCATCTCACCGCAACCTGTCGTGAAATCGCTACCATTTTTGTTCTCCGTACACTTTGTCAAAACCTATCACGAAATCATGACCATTTTATCCATCCCATCTCCCAACTTGTCGCGAAATCACTACCATTTTTTTCTCCGTACACTTTGCCAAAACCTTCTGAAATCGCTACCATTTTCTTTCGGCATTGTCTTCATTTTTGTCACATTTCACGACATCTTCTTTCGTACTAACTCATCCTTTGTCGTGATTTCGCACCATTTTCTCTTCCGGCATGGTCTTCACCTTTTTGTCATGATTTCGTGACGTCTTTCTGGCTGAAGCATTTCGCCAAAAGTTGCACGAAATCGCTACCATTTTCCTACTTAGGCTATTTTATCCATCTGCGCCGCGAAAACGCGACGCGTCGCGATTTCGTGACACCTTTCCAATTTGTGCCCTCTGCCCGCTTTCGAGCCGCGAAAATCAAACACGTCACGATTTCGCGACCGTTCTGCCCACCTGCTGTCGTTGACTGCGTTGACCACGATTTTTTGACACGTCACGATTTCGTGACACTTTTCTGGTTTCGGTCGCGACGGCGCAACGTGTCGCGATTTCGCGACACTTTCTACACTTGTGCATTTTTTTGCCCCTTTTCTTCATTTTAGCATCTGGGTCACTGGGATTTTCTCTGAAAACCTGCAAAAAAGGTGGGTCCCCAATTTTGGGGCGTGTTGTGGATTAGCCACAACAAATGGCGACTCTGCTGTCAAATGCTCCAGAGCATTTTTGTGAGAACCCAACCTGAAATATACAAGCTTAGATACAGGCGTTAGCACATAAAAGATAAACAAATACCGATAGATCAGGAGTACATGAAACATCAGAATCATTAGTATTAGCTCGGTGTGTGCTATTTGTTTTCATTCCTTATCGCTTGGACTTGATCAACATTCCATTGTCAGTTTTACATGCATGCATGTGTGAGATTGTAAATGATTTGTGAAACCTAATGAATATGCTTAGAGATTTTGCTTTTACAAATGCATAGACCTTCTAATATCATACACAAATATTCAAGATTGTCAAACCCTCTTAGGATCAACCATGTGTATAATGAATTGTTTTATTAGATCCCAAAGTTGGTTATGAGTCACTACTATCTTGAACCCATGTGTAAGTGAAAGTGAAATCAGAGCTTTGGGAAATCAGACTCCCAACTTAATCGAGATGAGAGTTTAACCCTATTCTTACTACTCTTATTTGGAATTCATTACCTCACTTTGAGAAAAATGATTTAACCAATTATGGAAGAAATGGTCATGCTAGTCTAACCCTTTGAACAGTCGAGTGGTCTTGTTTTTTAGACAAGACATGCTGTCATGCATGGGCATACCTAACCCCATAATCCATGACTTAACTTCATTTCTTTGGACCTTGGGGATGACTACCCATCCTTTGCAGAGGACAAGTAGTACGATCCTTTCAATCCAATATAAATATGAGATGGGAAACAGTTAATTTTACTTCTTGGATCTTGGGGATGACTACCCATCCTTGCTAGGGACATGTAGTACAATCCTTCCAATCCAAGTCTTAGATGAAAATGAAGAATATTATTTTTATTACTTAGACCTTGGGGATGACTACCCATCCTTTGCAGAGGACAAGTAGTACGATCCTTCCAATCCAAGTTTTATCTTGAAATGAGACATAGGAGCTTTGGGGAATCAGATTCTCAACCTAATCGAGATGAGAATTATGCCCTATCCTTACTACTCCATGTAGGTCAAATCAAAGCTTTGGGGAGTTGGATCCTCAACCTAAGTTCGATGAGGACTTAACCCTATCCTTACTACTCTGATTTTAGGCTTTAAGCTTAATGGAAGTGGTAAAAACCACTGTTTTAAGGATCACGTTGCATAATAGGATAGACATGAAATATTCCTTTCGCTTGACCTTTTCTTCCAAGCAAGGTTTTGATCATTTTACCCAAGATCTTTTTAATGTGTACAAAATGTGCTTGGTTCTAGATAACTTGGGGCTCAGTTTCCAACCTTAGGATTTTTTCTTTATTTATGTTATAGTATAACCCTAAGAGGATTTAACACACTTTAATGATTTGTATCTGAAATGCATATGCAACTAAGATGGCATGTATATGCAAAGCGAGATGTACTATGAATGCATTGCCCTTTGAATTGCAGATGAAGTATTGCCATAATTTGTAAAACTGACTACTTTATGCATCACAAGCCTCAAACGATATTAATTAACATTTCGTGTTATATGTGGAGCTTTTTACAACATAATTCCAATGCTTCATATTCTCCCGATCTTAGGCATGTGTTACCATTTCAAACTTTTATTGCTTTTTTTTTTTTTTTTTTTAACAAAGAAAACATGTCAAATAAACACACCACCTAAACGTCCAACCTGCACACACAAAGGAAACAAAGCACAACATTAATACAAACCTAAACATGTCAAGAACACACAACTTAAATATCAAATCTGCACACAAAAGAAACAAAGCATGGCATAATTACATATAATACAAAACCCAGCTGCTTCAAGCCTGGAAGTAGTGTTTCAAGTGCAACCCATTGACCGGTAATGCCAAATCCTTACCATCCAAGGTTCTTAGTCTAAAACTGTTTTCCCCTAGGACTTCTGAAACTTGATACGGACCCAACCATAAGTAGTCAAACTTATCATGATCCCCTTTCTTCTCATGTCTTTTGTCCCATAACAGCACTAGATCTGATATTTTAAAAGCCTTGGCTCTAGACTTTTTGTCAAACCATATTTTTACTACATCCTGGTGTTTACTAAAATGAAGCATAGCTTCATCCCTTTTTTCATCCGAGATGCATTAATTGTGTTAGTCTAGACTCAAGTTTATCATTAGTTCCGAAATAATCTTTCATGAAATGCAGCGTTTGTAACCTGAGATTTGTAGGAAAAATGGGATCTTGTCCATAAACCAGATGGTAAGGAGATGTTCCTATTGCCTCTTTGACTCTGATTCTGTCGGCCCAAAGAGCCAACTTAAGCTTGTTATGCCAGTCCGCGGATTTCTTTCCAACAATTTTTTTATGACATTTAACAAATTCTTGTTAGATGATTCGGCCAATCCATTACCTTGCGGATAATAATTGGAAGAGAATTTTAGACTCACGCTGTTATCAAAGGCCCAATTAGCAAACTCTAGAGAGGAAAAAGCTGAACCATTATCACTTACAATGGAGTTAGGCATCCCGAACCGAGTGACAATGTTATCCTCTAAAAACTTAATAACAACCTCCGAAGTAGCATTCTTTGTGGGGATAGCTTCAGTCCACCTTGTGCAATAATCCGTAGCTCTCAGAATGTATTTGTGGGAATCGGATGAATTGGGACTGATAATTCCAACAAAATCCAGGCCCCATTGTGCAAAAGGTCTAGATTCGATTACGGACTGTAAAGGCATGGAAGCACTCCTGTCTCTATTGGCTGCAGTTTGACATGTATGACATGACCTCACATGAGTATGGGCATCTTTGAATAGTCGAGGCCAATAATAACCGGCTCTGAGGATTTGATGGGCTGTGGCATTAGCGGACCCATGCCCTGTCCCATGTTTACCATGAAACTCCTCGAGTATTCGCACTGCCTCCTTTTGATCAACGCAACGAAGGTAAATACCTTCATGGTTTTTTCTGTATAACGTGTCGGATCTAATTAGGAAATTAGCAGACTTCAAGCGCAAGGCTCTTCGTTGAGTAGAATTCAAATGCGGTGGACATTTACCATTTAGTAGATAATACACCACATCTGTATACCACTCATCTTTGGTTATATCTGCGACTTCATAATGTTGACATGAAATTGCGAGATCCTGTTCTGCTATTGCCTTAACCAACCCTTGCCCCCGCACTATCTTCATCGACTGAATCTCAAGATCAAACTCCTGCAAAGTTGAAACCCACTTACCACGTCTCTCACCTAATTCATTATGTATGAACATGGCTTTGACTGCAGGATCTGGGACGATAGCAAAGACCCTACTGTGGACTATGTAATGCCTGAATTTTTTTACAGTCTTAACCAGAGCATACATTTGCTTGTCCAAGATAGAGTATCTCAGTTTCGCATCTTTGAGAGGACTACTCAGGAAGGCAATGGGATTTTCAATGCTGCCTTCACTCTTTTGAGTTAAAACACTCGCAAAGGAGTGATCTGAAGCAAATGTGTAGATATAGAAAGGTTTCGTATAATCGGGACTCACTAAAACCGGGGCTTTAGAAATCGCGTCCTTGATATTTTTAAAAGCATCTATATTTTCATCTGTCCACTTGATCTGGACCTCTTTCTTTAACATGTCGTTCAAAGGTTTTGCTATTTCTGCAAAATCTGCAATAAATTTTTTGACGAAATTGATCTTCCCAAAAAATGATCTCAACCCCTTCTTGTTGTTGGGACAAGGAATCTGCTGTATGGCTTCTATTCTCTCAGGGTCAATGGAAATTCCATCCTTAGATATTATATGCCCCAACAGTTTTCCTTCCGTCACCCCGAAAATGCACTTCTTTGGGTTGAGAGAAATGCCATGTTCCCTGCATCTTTGAAAGACTTTCTTAAGATCCCTGACGTGGTTTTCCCTGTTCTTAGAAAAGACAGGAATGTCATCTACATAGACAATGATGCACTTACCTATGAGCCCTTTAAAAGCAAAGTCCATAGCTCGTTGGAAAGTGGCACCTGCGTTCAATAGTCCGAAGGGCATTCTCCTATATGCAAAGGTGCCCCACTTTGTGGTAAAAGCAGTTTTCATCCTATCACTAGGATGGATAAGAACCTGATTATATCCCGAATAACCATCCAGGAATGACATCATCTCCGACCCGTTTACCTTTTGGAGTATTTCATCAATGGTGGGTAACGGGTAGTTGTCCTTTTGGGAGGCTTTATTAAGATTTCTAAAATCGATACACAACCTTATTTCTCCACTCTTTTTCCTCACGGGGACCAGGTTAGCAACCCATGTGGAATGCCTAACAGGAAAGATGATCTTAGCTTCTAACAGTCGCTTCACCTCTTTCTCTATCAAGGGTTCTAATAATGGATTAACTCGCCTTTGTCTTTGCCTGAAGGGTTTGGAATCTGGCTTCAATGGAATCGTGTGCATTATGACATTCTGATCATAGGTTTTCAACTCCTTATAACTCCAAGCTATGCAGTCTATGTATTCTTTTAATGCATTGGCAATGGAATCCTTCTCCTGCTTGGTACATGCTTTTGCTATGAATACCTCTCGAGGGTTTTCTGCACATCCAATGTTAACCAAATCACAGGCTTCTCTGGGAGGTGGAACCTTTTTACCTTCTCTTGGTTGGTATCCGATATCGAAGGTTTTTTCTAACGAAGCCATCTCATCTGGCATCTTATTGTTTTTTCCAATAATTCTTTCTTCCAAATCTGCCTCCTTTAAATCCCTCTCATCTTCATCTATAACCTGCTTTTCAAATATACCAGAATTAGTGACAAAATGGAATATGTGCCTGTCACTATCGAACACTTGGAAATTCGTGACATTGTCTGGTATTGAGGGACAAGGGACCAGTTCTACAGAGAATTTCTTGCATTTCTTATGGTCCACTGGTTTCAACATACTCGTAGCTACGGCTAGAGAATCGGCCAGACGATTGCCTTTTCTAGAAATCAGAGATATGTTAAAAGCATCAAACTCGTCTATTAAATCTCTAACCCTGGTTCGGTAAAGTCTAAGCCGCCTGTCTTTGCATACGTATTGTCCCTTCACTTGTTTTACCACCAGTTCCGAATCACCAAGGACCTTGATACACTTAACTTTTTTTCGAAGGGCCAATTGAAGTCCGAGAATCAAGGCCTCGTACTCTGCCATGTTGTTGGTGGCAGGGAACTGCAGTCTGTATGCAGCGAACATAGGCTCCTTATCCGAACATGACAATTCAACACCGGCTCCTGCTCCTTGTCTGGACCTGGATCCATCAAATCTTAAAGTCCAAATGTCCTGATGTCCTTCAGTAACGTTGCACCCAATTCTTTCATTTTGGGAACTTTCAGGCGTTTCTATGTCCAAACAATATGCTCCCGACTCTGCTTCAATGTATTGGATCTCATTCGGTTTGTTGTACTCCGTGATCATCTCCTTGAGCCTAGGTTCACTATCAATCCGAATTTGATTGGCCACTCCCCTCCACGGCAACCACATATGTGAAGAATCTGTCACAATGTAACCATTCAGGTTCTTACTCCAATCTCTTCCCAAAACCATGCCATATTTGATAGGAATGTCGAGCACCAATATGTCTATGTGATGTTGAACCCTGGGTTCTGAATTGACTTGAATAAGAACATCACCCAATTCTCCCACTGCCTCCATGGTTGATCTATCCAGCTGCACCACCCTGCTTCTAGAAGGTTTTGGTGTAAATCCCAAATTTTTACAGATTTCTAGGGGCATGATGGTAGCCGAGGCCCCTGAATCTATTAAACAATTGTGCAAGGTTTTTACCTGCAATTCTAATGGTTATCGAAAAGGAGGTATATCTCATTTTTCCTTTTGTAAAACCAATCAGGACTCAGCACTTTTAGCTTCATGAACTTGGGCGAGATGGATCTAATATTTTTGGTGGACTTACTTCTTGGCCTAATAATCGGGACATGTCATACATTGAGACATTGGCCTTAGTTTTCTTCATGTCTTCCACCAAGTCATAAGTGGGTTTTTCTGAATTTGACATATTTTGCACCATCTTAGACTTTTCCACCATGGATGGAGGAGGGGGATTGACATCTCCTTTGAAATCAGGAGGAAGTAATTGGTTGTTTGGAGGAGTAGAGGAAGTTTTGGGCTCCTTAGAACTCCTAGTGTAATACTTGTGATTTCCTTTCCCAAAACGTTTGTTGGCATGAACTTCCAATGTTTCTTCATCTTCGTTTCCAAAAAATTCCACATCCTCCTCTTCTTCACTTTCTTGGGAATGTATAACCTCAGTCAATATAGACTCATGCTTCCCGTGGCCACAGTGCATACAATCATTGTCACAAGGTCCCGATTCTCCAAAATCTTTCGAGACATCTGCCTGATTGGCTACGGGGTTGGGTACTCGCCCATTATTCGGTTGCGTGTTGTATGTTCCTTTTCCTCTATGGTTATGAGGCCGGTTATGACCCATGGCTTGGTCCACTTTTTTATTGACATTTCCCACCGTGACCAAAACTTTGGCCAAGGTTTCCTTCATGTTTTCTATGGCGGATTCAGACCCTTGTGGTTGAGGCACTGTAATTCCGGGTCCAGTTGTGTTTGCTGCATTAGCCACCTCTGGAATAGGTACAATGGCTTGGGTCTGGGCAGGTGGATTCCATCCTGGATTCACATTTTGAATAGCTTGGGTCTGGGCAGGTGGATTCCACCCTGGATTCACACTTTGAATGGGAGTGATTGTTGGATAAGTCGTTGGGCTTGGCGTGCTAATCGGAGCAAACCCCGGCATGGTCAACAAATTACTGCCCATGCCGAACCCGGGCAAACCCATCGGGCTATTTTGAATTAATCCCTGCGTTTGAACAGAGGCATTCGGATAACCTGGAAATGGCGTCACTTGGGTGGGTGTTTGGAAATTGTTCATCATAGGAACCTGTGGTGCCATTAACTGGTTCATCATGGCAAATTGACTGTATGGACCATATTGTCCCATCCCAATCAATTGAGACAATCCTGCTCCTGGCAGGTTCATCTGTTGTTCGAGAGTCATTGTTTCTGCATAGGCCAAAGGAAGCGTCGTAACCTGAGGGTTCCTTCTAGTCAACAAAGACGTTAAAGGATCCAAGGCTCCGAAATATAATTGCAAGGCGACTGCAGGATCTACCGCAAAGTGACGAGTCAGATTCGTGTATAGTTTTTGGAACCTCTGGTTAAATGTTCGTATGGGCTCATTGGGTAATATTTTACATGATACGAACAGATTGTAGATTATGGAGGGATCCAATAACATTCTAAACTGGCTAATGAAAGCGGTTTCTAATTGGGCCCATGAAGTGATGGACCCTGCTGGAAGATTTTGATACCATTCATTGGCCGTGGGGTCTAGACTAGCAGGGAAAACTCGGCAAGCAACATCCTCGTGAGTAACCCCTTGCCTAAACATATAGTCCTTGTAGATTTGAACATGATCTTCTGCTGTTGTGGGACCATCGTGCAAGAATTTGGGTAATCCCCTTTCAATGTTTCTAGGCAAGTCATGGACTGCCCCTGGAATATCTAAAGGGGAACTTTGCGCACCGTACCTAGAGGGTAGGTGTGGTTGTTGTTGTTGTTGTTGTTGTTGGGCCATGTTATTCAAAGGTGTTAACCCTGTGGGAACAATTGGAACGCTTGGAACTGTGGAGACAGATATCACGGGTGTTACTGTCGCACTTGAACTTAAAGGTTCAGGCCCGCTAGATGTACTTGAGTCTAAAGAAATCCCTAACTCAAGTATACTGGGTGGTATTTCGATCTCTAATGTTTTGTTTTTCGGCCTCCTAGCAGTGGGAGAAAGGCTTTGGAAAATAGTTTCCCCTGTGGTTTTAGACCTAGTAGCAATGTACTCAGGTTGGGCCAGCTTGGAAACTCTAGAACTCAAAAGACTTCTCTCAACTTGCTTGCAAAATACAGTATCCAAATGTTATACCTGCAAGCACAATAAGTGGAAACAAAACTACCCACATTAATTGTTAGAACAAATCAAAAATCACAAAGCAATAAAGAAGGCCCTCCTTCTAGCGCCAAAATGTTGAGTGAATATTTTGTCCTAATACAAAATGAACACGCAACTGGAGTCTCAAACCCGCAGACTCTTCCTTGCAAAGAAAATTTATTATTTTAATTTCTCCAAGTTTCCTGTGAACAAACATTCATATGCATATAACCAATTAAGACAAAATGCAAATAAATGAATGTAATCTAGAACAACTTATTTTCTGCAAGTAACTGTTAACAAGGGGCCTTTGATGATTCCCAACAAACTTTGTAACCCTGATCTGTCAAAGCAATCTTACAGCATAAAGCAAAAGAAAGAATAAAAACCCTTTCTTCTTTTATGATCTTGAAATTAATGAAACCCTCCCTAAAATGAATTAGCAACCTCTTTTATCTTTGGCTTAAAGAAGGATGTTAAATGAAAACATGCGTGGTATAGGCCACTTCATTCAAGCTCCGTGCCTTTAGCACGAGGTTCATTTTATGATTAACTGGTTCATTTTATCTTTCATTTAAATGTTCTGTTATTTCTACGTTAGCGTTTGGAGTTAGCAAAAATGTAAAACGTATCCTGGAATGCACCAGAATCCGAGATGTCAATCTTCGAATAAACAGTAAAAAATAATATCAGAACCTAGAACCGCAACATTGCTTATGAAAATCAGCTGGAAAACTAAAACAGGACGTTAATTCGGTTAGCAATCTCCTCCCTGCAAAACCCCAAGTTGTGAGACGAAGTTCTAAAACAACCTGACCTAACAGACCTGTACTAACACACAGTCAAATCAAATCAGATGCAAGACTCTAAGGAAAGAAAATAATTGCATCATTCTGTCATTCACCTATCGTAACCCATCTCATGGCGTAAACGGATAGATACAAGAGAAAATAATGCAAAAGAAAGATTAACAGAGAAAACAGTAGTAATAGCTTCAATCTCCTTTTGGTTTTGCACACAAAAGTTGCTCCTGCCAAATAACTCCTTTATTTAAAAATAATGCTTTTTTGCTACAATTTCCAGCCTCTGTATCCACAACTCGCTTCGGCTTTTAAACTTTCTGCTGCGGCTCTTGGTTCCCCTCTGCGACGCTTCGTTTCCTTTCCCTTAACGCTTCGTTTCATTTTCCCGCTTCTTTGATGCTTTTGACCTTCTATTCGAACCTGAAACGTTTGACTTTCTCTGCTAAATGTAACAGTCGATCCGCAGCGTTACAATGATCCTCCTGCCTTTGCGCCACGTGTTCAGCGTTTCCTGTAGTTTCGTAACGGTTCCTCAAAAATCATGACCAAAAATAGCATGCAGCCTTGCTCCTTTGGTTTCACAGCGAAAACGCGACATGTCGCGAAATCGTGACATGTCGCGATATCGCGACGCTTTCATTCTCCGTACGCTTCGTTTGCAACCCCATCGTGAAATCGCTACCGTTATCTCCATCGGGCCCTCTCACCGCAACCTGTCATGAAATCGTGACCATTTTATCCATCGGGCCATCTCACCGCAACCTGTCGCGAAATCGCTACCATTTTTGTTCTCCGTACGCTTTGTCAAAACAACCTGTGAAATCGTGACCATTTTATCCATCGGGCCATCTCAACTCGAAATCCACTTTTCCACAAACACCATTTTATCCATCGGCCATCTCCCCAACTTCCAAATCGCTACCTTTTTTTCTACACTTTGTCAAAACCTCCAAATCGCTACCATTTTTTGCATGGTCTTCATTTTCGATTCGCACTCATCTTTCCGTACACTAACCACGATGCTTGCGACCATTTTCTCTTTCGGGCATGGTCTTCACCTTTTTGTCGCGATTTCACGACGTCTTTGCCTGGCTGAAGCGTTTCACCAAAAGTTGCGCGAAATCGCTACCATTTTCCTACTTAGGCTATTTTATCCATCCGCGTCGCGAAAACGCGACGCGATTTCGCGACACCTTTCGACTTATTTCCCTTTTCGCTACCATTTTCTACTTGCTTTTATCCAACGCGACGCGTCGCGATTTCGCGACGCCTTTCCAATTTGTGCCCTCTGCCCGCTTTCGAGCCATGAAAATCAAACACGTCGCGATTTCGTGACCGTTCTGCCCACCTACTGCCGTTGACTGCGTTGACCACGATTTTTCGACACGTCACGATTTCGCGACACTTTTCTATTTTCGGTCGCGACGGCGCAACGTGTCGCGATTTCGTGACATGTCGCGATTTCGCGACACTTTCTACACTTGTGCATTTTTTTGCCCCTTTTCTTCATTTTAGCATCTGGGTCACTGGGATTTTCTTTGAAAACCTGCAAAAAAGGTGGGTCCCCAATTTTGGGGCGTGTTGTGGATTAGCCACAACAAGTATCCCCTTGCAATCAAAAGGAATTCAAAAAATAACAAAGTAGTGTGGAGGTTATGCCTTGCACTTTAGGTTCTTTAAAATATTAGTGTAAAAGATAACATCAAGAGAAAACCCCCAAAGCAAATCAAAAGAGAAAAATAATCCTAAAGGAAGATTAATTTGGGAAGCTAGAAATAAATATGATAAGTACTATAAGACATAGGCTTAATCCCATAAATAAGGATAAAAAATAATAATAAATACGAGATCTTGGGATATTTGATATATGATTATAACCCCCAAAAAATCATCAAAATATTAATAAGTTATGTTGAGTTTGTTTTAGTTTAAGAGATAATAAATAGGTTACTAAGAATATAAAAAACACTTCAAAGTAGTTGTATGTTGTTGATGGATGTAGTATGCTGAAAATGGCAACATAGTTACAAAGGAAGAAATATAATTAGGATGGTGAATCAATTAATCAGATAAAAAATAATCATATTTCACCTAATGAAATTCAATTATTGAAAGGCAACTAGCCAAGTAAGATTCCTTCAATGAAAATAATATCAAACAATTAATGACTCAAGAAATAGATAGAAAAGGTAATTGTAATAAATCTTTTAGAACATTTGTGGTCTCATTGGGGAGCTCTGGCGTTTTTGCGGGTTTTCTTCTGAACTGTCAGAGGCCGAGGCTCTTGGATTCTGGCTCGCGGCTTCTTCCTGGGTCTCTGTTGGTTTGACCTCGTTCCCCTCTGCAGGCTCGTTCGTTACCCATGGAGGGCCCTATAGGGTCTCCTCTAGGTTCTCTTGACGGGAAGAAGAGCTCTTATGCCGAGATTCTAAAAGAAAATTTTGCGTCTTCTTCTGATGAAGCCCAGCGGGGTGCTTACCAAGCGCTTCTCAAGAATGTTGGCAAGGGTTCTTCTGCAAACAGAGTTAATGGATGCCTCCCGCAATCGGATTCCAGACCTAAGATAGTCATAGAACCAAAGATGGTTGAGGATACGATCACCTACCATGCTAACCATGACTTGATCTGCAAATTCATGGGAATCCGACCCACTTTGCACTTTCTGCACACCTGGGTTAGACAGAACTGGGAACCTATCGGTGAGTACTCCTTATGGCCTATAAGCAATGGGTATTTCATTATTAGTTTCTCTTCTTCGGTAGATAGAAACAGAGCATTTGAATCAGAGAAGAGGACCCATGGCCCGGCAGGGTTATTTGTCCAACCATGGAGAGTGGGTTTCGATCCTCGCATTGAGCCCACGGCTGTTCCAGTGTGGATCCGGCTGTACGCTCTCCCGATGGAGTTTTTGGGCGAGCAGATTCTTGAGATGATTGGTAACTCTCTAGGTAGATTTATGGGAGTTTCCAAAGATACCATAGAGGGAAACACTACTGTCTTTGCTAGAATTTGCGTTGAAATGGATATCAGTCAGCCACTACCAGCTGAGGTGGAACTGGAGTTAGCAGGACAATCCTGGATACAGCAGTATGATTACGAAGCCCTACCTTTTAGATGCAGGGTCTGCCATAAGCATGGCCATTTGGCTAGGTTCTGTCCGAATACCTTGAGCACAAAAGCGGAGGCCCCGCTAGGAATCTCAAATCGACCCAGAGAGGGTAAGTTCACCCCGGTCAAAGAATCACAAAACACCCCCCAAGGTTCTGAAGCCCAGAAATATGGCTTTGAACAGCAGAAATGAAGAAGAAACAAAAAGAGAAATGGCAAGGACCAAGCTTCACTCAAGCCAACCAACCGGTATGAAATCTTTAAATCCCTGGTGGATCAGGAAGACCAAGTTATGGATGGAGTGGATGGGAACATTGAGGATTTTAACATCCACTCTCATGTTTCTCCCTCTTCAACTCCTGCCCACGAGCAGGTGCTTAAACCCACTGATTTTTTACAGCCAGAGAACCCAGGGGCATTGGTTATCCATCCCTCAGCACAGCCAGTTATTCAGGATGTCATCATGGGAAGTGCCAAAAATAATAGAGAAAGGCCAGCCCTGGGGATTACCCAGGTGGAAAAACGGTCCAAGAATAACATTTCTCAAGGTGCAGGCAGGAAGTCTAATAAGGACCTAATAGCATCGCAAGGAGACAAGCTGGTCACTGATGGATCAGTGAGAACAATTGACTCTTACTGCTCTCAAGGTTTCCAATGATTATTCAATCTTGGAATGTTAGGGGTTTAAACAGCAGAACCCATCAATCTGTTGTTCAAAGACTCATAAAGAAGGGTAAAACAGACTTTTTGCTCCTCCAGGAGACAAAAATGTCTTTAGATCTTATGTGTAGAACAGTTGGTAAAATATGGAGGGGAGCTGGATATATGGATGTGGCAGCTCAAGGGGCCTCAGGAGGAATTGTTACTTTTTGGAACCCCCTGGAATGGTCTTCTTTAGAACATATAGCTTGGAGGGGTGTTCTCACATCTCTTTTTAGGAATAATATCACACCTGAGCAAGTTTTAATTACAAATTTTTATGGGGCTCAAAGCCATGATGGCCAGAGGCTTCAATGGAAAGCAGTTCACAACATGAGGTCCTCAAGACAAGCTTTTGACTGGATCATTGCTGGAGATTTTAACGCCAAATTATATGTTCGGGATCAGGAAGGTGGTTCCCCTGTTTTGGATCTGGGGGATCGGCTTCTGATTGCCCAGGTTCAATCTTTTCACTTAGTTGATTTCCAAGGTCCTGGAACTTTTTTCACTTGGACTAACAAACGGAGGGATCCACACTGTTGTAAGGTAAAGTTGGATCGCTTTCTGGTCTCAGAGGAGGCTTTTGTTAAGTGGAATGTGCAATTACAGATTTTGGACGGTCCTGTTTTCGATCACTCTCCCATCATGTCGAAGGGTGGGACTACGACAGGGTAGTTCCATAAACCGTTTAGATTTGAGAATTTCTGGCTTCAGAAGGAGGACCTTCATGAGGTAATTCCGCAATGGTGGGAAGAAGGTCGCCCACCTTTTGGGACAACAATGTTTAAATTTCACAAACAACTTCTTTTTGTCAAATTTAAATTGAAACAGTGGAGGCACACCAATAAATCAGATTTCAAGCTGCAAAGAGCCCCCTTGTTGGCCCACTGGGATGAGGTGCAGAAACAATTTAGGGAAGGTTTAATTTCTGAACAACTTAAAACTGAAGATGATGCCTTGCGCAAAGCTGTTGAGGACATTGATAACCAAGAGGAAATTTACTGGAAGCAGCGGGCTAGAAATTCTTGGCTTTTGGAAGGAGATAGAAATACAAAAAATTTTCATCGTTCAGCATGTGCTAGAAGACAGATGAATAATATGGCAGTTTTAAAAGATGAGAATGGTCACTCCTTTGATACTCTTCCAGGTATGCACTCCCACTCTGTGGATTACTTCTCCAAGCTTTTTGCAGAAAACAGGGACCAAGATGTGGGGGCTCAAAATGAAGTTCTTGATGTTATTCCCCCTATTATCACTCCAAGTAGAAAATCAAGCTCTCCTCAGACCTATTGACCGAGATGAATTGAAAACTGTGGTCTTTGGAATGAGCACAGGCAAATCTCCCGGTCCAGATGGTTTTCCTATTGATTTTTTTCGAGCCTTTTGGGACACCTTGGAGGAAGATGTTTTGGCCGTAATTGAGGAGTCCAGATCTAATAAGAGAATGCTCAAGGATCTAAATCATACCTTTATCACGTTAATTCCAAAGGGGGAGGAAGGAGTTCATATCTCTGACTTCAGACCTATTGCTTTATGTAATGTGATTTATAAAATTATCACAAAAATTATAGCTGAACGTCTTAAACCTCTCCTTCATTACATCATTTCTTCGAGAACAGGGGGATTTTTTGAGGGTAGACAGATCTTGGATGGAGTGATTCTTGCTCGGGAGGCTATTCATTCAATGCAAAACTCTGGTAACAAAGGAATGTTCATCAAACTGGATATGTCTAAGGCTTACGATCGGGTTGAGTGGGGTTTCCTGTCAAGGATGTTGGCTGCCTTTGGCTTTTCCCAGGAATGGATTGACTGGGTTATGAGTTGTGTTTCCACGCCTTCTTATTCGGTTCTCATCAAGGGGATTCCCTCGCCTCCATTTGGAGCCTCTCGTGGCCTCCGACAAGGGGACCCTTGCTCGCCCTATCTATTCCTTATCTTAGCTGAAGGATTAGGCCGACTCTTCTTGAGAAGAAGACTTCAAGGCCTGATAACAGGTATTAAGGTTGGGGATGAAGTCTTGACTCATTTACAATTTTTGGATGACACTGGCTTGGTTGGAGTGGCTAGTCTCGGTGGAAGCTAGGGGAATCGGAGACTCTCTTCTGTTTACCTTAGGGCCTCCAATCAAGTTATCAATGACAACAAATCTAAAGTTGTCTTTTTCAATCTTGCCCAACGGATGCAGGACAAAATCTTAGAGATTTTGGGCTTCTCTAGATCATCTCTTCCTATACTCTATCTGGGGGTTCCTTTGCACTTCAAGAAATTGAAAAATGACATTTGGAAAGATCTTTTGGATGGCATCAAAGATAGAATGAACCACTGGTCTCACAAATGGTTAAGCTACGGTGGCCGTTTAACTTTCTTACGGTCGATTATTCGAGCCATGCCTATCTATAAATTTTCAATCTTGGCTGCTCCTCTTTCTATTTGGAAAGAGCTGGACAAACTGGCTAGGCGATTCTTATGGGAAGGAGCAAAAGGTGGGAAGAAATGGGCCTTGGTTGGTCGGGACAAAGTTACTCAGCCCAAAGAAAAAGGAGGGTCGGGTTTGAGAAGCTCTATTCTCAACAATAAAGCCCTGGCAGGTAAATTGTATTGGAGATGGATCTCCTAGCCATCATCTTTATTCAGTAGAATCTTGACCAGCAAATATTTGGGTAACATCCACCCCCATGAAATTTTCTGTTTCCCTCTGGATGGTAATGGTTCCCTAGTTTGGCAAGCTCTCAAGTTGGGCTCTCAAGTAATTAAAAATCAATTGTTCTGGAAAGTGGGAAGGGGGGAGAAAGCACGTTTCGGATCGATTCATGGGACCAGTTTCCATCCATCATTGCGGAGTATCCTGAATCTGCTTCCAATTAAAACCGCCATAGAATCCAAGGGTCGGGTCACTATTGAGAACTATTTCTTCACTAGTCAATTGGGTGAGTATAAATTCAAGAAATTTAAGCGACTTGAGGAGTGGCCTGTCACTATCCCTCCGGAGCTGGCAACCACTCTGACCAACATTTTTTCTGCAATATTTCTCACGGGCAGAGATGAAGAAGACGAGTTAGCTTGGGGTCATGGGAATCTTGGAATTTACACTGTGAAGGCTGGTTATGATCAGCTTCTCCCAGAGCCTCCCCCGCATTTATTTTCGGTTCATGACTGGAAGAAAATCTGGCATTCCAAGTGCTGGCCGAAAGTGAACTTCTTTGTCTGGCAGTTTATGCATAATGGCATCCTCACCTATGATAACCTCAGAAGCAGAGGAATTATTGGTCCTTCTCAGTGTATTTTATGTCGTAAGCATGAAGAGACTGCTGACCATTTGATGTTCGAATGTTCCTTCACTGGGCAGATCTGGAATCGACGGTTCTCTCTTTTTAATCTCCAGGGTAATGGTGCTCTGACTCGAAATAATATCTGGCAAAAATGGAAGAAAGTTAGATTTAAATCAAAAGCCCTTCGATTGGGGTGGGAGCTTGGTCTCTTCTTCATCTGGTGGCAAGTGTGGCTGGAAAGGAACGCTCAAATTTTCAGAGAAACCTTCTCCTCTCTTGATGGAATTTGGCAGGTTATCTGGAGCAAAGTCACTGAGACGGTTGCCTTACATGTCGAAGAAGATATTCCGGTTGAGTCGGCCCACAGGAAGAGAGAGTTGTTGCTCACATTAGAGAAAACATGGTTAGTTGGAAACCCCCCCGGTTGGCTGGATCAAAATTAACACGGAC
Organism: Wollemia nobilis; assembly: GCA_028583015.1. Taxonomy (NCBI): domain Eukaryota; kingdom Viridiplantae; phylum Streptophyta; class Pinopsida; order Araucariales; family Araucariaceae; genus Wollemia; species Wollemia nobilis. Next base: position 2,221,325 of record JAQPPZ010001965.1, read on the forward strand.
GAAGCTGCTAAGGGCAATCCGGGCAACGCTGGAATCGGTGTTGTGTGCCGTGATCATACTGGATCTGTTCTTTATTGGGAACTCCAAGGTATGGGAAGAGCCACCAATAACGAAGCCGAAGCTTTTGCCATCAAAGTTGCTTCTTTCTGGGCTGTCACTCAGGGATACAGAAAGATAATCCTTGAGACTGATTCTCAAATTTTGGTTGGCGCTCTTAATTGTATGATAAATTTTGCTTTGAAAGCGTGGAGGATTCAGATCTTAGTCTCTCAAATCAAGGTCCTTTGGAGGGAACTTGAGGATGTGATCCCTATCCATGTGAATCGGGATTCAAATTCGGCGACCGATTTCCTTGCCAAGTTGGGTGCGGAAAAGGAGGTTGGAGTTCAGCTGCACAGTAACATGCCTGTGGAAAATGCTGTGATTAGACAAGGTCTTGCAAAATTTCTGAGCAAATGATTAATTCTATCTTGGGAGTTTTTCGTCGTGTTTTCGCGACCTGCTGTGTTATCGCGACCCTCGGTGGCAACCTGTCACGATATCGCGACAGGTTTTGTCGCCACAGCCTTTGGAGACTTCCTGTCGCGATATCGCATCACTTCTGGCGCATTGGTGGCATTTGGAATTTGCGTAGCGATATCACGACAATTTTGAGGACTGTTTTCTTTGTGATGTTCCCGTCACGATATCGCGACATCTTTTGTGGTCGGGAGCAGCTGGCAACTGGAAAATTCATCGCGATATCGCGACAATTCTGAGGACTGACTGCTTGGTGATGTTTCTATCGTGATATCGCGACATCTTTCGTGGTCGGGGGCTACTGGCTTTGGCCGTCGCGATTTTGTGACATGTCACGATTTCGCGACATGTCGCCAAATCGTGACACTTCTGGAGCATTGGTGGTATTTGGTTGATTCGTCACGATATCGCGACAATTCTGTGGACTGACTGCTTTGTGTTGGTTCGGTCGCGATATCGCGACATTTTTTGCTTTCGGGGGCTGCTGGCTTTGGTTGTCGCGAATTTGCGACATGTCGCGATTTTGCGACATGTCACGTTTTCGCGACCAGTTGTGCGGTTGTGACCTCGGTCGGCTTGTCTGTCGCGACATCGCGACATGTCGCGATTTCGCGCCTTGTTTGTCTCTTGTGCTTAGTGTTGGTTTGTGTTGCCCTCTCTCTCTCTGCTGAGGTCTTGTGTCTCTGGGTTCTTGGTTGGGATGTTCTTGCTCCCTCTTGTACTTGCTCTTTGTTTTAATTCAAGATTTTCAATTTTTTTCAAAAAAAATAAATCTTTTATGAAAATAATGATTTTTTAAAAAACTACCACTTGACCCAAAAATGTATGTAATTTTTTGATATTTTAACTAGAAATTACCCATATGAAAAGTACTCCTCAAAACAAAACAACATATAAGAGATAGTAATATTTTAGACATTCAACATCTTGACCTTAAAATATTCTCATATAACATAGATACACTTGTACAATCTTTGCTAACATGGTTTAATTTTTTTGAATTTATTTTTTCAAATGCACCTTTGACAATGTAAAGTAAATTAAATTTTTAGAAAGTCTTCAAAGTCTTTGTAATTATATTTAAAGAACTTACTATATAATTTCATGGATTTTTAAAATGGTTAATATATTTTCATTGAATGCTAACTTTGTTGCATTATTGATGGACAACCTACCAATGATATGGCTAACCACAAACAAATACTTAGAAATATTTGGCAATGAACAATTGAGAATTGTATTGCAAAGTTGGCTATAAATAGCGTGAACACACTATCTTAGGAGGGCCCTTCTAATAGATATCAGATAGGATCAAATTAATATTATTTGTCAAATATCTCATCTGACTACCTACTTATTGATAAAAAAATGAAAAAGGTGGCCTACAAATTAAATGTTACATTATTTTTTGGTCAATATATAAATTATATTAATATATGATGATCCCTGTCATTTCTCCCCACTATAGAAGTATTGGACTTAATGAATACAAAAGGGAACAAAAAAAATCAAACCATCTAATGGTGAGAGATCCATCGAGCTTGATGTGGAAGCTAACCTCATCTGGAAACAAGGTAGGAAGTGGAAGATCCCTCATGAGTCTAGTGATTCTTGGTGTCAAACACAATAAACATAAAGTAAAATATGGAATTCAGGTACAATATCTACATGATGACTAATGGTTGGGGTTGTCTCCAATGCATAATCATAGTATGGCTTGAGCATATCAATATTGATGACATCATGAATGCCCAAGTGTGATGGAAGGTCAAGGCATAGGGCATTCAGATATACCTACTATAGGATAGTGTAAGGGCCATAGCTAAGAGGCTTGATCTTATTCTATGCCTTCTCTAGAAAATAATTTCTATCAAGATACAACCAAAATTTATCTCCAACCTGAAAGTGATGTGGAACATAATGTCATTTCATAACCTACTACTATTGCTAAGTCTTTTGAAAATTTTAAACAACCTTCGATTGGAGTTCTTGTAAATTAATGATTATGCTTTACCGTGTTCATTTTGCATATGGATAATGAGAGGAGATGTGGAGCTAATGACTAAAAACCTAGACATATTTCAAAGGATGAATGACCTATGGATGAATGGAAAAATCTATTATATGCATACCCAATATGTGTAAGACTCAAATCCCACTTAAACAAATATGAATGGTGGAAGATACAAAGACTCTAAAACTGGAGAGGTAGACGGTCAATATGAATAATGGTTTCCTTACCTAGAATATAATGACATCAGTATTTGATGGCTTGGAGTAAGGCATACAAATCCTTATCGTAGGTGGAATAATTTTACTTAACTGCTAAAAATGTATCTAAATGATAAGCTATAGGATGGCCATTTTTTTTAGAATAGCACTAAGATCAAACTTAGAAGCATCGATTTCAATTTGAAAATGTTGATGAAGATAAAGAATAACCAAACTAGGAGTAGAACATAGCTTATCTTTTAGAGTGGAAAAGACATGGGCATGATCAGGAGTTCAAAAAAACACAATTTTAGCCTTAGTAATTTATGCAAAGGAGCAATAATGGTGGAATACTTTGGGATAAACTTACAATAGAAATTAGGAAGCCCGAGGAAACTTCATAACTCAATGGCAACGGTAGGAGTGGGTTATTTAAGGAGAACTTGAACTTTGAAATGATCCACTTGAATACCTTGCTCATTAATGATAAATTCAAGGTAGAAAATGGAATTTTTCTCAAAAGAACACTTAGGCAAATTAGCATAAAGTTCATGCTTTTGGAGGGTAGAAATAACATGCTCAATGTGCTCCAAGTGAGTCTACCATGTAGGAGAAAAGACAAGAATATCATCTAAGTAGATAATGATATATCTATCCAAGAACTCTTTGAAAACTTCATTCATGAGCCTCATAAAGGTAGCAAGAGCATTTGTGAGATCAAAAGGTATAATAAGCCATTCAAACAGACCCATATTAGTTTTGAAAATAGTTTTCCATGTATCATGTTCTTGAATATAGACCTGATGGTAGCCACTCTTAAGATCAATCTTAGTGAAGAATTTAGCACATTAGAGTTGGTCTAGAAGATCATCAATATGGGAGAGTGGATATCTATTTTTAATAGTGATTTTATTAAGTTTCCAAAAACCATTGCAAATATGCCAAGTACCATCCTTCTTTAGGACAAGGAGAATAGTAGAGGCACAAGAAGATATTTTGAGTTTGATGAATCATTTTGCTAATATATCTTGGAGTTGTTTTTTGATTTTAACATACAAAGAAAGGGACTTTCTATACATGGGTGCATTAGGGAGAGATGTTGCTAGAATGATGTCAATGTTATGATTAATGACCCTTTTGGGAGGCAATGTAGTGGGCTCCTAAAAAACACATTCATGTTTTAGAAAAATTTTATCAAGTGTTGTGGGTCAATTGGACTTAGGAACTTTAGTTGAGAAGTGCTTATGTGATGGCACATGAAATTGAGTACAAGTGCTTGAGCTTGATTTATTATTTTTTGTCTTGTTTTTAACTAAGCAATAAATTAGAAGTGTGCTTGGTGTATTCTATGCTATCGTTCTTATTATCCTATTATATTATGTATATATATTTGTAAGCATCATAGTGAGCATGCCTATCATATTGATAGGGCTTTTCAAGCAATAAACCCCAAAAATCCATCGAGGTGACATCACAAGTGATCTTATCTCTGAACTTAGTGCCAATAGTAAATGCAATGGGGCATGTGTGTGTGATATTAGAAGTAGACTCATTATCCTTCCATCCAAGATAATATAGATGAGGATATGGTGTTGTAGGAAGCTTGAGCTTATCGATAATGGACTTTGCTATCAAGTTCTTTTGTGAGCCATTGTTGTTGATATAATCAATAGCAAAATTATGAGTCAAATGAGCATGCATGATGAATAGATTATCATGATCTCTTGTGGTGGAGTGATGATTCATCAAAGTTACAATTTTTTCCCTCAACTCTTCATATACCTAATCCTCTCTATTAGTCTTTATGGGGTTATCACTTGTTCCCTCATCATATTGCACAAGCAAAGTTTTATTTCTATACTTCTGTAATTGTCTACATTTAGATTTATTATATCCCTTATTTTTACAATGATTACAATATTTTTGAAACTTATACTAAGGAGAAGAAGAAGAGGAAGCATGAAAAATATGCTTATGAGAAGCAAAGGATTGAGCAAGAATGAGAGTAAGAGAAGAAGAAGGAAAGAAATAAGGATATCTCTTTGGTGATTTCTAATGTGGATGAGGCAATGGCTTGGAGCCTCTTAAATAGTATCATGCCACCTTAGTCTATGTTGTGAACTTCTCCTCCATGAGTTGTGCTTGATTGAATATTTATCAAGAGTAGTGTAAGAGGTATTTTAACTCTCTACTCAAGTATGCTAAAATTCCACTTTTAAATTTATCAATGAGGGAAGGTGCAATATGGAAACATGAAAAATATGTGTAGTTGGTTGAACTGATGAACATAATCTTGCATGGAGGTGTTTTCCTTGTTTAATTAAAATTCATTGATTAAGCAAGTCATCATCATAGTTGTACGGGTATAAAGTAACCTTCAAGGTTGTGAACAACTCATCCCAACTAGTGATGAGAATTTGAGTTCCTTGGAATTTTATAATGAGAACCTTAGCCATGCCAGAGAGTTTGAGTTTGGTGAAAGGAACTTTTTCATCATCCAATATTTGACTATATGTAAACTAGGTCTCCATGTCTAGGATCCATTTATTGAAGACCTCAAGATTCCTAGAGCCTTTGTTAATTTTAACTTCATAGTTTGCATGGGAATGACTAGAGGAGGAAGAGTGGACTTTAATATCTTTGACTATGTTAGCCAAAAAGGTGATTAATAAGGTTACTTTTGGTAGTTTATCTACTAGATATAAGTTTGTGGCCATTTTCTACTATGTGGAGCTAGTAAAAATAATTAAGTTTGACCAAAAAAATAAAATTGTCTTTTTATGTATAAATTAGCATAAGATAACTATGCAAATTAGAATAAAATCACTTAAAAATGGTCAAACAAGAAATACAAGTAAGGGCAAGGCTTCCTCTAATATTTGGTGAACAATAAGTAAAAATAGCTTATAAGGAGACTGTTATGTTTGACTTTATTTTAGAGTGCCTATAAATGATTCTATAAAATAGATTATAAATTTATACAAGATGTATATGTTTGGTTCACAAGAAAGGAACTTTTAGACTTTAGTTCTAATTGGTCGAATATGGAATCATAAACTTATGCAACAATATTATTAGAGATATGTTTCCCCTTGGTTGGTTGAGCTAAGTAGTATCCTCAAGATAAATTTTTTGTTATCAACACTATGTAAAGAAATTGTATGCCAGTGAGTCTCCAAATAGAATTCTTACACTAGATATGCAAGACAATGAGTACACTGACAATGACTAAGATGCAAGCGCACTAATTTTTGTCTTTTTAATTGAGGTGGATCCCAACTATGACCTCCATGTGGATGTCTTGATATCCTCTTTGTGCTGAATTGAGATGATCACTTGGCAAATTCAGGAGCAATCAACGGTCAATTCATAAATTAGATCTCATTTGATAGATTGGCTCTAAAAATTGACATAAATATTTTGTATTACTTGAGTAGTCAACTATACGAGAAGCAATAGAATCACCTCCATAGATAGTCATGAATCTAAGTTGCATGTTGTATGGTTTGTCAACGTTGATTAGTACTTTACCATAAGATCACCTTCAAATATTTTGATATTTGACTAACATTATTTGGCTATTATGAAGCAACAAAAATCAAAAATATCATGGGATAATGGCTTCATTGAAGCCCAAATCCTAGGTAGCATATTCCAATCTTCATACACCAACAATTATTGACCATTTTTGGAAATTCTTCTTCATTGTTTATTGTAGAAATAGGCCTAAAATATTTTTTTGTGTTTTGTGACATCTTCTCCTATAGAGCTAAGCTTAACAATGTCTAGTTGTGCTCATGTGTGTCCTTTTAGGAGGAGGTGTCCAAATTTTGAGCTAAAAACCTTCATTTTGAAGTCAATAATCTTCATGAAGCTCCTTTAGTAATCTTAATAGTGGGTCCTCAATGTACTAGTTTCATGTCTTTGTCGATGGTTGTCAAAATCCTCAACAATTTCCTTAGGTAGCATGTTCAAATCAAACAACCACAACAAATAAGTTTACACCTATATCTTTAATATGTCCTCAAAAGTGTTAGAAATAGAGTATATTCCATCATTTGGGTCATGTAAATGTATCTTCCAAGGTACATACTTAGGACATTAGATTACTTTAGGGGGAAGTTATCTAGTTACTTCATGCAATGTAATAAATGCACAAGTGTCAATGTGCAAGTTGTATATGTGCAAGTTGTCCCTTGCACAGCTAGGTAGAGTGTTGGCCAAGGAACCTATCTTCCTATATAAGAAGGGCCTCATTGTTAGATAGATATAGAGTCATGGGACATAGTCAGATAGTGTAGCTTAGAGCATAGTACAATTTTGTGTAGATCACCATCCATTGGTGATGGGTGCAATGTAGTTCAGTAGCTTTATTAATGGAGTGTTCATTTCCTCCATAGCTACATTGTATTCTTTTATATCATTTCTATTTACAGCATATTTTAGTCATCTAGCAGATTTACTTTCTTTCATATTATTCTGCATCTTGTGATTGCTATCTCCGAGTGCTCATTACATCAAAAGCTAACAGTGGTATCAGAGCCATGGTAGATCTAGCCATAGTAGGTCAATAGGAAAACCACCATTATTATTGAGCCTGAGTTTTTTGTCAACCTGACATGCTGTTGGACCAACCACTATCAAAAAATCTTAGAAGAGTCTAGGTGGTAGAATTAGGGAGAGTCCCAAGTGAGGACTAAAAGAAATCTCAGTTCCAAAAATACTGAGATTATATTTGACTAGAGTCTTTTCCATAGAGTTGCAAGAAAAACTCGTGAAGACTAGGACTCAACATTCAATCCACTAGATTGACAAATCATCTAGTGAAGATCATCCAGGATATCTGGAATTTTCTAACTATTGCCTAAAGTTTCTTTTGTTGCAGAAAATTAATTCTCAGAGGATTGGGACTCCTCCTACAATAGAAATCTAGGAGACTCCAACTTCATTTCCCGAAGGTCGACGTGCCTTCATAGTGCAGAGATTAGTTCCTTGTGCAAGAGAAGAATACTATGGAAGAAGACTTCTGGTGAAGAGTCATGGTGAAGTTAGGATACTAAAGATCTCCATTGCTAGATTGAAGAACTTCATAGTTGAAGAACAGGCCATAGAAGCCTTGATATAAAAGGCCATAGAAGCCTTGAAGAAAAGGCCATAGAAGCCTTGATACTGAAAAGGCCATAGAAGCCTTGATACTAAAAAGCCACAGAAGCCTTGATACTAAAAAGGCCATAGAAGCCTTGATACTAAAAAGGCCATAGAAGCCTTGATACTAAAAAGGCCATAGAAGCCTAGATACTAAAAAAGGCTCTAGAATCCTTGATCTTGAAGAAGAATTCAAAGAGAATATCTTATTTAGAAGTAGATTAAGATTTTAGTACTAATATTTTTTTGTAGGGAAAGAAGATTCAGTGAGTTGGGAAACTTCCTACAAGAAATTTAGGAAGAGTATCTTCTTCAAAATCAATTCAGCACCTAAAGCAAAATTGAAGAGATCAAGAGAAGATCTCATTGAAGAACTTCCAATCTTGGAAGAAGAAGAAGAAGGACTAGGAGAGTCCTACTCACATCTAGAAGCAACAAAATCAGAGATCCAGAAGAAGATCTCACCACCAACACTTCCAAGAGCAGAAGGTTGAAGAGAAGGTCTCAAGGAAGACCAACAGAAGCTACAAGATCAAAGACCTTGGGAAGGTCTCAATGAGCATCCAATAAAATGCTAGGAGAGCCTTACTAAAGAAATCATCAAAGGAGAACTCATTGGAGAAATCCACTACCAAGGAGAAGCCCCTGATAGTGAAGGACTTGGGACAATTATCGCCATCCGACAACAAGCCCAAGAGAAGAAGAATTTGGAAAGGAGTGCCAAATCTAAGAAGAAGAATTTGGGAGTTCCAAATCCAAGAAGAATAATTTAGCAAGGAGTGCCAAATCCTAGAAGAAGAATCCAATGAAGACCTCAAGATATTCAAAATCTTGAGAAGAAGATCCTGCTTGAAGTCAAAATTCGATAAGAAGACTTGAAGATAGAAGAAGCTCACCAAATCTAGGAGATTTGAAGATTACCTCTCACAACAAGAAGGCACCGCTTCAGAGACAAAGACTTCTCCAAATCTACAGTAGAAGGAGGAGATCACAAGAGGAGAACAAGCCACCAAATATTAGGCTCATGAAAGAAATTTCGAGATCATATTTTGGTGAAGGAGGAGTTGATGAGGATATACAAAAAAAAATAAAAAAACACAAAAAAAAAAATAAACGTTGTATCAAAAAAAAAAAAAAAAAACACAAAAAAAAGAGAAAAAAGAAAGAAAAAATATAATATAAAAAGAAATATATATTGATAAATTTATTAATTGGATTACTTATCAGATTTGTTAAAGCACCTTAATTTAGATTAAAGTTGCAAGAAGAAGAAAATTTGGATTATAGTCTTCAAAAGTGCAAAAAGAGAAAAGTTCTTTTTAAGGTTCATTTGCACATTAATTAGGAGTTGATTAGATTTTAGTATTATATCTATCAACTACCTATCATCTAATTTGGAAAAATAAAAAGAAGACTAAGTCCTACAATATTAATTGTAGTGAAATTGCAGAATAACTCTTGAAGATTCATTTCAGATTATTCTTGATTAGTTGCAGTAAATTGATTAAGTGCATTAATTTGAGAGTTGATTGGAGTGATAAGGTGTAATTATTAGTGCATTAAAAGTGAAATATTATTAGATTCATTTGCACTATTATACTACTCTCAAAAATAAATTAGTTTTGTGTTTTTTGAAGGGCACAAAATCTAATTTGTATCAAGTGTCTAAAGACACTATTAAAGCACAAAAATCTGCAACACATTGTGGCCAAGTGAAGCCACAAAAATAGGTTAGAATCCTCCAAAACTTGGAGAAGAAGACAACTAACCAAAATCAAAAATAGAAGCTTCAAATATTGAGACTTGGTGAGTCTCAAATCCAAAGCATTACAGGGTTAGTTGCAAGGAGAAAAGTGCAGAAAATTGCATCATATAAGGAGCTTCTATCTACTTCTATCTAAGCTTGGATTTTTCATCATAATATCCAAGAAAAATGGGAAGGTGTCTAAGAAAAGAGACAACCTCAAAACCCCTACACTGCATTCAAAAAATTCTTCCATATAAATCAGAATATTAGACCTGCAAAAAGGAGTGCAAGAAAGGGTGCAAAAGGCATCTTATTTACAAATATTGTTACATTGGGTTGCACTTCTCTAACTCATTCTACGCAGGAAAAAGGTAGATTGGAAAGTGCCTCAAAGGCACAATATTAGCAGGTTGAACCAGCCAAAGGTGGTCGAAAGCTAGCATTCTCCCAAGCATAGCAAAGAGCCACTCATATAGGCTCATCTTCTACGTATCTTGGATGGCCGAACCTGCAAAAGATAAGGCACAAAGCCAAGGAGAAATCAAGCAGTGTAGAAGAAAAGGAAATCAAAGCAAGCAAAGTGGAACTACACATCCAAATCAAGGAGCATTCAATACCTAAGTGGAGCATCATAGAGTCTTCATCAAAGTGTTGCCATTCGAACTCCATTCAAGGGCCACCAAAGCTCCTCCATATCTCCACCAAAGCTCCACCATAAGCATTGCTTGGCTGGAGATATTTCAGCATCTATGTAGAACAACAAAGAACAAGGTGGAAAAATGCATTGGAAGGCCTTCAAGAAGGCGTTGATAAGACAAGGGCATGTAGAAGAAAGAAGATGCCACTTGTCATTCTCCAAAAGAACTCTAAATAATGCTCACAAAGAAGATGTTACAATACTATCTTGGCACCCATACTCCATGTAGAAGAGGAGTTACTTATAGCTAGAAGCTTGATATACGTCTGTTACAACAAGGAAGTCTCATAGACGTTGAAGAAGAAATATTTCTTGGACAACGCTCAAAGGGGAATAAAAATGTCTCAACTAAAGGTGACATTTGTCACAAGCAATGGATTAAGTTTGGCATCTCCACCAAATAGTCAAAGCATCTATGGAGTGTTAAAAATATATCATGACACTTGTCACTCAACTGACCGCCTATTAAAGGTGCCTTGGACCTTGGAAACATAGCAATTCGATAGCAGTTTGATGGTAGTTCGATGATAGTTTGGTAGAAGTTCGGTAGTAGTTCGGCAGTGATCTAGCAGCAATCTGGAGCAAGTCAAGAGCATTAAGAAGCACTCTCATTCAACCAAGTCAAGGGAGCATTAAAGGGTAGCATTGAAACCAAAGTACAAAGGTACATAAAGGTACAAAGGTAGCAAGAATTCATGCTCAAGAAGGATAGACTACTACCATATTCATCCAGCTTCATAAAGGTACAAAGCCTTATTAAGGTAAAATTTCCTCATCTAATTTGCTTTCATTCAAAAAGGGAGTTATAAGGTTATATGTTAAGGTTGAGATATTAAATGAAATCAATCTTTATTTGAAAGCAAAACTTAGGGAAATTAATATAATATTTGCAAAACACAACTTAGGAGAAATAAGGGATACTACTTGGAATTAATCCATTTAATGTTTGCAAATATTAATGTGTTCTAATTTTCCAAATTTGGGAGTGATAAGGGTTACAACATCAAACTAGGTTATTGGAAATTAGAAACACTTGAATAAAATCCTAAGGGTTACAAAAAGGGGTTATTAAGATCTTTTGTTAAAGTTGGAAATTTATAATATTCTTGTCTCAAAAATTTCTCAAAAAGGGACAAAATAAATCCAACATTAAAACCTCTTCAAAATTGAAAAGTGCTTAGTTCAATAGGAGTAATAAGGTGTTAGAAAATTTGATTTTTGATCTTTACAAAAACTATACAAAATCAACCAAAATTGAACTATATTTTACAAAAGCACTATATCATACTCCAAAATCTCTAGGGAGACATAAGGAAGTCCAAAAAATCTAAGGATTGATATTAGGAAGATTTAAATGGCATCAAACAAATTCTTCCTAGCAGAATCTCAACTACTCAAGGGTCCAAATTATTTCTCTTGGAAAATAAAGTGAAAGCAATCTTAGTATATGAAAAACTTTGGGATGTTGTCAAAGGAAAAACACAGAGACCTACCATAGGTGAAACTGAAATCCTAAAGTTTGAAGAAAATGATTCAAAGGCTCTAATGATAATAAATTTTGCTATCACTGATGAGATTCAACCATATATCAATTCAACCAAAACATCTTCAGATGCATGGACAAGCCTAGAGAAAATTTTTGAAGGAAAGAATAAGGCGACTATCCTTCATCTCCAAACTCAACTTCACTCATTAAATATGAATAGTGGAGAAAGCATAGAATTGTTCCTAAGGAAGGTTGCAGATATTAAAGGGAAATTATTGACCTTAGGAGAATCATTTAAGGATGAACTTCTCACTCAAGTAACCATGAGAGCACTTCTAGACAACTATAAACATTTGGTCACATCTTTACAGGTTTTAAGTAAAGATACTTCTTTTGATGATCTAGTCAATATACTTCAAGAATATGAAGTAGAAAATATTGTGAAAGATGAGATGACTAACACTGCATTGGCATCAAAATATAATCCATAGGGAAATATTGCTTCTTCAGCAAGAGGATGGAAAACATGGTATTGTCAGATATGCAAAAAGAAAGGTCATAGTACCAGCTATTGTAGATACAATCCCAAAAATTGAAAGCAAGGAAATCAGATGAATAATGGGAATCAATTTCAAACTCGACAATATCAAAGGAACCCTCATCAATAGTAATTTTAATGACCAACCAATTATCCTCAACTGGAATATCAGAAGAGAAATTAGAAGGGACACCTGGTTTAGAGGATAGAAGAAATTGAAGAACTAGAAGAACCCACAAACACCTATGAGGTGAAAGATCTATCAACAAATGCTACATATTACAGAGACACTAACTATTTGCTTGAATAGGTTACAAAGAATGCAGAGGAAGAGTACAAAGTTCAAGATGAAGAAGAAGATCCATATTGAAGACTAAAGTCTTCAATACCCAAATAATGTAATACAGGGGGTGTTAGAAATAGAGTATATTACATCATTTGGGTCATGTAAATGTATCTTCCAAGGTACATACTTAGGACATTAGATTACTTTAGGGGAATTTATCTAGTTACTTCATGCAATGTAATAAATGCACAAGTATCAATGTGCAAGTTGTATATGTGCAAGTTGTCCCTTGCATAGCTAGGTAGAGTGTTGGCCAAGGAACCTATTTTCCTATATAAGAAAGGCCTCATTGTTAGATAGATATAGAGTTAGGGGACATAGTCATATAGTGTAGCTTAGAGCATAGTACAATTTTGTGTAGATCACCATCCATTGGTGATGGGTGCAATGTAGTTCAATAGCTTTATTAATGGAGTGTTCATTTCCTCCATAGCTACATTGTATTCTTTTATATCATTTCTATTTATAGCATATTTCAGTCATCTAGCAGATTTACTTTCTTTCATATTATTTTGCATCTTGTGATTGCTATCTCCCAGTGCTCATTACATCAAAAGCTAACAAAAATATCTATGTCATCATTTATATATGGCATCCAAAAACAAAGTAATACTTTGTAGAAATAAAATAAATTCTTCTCCTTATTTCCAACAACTTTGGTAACATTTTAATGTATATGTGTGTGTATTTTAAAACCCTATAAACTCTAATTTGTCATCCATAAAAAAAATGCTTGATATTAATTCCCCCAAAAAAAATATTTTGTGACGGTCATAGTGGGGCAACATCTAGGGTTTCAGGTTGGTGCTGAAAAATTTTGTGAAAACTAGCATGTTGGCTGGTGAAAGGTGTGTTGTAGTTTGGCTTTAGATATGGCAGCTTTGGGGGTCCTGGTGACCCCCGATATTTGTCTTTTAAGGATTTTTTGAATAAGGATCCCTCTTCTTCTGATCATGCAAATGCCATGAATTTTTTGCTGCATGCAACCCTTGATCATGTTTCTAATTCCTCTTCAACTTCGAAGACGAATAATAATGGATGTTTGGAAAAAATTAAAGATTGTCTTGTCTTTGTCATCAATATTGATTCTATTGTGGATGATATTTTATATTTTTCTAAGCATGCGCTCATCTGAAAAGTCATGGGTCTCAAAATTTCTATGCCTTTTTAGAAAATTGGGTTAGGAGAAATTGGAGCCCTGAAGGTGATCTAGAGATTATTCTTGCAACTAATGGGTATTTTATTTTTGTGTTATCCCATATGGTAGATCATAATAAAGTGTTCGATGGGGGTCCTTACTTTCATAATCAGTATGGATTATTTATCAAACCCTGGCATTTAGGATTTGATCCGGTGGAGGAGAGGCCTTCTCGGATTATTGTGTGGGTTCGTTTGCCATGACTCTCTATGGAATATTGGAGGCTGGATATTCTTCATTATATTGCAGAGATTATTGGGAAACCAGTTGGTTTGTATCGTCAAACTTTGGATAGGAAATTTGCTTCTTTTGCATGGATCTGTGTTGAAGTAGATATAAATAATTTGTTACCTGAATTATTGGAGATTAAACTGGGAAATATATTTTGGGTCCAACAGTTATATTATGAAGCTCTCCCATTTCAATACTATATATGGCATGAATATGGGCATCTTCAAAGAAACTTTAAGAAAGTAAATTCTCAGCCTTCATCCTCTTCATCTGACTTTCAAGATGCATCTACAAAGGCAAAAGGAAAAGCTCCTATGGTTAATGAGATACTCAATTCTAAAGGATTTATTCCTATTAAGTCTCATTCAAGATCTAGGTCTTTTTTCATCAGACTAAAGGTTTTGGGAAGGGAGGTTTTGGTAACAAATTTGATGTGCTTGAGACTTTTGAGGATCCGCATGTTGAGGAGCAAGTCTAGAATGGAGGTGATATGGATTTTTGTATTCAAGAGTCAGGTATGTGTTCTTTCCTAAATCCTTCTTTTGAAATGCAAAATTTTGATAAGGGGTGGTGCCTAATAACCCTCTTGTAGAAAATTAAGATAAGTCTAAAGAGGTGTCAGATTATCTTGATAAAGTTCTTGATCATTCCACTTTTGCTGAAAATTTGATTGAGGGAAATGAGGATGAGACTAGGTTTGAACCCTCCTAGAACAATATTGTTAGAGAGGAAGGGAAAAAGCAAGTTTCTTCTATTTTAGGTATTCACCCAAAAACTATCAAAAAAGGTGGGGTGTAGAAGGTAGTAAAATCAGGAAGAAATAAGTGTCAAGAAAAAGTGAAATTGATAGGGGAATCCTTAGTTGAGTTTGGTGTTGTTAAGACATTAGATTCTCACTTCTCTATTCCCCCAAAATGAAAGTGATATCTTGGAATATTAGGGGTTTGGGTAGCAGCCTTAGACAAAAATCTACTCAGAATTTGATCAGAGATCATAGACCTGATATTATTTTCATCCAGGAAATAAAATTATCTTGTGAAGATATGGTTAGAATTTCTTCTAAGATATGGAAAGGTGGTCACTATATTGTTATTAGAGCCCAGGGTTTGACGGGTGGTGTTACATGTTTGTGGGATCCACGAAGCTTAACTTCCTCTTGGTGGGTGGGTAGAAAAAACTATCTCTCTGTGGTTGCTACCTACTTTTCATCTAGATCTTTTATTCTTCTATATAATGTGTATGCCCCCAGTAATTTATTAGGTAAAATCCTCTTATGGAATCATCTTAGATTCGTTTGATATCCTGCTTCTAATTATACTTGAATTGTGGTTGGGGATTTTAATTCTATCATGTCCCTAGAGGAGAAAAATGGTGGTGTGGAGTGTTTGGGCCCTTCTTCTACTTTGATGCGGGACAATATTTCTTTCCTTAATCTTGTTGATGTGAAGCCTCGAAATGGGATCTTTACTTGGACTAATAGAAGATGTGGAACAAATTTTATTTCTAAAATATTGGATCGGTTCCTTACTTTAGATAGTTGGTTTGATGATAGCTGGACTTCATTCTCAAAGATTCTAAGCTGGAGGGGCTCTGATCACTATCCCATTCTCTTTTAGTCCTCGAGATTCTCATTACCAAGAAATTTGTCTTTCAAATTTTAACTTATGTGGCTTAGTGATAAGTATTTATATGAATGTGTGGGGAGGTGGTGGGTCGAAGGAAAACCCAAATTTGGCATTGCTATGTTTACTTTTTCAAAAGCCTCCAGTTTTTCAAATTCAAACTCAGGCAATGGAAGAGATTTTCTTTTGGAAATATCTTTTAGAAGAAAAAGCAACTACAGGATAGCCTGGAGATCACTTTTAAAATTAAATATCAAGGATTGACAAAGGATCTGTTGGAAATGGAAGCTTTCCTTTCTATTCAGCTTGTTGAATGGGAGATTCATGAGGAGATTTTTTGGAAGTAGAAATCCCGAATTGACTGGTTGTTGGAAGGGGATGGAAACACCTTTTTTTTCATAATTCGGTTAAAGACCGTAGGAATGGTAATGCTATAGTCTCACTTACTTCTAATTAGGGGGAAACTCTCTCATCCTTTGAGGATATATCTAATGAAGCAGTTAGGTTTTTCTCCTCTCTTTTCTTCGAGCAAGGTCCTCATGATATTGTTAATATGAGGCTTATTTTGGATTGTATTTCTAGGCTGGTCTCTAATAATATGAATAAGATGATAATGGACCCCATATCTATGGAGGAACTTAAAGTGGTGGTTTTTCAAATGAAAAAAGGTAAAACACTTGGACCTCATGGTTTCCCTGTAGAATTTTTCCAAGAATTTTTGGAAGTGTTATCTTTTGATCTGCTAAAATTTGTTCAGGAATCCCAAGTTAATAAGAAAATTCTTAAAGCTATTAATACAACCTTTCTTGCTCTTATTCCCAAATCTAAAATGCTAGCTCTTTGGGGTCTTTCCGTCCTATTTCCCTATGCAATTTTACTTACAAAATTATTACCAAGATTATTGTGGATCGGTTGAAGAAATTTCTTGGTTTTCTTATTTCTCCTAAGCAAGGTGGGTTTGTTAAGGGTCGTCAAATTTTATATGGTGTGGTGGTTTTTTTTGAAGCTATTCATTCTATGGATATCTCTAAGGAAAAGGCTATATTCATTAAGCTTGATATGTCCAAGGCTTATGACAGGGTTAGTTGGCCTTTTTTGCAAAACATCCTTCAAGATTTTGGGTTCTCCTATAATTGGATTGAATGGGTCATGAGTTGTGTGACTTCGACCTCCTTTGCAGATTTAATCAATGGTTTACTGTCTGCTTTCTTCTTGGCCTCTAGGACGATTTGTCAATGAGATCCCTTGTACCCCTATATTTTCATCCTTATGGCTGAAGGTTTAGGAAGAATTATCAAGAGTTTTCAAAATCGTGGTTCTATCCAAGGATGGTCTTGGGTGGAGAATTCTTTATCCCAGTCTCATCTTCATTTTGTCGATGATACTACTCTGATGGGGAGGGAAAATTTTGAGGAAGCAGTGAATTTTAGGAAGGCTTTAGATATTTACTTATCTACCTCTGGTCAAATGATTAATGAATATAAATCAAATATCTGCTTCTTCAATATAGATGGTTAGATTCAACGTAGGATTGCTAATATTCTACATTTTCAGGTGGGTTGTTTGCCAATGGAGTATCTAGGGATTCCTATTTCTTCTAAAAATATTGGAAGGACTTACTGGAAAAGTATTTTGGATAGATTTTTATCAAGGGTTAATCATTGGACTTTTCAATGGCTATCCTTTGCTAGTAGATTAATGTTTTTGAATTCTATCCTTCATGCTTTTCCTATTTACAAATTTTCTATCTTGGCTACTCCTAAGTGCTTTCTCAAAGAATTTGATTTTATTTATAGAAAATCCTTATGGTTATGAAACCTCGATTGTAATAAATGGATCCTGGTTAGTTGGGATACTGTGTGTTGCCCTAAATATATGGGGGATCTTGGTTTAAGGTGGTCTGATTTGAATAGTCTCGCTTTGGCTGCTAAACTTTATTAGAGGTGGTGTAGTAATCATGATCGACTTTAGGCTAAAATTCTTAGCCTCAAATATTTTGGTGGTGCTCTAGCTGATGAGATTTATAGATTGGATCTAAGGGAGGAAGGTTTCATTGTTTGGGACACTCTTAAAAAAGGTGGCATGATTATTAAGCAAGGTCTCTTTTGTATTGTTAATAAGGGAAATAATGTTTTATTTGGGTAAGATTCTTGGGATAATCATCCTCCTATCCTTTCTTCTTTCCCCACCTTCATCTTCTTCGGGATATTTTTTCTGATGTGGGTTGGTCTAAGGTGGTTGACTTCAAGTGACAAAGTCCTCTTGGAAGTTCTTTTACTCACTGTTGGTGGGATTCGTAGGGCTGGCCAGAGGGTGGTTGTCCTGAGGATCATGATACTTTGGCTTCTATTTTGGTTGAGAGACCATTTTTTTTTGTTAAATACTCTGATATTCTTTCTTGGGACCATAATTCAAAAGTGAAATACATTGTTGATGTGGGTTATCAAACCCTTATTATGCATAGAATAGAGGAGATTGTGTCCCCCTGGTGGAGACTATGTCCTCCTGGTGGAAGAAGATTTAGAATAAGTTTGGTTGGCCCAAATGTAATTTTTTCTTTGTCTTCTATGTCAAAATAAATGTTCAACTTGGGATAATATTAAGAAAATATGTTTTCAGGGTCCTTCACTATGTTTTCTTTGTGGAAAGAATGAGGAAACCATTCCCCATATTTTCTTCCAATGCTTATATTCCTTGGATGTCTAGAACATGTGGTGGTAGATCTAGAAAAGGCCCATCATCCATGCTACTTTTGTTTTAATTTTTAGGAAATCTTGGGTAGACCCCCTACCTCTGCTTTATGTCTTCAAATTTTTTGGGATATTAGTCCTTCCTTCATCTTTTGGCAGATTTGGTTGGAACGCAACTGAAGAATTTTTTAAGGATGTCAACTTGGAGCCTTATAGGTATGTCTCAAAGTCAAAAGTATGGTTAAGGGGACTATGGAGGCCAAGTTTTTTTTGAGTTCTCCTCTTACTTCCTTCGATTGGCATATTATCAATAGATTAGAGATTTCCTTATCATCACCAGTTGTAGAGGCCTTGTTAGCAGGATTGGTTCATTGAAGGTCAATAGATCTGGGAAGTGGAGTCTCCCCCCTAGGGGTGTTATCAAAATAAACATAGATGGTTCTTCCAGGGGCAACCCAGGTAATATTGGTATAGGAGGAATTAGCCATGATAGTGGGGGTGTGGCCCACCTCTTTTTCTCTATGTACAAGGGAATTCATTCGAATAATCATATGGAAGAATTATGAATCTGATACCATGATAGTGGTGTCTCTTCTGAACAACAAGTATTTTCAAGATGCTTCTTGGTTTATGGCTAGAATAGTAAAACATATTTTGATCTTGGCTAGGAATTTTGTTGATATTTTTTTTGTTCATATCCTAAGGGAATGGAATAGAGTGGCTAATTGTTTGGAAAAGTGGGCTTCTAAAGGATTTCCTTACTGGAAATCTAATATCTAGAATGATATTAATTAGGATAAATCCAGACTCCTTAATTAGTTAATTCATGAGGACCAGGAAAGATAATTTCAAGGTGGAGGAACCCGATTGTCATGGGTTGTTGTGTCCTATCAAAGTTTTCAAAATGATCCATGGATTTCCTTGGTGGATTTATTGTATTTCATATGATGTGCTAGCTTGGATCACTTGGAAATCCTTGTGGAATGTATTGTTTTAGATTCTAAATAAATAAATAAAATCCCCCATAAAAAAAAACTTTGGTAACATTTAACCCACTGCCTAAAATAAGAATGTTGTCATGGAAAGGAATATTTTTGGATGCCCTAATGTTGACATCATAATTCAATGATAAATTATTTTGGTTGCTTTGTTGACTCTATCTGAGAGACTCCATGGAGTGCAAAAGCTTAGATGTCACATACCATAATATTGCTATGTATTACCCCAATAAATTTCATCCTTATATTATTAACAACTCTAGCTAGTTCACACAAGCATGGCTCAAAAAATCCAATTTGTTTATGTAGATACGACTCTCTCTTAGCATAGAATGACCACTTTGTTATGTGAAATGGTGTTTTCCCCTCGACTATACTGATGAAATATTGCGTTCTATACATAGTCTAGGATTAAACACCACATCAACTACGTATTTAGTCATAGTGTCAAACTAGGGCATCCAATAAATCATTGTCTTTAAACTATATCCAATGGTTCCATGATGAATAGAAACAAGTGTTTTTTTCATGACTAGATTAATGCAACAATAGTATTTAATGTAGAAAAATTTTATCCAACATCATTACAATGTTTGAGACTCCTTTACATAGTTTTTTAGATACTCAGTGAATCAACTTGCACTCATGGGCTTCTAATTTAGACAAAAAAGAAGGAAACATAGTCATACTATCATGACTCAATCCAAACTAGGCAAAACAAATCATGTAGGGTCTACTGGTGGATATTTTTTATTCCTCTTCTAAACTAGATTGGTCTAAATAAAGAGGATACTCTCTCTAAACTAGTTTCGTCACTCTAATACCAAACTGATATGGGCACCCACAAGCAAATCCTCAAAAATGTTTTACATTGAATAACTAAGAATTATATTACAAAATTAGTTATAAATAGCATGATACGCTGCCTTCACGAGGATCCTTTTGGAAGATATTGGATGGGATCAAATTAATTTGGTTTGTTTGATATCTCGGCTAACTACCTACTTACTGATAAAAAATAAAAAAAGTAACCTAAAAATTAAATGTTATGTTATTTGTCATCCAATATACAAAATGTAATCATATATGGTAATTCCTATCAAACAAAATACACAAAGGCTATAGTTGCAAGCTTGCTGCAGTGGTAAGGGCTTTGGCCTCTTTTTGAGAGGTCTAAGATTCAAACCCCACTCGGTATGAGGGGAACAAGACCCCTCATGAAAACCTATGTAAACTCATTGAAAAATACACAAAGTTTATTTATTGGACAACCTACAAAAAGATATAAAGGCTCTTTGTATAGAACAAGTGTTATGTTATGACATAGTCCCTTTTGGGGGAAGGAGTCAAACCTAGAAATGGCAATGATAAGAGATAGGGTTAGCAGTCACTGATGGGGTTGCCTTGGTATCAATTCTATAGAAACTTTTCTCTCCTAATTTCCTTTTAGGATATAGTCTATGTAGTTCACATGGATCAAATTAAAATACCATCTTAACTCAAACAACAAATGATATCTTTCCTCTAATCTATATTATATAGAGATAGACTTCCTTATCAATTAAAAATAATGTAGTATTGCATATAAATATCAAAGTAAGAAAACCACCTAACCACCACAAAAGAACCTCATCCACATTAATTTCCTTGAGTGGATCCCACCATAACTTTTTAGAGTATTATAGCTAAAATTTTACTAAGATTAACCCAACCAAATTTTAATTAACCCATATGCATTTCTACGCTAGATATCAAGACTTTGGACACAAAACCATTAAAATTTAAAAACAAACATAATATTAACATAGAGTGAAGTCAAGCAATAGAGATCAAGTCATATATTTTAACCATAATGTCAAGTCACAACAATCAACTATGATCTAACCATATGAGGGAGTGAAGTCAGTAAGAGAGATAGACCTCAAACGTAGGGTCTAGTTAAGAGCAAGTAGTCATAATCTTGACATGGGTATCAAGTTAAAGAAAATTCAACCGTGTGTTATAAAAAATGAAAAAGCATGGCATTGTTTTCTCATTTATGATATTAATTAATATAAAGTAATTAAGAAAATAATTTGTTTTTTTCTAGTTTTTATATATTGGGAGAAGGTTAACCGAGGAACCACAAATTGGTCACCTTTTTGAAGCCACATCAAATTGATCTTATTTTTAAACTATGTTGTATATACACATCCAAAGTGGGTGAGCATGACTTGGAAACATGTGGTGGAGAGATGTCACTTCAACTCTAATCATTGACAAGTAAAATAAGAATGAAAGTAGAGTGACGATGAAGAGAAAATGTAAAACAAAATTCTAATGGAGGCAATAACAAGGTGGTGTGATTTCATTAGTAAAAATAGGGGTTCAATTGTTAGAAATTCTATTTGCACCTAGAGGAGTTATTGCAACACCTTTTTTGAATGATGATAGTGACACCATCACGAAGGTCGTGGATGACAATGATAGCACTAAGCTTCAATATCCTATCCACTTCAAATTTTAGCCACTATATGCAAAACATAAAGAATGCAAATAGGCACCATAGAATCCTAAAAAAAAAGAAATAGAAGCCAAAAAATATAAGGTTTATGGGTACTATTGCATGCCTAAAATGACCAATAATATTTGAACCCCAAGGAAACAAGCACTCATAGCAAGATCAAAGATATAGCAAAAAGAAGGAAATAAGAGAGATAAATTTAGACTATTGAAAGGACGAAGAGGCCATAGTACCACCAAAAAAAAATGAGAATGAATGTTACAATACAAGATATGAAGAACCAGGTCTCTTGAGATACAACAAGGAAATAATAATCAATACAAAAGGCTATAATTGACATAAAATCTACACCTCCACACAACATAGGGCCTCCATATCTATACATCTCCAAGAAGATTTCTTGGATGATGCAGATCCAACCCATCCTCTCACAACATAGAATTACCCTTAAATATGAGGGCATATATGCAAAAGGGTTCAAATTAGAAGCTTTGAGAAGACAATAGAATAAATTTTCCTTATTTAGAAAAAGAGATGCAACATAGTTATGGTGAGATAAAATGGGTAGGAATTCACTTTGGAAGCTTTGAAAGATACAACGAAGACAATTGTCGCTCCTATGTTGGATGTTTTCTTAACACTAATTAACACCACTCCAAGAATCTTCATGAAGGTGTTGAGGTGACCATGAAGGCCTCATCCATAGTGCTTTTATGGGAGACACTATAGTTGGTTGGAGCTCCTAAAGTAACATTACCTCTATAACACATTGTCATTGCAAGTTAAAATTTTATGATGTTAGTAAAAAATGAAAGGGCCTTAACAAAAGAAAAGGCACCCAATTAAAATCAATGTACATCAGGTTAAATCTTGAATCCAAGTTAAACCTGGAGCCATGGTATTTACGAGGAGTGGAAAAAGTGATGGCAGTAATGATGGTAGTAGTGTGGTAGGAAAACATTTTTCTAACTCCAATGGTGATAACTTTTCCTCTAAGTGACCATTATGAAACTTTATTCTCATAAACATATATCATCCATAATATATTGAAATATTAAAATAATTTAGCCCCAAATTAATATTCCACAACACAATAATCGATGCAATGGGACATAGATAAGATATATAATTAAGGTAGGCCAACACCAATAGTAGTCCTTAGAAAGGAATAACTCCACAAGATCTTCCAAAATGGGGGTGCTACTTAGAGAGAGAGAAAAGTCTCATAAGCCATTTCATAGGCAAAAATGATTACAAGAAAATATTTTATATGATTGATTAAAATGGCAATATCCCTTGTTTATACTTTATGGAGGTTACAACCCTAACCTAGCTTACTCCTAAACCCTTATCCAACTCATTATTATTATATAATATTACAATACAATAAACCTTGTGTTATGTGTGTCTTATGCCAACTATCCATAACATCCATATACTATATAATATCATATACAAATACACCTATCCTTAGGTATCATCATTTTATCCCCTTAAAAATATTTTGTTCTTGAAATATAAGAAGAAACCAAATAACATGATATTCTAAGCATTGCTGAAAATTGGTATCAATCTTAATCATACATCCACCAAAGTAAAATCTTGAGTGGTGAAGGCCTTCTATGATGCCATGATATTCTTTTATCACAATTATATCCATTAGTGCTCCTTTGGATTTATGTGTTTGTTGTACCACTATGATATCCATAATGATTGCTCCTTCAATTTTATGTTGTAATTATAGCACTTTGACATCTATAATTATTACTTTTTCTACCATTTTTTTTTTAAATGGTTATGTGGTATTGAAAAGAGGCCCACCCATATTACATCATCACCACATAGTGGTATTATAACAAATCCTAGATATTATCCAGGTATCGCTTGTCAAGATTCAAACCTTGGTTTCCTCCTTGAATGTTGAGGAATTTAACCAGTTGAGCTAATGCCACTTGATTACTTATTCTACCATTGCTTATTACACTTGATGTCTTTTTAACTCCATGTAGGTCCATAATAGTATTTATACCCTATGCCTTGCCTCCATGTTTATTATAACTCATGGTGGTTTGAGTGGAAATATGTTGTACTCTTATCTTAGTGTTCTACTTCCTTGGACTCTTCAACATTTTTTTCCTCTATTGTACACTCTTTCTCATTCTCTTCTCCCTTATGTCTTTATTTCGATTCTTCCTTATGCTCTTTTTAGTGCTTCCTCGAACTTTTCTATTGCTTCTTCCTTAGACTCTACTTTTGATTCTTTTGTCGATTCTTCAATAAACTCCCTTTTCATAATTTATTGTTTCTTCTTAGATCCGTGTTCTTAAGCTAAGATATATCTTGCAATGGTATCTTTTTTCCCATACCATAACTTCATAAACATTGTTTTACAAACTACTATCAATAATATCCAAAGAATCTAACCAAGGATGTCCAAGAATAGTATCCACATCATCCATCTTAATAGTCTACAAATTTGAGTGTAAAATATTTTTGTCCATGGCCATCTTCAAATATTAAAAAATCATCCTCACCCTCAAGTAGTATGTCTTTAATATTCTTTGCTTAAACCTGCAATTACCTAGCCAAAGTAATATTAATGAAATCATATCTATTGTTGAGCTAAAGGAAAAAATAATTTTCTCCTTTTGAATATATTTATGAACCTACAAAATAATATTTTTAAATGGAAATCAAATGTTTTGATCCTTATCTTGTTTTTCTAAGAGCAAAGGTGTGGTTCCTCTAGTTTGCACACTATCATCCGTATTTTTTCCTTTTGTTTTTCCTTGAAATTTATATTTTTTATTTTGTTTATTCCCCCTAAAGCATGTGTATTTCTTATGCATGGCCTTTGATAATATCCTTCAAAGTAGTTATATTATTGTATAGGTCTCATTTATTTAAGAATGCTTGTTCTATATATTATAAAATTAAATTATGCTATAATGTAAGAAGAATGATCGCTTCACGAAGGACTAGAGAATTTGTTTTTGAAAAACATCTCATCTTTTAGGAGCCCTATCTTCAAGAAGGGTTATCTAGTTTAGCTGATTCTTTGACCAACTTGTATAGAATTTGAATAGCTTAAAAATGAGTGGTCATATGAAGGAATCAAAGCAATATTCAAGGAGATACAACCCTATGAAATCAACCATCTGGAACAAGGGTAGTGATAATTTTGCAAGTCACAAAAAACAAAATTGCAAATATTTTTCAACTAGGGTTCAAATGATGGGAAGAGCAATGAAGGACTAGGACTTCAGTGAGGCAAGACATTTTATCTAGACAGAATTTTTGAGCTAAGTTTTTTTTCCCTTCTATATCTTAGAAAATTTTCATGTAAATTATTATAAATTTTTTAATGAAAAATAATATTTGCTATAGGATATTTTGATAAATTTTAATAGATTTTGAGTGTTAGTTTCTTTTCCATGGACCGATTTATAGTTAAATACTTAGAATCATATCTAGTGGTAGAGATTTGTGAGCAAAACCTCAAAGAGATCCTCATTGCTTAAAGATAGGGCATTTTTTGGTAAATTTAATGGGTATTGGCTAGGGGCTTTAGCCTTGATAAAATAGATTGATAAGAGTTAGAAGTCTCTAGGAGTTATTTTATCCTTTCTTCCTAAAAGTTTCTTCCTAGCCATTTTCTATTCTAGGGAAGAAAGAGAAAAAAATCCTAAAAGGGGTTCCTTGGTTTATGGGAAGAGTAGGACTCTTCCTTACCCATTGGTATGAAGGCTTTACACCTCAAAATGTAAATTTATTCCTAGTACTAGTCTAGGTTAGGATTTTTGGGTTACCATTGAATTTTAGGAAATAGATACCTTCAAGGCAATAGGAAACACTCTATGAGAATTCCTTGAGATTTTAGATATTACAAAAAGTGGATTCTTAGCTATTTATGTTTCAATATTCGTCATGATTGATATAAGTAAAGCTTTAACAAAATCAATTTGTTTTGGTATTAATAAAAAAAAGGGGTTGAAGGGCCTCGACCCTTTACAAAGAGCTTGAAAATTTATAGGAAACTATAAGAGAAGATCAAAAAAATGCAAGATAGCCCTATCTTAGTAAAACAAACAAACTTGGGCTAAAATTTTTGATGGAGAAGCTGAAATAATATCCCTCCTACTATCCTTATATTTAATAAGGCTTATGCAATGCTTAATGCTTTACATAACTGATAAAGAAACCGTTGATAGCAATGTAATTTAGTGTGCTCAAATCCTTCATCACATGATCCCAATAAGTATTATGTTGTGCTCTACCCTCTATATGCTAGCTTCATTATCAATTCTTATAATCTCTTTTGATCCCATTGGGATGTATGACCAAACCTTGAAATTCTCAGATCTAGCTACTATATTTACCATTTTATTGATGGCTTTATTTTTCTCTCTATAAATATGTTTAATTTGACTTTCTTCTAGGTTTCCCAAAATAATCCTCTCATTTATAATTGTTTGAAAATTTCTAGAATTATTAGTTCTCCTTTTAGAAGGGAAGTTATAATATTCTTAGAATATCCCTCAAGAACAATTCTTCTAAAACCTAAATTTACATCAATTTGAAGGCCCATAAGCTTCACCCTTGCTTCAACTTGGTGATTTGTGGTAATTCCTAGATCTTTAACATATGTAGCCACTAACTAATCTCTATCATTCCTGATGATACCCCCCCCCACCAACATGACCCTGGTTGCCTTTCGTAGCCCTATCAAATTTAATTTTTATCCAATATTTGTGAGGATGTTCCCATTTAGTATCTAGTCTCACCTTATTGATTTTTTTCATATTTAAGATATCGTTTTCTCTAGAGAGTATCATTACAATATTTTCCCAATCAACAATTTTTTAACACAATCCTCCAAGAGGGTTTTTTTTTTATTTTGGCATAAACCCTAATTATTCCTCTGGTTTTATTTTTGAACACTCGTATGTTTCTTTCCAACCAAATCCCCCAATAAATATGTGGAATGCATTTTTGCCAAAAAAATATTGCTTCCTAAGTGCCACTATTTCCAAATCCTGATTAGAGAATTTGGAATGATCCAAGCAACATTAACTTCTCTCAATAACATATTTAGGATATCACAAAAAAATCACAAGTTCCAAACAAATGGTCCACACACTCATCCTCTTTGTTACACAACACACAAACAATTGGAACCACAATTCCTCTTTTGAACATATTGTCTTTCGTGAGGATCTTATTGAGAATGGTAGTCTAGAAAAACATAACAACCTTAGGGATGATGTTTAGCTTCCAAATTCTTTTAAGCTCGGGTTTCTTTGAGATTACTTTTCCCAAGACTCTATATCCATCCTTCACCAAGTACTAGCCTTGCTAGTTTCTTCCCCAAATTATTTGATCCTCATCTACAACTCTGCCTAAATAATAATTCCTTAAAATATTTTGCAGATATTTACCCCCCGAGCCTTGCATATCTTCTTGCAAGATTTTCCACTCTTGAAAATCACCCACACTATGAATGTAACCATTAATTTTCTTACCATAGGTTCTGGTTAAATGTTCTTTAATATCTTTGAACTTTCTACAGTTTGCTAAAGGATCCTCTTGAATCTAAGGGTCTTTCTAAAATTCTATTTTTTCCCTCATGCCTACTCTTCATTTTAGACCTTGTCATAGAACTTTCCTATTGTTGATAATATTTTGCCATCGTATTTATTTTGGATAATACTAGCTCATTTCCCTGATGCTCCAGTGCAAAGCCTCCAACCATGTTTAGCTAGAAAGGGATCTATTTAGATCTCTCAACTTTCTCAATCCAAGACCCTCATTCTGTAAATGTTGGCAGTAGGTATCCAAGGCTACCAGATGTATACATTTTTTGCATTCAGTGCCATACCATAAGAAAAAAATTTGTAGTCTTTCTAGAGTATCTTTCACTTTCCTTGACATCCTTAGGAAATACATGAAGTAAATAGGGATGCTTTGAAGTGTGTGTTTAATAAGTTGTACTTTTCTCACATAGTATAATAGAAATCCCTTCTAGCTTTGAAGTTTCCTATTAATTTTATCAATAATCGGATTCCAAAGTTCATCTTTTATTTTGTCTATAAAAAAAGGTAAACCAAGATAGGTGATAGGGAAATTTTCCTCCTTACAACCCAACACTTTAATTATTTGATCTCTTATACTTTCCTTCATGTTTAAAAAGATAATCTTGCTTTTTTCATAATTTGTTTTTTGACCCATAGCTTTTCATAAGAAATAAGGACTTTTTTAATTCCAAAACATCTTCCTCTATAACTTTCCCAAGCAAGAAAGTATCATCCATAAAATTTTGATGGGACAAAGCTTTACCAATGGATGGATGTTTTAGACCTTTGATATTACCATCCTTTTGACTTATTTTCAAATTTCTTCCTAGGGCATATACCATAATGATAAAGAGATATGGAGACAATGGATCTTCATGTTTATTCCTCTGGTAGAAGGAAAGAACCCAAAAAAATTTCCATTGACCAAGATCGAAAGTGGGGGTTAGAAATACACATACCAACCCATGCCCTCCATTGTTTACTGAAATTCATTCATTCCATTATTTTATCTAAGAAAGACCATGGAAACCCTATCATAGGCTTTGTTCATGTCCAACTTAAGGAACATGCCTGAGCCTTTCCTCCTTTGAAGAGAGTGTGTTATTTCATAAAAAAAAATTATGCTTTTAGTAATCTTCCTTCCTACCATATAACCTCCTTGATATTCATTAATAATTGAGAGGATGATTTTTTTCAACCGATTGGCCAATAATTTAGTAAAAAATTATAAATTGTATTACATAGGCTAATTGGTCTAAAAACCTAAAATTTATTTGCTCCATATTTCTTGGGAATCAAATCAAGGAAGGTATTATTTCATTCTTTCAACAAGTTACTAGATTCCTGGGCTTCTTGGATTGCATTGACTACATATTCTCCAACAATAACCCAATGATGTTGAAAAAACCTAACGGGAAACCATTTGATCCTGAAGCTTTGGATGCTCCCATAAAGAATACAACGCTTTTAATTTTCTTCTTAGATATTACCTTGCATATATGTTCATTCATGCTATCATTAACTCCTTTGGAAACACTATTAATGATGTTTTCTATTTCCATTTGTACTTTGTTTTTCTTTGCTAAGAAGATTTTGAAAGAAAGTAATGGCCAGATTTTTAATATCATTTAAATCCTCATAATTTCTTCCATATTCCCCCATAAGGTAGAGGATTTTATTGATGTTCCTATATTTCATAGTTGAAACGTGGAAGAATTTAGTGTTTTTGTCACCTTCCTTGAGACAAGTGAATTTCCTTTTGGGCCATGGTATTATGATACTCTGTGAGGAGTTGTTTTTCCATTTCGTGCCACAGGTTTTCTAAATTTCCTCTCCATTTTTTCCTCTATATCTTGGATATCCTTTTCAATTTGTTTTCTTAAATTGATGTTACCAAAAACCTCTTTATTCAAAATTTTGATTCGATACTTGATGTTTTTTCATTTTTGTGTAACTTTGTACATAGTTGATCCTTGAACCTCCTCCTGCCATGAAGCTTTAATTTTATTTGTAATTTCTAGGTGCATATTCCACATAATATCGTACCTAAATGGTGCTCCTCCTTGATTCTCCTCCATTTCCATATCTAGAAAAATGGGATTGTGATATAATCATATTTTGGGCATACACATAAGTCTATGAATACTTACTATACTTAGATAACTGTTAGAAATAAGAACTCTATCCAAGTGCCTTCGAATTTTATTATACCTCATCTTTTTTTTGTCCATGTAAACTTACCTTTACACATATCCAGGTCAATCAACTTATTGTTCTGAATAAAATCATTGAAATCTTGCATACCTTGAGTGATGTTAATCCTCCCTCCACTTTTATCCTCTTTTCTTAAGAATGTATTGAAGTCACCCAAAACCAACCAATGCAAATTAATGAAAAGACTCCTCTAAAAACATAGCTTATTAAAAAGTTAAAATCTCTCACGATCATAATTTTGAACATAAACCTTTGTCATTACCCAACAAAAGTTAATTTTTTTTTTCTTCAATTTGATTGTGCAGAATCTTTCTTCTTGATTAATTAAAGTGCCTTCAAAATTCATTCTATCTTAAAATATGCACCTCTAGCAGTACCTTGTGTTGGGCTTATGATCCATTCAACATTTGGCTAGACCTCTTTCTGAATAATATCAAGTTTTTTGGTGTCAATTTTAGATTCTTGAAGACAAACAATATTAGGTTTTACTTCCATGAGTAGATTTCTAACAATTCTTCTTTTCCCAAGGGAATTTAGCCCCCACACATTCCAAGAAATAATTTTCATTGTTTGGTTTTGTTTGATGGGCTTTTACCCTTAACCATCCATTCTTTATTTGGGTCTAATTATTGTCCCCTGTTATCTGGTACTTTTTGTTCTTCTTGTTTGGGGGGTCTTCCTTGTTTTCTTTCCCATAATTACCTATATTCTTTGCATTTTTTGTATGTCTTCCAAGAGGATCATTCTCTCCCATTTGGTTACATCTTGTTGGAGATTCTTTCACTATTGATTGAGTTGTTTTACTCAACTCTAGTCTTTTATTGAATCTTGTTTGCATACCCTCCTTAATTTTCTTTGAGTTTTCTATTATGCTTAGGTCTTTTTGTTCCTCAAATTGTTTATTTTCATTATGTGAATTTAAAACTTGATTTAATCTCTGCCATCCCTATAATTATTTGACTTTAAACCTCTAAACTCCTTCAATATTATCCTTCTCCTATTCTGATTCCATTTGAGTGGATGGGGTATCCTCTACCATTTTAGCAACATCTACTAATATTTCTTTTTTGACTTCCAAATTATTGTTTGCATTATATGTGCTAATTGTAATCACATTTTGTTTTTGTTTATTGATATCTATATTTATATGATTTTCAATCATATTTATTTTCTTCTTATGGTTACCTACTTCATAATCATTTTCTTTCCTTGATTGAGACTATTATTTTTTTGATTAATATTGTTTCCAAAGCCTCTCAATTTTTGTTTATCATTATGTTTTCATCTGCTTGTTGGTTTAGCTCTTCACATTTACTTGTATACTCTATTGTCGTATTAGGATTGTGTTGCTCTTCCTTGTGTTGTATAGAACATCCATTACTAATTTTACTTTTTGCCTCTTCATTTACCTCCTGGTGAATTTCTCGGTATTGTTCATTTTCTTGTGCCCTTTCTTGTGGGCTAGAAGTTTCCTTTTCTATGCTTGCAGTCCTCTGGTTTATTTGATTCTTCTTTTGTTGCCACTTCTTAGTAAATTTGGGTTGTCTTTGCGAATGAAATTTTCCCTCCACATGTCCAAACACATTGCATTGCTTACAGTATACCAAAAAAAATTCTTATTTGAATTTTTGTTTCCATTCCCCAAGCATTGATTTGATACCTATGTTTTTCATTTTTTCTTGTTCTAGCTCCATGTTAACAAAGACTCTTGCACATAGTATTATTGTTTTTTTATGGGTGGGTGGATCCATGGTTATAAACTATCCAGTTTGTGTTGTCAAGCCCTTAATAATTTGATCATCCTAATATTCTATAGGTAGATCTGGGAATCTAATCCAAATGGGAACTAAAAAAATTCTTCCTTTTGAGGGTTGAAATCCTAATGCCAATATTTTAGGAAAATCAATCTTTTCCCAAAGAAAAAATGGACCTCATGATAAGGCTGCCACCAAATCCTTCTCAATATTGAACTAGATTAAGAAGTATCCCTTTAATAGACCAATAACATTCATCGAACCCTTTGTTTGAAGTTTATAATAAAACCATATCCTAAGCATATCTAAATATTGTCTAGGCCCTATAAATTTGCCTACCGTGCTAAACTCATTATCCCTCAGAATATTTTTGATTAGAGAGTCAGCAATACGTTCCTTTCCATTTTTATGAGATATCTCTGCATCGACTTCTTTAATCGCTTTCTTTCTTCCTTTGAGAATCGATGCCCAAGAATCCTTTCCTAATCCTTCTTGTAGAATTTTTTTTGCATTTGTCATCCTTTTTCTATGCATCGACCAGCATTCCTTAGATCCCTAGCTCTCCCATATGGATCCCTATTTTCACCATTTTTCCCTAATGGGGGAAAGTTTCTATTATTCAAAGGATAATATGTGGACCCAAATCATAGATTATGAAAACATATATTTTAGATGTAGAATATGTCATGAGGCAGGGCATATTGAGAGATCATTCCCTAAAAATATCCTACCAAAATCATATGTAGAAAACCGCAAGAGAAACTTACAAATGGTTGTGGATGAAGATGGTTTTCAACTTCCAAAAAATAGAACTAGAAAAATAAAAGAAAATAAACAATGGAGATCAGTAAGGAAGGATATTGGAATCAATACCACCTCTTTTGAGGCTTTAGCCTATGAAGAAAAAGTATATCAAAACTTAGAGGACATTATAACATATTCAACATATTAACAAGGAACCATCTATTCAATATGATCTTGATTTAAGGAAGAACATTCTCAATGAACCTAAGGAATGTGTCTCATTAGTTTTTGAATTGAATACTCTCTTAAAGTACCATGCACCATTCAAGAGAAAAAAATGTTAAATAAAATGCAGTTTCAGAAGTTAATACCTCTAGCGTTAATAAGGAAATACCAAAAAATTGAGCAGGACAAGTCAAAAGCTTATATAATAGAGCCAAGAAAGGATAAATATGATGAAAAGAAAAATTGTGAAAGAATATTGAGGAATATAATGATAATACCTACTAATACATGCAAGGCAAAAAGAGGAAAACCCTCAAATTATCAAGCAAGATCTAGGGAAGCAACAACAAACATAGAGAAAGGAACATGTTGGCATTTTTGCCACATCGGAATTTTGTTGTAGTGTGCCACATTGACATTTCATTGTAATCATTGGTGCCACATTGAAAAGTGTTTTTTCTTTTTTAAGTGTTTTCACACATTGAACACTTTTTCCTATGGATGTAATTTTGGGTGACGTTTGGTGCAAATCTTCCTTGATAAATAGATTAATATTGATAAAGATACTTCATGAGGTGATATGATCATTGAAGCTACCAAGTTTAAGCATGTTCTCTTGATTCCAGTGCAATATTGTTCATTTTCGAGGCATCAACCACTTTGTGGGCATGCATTTCCAATGCGCCACCATAGAGATTGAAACTAGACCGATGATTTGTGCTGAAGCTTGATATGCCATGTGATAAAATCAGAAGTTATTTTATTTGGCATTTTCTCATTGGTTCATTGTTGTGGTCGAGAAGAAAATTGTTGCTATTGGTGGCTGAGTGGCCGACACTTTGCCTCCACATGTATTTAATGAAAGAGGTGAAAACCTCTATAAATCAAATTCTTATTGTAAATGGAGGTTAGATATTTTGCAAGAAAACTCTCTAAGTTCTCTGCATCAATAGAAGAGACTTGGCTTCTGAAATTTGCAAGCATTCTTATGTGTATGATTTCCTTCTTTTTTAAGTCATTTATGTTTATGCTCATGCTCTTTTTGTTAAGTTTTGAATTCTGCATTCTGAATTCAAACGTTGCTGATTAGTGAGTAGATTTTGAAATGCGATCTGGGGGTTATCTCTACAAAGGTGTGAGTTAAATTCTGTTGCTTTCCTTTTATTATATGATGTTATAAAACTTGGTGGAATTTTTTTGTGAGTCTGCCCCAAATTATACACTTCGGCTCGTGGCTATATTTCCCTTTCTTTCAGTTGATTTTTCAATTTCTTTCCTGCATCCCTAGTCTTCAAACAGTGTAGAATTTAGTAAGGGAGCCAGCCCTCTCTGGAGATCGGTTCGAAGGAATTTTCTTTTTCCCTCGGCCTTTCAATGTTGGCCGAGTCTAGGGCACATAAGTGATGAAATCTTGTACTTAGGCAGATTTGTGACCAACAGTTTTTGGCACGCCTGGTGGGACAAACTGTATCTATCTCAATAAGATCCATAATTTGTGGGACAAGTACTATTCCAAGTTGACAAACCCACCTATGCCAACAATTTTTGGCATGCTCGGTGGGACCCTGAAAGTTTCACTTTCAATAGTATTGAGGTTTAATGTTCACCTTCATGCTGTATAGTTAGAACATTTGGAAAATTAGCACTACCCAGAAGCCTTCAAACGTGGATACAGTGAGAGCTGTACTTCATGATCACAAGATCGAAGGCCAAAAAATCTAAAAATCCCGTTGATTTTTTTGAACTTGACAACCAAAAATTAAGTGGACACCCTAAGTTGGTCTCCCCACCACTTACGTCCTCTACAACATCCTCACAAATTTTTGGTGTATTTTCTATTCCTTCAAGTTCATCTAGTACTGCTACTAGTTTTCCACCTCCTTAGCCACACACACCAGTCCAAATGGCCCAGCATCCTCCACCAAGGCAGTTGTAGACATGGAATAGTTCGGGAGCCTTGAATTTACTGGCACAAAATCCAGTCCCTCAAGCTGCTTTGAAAGCTTTGCCAACCTATGATGGTACTGGTAAAACTGCTTATGAGCATATTCAAGATGTAGCCTCTTTGGCGACCATCCATGACATAACGGACGAAGACATGATGATAAAATTGTTGGTGTTGTCACTGAGAGGGAAATTGTTGTATTGGTACCGATCGTTGCAACCAGGCACTATTGCATCATGGGATCAATTAGGAGAGTTGTTAATCAAAAACTTTCATGAACAAGCTGATCCATTTTCCTTGTTGCATCAATTTAATGCAATTCAAATGCATCCGTAGGAGGAGATAGCGGACTTCAATGTCAAATTTACCAGAATCTGGCAGAGAGTTCCTGAAGGTCTTCAGCCCAGTCATGATGAAGCTGCATTCTATTATCTCAGAGCTTTTAACACAGACATTGGCTTAGATATCCAGCAGTCCAACGTGACTACATTCCCAGAGCTATTCGAACAAGCGCAAAAGGTGAAAGCAGACTTGATTGCCATAGGTAGGCTTCCCCCAAAGGTAACAATGCCTATCTTACCTGATATTCCTAAGCATTTGTATTCTGGTTCATTTTCACAACCTATGCCTTCCATGTATCCTATTCCATCATGGAGCTCAAGTGCACCTCAGATCACACCCATTTCAGTTCCCCAGCTCCCTGCTCCAACTATTCCACAATTGCCTGCACCAAGCATTTCGCAATTAATAGCTCCCACTTCATTCTTAGCATTGCCTGCATCGCCAACACCTCTACCTATATCGACACCTCCTACGCCCTCAAATATTGATCCTTACATAAAGCTATTACAAGAGGTAAAATCTGCTAATTCAACTATAAGAGCGATGGGAAATAAAATCACAATTATTGATAGAAAGCAGGCCAAGAGAGAATTCCAACCCAGGAGATTTCGACCTCTGTTGATCACTAGAGAACAAGCGACTTCAACAAGCAAAGTTCCTGAAAAGAACCCGATTGTATTGACGAATGAGGAAGTTGGCCCTGCAAAAATAACATATTGGTGATCTACATGTAATGATCCACACGGTGAGGAGACTTGTATGGTTCATTTGAACTATGTACAAACATTGGCCGCAAGCTCTTCTAGAGGACAAGTTAATATGATTACTGAGGTAGATCATAATTTTATGGTTCCATCTGAAGAACAAGTCTAAGTTCTCACGAGAACTGGGAAGAAGCCAGTCACGGTAGATCCAACAGAGATGGAACCATTAAGGGTACCGGCTGATCCAAAGATGCAAAATGAGAAGAAACAAGTACAAGTGAAAGCTCCTATTTCAATACCAAATCCAGATTCACATGTTCTATTAAAATATCTTTTGCCACCATGAGCAAAGGAAAGATTGCAAGAAAAAGCCTCGACTTCACAGGCAAGAGCTGAAACAGAGGAACAAGCCAGAGAAAAGCTCAAGTACCCATCTTTGATTAAAATACTGAGGGTAGAAGCCACTCAGCAATATTAGAGCAAATATGAAGACACTATTGAAAAGAGGGAGTCTAGTGCATCTACAAACAATATTGTTGAAGAATTGAAGAAGATTCCAGCCAAGGTTAGTCTCTATGATGCATTACAATCACCTGGGCAAGTTGATTTGTTACAAGAATCATTGAAGTCTATGAAAGATAATGAGAAGAATCCTACCCAGACAATTTTTGCTCAAACATTAACTACTTCAGCCACCAAAAAAAATAGACCACCCCCATTTTATTTGTCACTCAGGATGGAGGGTTGGATAGTGCACAACTGCATGATTGATTTTGGTGCTGCGACAATTGTCATGCCAAAGGCAGTTTGTGAAGTCATGGGTATGGAGTTTACAAGAAGTAGCCCTGGTGTCTTGTAGTTGGACGAGACTCCCATGAAAACAATGCGTGTAATCAAGGATATTTCTATTGTTCTACATAGTATGCCTCAAATTATAGTAATTCAGGAGGTAGTTGTGATTGATTTGGAACCATATTTCAATATGTGTTTGTCGAGAGAATTCACTGCCAAGCTGGGAGGCTACCTTTCTCTGGATTATTCTCACTTGGAGATTCCTTTCAAAGGAAGAAGAATCCGTATTTACAATGAGAAGCCTTCTACTTTTCATATAGAGAAGATGGAAGAAGAAGAAAAGTCCACACATTCTGTCAACATGATAACTGAAGAATTGGAAAATCTTAATTTGATGGATGAAGTCATGGATGAGCTTCGCTTAGAGGATGAGTTTTCAATGCTCGATTTTAATGCCATGATGGAAACTGAAATTGGTTGTTACTCCATTACAAATCCTGAAGAGGTTGAAATAAAGATGCCTCTTGATCAAGATGATCAAGACTATGTGCCCAATCAATTATGGAAGTTGTATTTTGATGGAGCAAGATGTAAAAATGGTGTGGGAGTAGGGATTGTTCTTATTTCTCCCTCTGGCCTACAGAAAACATATTCATATGGACTGACCTGGAGTTGTACTAACAATGCTGTTGAGTATGAAGCGTTGTGCCTAAGTTTGAAGAAGGCAAAAAAATTGGGGATTGAACAATTGCAAATTTTTGGTGACTCTAAATTGATTGTGAATCAAGTAACGAACAAGTGCATCTCCAAGCAGCATTATCTCAAGGCGTACCGCAACAAAGTTTGGGACCCTGGCAAACATCACAAGTTCGAGGTAATATGGGAAGGTCCATTTCAAATCACAGGCTTTGATTTGAAAAAGAAGAGAAAAAAAAAACACAAAAAAAAAAAAATGAAAAAGTGTGTAGAGCCCGGGACTTCCCAGGAGGTCACCCATCCGAGTACTACTCTAGGAAGGTTATGCTTAACTAGGGAGTTCTTTAAAAACTTGAAAACCAAAAAATCAAGTTGGATGAGGTGTTTAGGGGGTCCAAAGTTCTAGAGGTGTTAAAAAAAAAAAAGGCATAACCCGAAATTCCTTTTTCGGGCCTCCGAAATACCCTTTTTAGACTTCAAATTCATTCCGTCCCTCCCATTCCTTCATGCCCGAAATGCCCTTTTCAGAATCCCGAAAACCTTCCCCCTCGCCCGTTGACTAGTCAACCACCCAAAAAAAAAAACCCATTTGCATGCTTCCCGAGCTCCTTTTTCTCCCACCCCGAAATTGCTTTTTCGGGTCCCCGAAAACACTATTTCGGGTCCCGAAATTCCCATTTTGTCCCCCTTCCTTTACTTTTAAAAAAAATTAAAATTAAAAAAAGCGTGCTCATGCATGCCCGAAATTTCTTTCTTTTCCCCACGAAATAGCCTTTTCAGGTCCCCGAAAACACTATTTCGGGCCCCGAAAAAACCCTTTCGGACCCCGAAAAAACCCTTTCGGACCCGCCAATATGCATGTCTTCCACCACTCCCCGTCCGCAGTCTTCGTTATCCTTCCGGAATAGCCTATTCGGACCCCCGAAAACACTATTTCGGGTCCCGCAATTCCCATTCCGTCCCCCGAATAAACCATTTTTGCCATTCCAAAAAAAAAAAAAAAAACAACAATGCTACTAAAATAAGAAAAAACATCATGCATTTGAATCCTTTCGCTCCTTTTTTTTTTCCATGCACCCCCATCTCCATGCTGCACTATCCGTAAATTTTGCTCATTATCATTTCTCACTCCGCTCACTCATTACACTTTCTATAAAAAAAAAAAAAACTACCACTTCTCGCATTTCAAGAAGTGGTAAGAAGCCTACAAATAAAAAAATAAAAAATCAAAGCATCATTGGAATGCATGCGGTGCCCATGAAATTAGAACGCTTTCCAACGGATGTGTATGAAAATTTATAAAAGGAGGCCCATCCTTTTGTTTTCAATCAAAGCATTTGCAGGGTCCTAGATCAGTCGAATCTTTTCTCCGCGGTTTGTTGTTCGTGTTGCATTCAAAGGAAGCTGAAGATGGGGAGGAAAGCTACATAGGCCAAGAAGGTGAATGTACAAAAAAGGCCTGAAATCGCGAAGAGCTCGAGAAGAAAAGGTTGAGACTTTTTGATATCTGGTGGGTACTCTCAAAGCTCGGGAGGCGGTTACCATAGATGGATGGGCTGAAGCAGTTGTGATATATGAATCCATCGCAGCACATCTCAAAAAGCATGACGTAGCTGGTACAAGTAGCCAACCATCAGATGCAGCTGCAAGTGGGAACTCTGTACCCAATGAATAAAGGCCTAGAATTGATTACATTCAGGCAAGCTGAATACCCCGTGAGCCGCCATAAATGTTGGCATTTTTGCCATATTGGAATTTTGTTGTAGTGCGCCACATTGACATTTTGTTGTAATCATTGGTGCCACATTGAAAAGTGTTTTTTCTTTTTTAAGTGTTTTCACACATTGAATACTTTTTCCTATGGATGTAATTTTGGGTGACGTTTGGTGCAAATCTTCCTTGATAAAGAGATTAATACTAATAAAGATACTTCGTGAGGTGATATGATCGCTGAAGCTACCAAGTTTAAGCATGTGCTCTTGATTCCAGTGCAATATTGTTCATTTTCGAGGCATCAATCACTTCGTGGGCATGCATTTCCAAGGTGCCACCATAGAGATTGAAACTGGACCGATGATTTGTGCTGAAGCTTGATATGCCATGTGATAAAATCAGCAGTTATTTTATTTGGCATTTGCTCATTGGTTCATTGTTGTGGTCGAGAAGAAAATTGTTGCTATTGGTGGCTGAGTGGTCGACACTTTGCCTCCTCATGTATTTAATGAAAGAGGCGAAAACCTCTATAACTACTAATCAAATTCTTATTGTAAAGGGAGGTTAGATATTTTGCAAGAAAAATCTCTAAGTTCTCTGCATCAATAGAAGAGACTTGGCTTCTGAAATTTGCAAGCATTCTTATGTGTATGATTTCCTTCTTTTTTTTTAAGTCATTTATGTTTATGTTCATGCTCTTGTTGTTAAGTTTTGAATTCTGCATTCTGAATTGAAACGTTACTGGTTAGTGAGTCGATTTTGAAATGCGATCTGGGGGTTATCTCTACAAAGGTGTGAGTTAAATTTTGCTACTTTCCTTTTATTATATGTTGTTATAAAACTTGGTGGAATTTTGTTGTGATTCTGTCCCAAATTATACACTTCGGGCTGTGGCTATATTTCCCTTTCTTTCAGTGATTTTTCAATTTCTTTCCTGCATCCCTAGTCTTCAAACAGTGTAGAATTTAGTAAGGGAGCCAGCCCTCTCTGGAGATCGGTTCGAAGGAATTTTATTTTTCCCTCGGCCTTTCAATGTTGGCCGAGTCTAGGGCGCACAAGTGATGAAATCTTGTACTTAGGCGGATTTGTGACCAACAGAACATAAACTAAGTTGGTTGAACTTCTCTTTTCCAAACAACAAAATAACATTGGTAATACTCAGGCAAGATCAATAGACCCTAATGAGACATGATTATCATCTCATGAAATATAAGGGATGCGCCTCCTCAAATCACATGTGTATCAAGGACCTTTGTTTAAGTAATAATCCTGATATTCTTTGTATCCAGGAAACTAAAATGACAAAAGAAGTTTCAAAAACTATGAAAATAGTATGGGCAAGATGTGAATGGGATGTTATGGATTCTGAAGAAGTGGCAAGGGAAATTCTAACTTGTTGGAATCCTTCTAGAACCTTCTGTGTAACCATTCATAAAACTAGGCATTGGATAACCTCTTTAATCACTTGCTACTTTGCAAATATTTGTTTCATCCTTATCAATGTTTATGGACCTAAAACTCATTCAGGTAGATTAGAAGTTTGGAGTGGGATTGAAGCCTTTATGAGAAGTAAAGACCATGAAACCCGATTCATGATCATAGGAAATTTTAATGCCATAGCTAAGTTGGATGAAAATTTAAGGGAATTAAGAAATTAAACCGAAGTATGAGAGATTTTTTAGCTTTTATTCAAAACAATAATCTATGGGAGGTTGAGTTTGAATAAGATACTATGCACGGACCAACAACATGAGAGGCCAAAACCTAATAACAAAAAAATTAGATAGATTCATACTCTCAAATCATGGGCTAGATGAAGCAACTTGTGCTAAAACTAATACCTTAACAAGGATTAGTTTAGATCATTGGCCAATAAGAGTTAAAATGGTGGTAAGTGAATTCAAAAAAATATCATATATTAAATATGAGCAGATGTGGAAATACCATCCTTAATTTGTTGATATGATAGCACAACATGGAATTCTTTAGGAAATGGTAGGCTATATGCTCTTCCAAAATAAATTAAATCCATGACATCTAGATTAAAAGAATGGAAAAAGAACACTTTTGAAAATATTTTTGAGAAGAAATAACTAAAAGATAAACTTTCAAAATTCCAAAAAGGTGATCATAATAATCCAAGCTCGAGGGAAAGGGAGTTGCTTAGTGAATATCATAATATTTTGAGTAAGGAAGAGAAATTTTGGAGATTAAAATCAAAGACAGACTAGGTTAAAAGGAGATAAAAATACAAAGTTTTTCATAGGATGGCTCCAGTACATAGATCAACATATAGAATTAGTAGAATTAAATCAATAGAAGGGGTTTGGATTGAAGATCAAGGTGAAATTAGAAAAGAGGTAAACTATTTTTATCAAAATATTCTAATATCAAAGGAGACTGAAGTTCTTAATAATAAACTTCTTCACGATGTACCTTAAATTATAACAAATGAAGACAATAGCCTATTACTCTAGAAGAAGTTCAGTTAGCTCCTTTCTCTTTTAATAAGGATAAATTACCAAGTCCAAATGGGCTCTTCGCAACTTTTTACCAACATAATTGGGATATAGTGAAGGATTTTTTATTGGTGGTAGTGGAATAGTCTAGGGTAAAACAATGCATACCTTATAAAATAAATGCAACATATCTTACCCTAATTCCAAAAAAGAAGAATGTTGAATTGTCATTCCAACATATTATGTCATTGTATACTATGCCAAAATTAGTTGAAAAGTTGCAATCTATATTATGCGATCCTTTTATGGTCAAGTTTACATGATTAAAGGGCATTTTCTTTGGTAAAATGGAGCAAGGTGTGTGATGATAAAATTAGGGGAGGTCTTGGTTTAAGGGTTTTTACAGATGCAAACTTGGCTCTTAGAGGAAAAGTAATCTGGATATTGTACAAAGATAGTCAAAGACAATGGAAAATAATTCTCCTAAGTATGTTGAGCCCATTGACCCAAGTTTAATATTTACTGCATTCTCTCTACCAAATGGTTTTGCTCTTTGGAATGGTTTAAAAAAATCTATTGATCTAATAAATAAAGGTTTAATATGGGTGGTGAGAACTAGAAATAAATTTTCTTTTTGGATGGATACTCGGTGTGATAAAAAAACCACTCAAATTAGATCCAATTTTGAAACCTTGGATGAGATTTCTTCAAGACAAATATGGTGATAGGGTTTCAAACATTTTGTACAAGGATTAGGAAGGAAGATACAAATGGAAATATTTATTTACAAGTATACACGAATTTGATGGTAGGAGGCAATTGAGTAGAAAGATAACAACTATGATTATTCCAAGGAGAGCCATGGATAAATTGATTTGGGAGTTGAATAGCTCGGGAGAATACACAACAAGAAGTGGATATAATGTAAATCACCAACAAAATAGTAATATCACTAGAATATGGAGAGATATTTGGGATAGCCCAAGCATTCCTAAAATCAAAATTTTTGTTTGGCTAGTAGGTCATAGAAGAATTTTATCCTAGGATAACCTTATGAAAAGGGGTTTTCATGGCCCTTCTCAATGTGTTCTTTGTAAAAAGGAGGAGAGTATAGACCATCTCTTGGGACATTGCTCAATAGTCTGGAAACTATGGTAATGGATTCTTAATATGTTTGGTAAATGCATGTTGATGAATAGCAGAATTGAAGATTGGTTAAAGCAATGACAAAGCACTTATGAAAGTGAGGCTTTATAGACAATATGGGATATATTAAAAGACACAATACTTTGGACTATCTGGATAGAAAGGAATAGAAGAATATTTAAAAGCAATTTAGAGGTAATGAAAAGGAAGATATGTTTAGCCATTGTAAAAAGGAGGAGAGTATAGACCATCTCTTGGGACATTGCTAGATAGTCTAGAAAATATGGCAATGGATTCTTAATATGTTTGGTAAATGCATGGTGATGAATAGCAAAATTGAATATTGGTTAAAGCAATGGCAAAGCACTTATAAAAGTGAGGCTTTACAGACAATATGGGATATATCAAAAGATACAATACTTTGGACTGTATGGCTAGAAATAAATAGAAGAATATTTAAAGGAAAGGAAAGCAATTTAGAAGTAATGAAAAGGAAGATATGTTTAGTCATAGAGGAGTCTAAACCAATCCTATCAACTCATCTAGTCCCTTATTTGGAATAATAGAGTCTTGATAGATAGAGTCAAGTCATTAAATGGAATTATAATATTGGGTACAAGACAAGCAAAAAGAAGTCAAAGAATATAAAGTGGAAATCACCATATGTGAAGTTGGTTAAATTGAATTTCGATGGAGCATCTAAAGGAAATCCAAGACTAGTGAGAGGAGGAGGAATAATTAGAAATAATAGAGGAGAGATCTTGTCTCATTAGGTTTTCAGTAGTGAATTTAAGACAAATAATGAAGTTGAAGCTTTGGAAACTTTACAAGGGTTAAAAATATGCAAACAAATGAAATGGAATAGAGTATGGATGGAAGGTGATTCTCTCATAGTAATAAATGCAATTTTGAAGAAAGTAAAGGCTCCATGGAATATACAAGAGATAATTGTGGAAATTCAAGATCTTGGTAAAGAGTTTGAAGAAATCAGGTTTAAACATACATTAAGGGAAGGAAACAAATGTGCAGATAGGCTGCCAATAGAGGGGTTTTGATTGAGGATTGTGAAGTTAAATTCTCCTCTCCATGGTTAGAGGAAATAGTAAATTTAACTGAAGTTGACAAGAAAATATTTATTGCCTGAATCAAATAATGATTAAGATTTATTTTAATGTTTTTCATTGGTAATAGATGCTTTATTTTACAACAATAATGTGTTTTCATATAAACTATTTATTATCATTTTTGTGGTTGCACTTGTGTTTCAAGAAGGAAACTAGCAATCCAAATTTGATAAAACGAACTATGATATTGCTGCGATGTTTTGGAAATATTACTCTACTAAAATGCAATGCATAGATAGTAGAGGTAAAATTATGATATTGTGAAGGCTGCTATAGAAAAATGATAAGATGTTAAATTCTGGAATATTTGTATTCATACATAAAATTGAAAAGATCCAAAAAAAAAAGAAAATCAAGAATTTAAACATTTTATGTAAAATGATATAGGTTTCTAACCATAACATCTCAGTTGAAACGA
The DNA here is from genome assembly GCA_028583015.1 of Wollemia nobilis. NCBI lineage: Eukaryota > Viridiplantae > Streptophyta > Pinopsida > Araucariales > Araucariaceae > Wollemia > Wollemia nobilis. The sequence goes on from JAQPPZ010001965.1 coordinate 2,265,105, forward strand.
GAAGTATATTTATTTGTAAACTCTCAAACTCTAAAAAAACCTAAATACAATATTTAAAAAAAAAAAAACTAAAAACTTAAAAAAAATTCCGGTTAAAAAGATATAAGATAATACTTGATATGATTGACAATTAATTACGATAACAAAATCCCTTGCGAAAAAATAAAATTCTAAACATGAAACTCATTATATGTGAACCATATCAACTAGCCATAAGAGTCATAATGATATCACATGGAAGGTCCCCAAGATAAAAGCTCCAATTATTTGATTTTGTCCGGCAATAATCAAAATGACAAGTGTAGCAAATATAATGGAGCTTCAATTATCTGATTTGTCTAGAAACTAAGACGTGACATCTTTCTTACCCATTTATTATCAAAAGCACGAGGCCACCTCAGCTCTAAGTGATAAGGATGCCGGGCTCGCAGTCCAAAACGCCAGAGTGGAACATAGAAAGTTTTTTCTGGTTTACAGAAGTCTACAAAGAAAACTCCTAAGCTCTTCATCTTTATTTTAGTTTTATGGTTCACGTGAAGATTTACTATGACGTGATACCCACAATAAAGTTTTCAGAAATCAGGCTTCCCCCAGCCAATCGATTTCCTCATGTCAATCATATGGAGAAATCATCTCCGCTCCGACAAACAAAATGAACCGTTGGAACTGCAAAGCTGTTCATGACTTTCGTTTGGGTCGTCGAAAGTAAACTATTCGCGTATAGGTGGACCATCATGTTTTTTATTAATTTCAAGACAACTTATACCTGTCGTATGAAAAATAAATAAAAAATAAAAAACTTTCCTGAAGGAAAATATTAAGGAAAGGAAAACAGTAAATTGACTTTCCAGCCCTGTCTGACAATAGAAAAAAATATTTTCTTTGCATATATGAGATCCGTCACTCTCTAAAAAAAAGTCGGTCTTTAAAACTGGAAGAGAGAACTTTGCGGCCTCATTAAGACAAAGGTGGCGGCGAAGAGATAAGGATGGAGTGCTACTCTAACTTGGGCAAGGTAGAGGGCATATTTCTAATGGTTCGGTTGGGAGAATAATGGCAATATCACTATTGATTTTATATAAGTCGTGCCCTTTGGCTGTGGGTTCCTTCATAGAAATGCAAACCCTTTCATACTAAGGGAAGCGTGAAAAACTTTTCTACAATGGATTCTTAAACTTTTCAACAATCGATTCTTCGTTTGAAAGTATAACTTTCGATTGGAGAGGGTTTGAAGCCAACTATATTCGTATTTTACCGGTTAACCTGACAAGAATAATAATAATTTCAAAACTAAATAAATGGTTTAAAGAAAAGGTTGTGATCTTATAAGTAATGCCCTTCCAAGAAAACAAATTGAGTGTGATATAATTTTTTTATTTGTTTTATTTTACGCACTGTTTATACATACACGTATAGGAGACATTTTTTTATATTTAAGTGAATATAAATGTGTCTTAATAATTAAAATTGACAAATTTTCAACACTTTAATTTGATATAAAAATATATAAATGTTAAATAATAAATATAGTTACACTTCTTAAAGTCTTTATTTTTTCAAATTCTTCATTTCTTTTATAACCTATTAGTCAATAATTTTAACAAAACAAATTGAGTGTGATATAATTTTTTTATTTGTTTTATTTTACACACTGTTTATACATACACGTATAGGAGACATTCTTTTATATTTAAGTGAATATAAATGTGTCTTAATAATTAAAATTGACAAATTTTCAACACTTTAATTTGATATAAAAATATATAAATGTTAAATAATAAATATAGTTACACTTCTTAAAGTCTTTATTTTTTCAAATTCTTCATTTCTTTTATAACCTATTAGTAAATAATTTTAACAATGACGTCACCTTGAATGCCTACTCCATTGACTGTTTGCATTAGGTGACTAAAATATATATATATTTAATGTTATTAGATATGCATTACAACTTTACTACTGAGTGATACTTATCAATTTTCTTGTAGAACATAATGGGATAAAAGTTCTCAACAACCAATACTATTTTATAGTTTAAACAGGCACAATCATAAAGGTTTAAAATTCAAATCTAAATAGAGATAAGATATGAAATTCAAATCTAAGATATGTTTATTATATACGCAGAGCGCAAAACACAAGTGTCTTCTCTCACATATAGTGGATCCAAGGTATAATATCCATAATAACTGTGGGCCTTAAAAAATTACTTAACTTTTTAAAGAATTAATTGTTTGCTCCAAGAATTTTTTAAGTTTTTCAATTCTTGGTTTTTCAAATAATTAAGATATAAAACGCACTGCTAATGTATCAGCATAATAATTTTGAAAGCTTTACACTCTTAAGATAATGTGTTTCTCTGTTTCCATTGTAAAAATACATATTCTCGCTTTCTAATTCTCTGTAGGTCTCCTCCATCTACCCGTTTTACATCGAAGTAGTTAGGCTATACGTGCCTTTGCACTTCCTTATAACTCATTGTTTCTAGTCATTAAGACTACAGGATCCCAGTCTCTTCTACCTAAAATTGAAGGGATAATATGGAAATAGCCTTAAATTCTTAACTGTGGTTTTTTTTCTATATATAATTTAAATTATTCACAGATAGTCTTATTAACTCGTGCACAAGGGCCTTGGTGGATTAACAAAATTTAATCAATACCAGCCTGGTAAAAGGGTTGAAAGTTCAAAACCTATAGAGATACACAATTAGAGGTCTCAAATGCCCAAGATGCATGCTAGTCTCTTATGTCCAAAATTTGTGCTGGTTTGGCTGTGACTAAAAAAACCACCTTTGACTTTAACATTAAGGTTATCCCTTTGAAATGATATAGCAACAATATTTCATTCTCTGTGCTACTTTCTGTATTATTGTTACACACAGGAACCCGATACCACTAGGTGTATTGTTGAGAGCCGAGGCACCTCAACCCTTGACCTCTTCATGGCAAGTGCCCCCCTCTCAGTTACTATTCTTACCGACTTATGTATATTAAGATGTCAATAAAAATTTATTTGCAAAGGAATCGCACCACCCATGAAAGAAATAAATACAATACAAAGTTCCCATTAACGTGCTAGTGGCAAGTGCCCCCCTCTCAGTTACAATTCTTACCTACTTATGTATATTAAGATGTCAATAAAAATTTATTTGCAAAGGAATCGCACCACCCATGAAAGAAATAAATACAATACAAAGTTCCCATTAACATGCTAGTAGCACTGGCAGTCGAAAGTAATAAATAGATCCAATCCAAATTAGAAAAGTAACGCTGAAGAAATAATATTACTCAAGAATTACACATCAAATTGATGGTTTAGCTTTGGCTTGAGGCAATCCCAAAGCCATATCCAGAATAAATGGATATTTTTAAAAATTAAAAAATTGATCCTTCCGTGCCCCCCTACAACCAAACCCTTTACAACATATATACAATTTAAAACCACATGAAGGCAAATGCATCCTAGTAAACCCCCTCAATGAAGTAAAGGAATAAGTTTTAAATCACTCCACCTTATTTCTGTTATAGAGCGAGATAACTCATATAAGGAACAAATCTTCCTTGGAAGCAGATATTGCAGGCTGGAAGGATTCTATACACAAATTACTAAATAATGTTACATCAAACTGAAATATCATCTGTCATCACTTCAAGTAAGGGACAAACTTCCATTATGCTGCTAAAAGATCAAGATCAATTCGCCCAGCTTGGTAGTTTATCTTGATCTCATTTATGAAATTAATTTAGATATAAGTGCAAAAAGTATTCTTGAGCACTAGGATGCACATTCTACGGTTATGTTAGTTTCAATTTTACGGCAGGGTGCCAAGATTTAGGTTGCTGAATATAATATCTTCCAGCTGAGAATAAACAACACTGTACATTCAAAGCAGCCTTGCTTTAAATAGGTTGAGTGGATTTGCATTCATGCACGCTGACAAATAGTCCCCATGAAAATATGGTCACTCTGTTCCAAAAAAGTAAAAACAATAAGTCTTCTATTACAATTCTTTTAAGGCAAAAAAACAATCCAACATGAGTTTTGAAGTGAAATCATACCTTCCTCAAAAAAAGGAAACATGGCCCCATCAAAGTCATCCTCCCCATTTTCCCCGCTTGTTGGGCTACCTTCTTTAGTATAGGAATCCACACTCTTGAGATGTTCTATAGTTGCGCATCCTTCTTGCAATTTAGAATTAACATTGCCTTGGAGCATATTAAGGCACTGATTTGGGATGCTTGTAGTCTGCAGTACTGAAGATGGGGAAATGGTTTCACCATCTTCACCTACATCAAAAGGATTTGAATCAAATGACTGAGAATTATCATCCGAAGACAACGTCTGGTTGCCATTTGTGCCTGCACATGCCACTAGATCATTTATGTCTTCTTCATTAATAATTTCCAAGTCACCAGCACCCCTGATTGAATCTTCCTTCCTAGACTCGTCAGCATGAATTGGAAAAGCTTTTGATTCCCTGTCCATGTTAATGCAGTCCTCAGATGCCTGCATTTGGGAAACATCATCCCTTGGAGACTCCAGCATTTCAAATTCTGCTTGTACTGAATGCCAAACATGATTTGCAAAAGCAGATTGCTTATTTGAGTTAGTTTGTACTGAGAACCCTGAGGCAAAGGATCAAGCAACATAAGGAACAAGACGCTTATATTAGAAAATGGAATTCAATTTTGGGGGAATATAATATATATTTCTCTAAACTGCCAAAAAAATTAAACCAAACTTGAGAAGTAATAATAAATTGCATCTAAGACAACATTTTTCATATCAAGCATGTTGCCATGAGAGCAGCTATGCCTACCGTTTGAATGCTGAATTTCTGCATGTCCCACGTCAATACCATTCATTCCATTTTGTGTATGTACATGCCCGAACTGGTTGACTACCAAAGTAGAAGCACCTGGTTGGCTACCTGACACGTTATTTCTGCATGAACCACAATAGATTAATAGTTGTGAATCATGATACTTCAAAATTAATATAAAGGGTCACTCTTACAATGACATTTGCCAAACCAAGACTTATATACTTTTGATTAATAAAACAAGAATTGTGGTCTTTGCCACCTATACATTACATTCCAGGTTGCATGTAAAACACATTTTGAAAATAAAATGAAAATAACTAAAAAAACATAGCAAAGTAACCAATAATAATAATAATAATAAAGTATAACTTTTGAAAACAAACAGCACTCAGTATTTCTTTTGTTTTCCTTCCTATTTGTAAAATGTCTTCACAGATTCTAAACCAATTTTATAAGATTTAGCACTGACTGCACACAATCACTTCAAATGTCATAGCTTAAAAGCTTTGAAATCTTCATTGATGGAAGAGAATATTTTCATGATAAACAAATACAAATATTTTCCAGATCAGGTATTATTGTTATGAACCCAAAAAAGGATTTAAGTATTGACCACCGCACTATAACAGGCAAGAACAAGAATGTAAACGATTATATCCTTATACAAACATGTCAACTAACAATTGGTTATTTGCATAATTTCGGATATCATGTGTACACACACACAGACAAAATGACGGATGCCTCTATAAAAAATGCCATCGACTGAGCTAACCAGACTTGTCATGGTTGGCCAAAATGTGGCTCAGGTTCAGTCCAACCGCAAAAGTTTTTGGGCAACCCATAATGGTCCCCACCAAAGCTCAGACATTTATTAAAAAAAAGGTGGGAAATAACAGGCAGGCCTAACATGCACCCATAGTTGAAACCTGAGGAATTAATATACAATATACATAGGCACATCACAATTAATATACAATATACATATATAAAAAATTAGGAAAAATATATAATAATTTATTGCAAGCAATCCACCTAGGTGATAATTATGGAAACAATGGATAACAATGGATAAAAACCAGAAGTCATACAAAGTGGGTGATACAATATGAATAAAGGGAAACCTATTTATACATAGATTCTCTTTTCTTTTTCTTTAATCTATAAGATTGGCCACACTGGAATCCCAAGAAATTAAATGTAAAATCTGAAACTTTTCCAACCTTTCCCTATCTTGAACCCACCATACTTATTGAACATGGTAATTATCCTGCTAAAAGAGGGCAATGAACTACTTATTTCAACTTACGGAATTTCAAAAACATTTTAAAAAATTCCAAACCTTACCGCCTCACAGGGCATTTTCCTGATCTTTATAAAAGAATTCCAAAACTTCAAACTTTGCCATGCCTTCCCCCTCTGAAACTACCACACTTTTTGAACCTGCTAACTATGCTGTTAAAAGGGATCTATAGATTCAATATTTCATCATGGGCATTTCAAAACAGGAAAGTCATCTAGATTGAACTTTAACAAAAGCATAATCTGCTTCAAATGTCCAAATACTTATCTACTAGTTCAAACTGATCCTCATTAGCTACACAGAATCAACTTGTTTTAGTGTGCTTTTTACTCCCTTTCTTTTTGGCATGAACGCTTCCATAGGAGAATGCACACAGATAATGGAATTCAATAGCAGGCAATCTCCCTTTTAAGAAGGAACTAATCAAAGAAAAGGCAATAGACAATGTCTATTCATGCCCATTATTGGTCAACTGAAGTCACAAATTTGCACATAATTCTGATTCCTCAAAAGAAAATCAAAAGGCAATGCATTGATGACAATGAACTTTATAATTCCTCAATCAAAAGCAAACCACAGTCACTATATGTCAAACCAATTGAGCCCGACAATGATGGGATTACAGTCTTTGTCAAAGAAACATTTAGAAGAAAGAGAAATCAAGAACTGGAACAAAAGAATAGCTTTAAGATAATCCTCTATACTAACATCTTCAAAACTAAAAGCATGAACATAATATTCTTAACCGAAAGACAAAATGAAATATGCACAATTACTATGGATTGAATACAAGCACAAACCTTGCTCCCTGCCCATGCTCAAACACTGGCTTCAACTCTTTACTCCTTATTTCAACAGCATGTGTTGGAAGCTTTTCAATTTCTAATTCTTCCAGCCAACTTCCTTCCTCAATTTTAATCTCCAAATGAATCATATGAAAATTTATCTGGAAAAAGCACACAAGGAGGTAAGATAAGATAAATGCAAAAACCTGAATATGTAATCAAGATCTAAAAGAAAAGATTCCACAAAGAAAAATATTGGACCTCGGGTTTGGCCCATACTGAAGGCCTTTCTGGGTGAGTATGCACTTCAGCATTTGACAAGTGCAAACAATGATTCGCTTCACCAGACTGAGGATGAACTGTGCCATTTTTATAGCCTGCCAAGGGAGCCATCTCTTCTTTGTTACTTTCTGTTCCACCAAGTTTGTGTATGTCAAGATCTCGATCCTCACAGTTTGATTTTCGACCAACATCCCACCTCTGGAGTGGCTTAGGAACAACTCTTAAGTCCTCTAATTGGCTCAATCCGCTGGAACACGCAATTTCAGCATTGTTGCTGCAGTGTTGTGAGTCTGGTGCAGCATAAGGGTGCAAAGCATACCGTATAACATGACCACAAGATGAGAACACCCACAATTGATTTTTTATGTCGGAATTCGCAAGCTGTGACTCCAGAAACTGATTGCCACCATTGTGGAAAACAGCTGCCACAGCAGCAGATGAAACGTTTAGCTTTCCTCTTGCTGCAGCTGCAGCACCACTCATGGTGCTGCACCATCCTTCATTACCATTTTTTATCTTGCACACAACTGACAGGGTGATAGGAAGTGGAGGAAGGTATTGTTTGTGACCCTTCAACAACCCTGAGCTTGTGCAAGGGCACATAGCAGTAAAATTCTGTACCAAAGGAGATCCTATACTACCATCCACAAGTATACCTCCACGATTATGTGGACCTTCCATTCCTCCAAAGGGTGAAATTGCAAACAGATGGCTAGTTCCCCTAGATGAGCTAATAGCAATCCATTGACTATCATCACTGAAACTGATGTCCTGTATGACCTGTTCAGAAGCACATCACCTTAAGTTTAATCACCATTTCATGGGGAAGATTACCCAGTAGCTGTTAGTAAAATAAATAATAGGCAAAGATTTAGCTTAATGTGAACATGCTTACCGCATTTGTAACCCCACGAACAAGCTTGTACAAATGTATTACGTTAGAACCAGCAGTGTTAGGGCCATTCCCTGATGCAGAGGGCATAATTCGAAATATATTGAGGTTATGACCATAAATCGATGCAGTAACCAGAAGAGTACCGCTGGGATCAAAGCACAATGCAGAAATAGGGCTAGTGTGTGGTCTAAATTGAGCAACAACCTCACCATTGACAAAGTCCTTCACAACCACCTGCAATATGAATACCAACTCAGAATTTAGGGTTCTGTTGAATATACCTCTGAACAATGGACTGCATTGTATTAAAGGGGAAAAGAAAATAAGAACCAGGGATATGTTCCCTGATTCATTCACCAGAAACATACTTTGTAGTGCAAAAGAGCATCAAAAGTCAAATCAATGAAATGATATTTGAAAGAAGTTTCAATAACTATCCAATATCACAGCATGCATATACAAGGAAAGTGAAAAGCAACTACGTACCATCCCCACGTTTTTGGGGTCATTTGAACGGCCAACTGAAGCATTCACACTTACTGATCCAGGAGGACTAAAACTATCTGGAAGAAGCTCAGAACAGTACTTGGTCAACGTCTTGTATCCCTTGTCCCCAAGGGTAGCAATCCCAGCAGCAATGTGCTTGCTGGATTCTTTTGCATAATGCGCCACTGAGCTCCCATTCAAGGGTGACGTTGACAAACTCACACTTTGCGGGCTTATGCGACCACTGTTGGATACGAAAGCATGAGTTGCTACATATGCTAACCACCTCAGACCAACATCCATTGGACCATAGCCTATACTTACACTTCCTGGTCCTTGTCCTCCTTGAGGAATAGGATAGGTTGGCACATTGAACATAAGCTGAAGAGTTGCTGCATTATAACAACATATCTGACAGAGAAAAGCTAAATAATCAAAAACCATTGAACCTGAAAATCTCATGCAAAACCAGCAAATAATGTGTTCTCATATTAATCAAAATCCAGAAAGCTTACATGTTTCCTAAGGGAAACCGCTACAATTCGAGGACTGCAACGCACTGCAAATACAGCTTCTCGAAATCTCAGTTTATGGACATAAGCATGGGTTCTCATAGAATAGAAGCAAACAACTGTGGGTATAACGCTACTGCTCTCTGATTCAGGTGAAACACGTGTACTATATCCACGACCCAATGCTCCTGGAAGATTGCCATCATTCCCAGCAGCATCACTACCAACAACCAACAATAAGGGTGAGGCAGCTTTAAAGCCACTATCCTCTGCATCCAATGTAATTGGCTGTGGCTGCATTTGCAGGAATGCAACTGGGCCATCACGCCTTGAGACCACCTCGCACACATTATCTGCATCCTCGATGTCCCAAACTTGAAAACCAGTTGTATATGCAATCAAAAGAATACGATGAGTGACACCCATCAGAAGTTCCAATTTGTCAAAACCTGCCCATTGTACCTATTTCAGGAGGGAAAAAAAAAGGGGGTTAAAACAGGAATCAGAAACCATCTTCTACACTGACATTGTAGAAAAGAAAGCAATTATCATTCATATCCATTGCACTCCATGGCCTTAATCTTAACAGGACACCTGAAGATAAGCATCTAATAAGCACCAAGTTTACAATAGAACTTCACTTAAAATGACACAAGAAGAGGATCAAACTAGAATTCGACATGGTGAAGTTCTGGACAAAATCATCCAAAGTTGTTGGACAAAATTTGGCAGCTAAACAAAATGGGACTTATCAAACACCTGCTATTTCAATGAATTAGATATCTGATAGATTGGCTCGAGAAGTATGAAAGGCAACAAGTACAACGGCATATTCTGATGTTGCACACAGTTGAAAACACCGTTTGGGATCTGTGCTAGGCAGACAATAATTGACCAAAAAAATAACAATGGTACTTCACAAGTCCCAATAGAATTGTCATCATATATAAGGGGCTTTATTCTTGATGTCAATGTTACGGGCCTAGGCACATTCAAGACATCTGATATTGATAGAGAATCAATCTAAAATTTTGATGACTTTATTCAGAATTGCCAATATGGTAATTGTTTATTTACTTGAGGAGAATGAACGCAGCACATGCAAATAGAAATACGAAATACATTGCACAATTTTCTTATCTTGTTTTAACATCACTCTTGATCTGAGTTAAACGAAAAGAAAAGATAAACATACTTTTATTCCAACAACACAAATTGATGTCTTTATTTCTAGTGGTAAAGATGGTATGCAGGGTTAAGCTCACAATGAATCAGTCCATTGTATACCTGTGAGCCGTAGTTGAGGGGGTGTCAAACTTCCAGACAAAACTTTGGTCATGCAAGACATTGGTGGTGAGGACTGTAGGTGATGACACTGCTGGTTATTATATTGTAATTCAAAGAATTGCCATGAGAATGTAGCTTGAGATTTTCAGGATCCCTACATGATGCTTCTTTGTCTGTTGTACACGTTATGCATGATTAAACTGTTGTTATCAGTTTGCTTGACCAAGAGGTGCCTGTTCCTAATACTTCTGTGGTTGTAGGCACAAATGTTAAAGCAATAAGAGTAACAATCACCTTGCCTATTCTTATCAGATGATGAATAGTTTAGGCTTGGGCTATTTAATAGGAAAAACCGATTGTTCGACTACTATTATTAGTTTAAAATTTTGTTCCAGGAAAATGATGCAATATGAAACCTTCTAGGGACTTGGGGATGGGCTTGGCATTGTCATATTATTTAATATCAATATAAAAAAAAAAATGTTTTTATGCCTCTAGATAGTTTTCATTTTAGCAATTGCCTGAATCTGGACACCTTGGTAGTTGCACTCTTGAGTCATTCATTGAAGACAAGAATTTTAATTTTATGATTTATCTAAATTGAAATGCTAATGGAAACAACTGAATATTAATACAATCCAATATCATCAGATGCTTTTCTTTTTAGACGTCATTTGTGGCCATCTCAAAAGTGATTCAAAGAGATCATAGCCATCTTTGTCATTTCAAAGAACATGATGTTTTCAACAGTTTTCGTTGGTTCAACCACGTTAGTCTGGTAAACTCAACTGAATCCCATGCATGAAATCAGTCCTCATTTATACTGATGAAATGTAGAATCCTTTAATATGGTGTGTACACCTTAGTTCTAAACAGTTTCATTTATTCAGCTTTAAAAATAGGTATTCTAAACTCAATATAAAATGCACAATATCTAAGGCCCACTTATCTGGTCCAACATAGATAGCATTCGTAGAATGAAACTATAATAACTTTTATGAACACCCAAATTAGATCAGTGAGGCTCTAAAATCTGGCTAGTTACAACAGCAAGGAATGCTGAAAGGAACGCAAACATCCAAAAGTTAACTAAATCCTAACAACAACAAATAATCAAAAACCAAGTCAACAAACAACTGGAAGAACTCTCCTGGGAGAGGATTTGATGTCATGAAAATATAAATTTAACTTTCTTAACGACAACCTGAGAGGTAAACAACACTAAACTTAGGTCTACTATGACTTCCACTCTACAACCAACACTAAACTTAGGTCTACTATGACTTCCACTCTACAACCGCTGTAACTATGGACCTCTTTTACAATTGCTGAAACTTGGTGCCAGTTTTTTGAATCTACCCTATGCAAGCAGTGAGCTTGCTTCCCACGTGACAATGATTTTCTGAGAAAAAATATGTTTCTAATTTGCAAAAATGCTTCATTTCTTAGGCAAGTCCATCTCATTGACCAAACACTGTTAACAGATCACAACCCAACCCAGAGCTGGAGCTAATAAAATTGCCCACCTAAACAAAGAATGTTAATCCCAAACCACCCTGGAACAAAAATAATGTCTTTAAAAGTTAAATTCGAATTGATGGAGAACAAATGTCAGTTTTGACGTCATATTTGGGGCTAACAAATTGCATTCTACCATATGCCCCAGGAAAAACCTACGTTTCAAATATAAATTTGCAAAATATTCCATTCAACAAGCAATCCGCAAAATCTTCTAAAGAATCAAATAGATTTAAAATGTTGAAACACGAAATTCCCCTCAATAACCAAGAATGTGTACTACCTACACTCCAAATGCTCAAGGACGAAAATCATTTTCCTATTCGGTGATGCAGAAATTAACAAACAATAAAGACAAGATCATTTTTCATCACAGAAAAACAAAACCTCAAAAATGTCACAAAGACCGGTTCAAGACACCAATTTTAAAGAAAACAGAGGTTGAGAAAAGCACGATACAAAGGTAATACCTGTTCTCTGCGACGATCTTCGTCATGGGCAGAAATTGAAGAGGCTATGGAAGCACCCGCAGAGCGCAAAGTGTTTGCCACGGATGAAATTGCCCGAAAAGAAGAAGAAATCAAACTGCGGCCCCGCTGGGACTGTTGAGATCTACTCATTTTTCATTCCTCGTTACAGCGATGACAACAATAACAATAACTCTCTCGCAATCTCCCCCTCCCCCCGCACAATTAATCAATAAATAAATCAATCAATCTATGTCTTGCCTTGTCTGAGAAGAATTCGATCCACAAAAACCAAAAAATAAGAAATACAGATACTGCCAAGGTATCGATTTTATATACAGAGGAAGAAAACCCAAAAAAGAAGATATACAGATACTGCAAAGGTGCCGATTTTATATACAGAAGAAGAAGAGCGCGTCCAACAGCTCAGGAGGAAGAAGAGGAGGATGGTATTATTAGGATTATGTGGTGAACATTCCGATCCATGTGAAGTAGAGAGAAAGAAAGACCCGTCTTCGAACCCGGCGTAAGCCGGAATATTCGAATAGTTAAATCATTGGATTCGTTTCCCAACACGAAACACCCACTCCATCAATATGCCCAACGGCCCGAACTCCTCCCTTCCCTTTGCTTTGGGTCGTCCTCCTCCTCACGGGAGCTCTCAGATCGACCATTATACGCATCTCTCTTCTTCGAGAGTTACTGTAACTCTGGTTGGAATTGATGAGGGTAAATTTTTTTATTTTATTGGTTTTTATTCCTTCGATGCTTCGCCGTTGAAGTTCACCGCGTGAGAAGCCTGGCCACGCCAACCCTTTAACCGCAGAGCATTTATTTTTCGCGGCGTCCCGACGGTCAGCAGAATTTGTGATTAAATTAAAGCGGAAGGAAAGTATGTTTGCTTTGCATTTTGGCAGCCTTCTAGTTTTCACCGTGCTCTTAACTTATAAATAAATGATAATTAAATAAATATTAATTATGAATTATGATGTTGATAACTGCGCAATAATGCGCAAGAGTGGAATAGTAAAATACAACAAAATCTTAAGGGCTTGTTACGTAGTATTCACAGTGCTTAGAGCATAGCTTTCCAACGTGCAAAATGTAGGTATGCATAGGAAAAATCGTTTTGTAATTATTATTTTTTCTAATGATGTTATGTTCTTTGCTTGGATTTTTAATGATGTTATATATATGATCATTAAGTATTGATTTTTTAAAGCAAGAAATCTTTGTGATTCAAACTTTTTATGGAATTGAATTAGGGTAGTTTCATGGTAAGCACTCTATCAATTTGGCTTTTTCTTTTTGAGCTTCATAATTGGTATTTTTTTTTTTTAGAAAAATGAAAAATATATTATATTTATAGAAACTGTATTATTAAGTAAAATAAGTTGGATAAGAAATACGGAAGAAAAAAAATCTTTCATCAATTTCTTTTGGTTTAAAAATTATTCATCTTTCTATTTTCATGTTGTTTCGCTCTATGGTTTAAGTGTGATAGATTTATTAGAATCATTAGCTGCTCTTCTTATTTTGCTATCTATTTGTACCATCTCTCACATTTCTTAGATTCTTTGGTATCAGCTTATCTGATTTTCTATCTGATAATCCACATATTGTCTTTCCTTCTGTTTTTTTTCCCATTTTGCTAAATAATCTTCCAGTCTATTTCCCTTTCGCTTGATATGTGTAATAAAAACATCTTGAAAAACCTTCCAAATATTTTGAACTGCTTCCACCTTCCTTCTCTCGCCAATTCCCAACACCTGAAAGGGTCTTATAGGATCCAAGATTCCAACCCATATCTAAGAGTTTGTCTTTATCCATAGCTTATGTAAATGTAGATTTGCAACTATCATTGATGTCGTTTGTCCTTCTACTTCATTATTTGTTGTCTCCCTCATACCTTATGCTCTCTAGTACACCTGTTTTCCTTTCCAATTTCGTATGATAATACCAAAACTAGCTTTTCCAGGGTTTTTAGTAGAAGCCTTATTTGTGTTTTTCTTCACCCACTCTTTAGGAGGAGATTTTCACTCTATGTTATTTGAGGAGGTCGCACATGCGCATCCAACCTTTAGTTGTTTTTATTTTACAGTTATTCCAAAGCTTCGTAAAATAGTCACTTCCTTCATTTTTATGTTTGTTTCATCTTGTAATCTAATAGATGATGTTTTCATTACCTTACTCATAACCCTCTCCAATACTTGCTCCTTTGTATAGTGCTCTGATCTAAATATGCGTGCATAAGAGGTATTGTTAAAGTACGAGGAAACCAAGGGTGAGTGATTAGCCAAGTTGGTGTGAAGTTACCAGTTGAGGTCTACGATTCATACTGTGGTCCCATTCAACTTCGGTTCAAATCACACTGGCTATCATAAGTCCTTTTACCCTCAAGGGCTAGATGGATTGGCAAGTGCTAGTTTGGTTGGGCACTTACCAAGAAGAGACCCGAGTTCAAACCTTGGGGAAGTTTGTTGCAAAGGTAGTAATCTGATCTGAATCATTTGAGTGTGCGCCATGACAACAATATGAATCCCAAGCACCCGGTGGTCCCTTTCACGACAGGCTATAAAACAATGAGGTGGAATAGGTTTGGTGGTTGCAGCCCATGTGGTTTGAACCCTACGCTTGTCGGTTACTGAAAATAGTGTGATTGTAACCAACTCTTCTATCAAGCAAGCAAAAAATAAATTACGAGGAAACCTAAAGAATTGAGGTTGTTAAAGACACTATCAAGTGTTAAGGAAACATGAACATTTTTGTAAAATAGTTGGAATGCAAGCAAACACTAGCAAGACTAAAATTATGGTTTTCTTTATTTGAAAAAATTAAAAACAATCATATATTGTATACTAAGGAAATATTTTAAAGGTAGTCACATAATACAAATACTTTGGGTTAGACTTTCAAAGTAAACTCAAGTGAGGAATATGGAAGATGGAGGGCACTTTGCTCGTTGTCAAGTAGGGCAGAAAAGCAAAGTTATAGGAATGGAAAACCATTTGGGTCCTCCTTGGGTTATGAGTTATTACAGTGGTGCTATATGGATGTGAGGCGTAGGTTAGTAATACATCAAATATTAAATGGAAACAAATAAAAAAAATCAAAAGCAACTAATTACAAATAATTTCAAAATTAAAGTATCAATTTGATATGATTTGCGAGGGATACTGTAATGGTTAGTCTTTGGGTTTTCATCCAAGAGACCCAAGTTCAAACCTTGATACGAGGGGGTCAAGATCCCTTATAAAAACCCATGTAAATTTAAATTTTATCAAGTGGCATTAGTTCAACCGCTTAAATTCCTCAACATTTCAAGGAAGAGACCCAAATCTTGTCAAACTATATATGATAATATCCAAGCTTTGTTGTAATACCACTATGTGGTGATGATGTAAATATAGATGGATATGTTTCAATCCCATATAACCCATTAAAAAAAGACGTATCAATCTCATATGAAAATTTACTTATTAAAATAAAGATTTTTCCACTAGAAGCGAAGCTGATAAGGTTGTTAGAGTATCTAAAGAAAATACAAAGAATCAAAGATAACAAGTTACCAAAACAAATAATCAAAGAAACGTTGAATAGAAGAAAAGATGTAGATGAAACAAAACAAAACAAAAAAAATGGATGGACAGACGAAGCATTAATTTCATAAGGTTCCAAAATCTAATAAAGAAATTAAACACTTTGTGACAAAAATCAGACTTGTTATGTTGGACAAAACATTTAAGAAGAAAAAAATTAAAAATTAAAAAAAAAAAGGGTTTAATTCAAACTATGAACATATAAAAAAAGAACATACATGTAAAGATCAAATGAAAAGAAAAATAATTTATAGCTCAACCAAGATTTAGTTTACACCATCTCAAATGCAAATGGAGATCGAACAATTCTTTTGGATACATGATTAGAACAAATATGTGTCTTTTGCATAGCAAGAGGACTGAAGACCAAAAACATTTTTTTACTATGGAATATAAAGCCTATAAAGCCATTTGATTTCATAAGTAAACTAACTAATGAAACTTGAAACACGTGCCAAAGGATGATAAGAAGATGTTGAGATTTTCTTGACTTTGCTGAACAATTTATAATAAAAAGATGTTGAGCTTTATGACTTTGTTGAAAATTTTATGATAAAAAGTGAGCTTTTTGACTTTGTTGAATATTAGTAAACTTGGAAACTCTTGATAAAAGGTTGAAGATTTGAATTCAAAAGAGAGCAGAATTATATACTATATCATCTTTTATTAAAACTTTTGGTCTCATTAACTAATTTGGTTACAGGATCTATTTTATTTCATTAATTATTATTTTTGATTGGTTACATGGGCTTTTATGAGATGTCCATGTGGGGTTTGAACTTGAGTAACCTAAAAAAAAATCCATATAATAAGCTTACAATTATTTTTCATTCATTAAATTTAAAATTATATTTCATTTCGATAAATTTTAAATATATTTTTAATTTAATTTATATTTATTAAGAATATTAAAAGTGTGTTTTTTTAAAGCCTCTAATTATTCAAAACATGAGGAAGTGCCCACATTATGTTAAATGAAGACATTAACATGGATTTAGTGACTATGTTTGATTTAAACCTTCAATATTTTTTAAATTATGGTATAAATATTAATTCCACCCACTCAGTTTTGTATGGTTTAACTAATTAATATAATTATCCGTGGGGCTAGGTGGATTGGTAAGCTTGGGCACTTACCAAGAGGAGACCTAGGTTTAGGACGTGCCCAACTTGGTAAAGGTAGTAGTCTGATCCGACTCCTCTGAGTGATGCGTCAGATCGACGACGATGGTACGAACGATACAAACCTCGAGCGATCGACGGTCCCCATCTCACGCCAAGTTAACGTTAACGAGACGATGGGTTTGTTGGAAGCAGTCATTGATGGTTTGAACCCTACGCCAACAGTTACTAAAAATCGTGGTTGTAACCAATTCACCTATGTAACCAAAAAAAACTAATTAACATAATTCTACTTTTCCATTTCATGGTATAAATATTAAATTAAGTATAAATATATAATGTAGTTTGTAGTTTATAAAGTATTTAATATGAAGTATATTTTTTTATTTGGAATATGAAGTATATTTTTCAATGAATTTAGATAATTTTTTATACGGGTTTCCATCCCCTTATATTGAGTAAAGTTTAAACTTTGGATCTCTTAAAAAATATCAAGACCTTTACCACTACAATAAGCTTGTAGCTTATTGATTTTTTTTTAAATTTTATATAAATTTTAAATATATATATTTTTTGATACATAGAAGAATCCACAACTACCTTTTCTTTTTTGATCGATCGCAACATCAAATCATGGTATATAACCCTTATCTTGCCTCGATAAACATGAGGCGAAGTGAGGGAGACCTGTTGGAGCAAATCAATCATATTGCATTGAACATAACCTGAATAAATAATACAATGCAACCCTAAATTAACCCATAGTTATCGAGTCTAAGAAACAACTTAGGACCCAAAATAACGTAGGTTAAGTTAGGTCTAACAACCTAACAATATACTAACTAAATAATGGAATAACGTATATTAATAATATACGCTAACATCCCCCCTTATTACATTATTTGTGTAATTGAATAACTACTAGCTATGCTATTATCCCCCCATACAACATATTTGGGTAAAGTATATAACTGCCCCAATACAGTGAAGAAGAAGAAGAGAAATGAAAGAATGGTGACTCGTGCTTTGTCTTAAGCGCTGGCTTTGGCTCATGGCTCTGGCTCTGGCTCTAAGCATACCTCTGGAATTGTACCTCTGGGTCTATCTCGGGATCTCGCCTGTGAAACTGCCTCTGGATCTGCCTGTAGATCTGCCTCTGGAACTTTGTCTCAGGGTCTACCGTAGGTTTTACCTTTTCGGTAGAAGCCATACAACATTTCTTTCATCATTGTCCATTGTGTGACATTTGTCCATCCACAATCAATATGAACCTTGTTGGCCATTTTCAGTTTGTACCAACAACTTGAAGAAGAGTGATTCGTACATCCATAAGAATCATAAGGATGTAATCTCCAACACTTAGCTGCAACATGTCCTATCTTTCCACAATGACTGCAACAATGCTTTTTAGGAGTTGTAAGAGTTTTAGGTTTTACAAACATAGAATTACTGGTACTTGCATGTCCAGTATAGCCAAGGCCTTCATTCTTTGCCCTGACATTTAGCATTATAGGAGTTTTAATGCCTTGTTCTTGTTTACCTAATCTCTCACCATTGAATCCCATTTTCTTCATCATTTTGGAACCAAATCCTTTGGTGTGTTTTTCAAAACACCCAATTTAACCCAATTTCAACATCTTCATCAATGCTTGTAACAATATTGCATTTGTCGCTATTGATGAGATTATGGAGCTCTTTTTGAGGAGGTTCAGTTGTTAAGTCACTAGTGTCACAAGCAAAATTTGCTACTAAAATGAGATCACCTATGCTACAACTGATATCTACCATAGAAGGTATGAGGTCGCCTATATCACAACAAGCATGTGCCATAATGGGCTGAAGGTCACTCGTGTCACAACAAGCATTCACCACAATGGGATGAAGGTCACTTGTGTCACAACAAACGTTCGCCTTTAAGACCTCGCTTTCCTTATTTATTTCCAATTTACGTTGGGTACGGTCAAGTGCAACAAATACCAGGTATATGCCCCTTAGAACGCCAATAGGAACTTAAGCACCATTTGTTTGAAGGTCTAAACAAGACTCAAAATCATTGAGGAGAGCTACTAAACCATTGTGTAGTGTGAGGAATGTGCCCTCCTCATAAAAATCCAACCCATCCATCTCTGGTGGAAAGTATGGGTCTTTAACTGATTTAGCAACATCATTTTTTAGGGCTATATTTTTCTTTGATCTGCCCATTTTTAAGGTGTCGGTCTTTGCCGAAAATGCACCTTTTACAATGAATTTTGCAAAAATAATTTTGACTAAGGTGTCGGTCACTGTCGAAAATGCACCCTTATAAGTCTTCCCCCCTTGATTTTGCAAAATTATATCTCCCTTGTGGAGAGAAAAAATTTATCCCCCTTTAGTGCAAAAAATGTCACCACAATAATCCCCCCTTTTATTACAATGACTTCAAACAAGGTTATTTTGCTATTTATGAAGCCTAAAAGGTGTGTAATGGTGCTTTGAAGGCAAATTTGGAGTTGTCTCCTCTTGCTTTTAAGGTAATTTGCAAAAAAATAAAAGTTAAATCAAATATTTAATTAATAATAAAATAATTTTTGTTTAAAAAAATCAAACAAAATTGATTTTTAAAAAACATAAAAATTTATATTATTAAAAAAAATTGATTAATTTTAATAATGAGATATAATTTTGCAAAAAATAAATAATGTTTACCATAGGGACGTCAGCGAGTATGGAACCCAAGACCTGTTGATCGATAGTGTCTTGCCTGCTGGATCCTAACCACCCCGGCTACCACTGCCGATGGTGAGAATGAGGGAGAAACCCCTATTTGAGGCAACGCGTGCTTGAGCAACCTCCACCTGGTGACGCTGCGACGTCTTGTTGCTACTGAGCGGCGCCTCCCCCTAGCTGCTCTGCTCGTCCACTTCACTAGCAGCGGTGAGGAAAGCACCAGGTGTCCCCTCTCCAGGCGGAAACCATGTTAGGTGAACCAAAAAAATTTACCTTAAGGCCTTTGTTGCAAAAGGATGATCTATGCATCCGTGGGGACTTAAACCCGTGACCTGTCGCAGGTGAACATTTTAGCGTTCGACCACTAACCGACCAAGCTACCTGCCTCAACGGGTCTTAAAGGGAAGCTCCCCAATTTGTAGGGAGGACTCTTCTCCTCTCGCAACGCAATGCTCCACCTCTCACGGCACTGCCTTCAGTAGTGGCGGTGCCTTCTCAGCTCCACCTCTCAGCGGTGGTGCATCCCCGGCCACGACCAAATTCTATCACGCAATCTTTGGTGATGTCTCCCGACAACAGCGCTACTCTGTGCGGACTGTCGCTCTACGATGGCTAAGCTGCACTTCTATCAAATTTTATCGAACATCTTCGTTGTCAATGTTCGTTGTCGGTGCAATTTTTCAGGGTCTGACTGGTACTCATCAACATCCTTGACCTAGTTGGCACTGTGAGATCATGCCATCGTCATTCACATCAAAGTTGGTTTTGCTTTCGTAATGCTCCGTGAGCTGCACTTACTCCGCAAATTAACGCTTTTGAAATTGCCTGTGCAATGAATCCGTTGCTCATGAAATCACTCATCCTGGTTCGACTGCCCTGGAACAGATCCATTGAATCCCGATCAAACATTTTCGAAAACACATCCACAACCTACAAATGCCTTTGTTGCTTCTCGACAGAATGTCAAACTACGAAGGAAAAATAAAAGTTGTGGCCTGCTCTCCTCACAAGATCTGCTCGCTTCCAATCGAAACTGCAGCCTGTAAATCGATGGAGCGATAGGTCAAATAAGCTATTGGCGAAGAAGCTATCAAGGAACATCATCCGCAAGGTGTAAGTGGGTACAACGAGCACTGCAAATATGGTTCGTAGGAATTATCCCACATGTATGCAACTGTCAACAAAGAAAGTTTTTGTAATTATGAACACTCTTTCTTTTAATTGACTACATACGGGTAGTCTACGCCACCCGCAATTTACCCATCCATGGTCACGCGTGTTCTCCCGCCAAGATGGTAAATTTTGTCGCTTTCGCTACCGTGGGTCCATTGAGTTGTCCTCCATTGGCTAGATGTTGTGTAGAGGCGTCCAGGTCACTTAAGTACAGTCCGTCCTAATCCATGTATCAACTATCCACCTTCAGCGTGGTTGGCAAGCTATCTAGTAGCTGTCCTAGCCTCCAAGTCGTGCCAGTCTATATCTTCCACATGGCTAGCTTGTCTCAGTCAATGATTGTCCGTCTTCGCATCATCTATTGTCGAGCTACAAAACGAGCTTCGATAATGCAGGCTCTTATACCATGTTGGAGAAAATCAATCATATTGCATTGAACATAACCTAAATAAATAATACAATGCAACTCTAAATTAACCCATAGTTATCGGGTCTAAGAAACAACTTAGGACCCAAAATAACGTAGGTTAAGTTAGGTCTAACAACCTAACAATATACTAACTAAATAATGGAATAACGTATATTAATAATATATGCTAACAAGACCCCGGTGGCTCGAGATTGAACTGTCGTTATTAAGCTGACGCACACTTAGCTACTACCTTTGCCCTAGAGGTTTGAACCTAGGTCTCCTCCCGGTAAGTGCCCAACTTCTTACCAATCCACCTAGCTCCTCGCGGACTAGATTAATAAATATTTTATCAAGTATTTATTACATTTCATATAAATTTTTGAATTAATTTTTAAATATATTTTTAATTTAAATATATTTTTTATACATAAAGGAGTTGGTTACATCCACACTATTTTTTTAATGATTGCTAAGTGTAGGGTTCAAACCATAGGTGCTGCTCCTACCAAGCTTATGTCACCTCGTTATTGTTGATCTAAGGTGAGCGGGGCCATCGAGCGCTCGAGATTTGTATTAATAAATATTTTATGAAGTATTTTTTACATTTTATATAAATTTTAAATTAATATTTAAATAAATTTTAATAATTTAAATAGATTTTTTATGCATAAGGGACTATTTTAATGACTACCAAGTGCAGGGTTCAAACCATAAGGGTTGCTCCCACTAAACCTATACCACCTCATTATTGTTGATCTGATGTGAAAGGGACTACCGAGTGCTCAATATTTGTATTGTTGTCGTCGACGCGCAATCAAAGGATTTAGATCAGATTACTACCTTTGCAACAGACATGCCCCAAAGGTTTGAACCTAGGTCTCTTCTTGATAAGTGCCTAGTTAGACAAACAATTGTTAATCCACCTACCCTTGGAGACTTGTTTAAAGTTTTTATTAATTATTTTTAATAACTTATGTTATCTTATAAAATAATATTTTAATATAATGGTCAAAATTATAATAATTTATATGTTTATTAGTTATTAGTTTTTCCAATGAATTTAAGAGTCTCGGTCCCCTCATAGTGAGTGGGGTTTAAACCTTAAACCTTTCATAGAGAAGCCTCAATATTTGTATTGTTGTCATCCGTCCATGCGCACTCAAAGGATTCATATCAGATTACTACCTTTGCAACAGACATGTCCCAAAGGTTTGAACCTAGGTCTCTTCTTGATAAGTGCATAGTTAGACAAACAATTTTTAATCCACCTACCCTTGGAGGCTTGTTTAAAGTTTTTATTAACTATTTTTAATAACTTATGTTATCTTATAAAATAAATTTTTAATGTAATGGTAAAAATTATAATAATTTATATGTTTATTAGTTATTAGTTTTTCCAATGAATTTAAGAGTCCCGTCCCCTCATAGTGAGTGGGGTTTAAACCTTAAACCTTTCATAGAGAAGCCAAAGACCTTACCACTGCAGTAAGCTTGCAACTGCTTATATTTATTCGTTATTAGTTACATATTAATTAATTAATTATAGAGAAGCCAAAGACCTTCCCACTACAGTAAGCCAAAGACTTTTCCAACCATGACCCCTCCTAAAGTTTAGAGCTATACTTATCAACAAGAAATTTAACACAAAGCCACCACACATTCACCCCCTCACACACTTGCCCACGCTGCGGTTTGAACCTTAGACCTCCCGAAGAAGAGCCAAAGAGCTCGAACCGTTGCATTGCACCCCAGGTACATTTTTGAAAGTTTGAGGAAAAATAAAACTATTGATAAAATAATTTTTTTTTATTAGTGGAAGGGGTTAGTAATCCAAAATGAACTACTATTAAAATAATTATCAAATATTGTAATAATGAATTTTTTTTTAAATTAAGGTAAAGGTTATTTTAGAGATTGTGTATAAGATGAATTTTTTATTTTTATATGCCAAAGTAAATTTTCAAATAAAATCTTAAGGTTATTTTGAAAGGTTTGAAGTTGTTTATTAGTTAAATCAATTTTTATCTTGCAAGGTTCAATGTTATTTATAAGACTCCGTTTTTTTTTCCAATAAGTTTATAAATGTTTTTTTTTAAATGTTGGAGTGGTATGACTTTGGGATTTCATCCAAAGAGACCTAAGTTTAAATTTTATTTTTATTTTTATTTTTTATTTTTTTGATGTTGGAGTGGTATAGCTTTGGGATTTCATCCAAGAGACCTAAGTTTAAACCATGGCAGGGGGAGTAGTATAGCTTTGGGCTCTCATTCAGGAGATCTAAGTTTAAAGTACAAGAAGAGATGTGTGAATGTGTTTTAAAAAAATAAAATAAATTTTAAAATAGTATGCATAAATTTTTAAAATATAATATTAATTAATTATAAGTTTAAAATAATTATTGCATATTTTATTTATTTATATCTAATCTACAACAAAAGTTGTGTGAACGTGTTTTTAAAACAATTTAAATAAAATTTTAAAATATTATACATAAATTTTCAAAATATAATATTAATTAAATATAAGTTTAAAATAATTATTGTATATTTTATTTATTTTTTATTTAAAGTACAACAAAAGTTGTATGAATGTGTTTTTTAAAAAAATAAATAAAATTTTAAAAATAATATACATAATTTTTCAAAATACAATGTCAACTAAATATAAGTTTAAAGTAATTATTGTATAATCTAAGTTGCAAGCTTACTAAAGTGGTAAGGGCTTTCGTCTCTCTTTGGGATGTCCAAAGTTCAAATCCCACCAATTGAGGACCTTGTTAAACTTTTATTTTTGAAAAAATATTGCTTATATTAATATAAAAAAATCAAAATACAAGACATCGCAACAAATTACAAAAATCTGCTCAAGGACATCCAACCATCTAACTTGTCCTTGGGAGAGCATTCTTTGAGATCTTTGATTATAAACCTCAAGGACATCCAACCATCTAACTTGTCCTCAAGAGAGCATTCTTTGAGATCTTTGATTATAAACCTCTTAAAGGCTCTACATTGGAACTGAATATCAATAACAACATTGGACACAATCCTAGAAGCAGGAATAACTTCATCTCGAAAAACTAAATTACATCTCGCCTTCCAAATAGCATACAAAGTCGTTGCTCTGATAACAATCCACACCCCCTAAGATGCTGAGGGCAGCCAAAGGCATCTTCCAAGAGAACCAATTTCCAACTCCACCTATCACCTAGGATAGGATAATAAGTCCACTTCAATATTTTCCAAACATTCCTTGCTACACTACAATCCAAAAGACATGTTTAACAATTTCTTTTCTGCCACAACTACTGCAAAGGTCTGAGATATTCATCCACCTTGCCAACCTTACCTTTCAATGGATACCTTCGAAAATAAGCAACCAAAGAAAAACCTTGAGCTAAGCAGATAATCTGAATTTCCAAACTTGTCATAGCCTCTTCTTCCACTTCTTCTCTAGACAGACAATGTCCCATCGTCTATTTAACAGGATATGCAAAGAAGTCTTATGCAATAAAGTTTTGTAAATCTTAGTGGATTTGTAAGAAATGATGCTCCCCTGAAAGTTCCACCTCCAATCACGTCAGATAGGGCCAGGCAAACCACCATTTAACTTATATTGTTGTTTAGAGAGAAGAAGAGAATGAATATGAACAATAACATCCCTGTCAGAAGCTTTCAACTTAAACTTATTGCAAAGATCCTCCCAGTTAATCCAATCAGCGGCTCCTAAATCCCACAAATTTACCCATTTCTTAATTCCCCTCTTAACCAACCTCTTGCATCTAAGACGAGGAAGGTTCGAGGCATACACTCCATTGTCTTTCCATAACCAGAAAGACCTATATGGAAGCATCCGGCCTCTACGTTCTTCCATATAAGCCTAATAAACTACAGAACCAACCGTCTTCCATACCTCTTAGATCCTCTTAATAAGGATACAACTCCGTATTTTAAATTGAACAGAATGACCCACAATATCCTTAATATGAAAATCCCCCTTAAACCTCTTTAAACTTTTATAAACTCATTGAAAAAATAATAATTATTGCATATTTTATTTTTCTTTTATATCATATTATAAATTTTAAAAAATATATTATATATTTTATTTTTCTTTTATATCATATTATAATTTTTTCCAAAAAAATTTATACAGGTCATACTCTTCTCATACTAAGTGTGGGATTTAAACCTTGAACCTCTCAAAGAGAGATCAAAGCCCTTGACACCTTAACACTACCATAAACTTACTTGAAACTATTACATCATATTAAAAGTTATATCAATAATAATTTAAACTTTTAAAATTGTAGAATTAACTTTTTCAAGTTACAAAGAATTATAATTATACATGATTAAATATATGAGGAAATTATACAATCTCTTTCTTCATTGTAATATATTTTAATTTATGAATTCACGTGGATCTATGGTAAAAAGTCAATCACATTGATTTAATTTAAATCTATAGATTATTATGAAAACTAATCAAAATTAATTTTTATATATTTTATAATTTGGTTGATAGATATTAACGTGAAACAAAATTACAATGATGAAATATGTCACTAGACATATATCATCACATTAATCGGTTAGAAATGAAAATAAATATTTTAATTAAGTCTTTGAGACCCACCTAAATATGGTCTATGGAACCTCAAATATGGAAGTACAACTACTCAAATCATATCAAATGATCTTTAATATCTTTGAGAAGGTTGTTCCTTCTCCTGCTGATTTGGGTTAGCAATTCCCCAACTTTTTTTATTTTAATATCTTCAAATAACTCTGTCATAGACCCGCTTCCAAGTGTTTCTTTGTATTTGTTACGAATATCTAAAAAACTCAAGTATTTATAAATGAAGTGTTCCTCTGTCTCTACTGCCCCTATGTTGCATAGAGTTCATATCCTTTCTTCCCATTGTTCTTTGGACGTTGTCCATATCCCTGTTTCACATCAAAGCCTATGAGAGCTAGTTCTTATCTGAGCATATCCCTGTTTCACATCAAAGCCTATGAGAGCTAGTTCTTATCTGAGCAATGAGGATTTTTTCCTTCCACTTGATTTCAACGCCTATATACACTTTTTATTTGTGGGCATACGTTGGGTTAAACTTTGCAATATAATATTGTATTTTCCTGCTTGCATTTTTCCACATTCCACTTCTAAACTTTTCATTCACATAATTTTTTATGTCTTTGTTGACATTTTGGCATTCATTTATGTTGATTTTCCAATGTTTCATCCATTTCTGATTTTGTTTCATCAATGTATTCTTCTGCCAATGCAACTCTTCGTCCCTAGCTGCCCTAGGCCATTTGTCGTTTTTCATGTTTTTTGTTTTTTTTCAAGTAACATAACAACTTGGTCATAGCAATTGCTTCTAAAGAGAACATTCCAGTTTCAGTTAAAATAACTTCATAAGGGGTTGTGGCCTTAATTTTGAGAAAATTTGTGATTAGATATTTTTGAATCTTTTTCTATTTGCCTCTATTTTGCATTTTTTGTGTCATTAGCCCACACCTTGCAACCATACAACAAAACCGATGTAACAAGTAGGCCAAATAAGACCTTGGTGGTCTTCCAGTCCCACAACTCGGTATTCCTACACCTCTTTTGAAGTCCATAGCAAAAGGGCCAGCCCCCCACATACATGCCCAAACTCGATGTTAATAGGGGTGAGGAATCCCACGAAGTGGGACCAAGGACTTGCACCTTTATTAACAAGTGTTTATTGCGGGCTGTTTTGGTTTAATTGAATAATCAAGGTCCTATTAATTTCTTTGTCTTGAAAAGAATAAAAATAGAGTTTATAATGCCAACATTCAATCCGATCTAAAATCATACCCTACATCAAATAAAAAATGTTACCAATTCCCTTATAAAAAAATAATAATAATTCTTATCTACTACCACTTTATTTCAACCCCTAGGGTTCCTTCAAAGTCATTTTAAACTAAGTGCAAACTCATCTATAATGTTTTAAGAAAAACATTATAGATTAATTATTGAAATGTAATTATATTTACCTATGACTTTGAAAGTTTAAAGTGATTGTTACACGTTAAATTGTGTGAATTTCAAGTGATAAAAATTTATTAGTTTTAATTTTTTAAGTATATTTTTAATAAATTTAATTATTATTTTTTATTTAGTTATTGTAAGAAATTTTTATGATCGACGTATAAGGTTAAGCAGTTTCCTCCAACATGACTTTTTGTAAAACCGAGAGTTATACTAATCAATAAAGAATTTATCACGAAGCCACCACACACCCACCCCTTATACACTCACCCATGCCGAGGGTTGAACCTTGAAAAATTTAAATATATTTTATTAAGGGTTTTGAATTTTTTTTTTTATTGAGTAAATACTTCTTATACACATCCACTATGAGGCTTGAACCCAGATCACATCACCGACAATGCAAGTAGTGTTCTTGCCGATAAAAAAATATCTTTATATTAACAAATATTAATTTAAAGTATAAATGTTATAGTTTTTTATGCATCGATTATATGCATCACCTTCAAATAGACATAATATATTAAAACATAAATGTGAATAATGGAGAATCATCATTATTCTTTTAGACTATTTAATCTTTAAAGGTACCTAAAGGCAGTGTCTATTAACTGATTTTTTTTTAACAGGAAAAAAATATATTTTTAAAAACAAAAAAATGGATAAACATGTTACGTGATTAACGTTATCAATAAAAAAAAATTCTCATCAATAAAGTTGTTACGTGGTTAATGTCATCAACCAAAAAAACATCCCTGTTAATAAAACGAGAACCCAAACAAATTACAGTTATTCAATACCCCTTATAGAATGAAATCAACCCCTAAAAGGGCGAATACACAACATAATTAGATATAACAAAATAAACTAGAAACCCTAAACTGTAGAACTGTAACTCTAGGCACCAAATAACTTTATGTCTACCCAACGCAATATTAAGTGATTTTTAGTATTTTAGAAGGATTTCCATTTAAAAGTAATTGACATAACATGTTATTAATTATGGTATGTAATAATTTATATTTTTTATGGAAAGAAATTTTAGAATTTTTAAAGAGTTGAGTCCAATGGAGTAGGTTTGGCATAAAATTTTTACCAATATTTTTGAAACTGTCAAAGCTCACTTTAGGTACAAGAAAACTCAGGTGAATGAGGGGACTTCCAAGCTACAGAAGTTGGGACCATGGCAGCCCCCTCCTTTAGGTTGGGAAAAGATTAATTTTGATGGTGCAGCTAAGGATAACCCGGGTGCTGCAAGCATTGGTTTTCTTAGAAGATATTTCAAGGAGGAGATCCTTCGTTCCTCCTTTGGGAGCTAGAGGGTCTTGGAAGGGCTACTAACAATGAAATTGAAGGCCAGTCTATCATGGGAGAATGAGATTAGAAAGATCATAGTTGATTTTGATTCACAAATTATGGTGGGGCTTTTGGATGCTATTAGAAATTTCAGACCAAAAGCTTGGAGGATAAGAAGCATTGTAAGCCAAATTAAGTCCATTTGGTAGCAATTTGAGGATGTCATCCCGATCTATATTGACAAATTAAATAATGCAACGACTAACTTTTTGGCTAAACATGGCAGTGAAAGTCTGATTGGATACATGCTAAATTCTAATCAGGATAGGGACACTTCTGAATGGCGGAAGGTGAACCAAATGGTTCTTAAATTGGCCAGCAAAGACTTAGCTAAGGATGAGGATAGGTCCAAAGTTCACTGAGTCTTATGGATCAACGGAGGATGAACAATTATTTGTTGGATTTTTTGTTACCTCTTGCAACACTCTTTGGCCCTTTTTGGGATAGCACGGGTAGTGTTCGCAGTACTATCAATCCTGTTAGGTTTCTTAAGATTAGTGTAAAGCAAAAATTGGAACAGGTTCAAAGTTTATACTGTGTAAATGGTACTCAATTTGTTGTTATTTTTGAAGATGTTAATTCAAGTTTTATTCGGATTTTAGTGCTTGCCAAAAGTGGTAGACCTATTACTGTAATTTGATTCTTGTTCTATCAATATAATTTTTGACCTTCTCAAAAAATATATTTTTTATGTATTAATAATAAAATAAATCAATTAAATAGATAAAACAAATGGTATTAATTTAACTAGATTCTTCAACATTTAAAGAGGAAACCTAAGTTTGAATCTTGTTTAGTGATACATAGATTTCTAATACCACTATGTGATGATGATGTAAAAATTTAAGCTCGTTTCAATACTATACAACTAATTGAAAAAATAATAATAAGATAAATAAATAATTTCCTTACGTGTACAAATACAAAGGACCATGTGAAAATAGGATGAAAAATAATACAAACCACAGAGATATTTTCGCTTCTTTATTAAAATAAAGAAATAGTTCTTTAGAAAATAAATAAGATTATAGATGAATCAAGATTGATCCATTATCACTTTTTGTTGAAGGGCTGATTTTTGTTATTGATATTAAACATAAATTAAGCAATGTTTTTTATTCTTTTATCTTCAAAAATATGATGCATTGATTGTTAAAGAATCTCTATATCTAATTTTTAATCCTATATAGACACCCAAGTTGGTATGTATTTGGGCTCTCATCAAGGAGACCCAAGTTAGAATCGCGAGGAGTAGCACTTACATTCTATTGGAATGTTAACAACTTGCTAACAAAGATCAAATTAATTTTTGCATACCTTGTGATTAGCATGTTCGTACAACTTGAGTAGTCCAATGGTAGAGACTTTGGAACTTTGAATATAGGTCCAATGTTAAATTCTAGGGGTAAGGGTTGTACACCATGCTTTGAAATATGAATAGAGGTTCAATGTTCAAATCCTAGTGGTAGGGTTGTACACCATGCTTCTCCAATAGGAGTATGGTTAAATAATCATAATTTTTTTGGTTACATAGGAGAATTGGTCTTTGAATAGTCATATATTAAGTATTCAATATACATCACTTCTTAAACATTAAAAACTACTTTACCCTTTTATCCTTATTTAATATCATCATATTATGCATCATATTTAAGTTTTCGTTGCTTGTAATAATATACATAAGGTACAAATTATTTATTTCAAAATCCTTTCAAACTCTTTAATGTACTTGTATTGCATCTTAAATCATTTACACTAGTCCAAAAATAATCTTAGCATGTTTACTCTTCATTTGATGTTTGACTTTATATATGTCTTTTCATGTTACTCACAGTTAGAGTTAATTTTAATAAGGTAGTGCTCTTCTTTTTACCTAAATTTTCTTTCTCATAATATTTGGCACATGGTTTCTTTTTCTTTGTTATCATTTAAAAGCTCGTTTAAACTAATATTTCACTTATTCATGTGGTTGCAGGGATAATATGGCAGAGATCATTGTCGATTCTCCTATCTAGTATATATATCACTTATTCATCTATTTTGAGTTGTTTTATTTCGTTTGCATATTATATGAGGATCTTTACCGTATGACTTGTGATTAAAATATTTTTTCCTTTGCTTTACTTCCTTTTATTTACCTCTTCTTCACCTATAGTCTTAATTCATTTATGTGTATATAACAATATGTTCTCAATGTAGAAAGCAAGATTTAAAGCATGTTTAGTTAGCTTATCGAAGTGTAATTCTTAAAGGTGAATAAAAAAAATTAAATGTAAGGTTTGGATGATTATGATGCTTTCATTGAATTCTAAATGTGCATAATAGTTTAGAATAATTTTGATAAATTAAAGGCAAGTCCTAATGATTTTTTGTAGTAAAAATTTGGTTATATATATATATATATATAATATATATAAAAAAAATATATATATATATATATATATATATATATATATATATATATATATATATATTATTCCAAATAAAAATGTATGGTTTTTTATGCATCAATTATGATAAAGTGTATTTCCTCATGTGAGCAATCGAAAGGATTTGTTAAGTTGCCCATTTACTTTATTCTTCAAGTTATAATTTCAATCAAATGTAGTTTTTATATAATTATAATAAACTAAAACATAATTCTCAAAATTTTATATGTTTTGAGGGAGCTGTTGAGCGGTGTGACGACTAATGGCCTTGAGCGATTGCAATGAGGTGTGGTATTAGAATGGTCTACGCAACGATTCACGTTTCAATTTTATCTTTGTGGAGGGGAGAGATGTCTTGGAGAGATAAACTCTTGGGTGATGATCTTTAGTAGGAGGAGAATTTTGATATTGCTTTGGAGGAAATAGATGAGAAACTTTGCTTAAAATTCCCAACAAAGATAGTAGATAAACTAGTGAACCAAAAATTTGAAGGACTCTGCCACTCTATATCACAAAGCCAAACATAAGGACATATTGCTCTCAAAAGGGAGCTCCTAGGAGTGGCTTCTCTAGGCTATCTAGCCACACTCAATAAATAATGTGTGTCCCATTCATCACCAAGAAGGGCTACATTTAGGAACTTGATGACCTAATAAGTGTTATGTCCAGAGCAACCAAAATGAATGAGTACAATCAAACACTTGGGAGAGCACCAAAAAAATCCAATTCTAGGCATAATACCTTCAACCATTAGGGCCCCTTCATAAACCTTCCTCTATGCATCATAAACTATGAAATTGCTAAAATAATATAAAAGTTATGAGATTAAACAAAGTAAAAAGGAAAAACAAATTTCTTGCTAGAAGAGATAAACCATGATGCCTTGAAGAGGGTAAGGAGTTGTAACCAAATCAAGATAAGCTTTCAGGGTTAGAAATAAACTAGAAGAAATATATAAGGGTGAACACCAAAAAAGTTATATATATATATAAGAGATTACCATTTTTGGTTTTTAATCTACTTTTTCCTTGGTTGTGTCCACAAGGGATTTTACAACTAAATTTTTAATTATAAGACTAGTACATAAAAAACCAGTTTTCATACTAGTCTTGGCCTGATCCTAAAGGGGTTTTCACCTTTGGATCTATTATTTTCCTCTTTTTCTCTATTTTTTCTTATTTTTCATCAATTTTTTTTCATTTTTTTTTCTTTTTTCAATCAAGAAAGACAATCATACTTCATTCTTTGTGGAAGAAGAGGTTTCTCCCACAACATACATATCGGGCTGTGAAAGTAAATAAGTAGATAAGTCTTCTTTTGACATTAGTTTATGATATAACTTCAATCAATATCCATTTACCACCATCTTTTACCTCAAGCCATAAACATGTACTAGTCACATGATACCATTATGAAAGACTTGATCAATATCATATAGTTCTAGCCATTTGGTATGGATTTTTCTCTTGAAGCCAAGATAGCATAAATTAAACAATAACACCCAATCACCTGGCTTGTACTTATTGCTTTTGATATGTCTTTTGTTGCTAAACAATCTTTATCTAGCGAAGGACATCCCTTTGTAACTCCTCAAGTTCATTAAGCCACAAAATCCTTTCATGTTACCTATGACAACTCAATACCAACATCAAGTGCAATGTGTAATGTTTACAATTCAAATTCAATAGGTAAAATGGGTTTCTTTCCATAAACTTAGCTCATATGGGGTGAATCTAGTGGTATATTTCCAGGTAACATTATAAGCTCACATAACTTCTAGTAATCTATTGGCCCAATATTTTTGTATGTGAAGCTACTATTTTTGTTAAAAAAATTTCTAATTTCCTATTAGTAACTTCTATTTGACCATTGGACTATGGGTAATATGCTCAAAACTTCTTATGTTTTACTTGATAATATTCCATGAATACATGAATAATATTCGATGTAAATTAAGGTCCTTGATCAAACACAATTTCACAAGGGACACCAAAACATTGAAATATTTGTTCATATAAGAAGTCATCTACTTTGTCCTTGTGGGCATATTGAAGAGCAATTACTTCGACCCACTTAGTTACATAGTTTATACATACTAAGATGTGTTTTTTCCCTGGGATGGTGGATTGATGGGTCCACAAAATGTAAGCCCTCATTTTCAAATAGTTCTAAAATTACTTGAGGTTGAAGAGGTATCTCATTTTGTTTAATAGGTTTCTCCACTCGTTAACATGGATCATAGTGGGACACATTTATTTACATCATTATGAAGTGAAGGCCAGTAATATCCTACTCCTAGAATCTTTTGTGCAAATATGAAATGGGAGATTCTTATCAGGTCCTCTCAATATTGGTGTAGAGGTCAAGTTTATCTTAATGATCTTAAATGCCACTTCACATTCTTTGGTCCACTTAAACTCAATTTTCTTGGTAAGGACAGTGAATAAATGAGAGACACATTTACTAAATTTTTTGATGAAACATCTATAATACCCTACATGTCCTAAGAAACTTCTAACATCTATTTGAGTCTCGAGCAGAGGCAACTGAATTATAATTTCTATTTTCTTAGGATCCACTTTTATGCCTACAACAGAGATATGGTTCCCTAACATGATTCCTTTATCCATCATCATTAAACACTTTTTGTTGCTTAGAGATAGATTACTAGCTTCACATTGAGTGAGAACTTGATCTAGATTATGGAGAGCCTCATTGAAGGTTTCTCCAAATATTGTGTATTTATTCATTTACATCTCAACACATTCATTAGTAAGATCCACAAAAATAGTAAGAACTACCTGCTGAAAATCTGCGAGAGCATTGCATAGTTCAAATGGTAAGACTCTACAAGAAAATATTCTTCAAGGGTATGTGAAAGTGATTTTATCTTGAACTTCTAGTGCCACCTTTATCTGGTTGTAACCACTAAATCCATATAGGAAACAAGAGCATTTCTTCCTAGAAAGAGTATCGAGTACTTGGTCTATAAAAGGTAATGGAAAATTATATTTTTTGTGTGGCTTTATTAAGTTCTTTGTAGTCAACACGAACTCGCATATTTTTATCTTCTTGGGAACAATAACTAGTGGTGAGACCTATTGGATATCAAATATTGGATAAATAAAACCTACATATAATAACTTATCAATCTGTCTTTCTCATATCTCAAAGTAGGGCTTATACTCCTTTATGGTTGGTAGATAGGTTTCTTATTAGTGGTATAGATTCTATGAGTGCATATGTTAGGATTGATTCCCTTCATATCACTATTGTCCCATGCAAAAGCATTAACATGTTGGCTTAAGACATCAAATAATTTAGTTTCTTCTTTGTCCAATGATCAACTATTGATATTGACAAATTTACTTGGTTGTATTTCTATTTTCTTGGTGTGTGGTTACACCAAGTTAACTCCTTCACTTACCAATGAGTTTAAAGGGCAATGATGGGATATCAAGAAATGGAAAATTTTGGTGTTTTTATTAGAAGTAATCCTTGTAGGAATGATATTCACTAAAGGACATTTAAAATATGATAGGAGATGGACTCAAAGATTTCATCCTCATATTTCCACAAAAATTTATGGACTTTAGTCTCCTCATTATCTAAGCAAGATCCACATGAAGATTCTAATAGGATAGTTTTATCTTCAAAGAGAGCTCCTTCTAGTTGGTCTAACTCTTTTGCATATTTTTCTACTCTTTTATCCAAAAGGTGTAGTCCTAGATAGATCTTCCATTACTCAATGAAGAAGATTGAATAACTCTTTAGCTTGAAGCAATATTGTGGTCTAGATCGTTTCATCTTTGATTTTGATAAATTTAGGAGTTTCTCATCAAGTGGTAGGACCTTCTAGAAGAAGATGCTACATGGAAGCCTAAGAGCATTTTCTACTCTTTTTCATATTTGAGGACAAAGCTCTCTAAGGGAGGGATCCATGTTATGGTTCCAATAATTATTAAATCTTAATAGCGTAGGTCCCTAGGTTCAATTATTGGCCTTTGAGCATTTAGGTTTGATTTTATTTATAAATAAGGTAAAATATTCCTTAGTAGGTATCATCAAAGAATTTGGATTTAATTTACATATTCTATGCATAAGAGACTTCACTCTCTCAAAGTAATTGAGAATTTGTCCTCTCTGAGTGGTTGTGGATTTGTTGTGGCATTGATTTGAACAGATTTATTATTTGCTTGTTGTTTAGATTGGATTTGATATGTGCATATTGTTCGTGGTATTTGAATCAAAATTATTATTGTTTACATGTTGTTAATAATAATTCAATATTGAAGTGTTGTTGCAGATATTAAAATAATTATGTGGGTTCATGCCATGGGGGCATATTCCATGGATCATTCCATATATTTTGTATCCACGATGCTCTCTAATTATGAAAAAAATTGTTATGTTATCCTACATAATTAAGATCTTTCATATTAGCATGACTCCTTCCAAGGGTAGCCTTGATTTTAGGTAAGAGATCACACCAATCTATAGGGTGGTTTTTCTCATAGATGCTACATATGTTGATCTTGTTTAAAGGGAATTCCTATAAGGCATGTTTTTTCTACACCTTGGACAATATATGGCCAATGGTTCATTGGACCTAGCTTTAGCTTCTAAATCATCCAATGTTGTGTTAAGGTGTAGGAAAATATTAGTTCTAAAGTTTACAAATTCTTCTAATAATTCTCCTATCTCATTGCCACTCTTTCCTACTCGGTGTTTTCAAGTTCCTCTCCTTGTTTGTAAATAATTCCTACACAATTCCATGATATCAGGAAGACTTAGTTTGTTCACATCACATTTTTCCATGAGGTTTAGGACATCCCTTGACTCATCTTGTAATCCTCACAAAAAGGATTACCTTGATGAGTTCTTGGTCCATCCCTTCCCCACATCTTCTATGAATGAAGAGGAATCTATCTAAATAGTATTTTATAATTTTATCTTCACTTTGTTTTATCCTAAATATTTTTTCTTTTTAATCCTTGACACAACAATATTCCTAGTATTTCTCTAGGAAGACCTTTCCATATTGAACTAGGTATGAATGGATTATGGGGCCAACACCATAACCATCACATAGTTGAGTCCTTGAGTGTGGAAGAAAATAGTTTAAGTTTTTGGTTGTTAGTTATATAATCATAAGTTTGAAATATGACTTTAAATTTGAATAAAAACTAATCTAGGTCTTCTATGGTAGTCCTCCTAAAGATGGACAAGTTTGATGGAGAAATATTTTTCATAGGGGCTTGCATATGGGGATCTAACTGAATAGGGTATGTGAATATCCTAGTACCATTAGTGGGTTCCCCATGATGATGTATGTCACTTTGTCCATCCCCTATGTTATTTTCATCTTGCCTATCCCTTGTATTGTTTTCTTCCCAATAAATATTATAGATTTGTCTAATATTTTTAGGAGATGTAAATATGTAT
Source organism: Wollemia nobilis (assembly GCA_028583015.1). Taxonomy (NCBI): domain Eukaryota; kingdom Viridiplantae; phylum Streptophyta; class Pinopsida; order Araucariales; family Araucariaceae; genus Wollemia; species Wollemia nobilis. The sequence goes on from JAQPPZ010001965.1 coordinate 2,301,737, forward strand.
AGGGTAGGTGAAAAACTGCTATATTTTTCTTGGGAATATTCTAATTCAAGAAATCTTATAGATCCTAGAACTAAGTGTGATGGTCTACTAGTAATTTATTCCTCTTCTTCTATTTGTAATGGACCACTTGGGACCTTAATGAGGGTAGTGAGTACTCTTGTGCAACCTCTAGATGTGATTATTATACACACATAGCTTTTTGTTGATTCTTTTTAACAAATATATCCTTTTATTCCTAGATATTTTTATACATCCTAATTTATTAAATAAATCATTTTCCTAACACCTCTACCTTTCCTTCTCAACACCACTAGTTTTTTCTCAATTTTAACTAATTAGTCTCCTATTAGCATAAGGCACAAATATCTTGGTTTATAAGATCAACTTTTTAATCTATCCTAGTGAACACTTATATCAAGAATGACCAACTAAGGAGGTATGCTACCTCTACGACTAATCAATTTTCTAACTAAGTAAAAGTTTACAATGTTGGATGTTCAATAGGTTCTTAAATGATCCTAGTAACACCGTGTTTTCCAACAATGATTCCAAAAAATGATGGGTGTTGTTAAAATACACTTTAATAATATCACTTTAATCTATCAAATCTAGGGTGGTGTGCATAGGCTATATGTGATAAGAAATGACTTAGGTAAATTCGGATATAGGCTCTCTGTTCTAAAGCATGAAGAAAGCAAAAATATAATCTATTACAACAAAAAATAAAAGAACTAAGCTAAGAAACATAACATGTTGGAAATGGAAATGATTATTGCTAAAAAGAAGTAAATATCAGTAATGAAAACTAAGCATAAACAAACTCTCTTTCAACACTAAGATACAACAATACCAATATGAAACTAATCTAGCTAATTAATCCTCTCGAGAGATGAAATAAAGCAACTATTTTATTGTCATTAAGCACAAGAAAAATAAACAAGTCTAATATATCTTATAGCTAATGAAAAATGCAGAAAATAACAACTTAATCTAGATTATAGAAAATAAAATGTAGGAATATGGTACCATACACCTAGCTAGGAGTGGGCCCTTTCTTCTCAACTACATGGAAGGGAAATAAACTCAACTCAGATCACACAAATAGAGTATAACAATAGTTCAAAACATGATATTATTGTAGTCTAAAAATGATAGAATGTCCTCACAAACTACAAAAAATCAATTAAAAATATAGCAACATAACAATATCTTTCTACTTATCCCTCCTAGTTCATGGAACTACAAGTCTTATTTATAATCGAGGAGGAAAATATCCTCCCCTATCTACATTGTTAAACTGTTACAACAACAATTATGCAAGCATATATGCAAGTAATCCATTCAACAAATGAAGATAAGAAACATGTATAACGATAGTTAAACTTGGTCATAAATGCCTACATAGAATCTTGGTTGCCACATTGGAAGGGTTGGAAATAAAAATATACAGGTTCAAAATGGTTTTCAAAATAAACACATGCAAACTACCATTTATCCTTTTCTTGGAAATTATTGTCAACTACATTGAGTCGATAATAATTGATTGGTTTACTAACATCATGCATGGGTGGTTAGTAGAATAGGAATTAGTTTGACTAAATCAACAAAACAAAATTTATAAATTATGTTGGTGTAGTTTTAGCCACATCATTTTTTGTCCTCTTTTGCCATGTAAGTTATCGATATCTATTTCCATGTCCTCTGTTAATTGCTATAGCCACATCCATAACTCTTTGTATTCCCAACGTTTGATGCTAGGCTATCATACAACATCCAACACCAACTTGTCATCAATGTTCCTAGGCCAAAAAAGCACTACCTCATCCGATGTTAGTCAGGCATTGTCGATTCTAATTTTGATTGTATACGATTGTGTTTGATGTCTATTACAACCTTGGTCTTTTATGCCATGTACTATCATCTCCAATTCCATCTTCCAAGCTATCCCAAGAGTTCCAGCTATGTGTAAAATCTTAATAACCATTTTTATTCTTTAAGTCTTGGCATTAATCAACAAAAATATCCCTTAGTTACCTTTATTAGTATATAATATCACTCCACCTATCTAAGTCTGCATTAAATTCTAATTACCTTATTTAAGCAAGTAACTACTGCAATGACAAATAAAAAAATAATCAGATAGTGCAAAAAAGAGGTAAAAATATGGTATAAAATGAGACCTTTTTGGGGCTCATCATCCCCAAAACAGGATTTCTTCCAAATGGTTATGTTATGGTGGGATGAAGCAAATTTTGAAAGATCCTATATATACAAGTTTTTTTAAAAAATTACATATCTAAAGGGACAAATAAAGATTTGAAATGCCAAATCATTTGGTAACATACTTAAAGAAAAGGATGAAATTAACTGCAATCTCAAAATTTGACAAGAGATAGTAGAAATCAATTGAATGGACCAAGACTTATTTGTTATAATTACTTGATGATTAATATTTTGTATAAAAAATGAGTCATATTGGTACCAAAAAACAAGGGCAAGATGGCTCAAGGAAGGAGATTGAAATACCAAATTTTTCATTCTATAACTAAATTATATTTTTCTTTTAATCACATAAAAAATATTTCAACTCCAGAAGAAATATTGAGGAAGACGATATAAGGAAGGAAGTAATTAATTATTTCAAAGATATTTTGTTAGATGTTGGGCAAGATAAGGAGGCATAAGGTGAGCTTTCACAAAATATTATATCAATTATCACATAGGGACAAAATGAAAGTTTGATGAAAAAAATATCTACGAAGGAGCTATATGAGGTAAATTTCTCTTTCCATCCTAACAAGGCACCTGACCCCAATGGATTTCCTACAAAATTCTTTTCAATATATTAGGATGTATTGAAGAGTTATATGTTGGTAATGGTTGAATAGGCGCAAAAAAAGGTTATAATAAGTGATATTAATGTCACCTTTCTTATATTGATCCCCAATAAAGGTAAGACAAAATATTTTGATAATTTTCATCCAATAAGCCTTGATAACATTGATTTATAAGATCATTTTTAAAACTATGGCAAACAAGTTGAAAAACATTCTAGATTGTGTCATGTCATAGGAACAAGGTGGTTTTGGTTGTAGTAAATAAATACTTGATGATGTAATTATTGCACATGAGTCAATATATTTTCTTTATTTTATGAAAATCAAAATATTCTTATGAAATTAGATGTGAACAAATAATATGATATATTTTTTATAATTTTTTACATGATATTCTCAAAAGGTTTGGTTTTGATTCAAGGTTGGTGTGAATGGACTAGATGTTGTTATAGAACTCCTTAATATTCTAATTTGATAAATGGATCCCCTATTGGATACTTTGATTCATCCCATGGACTCTAGTAGGGTGATCCACTACCTCCATATCTATTTATAATTTGAACACAGGCATTCGGAGGAGCTTTCTTAAAGGTAAAAAGAGAAGAAAAATCCAAAGGTATCTCAATTACAATAAATGAGCCCTATGAATCTCACCTTCAATTTGTTGATGATACTTTTCTTTTGGGTCATCCATCAATTAGTGAGGCCATGAAATTTAAGTAATTATTATCATGCTATTAGAAGGTTATTGAAAAACTAGTTAACACTACAAAATCTAGGTTTTTTTAATTAACACTACCCTAGAATTACAACAAATTATTGTGGATATTTGAGGTTTAAAATTGAAAAATATCCATCAACATATTTGGGGATTCCTTTGTCTCATAAAGGAAATAAGAAGGACCCTTGAACTCAATTTTGGATAGAAAGAAATCTTGTTTAGTAGGTTAGAAAGATAAGTTTTTAACCGTGGCTAAAAAGCTACACATTACAAAGACTACATTTTGATCCTCTCCATTTATATGACGTCACTTTCAAGATTACCAACGTGTATACCATCCAAATTTAATAAAATTCAAAAAGATTTTCTTTGAAAAAGGTTATGAGAAAAATTTAGATTTTTCTTTGTAAGTGCGATAGGACTTGTGAAAGAAAGAATATTAGAGGGGTAGGCTTGTAGAATTGCATAGTTATGACATTGGCTTGAGGGAAAAACTTGGTTCGAGATTATTCAAAGATCAAGAAAATAACTAGACAAAAATTTAAATAAAAAATATACATATTCTCTTGATGCATGCAATTATTCAAGAAACAAACCCTACCTAAAGGATTTCCAATATGGAACTTCATATCAAGTAGTTTTCAAGTGATCAAGAAATATATTAATGATTAGTCAATAAAGGTGATTATACAAATTTTTAGTTTGATGCTTGCTTGAAGCCTTATCCTCTTATATTTGATTCAAAATGAAAACCATTAGCTCAAGCATGTCTAACTTATAAATGTCCAAATGTTAGAGATCATAAGGTCCAAAGTTTAGAGACTATATTAACATGAGAAAAAACTTCAAATCATGGATTTATATTAGTAACTTGGTTGAAGGAGAAGAACTCAAACAAATAGTATATGAGCTTTAAAATATGCTTCAAGAGCTTTATTTATTGATTTTCATACAAAAGAATGAGTTGTCTTATAATCTATCAAAAGATGGTGGATAATTGGTCACGTTAGGATATGAGGATATAGAGCAATCAAAATTTCCTACTCCCAAGAATTTCCCATGGAAGAATATTTGGTCACAAGAGGCCTTCCCCGAGGCCTCATCATTCCTTTGAATATCACCCCAAAACAAGATTATTACAAGAGAAGGTATACAAAGAAGAGGATACTATGGACCTTTCAACTCTATCTTATTGGATAAGGGTATAGAAATATTAGTCCATTTACTTCTTCATTATCCCTTTTCTTACATCAATTATGGTTGCTTTTTTGATAATATAAAAATATATTAGGTAACTCCATCAACATTATGTTGGATTAATTATTTTAAACCTAAAGTGTTACATATTCTATGGAGGATTAGTCTTGCTATTATTTTTTGGAATTTATAATTTGAAAGAAATAATAGAATTTGAAAAATAAATTTTAAAATGACCAATTTTTGAAACTGTATTATTGCTTCTCTTGTAGAATATTTGTACAAATGGTGTCCAAATGGAAAGTATCCTAGGAAATATTTTGCATACATATTAATGACAAAGGAGTTAACTTAAAGGATTACTCGATAAATTATATTGATCAAAATTACTTTTGATGGTGCTTCACAAGGAAATTAGGGGGGAAAAGCTAGTAGAAGTGATATTTTTTGAATAATGAAAGAAAAATTCTCCTACTTAGAATTGTATGAAACTTCAACTAACAACTATGTAGAGGCTAGGGTACTTTTTATAGGGATCAAAATTACAATTGAAAAAGGATGGAAATATATTTCAATTGAATGGATTAACAAATTATCATTAATGTTATTAACAAAAATGGATGTGGGGATCAGATAAAAAATAAAATTATTTATAATATTCATCACCTATTGTTGGAGGTAAACTCTTGAAAATGAGAGCATATCTATAGAGAAGGAAATTGGGTGGCATACACTTTAGCCAATTACAATGTTGATCTTTGTGTTGGTAAAATTTAAATTTTAGAGGGCAACTGGCCCACTAAGATTTTAACTCTTAATGAAAAATATTTCAAGGAGTTAAATTTGAAAACATAGTTTGAGAAAGAGAAAATGTATTTGATAGAAAAGGAAATGAAGAACATATTTGATAAATAGGAAAACTGAATATGATCTATATTAGCATGATAAAAAAGTAATATTTTGGTATTTTGATGGAAGTGGCTTCCAATAGAATACACATATAACTCATTAAAACAAGTTCTTTAATATAATTAAAAAATAATCCATAAATTTATCATACAAATAATAAATCTTAAAACATGCCTAATTTTTGAAACTGTATTATTGCTTCTCTTGTCAAATATTTATACAAATGGTGTCCAAATGGAAAGTATCATAGGAAGGATTTTGCATACATATATATGACAAAGGAGTTAACTTAAAGGATTACTCGATAAATTATATTTATAAAAATTACTTTTGATGGTGCTTCAAAAGAAAATTAGGGGAAAAGCTAGTAGAGGTGATACGTAAAAAAAAGTCCCAGGGGAACAACGACAACAATTTGAGCATTGGCTTTTCTTCGAGAGGTCCAAGGTTCAAACCACGATGTGGGCGAGTGTGTGAGGGGGTGGGTGTGTGGTAGCTGTGTGTTAAATTTCCTATTGATAAGCATAGCTCTCGACTTTACGAGAGGTAATGGTTGGGAGGATATTGCTCAACCCCGTGCATTGGTCATAAGGGTTTCTCACACTAACCAAATAAATATATATATATTTATGAAAAAATATTTTAATTGTCTATATGAGATTAAAATGTTATATTTTATAATATCCACATAGTGGTATCTTGACAATTATGCATGCATCACTTGGTAAGATTTAATTCAAAGTCTCATTTTTTTTTTTTTGAATTTAAGTAATCAAGCTCGTCATTTGGTATATCTATCTATCTATGCAAAATAGCTATGTGTGGCTTCTATTGGGGCCACTTCCATTAGAATAGCAAACTATACGTTACTCTCATTAAATTGCTATCAATTTAATCAAACCATATTCAACTTGCCTTTTTATCAAAGATATGTTTTATTTGCTATTTTATCAATGATACTTGTCATCTTAATCAAATTGCTAAGTTTCCACACTCAAATCCTTAATATCATTTTTATTAAGAAATAAAATATCACTCGTACACTTGCCAATTAAAAATTTAAATTTTGCCAAGATGAAATTCAACACTACAAATGGCTAAAATATTTGCTACCAGGTTTTTATATTTATAAATATATTGTCTATAACCTAACAATTTCCTAATATCTTTTTTTAGGCATCTTATTCATGCCTCTAATATTCTAAGATATTTTCATCATCACTTTTTGTTTTCATTTATAGGTTTAGCCCCACTTCTTGTTAACACTTGTAATATTTGCTTTTGTTTTCCCATATCAATATCCCTCTAAGTGTTTTTTTCTCTTTATTTTTGTGTCTTGGGTCTTGCTCTCTTTATTCATTACCATCAACACTTTGATCTTCATCAATCTCTTCAATCTTCTCATATTGCTCATAGTGAGACTTATCATCTAGACTTTTGTCTTGCTTTAAAGGATCTGAAGTGCAAGGAATAACCTTAAAAGCACTTTCTTTTTTATGTTAATATGAAAACCCTAAAGTGCATGGACACTCTTCTATAGCAATTACCTTCTTATGCTATTCTAAAGATCCTAAATTGGTATGGATTTTCTCCATCCTTATTTTTTTATTATGCTACTCTTAAAATCCTAAAGTGTAGGGGATAACCTCTATATTTCTTTTATTTTTATCATTAGGAGAGGATTCTATACTATCTAAGGAAAATGAAGATGATTTACATAAAATAAACTTGACCTCTTCTATCATGTTTGTTTTAGAATTATCCTTCACATATTCCTTTGCACTTTTAATTCCTTCTAAACTTAAACTTGCACATTGTACTTTCTCATCCTTCTTTGTTTCTTCTAACAATTGATCCAAGTGAGCTATGGTGACCTTTACCATATGATATTATAGATAGGATTTCTTTACCTCTTATTTTAGAGTGGAATATCCTTGATCTAATTGAACTTCTATTATAGTATGATTTCCTTGCTTTGTCTTAAAGTTTATCTCATGACCATTTTTTTTTGTCTCTTTATTCATTATTTTCACTTTACAATCTCTTTCTATGTTTCCAGTCTCACAACAATCGTGGCATCGAAAGGCATTATTTTTGTAATCCACTTGTTGATCTCATTCTCTTGATTTAGATTTGATCTTAATGGATTGTGGCAAAGGTTTTGAAATATCCATAGTAACACATATTCAGGTATATATAACATGATTTTGATCTTTAATAGTTAGTCCCTTCTTGATGAATTCCCCTTGGGTATTTCAAATATTCTTCAAAACGTCCTTTTTTATAAGTTAGTATGGACATCCAAACCCCATAAGGGGGGTGGAGGTCCAAGGTTCAAATCTCGGGCCTTTTCGGACTAAACGCTTGTCCCTTTCTTGGTGCTTTCAGTGGCGTAAAAGGTTTAAAATGATTGTGGCATGGTGGTTATAGGGGCGGACTGCACGAAGATCTGTGTGGCGGTTTCTAGGGCGGACAATGCCTGGATTCGTGGCGGCCATAAAAAGCTGGACATCCTGCTCGGATTCGTGGTGGCTACCAATTCCACCATGTAAATTCAAAAAAAATAAAATAAAAAAGTTAGTATGGGAGTCCAAAAAGCCTAACCCACACCAAAAGATTCTTAATAGAATTTATTTGGACAAAAAAAATTCACTCCATGGTCTTAAATAAAGGGTATATCTCCCCTAAACCATGGGCTACCAATCATTATTTTATCTTTCATTTTTTAACTCAAAAAGATGACGAGGAATTTTTTTTTAGTAAGAAATTCACATAATAATTTGAATTCAATCCCTACTTCTCCTTTTTCCAATTTTGAATCTTTGAGAACCTGGCTAGTATCCATAGAACTTACATATTAACTCTTTACTTTTTTTTTTTGAATAATTTGAAAAAACTTGTATTAAAACAAAGATCAATTACAAGATGGGATGAGACTTTTCCCAGCCTTAGTCAGAGAGAACACATGTTTACAACAGTAAAAGAAGATTTGCATTGGAGCCAAATCTCTTAAACCATTACCTAGCAAACAGGGGAGTCGGCGAATCTGACATTCAAGTATGGAGAGACTCCTTCCCCATTGGCCTAAGGCATGATCCCACAAGTTTCAATGTTTGCACAATGAGAGATGTTGCCAGGGGGATCGGTTTGGTCTGTTGATGCAACTTGTCGCGATATCGCGACACTTTTTCCTTCTTCTCCTTTGGCCGTGAAAATGCAACATGTCGTGATATCGCGACACTTTTTCCTTCTTCTCCTTTGGCCATGAAAATGCAACATGTCGCGATATCGCGACACTTTTCTCTTTTGGCCGCGAAAATGCAACATGTCGCGATATCGCGACACTTTTTCCTCTTTTGGCCATGACGTTGCAACATGTCACGATATCGCGACACTTTTTCCTCCTTTGGCCGCGACGATGCAACATGTCGCGATATCGCGACACTTTTTCTCTTTTGGCCGCGATGATGCAACATGTCACGATATCGCGACACTTTTTCTCTTTGGCCGCGACGATGCAACATGTCGCGATATCGTGACACTTTTACCTCCATAGGCCGCGGCAAAGCAACATGTCGCGATATCGCGACACTTTTTCTCCTTTGGCCATGACGTTGCAACATGCCGCGATATCGCGACACCTTTTTCTCCTTTGGCCGTGATGATGCAACATGTCGCGATATCATGACACTTTTTCTCTTTTGGCCGCGACGATGCAACATGTCGCGATATCGCGACACTTTTTCTCTTTTGGCCATGATGATGCAACATGTCGCGATATCGTGACACTTTTTCTCCTTTGGCCGCGACGATGCAACATGTCGCGATATCGCGACATTTTTCTCCTTTGGCCGCGACGATGCAACATGTCGTGATATCGCGACACTTTTTCTCCTTTGGCCGCGACGATGCAACATGTCGCGATATCGTGACACTTTTTCTCTCTTGGCCGCGACGATGCAACATGTCGCGATATCGTGACACTTTTTCTCTTTTGGCCGCGACGATGCAACATGTCGCGATATCGTGACACTTTTTCTCCTTTGGCCGCGACGATGCAACATGTCGCGATATCGCGACACTTTTTCTCCTTTGGCCGTGACGATGCAACATGTCGCGATATCGTGACACTTTTTCTCCTTTGGCCGTGACGATGCAACATGTCGCGATATCACGACACTTTTTCTCCTTTGGCCGCGACGATGCAACATGTCGCGATATCGCGACACTTTTTCTCCTTTGGCCGCGACGATGCAACATGTCGCGATATCGCGACACTTTTTCTCCTTTGGCCGTGATGATGCAACATGTCGCGATATCGCGACACTTTTTCTCCTTTGGCCTCGATGATGCAACATGTCGCGATATCGTGACACCTTTTCTCCTTTGGCCTCGACGATGCAACATGTCGCGATATCGTGACACCTTTCCCCCTTTGGCCGTGATGATGCAACATGTCACGATATCGTGACACTTCTTCTCTTCTGGCAGCGACGTTGCAACATGTCATGATTTCGTGACACTTTCTCTCCTTCGGCCGCGACGATGCATCTTGTCGCGATATCGCGACACCTTTTCCTCCTTTGGCCGTGACGTTGCAACATGTCACGATATCATGACACTTTTTCCTCCTTGCTTTCTCCCTTTGCTTTGGACCACGAAAATGCAACATGTCGCGATATCGCGACACCTTTCTCCTTGTGGTGTTTTGCTTTTTCTTTGATCTTTAGCTCATGGGCCTCTTCGGTCTTCTTGGAAAACATGCAAAAAAAGTTAGTTCTTCTAGTTGGTTCCTCTGGGCACCTTTACCTTAGGTTCAGGGACCTTTCAACACCTTGCCTAATCACCTCATCCTCAATAGCCATGTCACTGTGCCACTGAACCCCTACCTCCTTCTCAGCACCCATCTTAGCCAGGAAGTCTGCCACTTTATTTAGATCTCTACTCACATAAACTGGAATCACATCATCTAATTCCCTCCATAATTCCTTAATTTGAGTGACAAGAATCCTCAACCTCCAAGTTTTCAAAGCAAAGTTCCTCATGCAATCTAGAGCTCCAACCATTATTTGAGAATTTGATTCTAGTATTATCCTCCTGTGGCCTTGTTTTACTGCCCAAATAGAAGCAAATTTGATAGCTAAGGCTTCTGCTTCATTGTTTGTGGCTCTTCCCAAGCCTTGCAGTTCCCAATAGAGCACTGTTCCAACATGATTTCGACAAACCACTCCAATTCCAGCTCTACTCGGATTGCCTTTTGTAGCTCCATCAGTATTAATTTTAATCCAACCTTCTGGGGGTGGTTTCCAACTAGCTCTATCCTATCCCTCTTGCACTTCAACTTCCTTTTCCATTGCCCCAATAACAACCTGAGTTTCCTCTTTAGCATAGACTGCCATAGTTTCGTGACTTTGCTCCAAATGACCTGCCAAACTCCATCTAAAGAAGAAAAAGTTTCTCTAAAAATTCTAGCATTTCTCTCCAACCACACTTGCCACCAAATAAAGTTTAATCCAAGCTCCCAACCAATACAAAGAGCTTTAGATTTAAATCTACCCCTCTTCCATCTTTCCCAAATATTAATCCGATTCAAATCACCATTAACTTGAATTTTATAATATAAAAACCATCTCTCCCAAATATGGCACGTGAATGGGCACTCAAACATCAAGTGATCAGTTGTTTCCTCGCTCTTGTAGCATAAAACACATTGAGATGGACCAATGATTCCCTTACATCTGAGATTATCAAAAGTAAGAATTCCATTATGCATGAACTGCCAGGCAAAAAAGTTTACTTTCGGCCAACCCTTGGACTGCCAAATATTTCTCCAATCCTCAACCTGATATGTATGAGGAGGAGGCTCTGGAAGGATCTTATCATATTCATCCTTCACTGTGTAGACACCAAGGCTCCCATAGCCCCAAGCTAATTCATCCTCCTCGTCTCTACCTATGAGAAATCTTTCTGCCAAGATTTTAGTCATGATGGGTGTCAAATCCGGAGGGATTGAAATTGGCCACTCATCCAACTTCTTAAACTGCTTAAACTTATAATCCCCCAACTGACTAGTGTTGAAATAACTTTCAATTTGGACCCATCCCTTGGTTTCAATGGCTATTTTTATTGGTTGCAATTCAGGAAATTCAACAATGATAGGTGGGTATTGATCCCATGAATCAGTCCAAAATCGTGCCTTCTCCCCTCTCCCCACTTTCCAAAATAATCTATCTTTTACTACCTGAGATCCTAACTTGAGAGCTTGCCACACTAAGGATCCATTACCATCCAAAGGGAAATGACCCACCTCATTTGGGTTTACATGTCCCAAATATTTACTAGTTAAGATTCTACTGAATAAAGAAGTTGGTTGGGAAATCCACCTCCATGAAAGCTTTCCAGCCAAAGCTTTATTATTTAACTTTGATCTTCTCAGTCCCAAACCTCCTTTTACCTTGGGCTGGCTTACTTTATCCCAACCTACTAAGGCCCATTTCCTCTCTCCTTTTACTCCTTCCCATAAAAATTTTCTAGCCATCTTGTCCAACTCTTTCCATATAGTATGTGGGGCAACAAGGATAGAAAATTTATAAATTGGCATGGCCTGAATGACTGACTGTAAAAAAGTTAATCTACCCCCATAGCTTAACCATTTGTGAGACCAATGATTAATTCTATCCTTGATACAATCCAAAATATTCCTCTAGATATCTATTTTTAGTTTTTTAAAATGCAAAGGGACCCCCAAGTATACCACTTGGGAGATAAGTCCTTGTGAATCCCAAGATCTCTAAAACTCTGTCCTGAAGCCTTTGATCAAGATTGAAAAAGACCACTTTGGATTTTTTATCATTGATGACTTGGTTTGTAGCCCTAAGGTAGACATTAAGTGTATCTCTAATCATTCTTGCTTCCCTGAAGCTGGCCACTCCCACCAATCCTGTGTCATCCACAAACTGTAGGTGAGTCAAAACTTCCTCACCCACCTTGATACCTGTTAGCAAACCTTGTTGTCTTCTCCTCAAGATAAGTCTACCCAATCCTTCAGCCAATATGAGAAAAAGATAGGGAGAGCAAGGATCTCCTTGACGAAGGCCTCGAGTAGCTCCAAACGGTTGCGAGGGAAGACCCTTGATTAACACTGAGTATGTCAGAGTAGAAACACAACTCATGACCCATTCTATCCAATCCTGAGAGAAACCAAAGGCTGCCATCATCTTTGACAAGAAGCTCCACTCCACCCTATCATAAGCCTTTGACATATCTAATTTTATGAACATTCCTCTATTACCAGATGTTTGCATTGAATGGATTGCCTCCTGGGCTAGAACCACACCATCCAAGATCTGCCTACCCTCTACAAAACCCCCTTGCTCTGAGGAGATAATGTTATGTAGAAGAGGTTTTAGCCGCTCAGCCATTACCTTTGTGATTATTTTATATATGACATTGCATAAGGCAATAGGTCTATAATCTAAAATATGTACCCCCTCCTCCCCTTTTGGAATTAAGGTAATGAAAGTATGATTTAATGCTTTAAGCATTCTTTTACTACCTTTGGACTCCTCTATAACAACCATTACATCCTCCTCCAAGTTATCCCAAAAGGCCTGAAAAAACTCAATTGGAAAGCCATCTGGACCTGGAGTTTTTTCGGTGCTCATTCCAAAGACTACATTCTTCAGTTCCTCTCTATCAATGGGTTTAAGAAGGGTCTGATTTTCTTCTTCAGAGATAACAGAGGGTATGGCAGCAATAACGTCTTTTTGAGCCTCTTCATCTTGCACCATACTTTCCTTAAATAGTTTAGAAAAATAATCCATTGAATGGAAATGCATACCTGGAAGTGTATCAAAGGAGTGTCCGTTCTCATCTTGAAGAGCTTCCATGTTGTTCATCTGTCTCCTAGCACAAGCAGTCCGATGGAAAAATTTGGTATTTTTATCACCTTCTAATAACCAAGTGGTTCTTGCTCTCTGTTTCTAGTAGGTCTCCTCTTGGTTGTCAATGTCCTCAACCGCTTTACGCAATGCATCATCCTCTTATTTGAGCTGCTCTATAATTGTTCCTTCCCTAAAGTGTTTTTGAACCTCATCCCATCTGGCCACCAATGGAGCTCTTTGGACCTGGAAGTCTGTCTTGTTAGCTCGCCTCCATTGTTTCAGTTGAACTTTGACATAATGAAGTTGTTTGTGGAATCTAAACATTGTTGTCCCATATGTTGGGCGACCTTCTTCCCACCACTATGGAATTTTCTTTCGAAGTTCCTCTTTTTGTAACCAAAAGTTTTCAAATTTAAATGGTTTGTGATGCTGCACTGTCTTGATCCCTCCTTCCAACAAAATGGGAAAGTGATCTAAAACTGGACCCTCCAAAATCTAAAATTTTATATTCCATTTTACAAATGCCTCCTTTGAAACCAAAAAATGGTCTAACTTCACCTTCCTGCTATGTGGCTCCCTCCTCTTATTAGTCCAAGTATAGTTGGTTCCAGGGCATTTAATATCCACCAAGTGTAATGCCTGGACTTGGGCAATCATAAGACGATCCCCTGGGTCCAAAATTGGGGTTCCCCCTTCCTGATCTCTAGAGGATAATTTAGCATTAAAATCCCCAGACAATAATCCAGTCTAAATCTTCCCTTGAGACTCTCATGTTATGCACAACTTTCCATTGATGCATCCGACCATCTAGGTTTTGAGCCCCATAAAAATTTGTGATTAAAACATGTTCAATCGTGACATTATTTCTAAAATGTGATGTGAGAACACCCCTCCAAGCTATATGTTCTATTGCAGTCCATTCAAGAGAGTTCCAAAGAGTAACTATTCCCCCCTGAGGCACCTTGGGCAGCCACTTCCATATGACCAGCACCCCTCCAAATTTTGTTAACTTTTTTACACATAAGATCTAACGACATTTTTGTCTCCTGGATAAGCAAAAAATCTGTTTTACATTTTTCTAAGAGTCTTCGAACAACAGATTGATGGGTTCTACTGTTTAAACCCCTAACATTCCATGATTGTATAATCATTGGTTACCTTGAGAGCAATAAAAATATATTGGCCTCATCGATCCTCCAGTGATCAATTTGTCTCCTTGAACTGCTATCAATTCCTTATTTGATTTTCTACCCACTCCTTGAGAGTTGCTATTTTTTTATCTCTTTTCCACCTGAGTTATCCCTAAAGTTGGCCTTTCTCTATTCTTTTCTGCTATTCCCATGCTGACATCCTTAATTATTGGCTGCTCTTGGTTATGCACTATCAATACCCCTGCACTCTCTGACTGCGGTAACTCATTGTACTCAATTACCTGCTCTATGACGGGGGGAGATGAGAGAGGAGCTTGAACATGGATGTTATTATTTTCATTATTCCCATCCACTCCTTCCATGAATTGTTCTTCTTGGTCCATTAGTGTCTTAAATATCTCATACCTATTGGAGGGCTTGAGTTGGGTTTGCTCTTTACCATCTTTTTTCTTTTGCCTTCTCCTTCTTTTGGGTTGTTCAAAACCATCTCTCTGTGCTTCTTTACCCTGAGAAATATTGGTTGGTTCTTTGTTTATTGTTGACTTACCCTCCTTAGGAGGATTTGAAATTCCTAGAGGAGCCTCCATTTTTATGTTCATATTATTTGGGCAAGATCGGGCCAAATGCCCATGTTTGTGGCAGACTCTGCATCTGAAGGGCAATGCCTCATAATCCAGCTGTTGAATCCAAGATAGTCCTGCAAGTTCAAGTTCCACCTCTGTCGGTAGAGGCTGGCTAAGATCCATTTCCACACATAATCTTGCATAAACAACTATGTTTCCTTCTATTGTGTCTTTGGAAACACCCAAATGTCTTCCAAGGGAATTACCGATAATTTCCAATACCTGCTCACTCCAAAACTCCATTGGAAGTGCATACAAACGGATCCAAACCGGGACAACAGTGGGTTCAATTCGAGGATCAAATCCCACTCTCCAGGGTTGAACAAATAATCCTGTCGGACCATGATTCCTCTTTTCTGATTCGAAAGCCCTATTTCTATCGGCAAGTGAAGAAAAACTAACAATAAAATATCCATTGCTAATAAACCATAAAGAATACTCACCAAGAGGCTCCCAGTTTTTTCGGACCTAGGAATGCAAAAAATTTAGGGTAGGGCGAATACCCATGAATTTACAGATCAAATCATGATTGGCTCTATATAAAACTGTTTCTTCAACCATCCTTTGCTCAATGACAATATTTGGCCTTGATTCTGACTGTGGCAAGCATCCATTAACTCGTTGAGATGTTGATCTATTTCCAAGCAGTCGTAAAGAGCATTTTTAATGCAGTTTTTTGTGCTTCTTCAGTCTTTGATGGAGATTTATCCTTTAACAAATCTGCAAAAGAACTATGTCTCTCTAGAAGAGAATCCGAAGGTGTCCCCATTGGACCCTCCTGGGGCAGCAAACTTGTCTTCAAATCCACAGTAACCAAAAATCTCTTCGGCTACCCAACTGATGCCCTAGTTTTTCCCTAGCTCCAGAAACCCTAGTTCATCTCTCCCGCGCTCCAGCGTCCATAAAAGAGTTTTATATTATTTGTGCAATCTATCAATTAACTCTTTACTTTTAAGAACCATTATATCATGTTTGATCATTTCATCATTATAATCACTTATGATGTGACATTTACTACTTGGATTGAACTTGTCATATATTTGCTCTTTCGCTTATCTCCAACTTGGGCATCCATACTTCCAACTAGGGTATCCTTATTTCTTATTAGGGATTACAAAATGACTTTCCTTCTATGCTACCTAGTGAAGCTCACTCCTAGCTAAAAAAAATATTAATAAAGTGTCAAATATTTCTAAAAACATTAATTTAATATAAAATCTATTATTTAAAAATAATTATAATATAACTAAATTATATAATTAAAATATATCATAAATTTATGCCTATTTTATTTTAAATTATATTTAAAAATTAAATTGAAAAACATAATATATTATTTATTTATAATCAAATAACATTAACTTAGTTAATTATATTTTTCAACTCTTAAGAAAAAAATTAGATTTTAATCTTGCTATACATACATACAACTAATATTATACCACTATGTAACTATAATATAATATAAATAAAATAAATTTCTAAGTTCATATAACCAATAAATAAATAAATATTTATAAAAATATTTCAATAAAAGAACATTAATTTCAACCTTAAAAATTCATTAACTTAACTAGATATTATTAAACATATATATTAGAAATCTGTCACAACTTTATCCTTTGTTTTAAATTATATCTAAAATCTTAAAATTAAGTTGGATGGTAGTGCTCTTTAGGTGTAAGATCTAACCAACAAAGATTTTAAAATAGACAAACATAAGCTCACAATGTCTAATCCAATTTCATACAAATGGACGAGTTAATGACAGCTCATGCAACCTTTTTATCCTTAGCTTTTTAATTCATAACTTTACACTATTGGCCAGACCATTAATAAAATATGCTTTAAGTTATAATGCCAGTCTACCAGACATTACTATGTCTACAGACGCATGATTAATAAAAAAAGTAAAATGAGATCTATGTATTTTACAAGTCATATAGTTTATGACGCCATGTGCAACGTGAGGAGCTAATATTAAAATAGAAGGTATTCCTCCTACGATGAAGACTTATATAATTCAATGTTTTGTACAAGACAAGTAATTTGTAATACAGACCAGAAGGAAAAACCTTAGAAGCAATAGTTATACGTGGACCACAAACAATTCCATAGAGCTGGACATACGTCATAAATTTTACCAATCCTTCAATGTGGTATGTATTTAATAATATATTTTTAAGTTAATAAGATTATGAGACAATCTTTATCAAGGGAGATATTTTAAAGGTTTACATAATGTACTAGAATCTCCTTTTGAATAATATATTATCTAAATATGGATAAGCTTAGAAAGCACTAAATCCTTGAGCACAAGCAACAAAAGCACAAGCCTAGGTAAAAGCACCTAAAAGTATGAAAACAGGGAAGGTTGTTGGAACATGGAAAGGGTGATCTAAGGTTCTATCTAAAGAGTAAAGAGTTGGAAAGTAGGTCTCTCACATCAATTCTAATTAGTTAATTAGTAAGTTATATATATATATATATATATATATATATATATATATATATATATATATATATATATTTATTTATTTAATATATTAGATTATTAAATATATTAGAAATATCTATAAGTGTACTAGATTATTAAATATATTAGAAATAAAAGAATTAATTAATATTTATATAGTAATTTAAGCATGTGATATTTAATATAGTTTTATGTTCGAAAATATTTAAAATTTATTTTTTATTTTGATTGTATTGTTAAGGGTATAATTTTGTGTTTTGGATTTTGTTTTGATTCATTTAAGAAATGTTGGAAATGTTAGAGAAAAAACAATAATTTTAGTAGGAAATTTTGTCGTCGATAGAGTTGTTGACAATTTTGTGTAAAAATATTTCCAAGGTCTAAAAAAATGCAAAACAAAATACTTACTAAAAATAATACGTTTTTTTTAAACCGTGGCGTGGGTGAGTGTGTGAGGGGGTGGGTGTGTGTCTTCTTGGTGGAGTTGTTGTAACAGGTTGGGGGATTCCTGGTCAAAACCCCCGCTTCTTAATATTACCAAAAAAAAATAAATATGTTTTTATTTTTAGATATTCATAGCAAAAATACATTTTTAGCTATGTTGACATATTAATAGAAGATAAAACACAAAACAACAAATCATATGTATGTAGGTCCAAGGTGTAGACCAATTGGTTCATCCAAACCCCATAAGGGGGCAAAGGTCCAAGGTTCAAATCTCAGGCCTCGTTGGATTGAACGCTTGTCCCTTTCCTGGTGCTTTCAACGACGTAAAAGGTTTAAAATGATTGTGGCATGGCGGTTATAGGGGTGGATTACGCAAAGATTTGTGTGGCAGCTTTTGGGGTGGACAACACATAATACTATGGCGGCCATAAAAGCTGGACAGCCTACCGGATTCGTGGCGGCTACCGATTCCACCATGTTAAAAAAAAAAAAAAAAAATCATATGTATGTAATTTTTATTTAATATGTACTTTGTAATTCATGGAAGGTGGATCAACACATTTCTATATAGGTGATATAATTCACAGAAGGTGAACCACCATATTTCCATGCGACCTTCCATACAATGGATTCCATACACCAATTCTTGTATAAAGAGAGATGAACCCCTAATTGTAAGACACATGAGTATTTGATGTAATGTTACAACATTATATCACTTCTTAGAGATTTCTTGCATCATGCTTTATTTTATTGGCAAAAAATTATTATGCTATTTTGCTTATATATTTTTGTGTCTTGGTTTGTTATACTTCGCTATTTATAAATTGTACTCTTTCATGATCTTTCTTAACTTAAAATTTTGAGTTTTGGATCAATCATATTAAAGTAGTATGTATTTTGAATGTATGTCCATAAACACAAGTTTAGGATATCAAAAGTTTGGGTATCAAATGCAAGATTCTTTTAATTACCTCCCTTGTAGTTTCAAATGATCTTAGGTGAGAACTAAAATTGACAACACCAAGATAGTCGATCCTTTCAAGGAGATGTTGAATGAAGCCCTCATGAAACAAAGGAATGAGATGATGGATCGATTTGCTCAAATTTTTCAACAACTCCTTTTTTGAAAATTTACAACTTCTTTTGCACCACCTCTCATTGCCCTAACACCATTTAATGCTCCCACATATTTTAAGATGTAGGTGAATTTGATATTCCTACTTTTGAAGAAAAAATTAGTATTGATGCCCTAGAAAATTGGTTGGATTAGTTATCTTCATACTTATCTATAAATAAATTTGTTGACAGTGAGAAAATCACTTTTGCACTCTTGAAAGCTTCATTACCTGTCCAAAATTGATAAGAAGCATATTGTAATAGGATTATAAAATAGAATAATATGAAATAGTGTTCACATGATAATATTTCATGAAGTCCATCACGGAAGAATACTATCCTATGGAAGCCTATGGAGACCAACATATGTGATTGCAACAATGACATTATGGTAAAGATAAATTTGTTTAAAATTATGCTAATGCTTTTCACTCTATGGAAGCAAAACTAGGTATTCGAGATACCAAAATACATTAAATACTCAAGTACCATAATGGGATGCAATGGTACATTTGAAAGGACATGGAGATCTATAAATTCAAGACACTAGGAGAGACATAAAATTGTTGTCAAATTCGAAAAAAAGCATACAAACAAAAATATAAAATGAGGAGAAGCAAATAACAAAAATAAAAACACTAAGTACCAACCAAAGAAAGGCAAGAGTGGCTCTCCAAAAAAAGAATATAAAAGGGGTTAACCCCATAATCAAAATTGAAATAAAAAAGACTCCTACAAAAAGAATCTTCTGAAGGTCAAGATTGGTAAGTGGCAAAATTATCATAAGAGCAATACATTTGAGGGAGGAATGTTAATTAATTCAAACATTATTTTTTGAGTTTTTATCCTCTACATCAACTACAACACATCCTCTACAAGATTAGGGTGGGGATAGAGGAAAGAAAATCATGGAAGTCAAACTAAATGTGATTATTTCTATAGCACATGCTATGCCAGAGGAGTCACAAGAGGAGGAACACTTGTTTCACTCACAAATATGGGTTAAGAATAAGCCAGGATATTTTATTTTTGATAGGTGGGAGCCCAAAAATATTATTTCTACTTAGATGGTGAAGGATTTGAACTTACCTATCATGTTGGATGGTTGCAATAGGGGATAGACATTCATGTCACTCAACAATATCTCCTCTCGTATACCATCAAACCCTTCAAAGATGGATTTTTGTATAATATTGTGCCCTTGGATGTTTGTGATATGATTTTGAGCTAACCATTTATATGGAAGAGACATGGTGTTTATGAGTATAGGTCCCAAAAAGTGTCATCATCACTATCGGAGGTTAGTGCTTTAGGATACCAAAAGTATCTCCTCCCACCTATATTTCATTAATCAATGGTAAATAATGTAAAAGGATGATGACCAAAATAATGAAACTCATTCTTTTGATAATCAAGCCATAAAGTAGAAGGACTGTCACTACATAAATCTTATCCCATGCTTATAAAAAGCATATGGACCATATTGTAGTGGAATATAATGACTTATTCAAGTCATCAACTATGGTTCTGTGTAGTTGTGAGGTAAATAATTCAATCGATTTAGTTTTTGGTTCTTCTTTGCCCAATGTTCATGATTATCATAGATTAATTCTTGAAAATGATATAAATAGAAGGTAAATCCAATAATTGATTTAAAAAGGGTACATCAAACCAAGTGCTTCACCACATGGTAATCCAATTATCTTAACTCTAAATAAATATGGAACATGAAGACTATGTATTAACTACAAATATTTGAATAAAATTATTGTGAAGAATCACTATCCACTTCCTCAGATAAATGACTTGCTAGACCAACTCTGTGGTGCAAATTTCGTCATCCAAATTGATATTAAATTTGGCTATGATCAAATACCTATAGATCCCACTGACTTATGGACGACCACATCCAAATCCAAGGAGGGTTTCTTTGAGTGGTTGGTTATGCCTTTTGGCTTGACTAATGCACTTTCCACATTCATGAGGATTATGGATGATATCCTACATTCCTACACTATCTTATTTATGGTAGTCTACATAGATAACATTCTCATCTATATTAAGACATGGAAGGAACATTTACATCATGTTTGACATGTACTTCAGATTCTTAAAGGATAAACTATATTCTAATTTGGAGAAGTGCTCGTTTATCATGATGAAAATTGTGTACATTGGGTATGTTATTGATAAAGAGGGATTATTCCTATGAATATTCAGGTAATTAGAGATTGGCCTACCTCAAAGACTCTAATAAAGCTTTATAACTTTTTGGCTCTTACCAATTTCTATGAAATATTTATATTGGAATTATCACACATTGGTTGGACACTATACCAAGTGACCATAGGAGGTGCCAAATACAAATTCCACTAGGGAGATACACAATATAGGGTATTTAAAAGATTGATGGTTCAATTTTTTTTAATGCCCACACTTCTCCACCTAACATACATCAACCTTTTGAGGTAACGATTGATGCTTTAGAGTATACATTGGGATTTGTTCCCACATAACATGGGCATATAATTTATTATCATTGGAATATTTTCAAAGTTCATTCTATTTGACAAGGATAGTATATTCTAAGCATTTTTTGATCCACCCTATAGAGCATGATGGACACCAAGTTGACCATGTTCATAACCTTCCATCCTTTGAGTGGTGGCCAAATAGAATTTATGAATTGATTGATAGTACATATTCTTTATATATACAATTCCAATCATCCATGCACATGGGACAAAAGCCTCCTCCTCACTTAACATGGGTACAATAGAGCTTTGCATATGTCTATTTTGGGTTCTAACCCTTGGTACCCACTAATGTAGCTCTCTCTGTGCAACCCATGGAGTATTCACCTCATTGATAAAAAGTAGAAAAGGAATAATGGTTTATGGAATATATTCAACACATCCAACAATAGGTCTATGGATACTTAGTAAAGATAAATAAAAAATACAAGCAATACCATGACCAACCTCAGGTCCCACATCAATTAAAGGTTGGAGATAAGGTATGGTTACATATTTAGAAATATAGACTTGTAGGACCCCATAAGAAGGTTAGACCTCTTCACTATGGACCATACACCATCACCAAGAATGTGGGAAAAATACCTTTTGAATTAAATATTCCATATTATTTTGGCTTGCATCCAGTATTCAATGTTGAACTTCTTAGGCACTATCATCCACCTCTATTTGACTCTTCCATAGTAGCAAAAAAGTTGGACATTGAAGAAATCAAAACAAATAGTTTAGCACTAGTGGAGGAGGATAAAATTATTGATATGTAGAAAATTTAAGGTAATCCATTTAGATACATACAGTGGTCAAGGAAGGACAACTTGGTCCCCAAGGGGAATGACTCACAAAAACTCAAATAAAGAAACATTTTTTGCACTTGATTGCAAAAGTTGATGCAATGGGAAACCATTGTTTTTAAAGTGGGGATGAATGATCTAGGCAAGTGACCTTTTAGGGGCATGGTTTTATGCTTAAGAATGTGCAAAAATATATGTTTTTGATCCTAACCACATTTTTAGGGACATAGCTTTGTGCACATGACTTTGTTTTGATCTATTCAAGAAACGTTGGAAAGTTTAGAGAGAACAAAAATTTTAGTAGGCAACTCTATCATAGACATAGTTGTTAAAAAAATTGTGGAAAAAAATGCTATGGAGGCCCTAAAAAGTATAAAACAAAATAATTACTAAAAATACTAATTTTATATTTTTAGAATTTCATGACCAAAAGGTATCTCTAGCTATGTCGATACATTAGTAGAAGATAAAACATAAAAAGATTAGTTATATGAATGTGATTTCTATTTAATATGCACTTTGTAACTCATGAAAGTTGAATCACCATATTTTCCTATGGGTGACCTTCTAAATCACGAAAGGTGAACCACCACATTTTCATATAGGTGACCTTATATAATAAATATGATGGGTTTCTAAAATGCCAATTTTTGTATAAATAGATATGCATTCCTAACTATAGAAGCATGATTAATTGGATTTAATATTATAGCCTAATATCTCTTCTTAGAGAATATTGCTTGCATTATAGTTTGCTTTATGAGCAATAAAATAGTTATACTGTTTTGCTTCTATATTTTTGTTTTCTAGTTTGTTATACTTTGTTATTTCTTAATTTCACTCTTTCATGATCTTCCATAACTCTAAATTATGAGTTTTAGATTAGTCAAAATTTTGGATCTGTTGGTCACGAATCTGCCTAATCATAAAATATATGTGCCCTAGACCTGACCAACATTGAAATGCCGAAGGAGAGAGATGTCCTTCAGGACAATATCTAGAGAGGGTTGGTTCCCTTACTAATCTAATTCAACTTAAAGCTTAGGGTAATAGGAAAGAGATGGGAAATGATAGAAAGGAATGGGAAATATGGCTATGAGCCAGAGATGAAAGGTGGGGATAAAATAGTAGCTAAAATCCATATCAAGTTTTAATCAACATATAACAAAAAGGAAAGCATAGGAACCATTCATAGATTGTAGGGATAATTTCCAATGAACATTTCAACATTCAATTATCTACTAGGAATTAAATTTAAAAATACATAATTTAAATTTACCTAACAAAGATCATGAATTTAACATAAATGAAAGGTAAAAAATGATTGCATACAACACTATTCCAGGAACCAAAGCCAAATATCTTTCTATTGATGCAGAGAACTCAAAGTGTTTTTTGGAAGAATGTCTATCCTCCTCCATTACATAAAAATACTTAGTATTTATAAAGGATTTCACCTCTGAAATTAAATGCAAATAAAAACAAAATATTGGCTAGTCAAATACCAGCAAGAGCAATTCTCTCCTCGGCAACGACAATGCTCGAATCAAAATATTCTTCAGGAAGCAGTGATCCCTCTTTCATGGAGAGTGCCTAGGAAATCAATAGGATCAAACGATGGAAAATTATCTCAGACATCAGTGCATTGGAATACAACAACGTTGCACAAAGACCAGGAGCTTGAACATTAATCTTAGTTGTCGCTTCATCTTCTTGCGCCTTGGAACTTTATCTTTGCTAGGAAGACCCAACGAAAATTAACTTTATTTAGAAAAGGAGCGAGATCAGTGGAAGGCACTTTGGGAATGAATGATATCATACAAATTTCATGGATGTAGCATTTAATCTTGGCAACCCTTCAAAAATTCTAGAAATATTAATGCCTAGCCCTTCCCAAGAAAGATCTGCAACAATGGCACCTTCGAATAGTAGCTTCGCTGAAAGGAAGGGATAAGAATTGATTTCGCCCAAACAATTTGGTGTTTTCACCCAT
Source organism: Wollemia nobilis (assembly GCA_028583015.1). Lineage (NCBI taxonomy): Eukaryota > Viridiplantae > Streptophyta > Pinopsida > Araucariales > Araucariaceae > Wollemia > Wollemia nobilis. The sequence goes on from JAQPPZ010001965.1 coordinate 2,326,418, forward strand.
TAATATGTTTTCGCTCTTCACCTGATTAATTTCACCCGAAAAATAGAGAATTTCACTAGAAAATAGAATGGAAATGACTTCTACGAGAAACATGGTGAAAATGATTGATTTTGCCCTCAAGAAGGGTGAAAATAATTTTCGCTCCTTACCTGGGGCAACTTTGATTTTGATCGGCGTATAAAGATGTTTGTTTGGGACTTTTGTTATGAACTGGGCAAAATCAATATTTCTGCTCAAAATGGGGTGAAATTACATTGGTAAGTGCCTTCTTTAAATTTTCTTTGACTTTGACTGGCGCAACCTTCACCCGAATGATGTCACTTCATCATTTACGCTTTGAAAAACATCCTCAACTTGGAAATTCACCTTGAAGAAGGGCGAAAATGATTTCACCTCTTACTTGAGGTAAATTTGACTTTGACTTCACAAGGCACACGTTTTGCTTGATTTTCGCTTCGAAACGTCTTCATTTAGAAATTCGCCCTAAAGAAGGGAAAATTTGATTTTTGCCACCCTTGGGGCGACTTTTACTTTGACCAGTTTCCCATCCATCATTTTCACCCCGAAATTAATTAAAATAGTAATTCGCTCCCAAAAAAGGGTGAAATCACCTTAAATGCGTAATTTTCGAGCAAAAGTACCTTTTTCCACTTGTAAAATCTTGCCTTTAGTTTAAACCGAATGCTTTCATTTTTTTCACTCCCACTTGGGCATAATATTCTTAACATGGTATTTCACCCAAAAGAAGGGTGAAAATGATTTTTGCCCCTTCCCTAGGGTGAAAACGTCTTCCCCTTTATCTTCACTGGCGTTTTTCCTTTTAATAATAATTGTTGAAGCCTTAGACCATTTTCATCGCTCCTTTGATCTTGAGATGTTCTTTTGCTATACATTTCCCCCTTTATAATTTGCCCATGATTTACATTAATTTTTATCGGCAAAAACTTGCTGTGTAAATCCAGGGACGAAATCAACCTTCTTTAATTAGCAAAATCACTCAAAGGAGGGAAACAAAAACGTTACATAAAAATAGTAAAGACAAAAGATCAAAACAACTACATCATTCATCTTATATTCTTTGAATTTTACAATCAAAATTTAGTGTGGCAAAATTGCCAACAGGATCACACCAATAATATTTTATCAGTAATTAAGGAATTATCTCTAGCTAATGAAAAATTAGTTGAATAGGGGTATAACTACCTATTCATAGTACAATAAAACATCCTGATGTTGGTCATTAAAACTAACCATTTGATGATACATTACTATAAAAGGCCATCCTGTAAGGTGAACATGGGATCATAAAGAAAAATATAATAATGATAATACAAATTTAGTTTTAGCCTTGAATTAAATTAACACTATATCAACACAACCATTAAGCTAAATTGATATAAAGACAAAGACCCTTGTGAGTCATCCCTTTTTAAGGGATGCTTTCCCACACTAATGCCATCCCATAATCAAATAGTAAGAATCATCTTTAGCATGACTATGGTTAGAATATTTATAGTCTATTTTTATAAATACATATACACTAGAACAACCATACCTTATGAGTGAAATCCAATGGATATAGTGTATTCATACTTTAATGTAGTCTATAATCTATATTGTTGAAGGTATATACACTGACAGAACCATCTCTTATGAGTGAAAGCCAATGAATGTATTATATCCCTACTTTGAGGTTCTTAGTTTGCTAATGCAACACTAGATTATAGATAAAATTAATGGTTGTTTGATTTTCATAAATAGATTAACATGATAATTTTGAGAAAGAACTATCTACTTAAAAATCAACATCTATGAAGGTGATTAATGGTATCATTTGTACTATAAAATTAAATATTTTATGAAATACAAAGATATAGTAGACTATCACTTGGCACATCAAGAAAATAGTCCTAAAGCATGCAAGGAAAAAACTATGAGTGGATCTATACTCATTAATATCTCTATATTAATCTACCCAAGAATATCCTTGCAACATAAGAGGGTATACAATTGAATAATGAATGCCCAAACTTGATGTAGCTTAGAATTTGTTGACTACCTTATAATAACTTTTTATGAGATTCTTGTATCTATCTAGAACAATAGTTGAAAATAAATGCTATAATTTTCCAATTATGAATGAGGTAAAGAAGACCCCTTGTAATGAAAAAATTCTATAAAACACCAATTGCAATAATAAGTTCTAGAAATATATCAATAGAAACAACATACACTATAATATTCACGATAGAATAAGATTCCAAGTCTTGGAAGTAATCCAATCCATTTAGAGAGGACAAAGTCTCATAGCCACTTAGAGATAATGAAGTCTCTTATGTACACCATAGGCAATAGAAGTTAGACAAATGAATAATTATCTCACTAAATCACATCTCTCCTATTTATAGTGCAATGCAAATAACAAAACCTAACTCTAATGCTCAAGGATAAACTATCCTAATCCAATGGATCGAGCTAATAAACTGAAGATAATCGATGACACTACATTGCGGCCATTACATGGATTCCCCTTAAAAAAAATTATCCTCAAAGCTAGAAATTTTTGGATAGTGGTCACTTGTTCCAATGTCGCATCCTCTACTACAAAGATCCTACCATTTTATGAGTAGCTTCTATACCTATTGAGACTACAAATTATAGATCCATGATTGTAACACTAGCTTCAGTTAACCTATCAATATTTGTCTAAATCTAGAAGCTCTATTTAGGATTGCACTTTCTGACCAAGTACTTATTTAAATAAAAAACAAGGTGTATTTTGGAGTTAGGAGGAAGCTCTAATTTATATGCCATATCCCCCTATCAAGAAAACACTTTGTATAGACCATAGAATCTAGGTCTCATCTTTTGGTTGGATTGTGTCTTTAGAGAAAGTTTCTTATACAATTGAAGCCACAAAAAGACCATATCACCCATCTCAAAGTGAAATTTAGAGTAATGTAAATATTGTTGATACTCTATATGATTTTGGGCCTAAAAAATATTATCCTTAAGGAGCTAGAGGATAATCTAACACTGCTGGAGGAAATCTACTTGAGCCACCTAAAAGAAACGAGAAGATAGTCTACCAAATATGAGGGTTTCTACCCATATAATGCCTCAAATGGGAATACCTTAGTAGAAATATGGTTAGAAGTATTGTAATACCATTTTGCTAATAAAATCCATTTGACTCACTAATACTACTTATCTTGGGCAAAGCATCTAAGATATATACCTAGGCACTTGTTTACAATTTTAGTTTTTCCATATAAATAAGGGTGATAGGAAGAACATGTATTAAGTTGAGTGCCACTTAGAGTGAAAAACTCCCTCTAAAAGTTACTAGTTAAAATAGGATCATGATAATTGATAATAGGCTTGGGCCTACCCCATAATTTAAAAAGCGAATCAAGAAAAACCTTGGCCATATTGCTAGGATTAATAAATGTTATAAGGAATAGAAATGGACATACTTAGAAATGTAAATCACCACCACAAAAATCACTATCTTACCCTTTTACTTAGGAAGAACTTCAATTAAGTCCATGGATATGTGTTCCCACTAGTGATTCAAAATAGGAAAGGATTGCAAAAATATTGCAAACTTAAATTTTCGCCCTTATTCCTCTAGAATATTTTACATTTTGCTATAGAATATTTGATGTTAACTTTCATTCCTTTTCAAGAAAAAAAACTTAAAATTTTAAGAAATCCTAAATGTCCTTCCAAGGTAAAAGTATTTAAATTCTAAAGGATGTTATTCTTGACCTGGGAAGACTAAATGTGATAAGTGTGGTCCTTTATTAGAATCTTGTTAGACCAAGAGAACAATGAGTTATGCAAGTGACTAGATTCAACATCACAAATTAAATGAACAATCTTAGGACTCAAATGACATTCATTTTTAAGTTGAGTGATCCATAGGGGAGGGGGCTAGACATAGCATGAACAATTATAGAATATTCATACTTGTAATAAAGTGCATTCAGTACCATGTTATTCTTCCTTTCTTATATTGAATCAAAAAATCATAGCCCAAAAGCTTAGTCAAATGTTTGTTTTATTCGAGGAAAGAGATGTTTTTTTAAGAAGATAATTTTTGATAATAAAATGTTGGCCTAGTATGTAAGGCTTCTCTTTTTCCATCGCACACAAGAAGCTAACATCTCCTTCTCATAAGTATAATGAACCATATTATTTCCAAAATATTATGTATTTTCAAAATCCAATGGATGCCATTCTTGCATTAAAAAAACATTGATATCTTTAATGGATGCATCATATTCAATGGTAAAATTCTTGATGAAGCACATAGTAGCTAGAATATAAGTATTACACATAGCCTTTTTTGTTGCACTTAAGTCTCTTGTAGCCTCAATGAACCAACAAAGATATCTTTCTTGGTGAGATTTATCTAGGGAGCTACATTATTTACATAAATTTTGACAAATTTCTTGTAATACCTACTAAGACCCAAAATGCCTTTAAGTCTCTTAAGGGATTTAGAAACTGGTCAATCTTGCATGGATTGATCATATTAGGGTCCATATTGACAACTTTATGAGACACTATATGATCAAGACACTCTACTTCAAACACACTAGAGAAACATTTAGACCTTTTGATGTATAATAATGTTTGATCTAAAATTTAGAAGACTTGTTCAACATGATGTAAATAGCCTTCCCAAGATTTATGATAGATCATGATGTTGTAAAATAATACCAATACAAATTTACAAAGGAGAGGATGAAATATATAATTCATTAAACTTTAGGAAGTGGATGGATATTTGTAGAACAAAAAGGCATGACCAAATAATCATAACGACCCTCATGAATATGAAAATCAATTTTGGAAATATCTTATTTTTTAACTCTAATTTAACGAAACCTAGAATACAAGTATAACTTGGTAAAAATATTTTTACCTTGTAATTCATCCAATAAATCACCAATAATAAGATTTGAGAGCTTATAATTTACAATGATATTATTGAGTGGTCTAAAATATGGACACATTAACGAAGAGCCATCCTTGCATTTGATCATGACTATGGAGGATGAGTAGGGATTGGTATTAAAGAGGACAATACCTTAATTGATCATATAATGAAGCAACTTCTCAAATTTTATCTTTTAAGTCTAGGTATAGTGATAAAGATAGACACGAGGTGGTTGTATTTCTAGAATAAATTGAATAACATCAACATGTGCCTAATTTGGGAGGAATACCCTTGAGTTTTTCAAATATTTGAGTATATTTATCAAGAAGAGACTATATTTCAAAAGGAAGAGCAAGATATGACTACCTAGAAGTCGTGAAGTTCATGGAGTAAATATGGATGAAATACCCTTGCTTCCCTTCTTTAATATTTTCTATCTAGTGGAAGTTAATGATCTTGAGGGGTTGCAAACCTTGAAGACCAATAACATTTACCATTTTATTTATGTTATACATACAACTGTTTTAGGTTCAAACTAACATCCCCAATTGATGCAATCATTGATTTAAAGTATCTAGGTACATACATATATGTTGTCAATCCAAATGTAGGTGTTTATTTGGATGTTGACATTGGCAAAATGACCCATGCATTGAGCTTTACCACCATTGGAAATCAACACATGGAATTTGACATTATTAGTATTGTTGATATACAACCCCAAGGATTTAGCTATATCACATTTTATGAAATTATGAGTGTTTCCTAAATCAATAAATATATTGACCTACTATATTTTTATGAGGTCCTATACCTTGATAGTGTGATGGTCTTACATTACCATGAGGGAAAATATTGAGAGATCCATAGTACCCATAGCTTGTTCAATATTTTTAGGTATCTTGGTTTCTCTTGATGAGGCAATGTGGGGACCTCCTCCCATTTAGAATTTTCATCCTTAGATTTCATGTGGAAGTTATGTTGCTCCTCACATGTATGATCCCATGGATGTCATGATCAACATTTGAAATAAAAGTAACCTTGTGGGTGATCCTCATTGTGGTTATTGAAGTTACTTTTATGAGGATTAAAATTACATTATGGCTAAAATCTAGGTAATTTCTTAGGCTACATGCTCAACATCCTAGAGGGTGAATAAATCATGCATATCTACTTCCCATTAAATTTATATTTTAGCCCATGATTGAATGTGGAAACCATAACAATGAGATCCAAGGGATATATATATTTGTGTGTGTGTGTGTGTGTGTGTTTGTGTGAGGAGGCTCACAAATTAATTGTGTAGTACTCATTCATAGTTCCTATTTATTTTATTTTAATTAACTTGACCACATAAGAGGTAGAAATATCCCTATCAAACTCCATCATAAAATATTCTTAAATTATGGTGAGAAAATATGACAGCCTTTACATCATAGTTCCTAAGGAAGCCACTAATAAAATTGGATACACAAATTGGAGGTAATGAGAGTAACCCTGACTTATTTAGGAACTCTATACTAGAAAATGGGTCTTTGACAATAAAATTTAATATATTAATTTGAGGAACTAAAACATCATGAGGTTAATCAAGTAGATAGACAACATCACCAACTATGGAATCCAAATAAGGAGAAAAATCCTATTCATCACCACCCATACTAACATTATGTTAGGACTCTCCTAACATATTCTAATAATTGTATTTATTTATTAATTATATTATAAGGATCACAACCCATAGAGTAGGTATTTAATGCAATCAAACTATTGCAATAAGATCATCGAATATACATTTAAATATATATAAAGGAGTTATATATTTTCCAACTATGATTTTTGTAATAACGATGATTCTTATTTAGTTTTGCAATTAATTTTACCATTATAAGACCAATTGTCTTACATCTGGTATCAGAGCCTCAAGTTCCTACAAAACCACGGTCATATAGTCAATATCACTTACCCAGCAAAAAGAAGTGATTCCAGTCACCTCTACTCGGCATCATCAAGAGGACAGAGTTGAAACAATGTTGTTAAGACTCAAAATATTCAGCCAGCCTAGTGTAAAGGATCAACTATGGAATGTTGTGCTATGTTCTAAACCCCCATAATGCAGTGAGTAACCAAATCAAGCACAACAGTCGACAACTACATTTAGAGCACAAAACAAGTCTGAAAGCAGGATTATCAGGGATATTTTGGTGATTATGATGTCTCCGACAACTCTTAGAAGAAATGGTGACAAAGAATTAAATAAATCAAAGGTTTTATAAGTTTTAATATGTTTTCAGGTGACGGATTAAAAAGAACAGTGACAAACAGCGAACAAGGAGATTAAAAGTTTTTTAAATGAATTATCCCACATATAAAACACCTCCGCTCGAGAATAGTTTAAAAGGGATAACCGACGACATCTTGCTTGTGACTTCGGTCATGCTAGAAATAAAGACCTTCACATGACCCAAGAAATTCCAAACCAAAATTCCGTCGACACTTGTCACTTTGATAGCACTTGTGGACTCGTTGACTTCCCTTGCTCCTTCGTGTTGCCTTCCTACCATCTCATAGTGTGTGCTACCTGCCACCTCGTGCTGCCTCGATCACCTCCTCGCCTTGTGCCGCCTATTTTCACTCGTATCTCTGCCACCCTTTCGTGCCTGCCTCGTGCTCCCTCGGTCACCTCACCCTATGCTTGCTTTGTACCATATCCCACCTTTTGCTTCATGTCGTGTCACACCTCGTGCTTCCGCTCACCCTTATCACCTCGAACACTGTGCCCTTAATTTTTGCTTGCCACTGATAGTCTTTGTCGCTGTACCTCATGCAAGCTGATTCAAAGTTGACATAACAAACAATTTTTTGACAAACATTTTTTAAATTATTTTGCTAAAAGTTGCCAAATAAGTGCCAAATTTTTTAAGCAAAATTTTGCACCTTTATTAATTTTGCTAATTCTTGCCAAATTCTTGCAAATTATTGCAAAGTGGTCAATTACTTGTCGCTAATTTTTTGCAAAAACTTTTTTAAAACAAAGGATAAAGAATTTATCCCATGGCAAATGGAAGATAGTCACTAGATATGGATAAACTTCTCCAAGAAATTTGAGAGAACGTCACTAAGACACAGGAAATCTAGGAAACAATACTTGCATTAAACTTAAAACTAGACTCTGTCACTTAGAATATGGCACTAGTGCAAACGAATCAAACTAACGGAGGATCGCCACCTCGGACACCATTGGGAGGGCCACAAACATCCATCCTACCTAGGACTACCAAGTTAGATTTTTCAAAATTTGAATATGGTGATCCTACAAACTGGATTTATTAGGTAGAGCAATATTTATCGTTAAATCAAATTCCTGAAAGACAAAAAGGGCATATTGCATCCTTTCACTTAGAGAATGAAGCAATCCAATGGTACCAGTGGTTCAAAAAAACAAATGGCGTTCCTACTTGGTTTAACTTTACACAAAATCTATTAGTACGGTTTGGGCCTAGCGCTTTGGAAAATTTCACAGGAGGTCTCACCAAATTATGCCAAACCACTTTGGTAAAAAAATATCAAGCTGAATTTGAAAGATTGGCAAATTGAACAACTGGGTTAGACGCGTCTTTATTTCAATATTGTTTCATCAGTGGATTAAAGGAAGAAATCTGCATAGAGGTACAAATGTATAAACCCACAAACATGATGGATACCATAGGGTTGGTGAAACTAGCAGAGGATAAAATCAAGGCACAACTCGATTGGGAAAACCACCCATGGGGAAATCATCAAACATTTACACTAACCCCAAAACCATGCAAAATGGAAGGGTACAAAATTCCTACACAACTCCCAAACTTAACCCAACCCTACCAATTAAACGCCTTAGTTTCGAAGAAATGAAGGAACGACAAGCTAAAGGTCTTTGCTACCATTGTGATGAGAAATTTGACCGAAATCATAAATGCGCCTCACGAAAGTTGTATATTCTAGATGCTACGGATTGTGGAAATTCCACCAAAAAATAAACTGAGATAGAAGTGGAAGTAGTATTCGACACACTAGAAAGTGATGATGAGAATACACCTAAAGTTTCCTTCAACACCCTTGCTGGATTTTCTACTCCACAAACAATGAGGGTAAAAGGGTATTTTAAGAAACAAAACCTTATTGTGCTCCTAGACTTCGGTAGCACGCATAATTTTATCGATCCAAAGGTGGCTAAGCAAGCTAATTGTTTTATATATGCTTGCAATAATTTCTAAGTGATGATTGGAAACGAAGGAAAAATTACATGTAAAGGTAAATGCAGATATATAAAACTAACTATGGGGAATTATAACATGAAAGGAGACATGTATGTACTACCTCTAGGAGGTTGTGACATCGTACTAGGAGTACAATGGTTACGAACATTGGGCATAATTCAATGGGAATTTGATGAATTATGGATGAAGTTCATAGAGAAGAATCAAACTTATACTATCAAAGGATTAAAATCAGAACCTTCGCAAATCATAAGTTCTCATAGAATGGAAAAAATTATCCGTAGAGAAGGCAAAGGTATGGTCGCACAATTGTTCTCCATCCAACCCACTCACGAAGAACAGGAGGTGCTAGAGCTACACAATATTTTAGAACACCATAAGGAAGTATTCAATGAACCAAAAGGACTACATCCACAACGAAGTCACGATCACACTATTCAACTACTTCCAAGGCATCAACCCCCTAATATTAGGCCCTATCATTATCCATATCTTCAAAATACCGAGATAGAGAAACTAGTACGAGAGCTTCTAAAGGCAGGGGTCATTAGACCTAGCAGAAGCCCTTACTCCTATCCAGTTATATTAGTAAGGAAGAAGGATGGGTCATGACGCTTATGTGTTAATTTTAGAGCACTTAACAAAATGACCATCAAGGATAAATTTCCTATTCCAGTCATATATGAACTTCTAGATGAACTACATGGGGCTGCCTATTTTTCTAAATTAGACTTACGATCGAGCTACCACCAAATTAGAGTTAACAAGAAGGATATTCCAAAGACAACCTTTCGTACTCATGAATGAGACTATGAATTTTTGGTGATGCCATTTGGCCTTACCAACACTCCTTCCACTTTTCAAAGTATAATGAACAAGGTATTCCACCCTTTCCTTCGTAAATTTATCTTAGTTTTCTTTGATGATATTTTTATTTACAGCAAAACATGGGAAGATCATTTGAAACATATTAGCTAAGCATTGATGATCTTGAAGGAAAATCAACTATATGCAAAAATATCAAAGTGTTCTTTTGGAAAACAAGAAATCGAATACTTAGGACACATTGTCTCTAAGGAAGGAGTTAAGGTAGATCCACACAAAATTGAGGATGTAAAGAGTTGGCCGATTCTAAAAACCTTAAAAGGTTTAATGGGGTTTCTTGGGCTAATAGGATATTATTGCAAGTTTGTCAAAAATTATGGTAAAATCATAGCTCCTTTAACAACATTACTTAAGAAAAATACCTTCAAATAGTCATCTCAAGTGGATGAAGCTTTTATTACATTAAAAAATGCAATGTGTACCACTCCCGTCCTAGCTATGTCTAAATTTTATAAACCATTCATCATTGAAAGTGATGCCTCGGGGGTAGGAATAGGAGCCATACTCATGCAAGATGAAAGACCTCTAGCGTTTACAAGCAAGGCATTTTCTAAAAATAATCTAGCTCGTTCTACCTATGAAAAAGAAATGTTGGCTATTGTTTACGCTATTCAACATTGGCGACCTTATATTATTGGACAACATTTCATTATATGCACTAATCATCATATCCTAAAATACTTCTTGGAACAACGTACTAATACCCCGAAAGAACAAAAATGGGTTACTAAACTACTTGGCTATGATTACGAAATTACATACAAAAAGGGTAAAGACAACATGGCCGCCAATGCACTTTCTAGGAAGTTTGAAGACATGTCTCAATTACATGCTCTTTCCTCCCTTATTCCTAAAAGGTTAGATGAGGTGCATGAAGAATGGATTAATGATCCTACTACCCACGCAATCATTCAACAACTCCAACATAATCCTAATAGCAAACCGCCATACACTTGGACGAATAGTATATTAAGGTAAAAAGGAAGGATGGTTCTCTCCCCTAATTCCTCTTATCATGAAAAACTTCTCCACGAATTACATTCCTCACCTACGGCGGGACACTCAGGGTTCGTAAAGACATATAAAAGAGTAACTAGATCTTTTTATTGGGTTGGTATGAAAAACTACATCAAACAATTTGTAAAAGAGTGTGAGACTTGCCAAAGACACAAAGGGGAGACAATTGCTACTCCGGGATTACTTCAACCTCTTCCTATACCAACCAAAATGTGGGCAGATATTTCTATGGATTTTATTGAAGGACTACCAAAATCCTGCGAAAAAACAACAATTTTTGTAGTAGTAGATCGCTTATCCAAATATGCTCATTTTTAATCCTGTGGCTCACCCTTACACCACTAGCACTATAGCCCGTATTTTTCTTGATAACATCTTTAAATTACATGGTATGCCTTCAAAAAATGTTAGTGATCGTGACCCAACTTTCACTAGTACTTTTTAGAAGGAATTGTTCAAATTACAAGGTACTCAACTTTGTATGAGCTCCGCCTACCATCCTCAAACCGATGGCCAGACGAAGGTTGTTAATAAATATTTAGAAACTTACCTTCGTTATTTTGTTTCTACTCAACCGCTCCATTGGGTAAAATGTTTTCCATTAGCCGAATGGTGGTATAACACTTCATACCATACATCCATCAAAATGACCCCTTATGAAGCATTATATAGCCAAACACCACCATAACTCACTTCTTATATTCTCGAAAGTACAAACGTACAAGCGGTAGAGATGAAAATCTCTACTCGAGATGACATTCTATGTCTCCTAAAATAGAACTTACACATCGCCTAAAATCGCATGAAGCAGCAAACCAATCAACATAGAAGCAAGCAAATTTTTTAAGAAGGTGATATGGTTTTCCTACGCCTTCAACCATACCGTCAATCGTATCTCAAACAAAAAGGCTCTAAGAAGGTAGCACCCAAATTTTATGGACCTTATAAGATTCTCCAATGTATTGGGGCCATTTATTACAAACTTGAGCTTCCTCCCTCTTCCAAAATTCACCCCGTATTTCATGTATCTTGCCTTAAACCAGTGGTTGGAGCACACATCACTATACAAACTAACCTTCCCGAGTTTACAGATGATGGAGTACTTTTGGTTGAACCTGAAGCTATCTTAGATCACCACTCTCGTCACCTTTGTAATCGAGATATCACGGAAGTCTTGATCCACTGGAAAGGTCTACCTTTAGAAGACGCTACATGGGAGACTCTTCACTATATCCAACAACAATTTCCACATTTTCAACTTTGAGGACAAAGCTCTTTTTAAGGAGGGTGGCATGTTAGGACCCTCCTAACATATTCTAATAATTGTATTTATTTATTAATTATATTATAAGGGTCACAACCCTTCACTATCACAACCCTTAGAGTAGGTATTTAATGCAATCAAACTATTGCAAAAAGATCATCGAATATACATTTAAATATATATAAAGGAGTTACATATTTTCAACTGATTCTTGTAATAACAACGATTATTATTTAGTTTTGCAATTAATTTTACCATTATAAGACCAATTGTCTTAGTTGGAGGTAATGAAAGTAACCCTGACTTATTTAGGAACTCTATACTAGGAAATGGGTCTTTGACAACAAAATTCGATATAGTAATTTTATGAACTAAAACATCACGAGGTTAATCAAGTAGATAGACAACATCACCAACTATGGAATCCAAATAAGGAGAAAAATCCTATTCATCACCATCCATACTAACATTAGTTCCCATAAAATATTAGTCATACATCTAGGAAAAACTAGAGCAAACTGGTTTATGCAGAAAAGTTATTCATTGAAAGTGTCTTGGATCCTACCCCTAAGTCATCCTTTAGAAGTGTTCTAGATCCTAATGTTGGAAATGTCTGACAAGCATTGGGTCATATTTTGGAATCTTAGATGCCTTTTATTGATATCAATTATGCTCAAGGAAGACATGTTGGAAATTTCCTTCTAGTGCTTGTTCTAATTTTGCAGGGTGAAGGTCATGCTACCCTCTAATACATTGAGTAAAAATTTCTTTCAGTTACCTCTTGATGTGTGCGAGAGACTCATTGCAAGTAGTCTAACCAACCCTAATATAATCAATCCTCTTATACAAATTTCATGCCATTGACCAAAGGTATTGATAAACCTTTGGTTCTAGGCTTAGTGGAGGATAAAAAGAATCATGATGTTTTTTAGGAGGGGTGGAGAAGGAACTCATGGAGTCAATGACTGAGAAAACAAGAAGGTAAAGCCGATATGAAACTTAATCTAGATGGGTTTCCATTAACTATAAATTTCATTAAAATGTCTTGCATGTCATAATATAGGGATTAACAATATACTACATAAGAAGCTCATGATATAATAAACCAAGTAAAGAAAAAATAAACATAATTGTAATCTAGTCTAAGTTGACACAATAAATAGTCACACATTATTTTGTATTATCCTCCCAATAATAGAAGCATTAGAATCCAATGCTTCTAAAAGAGAGGAAAATATCTGAGATATGATGTTAATAAATCCATTAGGCTTGATGAAGAAGTTGTCCTTATTTTGCTATAAGGTAAGAGGTAATGGAACCAAGTCAAGTCTAATGAGTGCATGTGTCAAAAAATTGATCAACATCAAGGAAAAACTAAAAATCATGAACAAAATTTGTAGGGTGGATGATGGAAAGCTCATATTCCAATGTTAGCTCATTATATAGTTTGAGGAGATTGACATTCACAAGATAATGAATTCCCAAGTGAGTTAGAATATCAAGTCAAAGAACATTATTTGACACATATTGAAGGATAATGTAAGGTCCATAGTAAAGAGACTTGACCTTACTATGTGCTTTATGTTGGAAGCAAAATTTTTCCAATTATAACTAAATTTTATCTCCAACTAAAAATGATGAGGGATGTGATGATGCTCCATGAGTTGTTTATGCTGGTATTAAGTCTTCTAAAGAATCAAAATTTTCTTAACTTGAAGAGAATGTAAATGTTGGAAAAATGACTTGGCCTTATTTTGTTCCTTTTCAAGATCTACCATGGAAGGAGAGGGTAAAGATAAAGACAACTCATAAGGAGATAATTCGAAAAACAAGACTGACCTGAAATAGTGAGTGAATTGTGGAAGAGTGGAAAATTTGAATATAAGCATGCTCAATATGTGTTATGTTGAAATCCTACTTTATAGGAGTAGTATGATGATATATATGGAGACTATACAAGGGTGTGATTCACCACCTCTACTATATATGAAAAGCCATGGAAAAATTGAGAGAAGATTCCAAAAATTTGCACAATAAGTGCCAAAAATGGCCCACAAATTGTGATTCATGGTTAGATGTAATGCTAGAAGGGATATCAAATAGTCTTCAAATTAAATAGAAAATAAATGGGCTAAGTCATTTATAGAAATAGTCTTGCGATAAGGAATAAACTTAGCCATCCTGTTGAATCAAATGACAACCACAAAAATCCAATTATGGCATTACAATACCATTGGAAAACCACTCACTAAGTCCATGGAGATGATTTCCCAAGGATGAGTAGGAAAGGGAAAATGGCAACTCCAACCTCACTATTGGTTGGTGGGTTTTGAGTGGCAAAAAACTATATAATAGTGCTATAAGTGTAGCACATCATGCTACATATGAGGCTAATAAAAAAAATGTGTAAATAGTGGAGTATTTTTTGCTTACTAAAATGACCACCATAGATTGTAGAGTGTACCTTCTTTAGAAGAGAAGTGCAATGATTATGGGGCATAGTACATAACTTATTAATTTTGTATAGTAGCCCTTCTTTGATATGAAAATCTTGGAAGGGTGCTAGGTTCAAATATTATGGATGGTGAAGACTTGTATAAACCTAACAAAAACTCTAGATAATCTACATATGAATAAGCCCAATTATGAAATTTAATGTATGAAGTGGTGACCATAGTCAAGGCATGAGATAAAGGAGGTCGAATCAGATAATTTGCAACAATGTTTGCTTGCACCTTATTATGCTTGATGATCAAATAATTTTGGTTAGATATTGAGGAAATTGCAAAGGCATGTGATCAACATGCATAATTGTTTACTTACCTAAAGGTAATATCTCTAATACTTGATGGCTTGAATTAATGCATATAAATTTTTAATCAATGTGCTAAACATTGTTGAATCCAAGAGAATGATATTTTATCCATTGAAAGTCAATATTGGCTTTGCCAATTGGTGAAAAGGTGAACTAATATCTAAATAACTAAGAATAAAATTTTTGATAGAAATTTAAAAGACCAAGGAAACTGCTTAACTCAATAATATTGAAAGGAGTGTGTCCTTTGTGCAAATTTTCCACTTTAGTACGGTCCACCCAAAAAACCAGTGTATTATTGATAAATCCAAGGTGATTGATGTTTATGCAAATAAAAAATTGAATATATTGGCATATAATTTGTTTTCATGAAGTATACCAAGAACTCATTCTAAGTGTTGAATGTGTGTCCTTCATATTTTGGAGAAAATAAATATATCATCCAAATAGATGATAACACACTTTTCAAGGGATTCCTTGAAAATATCATTAATGAGACCAAATGGCATTAGAAGCCATCCAAAGAGACCTATTTTAGTTTTGAAAATAATCTTCCATATGTCTTCTGCCTAATATTTGTCCTAGTTTTGGAGAAGAATTGTGCACCTTGAAGTGAAGTTGATCTAATACAAGGAAGTGGATATCACATTTTTATTAAGATGTTATTTAATGCTTGAAAATTTACACAAAGGCACTAAGTCCCATATTTATTCAACACAAACAAAATTGAGAAAGTAAAAAGGGATGTACTAGGCTTGATGAAGCCTTTGTTTAACAATTCTTGAATTTGTTGTTTGATTTTTTCATTTTATACCATTGATGTCAAGTGTGACAAGGCATTAGGAAGAAAAACACTAGGAAGTATGTCAATTGAGTGATTAATTGTTCATTATGATGGAAGTATCATGAGATCCTAAAACACATCATAATATGATTCCAAAAGCTGATGAATATTTACATGTTGTGTAAAAAATGTGATGTTTTCTTGCTTTAAGTTATCTTATGTCCTAATGAATATCAATGCTAGTGATGTGTTTGGATTAACTACTTTGTGTGCTTGTTTACAGGTGAGTGTTAATTTTGTTGTCATTGAAGTGCTCTTTATTAGGTACTTTTTGTTATCTTTTTGTAGTTTATAGGAGTTGTTATATGCATCATAATGGGATTTCTTATTATACTGATATGGTTTTCCAAGCAATAAGCCACACAAATCTAGATTAGTTACATCACAAGATACCTTATCCACATACTTGGTATAAAAATCAAAAGACACAAAGCATGTGTGTGTGCTCTATGTAGATGAACCATGGTCCTTCCATCCAAGAGCATATGGATGAGGATGTGGGCCCATCAACAAGTGCAAGTTGTTGACTATGGATCTTGCAATTAAGTTCTTTTGTGAGCCATTATTAGTGACACAATCCATTAAGAAGTCATGTGTAAGATGGGCAAAAGTGGCAAATGAACTATCCCAACCCCTTAAGTGGAGTGGTGGTTTATCAAGATGACTTTGTTGAGTTTACCTTTCAATTCTTCATATGTACTATCATCAATATGAGTTTCCATGGGAATGTTACTTGTTTCCTCATCATGAGAAGATACAATCAAGGTATTCTCCTTAATTTGAAACACTAAGAATTCTCATGTCTTGACTTATTTCAATGGTTACAACACTTACAAAATTTCCTAGCATCAAAAGAATAAGAATGAGAATGAGAAAACGAAAAAGAAAAAGAAGATAAATATTGATTCCTTGGATGAAAGAGAGTTTGTCTTCCTAGATAAGAGAAGGATTATATGCCTTCTATTATAGGATATGTCAGTTGTAAAAATATTGATCTAAAGGTGCTAGAGGAAAAAGAGGGACATGGAAATACCAATTGTACTTAGTGGAATATTACATCATGTTATTGGTTGTATATTTTATCTCTCGATACATGTGTTCCTATAAGTCACTCTTGAACTTTAGGATGGGAGTTGCTATGTTATCTACTACATTTAGCATAATTTACAAATAATTGAACTTGTAGATAAAGTCTTGCATAGATGTATTGGATCCTTGATGCAAATAAAGCCATTTGATGCCCAAATCCTCAAAGTAATTGGATGGATAGAATGTGTCCCTAAGAGCTAGTAAAAGTTGGTCACAAGTTTAGATGAGATTCTAAGATTGTTGGTGATCTATCATCGGGACTTTGAAAATGCCATATAGATTCAATTTGGCAAATGACATCTTGTCCTCCTCTATGACGTTATTGTACTCATGTTCAAAATCTAATTGACAAGTATCTCAGGGTCATAAGAGCCATTATACACCTGGAATTTACATTTTTTTATATGTAACATAAAGTGTGGTAAATAAGATATCATCAACTTTATCTATGAAGGTAGTCACCATGTTAGCTAGCTCAATGATCTTGTTAGCAAATCTAATCGTAGACATAGTATGTGTTATAGTTAGGTAGGGAGTTTTTCTTCCAAATAATAAACTTTAAGACTTCAACATTAATTTTAACCCATAAATATATCTCAAATATGAATAAACTCATAAAACAAAAATGATTGTATGACTAATTTAACTACTACATGATAATATTATAAAGATTTAATTTTTTTAACTATGGTCCATGTGGAAAACACTATTATAGATTGTAATTCTAAATTGTTGATTGGATTTTAACCGTTAAAATTTCCTACATAGTTTTTAAAAAATAGGTCATTCAATATATTGTTGGAAAGAGCTCTAAGTTTATATAATATACTACGACTAAATTATAACATAAAGAATTGGAAAGAGCTCTAAGTTTATATAATATACTACGACTAAATTATAACATAAAGAATTGTAAAGGGTGGGTCTGTCTTAAATTTTTAGAAAAAATATTTTTAATGATTATATACCAACGAGACGTGAAGGCTAGGAAGGTAGAGGTGACAATTCAGGGTGACATTTTGACATGGATGATGACAACAAAAATGAAGGTACCTCTGACTCAAGAAGAGTTCACATGTTCAATGAAGGGCCATCACAAGTCACCACTAGAATATTGAAATGGATCAATGGTCCGGGCTCTCACACATGGTGCAAAAGCGTACATGTCACGAGTCTGAATGATGCTTATTCAAATAAACATCCATCTTAAAAGGATGTTGAGGTGGATGCTACCCTAGCATGTGTAATCACCATTGGTTTGAACTCCTCTTGTTTTCTTTTTTTTAAATCTACAGGCTATGACGTCGCTCTATCATGCCAAAGGATGTTGTGAGCCAAATGAATTTCGCATTGTTTTATTTAAAACCACATTTTCAAAAACAAGTACAGTCAAAGTAAATTGCCCGTAAAAAAACAAAACAATAATAAAAAAATGACACGTTACCTTTGAAGAACATAGAGTCAAACCCTAATTTTGGATCGTGTTGTAAGGTTGTTACATCAAATTTATTATACTATTATTGTTTTAATATGAAGGATGGATTTATATAATTATTATTGGTTTGATGTTTATTCAAAAGAATGGGATTAGACTATTAACTTTGCAAATAGTTGTTCCAGAGGTTTAAACTTGGGTGTCTTTTGATTTGTACAATTGTGTGACCCTCAGTCAAAGAAATACTACTACCTTTACAAACAACTACCAGAAGGTTTAAACCTGGGTGTCTTCCTAGTAAGTACCTGACCAAACAAGCACTTACAATTTTTAGTAAGTACCTGACCAAACAAGCACTCACAATTCCACTAACCTGTATCCAACCTAGCTATCATCTCACCACTTCCCCTTATGACTGTAATGGACTGTAGACGTCCTTTGATTTGAAGTGCACGAACGGAGCAACAGAAATTAGAGTTGTTCACGTTCCCGTCATCCAACTCATCAAGGCACAAAAAGGATAGGCTCTGGTGCAACAGAAATATAGACTCATGTTCCTATCATCCAATAGAGTCAATGGGCTAATCTGCCTCCTGAAATACTCTATGATGTCATTCTACACTTGGAGGGAAAAGAAGGCACGTGATCTGCACAAAACATGCGGTGGCCTATGCTGGGTCTACAAATCTTGAAGGGAGTTCACAAAAGAAATTTTCAAAATGACACAACAGTTTAGGAAACTTACTACAAATCTTGGAGGGAGTTCACCAAAGAAATTTTCAAAATAACAACAGTTTAGGAAACTTACATTTTAGATATCAATGAAGTGGGTCGCTGTTCTTTCATGGAGATTGTTCGTATCAACATCTGTAACCAGGTGGAATTATTTCATGGAGATTTCTTTTTTGGTCACCAATATTTTCTTGAGGGGTTACCGTTCTGGACGGAGCACAAGAAGGTTTGTTTCAGTGGATCACTATAAATTGCCTTCTGCAAAACATAGGCAAAGATTACTCACACATGGTAGAAATTGTCAATCTTGGAGGGGGATCCATTCAAATGGCATATTTGATCATGGAAGACACTACCAAAAATGCATGATGGAAGCGAAACATTTTGAAATAAATTTTAAGAGCTTTGCAATCCAAATCTTGACATGGACCAAAACTACTCTAGACCCAAATTAAAAGGTGGATTAAAAACTGCTTTGCTACTAGTGATAAGACACGTTTCCATTAACTAAGAAAGCCTTTAAAAGGGCTTACATATACAACTTAGGGACTAACAATCTATTATAGACGAATTCCATGATACTACAAACGAGACAAAAATAAACATAATAATAACAAGAATCACAAATAGATACATATCAAAAGCTATTAATGCTTTTGTAACATTTTACTGTTTTTTATATTTTTTTGGTAGGTAAAAAGTTTTATTTACTATTCGGGTTGAAGGGTCCCATCCCTGTTACATTGGGCATCGACAGTGCCAATAGTACAAAATTGACAAAATCTAAAAACAACAATCTAGGGGCCCATCCCCCTACAGACTAGACAGATCGTAGACAAAGACATTGAAAATAGAACCGAGTTGAAGCAATTACAAACAAAGGTAGTCCAACTGCCTGAAGTCACCTTCCCAGAACTACTGGGGTTCCTCTTTACCTTCCTGCTTAGCAACATATTTCTGATCAGAGGCTAGGAGGACCTTGAGCACAGTAGGGAGCTCCTAGATTTCAATAATGGCGTTGGAGAGGAAAGAGCCAACCTCCTTGATGATATTGACGACGAACTTCAGGTGGTCCACAACTTTGTTGATGTGATTGAGAGTGGCGGTGCGCAGGAGGTCTTCAACACTATTTGTTGCCTCTTCGTCTTCGTCGCTGATGACCTTGGGGGACTGATGCGGAATGCTCGTGTTCTTAATCTTCAGTCGACGGGATTTCCTGCTCTTCTGGGTGGGGCAAAATGCTTTTTGCTTACTTCTCAAGGCCATGCCATGAGGGCGATGATCCGAAGGGATAGAGTCCTTGGGAGTGGGGGCAGGGGAAGCTTCCTTCTTGCCATTAGCTTGGGCAGGGGTGGAATTGATCAGGGGAAACTAGTGGGAAACTCAGATAGTGAGGGAGTTTTAGTAGAAGTGGGGGAGAGGGGGGCTCACCTCGACCTTGTAGGTGGATGCGAAGGAGGGCTCAGGGCTGGGGGAGCGAGCAGGGAGACCACCAAAAACCTGGTGCACAAGGGTATGCTTGTAAAGGACAGAGAACAATCCTTGGTGGCGAGGGGGTTTCGAAGACTTGCGATCCCTGATGTTCGCAATAGTTATGTTGATAGACCAAAAGAGGAAGTCAGGGATATTAACAGGTTTTACATCATGAAGGTGGTTAACGAACGCGAGGTGGTAAGCCCACAGGGGACTATTGGGATCATCGATGATAATGTATTGGATGACAGGGATGACAGTGGTGTCCCACGATCGGGCAGGGACGAGCGAAGCACACTCTTTTTCTCCCACACTAGGTCCTTCCCCTTGTCGGGGAGATGGTCTATTTCATCTTTGAAGTTGTGTCTATCCCTTCGAACGACTCTGCCTACAGGTGGTAAACCAAAAACTTCGATAATAGTGTGGATGCTTACCTCAAAGTGAAGCCCTCGAACCTGAACTTCACCTTCGTTCTAGGAGCTGACAAAGTTGTTGGTCACCTGGTCATATACGCTAATGAAAATCTTGAAAAAAGGAATGAATCTCTTGGCATCGAGCAGGGCTTCAGTCGTCGGATCGAGCTGGAGGTTCGTGGGCTCTGTGATGGCCATTGCATCATGAAAACTGGGATAAACTGTATTGCTGCAATAACTTCTATCAAACTGAATAAAGTGCCTCAAGTGAATACTCATAGTAAGGACAGGGTGGGGACTATAAGGCCGAAACCTTAGGCAAGAGGGGTAACCAATCGCCATAATAAATTCGAGATAAAATTGGGAACAACAGGCATAGAGATCGGTCTTATCAGGAATCGAGGGGGGAAGATGACCAAAAAGGAAGGAAGTGAGGAGGTGGGTGGATCGGGTGGTGCAAGGAGTGGGTGAGGGAGGAAAGAGGAGGGGGTGGCAAGTGGGCATCGAGGAGTGGGGGAAAATGAGGATGATAGGGCGGAGGCACAAAGAAAGTGGAGGCCAGAGGGAAAGACTAGGCACTTTGGCACGAGCAGGGCAATCTGCATGATTGGACGTACAGACAATACTCCAAAAAATGATGAAGAGAGTTGAGTCCCAAAGAACCATGGTGTTGAGGGAAAACACCTTTGGTGTTGAAGAAACACCTTCATGGCAGCAAGAGCTGCTAATAGTGACATTTTTCCATTTTTTCCTGGTGTTGAAAGAAAACACCTTTGGTGTTGAAGAAACACCTTCGTGGCAGCTAGCGCTGCTCTTTACGGCTACACTCCACATCATGATAGGCTACCACAATAACATCCTAGGGGAAGACATCTTCCCAGATGATCAGGTTGGTTTGATTGGCCGCTCTGTTGGCCAGAAGGTCTGCCACCTTGTTTGCCTCTCTAAACACATGGTGAATCGTGCTTTGTGGGCATTGACGAAGGGAAGCTTGGCATTCTTGAATAATGTTATGGATATTCCAACCTCCATTGTTGTTTTTATTAATATGATTAACCACTATAGACGAATCACCTTCAAAAATGATAGGTTTAGTCAAAGACCTACTGACCTCAATACTTCTCTAGAGAGCTCGGGCTTCCACATAGTTTTTGATTTGGATCCCTAATTTTTCAATAAAATCTAGAATAACATTTCCATCATGGTACCTTATGACATCTCCAGCCCTTGCATCCTTTGAATTTCATTTGGAGGACCCACAAAAGTTGACTTTAAGCCATCCTGGGGGTGGGGGATTCCACTTGACATTACTCCTGGTGCTGGGGGGATTCTGAGTTTTGGAGCACTCGGTGGAAATCCCCAGAGTCTTGATCAAGAAGGACTCTATCCCAGATGTAGGGAAGTCCATGCACGGGATGAGGCTGGCATTTTTGATAGCAAAGGACAAAGCTCTATTGGCCACTGTTTCTGGATTTTTGAGTCTGTCATTAAAGATACGATTGTTTCGCTCCAACCAAATTTTCCAAATCGCATGGTGCAACAAAGCTTTCCATAGGAACGTGAGCCTGGGATTCCTGAAAATAGTGGGCCACTGGGTGAACAAGTCAAGGATAGTCTTGGGCCACACCCATTTGACGTGGAACTTGCTGATCAGGGAAGAAAAAACATCAAAGGCAAAGGGGCATTCAAGGAGGAAGTGTTGGGTGGACTCCCATGCCTGAGTGCATAGATAGCATCTGTTGGGGATGATGACACCCCTCTTGATCAGGTTGTCAGTGGTCAGGATCCTGTTGTGGACCACGAGCCAGCAAAAATGGGCCACCTTCGGGATAAGGTGCTTGAGCCAAATGGTCCTGGTTGTGGCAGGGCTGTCAATGGTGTTGGGCCACTTAGGAGGACTGTCTACCAATCGAGAAGTGGATTTCATAGAGAATATCCCATCGTTGGTGCCTTTCTAGCAAAGTTTATCTATCGTCTGGATCTGGGGAATGAAATTTACCCTAAGGACAAACTACAGGGACACCATGGCTTTATCTATGACTATGTTTCTGACTCTAAACTGGATCTGCTTCCACCTACGACTATCTTGGTTGATAGCAATGAAGTCGACAACTCTAGGGCCAAATATATTGTCAGTAAGGTGTTTGATCACTGCAATGTCAGGGTCTTTGGTGAGGGGCTCATCCCTAGCCCATGGGTCATGCCAAAAATCAATGTCCTTGTCATCCCCAAGCTACCATCTAATCCCTCATTGAAGAAGGTGCTTGGTGTGGGTTATGGATCACCAAAAATGGGATCCAATGTTGGGAGTCCCTTCATCCCTGAAAGAGTGTTGTTGCAGATACTTTCTCTTGATAATAGAAACCCATTCCAAATTGGCATTGGTGACAACCTTCCATGCCTGTTTGGCCAAAAGGGCCTAGTTCATGAAGTTGATCCTATGCAAACCGAGCCTACCTCTATCTTTAGGGGTGCACACTTTGTCCTAGACCACCAGGTGAAACTTCCATTGGTTGTCAGTCCCTACCCATAAGAAGCATTTTTGAATCTTCTCTATAGCTTCTCCCACAACCGTGGGGATTTTGAAGACTGACATAAAATACATCGAGATGCTTTGGAGGATAGACTTGACCAAGGTGGCTTTGCCTGCTTGGGAGAGGAGGGCCCCTTTCCAACCTACCAATTTCCTATGAATTCTCTCGATGACATTGTTCCACATGGTCTTGGCTGGTCTCCCTTGGAACATTGGGAGGCCAAGGTAGGTGGTTGGGAGATCAGCAATGGTACAACCCAAGATGCCCATAATTTTGACCTGCCGCTTTATAGGAGTGTTGATGAAGTAGAGTTTGCTCTTGGTGAAATTGATCTTCTGACCAACAGCTTCCTCGTAGAGGTTGAGGATAGACTTGATGATTTTGGCTTCAAAAATAGAGGCTGAAGTGGCCAACAGGGTGTCATCCACAAACTGCTTGGTGGGTTGAAGGCTGGAGGTTGGAAGCAGCCTTAATACCGGATATCAACCCTCTAGTGCAGGTAGATTTGATAGCCCTCCCCAGGCTCTCAGCCAGGATGATGAAAAGGATAGGGGAGAGGGGATCCCCTTGTCTCAGTCCTCTAGTGCTGGGGAAATACCCTACTGCTGATCCATTGACAAGGATAGAAAACCAAGTAGAAGAGATGCAGTTCGAGATCAACTTGACCCAATTCTCATGGAAGCCAAACTTGAGGAGGACTTTGGCCAGAAACTCCTGGTCCACTCTATCAAAGGCCTTATTCATGTCAAGCTTCAGGAAGAAGGCAGACTTGTTGGAGTTATGGGCTGAGTGGATAAGCTCGTGAACGGTGATGACACCGTCAACAATATTTTAGCCCTTGACAGTACTTCCTTGGTAGGGGTTGATGATGGAAGGGAGGATGCCTATGAGTCTATTGGCCATGGCTTTGGACAAGTATTTTATAAATGACATTGCACAGGCTGATGGGGCGATAATCAGATAGGGACTGGGAATTGGGCCCCTTGGGAATGAGAGCGAGGAAAGTGGAGTTGACATCCCTGGGAATGGATCTGGTGAGCTGCATTTCAGAAATAGCTAGGCAAAGGTCGGGGCCAACTATGTCCTAGTAGGTTTGGAAGAACCTAGGGGAGAACCCATTGGGGCCTAGGGATTTGTCTAGCTGCATGGAAAATAGGGCCTGGTGGATTTCTTTAGGGGTTAGAGGGCTGAGGAGGAGGTCATTCATGGCCTCGAGGATGGATCTGGGAATGTTCTCGAGAAGGGCATCCATGGCCTGAATGGAGGAGGAAAGGTGGGAACCAAGGAGGGATTCAAAATGGTAGACAACTTCATCCCGGATCTGGTGGATATCTGAGGTGAAAGACCCATCTTGCTTGGTGAGGCCCTTAATCCTGTTAGCTCCTCTATGCCTGAGGGTGGAGATGTGAAAAATTTTGGAGTTGGAATCTCCTTCCTTAAGCCACATCTGTCTCGATTTTTGGCGCCAGAACATCTCTTCCTTTCGTAGGGTATTATGGTATTCTGAAAGCAGGACCCACTCCTCAGCTCTGAGATTGTCATCCCCTTCCCCTGCTGGAACTTGTCCTCAATCTGTTTGAGCCTACTTTTTATGTTATTCTTATTTTCAAATATATTCTCGAATGTCTCTTTGTTCCACACCTTCAATTTGGCTTTAATCGATCAAAGTTTCTACGTTACCTAGTTTATGATAGTCCCAGGGAACCTTTCCCCCACCACTCGGTAATCTAATTTTTAAGATCTGGGTGTTGGGTCCACATTGATTCAAAATGGAAGGGGGTTTTGAACTGAGATCTGTTTACCATTTCAAAAATCAAGGGGCTGTGATCGGATCCAATTTTTGGGAGTGCCTACAGACTGGCATCACCGAAGAAGGGGAGCACTTCTTGGGATAGCAAAAAATGGTCTAGTCATTCTTGGATGAGGTCTCCACCCATCCTTCTGTTGCTCCAAGTGTACTGGGACCCTCTCAGCTGGACGTCCATTAGTTCATTTGAATCTACAAAATATGCAAAGTCATCTATGGTTTTGGGGGTTATGGCATTCCCACCTCTCTTCTCTGAAGGATGCAAGGGGGTATTGAAGTCCCCTGCTAGGATCCAGGGGACATTGCTGAAAGCTTACCTCATCTGAGTGAGATTGTTCCATAGGATCGATCTGCCCTACATAGTGTTAGGGGCATACACGTTTGTCATGACCCAGGAGAGCTGGGTGTTGGAGTCATGGAAGTAGATGTTGGATAGGTGCCCTTCACCTGAGATGACTCTACCTTCAACCTTGGTAGGGTCCCAGAGATAGAGGAGTCCGCCTGAGGTGCCAGATGTCGGTGTGTAGGTGAACTCACATTTTCTCCAAATGGTCTTGGCAACTCTCGGTGACCAGTGCTCACCTAATTTGGTTTCTTGAATAAGGAAAATGGTGGGATTAGATTCTTTTCGCATGGCAACAACCAATCTTTGTTTGGCTGCCCCATTTAACCCTCTCGCATTCCAGGAGAGGACTTTCATTTGGAACTTTTGGAGGGTTTTTTCCCCCTTTGCCTTGCTGCATGAGGGGTTTGGATCTCTTAGATTCTTCCCTGTTGGTGATCCCTAGTTCCTAGAATAGGGTTTTTTGGGTGCCATTGGCTATATCTTCAGCTGTATCATGGCTTCTCAGGTCAGTGCCAGAGGGCCTACCCTTTTTCCTATCACCTCCTACATCGATCTGGGATTTTTTGAAACTTCGAGTTTATTTTGGACTCCATGGTTCTGGGGATTCTTGGGAGGAATCATCACTATCAGTCTCAACATCACAAGATTTAGATGGGGAGAGGGGTGACCCAGTCCCATTGGGTGGGGAAGATTTAGGTGGAGGATTGGGAGACTGAGGGGGTTTGGGGGGAGAGCTCTAGGATTCATGACCATTGTCGGGTGGGGAAGAAGGGCACGGGGGAGGAGGTGGAAGAGGGGTTTTCTGGGGGAGGTTGGCCTTGGGGTAGGGTTGAGTGGTTGGATTTGGGATCGGGAATTCCTCACAGGGAAGCTCCTCAACATAGATTTTATCATTAAGACCAAAATTGTTGAGTAAATTGAACTTGTTAGAGATTGTGAACAGACTACTTGCCTTATGCATATCATCGCCTGGAGGAGGTAGGGCCTATTGCTTGCCCTTGTGGTTCTGGCTCTGTCCCGTTCTGGCTTTCATTTTCTAGTTTTCTCCATGGACTGGGTGGGTCAAAGTCTGGGAATCGGTCTACGTGCCTTTGCGATTTGGGCATTGGGATGAAATATGCCCTTGAGTTTGGTATTCGGGGCAAAAAGTGGGTTTATTTTCATACTCCAATGGCTAGCTCTGGTGGAAAGATCCATAAATTAGGTTAATATGGTCAGGGAGCTAAGTTTCTAGGTTGACATTGATGCATATGCGGGCCTGCGTCAGATGAGTCCGGGCATGAGTAGTTGGGTCAATGGTGACCAATTCCCTGATTGCTCGGGCTATCCCCTAGAGCGCATCTTCATGGAAGAAATGTGAGGGAAAATTTAGGAGGTGGACCCAAATGGGAGCATAGTTTATGCTCTATGATTTTGGGTCGAACTCTACTCCCCACTTGCGGAGGAAGAGGCTTCTTCTTCGAAGAACCATGGTCCCCCTGATAAAATGTGGTCTGCATCTTCCTATGTGTTGAGGTGAATCATGAAAAACCCCTTGGACATTGCAGATAGTTCTAGGCACCCTCAAGTTTTCCATTTGATCATCGCCCAACATCAGAGTGAATCCATATCAGGTCTTTCGCCAACAAATTTCCCTACCAGGGAGAATGAATCTAGGGTAGCATACTCCTCCATGACTTGCTCTGGATAGAAGACATCGTAGCCCTGGGTTACAAAGGCATTTGATGCCACAAGTGGAGGTTTAGGTTTCCCTTGGAGTGCTTCCACGAATGAAACCTGGCTGATCCTCTTGTCATCCGTTGTTGTTTTATCCGGTGGGTCTTTTCCCCTGTGGACTCCATTCCCATCATCTACCATGCCTACAGAGGTCTTACTTGCTATTTCACTCCCTGTCTGATGGTCGTTGGAATCGCCATGCGTAGGCATGCCACTCCCCAAGCTCTTACTCCCACCTCTCTGCTTCTCGCCCATCAAAAAATCAAAAGTCGAATGTTCACTCGCCATCACTCCCCTTATTTTGACTTAGTCATCAAATTTCAAATCACTTTCCATATCCTTTAGCTTATCATGTGTGTTCCCATTTATTTGTTCCCAAGATGTGGAGGTTAAAATATTGAACATACATCACTAACTAAATGATAAGGCCCATGCAGAGGATTGAATAATCACTAACTAAATGATAAGGCCCATGTAGACCTTTAATTTTGCTAAAAAAATATTATCAAAGTTATATCTTGTTTTGATTAGTTTGATAATACGATCAAAATGAGATAAGTTTTTTATTTTATTTTCTTGAATTTGGATAATAAAAATGGTTCTAGCTAAATTACAACATTACAAATAATAATTGTATTAGTTTATTGGTAACATTAAAAAATTGGTTAAATGTTGGCTAACTAGAAGATATGAATATACCCAAAAGAGGTTATAAATTAGCTATATCACCACTATCTTGTCCTTTTTGCCACCATAAGAGCCAAAATTTTTGCTTTTATACAATTTGTAATAAAATAACTTAAAAAAAAATTAAAACTATAACATTTTTTCTAAAAATATAGCAATAGAAATAACATACACTAGGATATTTGCAACATAATAAGATTCTAGAATAAAAAATCTAATAAAGTATCATAGATCCATATTCCAAGTTTCAAAAGCAATCTAAGCCACTTAGAGAAGGAAAAATATTGTAGCTACCTAAAGAGGGACAAATTTTGTTATGCACACAAGAGTTAGTAGACTAATTGCATCACACCTCTTTTATTTATAGTCTAACAAAGTAACAAAACCTAACCTTAATGATCAAGGTATGACTATCCTATCCTAGGGGAAAAAGTCAACAACATATATATAATTAGTGTGGCTACACTGAGGTTGTTACACTCAATCAAATATTGATAAACAATAGCATCAACCAATGGAGTGAAGTAGTTAGCGTAAAGCTTCAACAAAAAAGCAAAGGTGGTGCAATTTGTCTTATATATTCTATATCAAAATGTTGTAGAAGAGATAAAGCACACTAAGGATTGACAAAGAGATCCATGGTGATTCAATCATGTACTCTTTTTGGGACATAGATTTATGCCTAAATATTCTCAAAAATCTATTTATTAAGCCTAACTACCATGTTAGGGGCATAAATTTGTGCATGAGATTCTGTTTTGTTCCATTAAAGAAGCATTAAAAATATTGGAGGGAGAAAAATATATCAATAGGAAAATCTATCATAGATAAAGTTATCAATGAATTTGTTGAAAATGCTTAGGCCTTCAAAAATGCAAAACAAAAAAGTTACTAAAAATAATAATTTTCTCTTTATAGATTTTTGTAGCCAAATTGCATCTCTAGCCATGTTGACACATTAGTAAAAGATGAAACACAAAAAAATAAGTCATATGTGTGTAATTTTTAATTGAATGCACTTTGTAACTCATGGAAGGTAAATAATAACATTTTTTTATGGGTGACCTAATTCGTGGAAGGTGAACCACCACATTTCCGTGTGAGTGACCTTTCATATTCAATGTGGTGGATTTTCAACACACCATAAATATTGTACAAAGAGATATGCACACCTTATTGTAAAGAGATGAATAATAGATACAATGTCATAGACTCACATCTCTTCTTAGAGATTGCATTGTACTTTATTTTCTAAGCAATAAAATCATTATGCGATTTATTTTCTATTTTGGTTTTTATACTCTGCTATTTATGAATTACACTCTTTCTTCATAATCCTTCACTTAAATTTTAACTTTTTTTGTTAGGTAAATAAAGAGGTGGGTTTTTTGTATAGGGTCCCCAAAACCTATTTACAAAAATATTTTAGACTTCATAAAAAATTGAAACATATCCCCAACAAAATTGAAGCATTACAGATTAGTTATATTATAGAAATAAATAAAAAAACCATAACTAATTTACCTCTTCTGCTTGAAAAAAATTTATCTGCATCATTCACAACATACCAATCTATCTTGTTCGAATGTCCTTTCAACTATTTTGATACCAAATCATTATTACATATTAATTCATCATCATGTTATCTTGGGAGTCACATACAACACCCCCTTTAAACCATGTCCAGCTCATCATCACCTTCCACCTCTTCACGAGATATTAATTATATTACTTTTATCATTTCTTTCTTATTTCCTATGCTTGGGGGGTGGCAAACTGAATAATTTTCACTTACATAGGCTTTCATTAGCTGATACACATATGCTTTAGTTTTGCTTTGGTTTTAGAAAATTTTGAGATTTCTCTCCTTCCACAACCCAAATCATATGTGGAGGGATGACTATCTATAATTCATTGAGAATATTTCTACTTGAATTCCTTTCCCATTGGATTAGAAGGTCTTTCAAGGAGGCAAGAATTACCCATTGAATTCTCAAGTCATTCCACTACTCCAAATTGTTCTCATAAAATTATAGTATAGGAAAAGATGATCCACGATTTCTTCTTTTTTGTAGCATAAGATACATCTATTTGGAAATTGAAAATCCCTTTTCTGCAAATGATCTAGGGTTAAAATATTATTATGAGCAACAATCCAAAGGAAGAAGGATATTTTTGGAATAAGCTCTTTTACCCATACTTTTTTCCATAATTGACGACACCCATGCATTGTGGCATCATTCAATAGTTTTAAGGTAATTTTTACTTTGTACTCACCTCCTTTATCTCCTTTCCATACTGGATTGTCTTCTTGTCCATAATTATCAATTTTTTTATTAGTTCTTGTCTTACTACCTCCAATTGCTTATCTATTTCCCAGTTTGGAGCCTCTTAAACATGCCATTGCCTTCCTTCCTCAATCATTCTGAGGTAGTCACTTACTTTCTTTCCTTGAGTAGCCATTGTCCATTGTACCCCTTGCTTAATATCCTCATACTTGATCAATGGTTTTTTCCTTAACCAAGCATCCTCCTAGAAGAAGACTCTTGTTCCTTATTTGAATTACCATGATAGATGATCCCAAAAAAAATTCCTGATACCTACCAATCCATTCCAAAATGCAAACCCATTTGGAATATTTTCCACTCTTAGAAAGGAGTTAGAGTTATCAAGATATTTTGCTTTACAAATATAAGTTCATTTAGGTCCTTTATTTTGGCATAACTTCTAGCCCAATTTTCCTCTTAAGGTTTTACTCAAGACTTTAATTTTTTCAATCCAAGTCCACCCAACAATTTAGTTTTACAAACCTTATCCTATGCAACCAAGAATATTCTTTTCTTCTCCACCATTTCTGACTAAAAAATTTATTACATATTTGATCAATTTTATTTGCTATGGTAGATGGCATTTTTAAAACTAGTGCATTGTATATAGGTTGGTTTTGGAGTGTTATTTTTATCAACTGCAATTTACCTGCTTGACTCAATGTTATTTCTTTCCATCCAACAAGATTTTTACCAATTCTATCAAAAATTCTATCTCCAAAGTTTACTTTGATTCTTCCAATAAATAAAGGCATTTCCAAATAAATTGATGGTAAATTTCTAATCTAACATTTCAAAATCCTATCAATTTTCTTCTGTCCATTTTTTGGAGCGTGAAGAAAGAATACTTTAGTCTTTTGAAAATTTGCCTTTTGATGGAAAACAATCTCATACAATTGAAGTACCTTCATTAAGTCGACCTCTTGAAATGATGCCTTTATAAGCAAGATGGTATCATCTACAAACTGATGATAAGTCATTGTTTCACATTTGAGACCAAGAAGGATGCCATATATCTTTTTCTCTTTTTTAACAACTTTGACAAATTAAAATGAATAGGTAAGGGAAAAATGGGTCTCCTTGTCTTAATCCTCTCTATGCTGGGAAGAAACCAATTTCTTCCCCATTGATAAAAATTGAAAATCTAGTTGTTGATGTACACACTTGAATCCATCTCCTCCACTTATTTTCAAAACCAAATTTCTCTAGTATCCTATCTAAGAATCTCCAAGTGACTCTGTCATAAGACTTTTTCATGTCAAGCTTAAGTAGCATTCTTGCCTCCTTTATTTTATTAATTGAGTGGAGTGTTTCATGCATGGTTATTATTCCATATCTATATACCTTACACAAAACCATATTACTCTTGATAAATAAAGATGGGTAAATATTTCTGAAGCCTACCAGCCAAGATCTTTGTGATGATTTTGTAGACAATATTACAAAGACTAATAGGCCTAAAATCTTTAAATTTATTAGCTCCATGGACTTTTGAAATGAGGGCCAAGAAAGTCACATTCCATGATTTCAAAATTGTTTCTTTCTCATGAAATTCTTTCACTGCTTTAACAATATCATCTCTAACTATGTCCCAACATGATTGGAAGAACCCTATTGGGAATCCATTCAGCCCTAGTGTTTTATCCTTATTCATAAAAAAAATATCCCCTTTGATTTCTTCTTTAGTAAAAGGTTTGATCAGCTCTTTATTTATTTCATCTATAATTAGAGAAGGAATGTACTCTAATATCTTGGACATAGCTTGCTCATCCTCAATTTGATCATTAGATAGTAATTTATGATAGAAGGCCACTCCTTCCTCTTTAATTTCCTCTAGCTTCTTAGTCATTTCACCATTAGTATTTTTAATTTCCACAATTTTATTATAACTTCTCCTCCTAATTGTGGATAGTATAAAAAATTTAGTATTCTTATTTCCTTCTCTTAGCCAAGACACTCTTGATTTTTGCTTCTAGTGCATCTCTTCCTAAGTAATTATGTTGTGATATTCTATAAGGATCTCCTTTTCTCTTCTATTTGTTTCTTCATTTCTTCCATTATGCATAATTTTCTCTTCAATATGTTCTAGCTCTTATTTCATTTTGTTCTTCCTAATGTTAACTATTTGGAAAACCTTCTTATTCCATATTTTTAGAATTTTATTAATACATTACAATTTTTTTGTTACCTTGAACATTCTTGATCCTTTAACTTTTAGGTCCCACTAGTATTTTAGGTTTACATAGAAATTAGGATGTGTCAACCACATATACTCAAATTGAAAAGGGTGAGGTTTCTTGATATGTGGATTAGCCTGTAAAAATAGAGGATTATGATCTGAAGCAATTCTTGGAAGAGTGCACAAATGATAATTTTGATGCTAATTCAACCAATCACTAGTGACCAATACTCTATCCAATCTACATTGGATACAATTATATCCAATTCTTCTATTTGACCATGTAAATATGCTATCTTTCAGATCTAAAGCAATCAGGCCTAATGAGTCAATAAAATATCTAGAATCCTCCATACTCCTAGACCAGTACTCTTTTCCTCCTATCCTTTTAGATAGAAAAAGTGGGGAGTTAAAATCTCTTGTAATTAGCTAAGGGTTTTTTGCAAACTCTTTTCTGTATTGCCATATCTCACTCTAAAATCTTCTTCTTTCTTGAAGAGAGTTGGGAGCATATATATTAGACAAGACAAAATTGAAGTCTGTAGTAATACAAGTTATAAAAAAAGAGACATACCTGTTGGATGATGATGGTAGTCTTTTTGCATTTAAGGATTGAGGTTCCCATACTATCCACAAATCTATAACTCTTCATTTAGCCCAAATATATTCTAGTTTTACATTATTTCATATCATTAGCTTGGAAATCTCTATTTTGTCCTCTTTATTTTTTATTTCTTGAAGCATCAAAATATTTGGTTTATGTTCTTTACATATTTCTTTAGCAATTATTTTTTTCCCAAGGGAATTGCAACCTTGAATATTCCAACATAATATCTTCATTTGATTCATTTTGAGGTGATGACACCCCAACTCTTCTCTAGAGTGCGTTGAGTTCCATTGGCAATATCCTCAATTTATCTTATTCTAATTATTGATTTTGAGTTTTAAAATAGTCAAAATTGTGAGTTTTTGATTAATGGTAGATCAATCTATATTTTGAGTGTATATCCATAAACACAAGATTAAGATATTGAAAATTTGAGTATTAGATGAAAAATATATTTGATTATCTCCCTTTTCATTCTAAAATATCTCAGGTGAGAACTAGAATAGACACCATCAAGATAATTGACCCTTTCAAGAAGATGTTGAACAAAGCCCTCATGAAACAAAAGAATGAGATGATGGATCAATTTTCTCAAATTCTTTAATGACTCCCTACTACAAATTTTGCAACCTCCTCCACACAACCTCTCACTACCCTAGCACCATTAAGTCCTTCCACACCTTTTAAGGTGTAAGTGTATTTTGATATTATTACTTTTAAATGAAAAATTAATGTTGATATCATGAAAATTTAGTTGGATCAGTTATCTTCATATTTATCTATAAATAAATTTCCTGACAATAAAAAATAATTTTTGCACTTTTGAAAGCTTCATTACCTATTTGAAATTAGTGGGAAGCATATTGTAATAGGTTTATGAAAGAGAATTAAGATGAAATAATGTTTACATAGGTCATGGAGGTCATCAAGGAAGAATATTATACCATGGGAGACTATGAAGACCAATACATGAGATGAAAACAATTGTGTCAAGGTAAAGATTAATCTATTCAAGATTATAATTTCCATTTCATGGTAGGAAAGCTAGGTATTCAAGATACTAAAACACATCAAATCCTCAAGTACCATGGTGGTTTGCAATGACATATTCAAGAGAACATGGACATGTTTGAATTCAAGAGGGAGAGACATACAAAATTTTCTATCAAATTGGATCGGTAGCACAAAAATAAAAATGGATACACACATAACACAATATTTCACCTAGGAAAATCCTTACAAGAAAAAACCCAACACAATAATATATCCTTATTGTATAAGCTTAACCGTATCCAAAACAATAATGTTCATCTCTCATCTCTCTTTAAACCCTGATGCAAGTTCAATTAAATAACAACACTGGAATAAATTTTACAATACCATGGGTTCAAATAATTAACCCTAAACCTTCTAATGAAGATACATGGAGAGTGTCCAGTACCTTTAGAGTTAAACCCACCATAATAACATGGAAAATATTTAACATATTTTCAACATTCTCCCACATGTTGAATACTTTCCATAGGGGTCAAAAATTGCCATTGTCAACTATCAAGAGCAACCATGTCCATAGATCTTCTACACCAAGAAAATTTCTAAG
Organism: Wollemia nobilis; assembly: GCA_028583015.1. NCBI lineage: Eukaryota > Viridiplantae > Streptophyta > Pinopsida > Araucariales > Araucariaceae > Wollemia > Wollemia nobilis. Next base: position 2,361,395 of record JAQPPZ010001965.1, read on the forward strand.
TAGATACAACCTTTGTTAATGAATCAACAACATTATTCTCTGTATCAACTTTCTCCAACATCACCTAATTTACTTCAACCATCTCTCTCATAAAATTATACTTAATATCAATATGTTTTGACTGATAATGAAAACCAAGATTGTTGGCCACAAATATTGCACTTTGACTATCACTATTAATTCTCATAGCCTTTGCTTAAGACCAAATATTGAACACAATATCTGTAGCCACACTACTTCTTTACATGCGTGAGTTGTTGCAATGTACTTTACCTTTATTGTGGAAAAATCAATCACTGATTGATTTTTACTCATCCAACTTACTTTCCCTCCAAATAGTTTAATTACATAAGCACTCATGGATCTTTTCTTGTCTAGATCTCTAGCCCATTCAACATCCACAAAACCTTGTAGATTTATAATATTACTATCTCTAGAATTTTCTTGGTAACAAATAACATAGTCTAAAGTTCCATACAAGTATATGAAGATCCTCTTCACAACAATCCAATGTTCCTTTCCTAGATTGAATATATATCTACTAACTACTTCCACTGCATATGCAATATCAAGTCTAGTACAGACCATTGCATACATCAAACTATAAAAAATGCTAGCATAAGGAACATGATGCACTTATTCAATTTCCTTATCTATTTTAGGACACTATTAAGCAGATAAATTTTGATTAAGAGGATATGGAGTACATACTAGTTTACAATCATGCAGCCTAAACCTTTGTAGTATCAAATCAACATATTTCCTTTGATTTAACCATAACTTTCTATTTGCACAATCCATTATTATTTCCATACCCAAAATAAATTTTGCAGCACCCAAATCCTTCATGTCAAATTCAGAAGAGAACTGAAATTTTAGTAACTTTATCATATCCTTGTTGTTACCAATTAACATGTCATCCGCATAAAAAACAATAATAACAAAATTTCCACCTTCTTGTTTAAAATACACATACTGATCTACTTTGCTTTTTCTAAGCCCAAGTGTCAAAAAAACTATCAAATTTTTGGTTCCACATTCTTTGAGATTGCTTCAAGATGTAAAGAGACTTTTTAAACTTGCATACCAAGTCCTCCTTAAATTTTACCCTAAAGAATTTTGGTTGTGACATATATATGTCTTCATCAAGTTTACCATGTAGAAATGTTGTCTTTACATCCATTTTTTCTATTTCAATATCAAAAGCAACAGAAATAGCCAAAATAAATCTAATTAAAGTTAGTTTAGCCATAGGAAAAAAATATCACGAAAGTAAATTCCCTCAACTTGAGAAAATACTTTTGCTACTAGGCGAGCCTTGTACTTCTCCAAATTTCCTTCTACATTGTACTTCTTATTTGATACCCACTTACAACCAATTGATTTTCTTCTAAGGGATAATTTCACCAAGTCCCACGCCTTATTTTTCTCCAAGGACTCCATTTTTTCTCCATAGCCCTTTTCCAAGACTTCACTTGACTAAAGTGCCTCCTTTACAATCTTAGGTTCTTCATAAATAATTGATATATTAAGTGCAAAACAAATATTTGAAAGGCTATACCTTTCTAGGAGTCTTCTTGCTCGATTTTATTTCCTCAACCTTGGAAAACTAGGTTTTGCATCTTCAGTTTCCTCCTCACCTTCTTCCTCTAAATTTTCCTCTTTGGACTCTCTTTGTAGTTTATCTTCTTCTATAGCACTAGGTTCTACCACACGTTCTTCCTCATGTTCCAATTTTACTTAAACTATTTCAGGTTCTTTGCTTTGTTGCATTTCCTGTTTCAGAACCCCTTTTTTTTATCTAAAGATCACATTATGACTATAAACAATATTTTGTATTTTTGGGTTTCACAACTTATATCCTTTAACACCAATACTATAACCCATAAATATGCATTTTTTAGATTTATAGTCTAGCTTAGTACTTTTATCTTTTGGGACATACATATAAGTATCGCAACCAAAAACCCTTATATGACTGAGAGAGGGTTTCTTACTAGTCCAAACTTCCTGTGGAATCTTATCCACCAAAGCTGAGGTAGAAGATCTATTGATGAGGTAACAAGCAATCAACACAAATTCTACCCAAAAACTCATTTCTAACATTGCACCACTTAGCATGCTTCTAGCCTTATCCACCAATGTTTTGTTCATTCATTCTGCAACTCCATTCTGCTGTGGAATATACAGAGTTTTTTTCAATCTTTCTATTCCATAATCCTTGCAAAACTACTCAAATTCATTAGAGTAATACTCACCACCATTGTCACGTCTCAAAGTTATCTTTTTCTCTATCTTATTTTCTACAAGAATCTTAAACTCTTTAAATTTATTAAAAACATCATATTTGTTTCGTAAAACCTATAACTAGGTATTTCTTGAAAAGTTATCTTTAAATGTAAAAAAATAAATAGATCTACCTAACAATGGTACTTTTGCAGGTCCAAACACATCATTATGAACTAGATGTAAATTTTTTTAGATCTTGTAGCACTACTAGAAAACTTGACTTGGGTTTGATTTCCAAAAATAGCTCTCACAAAAATTAGAATTTAATGGGAAATCAAAAATTCCTTTAGCCATACGTTTCATTTTTAATGTTTGAAGGCCTTTCTCACCAATATACACCATGCGTTCACAATATTGTCTTTACTACAAGAATACTTGGAGTTGCTTCTATTGTATTATTCTCCTCTACAATTGAAATTTTTTTGCAATCAATACTTACAGTGCTAGCCTTAAGTTTGAACAAAGTTCCTGTACGAACTGCCCTTGCCAACACCAAGACTCCATGAACCATCTTGCAACTATCCTTATTGAATACCACAATCACATACATGTCATTCATCTTACTCATGGATATCAGATTCCTTGCCAGATGATGAGCACCAGAAATGCTCATATTTTGTACATATTTCTTTGATCAATATGCGGTTGTATAATAAGGATTGCGTACTTTTATGAATGATTATATAGATATTTGATATAATTATGCGTGTTATCTAATTTGTGTGTTTTTAGTATGTTTTGTGGAATTGCGGTTGATTTAGTTAGATTTGGAACGGTCGAGGTCCTTTTGATGGACCTGGCACTTTATTTCATCGGGGGTTAATGAAGAGAATACGAGCGCCTCCCTGCAGTCGGAAGGCGCCAACTGAATACCAGTGCCTCCCTACAGTCGGAAGGCGCCAACTGAATACGAGCGCCTCCCTACAGTCGAAAGGCGCCAACCAAAGACGAGCGCCTCCCTACAATTGAAGGCGCCAACCAAAGACAAGCGCCTCCCCATAGTCGAAAGGCGCTAGCAAAAGGCAAGCGCCTCCCCACAACCAGAAGGCGCCACTGATTCTTTGCCCGTTGACCAGATTTGAACGACGTGGACGGCAGTGGCTGGTGCAGTTCCAGCTCTGCGTCATGCAGAGCTAAATTGGAGATTGCACCAACGTATCGAAATGTCTTACTGATGCCAGGCAAAGCATGAACCGAACAATGAACATGCCGCCATTAGAACAGAATGCCAGATGTCGATTGCATTTACCAGAATGTCTTGATTTAGTCTGGGACGGATCGACTGTTGTAACTACTTCTGTAACAGAAGTTCTACGGGTGTGTTATATAAACACACGCAGATCGTTCTGAGAAATATATAGAAATAAAATAAAGATCCATTTAGACGTACAGAGATAAATTGTAGTGTGTTGATGAATATATTAAAGTTCCAGAAGTTCTAAGCGCGTGTTCGATCGGGAAGAAGCTGCTGGAGCCTGGGCCCACTCCAAGCCAGTATTTCTTCCCCATTTCCTTTTTGTTTATTAATTTTAATTAGTTTATTGCTTTCATAAGAACGTTTGTTAGTTTATTAGTTCCAGCATTTGCAGTAGATTTATTTTTAGGAACGCGTACATGATTTATTTTCTGTAGGTTTAATTATGTTCTTCTTACGTAAATCATTGAGGAGTGCGGGAATGATTGACAAACCATTTCAAGAACACCCCCCAAAATGTAGGATTAGCAGATTCACCTCCAGTGGTATTGTAGTAACCTAATTTCGACTCTTCGCAAGTTTACGAAGCTCCCTAGGTTGATAATTAAATGCACGGGCATGTGACAAAAATAGGAAACCATTCACCTTGTTTGGCCCGCAACATTTTGGCATCGTTGTCGGGGAAGCGTCTTAATTAGATTACTTACAATACCCTGAAACCTTCCATCTGACCTTGTATGAGTTCTTCGAGAAGAAGAGGACCTGACGGTCGCTTTATAAGAACTAATCCATCAGGACCTGAGTCAGTAGAGCATTTTGGATTTGAGTTAGACTCGCTCGACCTACCGGCGGTCCATTGGAGTGAGGAACCGCACTTTGTGCAAAGTGCCGCCTCATCCCATCAACAAGGGGATGAACGAATCATCATAAATCCCCTATTTAATAGGACTCCTCTAGAGGAAGCCCTATTGTGGAAGGCTGTGGAGGATCAGACGATCTCGCCAGACAACCTTAGAGCATTGACTCAGAAAGTTTTAAATGATCGGAAGGCCATAAACGCTGCATTAGAAACCACATTTCCCAAAAAAATGGTAGATAACGATGAAGTCTCATCTGGATTTAGTTTCCCAATAGAGGAGGGAGTAGGAGATACCAAAATGAAAAACATATCCCCTGCTCACCTTTCGTCCTTCAGAGGACACCCGAGCGAGGACCACGACCTATTTTTATTCAAGTTTGATGTTTTGTGCAGGTCTGTGGATTACAAATCAAACACGCAGAAGTTGAAATTATTTCCTTCTACATTAGATGATGCGGCTCTGCGATGGTTCATCGGTCCGGGAGACAAACACATCACCACCTAGGACCAGATGAAGAAGCTCTTTCTAGAGCAATATCAAGATTTTGGGAGAGCAAGAGACTCCAGGGAGGAGGTCCTGAGCATGACACAAAGAGAAGATGAGTCTCTCGAGGAGTATTGGGAGAGATTCAGCTTTAATCTTCAATGGTCCCCTCACTCGAAGCTATCTGATAAGTCCCTCAAAAGCATCTTCTTGAGGGGACTTACCAATGAGTCACTGGAGGCTCTCAACATGATCTCTGGAGGTGATGTCTATCAGCATGCTATGGATGACATCCAGAAATTATGCCGGAACTACTCGAGAAGGTGAGGCAAAATCATCGCCAGGACCATGAAGGCGACTGCTTCAGTCACCAAAATAGAAATAGGCAACATCTTTGGAGGATTTGAAGAGTGAAATGCTCTCATCTCTAGCACTGTAGATGGATACGCTGCTTGTTAGAAAAGAAGAAACAAGAAAATGATGCAGCATTAGCCTATTTCTGCCCAAAATGTAGAGGAAGGCATGCAAAGAATGCATGTCCAGAAAACAAGGTCAGAGTATGCGCAGTTTGTAGGCTGAATCATAAAACTCGATTGTGCCCACAACGCCCAGTAACCAGGAAGCGGCTGAGAGCACGGAGGCCTACTTCATAGGCAATAGGAAGAGTTGGCCATAGCCCCCATGGGGAATATACCAACCGGAATGCCATCATATGGGGGAGGGCCATACATGCACCAAGGACCCCCTCAACCACCTAATATGGGGTGGTGGGGACCATCACCCTGGACTAACGCACCCCCAATAGCATTTTTGAATCAGCAGCCATGGATGCCATATCCATATCTTGGGCAGTAGTGGAGAGGCCACAATGCATGGAATCAAACTCCATAGAGTGCAGCGCCTGCTCACATCCAACAGAACTTACCAGCATTGCCAGTAGTGAGACCTGCGCAGCTACCAGCACAACCGACAGCAAACCCGAACAATAGAGTAAATCAGTCGGCATACAACGTAGAAGGTGAGATGTATCATATGTACAATATTCAGCTTAGATCGGGTAGGCAGCTAGGAGTAGAGACACCGCCTCTGGTAGAAGAGGAGGAAGAAATAGTAGAGACACCTCCATTGGTAGAAGAGGAGGAAGAAATAGAGGAGACACCTGTGGTAGAAGAGGGAAAAGCACTTGAGAGAGCGGAGGCTCCATTTCCTAGTCGGTTGTAGGAACAAAGAAAAACAACACAGCCAAAATTTGACATCTTGTCGAGCTTGAAGAATCTCACGATGACAATCCCATTATTTCAAGCAATTCGAGATGTCCCCATTTACACCAAGGCAATTAGAGAAATGTGTCTAAGGAGACCGGGATGAAAAGCTACCCAGGACTATCAATGTCATGGGTAAAGTGGCGAGATCTAATGATGGGTGGAACACGTCATCCGAAGTATGCAGATCCAGGCAGCCCAGTGTTGACCATAAAAATTGGAGGACATTCCCTGTCCAACACATTGGTTGACCTCGGGGCAGCCATCAATGTGATGCCTCAAGAGACCATGCAGAGGCTGCAGCTCACGAACCTGAAGCCAACCATGACAGTGTTGCAGTTAGTCGATCGATCAACCGTGTCATTGAAAGGGATGCTGGAAGATGTGATCGTAACAGTCAGTGCATGGGAATATCCAGTCGATTTTTTAGTTTTGCAAACCAAGACCAGGCTGGGCGGTTACCCGCTCATTTTGGGGAGGCCATGGCTGGCAACAGCTGATGCTTACATCAGCTATCGGGATGGGCTAATGACCATCTCCAATGGGCAAAATGTCAAAAGGCTGACCATTTCATCGCCAGCTCAGTCTATGGACTCGGCAGAAGAACCCAGGATCACCGAGCATGGAACTACGGAGTTGTCCATAATCCAGCCGGTGATGACCTTGGAGGAGGTGGGAGAAGAGGATGAGGATGGTGCTATCATGGAGTTTCTCCATGGAGAATCATCCACCCCCACACTGGATCATCGTTGAGTGGCGCCCAAGATCAGCACATCCGACAAATACACATTGGGCTAGGGAGGATATTAAACGTCAACGACGAGGTTGATGCCCACATAACTAGAAAAATTGGAAGAGCTTATGGTAAAACACCAGCAAGCATTTGCATGGGACTACGCAGATATGCATGGCATCAGCCCAAAAATATGTACCCATCGGATTTATTTAGATGACCAGGCAACTCCTAGTCGGCAGCCACGAGAGAAGGATGAACCCGGCAATGAAAGACATTGTCAGAGAAGAACTGCACAAACTTTTGGCTGTCGAATTCATATATCCGATTTTTGACAGTGAATGGGTATCACCATTAGTGGTGGTCCCCAAAAAGAATGGGAAATGGTGGATCTGCGTGGACTACCGGGCGTTGAACAAGGTGACTAAGAAAGACCACTTCCCGCTCCCGTTCATCGATCAGGTCTTGGACACACTCTCGGGAAGAAAATACTTCTCCCTTTTTGGATGGTTTCAGTGGTTACAACCAGATCCAGATAGGGGAAGAAGATCAAGATAAAACAACGTTCACCTATCCATGGGGAACGTTTGCCTATAAGGTATTGCCTTTTGGACTGTGCAATGCATCGGCCACCTTTCAAAGGGTGGTGCTTAGCATATTCTATGATATGATAGGAGACGGGGTGGAAGTATACATGGATGACTTCACCGCCTATGGAGAAACCTTCGAGGAGGCAATGACAAATCTGGAAAGAGTGCTCGACAGGAGCAAGGAAAATCATTTGTCCCTAAGTAATGAAAAATGTTTTATGATGATGCAGGAAGGCATCGTGTTGGGACACCACCTCTCTATGGAAGGAATAAAAGTAGACAAGAGGAAGATCGAGGTCATCAGAGACCTACCTAGCCCCAGGATGCAGAAGGAGGTAAGAAGTTTCCTTGGATCAGTCGGGTACTACCGATGATTTATCGTCGAATTTAGTAAGATTGCCAAACCACTACACACCCTACTTTCTAAGGACGTAGAGTTCAATTGGATGGGAGATTGCGAAGAAGCATTCCAATTGTTGAAAGAAAAATTGATATCTGCATCGGTCTTGAGAGGACCGAATTGGGCCATACCATTCCATATTTATTGTGATGCATCTAACGGTGCGATCGGAGCAGTCCTCGAGCAGAAAGATGATGAAGAATTTTATGCCATCTATTATGTCAGTAAAAACTTGGCGGGAGCAGAGCTCAACTATACAGTGATAGAAAAAGAATTCCTCGTAGTTGTCCATGCAATAAACAAATTCTGCCACTATATAACGGGATACAAGGTCTTCATCCATACGGACCATGTGGCTATCAGGTATCTGATGAGCAAGCCGGCCATTGGTGGCAGAATTATCAGATGGCTATTGCTATTGTAGGAATTCGACATCACTATAGTCGATAAACCGGGCAAGGACAACGTCGTGGTGGATTTTCTATCCAGATTGATACCAACAGATCATCAAGCAGTGGAAGATCAGTTTTCGGATGAACATCTATTCGCTATTAGTGAACAAACTCCGTGGTATGCAGACATAGCCAATTACTTGGCCATCGGAAGGACCTCACCTGCTCTCTCCTACCGAGAAAAGCAGGCGGTCATAGAGAAGAGTGCATCATTCCTTTGGATGGATGGTCTCCTATTTAAAATAGGATGGGACCAAATTATAAGAAGATGCATAGCAGAACAGGAGTTTTCAGAAGTGCTCAAGGCATGTCACGATGAGCCATGCGGAGGACACTTTGCAGGGAAATGAACTGCCTACAAAATCCTGTAGGTTGGGTATTTTTGGCCCACTCTATTCAAGGACGCGGCAGCGTATACCAGCAAGTGTGACGAGTGCCAGAGGATGGGTAGACCAACCCACCGAGATGAAATGCCCCTACAGCCCAAGGTACACCTGGAACCTTTCGATAAATGGGGCATGGACTTCGTGGGACCATTTAATCCACCTTCGATGGGAAGGAGGTTTATTCTGGTCTGCACGGATTACGTCACCAAATGGGTGGAAGTGCAGGCATTAAGGGACTCAAAGGAAAGAACGGTCATCGATTTCTTATTTGCCCATATTTTCACATGATTTGGGGTTCCTCGGGAGATAACAATAGACCAAGGGCCCCAATTCACCTCCAAATTGATTGAGGAGCTGATGGAGCAGTATAGAGTTTGGCACAATAAAACCATGCCCTACCATCCGTAGGTGAACGGGCAAGTAGAAGTGACAAACAAGGAGATAGAAAACATCCTGACCAAAACCGTGCAGCAACACAAGAAATATTGGGCCACACGGTTTCCGGAGGCAGTTTGGGCATACAACACCACGTGGAAATCCACCACGGGATGCACACCTTTCCAACTGGTCTATGGAAAAAATGTGATGATGCCCATCGAGTTCAAAATCAAAACTACGAGGATGGCTTCAAAATTAAATTTGAGCTTGGATGAAGCTCAAAAATAGAGGATTCGCCGGCTAGATCAGGTTGGATGAAATCCGATTGGATGCTTTACGAGAGGACAGAGATTATACGAAGCGAGAGAAAGAAGTGGCATGATAACCACATCAAGTTGAAGAAGTTCCAGGTAGGGGAATGGAGTACTATTGTATGATTCTCGATTCCAGGAAAGGAAGGGCAAACTTATGCGAGAGGTGGATGGGGCCGTATGAGGTGGAGAGCTCATTAGTAACGGGGCGGTGCTCGTTAAGACAATTGACGATAGCAACACCATGTTCACGATCAATGGCCACCGACTACGCCCCTATAATACTTCCGAAACGTTACAGGTGGAATCCGAAGTAGGCATGGGGGAGACCCCATCTTGCTAGATCTGGACCGAACTCTCACAGGTGAAATGGTGGGCACGAAAGTGCTCACCCAAATTTTTAGTTAATATAGTTTTTTTTGTAATGTGTGTTTTTGCAGGGACGACGCCCGCATGCAAGCTGCAGGCATCCTAATCCAGGGCCTAACAGGCATGGAACGCATCTAACTGCCTTTATTTTCCTTTCTTTTTTGGTTGCTTTTTGCAGGTGGAGGACATGATAGCACGAGGGATAGGTATCTAGGAAACCAGGCCTGATTCGGCTCAGCATTTCGACACCGGCTCGTAGGTAGAATCTGGGTAGCATGAAAAACTGGGAAGGCTTGATCACCCTTTTTCCAGTCAAATCGCCATCCAGAAGAAGGTGCCTTACTGCATCCAGAAGGTGCCAAGTCCAGAAGAAGGCGCCTTACTACATCCAAAAGAAGGCGCCAAGTCCACAAGAAGGTGCCTTACTACACCTGAAAGGCGCCCATCCAGAAGAAGGCGCCTTACTGCATCCAGAAGAAGGCGCCAAGTCCACAAGAAGGTGCCTTACTACACCTGAAAGGCGCCCATCCAGAAGAAGGCACCTTACTGCATCCGAAAGGCGCCAAATCGAAAGACAATGCCTTCCATCCATTCAGAAGTTCTATTAAAAAATATATATATACATATGTAGGCACCTTCCGTGGCAGGAAGGCACCAAGTCTTAAAAAAAAAAAAACCAGTCGAATACGCCTTCCAACATCAAGAAGGCGCATTCATCCAGAGACCTTCCAACATCAAGAAGGCGCATTCATCCGAGACGCCTTCCAACATCAGGAAGGCGCATTCATCCAGCCGAATACGCCTTCCAACATTAGGAAGGCACATTCATCAAGATGAACGCCTTCCAACATCGGGAAGGCATGAACCAGAAGGAGGCGCCTCCCACATTGGGAAGACGCATGCAGGCAAAAGTGCCTCCCACCAATCAGAGGCACCTCGTAGCATCGAAAGGCGCATTCATTCGAAGAAGAGCACCGACAACGTCGAAAAGGTGCTACAAGGACACCATCCACATGGGAAAGGTACCAAAGAATGCCTCCCGCGTGCAACATTTACATCTATCGGATGCCTCGAGCGGAACGAAGCATCGCACGAATGAGCGGCATCAAAGGACCATACCCCTCCCTCGTGTCACAAGTCAGCAAATCAGTGGCTACCACGATGACTGGAATGATGAATCAGGTACGTGCATACTAAATCAAATCGTTTATATAATTATTTATAAATACGCAGTACCAAAAAAGATACCGCCGTCATAGAGATCGTATCCCCCCATAGCCGGAATCGCGTGCCAATGATAGGGCGTCTTCCATAACTGCTAGGGTTAGGCATCTTTTCTATAAGAAGGCGCCTTCCTGAAGAAGGAAGGACAAAAAAATATATACAGTAGTAGAAGGCGCCATGGGAGGAAGGTCCAAGAACCACGCGATCAAGAAGAATGAACCCAGTGATACGATGGGATCGGAGGGCAGTGAAGACCCAATTCGAAGCCGAGGGGTGGCTCGAATACTGCACCCTGGTCAGTCGGGGCCGGGACGTGGAGGCAGCTAGAGAATTTATCGCCTCTTTGAGGGGTGATGCGGCCCAAGTACGAGGGGTGGAAATTCCAGTCACCCCTGAGTTCATCTCACAGGTGATTGGATTGCCTCTCACGGGGGAATGTACATACAAGGGCGGAGTGTTAAAACTATACGCCGAAATACTGCTGCCGGGAGGAAATGTGCAGATAGACAGGGAGGGGTTACTCAAAAATAGTCTCCCCATGAATATGCGGAAGATGTTCGAGCAGATTGCTCGATTTTTCACATGCACGGGAAAGTATACCCATCTGCACATTAATCATGTGCACTTCATCAATCACCTAGTGCATGGGAGGAAATTAAACATACCTTTCTACACAGTGAATGCTCTGAAAGATGAAGTGGCTTGGTATCAGAAGGGGGCACCATCCGCCTTAGCCCACCATGGGCTGATATCGGCATTGGTCCGCCATGCAGAAGCACAAGGACAGAACCACGACGTAGAGGGAGATGGCGGCCAAATAGAGCAACACAATGCGGTTGCCGAATTAGGGCAAGATGAAGCATCCCCTATAGAGGAGATAACAAACATCGGGCAATTGGCATTGCCCTATTTTCTAGGAGGAGCAGAGCAATCATCGGTGCCCGAAGACATAGAGGACAGAGGGCATTCCCTAGTGCCCGAGTATGAGGAGGAAGGAGCGCCACTCGCTGGTGGTGAGGATGAACCAATCCCCAGGAGGAAACGTCTACGGTGATTCCTCTCGATAGAGGAAGGACAGAGTGACCTAGAGATAGACGTTGCCGCCCAAACCCTCCGAGAATTAATGAACCGGAGCCCACGGAATGAAGGAACTTTCGGGAGTAACGACCAGATCGATGCGGCCTTGGAGGAGGTGCTCGAATGGCAAACCGATTGTTGGATGGCACAGCAGATTCTGGAAGATTGCCAGAACCAGCATAAAAGGGAATTGGAGGAAAGAGATAGGTGAATTGCTCAGCTCGAGCAGCTGGTTCGGTAGTTGCAGGAGGAAAATCAAATGCTCTAGGATAGAGGAACAACAAGACAGGAGGCATCCACTCAGACTGATTGGGCAGAAGAAGTGTCGATGAACTCTCCCACATCCGTCGAATGAGTATTCTCTTCGAGGGAGATTCGATCGGACGCCCGATAGAGCAGCCCGAAGGTAGGGGAGGATTCCTCTATTTTTAGGGGTGAAAAGAAAAGAAGTCCTACCATGCCCCCTATCATTGTCTGAGTGACACGGAGCGGGACGAAGGTCTCCAGCAATAGATAAGACCAGAGGATAAGGAGGACCTCCCCAGGCATGAAGAAGGAGAAGAGCCTGAGGGGTCGACACCAGGTAGACAGGCGAACGAAGGATCACCCCGGAGATAGCAGCACAACCGATCCTTCAGAGCAAGGAGAAGTCCCCGAAGGAGAAAGGAGAGACCCCTGTCCAAGCCATCACATTTTCTATAGAAGCCAAGGCAAAGAGGCCCAGGACGGCTCGACAGAAGGCAAAAGTGACCTTCATCGACTCCGAAGAGGATGAATGGGACATGCAGCCATTCGTCGAAAGGCAAAAATATTTTGAGTTAGTGGCGCAATGAAATGAAAGCAGCCAAGGAGGCCAGGAAGGCATCCTCGAGGGTAAAAGGAGATTATGGCATCTGCGTCAATCCGATAGAAGACAACCAGTTTTGGGACATCTATGGTTCATCCCGAGGGTGGCCTTCCATGATGAGGAAGTACTTGGAATGGTGGGGAGTATATGGCCCACAATTGGAGGCCACTATGATTGCAAAGGAGAATGCAGGGCTTACCCCTAAAGCGGTCGGATTATACAAGGCCCAAGTAGTGCCTTCCAGAGGGGATAACTCGGATATCCCTCTGGCAGTGGTCAGACCTCCAGACGTCGACCTACGGCAAGCTATCGAAGCTGCATTTCAATCGGCAGGAACAATGCTGGCTAGACCACCACCAGTAGCGGCCAGAACAAGAAGAGGACAATTGACGGCCGTAGTTTCCCATAGGCAAAGGTGAACCACACCTTCAAATGCCGGCACGAAAAGATAGACTCGGGCCGCAGGGGCAGCGAGAATCCTCCAAGAGATGGCGATGATGAAAAGTTAGAGGGCTACCTGCAGCTTGGATGCCACGAGGGCGTGGCATATGTTAGGCATGGGGGGATGATGAGCACCAGAAATGCTCATATTTTGTACATATTTCTTTGATCAATATGCGGTTGTATAATAAGGATTGCATACTTTTATGAATGATTATATAGATATTTGATATAATTATGCGTGTTATCTAATTTGTGTGTTTTTAGTATGTTTTGTGGAATTGCAGTTGATTTAGTTAGATTTGGAATGGTCGAGGTCCTTTTGATGGACCTAGCACTTTATTTCATCGGGGGTTAATGAAGAGAATACGAGCGCCTCCCTACAGTCGAAAGGCGCCAACTGAATACGAGCGCCTCCCTGCAGTCGAAAGGCGCCAACTGAATACGAGCGCCTCCCTACAGTCGAAAGGTGCCAACCGAAGACGAGCGCCTCCCTGCAATCGGAAGGTGCCAACCAAAGACAAGCGCCTCCCCACAGTCGAAAGGCGCTAGCAAAAGGCAAGCGCCTCCCCACAACCAGAAGGTGCCAATGATTCTTTGCCCGTTGACCAGATTTGAACGACGTGGATGGCAGTGGCTGGTGCAGTTCTAGCTCTGCGTCATGCAGAGCTAAATTGGAGATTGCACCAACGTATCGAAACGTCTTACTGATGCCAGGAAAAGCACGAACCGAACAACGAACACGCCGCCATTAGAACAGAATGCCAGATGTCGATTGCATTTACCAGACTGTCTTGATTTAGTCTGGGACAGATCGATTGTTGTAACTACTTACGTAATAGAAGTTCTGCGGGTGTGTTATATAAACACACGCAGATCGTTCTGAGAAATATATAGAAATAAAATAAAGATCCATTTAGACGTACAGAGATAAATTGTAGTGTGTTGATGAATATATTAAAGTTCCAGAAGTTCTAAGCGCGTGTTCGATCGGGAAGAAGCTGCTGGAGCCTGGGCCCACTCCAAGCCAGTATTTCTTCCCCATTTCCTTTTCGTTTATTAATTTTAATTAGTTTATTGCTTTCATAAGAACGTTTGTTAGTTTATTAGTTCCAGCATTTGCAGTAGATTTATTTTCAGGAACGCGTACATGATTTATTTTCTGTAGGTTTAATTTTGTTCTTCTTACGTAAATCATTGAGGAGTGCGGGAATGATTGACAAACCATTTCAAGAACACCCCCCAAAATGTAGGATTAGCAGATTCACCTCCAGTGGTATTGTAGTAACCTAATTTCGACTCTTCGCAAGTTTACGAAGCTCCCTGGGTTGATAATTAAATGCACGGGCATGTGACAAAAATAGGAAACCATTCACCTTGTTTGGCCCGCAACACCAAACTCAAAATATGCAACACACCAATAAGGGTTTTAATTCTTCCACCTTTTAATGTCAACTTGACTCTTCCTCAAAATATTATATTATATGTTGAATTGTATCCCAAGAAGACTTCACCTATATTTATCTTTTCATATGTTGAACTAAGCGTGACACTGAGAGGGGGGGTGAATCCATGTGTATTAAAAATTTAATCCAACTATGAAATCAAATCAAAATAAGCAATGACACAAACATGCATCACATAACACCAGATTTATAGTAGAAACCCGATGTGGGAAAACCACTGTGCCAATGGACTGTTTGGACTACCATTCAAATCTAGCCTCAAAAATATTTGGTCTTTACAATATTTTTACAACACCAACTGCAAGGAATGGCACCAACCAACCCAGACTTTAACAACACCAACTACAAGGAGCACCGACCCCTATTGCCAAGCACCGACCCGACAAATTTAAAAAGCTCTCATAAAAGTTTTAAATCTCATCAAAAGACCCTGAGTGGTATAGCTCACAAATCTTCTCCTCTAAAATATTTTGTCTAACCTTTTCAATATTCTCAAATCTACACATTGATTATCTCACACCTTGCACATTTTTTTCAATCAAAATGCCAAAGAAAATAATTCTTTGCAACATGCACCAACAGTCCTTTCCCCAAAAAACCCTCACCTCCCTTTTATTTTAAAAAATATATATGCTTCACATTAAAAAAATGCAGCTCTTTTTTTCAGTTACACAAAAGTACCACTCAACCGTTATATTCTTAGAAACTGCCAAAATTGCCAAAAATACTTGACAGGGATTTTTGTAACAGTCATAACTTCCTCCTCAAATTTACAAATGGGCTAAAAATTGAAACATATATTCTTGGATAAATCGACTACCTTTAGTTTAAATTTCAGATTTTAACTCTTCACGGTACCTCTAAAAAAGTGATCTCTCATGCTGATTTTATACCTGTCACAAACTAGAAAAAGTGCTCCAGAGCCATTTTGCAATGCTCACCGTCTCTTCTTTCAGACTCTGTTTGGGCTAAAATTTAAAACTTAAGCTCTAAGTATATCTAGCTACCTCCAGTAAATTATTTGAGATCAAATTCCTCATGTATTTCTTAATATTACTCCCACAAAGTGACCTCCGATGCAGATTTTACACCTGTCACATAAAGCATGAACTGACCAACAATGCACCGACGAAGCAACCGGCCGTTCCAACACTGCAAACACACTTGCTAATGATAAAAAAACCTCTAAATAGTATCTTGGGTTGTCCAAAACAATCCATTGACGTTGCAACTTTGATAATTTTTGCAACTTTGACAATTTTGCTACTTTGACAACTTCCTAACGATTTTTGCAACTTTTGCAAATTTGCACGAACAACCTGTAACAACTTCACCTAAACATCAAAAACATATTCATAATAATTGAACACTACTGTACATACTCCAAATAATCTCTAAACAACTATTCACTGCATCAACCTATCAATCTGAGTGTGTTGACAACAATGACAATACTGTCGCTACACCTTGCTCAACAATCTCCCCCTTTGGAATTGTTGGCAACACACGCACAATTTACTGTAACTCTTCTCCCCCTTTGACAACAAGACCAAAGGGTTGTTGTAAACTCCCCCTGAGTCCATGCACAACATTCTCAGGCAAAAATTATTACACTTAGCAAGAATCACAAACATGAGCAAAAAGATAAACAAAGACACAAATGCTCCCCCTGAGAATGTGACCCCAATAGCTAGTCAATGCTTGGGAAGTGTGACCACTCCCAATTTATTATGAAAGTACTAAAAGACTTCCTTGGGCAATGGTTTGGTGAAGATATCCACTACTTGCTCTATTGTTGGAACACAATCCAACTTAACCTCACCTTTTGCAACTTTCTCCTTCAAAATGGTACCGGATAGCAATATGTTTTGTGCGAGAATGTATAACCGGATTCTTTGAGATATTGATTGTACTTGTATTTTCATAAATGATCGATATGGGCTCATTGAAATTTATTCTAATATCCTTCAAAGTTTGTTTCATCCAAAGTACATGTGTACAACATGATGTCGCTGCAATATACTCTTCTTCTATTGTGGATAATGAGATCGACTTCTACTTTTTGCTATGCCATGCAACAAGATTATCACCAAGATAGAATGCACCTCCACTAATACTCTTCCTGTCATCTACACATCCTACCCAATCTGCATCTGAATACGCAATAAGGGTGAAGTCCTTACCTTTAAGATACCATAACCCATACTCCATAGTACCCTTGAGGTACCAAAAAATCCTCTTCACTGTTGTCACATGAGTCTCCTTGGGACTAGCCTAAAATCATGCTACCATGCATACTGCCTACAAAATATTCGGTCTAGTAGCTGCCAAGTATAGTAAGTTCCCAATCATGGATCTTTACATAGTTTGATCAACAGGGGAGATTTGTCATCTTTGCTCAACTTGCAACCTATCATCATGGGAGTCCTAATTGGCTTGCAATCCTCCATTGTGAATTTTTTTAGCATCTCTTTGGCATATTTAATTTGAGAAATAAATATGCCCTTCTCCTTTTGATTAACTTGCAATCCGAGAAAATACGAAAGTTGACCAATCATTGACATTTCAAAATCTTTCTGCATCTTATTTGCTAAATATTTACACAACTCATCTTTGCTGCTGTCAAATATGATATCATATACGTATACAACAACAACAATATAATGACTATTTTTTGTTTTGACATACAAATTACTGTCCACCATACCTTTCTTGAACCCTTCCTGAGTAAGATAACCGTCTAGCCTTGCATACCATGCCTGCGATGCCTGTTTTAAGCCATATAACGCTTTCTTCAACTTGCAAACCAAGTTGGGATCATCACCAAGCTAAAAACCGTCTGGCTGCTCAATATAAACCTCTTCTTCAAGTTTCCCATTCAAAAATGCTGATTTCACATCCATTTGATAAACTTTGAAATTCTTGTAAACTGCTAAAGCAAGAAACATTCAAATTGCCTCTAGTCTGGCCACAGGTGCAAAGGTTTCCTCAAAGTCAATATCTTCAACTTGCGCATACCCTTTGCATACCAATATTTATTTTTTCCTGACTACTTGTCCGTCTTCATTCAATTTGTTTCGAAAGACCCATTTAGTATCGATTACATTTTTATTTGCAAGTCTTGGTACTAATTCCCAAGTCTTATTTTTCTCGATTTGATCTAATTCTTCATTTATTGCCTTTACCCAACTTTCATATTTGCTTGCTTTGGCAACATATTTGGGCTTAATACTGGATAGTAAAGAGTAGTTACTAATATTCTTCTTTTTTGAACATCAACTTTGGGGTCTCCAATTATTTGCTCTCTCGGATGATTTTTTGCCAGCTACCTGTTTTGAATTTATTGTTTTCTTCCAATTTTGAATCACTTTTTGAATCCTCTGAGTCAATTCTTGGTTTCTTTTTCATTTTCTCTTTCTCATATCCTTCAATTACCTCTTCATAAATTGGGTAGTTCTCTTCATAGCTAATTAATCGTTCCCTTCATCAACTTTAACATTGACATTTTTCACAATTTTTCTTAGCCTCTTGTTGTAACATTTGTAAGCTTTGATTTTTGATGAATAGCCAAGAAAAATACCTTCATCCGCTCTATCTTCAAACTTACCAAGGTTTTCTTCAGTTCTTTTGATGTAACAGTTGCTACCAAAAACTTTAAAATATCTTGTTGTTGCCTTTTTACCGAACCACAACTCATAAGGAGTTTTTCTTTCATGTGTCCTCAACATACACCTATTTTGGATGTATAATGCAGTATGGACTACCTCTTTCCAAAATATGTTTACTACTTTGCTCTCAATAAACATAGTTCGTACCATTTCCTGCACTATCCTGTTCTTTCTTTCTACCACATCATTCTGCTAAGCTGTTCTGGCTGCTAAAAATTATCTCCTAATGCCATATTTTTCACAATACTCAGTGAAATCCTCTGAAATGAACTCTCCTCCTCTGTCTTACCTTAAAAATTTAACCCTTTTTCCTGTTTGATTCTCAACTTGGCTTTTGAAAACCTTGAACATATAAAAAAAAATTGATTTATGCTTCAAAAAAAATACCCATGTCATCCTAGAATAGTCATCTATACACAACATGAAATATTTGTCATCGTTTATGCTTTGCATTCTCATGGGTCCACATAAATCAGTATGTACTAGTTCCAAAGGTTTGCTCGTGTAGTACTATTTTGTTTTAAATGAGACTCTAGTTTGCTTCTCTTTTTTACATGAAACACAAATGTTATTTGATGGTTTTCCAATGGTGGGAATATCTCACTACTTTCTTTGAACTAATTTTTAATAGTTTGTCAAAACTAATATGATTGAGCCTCTTGTGCCACAAAAAATTCTCTTCTTCATGTCCAATTAAGTAAGATCCTTATGAAGTATCTGAGAGAGTGTACAGGTTGCTAGATGTCCTTGATCCAGCTGCTATCAACTTCCCACTATTTGCCTTTCTGATTTCACAGCCCTGCTTCTTAAAGATCACATCATGACCTCTGTCACAAATCTAACTTACGCTCAACAAGTTATGCTTCAAACCAACCACAAACAAGACTTCTTATGACCTGATTTTTTCATCACTGATCTTAACTAAACCTCTGCCAACTATCTTAGCTCCATCATTGTTTTCAAATTTCATTGAACCACCTTCATATTGCTGCAGCTTCTCAAATTTCTATTTGTCACCAGTCATATGACTGGAGCATCTATCCATGGTGAGGATTTATTCTGTGCTTTAAATATTGTTTGTACAATCAAGGATTCTTTTTCTTCCTTAGGTTGCTCTTTTTATTTCCACTTCGGTTTGATTACAGTTTTGGGCTCTTGTTTTGGCTTTTCTTTTTCAGTAGCTTGTGTATGTTTTTCGAGAAATTTTCTATTTTGTCTTATTCCATTTGGCTGAAATTTTCTTCCTTGAAATTGATTTGATGCAAATATACTTCTACAATTTCTTGCAATATTCCCAAAGTTATGACAGTTATAACATTCTATTGCATAATCCATCAAAGGTGAAAAATCATTTCTACTAGCAAAATTCCTTGGTCCTACATTATACTTGCAATATGAAATATTATGTCCATAACCATTGCATTTAAAATAGTAACCAGAAAATGGATGATTGAACCTGGGTGGTGGTCTTTTCCATGTTGTTGTAGGAGCCATAAATCTTCTTCTTGTTTGATGTGTGACATTGGTGAAACCATCATTGTTAATTATCCTTTCATGCCTTGCATTATTGCTTTCCTTTGCATGATTCATTTTTGCTTGATTAACCTGTTTCTTTTCTTCATTCTTTGTGGATTCTTCATTTGTGGCCTTTGATCCATTTGATGATTCTCCTTTTTCAAAACACAAACCAAATTTGATGCATGTAGTCTTATGGTTCTTTATGATCTTATCCAGCTTCATAGAACTCTCTTCACATTTGTGATAAAAGCTAATTTTATTATTCATCTCTTCTAGTTGCATCCTTAAACCAACAATCTCTTATTCTAACTTGCTGCAATAATATATTTTCATGGTTATTTGCACTTTGAGATCTTCAAAAATATTCTTGGATTCTTCTATCTGCACTTTCAAACTTGTTATGATTTCATTTTCATCCTCAAGCTTTCTTGAAATTTTATTATTCATTTTTCTTTCTGTCTTCAATTCATCCAGATTTGCAATTAGTTCCTCTTCCAAATTCACTTTTGCATCAATTTCTTCTTCATCACATTCCTGTTCTTTTTCTGGTTTTTCTTCTTTGAATTCCATGAAAAGAGCTTCACCTATTTCTTTTTCAGAATCTTCACTGGAGTTGTCTTCTGATGAACTGACCTTTTTGGGGATGAAACTTTTCTTCTTGAATTTGCTTTTTCTAAAATTTATTTTTTTCTTCTAGTCACTTCTTTCTCCATATGGTCCTTCATCACTTATGTTCTTCTCATTAAGTGGACATTTAGCTACGAAATGCCCAATGCCTCCATAGTTGAAACATTTAAATGATAACTTTCCTCTATATTTCCTTTTGCCCTTTTTAGTTTTTGAACAAAGTTTGCTTCTATTTCATCTAATGTCTCTTCTTCCTTGGATTCTTGTTTTGCTTTCATATTTTTCTAGGCTTTAAAAGCAACGTCTCTATCTGTGAGTTTAGATTTTCCTATTCTCATATCATATGCAGTCAAAGAACCATGCATCTCATCCATACTAAAAGAATTCATAGCTTTAGCTTCTTCTATAGCTAAAAATTTAGAATCAAATCTTTGGAGAAGGGACCTTAATACCTTTTTCATGATAAAATATTTGATTTCTTCGTCGAGTCCTCTAATCGCATTAATGACTTCATTAATTCTCAGCATGTATACCTCTATATTCTCATCCTCATTCATCTTTAATACTTCGAACTGAGCTCGATGTGTTTGTAACTTGGCCTCCTTAATATTAACATCTTCTTCATGAATGCTCTTTAGTTTGTCCCATATTTCTTTTTTCATTTTACAATCCATAATATTTACCAGTTCACTGTCCACTAATCCACACATGATAGCATTCTTTACTTTTTAGTCATTCTCAAACAGTTTCTTACCAGCAGCATCGGTTGGAGAAGTGGTGGGTATTATGTATCCACTGTTTACTGAATTCCAAATATCGTATCCCAAAGCACAAAGATATGTCTACATTCTGAGTCTTCAAAATACGTAATAAGTTTCGTCAAACAGTGGTTCTTTTTTTGATGAGAAGCCTTCACCACCTGCCATTGTGTCACTTCCAAGATCATCCTAGCTAGTTAAGCCTATTCAGGAACTTGGATCTAATACCAATTATTGAACTAAGCATGACACTGAGAGGGGGGTGAATAAATGTGTATTACAAATTTAATCCAACTATAAAATCAAATCAAAATAGGCAATCACACAAATATGCATCACATAACACCAGATTTATAGTAGAAACTCGATGTAGGAAAACCACTATGCCAATGGACTGTTTGGACTCCCATCCAAATCCAGCCTCCAAAATGTTTGGTCTTTACAATATTTTTATAGCACCAACTACAAGGAATGGCACCAACTAACCCGAATTTTAGCAGCACCAACTACAAGGAGTACCGATCCCTGTTGCCAAGCATTGACCTGACAAATTTAAAAAGCTTTGATAAAAGTTTTAAATTTCATCAAAAGACCCTGAGTGGTGTAGCTCACAAATATTCTCCTCTAAAAGCTTATGTCTAACCTTTTCAATATTCTCAACTCTGCACATAGATTATCTCACACCTTGCACATTTTTTTCAATCAAAATGCTAAGAAAAAAATTCTTCACAACATGCACCGGTAGTCATTTCTCCAAAAAAACCTCACATCTCTTTTCTTTTAAAACATATATATGCTTCACATTAAAAAAATGCATCTATTTTTTTAGTTACACAAAAGTACCACTCAACCGTTATATTCTTAGAAACTGCCAAAATTGCCAAAAAGAGCTGACAGGGCTTTTTGTAATAGCAATAACTTCCTCCTCAAATTTCCAAACGGACTAAAAATTTAAACATATATTATTGGATAAAACGAATACCTTCAGTTTAAATTTTAGATTTTAACTCTTCATGGATTATTTGCAGTACCTCTAACAAAGTGGCCTCTGACACTAATTTTACACGTATCACATAAACTGGAAAAAGTGCTCTAGAGCCATTTTGCAATGCTCACAGTTTCTTCTTCCAGATTCTATTTGGGATAAAATTTAAAACTTAAGCTCTCATTATATCCATATACTTCCAGTAAACAATTTGAGATCCAATTCCTCACGTATTACTTAATATTCCTCGTACAAAGTGACCGATAGATTTTACACCTGTCACAAAGCATGAAACTGACCAACAATGCACCGACAAAGCAACCGACCGTTCCAAAATTGCAACCACACTTGCTAATGATAAAAAAACCTCCAAATAGTATCTTGGGTTGTCCAACACATTCCATTGATGTTGTTGCAACTTTGATGACTTTTGCAACTTTGACAATTGCTACTTTGACAACTTCCTGACGATTTTTGCAAATTTTACAAATTTGCAGGAAAATCCTGTAACAACTTCACCCAAACATAAAAAACATCCTCATAAGCATTGAACACCACTATACATACTTTGAACAATCTCCGAGCAACTGTCCACTGCATCAACCTGTCCATCTGAGTGTGTTGACAACAATGACAATATTATTGCTGCACCTTGCTCAATATCATATTCATAGAACCCCTCCCTATGAGGAGTCATTTGAAATAAAGCACTTGAGTCAATCAACCATGAGTCATGGCATTCACTTGAGCACGTCGAGCTAAGAATAAGTCCCTTGAATCTTCATTTGTGGTATTTGTTTCTATAGAAGTTCCTTCATCAGATGATTGACTATTATCAACATTTTTTATTTGTAGTCTCTTCTATAATGCCATGTTTTACCACACTTCCAAAATTTTCTCTTTTCTAGAGAAACAGATTTACCCCTAGATCTTAATTTCCTTTCTCCTCATTTTTTTTTGCTTCTTTCTTAAGAATAACCTCTCACAACCAAGGCATCCTTCTGATGATAATCCTCTGAATATTTTCATCGCATTTCCTTAGATAGTAATGTTCCTACTATATCCTCTACTTTCAATGTAGAAGTAGTATTGGTGATAGCCATAACTAGGTTATCCCACAAATCAAGTAATGAATAAAGTAAAGTAATACACTTTTTCTCTTCATCCATTTTTACTTCAACAAAGTTTAATTTACTTACCATAGTGTTAAAAGTATTTAGATGTTTAGCCATAGAGTCACCATCATTCATCTGAAGTGAATACAACTTATTTTAGAGAAAGATTTTATTTACCAGTGACTTTATCTCATACAAAGTTCTCACTTATCCCATAACGACTTTGTCATGGTCTTTGTCGATACATTCAACAATATTGAATCAAATAAGTACAATATGATAGAACTCCTTACCTTCCTATCAATATTCAACCAATCCTCATTTTTTGTTGATGTTGGTTTTATTCCCAAGACCATAATCCACTGATCTCTATCAACCAACAGATTCTCCATCTTGAGTTTCCATTACTTAAAATTCAGTCTATTAAAATTTTTAATCTCTATTCGTGTGCTTCCCATAATTTTTCATTTTACTAGATTCTTTTGTGTATGTCTCCCACTCAAAAATTAATTTATCACAATGTTCAAACCCTTACTCCTTGAAAAAAGCTAAAATACCTAGCTTTGATACCAAAAATCAAAATTTAATGGGAAATAAAAAATTCCTTTAGCCATATGTTTCATTTTTAATGTTTGAAGGCCTTTCTCACCAATATGCCCCATGCATTCACAATATTGTATTCACTACAAGAATACTTGGAGTTGCTTCTACTGTATTATTCTCCTCTACAACTAAAAAGTTTTTGCAATAAATACTTATAGTGCTAGAATTAAGTTTGAATAGAGTTCTCGTACGAACTCCCCTTGCCAATACCAAGACTCCATGAAACATCTTGCAACTATCCTTATTGAATACCACAGTCACACCCATGTCATTCATCTTACTCATGGATATCATATTCCTTGCCAAAACTAAAATATGCAACACACCAAGAAAGATTTTAATTATTCCACCGTTTAACATCAATTTGTCTCTTCCTCAACCTATTATATTATATGTTGAATTGTCTCCCAAGAAGACTTCACCTCTATTTATATTTTCATATTCATAGAACCCCTTCCTATGAGGAGTCATATGAAATAAAGTACTCGAGTCAATCAACCATGAGTCATAGCATTCACTTGAGTATGTTGTAGCTAAGAATAAGTCCCCTGAATATTTATTTGTGTTCTTTTTTTCAATAGAAGTTCCTTCATCAAATTATCGACTATTATAAACCTTTATAGATCTTTAGTCTCTTTTATAATGCGATGTTTTACCACACTTCCAAAATTTCCTCTTTTCTAGAGCAAAAAATTTACCCCTAGATCTTGATTTCTTTTCTCCTTATTTCTTTTTTCTTCTTTCTTGAGAATAACCTCTCACAACCAAGGCATCCTTCTAATGATAATCCTTAGAACATTTTCATATCATTTCTTTAGATAGAAATGTTCCTACTATATCCTCTACTTTCAATGTAGAAGTAGTATTGGTGATAGCCATAACTAGGTTATCCCAAAAATCAGGTAATGAATAAAGTAAAGTAATACACTTTTTCTCTTCATCCATTTTTACTTCAACAAAGTTTAATTGACTTACCATAGTGTTAAAATCATTTAGATATTCAGCCATAGAGTCACCATCATTCACCTGAAATGAATACAACTTATTTTAGAGAAAGAGTTTATTTACCAATAATTTTATATGATACAGAGTTCCCAACTTATCCTATAATGACTTTGTTGTGGTCTTTGTTGATACATTCAACAATATAGAATCAAATAAACATAATCTAATAGAACTCCTTACCTTCTTATCAATCTTCAATCAATCCTTATTTGTCATTGATGTTGATTTTATTACCAAGACCACAATCCACTGATCTCTATCAACCAACATATCCTCCATCTTGAGTTTTCATAACTCAAAATCTAGTCTATTAAAATCTATATTTGTGTGCTTCCCATCATTTTTTGTTTGCCTAGATTCTTTTGTGTATGGCTCCCACTCAAAAATTAATTTATCACAACGTTCAAACCCTTACTCCTTGAACAAAGCTAAAAAAAATAGCTTTGATACCAAATGAGAGGAAAAGACCCCAATAAACTAAATCTAGAAAAAATAGTAAATACAAAATCAAAGAAAAAATGAAGATAACATATACACACATAACACAGCATTTCACCTAGGAAAACCCTTACAAGAAAAAACCTAGCATAGTAATATCTCCTTATTTTATAAGCTTAACCATATCCAATTCAATAATGTTCATCTATCGTCTCTCTTCAAACCCTGATGCAAGTGCAATTAAATAACAACACAAGAATTAATTTTACAATACCATGGGTAAAAAATCATGGGTTCAAATAATTAATCCTAAACAACCCATATGGGTCTAAAAATAGCTTAAGAAACCTTAAAATATTTTGCGAGGATACATGGAGAGTGTCCAGTACCTTTAAAGTTAACCCTGCCATAATAACATGGAAATTATTTAACATATTTCCAACATTATAGAGTTACCATTATGCCAAAACCTGAAGGTGTTAATGTCTAATATAATCTTTGTATTTTAACACCTTATAGGTTACTTAGTTCTAGGGCCTAGGATGGTAGTTAGTCCATTAAGTCAAATCCTTGAGGTGCGACAGTTAGTCCAACACCCCCTCTCTGATGTGACTCAGGGGGATTTGATCTTGAGGTGAGGCTCTGATACCACTATAGAGTTGTCGTTAGTGTTTGATAAAATATCTATATTTTAACCTCACAGGGTTATTAGTCCCAAGGCCTAGGATGGTGGTTAGTTCAATAATTTAAATCCTCGAGGTGCGATGGTTAGTCCAATAATTAAAACACATCAAATCCTCAAGTACCATGGTGGTTTGCAATGGCACATTCAAGAGGACATGACATATTTGAATTCAAGAGGGAGAGACATAAAAAATTACTATCAAAGTGGATCAAAAGCATAAAAATAAAAATAGAAAATGAGGAAGATCAAATAATAAAATTATAACACTAAGTACTAGCCAAAGAGAGGAAATAATGACTTTCTAAAAATCATGACAAAGAAGGTCAGCCCACAATAAGAATTGGAAGCAAAAAAATTCCCAATTAAAAGAATATTTTAAATACCAAGAGTGGCAAATGGTATTATTATCACAAGAAAAATTAACATTTAAGGAAGGAGTGTCAAGCATTTTAAATAATTATTTTCTTGAGACACAACCCCCTACATCCACTACACCACTGAATCCACATCCACAAGCTAAGGATAAAGAGAAGTAAATCATGGAGGCCAAACCAAATGTGACCATGTCCACCACACATGCTCCAAAAAAGGAGTCACACAAGGGAAAATACCTATTTCACTCACAAAAATGGGTCAAGGATAAGGGGTTACATTTTAGTATTGCTAGTGGGAGCTAGGAGAATATAATTTCCACTTAGATGGTGAAGGATTTTAATCTACCTATCCCTCCACACCCACAATCATATAATATTGGATGGTTACAAGAGAGAGACATTCATGTCACTCAATAATATATCCTCTTTTATGCAATCAATCCATTTAAATATAAAGTTTTGTATGATGTTGTGCCTTAGATGTTTACGATATGATTTTGGGCCAACCATTTAAGTGGAAGAGGTATGATGTTTATAATTTTAGGTCCCAAAGTGTCATCATAACTATTGGATGTCCATGTTATATAATACTAGATGTATCTCTTCCTACTTCTATTTTCTTAATCATTGCTAAATACTACATGGAAATTATAGCCAAAACAAGGAAACTCATTTTTTTTATGATCAAGTTGTAAAGCAAAAGGATGGCCACTACTACAACAACCATAAGTCTTGCATAGCATAAGCCTGTAGACTATATTATAGTAGAATATAATAACTTTTTAAGTATTTCACTTTGTTATGAGGTAAATCATTCCATTAATTTAGTCCTTCTCTATTTTCTAATGCATATGTTCATCACATATCAGTCCTTGAAAATAATAAAATCAAGAAGATATAAGAATTGATTCAGAAGGGGTATATCAGACAAAGTGGTTTACCATGTGGAAGCCTAAATATTTTATATCCAAATAAATATGGAATATGGAGATTCTATATTGAATATAGATCTTTGAATAAAATCACTATGAAGAACCATTATTTACTTTCTCATAAATATGACTTGCTAGATCGACTATATGGTGCAAAGTTTTCACCAAAATTAACCTCAGATTTGGCTATAATAAAATATCCATAGATCCCACTAACATATGAAATAATGGATTCAAATCCAAGGAGCTTTTATTTAAATGGTTTATTATACCTTTTGGCTTGACCAATGCACTTACAACATTAATGAGGATGATGGATGTCATCCTACATCCTTATACCAATTCATTTATGGTAGTCTATTTAGATGACATTCTCATATCTTATAAGACATGGGAGGAACATATGCAATAGGTTTAGAAGGTTCTTTAAAATATTCAAAGAAATAAACTATATGCTTCTTTTGATAAGTGTTAACTTTTCATAACAAAGGTTTAGTACCTGGGGTACTAACAAAGAGTGTCATGATCCACCCTAGCAGGACTCAATTATGAGATAGACTATATATTGAATTATGTTTCAATGCTTATTGTTTTGCAATATTGATGTTGATTTATTACTTTAAGGATATGGTACTACTGATGTTTTAGCTAGGTTACAAGAAGTAGAGGGGCAAAACCATGCACTACATACAATTCTTGACTGGATCTAGTGGGAGCCAAGGTGACCGCGATGGTTGTTATAGACTCTACACTCAAGTGGGTAAACGCAGGATTTACCAAGAATGGTTTTAAGACTCCCTACAAGTCTAGTATGGAATATATTTGATGTGTTCAATTTAAAATAATATATTTGGCCTTTCGAAGATCTAAGCTAAAATAAATAAAAGGACAATGCAAAAAAAAGAAAAGATGCAGGAAAACAAGGGATAACCCTAGAATGATTTTTAAATTCGATGATTTCTAACCTATCTTGCAATAAGAAAATATTTTATATTTTAGCAAAGGACAAGAGAATGCACAAACAACTTTAACCTATATGTAAACTATATGCCTTTTAATTTTGAATGCATAAAAGCTTAACGAAATGCCTTTTCTCCTTTTTTTTTATGGAAATGGGTTGAAAACAAACAATAAACAACATAAGAAAATTATTTAGGGCACTTACTTGTCTCAGTGGTTGATCCTAGCTTTTTACTTGCATCTAGGGTATCCAAATAGCTCTAGAAACGTGCAAGATAGCTTCAAAAAAACCTAAAAAGAAATTGATTAGCATTTGGGGGCCGTATTAGGCCATTTAATGATTGATCTTGGAGGTGCAATAGTCAATCCCCATTGGTCCTTTTAGTTGATTGTTAAAAAATATAGTAAATGATTGACCTTTATCAAGAAGGACAAAAACAACAATGCAATGACATGAAATAATGCAAAAATAGAATATTAATAGAACAAATTACAATCTAAATACAATAAACACAAAAGAACTAGGGTTTTAGGGAAGTAATTTTACCCCCAGACCCTAGCAAAACGAATTCGTGACCCAAAATTGGAGAACATGAATCCGCTCATAAGAAAATTTGTGGCCTGTAATAACTAAGCATAAATTCACAACAGAGGGTTTAAATGCTCAAATTATGTAGAGGTGAAATGCAAAATAAAATTTTTAATGATATAGCAAATTCAAATTACACATCCAAACCTAGCGGAGGCAATGAAGTAGCAAAAGGATGGAAATAACTGTTGAAATGGTAGTCCTCTCCTCAAAGCTCCAACATTCATCCACCAAGAACAACAAACACAAAAGCAAAAATAGAGCAATTCACAACAATAGCACACTTGAAATCATTTAGAAGCACTTGAAAACTTTAGAATCTTGAAAAAATTGAACTCAAAGCTTAGAATTCACACTTAGCCACCTAGAGGAAAAAAGGGATCTAAATTTGGAGGGCAAGAGGAGGTGGAAAATAAAAAGACAACCTTGGAAAAGTACTGAATAAGATGACATCAATCAAAAATTAGGGTTTCCTAATAAAAGCCCTAAATTTAAGAATTTGCACCCCAAAATGACCGACCGTGAATTCACAAAGACCAAGAAAACAAAAAGAAAAAAGGGGGAAGAAGACGAAAAAAAAGTCCAAACTTGCATTTAATGTCTTTGGAGAAATTTTAGGGAACTAAGAAAAATGACACATCTAGGTGGGTTAATTTTTCATGTCTACATTTTTCCCTCTCTTTGATGCATTTATGGCTTGATAAATGCATCAAAGAAATATGCAGACACATATGTGTGAAAGACAATGAACACAAAAAGGTGGTTAGGTTTGGATGATAGGGTGGTGAAATATGGTATCAATATTGATACTTCATACTTGCATGAAAAAAAGGAATTACTACTATTAATGCCTTTGAGGCTAGGGTACCCCCTCAAGTTTTAGAAGGAATTCAAAATTCCTGAAGAAACTCGAAAAGGCAACCAAAGAAAACAAGATGGAAAAGAACCACTAAAAGACTGCAAAGCATGATGATGGAAACTAAGTACAAAAATAATGCAACTACCAAAATGCAACCTAGAATTAAATGCAATGCAGGGATGAGAAAATGGAAGAGGAAATGGAATAAAACATAACAAAGGCTCCAAAAGATCAAAAAATAAAAGAAAAATGAGTGAAACCCCGATTAGAATGAATTCTCACAAATGACCGAATGGAGGCTACCCCTCGCTTATGGCTATGAAGCTATCTCATAAAGGTGTTATGCCTGCAAATATGGTCAAGTGGAGTGATGCATGCTATGGGTGTGGTGCTTGCTAATGGTCATGGTAAAAGAGATATACTCGCTAAGATGTATGCTCGCAAATGGCCAAATGGAGTTTGTCCCTCACTTGTTGCCATGAAGCTATCCTATATGGTATGATGAGAGAAAAGAAGAGTAAAGTACCATTAGGTGCACCACCTGATAGAGGTGTGGTGTGTGCAACATGTGAGTGATCAGAGTAAAACATGAGCAAATGTGTGTGTGCATGTGCTAGAAAAAAGGAGAGATAAAATAGAGACGAAGGACAAAAATATGCATGTGTGTTTCTTTATTTTGAAAGTTTGATAGTTAAGAGATGTGCATAAGATAGTTGGTAGCTATAGGATATACATATGACATATATCCCATATCATGAGGATCTCTTAAGAATAAAAATATCAAAAAGGAGAAGTGTGAACAAAGCAAATATGAGTGGATGAAAGGACACATATCCTTGTGTTGATGGAAAAGAAATATTGAAAACTTGTAAACAACAAGGATACTCAAGAAGAACTATATTCCTTGACTTGAGGAGAATTATGGTCATTTAAAAAAACTTTCAAAGTTCAAGGAATATAGGAAAAAAACCAAAGAAAGAAGAATGAGAGAATGCAATGGAAAGTTCTCCCTAGGTTGGGGATTTGCTAAACATCAGAGTCCTAGTGTGAGTGCAATACATGTGAGCTACGACCTAACTAGGTTCCATAACTTTCCATTGTCATGAAATCCCCAAGAATCTATATCATCAAGAAATCATGCAAATATGAGCAAGAAGTAATGCAATTGTATGATAAGAAAAATGCAAAGAACAAAATGTTAGGCAAAACATGTAAAATATGATAGGTATTCATGCAGTATGAACAAGAAAACCAAATGCAATATGATAACTAAGCTAAGTGCAAAATGAGATGAACTATTGATGATCATACATAATATCTCTTTAGATGCATTATCTTCATTGGTTTCTCAAGATATTTACCATCTAAAGAATCCAGATGATAGACACCTAATCCAAATTTGGTTGTTATGAGAAAGGGGGCCACCCAATTGGGCTAAAATTTGCCTTTCAGATCAAATCGAGCATTGGTGTTTTTTTGTTTTCTTTGAGTACAAGGTCCCCAACCTCAAAAGAACGATTGCAAAATTTCTTAGAGTAATATCACTTGATTCTATTCTGATAGGATTGTAAATTCTCTAAGGCATTAATGCACTTTTCATTTAACAACTCCAATTGGTTCAAACAATCTAAATGAAACTCATCACCAACCGAGGCATCTTGTATTTAGATACACAAGAAAGGGAATTCTAACTCAAATGGAAAGACTACCTCAATTCCATAGACCAAGACATACAAGGAAGCACTTGTAGAGGTATGCACACTAGTATGATAGGCCCACAAGGTAGGATAAAGTTGGATATGCCAGTCTCGACCAGTCTTACTAACCAACTTTTTAGGACCTTAACTAAAGACTTGTTGGATGCTTCAGCCTGACCATTACCCTAGGGATAATGCAAAGTTGAACACCTATGTTGAATCTTGTAATTAGCACAAAGTTTATGGACATCCTTATTCTTGAAAGGAGTGCCATTATAAAAAATAATTGCTAAATTTTTTCCGAACCTACAAAGTATCTCATTGAAGATGAACTTGGAAACTTGATATCCAGTCATCATAGCCAAGGGTATGGCTTCAACCCATTTAGTGAATTCTTTTGTTGTGATGATAAACTTGTGACCATCAGATGATACTAGGTTAAACTTCCCAATAATATCCAATCCCCACATGGAAAATGACCAAGGGGAAGAAATAGCCCAAATAACTTGATAAAGAGCATGAACAAGGTTGTCATGGCATTGACACTAGTCACAACATCAAACATGGTCACATGCATATTTCTCCATGGAAGGCCAATAGTACCTCTTTTTTAGGAGCTTCTTGGCCATAGAATTGCCACTGAAATGGCCTCCACGTGATCCTTCATGAGATTCACTAAGAGCTAGTCGAGCTTCATCGAAGTTAAGGCTTCATAAGAGAATACCTTCAAAATAACATCGATACAAGGTATTGCCAATTATAATGAATTGACATGCTCTTTTACACAAAATCTTATGCTAATTGTAATCTAAACCATCAATAATTAAACCATCCTTAAGGAAATTAAAGATGTTGATATACCATGGCTCATATGGGGAAGCTTTGATGGTCAAAAAATCTAAGGGAATGAGGCTAGAACTAAGCGACGCAGGATCTCAAAGTTGGTGAATGATAATTGATGCTTGATCATATTCTAACTCCAAAGGGAACAAGGATGCAATAATGGCCATGGCATCTGCATGGTAATTAGAGGATCTAGGGATAAACTCTAAGATTATCTTATCGAACGAGGATAATATTTGGGTCATAATCTCTTTGTAAGGTTTAATTTTATCATCCTTAATTTAATAAACATCATTAATTTGATTAACCTAAGTTGAGTGTCACCAAAAACTGAAAGAACTCTAACCTTTAAAGCTAAAGCAACTCTAAGATCGAGGATCAAAGCTTCATAATCTACAATATTATTTGTGCAAGAGAAGTGAAGCTTGAAGGATAAGGGAATGAGTTGTTTTTGTGGGATAACCAAAATTATCCCAGCACCAGTGCTCTTTAAACATCGATCTCCATCAAATATTAAAGTCCAAGACTCTGGCTCTTCAGCCTTGATGCTGAAGCACTCATAAAGAAAATCCATAACTAAAGGATGGGCAACTTCTAGGGGAGCATAGGTTAACTAATCAGCAACTACCTGAACCTTAATAGATTTCTGACCTATAAAGGTTAGGTCAAACTCACCAAGGGCTAAAACCCACTTAGCGACTTGACCTGACAGGTGGGGCTTAGATATTAAGTAGCGTAAATGATCAAAATTTGCAACTACCAATGTCTTATGGCTGAGCATATAGTGTCTTAGCTTCTAGGAATCAAACATTATGAAAAGTTAAATTTTCTCTAATGGAGTGTACCTAGTTTCATAGCTGACCAAGGTTCTACTGATATAGTATATAGTTGAAGTATAGGAAAAACGGTGCACCTAACAATGCTAAAAAAGATGTATCTATATATGGTATTAATTAAGCTTTGCAAAAGGACATATTCAAGCAACCATGGAAGCCAAATAAGTTCAAGAAAAATGTTTTTCTATTTATTTAATTTGATAAATAATAACATGGTTACATAAATATCCCCTTGACGACTCTAGATTGATACACTTGTTTACAAAATGGGTGTCCAAGGATCAAGTCCTTTCAATAGCTTGTGTGCACTTCCGATGTTCTTCCTCATACCCACAATTGAGGTGGTTGAACCTATGATGCCGCTGATTTTTTCTTCGATGTTCTGATCTTATGCTCCTTCCTCATGCACTATAAAAACCTGCACCTACACACAAAGAAACCAGATTTTGTCAATAGCAAGTGTGGATTGTGAAACATGCAAAAGCAATACATGCAATAAAATCTAGAAAGTGTAAATATGCAACGCGACCATCTAAAAAATATCCAAATGATTCCAAATTACATAGGCATGCATAAAATATTATTTTAGAAATATCTAATTGAAAATAGAACATAAATTGCATCCAAATCCGTGTCCCATTTGCAGTGCACCCGCAAGCCTACAAAACACTAAAAATGCAATAAATCACTCAATATAACTCCAAATTGCATAAAATTTGGACAGTAGGTTCATATACTACCATATAATATACCTATAAAAAATAGTAGAAAAAAAATGCACATATTTGTCACCGTCCCTTGCAGGGATGGTGGTGACTTTCACAGAATGGGGACCGTCATGGGGTGGGACGACCACCAGTTTTGCTCCTTATTTACCACCAATTCCTCTTGGAATTTGTCAAAAATCATATGAATAGTGTTGTCATCAAATTTTGTGGTTAAATTCACTCATATGATTCAGTTTTGTAAACAAATTGCACCTATTGAATCACTTGCAAACCTCCTTCGCTAGGTAGAGATTTCGAGGGAAAAAGGCACAAAAGGGTGATGGGAAATCTTGGTAGCACTTCGTTGCTATGTATAAAAACTCCTATATATGTTTTGGATGGAAAATGGATCCATTTTATATCCAAAGGAAGCCTATGGCCAAATGGGCATGTAGGGCAGGAGGTGCCACTTGTCCAAAACTGGGCATGCATTGGAAGGGGACGATCATGAACTATGACCATCCCAGGGTGGGATGGTCATGCCTATGTGGCCCAAAACCTCCCAAAAGTGGGGTAGAGCCTTCCAAGAGTGGTTAGGACCACTGTGTAACCTTTGAGGGTTGCCCAAGGGGGCCATATGATGTTAATTAGCCAATGCTTTCGATCACCTAATCGGATTGACATGATTTTAGTGTCTACAGATGCCCCTTTTTGAGATGTGTTGTGTGCAAAATAGTGTTGAGAAAAAATAGATGACTAAAATTATAAATTATTAGGGTTATTAAACACCCTAACCAACTTTAGATTCCCCAATCATGGAAAGAGCATGCATTCTTGAATCCTTGCTTCTGACAAGCTAAGGAACTTGACTCAAGTATAACCTTTCATGTCTGGTTTACTTGATCTTGGAAATTTTTCATTCATGAGGTAGTGAAGCCCGATAATTCATGAATCTATAATTCCAAGCATTTTTTTAGTTGAATTTTTTTCTTGTTTGCTGCCCCAAGCAGGAGCGTGATTGTCTTTGTTAATGATTCATTGAACGAACGCAATTTGCATGATTGAGTGTTTGATTGTTGATTTTGATTATGAATTTGTTAAGTATGACTACCCCCTCAAGAAATGAGATGATGAGGGAGTGAAAAATAATAAAATTTATGAGTTGCTTGACCCATATGACTTGGGTAGGGTTTCCTTCAGTTTTACCCATTGAAAAATGGAGCATTTTTTAGAAGATTTTGATGTTTTTGTTGATGCTACATGGAAAAAGGAGCTAAAAAATTAATTCCCGTGGGGTGGCATGGCCACAATGTACTTATTAGGGTGTGAATTAAACACTTTTCCATTTATCCATGAGTTATTTAGGTTCATCTTGATCCCTATTGAAATTTGACCAAATATGAGCTGTTTTTGGTGGGTTTTGGACCATTTTTTTTGTGCATTTTTGAGTTGTTTTGATGGAATTTTTTGGTGGCCATACCAGGGTGGGATGGTGGTACATTTTATGACCATCCTAGGGTGGTATTTTCATCAAATTAGCTACTCGTACCACCCAATGATGGTCATGGCCCTGGAAGGGTTATTTAAGCCAAAAATGGGGCATTTGGGCTCATTTGTGCATTTTCAACTTTGCAGTTTGAGAGGTGAGGACGATGTTGGCAATTTTGGGTTTGAGATCCTAGCTTCTTGTCTATGAGTTGTCATTGATGTCAAAAGGAAATGGCATTAATGTTAAGAGGATGTGTTGGCTTCAAAGGTGGAAGATTCCAAGAGAATATTTTTAAGAGAATCGGGAGAGATTCCATTGGCAATGGTTTTTATTAAAACCAATGGAGGTTCTCTTTATTATTTATTTAATTATTATTTAAAACCCTTCAAGGTTTTAATTAATTAATTATTTAATTAATTAAGGGAGAAATTATTTTTAATTTATTAAAAATACTTTAAGGGTTTTTAAACCCTTTAGAAAGCAAATTTTGATTAAATTCGAAATTACTTTTCTTTGCGACCGACGTGTTCTAAAGTCCACGTATGGACTATAAATATGAGAAGGTTCCTAAGGTTAAACCCTCTTGGAAAATCGAAGGCAATTAATTGGTTTGGCTACGATCGAATGTTCTGTTTACGTTGCGAAAGAGGAGAGCTCGTGGTTTGAAAAGCTTTCGAAAAGCTTGACCGTTTATGTGGAAGGAAGTCCGTCTTGGACTTCGTAAGCCCCTTGTGGGCTAGTGGCAGCGAAGGCTGCGTTTGGGCCTTGCGTAGGCGGAGGTCTACGTTTCGATCCCCGCGGAGGGAGCTGTGCATGGATTAGTCACGTTTTTATTAAAACGTGTTTTGTGCCGCGAATTTTGGATTCTTCAAGGGCAGCCATTATAAGGTGTGATTATTTTCTTGATATGATTTTTGGCATTGTTTAGCATTGTTTAAAAGACATAGGAGAAATAAGGGGATATTTCTTTGGTTGTATTTTTGAGATTAGTCTTTTGCTATGCTAAATTTAAAAATGGAGATATAAGGTGTAAGTTTTGGTTGTTGTGTTTTTGGCTTCTTTGGTGGTTGTTTTTAAAGAAGAGGAGCTAAAAGGTGTATTAAGGAAAGTTTTTATATATGCTCATTTATCTTGGTTCTAACCCTAACTTGGTTGGAAGTTTGAGGGTTGTGTGTGGTGACAGCTTTAAGGATCAATTTTCTTCTACTCCAAAAAGGTATGGGCACATTTTCCTTATGAGTATGATTGGTGTATGTTTTTCTGAAATAAGGTTGGAGTGAAAAGGTTTTCAACTAGGTTTCCTTTGGTTGGGTGTAAATCCTATTTTCTAGGTTTGTTGAAGACTTCTTATGCATTGTTATCCTTGATGAGAGTTTTGGTGAATGCATAATTCTGGTTTGAGGTAGTGGAAGCATTGTGCACTAGGGTTTATGTTTGTGAGTCTTGCTACTTGCTTTGAGTTGGTGAAACCCTTGGTTGGCTGTTTTGAGGTTGATGGTTGAGTTGCTTCCATAGAGGTTGTTTGATCAAGTTATTGCTTTTACTTGATTCATGATATTGGGCTTACTCCTTTGAGTTGATTTGAGCAAATTACTCCTTTGCATTGGTGATATTGTGTTGGTGGCTGTTTTGTTCAAATATCTTTGGAGGGAAAAGGATTTCTACTTGTTTCCTTTTCTTGTGATGATTGGTTTAATGCTTCAAGGTTATTGTTGAGTTGAGAAGTATTGGTTGAACCTTGTTTGATAAGCATTGTTGTTGAAGCCCTATTTGGTTGTGAAAGATTGATTGGTTGAGAAAAGTTATTGATGGTGAAAAGAACATGAGTATCATTGTTATGTGATTCTTTGCATAGTTGGCAATTGTTGGGGTTTCATGTTCTTGAAAAGAAAACATTCTATCCTATCCATTTCAGATATTGAGTTGAGTTTTCAGATTTGAGATTGAGATTGAGTTGAGTTTTGAGATTGGGATTTGAGTATAGAACATATTGAGTCTCTAACAATTCTCTTTATGCTTCTATGAGTTTGACAAATCACATTGGGTCTCTAACAATTCACTTTGTGATTTCCTACTAAGAAAGTTTTTCTTGGTGAGCTTGTTGAGTTTTTGGATAGGTTCTGGTGGGGACTTGTGAGCAGTTTTGGACAGGTTCCGGTGGGGACTTGTGAGCGTTTTTGGACAGGTTCCGGTGGGGACTTGTGAGCAGATTTGGACAGGTCCTAGCAAGAGGACTTGTGAGCTGAGTTTGATAGTTCTATCGAGAGAACTTGAGGACAGAGGTGCATTGGTTCTATGAGAAGAACCCGAGGACAGATTTGGCAAGTCTTTGAGAAGGCTTGTATGCGAGAGGATTGATTTGTTCAAGAGTTGGACAGATCGACGAGACAGAGGAAGACTTGTACTAGACCGACTAGCTGTGTTTGGTACAGGTTGTTGAGCTGTTGTGGACGTGATCATAGAAGGCGAAGGTCTCTTAGGCTAAGCATTGAGGACAGGAGGTCTTCGATGGAAAGGAGTTCCACGTGCTTGGCAAGAGGTAGAGGCAGTTGATCTTTCGAGGGATCATTTCCAGAGCGAGAGGGGAAGGTATCTCCTTTGAGCAGAGGCTCATAAATTTTGATTGGGGGAAGGTATCTCCTTTGAGCAGAGGCTCATAAATTCTGATTGGGGGAAGGTATCTCCTTTGGGCCGAGGCTCATAAACATTGTAATTGGGAAGGATTCCCAAAGAACTTTGAGATAACTTTTAGAGAAAAGTTTTGTGGACGTAGCCTAGCCATTTTGGGTGAACCACGTTAAAATTGGTGTCACTTTGTGGATGATATTGTGCATTGCTTTGATATTGCTTTGGGTATATTGCTTTACTATTTTGAAGTATAAAGGAAAAAGTAAAAAGAGGTCTTATACTTTTCACCCCCCCTCTCGGTATAAGCTTGTGTTCTTCAATTGGTATCGGAAGCAGGTGCCTTCGAAAAGTTTAACGGCTTGAAGGAAAAGCTAGTAAAGAACACAATGGATCATTCAAGTGGCAATGCAACACCTATTCTTGATGGGTCAGATTTTGGTCTTTGGAGTGCAAGGATGAAGGTTCATCTAATGGCACTTGGGAATGAGGTTTGGGAAGTGATTGAAGATGAGTACACTATTCCTGAACATGGTCCTAATACTAAAGAAGAAAGGCTCCTACATCACAACAATTCAAAAGCAATGAATGCAATCCTGAAAGGCTTACAGAAAGGAGATCTCACCAAAGTGATTCACTGCAAGACAGCTAGTGAAATGTGGAAACAGTTGAAGGTGGTTCATACAGGTGATACAAATGTCAGAAAGGCCAAGTTGAGACACTTCAAAGGTATGTTTGAACAACTCAAGATGAATGATGATGAAAATATTAGTGACTACATGCTTCGTATGGATGAGGTTGTTAACTCCATGAAAGACTTAGGTCTTGAGCTTGCTGAAAATGATGTTTGTGATAAGATTTTAAGATCTCTTCCTAATAGATTTAGTGAAAATATTTCTGCTATTGAGGAAGCTAAATATTTGGATAAGTTGAAAAAGGATGAGCTCCATAGTATACTTGCAGCATTTGAGTTGAGAACTCAAGTGAAGGTTGATGTCAAGAAAGAGGCAACTTTCAAGGCTACCAAGAATTCCAAGGGTAAACAACTTCAAGATAGTGATGAGTCTTCTAGTGATGAAGAGGCATATTACAACAAGAAAGGCAAGTTCTCTAGAAAGCACAAAAGTATGAAAAATATAAGATGTTTCAATTGTGGAAAGTTTGGTCATTATGCTACTGATTGTATTGTTCCCAAGAATGAAAGTGATGAAGATAAACAAGATTCTAAGAGCAAGGATTCTGAAAAGCACAAGCATCACGAGAAGAACAAAGATGAGCACAACAATCAAGGAAAGAGGTATTCTCACAAGCACAAGAAGAGTTTCTACCTAGACAAAGCAAGTAAGTGTTCTAGTAGTGATAGTGAAAGTTCTTCAAGTGATGATGAAAATGAGATGTTGTTCATATCAAAAAAAGAGGAAGAACCGAAACATAGATTCATTATCATGAAATGTCTTAGATGTGGAAATTTTGGTCACCTTGAGGATGATTGCACAAATAATGATTTGGTTTCTAGTATGTATGAGGATGCTTCAGAAAACTATAAGGAAGATGCATGTATGGTTTTTGAAAAGGGTAGCACCTCTAGTGATAAGAAATCTGAAAAAGGCTTTGATGATTCAAAAAGAAATCAAATAAAGGATCTTGAAAGTGAACTTATTAGTGCTCTTAGTGCTTTGGAAAAGGAAAGAAAGAAGAATGCTAGACTCAAGGATAAGTTAGATGAATGTTGTATGGAGAGAGATGATCTTATAGAAAGTCTTGACTTCTCTATAGCTAAGACACAAGAACTCAAGGATGAGTTAGAGTCTAAGGTTCTTGAGTATAGTGAGTTAGAACAGAAAATGGCTTCTTTGAAAGAGGAAACTAAAGAGTACAAGGATAAGCTTTACAGGTTTCAAGATAGCTCCAAAAAGGTTAAGTCACTCATCAAAGGTCAAAGAAAGACAACAGATAAAACAGGCCTTGGTTTTGTTAAGCCACACAAGGAACAAGTTGGAGAGTCTAGTAAGAGACTCCAAAAGGAAGAGAGTTCTGATGAGGAAAGTATTTCAGAGAAAGAGTCCTTGAGTGATAGATGCACAGAAATAGAAAATAGGAAAAATAAAAGGGAGAAAGTTTGGACCAGAAGGTCATTTAACCAAGAGGTCAATTAAGGAAAGTTTCATGGCGAGATGTTTTGCTTGTCACGGGTTTGGTCACATGGCTTCACATTGCATGACTCAAGTAAGGAAGGTAAATGACGGTTTCAGAGGTGGTAATTTCTTTCAAGGGTATTGCTACTCTTGTAAACAGTTTGGGCATAAGGCAATTTTTTGCAAGGCTAATAACAGGAACAGGGTTAGTCAGAACAGGTGGATTCAAAGAATAGGTATGCCTAAAAGAAATAACATTGTTACTTGTTATAAGTGCAACAATGAAGGTCACACAGCTAGACAGTGTAGAGCTGAACTTCCAAGGTACAGGAACAGGAACAAGTGGTATGAACAGGTCCAAGGATCAAGGCATGGATAAGAACAGGAATGATAACAGGAACAAGAACAGTGACAGGAATAGGAACAGGAATATGGACAAGGAGAACAAGAGAAGACATGGTAAGGAAGCTATAGACACTGATGATGATCAGTGCCTGTTGGGAGTTTTACTCCCACCCCAGAATTAAACACCTCAAGAGGAGGTGGGGGAGGGACTAAGCTAAGAGGCTCATTCTTAGTCCCAAGCCCCAAAGGTGACCCTTTGCCATTGATGACAAAGGGGGAGAGATATGAGTAAGGGGGAGAGCCTCAAGACAGGGGGAGTTGTTTATGTTGAGTTTATGTGTTGTTGAGAAGCATGGTTTGCCATCAATGACAAAGGGGGAGATTGTTGGCAATTTTGGGTTTGAGATCCTAGCTTCTTGTCTATGAGTTGTCATTGATGTCAAAAGGAAATGGCATTAATGTTAAGAGGATGTGTTGGCTTCAAAGGTGGAAGATTCCAAGAGAATATTTTTAAGAGAATCCGGAGAGATTCCATTGGCAATGGTTTTTATTAAAACCAATGGAGGTTCTCTTTATTATTTATTTAATTATTATTTAAAACCCTTCAAGGTTTTAATTAATTAATTATTTAATTAATTAAGGGAGAAATTATTTTTAATTTATTAAAAATACTTTAAGGGTTTTTAAACCCTTTAGAAAGCAAATTTCGATTAAATTCGAAATTACTTTTCTTTGCAGCCGACGTGTTCTAAAGTCCACGTATGGACTATAAATATGAGAAGGTTCCTAAGGTTAAACCCTCTTGGAAAATCGAAGGCAATTAATTGGTTTGGCTGCGATCGAATGTTCTGTTTATGCTGCGAAAGAGGAGAGCTCGTGGTTTGAAAAGCTTTCGAAAAGCTTGACCGTTTATGTGGAAGGAAGTCCGTCTTGGACTTCGTAAGCCCCTTGTGGGCTAGTGGCAGCGAAGGCTGCGTTTGGGCCTTGCGTAGGCGGAGGTCTACGTTTCGATCCCCGCGGAGGGAGCTGTGCATGGATTAGTCACGTTTTTATTAAAACGTGTTTTGTGCCACGAATTTCGGATTCTTCAAGGGCAGCCATTATAAGGTGTGATTATTTTCTTGATATGATTTTTGGCATTGTTTAGCATTGTTTAAAAGACATAGGAGAAATAAGGGGATATTTCTTTGGTTGTATTTTTGAGATTAGTCTTTTGCTATGCTAAATTTAAAAATGGAGATATAAGGTGTAAGTTTTGGTTGTTGTGTTTTTGGCTTCTTTGGTGGTTGTTTTTAAAGAAGAGGAGCTAAAAGGTGTATTAAGGAAAGTTTTTATATATGCTCATTTATCTTGGTTCTAACCCTAACTTGGTTGGAAGTTTGAGGGTTGTGTGTGGTGACAGCTTTAAGGATCAATTTTCTTCTACTCCAAAAAGGTATGGGCACATTTTCCTTATGAGTATGATTGGTGTATGTTTTTCTGAAATAAGGTTGGAGTGAAAAGGTTTTCAACTAGGTTTCCTTTGGTTGGGTGTAAATCCTATTTTCTGGTTTGTTGAAGACTTCTTATGCATTGTTATCCTTGATGAGAGTTTTGGTGAATGCATAATTCTGGTTTGAGGTAGTGGAAGCATTGTGCACTAGGGTTTATGTTTGTGAGTCTTGCTACTTGCTTTGAGTTGGTGAAACCCTTGGTTGGCTGTTTTGAGGTTGATGGTTGAGTTGCTTCCATAGAGGTTGTTTGATCAAGTTATTGCTTTTACTTGATTCATGATATTGGGCTTACTCCTTTGAGTTGATTTGAGCAAATTACTCCTTTGCATTTGGTGATATTGTGTTGGTGGCTATTTTGTTCAAATATCTTTGGAGGGAAAAGGATTTCTACTTGTTTCCTTTTCTTGTGATGATTGGTTTAATGCTTCAAGGTTATTGTTGAGTTGAGAAGTATTGGTTGAACCTTGTTTGATGAGCATTGTTGTTGAAGCCCTATTTGGTTGTGAAAGATTGATTGGTTGAGAAAAGTTATTTGGTTGTGGAAAGAACATGAGTATCATTGTTATGTGATTCTTTGCATAGTTGGCAATTGTTGGGGTTTCATGTTCTTGAAAAGAAAACATTCTATCCTATCCATTTCAGATCTTGAGTTGAGTTTTTAGATTTGAGATTGAGATTGAGTGAGTTGATTTGAGTTGAGTTTTGAGATTGGGATTTGAGTATAGAACATATTGAGTCTCTAACAATTCTCTTTATGCTTCTATGAGTTTGACAAATCACATTGGGTCTCTAACAATTCACTTTGTGATTTCCTACTAAGAAAGTTTTTCTTGGTGAGCTTGCTGAGTTTTTGGATAGGTTCCGGTGGGGACTTGTGAG
Organism: Wollemia nobilis; assembly: GCA_028583015.1. Lineage (NCBI taxonomy): Eukaryota > Viridiplantae > Streptophyta > Pinopsida > Araucariales > Araucariaceae > Wollemia > Wollemia nobilis. The sequence continues at coordinate 2,404,323 of JAQPPZ010001965.1, forward strand.
CGATTTTGGACGAGGTTCCGGTGGGGACTTGTGAGCGATTTTGGACGAGGTTTCGGTGGGGACTTGTGAGCAGATTTGGACAGGTCCTAGCGAGAGGACTTGTGAGCTGAGTTTGATAGTTCTATCGGAGAACTTGAGGACAGAGGTGCATTGGTTCTATGAGAAGAACCTGAGGACAGATTTGCAAGTCTTTGAGAAGGCTTGTATGCAGAGGATTGATTTGTTCAAGAGTTGGACAGATCTGACAGACAGAGGAAGACTTGTACTAGACCGACTGACTATGTTTGGTATAGGTTGTTGAGCTATTGTGGACGTGATCATAGAAGGCAGAGGTCTCTTAGGCTAAGCATTGAGGACAGGAGGTCTTCGATGGAAAGGAGTTCCACGTGTTGGCAAGAGGTAGAGGCGGTTGATCTTCGAGGGATCATTTCCAGAGTAGAGGGGAAGGTATCTCCTTTGAGCGAGAGGCTCATAAATTTAGATTGGGGGAAGGTATCTCCTTTGAGCAGAGGCTCATAAATTTGATTGGGGGAAGGTATCTCCTTTGGGCCGAGGCTCATAAACATTGTAATTGGGAAGGATTCCCAAATAACTTTGAGATAACTTTTAGATAAAAGTTTTGTGGACGTAGCCTGACCATTCTGGGTGAACCACGTTAAAATTGGTGTCACTTTGTGGATGATATTGTGCATTGCTTTGATATTGCTTTGGGTATATTGCTTTACTATTTTGAAGTATAAAGGAAAAAGTAAAAAGAGGTCTTATATTGTTCACCCCCCCTCTCAGTATAAGCTTGTGTTCTTTAGAGGAGGAGAGGGATTTTACATAGTGGAGCACTACTAAAATTATCCTATAGTCACCATGATCCAGCATGCAGACTCGTCTAGCGGCGGAGCCAATGCAAGACAGGTAAGAATTAAATTTCCTACTACACTATGCTAGTGTTAGAAGTGTAATTATGGCTTGTTTTTTATTTTTGGCAGAGCACACCAAATTATTGATAATTGAACCTAATTATAGATGCCATGTAATTTTTTTTTCTGGTTTTTTTGAGATTTTGTGCAATTGAATTGCTTTTTATGGCTTTGTATTGCTTAATTTTGTTGTTTTTTTGTTGTTTTTGGTGGCCTGAAAGGCCTATTTTGGCCCAATTTAGGGGCCATCCTTGGGTGGGAGGTCCAACCTGGGCTATTTGGTGGTCAACCTTGGGTGGTACATTCATATATTTAGGGGTTGTCCCTAGGTGGGACGGTCACAAACTGGCTTGAAAAAGAGGTATTTTTTGGGTCATTCTGAAGCCTGTTTGGTGCCTGTTATTGATCGGTTTACCTCTGCCAGGTGGTGAAGAGTCGGTACTGAGTGTTGAATATATTTGAGACCATGAAAGAATTATTTATAGTGGTATACTAATACTGGATTGATGCCATTGGCCTCAAGCATGTGATGTGATTAAAACCTGTGGTGGGTGATCGTGTTACTTGATTGCTCTTATTGACTTGTGGGATATGTGCACCAACACCTTCCACCTACCAAAAGGGGAGATGATAGTTATACTAGAGGACATATATCATATATTGCACATTATAATAGATGGGTGATCGATCGTATCTACTCACCACGACCGAAGAAATACAATCATGGAGAGGTACTTTGGTAGGGAATGGGAGGAGGTAGTATGTGAATCACTGAGCAGAGGGATACTGGTGGGGTTTTGGTATGAGGCTAGTGTATTGAGGGTTAGGAATATTTTATTGATGACACTGATATCTAATATGCTACTACCAGACTCATCAAGAGCCAGGTTTCCCTGGAACCTTCTAGAGTTAGTGTTTACTCTGGTAGAGTGCACTATGGAGCAACCACTAGTGATGGCTTGGGTGATGACATTACTGGAACATTTGTATGATGATATATACAAGATATGATCCTAGGTATGGAAGGTCTTGGAGTATATTTTTCTACTATATGTGTGGGGATGGCATCACATAGTTGTGGATCAGCCACATGGATTACCTTGGATACCATGGGCACAACTGGCAGACAAGGAGATAGGTTACAAGATTCTATGGCAGTAGGCCTATGAGGTAGGGTAAAGTCATCACTACGTGGATGATATGGACCATTATGAATATTTATTTTCATGACTTAGGGAAATATATGTGTTGTGGATACCGTACAAGGATTGCCCAGCATGGGCCGCTGCTGAGGTATAGCTTTGCAGGGTGAGACAGGAGTGATAGATAGTCGGGTGACATGAGAGTGAGCAGGAGTACTTTCCATATGCTCGAGTCCTACAATATTTTGGGCTACATCAAGGGTTCCCTAGTGAGCCGATGGTCTATCAATGCTACAAGGATGAGAGGAAACTGAGATGGTCGATACTGGATGCAGTAGGAGCAAAGGTAGATGTTGTAGTGGACATTCTAGATATAGACGATGTTGGGACCACAGAGGAGTATGAATCATGGTGGGTGATCCATCAATGGTGGGGAGAGGGGCTACTATGGGGTGATGATGTTCAAGAAGTGGAGGAGGTTTAGAAATATTCTCCTAAGGAGGGTCAGGTAGAGGTAGGTGAGTGACATGTGCATCATCACGTGACGAATGAGTGGGTGGACCTCCTGGACTTGGGATATTAGGATGACTATGGGGAGGATGAATTTGAGGATCAAGGGGTGTAGACATAATAGGCCACACGAGGTTGGATAGGTGCTGCACTACAAGATGATTTGGCTAGGGTTAGGTAGGAGAGATATCTCCTATAGACACAGGTGCAAAGTGCACAGACTGAGATTGATAGGCATGCGGCAAAGATAGTGACTCTACGAGCACAATTTAGATCACAAATTCCTAGTCAAGAGGGCTCTAGTAGTGGGGAGATGGCTTGGCTGTAGGAGGAGGTGGCACAACTCCAGTATCTAGTGGGAGTCTTCCAAAATCATTTTCGAGAGGAGCAGACCTATACATATGAGTTGGAGGCTAAGATAGTGCATCTTAGGGGGCGCTTACCAGCCCGTTCGTCTGCTAGTGGGTATCACTAGAGTCAAAGGAGTGGGATAGGGTAGTATTTAGTGAGGATGGAGGAACCTAGCTCTATACAAAGGGTAGATAGGGTAGGGGGTAGCAGGTTTGGGAGCTCTTGATGGACTCGACTAAGGGCGGAGGCAAGAGTCATGGTACCGATCCTACGTGACCATGGTTGGCAAGACTCTGATGGTTCTTTTTTGTATTTTAGATTTTGGTAGTATGAGGTCTAAGGACCCACTTTATTTTAGCCTACAAGAAGTTTGAGGATTATGATGTATCTTTTTTCCCCATACATATACAATATATATATATATATATATATATATATATATATATATATATATATATATATATGAGCTTTTTTGTGTTTGTCATAATTTGGTTTTTTGTTGCTTTATGAGATGGATGCAATGTATGTAGTTGCTTTATGAGGTGATGATGGATGCTTATCATGTATGCATATGTTGTAATGTGATTTGATTTGATGGTATGTATATGCATGGATGCATAATGAAATGGATGATTGATTGATCTAGATGATGAAATGTGGATACTATATGACATACTATGTTAGCACCATAGACTGTATAGAATTCATCGATCCATTTGTAATGTGGTTTTGTGATAGATTTATGGAAATGTAGACTAATGAAAATATGAGAAAATGAAATAAATGTTATAGAATGTCTATGAGGTTTTTCTAAGACTCAAACACTCTAGTTAATTGATCAAAAGTTATATACTAACCATGCAAGACTTTTTTCCAAGGTGTGAATATTCTAGGATGGCTCAGATACTCAATATCCCTATGTGTGCAAGTGAGTTCATTATGGTAATACACAAAATATTACCCCAGTGCCAAACAGGATTGATGCAACCAATCTATACTGAAGATCACCCTATGAGTATCATGATCCTAGATTTTGTACGTAGTTGTATTAGACCACTATTTAGTATAGGCTACAAAAAGCTATCTCATCCACATATAAATATTAGTATGTACATATGGAAAATGCTAATGTGACAGACATATCATCATGCATAAGGATACCGCCATTGCCAAGTAGGCTTGATGCCACCTAACGTGTAATGAGGATCATCTTATGGTTTGTCAAATGTTGAGAATTATAGGGATTCAAGTTAAATACTCCCTTCTTTTCTTTTATTTGCTTTGGGAGACTTGCTCGTGTGTAGTGATGAAAAATCACTGTTATTTTGCATTTTGTTTTCTTTGAGCAAGGGATTTGGGGAGTGGTGATAACCACTGTTTATTTTTCTTTTGATTTTTGTTTCTTGGGATTTTGATCATTGATAGTGGTGAAAACCATTGTTTATTTTAGGGAATTGGGTCAGAAGGAGCTTGTACTTTTGTCAATTCTCAACATTTTTGAACCATTCGCACAGGGGGATGAGCAAGGTAAACTTTTCACTTAAGGTAATCTAGACCACTTTGTAGGTTTCATATTTCCTTGTGCAAAACTTGGATTTATTAGTGTGAAATATGTTGAGATTTCAAAATATATAAGGTATAATCGAAGCAAGACTCTACCTCCTAAAAATCAGGCTAGCTTTCTACAAAATTTGAAAAGAAAACTAGATATGGCTGATTGATCAAAAACCCTAATGACATTCTAGAACACCTGACTAGGTGAAGGAAAATGGACACAAATATGAAAAGTGAAAAATATAGGTGGAAATGATAAGTGAAATATGAAATGATGTGAATGATGATGCTAACAACATTGATTTTGAATGATGACTAGTTTACAGTCTCAGTGCTAGACATGGATGCAAAGTGCAATGATGAGTATGCCTAATGCAATTGATTGTATAATGTAACGATATGCAATGCAATGCAATATTTTTGTATTTTTGATGTTTTGATGATGTTTTTGGATTTTGGTTGATAGATATGTATATACATGTGACCAATGGGCTTAATGGATGCCATTGGGGTATTTTGGGTGACCAAAGGGCTTATAGACACCTTTGGGACACTTTGGACTGACCTAGACGGTCATAGGTCACCTAGGAGCATTTGGGGTTGACCAAGCGATATGTAGGTAACCTTGGATCATTTTGGGGTGACCTAGATGATCATAGACTGCCTAGGAGTATTTTGGGTTGACCAAGTGGTATGTAGGTACCCTTGGAGCATTTTGGGGTGGACTAGATGGTCATAGACTGCCTAGGAGCATTTTAGGTTGACCAAGCAGTATGCAAGTACCCTTAGAGCATTTTAGGGTGACCTAGATGATCGTAGACTGCCTAGGAGCATTTTAGGTTGACCAAGTAGTATGTAGGTACCCTTGGAGCATTTTGAGGTGACCTAGATGGTCATAGACCGCCTAGGATAATTTTGGGTTGCCACGACATTCTTAAGTATAGAAATTTCACAAATGAAGGATGTTTAAGGGTTTTGGATCCTCTACTCCTTCGAGGATGGCTAGGCAGTAAGTCCTAGGTCTTATATGACTAGTGATGATGAAATGACCTAACCAATTTGCTGTAAACTTATTGTTGGACATTTTGAGTCCCTAAGTCAAAGTTGTCATTGATGTCACCAGATGAGGTCATCAGTAATTTCAGCAGGAAGTAAAGGCAAAAAATATGGTTATTTGATATCCAACAAGAAGGAAAAATATCGAGGGAAACAGTGCAAAAAATAGAAGTAAAAAAGAAGTTATAATATTTATTTTATAAATTATTTAAATTCAGCATGAATTTAAATTTTATAAATAATTATTAAAGGTAATTTATATAAGGATAATATTATAATGGTGGTTATTATAATATTAAAATTGCAACTATCCTTATTGAATACCACAGTCACATACATGTTATTCGTCTTACTCATGGATATCAGATTCCTTGCCAAACTCAAAATATGCAACACACCAAGAAAGGTTTTAATTCTTCCACCTTTTAACGTCAACCTGACTCTTCCTCAAACTATTATATTATATGTTGAATTGTCTCCCAAGAAGACTTCACCTATATTTATCTTTTCATATGTTGAACTAAGTGTGACACTAAGAGGGGAGGTGAATCCGTGTGTATTAAAAATTTAATCCAACTATGAAATCAAATCAAAATAAGCAATCACACAAACATGCATCACATAACACAAGATTTATAGTAGAAACCCGATGTGGGAAAACCATTGTGCCAATGGACTGTTTAGACTACCATTCAAATCCAGCCTCGAAAATATTTGGTCTTTACAATATTTTTACAACACAAACTGTAGGGAATGGCACCAACCAACCCAGACTTTAACAACACCAACTACAAGGAGCACCGACCCCTATTGCCAAGCACCAACCCGACAAATTTAAAAAGCTCTAATAAAAGTTTTAAATCTCATCAAAATACCCTGAGTGGTCTAGATCACAAATATTCTCCTCTAAAATCTTCTGTCTAACCTTTTCAATCTTCTCAAATCTGCACATTGATTATCTCACACCTTGCACATTTCTTTTCAATCAAAATGCCAAAGAAAATAATTCTTCGCAACATGCACCAGCAGTCCTTTCCCCAAACAACCCTCATCTCCCTTTTCTTTTAAAAAATATATATGCTTCACATTAAAAAAATGCAGCTCTTTTTTTCAGTTACACAAAAGTACCACTCAACCGTTATATTCTTAGAAACTGCCAAAATTGCCAAAAAGACTTGACAGGGCTTTTTGTAACAGTCATAACTTCCTCCTCAAATTTACAAACGGGCTAAAAATTGAAACATATATTCTTGGATAAATCTACTACCTTTAGCTTAAATTTCAGATTTTAACTCTTCACGGATTATTCATAGTACCTCTGAAAAAGGGATCTCTCACGCTGATTTTATACCTGTCACATAAACTGGAAAAAGTGTTCCAGAGCCATTTTGCAACACTCACCGTTTCTTCTTTCGGACTCAATTTGGGCTAAAATTTAAAACTTAAGCTCTCAGTATATCTAGCTACCTCCAATAAATTATTTGAGATCCAATTCCTCATGGATTTCTTAATATTCCTCCCACAAAGTGACCTTCGACGCAGATTTTACACCTATCACAAAGCATGAAACTGACCAACAATGCACCAGTGAAGCAACCGACCATTCCAACACTGCAACCACACTTGATAATGATAAAAAAACCTCTAAATAATATCTTGGGCTGTCCAACATATTCCATTGACGTTGTTGCAACTTTGACGATTTTTGCAACTTTGATAATTTTGCTACTTTGACAACTTCCTAACGATTTTTGCAACTTTTGCAAATTTGCATGAAAAACCTGTAACAACTTCACCCGAACATCAAAAACATATTCATAAGCATTGAAAACTATTGTACATACTCCAAATAATCTCCGAACAACTGTCCACTGCATCAACCTATCCATCTTTGCTCAACTTGCAACCTGTCGTCATGGGAGTGCTAACTGGCTTGCAATCATCAATTGTGAATTTTTTTAGCATATCTTTGACATATTTAATTTGAGAAATAAATATGCCCTTCTCCTTTTGATTAACTTGCAATCCAAGAAAATATAAAAGTTCACCAATCATTGACATTTCAAACTCTTTCTGCATCTTATTTGCTAAATATTTACACAACTCATCTTTGCTACTGCCAAATATGATATCATCTACGTATACAACAACAACAATATGATGATCATTTTCTATTTTGACATACAAATTACTGTTCATCATACCTTTCTTGAACCCTTCCTGAGTAAGATAACTGTCTAGCCTTGCATACCATGCCCGTGATGCCTATTTTAAGCCATATAACATTTTCTTCAACTTGCAAACCAAGTTGGGATCATCACCAAGCTAAAAAATGTATGGCTGCTCAATATAAACCTCTTCTTAAATTTTCCCATTCAAAAATACTGATTTCACATCCATTTGATAAACTTTGAAATTCTTGTAAACTGCTAAAGCAAGAAACATTCAAATTGCCTCTAGTCTGGCCACAGGTGCAAAGGTTTCCTCGAAGTCAATACCTTCAAATTGTGCATACCCTTTGCATACCAATATTGCTTTTTTCCTGACTACTTGTCCGTCTTCATTCAATTTGTTTCGAAAGACCCATTTAGTATCGATTACATTTTTATTTGCAAGTCTTGGTACTAACTCCCAAGTCTTATTTTTCTTGATTTGAACTAATTCTTCATTTATTGCCTTTACCCAAATTTCATCTTTGCTTGCTTTGGCAACATATTTGGGCTTAATACTGAATAATAAAGAGTATTTACTTACTAATATTCTTCTTGTATGAACACCAACTTTGGGGTCTCCAATTATTTGCTCTCTAGGATGATTTTCTGCCAGCTACCTATTTTGAATTTATTGTTTTCTTCCAATTCTAAATCACTTTTTGAATCCTCTGAGTCAATTCTTGGTTTCTTTTTCATTTCCTCTTTCTCATCTCCTTTAATTACCTCTTCATAAACTGGGTAGTTCTCTTCATAGCTAATTAATCGTTCCCTTCATCAACTTTAACATCGACACTTTTCACAATTTTTCTTAGCCTCTTGTTGTAACATTTGTAAGCTTTGCTTTTTGATGAATAGCCAAGAAAAATACCTTCATCCGCTCTATCTTCAAACATACCAAGGTTTCTTCAGTTCTTTTGATGTAACAGTTGCTCCCAAAAACTTTAAAATATCTTGTTGTTGCCTTTTTACCGAACCACAACTCATAAGGAGTTTTGCTTTCATGTGTCCTCAACATACACCTATTTTGGATGTATAATGCAGTATGGACTACCTCTTTCCAAAATATGTTTACTACTTTGCTCTCAATAAACATAGTTCATACCATTTCCTGCACTGTCCTGTTCTTTCTTTCTACCACATCTTCTGCTAAGCTATTCTGGCTGCTAAAAATTGTCTCCTAATGCCATATTTTTCATAATACTCAATGAAATCCTCTAAAATGAACTGTCCTCCTCTGTCTGACCTTAAAAATCTAATCCTTTTTCCTGTTTTATTCTCAACTTGGTTTTTGAAAACCTTGAACATCTCAAAAGCTTTTGATTTATGCTTCAAAAACAATACCCATGTCATCCTAGAATAGTCATCTATACACAACATGAAATATTTGTCATCATTTATGCTTTGCATTCTCATGGGTCCACATAAATCAGTATGTAATAGTTTCAAAGGTTTGCTCGTGTAGTACTATTTTGTTTTAAATGAGACTCTAGTTTGCTTCTCTTTTTTATATGAAGCACAAATGCTATTTGATGGTTTTCCAATGGTGGGAATATCTCACTGCTTTATTTGAACTAATTTTTACTAGGTTGTCAAAACTGATATGATCGAGCCTCTTGTGCCACAACCAATTCTCTTATTCTTGTACAATCAAGCAAGATCCTTATGAAGTCTCCGAGAGAGTGTACGGGTTGCTAGATGTCCTTGATCCAGCTGCTATCAACTTCCCACTATTTGCCTTTCTGATTTCATAGCCTTGCTTCTTAAAGATCACATCATGACCTCTGTCACAAATCTAACTTACGCTCAACAAGTTATGCTTCAAACCAACCACAAACAAGACTTCTTCTGACCTAATTTTTTCATCACTGATCTTAACTAAACCTCTGCCAACTATCTTAGCTCCATCATTGTTTTCGAATTTCACTGAACCACCTTCATATTGCTGTAACTTCTCAAATTTATGTTTGTCACCTGTCATATGACTGGAGCATCCACTATCAAGTATCCATGGTGCAGATTTATTATGTGCTTTAAATATCGTCTGTACAATCAATGATTCTTTTTCTTCCTTAGGTTGCTCTTTTTATTTCCACTTCGGTTTGATTATAGTTTTGGGCTCTTGTTTTAGCTTTTCTTTTTCAGTAGCTTGTGCATGTTTTTCGAAAAATTTTCTATTTTATCTTATTCCATTTGGCTGAAATTTTCTTCCTTGAAATTGATTTGATGTAAATGTACTTCTACAATTTCTTGCAATATGCCCAAAGTTATGACAGTTATAACATTCTACTACATAATCCATCAAAGGTGAAAAAGCATTTCTACTAGCAAAATTCCTTGGTCCTACATTATACTTGCAATATGAAATATTATGTCCATAACCATTGCATTTAAAATAGTAACCAGAAAAGGTATGATTGAACCTGGGTGGTGGTCTTTGCCATGTTGTTGTAGGAGCCATAAATCTTCTTCTTGTTTGATGTGTGACATTGGTGAAACCATTATTGTTAATTATCCTTTCGTGCCTTGCATTATTGCTTTCCTTTGCATTATTCATTTTTGCTTGATTAACCTATTTATTTTCTTCATTCTTTGTGGATTCTTCATTTGTGGCCTTTGATCCATTTGATGATTCTCCTTCGTCAAAACCCAAACCAAATTTGATGCATGTAGTCTTATGTTTCTTTATGATCTTATTCAACTTCATAGAACTCTCTTCACATTTGTGATAAAAGCTAATTTTATTATTCATCTCTTCTAGTTGCATCCTTAAACCAACAATATCTTCTTCTAACTTGTTGCAATAATCTATTTTCATGGTTATTTGCACTTTGAGATCTTCAAAAATCTTCTTGGATTCTTCTATCTGCACTTTCAAACTTGTTATGATTTTTATTTTCATCCTCAAGCTTTCTTGAAATTTTATTATTCATTTTTCTTTCTATCTTCAATTCATATAGATTTACAATTAGTTCCTCTTCCAAATTCACTTTTGCATCAATTTCTTCTTCATCACATTCCTGTTCTTTTTTTGGTTTTTCTTCTTCGAATGCCATGAAAAGAGCTTCACCTATTTCTTTTTTAGAATCCTCATTGGAGTTGTCTTCTGATGAACTGACCTTCTTGGAGATGAAACTTTTCTTCTTGAAGTTGCCTTTTCTAAAATTTGATTTTTTCTTCTAGTCACTTCTTTCTCCATATAATCCTTCATCACTTTTGTTCTTCTCATTAAGTGGAAATTTAGCTACGAAATGCCCAACGCCTCCATAGTTGAAACATTTAAACGGTAACTTTCCTCTATATTTCCTTTTTCCATTTTTAGTTTTTGAACAAAGTTTGCTTCCATTTCATCTAATGTTTCTTCTTCCTTGGATTCTTGTTTTGCTTTCATATTTTTCTAGGCTTTAAAAGCAACTTCTCTCTCTATGAGTTTAGATTTTCCTATTCTCATATCATATGCAGTCAAATAACCATGCATATCATCCATACTAAAATAATTCATATCTTTAGCTTCTTCTATAGCTGAAACTTTAGAATCAAATCTTTGGAGAAGGGACCTTAATACCTTTTTCACGATGACAAAATATTTTATTTCCTCGTCGAGTCCTCTAATCGCATTAATGACTTCATTAACTCTCAACATATATACCTCTATATTCTCATCCTCATTCATCTTTAATCCTTCGAACTGAGCTCGATGTGTTTGTAACTTGTCCTCCTTGATCTTAACGTCTCCTTCATGAATGCTCTTCAGTTTATCCCATATTTCATTTTTCATTTTACAACTCATAATCTTTACCAGTTCACTATACACTAATCCATACATGATAGCATTCTTTGCTTTTGAGTCATTCTCAAACAGTTTCTTACCAGCAACATCGGTTGGAGAAGTGGTGAGTATTGTGTATCCACTGTTTATTGAATTCCAAATATCGTATCCCAAATCACAAAGATATGTCTACATTTTGAGTCTCTAAAATACGTAATAAGTTTCGTCAAACAATGGTGCTTTGTTTGATGAGAAGCCTTCACCACCTGCCATTGTGTCACTTCCAAGATCATCCTAGCTAGTTAAGCCTATTCAAGAACTTGGCTTTGATACCAATTATTGAACTAAGCATGACACTGAGAGGGTGGGTGAATCAATGTGTATTAAAAATTTAATCCAACTACAAAATCAAATCAAAACAAGCAATCACACAAACATGCATCACATAACACCAGATTTATAGTAGAAACCTGATGTAGGAAAACCACTATGCCAATGGACTATTTGGACTCCCATCCAAATCCAGCATCCAAAATGTTTGGTCTTTACAATATTTTTATAGCACCAACTACAGGGAATGGCACCAACTAGCCCAAATTTTAGCAACACCAACTACAAGGAGCACCGATCCCTGTTGCCAAGCATTGACCTGACAAATTTAAAAAGCTCTGATAAAAGTTTTAAATTTCATCAAAATACCCTGAGTGGTCTAGCTCACAAATATTCTCCTCTAAAAGCTTATGTCTAACCTTTTCAATCTTCTCAACTCTGCACATAGATTATCTCACACCTTGCACATTTTTTTTCAATCAAAATGCTAAGAAAAAAATTCTTCACAACATGCACCAGTAGTCATTTCTCTAAAAAACCATCATCTCTCTTTCCTTTTAAAACATATATATGCTTCACATTAAAAAAATGCATCTCTTTTTTTTAGTTACACAAAAGTACCACTCAACCGTTATATTCTTAGAAACTGCCAAAATTGCCAAAAAGAGCTGACAGGGCTTTTTGTAATAGCCATAACTTCCTCCTCAAATTTCTAAACGGACTAAAAATTTAAACATATATTCTTGGATAAATGAAATACCTTCAGTTTAAATTTTAGATTTTAACTCTTCATGGATTATTCGCAGTACCTCTGACAAAGTGGCCTCTGACACTAATTTTACACGTATCACATAAACTGGAAAAAGTGATCCAGAGCCATTTTGCAATGCTCACCTTTTCTTCTTCCGAATTCTATTTGGGATAAAATTTAAAACTTAAGCTCTTAGTATATCCATCTACTTCCAATAAACAATTTGAGATCCAATTCCTCACGTATTACTTAATATTCCTCATGTAAAGTGACCTCTGACACAGATTTTACACCTGTCACATAAAGCATGAAACTGACCAACAATGCACAGGCAAAGCAACCGACCATTCCAACATTGCAACCACACTTGATAATGATAAAAAAACCTCCAAATAGTATCTTGGGCTGTCCAACACATTCCATTGATGTTGTTGCAACTTTGATGATTTTTGCAACTTTGATAATTTTGCTACTTTGACAACTTCCTGACGATTTTTGTAAATTTTACAAATTTGTAGAAAAAACCTGTAACAACTTCACCCAAACATAAAAAACATCCTCATAAGTATTGAACACCATTGTACATACTTTGAACAATCTCCGAGCAACTGTCCACTGCATCAACCTGTCCATCTGATTGTGTTGACAACAATGACAATATTGTCGCTGCACCTTGCTCAATATCATATTCATAGAACCCCTCCCTATTAGGAGTCATATGAAAAAAAGCACCTGATTCAATCAACAATGAGTCATGGCATTCACTTGAGCACATTGTAGCTAAGAATAAGTCCCTTGAATCTTCATTTGTGGTATTTGTTTCTATAGAAGTTCCTTCATCAGATGATTGACTATTATCAACCTTTTTTATTTGTAGTCTCTTTTATAATGCCATGTTTTACCACACTTCCAACATTTTCTCTTTTATAGAGAAATAGATTTACCCCTAGATCTGAATTTCCTTTCTCCTCATTTCTTTTTGCTTCTTTCTTAAGAATAACCTCTCACAACCAAGGCATCCTTCTGATGATAATCCTTTGAATATTTTCATTGCATTTCCTCAGATAGTAATGTTCCTACTATATCCACTACTTTCAATGTAGAAGTAGTATTGGTGATAGCCATAACCAGGTTATCCCACAAATCAAGTAATGAATAAAGTAAAGTAATACACTTTTCCTCTTCATCCATTTTTACTTCAACAAAGTTTAATTGATTTACCATAGTGTTAAAAGTATTTATATGTTTAGCCATAAAGTCACCATCATTCATCTGAAGTGAATACAACTTATTTTAGAGAAAGAGTTTATTTACCAGTGACTTTATCTGATACAAAGTTCTCAGCTTATCCCATAACAAATTTGTCATGGTCTTTGTCGATACATTCAACAATATTGAATCAAATAAGTACAATATGATAGAACTCCTTACCTTCCTATCAATATTCAACCAGTCCTCATTTTTTGTAGATGTTGGTTTTATTCCCAAGACCATAATCCACTAATCTCTATCAACCAACAGATTCTCCATCTTGAGTTTCCATAACTTAAAATTCAGTCTATTAAAATTTTTAATCTCTATTCGTGTGCTTCCCATAATTTTTCATTTTACTAGATTCTTTTGTGTATGTCTCCCACTCAAAAATTAATTTATCACAATGTTCAAACCCTTACTCCTCGAAAAAAGCTAAAATACCTAGCTTTGATACCAAAAATCAAAATTTAATGGGAAATCAAAAATTCCTTCAGCCATATGTTTCATTTTTAATTTTTGAAGGCCTTTCTCACCAATATGCCCCATGCATTCACAATATTGTATTCACTACAAGAATACTTGGAGTTGCTTCTACTGTATTATTCTCCTCTACAACTAAATTATTTTTGCAATCAATACTTACAGTGCTAGACTTAAGTTTGAATAGAGTTCTCGTACGAACTCCCCTTGCCAACACCAAGACTCCATGAACCATCTTGCAACTATCCTTATTGAATACCACAGTCACACCCATGTCATTCATCTTACTCATGGATATCATATTCCTTGCCAAACCCAAAATATGCAACACACCAAGAAGGATTTTAATTATTCCATCTTTTAACCTCAACTTGTCTCTTCCTCAACCTATTATATTATATGTTGAATTGTCTCCCAAGAATACTTCAACTCTATTTATCTTTTCATATTCATAGAACCCCTTCCTATGAGGAGTCATATGAAATAAAGTACCCGAGTCAATCAACCATGAGTCATAACGTTCACTTGAGCATGTTGTAGCTAAGAATAAGTCCCCTGAATATTTATTTGTGTTTTTTTTTTCAATAGAAGTTCCTTCATCAAATGATCAACTATTATAAACCTTTCTAGATCTTTAGTCTCTTTTATAATGCCATATTTTACCACACTTCCAACATTTCCTCTTTTCTAGAGAAAAACATTTACCCCTTGATCTTGATTTCTTTTCTCCTCATTTCTTTTTGCTTCTTTCTTGAGAATAACCTCTCACAACCAAGGCATCCTTCTAATGATAATCCTCAAAAGATTTTCATCTCATTTCTTTAGATAGAAATGTTCCTACTATATCCTCTACTTTCAATGTAGAAGTAGTATTGGTGATAGCCATAACTAGGTTATCCCACAAATCAGGTAATGAATAAAGTAAAGTAATACACTTTTTCTCTTCATCTATTTTTACTTCAACAAAGTTTAATTGACTTACCATAGTTTTAAAATCATTTAGATATTCAGCCATAATGTCACCATCATTAATTTGAAATGAATACAACTTATTTTATAGAAAGAGTCTATTTACCAATAAATTTATCTGATACAAAGTTCCCAACTTATCCCATAATTACTTTGGTGTGGTCTTTGTTGATACATTCAACAATATAGAATCAAAAAAACACAATCTAATAGAACTCCTTGCCTTCCTATCAATCTTCAATCAATCCTCATTTGTCATTGATGTTGATTTTATTACCAAGACCACAATCCACTGATCTTTATCAACCAACAGATCCTCCATCTTGAGTTTTCATAACTCAAAATTCAGTCTATTAAAATTTTCAATCTATATTTGTGTGCTTCCCATCATTTTTTGTTTGCCTGGATTCTTTTGTGTATGGCTCCCACTCAAAAATTAATTTATCACAATGTTCAAACCCTTACTCCTCGAACAAAGCTAAAAAAACTAGCTCTGATACCAAATGAGAGCAAAAGACCCCAATAAACTAAATCTAGAAAAAATAGTAAATACAAAATCAAAGAAAAAATGAAGATAACATATACACACATAACACAATATTTCACCTAGGAAAACCCTTACTTGAAAAAACCTAGCATTGTAATATCTCCTTATTTTATAAGCTTAACCATATCCAATTCAATAATGTTCATCTATCATCTCTCTTCAAACCCTGATGCAAGTGCAATTAAATAACAACACAAGAATTAATTTTACAATACCATGGGTAAAAAATCATGGGTTCAAATAATTAATCCTAAACAACCCATATGGGTCTAAAAATAGCTTAAGAAACCCTAAAATATTTGGCGAGGATACATGGAGAGTGTCTAGTACCTTTAAAGTTAACCTCGCCAGAATAACATGGAAATTATTCAACATATTTTCAACATTATAGAGTTACCATTACGCCAAAACCTCAAGGTGTTAGTGTCTAATATAATATTTGTATTTGAACACCTCATAGGGTAGTTAGTCCTAGGGCCTAGGATGGTAGTTAGTCCATTAAGTCAAATCCTTGAGGTGCAACAGTTAGTCTAACACCCCCTCTTTGATGTGACTCAAGGGGATTTGATCTTGAGGTGAGGCTCTGATACCACAATAGAGTTGTCGTTAGTGTTTGATATAATATCTATATTTTAACCTCACAGGGTGATTAGTCCTAAGGCCTAGGATGGTGGTTAGTTCAATAATTTAAATCTTTGAGGTGCGATGGTTAGTCCAATAATTAAAATACATCAAATCCTCAAGTACCATGGTGGTTTGCAATGGCACATTCAAGAGGACATGGCATATTTGAATTCAAGAGGGAGAGACAAACAAAATTACTATCAAAGTGGATCAAAAGCATAAAAATAAAAATAGAAAAGGAGGAAGATCAAATAATAAAATTATAACACTAAGTACTAGCCAAAGAGAGGAAATAATGACTTTCTAAAAATCATGACAAAGAAGGTCAGCCCACAATAAGAATTGGAAGCAAAAAAATTGCCAAGAAAAGAATATTTTAAATACCAAGAGTGGCAAATGGTATTATTATCACAAGAAAAATTAACATTTAAGGAAGGAGTGTCAAGCATTTTAAATAATTATTTTCTTGAGACACAACCCCCTACATCCACTACACCATTGACTCCACATCCACAAGCTAAGGATAGAGAGAAGTAAATCATGGAGGCCAAACCAAATGTGACCATGTCCACCATACATGCTACAACAAAGGAGTCACACAAGGGAAAATACCTATTTCTCTCACAAAAATGGGTCAAGGATAAGGGGTTACATTTTAGTATTGCTAGTGGGAGCTAGGAGAATATAATTTCCACTTAGATGGTGAAGGATTTTAATCTACCTATCCCTCCACACCCACAATCATATAATATTGGATGGTTACAAGAGAGAGACATTCATGTCACTCAATAATATATCCTCTTTTATGAAATCAATCCATTTAAAGATAAAGTTTTGTATGATGTTGTGCCTTAGATGTTTGTGATATGATTTTGGGCCAACCATTTAAGTGGAAGAGGTATGATGTTTATAATTTTAGGTCCCAAAGTGTCATCATAACTATTGGATGTCCATGTTATATAATACTAGATGTATCTCTTCCTACCTCTATTTTCTTAATCATTGCTAAATAATACATGGAAATTATAGCCAAAACAAAGAAACTCATTTTTTTGATGATCAATTTGTAAAGCAAAAGGATGACCACTACTACAACAACCATAAGTCTTGCATAACATAAGCATGTGGACTATATTATAGTAGTATATAATAACTTTTTAAGTATTTCACTTCATTATGAGGTAAATAATTCCATTAATTTAGTCCTTCTCTATTTTCTAATGCATATGTTCATCACATATCAGTCCTTGAAAATAATAAAATCAAGAAGATATAAGAATTGATTCAGAAGGGGTATATCAGACAAAGTGGTTCACCATGTGGAAGCCTAAATACTTTATATCCAAATAAATATGGAATATGGATATTCTATATTGAATATAGAGCTTTGAATAAAATCACTATGAAGAACCATTATTTACTTCCTCATAAATATGACTTGCTAGATCGACTATATGGTGCAAAGTTTTCACCAAAATTAACCTCAAATTTGGCTATAATAAAATACCCATAGATCCCACTAACATATGAAATAATGGATTCAAATCCAAGGAGATTTTATTTAAATGGTTTATTATACCTTTTGGCTTGACCAATGCACTTACAACATTCATGAGGATGATGGATGTCATCCTACATCCTTATACCAATTCATTTATGGTAGTCTATTTAGATGACATTCTCATATCTTATAAGACATGGGAGGAACATATGCAATATGTTTAGAAGGTTCTTTAAAATATTCAAAGAAATAAACTATATGATTCTTTTGATAAGTGTTAACTTGTCATAACAAAGGTTTAGTACCTGGGGTACTAACAAAGAGTGTCATGATCCACCCTAGAAGGACTCAATTATGAGATAGACTATATATTGACTAATGATTCATTGCTTATTGTTTTGCAATATTTATGTTGATTTATTGCTTTGAGGATATGGTACTACTGATGTTTTAGCTAGGTTACAAGATGTAGAGGGGAAAAACCGTGCACTACGTACAATTCTTGACCGGATCTAGTGGGAGCCAAGGTGACCGCGATGGCTGTTATAGACTCTACACTCAAGCGGGTAAATGTAGGATTTACCAGGAATGGTTTTAGGACTCCCTACAAGTCTAGGATGGAATATATTTGATGTGTTCAATTTAAAATAATATATTTGGCCTTTCTAATATCTAAGCTAAAATAAATAAAAGGACAATGTAAAACAAACAAAAGATGCAGGAAAACAAGGGATAACCCTAGAATGATTTTTAAATTCAATGATTTCTAACCTATCTTGCAATAAGAAAATATTTTATATTTTAGCAAAGGACAAGAGAATGCACAAACAACTTTAACCTAGATGTAAACTATATGACTTTTAATTTTGAATGCATAAGAGCTTAATGAAATGCCTTTTCTCCTTTTTGTTTATGGAAATGGGTTGAAAGCAAACAATAAACAACCTAAGAAAATTATTTAGGGCACTTACTTGTCTCAGTGGTTGATCCTAGCTTTTTACTTGCATCTAGGGTATCCAAATAGCTCTAGAAATGTGCAAGATAGCTTCAAAAAAACCTAAAAAGAAATTGATTAGCATTTGGGGGCCTTCTTAGGCCATTTAATGATTGATCTTGGAGGTGCAATAGTCAAGCCCCGTTGGTCCTTTTAGTTGATTGTTCAAAAATACAATAAATTATTGACCTTTGGCAAGAAGGACAAAAACAACAATGCAATGACATGAAATAATGCAAAAATAGAATATTAATAGAACGAATTACAATCTAAATACAACAAACACAAAAGAACTAGGGTTTTAGGGAAGTAATTTGGTATGAAACTAAATAGTGCGGAAGGAGGAATCTTTTTTATATTGAATCGCTTTTTGATTGTAAGGTAGAACAACCCACAATAGACTTAATTAATATATTTGTTCGATGATGCCTTATTATCATATTTGGATTGCATTTAAATACCTAGTCTAATAGTTGTAAGAGTGAAGGGTTGTGACCCTAAAATATAATTAATAAATAATATAAGTATTAGGGTATGTTAGGAGGGTCCTAACATGCCACCCCCCTTAAAGGAGCTTTGTCCTCAAAGCTAGAAATTTGGAAATTGCTGCTGGATATCTTGAAAATTTTCCCACGTTGCGTCTTCTAAAGGTAGACCTTTCCAATGGATTAAAACTTCTGTGATATCGTGAGTACAAAGGTGACGAGAGCGGCGATCCAAGATAGCTTTTGGCTCGACTAGAAGTACT
Source organism: Wollemia nobilis (assembly GCA_028583015.1). Classification (NCBI taxonomy): domain Eukaryota; kingdom Viridiplantae; phylum Streptophyta; class Pinopsida; order Araucariales; family Araucariaceae; genus Wollemia; species Wollemia nobilis. The sequence continues at coordinate 2,424,027 of JAQPPZ010001965.1, forward strand.
CCATCATCGGAGAGTTCAGGGAGAGTGGTTTGTGTCATGATATGGGATCCAACTATGAGATTAAGGCAAGATACATGAAATACGGGGTGAAGTTTGGAAGAGGGAGGAAGCTCTAGTTTGCAAGCAATGGTCCCAATACGTTGGAGAACTTTAGACGGCCCGTAAAATTTGGGAGTTAACTTCTAAGAACCTTTTTGTTTAAGAGAGGATTGATGGTAAGGTTGGAGACATAAGAAAACCATATCACCCTCGTGGAAACTACGTTTGCTTCTATGTTGATCGGCTTGCTGCTTCATGCGATGCTGGGCGGTGTGTAGGTTCTCTTTTAGGATCTATAGTATATCATCTCTATTAGCAAGTTCTGTTTCCACCGCATGGACTTTTGTAGTCCCTGGAATATAGGAAGTGAGGGATGGTGGTGTTTGACCATATAGTGCTTCATAAGGAGTCATTTTTATGGACGTATGGTATGAAGTGTTATACCACCATTCCGCTAGTGAAATCCACTTTACCCAATGGAGTGGTTGAGTGGAAACAAACATCGAAGGTATTTTTCCAAGCATTTATTTACAACTTCTGTTTGGCCATCTGTTTGAGGATGGTAAGCAGAGCTCATACGAAGTTGAGTACCTTGTAATTTGAACAATTCCTTCCAAAAGGTGCTAGTGAAATTTGGGTCGTGATCACTAACAATTGTGGAGGGCATACCATGTAATTTAAAGATGTTATCTAGGAAGAGATGGGCTATAGTGCTAGCGGTATAAGGATGAGCCACGGAACAAAAATGGGCATATTTAGATAAAATATCAACGACTACAAAAATGGTTGTTTTTCCTCTTGATTTTGGTAATCCTTCAATAAAGTCCATAGAAATATCTGCCCATGTTTTGGTGGGTATAGGCAGAGGTTGAAGTAATATTGGAATAGCGAGGGTCTCCCCCTTTTGTCTTTGGCAAACTTCACATTCTTTTACAAAGTTTTTGATGTAATTTTTCATTCCTACCCAATAGAAGGAGGTAGTGGCTCTTTTATAGGTTTTTAAGAACCCTAAGTGGACTGCAGTGGGTGAGGTATGTAACTCATGAAGAAATTTTTCACGATAAGTTGAATTGGAGGTGAGGACCATCCTCCCTTTGTATCTTAATATATTGTCCTTCCAAGTGTATGGAGGTTTGCTACTAGGATTATATTGAAGTTGTTGAATTAAGGCATGGATAGTAGGATCATTTATCCATTCTTCATGCACCTCATCTACCCATTTAGGAATAAGGGAGGAAAGAGCATGGACTTGAGGCATATCTTCAAATTTTCTAGAAAGTGCATCGGCTGCCATGTTGTCCTTTCCATTTTTATATTTAATTTCATAATCATAGCCAAGAAGTTTAGTAACCCATTTTTGTTGTTCAGGGGTATTAGTCCTTTGTTCCAAAAAATACTTCAAGCTATGATGGTCAGTGCGTATAATGAAATGTTGGCCAATAAGGTAAGGCCTCCAATTTTGAATAGCATGGACAATCGCCAACATCTCTTTTTCATACGTAGAGCGAGCTAAATTATTAGGAGAAAATGCTTTTCTTATAAAAGCTAGAGGCCTTTCATCCTGCATGAGTACGTCTCCCATTCCTATCCCTGAAGCATCACTTTCAATGATGAACGGTTTAGAAAAGTTGGGTATGCCTAGAATAGGGGTGGTACACATTGTAGTTTTCAAGGTGATAAAGACCTTATCCACTTTAGACGACCATTTGAAAGCGTTTTTCTTTAAGTAATTTTGTTAGAGGAGCAACGATTTTACCATAATTTTGGACAAATTTTCTATAATATCCCGTTAGTCCAAGAAACCCACGTAGAGATTTTAAGGTTTTTGGAATAGGCCAATTTTTCACCTCCTCGATTTTGGAAGGATCTACCTGTTGGTATTTTTGCCACATTGTTTTGATTGTTGATTATTCATGCATAAATGTAAAATGCTCACTTCTCTATGTTTCTACGAGTTTTGGTGCCAAAATAGCTAAGTCCGAAGACTGTCGCGATATCGCGACCAAAAATAGCATGGAGAGCACGGGTTCAAAACCGTCGTGATATCGTGACATGTCGCATTATCGCGGGTCTTGTGAGGAGAGAGAAGCAAAGTCAAAGAATGTCGCGATATCACCACGTGTTCCAAAATCATGGTCAAAGTGGTCAACGAAGGCAGAGCAGTAAAATTGTCGCGAAATTGTGACATGTCGCGTTTTTGCGACTTGCGATGGCCATGGAGCAGAATGATAGAAAATTTCATGAAATTGCGACATAATTGAGCAAAGGGCAATGACAATGAACCTCATCGCGATATCGCGACAGAAAAGTAACCAAGGGCCAGGATGTGAAAAATGTCACGATTTCGCGACATTTTTGAAGATGAGACCAAGCAAGAGCAAGACGTCGCGATTTCGCGATAGAAAGCGACAACAATAGAGAAAGCAAGGAAACGTCGCGATTTCATGACATATTATGGAGAAGAAGCTAAATAGACAAGAAGTGTCACGATTTCATGACATGTCTTGTTTTCGCAATGTGAAAGCACAGAAAGAACAAAATGGTACGAACTGTCACGATTTCGTGACATGTTACAATTTCGCGGGTGGACAGAAGAGAAGGGCACAGAAAGTAGAAGATGTCACGATTTTGCAACATGTCACATTTTTACGACGAGAAGCAGTGATGAAGCCAAAAGAGAGAAAGATGTAGTGAAATTGCGACATGTCACGTTTTCACGGTTTGACACAACGAAGGGACAATATGGGGAAAGAACGTCGTGATTTCGTGACAGGTCATAGTTTCGTGATAACAAAGCAAAAAAGGAGTAGAATGGTAGGAAACGTCGTGATTTTGCGATGCGTCACGTTTTCACGACCTAAGGTGACGAAGGAGAACAAAGAGCCGAATACGTCACAATTTCATGACATGGTTGATTTTTGTGATCCAAAATGGCAAAGGCATATGGAGGAGAAAAATGTCACGATTTCGCGACATGTCATGTTTTCGCGACCTGTCACAGTTTCACGCCAAAAAGCAGTTCAACGGCCCGATGAAATATTGTGATTTCCAAGGATTAAAAGCACTCCAGAATTGAATGTTTTGCTGCTTTTCGATGCATGCAAGGTAGAATAACGTGTCCAGGCCTGTAGCAAAGCACCAGAATTGAATATGCCTCCATTATTCAAAGCTTTTTTCATGATTTTCTAATGGTCCATGCATGCTTCGAGGATGACCATTTAATGAAGACGACCGGTTCCTTGTTTCATTTAATTTCTAGTTTCTTCGAGGCTGGTTTAAGGGGATCATTTCCTTGTTTCTGTTGCACATTTTGTATATCTCGAGGAGGTTCGTTTCATATTTTAAATGCTACAAAGAGGCAAGACCTCTATAAATATCAATGTATATCTCAGAAAGAGACATCGAGAGAGAGACTTTTGCTGAGAAGATTTTCAAGTTCTTTGCATGAATGAAAGATATTTGGCCTCTGGTTTTGCAAGCAATTTTTTGTGTGTTTTTCCTTCTATCTTATGCATTCCTCATTTACGCTCGTATTCCTTATCTGCTACTTAATTTGAATTCTGCATCTGAGTTTAAATATTGCTAGTGAGGAAGTGAGTTCTGGAATGTGATTTTGGAGGTTATCTGTGCAAGGTTGTAAGTGAATTACGTCGTTGTCTTCTATTATATGTTGTTAGTGTGCTTAAAGTTATCTGCTACTAATCTTTCCCAATCTAACAAATTTGGCCTGTGGCTATATTTACCATTTCTTTCTGCACATTTCCAATTCCTTTCCTGCAACTTTAGTCTAAAATAAAGCTTAGGTTTATTAGGGGAACCAGCCCTCTCTGGAGATTGGTCTGGCAGACATTTCTTTCTCCCAGCCTTTCAATGTTGGCCGGGTCTAGGGTGCATTTTGTATAAAATCCTTTCCTGTGGCAGATTCGTGACCAACACTACCATAACTCCTTCCTTTGAGACAATATGCCCTAAGTATTCAATTTCTTGTTTTCCAAAGGAACACTTTGATATTTTTGCATAAAGTTGATTTTCCTTCAAGATTTGGAACGCTTGTCTAACATGGTCCAAATGTTCTTCCCATGTTTTGCTATAAATAAAAATGTCATCAAAGAAAACTAATATAAATTTATGAAGAAAAGGGTGAAATACCTTATTCATTAGACTTTGAAAGGTAGAAGGAGCGTTGGTCAGGCCAAATGGCATCACCAAGAATTCGTAGTGCCCTTTGTGAGTGTGAAAGGTCGTCTTAGGAATATCCTTTTCATTGACTCGTATTTGGTGGTAGCCTAACCGTAAGTCTAACTTGGAAAAATAAGCTGCCCCATGGAGTTCATCTAATAGCTCGTCTATGACCGAAATAGGAAATTTATATTTGATGGTCATTTTATTAAGCGCTCAAAAATTGACACATAAACGCCATGAGCCATCCTTTTTTCTAACTAAAATAATTGGAGAGGAGTAAGGGCTTTTGCTAGGTCTAATGACTCCTGCCTTAAGAAGCTCTTGTACTAATTTCTCTATTTCGGTATTTTTGAGGTATGGATAACGATAAGGTCTAATATTAGGAGGTTGATGCCCTAGAAATAGTGGAATAGTGTGATCGTGATTTCGTTGTGGAGGTAGTCCTTTTGGTTCATTGAATACCGCCTTATGGTGGTCTAAAATATTTTATAACTTTGTTGTCTCATATTCTTTGTGACTAGGTTGAATTGAAAATAATTGGGCGACCATTCCTTTGTTTCCTTTTCGGATAATTTTCTCCATTCTATGCGAGCTGACGATTTGGGAAGGTCTTGATTTCAGGCCTTGGATAATATAGGTTTGGTTTTTTGCTGTGAATTTCATCCATAGTTCAGCAAATTCCCATTGGACTATGCCCAAGGTTTGTAACCATTGTACACCTAGTACAATGTCGAACCCACCTAGGGGTAGGACGTACATGTTGCATTTCATGTTATAAACACCCATAGTCAGTTTTATATTTTTGCATTTTCCTTTGCATGCAATTTTTTAACTGTTTCCAATCATCACCTCAAAGTTATTACAAGAGCATATAAAATAATTTGCTTGTTTAGCCACCTTTGGATTGATAAAATTGTGCATGCTACCAGAATCTAGGAGCACAGTAAGGTTTTGTTTCTTAAAATACCCTTTAACTCGCATTGTTTGAGGGGCAAAAAATCTGGCAAGGGCGTTGAAGGAAACCTTTGGTGCATTTTCTTTGTCACTTTCAAGTGTGTTGGATAATACCTCTACTTCAAGTTCAGGTTCCTCTTTAGTAGAATTCCCTTCCTCTATGGCATCTAGAATATATAATTTTCGTGAGGCACATTTATGATTTCTGTCAAATTTCTCATCGCAATGGTAGCAAAGACACTTAGCTTATCTTTCCTTGATTTCCTTGAAACTCAAATGCTTAATTGGTAGCACAGGGTTAATTTTGGGGGCTGTGTAGGAGTTTTGGGTTCGTCCATTTTGCATTGGTTTGGGGTTGGTATAAGTGTTTGATGGTTTCCCCCAAGTTGGTTTTATGAATCGATTTCTTGCCTTGATTTTGTCCTCTACTAATTTCGCCAAGCCGATGGTCTCTAAAATGTTTGTAGTGTTATACATTTGCACCTCTATTCGAATTTCTTCTTTTAATCCATTGACAAAATATTCTTGAAAGAAGGCAACGTCTAATCTGGATGTTCGATTAGCTAGCCTTTCAAATTCTGCTTGGTATTCGCTTATCGAAGTGGTTTGGCATAATTTAGTGAGGGCCCCTGTAAAGCTTTGAAACTTGCTAGGGCCGAATCACACTAATATATTATGTGTAAAGGTTGACCATGTCGGAGTTTTGTTAGTTTTCTCGAACCATTGGTACCATTGGATGGCATCGTTTTCCAAGTGGAAGGAGGTGATATGCACTTTTTGCATTTCCAAATTTTGATTTAGTGAGAAATATTGCTCTGCTCGATAGATCCATTTTTTAGGGTCTACTTAAAATTTTGGTTAGTCTAATTTGGTCGTCTGTGGTAGAATGGAAGTTTGTGGACCTCCTAACATCGCTCGGTTTGATGACCCATTGTTGGTTGAATTTGCATGTGGTGTTGCCTGATTTTGACTGATGGCATCAAGTTTAACATCCATTGCAAATATTTTCTCGAAGAGTTCTCTAGTGTTACGGGTATTCTCCTCTCTTTCCTATTGAAATTATTTAGTGAGCCTTTCGTGTTTCTCATGAATGGAATCCAGTGACCGTCGTCCTTTAGCCATTGCAGTTGATGTAGGTAACAATAAATATGACTTGGTACAAGTGAGCAAAGCATAAAAAATAAAAAATTTGGTGGGCAATGCCCTATAAACTTTTTGAATTTGGTGCTCTCTGTTATTTAATAGGTAGCTTGTAGAGGTGTCATGGTCGAGAGTGCACGGCAGTCGACAAGGCAGCAGGCGGAATGCTAACTGACAGGGCGATAGGTAGGAAGGCAGACTGGCAGGGCGGCAGCAGGCGAAAGGTTGAGCAATTTGGGTGCAAGACAACTTAATTCGTACCTGTAGGAGAAGGTTTAATTTTTTGTGAGGATTATGACATGGATCCGTGAAGCGTAAATGTTGTTTGCATCCTCGCGAATGTGGACTAGCTGAAATGTGTAGTGGGAAAATAAAAATAAAAATTTAATGGTGAATTTGCTCCTTGATCTAGCTCTGATCCAGATGGTATCAAACTAAATAGTGCGGAAGGAGGAATCATTTTTTTATTGAATCGCTTTTTGATTGTAAGGTAGAAAAACCCACAATAGACTTAATTAATATATTTATTCGATGATGCCTTATTATCATATTTGGATTGCATTTAAATACCTAGTCTAATAGTTGTAAGAGTGAATGGTTGTGAACCTAAAATATAATTAATAAATAATATAAGTATTAGGGTATGTTAGGAGGGTCCTAACATAATTTTACCCCCAGACCCTAGCAAAACGAATTCGTGACCCAAAATTGGAGAACATAAATCTGCTCAAGAAAATTTGTGCCCTGTAATAACTGAGCATAAATTCTCAACAGAGGGTTTAAATGCTCAAATTATGTAGAGGTGAAATGCAAAATAAAACTTTTAATGATCTAGCAAATTCAAATTACACATCCAAACCTAGCGGAGGCAATGAAATAGCAAAAGGATGGAAATAACTATTGAAATGGTAGTCCTCTCCTCAAAGCTCCAACATTCATCCATCAAGAACAACAAACACAAAAGCAACAATAGTGCAATTCACAACAATAGAACACTTGAAATCACTTGAAAACTTTAGAATCTTGAAAAAATTGAACTCAAAGCTTAGAATTCACACTTAGCCACCTGGAGGAAAAAAGGGATCCAAATTTGGAGGGCAAAAGGAGGTGGAAAATAAAATACAACCTTGGACAAGGACCGACTAAGAGGGCATCGATCAAAAATTAGGGTTTCCTAATAAAAGCCCTAAATTTAAGAATTTGCACCCCAAAATGACCTACCGTGAATTAACAAAGACCAAGAAAACAACAAGAAAAAATGGGGAAGAAGAGGGAAAAAAAAGTCCAAAATTGCATTTAATGTCTTTGGAGACCTTTTAGGGAACTAAGAAAAATGACACATCTAGGTGGGTCAATTTTTCATGTCTACATTTTTCCCTCTCTTTGATGCATTTATGGCTTGATAAATGCATCAAAGAAATATGCAAACACATATGGGTGAAAGACAATGAACACAAAAAAGGTGGATAGGTTTGGATGATAGGGTGGTGAAAGATGGTATCAATCTTGATGCTTCATACTTACATGTAAAACAAGGAATTACTACTATTAATGCCTTTGAGGCTAGGGTACCCCCTCAAGTTTTATAAGGAACGCAAAATTCTTGAAGAAACTCGAAAAGGCAACCAAAGAAAACAAGATGGAAAAGAACCACTAAAAGACTGTAAAGCATGATGATGGCAACTAAGTACAAAACTAATGCAACTACCAATATGCAACCTAGAATTAAATGCAATGCAGGGATGAGAAAATGGAAGAGGAAATGGAATAAAACATAACAGAGGCTCCAAAAGATCAAAAAATAAAAGAAAAATGAGTGAAACCCTGATTAGAATGAATTCTCACAAATGGCCAAATGGAGGCTACCCCTCGCTTATGGCTATGAAGCTATCTCATAAAGGTGTTATGCCTGCTAATATGGTCAAGTGGAGTGATGCATGCTATGGGTGTGGTGCTTGCTAATGGTCATGGTAATACTCGCTAAGATGTATGCTCGCAAATGGCCAAATGGAGGTTGTCCCTCGCTTGTTGCCATGAAGCTATCCTGTATGGTATGATGAGAGAAAAGAAGATTAAAGTACCATTATGTGCACCACCTGATAGAGGTGTGGTGTGTGCAATTGATCAGAGTAAAACATGAGCAAATGTGTGTGTGCATGTGCTAGAAAAAAGGAGAGATGAAATAGAGACGAAGGACAAAAATATGCATGTGTGTTTCTTTATTTTGAAAGTTTGATAGTTAAAATATGTGCATAAGATAGTCAGTAGCTATAGGAAATACATATGACATATATCCCATCTCATGAGGATCTTTTAAGAATAAAAATATCAAAAAGGAGAAGTCTGAACAAAGCAAATATGAGTGGATGAAAGGACACATATCCTTGTGTTGATGTAAAAAAAATATTGAAAACTTGTAAACAACAAGGATACACAAGAAGAACTATATTCCTTGACTTTAGGAGAATTATGGTCATTTAAAAAAACTTTCAAATTTCAAGGAATATAGGAAAAAGAACAAAGAAATAAGAATGAGAGAATGCAATGGAAAATTCTCCCTAGGTTGGGGATTTGCTAAACATCAGAGTCCTAGTGTGAGTGTAATACATGTGAGCTACGACCTAACTAGGTTCCATCACTTTCCATTGTCATGAAATCCCAAAGAATCTATATCATCAAGAAATCATGCAAATATGAGCAAGCAGTAATGCAATTGTATGATAAGCAAAATGCAAGGAACAAAATTTTAGGCAAAACATGTAAAATATGATAGGTATTCATGTAGTATGAACAAGCAAACCAAATGCAATATGATAACTAAGCTAAGTGCAGAATGAGATGAACTATTGATGATCATACATAATATCTCTTTAGATACATTATCTTCATTGGTTTCTCAAGATATTTACCATATAAAGAAGCCATATGATAGACACCTAATCCAAATTTGGTTGTTATGAGAAAGGGGGCCACCCAATTGGGCTAAAATTTACCTTTTAGATCGGATCGAGCATTGGTGTTTTTTTGTTTTCTTTGAGTACAAGGTCCCCAACCTCAAAATAATGGTTGCAAAATTTCTTAGAGTAAGATCACTTGAGTCTATTCTGATAGGATTTTAAATTCTCTAAGGCATTAATGCACTTTTCATTTAACAACTCCAATTGGTTCAAACAATCTACATGAAACTCATCACCAACCGAGGCATCTTGTATTTAGATACACAAGAAAGGGACTTCTAAATCAAATGGAAAGACTACCTCAATTCCATAGACCAAGAAATACAAGGAATCACTTGTAGAGGTACGCACATTGGTATGATAGGCCCACAAGGTAGGATAAAGTTGGATATGCTAGTCTCGACTAGTCTTACTAACCAACATTTTAGGACATTAACTAAAGACTTGTTGGATGCTTCAGCTTGACCATTACCCTAGGGATAATGCATATTTGAACACCTATGTTGAATCTTGTACTTAGCACAAAGTTTATGGACATCCTTATTCTTGAAATGAGTGCCATTATAAAAAATAATTTCTAAAGTTTTTTCGAACCTACAAATTATCTCGTTGAATATGAACTTGGAAACTTGATATCCAGTCATCATAGCCAAGGGTATGGCTTCAACCCATTTAGTGAAGTCTTTTGTTGTGATGATAAAATTGTGACCATCAGATGATACTAGGTTAAAATTCCCAATAATATCCAATCCCCACATGGAAGATGGCCAAGGGGAAGAAATAGCCCAGCATGAACAAGGTTGTCATGGCATTGACACTAGTCACAACATCAAACATGGTCACATGCATATTTCTCCATGGAAGGCCAATAGTACCTCATCCGTAGGAGCTTCTTGGCAATAGCATTGCCACTGAAATGGCCTCCACATGATCCTTCATGAGCTTCACTAAGAGCTAGTCGGGCTTCATTGAAGTTAAGGCATCATAAGAGGATACCTTCAAAATAACATCGATACAAAGTATTACCAATTATAATGAATTGACATGCTCTTTTATGCAAAATCTTATACTAATTGTGATCTAAACCATCAATAATTAAATCATCCTTAAGGAAATTAAAGATGTTGATATACCATGGCTCATATTGGGAAGCTTTGGTGGTCAAAACATCTAAGGGAATGATGCTAGAACTAAGCGACGCAGGCTCTCAAAGTTGGTGAATGATAATTTATGCTTGATCATCTTCTAACTCCAAAGGGAACAAGGATGCAATAATGGCCATGGCATCTGCATGGTAATTAGAGGATCTAGGGATAAATTCTAAGATTATCTTATCAAACGAGGATAATATTTGGGTCATAATATCTTTGTAAGGTTTAATTTTATCATCCTTAATTTAATAAACATCATTAATTTGATTAACCATGAGTTGAGAGTCACCAAAAACTGAAAGAACTCTAACCTTTAAAGCTAAGGCAACTCTAAGATCGAGGATCAAAACTTCATACTCTACAATATTATTTGTGCAAGAGAAGTGAAGCTTGAAGGATAAGGGAATGAGTTGTTTTTGTGGGATAACCAAAATTATCCCAGCACCAGTGCTCTTTAAACATCGATCTCCATCAAATATTAAAGTCCAAGACTCTGGCTCTTCAGCCTTGATGTTGAAGCACTCATAAAGAAAATCCATAACTAAAGGATGGGTAACTTCTAGGGGAGCATAGGCTAACTAATCAGCAATTACCTGACCCTTAATAGCCTTCTGACCTATAAAGGTTAGGTCAAACTTACCAAGGGCTAAAACCCACTTAGCGACATGACCTGACAGGTGGGGCTTAGATATTAAGTAGCGTAAATGATCAAAATTTGCAACTACCAATGTCTTATGGCTGAGCATATAGTGTCTTAGCTTCTAGGAAGCAAACATTATGAAAAGATAAATTTTCTCTAATGGAGTGTACCTGGTTTCATAGCTGACCACGGTTCTACTGATATAGTATATAGTTGAAGTATAGGAAAAATGGTGCACCTAACAATGCTAAACAAGGTGTATCTATATATGGTATTAATTAAGCATTGCAAAAGGACATATTCAAGCAACCATGGAAGCCAAATAAGTTCAAGAAAAATGTTTTTCTATTTATTTAATTTGATAAATAAGAACATGGTTACATAAATATCCCCTTGACGGCTATAGATTGATACACTTGTTTACAAAACGGGTGTCCAAGGATCAAGTCCTTTCAATAGCTTGTGTGCACTTCCGATGTTATTCCTCGTACCCACAATTGATGTGGGCGAACCTATGATGCCGCTGATTTGTTCTTCGATGTTCTGATCTTATGCTCCTTCCTCATGCACTATAAAAACCTGCACCTACACACAAAGAAACCAGATTTTTTCAATAGCAAGTGCGGATTGTGAAACATGCAAAAGCAATACATGCAATAAAAGCTAGAAAGTGTAAATATGCAATGCGACCATCTAAAACATATCCAAATGATTCCAAATTACATAGGCATGCATAAAATATTATTTTAGGAATATCTAATTGAAAATAGAACATAAATTGCATCCAAATCCGTGTCGCATTTGCAGTGCACCCGCAAGCCTACAAAACACTAAAAATGCAATAACTCACTCAATATAACTCCAAATTGCATAAAATTTGGACAGTAGGTTCATATACTACTATAATATAACTATAAAAAATAGTAGGAAAAACATGCACAAATATTTCATCGTCCCTTGCAGGGACAGTGGTGACTTTCACAGAATGGGGACCGTCATGGGTTGGGACGGCCACCAGTTTTGCTCTTTATTTACCACCAATTCCTCTTTGAATTGGTCAAAAATCATCTCAATAGTGTTGTCATAAAATTTTGTGGTGAAATAAACACTTTTCCATTTCTCCATGAGTGATTTAGGTTCATCTTGATCCCTATTGAAATTTGACCAAATTTGTGTTGTTTTTGGTGGGTTTTGGACCCTTTTTTGTGCATTTTTGAGTTGTTTTGATGGAATTTTTTGGTGGCCATACCAGGGTAGTATGGTGGTACATTTTATGACCATCCTATGGTGGTATGTTCAGAAAATTAGCTACTCATACCACCCAGTGATGGTCATGGCCCTGGTAGGGTTATTTAAGCCAAAAATGGGGCATTTGGGCTCATTTGTGCATTTTCAACTTTGAAGTTTGAGAGGTGAGGAGGAGGAGAGGGATTTTACATAGTGGAGCACTACTAAAATTATCCTATAGTCACCATGATCCAGCATGCATACTCATATAGCGGCGGAGCCAGTGCAAGACAGCTAAAAATTAAATTTCCTACTACACTATGCTAGTGTTAAAAGTGTAATTATGGCTTGTTTTTGCTTTTTGGTAGAGCACACTAAATTATTGATAATTGAACCTAATTATAGATGCCATGTAATGTTTTTTGCTTGTTTTTTTGATATTTTTTGCAATTGAATTGCTTTTTATGGCTTTTTATTGCTTAATTTTGTTGTTTTTGGTGGCCTGAAAGGCCTATTTTGGCCCAATTTGGGGGCCGTCATTGGGTGGGAGGGCCAAAATGGGCTATTTGGTGGTCATACTTTGGTGGGACATTCATATATTTAGGGGTTTTCCCTGGGTGGTACGGTCACAAAATGGCTTGAAAAAGAGGTATTTTTGGTCTTTTTTGGGTGTTTTTGGGTCATTTTGAAGCTTGTTTGGTGCTTGTTATTGATCGGCTTACCTCTGCCAGGTGGTGAAGAGTCGGTATTGAGTGTTGAATATATTTGAGACCATGAGAGACTTATTTATAGTGGTATACTAATACTGGATTGATTCCATTGGCCTCAAGCATGTGATGTGATTAGAGCCCATGGTGGGCGATCGTGCTTACTTGATTGCTCTTATTGACTTGTGGGATATGTGCACCAACACATTCCACATACCGAAAGGGGAGATGATAGTGATACTAGAGGATATCTATCAGATATTGCACATTATAATATAGGGACGATCGATCGTATCTACTCACCACGACCGAAGAAATACAATCATGGAGAGGTACTTTGGTAGAGAATGGGAGGAGGTAGTATGTGAATCACTGAGCAGAGGGATACTGGTGGGGTTTTGGTATGAGGCTAGTGTATTGAGGGTTAGGCATATTTTATTGATGACACTGATCTCTAATATGCTACTACTAGACTCATCAAGAGCCAGGTTTCCCTGGAACCTTCTAGAGTTAGTGTTTACTCTGGTAGAGTGCACTATGGAGCAACCACTAGTGATGGCTTGGGCGACGACATTACTGGCACATTTGTATGATGATATATACAATATATGCTCCTAGGGATGGAAGGTCTTGGAGTATATTTTTATACTGTATGTGTAGGTATGGCATCACATAGTTGTGGATCAGCCACATGGATTACCTTGGATACCACGGGCACAACTGGTAGACAAGGAGATAGGTTATAGGATCCTATAGCAGTAGGCCCATGAGATAGTGTAAAGTCATCACTAGGTGGATGATATGGACCATTATGAATATTCCTTTTCATGACTTAGGGAAATAGATGTGCTATGGATACCGTACAAGGATTGCCCAGCATGGGCCGCTGTTGAGGTATAGTTTCGCAGGGTGAGACAAGAGAGATAGCTAGTCAGGTGACATGAGAGTGAGTAGGAGTACTTTCCATATGCTCGAGTCCTACAATATTTTGGGATACATCATGGGTTTCCTAGTGATCTTATGGTCTATCAACGCTGCAAGGATGAGAGGAAACTGAGATGGTCGATAGTGGAGGCAGTAGGAGCAAAGGCAGATGTTGTAGTGGACATTCTAGATGTAGACGATGTAGGGACCATAAAGGAGTATGACTCATGGTGGGTGATCCATCAGTGGTGGGTAGAGGGGCTTCTAGGGGGTGATGAAGTTCATGCAGTGGAGGAGGTTTAGCAATATTCTCCTAAGGATGGTCAGGTAGAGGTAGGTGAGTGACATATGCATCATCATGTGACAGATGAGTGGGTGGACCTCCTAGACTTGGGATATCAGGATGACTATGGGGAGGATGACTTTGAGTATCAGGGAGTGTAGGCACAATAGGTCGCATGAGGTTGGATAGGTGTTGCACTGTATGATGAGTTGGCCAGGGTTAGGGAGGAGAGATATCTCCTGTAGACACAGGTGCAAAGTGCACATACTGATATTAACAGGCAGGCGACAGAGATAGTGACTCTACGAGCACAATTTAGATCACAAATTCCTATTCAAGAGGGCTCTAGTAGTGGGGAGATGGCTTGAATGTAGGAGGAAGTGGCACAACTCCAGTATATAGTTGGAATCTTCCTAATTTTTTTTTGAGAGGAGCAGACCTATACATATGAGTTGGAGGATGAGATAGTGAATCTTAGGGGGCGCTTACCAGCCCGTTCGTCTGCTAGTGGGTATCACTAGAGTCAAAGGAGTGGGATAGGGTATTATTTAGTGAGGATGGAGGAACATAGCTCTATACAAAGGGTAGATAGGGTAGGGGGTAGCAATTTTGGGAGCTCTCGATGGACTCCAACTGAGGTCAGAGGCAAGAGTTATGGTACCGATCCTATGCGACCATGGTTGGCGAGACTCTGATGGTTCTTTTTTTATATTTTGATTTTTTGTAGTGCGAGGTCTGAGGACCACCTTTATTTTAGCCTACAAGAAGTTTAAGGATTATGATGTATCTTTTTTCCCCATACATATACAAATATATATATACGAGCTTTTATGTATTTGTCATAATTTGGTTTTTTGTTGCTTTATGAGATGGATGCAATGTATGTAGTTGCTTTATGAGGTGATGATGGATGCTTATCATGTATGCATATGTTGTCATTTTATTTTATTTTATGGTATGTATATGCATGGATGCATAATGAAATGGATGATTGATTGATCTAGATGATGAAATGTGGATACTATATGACATACTATGTTAGCACCATTGACTGTATAGAATTCATCGATCCATTGGTAATGTGGTTTTGTGATAGCTTTATGGAAACGTAGACTAATGAAAATATAAGAAAATGAAATAAATGTTATAGAATGTCTATGAGGTTTTTATAAGACTCAAACACTCTAGTTAATTGATCAAAAATTATATACTAACCATGCAAGACTTTTTGCCAAGGTGTGAATATGCTAGGATGGCCCAGATACTCAATATCTGTGTGTGTGCAAGTGAGTTCATTATGGTAATACACATAAGATTACCCCAGTGCCAAACAGGATTGATGCATCCCATCTATATTGAAGATCACCCTATGAGTATCACGATCCTAGGTTTTGTACGTAGTTGTATTAGACCACTAGGTAGTATAGGCTACAAAAAGCTATCTCATCCACATATAAATATTAGTATGTACATATGCAAAATGCTAATGTGACAGACATATCATCATGCATAAGGATACCGTCATTGCCAAGTAGGCTTGATGCCACCTAACGTTTAATGAGGATCATGTTATGGTTTGTCAAATGCTGAGAATTCTAGGGATTCAAGTTCAATACTCCCTTCTTTTCTTTTATTTGCTTTGGGAGACTTGCTCATGTGTAGTGATGAAAAATCACTGTTTATTTTACATTTTGTTTTCTTTGAGCAAGGGATTTGGGGAGTGGTGATAACCACTGTTTATTTTTCTTTTGATTTTTGTTTCTTAGGATTTTGATCATTGATAGTGGTGAAAACCACTGTTTATTTTAGGGAATTGGGTAAGTAGGAGCTCGTCCTTTTGTCAATTCTCAACATTTTTGAACCATTCGCACAGGAGGATGAGCAAGGTAAACTTTTCACTTAAGGTAATCTAGACCACTTTGTAGGTTTCATATTTCCTTGTGCAAAACTTGGATTTATTAGTGTGAAATATGTTGAGATTTTAAAATATATAAGATATAATCCAAGAAATACTCTACCTCCTAAAAATCAGTCTAGCTTTCTACAAAATTTGAAAAGAAAACTAGATATGGCTGAGTGATCGAAAACCCTAATGACATTCTAGAACACCTGACTAGGTGAAGGAAAATGGACACAAATATGAAAAGTGAAAAATATAGGTGGAAATAATAAGTGAAATATGAAATGATGTGAATGATGATGCTAACAACATTGATTTTGAATGATGACTAGTTTACAGTCTCAGTGCTAGACATGGATGCAAAGTGCAATGATGAGTATGCCTAATGCAATTGATTGTTTAATGTAACGATATGCAATGCAATGCAATATTTTTGTATCTGTGATGTTTTGATGATGATTTTGGATTTTGGTTGATAGATATGTATATACATGTGACCAATGGGCTTAATGGATGCCATTAGGTATTTTGGTTGACCAAAGGGTTTATAGACACCTTTGGGAAACTTTGGACTGACCTAGACGGTCATAGGTCACCTAGGAGCATTTGGGGTTGACCAAGCGATATGTAGGTAACCTTGGAGCATTTTGGGGTGACCTAGATGATCATAGACCGCATAGGAGTATTTTGAGTTGACCAAGTGGTATGTAGCTACCTTTGGAGCATTTTGGGGTGGACTAGATGGTCATAGACTGCCTAGGAGCATTTTAGGTTGACCAAGCAGTATGCAAGTACCCTTGGAGCATTTTAGGGTGACCTAGATGATCGTAGACTACCTAGGAGCATTTTAGGTTGACCAAGCGGTATGTAGGTACCCTTGGAACATTTTGGGGTGACCTAAATGGTCATAGACCACCTAGGAGCATTTTGGGTTGCCATGACATTCTTAAGTATAGAAATGTCACAAATGAAGGATGTTCAAGGGTTTTGGGTCCTCTACTCATTCAAGGGTGGCTAGGCAGTAAGTCCTAGGTCTTATATGACTAGTGATGATGAAAGGACCTAACCAATTTGCTGTAAACTTATTGTTGGAAATTTTGAGTCCCTAAGTCAAAGTTGTCGTTGATGTCACCAGATGAGGTCATCAGTAATTTCAGCAGGAAGTAAAGACAAAAAATATGGTTATTTGATATCCAACAAGAAGGAAAAATATCGAGGAAAACAATGCAAAAGACAGAAGTAAAAAAAAAGTTATAATATTTATTTTATAAATTATTTAAATTTAGCATGAATTTAAATTTTATAAATAATTATTAAAGGTAATTTATATAAGGATAATATTATAATGGTGGTTATTATAATATTAAAATTGCCATGGTGAAAACCCAAATAAAATAATTATAATCCTTATTATAATATTTTATAAGGCAAGGGGTTTTATAAATTCCAAAAGTAATTTTTATTAAAACCCAAGGTTGGGTTTACTAAGGCTTTCGAAGCCTTAAAGTGTCGACGTAATGCATTTCAATAAAAGAACCGATGTCTAGACAAAGGAGGAAGGGCAATATAAATACATGCCCAAAGTTGTTTATTATCTATCCTTGATCGATTTATTATTGAGTTGCACATGTGAAAAACGAGCTCATGGTTAAAACGTTTGGAAAGGAGAGTATAGGATAATGCAAAGAGAGACCACCCCCAATTCGCATTGGGCAGTGTGACCTAGTGGCAGCTTGGAAAGTGTGAAGGCATTGATAGTAGTGAGGTCGTGCGTTCGATTCTTGTGAAGAAGTTTTTGGTGGAGTTTTTGTGGAAGTGCCTGTTGACAATTTTGTCACATTTCTCAAGGGGTAGAAAAGGAAATCAAAATTTTGTACAGTGTTTTGTAAAGTTTTTCTTTGTTGTTTTTTTATTTGAAAAGTTGCAGCAATTTTGGCTTTCAATGCCACCCCTTTGTATATAAAATAAAAAGAAAAAAAAGCTTCGCCGAAAGAAAAGGAAAGAACTTCGCACCCGAAGCATTTCCAACCGCTACTTCGGGTAAAATTTTTGCGAAGTAGTATTGCCGAAGAAGAATACAAGGGGAGCGATAAAAAGAACTTCGGGCCCGAAGCGCTTCAAACCCCTACTTCGGGTGAAAGTTGAGCGAAGCGGCCTTCAAAAGAACAACTTCATCGAAGAAGGAAGGTCTAGACCACAGTCCAAACTGGCTAAGGCAAGGAAACTACTTCGCACCCGAAGCATTTCCAACAGCTACTTCGGGCGGGATTTTTGCGAAGCGGAATTTGAAGGAATGCAGTACTGAAAACACTTCGCCAAAAGGTCGCCGAAGCATCCACTTCGGGCCCCTGCATCAGCGAACCAATTCTACTTCACCGAAAATCATTGCGAAGCATCTGCTTCGGCAAAATTTCGAGCGAAGTACTTTCCTCCGAAGTGGAAGATGCATTTTGAAGACAAAGATGCACTTCGGCCAGAATACTCCCGAACCACAGTTCTGAAGAAGGATCATGGAGAAGCATCTCAAAGACTCATTAGCGAAGTATCTACTTCGGCCGAAGGACCATGCTGAAGCAGTTTTGGCATAGTGAAGCAACAAAAAGTAAAGACCCCATTTAGCGAAAGAGATATGCTTCGGCCTCCATCACCCTCGAAGCTGTCTTGCGAAGCTTCACCATGCGAAGTGCAAATCAAGGAGAGTCTGCTTTGGCACAAGTCCATCCCGAAGCAAAGTTAAAAGGCTAGCGAAGCACCGCAAAGGCATGCGCTCCAAGCCGGGTATTTTCTCGAGGCGATCAAGTGCCTCATAAATACATTTTTTCGTGCCCGATAAGCTCGTTGCTCATTTTTGGCAATTGGAAATGAAGTATCAGGCCATGATGAAGAGCCCGACGAGCATGGCGGCCACTCGAGCACCGCACCCAGAGACCAAGGATGTCCATATGGCTCATCAATGCATCTTTCCATGGTTGACCCGATCACAGTTACCAGTTTTGGTAATGGATTTGAGAGCTCGATCACAAGAGCCTCGGGGAGCCAAATTCTCAGGGCTCGAGGGCGTACTTCTCCTTGTTGTGTAATTATGACTCAGAGGGTCGGGTCCTCTATAAAAACCCAGGCATTGTAATGAAAAAGGGGGGGAACTATCTGCTAAGAAAGCTGCTATAACTTGATGTCCTACGATTAATACTAAAGATCTTTGTGCTTCATTTCTCTCTTTTATGCTGCCTTCTGTGTTTGATTCTTTTGTCTTTCTTCATTTGCATACCGAGACTCTGAATCCTGAATCCGATGTGCGATTGGGGACAAGTACCCTAAAACTCGCCTGAAGGATACATAGGGGAGGAAAAACACTATATTAGTTTTCTTTTATGCTGCCTGGTGGGTTGTGGTTTTTGTTACATTCCCTTGTCCTAATCGTCTTTACTCTGAACCCTAAATTTCGATGAAAGGGAGAAGGAGAATCCTTGTGAGCTCGCCTAGAGGATACATAGGAAGGTTAATGTTGTGTTTCTTTCATTTATTCTTGGTGTTCTTTGCTTCTATTCAAGTTGTCGGTTAGTGATCGTGCTTCCTATTCTTTCCCACTTCAAATCACCAATCTCTCTTCCCTTATCCCCTTTTTATTTCTTTCTCTAACCCTAACTCCTTTTATCTCTTTCCTGCACCCTTATCTCAAAACACCAAAGTAGTTTAGCATAGGAGCCGACCTTTCTCCAGAGATTGGCATGAGGGGCATCTCTTCCCTTCGGCCTTTCAATGTTGGTCCAGGTCTAGGGCGCATACATTTACCCAAAATCCTTTCCTAGGCAGATTTGATGACCAACAATTTTTGGCACCCCCCGATGGGACCAAGGTCCCATATTTTAAGCGCAAATCTCAAACCCGTCTTCACCGGGGCCGATAGTTCTAACCATTTCTCGGTGTGACCCGGTCAGTCTCACCTGACTAGTGGTAGTGAGAACCGATGCTCTCATTACCGAAAGACTCTTAGCATCTGGCGACTCTATTTACCCGAGAATATTTAAGTCGAAAAGACCAGTACCAAAGTCTGTGCCTTCATGCAAACAAGATGGAGAGTTAAGAATAGAGGAGAGGAAACTGAGTTCTTTGAACTAGATATTGATGCCTTTGGGGAACGATCTAGGTTAGTTACCCCCGAGTCACTGTTACGTGGAACATCCTCGCAAGAGGCTACTGTTAGCGAACAAGGCCTAACTTTTGATAGCACAACATCTAGTTTTCCTCCCAATCCTCCCAACTCATCGAAGCATCCTAGTGCCTCCATTCCTATTAGTCGTCCTATTAGCAATCAAGGAGGAGCTTTGGGGATTCCTGTTTCTCAAAATCCAGGAGCAAGTATGGCACAACAACAACAACAACAACAACAAAATAGAAAATGCAACAGCCACCGCCACCCAGGTGGTTCCCATCATGGGATTCTTTGTCGCCACTAAATCTAGCAGGACAAGGGCAAGTGCCACCTGCTGCTGTCAAGAAGATCCCAACATTCGATGGAACTGGAAAGACTGCTCTGGAGCACATCCAGGACATAATCTCTCTGGCGACGATCCATGATATCACAGAAGAGCAAGTGATGGTAAAGCTTCTGGTTCTTTCCCTTAGAGGAAAACTCCTCTACTGGTATAGATCTTTACCACCCGGTACTATTACGGGATGGGACCAGTTAGCCGGGCAATTGATGGGAAACTTCAATGAGTCCTCCGACCCTACCTCTCTCCTGCATCAGTTCACTTCAATCCAGAGACATCCACAAGAAGAGATCGCAGACTTCAATGTTAGGTTCGCTCGAACCTGGCAGAGAGTACCAGTTGGACTTCGGCCAACCGACGAAGCTGCAACATACTACTTCCTTCGGGCTTTCAACCCTGATATCAGTATCATGGTAAGATATTCTAACATCAATACTTTTCCCGAGTTGTATGGGTTAGCCAAGAAGGCGGAAACAGATTTGATAGCTATGGGCAAGCTTCCCCAAAGGATGTCGATGCCCATACTTCCCGAATTCCCTCAATCCCAGTATGCGAGCATAGCCACTTCACAGATCTCTGCAACCCCTGCACTCTCGATCTCATCTTGGAACCCGAATCCTATTGTGTCTCAAATCATCGCTCCACAAATTCATTTTCCCACATTTTTGGCTCCATAGCCCATGGTCACTTCGGCATTCCCTGTACTGCCAACACCATTTCAACCCCCTGCCCTACCTCCAATACCAACGATGGCTACATTACCTCCGATTCCAAAAGTCGATGATATGCAAGCCAAAATCCTGCAAGAAATGCAGTCTCTGAACTCCACAGTTCAGACATTGTCCAACGACATGACCATTGTGAAGAAGAAGCAAGCGCAACAAGAATTTCTACCAAGAAGGTCTTATCCTACACCTGCGCTTACCAAAGATCAAGCAGTCCAACAAGGGAAGGCTTCGACGAGAAACGCTGTGATTGATGAAGCTCCGAGCACTTTCGATTATGTATATTGGTGCTCTACGTGCAATGATCCGCATGAAGAGAATACCTGCATGTTGCACCAACACTATGTACAAATGCTGGCGAGCAGCAGTCATGGCGGCCAAGTCAACGTCATCAGGCAAATGAGTCAAAACTTGGCAATTGGCAAAGAAGAGCCAGTCGTAGTGCTTACCAGAGGAGGAAAGAAGGCGATAGAAGTGGATGCTACTCAGATGGCTCCCTTAAAAGTGCACGCTCGACCCGAGAAGGGACAATCATCTTCTTCGACCCCGAACGAAGCTCCTCCGCCTGCACCAATCAAAGAAAAAGCTCAAAAGGCCTCTGTCGAACCACCTCAGGCAGAAACTAAGGAGCAGGCTAGGGAAAAGCTCAAGTTTCCTTCACTAACTAAGCGACAAAGAGTTGAAGCTACGGAGCAGTATCGCACCAGATATGAGCCGAGAAAGGAACCCGAAGTGCTCAGTTCCCTGGCATACAACATTGTAGAGGAGTTAAAGAGGATCCCAGCCAAGATCAGCTTGTACGATGCACTGCAACTACCTGGACAAGTAGATCTGCTGCAAGAATCATTGAAGACAATTAAAGCAAAAAAGGCAGCACCACTTGCTCTTGTGCAGACCCTATCCACATCCATTATGAGGAAGAACAGACCACCTCCATTCTACCTATCACTACAGATGGAAGGGTATATTGTACATAACTGTATGATCGACTCTGGGGCCGCTACAACAGTCATGCCGAGAGCAGTCTACGAAGAGATAGGGATGGAATATACGCGAAGCAGCCATGGTGTACTCTAGTTGGATGGTACCCCAGTGAAGACTATAGGAGTGATCAAAGACATTCCTATTCGACTACATAAGATGCCTCAGATCACGGTCATACAAGAGGTAGTGGTCGTCGACCTGGAGCCATACTTTAGTATGTGCTTGTCAAGGGAATTCATAGCAAAGTTGGGTGGATATCTGTCTATGGATTACTCTCATCTGGAGATTCCATTCAAAGGAAAGAAGGTGAAGATCTACAATGAGAAGCCTTCTTCCTTCCTTGTGTAGAAGATGTCCGAGGAAGAAAGCAGTGATCCAGTGAATGCAATAGTGGAGGAAATAGAGCAGGTGGACCTGGTCGAAGAGTCTCTTGCACAATTAAGTTATGAAGATGAGTTCTCATTGACAGAATTTAATGCCATGGTGGAAACCGAGATAGGATGTTATGCGATCACCAAGCCTAAGAAACACACCCAACCAGAGAATAGAACAAGTGCCCAAGAAGGACTATGGAAGTTGTTCTTCGATGGTGCCCGATGTAAAAATGGCGTTGGGGCAGGGATTCTTCTAGTTTCACCGTTCGGAGAGCAAAAGGAGTATTGCTACCGGTTGACATGGAGCTGCACCAATAATGCAGCAGAATATGAAGCATTATGCCTAGGACTCAAGAAAGCTGACAAGTTAGGCATAAAACACCTCCAAATCTTCGGAGATTCTGAACTGGTATGCAACCAGGTCACAAACAGGTGTACCTCAAAGAAAAATTATCTAAAGTCATACCGCAACAGGGTATGGGACCTGTTTGACCAGTTCGAGTCCCTCAATCTGCAGTCAATCCCACGAGAAAAGAATCGACATGCTGATGTCCTGGCATCCATCGCAGCCAAGTACTCTCCCACAGAAGACATGGTGCACAAGCCCAAAGCTGTGAGGATGATCTATAGGCCCTCTGTCCCGGACAGAGACCTACATTGGCAAGTCTTTGACAATGACGAGTAGATTGTAAATTTTATGATTCAAGAAGCCTCCACAGTCGAAGACAGAAGCTCTGACGAAGAAGAAGATGAAGGGCTGGTTCAATTGAAGAATAACCACATTCCCAAGGGACTGATCACCCTTGAAAGCCTCTTTGATCAGAATGATCGAGCACTCTCTCACATGATCAAAGTCAATGAAAAGCAGTACCAAGATTTAGAGCTTGAACCTGGAAAAGCAATAAAAGTTGGAACCGACTGCACTTCGGAAGAGATAGAACAGATCCAGACTCTGCAGAAAGTTTCCCGACATAATTGCTTGGTCCTACCAAGACCTCAGAGGATACGATCGACGACTGATCCAACACACAATTGAATTACAAGAGGGGGTCAAACCCTTTCGACAAAAGCAAAGACCAGTTAACCCAAAAATCGAGGTCCTGATGAAGGCCGAACTTCTGAAAATGCTCGAGGCGAAGATCATTTATCCCATCAAACATTCCTCATGGGTAGCGAACCTGGTCCCAGTCAAAAAAAAGAATGGGGATATACGATTATGCGTGGACTTTCGCAACCTGAACCAAGCTTCTCTCAAGGATCACTATCCTCTTTCACAAATCGATCAGATCTTGCACTCGATGGCTGGGGCTCAACGCTTCTCCTTGCTTGATGGTTTCTCAGGGTACAATCA
Source organism: Wollemia nobilis (assembly GCA_028583015.1). Taxonomy (NCBI): domain Eukaryota; kingdom Viridiplantae; phylum Streptophyta; class Pinopsida; order Araucariales; family Araucariaceae; genus Wollemia; species Wollemia nobilis. The sequence continues at coordinate 2,448,058 of JAQPPZ010001965.1, forward strand.
GATCTGGGTCAGGGATGAAGACCAGCATAAAACGACATTTACTACCAAGTGGGGAACATTTGCTTACCAACGAATGCCATTTGGTCTTTCGAATGCTGGTGCCACTTTCCAGAGGGTGATGGATCTTGCTTTTGGTGAGCTGCTGAATAAGGTTATCGTCATCTATCTAGATGACATGACCATTTTCTCCCGAAGAAGGGAGGATCACCCCCTACATCTACAACAAATTTTTGAAAAATGTCGAGAGTTTGGCATCTCAATCAATCCAAAGAAGTCCATATTCGTAGTCAGCGAAGGAAAGTTGTTGGGACACGCGATATCAAAAAAAGGCCTCGCTGTAGATCCCGACAGAGCCGAGGCTCTAACGAAGCTCCCACTCCCAGCAGACAAGAAAGGACTTCAATATTTCTTCAGCCAAATCAACTTCGTGAGGAAGTTTGTCCCCAATTTCGCCCAAGTTATCAAGCCAATGTCTGATCTTTTGAAGAAGGGTGCCGAATTCATCTGGACGGAAGAAAGAAGGGAGGCATTCGAAGAGATTAAGGCCCGAATCGCTCAGGCACCGGTCCTGATCAACCCTGACTACAATCGAGATTTTATCATGTATGCTATAGGAGAGCCCGAGAGCTATGCTGCGGTCCTGACTCAAAAGGGGGAAGATGGTGAAGAGCGTCCCATCACGTTTCTGAGCCAGGTGATCAATCCCCATGAAGAGAAATACAATTTCATAGAGCGTTAGGTACATGCAGTAATGAAATCCCTCAGGAAGTTCAAGCAGTTCATCTCCCAAAGTCGAGTCACGGTCTTTGTCATTCACCCCGACGTGCACAATTTCATCATCCAAGGAGAATTGGGAAGCAAGAGAGCCGGTTGGGTGAACAAGATACAGGAATTTGACATCGAGATCAAGCCCACAAAACTGGTTCACGGTCGCGCATTGTGTCAAGAATTGGCGAAGAGCACAGCGGTCGAAGCAACCGAATGGGATGACTCGCCAGCCGAAGGATGGTTCGCGAACCAGGAAGCGGATGAAAAATACTGGGTTGAATAAATAATTGACTACTTCAACATCGAAAGATGTCCTATGCATCTAAATACCTCACAGCGAAGACATTTTAGGATTCGGTCTTCCCGATACACTTTGCGCCCCAAAGGCCTATTTTTTAGGAACATCGATGGCGTCCTTCTTAAGTGCATAAAGGATGATGATAAAAGGAGAGTCCTGGGAGAATTTCATTCGGGACTATCTGGAGGTCACTTCGTAGGGAGGACAACGGCACTAAAGATAATCAAGGCAGGTTATTACTGGCCCACTCTCTTCACTGATGCCTTCGTCATTTGCCGCAGATGCGAGCAGTGTCAAAAGTTCACCGGTCGAAGCAGAAATGCTTTGATGCCTCTTCGTCCGATACAAGTAGAAACTCCCTTTCAGCAATGGGGGTTGGATTTTATAGGGGTCATATCGCCGAACTCCTTCATGGGACATAAGTTCATCCTGATCGCAACTGACTACTTCACTAGGTGGGCCGAAGCAATTCCTACAAGGCATGCAGATCAAGAGACTGTAATCACCTTCCTAGAAGGGTTGATCACCAGGTTCGGCATCCCCGAAGCAATCATCACGGACAATGGCCCCGGCTTCACAGGCACCAAAATCAATGAATTCCTCTACAGATATGGGATATACCATAAAATATCCTCCAACTACTATCCGTAGGGCAACGGCTTGGCAGAATCCACCAATAAGACTTTGTTGAGGGTGCTGAGAAAGCTCATAGAGACAAACAAAAGGACTTGGCATCTCCTTCTAGATCGGGCCTTGTGGGCCGATCGAATTTCTGTCAAAAGGTCAATCAAGACTTCACCTTATGCCCTGGTCTACGGCAAGGAGGCCATCTTACCTATCCATGTAGAGATCCTTGCACTACAGCTACTAGAAAAAGAAGATGGAGTCAATCCAATGGAAAGTAGGTTAGCTCAGATGTTAAAGTTAGAGGAAGATCACGAAGAAGCCTACCAGAACTTTGCTAAGCATACTCAGGTCACCCAAGAGTGGTTTAAGAAAAAATCATCCGATCGCACATTCAAGGAGGGAGATCTGGTATGGAAGTGGGACTCCTGGAAGGCCAAGCCTGGGAATCACGACAAGCTGGACGCCTTCTGGGATGGGCCGTTCGAAATTATGAAGGTGAACTCGGCCAACTCTTTCATCCTCAAAGATGCAGATGGCCAAGTTTTGCCGATCTCTATCAATGGTCTTCATCTGAAGACTTTTCACCGCTAAGGTAAAACATCATTTCTCTCTTTAAAAAAAAATATGTACATACTTGTTCCAATTTGGTTTCACTAAGATCCAAAATCAAGTACTACACTTCAAAATCCCCTTCGGGGACTTTTATGCGAAGTAGCAGTTGCAAGAAGGTTCGCTACGAAGCATGTTACTCTCAGAAGGGCCGAACCAAAATTCACACAAAGGCACGAAAAGAGCTTCGCACCCGAAGCATTTTCTACAGCTACTTCGGGCAAAATTTTTGCGAAGTAGATTTTAAAAGAGCTCTTGCGAAGTAGTTCCCGAAGCAAAGCGGCAGCACGGTAAAAGAAAAGTACTTCGGGCCCGAAGCGTCAAAAGGTAGTCCGAACCAAAGGTTCACCGTGAAGCATTTTCAACATTGATTTCAACTTCATCGAACCAACAACATGCGAGGTGGAGAATTTAAAATGTGCCTCGAAGAACGTGTCGACAGCAACCTTGAAAGGAGTTCGAAGCGGGTGAATTTAAGGCAAAAGCGGTAGGGTGCATCCCGAGGTGATTCGGTTAGAAGGAAAAATCCTGCACCAAGGTACAAGGTGGCAGCAGGTTGCTTCTCCAACACGAAGCGTAATCATCAAAGCATGTGGCCCTGCGTACCACAATGATTCAAAACCAATTAAAAGATACGGCACCCTCCTCTATCTGAGGTGTAAATTTAATTTTAGTAGGTGCCATAAATTCAGGTGTTTGCCTTTTTAGGCTATAAAACGCGAAGTCCTAGCAAGAAGGAGGTTATTTATCCATCAGTTCGAGCTAGACTAAGAGCCTTCAGTTACTCTGTCATCCTCTTGCCCTTTGCATCTAAGTCTTTCACATCAAGCTTCTGTATCAAGGACTCAACCGCCATCATGGGAAAGAAGAATTCCAAGGAAAAGGGGAAAGAGCCCGAAGTTGTAGGCCCTAAAAAAACAAAGAAGGGCAAGGAGGAGAAAAAGCATACTCCAAAAAAGATAAATCCCCCCTTCGCCCCGAAAAACAGCCAATGGAAGGTGGAGATGACTCTGAGGAGGAGCAGCTTGTAGACCCGCCAATTGATGGGTGGGAGAAAATTAGAGATACAGAACTCTCTAAGGATGTGTCCGACCTTCGACGCACCATTGAGTTTATGGTGAGCCGACTCACTCCAGAGAATAAAAGGGTTGCTGCCTATTATTCTCAGATTTACTGGTTTTTGGCCCCTCCTGCTCACCATTGCCCGGAGCTAATTTATGCTATCGCACAGAATTACCAGCTCGCATCCAGGCAAGTGTTGGATGCTTCGGGCCATAAATTATTTTCCATTCTGAAGGAAGATGTGCAAGCGGCATTTGCGCCACAGCAAGGGCCACCCAAGGGTTATTCAGTTCGCAATGTTATTCTAAGCGAACAGATGGAGAGGTTTACTTCCAACAACTTCATATTGAAATTTTTGCACGAAAACCTCAAAAGCGGGCTCCCTTTAGGCAAACTGCCCCAAATGCCTCTACCCTTGGCAGCTTTCAAGAACACCGACATTTTCTCCATCATTGCATGGGTGGCGGGCCTGTCGACAGATGCCTCGGTACAACCCTGGCAGGTGTCTTTGGCCGAATGTATTTCAAGAGGGGAATTCTATGCCCCTGATGCTGCAAGACCAAGCACCAACCCAGTTTTCTTTGATTGGGCAGAATGGGTGGCCCGAACCTTGCATACGCGACTCACCAGTATGAAGAATTCGGTGATGGGCCAGTACTTCGCACCCTGCTCCCTCCTAGTCTGGTTGTTCTTCTACCAGGTTCATCAGTGATTCCCCCATATCACCATCTCTTCGAGCGACAAGGATGGAAATCCTCTGCCTGTATACCAGTGGACTCCTCTCCTATTGAGGACAGAGTCCTATTATTCTTTTAACCAACAATTCTTGGGGCCCGCCATGCATTTGTTGAAGGGTTCTTGCCCTCGGGTCCCCCTCAGCTTAAGAGATAAAATAGTGCAAGAAAAGAAGGGAGATGTTTTTCAATTGACGCAGGGATTGGTGATTCGTATGTTCGGCTTTACAAGAAAACCCTTCCTGCTCCCTGTTTTCCCTTTCGAGTACCAATTTGCATTGGAGGTCGCTCGACAGAGCGATGCAACCAATGTCGTGTATGGCCATGGTCAGAAATGGGCACATACCTATGACTTCCCCTTCAGGATGGGAGTAATTGAGGTATCTGCCTTGAAGCAGAACGTTTTCCTGGAGGAGAAGCTCACCAATTTTGGTCTGCTCCAGATCCCTCAGCAATGGCTCTATGATCCCTTGGGAGTAATGAGGGATCACTTAAAATTCAAGAATTTCCACATCTGCCCCCACCCCAAAATCGTGGAACAAAGGAATAATCCCAATGGGGAAGACCTGGAGTGGCATGTGGAGAGGATGAGGACATTACCTCCCTGGCATGAGTTCTACCCCATGGAGGTCGAGTTTGACCCTGATCAGTACCCCCTCCCAACTCCAAGCTCCACATTTTGGAAAAGGGCGAAAGATGATTTAAAGGAGGAACTGAAGGATTGGAGCGAGGAAAAGCTTCGGGAGTGGTGGATAATGAGAGTCCATCACCAGAAGATGAATTCTTACGGACTCTTGGCAATAGATAAAGACTTCACGATTCTTTATGACGCCAACGTGGAAACTTGGAAGTCTATATCCTTCGTTGATTTTGTTCCTCCAGCTCCCCCGAGGTCGGGTGAAAGTCCAAAAGGAGCTGAATATGCCTCGATAGAGGAAGAAGCCGAAGCTACTCCAAAGGCACTGCCACAAGGACCATCAGAAAGCCATGACACAAGTGTCGAAGAGGTAGAGTAGCCATTGGAGAGAAAGAAAAGAAAGAGGCAAGAGCAAATTCAAGTGCCTCCGAGCCACCCAAAGCGACCTCGCACAAGGCCCCCAAGCGCCCATGCTGAGCAACCTGCATCAGACCCGATCGAAGCAGGTGTTGAAAGTGTGATGCCACCAAGTGCTGAGATGGTCCCAGACATAGACGTCATCGATGTGGAGGAACTCCTCCAAGAAGGGGACCCCGAAGTAGAAGTCATGGAGGTTGGAAGCACCAAAGCCCAAAAAGAGTAGGAGCCGATTACACAGGAAGTCACCATGGCCACTTTGCCAGGAGGGCACGTAGGTATGCACTCTCCCCCCTTCGCCTTGATCTTTGACACGTCCACTATGGTCCCAGTTGAAAGTCCCCATCAACCTCTCCCTTCCCTACAAAGTCAATCACCCCTTCAAACATTGCCTGTTTCCATTCCAACTCTGCCTAGCCCCACTCCACCTGAGTCGTCCGGCCAGGACCAGCCCGTTGAAACCACTTCACCCTCCCCCATCGTTGTTCCTTCGGCCCTCAGTCAAGGCCAAGACAGTAGCCCAACGCCGAACCCCACAGCCCATCTCCCCATTATACATGATGTTGTCCCACTGGCCGAAGCCCCCGCTACACCTATCGTCGAACCTTCTGGTGAGGCATTCCCCATCAACTCCTTATATTTGTTTACCCCTACGGCTGGAGATCCAGCCTTATTTGAATCCGAATTGTCCATAATAAAGGAATGTCCTCTAGCTGAAAAGCTAATTCAAGCACGGCAAAACACAGAGAAGATGCTGAAGGAGGCTAGGAAGAAAAGAGGGCGCTCTCTGGCCCAAGTTGAGAAGTGTGCGGTCTTTGATTTAAAAGCTGAGAAATTACACAAGGTGAAGAAGGTCCCTAGGGTCCAGAAGCCTCTGGATGAGATGACTCCGGTGGACTATGATTATCAGGAGAAAACCAAGGACCTGGAACACCTGAACCTAGACAATGAGTCTGTGTCTATGCATGTAGGGATCGAGACCTTTCGAGTGCATGCAAACATTGCAAATCAGCACAGATTCGAGGCAGAAGGCGCCAATATCAAACTAGAGGAAGAGTTGGCAAGAATCCGGTCCAAGCTAGTAGATGCCGAAGAGCAGTGCAAGGTGATGAAGAAGGAAGCACATGCCCTAAAATTGCAGATACAACAACTAGAGTGTACAACCGAGAATCGAGCACAAAGGCAGGCCGAGAATGATCTGAAGGCCAAAGAGCTCGAAGCAAAAATCTTGCAGATGCAGAACTAGCTGTATGAAAAGGAGGGCCTAGGGCTGTGTGATAGGAGCAGAATCAAGGAGATTCGCTCGCATTTGCTTAAAAACTTTAGATCTCGGGCCTCCAGTGCCCTTTCAATTTTGGCCTATATCATGGAAGCCCGGAATGCCACTGTCGAAGGAGGGCCAATCATTGATGAAATCACTCAGAAAGCTAGAAGCCGACTCAAACTAGCTTTCGATGTCCAAAGCACCAAATATCAAGACTTGCAGGTCCCTGCGATGAGTCGGATAGCCAGAGACTGGTCTACAGCCCGGGCCATAGTTCGCGCTTTCTTCTCTAAGGTGCAAAAAATGCAGAAGGCGAAGGACCTCATGGACATGTTCGAGAACGAGCAGCGCACATCAATGGGATATTTTCAAGACCTCTCTTCCATGGGCTTCCCGAGCTTCACAGATGATGATGGGAATCTCCTGTCCAAGGAAGAGATTAAGCCGACATGGCTTCAATTTGAAAGCGACGTCTCGAAAATAGACGAATGGGCGGAGCCAGTAATAGAAAGGCAGATCATAGATTACCTTTTGAAATATTGTAAGATCGTGGCCTGTCTAAACGATCTATATACTAGAGCCCAACATGCAGATATCGGGCAAATCGACCGGTTCCACGGTTTGATCAAGGCTTTACAAGACCTAGAGCCTTTCTCAAAGAGTGCCTGGTCTCAGGTCCGCCGAACTATGAGGAAATTCCGTGAGCATCTTGCCCCATCGCCATCGTAGGAAGTTGCTCTCGAGGAGGCCATGCCAAAAGAAGGAGGAGAAGAAGCAGAAGAAGAAGGAGAACAAGAACCAGCTGCAGAAGCACTCCCAAGGGAAGAAGGAGGAGAAGGATCTGGAGAAGACTCTAGCCCAATGGATTAAAATTAAGGGTTCTCCCACCGAGACGAGCTCGTTGCCCCATGAGCCGCCAAGAATGTTGACAATTTTGTCACATTTCTCAAGGGGTAGAAAAGGAAATCAAAATTTTGTACAGTGTTTTGTAAAGTTTTTCTTTGTTGTTTTTATTATTTGAAAAGTTGCAGCAATTTTGGCTTTCAATGCCACCCCTTTGTATATAAAATAAAAAGAGAAAAGAGCTTCACCAAAAGAAAATGAGAAGAACTTCGCACCCAAAGCATTTCCAGCACTACTTCGGGTAAAATTTTTGCGAAGTAGTATTGCCGAAGAAGAATACAAGGGGAGCGATAAAAAGAACTTCGGGCCCGAAGCGCTTCAAACCCCTACTTCGAGCGAAAGTTGAGTGAAGCGGCCTTCAAAAGAACAACTTCATCGAAGAAGGAAGGTCTAGACCATAGTCCAAACTGGCTAAGGCAAGGAAACTACTTTGCACCCAAAGCATTTCCAGCAGCTACTTCGGGCGGGATTTTTGCGAAGCAGAATTTGAAGGAATGCGGTGCTAAAAACACTTTGAGAGTTATATTTTAGGAGGTATAAGGAGTTATGGTAAAGTGTTAATTAAGATTTATTTTGAGACTTGTTGATTATTATTTTTGATAAGGGTTTTCTTATAAAAGTACTTTGGTGGATGTGAAAATTAAGTTGGAGTAAAAAGGTGTATTTAAAGTTGTATTTTCCATTGTGATTTTAATTGAAGTCCTCTAACCCTTATGTGAGTTTGGAAAAGAGTTTTTATGAAGTGTGGCAAATTTTGTGGAAAACTTCTTAGAAACAAAAAGGTATGGGTAAAATTCTTCTCTAGTGAGTTGGTTTATTGGCTTGATTGAAAATTGCGTTTGGAGTGAAAAGGAATTTATTAGGGTTTCCTTTTCAAAAGTGGTTGAGTTAATGCTTCAAGGTTTTATGAATTAAGAGTTGTGATTAAACCTTGTTTTATTAGCATTTTTGTTGAAGCCAATTGGTTATGCAAAGAACTTGAACTTGAGTTAGAAAAGAACATGAGTATCATTGTTATGTGATATTTGTTGTTGAGCATTGTTGGAAACATTTTGAGTTGATTGATATATGCTTGGACTAGGGTTTGTGAGAAAGGGTTGTCCCTTGAGGTGATTGGTTGAGTAGATTTTGTTGAGCCTAGTCAAGTGGATGTGAAGTGGTTGTTCAAGTTCCATGAAACAAACTATTCTATATTCTGATTTGATTTGAGATTGAGCATTGAGTATAGAACATATTGAGTCTCTAACAATTCTCTTTATGCTTCTATGAGATTGATTTGAGTTGTGATTAAGCATTGAGTATAGAACATATTGAGTCTCTAACAATTCTCTTTATGCTTCTATGATATTGAGTTGAGAAAGTGATTGAGCATTAAGTATAGAACATATTGAGTCTCTAACAATTCTCTTTATGCTTCTATGAGATTGAGTTGAGAAAGTTATTGAGCATTGAGTATAGAACATATTGAGTCTCTAACAATTTTCTTTATGATTCTATGAGATTGGACAAGTTATGTATGGACTTGTTAAGATAATTTGAATTAAGTCTTTGAGAAGGCTTGTGGATTGATTTTGTGTGAGCTTTTGTGGAAGCTTGCAATGCAGATTTGAGCAAGTCCTAGAGAGGACTTGTTGAGCAGATTTGGACAAGTTTTGTGTGAGCTTGTTGAGCATATTTGGACAAGTTTTGTGTGAGCTTGTTGAGCAGATTTGGACAGGTTCTGTGTGGACCTATTGAGTAGATTTGATCAAGTTCTATGTGGACCTGTTGAGCAGATTTGATCAGGTTCTATGTGGACCTATTGAGCAGATTTGGATAGGTTATGTGTGGACATTTTGAGTAGATTTGAGTAGGTTCTGAGTGGACCTATTGAGCAGAGTTGCAGGTTCTGAGTGAACATATTGAGCATATTTATGCTAGGCTGAATGTAATATTTTTAGTGCAAGAGATTGAGTAGAGATGTGCTAGAATTACTGGACTATGTTTAGTATAGTATTGAGATAGAGCTTTGAAGGTGACAAAGCAGAGAGGACAGAGTCTCCAATGGATAAAGATCCATTAGCCAAGACATTGAGGACAGGTCTTCTGAGTGGGGACAAGAGTCTTCAAGTGGAGAGAGATCCACAGTCAGTGCATTGGAGGTAAAGTCTTCTAGAGGATCACTAGCCAAAGCAGAGGAGAAGGAGTTCTCCTTTGGATAGAGATCCACATCCATATTTAGGGGATCAGCATATCCTTTGGATAGAGGTCCATAAACATTGTAATTGGGAAGGATTCCCAAGAGATTATTTGAGAAATATTTAGAAGAAATATTTTCTCTATGGAGGTAGCCCACATTGGGTGAACCACGTTAAAATCTATGTCTCTATTGTGTATGGTGTTTTTGTGCATTTATTTGATTACTTCTATTAATATTGTTATCTATACACTGCATAATATTAATTTGAAAATAAAAAGTAAAAAGTGATCTTATATTGTTCACCCCCCTCTCATTATAAGCTTATGTTCTTCACTTATAAGCTTATGGTGGAAAATTAGAATTTTGTTGGTTCTCTTTCAGAATGAGGTCACCAACCTGAAAGTCTCTAGGATGGACTTTCATATTATAGGCTCTCTTAAGTCACTCTTGATAAACGTGCAGGTGCTCAAGAGCATTGACGCATCGTTCATCAAGCAACGTAAGCTGATCTAGGTGAGCCTGCCATATAGTGTCATCATCGATGAACTCTGTGCATGGATATGGAATTTCCAACTCTAGAGGTATGACTACCTCGAGTGCCATACACTAGTGAAAATGGAGTTGCCCTAGTGGGCATCCGAATACTAGTGCGATAGGCCCATAGAGCTAGGGGTAATTGCATGTGCCAATATTTGTGATTCTCTTTGACTATTTTCTTTAGGATGGCAATCACCATTTTGTTGGATGCCTCAGCTTGCCCATTTTCTTGGGGATAATAGGGCATCAAAAAGTTATGCTGAATATTATACTTTGTTGTTAAAGCACGCACATATTTGTTCTTGAAAGGCATCCCATTATCAAAAATTATCTTGGATGGAATACCAAAATGACAAATGATATTATGCAATATGAACTCCATGATGCGGGGTCCTATCATAGTGGTAAGGGGAATTGCTTCCACCCACTTTGTAAAATACTCGATGGTCATAATGATAAACGTGTGATGGCTCGAGGAGGCGGGTGAGATTTTCTTGATTAAATCAAACCCCCATTGCGAGAATGACCACACCGATTGAATCGGTTGTAAGGCCTGAGAAGGTACATGTGTCAGGTTAGCATGGTGTTGACACTTCATGCACTTCTTGACATAAGTGCAACAATATTGCTCTAAGGTTGGCCAATAATAGCCCATGCAAAGAATGCACTTAGCGATAGCCATGCCACTGAAATGGCCACCACATGTACCATCGTGTGCTTGGGTGATTGCCCAAACTGACTCTTGATGCTCTAAGCAACAAAGGAGGATACCTTCATAGCTTTGATGATACAAAATATCTCCTAGCAAGACATACTTTGCCACTTTTTGTTTAAATGTCCATTTGGTGGCATGCAACAACCTAGGAGGGATATTACCAAGCTTTAGGTAATCTTTGATTTGAGTAGACCAGTCCTGATGTGAGGAAGCCTCGATTGCATGAACTACCTATCCCTTTTGAAGTTCATCCCGAGTGAATGTTGATTGGGAGAGAACTTGTAAGAATAGCATTGTGCTACTATCAAAAGGAGTTTGAGGGAATAGAGTCCCCCAAGTGGTATGATTCAAGTGATCATGAATTTGAGAGAACCTCTCCTGAGGAGGTTCAATTTGAATCAAGTGGACTTCTAGCGTGGATTGAGTGTTCTCATGCTCAATCATAGATTGTGATAGTATTTTAACCTGAATGGTTGTCATATCATCGATAGGGTTCTATGGGATTAAAGACCCCAAGGAGGCCATGGTATCTACAAAATGATTCGATGAGTGAGGGAGTGCCTCGATATCATACCATTCAAAATTTATTAGAAGTTTATCCACAAGGGCTTTATAGGCTTGTAGAACTAGACACTTGCATTGGTAAATCCCTTTGACCTAGTTTACGATGAGCAAGGAGTCACCAAAAATGTTGAGCTTGGTTATTTTCATGGTGACAGCCATTTGAAGACCTATGAGCAAGGCTTCATACTCGACATTGTTGTTGGTGCATGGGAAATCGAGTTTGAATGATAGGGGTATGGGAGCCCCTTGAGGTGTGAAAAACACAATTCCCATGCCACCCCCTTGCTCGCACTTGGAGCCATCAAAGAATAGAGTCATATCAACCTGTGACTCAGGCTCATCAGAATCAGGTGATTCTGATATTTGGAAGACTCCATCATCGGGAAGCTCCATGCTAAGAGGTTGATCATCCTAGAGAGGAGCCTCTACGAGTTGATCGATGATGACCTGACCTTTAATAGATTTTTTCTCGATGAATTCTAGGTCAAACTCCATCAACAACATGATCCATTTCATCGTGTGACTATTGTGATAAGTATGACTCATCATGTATCACAATGGATTCTCTTTTGATACAACATACGTGGTATGACTAAGCATGTAATGGCGTAGCTTCTTGGTGGTGAAAACCATCGCTAGGCATAACTTCTCAATGTATGCATACTTGATTTCATAGCTGACCAAGGTGCGGCTAAGGTAGTAAGTAGCCTGTTCCTTATGCAATTCATTCTTTTGGGCCAACATGATGCCCAATGCAATCTCAGTAGTTGAGATGTATAAGCGGAATGACACTCCTAGTTGGGGTGGAGCCAATACTAGTGGTGAAGCCAGGTATTATTTGATTGCATCAAAGGTAGCTTGACACTCATCATCCCAATGGAATGCGACCCCCTTGTGCAACAGTTTGTTCATGGGTCGACATTTGTTCGACAATTGCGCTATGAAGCACTTGATGGACGTGACCTTACCCTACAGGCTTCACAGCTGCTTGATGGTAGTTGGGGGAGGCATCTCAAGGATTACCTTGACTTTGTTGGGGTCTACCTCGATGCCTCTTTTAGAGATGATGAATCCCAAGAGTTTTCCAGATGTGATTCCAAAGATGCACTTCTTGGGGTTCAGTCTCACATTGTGTTCAATAAGGTGATCGAGGACTTTGCTCAAGACATCAAGATGCTCATGGTGTAATAATGATTTGGCCAATAAGTCATCCATGTAATCTTCCAAAATTTTGTGCATATAGTCATGGAAGATGTATGTCATGGCACGCTAGTAGGTAGCACCGGTATTTTTAAGGCCAAAAGGCATGACCTTATAGAAAAATGTTCCCCAAGGCATTGTGAATGCCATCTTGAGCTGGTCTTCTGGATTGATACGAATCTGGTTGTATCCAGAGAAACCATCCATGAGGGATAGCATTTCATGGCCCATTGTAGCATCTACCAGGGCATCGATGTTTGGTAATGGGAACTCATCCTTGGGACTCACTTTGTTCAGGTCTCGAAAGTTGGTGCAAATGTGAATCCTCCCATTAGGCTTCTTGATGGGGACCATGTTGGACAACCATGGTGGATAGTCCACTGATATGATGAACTTGGCATCCAACAACTTTTGTAGCTCATATTTCACCATCAAGGCTACTATCGGATGCATTTTTCTCAACTTTTGCTTAACTGGCTTGGCCTTTGGGTCAAGCATCAGATTATGCATGACTAGATTTGGATCCAGTCCTAGCATATCTTTGTAGGACCATGCAAAATCTTCCTTCTTCTTGGTGAGAAGGGCTATGTAATCAGCTTGCTCGATGGGGGACAAGCTTTCCCCTAACTTGATATATTATGGATTCTTGAGATCTAAGTTGATATCTTTGTCAATCATTGGTTCGATTGACATATGTGACCCCTCCTCCAACTGATGGGGAGTAGGGATCAGGTGAATGTCATCTACTGGGTTTAGATCATCAATTGGAACATCAGGTTCCTCCTTAGCATGGAAGACATCATGAGTAGGCCTTGGAGAGAAATGAAATGGCTGTAGCATCTCATCACAAGGCCAGTACTCAAAAGGTGATGGGGGAGAATCTCCTCGATCGAAGTCAATTACCCCCAAGTCAAGGTGCAGTGGCTTTGATGGGTTATCCGGATCTCGCATGGGTGCAAAAAGGTCTATGGAAATCATGTTAATGGATGGATGATTTCCCCTAGGTGGTTGATGGTGTCTATTGATATCTGGATGTCGTAAGACTTATGGAGGTGGTTGTGGTGGAGGTGGGATGATCAGAGGTGGTCGGTGTAGCTATGGGTGAGCTTGCTCCTCTAGAGGTAGAAGTTATCACTAGATAGGATGATGCAATGGGAACATACATAGATAGAACTCATCTTCATCATCCATAGGGATGATCCATGGGTATTCTCCATCCAAACTAGAAGAGTCAATAGGTGCGACTCCATAATCTGACTCATCATCAGATGTCCATTCATAGGGAGACCCTTGATCTTCTTCCTCACTATCATGGGGAAGGGTATGCAAAATTTCACCTCTCTCATAAGATTGGTTGACATCGCAAGGTATCTCTTGATCACTCATGGGTGCAAGGAAGTAGTCTCCCAATGAATAGACTCGATTGGGGTTGGTGTAGGGATCACATGCAAGCTCATCCCTAAATTTTAGGGTCATGCACTCTAAACTATCCATGAGGACATCGAGGGGCATAGGCTTGTTGTGTCCCAAACTAGACTTATCATAAGGCATTTGATACTATGACTGGTAAGGAATGTGGGTGCCTTGCTCATACAAGCCCAACCCATAACCATGCCAATTGTAGAGATGAAGATATCTCATGGTGAAGGTAGGATTGGACATGTAGTTGATGTCCTCAAAAAGGGCTCTTCATCCTCTTCCTACTGTTGATAGGGCTCTATGCCATAGTCGAGACCCCCATAGATGAAATTCATTTGATTTTAGGGTAGGCCAAGAGGCACGATAGTGCCTATGGGAAGATGAGGTCGACCCATGTCTTGCACCGACTCAATGGTAGGAGTAGTTGTGATGTTCCTAACCAGGTATTCTCCTAGACCGGTGGTGGCTAAATGCACTATGACTTGTGGTAGAGAAGGAGGGGATGGGAGTGAGGCTTGAATTGATTCAATGTTTGCCTCATGAGGTAGCTCCTCATCCACTAGGCTAGGAATCTTACTTGTGGAGATGGTGGATATGGTCGGAGGGGTCTCATCAATAGGCCTTTTCCCCATGTTCCTCAATGGAGGATTCATCGATGATGAAGGCATGTCTAGGGGTGCCGAAGATGAGGATGGTATGGCATGAGATGATGATGGATTGATTGAAGGTGATGGTGAAGGAGTCAGACCTTGGTTGGATGCATTCGATAGAAAATCTAGATGGGTTGATGGTAAGGTCGACTCAGGGATTTTGCACCAAGTTGTAGTACTTAAAGGGCTCAAGGTCTACAGAGATGACATGGACTTACCCTTCATAGGTGTACTTGAGGCACTGGTGAGCGATGGAGGGTACACACTTCATGTCCCTGATCCAAGGTCTTCCCAACAAGATATTGTATGCCATATCACCCTCCAAGATGTGGCACAGTGTTGGTATGGTCTTTTGTCCTACCTGGATAGGTAAGACTATCATACCAACTATTGAGCATATGGCATCATTAAATGCTCGAAGGGTGTAGGTAGATGCGATAATATGAGATGTCGAGAGCCCAAGATGCTTGAGAGTTATTGTAGTGATGATGTTGCTAGAAGAGCCAGTATCAATCAAGACTCTCTTGTAGGGTGTTCCATTTACACATGTGATGATGTGCAAGGGGGGATCCACCATATCATTTGGAACTAGCTTGAGCTCATCTTCCTGAAAGGTGATCACTAGTTCCATACATTACCAAACATGCCCCACAAAATTGTTAAAGGAGTTAGACTCATGGGGCTATAGCTCTATCATCTTAAGGATCTCCATTAAAGCTTCTCGATGAGGTGGAGATTGTTGAATGAGCTCATAGATGGAGAGTTAGGAAGATGTTGTTCTCAGGCTCTGAGTGAGCTTGCTCTTGATCATGACCATAGGTCAAGGTGGGAGGCTCAGCACTAGAGGTGGTAAAGGCTATGATGTTGAAGGAATATCACTTGGAGCCATAGGTGGTGTGACTGGACTTGGGTACCACCTATTCCTCATCACAATGTTGATCATGCCAACGTACCCTTTCTTAGGGGGTGCATGATGGACCTCATTCACTTGTGGCACTGGCTTTGCCTATTCTGCATGGGTAGGCAATGGGTCTTTAAAAACACCCATCTATTGGTTGTTTGGTGTGATAGGGTTATCGACCTAAAGGTCATTCCTATCAATCATATCTTGTACCAGATGTTTGAACTTATAGCACATCTACACATCATGCCCATTTTGCCTATGAAATTTATAATATAGGTCTTCTCAATATCCTTTGGGCTTTGGTGCATTTGGATCGATAGGTCGACTCTCAAGAAGATTAATTACCTTAGCTACACAGAGGCGCTCAAACAAAGAGTCCATGGACTCTGCAATGGGTGTAAACTATCGCTTAGGGTGACGTTGTTGATTCTACCCTTGGTTTGGCTGATTATCCTTGTTATAGTTCCTAGGTGTAGCCTAATAATTAGGTTTTTGAGGTAGCACTAGTTGTGCAGGCCCTGGGACACTAATGGCAACCTGATTGACTGATGTTAGCTTAGGTTGCACTAGGTTGTTCTTGGCATTCTTGTTCCACTCCTTCTTGTGAGGCTTCACAATCTCTCCCTCTTGAATCTTGATGTCTTCGATTGTTCTAGCTTGTGCTAGAGCATCTTCAAGAGTAGGATATTGTTGGAGTTGCAGCAACAAGGAGATCAACTTTAAACAACTCTTAGCAAACATTTGAGTCAACTCCATCATGGGGAGTAAATATGGTAGCTTGGCAAGCAATGCTCACCACCTATTGCCATAGTTTGTGATTGACTCATCATCATATTGTTTCAACCCTACAAGGTCAGCTAGTGTCACCTTTCGCTTGGTATTGAAGGTGAAGCATTCTAGGAATGCATCTATGAGTTGATCTAGATTGTGGATGCTATGCTTCGAGAGTTGGGTGTACCACTCCATAGCTAGGCCAGAGAGGGTAGTCAAGAATATCCTCAAAAGCAAAGCATCATTATCCTGGATGCCAAAGCATTGGCTCAGGAACTTGGTAACATGCTCCTGTGCATCTTCATCTCCCTTAAAGGTAGCCAGATGAGGCATCTTAAACTACTCTGGATAAGAAGGGGTAGGTACCGAAGGATGGAGTGGTTGACTATGCAACTGGTGCAAAGTGGGCTTTTGGGTCCCGAACCCAGAGGTCTTGTTCTCCACTGACTCTAGGTGCTCTAGCAATACCCTATATGCATCGAAGGATTTGATCTCCTCCTCTTTACTTCGATCCTATGGTGGAGGGTGAGGAACCTCAGGCCTATTGTAGGGTGGTGGAACATCACCCCCTACCTCGATAAGGCATCTCAAGATATTCTACTTCTAGCTCATGCTCGGTGTAAGCCCCATAAGGCATCTCCTGAGCTAGCCTATAGAGAGGGGTAACTGCCTACGATGGGCACCCTATGTTTGGCCTGGGAGGCAAGTCCCGATTTAGCCTAGGAGGTCATGGAGGTAACATTGGATAAGGCCTAGGAGACCTATCTCGAATGATAGTGGGTTACCTCTGATGGACTTCCTATCTATGGGTAGTAGGGGTAGGAACCCTCTCATGTAAGGTTTTTTGGAATAGCTCATTGGTCTGCTATTCAATCCTTTCTTTTTCTATCTGATGCAAGTGGTCCAAGCATTCTTTGTCTCATCAAAGCTGCTTGAATTGTGCTTGGTATTCTACATATCTTGCAACGCTTGATTTATTTATTCCATTATGTAGGGCCTAGGAGGCCTAGAAGCATCACCCTGAGGTCTATCTCACTCAAGATGATCCAAGATATCAATCACGTGCTTCCCTCGATCGAGGGTAGTCATGTTCACTTGAGGCTCAGGCCTCAGCATGTGATATTTATACTCTACTGGCACAGAGGCACATCATGCTTACACAATATACTATTCTTGAGGATAATCAAGGATCTCCTCATGCCTTCCTTCATTGATGAGGAAGGGAAGGGCTGAGTTGGCTCACCCTGAGCGATGAGTATCATACTCATCCTGGTATCTAGGCTATTGTAGCCTATTAGGGTAGTGAAAGGGTGAAGTATGATCAATTGGCCCTGCCCAATGTGTGTAGTCTTGCTCTTACCCATAAGCGGGCATGTTAGACCTAGCAGGCACATGGATGTGTGGTACTGCTCTATCCACTAGCACCTCAGTGCATGGTTGCCTTTCATCAAAGAAGGCATGTGAAGTGTCTAGATATTGGGAACATGCTCCCAGATTAAGATCAAAACCTATAGGGGTGTCCCGCATAGGGCTCCCTTGTAGGTGATGTTCTTGACTTGCTATTCTAGGACTTGGGTGAGTAGAAGGCTACCAAGGAGGTATGACCAAGTCCTTGGGGCTAAATCAGAGATGACTCATGTCTCCAAGTCTACTCTCCATAGCATCCACCCTTGAGTGGGCTTGGCTGTGGGTACACACCATTGCTATTCCCTACCAAACCCTAGATGATTATCTCCTTTACAAATTTCTTAATAAAGCAGCACACAAGAATGGAAACACGTAAATAAAACAAGTGTTTATCTCTTTTAAGGATTATGTGTGTTCCCTAAGCTATTTTATGTGTTTAGATGTGTTGTTTGTAAAGAAGACCTTGTGTCACGTGTTTGGATTTCATTGGATGATAATCTTGTGTTTAATTGGATTTCACCTATATGCTCATAGCTCGACAATCGACAATGAAAGTTTGGTCACGTAAACCCACCTAAGTATGGAGATGAAACCCATACCTAGTTAGGGAGCACAGGTCCTACCAGTCCTCACCCAGTACTCACTTGGTCAATGTTATACCCTTCAAAGAGAAGTACATGCAAATTTTCCAAGCTACGTCGGATCTTGGAGCCAGCCTTGGCCAAAAACAAGGGTTCATGGGATTTGAGACAATGGGTGGAGATGAAAGCCACCATCATTGATCTCTACTAGTGGTTGGTGATGAAATCCAACTCACTAGCATTTAAGTGGAACATGGTGTGTGTGGTTCTTTTTAAGATTAAAGAAAGTAAACAATGAAGCACCCAATGATATTTCACTAAATGCAAGGAAAGGTACGTTTTACTTTCAAAAAAGCTAGATAAAAAGCAACCTACAAGATGCAAACCCTAAATGATAACCTACCCATTAGGTAGGCTACAAGCAAGAAAACCATAGAAATGCATTTCTACTTAGTTCCTTTTTAGTTTTTCTTCTTTTTTGTTGTTTTTGCAATTATAGAAAAGTAAAACCTATCTTTCTACCTTTCAAGCAATCAAGGGAGGCAAGAAAAACCAAATTTTAGCAATTTTGAATAGTAGAAATGAAAACTGAGGGTTTAGGCACTTACCTTGATGGCCTATAAGCTTGCTATTTCTAGAATTTTGAGCAGAAAAGCTCCTATTTTGTGGCCATCCCAGGGTGGGATGGCTGCCAGTTTGATGGTCATCCTAGGGTGGGATGGTTGTGTGGTCATCCCTGGGTGGGACGATCAGCAGTCCAGAGGCCATTTTAGGCCAGAATGACCAATTCCTGCAACAGAACAAAGGTAAAAATAGGGTCAAATATTTAACCAAATCAATAGGGATAGGGTCCCACCATGATCACCACTAAAGTATGGGAAAAATGGTGCACCTAACAATGCTAAACAAGATGCATCTATATCTAGTATTGATTAAGCATTACAAAAGGACATATTCAAGCAACCATGGAAGCCAAATAAGTGCAAGAAAAGGTGTTTCTCTTTATTTCATTTGATAAATCAGAACATGGTTACATAAATGTCCCCTTGAGGGCTCTAGATTGATACACTTGTTTACAAAATGGGTGCCCAAGGATCAAATCCTTTCAATAGCTCATGTGCACTTCCAATGTTCTTCCTCGTACCCACAATTGAGGTGGGTGAACCTATGATGCCGCCACTTTGTTCTTCGATGTTCTGATCTTATGCTCCTTCCTCATGCACTATAAAACCTGCACCTACACACAAGGAAACCAGATTTTATCAATAGCAAGTGTGGATTGTGAAACATGCAAAAGCAATACATGCAATAAAAGCTAGAAAGTGTAAATATGCAATGCGACCATCCAAAACAACTCCAAATGATTCCAAATTATAGAGGCATGCATAAAATATGATTTTGGAAAGATATAATTGAAAACAGAATAGAAATTGCATCCGAATCCATGTCGCATTCACGGTGTACCTACGAAGCCTACAAAACACTAAAAATGCAATAACTCACTCAATATAACTCCAAATTACATGAAATTTGAATAGTAGGTTCTTATACTATCCTAGAATATACCTATTAAAAAATAGTAGAAAAATCATGCATAAATATATCACCATCCCTTGCAGGGATGGTGGTGACTATCACAGAATGGGGACCATCTTGGGGTGGGACGACCACTAGTTTTGCTACTTATTTGCCACCAATTCCTCTATGAATTGGTCAAAAACCCTCTCAATAGTGTTTTCATCAAATTTAGTGGTGAAATTCACTCAAATTATTTGGTTTTGCAAACAAATTGCGCCTCTTGAATCACTCGAGAACCTCCTTCGCTAGGTAGAGATTTTGAGGGAAAAAGGCACAAAAGGGTGAGGGGAAATCTTGGCAGCACTTCATTGCTATGTCTCAAAACTCCTCTCTATATTTTGGGTGGAAAATGGATCCACTTTATAGCCAAAGGAAGCCTATGGCCAAATGGGCATGCAAGGACATGCAGGGCAAGAGGTACCATTTGTCCAAAAGTTGGCATGCATTGGAAGGGGAAGAGAATCTCCCTTTTTGGCCTCCATTCTATAGCATGTCATAAGGATTCTATGCCCTCAGGTCTGCATGCTTGAATAGGTGGGATAAATGGTAGTTTTTGGGTGCCATTTGTCCAAAATTTGACTTTTTGGGAGTCAAAGGCTGTGGTCGTCCCACCCAGGGATGGCCGCTTGCCACCATCCTTGGGTGGGACGGTCATGAACTGTGACCATCCCAGGGTGGGACGGTCATGCCTATGTGGCCCAAAACCTCCCAAAAGTGGGGTAGAGCCTTCCAAGAGTGGTTAGGACCATTGTGTAACCTCTGAGGGTTGCCCAAGGGGCCATATGATGTCAATTAGCCAATGCTTTTGGTCACCTAATCGGATTGACATGATTTTAGTGTCTACAAGCTCACTCTTTGTTTTAAACATAATTTTGAGCTATCATGACCCCAAAGCATGAGTTATGGCTGCTATGTAAAACATCAAATGCTTACGTGGTATGAGAGGAACTAACATAGGTGGGAAAGTGAGATACTTTTTGAGTGTATCAAAATATTTTTGACACTTGAATCCCACTAGAAAATGACATCTTTCTTAAGAAGCTTAAGAAAGGGCTAACACTTATTGGATAATTGGATGATGAACCATCCAATAGCTTGAATATTACCTTGTAGGCTTGTTGAGTGAATATTTTGTCCTATAACAAAATGATCACGCAACTAGAGTCTCAGATAGGAAACTCTTTCTTGCAAAGAAAATTTGTTATTTTTAATTTCTCCAAGGTTCTTGTGAACAAACATTCATATGCATATAACCAATTAAGACTTAATGCAAATAAATGAATGTATCCTAGAATAACTTAAATCCTGCAAGTAACTGTTAACAAGGGGCCTTTAATGATTCACAACAAACTTTGTAACCCTAATCTGTTAAAATAACCAACCGTGTAAAAAAAGAAAGAACAAAAAAATCCCTTTCTTCTTTTATGCTCTTGAAATTAATGAAACCCACCCGAAAATAAATTAGTAACCTCTTTTATCTTTTGGCTTAAAGAAAGATTTCAAATGAGAAAATGCGTGGTATAAGCCACTTCATTTTAAGCTCCGTGCCTTTAACATGAGGTTCATTTTATCGTTAACTGGTTCATTTTATCTTTTATTTAACTGTTCTGCTATTTCTATGTTAGCTTTTGGAGTTAGTAAAATTGAAAACGTATTCTGGAATGCACCAGAATCCGAAATGCCAATCTTTGAATAAAAAATGTGAAAATAAAATTAGAACCTAAAACAGAAAGATTCTTTATGAGAATCAACTGGAAAAACTAAAACAGGATGTTAATTTGGTTAGCAATCTCCTCCCTGCAAAACCCCAAGTTATGAGATGAAGCTCTAAAACAACCTGACCTAACAGACCTGCAATAAAACACAGTCGAATCAGATCAGATGCAAGACTCTAAGGAAATAAATAATTGCAACATTCTATCATTCACCTATCGTAACCCAGATTATGGTGTAAACGAATAGATACAAGAAAGAATAATGCAAGGGAAAGATCTACGAAATAACGATAGTCTTAGCCTTCAATCTCCTTTTGGTTTCACACACAAAAGTTACTCTTGCCAAATAAACTCCTTTTTATTCAAAAAAATAATGCTTTTCTTCTTACAATTTCTAGCCCCTGTATCTACATTCGCTTCTGCTTTTAAACTTTCTATTGCGGCTCTTGGTTTCGCTCTGTGACGCTTCGTTTCATTTCCCAGATCGCTTCATTTCATTTTCCCGCTTCTTTGCTATTTTGACCTTTTGCTCGAGCCTAAAACGTTTGGTCTTCTCTGCTAACTGTAACTGTCGATCTGAAGCGTTATCATGACCCTCATGCCTTTGTGCCATGTGTTCAGCGCTTTTCTGCATGTTCTATAATGGCCCCATGTAAATCATGACATTTTTATGCATGCAGCTTTGCTCCTTTGCTTTCACCGTGAAAACGTGACATGTCGCGATATCGTGACATTTTCCTGCCAGCAGCCTTGCCAATGCAACCTGTCACAAAATCACGACTTTTCACATGAATCATGACGTTTTTCATCTCCGTACGCCTCTGCTCTCATCACGAAATCGTGACGCTTTTTCACTCTGAGCTATCTTGGCTTCATCATGAAATCTGTCGACGCTTTTCACTTCGTACCGCTTCGACCGCAACCTATCGTGAAATCGCGACGCTTTTCACTTGGTAGCCTTCGACGCAACTTGTCATGAAATCCACTTTTTCTTCCTTCAACCTATCACGAAATCCTACGCTTTTCTATTTTGGCCATCTTCGCAAACCTATCATGAAATCATGACGCTTTTCGTTGCCATTTCTCAACTTGTCAGAAATCATGACGCTTTTCTGTTTCGGGCCATCTCACTGTTTTATGTCACAAAATCATGACACTTTTTTGTTTTGGGCTATCCAGCTGCTTTATGTCATGAAATCGTGACACTTTTCTCTTTCGTACAAGTGTCTTTTCAAAATCTACATTCGATATCGCCCACTTTTGCTTACCATTTGATATTTGACCGACATGTGACATGTCGCGATATCGCGACACTTTTTCATTTTTACGACGATAGCAACATGTCGCGATATCGCGACACTTTTTCATTTTTCGCAGATCGGAGCAACATGTCGCGATATCGCGACAACTTTCGCGACGGAGCGACATGTCGCGATATCGCGACAACTTTTCTCCTTAGTGAAATTTTTGCCTTTTTCTTTGATTTTCTTAGCATCTGGGTCACTGTTTTCTTCTTTGAAAGCATGCAAAAAGGTGGGCCCCCAATTTTGGGGTGTGTTGTGGATTAGCCACAACAAATGGTGACTCTACTGTCAAATGCTCCAGAGCATTTTGGTGAGAACCCAACCTGAAATATACAAGCTTAGATACAGGCGTCAGCACATAAAAGATAAACAAATACCGACAGATCAGAAGTACATGAAACATCAGAATCATTAGTATTAGCTCGGTGTGTGCTATTTGTTTTCATTCCATATCGCTTGAACTTGATCAACATTCCATTGTCAGTTTTACATGCATGCATATGTGAGACTGTGAATGATTTGTGTAACCTAATAAATATGCTTAGAGATTTTGCTTTTATAAATGCATAGACCTTCTAATATCATACACAAACATTCAAGATTATCAAACCCTCTTAGGATCAACCATATCTATAATGAATTGTTTTATTAGATCCCAAAGTTGGTTATGAGTCACTACTATCTTGAACCCATGTGTAAGTGAAAGTGAAATCAGAGCTTTGGGAAATCGGACTCCCAACCTAATCGAGATGAGAGTTTAACCCTATTCTTACTACTCCGATTTGGAATTCATTACCTCACTTTGAGCAAAATAATTTAACCAATTATGGAAGAAATGGTCATGCTAGTCTAACCCTTTGAACAGTCAGTGGTCTTGTTTTTTAGACAAGACATGCTTGCCATGCATGGGCATACCTAACCCCATAATCCATGACTTAGCTTCATTTCTTTGGACCTTGGGGATGACTACCCATCCTTTGCAGAGGACAAGTAGTACGATCCTTCCAATCCAATATAAATATGAGATGGGAAAAATTAATTTTTACTTCTTGGATCTTGGGGATGACTACCCATCCTTTGCAGAGGACATGTAGTACGATCCTTCCAATCCAAGCTTTAGATGAAAATGGAGAATATTAATTTTATTGCTTGGACCTTGGGGATGACTACCCATCCTTTGCAGAGGACAAGTAGTACGATCCTTCCAATCCAAGCTTTATCATGAAATGAGACATAAGAGCTTTGGGGAATCAGATTCTCAACCTAGGCGAGATGAGAATTATGCCCTATCCTTACTACTCCATGTAGGTCAAATCAAAGTTTTGGGGAGTTGGATCCTCAACCTAAGTTCGATGAGGACTTAACCCTATCCTTACTACTATGATTTTAGGCTTTAAGCTTAATGGAAGTGGTAAAAACCACTGTTTTAAGGATCATGTTGCATAATAGGATAGACATGAAATACTTCTTTCGCTTGACCTTTTCTTCCAAGCAAGGTTTTGATCATTTTGCTCAAGATCCTTTTTAATGTGTATAAAATGTGCTTGGTTCTAGATATCTCGGGGCTCAGTTTCCAACCTTAGGATTTTTTTTATTTATGTTGTAGCATAACCCTAAGAGGATTTGACACACTTTAATGATTTGTATCTGAAATGCATATGCAACTAAGATGGCATGTATATGCAAAGTGAGATGTAATATGAATGCATTGCCCTTTGAATTGCAGATAAAGTATTGTCATAATTTGTAAACTGACTACTTCATGCATCACAAGCTTCAAACGATATTATTTAACTGTTTGTGTTACATGCGGAGCTTTTACAACATAATTCCAATGTTTCATATTTTCCCGATCTTAGGCATGAGTTAACATTTCAAACTTTTATTCTTTTTTTTTATTATTTTATTTTATTTTTTTTTAAGAAAATAAAACATGTCAAATAAACACACCACCTAAACGTCAAATCTGCACACACAAAAGAAACAAAGCACGACATTATTACATATAATACAAAACCTTAACATGTCAAACAAACACACAACTTAAACATCAAATCTGCACACACAAAAGAAACAAAGCATGGCATAATTACATATAATACAAAACCCAACCGCTTCAGGCCTGGAAATAGTGTTTCAAGTGCAACCCATTGATAAGTAATGCCAAATCCTTTCCATCCAAGGTTTTTAGTCTAAAACTATTTTCCCCTAGGACTTCTGAAATCTGGTAAGGACCCAACCATAAGTAGTCAAACTTATCATGATCCCCTTTCTTCTCATGTCTTTTATCCCATAACAACACTAGATCTGATATTTTAAAAGCCTTGGCTCTAGACTTTTTGTCGAACCATATTTTTACTACATCCTGGTGTTTACTGAAATGAAGCATAGCCTCATCCCTTTTTTCATCCAGATGCATTAATTGTGTTAGTCTAGACTCAAGTTTATCATCAGTTTCGAAATAATCTTTCATGAAATGCAGTGTTTGTAACTTGAGATTTGTAGGAAAAATGGGATCTTGTCCATAAACCAGATGGTAAGGAGATGTTCCTATTGATTCTTTGACTCCGATTCTGTCAGCCCAAAGAGCCAACTTAAGTTTGTTATGCCAATCTCTAGGATTTCTTTCCAACAATTTTTTTATGACGCATAACAAATTCTTGTTAGAAGATTCAGCCAATCCATTACCTTGCGGATAATAATTGGAAGAGAATTTTAAACTCACACTGTTGTCAAATGCCCAATTAGCAAATTCCAAAGAGGAAAAAGCTGAACCATTATCACTTACAATGGAGTTAGGCATTCCAAACCGAGTGACAATATTATCCTCTAAGAATTTAATAACAACCTCCGAAGTAGCATTCTTTGTGGGGATAGCTTCCGTCCACCTTGTGCAATAATCCGTAGCTGTCAGAATGTATTTGTGGGAATCGGATGAATTGGGACTGATAATCCCAACAAAATCTAGGCCCCATTGCGCAAAAGGTCTAGACTCAATTACGGATTGTAATGGCATGGAAGCACCCCTGTCTCTATTGGCTGCAGTTTGACATGTATGACATGACCTCACATGAGTATGGGCATCTTTGAACAATCGAGGCCAATAATAACCGGCTCTAAGGATTTGATGGGCTGTGGCATTAGCGGACCCATGTCCTGTCCCATGTTTACCATGAAATTCCTCGAGTATTTGCACTGCCTCTTTTTGATCAACACAACGAAGGTAAATACCTTCATGGTTTTTCTTGTATAACGTGCCGGATCTAATTAGGAAATTAGCAGACTTCAAGCGCAAGGCTCTTCGTTGAGTAGAATTCAAATGCGGTGGACATTTACCATTTAGTAGAAAATACACCACATCTGCATACCACTCATCTTTGGTTATATCTGCGATTTCATAATGTTGACATGAAATTGCGAGATCCTTTTCTGCTATAGCCTTAACCAACCCTTGTCCCCGCACTATCTTCATGGATTGAATCTCAAGATCAAACTCTTGCAAAGTTGAAATCCACTTACCTCGTCTTTCACCTAATTCATTCTGTATAAACATGGCTTTGACTGCAGGATCCGGGACTATAGCAAACACCCTACCGTGGACTATATAATGCCTGAATTTTTTAACGGTCTTAACTAGAGCATACATTTGCTTGTCCAAGATGGAGTATCTTAGTTTCGCATCTTTGAGAGGACTACTCAAGAAGGCAATAGGATTTTCAATGTTGCCTTCACTCTTCTGAGTTAAAACACTCGCAAAGGAGTGATCTGAAGCAAATGTGTAAATATAGAAAGGCTTCGTATAATCGGGACTCACTAAAACCGGGGCTTTAGAAATCGCGTCCTTGATATTTTTGAAAGCATCTCTATTTTCATCTGTCCACTTGATCTGGACCTCTTTCTTTAACATGTCGTTCAAAGGCTTTGCTATTTCTGCAAAATCTGCAATAAATTTTCTGACGAAATTGATCTTCCCAAAAAATGATCTCAACCCCTTTTTGTTGTTGGGACAAGGAATCTGTTGTATGGCCTCTATTCTTTCAGGGTCAATGGAAATTCCATCCTTAGATATTACATGTCCCAATAATTTTCCTTTCGATTACCCCGAAAATGCACTTCTTTGGGTTGAGAGAAATGCCATGTTCCCTGCATCTTTGAAAGACTTTCTTTAGATCCCTGACGTGGTTTTCCCTGTTCTTAGAAAAGATAGGAATGTCATCTACATAGATAATAATGCACTTACCTATGAGCCCCTTAAAAGCAAAGTCCATAGCTCGTTGGAATGTGGCACCTGCGTTCAATAGTCCGAAAGGCATTCTCCTGTATGCAAAGGTGCCCCACTTTGTGGTGAAGGCGGTTTTCATCCTATCACTAGGATGGATAAGGACCTGATTATATCCCGAATAACCATCCAGGAATGACATCATCTCCGACCCATTTACCTTTTGAAGTATTTCATCAATGGTGGGTAAAGGGTAATTGTCCTTTTGTGAGGCTTTATTAAGATTTCTAAAATCGATACATAACCTTATTTCTCCACTCTTTTTCCTCACGGGGACCAGGTTAGCAACCCATGTGGAATGCCTAACAAGAAAGATGATTTTAGCTTCTAACAGTCACTTTACCTCTTTCTCTATCAAGGGTTCTAATAATGGATTGACTGGCCTTTGTCTTTGCCTGAAGGGTTTGGAGTCTGGCTTCAAAGGAATCGTATGCGTTATGACATTCTGATCATAAGTTTTCAGCTCCTTATAACTCCAAGCTATGCAGTCTATGTATTCCTTTAATGTATTGGCAATGGAATCCTTCTCCTGTTTGGTACATGCTTTTGCTATGAATACTTCTCGAGGGTTTTCTGCACTTCCAATATTAACCAAGTCACAGGCTTCTCTGGGAGGTGGAACCTTTCTACCTTCTTTTGGTTGGTATCCGATATCGAAAGTTTTTTCTAATGAAGCCATCTCATTTGGCATCTTATTACATTTTCCAATAATCTTTTCTTCCAAATCTGCATCTTCTAGATCCCTCTCATCTTCATCTATAACCTGCTTTTCAAATATACCAGAATTAGTGACAAAATGGAATATGTGCCTGTCACTATCAAACACTTGGAAATTCATGACATTATCCAGTATCGAGGGACAAGGGACCAGTTCTATGGAGAATTTCTTGCATTTCTTATGATCCACTAGTTTCAACATACTCGCAACTACGGCTAGAGAGTCTACCAGATGATTGCCTTTTCTAGAGATCAGAGATATGTTAAAAGCATCAAACTCATCTATTAAATCTCTAACCCTGGTTCGGTAAAGTCTGAGCCGCTTGTTCTTACATACGTATTGTCCCTTCACTTGTTTTACCACTAGTTTCGAATCACCAAGGACCTTGATACACTTAACTTTCTTTCGAAGGGCCAATTGAAGTCCGAGAATCAAGGCCTCATATTCTGCCATATTGTTGGTGGCAGGGAACTGTAGTCTATATGCAACGAACATAGGCTCTCTGTCTGAACATGACAATTCAATACCGGCTCCTGCTCCTTGTCTGGACTTGGATCCATCAAATCTTAAAGTCCAAATGTCCTGATGTCCTTCAGTAACGTTGCATCCAATCCTTTCATTTTGGGAATTTTTAGGTGTTTCTATGTCCAAACAATATGCTCCTAATTCAGCTTCAATGTATTGGATCTCATTAGGTTTGTTGTATTCCGTGATCATCTCCTTGAGCCTAGGTTCACTATCAATCCGAATTTGGTTGGCCACTCCCCTCCAAGGCAACCACATATGTGAAGAATCTGTCACAATGTAACCGTTTAGGTTTTTACTCCAATCTCTTCCCAACACCATGCCATATTTGATAGGAATGTCGAGCACCAATATGTCTATGTGATGTTGAACCCTAGGTTCTGAATTGACTTGAATAAGAACATCACCCAATTCTCCCACTGCCTCCATGGTTGATCTATCCAACTGCA
Source organism: Wollemia nobilis (assembly GCA_028583015.1). Classification (NCBI taxonomy): domain Eukaryota; kingdom Viridiplantae; phylum Streptophyta; class Pinopsida; order Araucariales; family Araucariaceae; genus Wollemia; species Wollemia nobilis. Next base: position 2,476,872 of record JAQPPZ010001965.1, read on the forward strand.
CCACCCTGCTTCTAGAAGGTTTTGGTGTAAGTCCCAATTTTTTACAGATTTCTAGGGGCATAATGGTAGCCGAGGCCCCTGAATCTATTAAGCAATTGTGCAGATTTTTACCTGCAATTCTAATGGTTATCAGAAAAGGAGGTATATCTCATTTTTCCTTTTTCAAAACCAATCGGGACTCAACACTTTTAGCTTCATGAACTTGGGCAGGTGGATCTAAAATTTTTGGTGGACTTACTTCTTGGCCTAATAATCGGGACATATCATACATTGAGACATTGGCCTTAGTTTTCTTCATGTCTTCTACCAAGTCATAAGTGGGTTTTTCTGAATTTGACATGTTTTGCACCATCTTAGACTTTTCCACCATGGATGGAGGAGAGGGATTGACATCTCCTTTGAAATCAGGAGGGAGTAATTGGTTGTTTGGAGGAGTAGAGGAAGTTTTGGGCTCCTTAGAACTCCTAGTGTAATATTTGTGATTTCCTTTCCCAAAACGTTTGTTGGCATGAACTTCCAATGTTTCTTCATCTTCGTTTCCAAAAAATTCCACATCCTCCTCTTCTTCACTTTCTTGGGAATGTATAACCTCAGTCAGTATAGACTCATGCTTCCCGTGGCCACAATGCAGGCAATCGTTGTCACAAGGTCCTGATTCTCCAAAATCTTTCGAGACATCTGCCTGATTGGCTACGGGATTGGGTACTCGCCCATTATTCGGCTGCGTGTTGTATGTTCCTTTTCCTCTATGGTTATGAGGTCGGTTATGACCCATGGCTTGGTCAACCTTTTTATTGACATTTCCCACCGTAACCAAAACTTTGGCCAAGGTTTCCTTCATGTTTTCTATGGCGGATTCGGACCCTTGTGGTTGGGGCACGGTAATTTCGGGTCCAGTTGTGTTTGCTTGCATTAGCCACCTCTGGAATAGGTACAATGGCTTGGGTCTGGGCAGTTGGATTCCATCCTGGATTCACACTTTGAATCGGAGTGATTGTTGGATAAGTCGTTGGGCTTGGCGTGCTAATCGGAGCAAACCCCGGCATGGTCAACAAATTATTGCCCATGCCGAACCCAGGCAAACCCATCGGGCTATTTTGAATTAATCCTTGCGTTTGAACGGAGGCATTAGGATAACTTGGAAATGACGCCACTTGGGTGGGTGTTTGGAAATTGTTCATCATAGGAACCTGTGGTGCCATTAACTGGTTCATCATGGCAAATTGACTGTATGGACCATATTGTCCCATCCCAGTCAATTGAGACAATCCTGCTCCTGGTAAGTTCATTTGTTGTTCGAGAGTCATTGTCTCTGCATAGGCTAAAGGAAGCGTCGTAACCTGAGGATTCCTTCTAGTCAACAAAGATGTTAAAGGATCTAAGGCTCCGAAATATAATTGCAAGGCGACCGCAGGATCTACCGCAAAGTGACGAGTCAGATTCGTGTATAGTTTTTGGAACCTCTGATTGAATGTTCGTATGGGCTCATTGGGTAATATTTTGCATGATACGAACAAATTGTAAATTATGGAGGGATCCAATAACATTCTAAATTGGCTAATGAAGGCGGTTTCTAATTGGGCCCATGAAGTGATGGACCCTGCTTGGAAGATTTCTATACCATTCATTGGCCGTGGGGTCTAGACTAGCAGGGAAAACTCGGCAAGCAACATCCTCGTGAGTAACCCCTTGCCTAAACATGTAATCCTTGTAGATTTGGACATGATCTTCGGTTGTTGTGGGACCATCGTGCATGAATTTGGGTAATCCCCTTTCAATGTTTCTAGGCAAGTCATGGACTGCCCCAAGAATATCCAAGGGGGAACTTTGCGCACCATACCAAAGGGCAGGTGGCTGTTGTTGTTGTTGGGCCATGTTGTTCAAAGGTGTTAACCCTGTGGGAACAATGGGAACGCTTGGAACTATGGAGACAGATACACCTTGTGTTGCTGTCGCACTTGAAATTAAGGGCTCAAGCCCGCTAGACGTACTTGAGTCTAAAGAAATCCCTAACTCAAGTATACTGGGTGGTATTTCGATCTCTAATGTTTTGTTTTTGGCTTCCTAGCAGTGGGAGAAAGGCTTTGGAAAATAGTTTCCCCTGTGGTCTTGGACCTAGTAGCTATGTACTCAGGTTGGGCCAGCTTGAAAACTCTGGAACTCTAAAAGACTTCTCTCAACTTACTTGCAAAATCAAGTATCTAAATGTTATACCTGCAAGCACAATAGGTGGAAACAAAACTACCCACGTTAATCGTTAGAACAGATCATAATCACAAAGCAATAAAGAAGGCCCTCCTTCTAGCGCCAAAATGTTGAGTGAATATTTTGTCCTATAACAAAATGATCACGCAACTAGAGTCTCAGACAGGAAACTCTTTCTTGCAAAGAAAATTTGTTATTTTTAATTTCTCCAAGGTTCTTGTGAACAAACATTCATATGCATATAACCAATTAAGACTTAATGCAAATAAATGAATGTATCCTAGAATAACTTAAATCCTGCAAGTAACTATTAACAAGGGGCCTTTAATGATTCACAACAAACTTTGTAACCCTAATCTATTAAAATAACCAACCGTGTAAAAAAAGAAAGAAAAAAAATCCCTTTCTTCTTTTATGCTCTTGAAATTAATGAAACCCACCCGAAAATAAATTAGTAACCTCTTTTATCTTTTGGCTTAAAGAAAGATTTCAAATGAGAAAATGCGTGGTATAAGCCACTTCATTTTAAGCTCCGTGCCTTTAACATGAGGTTCATTTTATCGTTAACTGGTTCATTTTATCTTTTATTTAACTGTTATGCTATTTCTATGTTAGCTTTTGGAGTTAGTAAAATTGAAAACGTATTCTGGAATGCACCAGAATCCGAAATGCCAATCTTTGAATAAAAAATGTGAAAATAAAATTAGAACCTAAAACAGAAAGATTCTTTATGAGAATCAGCTGGAAAACTAAAAATAGGACGTTAATTTGGTTAGCAATCTCCTCCCTGCAAAACCCCAAGTTATGAGATGAAGCTCTAAAACAACCTGACCTAATAGACCTGCAATAAAACACAGTCGAATCAGATCAGATGCAAGACTCTAAGGAAATAAATAATTGCAACATTCTATCATTCACCTATCGTAACCCAGATTATGGTGTAAACGAATAGATACAAGAAAGAATAATGCAAGGGAAAGATCTACAGAGATAACAGTAGTCTTAGCCTTCAATCTCCTTTTGGTTTCACACACAAAAGTTACTCTTGCCAAATAAACTCCTTTTTTATTCACAAAAATAATGCTTTTCTTCTTACAATTTCCAGCCCCTGTATCTACATTCGCTTCTGCTTTTAAACTTTCTATTGCGGCTCTTGGTTTCGCTCTGTGACGCTTCGTTTCATTTCCCAGATCGCTTCGTTTCATTTTCCTGCTTCTTTGCTATTTTGACCTTTTGCTCGAGCCTGAAACGTTTGGTCTTCTCTGCTAACTGTAACTGTCGATCTGAAGCGTTATCATGACCCTCATGCCTTTGTGCCACGTGTTCAGCGCTTTTCTGCATGTTCTGTAATGGCCCCATGTAAATCATGACGTTTTTATGCATGCAACTTTGCTCCTTTGCTTTCACCACGAAAACGCGACATGTCGCGATATCGTGACATTTTCTTGCCAACAGCCTTGCCAATGCAACCTGTCATGAAATCACGATTTTCAGCTTCTTGTCGTGAAATCATGACGTTTTTCATCTCCTATCCCTCGCGCTCTGTCATGAAATCGCGACGCTTTTCATTCATATCTTTCTTCAAAATCACTTTTTTGACAACCTATCTGAAATCACGACTTTTTCCTTGCCTCCGCAACCTGTCACGAAATCGTGACGTTTTTCACTTCGTGCCTTCTGCAACCTGTCATGAAATCGCGACGCTTTTCTATTTTGGGCCATCTTGTCGCAACCTATCATGAAATCATGACCTTTTTCTCTTTCGGCCATCTTCTCCAACCTGTCATGAAATCATGACGCTTTTCGTTTCGGGCTATCCAGCTGCTTTATGTCACGAAATCGTGACACTTTTTCATTTCGAGCTGTCAAACTGCTTTATGTCATGAAATCATGACACTTTTCTCATTTCGTACACTTGGGTTCTATGCAAAATCGACATTCGCGATATCGCGACTTTTCTCTTGCCCTATTTCTGTTTGGAGCCACGAAATGTGACATGTCGCGATATCCTGACAATTTTTCATTTTCGCGACGAAGCAACATGTCGCGATATCGTGACACTTTTTCATTTCGCCACGACGGAGCAACATGTCGCGATATCGCGACAACTTTTCATTTTCGGCCGCGACGGAGCAACATGTCGCGATATCGCGACAACTTTTCTCCTTAGTGAAATTTTTGCCTTTTTCTTTGATTTTCTTAGCATCTGGGTCACTGTTTTCTTCTTTGAAAGCATGCAAAAAGGTGGGCCCCCAATTTTGGGGTGTGTTGTGGATTAGCCACAACAAGGCTATACAACTTAGTCACGGTATGAGGAGGAGGCATGTCGAATGGCTACTATCTTAGTGGGGTCTATTTCGATGACTTGCCTAGAAATAATAAAACCCTAACAATTTACCAGATGTGACTCCAAATACACACTCGGAGGGCTTAAGATTAACCTTGAACTACCGAATCATTTCAAAAATCTACCTTAAATCATGAAAATTATTCTCTTGATGCATGGAGTGACCCAAGATATCGTACATATAATTCTATAAAATACCATGCATCATGTCATAAAAAATATAAGTTATGGCCATTTGATATGTGGTACCAACGTTCTTCAAGCCAAAAGACATGACTTTCCAATAGAAGGTGTCCCATGGAGTGATGAAAGATATCTTGGTCTAATCCTCAGGGGAAATCATAATATGATTGTATCATGAGAAACCATCCACGAGAGATAATATCCTACACATGGCAGTGAAATCTATGATCTAATCTATGTTGGGTAGGGGGAAATCATCCTTGGGACATGCTAAATTAATATCCTAAAAGTCGGTACATACTCTAATTTTTCTTTCCTTCTTAGCTATTGGAACGATATTTGAGATTCAATGAAAATAGTCAATAGCTTTGATAAATCTTACGTCAAGGAGTTTTTTGAGTTCCTCAACTAAAAATGTGACCTTAGGATGCATTCTCTTAAGTTTATAGTTTACAATATTAGCACTATTCCTAACTACTAGAAGATGCATGACAAGGGATGGATCAAGCCCTAGCATGTCGACATATGACCAAACAAAAATATATTGGAATTCTTTCAACAAATTGTTAAGTTGCTCCTACTCATCCATGGTCAAGGCTTTAGCTAACTTAAGGATTCTAGAGTTCTCCTTAGAAACTAGATTAACATCATGGTCTCCTCTATGAGGATATGGGATTCATCATCACAATGAGGAGGGGTAAGGATCACTCCTAGTTTCTCAAGATCCTTGGGATACATAGGGGCAAGGCCCTCTTGAGAAATATGAGACTCGACATGCGCAACACACAAAATTGACCCACCAAATAAGAAACTATTTCATAGGATATCTTCATGATCTACATCACAAAGAGTATCCTCTTTAACATGCTCTCTTAGGGTCCACAAATAACTCAGAATACCTCAAGGTTATGATATTGCAAAATAAATAAGGAGAAGGAAGAGTCTCCTCCTCTTCATTCCACTCCAAACCTTGATGATCCTTAACCAAATCAAGAAGAGAGTTATCATTGGTTAGATTGAATCGGTCCTAATTTTTCTTGAGACCTCCAAACTCCTCAATGGTTTGGATAGAAATAGATGGACAAAAATTGAGACTAGATTGAGCTTTCTCAACCATTGAACAATATTGAAATAGATGAGGGTCACCCAGAATGGTGACAAGTTGATCCTTAAATTCAAACTTCAAACACTATTGAAGGGTAGAAGGGACAACCCTCATCGCATGAATCCAAGCACATCCAAGAAGAATATTAAAATATGTAGGATAAGAAACCACATAAAATAAGGTATCTAAGATATTGGATCCTACCCTAAGAAAAATGTCTATAGTACCACAAGCTTCTTGGAACTCATTGTTGAAAGATTTTATGATGATATCAAATTTGGTGAGATCTTCCTCCTTTAATCTAAATTTTGAAAGAACTGCTAAGTGCATAAATTAAGAGAGGAACCATTGTCTATCAATACTCTCTTGATAAACATTTCCCCAATATATCCTATGATGTAAAGAGAATAATCTCCTTAAAAATTTGAGGAAGGAAGCTCATCATCATAGAATGAAATATGATTAATCCCAAGAGAACTTATAACACTAGCTATATCCCTAGGGGGAATGTCTTGAGGAACCAATTATTGACTTAGAATCTTCAACAAAGCTTCCCTATGAATAGAATAATTTTACAAAAGTTGTAAGAGGGATATCTTGTATGGGGTGTTAGCTTAATATTTTTGAATGTCGAAGGAGACTTTAGGTTGTGACTTTAACACTAAGGGTTGGTTTTCTATGTTTGTGCTCCTTTTTTTAGTACTCTTCAAAACTAAGGGAGGTATTAAATGTTGGTTGGATGAAGTAATCATATCCTACTAATATTGTTGAGTCGATTGAGCTTGATCGTGCTTTCTCATAGTCACTATGACCATACCAATTGAGTTGTTGTAAAGAGGTAACACATTATGATATGATATTTCATTAGATTTCCATTGTCTATGATTACTTGTAGGTGCTTGTTATGTAGGAGGTTGATTATTTTTTGGAGGTTTGTGATATGGGGTAGGTTGAGAGGTATATATAACAATATAACCTACATAAATCAAGTCCTAAACCACATGTTTAAACCTCTTATATGAATATGCCATGTGGCATCCACTTTATGATACTTACAATGTTAATAAACTTTGTACCAATCAGTTGTGGTATCAGGTTGCCTTATGAGAGGTAAATAAATCATTTTGGCCTCCAAAAGTTGCTTTAGGACCACTATCACAAGTATGTTGAGTCTTGTGAAATTTATTTGTAGATATTTTGTTTTACTTAACATAGTATTTTGTAGGTTGTTAACAACACTATTAACAAGCCCATTATATGTTACTTCGTCACCCACCACATGCTTATTATTATACTATTTTTTAGTGGTCCTATATTATTTCACTTTAAGTTATCCTCTTATAATGAGATTATGTTCCACTTTTCTTGCTAGCTCTATTGCTTGCTCAAAAGGGGTAATAACTAACGTTTCCAATGCATAAGATACTTGTTATTGTAAATTCTCAATAAATATTTCCAATATATCTCAAAGAGGTAAGGTGTATCTTGAATTCTGAAAAACTTTCATCTTTTCCTTGTTTCAAATTATAAACATCTTTCATAGACACATTCTTTTCAATGCAAGCTCCAAATTATTGCACAAAAAAATCAACTTTTTCCTCAAAATTTCTCAAAGAGTGTCTAGGCAACTGATAGTACCATTCCAATGCCATACCACCAAGACCCTTAGGGAAAATCTTTAGGAGCAACATATCATCATTTATAATATCATGACATGCAATCCTAAACATCCTTAAATGCTCAATTGGGTCCTCTGTTCCCTTATAAATAGGTAAAATTAGTATTGAAAAATGCTTGGGATAGGGCCTAGAGGTGATGATAGGGTCCAAGGGCTGATTGCACATTTTCTTATAATTGTAGGTGAAACTTGGAGTCTGAAGAGAATCCACTTTTAAAGCCAATTGTTTCACTACACTTGTTAAGATTTGTATTTCAAGATTGTTGTTGTGCAATACCCCCAGATTCCCTAGGGGAGAGCTATAGGTAGGTTGTTGAAAGGGAAATTGGCCAATGTTAGAGTTATTGATACTGTTATGATATGGGTTGTGAAAAGAAATTTTTTGCATGGTGTCTTGATGTGAGAAATAATTCACATTTAGTGAAATAAAATAATGAAGGTTATAGGAAGGAAATTGAAAATTAGTTTGAGGTGAACTACTAATTAGAGGAACTTGTAGAATTACTCCAATTTTGGTGGTTAGAGTAGTATCACCTATTTGTTCATGGAATGGATTAACATGATCAAAGGATTTAAACAAATAATTGACATGAATATTCAAGTGGGAAGAACCTACTTTATTGGAGGTGTCTCTCTCCAAATATTTAGTTAAAGCTTTGTTGTTTTGCTTGAAGAAATCCCATAAATGAGCATATGATTTAAAGAGGAGTTATCCATCATTCTTCTCAATAGTATCAAGGTCATCTCTAACCTCTATGTTCTCTTCATGATTAGGTTTTCTCTATCAATCTAATCATCCTCTTGATAATTATGATCAGATTCTAAAAGCCTTCATTCCCTCATAAGGTCAAAAGCCATTAGGAGAAAGAAGAAAGGATATGAAAGAAAAGAGGGACCTAGAACAATTAAATAGAAGGCACACCAAATATGTTTAAGATATTATTTAATGATTTCTAGATCTAAATAAACATATTTTTAATTATCTTGTTTATATTTGAAAAGAGAGCAGAAGGAGAGACGTGTTTCACGTCAATTTCATCAAAGATGTAGAGGGGAAAAACCTCATACCACGTATTATTCTCATCTAGATCCATTGGGAGATGAAGTGATCATTATAGACTCTATACTCGGTGGGAAAAAAGAAAGGTTCACCAAGAATGGTTTTAGGACTCGCTCCAAGTTTGAGGTGGAAATGTTTGATGTGTTCAATTTATAACAATCACCTGGATTTGGCCTCTCTAAGGTCTAAGCTAAAATAAATGAAAGAAAAATGCAATACAAACAAAAGATACAAGAAAACAAGAGCTACCCTAGAATGAATTTTAAATTCAATGATTTCTAACCTATCTTGTAGTAAGAATTTTTTTTTGATATTTTAGCAAAATGACAAGAAGATGCACAAACAACTTTAACCTAAATGTAAAATTTATGCCTTTCACTTTTGAATGCCTAATAATTTGAGCGAAATATATTTTCTCCTTTTTTGTTTATGGAAATGGGCAGAAAGTAAACAACAAACAACCCAAGAAAATTATTTAGGGCATTCATTTGTTTTGGTGGTTGAACATAGCATTTAAATTGAATCTAGGGTATCCAAATAGCTCCAAAACCTAAAATATAGCTTCGCAAAACCCTAAAAAACTTGATTAGGATTTGGGGGTCTACTTAGGCCATTGTATTATTAAGATTGGAGGCATAGCAATCAAGCCCCCTAGGTCATTTCAGCTGACCATTCGAAAATAAAATAAATTGTTGGCCTTTGGAAAGCGGGCCAAAAACAGTAATGCAAAAACATGAAACAATGTGAAAACATAAAGTGAATAGATGAATTACAGCCTAAATATAGTAAAAATAGAAGAACTAAGGTTTTAGGGAAGCAAATTTACCCTCAAAACCTAGCAAAGTGAATTTGTGCCCTAAAATGGGAGAACGCAAATCCTCTTGTAAGCAAATATGTTCCCTATAATAACTAAGCATGAATTTGCAACAGAGGATTTAATTGTTCAAATTATGCAAAATTGAATGCAAAAAAAAAAAATAATGATCTAGTAAATTCAAACAACACAGCAAAACTTGGTGGAAGTGATGAAGTAGCAAAAGGATGGGGCAACTATCGAAATGGTAATCCTCTCCTCAAAGCTCCAACATTCATCCACCAAGAACAACAAACACAAAAGTAGCAACAACATTAGTTCACAATAGTAGCACACTTGAAATCACTTGAAAGCACTTGTTAGATCACTTGTTCACAAAATCACTTGAGAAAATTTCTCTTCACTTGTCTTTGTGCTTCAAGGGGGAAGAGGAATCCAACCCTCTATTTATAAGAGGCTTGGAGGGCAAAAAGGGGCAAAAAAATGAAAAGACAACCTTGGCTAAAGGCCAACTAAGAGGGCATTGACCCAAAAATTAGGGTTTCCAAGAAAAGCCCTAATTTTTGTGAATTTGAGCCCTAGAATGAGCGGCTGTGAATTCACAAAGATCAAAAAATGGAGAAGGGGAAAATAGTGTCCAATATTGCATTCAATGCATTTGGATACCTTTAAGGGGACAAGAAAAATGATACATCTAGGTGGGTCAATTTTCTATGTCTACACAGGACCAAGTACCCTCAAAGGTGGCAAGGAAGTCGACCATTGAGATCAAGGTACCAAGGAAAATGGAAATGATGATTATGGTGGCTTAGGGTAACATGAAAAATTACCCTCATATAGATGCATGCATTCTTGCTTTTATGGTGATCATCAACAATCCAACCATCCATAGCCAAAAGTTGGTAACCTAGAAGTTATCATAAGTCTTCAACTAGGACAGGCAATTGGATTTGCGATGGATCGCTCGCCTTGTTTGATGCATTTGATTGCTCAATTTTATCTACATGTTCATTATTGTGTAAGTGGATTTGGTAAAGAATCCCTTTCGAAAATAATTAATAGATATAGAGGTTCTATTAATTCTTGGTCCACTTAATACCATGCTAATGTTTAATATTAGTAAAGGTATTTTATTTGAATTAATCAATTAAGGAAATGATTAATATCTTTTATTGCTTGAATTAAATTGAATTTAAAGTTATAAATATTGATGCTTTAGGTTCTATTGAATCTCCCTATTATATTTTATAAATAAATAAAATAAATGAATGGATTTGTTTAAAGTGAGATATTTTTAAAAAATCAAATCAAATCAAATTAAATATCCCCTTTTTACTACCTTGAGTAGACGTGAAATTTATTTTTGTAGATGGTATTTAAGTCCAAGTTGGACTTTAGCTCTTGGTAGATGAGTTTCCCTTTGTTAAGAAATTTTCTTTGCTTTTTGAGTGAATGGATGAAGGCACCACGGATCAATTCTAGAAGCCATCGATCAAATCATGATTGAAGGCCAAAACCTATTTATCATAACACATGGAGAAACATAAAAGAAACCCCTAATTTTGAAACTCATCTTCAAAATTAGATTTTATATTTTAGCGCAACCATCAGATCTCGATCGGTGTCGACCCGACCGTTGATTTTCCTCAAACTCACTAAATACTGCCTAATTTCCCTAAGATCAAATGTGTGTGCAGTGAATTCATTTATCGAATCATGGGTATGGTAATGACTCGAGGCGATCAAGAACCAATATGTGTGCAAGTGAGTTCATTAACTCATCTTGAGTATATTGGGTTTAACCTATTATGGATGATATCAAGAAGCTAGCTTGTCCTTATGTGTGATCATAGGTCTCTTTAAAAGATATGTGTCACCACGTATGAGCATACTCTATTGTCATTCAAGCATCTATAGCTCCTGTGGAGGCTAGCTCCATAGTCCAAGGATTTGATATTTAGGCTTTGGGAATGACAACCTAATCGTCTAACTAGAAATGTAGTACTATCCTTATAGCTTGAGGATCTATGGTGTGTGATGAAATATTTAGAGCTTTGGGGAATTGGATTCTCAACCTAAGTGTGATGATAATTGTACCCTATCCTTACTACTCAGTATTTTGTATTTGGAAGCAACTATGATAGTGGTTAAAACCACTTTTTTTGGACTATGTTGCATGATGGTACAAGCAAGGACTACCCTTTTCACTTTGAGGTTCAAACCAAATATGGTGTTATCTCTCTTTGACACAAGATGTTTTTAAGATGTGTAATTGTGTTTGGTTCAAGAATGTTTTGGAGTCAATTCCTAGAACTCAATATTTTCTTAGTGAAAAAATGTGTCTTGGTCCTAAAGAAAACTCAACACGTATTTGGAATTTGCTTAAAACACTAGGAGTGGCTGAGTGACCGAAAACACCTAGGTATTATAGGCATGTGACTTTACTAATGATAATTTGGCTTTATGGAATGATGCAATGAAATAGATGATGACTTTGAAGGTGCCCCTCATTAAGGGAACATAACTTTATTAGATTAATTAATATCTAAACTAAATAAATGATCCCTAGTATCAAACATGGTTGTGAATGTTGTTGGCAATTTTGGGTTTGAGATCCTAGCTTCTTGTCTATGAGTTGTCATTGATGTCAAAAGGAAATGACATTAATGTTAAGAGGATGTGTTGGCTTCAAAGGTGGAAGATTCCAAGAGAATATTTTTAAGAGAATCCGGAGAGATTCCATTGGCAATGGTTTTTATTAAAACCAATGGAGGTTCTCTTTATTATTTATTTAATTATTATTTAAAACCCTTCAAGGTTTTAATTAATTAATTATTTAATTAATTAAGGGAGAAATTATTTTTAATTTATTAAAAATACTTTAAGGGTTTTTAAACCCTTTAGAAAGCAAATTTTGATTAAATTCAAAATTACTTTTCTTTGCAGCTGACGTGTTCTAAAGTCCACGTATGGACTATAAATATGAGAAGGTTCCTAAGGTTAAACCTACTTGGAAAATCAAAGGCAATTAATTGGTTTGGCTGCGATCGAATGTTCTGTTTACGCTGCGAAAGAGGAGAGCTCGTGGTTTGAAAAGCTTTCGGAAAGCTTGACCGTTTATGTGGAAGGAAGTCCGTCTTGGACTTCGTAAGCCCCTTGTGGGCTAGTGGCAGCGAAGGCTGCGTTTGGGCCTTGCATAGGTGGAGGTCTGCGTTTCGATCCCCGTGGAGGGAGCTATGCATGGATTAGTCACGTTTTTATTAAAACGTGTTTTGTGCCGCGAATTTTGGATTCTTCAAGGGCAGCCATTATAAGGTGTGATTATTTTCTTGATATGATTTTTGGCATTGTTTAGCATTGTTTAAAAGACATAGGAGAAATAAGGGGATATTTATTTGGTTGTATTTTTGAGATTAGTCTTTTGCTATGCTAAATTTAAAAATGGAGATATAAGGTGTAAGTTTTGGTTGTTGTGTTTTTGGCTTCTTTGGTGGTTGTTTTTAAAGAAGAGAAGCTAAAAGGTGTATTAAGGAAAGTTTTTATATATGCTCATTTATCTTGGTTCTAACCCTAACTTGGTTGGAAGTTTGAGGGTTGTGTGTGGTGACAACTTTAAGGATCAATTTTCTTCTACTCCAAAAAGGTATGGGCACATTTTCCTTATGAGTATGATTGGTGTATGTTTTCTGAAATAAGGTTGGAGTGAAAAGGTTTTCAACTAGGTTTCCTTTGGTTGGGTGTAAATCCTATTTTCTGGTTTGTTGAAGACTTCTTATGCATTGTTATCCTTGATGAGAGTTTTGGTGAATGCATAATTTTGGTTTGAGGTAGTGGAAGCATTGTGCACTAGGGTTTATGTTTGTGAGTCTTGCTACTTACATTGAGTTGGTGGAACCCTTGGTTGGTTGTTTTGAGTTTGATGGTTGAGTTGCTTCCATAGAGGTTGTTTGATCAAGTTATTGCTTTACTTGATTCATGATATTGGGCTTACTCCATTGAGTTGATTTGAGCAAGTTATTCTTTACATTTGGTGATATTGTGTTGGTGGCTATTTTGTTCAAATATCTTTGGAGGGAAAAGGATTTCTACTTGTTTCCTTTTCTTGTGATGATTGGTTGAATGCTTCAAGGTTGATGTTGAGTTGAGTGGTGTTGGTTGACTAAACCTTGTTTGATGAGCATTGTTGTTGAAACCCTAATTGATGATGAAAATAACATGAGTATCATTGTTATGTGATTCTTTGCATAGTTGGCAATTGTTGGGGTTTCATGTTCTTGAAAGAAAACATTCTATCCTATCCATTTCAGATATTGAGTTGAGTTTTCAGATTTGAGATTGAGATTGAGCTGAGTTGATTTGAGTTGAGTTTTGAGATTGGGATTTGAGTATAGAACATATTGAGTCTCTAACAATTCTCTTTATGCTTCTATGAGTTTGACAAATCACATTGGGTCTCTAACAATTCACTTTGTGATTTCCTACTAAGAAAGTTTTTCTTGGTGAGCTTGCTGAGTTTTTGGATAGGTTCCAGTTGGGACTTGTGAGCAGTTTTTGGACAAGTTCTAGTGGGAACTTGTGAGCAATTTTGGACAGGTTTTAGTGGGGACTTGTGAGCAGTTTTTGGACAGGTTCCGATGGGGACTTGTGAGAAGATTTGGACAGGTCCTAGCAGAGGACTTGTGAGCTAAGTTTGATAGTTCTATTAGAGAACTTGAGGACAGAGGTGCATTGGTTCTATGAGAAGAACCTGAGGATAGTTGGCAAGTCTTTGAGAAGGCTTGTATGCAGAGGATTGATTTGTTCAAGAGTTGGACAGATCTGACAGACAGAGGAAGACTTGTACTAGACCGACTGACCGTGTTTGGTATAGGTTGGTCGAGCTACGTGTGGACATGATCATAGAAGGTAGAGGTCTCTTAGGCTAAGCATTGAGGATAGGAGGTCTTCTGTGGAAATGAGTTCCACATGTCTGGCAAGAGGTAGAGGCGCTTGATCTTCTAAGGGATCATTTCCAGAGCAGAGGGGAAGGTATCTCCTTTGAGCAGAGGCTCATAAATTTTGATTGGGGGAAGGTATCTCCTTTGGGCCGAGGCTCATAAACATTGTAATTGGGAAGGATTCCCAAAGAACTTTGAGATAACTTTTAGAGAAAATTTTTGTGGACGTAGCCCAACCATTCTAGGTGAACCACGTTAAAATTGGTGTCACTTTGTGGATGATATTATGCATTGCTTTGATATTGCTTTATTGTTTTGAAGTATAAAGGAAAAAGTAAAAAGAGGTCTTATACTGTTCACCCCCCCTCTTAGTATAAGCTTGTGTTCTTCAAATGTAATGTATGAAATGCAACTTATGAAATGAAATGTGTTTAATGCAAACTTTGTGAAATGCAAGTGTGTTAATGAAATGTATGCAAATGAAATGTATGCAATGCAAGGAATGTAATGTATTTTTATGTAATAGCCATGTATATATACATATATATAAATCACATTATGCATAGAATGCTCTCAAGTGTATAATATTAAGTGGTTCGGGTTCTTCAACTCCCTCTAGACTAGCAATCCTATAAGTTCCTTTACCCACTTTTTGAGTAACAATGTATGGACCTAACCAATTAGCCATAAATTTATCACAAATATATGGTAATGCATTGGTGTTTTGTTGATTCTCTTTAAGAACAAGATCTACTTGGAATTCACATAGATGAACTTTGGCATTGTAAGCATGCTTTAGACGGTCTTGATATACTCATAAGTGATCTAAAGCATTGACTCGCCTTTCATCAATAAGTGTGAGTTGGTAAAGATGTGCTTGTCTAGTAGTGTCATCATCTATGAATTATTGCAATGAAATTCACAATGAGGAGATCTCAATCTCAAGAGGCATGATTACTTCGACTCCATAGACTAGTGAAGATGGTGTTGCCCCAGTAGGCATGCAGATGCTTGTTCGATAAGTCCATAATTCAAAGGGAATTTGTGTATGCCAATATCTATGATTTTATTTAACAATTTTCTTGAGAATATAAATTAAGGTCTTATTGGTAGCCTCAGCTTGTCCATTTGCTTGTGGGTAATAAAGAGTCGAGAAATTGTGTTGGATATTATATTTCTCACAAAGTGCTCAAACATCCTTGTTCTTGAAATACTTTCCATTGTCAAAAATGATTTTTGAGGAGATACCAGAATGATAATGATATGATGAAGTATAAACTCCACAATTCTAGGTCCTGTCATACTGGTTAGTGGAATTGCCTCAACCCAATTTGTGAAGTATTCAGTGGCTGTGATGATGAATGTATGTTATCCTGAGGAAGAAGGTGATATTTTACCAATTAAATCTAGACCCCATTGTGAAAAGGTCCAAAGGATTTTAATAGGTTGTAATTCTTGTGATGGCATGTGAGTTAAATTAGAATGCTCTTGACATTTCTTACAATGTTACATATGTGGAACAATCTTGTTCCATTATGGGATAATAATAACCCATGGGTAGAATACACTTTGTAATGGTCATTACACTAAAATGACCACCATAAGTACCATCATGAGGTTCATCTATGGCTCTTTGTGCCTTAGCAAACTCGAGACAACGAAGGAGGATTCCATCATAACCATATCTATACAACACATCCCCCAAGAGAGTAAAACAAGTTGCCTTTTTCTTGAAAGTGCGTTTAGTAGTTCTTGACATATCTGATGGGAGTGTTCCAAACTTGAGAAAATCTATAATTTGATGTGACCAAGGCTCACATGGCTCCAAATGGATAAAGTAAACATCATTTTCATCCTTAATTTTAGCATAGATAATTGCAGATTTAGATATCATTGTGATAGTAAGGGGTTGTATCTCTCCTAAAGTATCCTTTGGAATCAATTATCCAAGATATGCCATCGCATATGAAATATCTACTAGTCGAATGTGGAAAACTATCAATTTCATACCAATCAAACTTAGAGAGCAATTTCATTGCTACTTCATATTAAAGCTTAATGGTAAGTTCTTTGCATTGGTATTCTCTGATTACCTATTTTATAACAAGTTGATAATCACAAAATATCCTAATACGCTTAATGCCCATAGCTATAGTTGCTTTAAGACCTAATATTAAGGTTTCATACTCTGCATTATTGTATGTGCATTGAAATTCTAGTTTGAATGATAAGGCTATAGGCACCCCCTGGGATGTATGAAACATGACTCCAAAACCTTGACCTTTTTTTGCACTTAGAACCATCAAATGATGTGTGATATTGATGTCTTCCTTTGGAATGACATCTTCTTCTTTTTTAGTGACAGTGAATATCGAATCATCTGGGAGCTCAATAATCAAAGGACGATCACTAGGTAGTGGAGCTTCTACAAGCTGATAGACTATAACATAACCTTTAATGGATTTTTTGCTAATGAACTCAAGATCAAATTCAGTGAGAAGCATTATCCATTTAGCAGTGCAGATGTTATTATAAGTGTGATACATCATACAATGTAGAGTATTTTCTCTAGCTATGACATATGTGGTGTGACTAAGCATGTAATATCAAAGTTTCTTAGTGGTAAATACCACTACTAAGCTTAATTTTTCTACGTAAGCATATCTAGTTTCATATCTTACCAATGTTTGACTAATGTAATAGACAACTTGCTCTCGATTGTTTTCATTATTTTTGTGCAAGCATGGTCCCTAATGCAAATTTTGTTGCGAAAACATACAGATGGAAGGGGACCCTCGAATGAGGAGGAGCTCATACTGGTGGAGAAGCCAGGTATTGCTTAATATCATCAAAGGCTTCTATCCATGAAATGACACTCCTTTTGTAGCAGGTGATTGAATGGCCTGCATTTGTCAGAAAGTTGTGCAATGAAACAATAGATTGATTGAATATTTCTTTGTAAACTATGCAATTCCTTTAAATTTTTTGTAGGAGGCATCTCCATGATGACCTTGACTTTGTTTGGGTCCACCTCAATACCTATTTTGGAGATAATAAACCCTAGTAGTTTTCCAGAGGTAGCACCAAAGACACATTTCTTGCGGTTCAACCTTACATTATGCTCCAAAATTCGATCAAAGACTTTTTTCAATACACCAATGTATTCTTGTTGAGTTTTAGATTTTTCCAAGATATCATCCACATAATATTTGATGATCTTATGCATGTAATCATGGAATATGTATTTCATGGCATGTTGATAAGTAGCACCTACATTTTTAAGGCCAAAGGGCATCACCTTGTAACAAAAATTCCCCCAAGGTGTAGTGAATGTTATTTTGTGTTGGTCATCAGGATTTATTCAAATTTGGTTGTATCCTGGAAAACCATCCATGAGAGAAAGCATTTCATGGCCAACGCAAGTGTTGATAAGAGCATCAATGTTTGGAAGAGGAAAATCATCCTTAGGACACACTTTGTTAAGATCTCGAAAGTCAGTACAAACGTGTATCGCCCCGTTAGACTTGCAAATAGGTACCATGTTTGAGAGCCACTTAGGATAATCAATAGGAACTATGAATTTCACATCTAAAAGCTTTTGGAGCTCTTCTTTGACCAAGAGGGCAACAATAGGATGCATCCTTCTAAGTTTTTATTTGATCAACTTAGCATCAGATTTTAAGGTGAGATTGTGGACAACCAAATTAGAGTCAAGACTAGGCATATCTTTGTACGACCATGCAAAATTTTCCTTCTTCCTCTTGATGAGAGCAATTAATTGCTCTTGTTCGTCTATGGATAAACTTTTACCAAGTTTGAAAATTTAGGGATTGTCTGTGTCTAAACTAAGGTTCACATTGATAGTATCTTCAATAGACATGTGAGAACCTTCTTCAAGTTGATGGTAATTTGGGATTAGATGAATGTCTTCTATGAGGTCATAAAATTCTTCTGACTTATCTTCATCTATGTCTACTTGGAAAACCTTAGGATCTGAAGGCAAAGGTGAAGGTGAAGGTGGAGGTGATGGAGGAATGTAGTTGGCTGAAGCCCTTAACAATTCCTTAGGACAAACTCAAAAAAGTATGGGTATGAGGAAATTTGATCCATATCAATAAGGCTCATGTCAATATGAATTGGCTTTGATAAATCGTATGGATTATGGAGGGGGGAAAATAAGTCAGCAGGATTCATGTTGACTTAAAGGGAAAATGGATGGTTGGCGAGGGTGAATAGATAGGTGCGTAAAATCCTAATGGCTAGAACCAATGTCAAAACTCTGTTAAACCTAGATAGCAGCAAGCAACACAAATAAATGCAATGTACATGCAAAAAAAAAAATCTATTTTTTTTTTTTTTTTTTTGAATTTATGTACATATATTACAAATAAAATGGCCAATGAGATGGAGGTGGTGGTTCACCGGTTGGATCAGCTCACTCTTGTGGAAGAATCAAGTGATTGATGGGCTGATGGATGAAGAATATTTTGAGGTAAAACTCATCTTGTTCAGTGTGTGGAATGATGGGATCTAATTCCTCTTCAGATTCATCAAAAGCTATCGACATTGAATTCTTCATAGATCTCATCCTCAAAGTCATCTATGTGATGGATATCTTATCTTGAATTCAAATTTAAGCTTTGAAAAACTTGTTGAAGAGAAGAACTGGATAAAAGTGGATGATAGCCTAAACCTGAACGGTCATACATTTCTCGATATGTAACATCGATAATCTCATGCATCCCCTGTTCATGTTGTCCTAGGCCATGTCCTTGCCAATTAACAATATAGAAATACCGAGATGGAAAATCCAACATATGTTGTATATTGGCTAGTGTGGGTGATTTGGGTTCATCTGGGGTAACTAGATTGGACGATGAATCAAGCCCTCCATACACAAAATTAATGCTATTATGCATCGAAACCATGTTATATATCGCTACTATAGATAAGGGTGGTTCACGTGGGTGACCGTAGTCCTTAGAAGTTTGAATATTGAGTGGTGTAACTATGATTTCTTGGACCACATATTCACCAATTTCAAGATTAGTGAAGTGGACCTTGACTTGGGATGATGTGGATGGATTGGATGTAGATGGAAGTAACTCATGGTTGGTTGATGGTATCTTACAATCCATCATTTTGACTTGTGAGACATTGGATGATGTGGATGAAGATGGATTTGGCTGGGTGGATTGCTAAATTGGCAATTATGTGGAAAGAGTGATGGAGGATGTTTATGGTTGGCTAATGTAGATTGAGTTTGACCACATGTGCATGTAGTCAATGGTGATGAATATGGGGGTATGGAAGTGGATGCTTGATTTGAATTGGTGATTGGAATATCCTTAGGAACTGAGGCTTTATATGATGATATGGATGGGGTAGATGATGAAATAGTTGATGAAGTGAGGAATAGATGAGTATACCTCACCTAAACCCTTTGTATTTAACCCCATATTTCACTAATTGTTTATCTTCTACATTTTTGTCATCCCAATATTGTTTGTGACTTTCCTTCCTAGAATAGTGCACCCCTTACATATACCCTTTAATGTACACCTATGTTAGACATATATTAGCCACATTTTAGAACATTTTCAATTTGGTGTACTTATTTCTCTATCATTTGCATTTGTATCAGTCCATCTCTTATAGGTGGTGCAAACATCATCAAGGTATGTTTGAGGTATTTTATTTAATTTTTACAAATTTTCTTAAGTGGTTGAGGGATTTGACCTATCAACTCAAAAATTCTAAGCATTATTCTCAATTGGGTAGACACCTCTTGCTCTCATCATTATTACTATTTTGTTTATTTTTCTAGATTTCATATTTGTGTTAGTATAGTTATACAAGGGTGACATATTTGTCCAAGAGGCTGATTTAGTAACTCCTTATATTTTCTATCTAGTTTTCATACATCTATCGCATGATTTTGGTTACTATACCCCTGGTT
The DNA here is from genome assembly GCA_028583015.1 of Wollemia nobilis. Classification (NCBI taxonomy): domain Eukaryota; kingdom Viridiplantae; phylum Streptophyta; class Pinopsida; order Araucariales; family Araucariaceae; genus Wollemia; species Wollemia nobilis. The sequence goes on from JAQPPZ010001965.1 coordinate 2,497,160, forward strand.
TTATTTCTATTTTCATAACAAATAACAAAGGAAAGAATAATAGGATTAGATTATTTTATTCCATTTTTACTTTCAATTTAGGAAAGTAATCAGGCTATATATAGTTGCATTTAGGCTAATAATGTATGCCTGCAAAATTCCTTATATGCCCTTAAAAAGAAAAAAGTTTATTTTTTTTGTGATCAATCAAATCGAAGGAGCACATAACTTAGGAACTTTATTTGTTGCATATTTGTATTATTGCATCATTTAATTTTTTGTTTTGGATCCCTCTTTACAAGGTATAGGTTAGGTCTTAAAACCTGGGTTTGTATAACTTACACATATAACATAGTTTTAGGACTTGTAAATAAAACATATTGAGGTAGACCCACCACACAATTTAGGTCCCCTTTGAAAAGGGACCCGAGGACTCAACCTATGTATGGATTACTATTTATATTTTTGTGAACTCAATGTGAAACACAAAACTAGCCTTAACAAAAGATAAAATTAATCAAAACCCAAGTAAGACCTATAGATGCCTAAAATTGGACCACCTAGTTGTTCAATTTATCCCAATTACCCATCAAACTTGCAAAAAGTGTAATTTAACCATTCCAACATTAATTCCTAAAGATTTTTCCTATTCAGGTAGAATCATGACTTTCTAAGTGAAGGTACAATTTCATTCCCAAAATATTTCCATGTAAATTTTGAAGCACTGCTCCTTCCTCTCCCAAGTGGTCTCCAATAGTCACATCCACAAAATCACAATACCAAAATTTGACTCATAATTATGTGCTTTGAGGGAAAGGACTAAAAATTTTATATTCTTCACCTCCCTTGATATTTGGGCCACGTATGGTGCCATATTTTTTGGGTACCCACCACCTATACTTATCCCCCAAGGCTACCATTTTAATTTACCTTACCATTTAAAGATTCAAATTGAACAACCTTGCCTACCTCTCTCATCACTCATGAATGCTCCAAGATTCATTCCCTACGGCCAAAATTTCTATAAATTGAGGCCTTAGGGTCTCACTTAAACAAGCACTCTCTAGACAAAGAAAATCTAACCTTTTGCTTTTTGATTTTTCTCTCTCTTATTCTAAGATTTGGTGATTATAGTGCTTTTGCTTGAAGTCTTGGAGGATTCTTGGGTAAGTTAGGAGAGAAGCCATTCTCTCCTTGGTTTTTATATTTCCTATCTTGCTATATTTTATCTTTATTCTTATATTTTGGTTTACTAACCTCTTTTTTTATCATAATTATTTCATATTTAAGGTTATTTCTTTACTACCTAAAATTTTGGCATCTCACCATATTTTATCCTCTTATAGTCATAATATATTTCCTGTTATGCTTCCCTCATTAATAGAAGGAGCCCTTTTTTGGGTTTGTTTCATCCCTACAACAATTATAGGTAGACACATGCCTTGTCCTACCAAAGAATGATTCCATGGCCTAGGAGTAGCCCTTTTCCATTGGTTTCAGTTTTTGCTCCTATCCTCTTTGTCAATTTTATGATCTCAACGATATTCCATTAGTAAGGAGATTTCCATTGGACCCCTACCTTGGCTTACCTAATTCCTCCTTAGTATAAATGTATCCTATATTTGAAAGATGAAATTCTATCTATAACACCTTCATAGCCCCCAATCATGATTCTATACTATAAGTTAGCTCTTATCTACCCCTTTCTCTACTATAGAATTTGAATCACATCTCCTACCTATAGTCTAGATTTTATCTATAGGCTCCCTTATGGCTAAAATTGTTATATTATATTACATTATTGGGTACATGCTAATGTACCACCTAGGGTACATTACTAGAGTAGGAGTTTACTTTAGAGTAAAGTTATGTAGTTACTTTAGCATGTAATTATTGGTCATCAAATCTGCCTAGGAAAGGGTTTTGGGTAAATGTATGCGCCCTAGACCTGGACCAACATTGAAAGGTCGAAGGGAAGAGATGCCCCTCGTGCCAATATCTGGAGAAAGGCCAGCTCCTATGCTAATCTACTTTGGTGTTTTGATATAAGGGTGCAAGAAAGAGATAAAAGGAGATAGGGTTAGAGAAAGAAATAAAAAATGGGTAAGGGAAAGGAGATTGGTGATTTAAAGTGGGAGATAACAGGAAGCACGATCACTAACTGAAAACTTGAATAGAAGCAAAGAACACCAAGAATAAATGAAAGAAATGCAATATCAACCTTCCTATGTATCCTTTCGACGAGTTTTAGGGTACAGTCCCCGATCGCACATCGGACGCAAGGTTCAGCTTTCTCAGTATGCGAACAAAGAAATACAAAAGAATCAAGCATAGAAGGCAGCATAAAAGAAAGCCAATATGATGTTTTTCCACTCCTATGTATCCTTTAGACAAGTTTTAGGGTATAGTCCTCGGTCGCGCACCAGACGCACGGTTCAGCTTTCTCGATATGTAAACGAAGAAAGACAAAAGAATCAAGCACAAAAGGCAACATAAAAGAGATAAATCGAGCCCAAAGCTCTTTAGTATTAATCGCAGGACATCAAGTTACAGCAAATTTCTTAGCAGATAGTTCCCCCCGAACTTCTACATTACAATGCCTAGGTTTTTATAGAGGACCCGACCCTCTGAACCATAATTACATAGAATGACGAAGCATACTCTTGAGATCTAAGAAGTCAGCTCCTCGCTGACCTCAAGACTGAGCTTTCAAATCCATTACCAGAACTGGCAACTGTGACCAAGTCAACTGCAGAAATATGCATTGATGATTCATCTGGGTGTCCTTGGTTTCTGGGTGCAATGCTCGAGTGGCCGCCATGCTTACAAGACTCTCCTTCAAGGATTGATACTTCACTTCCAATTAACAAATAGAGCCACAGGCTTACTGGGCAAGTAAGAATGCATTTATGAGGCACTTGATTGTCTCGGGAAAATACCTAGCTTGAAGCATGTGCCCCTCACGAAAAAGCAACATGTCACGATATCGTGACATTTCTATGTCTTCAGCTTGGTTCTTCTTCTTGCATCTTGAAAATAGAACATATCGCAATATCGTGACATTTTTCCTCTTTTGGTCTTCCTTCTTGCTTTCGGTCATGAAAATGCGACATGTCGTGATATCATGACACTTTTCTTCTTTTGGTCTTTCTCCTCGCTTTCGATCACGAAAATGCGACATGTCGCAATATCGCGACATTTTTTCTTTCTTGCGCTTTCTCCTTGCTTTTGGTCATGAAAATGCGACATGTCGCGATATCGCAACACTTTTCTTCCTTTGCACTCTCTTATCGCTCTGAGCCATGAAAATGCGACATGTCACGATATCGCGACACCTTTTCTTGCTTGCTCTGCCTCCTTGCTTTGAGCCGCAAAAACACAACATGTCGCGATATCACGACACTTTTTTTGCTTGCTCTGCTTCCTTGCTTTCGGTTGCCAAAATGCGACATGTCATGATATCACGACACATTTTCTTGCTTGCTTTGAGGCTATCTTCTTTGGTTTGTTTGGCAGTGAAGCTCTTCTTCTTCATTTCATGTGCAAGGGGGTGGCATTGAAAGCCAAAATTGCTGCAACACTTACAAATACTTTCGAAGCAACAAACAAAACACTCTACAAAGAGAATTTTTTGATTTTTTTCTACCCCTTGTGTAATGTGACAAAATTGTCAACATTCTTGGTAGCTCATGGGGCATTTAGCTTGTCTGAATGCAGATATCCCAGGCCTTTATCCATTGGGCAATAGAGTCTTTCCCATTGTCTTCTTCTCTAACTATCACTGACAACATTTTTTTTTTTTTGTGCCTAAGCTCCTAAGAAACACTTAGCACTTTTGGCACTTATTTACTAGCCGGGCTATGTTCAGTATTTACACAAAAAATTTTGACATGATTGGCATGTTGCCACCATAAACCCAGCTTCGGGTGCCTATTCAGTGAACCTGCAATGTTCAGACCAGATCCGATTGAACTTCAGCTGATCTTTGAAGTTTGGTTGGCCTCTTCCCGAAGTTGTCCATGCTGTGAACAGGGAGCAACACAGTGAGTTGTCGCTCCTGCCAGTACCCATATTGGTGATGAATGATGTGGCGAAGAAGTTCGCTACATGAGGGGCCCCTTGGGGTACTGGTCATGGTGATGGCTAGAACCAATACCATAATACTAAAGAGTCTACTAACTGTGGTCTGGGTATAGGTTCTTCCATCCTCCTGATGTGGTAACATGTCTCCTCCAGCAAAGAGTAATCTTCCAGGATCTCTTCAGGTTTAGCTTCCTGATGAGGCATGCTTAATGGATCCTGGTTGAATACTTGTGTGTCATCCACAGGGATACAAAAAGGGTGCAAAAATGTGCCCTCTTTGTTCTCAGGTTCTGCCACTTGAGTCTGCTTCTCTCCTTGGCCCATCTCCTGATGGAGACTGCAAGAAACCATATTGTTCATTGTTGGGGCAAAGCTTGCATATTCCCATTGTTGGATTTGGATGAAATTTGCCTTTTGAGCTCCAAACGACTGCATTTCAGGCCTCTGCTCAGTATGATGAGTCTACCATGATGAATACTATGCAGGATAAATAAGAGCCACAATTATTGGAGAAAGTGATGGAGTCTCCCCCCACTGCCACTTTCCAAATAGGAGAAGAAGTTGCTCTGCTCATACTGCTTCCTCAAATATTTGAGGAAATTTTCGTTCACCTGATTGCAGTAATATGAGGCCCATGTCTAGGTGAAGAGCCCAAACATAGAATAGGTGGGCTTGGGCGGGCTTCGGTTGGATATCTCTTGGAATTCTCTTCCAACTTCTATAGAATCAAACATTGAAGTCTGTGATGCTCTCCAAAGGTGCTCTCTTGATGGTGGAGAGGTACATCAAAAGCTGGAAGGGGTCCTGAGAGCCATCAAATGCTTTGAATAGTGCTCTCGCTAAGTCATCCCATGAGCAGATGCTTTTACGCCCAAGTAGTTTGTACCACTACAGCGCCCTTCCTTCCAAAGATAAAACCAAGAGTCTGATCATGACATCTTCATGGATTATGTCACAGAGGGGTGCTAAAGCCGCAACATCTTTAAGGTGCTCTCGGGCCATTCCCATAGTGCCATTGTATTTTGGCACTATCTCCAAGGCACTTTTGGGAATTTCATGGTAACTTTGAAGATTCAGAGGGCCATGATCATCCCAGCTGGGATAGCATACCCTCTCCATTATAGCAGTGGCCTACAGAGATCACGGTTCTCGCCACTAATTTTGAGTCGCTAGGTGAACATACTTTTCTCTGCTTGTGAGGTCAAGGCTGCTCACCGAACCTTGATTCCTTCATGGTGTCTTATTTTAGATTTAAAAGGCACCTATGATCAAGAAATTTGGATCTTCAGCTCAGTTAGAATTGCCAGGTGATTTTTCTACATGAAGGCAAGCCAGAGATTCGCCAACTCAGGCTTCCTTAAAACATGGAGACTTTTGTCATGAAGGCACAGGTTTAGGTACCGATCTTTACGACTTAAATATTTTTGGGTTGAATAGAGTCGCCAGATGCTAAGAGTCTTTCGCTAATGAGAGCATCGATCTTCACTACCACTCAGAAGGTGAGACTGACCGGGTCACATCGGGAACTGGTTAGAACTAGTGGCCCCAGTGAATACGGGTTTGAGATTTGCACTTAAAATATGGGACCTTGGTCCCACCGGGCGTGCCAAAAACTATTGGTCATCAAATATGCCTAGGAAAGGGTTTTGGGTAAATGTATGCGCCCTAGACCTGGACCAACATTGAAAGGCCGAAGGGAAGAGATGTCCCTCATGCCAATATTTGGAGAAATGTCAGCTCCTATGCTAATCTACTTTGGTGTTTTGAGATAAGGGTGTAGGAAAGAGATAAAAGGTGTTAGTGTTAGAGAAAGAAATAAAAAAGGGGTAAGGGAAAGGAGATTGGTGATTTAAGGTGGGAGAGAACAGGAAGCATGATCACTAACTGACAACTTGAATAGAAGCAAAGAACACCAAGAATAAATGAAAGAAACACAATATCAACCTTCCTATGTATCTTTCAGGCGAGTTTCAAGGTACAGTCCCCAATCGCACATCGTATGTAGGGTTCAGCTTTCTCAGTATGCGAACGAAGAAAGAGAAAAGAATCAAGCATAGAAGGCAGCATAAAAGAAAGCCAATATGACGTTTTTCCACTCCTATGTATCCTTTAGACGAGTTTCAGGGTACAGTCCCTGATCCCACATCGGACATAGGGTTCAGCTTTCTCGGTATGCAAACGAAGAAAGACAAAAGAATCAAGCACAGAAGGCAGCATAAAAGAGAGAAATTAAGCCCAAATCTCTTTAGTATTAATCATAGGACATCAAGTTATAGCAACTTTCTTAGCAGATAGTTCCCCCCGAACTTCTACATTACAATTCTTGGGTTTTTATAGAGGACCCGACCCTCTGAACCATAATTACATAGAATGACGAAGCATACTCTTGAGATCTAAGAAGTCAGCTCCTCGTGGCCCTCGAGACTAAGCTTTCAAATCCATTACCAGAACTGGCAATTGTGACCAAGTCAACCGTAGAAATATGCATTGATGATCCGTCTGGGTGTCCTTGGTTTCTGGGTGCAATGCTCGAGTGGCCGCCATGCTTTTCGAACTCTCCTTTAGGGACTGATACTTCACTTCCAATTTCCAAAAAGAGTCATGAGCTTACTGGGAAAGTAAGAATGCATTTATGAGGCACTTGATTATCTCAAGAAAATACCCGGCTTGAAGCGCATGCCCCTCATGAAAAAGCAACATGTCACGATATCATGACATTTCTATGTCTTCAACTTGGTTCTTCTTCTTGCATCGTGAAAATACGACATGTCACGATATCGCGACATTTTTTCTCTTTTGGTCTTCCTTCTTGCTTTCGATCGTGAAAATGCGACATGTCGCGATATCGCAACACTTTTCTTCTTTTGGTCTTTCTCCTCGCTTTCGGTCGTGAAAATGCGACATGTCGCGATATCGTGACACTTTTTCTTTCTTGCGCTTTCTCCTTGCTTTTGGTCGTGAAAATGTGACATGCCACGATATCGTGACACTTTTCTTCCTTTGCACTCTCTTGTCACTTTGATCCATGAAAATGCGACATGTCGCGATATCGTGACACCTTTTCTTGCTTGCTCTGCCTCCTTGCTTTGAGCCATGAAAACACATGTCACGATATCATGACACTTTTCTTGCTTGCTCTGCTTCCTTGCTTTCAGCCACGAAAATGCGACATGTCACGATATCGCGACACCTTTTCTTGCTTGCTCTGAGGCTATCTTCTTTGGCCTGTTTGGCAGTGAAGCTCTTCTTCTTCATTCCATGTGCAAGGGGGTGGCATTGAAAGCCAAAATTGCTGCAACACTTACAAATACTTTCGAAGCAACAAACAAAACACTCTACAAAGAGAATTTTTTGATTTTTATCTACCCCTTGTGTAATGTGACAAAATTGTCAACAGTAATTAGTGTACAAGTGTTATAATATGCAATGATGTAAATGTTCATGTAGTCCACATGTACATGAGTCATAGGATAGATTCAAAGGTAGAGTGAGGGCCAAGGAACTTATCTTCCTATATATAGGCCTTATAGTGAGTGAAACAAGTGAGGAGAGAATATAGAGAGTGCATAGTATAGATTGGTAGTGTGGTACAATGTAGCTCTTCAAAAATAATTTATAGAGTGTTCATTTCTCCATTATACTGCATTGTACTATATTTGTATGCTTTCATTAATGGCATATTTTTGAGTTATTGCAAAATTTTCTCTTATCATTTTCTTGCATATTATAGTTCCATTATCATATATATGTCTTAGATTGCTTATCTTACATCTTGTGGTTGCATTTCCTATAGAATATACTCATCAAAATATAACAGTGGTATTAGAGCACATGGTAGATAAATAGGAAATAAAGAGAGCCACAAGTGATATTGAGAGAAATCCAAAAATCTCATTTATAGAATTTTTGAGATTGCATTTGGCTAGAGTCTTTCCATAGAGTTGCAGAAAAACTCATGAAGATTAGGACTCACCAATGATTCCACTATTTTGACAAATCAACTAGTGAATATTGATCATCTCGTCTTAGAATTTCTTCCATTATAGTTTCTAATACTTTGTTGTAGAAAAAGGAGATTCAAATAAAGTTTAGAAGCATACTACATAAAGTTAGGAAGAATATCTTCTTTGGAATCAATCCACCAGAAGCAACAAACAAAAGAACAAATATTTAGAGGCCTGTAGAAAAGGTCCCATTGCTAGAGATTGCAAACTTTTAGAGAGCAGAAGAAGAAAATGTCATAGAAGCCTTGTTGTAGAAGAGACTCTAAAGAATAGTCTAGGATAAAATTGTTGATTGGTTATCTCCATTAAATACTACAAATAGAAGTAGAAGATACTCTAGAGAAGAGTCCAGGAGAAGATTGGAGGTTGGTGATCTCCATTGAAGACTACAAATAGCATATTAAAGAGACTCCAAAGAAGAGTCTTGGTGAATATAGGAGATTGGTGATCTCCATTGAAGATTGAATACTTCACCTTGAAGAATTTGAAGAGACCCATAGAAGATCCCATTGAAGAACTTCCAATTTTGGAAGAGATAGAAAAGGACTAGCAAAAGTCTTATTCCTAAAGTAGCAAATTTCAGAGATCCAAAAAGGAAATATTATTACCAACACTTCCACAGTAGAAGGTTGACGAAAAGATCTCATTGAGAAGACCATAGAAGCTATGAGAGTGAAGACCCTAGAGAAGAGGTCTCAAGAAGAAGACTTGGTGAGCCTTATTGAAAGAGATTCAGAGAGTTCCTAGGAGAACTCATTGGAGAAATTTACCACCAAGGAGAAGTTCTTGATAATGGATTTTTTTGGGAAAAGTGTCACCATACGACAACAAGCCTAAAAAAAGATAGATTTGGTAATAAGCTTGTCAAATTTTGGAGGATATTGTTGAAGACCTTAAGACTTTAATATTCTTGAGAAGAAGGCCTATATTGAAGTCAGAATTCAACAAGGATTTTTAAGGAGAAAGGAGCTAGACATTACTACTGAACCTAATACGTTTGAAAATTACCTTTGAAGGCTAAAAGGCTCATTCAAAGAAAGGAGATCAGCTGAATTTATAGCAAAAATTGAAGGGTCCTTGAAGGAAAATATTAGCTACTATTTGGAGGAATTCCCTACCAAAGTTTTGAGATTCAATAATAGCATTTTAGTGAAACAGTTGACTACAAAAGGGCAGCAACTAGGGCATCATTACTAGCTACGAAAATTTAGATCTATAGAATACATTTTGAAGGATAATTAGAGTCACCTACTATAAATCCAGGGCAACAAGTCAAAGGGTTTCAAAGCTGCAAATAGGGGAGCTAAAGAACTATTTCAAACAATCAAGAAGAGTTGTGATTTCATCCATTAAAATGTAGCAATAAGGTCAATCTAATCACCTTAATATCCTTCATCTATAGAGTTCATTAAGGTAAGCAACTTTGGTGCAAAAATATTCATTAGTTGAAATTTATATTTTTAGTTCATTATTAAGATTAGTTAAGCACCATATTAGAGTTTAAAAATTCCCAAAGAGAAGGTTGCGTATTATAATCTTCAAGGAAGTGCAGAAGATCATTTCTTTTAAGGTTAATACCTACACATTAAATAGGAGATTAGATATATTTCTATAGGAATAAAAATCTTCCTATTATCTACTAGAGTGAATAAAATATTATAATGCATTAAGAGTTCATTTACAAGAGTAATACGGAGGGATTGTTATTGCATTATATTTATTGTTCTTAAATATTATTAAAGGTGCACTAAGTATTTTAGTTGTAATGAATATTAGTGAAAATTTAAACCTCTAAATAGCATATTAGTTGCATGGTTTGAAGAACACAAGCTTATACTGAGAGGGGGGTGAACAATATAAGATAAAAAAAAATTCTTTTCTTTCCAAAGTAATAACTTCAAGTAATAACAATGCAATAATTAAACAATGCACAAATCACCACACACATGAGAGACAAATATTTTTACATGAAAACAACCTCTTGAAAGAAAACCATAGCAAAATATTGCTTATATTTTTCTTCAATAAATTTCATGGGCACCAATCCATAGGAGACACCAATCCCCTATACAAGTTCATGGACACCAATCCATAGGAGACACCAATCCCCTATACAATTTCATGGATACCAATCCATAGGAGACACCAATCCCCTTGCTCAATTTCATAGACACCAATCCACAAGAGACACCAATCCCCTATACAAGTTCATGGACACCAATCCACAAGACACCAATCCACAGGAGACACCAATCCCCTTGCTCAATTTCATGGATACCAATCTACAAGAGACATCAATCCCCTTGCTCAAGTTCATCGACACCAATCCATAGGAGACACCAATCCCCTTGCTCAAGTCTGCTCCAAAACTTGCTCAAATATGCTTACAAAACCTTCTCAAGTCTTCTCCAAAACCTACTCATAAAACCTACTCAAATATACTCATAAAACTTGCTCAAATATGTTCTAAAACCTACTCACAAAACTTGCTCAAATCTACTCCAAAACTTGCTCACAAACACTGCTCAAATCTGCTCCAAAATCTGATCAATAATGGCATCAAGTTCTTCACCTTTTCTTGAGTTTGCTTTCTTCAACTAATAGCAATACACACATATTCTACCCATAAATCTTCAAGAACATATAGAGGATGATATGCACTAATGTAGTAAGCTTCAAATGGTCAATATGTTCTTCACATTCATTTAGTCTATCGCTTCCACATATCTCACATTTATTATATTTTAAAGGTAGCTCAAATCTAGCATTGGATAACTTACTTGTGTGTTGACTTGGAGATGCTAATATCTTGCTCTTATTCCACTATCATGTGCACCTTTTCTTCTTCTTGAAATGGGTGAATTGTCCTTCCTTGTCAATTGAATGCTTGGGTGAATATGTGCACTTAATCCTCTTACTCTATTCTTTGAAGCCTTGACTTGTTTCAAAATTGTGCCCTCTAAATTTACCTCAATAATGATGATCTTCCTTTTGCATGTGCTTTACAAATATTTCTTGACAAAATGATTTTCCTTTTGTATGTGCCTTTCAAATCTGCCTTAATAATAATGATCTTCTTTTGAAAAATAAAATAAAACTTTATAACAACAACATGACTCCTTATATCTCCCTTTTAAAACTTGCAAAATAAAACTTTATACTAACAACATGACCCTTATATCTCCCTTTTATAATTTGCAAAAATAGAACTTTAAAAACACAACATGACACCTTATATCTCCCTTTTATCAAATTTGCAAAATAAAACTTTATAGTAACAATATGACTCCTTATATCTCCCTTTTATTAAATTTAATAAAATAAAGTTTACCCTTACCTCACAGTAAAACTTAGCAAGCTGCAGATGAGTTTCGACCTTCTGACCTCTAGTAGTGTAGTGCCCTAACACGGCCCATGGCCAACTGAGCTAACCAAGTGGATGAAACCAAAAGATACAATTAAATACTTAACTTCTTTGTTGTGTTGTCTCGAACACCAAATGCTTCAACAAAATAGACATTGAAGAGATTTGACCCTCTAACCTTCTGCATCGCAGTGCCCTAATACAGGATAGACAACCAACTGAGCTACCCCAATGGATGAAACCAAAGGGGCATAATAAAATACTTAACTCCTTTGTCATGCTATCTTGAACAACAAAACCATAGAAAAAAATGTACTAAGGGGATTCGACCTTCTACACCATAGCGCTTCAATGTGAGCTAGGCAACCGAATGGGCTAACCACCCGGCTGAGATCAAAATGGCACTACCAAATATTTAAAATCTCATCTGTATCATTGCTGCACCACCAAACTTATGCTCCTCTCCTCCCTTGTCTTCTACTTGCTGCTATCTCTCCTCTCGAAGGATCAATCAAATTTCTTGCCTTGTCCAAAGTGAATTAATGGCTCATATTAATATGCTTTTTCCTTTGTCATTCGCACCCAAGGAGGTCGGCCCATCATTTGAACATTTGAATTTAATTTCACTTTTGTATGGTGCACTCAAGGAGGTCAGCCCATGCATATTTAATTTTTGAATTTCAAACTCACTTCAAGTCAACCCACTCTTTTTACCTTTATATTATAATATTAAATCTATGATTTAAATATTATAATATTTGAATATCTATTTAAATATTTTGATTTAAATATAAACCTTCCACTTTAATATTTAAATATTAAATCACCCTTGAAGATATTTTCCTTGAACATCAATGACAACTCATCATTTCAACCTTGAATATATTTTTACCTTTGACATCAATGACAACTCAATGTTTCTAACATAGTTAAGAGCTTGGATTCATTGTTACTAAGTGTAGCACCCTAAAATTGGTGCAGTTAAACCATCAATAAAAAGTAAAAAATTGAATTTTAACCCCAAAATCGCTCGTTAACCGCTCACCTCATTTTTCGTGCCATTTTTAGAAGTTGTTTTGACCATTGGACGATATCGTCGTCGATCTGACGATATCGTCCCAAATCGGACGAATTCGTCTGGAACAGAACGTCCAGACGATTTCATCCCAAAACCAAATTTTCATAATTAGCTTTTGTTCCAACGACCTCTCCAACTTGGGCAGAAGCGTGTCTGCGTGGTTGGAGATTCCCACATTGAGGATCTCCCAGATTGGGATGATCCCCAACCTCCTAACCTCCCCCTAATCCTATATAAACTGGGATTTTTCTAGTTTATCCCCCTGATTCCCTGATTCCCTAATCCTTCTTCCCCTGCCTCCCCTGACTCTCTCCTTGCCTGCTCTCCCTGAACTCCCATATTTTGCACTTGTGTTTTCAAGTTTTTGTTGCAGGATTTCACTATGTTTTAGTCGAAGATAGCTCGGATCGTCGTAGGCGATTCAACCACAATTTCAGATGATCCTGTCAAGATCGGTGATGATCTCGTACGATTGCAGACGATCTTGACTGCAATTCAGCTTGGGGGCAATCAAAGTCCCGAGTTTGCATTCTCTATCTCATTTCCTTATTTATTGGTGCATTAGATTAATTCACTTTTGTTTTGCATCTTGGAGTTCACCTCATTTAGCATAATTGCATGATAAAATTCAAAATAAGTTACCAAAACATTGCATCTCATTTAATTTGATATCTGGATTTATCATTTAAGCATCTATACTCTTATTTCTATCATTTTGCATCATTCTTGCAATTGTATTTTTGGTTTTTGGTGTCTGTTTTCTTGATTGTAGGTTTCTGATGAATTCGTTAGGTCGTTGATGATCTTGGGTGATCTCGGACGATCTCCTATGATTTGGGATGATTCTGTACAATTACAGATGATCCTATCATATCTGGGATGATCTGGACTCCTACAAGCTTCAGAATCTTCATCAGACATTAGAAATTAGGTGTACTCTTCTCCATTTTATATATTCTCTGTATTTAATCGCATTAGGATTCATTTATGTTTGTTGTCTTCATATAAATCAGAATTTTCATATAGAATAGCTTAGCTTCATTTTGGCCAACCTAGGAATCTGAATGATTGAACATAAAATGAACAAATCAAACCCATTCTCAACCTAGGCGTGGAAACTACCACTCAAAGTTTCCTAGTGAACCCCACCATCCATCAAAAATTCACCTTTATACCCCTCCCTCGAGAGGCGCGACCTTCAAAGGGCCTCTCCGTCTGAGGTATTGTTCCATCCTTTTCGCATCCCCCTTCCGGGCACGGATCCTTTAGCCTGAAGGTAAGGGTGCAAAAAATTTGGGCGATACATTTTGGTGAACCCGACGTGAAACTAAAACACCTTTTGAAAACAATCCAAAAAAAAAACACATTATTAAGAACATCTAGAATCATTAGAAAACTGTTAAATTTGCATATCATACTTAGATGGTAGATTATAATAGAAGACGAGCAGTCTCCATAAATGTTGAAAATCAATTAACGGCCATAGAGATTACTTTTGTGCTTAGAGTACCTCAAACAAATAGAGCCCAACATTTGTGGGACGAACTTGATAGGAGATTGGGTATTATTGAATCTAGATCTGTAGAACTTAGGCAAATTAAGAGGTTTGTCCTAGATAGAATCCTGGATCCTGATCAGGTGACTTTGTATCATGAACTTCAGAGAGCTTGCCATAGGTGGTTAGCCGATAAAAGAGCACTTGTGTCTTCTGAATTATACACCTTTGAGGAATACCTTGAGAACGCAGTTGTAGTACATAAATTTCTATCTTGTATAGAGGATCAAGAAGTCGTTCTTATGGATAGAAAGAGATGGAATAGAGTTCCTAGAGTTGTGTTGTATCGAGAGTATTGCCATGAACTTTATTTTTACATGTCAGAGTCTGAAATAGATCATATTACCATAGCACACTTTGTCAAGTTCTTGAAAAACAACTTCCAATTTGAAGAGGAGCATTTCATGACTCCTGATGAACTTGACCCTATCAATGATATCCATAAACTATTCATAGAAAACTAAGTGATTCTTTCTACTATTGTTATTTCTTACAACTAGCATGTTGTTTGTTATTTTTATTCTCGCAAAATAATAATATAATAAAATCACAAAAAAAACAAAAAAAACAAAATATTTCCTTTTAAAGTATTATAGTAGGTATATAGTTAAAATATATACCTCTCAACCCTACCACATATATATATATAAAAAAAAAAAAAAAAAAAAGTATATATATTTGCTAAAACCTAAGTTTAGCACAATGCCTAGACTTAGGAATGGAAAACAAACCGAAGAAGATGAAGATTGGTTAGGAAGACCATTAACTGACCAAAATGTCCCTCCTGAGGACCAAGTTCAGGAAGAAGAAACCCTAGACCAACAAGAAGAAGAGCTTGTTGTAGGAAATGAACAAGAAGAAACTATTAGAGAGGAAGGATCCTCATCCCCTAAAATGTCTTCGGGAGGAGCTATCACTTTTGAGAACATGGAACAATTCTAGAAGTTCATTAATACTAATATTGGTGTTTTTAATAGAGCAGCCCATATGGACAAGGATCAAATTAGTGACACTCAAGCAACTCTAGAAGAAGTATTTCAAACACGCACTAATCCCTTGTCCTTTATTGATCAAGAGAGTGATCAAGCTGGACCATCCAATTTGGATATGGTAGCTGTGATCTAGAACATGCAACAACAACAAGTTACCCAACCATCTAAAGTGCCTGTTAACAAGCCTAGGGTCATTCCCACACAAAAGAAACCATCATTTATTGCTCTATTTCACCAAGCTCTTGATCAACATACCTCAAATCAACAAAAACCCAAAACAAAACCAAACACCAATTACCAACAATCTAGGGTACAACATAATACTATTACAAATCCCCTTCATAATACTCTTCCTACCAACACTTTGCATAATAGCAATATAGCATCTAATCCTTGTGTCACACCATCATACACTCATAGATCCCATACCTATGTCCCACCGAACCAATATGGTGGACAAACTAGTAATATTGAAACCATGGTGAAACAGCTAGTTTCCCGCATGGACCAGATAGATCCCTACCGTCCCTTGTACAACTATCGAGAGATGTGTAGTCAGCCTTTAGATCCTATAGTCGTAGCACAGCCGTATCCTAAACATTTTCCTATGCCTGTTCTTCCCATATATAAAGGAGCCGAAGATCCCATAGAGCATCTTCGTATGTTTAGGATAGCATGTCATGATATATCACATGATGACTTGTTATTACTAAAAATGTTCCCGAAAAGCTTGGGAGGAATGGCATTAGAGTGGTATTATCAATTACCCACTAATTCTTTGAGGAATTTCGAAGAAACTGCCGAGTCTTTTGTTCATCAATTTAGTGCCTACATCGAAAGAGATGTGACCATTAAAGATTTGTATAACTTAAAACAGGGAAAAGATGAATGCTTTGCTGATTTCCTAGCTAGGTGGAGACAGTTGATAGGAAAATTGCACTTTGTGTTACCTTATAGGGAGATGTTGGACATCTTTATTAATAATTTGCAAGAGCAACTATCTTATGAATTATCAACTGCTACCTTGACCCAACAACGCATAAAAATATAACATCAACCAACACAAAAAAAGAAAATCACAAAACAGAAAAAAAACAGGAGTAACAACAAACCTATCCTTTGAATGCATTTACCTCAACCTTACATCAATGTGTTAAGTTCAAATTTAAGAATAAGTTGGTTGCCATTCATGGTGATCCAAGACTCTTTGATATGTGTGCTTTTGTAGAACCTATTGGAGTTCAATTTTGCCCTGCTCTGTCATCCACACATCCTAATTCTCATTATCCATCTAAACGTGTGAAACTCACACCCACAATGTCATCTACTTCTTCTCCATCAATTGCACCTTCACATATAGCTCAACCATCTTTTGAACAAACCGCATTAGGACCTAAGAAAGATCCTAATCCCACAACCAATGTCTCTTGTTCTACTCCTATAACTTCCATACCTATAATAGACCCATCTATCGACACCTCTACACCGTCTACATCCACCAAATTCATATTTTCCGCATCGAAAGACGTAGGGAATGTTCCTTCTACCTCTTATGCTCTTACTGACTAGCTCTTACCCGATCTATCTAAAATCCTTATATCAGAAGAAACGAATGCTTCTATGCAAGATTCCCTTATTTTAAATAATTTTCCACCATCTCCTCATACCTTGGGCCTCCCACAGCCTATGGGAAGTATTTACCAAGTCGGGAGTTGTGCCTTTATTTATAAGGGATATGACTGGGGTAGAATACCTAGAAACATCAGAACTCATTATGATGGATATGCTCGATGTTATTTTACTAATGAGTATATTAAAGCCAAACCTATAATGCTTAAATTGGGATATAAAGGGAAAGGTTTGGGACCTTTCTAGAATGGTATGAAAGAACCTTTTGAGGTAGAAGCGTGGCCCGCTCGATGTGGTGTGGGCCTATTTCCTAGTAAGGGTCAGCCATTCCCATTTGAGGATGATGACCATCTTATATGTTACCAAGATTATTTAGATGAACGTGATGCTTTGTGTTTAATAAATAAGACATTCACATGTAATATGCTATCTATAGCTTATCCTGAGATGATAGCTGAATCCGATGATGAGTTGGAGGGAGATATCTTTCATGATGTCTCCGTTGAGGAATTATTACATAATGGATTTTATTTTGATGGCTCTATACCTAGTATAGCCCATCTTGAGGCCATGACTCCTCAAGATGAATTATCCAAGCTAACATTGGAAGAATTACAAGAATTGGGTGTTTCACCCACCCCACCTAATTTTGAGAGAGATCTACACATGGAAGTAGAAAATGTCATAAAAATTAACATTGGAACCAACGATAACCCTCACATAATCAACATTGGATCAAAATTGAGTCAAGAAAAATAGGATAAATACATTACATTTCTTAAATAATATGAAGATGTCTTTGCTTGGACATATGAAGATATGCCGGGTTTAGACCCTTCTGTAGTTATGCATCACCTAGTAGTGCATCCGGATGCTAAACCTGTTAAACAGAAGCTTAGAAAAATGCATCCTAAAGTGGCCTTACTAGTCAAAGGGGAGTTAGAAAAACTCTTGAATGTTATTTTTATACAAGCCATTGATTATGCTGAATGGATCTCGAATGTAGTTCCAGTAACTAAGAAAGAAGCTACTAAGATTAGGGTTTGTATAGACTTTAGAGATATTAATGTTGCATGCCCTAAAGATGATTTTCCCCTTCCCAATATGGATCAGATCATTGATTTTACTGCTGGGAGTGGAATGATATCCTTAATGGATGGATTTTCTGGTTATAATCAGATCAGGATAGCTCCTGAAGATCAGGCTAAAACAACCTTTATTACCCCTTGGGGGACTTTCTGTTGGAAAGTGATGCCATTCGGTTTGAAGAATGCAGGTGCAACCTATCAACGAGCCATGACTTATATATTTCATGATATGATGCATGATATACTACATGATTATGTAGACAAAATTATAGCTCGTTCTACTAAAGAAGATGACCATTTAGATGACTTGAGAAAAGTATTTGATCGGTTAAGGGAATATCTTATCCGATTGAATCTAGCCAAATGTATATTCGAAGTTAAGTCAGGTAAATTATTGGGGGTTATAGTTTCTTTACGTGGCATCAAAATTGACCCTCTCAAGATTACGACTATCATTGATATGCCCGCACCTACAAATATATCTGAATTATGGAGTCTACAAGGTAAGCTTCAAGCTATCCGTCGCTTCATCGATAAGCTGGCAGATAAAATTGGACCCTTTCTTAAGCTTCTTAAGAAGGATGTCTCTTTCCATTGGGACGATGAATGTAAGGAAGCATTTGAACTCCTCAAACAATATCTTCTTAACCCACCTGTACTTTCACCACCTAAACCTGATCACCCATTTATCTTGTATATTTCTACTTCAGATTTTGCTTTAGGAGCTATGTTAGCTCAACTTGATGATGAGAAAAGAGAGCGTGCTAATTATTACATTAGAAGAACATTAATTAGTTATGAAACCCGCTACACAGCATTAGAGAAGTTATGTCTAGCAGTCGTATTTTCTACATAGAAACTACGCCATTATATGCTCAGTCAAAAAACATACGTTATTGCTAAATTCGATCCCTTGCGGTATCTCATGAGTCGACCTTATTTATCTGGTCGCACAACAAAGTGGGTTCTTGCTCTAAGCGAGTTTGAACTCACGTTTATAGGACAAAATTCTGTTAAGGGTCAAATCATAGCAGATCAATTAGTTGTTGCACCCTTAGAATCCACCCATCCCCTCGTCATTGAGTTTCTTGACGAATGCCTTAAACTAGAGGCAGATCATTTAGAGCAATGGTCCTTATACTTTGATGGAGCCCGATGCATGAGTGGGGCTGGTGCAGGTATTATTTTGATATCTCCACAGAAACATCTCATACCTCTATCCTTTAAATTAACGTTTGCCTGTACTAATAACACTGCTAAATATGAGGCTCTAATCCTTGGATTACGAGCTGCCCTGACACTAAAAATTAAAAATCTATTAGTTTTCGATGATTCTCAACTTGTTATAAATCAAATTAATGATGTTTATCAGACCAGAGATGATAAATTGTGCCCATATAAAGCATATGTATTACAATTAATATCTTTATTTGATCAAATTACCTTGGAAGCTATTCCTAGAACTAGCAATCGTGCGGCTGATGCTATGGCCGTAGCTGCATCTCTTTTACCCTTGGAGTTAGATGACGAATATGCTACCATCATTATTCGTCGACTCTAGGAACCCGCTTCAACTAAATCATGCTTGGAACCTTTGGACGTGTTTCTAATCAATGAAACTATTCCTGAACTTTGGTACATTGACATCCTCAATTTTCTTCAAAATGGGACCTTCCCTGAAGGTTTTAATAGAAACCAGCACTAGTTATTACGTAGACGAGCAAGTCGCTTTGTAATAATTGGCAATACCTTATATAGGAGATCTTTTGAAGGTATCCTATTGAGATGTTTGAATCTAGAAGAGTCTAGATCAGCTTTGAGTGAAGCCCACGATGGATCTTGTGGGGGACACTTTAGTGGTAGCGCCATTGCTAAGAAGCTCCTTAGGATAGGATATTTTTGGCCTACCATGGAGAATGATGCACATGATTACGTGCACCATTGCGACAAGTGCCATAAACATGCTGACCTTGTCCATGCGCCTGCACAAGAACTGTAGGCTATTTCATCTCCTTGGCCCTTTTCAAAATGGGGCTTAGACATCATCAAAAAAATCAATCCTGTGTCATCTGATGGACACAAATTCATCATAACCACCATCGAGTATTTTACGAAGTGGGTCGAAGCTATGCCCTTAGCTTCTTGCACTAGAACGCAAGTTTCCAAGTTTATTCTTAATCAAATTATTTGTAGGTTCGAAATTCTTGCAAATCTCATCTCGGATAATGGAACTTGTTTCAAAAACAAAGATGTAAAGAAACTATGTCAAAAATATAAAATTCAACATCGTTGGTCCACTCCCTATTATCCTCAGGGTAATGGCCAAGCAGAAGCATCTAATAAAACATTAATTAAAATCCTCAAGAGACTAGTCAATAAATCTGGCCGTGATTGGCACATTCAATTATATCCTACTTTGTGGGCTTATCGAACTAGCATTCGTACTCCCACGGGCACTTCACCTTTTGTTTTGGTTTATGGCGCTGAAGTTGTTTTTCCCTTTGAATTAGAAGTTCCTTCTTTGGCTCTGCTACTTCAAGATACTGAAGTAGGAGATGAATATCATGTTGGCAGATTTAGTCAACTGGAACTCCTAGATGAGAAGCGCATTAATGCTTTGGAGCATCTTCGTGCCTACCAAAACAAGCTCAAACGAGCATATCTCAAGAAAGTTCATAATCGATCCTTTGAGATCGACGACCTCATCTTAAAAGAAAATCAAAAAAATACTAATGCAACTAAAGACCTTAAAGGCAAATTCGAGCCTAATTGGCTTGGGCCATATATTATCACTACTAAATTTGGATCGGGAGCATACAGATTAGCTACCTTAGATGGTAAATATCTTAAAGAACCTATGAACATTATGCATCTTAAGCGCTATTATGCATAAATCTGGTAATTTCATCATTGTATATATTATACATATTGTCTCATATTAGTAATTCATATAAAAATTTCAAAAAACAGTAATATTATGTATTCTCTCAATTCATAAATTAAAATCAAAATATAAAAAAAAATCAAAATCATCAAAATCCTCAAAAACATCTTCTATTTTGCACCTGTCAATTCTTGAAGTATTGCATTTATATTTTCAGTTATTTTGGATAAATTAGCATTTATCTGGAATCCCTCACTTTCACACTCACATGAATAAATATCTTGATCTTATTTGGTATGATTATTAATCTCTCTTATATCGAAGTCCACAGTTGAATTAAATAAAGTTTTGAGCATAGAGAACTGATCTTGTTATTTACTTGAACCAAGTACACCTTTTCACATTAAAATGATTTCATTGCAAATTCAAAACGATGCTACATAGTAGAAGTGGTCTCTTGAGCGAAAAGTTTCCCCTGCTATCCTATCATGCACATGGTCTAGAATCTTTGAGAATTGACAAAAGGACAAGCTCACCCCT
Organism: Wollemia nobilis; assembly: GCA_028583015.1. Lineage (NCBI taxonomy): Eukaryota > Viridiplantae > Streptophyta > Pinopsida > Araucariales > Araucariaceae > Wollemia > Wollemia nobilis. The sequence goes on from JAQPPZ010001965.1 coordinate 2,518,356, forward strand.
GCCCAGAATAAAAATCCCTTGCTCTACAACCAATCCGAGCAAGTATCCCTAGTCTAGGAAGAAAAAGAAAAAGAAAAAGAAAATCAAGAAAAATCATGAGAAAAAGAGAAAATTATTCAGAAGCATTATCATTTTGTACCATCTTAGCAATATTTCAGCATTATCTCAGTGTCAAGCAAAATACAAAAAAAAAAATAGAAAAAGAAAAGAAAAAGCAAAAAGCAATAAATCCCTTCCCCCCCCCTTTGAAAGAAAAGAAGGGTGAATGAGCTTGAATCCTTGGAATTCTCAATTATTCGAAAACTGTGAGGTAAGCCCCATAACAAGTGGTTTGTGCCCAACCTGCTTGGCCTTGGGTAACTCCTAGCATGGTGATATGTCTGTCACATTAGCGACCTTCTTTTGTACAGACCTATGTCCGCTCATGGATCAGCTAGCTCTTGATGACCCGACTTACATAGTAGTCTGGTACGGTTACATGCATATAAATCATGGTCAACGAACACTCATTTGGTTAATTCAAATTACTTGTATCAAATTATCTTGCTCAAAATCGGTAAATGAACAATACAATTGCACACACATTTGTGTTTGAGAGATTTTGTATCATTATGATAGATCAAGATCGGCAATGAACTCACATATGCACACGGGGTTCCTTATAAATCTCAAATTTTTTCTTTGAGATAATTTAAAATATTTATGCAAATCTTCTGGAATAATTTGATTTTCTTACTTGAGAATATCTGCTTAGCGTAAAATCAATTAAATACTTTTTTTTCAAAAATCCAAAATTTTCTTGCAAAACATGTTCAAAAATCTAGCAATAAAGTCACATTTATATATTTTTGACTTTCGCGACGATGGTATAGTTCCTAAACCTAAATTGGAATTTTATGCCTAGTGCAAGTCCTCATTTTTATATTTTTTGTTTATCTCAAAATCAAAAATCAACTATGCAATAAAACTATTATATCAATTTCTTCTTTGGATTTCGCGATGATGGTATAAGTCTATACCTAAAATTCTATGCCTAGCGCAAACCATCATTCTAATTTTATTTCCCATTTATTTAATCCATAAAAGCATATGGCTTAAATCATTATGTTACACAATTGTGCTTTAAAAAGAACGAAAACTTTCCTATTTCATTTCATTATGTCAACATTCATTTTTTTTTGCGACGATGGTATAATTCCTAGGGAATTGTTCAAATTTCTATCATACTTAGGAATTTTATGCCTAGCAAAAATCATATTTTTAATATTTCATGCATAATATTTTCATGGAAATCTGAAAACAAATCATCACTATCATCATTTTTCATCATCACAACACAAAGTCTTAAGAAAGTCTCTTAAGCACCCTTTTACTTTTAGCAATATTTCTCTCATACCGGGATTAGCTTGATGACCTAGCGAGCGGCAACTCCATGAAATGGTCATGTAACAACGACAATGTCCTTTGAAATTATTGTTAGAAGTCATTTTATTTTCATCAAAACACACCACAACAACCAGTTTGTTTACATCAGATTATTTCATTTAATTTTATAGCATGACATAAAATTATAATATTTTCAATGACATAATTACATGAATAGTCAATCAACAATTGAAATATTAAAGCATCATAAAACATATGCACAAGTCATATCACAAAAAGAACATCATATATATATCAAGAAGTATATACATCATATCAAAACGGATTGGTATGCCACAATCTATACCCTGGCATACTCAATCATCTCAAAATAAATAGTCTATGTACAATGTGCATCTAGTCTCGAGAAGACCTCGAGCTCTCAACCTCATCTCCTCTCCCACCTTGAGGTGGAGGAGGTGGTCCCATCAAAGCCCGTCCTGTGTCGTGGGTCCTCGACATCGATCGTGATGATGTCCTCGATGACCCCATCTTGATCGGCTCCGCAATGCCGACTGGCAACTATATCCTCTGGCCCTCTAGAACCAGCTGGTAGTACACTCCCTGATAGAATGCGGTCTGAGCAACCAACCACGCCAACTCCAGAATGCTCACCCCTCCACCCCGAGCCCTGAGCCATGTAGCCTCATCCTACAGAGTCTATGCCTGAGCTCTTAGGTGGGCATTAACCTCCCAGAGAGCTACCATCTTGCTGCTCTCCCCCACCTCGACACCCTTGCCCCTATCGGGTGATGGTGGCCTATCCCTCTGCTGAGAAGGGAGTCTCTCTCTCCTCTCCTCTCTCCTCTCTGGTTGCTATTGTCTCTTTGGAGCCTGTGGTACTCTCTAGCGTCTCTCTTGAGGAGGTCATCGTTGATCCCTCCCTCTGTGACTCCTCATTGCATCGATGGCAGCCTGGCACCGCCTCTCCATCCATTACACTACAATGTGCATCGAACCCTATGCCCTCGTCATTCGAGGAGGGTGGATGCTTGCATACCAGGCATCATACCCGTCTGCTACCCCTGCATCATCCCCATCCACTGGCTGAATGGGGGCATCATCAGCATCCTGACTCTAGAAACGCTGCATGTCTGGGCCCCACTCAGTGTGGTGTTATCTCGCATAGTCCGGGAGTACTCATAATCCCTAAGAGAAGGGATCCCCTACTGTAGACCGAACTGCCTCAAAACTCGGTCATAGCGGTGGAGCTCTACCTCTCTCCGCTCTGTCCTCAACCATATGACTCGCCTGATGTGAGCCAACTCCTGTCCATCCTCTGCCCACCCTGGATGCTCTCTCCATGGTCTCCAGGTGATCCAATCTGGGGTGAGGTCATCCAGAAACCTTCGGGATGTCGACAGATCTATCCGTCATTGTGACCCTCTCTAGAGCCACCAATAGAAAACCCGGGGTCTCTCCCGGTCAACTCCTATCAGTGGAAGCCCTATCGGCCTCCGCACCGCAATGTGCTCCCAGCACCAAACCTGTAGCAACGATGTCAGCACCAGACATCGACCCCCCTTGTATACGACCCCGTAAAGGATCCTATACAACCAGCACAATACAAAGCTACCCCAAGCAAACCTGTATCCGTGGTCTCTCATGTCACAGACCACATCTGAGAGTAGCCATGGTAATCTGCATCCACTCTGGTGGCATAGAAGAAGGCCACCCACCACCCCTGCCAAAACTTGGGTCAACCGAGATGCCCTAGGCATCTGCCTCAAAGCCTCGATGTTCACTCCGCCCTTCTCTAGGGTGAAGCTTGGGTCACTACACAATCTCATCATAGCATGGCCCTAATTGGTCGAAGGAGTCATGAATCGACCATGTATGGGGATCCTCAAGATCCTCCATACATCCTCTAGAGTGGGAGTCATCTCCCCTGTCGGTAGCTAGAAGCAAGACGACTCCGGATACCATCTCTCTGCTAGGGCTATCAGTAACCCCATGTCTGTAGGAAGTTGTGGCATCTCTACCACATGTTGCAGTCCTACCTCTGCCAGTCTGTCTCGCTCGACCTGATTGAGCGTGGCTAAGTCATCCCTTAGACCTCCATATTTCCACTCCCGACTCTTTAGTAATCCCCTCTACAAAATAAACAATAAAACAACAAAAATCATTAGTACATAATCATTAAAAAATCAATTAAAATTAAAATCATCCCATAAAAGTTTATATCGCCCATTATTGGACGATATCATACCAAATTTAGACAAAATCATCCTTAATAGGATGAAATCGTCTTCGTTCTTCAATTTGGGGATCGCCCTCCCCTCTTCGATTTCGTCCTTAGACGAAATCAGCGATATAGGGACGATTTCGACAAAATTGGGATGATTTCATCTCGATGTCGTCGACGGCCTAAAAATGGCCGTGACACCCAAAAACAATTAAAATTCAAATAAAAAAATCAAGTAAATCAAGTTAAAAACATAGTACACTAGGTTTAGATCCTTACCCGCAACCCGCATCGGACCTCTGTCAATCTATGCGTCGTTTCCACCATTTTGCCTATAGAGCTCTGAAACAACGAAAGTGAACAATAAAAATGAATTAGGGTTTTACCCTATTTTTCTTATTTTTATTTTAAAAATGACATTTTTTCAATTTTTGCTTTTCTACGCTTTTACCTCAAATGTTCGATTTGGGTAAAAACTCGGAGGGGGCACCATAGCAAACAGTCGTACGATTCGACCTAGAATCGTCGTCTAAAAAATGGAATAATTTTTTCTTTCTCGTAAAGCATAAAGAACTCGTCTTTAACGCATTTTCTTCAAAAAAATTCTCTAAAGAGGGGGCAAAATGTAGCACCCTAAAATTGGCACAGTTAAACCATCAGTAAAAAGTAAAAATTTGAATTTTAACCCCGAAACCGCCCGTTAACCGCTCACCTCATTTTTCGTGCCATTTTTAGAAGTTGTTTTGACCGTTGGACGATATCGTCGCCGATCTGACGATATCGTCCCAAATCGGATGAATTCGTTTGGAACAGAATGTCCAGACGATTTCATCCCAAAATCGAATTTTCATAATTAGCTTCTATTCCAACGACCTCTCCAACTTGGGCAAAAGCGTGTCTACATTGAGTTAAAGTTATCAAGAGCGACCATCGATTGGAGATAAATTGCCATCTAGGAAGATAGTGATTGAAGCAACCAAGAATGACCATTGATTGGAGATAAATCATCAACAAAAGGGTAGCTTTAGAGAACCCCACAATCACCATAGTTGTAGAAAAAGAGGAGACATACCACACTTCACTATCACAAAGGAGCCAAGAATGCTTGCAAATAGTTGACGAGAACAAGCATTAAGAAGTTTAAAGGATTTTGGTATGTTGGAAAGAAGTGTGCATGCAAGGGGAGACATCTACATTTGTCCTAATAGTGGAAGAAATATTGTGCCACTTGGCACAAAGGGCATATTCATCCTCTTAACTCCAATGCTCAAGAGAAAAGGTGCTCAACTAAGTAATGTCTTTCATCATTTTCTCAATGCTCAAGGAGAGCATTTTGAGTACTCACCAACCTTAGCTAATTCCCAATAAAATATTCAAACTTGCACCACACATCATAATGCTCTTCAAGAACTATGTCATCCAAGGAGAAGACCAAGAGTCTGGTGCAATGGTTAGTGCCACTTGGCACTAAGTTAAAGTAAAAGGAAGCATATTTATAGTTGCCCAAATTAGAGCACTCAGGGGATGGAAGCATATCTTCAATAAGCATTACGTGAGGAAAGGAAATAGACGCGATAAAAATAGAACTAGAGGTATGATTGAAAGCGAGCTCAAGGCATGAAGTCAATGATTAGACAAAGAACACTCAATATGGAGGATTAATTTTGATATCGGAGTCAAAGTGCAACACAATTTTGTCATAGAGGAGCGTTGTTCACTGAAGAGAATTAATGCTCGTGTTATAAGATGAATACCTATGCTTGGATTAAAGAGTCTCATCAGTAGCCAATCATCTCACACGTCATATTTTGCAAGGAAGGTAATAAATTTTTATTACTTAATATTTACTTTCCTTAAGTTTTAGGGAGTTATAAGGTGCTTAATATAAGGTTGAAAGCTATTTATTATTGCATTAAAAAATCAGCCTTAGAGAGATAGAAGAAAATAAAGCATTAATTACTTGAGATTCATACACTGTAATATTTGCTTTCATTAAGGAGTAATAAGGCATAGTATATAAGGTTAAAATTATTATTGCAAACTCAACCTTAGTAAACTTGAAAGCAAATCAATAGGAGTGAATATCCTTAAATAGTATTTCAAATTATATTAATTGAAATACAAGTATATTAATATTTGCAATCAATATCATAAGAGCTATAGGGATTTCTACTTAGAAAATAAATTATTATTATACTGCACATATCATAAATTTTTATAATTCCAAATTAGGGAGATATAAGGAGTGCTACATCAAACTTTAAGTAATTGGAATTTAGAAAATTGAATCATTGAAATTTAAGGATAGAGAAGCAAAATCATTGCTAGCTAAAAGAGTTGGAATTTATTGCTTATACTTGTCTCATAGTCATATTAAAGAGACAAAAAGAATCCAACCATAGAGAACTCCATTAAATTTAAAAGTGAATACTTCAATAGGATAAATAAGGTGAAATAGAAGTTGGTTATTATCTCAAAAAGTAAACTAATAGTAGCTAAGCACATTATCAAGTTTATAGCTTACTCTTGGGAGACAAGGAGTCTTACAAAACCTAAGTCTTGGATAGGTTCTATCAAATTAGTTCACATACTCTAAACTAAGGAGCTATAAGGATGTCCACTCCAAAGAACACATTAAATAATGTAATTAGAAAAGGAGTAATAAAATGGCTTAGAAATACACTTGATTCAATGGAAAGCATGATTGATAATTCATAGAATTCATTGGATAATAAGGAATATGAAAATGGAAGAGAAGAATCAAAGGAATTTATAAATATTTTTGAAAACTCATAAACTAATAGTTTGGTGAAAGTAGATTCTTTAGGAATATATTCTAGTGAAATAGTAAAAAAAATTGATGATAACTACACTAATGAAGATATTGAAAAGGTATAAAAGAATCAAAAAGACCTCATACAGATCTATGATAGGATTAAAGATGACATAGCCTCAATTGTACACACATGGTTTAACTATTTCATCAAGGAAATAGACAAACATGATATCCCTAAAATAGATAACAAAGGAGTTGGGATATCTTTGCTATGCACCTATTGTAGCAAATTTGGGCATGAGAAGGTAAACTACTGGAGTTTCCACCCATGTAAATATTGTGGAGAGAAATCTCATTCATCTTACTTTTGTTACTACAAAAATAAATACTATAAAAGATTTGAGGAGAGACTAATATTCAGATTATATTGTTTCTTCCAAGTTCTTATTTCAGAAGCATCCACTAACAATGATTTCAAGCTTGATATTTTTGAAGATCAAGGAAACAGGCCATACAGGAAACCATCGAACATAAAAGAAAGCAATTTTGATCCATGTATGACTTGCAAGATTATAAGATCACTAGTACATCAAGGATACTTAGAAGACTACAAGATCAAAGACTCTTCCAAATTCTTTGAGGCAACAAAACTAGTGGAATAAAAAAAACAATAAGAGACAACATGAAGGCAAAAGAAGAAGAAAAACTAGATCAAGTTGAATAATATCCAAAAGGTAAAGATTTATGTTGAATACTAAAGTCTTCAATACCCAAATAATGTAATACAGGGGGTGTTAGAGTATATTATATTATTGGGTATATGCTAATGTAGCACCTAGGATACATTACTAGTATAGGAGTTTACTTTAGAGTAAAGTTATGTAGTTACTTAAACATGTAATAAGTGCACAAGTGTTAAAATGTGTAATAATGTAAATGTGCATGAAGTCCATATGTATGAGTCATAGGATAGAGTCAAAGGTAGAGTGAGGGCCAAGAAAATTATCTTCCTATATATGGCCTTATAGTGAGAGAAACAAATTAGGAGAGAACATAGAGAGTGCATAGTATAGATTGGTAGTGTGGTACAATGTAGCTCTTCAAAAATAGTTTATGGAGTGTTCATGTCCTCCATTATACTACATTGTACTATTTTCGTAAGCTTTCATTAATGGCATATTTTTGAGTTATTGCAGAAGTTTCTCTTATCATTTTCCTGCATATTATAGTGTCATTATCATATAGATATCTTATATTTCTTATCTTACATCTTGTGGTTGCATTTCCTATATCATATACTCATTAAAAGCTAACAAAAATCACAACCTATTTTGACAAAGCATGATTTTTCTCTTAGTCCAAAATCACAACATGCCCACACCAAGCATGATTCTATTGTTCATGGTTGCACATTTCTACTTTTATATTTTATTACGGTCAGCTAAAGGACCTTAAGGGTTTTAATCTGTAATAAGAAATCTTACTATCTCCTATGTCTAATATACCCCCAAAACACTAACTCTTCAATCCAATTTACTATTTTCTTATAGGTATATCAGAATCACAACTCCAATGTACAAGGTGTGATAGCACAAAATCGTAGGTCAACAATCCAAGGTGCTATTCTACCTAAAATATCATTCAAGTTTACTGTTTTCTTGTAGGCATGTTAGAATCATGAATCTGGTGTACAAGGTGCGATAGCATAGAAACATGAGTTAGTAATCCAAGGTATGATTTTTCCTAAAATATTAGTTAAGGTAGATGTCTTTAGAAATTTTGATATTTTCCTTTCAAATAGTTTAGCATCTATTTGTTGTTTGTCGTATTTATATTTTTTGTTTTGTTTAAATAACCTAAAGGGAAGAAATTAAGGAATCCTTAGGCTAGATTTTAAATGTTAGCTTAATTTTAAAATATTTAAAGAAAATTAAGAAGGCAAAAAACTTTAGACAAGCTTTCTTTTGATTTGTTTATCTCTTATGTTAACCTAAGCATAAACGTTGAATTACATGTAGCCTTGCATTATGCTAACTTGTATGTTGCATCTTCCTTATACCCTTGCCTTAAAAGGAAATTTTTACTTCTTGTGAACTTAGGAATAGCCTTCATCCAAGAGAAAAATTATATTTAGGTTATCTCTTCTTTTATGCATTTCAAGTTCAAATATATTTCATATTTTAGTATTTAGTTGTTTAAAATAGATTTAGGTGTTTACAAAAGAACTCATCAAAATTAAACTTTGAAACCCTTAAAACAAAATCTAACATTGAGAGTAGACCCTCCCCGTATAAGGTTTAGTTTCATAGATCCTTGATCTCTCACGGGAGGCCTACAAGACCACAAAAATTATTTGATTAGATTAGGTCACAATAATCAATATAAATAACTTGTTCCTTTACTAGTGTATGTATATCAACATTGAGTCATGTATATAATTATGGTTGATCCTTGTATCATTCCTTATTTATGTACCTCAAGCTTTGCCCTCACATATAACCACATATATTACGAGAACCAAGCCTCTTCCATGTACTGATGGGTATCTTGGAGGGCATGTATATCGAATAGGTTTGGATATATGAGGAGACATTTCTAAGGTATATTGGCTAGTTTGGTATCCATAGCATTTCTTATTTATCTTAATCAAGATCAAAATAATTAATAAAATCCCTCTTTCTAATCCTATCTATGCTTAAACATCGGTATAGTAACTATAGTAGGGAATTTCCATTGTCCTCCAACCCTCCTTTTCTAAACACCCAAGAAGAAGAAAATCCATGGTCAAACCCTAATTTTGAAATGGAAGAACATGTTGTAGAAAAGGAAGCTTTCGGTTTCATAGACCACCTAAGAGACCATGTCAATGAAACAAAAACATGTTTTATGATATCCTTAGAGAGGAGCTTGATAGTCAAAGTAGGGAATAACCTCCTAATTCTAATATAAGGCTATTTTATAAAAATATTGAGAATTCAAATAGTCAATCAAACATTACACAATTAAATAAAAACCAAGTAAAGGATTTCAGGTCCTAATATGTTTATAGCCCATATTGTTGATTATCCTATTGTTTCCATAGGTAATAGGATTCAAAATATCTTGTTATCCACCATAGATGTTTTATATATTGACACGTATAATTCTATCTCTTCTTCTAACATTCCTTTACACATCCCACCTCTTTCAAATCCTTTGTCCACTAACCCCTTTTTTCAAGTGACCTAGGGATTAATTATGTGTTAGCATCTTTGGTATTCAATCAAATGGTACCACCTTTTGTATCGCTTCCTCAAGTATATCAAACATACTCTTATGTCAACTTTCAATCGCTATTGGTGTTACCATAGGGACCTTTGAATCAACCATCCCTTGAATGCCAAATCATAAATGTTATGTTATAACACCTTGAGAAACGAGACTCCAAATTGAAGGACCTAGAATGACAAATAGCCTCTCTCCAAGGGGCCTTGAGTGAACACAAATACTCTTATGATGAATTCTATAGTCAACCATTAGACCTTACGGTAACCAACCATCTATTCCCACCAAATTTTGAAACACCAAAATTTTAAATGTATGATGGAAAGCAAGACCCTGTTAACCATCTTAGATTATTCTAAATTGCTTGTAGTGATGTCAATCATGATGAAATATTGCTCCTTAGTATCTTTCCTAAAATTATTAGTGATCTAGCCTTAGGCTAGTATTTTCAAACACCTCTTCATTCTATCAAAATCTTTAGAAAACTTATGGAAGCATTTGTCAAACAATTTTTCATATACAATGAAGAAAATATTACTATTGATGACCTTGACTAACCAAAAAAAGCCAGAGATGAAACCTTTTCCAATTTCTTGATGAAATAGTGAATCCTTTTTGGAGGAATCCAACATATCCCTCTAAAGGAAATCTTGCATATCTTCATACATAATATCCATAACCAATTATCCTATCCTTTAGAAATTGCAAATATTTCCTCCTTTGAAGGAGTTAACCTAGCTAAACATGTAGAAGTCACCCTCCTCCAAAGGGATAGAATTAAACTCAAGAAAGAAGAAGGTAACTCATCTTCTTCTAGTAATATAGGATAATATAAAAATAAGCATGTAGTAGACAACAATGTTATCAATTCTAGTGAAACAAACAATGTAAATATGACAACTACTACTCCCTAAAAGCTTGTCTTGACAAAGTAAGATATGTCTAAGTGTAAGTTCACTAACATAATACAATATCAATTAGCTATTTTGAAGTTGCTTCTTGATGTAAAAATTATAGATCTTCCACTAACTAGACCTATAAACACCACTAAAAAATTACCTAATTAGTATCGACATGATGAACATTACGATGTCCATCATGTTGATGGCCACAAAACTGACAGGTGTAACACCCTATACAATATTATTCAAAACCTTATATATTGTAGACACCTAAATCGTGTCATATTGAGAATACTGCTTAAATCGACGTCTTTGGGACCATATAACTCACTCTAGGAAGTCTTAGACCTAAAATAGTGGTTTTTACCACTTAAATAGGGACATTTCCCTTTGTAGCCCCCTTGGCCACTCAAACCCTTTCCTACGCTTAGCCCTTGGTCACCATATGACCACCCCTCCATAAGTTGACCTTAGGTGCATATAACCTAACCTAGGGACACCTCATCACCCCCCCTCACCTTACCTCAAAGGCTATAAATACCCCTCTCATTTGAGAGGAAGATATAACGAGAAGAAAAAGAGAGGAGAGGAGATTGAGAGGGCTAGAAGAAGTGAATGTTATTGTTATGTTGCTCGAATCTTTATGCATGTATGCAAATGCTTGTTATCTATATTTTTTTTAGTTGCATATCTCAATTTTTTTTTATCTATCTTAACAGGTGCTACTAAATCTTGTTGCCTGTTTGCATGAGTGTGGGTCTTAGGTACAAAGGTTCTAGGTTCCAGGTTCAAGATCACATCAATTCAAAGTTTCCAAATCCGAAGATCTAGATCCATTACGGTGGTCATGATAAACCCACCTCCCACTTTAAGTGTAGCAGAAATAATATCACGATACCATATCGTTTATTGTAAAAAGGGGATCATCTCCTTTGGCATTTGGATTATAAAAACACCCTTTTTAGAGTGGTCTATCGTAACCGAGAGTTTTTTTTAAATATAACAAAAGAGTTTTATTTTTGCATGGTGTTCTCTTTTTTTATATATAAAATTGGTGATCACGGTTCTTTCCCACTAATTTTTATCTTTATTATTATTATTTTGTAGGATTTAAACCTCTTTTTAGTAGCCCCTTCACACACAAAAAATCTGGTAAGTCTTCCTTGTTTTCTTTCCATTATTTATCTTCTTCTTGCATTTGTCTTCTTCTTGCATTGTTGTTTCCAATAGTTTTTTATTTATTCAAAACAAAAAAAAACTAACTTTTAACGTCATTTTTCTTTTTTTTCTTTTTCTTTTTTTAATAATAAATAAATCTAATTTTAAAAAAACCAAAAAACAAATAAATAAAAAAGAGTAAAATTACACAGAAGGTTGCATAACGTGGCTCCCGTGCCTCTCCCCTCTCCCTCCCCCTTGCATGGGCTGCACAGCACATCCCACACCGCCCCTTCCCTCCCATTCATCCCCCCACGACCCTCTGCGTATGACCTTAGTCGTGCGTCCCTCCCAACCCCCTACCCCACCCTCCCGCTTGTTGAGGTGTGATTTTTTCAAATCACAAAAACCACTCGACAACTAAGAATTTGAATTCTCTCTTGCAAAGAAATGGATGTTTCTTCAAGGTTCTCACTTAAGATGTTATGTATCGTGTATATGTGTCAATATGTGCTTGAAAAAATCTCTGTGGTTTGCAAATTATTGTTAACAAGGGACCTAGAGAAAAAGGAAAATGAGATATTGGTTTATGTCTACATGAATGTGAACTAAGATAAGGCAAATATGAAAAATTGGAGTTGTATTGCAAAAGCTCCACGAGTATCATAAAACACATTAAAGAATATTATTTGAAATTTGGATGCGTGAAGTTGTTGGTTTTGCAAATTAAGGTGAAATATCTTATATACTCTTTTCAGCCTTACCTCATCTCTAACCTAGGTGGTAGGTGGATTTGTTGCAAATTACCATTCTACCGGATGTAAAAATAGAGTGAGATAAAAGAAAGAGAGATACAAAAAAAAAGTGAGAATGATAAAAAAAAAAGTGAGAATGATAAAAAAAAAGAAAAAAAAAAGAGTTGGAAATAGAGTCAAATCTATTACTAAAAAAAGAGTAAGACAATATTCATCAGAGCTATAGACGCTCGACTGGAAGTGAAGCAAAGTCTAAAGAAAATATCATGAAGAGCTATAATGATAAATCTATCATCCATAACTAAATAATATTCACCGGAGCTATAGACACTAGGCTAGCAGTGAAGCAATGTTTAGAATCAAGGAAACGCAACATCCACCTAATATTTGGGTATTTTAGATAATCTCTACCGGAGCTATGAACGCTCGGCTGGCAGTAGAGCAATATCTGAAGAGAATTGGGTATAGGTTTTACCTTCAAAGAGGAATTTTTCATAGCCTCAAATGTGGAATCGACGATGGAATGTTGAAAGGTTTTAGGTAATAAGGAATGAAGCACTTCGCACACACTGAGATGATTTTTGAATGATTCTAGTAGTTCATGTTTGAATTGGTCTATTCTCATTCTTTTGATACAAATCGATGCTTGTGATTCTAATATTTGGGTTTTGTGTGTTTTTAGAAAAAAAAATTCGAGTCTAAAATATCCAGGGACATTTACCAGTAGAGTCGTCATTTGTTGTGACTCCTTCACAACGACCCCAAAATTTGGGGACCCACTTGAAATTTGGAAATTAATGCCAAAGTTTTGCCTGTTCTTGAAGTTTGATAATTCATGCTAAAGTATCAACTACACTTGTGATTTATTTTATCACCATTGGAGTATCCAAAATATGCATTTTTATGTGACATGTTTTATAAGCAAAGTATACGAGCAAACTCCACCTTGGGGACCTAGAGGTTTGTATGAGGCTTATAGTGTTGCTTTGTCATCACATGAAAAGGGTGTTTTTTTATTATGGATAAAATGTTTGGTTTCATATTCTTATTGTGTTTTGTTATTGTGTTATGTTTCTTTGTAATTATATGTTCTTATTTTATATTATTTTATGTGATTATTAAATTTATGTTGTCTTTTTATATATGGTTCGCTCATTATGTTTCATGTGTCGTTATTGTTTAGTTATTATCATATGATAATGTAAATACTTAAGGCATAAATTATTTTGCAGGATAAAGTCATGCAAGTTCTTGATATTAAGTGAAATGCCATGTGTAATATGGGTCCCACAATTTCAAATAGAGCACAGTCTTCGAGACAGGACCTACGATCCAGTTGGAGTGTGATATTCATAGTAGGTGTTAGATGAATACAATGGCATGTGCGAAGTGGATGTCATGGCGTTGGTTGGTGCAAAATGATTTATAGAATGAACTCTGCAACGGAAGCACTAGGCATGAGACATAAAGTAGACCTCGCGATAGAAGCACTAAACATGATACGTAAGGTTTCAAACAAGGCGTTGAGATATATTAAAAGGAAACATCTGATGATGTTTGGGTTAATGCTTTTGAAAATGGGTGGATGCCACATTAGACGCCTATACATTATCAAGCTCGGTGAGCACAATCCAGTAACACGTTTTCCAGTGTGTGTGTTCATAGGGAAGATTACTGACATTATATAACACATAAAATTACGATAAGCTAGGTATGCAAGGATCCACATGGCACGTTTGGATGGTATAGAAGATATGCTACGAACGAAGTTTACCAACATTCTAAATGTTGGGGCTAGTGCAAGGATTTAAACCCAGGGTTTTGCGTGACAAAATTTTGAAATATCGATGAAGATTTCATCACAGGGGTGTTTCGAAAAGATCATGGTGGTTGCAGCTGGGAAAGCCTTGTGCTTGGGATGTTGTTTAAACATCGGTGTTGCCACTTAAGAAAGTAACCCCCATAAAATTGTAGTTATTGCGGATGGAAGGTTCTATAACCATCGATACAGCTGCCATAACGACTACAGAGCCCATCATTGTAGTTTAGGAGATAAGTATAATCGTTGTTGCCTTAAATTATGGTCTCTAGGACATTCGAAAAACACCATTACCGCTATCCAAAATAGAATCATCGTTTCAAAAAATCTTGACAGTGAAGGTATGAGTGGACTTCGATTATAAAACATAGGTTGGTTTGCGAAGAATCACTGTCACCTCGATTCTAATGATGATCAGGATGAAGATTGTTGCAAATCATCGGATATGATGAATATGTGGTGATTTGCGTATGGGTATATGTGTCATTCTTGGATAGTGTGATGGATTTAAACAGGTAGACACATGTATGTTGGTTACAAGCTAAGGCTCATCAGAATTTTTACCCTTCAACAAATTGGCGCTAGAAGGAGGGCTTGAAAGGTAAATATTCGATTTTCATTCATAGTCATTCAAATTGTAGTTTTAAAAAAAAATTGCAAATTGAAGGATGTTATTTAATGCCAAGGTTTAATTGATGCATATATTTTGATTAATTATTAGTCATTTTTGCAAAATATATTTCTTTGACTAATAATATTGGCATTAAAAAAGTGTTCTTTAAAGTTCACTAATGACATCACCTACTTCAGTAAAGGAAATGATGGCTTCTTGGATACGTGATTATTATAGCAGTTTAAAAATGCCTATTCATAAAATTCCTAAAGGTGTAGAATTTTGTTTACCCATATTTAGGCATGATGTGGATCAAGCCAAGGACCATATTCAGAGATACAAGAGTGCGTTAAGTCTTTTACAGCTCATGCAAGGAGATGTTCCTTGCGGATTATTTTCATACCCATTGGATAAGGTTGCGCTTAAGTGGTACATACAATTACCTGTAAGGTATGCTACTTCTTGGGTTAAACTAGAAAAAGCACTTCTTAAACATTTTGTAAAATTGGATGACCCAGTTATGATGTTAAATCAATTTGTCTCTATTCATAAAAAATTTAACGAACCCGTGAGATCATTTAATGATAAATTCCATAGGTTGTATACCGAGGTGGGAACACATTTTATCATTTTAGAAGATAGAGCTACTCAAATATACATGGGGACCTTAGATCATGTTACTGCTATGTTTTTGGAAGGTCTTAAAATTACATCATTTCTTAGAGATTACAATGAGGTAGAAACATTTGAACAACAATTGATATCTCAAGGTGTTAATATGGAACAAATATATAGACTTAGACCTAAAACTCATAATCAAAGATCACAAATGAGTCAGGTTGAGATTGATAGTTTAGATGTCACAACCACCTTAGATGTTGAGAATGAGATGCAAGTTTCAGACTCAATACCCATCAATGAACATTGTGATGATCAAGTTGATAAAACTGTAGAAATTGGCTTAGAGCCATTATTCACAAAAGAGGATTGGGATGATCTTATAAAATAAAATACAAAAATTGATCCCCTTGAAGAAACTCTTGTCTTACCAAATTATGAATCTGAGGAAGATGAATTCTTTGAAATTGAGGAGGATAAATCTGAGAGATGAATTTTTTGAAATTAAAGAAAGTAAATTTAAAAATAAATCTAAATAATATATAGAAGAAATGATAGATTTTCATCATTTGTTTCAGGAGGATAATGAGTGTGACATTCAAACAGGTAAAGTGAAATAATTAAATGATCATAGATGTTATTTCATTGAAGATTGCAAGGGATTACAAAAAAATAATACCTCAATGATGATTGTTGAAATGACTAATCCTAAAATCTTATTGCTTGAGGAAGATGAATTGTTTGAAGTCAAAGATGAATTCTTTATTGAACAAGGTGAATCTGAAAATGAATACAAATATGGTATAAAAGAAAAAATGGAATGTCACCAAGTGCTTCAGAAATATAATGATGTTGTTATTCCAGATCATGAAGAAGTTTTATTCACTTCATTCACAATTTCCAAAGAAGTTCTTATCTCAAATGATGTGCAGGAAATTGAAAGCCTTGTGTCACTTAAGGATTCTACAATGCTCATACAACAAGAAATTAGTAGGTCTTCATCTCAAATGATTGATAAAGGTGAATTTGAAAAGGAAATTATAGAGCTATCCAAAGTTTACACAAAATCTCACCCTTTAATTATAGAAGATAATTTTTATAATGGTTGGGGAAGATATGATGAATGTTTTTCTTTTATACCTATTGAGAAGAATTTTTCTTCATCTAATATGCAGGATGTTAAAATTGATATCCTACATGAAGAGCCTACAAGTCATGTACAGTCAAAGACGCACATGTTTTCTAAAGTCACAATAAAATCTCACATTTTAGCTTTAGAAGATAATTACTATAATGGACACTTTTTCCTCCTTTGGCCGTGACGGTGCAACATGTCACGATATCGCGACACTTTTTCCTCCTTTGGCCGTGACGATGCAACATGTCGCGATATCGTGACACTTTACTCTTTTGGCCATGACGATGCAACATGTGACGATTTCATGACACTTTTTCTCCTTTGGCCGTGACAACGCAACATGTCACGATATCGCAACATTTTTTCTCCTTTGGCCGCGACGATGCAACATGTCATGATATCACGACCCTTTTCCTCCTTTGGCCACGACGATGCAACATGTCATGATATCGTGACACTTTTTTCTTTGGCCACGATGATGCAACATGTCACAATATCGTGACACTTTTTCTCTTTTGGTCGTGACGATGCAACATGTCGTGATATCGTGACACTTTTTCTCCTTTGGCCATGACGATGCAACATGTCATGATATCGCGACACTTTTTCCTCCTCTAGCCGTGATGATGCAACATGTCACGATATCGTGACACTTTTTCCTCCTTAGCCGCAATGATGCATCATGTCGCAATATTGCGACACTTTTTCTCTTTTGGTTGCGACGATGCAACATGTCATGATATCGTGACACCTTTTCTCCTTTGGTCGTGATGATGCAACATGTCGCAATATCATGACACTTTTTCTCCTTTGGCAGCGACGATGCAACATGTCATGATTTCGTGACACTTCCTATCTTTTGGCCTCGACGATGCAACATGTCGCGATATCGTGACATTTTTTCTCCTTTGGCCATGATGATGCAACATGTCACGATATCGCGACACTCTTTCTCTTTTGGCCGCAACGATGCAACATGTCACGATATCATGACACTTTTTCTCCTTTGGCCTCGATGATGCAACATGTCGTGATATCACGACACTTTTTCTCCTTTGGCCATGACGATGCAACATGTCACGATATCACGACACTCTATCTTTTGGCCGCGATGATGCAACATGTCGCGATATCACGACACCTTTTCCTCCTTTGGCCGTGACGATGCAACATGTCACGATTTCATGACACTTCTTCCTCCTTGCTTTCTCCCTTTGCTTTGGACCACGAAAATGCAACATGTCACGATATCGCGACACTTTCCTCCTTGTGGTGGTTTGCTTTTTCTTTGATCTTTAGAAAATGGGCTTCTTCGAACTTCTTGGAAAACATGCAAAAAAGGTGGGTCCCCAATTTTGGGGTACATTGTGGAGTAGCAACAACACTTCCAAATGGTGAATTTCTCTGTTTAAGTTTTGCTTCCCCTTTTCTGATTAGCCTTTGGTCATGTTTCCCTTTAGTTAGTTCTTCTTGTTGGTTCCTCTGGGAGCCTTTACCTTAGGTGGCCCCTGTTGTTTTCAGGTTGTCTCATTCTGCTACCGCCGTTCTTCCCCTTTGCCTCCCTCTTCGGATGCCCACGACTATCTTGTACAAGGTTCAGGGACCTTTTAACACCCTTTCAACCAATCAAAAATAATAATTACTATAATGGATGGGGTATGTATGGTGAATCATTATTTTCTCACTCCTACTGATAAAAATTTTGTTTCACTTGCTATGTAGTATGTTGAAACTTTTGTTTCAAAGGAAAATTTCACAATTTCTATAAATGAGAGGCCAATCTCAGAAATAGAACAGATTCCAAGATTTGATCATTGGGAACATGAGTTTGTGGAACATTTTGCTGCAATAGAAAGAGAAGAAATGGTCATTGATGAAGGACTACAAAATGATGATGATGATGATAGAGATCATGAATAAAAGGAAAAGACTATAATGGTTCATCAAGTAGTGGTAAATGAGAGCGCACAAAAGGTAGACTCATATCCTTTGTATTCAAACATTCAAGAATCAGTAAATTTATGCATAATCATTTATTGGTTTCTACTATTGTTTATGATGATATGTCATTAGAGGTCTATGAAGAAATAGAAGGGATTCTCATTACCACCACCAATAGGATTGCATTATTAAATAAAAAAAGATGATATGCTTGAATCATTGAACCAAGTTCATCAACAGCTAATAATTCAACCTAGGATACAAACCTATAATGATTCTTATTTTGTAAATATCCTATATTCTTGCAAATTGTTACATGAATATGATTGGCCTATAAACATGGATGATTATATTGCTTTAAAACTTTCATAAGTTGCTTCATATTTGAAAAAAATCCTATATACATGTGAAAATGAGAATTTAGGTCAAAATGATGAATCAGGGTTTGAAATTTCTACCTTGTTGAATAAGCATAAGATCATGAAAGATCATGTATTTGCTTGTAAGGTTAATAAATTAAATCTTAAACACACCATTGCTTATAATTTTGAATCAAATCAGTGGGACAGCTTCATGGAGGAGAAGGAGAAAAGCGAAAGAAGGTCAAATCAGTTATTCTGAAGGAAGATACAGAAAGTGCAGATTACAGGGAGGTCAAATTATTGTAATACTTTATGTCATTATATGAAATGTTTATTTTATAATTGAGCTTGTGTAAATGTTGGGTTCGATTGGTGGACAAAATAATTTCTATAATAATAAATCCTAAGTTCCTTGAAGATTGCATCAGGGTATTGTCCCATTGTGGTAATTCTAGTGGGCTATATTGCTGGTTTTTACTTTCTGAATTTGTTAAATTTTTGTATAGACTGTCCAAAATTCTAAAGTTAGTGTTCCTTTTCTTTAAAGCTTTTAAAATTTATTTTAATTTGAATTGATTAATATATGTTCTGCCAGTTCACATAATTATAAGGTAAAAGTTTCCAGAACTGGGTTAAGAACAATCTTAATAATACAAATATTAAGTTAATTAATCACAAAGGTCTCCTCTGAGCAAGGGGGTTTTGTTGAGGGATGGCAGATTCTGGATGGGGTGGTTGTGGCCTAGGAAGCAATCCATTCAATGCACACTTCTGGTAATAAAGGGATGTTCATAAAACTGGACATGTCAAAGGCTTATGACAGGGTTGAATGGAGTTTCCTGGCTAAAATGATGGCAGCCTTTGGTTTCTCTCAGGACTAGATAGAGTGGGTCATGAGTTGTGTCTCTACCTTGACTTACTTTGTGCTAATCAAGGGCCTTCCTTCACAACCATTTGGAGCTACTCAGGGACTGTGCCAAGGGGATCCATGTTCTCCTTATCTTTTTCTCATTTTGGCTGAAGGTCTTGGTAGACTTTACTTGAGGAGAAGACAGCAAGGTAGATTATTGGGTATCAAGATGGGTGATGAAGTTTTAACGCACCTACAGTTTGTGGATGACACTGGTTTGGTGGGAGTGGCCAGCTTCAGGAAAGCAAGAATGATTAGGGATACTCTTAATGTCTATCTCAGGGCTACTCAATAGGTCATTAATGACAAGAAATCCAAAGTATTTTTTTTAATCTGGAGCAAAGGCTTCAGAATAGAATTTTAGAAATCCTGGGATTCACAAGGACTTCTCTCCCAGTGGTTTACTTGGGGGTCCCCTTGTACTTCAAGAAGCTGAAATTAGACACATGGAGGAATTTGTTGGAGTGTATCAAGGACAAAATTAATCATTGGTCTCACAAGTGGTTAAATTATGGTGGCAGATTAACGTTCTTATAATCAGTCATTCAAGCCATGCCAATTTACAAATTCTCTATCCTGGTTGCCTCGATTACAATATGGAAAGAGTTAGACAGGATGGCTAGAAAGTTTTTATGGGAAGAAGCAAAGGGAGAGAGAAAGTGGGCCTTAGTGGGTTGGGACAAAGTTACCCAGCCCAAGGTTAAAGGAGGTCTGGGTTTGAGAAAATCTAAGCTGAATAATAAAGCTTTGGCTAGAAAGTTGTACTAGAGATGGATCTCCCAACCCACATCCCTTTTCAATAGAATCCTAACTAGAAAATACCTGGGACAGGCCAACCCAGACGATGTAGCTCGCATCCCCTTGGATGGTACTGGGTCCCTAGTTTGGCGGGCTCTCAAGTTAGGGTCTCAGGTTGTTAAAGACCGCTTATTTTGGAAAGTGGGAAGAGGGGAGAAGGCTCATTTTTGGACAGATTCTTGGGATCAGTTCCCACCCATCATTGCTAAATTTCTAGAATTATAGCCAATAAAAGTAGCCATTGAAGCCAAGGGATGGATCCGTATTGAAAGTTATTTCACAACTACTCAGCTGGGGGAGTGTAAGTTTAAGCAGTTCAAGAAGTTGGATGAGTGGCCCATTTCAATCCCTCCGGATTTGACTCCCATCATGACTAAAATTTTGACAGAAAGATTTCTTACAGGGGGAGACATGGAGGATGAATTAGCTTGGGGCTTTGGGAGTCTTGGCGTCTATATAGTAAAGGATGGATATGATAGCATTCTCCCAGAGCCCCCCCTCATACTTTTCAGGTTGAGGACTAGAGGAAAATCTAGCACTCTAAAGGCTGGTCGAAAGTTAACTTTTTTTCCTGGCAGTGCATGCACAATGGAATCCTCACTTTTGATAATCTTAGATCAAAAGGTATCATCGGCCCTTCTCAATGTGTACTATGCTACAAGAGCGAGGAAACTGCTGACCATTTGCTGTTTGGTTGCCCTTTCACCCGACATATTTGGCTGCGTTGGTTTGCATACTTTAAAATTCAAGTAAGTGGTGACCTGAACTGGATGAATATCTGGGAAAAATGGTAGAAAGGTAGATTCAAATCTAAAGCTCTTCGTTTTGGCTGTGAGCCCGATTTAAGCTTTATCTGGTGGCAAGTTTGGCTAGAAAGAAATGCCAAAATTTTTAGAGAAACTTTTACTGCTCTAAACGAGGTTTGGCAGACCATTTGGAGCAAGGTTATCGAAACTGTGGCTGTTCATGCTGAGGAGGAAGCTTAAATTGACATTGGAGCTATGGAAGAACGCGTTGAACTGCAAGAGGGACAGGACAGAAATTGTTGGAAACCTCCCCCTGAAGGTTGGATTAAAATCAATATTGATGGAGCTGCAAAAGGCAATTCGGGTAGAGCCAGAATTGGAGTGGTGTGCCAGAACCATGCTGGGACTGTGCTCTATTGGGAATTGCAATGCCTGGGAAGAACCAATAACAATGAAGCCGAAGCCATTGCCATCAATTTTGCTTCTGTTTGGGTAGTGAAACATGGCCACCGCAAGATTATTCTTGAATCAGATTCACAAATAATGGTTGGAGCTCTTGACTGCATGAGGAACTTTGATCTGAAAGCTTGGAGGTTGAGGGCTCTTGTTACCCAAATTAAAGAATTATGGAAGGAATTGGAGGATGTGATCCCAGTTTATGCGAGTAGATATTTGAACAAAGCGGCTGACTTTCTGGCTAAGATGGGTGCGGAAAAGGAGGTTGGAGTTCAGTTGCACAGTGACATGGATATTGAGGATGAGGTGATTATATAGGGTCTTGAAAGGTCCTTGAGCTAATGACCTTCAAAAAAATAGAGTACGATGGGGGACCCCATGGCAGCTAGTTTTTGGTTCATGAAAATTGGCTCCGATGTTGTTCTTCCTTTACTATTGTATGACTGTGTCCTCTCGGACCTCGGCTGGGAAGAGGCTCTTCCCACATTGTAATTGATCTATGTCTTAATACAAGTTTTTTTTTTCAAAATTTCAAAAAATATTTGAATTAAGTGTGATAAATGATCATTTTAATTCTCATCTTAAATTTCATGAGATTAGGGTATTGAAACTGATATCCTTCAGGCGATAATTTAGATTTTGAATATAGTATAACTTTACATATTTTAGGAGAAAAATATTAAAGATTATATTTACTTTGAAAGCATTTAATTTCATAAATATTTTTCAAAGCTAAATATTTACAAAAGATCTGTTTAATAAGCTTTAATTTATCATAAAGTAAAAGTTTATAAAGGAAGGTCTATATCAAGCCCTATGTTCTGTTATTAAAAGGCATTTATTTGCAAATGGGGCAAGATATTATTTTATTAATTCACTTTTTATGGATTTAATTATAACTTTGTAAGGAAATTTGAATGAAAAACTGTTTTACCAAATAGACATTTGGCAAGTGAATTTATTATTTTTATCCCAAAGGTTTATTAAAGTATTTAAATTTCATTTACTTTGATTTTTATTAAATTTAAATGTAAATTTAATACAAGATGCTAGATTCCTTTGATGTTAATTTCATTTATAGCATCTTGTTAGGAACCTAATATTAAAATAAAGCACACTCACACAAAATACTGAAAAATAACTCACATACATCAAATAACTCAATATCACTATGCAGAAATCAATTACAGAAATGAAACAATCTCACAATAACACTGAATCGCGGGCCTCTTCGAGGGGGCAACCTCCTTCAATATTTCATTAGCTTGCAAAAGGATAATCTCGTACATGGCTTCATATATTTTTAAAGGAAAACTACATGCAACCCTACCTAAATGCTCAAGAGGTGGCTTACATGCAAAATGCCACTCGAGCTAGAATCTCCCACCAAATGGCGGTTACAATCTTGATAAAAATGGTTACATGAAATGGTACCACTTGGCGAGGTATCTTACTACATCGGTTACAATATTGATAAAAATGGTTACATGAGATGGTACCACTTGGCGAGGTACCTTTATTGCCACCTACATTACTAAGTATTGCATAATAACATTAAAATAGGATCCCCACATTGGAAGTGGGTTATTACATAGGTAAATGAGAATTACAACATGGTGTTAGGATAGGATCCTAACATGTCCTTCCCCTTCGAAAAGCTTTGTCCTCAAAGCTGAAATTGAGGAAACTGGTGTTGGAGTTGATGGAGAGGCTCCCATGTAGCATCTTCTGGCTGGAGCCCATGCCACTGGACAAGGACATCTGTGATGGTACGATTGTGGAGAGTGTGGGTGCGGTGATCCAACAACTATTCTGGTTCAAGTAAGATGGACCCTTCCTCATCCAATTCTGGTAATGTTGATTGAACCTGTACCTGTGTGCCCACAACTTTCTTGAGAGATGAAACATGGAAAATAGGATGGAGCTTGGAGGTGGGTGGAAGAGCCAATTTGTAAGTAGTGGAACCAATCCGTTGTAGAACTTGGTAGGGCCCATAGAATTTTGTAGCAAGTTTTTGGCACCGACGGAGTTGGAGGGATGACTGTTTGTATGACTGCAAGCGAAGGAAAACCATATCACCCACATCAAAGCTACGCTCGGATCGATGTTGGTCGGCCTGTTGTCGCATCCGATTTTGGGCCATGTCCAAATTATGCTTCAGCTGGTGAAGGACATCGGTCTGCTGGTGAAGAGTAATGTCGATTTCCTGGACCCTGGAGCTGCCTGGAATGTATGAAGAAGGCGTGGGTGGAGGGCGCCCATAAACAACCTCAAAAGGAGTGAGTTTGGTAGTTGTATGATAGGACGTGTTGTACCACCATTCGGCCAGAGGAAGCCACTTCACCCATTGAGAAGGATGATCTGATGCAAAGCAACGAAGATAGGTCTCCAAACATTTGTTGACAATCTCAGTTTGACCATCCATTTGTGGATGATAAGCTGAACTCATTTTGAGCTTCGTTCCCTGCAACTTAAACAACTCTTGCCAGAAATGACTAGTGAAGGTTGGGTCTCGATCGGACACAATGGAGGTGGGCATACCATGAAGGCAAAAAATAGAATCAAGGAAGATTTGGGCAATGGTGGAGGTTGTGTAAGGATGGGCAAGGGGACAAAAATGAGCATACTTCGAAAGGTGATCCACTACCATGAGAATAACAGACTTACCACCCGATTTAGGTAACCCTTCGATAAAATCCATAGAAATATCAGTCCAAACCTGATCTGGAATGGGCAATGGTTGAAGAGTACCCGAAGAACGAACTGTTTCACCTTTCATCCATTGGCAGGTATCACAAGCTGCCACGAAGTCACGGATGTCCTATTTCATCCCTTTCCAGAAGAATGTGCGCTTGAGGCGTTCATATGTTTTGAGAAATCCAGAATGACCTGCAGAGGGAGCAGTGTGTAGTTCCTTCATGAAGAGGTCATGGAGTGGCGAGGCACGGGGAATAACAAGGCGTTGGTGATAACGCAAATCCTGGCCATCCCAACTGTAGCCTGGGTATGAAGTCGGATCAGCTTGAAGTGAAGCCATCAAAGCTTGTAGGTCTGCATCTTGAAGTACCTCCTATCGTAAGGAATCTATCCATTGGGGGACAGGTGCGGAGATAGCACATAGCATACTGAGGGCCTCAAATTGGCGAGAGAGAGCATCAGCCACAAGATTTTCTTTGCCCTTCTTATAGGTGATATCATAATCATAGCCCATGAGTTTAGAAACCCATTTTTGTTGTTCTGGGGTAGCAACCCGTTGTTCTAAGAAATATTTGAGACTCTGATGGTCTGTTTTAATGGAGAAATGGCGCCCAATGAGATATGGTCTCCAATGGGTGACAACATGTAAGATGGCCAACATCTCCTTGGCATATGTAGATTTTCCCAAATTAC
Source organism: Wollemia nobilis (assembly GCA_028583015.1). Classification (NCBI taxonomy): domain Eukaryota; kingdom Viridiplantae; phylum Streptophyta; class Pinopsida; order Araucariales; family Araucariaceae; genus Wollemia; species Wollemia nobilis. Next base: position 2,543,612 of record JAQPPZ010001965.1, read on the forward strand.
GCTCAGAGAGTGCCTTACTGGTGAAGGCCAAGGGTCTCCCTTCTTGCATCAATACTGCCCCAATGCCGCGACCAGAAGCGTCACTTTCAATGATGAATGGTTTAGAGAAATCTGGCATGGCTAGAACAGGTGTGGTGGTCATGGCATGCTTTAATTCAAGAAAGGCTTGATCAACGGGTCCTGTCCAAGTGAAAGAGTCCTTCTTTAACATAGATGTGAGGGGAGCTGCTATCTTCCCATAATTACGAATAAATTTCCTGTAATAACCTGTAAGTCCTAAGAATCCCCGAAGTCCTTTGAGAGTGCGGGGTTTTGCCCAGTCTTGAACTGCCTGAATCTTCTTAGGGTCGACCTTGACACCATCTTTGGAAACAATGTGTCCTAAATACTCCACTTCAGTCAGACCAAAGGAGCACTTAGACCGCTTAGCAAAAAGTTGATGTTGGGCCAATAACTGTAATGTCTGATCCACATGGGTAAGGTGTTCTTCCCACGAGCGGCTATAAACCAATATATCATCAAAGAAAACCAAGATGAACTTCCACATGAAGGGATGAAAGATGTTGTTCATAAGGCTTTGAAATGTGGATGGTGCATTTGTCAAACCAAATGGCATTACCAAGAACTCATAGTGACCTTCATGAGTACGAAAAGCAGTTTTTGGAATATCCTCGTCCTTGAGCCTGATTTGATGGTACCCCGAACGAAGGTCCAACTTGGAGAAGTACATAGCTCCATGTAATTCATCCAACAATTCATCCACTACCAAAATGGGAAATTTATCCTTGATGGTGATCTTATTGAGCTCATGGTAGTCTATGCACAATCGCCACGAGCCATATTTCTTACAAACTAGCAAAACTGGAGAAGAATAGGGACTGGTACTGGGTCGAATGACACCTGCCTTGAGCAATTCCTATACCATCTTCTCGATTTTTGACTTGAGAGCATGAGGATACCGGTACGGTCTGATGTTCGGTGGTGCACTACTCGAAAGTAGTGGAATAGCATGGTCATGAGAGCGACGAGGTGGTAGTGTAGTTGGTTCTAAAAAGATGCCATTGTGCTTGGTTAGAACAAGTTGCAAATCTACTAGAATTGGATCTGTTGTGGAAGTGGGTGGCTGAATTGAAAATATTTGTGCAATGACCCCATGGGAGGACTTTTTCAACAACTTCTCCATGCGATTGGAACTAATAATTTGTGTAGGGCTAACCTTGATACCCTTGAGGGTATATGTTTGTCCATTTTGTGAAAATTGCAGCCATAGTTCTACAAGGTTGCAGGAGAAAGTGCCCAAGGTGCTCATCCATTGGGATCCTAACACAACGTCACATCCTCCCAATTGGAGGGCGAACATATCTTGCTTGAGTTCATAATCCCCTATCTGAATTTTGACATTTCGACATTTACCTTTACAAGGTAAGGTGCCTCCATTGGCCACCATGACTTCAAAAGAATTGCATGAGTGTATATAGCAGTTGGTCCGTTTGGCCACCTGAGGATCAATAAAGTTGTGTGTACTACCTGAATCAATAAGAATTGTGAGACGTTGGCCTTTGAAATAACCCACAACTCTCATGGTTTGTGGGGTGGTAATCCCGACAAGAGCATGGACTAAAATTTTTGCTGGTGTTTCTGATGGTTCCTCTTCCTGTGGAGTTGGTGCCTCAGTTGTATCACTCTCCTCATCACTATGGTCATTGTTTTCTGGTTCCTCCACATCTATTAAAAACAATCTCTTATTTGCACATCTATGCCCCTTCGTAAACTTTTCATCACAATTATAACATAACCCTTGGGCGCGACGCGCATCCATTTCCTCTGTAGTCAGCCGCTTGGGAGCAGGAGGTTTATTATCAGTATTGTTTTGGACTCGAGGAGGGAAAGAAGGTCGGTTATGCAAAAATCATGGTGTCCGCCTTTGAGCTGAGAGTTTAGATTCGGCCAATCGGGCTAAACTGATAGCCTCCATCATGGTGTGGGGTTTGAACATCTTGACTTCAGCCTGGAGATCATCTCGTAACCCACTAACAAAACAACTCATAAAAAATCCCTCATTCAAACCCTTAGTTTTATTGGCCAATTTCTCAAATTGGGTCTGGTAATCACGAACTGAGGTGGTTTGTTTCAGCTTTGTCAGTGCACCTGTAAAGTCATCATAATCATTAGGGCCAAATCGGGTGAGTAGTTGGGACTCAAAGTCCTCCCAAGATAGATCAGGGTTAGCAACCCGTAGCCATTGGAACCAATGTAAGGCCTCAGATTCTAGGTTGAAGGAAGCCATCTGAACCCGATGATAGACAGGGACATTATGGAGTCGAAAGAATTGATCAACCCGACATAACCACCCATCGACATCCTTTCCACTAAACTTAGGGAAGTCTAATTTAGGCATTCTGAAGGTTGGATCCCGATCAGAGTGATTGTCATCTGGTGTTCGTCGACCTCGTTCAGAGTTTTCAGCATGGTGTTCAATTTTGGTACTACCGTGCAATTTGGTCTCCATCTCTATGAGTTGTTCTTCTAAACGGATTCTAGTGTTATCCTGATCCAATCGAAGCTCTCGAATCTCTGTGCCTATGTTCTTGTTTGCAGAGGTCAAGTCAGCAATGGATTTTTGTAGGTCGGCCAATAATGTGCCCAAGTCTAAATCCTTTTGTTGTTGTCCTCGAGTGTCGCTTGCCATTGCGGTCCCTCTTGTGTTGAGTTACTAAAAATAGACCTCAGATTTTTAGGAGTTACTATTTTTAGTAAGGGTCCAAAATTTAATTTGGGAAATGAGTTGCAACACTGATTTTAGGATAGGGTCCACTCCGGTGGTTGTTTGATCTGAGCGCTCAATGAGGAGATATACTGAATTTCTTGACTTTTTGTGATCTCCTGTTGGTTGCAAGTCGATGTCAAGGTAATTTCTTCCACTTGTACTTAAAATTTCACCAATGAGTCCTTGAGGGTCTTTTGTGCAGAATAACAAGTAGATTCTATTCCCAAAAATTTGGATCAATTTGATGGACCGATGAAAAGTTATGGCCTTAGCAAGAAAAATCAAAATTTGCTATTTTTAGAAATTTGGTGCAAAATTTGACCAGGAGCTGCCAAGGACAATTTTGTCTGGAATAGAGTGTAGAATTTTTTGCTAAATTTTTGAGTCAATATGAGCTCTGTGTGAAGAGATATCCCTATTTTAATAAAATTTCAATGTTTTTTTTTTTGTGTTGGTGTTTTCGATTTCTGATTTGGAGTTACAGTTCAAAATTTGGGACCTGGGATCAACTGTTTCGGACCTGTATACTGCACCCTGACCACCGTGTCACTCACTGTTCTCTGTTCCTGTCACCTATACTAGGGTTACTGACATAGTTTTTACTTTTGACCTTAGGGAATTTTTTGACACTGACAACTCTATTTTTGACACTAAAAGTCTACAATTCTAGACTAGTATAGAGGATGTTACTGTCGACCCGACTACCACTATTACTATCCTGATCTATCATCATCGTCTTGACTATTCAGATTCTGACCATAGGCTGTTTCAAACACTTGCAAAAATTTATCTTGATTGTTGGTGCATGCAAGTTGTTTTCTATGATAAGGAAAGCCTTCTCCGTATGCTCACTTTTGGGGATGGTGAATGCAAGTTAGCAGAATAGGGATGGGTTGATTTGCAGGGGAATGATACTTTATTTTTGTTTTGTTTTCTAGAACCAGGGTATGCTAAGTAAGGGAGTATGTAATACCCATAGGCCCTCTATTATACCGTAGTGATGAACAATAGTGCTCGGACCAATATTTTAGGCCACTACTCAAGGAGGATTCCACACATACCCTTGAGCACACTATCTGCCTCTCTGACAATATGGGAGGGTAATCGTCCGGGATGTTGTGTCCCATGGACTATGGATAATACAAGGCCAAAAAGCTTCCTAATGGATAAAATCTTGTTTAAACCTAGATTGTCTCTCGATATACCCGAAGATACGTGGGAGCTCAATTTCATGCGTGAGTGTTGTCTGAGGCCTGGGTATTGGAGCCTGATCGCCCCTCACTTCACTAGACGCTTTATGGGCTATCTAGCTTAGCCAATAATGATAGCTCCTTCACGATATTTTAAAACCCCTGACACAGGGTTTCTAACCTACACAACTACTATATTTTTTTTGGTCTTTTCTGATTTTCTGAGAAAAAAATGACTGTATTTTTTGGATTTTTTTTTATAAAGGAAAAACAGAAATAAAAACACACAGGAAAATTATACCTAACAAGCGGAATGACTGGCAAGAATCATCTTAGTTGCAGCAGAACTTGGCCCTGGAAAGCGCTCTGATACCACTTGTTAGGAACCTACTATTAAAATAAAGCACACTCACACAAAATACTGAAAAATAACTCACATACATCAAATAACTCAATATCACTATGCAGAAATCAATTACAGAAATGAAACAATCTCACAAGTAACACCGAATCGCGGGCCTCTTCGAGGGGGCAACCTCCTTCAATATTTCATTAGCTTGCAAAAGGATAATCTCGTACATGGCTTCATATATTTTTAAAGGAAAACTACATGCAACCCTACCTAAATGCTCAAGAGGTGGCTTACATGCAAAATGCCACTCGAGCTAGAATCTCCCACCAAATGGCGGTTACAATCTTGATAAAAATGGTTACATGAAATGGTACCACTTGGCGAGGTATCTTACTACATCGGTTACAATATTGATAAAAATGGTTACATGAGATGGTACCACTTGGCGAGGTACCTTTATTGCCACCTACATTACTAAGTATTGCATAATAACATTAAAATAGGATCCCCACGTTGGAAGTGGGTTATTACATAGGTAAATGAGAATTACAACATGGTGTTAGGATAGGATCCTAACACATCTTGAGACATAAAAATGAAGAGATGAAATAAGTTCAATATATTTTAATTGAAATTGTAAAATGAATTTCATTTTTTGAATTGATATGAAAGATATATTTCTCATGAAATACTCAAAGTCATTTACATGATTCCCATGTCCCTTGTTAACAACAATATGCAAACCACAGGAGTTTCTTTCCAAGCATTTACCTAAACATATATGTGAAACACATTAAACATAAAATAAAAACCTTGGAGAAATTTATGTTCTTTGCAAGAAGAATTTAAATTTTGAGTTTTGTTGAGTTGTTTTGTGACTAGAAAAACTCACCCCTTAACACCACTCACCCCCCTCTGTAAGAAACTCAGCCCACTCCCACTCCCACCCCTCCCACTCACCCCCCTCTCTGGGCTCCTCAACCAACTCCCACTCCCACCCCTCCCACCCACTCCCTGTCCCACCCACCCCTGAGGACTGTGCTCAATGCGATCCTCTTTTCCCCGTCCGATCGTGGCTCATCCCATGCAGTAGTTGCATGGACATCCTCGAGCTTTTCATAGCCTACCTACAATAGGCCCGCCATAGGTCTACATCAGCAGGTCTACCATAGGCTTACGTCAGTAGGCCTACCATAGCAGGTCAATCATAGACCTGCCATAGCAGGTCAGCCATAGACCTACCATAGTAGGTCTACCCACGGTAGGCTAGCCACAGGATTACCCACAATAGGCCTGTCATGATAGGCCTGTGATTCCTCTATCAAGACCTTCAGGCCCGACAAGCCCACAATGGCAGTAGGGCACGCACATGACCCCCGCTAAAGTTTAATTTTTAATTTTTTAATTTTATTAATTTTTTTTTAAACTTAGGAAAAAAATAGTGTTTTTAAATTTCAATTTTAAAACTTAGGAAACAAAAAATATATTTTAATTTTTCTTCAATAGGAAAATTTTAAAAATCTCAAAAAATTTCAATCACTTTTGAAAACCACAAAAATCCAATTTAAAAAAAAAAACTTTAGAAAATCCAAAAAAATCAAAATTGTTACTTTTGATGCTGCATCCAATAAATCAAAAATCGTGCAAATTGAAGCTATAATGAAGAAGTTATGTTGGTTTTATTATTACTCTATTTTGAGTCATTTTAAAGCCAAAAATGACACTAAAAAGGTCATAAAAATTTGTAGACAACTTCAAAAATCCTCAAACTTGTTTTGTTATCTTAGTGAACACCTTTTGCAAATATCATAGAATATTTGAGTCCTAACTCTTTATTTTTGTGAAATTCCTCAAATTGGTCATTTTTTCACTAGCCTTTTTTGGCCAAATATTCCACAAATAAAAAATTTGACCCAAAAAAAATATACTTTTTCGAGTCCTAGTCCATTGTGATCATATCATCGCACTGATTGTTTTGATATATAAATTTTTAAAAATAAAATCCAAAATCAATTCACAAAAAAATCAAAAAATTCAAATTTTTCGTGATCTGTGTCTGCTGCTTGTTGATATCATTTTATGGTGCATTTTTTAGATTTCTAAATTTGAAACGTACATTTTGTAGGAATATGAATTTGAAACGTCATTTTATATGCATTAGCAAAACATCATCGTATGCTCTATGTTTTATTTGTTTTTGTAAAATAAAATGAACCCCACACACCACGTCCTACTTTAAACATTGGCGAGTTGGATTTCACCACCAACCGTCGATCAAGACCAACGGTGGATTTCATCACCACCTATTTGGCTTGCATTGTGGATCTTCAAACCCTATTTTTGGCCAATTCTAGTTCCAAGAACCATTGAAGTCATGGAAAATAGCATGCACTTCTCTTATGAGAGTGTATCGCTACCCACAACGGATTGGGTGAGGACTGGTAGGACCTATGCTCTTTGATCGGATATGGGTTTCATCTCCATATTTCGATGGGTATGGCTACCTGGACTTCATCACTAGGTTTAGTCACTATGAGTATACATGTGAAATCCTTTAAAAAAATTGAGAGTATCATCAATCATTTTCAAACATGATAAGAGTGAAACTCAGATTTACAACAAATAAAAACACACCAAATAGCTTAGGGATTTACATCTAAAACTTAAATGAGATAATCACATTGTTTTATTGTGTGTTTCTTTAATTGTTTGATTGTGTGTTTCTAAAATTTAAATGAGATAATCACATGGTAACTACACATGGCCAAGCCCGATCAAGGGCTAGTGCCATAGAAGATTTCCAAGGAGGCCCTAAATGCCTTTGATACAATCCTAAGGATCTTCTCATTCTTGCACGATGTCCAAAAATTCATTATGAGGTCAACCCTTCACCTTGAGGACCCAACCACCAAGGCACCTCTTCTAGGAGAACATCAATGGGTTATCCACATGATCAAGTGGATTATTCGGTTATCCAACATCGATTCCAGACCACAACTAGACATACCTGGTCTATCGAAGGGCCTAGTAGGGAAGTCCACATTCCCTCTGTATCATGGCTTTCACCACCTATAACTCCCATACAATGAGTGGTAACAATCCAGAGTAGACCTATGCAAAGTCTGTATACACCATCAACCAAAATAACCATGGGCGAGTTAATACAACAATCCCCCAAGCATCAAGAAACTCTCATAGAGATTTTACATTCAATCAAGTTACAACCCCATGATTTGATACTTTTACCAAATGTATGGGATACATACAAATGTACAAATATCTTGTTATAACCTTTTAAAATGACAAGATCAAACCCATGTCTGCCAATTTTCTAGACCCTCCTTTACACATCATCGCGTGCATCAACAGGATCCCCTATAAGCGAGTATTGGTTGACATGGGTTCCATAATAAACATTATTACCACAACTACATTGAAACATCTCAACCTTCCATCTTCACACATTGCAACATCCACATTCACCTTGCAAGCATTTAACGATGCTTTATCCTCCATTGTGGGCACGATAGTCCTACCTATTCAAGTTGGACAAAAGACTATGCCTACATTGTTCTACATCTTAGAAGGTGCAAGATAATACAACATAAAACTAAGAAGTCCTTGAATGAGAAACATGGAGTGTGTCCCCTTCATCATGCATCAACGCATTAAATACATTCATGAAGGTCAGTTCCATGTGATTCATGTTGACCTAGATCCCTTCAAGTATTACAATAAGGATGATTATCCGTAGGAGTCTACCATTCCATATTCACACTTGGACACTAAACCCAAATATCTTATCCAAAGTCTAGATTCAACCCCATGGTTAATTATGAAGCTATCTTCACCATAGTTGGTACCTTCGATTTCTACTACCACTCCTCCTTCATCCTTAGTTTCTCTGAATGAGGAATAAAATATCAACTACAAAGGCTCCCATAGCCATATTCAACACATTAGTAGAAGACCTTCCCATTCCTACCAACAAGGAGGACCCATAGTTGTTATGGATGAATCAGATCATATCATACAATCTTCATCCACCACACTTGAGAACATCGTTCCCTTGAACAACCTTGAACTTGGTGAGCACATAGCACCCAATTTTACATTCACGCCTAACATCGAGTTGATCAAGAATATAGGTCATCCTCCTACCAAATCGCTACCCATTGATAGCATTTTTGATTCACCACCCAAACATGGGGGACAAATAGATCATCTCAAAAAAGTTTATGAGGCATCCATGACTTGTCCAAATGCAAATGCATATTCTCATGAGTTTGTGGGAATGATCAATGTGATGACAAGGAACCAGAGTCCTCCAAATCAATCTATGTAACTTTCGACTCCATCCAATATTCCCTCCATACCACAAGTGCTACCATTGTTGGATTCAGTCACACCTACTCCATATCACTCAATATCTCCATAAAATCAAGAGTCGGTGTACCCACTATACAAAAATAGGGATAATCCAACTGCCATAGCTAAATACTCTGAGTTGGAATATGAGCATGAGCTAAATCAAAAACAAGAGCATATGGATATACTCACTAGCCAAAATCATCATGAACCATTCACATCTGCTCATATGTTGAGAATTTTTTATCCACATCTACTCAATTTTCTCTTGGCTCCCACACCCAATCCACCTCCACCACCTATTAGTTGCCATCTAACTTTATCAATAGTCATCTAGTCATTGCCTCCACTAGTTTCACAACACATCTTGGATTGGCTAGCCAAAATTGAGTTACAAGTGAGTCATCAACATAGTTATTTATAATAGATCTTGAATCGACTCATAAGCATTGAGTTACGATTGAGTCATCCAAAACCTCAACCCCCTAATTTTTAAGACTAACCCCCTCCTGTGCGGTCCAATGTTAAATCTCAATAAAATTAGGGGCAAAGGTAACAACTTCGTCAACCCTATAATAATATGCCATTACCTGAATCTTTGGCATCACTCTTTAATCGATTATACAAGGCCAAGGCTATTGATCTACCAGATATCCCCCTTTGGATCCTAAGATATCAAAACGTAAGTGGTATCTAAAGGACCAATACTATCCTTATCATTAATTAAATGGTCATAACATTCAGTCATGTATCACATTCAAGAACAAGGTACAGGATATGCTTGAAAATCATGATCTTCAAATCAACAATCCTCTTATGACCAACAATCAACAAATGGAAATATTCAAGGATTTGTTACCTACGCATGGGGGTCAGGTAGAACAACCTAGGTAGGTGAATGAGATACACACAACCCTACCCCCTCATCAAAGTGTTCCACCTTGTCTACCTCATTCAAGACATCGGTCTCGTACTTGGACTCCTCTATCTAAGCTCATGTTGAAAATCTTCCAGAAACTGCAAGAGGCAAAAGCAATCATTTTCTCTAACATACGTCCCCTGAACTCAAATAGGCCTAAACCTAGGAATCATATGGAGGATCACTTTTGCCTCTATCATTGGATAGAAGCTCATGACATTAACGATTGCTTTACATTAAAGAATTTGGTCAAAGAGATGATAGAACAAAATGATCTCCACACAGACAGTTCACTCATTTTATCCCATCGAGACATTGGCATTGCATAAAATTTTATGCCTCAATAAGGGGGTTCAATTTCTTTCACTCCTCCTAGCCAAGCCACTCACATTGCATAAGATAAAATGCACATTGGGGTGCTTAAGGTATCATAGCTTCCCCTAAAAAAAATAAGATACACAAAAATCTCCAAAGGCATCTTAAGCCCTTTGGTCAATTCACAAATAGCTCCAAAAAAACTTAAGACCTTTGGTCAGTTCACCAAAAGCCCCAAAGGTATCTTAAGCCCTTTGGTCAATTCACAAAAACCCCCAAAGGTATTTTAAGCCCTTTGTTCAATTCACAAAAAGCTCCAAAGGCACTTAAGTCTTTTGGTCAACTCAAAAAAAAAGCTCCAAAGACATCTTAAGCCCTTTGGTCAGCTCAAAAAAGCTCCAAAGGCACTTAAGCCCTTTAGTAAAATAAAAATCAAAAAATCAAAAATAACCAAAAACATCAAAATTTTGAAAAACACAAAAATATCACATCATCAATTGTATTGAATTTCATCATGCATTTCTCATCATTACATTGATCTATTGGCTGCATTAGGCATATTCATTATTTTTCCATTAGGGTATGTTGTTCTTGCATTTCCACAAATAAGCATCATGCTTGTATGATTGTCAGAAGTCTTAATCAGCCTTATCCACCATCATAATTTGAATTTTTCTTATGAGCTATTTCCTATTAAGGGGTCTTCGTAAGATAGGGTAGATACTGGATGAACATCAGCAATGATGTTTAGACGACCACTGACTATTTTATGAATATCTTTTAGTTCACAAGAGATCATAGGAAAATCCCCCACATCACAAACATCATATCATCCACATTCCCCTTTGTGAGTAACTATATTTTTCAACACAACCACTCAAGTTGCTATGGGGTATTCACTAGGGTTTTGGTCATTCAGTCATTCCTAGTTTTCCTTTTATATTGTGTCAAAATTTATCTTGATTTTCAAAGGTAAGGTCTTGCTTTGTTCGTACCTTGCATATATCAAAATCCCAACACAAAATCCCACATTAAAATCCAATTTTGAACAAGGAAGGATGAACCTACAACATAGTCCTTGTCACCTTAAGCGAAAGGTTTTCCTTGCTCATCCTATTATGTGCATGGTCTAGGATGTTGAGGATTGACAAAAGGACAATCTCCCCCCTACCCAATCAAATCCCTTCCTCCACAAAAATGAGCAAGTATCCCGCAAAAAAAACAAAAAGTGATTTTCACCACTAAAGAAAATAAATTCCCTTGCTCATCACCAAAACTGAGCAAGAATCCACAATCCAAGAAATTAAAATAAAAGAAGGGGTTAATGAGCTTCAATCCCTGGAATACTTAGTTATTAAAAAATCATGGGATGATCTCCATTACAGTAATGGGTTAAATTAAACATGTCTGGAAATTGGGTAGTCTTACACATGGCGATATGTCTCTCACATTAGCGACCTTATTTTGTACAGACCAATGTTAGCTTGCTATTGAGCTACCCTTTGGTGGCTTGTATTTCCTAGTATTCAAGTCCAACTATGTCCAACATTAGGATCATGATGACTATGAGGTGATCCTCATTACAACAATGGGTTGAATGAAACCCACCTAGCAATGGGGTAGTCTTATGCATCATCTTAAGTAACCTCACATACACACCAGAGACCTGAACTCGTGCGCCATGAATGTGTATTAAATGCCCATCCACCTTCCTCTCCACCAGAAGTGCTCCCTCCTATTGTAGCCTTAGCATTTAAAAATGCTCTCACTAGATTTTGTTGGAAATTGGACCCAAAGTGTAGTGCTTTGTTTTAACATGTTGGTCGAGGTTCGCTTGAATTGAGTCTAAAACTCAACTTTGTTTGGGTTGATGCCCGAAGCTAGGGGATTCGCTAGAGTTGGGGGAGTTTGAGCTTCAGCTTGTAGTTTCTTGCTTAAGTCTAAAATGGATATTTCCCAGTTTCAGTTCGCTTTGGTTAGGCTTGAAAAAAATATTGGTTACAATTTTACCACTGGAAATATTTTGGTTTATCTATGCATCCTAGACCCACCCAACACCTTGAAAGATCGAAAGGAAGGAATGCCTTCCGTGCCAATCTCCACATAGGGATATTGAATATCTTGGTCTTCCTAGCAGAATTTTATCTTTCAAAATATTGTATAGTTAGTATGCATATTTTAACTAGTTAAATAGGGTGTTTGAGTCTCCTAAAAACCATGTTGTTTCCATAGAGCATCTTATTGGTCATCCATCTATCATCTATATTTTCATCATCTTACATATGGTTGTCATTCAAATGTATGACTTTTGTGAAAAGGTTAACATTTTGATTGATGACTTTTGTACATTTGTGGTGCTTACATTTAGGTTGTTTTGCATTTTTGTCATCTCACATACATGCATCATCATCTTCAACAACTTGGGAAAATCAAGGTATCGAACCTTTTCCCAATAATCAATCTCCTTGGGGTGTTCAAGGTTTCACCCCTTTCCCCAATCAATCACATTTCAATCATCAAGTTAATTGCTAGGTTTAAAAGGTTGCATTCTTTTTGTCAAAGGTTGCGTCATTTACCTTGCATACATATCAATCAACACATCAATTGCTTAGTTCAAAAGGCTACATCCTTTTGTCAAAGGTTGCGGTATTTTCCTTGCATTCATATCAATCAACACATCAATTTCTAGGTTCAAAATGTTGCATCCTTTTTGTCAAAGGTTGTGCCCTTTTCCTTGCATACGTATCAATCATCATCAAAAAGCCACAAATGCACTTAAGTCCTTTGGTCAAATCACCATTCAAAAGCCCCAAAAAAACTTAAGCCCTTTGGTAAACAATCAAAAGGCTCCAAAGGTACCCACATTCCTTTGGTAAAAATTCATCCAAAACGCCCCAAAGGCACTTAAGCCCTTTGGTCAACATCAAAAATCTCCAAAGGTACTCACATTCCTTTGGTCACAATCAAAAAGCTCCAAAGGTACTCACATTGCTTTGGTCACAATCAAAAAATCCCCAAAGGCATTTAAGTCATTTGGTCACGCCAATCAAAAGGCTCCAAGGTACCCACAAGTCCTTTAATCACAATCAAAAGGCTCTAAAGGTACCCACATTTCTTTGGTCAAAATTCATCCAAAAGCCCCAAAGGCACTTAAGCCCTTTGGTCAACATCAAAAATCTCCAAAGGTACTCACATTCCTTTGGTCACAATCAAAAAGGCTCCAAAGGTACCCACAAGTCCTTTGGTCACAATCAAAAGGCTCCAAAGGTACCCACATTCCTTTGGTTAAAATTCATCCAAAATGCCCCAAAGGCACTTAAGCCTTTTGGTCCACATAAAACAACTCCAAAGGTACCCACACTCCTTTGGTCACATAAAATCTAAGTGAATCTCATATCTAGTAATTTACTCTATAAACCTAGTAGTTGCAACGATTATTTGTCCATGCAATTAGGTAGGATGAGTGAATTACCATAATATCACTCACCAAAAATAGTAATAAATGGGTCAAATCAAGGTTATAATGGGGCATGCACCCTCTAAACTTTTGTAATGATCCTAGAAAACCTACATCAAGTCATATTGGTCAAGCGACTCATTGCTTTCACCATTTTATCATTTTCTCATCGACTTGTCACTTGAGGGGGTAGTCATACATCACAAAATTCATAATCAAATCAATAATCAAACACTCAATCATGCAAGTAACATTCATTTAAAAATCCTTGCCAGAGACTATCATACGCTTCTCTATTTAGTGGGGCAAACACAAACATTTCAATCAAACAAAATTACTTGGCATTCCTAAAAAGTAAGCATGGAGGCTCATAGACCCATAGTGTCTCCCCATGACTAAAAATTCTACCAAGGTCAAGTATATCTCAAAGTCGTAATCCTGGTTGAAAGGTTTATTAAAATCAAGTTCCTCAACTTATCAAAAACAATTATTCAAATTTGCAATGTTTCTTCCATGATTAGGGCATCTAACATTGATTAATAAAAATCATCAACTCTCAATTTGACTCAAGGTCATCTATTTTTGCTCAATGCTATATTTTCACATAATGCATCCCAAAAAGGGGCATCTGTAGACACCTAAATCATGTCATATTGAGAATACCACCTAAATCAAGCTATATAATTTACTCTAGGTAGTCTTAGGCCTTAAAAAAGTGGATTTTACCACTTAAATAGGGTAATTTCCCTTTGTAGCCCCCTTGGCCACTCAAACCCTTTCCTATGCTTAGCCCTTGGTCACCATATGACCACCCCTCCATAGGTTGACCTTAGGTGCATATGACCTAACCTAGGTTTAACCTAACCTAGGGACACCTCATCACCCCCCTCACCTTACCTCAAAGGCTATAAATACCCCTCTCATTTGAGAGGAAGATATAACGAGAAGAAAAAGAGAGGAGAGGAGATTGAGAGGGCTAGAAGAAGTGAATGCTATTGTTATGCTACTTGAATATTTATGCATGTATGCAAATGCTCATTATTTATATATTTTTTAGTTTCTTATTGATATATATTAATAGGTGCTACTAAATCTTGTTGCCTATTTGCATGTGTGCAGGTCTTAGGTATGAAGGTTTTAGGTTCTAGGTTCAAGATCACATCAATTCGAAGTTTCCAGATCTGAATATCTAGATCCATCATGGTGGTCATGATAAACCCACCTCCCACTTTGAGTGTAGAAGAAAGAATATCACGACACCATAGCATTTATTGTAAAAAGGGGATCATCTTCTTTGGCAGTTGGATTGTAAAAACACCATTTTCATAGGGGTCTATTGTAACTGAGAGTTTTTTTCAAATATAATAAAAGATTTTTGTTTTTGCATGGTGTTCTATTTTTTTGTATACATATATGATGGTAAAATTTTCTTTAATAATATATATAACTAAATATTCTCTAATCAATACTTAGAAATGTTCCAAAATCCTTTACTTACCCATAACCAAAAGGCTACTAATTATGTTCAGGGTCATAATATGATAGGTACAATTTACTTGACTACCTCTCATGCTATAACTTGAAAATAAGCTAAGAACCAATTTTCAAAATAACCCTCGTGTTTTCCATAAGTCCTTCCCTAAATAACAAAGGAAAATCCCTCAAATATACCTCCTTAAGTTCTTTGACCTGCTAAATATAACCAAAACACTTTTAAACTCTAGCAACAATTAGAAAGTATACCCTCACCCTCTCATAGGGACATATTACTCAAATTTTTGAGTGAATAGGAAATTCCACAAGACCCTCCTAATGAAATTACCAATATAGTGGGGTCCATTGGTGTTAATAATGTTGGCCTAGCATTTCATAAAATTGATATCTCTTCATCTTCAATGTGGGGGGACCTACCCCTCTATATAATAGCCTATATTAGTGAGAAGCTCATTATAAAAATTATTTTTAATAATGGGTCAAAACTTAATATTTGCAATATAAATATCCCTAGATATTTTGTGTTAACTAAGAAAGATCTGTATAAATCTGATCTTCTCATTAAGGATTATGATAATGAGTAATGAGAAGTTATCAACATAATAACTTTACCTCTCAAGGTAAGAGCTCAAATAATTAATACTCTTTTCTATGTCATTCCATGTGATGTAACTGTTAGTCTCACAATGACACTGAGAGGGGGGGTGAATCAGTGTAGCTCTTTTAAAACTTAAATCTTCAACTCTTAAAGCCAAAATAATGATACTTGAAACAAAATAAAGCAAGTATAACAAGATAACATCACACAACACAATATGTACTGAGGTTCACCGATTTGGCTACATCCTCAAAATGACTGTTTGGACTCCCATCCAAATCCAACCTTTGTAAAGCACTAACTTTACAATCAATTTACCAGCACCCACTAGAAGGAGCACCAACCCTTGATTTATCTGCACCAATAGAAAGGAACACCAACCCCTGATTTATCTGCACCAACATAAAGGAGCACCAACCCCTCTACCAAGAACCCACTTGATTTTGATATTAATAATAAAATGACATATATGAATCTTCTCTTCTCACATAAAAATTGATCGTTCTCTTAGCTCGTTCTGTCAATTGCTAAATGCTTTCAAGGTATTGTGCAAAACTCTGTCTATGACCTCCTCTAAAAATTTCAGCTAAAACTAATGTCATATGAGAAAGTTATACCCAAAATACTAAAGTGACATTTTTCACCTTTTCCCAAAAACACGGATTTTCACTCTTTATTTTTCTCCACACACTCTTCTCTCCGCACAAAATAAAATCACCCTCTTCAATAAAAAAACTTCTAACTTAAATGCACACACTTATATTCCTTTTCACTTTTCACTTTCTCCAAAGATATTTATTTAATGAAACTGCTTAAAATAATATAACTCCCTTTTTTTATTTTGAGAAGGCATTTCGTCAAACACGTCACATGCAAAGAATTGACACCTTACTCGTTCTCATACTTCGGAGCCACGTGACAACTCAAAACAAAATCAAAATATGATCTATTTGATGCCTTGAAGGTGTAACAACACTGAAACTAAAACTCTGGCGACTCTTCAAGGTCGAAACGGCCAACTAAAGGATTTTGCCCAAGTGGCACAAATTGACATAAAAGAGATCTGTAACATTTTTGCAAATATTATAACTCTCACCTCGTAACTCAATTTTCTCTAAAATTTGAAACGTAGAATATTTGCAACACTAGATATGTCCAAACCAAAACTCACTGCCTAACTCCTTACAGTTCACCTGTACCACTTCCACAAAAACTGCTACTGACACACTTTTTCAAAAAAAAATCATTTTTGTGACAGTCTTGCAACGCTTGTAAAATTCACTTCGTTTCTCTGTTTTCATTGAAATTTTGCACACATGTTCTCAAAGATAATGACCACCTCAAGTTAAAATTTTACTACATAATTCCTTACGGTTTGTTCGCAGTGCTTCTGACAAAACCTAAACTTTTTCAGCCTGTACAACCACTTGCCAAATCATCCGCCAAGATACCGAAAACACCACCGATCACTCCAAAAACTATGCTGACATCTCCAATGATGTTCTGGACTATTTCCTGACATGTTGTCATGTTCCAAACTGATCCATCCTGTCCAACTGTGCCCGTGGTGACTTTTTCAACTTTTTGACTATTTTGCTGCTTTGACAACTTTCTGACGATTTTTTCAACTTTTGCAAATTTGCACAAACAACCTCTAAAAACTTCACCCAAACATCAAAAACATCCTCATAAGCATTTAACATCATTGTACATACTCTGAATAACCTCTGAACTCCTGTCCACTACATCAACCGATCTATTTGATTGTGTTGACAACAATGACAATACTGTCGTTGCACCTTGCTCAACAATCTCCCCCTTTGGAATTGTTGGCAACACACGTGCAATTTCTTGTAACTCTTCTCCCCCTTTGACAACAATACCAAATGGATGCCGCAAACTCCCCCTGAGTCCATACACAACATTCTCAGGCAAAAATTATTAAACTTAGCAAAAATCACAAACATGAGCAAAAAGATAAACAAATACACAAATGCTCCTCCTGAGAATGTGGTCCCGATAGCTAGTCAATTATTGGGAAGTGTGACCACTTCTAATTTATTGCAAAGGTACTCAAAGACTTCCTTGGGCAACGGTTTTGTGAAGATATCTGCTACTTGCTCTATTGTTGGAACAAAATCCAACTTAACCTCAACTTTCGCAACTTTCTCCTTCAAAAAGTGATACCGGATAGCAATATGTTTTGTGCGAGAATGCATAACCAGATTCTTTGAGATGTTAATGGCACTGGTGTTATCACACTTAACTAAAATTGGCTCACTAAAGTTAATACCAAGATCTTTCAAGGTTTGTTTCATCCATAATACCTGTGTACAACACGTTGTCGCTACAATATATTCTGCATCTACTGTGGATAAGGATACTGACTCTTGTTTCTTACTGTGCCATGCAACCAACATGTCTCCAAGACATAATGCACCTCCATTGGTACTCTTTCTGTCATCTACACATCCTGCCCAATCTACATCTGAATACGCAATAAGGGTGAAGTCCTTACCTTTCGGATACCATAACCCATACTCCATAGTACCCTTGAGGTACCAAAGAATCCTCTTCACGGCTATCACATGAGTCTCTTTGGGACTAGCCTAAAATCGTGCTACCATGCATACTGCCTACAAAATATCTGGTCTGGTAGTCGTCAAGTACAGTAAGCTCCCAATCATAGATCCGTACATGGTTTGATCAACATGTGGAGATTTGTCATCCTTGCTCAACTTGCAACCTGTCGTCATGGGAGTGC
This sequence comes from Wollemia nobilis, assembly GCA_028583015.1. NCBI lineage: Eukaryota > Viridiplantae > Streptophyta > Pinopsida > Araucariales > Araucariaceae > Wollemia > Wollemia nobilis. The sequence goes on from JAQPPZ010001965.1 coordinate 2,561,836, forward strand.
TAACTGTCTTACAATCCTCCATTGTGAACTTTTTTAGCATCTCTTTCACATATTTAATTTGAAAAATAAATATGCCCTTCTCATTTTGATTAAATTGCAACCCGAGGAAATACAAAAGTTCACCAATCATTGACATTTCAAATTCTTTCTGCATCTTATTTGCTAAATATTTACACGACTCATATTTGCTGTTGCCAAATATGATATCATCTACGTATACAACAAGAACAATAAGATGGACATTTTTTGTTTTGACATACAAATTACTATCCACCATACCTTTCTTGAACCCTTGTTGAGTAAGATAGTTGTCTAGCCTTGCATACCATGCTCGGGGTGCCTGTTTTAAGCCATATAATGCTTTTTTCAACTTGCAAACCAAGTTGGGATCATCACCAAGTTGGAAACCATCTGGTTGCTCAATATAAACCTCTTCTTCAAGTTTTCCATTCAAAAATGTTGATTTCACATCCATTTGATAAACTTTGAAATTCTTGTAAACCTAATTGCCTCTAGTCTAGCCACAGGTGCAAAGGTTTCCTCAAAGTCAATACCTTCAACTTGTGCATAGCCTTTACATACCAATCTTGCTTTATTCTTGACTATTTGTTCGTCTTCATTTAATTTATTTTGAAAGACCCATTTAGTACCGATTATATTTTTATTTGCAGGTCTTGGTACTAACTCCCAAGTTTTGTTTTTCTCGATCTGATCTAATTCTTCATTTATTGCCTTCATCCAACATTCATCTTTGCTTACGTCAGCAACATTCTTGGGCTCAATGTTGGATAATAGAGAGTAGTTACTTACTACTCTTCTTATTGTCTGAACACCAACTGTGGGGTCTCCAATTATTTGCTCTCTAGGATGATCTTTCTGTCAGCTGCCTGTTTTGAATTTCTTATTTTCTTCCACTTCTGAATCATTGTTTGAATCATCTGAGTCAATTTTTTGTTTCTTTTTCGTTTCTTTTTTCTCATCTCCTTCAATAACCTCTTCATAAATTAGGTAGTTCTCTTCATATCTAATTACTCGTTCCCTACCTTCATCAACTTTAACATCGGCACTATCCACAATTTTCCTTAGCCTCTTGTTGTAGCATTTGTAAGCTTTGCTTTTTGATGAATAGCCAAGAAAAATACCTTCATCCACTCTATCTTCAAACTTACCAAGGTTTTCTTTAGTTCTTTTTATGTAACACTTGCTGCCAAAAACTTTAAAGTATCTTGTTGTTGCCTTTTTATCGAACCACAACTCATAAGGAGTTTTGATTTCATGCATCCTCGACATGCACCTATTTTGGATGTATACAGCAGTATGGACTGCCTCTTTCCAAAAAATTTCTACTATTTTGCTCTTAGTCAACATAGTCTGTGCCATTTCCTGCACTGTTCTATTCTTTCTTTCTACCACACCATTCTACTGAGGTTTCTTGGCTACTGAAAACTGTCTCCTAGTACCATATTTTTCACAATACTCTATAAAATCCTCTGAAATGAACTCTCCTCCTCTATATGATCTTAAACATTTAATCCTTTTTCCTATTTTATTCTCAACTTGGTTTTTGAAAACCTTGAACATCTCAATAGCTTCTAATTTATGCTTCAAAAATAGTACCCATGTCATCCTGGAATAGTCATCTATACATAACATAAAATATTTATCACTATTTATGCTTTGCATTCTCATGGGTCCACATAAATCAGTATGTATTAGTTCCAAAGGTTTGCTTGTGTAGTACTCTTTTGTTTTAAATGAGACTCTAGTTTGCTTCCCCTTTTGGCATGAAGCACAAATGTTATTTGATGGTTTTCCAATGGTGGGAATATCTCTCACTTCCTTTTTTGAGCTGATTTTTACTAGATTGTCAAAACCGATATGACCGAGCCTCTTGTGCCACAACCAATTTTCTTCTTCTTGTCCAATCAAGCAAGCTCCTTCTGAAGTCTCCGAGAGAGTGTACAGGTTGCCATATGTCCTCGATCCAGTTGCTATCAACTTTCCATTGTTTGTTTTTCTGACTTCACAACCTTGCTTCTTAAAAATCACTTCATGACCTCTATCACAAATCTGACATACGCTCAACAAGTTATGCTTCAGACCAACCACAAACAAGACTTCTTTTGACTTGATTTTTCTGTCACTGATATTAACTAAACCTTTGCCAACTATCTTAGCTCCATCATTATTTCTAAATTTTACTGAACCACCTTCATATTGTTGTAACTTCTCAAATTTCTATTTGTCACCTGTCATATGACTGGAGCATCCACTATCAAGTATCCATGGTGCATATTTATTCTGTGTTTTAAATGTTGTTTGTACGATTAGGGATTCCCTTTCTTCCTTAGATCACTCTTTTTCTTTCCACTCTGGTTTGATTACAGTTTTGGGCTCTTGTTTTGGCTTTTCTTTTTCAATAGCTTGTGCATGTTTTTCGAGAAATTTTCTATTTTGTCTCATTCCATTTGGTTGAAATTTTCTTCCCTAAAATTGATTTGATGCAAATGTACTTTGACAATTTCTTGCAATGTGCCCAAAATTATGACAGTTATAACATTCTACTACATAATCCATCAAAGGTGAAAAAACATTTCTACTAGTAAAATTCCTTGGTCCTACATTATACTTGCAATATGAAATCTTATGTCCATAACCATTGCATTTAAAATAGTAACCAGAAAAGAGATGATTGAACCTGGGTGATGGTCTTTGCCATGTTGTCATAGAATCCATAAATCTTCTTCTTCTTTGATGTGTGACATTGGTGAATCCATCATTATCAATTCTCCTTTCGTGCCTTGCATTATTGCTTTCTTTTGCATGAGTCAATTTTTCTTGATCAACATGTTTCTTATCTTCATTCTTTATGGATTCTTCATTTATGGCCTTTGATCCATTTGATGATTCTCCTTCGTCAAAGCCCAAACCAAATTTGATGTCTGTAGTCTTTTGGTTATTTATGATCTTATCCAACTTCATAGAACTTTCTTCACATTTGTGATAACAACTAATTTTATGATTCATCTCTTCTATCTGCATCCTTAAACCAACAGTCTCTTCTTCTAGCTTGTTGCAATAATCTATTTTCATGGTTATTTGCACTTCGATATCTTCAGATATTTTCTTGGATTCTTCTATATGTACTTTCAAACTGGTTATGATTTCATTTGCATCCTCAAGCTTTCTTGAAATTTTCTTATTATTTTTTCTTTCTATCTTTAATTCATCTAGAGCTACAATTAGTTCCTCTTCCAAATTTACTTCTGCATCAATTTCTTCTTCATCACATTCCCTGTTCTTTTTTGTTTTTTCTTCTTTGAGTGCCATGAAAAGAGCTTCACCTGTTTCCTTTTCAAAATCCTCACCGGAGTTGTCTTCTGATGAACTAGCATTCTTGGAGATGAAACTTTTCTTCTTGAAGTTGCCTTTTCTGAAATTTGTTTTTTCTTCCAGTCACTTATTTCTTGGTGTGATCCTTCATCACTTTTGTTATTCTCATTAAGTGGACATTTAGCTGCAAAATGCCCAACGCCTCCATAATTGAAACATTTAAACGGTAACTTTCCTCTGTATTTTCCTTTTCCCCTTTTTAGTTTTCGAACAAATTTTGCTTCCATTTCATCTGATGTCTCTTCTTCCTCGGATTCTTGTTTTACTTTCATATTTTTATGGGCTTTAAAAGTAGCTTCTCTGTGTGTGGGTTTAGATTTTCCTATTCTCATCTCATATGCAGTCAAAGAACCATGCATCTCATCCATACTAAAAGAATTTAGATCTTTAGTTTCTTCTATAGCTGAAACTTTAGAATCAAATCTTTGGAGAAGAGATCTTAATACCTTTTTCACGATGATAGAATCTTTGATTTCCTCGTCGAGTCCTCTAATCGCATTAATGACTTCATTAACTCTCAACATATATGCCTCTATTTTCTCATCGTCATTCATCTTTAATACTTTGAACTGAGCTCGATGTGTTTGTAACTTGGCCTCCTTGATCTTAACGTCTACTTCATGAATTTTCCTCAGTTTGTCCCATATTTCTTTTGTCATTTTACAACTCATAATCTTTACCAGTTCACTTTCCACTAATCCACACATGATAGCATTCTTTGCTTTTGATTCATTCTCAAACAGTTTCTTACCGATAACATCGGTTGGAGAAGTAGTGGGTATTGTGTATCCATTATCTACTGAATCCCAAATGTTGTATCCCAAAGCACAAAGATATGTCTGCATCCTGAGTCTCCAAAATACGTAATTAGTTCCGTCAAACAATGGTGCTTTGTTTGATGAGAAGCCTTCACCACCTGCCATTGTGTCACTTCCAAGATCACCCTAGCCGATTAAGCTTGTTCAGGAACCTCGCTTTGATACCAATTGTTAGTCTCACAATGACACTAAGAGGGGGGGTGAATCAGTGTAGCTCTTTTAAAACTTAAATCTTCAACTCTTAAAGCTGAAACAATGAAAACTTGAAACCAAATAAAGTAAGTATAACAAGAGAACATCACACAACACAAGATGTACCGAGGTTCACCGATTTGGTTACATCCTCGAAATGACTGCTTGGACTCCCATCCAAATATAGTTTTTGCAAAGCACCAACTTTATAATCAATTTACCAACACCCACTAGAAGGAGCACAAACCCTTGATTTATCTGCACCAACAGAAAGGAGTACCAACCCCTGATTTATTTACACCAATAGAAAGGAGCACCAGCCCTTAATTTATTTGCACCAACAGAAAGGAGCACCAACCCCTCTACCAAGCACCCACTTGATTTTGATATTGATAATAAAATGACATATATGAATCTTCTCTTCTCACATAAAAATTGACTGTTCTCTTAGCTCGTTTTGTCAATTGCTAAACGCTTTCTAGGTATTGTGCAGAACTCTGTCTATGACCTCCTCTAAAAATTTTAGCCAAAACTAATATCATATGAGAAAGTTATATCCAAAATACTAAAGTGACGTTTTTCACCTTTTTCCCAAAAACACGGATTTTCACTCTTTATTTTTCTCCACACACTCTTCTCTCCGCACAAAATAAAATCACCCTCTTCAATAAAAAAACTTCTGACTTAAATGCACACACTTATATTCCTTTTCACTTTTCACTTTCTCCAAATATATTTATTTAATGAAACTGCTTAAAATAATATAACTCCTTTTTTTATATTGAGAAGGCATTTCGTTAAACACGTCACATGCAAAGAATTGACACCTTACTCGTTCTCATACTTCGGAGCTACGTGACAACTCAAACCAAAAACAAAATATGATATATTTGATGCCTTGAATGTGGAACAACACTGAAACTAAAACTCTGGCGACTCTTCAAGGTCGAAATGGCCAACTAAAGTATTTTGCCCAAGTGGCACAAATTGACATAAAAGAGACCTGTAACGTTTTTGCAAAAATCATAACTCTCACCTCGTAACTCGGTTTTCTCTAAAATTTGAAACGTATAATATTTGCAACACTTACTATATCCAAACAAAAACTCACTACCTAACTCCTTACGGTTTTCCTGTACCACTTCCACAAAAACTACTACTGACACACTTTTTCAAAAAAGAGCATTTTTGTGACAGTCTTGAAATGCTTGTAAAATTCGCATATTTTCTCCGTTTTCATTTAAATTTGGAACACATGTTCTTGAGGATAACTACCACCTCAAGTTAAAATTTTACTACATAAATCCTTACAGTTTATTCACAGTGCTTCTGACAAAACCTGCACTTTTTTAGCCTGTACAACCACTTGCCAAATCATCTGCCAAGATACCGAAAACACCACCGATCACTCCAAACACTGTGCTGACATCTCCAATGCTGTTATGGACTATTTCTTGACATGCTGGCATGTTCCAAACTAATCCATCCTGTCTAACTGTGCCCATGGTGACTTTTGCAACTTTTTGACTATTTTGCTGATTTGACAACTTTTTGACGATTTTTCAACTTTTGCAAATTTGCACAAACAACCTATAACAACTTCACCCAAACATCAAAAACATCCTCATAAGCATTTAACATCACTGTACATACTCTGAATAACCTCTAAACTCCTGTCCACTGCATCAACCGATCTATCTGACTATGTTGACAACAATGACAATACTGTCGTTGCACCTTGCTCAACAAGTAACTTATAATATTCTCCTTGGACGTCCATGGATCCATGATATGATAGTGTCCCTTCAATATTATATTAATGCCTTAAATATGAATATCAAGAAAGTATGATCCACATCCTTTTTGACCATAAGCTCTTTGCCTACTATTAAGTGGTAGGAGAGAAGTAATCCAAATAAAATATTTTTCCATCTCTTCATCCATCCTTAACTTTTACTTCTTTTGAACCTGGGAAAATGATCAAGCTGAATAATCCCTCATTAATCTAAATTATAATAATCAATCTCAGCCTACTAATCAAATAAATCCAAATAATCAAAGCAAAGATCCATTTGTGGACCTAGTTAGACTTTTTCTCTCCCCCTATACTTTAAGTTTACTGACTATAAAAGGGATAACCATACAAATAGGGAGTTGCTCCTTCATTTGTATTGGCACTAATCATAAAGAATAAATTAATGGTATTAACCCCCTCTTGGAATAATGACTATATAAATCATGTTATATATCCCTTGTATATCCCATCCCTAAACAAATCTTAGCAAACATGTGATACTAGGGAAAAGGTTTAGGCCAACATGAGCAAGGTATTAAAGAGCCATTAGAGGTTGAAGCTTGTTCGAGATGCTATAGGATAGGATATATCCCTAATAATAATGAATCCCTTCCTACTTCACTATCAAAAAAAAATGATGACAAAGCCAATAATTTTCTTAGAGAACCCCATAGCGATACCATGTCCTTACATGTGTCACAATGGGGTGAGAAATATGAAAATGAGCTTTGGTCCTTCCTTATATCTAGTCCTCAAAAAATCACATATTTTTCTAGTATCAACCTTCTAACTGTTGTTCATCCCAAACTAATAACTAGCATAGACAAACCTAAGGAATAATAAATTCTCTTTAGTCCTTCTAACCAAGATAACTCTTTTGTTAGGGGATCTTTTTCCTAAATAACTAATCTTGCTTCCTCACAATCACCTAAACTAGAACAACCTTCTTTGGACATTGTAGACTTTCTAGGGGTCCTACCCACTCATCCTCAATTTGAAGATGAATTGAATATCCTAATTGAAGAGACCATATATGTCAATATTGGAACAGAGGATAATTCATAAATATTTAAATTCAACAAAGTCTTAACTAGTGATGAACACATAGTATTTTGAATTTTTAAGATAATTTAGTCATTTCTTCAGTTAAATCTATGTCGACATGCCTAGGCTTGACCCATTTCATGTTGAATACCATCTTGTAGTGTAGCTAGACACCAAACCTGTCAAACAAAAATTGAGAAAAATGCAACCTAAGGTTACCCTCCTTATCAAAGATGAACTTAAAAATGTTTAAATATCAATTTCATCAAAGTAATTTAATATTGTGATTGGATCTCTAACAATAAACAAGGCATAATATGGGTATGCATTGACTTTAGAGATATAAACTGTAGACACCAAAACAGCACCAATCCGATTATGTGATTACAAGCACTGATCGCACCAACACACACAACCCCTAGGGCAGCCCTCAGAGGTTAAACAGTGGTTCTAACCACTCACACACCAATTTTGCAAGTCAGAAACCAATTTGGCACCTTTTAGACACTTTATTTCTTATTCGTCCCACCCAGGGACGAGTGCAAATTTTACTCGTCCTACCCAAGAACAAGTGATGACTGATACTCGTCTCACCCAGGGACGATTATAAGCGCTCGCTTTCGGGTGGGACGATTGTCAGGTTTGACCGGCAAAAAGTCAAATCTTGGCATATAAACAACTCAGAACTGCCACTTAGCTCTTCCTGCATGACATAGGAGTGCGAGTGAGTTCTTTTGACAACTCATATCCGCCAATTGACTTTCCCTTCATTGCATGGGAATGAGAGTAAGCTTTTTAAGACAACTCAAATTTGCCACTTAGTTATCCCTTCATTGCATGGGAGTGCAAGTGAGCTTTTCTAAAACACACAAAGACATGCACAGAAGCAGTTAAGAAGCCCTTGATCAAGAAGAAGTCTTCTCTTCACAAACAAAAGCATTCATGCAAAGAAACACTTTTGCATGTTAATTCAAAGAGACCCCTTGGGTCTATAAAATGGTGAGTTTCCTCACCCAAAGGAGATACCGAGCAGGAGCATTCTGAGCAATGAAGTGCTGTTAATTCACTTACTTGCGATTTGCGCCCAAACCCCAATCTTTTGACCACAATATTCTATCAATTTGACGACAACACATCACATCAGGTTTCGGACCCATCTCAAGCGGATTGGTGTCGAAGCAAGGTTTTATCCGCGGGTGGTTCGCCTTCGGGCACCTCCCCGCTTTATTTCTTTTATAGTATTTTAGCTAGTTTCATGTTTATGCATTTATCAAGTTTTCGGTTCATTTAGATTCATTTCAGCTATAGTTAAGATTTATCTTTTATTTTTCATACACAGGTGCTACTGATTCTTTGTTTGTTTCTTTGAACGCAGATTTCAGGTCTATTGAAGGAGCAGCAAGGAATCGACCTTTGTCAACGCAAGCGGCGACAACGTTTTGGTTCGCCCATTTTATATGTGGGCACGTGGAAGAGGAATTCTGAAGCAAATTGTAGAGATCAATATCTAACGCTCCTATCCCCTAAAAAGGAAGGAGACGTATTGTAACACGAATTGAAAAGAATATCAATAAAAAGGGCTATAGTTTATATTGCTTTTATATCTTGTGTTCATTCATTTGTGTTCTTTCCTTTTAATGCAATTTTGTTTAGTTTTTCCTTTTTGTTTCTGGAATCTCGTGTTTTCAATGGCGATCACGGTGGGACGACTGTCCTCTATTTTTTTTAGGTTAATTTACTGATCTAAAATTGCTTGTTTTTACAGGTACCTATTTTTTTAACCTCGGACTGTTATTCGTCTCTGCACGTGACGATTACGAATTGGTACTCGTCTCACCCCGGGACGAATAAACTATTCGTTCCACCCAGGGACGATTACGGTCTGTTATTCACTCCACCAAGGGACGATTATAATTTTGTGCAATTTTCAGAGCAAATCAGAGACATCCTATTAGGTAGAGAAGAGGTAGGGGTTTTACGACTTCGTCAAATTTCTGTTTTTCGTTTTCTCGGTTTTCGCTTGTATGGCTTAGGGAAAGATTTTTTTTCGTTTGCCTCGTTTCAATTTTGCACAATTAAAACGAACCCCACACATCACGAGGCATTTTAAACCAAGGCGTTGGTCGTAAAACCCCAACCCTTGAACAAGACCAAAGGTGGATTCCATTATCACTTTGGCTTGATATATTGCATCCATTACCTCGATCGTGACTGTTGCTAGACGTAAATCCTTACGAAAGCTGACCGAGTGTAGCTTGGGGTGATTCTCAGCACGCGAGGATAAGTCTTCTATGGTAGGTGTCATAAACAGAGCGATTCCCCTTTTGTACCGCCTATGTTCTACGTATCATCTGCTCTCATGTACCTATAGTCTCCCTCACGTAAGGGCAGGTATATAGAGAGGTTGGTATATCGGTCTGGCAATGGTATATTGAATGGGCGACCATATTGGGAGTCATAAGAGCCTTCATACTTGCATTTAAATGTTTCACAAAAATCTTCAAAAACAAAACAAACAATAAAAACACACTAAACCAGATTTAGGGCACACTATTAATCTTTAAAAGAGATAATCATTGCTTGTGAGTGTGTATGCTATTTTCTGTTTAGACCAAAAAACATCATAAAAATAAAATCACAAAAAGAACTTTTGCATTTTTTTAGGTTAGCATTATCATGGTGAATACTCGTAGCCAAGCCCAATCACGGGCAGAAGCTGCAGAACATGCACCAAGAGAGACAACTCGTCTCCGATATAGCATTGAAGACTTAGCCATTCCGCCTCACCGACGGGGTACAACAGTTAGTTCACATCATGCAGAACATGGCTCTAGAGCCCCATCATTGAGGGGTACTCCAACCCATACAGTCATAGAACAAGGTTCTAGAGGTGCCTCAAGGAGTGGCTCTCCAAATCAGGCCTTCAACAGACGAGACTTTAGAACCCCTTCTATAAGGGGAACTCCTAAGCAACAAGAATCTTTTCAAGACAATAACTTATATATACCACCTGGTCAAAGCACGAAGCCTTCTTTTGAAGCTCATTATGGATGGCCTAGTGATGAAGCACTGTATAATGCTATGGAACAACAAAGGGTTCAAAAGGAAGGACCACATGATTTTGTGGTTCCTAATTTACCCCTAATTAATGTCAGAAACAGTAGACCATATCCAGAACGACAAGTCCTCCCAACAGGACAAGACAATTCTGCCCGCACTTTTTATGCATATCATAGAGAGAGAGAGGAGGATCACTACATTCCTCCAAATCAGTTTCCAATGCCAAAATGATGCACGTCTGCACCTGCATTATATCCAGATCCCTTATTGAGACCAGAGTTTCAAGTCAATGCGGCCAACCTCGACAGAGGGAAGCAACATATAGGAGTCTCAGAGTATTATGATCAAAATAGATATGTAGGAGAAGCATCTAGGCCTATCAAACAAGAGATAACAGAACAAAGTAACTTGGCATTTACACAACTAGTCGCCCACCAAGCACAAATCATGCGACTTCAACAAGAACAACAGGAATTAGAACATTTGTGTCGCCTTGATCAAGAGTGCATTCAGCGTCAGACTACTGAAAGGTTTTACAACTATGTGACTGAGAAAGCCCCAGTCCCTCGCGCACAACAATCTGAGATGTATGTGAGGCATAATCCCTTAGCACGAGACAGGTCTCCGCGACGTCAGCAAACATTGCCTCTTAGACCTCCTAGAACTGAGCGGGAGGCCATTCCTCGTGACCATGACGGGCATCCTCCGTGGGCACCCATCCATGTTTATAGGCCTAGGCCAAACACTCCTCAAGAAGATTATGAGGATTATTACCAAGAAGAAGAGCGGGCTGAAATGCCTTATCTAGGCAGAAGGGATGCTAACCATTTAGTCATTCAAAGGCCTCAAGTTCCCCGCAACCCACAGCGGGAACAAAATAAGGAGGAGGAAATGATATCCTCCGATGCCTACAAAGTGTTATTAGAACGCTTAGAGAATATGGAACTTAAGACTGGTGGGCCTCAAAAGCCTACCTTACGCCAACTTCGTAGTCATCCGATTCATCCATCCGTGCCAGCACCTCCATACCCAGAACATTTTAAGCTGCCCCAGTTGGCACTCTTTAAAGGGGATGAAGATGCTCAAGAACATGTGACTCGATTTTTGAGTCAGTGCTTTGGTATACAAGACAATGATGCATTATTATTGAGAACATTCATAACCACATTCACAGGATCTACCTCGGATTGGTTTACCCATCTCCCGAAGCATAGCATCTACAACTTAGATCAACTAGTTGACACGTTCCTAGAATGTTTTGCTTTCAATACAAAGAAAAATACGTCACTCAGTGATCTAGCTAGCCTCAAACAGTATGAGGAGGAGTCTATGGTCGCATATGGGAATCGGTGGAGGACAGTGCTTTCAAAGTTGTCTTACCTCCTTCCTATGTCCGATTTAACTCAAATGTTCGCAAAGAGTCGTTTGCGATCGATCTCTCGTGCTATTGCAGCTGCAGCAATACACCACTTTGGAAGAAGCTCTGGCGCAAGCTAGACGTATCGAAGAAATCAAGATACAGGATGGCGAAATTGCCAAGCCTAAGAAAAAAGAGTGGAACAAGAATACCAAAACAGGGAATACACAACAAAAACCCGCCACGGTCAATCAAGTTGCTATTAATGCCCCTACGCCTGCCCAAGAAACACAGCCTTCAAAAGCTAACTATCAGGCGGTGCCTCACAATAATTATGAGAAAGATAACAAGAAGCAAGACCAAAATCAGCAGCGTCGCCCAAAGCGATAGTTTACACCATACACTGAGTCTAGAGATTCCTTGTTTGACCGTTTGTCAGCGGCAAACTTGATTAATCTGCCAGATATTCCAACAATTGATCCTAATGTGCCAAAGCCTAAGGGCTACAGAGAGGATCTTTTCTGTAGATTCCATAGAAGGAAAGGGCATGACCTTAATTTCCGTTGGGCGTTTAAAGGTTTAGTGCAAGATCTCATTGACAATCACACATTGGTAGTGGATAATCCCATCGCACCCAACAACCAACATATGGGTGTTTTCAAAGATCCTTTACCCACACATGATGCACAAACAAAACATCTACATGTCAATGAAGTGCAACAGAGTTACCCCATGGAAGGGTATGTTGGAATGATAAGTATTGTGACAAGAAACAAAAGACACCCAGGAGTTGTCCCCGCGACAGCCACTAGGGAAGCCTCATCCACGTCACAACACCAACCAAATCCTACATAGTTGCCCCCACCTAGACCAGTGGTCACGATTCAATCTAGACTTACTCAAAGTCTAAGGACCACATCGGCTAGGCTCTCCATTTATGAGCTTATTCAACAATCAGCTCCCCATCGGGAAGCTCTTATGGAGATATTAAAGGCGATTGAATTGCAACCCCATGAAGCAGATTCGTTCAACAATTTTGTGGGGCATGTCAAACAGTGTCCTGAACCAGTCATTACCTTCAGAGAAGATGAGCTAAAAATGATGACTGGCGATGTAACAGATCCACCCCTGCACGTTATTACACGGGTTAACGGGACTCCATACAAACGGGTGTTGATAGACACTGGTTCGTCCAGTAACCTTATTACAACCGCTGCACTAAAACATTTGAAACTGCCAGCCTCTCACATTGCACCTTCTACTTATACCCTTCGAGCATTTAATGATACGATATGCTCGACAGTTGGCACAATTGTCTTGCCCATACAAGTGGGACAAAAGACCATTCATACGTTGTGCCACATTTTAGAAGGTGAGATGGCTTATAATATCTTACTTGGGTGGCCTTGGATCCGAGATATGAAATGTGTCCCTTCAATTGCTCATCAATGTTTGAAATATACATTTGAAGGACAAGTGCACGTGGTCCCCGCAGATTTGGAACCTTTTAAGTATTGCAACTCAATGCAAATCATGCCGCAGTCAACCCTTCCTTCAACGCACGTGGATTTCCAGTTAAATCCATCTAAACGGGGTTCGACTAAGCAAGAATCTTCATTGCCAACTCAATTACATTCCCAAGCGGGTTCATCTTCTTCATCCCGTCCTCCCACAACAACGCCACCTACGGTGGCCACACCAACGGACAAAGGAAAGAAGCCCCTAGAAGCAGAACCACCTCTCGTTTCCAACATCTCTACAGAAAAGACGCCTAATAGAATGGAAGCTGAGACACCTAGTTCACCCCACTTGGAGTGGACTCAAGGAGAACTCCCATTTGACCCCTCTCAATCGCCAACGATTACTATTGAGATGTCTAACACAGGCATGGGGGAGTATATAGTGCACAATGTTGTTGCAACGCCCACACTTCAGTCTATGCAAGACATGGGAAGACCTCGACTCCCCGTAGGCTCCGTGGTTCCTTTAGGCTACCCACCTAATCGGACAAACTTCATTTTTGGGGGCTCGGATCATGGCGTTGAACCTTCCCGACAAGAAGAGGAAGATGAAGATCCCTTTGTGGAAGATGTCAACTATCCGGCTAACCTGCACTTCTCATTAAGATATCTTAGCCAATGCAATTGGCATGGATACAGGTTAGGTCGGTATGAACAAGGAATGCGTGTTTTGTGTCAACCAAGATACCAAATGCCCTATGATAAGTCATGAGTAGGGTTTAATCACCCTTTGCCCCTCGACATCTTGGTCGAAAACATGCAAGGCCTAGGGATAGGCAACAAGGATGGGTTGGCATCAGATCCATATGCTAATCCAAATACAACTTATACATTAGGGGATTATTTCCCATTGCAAAAAAATAACCTTGTTGACCTCAAAAACCCTTTCCCTACGGCTGAACAAGGAGAAACCTCATGGACTCACCCACAAGGGGAAGATGGACAAGACCAGGAAGGGTCTTCTGAAGATGAGTCGGAGGACGATCATTCGCATGACTATCAAATGAATGACGATCAGGAAAGCTTCCTGAGGATGTTCCCATTGAACGATCCTAGTGAGCATAGATTACAAGATCCTTTGGACATAGATGACAAAGTTGGAACACTTACACATAGATCCGTGACCTAGGAGGCACTTCAACCTGGCACAGTTATAGCAATTATCGCATCCGCCACCCCGAGAATACAACGGACATCTTCTGCCTGGAGACCCTATCAACTCATCAGTGTCTAGGGCGGACCCTGTTTGCAGGACCGCATATAAGGCTGATCCCTTTGTGCCAGTGCCTACAGAGCCAGATCCACAGCACCACGAACATCCAGAATATCAGAGTTGTGACATTTGTGGTAATGGAGATTACAATCATTTCATTAACATGGTCTCCATTTATTTGACCACCCCCATCCATGATCCAACCAATCCAACACGATTATTGCATCTAGACATAGAAGCTATTGATTGGGATCGCGCTAACACACCACCATCTCCATCAGAGTATTGGCCTTGCGGTGGGATGTTTCATTTCACTCCAGGACAAACTCAAGATGTCTTCCATGCTGAAGAGGAACTTGAGGTTCCTAATGACGATATTAATTCAGCAAACGATATCCATCTGATCCCAATTCCACACCAGTTGGAAGACGGATCCCATATGTCAGTTGAAGCAACGACTGATGTAGACATCGGCATAGATCCAATGAATCCACGGATTCTCAAGCTGGGGGTAAGTCTTTCCCCTAAAGAGCGAGCCGATTATGTTGCCCTTCTTAAGGAAAAGAAGGAAGTTTTTGCATGGTCATACAAGGATATGCCGGGACTAGACCCACGACTAGTCACGCACAATTTAACGCTTGATCCGACAATCAAGCCAGTAAAGCAAAAACTACGCAATATGCATCCAACAGTGGCCTTAATGGTAAAAGATGAGTTGCAAAAATTATTGGATGCCCAGTTTGTCATCTGTGTGTATTATCTGCCATGGTTATCTAACATGGTTCCCGTCAAGAAGCCCAACGGGAGGATTCGCATATGCACCGATTTTTGAGATCTTAACAAAGCGAGTCCGAAGGATGATTTTCCCTTGCCAAGCATCGACGTGTTGGTAGACGCTACAGCGGGCCACGAAATGCTTTCCCTTATGGATGGTTTCTCAGGATACAATCAGATTTGTATTAATCCTGAGGACCAACTAAAAATGGCATTCACAACGCCTTGGGGGACATTTTGCTATAAGGTCATGCCTTTTGGCCTTAAAAATGCCGGAGCTACATACCAACGTGCCATGGCATACATCTTTCATGATTACATGCACAAAACTTTGGAAGATTACATGGATGATTTGTTGACCAAATCTCTTTTGCGCACAGATCATATCGATGACTTGAGCAAGGTCCTTGATCGCCTCATTGAGCATAAAGTCAGATTAAACCCCAAGAAGTGCATCTTTGGCGTCACCTCTGGAAAACTCTTGGGTTTCATAGTCTCCAAACGAGGAATTGAGGTTGATCCAAACAAAGTCAAGGAAATCCTTGAAATGCGTTCCTCAACCACCATCAAGCAGCGCAGGAGTCTGTAGGGAAAGGTTGCGTCGATCAAGCGCTTCATAGCGCAGTTATCTGACAAATGCCGACCCATGAATAAATTATTGCATAAAGGGGTCACATTTCATTGGGATGACGAGTGCCAATCAGCCTTTGACGACATTAAATAGTACTTGGCTTCGCCGCTAGTATTGGCACAACCCAGACCATGAGTGTCGTTCTATTTATATATCTCAGCCACTGAGGTGGCACTGGGCGCCATGTCTGTCCCGTAAAAATGAACTTCACCGAGAACAAAGCTACATACTATCTTAGCCGCACCCTGGTCAGTTATGAACTTAACTATGCATATGTTGAAAAACTCTGCTTGGCAGTGGTGTTTGCTACCAAAAATCTACACCACTACATGCTTAGTAATAAGACGTATGTTGTGTCTAAGGAGAATCCATTGCGATACATGATGAGTCGTACTTATCATAGTAACCGCACGGCGAAATGGATCATGTTGTTGACGGAGTTTGACATAGAGTTCATTGGACAGAAATCTATAAAAGGTCAAGTCATCGTCGATCAACTAGTTGAGGCTCCTCTTGAAGACGATCAGCCTCTAAATTTTGAACTACCTGATGATGGGGTCTTCCATGTTTCAGAGTCACCAGATTCTCGATGAGCCCGAGTCACGGTCGACATAACCCTATTCTTCGATGGTTCTAAATGTAAGCAAGGGGGTGGTGCGAGAATTGTATTCTTCACTCCGCAAGGCGCTCCAATGCCCTTGTCTTTTAAATTAGACTTCTCGCTAACCAATAACAATGCAAAATACGAAGCCTTGCTCATAGGTCTTCAGACAGCAATCACCATGAACATTAAACGATTGAACATCTTTGGTGATTCACTGTTAATTGTCAACCAAGTAAAAGGGATATACCAATGTAAATGTCCAATTTTGAAGTCTTATAAAGCCCTTGTGGATAAATTCTTGGCACAATTTGAATGGTATGACATCGAGGCACTCCCTCGATCATCAAATCATTTTGTGGATACTATGGCCTCCTTGGGGTCACTTATTCCGCAAGACCCTTCTGGTGAAATGACAACCATTCAAGTTAAAACATTATCGCAATCTGCGATGGAGCGTGCAAGCTCTGATTTGATGCCAAAAATCCACATGATCTAGATTGAACCATCTCCGGATAAGTTCTCTCGAATTCGAGATTGTTTGATTAAAGCCAACTGGGGGTCCTTGTTCTCCCCGGCCCCTCTTGCTAGCAACACCACGTTGTTTTTACAAGTTCTTTCCCGTTCAGCTTTTGTTCGGGATAAACTTCAAAAGGGATTGGTCGTTCATACTATCGAGGTTTCTGATCAGCAAGACTGGTATACACCCATTCGGGATTACCTCAAGCTAGGTATTCTCCCACTTGGATTGACACAAGCCGTGAAAAGATCATTCAAACAGAAAGCGGCAAAGAATGTCTTGTTAGGAGACATTTTGTATCGTCGAAATTATGAAGGAATCCTCCTTCGTTGTTTGGACCAGAAAGATTCCGCTTGGGCGATCACCCAAGCTCATGATGGTACATGTGGTGGCCACTTCAACGGTATGGCCATCGCAAAGTGCATTCTTCGCATGGGTTATTATTGGCCATCTTTAGAGCGAGATTGTTGCACATATGTGAAGAAGTGCGTGAAGTGTCAGCACCATGCTAATTTGACACACGTACCTTCTCAGGCCTTACAGTCGATTCAATCGGTTTGGCCTTTTTCGCAGTGGGGTCTTGATCTAATTGGAAAGATCTCCCCTGCATCGTCTGGTCGTCACACGTTCATTTTAACGGCCACAAAGTATTTTACCAAATGGGTGGAAGCAATTCTGCTGACCACTACGACTGGAGCCCGCATTACAGAGTTTATTTTGCATAACATCATATGTCGTTTTGGTATTCCATCCAAAATTGTCTCGGATAATGGGACACCATTCAATAATAAAGATGTACGTGCTTTGATCATAAAGTACAAGATTCAGCATAGCTTTTCCACACCCTATTATCCGTAGGCAAATGGGCAAGCAGAGGCGTCAAACAAAACGCTAGTCGCCATTCTCAAAAAGACAGCTATGCAGACAATCATAAAGACTGGCACATTCGGATCCCGCTTGCCCTATGGGCTTATCACACCAGCATTCGGACGCCCACTGGGGCAACTCCATTTTCGCTGGTGTATGGCTCCGAGGCAGTCATGCCTTTTGAGTTGGATATTCCTTCCCTACGCATTTCAATGCAAGAGTTCATCAATGATGACTTGGTCTTAAAAGAGAACCAGCAGGATTCTAATTTGCCATCCCATCTACGGGACAAGTTTGCAGCAAACTGGTTAGGTCCTTACATCATTGACAGTAGAATAGGACCCGAAACATACCGACTTGCCTCTCTTGAAGGAATCAAGGAAGCAGAACCCTTGAACATCATTCATTTGAGGCCATTTCACAGCTAGAGAGCCATAGTCCAACCAAAAGCTCCAAGGATTCCCACAATCGCTTGGTCAACCCAAAAGCTCCAAGGATTCCCACAATCGCTTGGTCAACCCAAAAGCTCCAAGGATTCCCACAATCGCTTGGTCAACCCAAAAGCTCCAAGGATTCCCATAATCGCTTGGTCAACCCAAAAGCTCCAAGCGTTACCACAACTGCTTGGTCAACATAAAAATCAAAAATCACAAAACTAATTGCATTTCAACTCCATGCATCCCCATAAAAATCAATCAAAATTACAAAAACATTTGCATTTCAATTCCATGCATTCTCATAACACATCAAAATCACAAAAACAATTGCATTTCAATTACATGCATTCTCATAAAAAAATAAAATCACAAAAACATTTGCATTTTCCATACATTCTCATAAAAAATAAAAAATAAAACGAAATCACCAAAACATTTGCATGCATTTTCATAAAAATCAAAATACAAAAATATAGGTTCCATTAAGCATTGCATCCATACATTGCATACTTCGCTAGGTCATACAAGTCAAAAGCACCATAGACTGTCATTATTTGGCAACTCCATCATTTCCACCTCCGATCCATTTTCATAAACACTTACATCTCACATATCATCCTTTTATTTTAGCATCGTCCGTGTCGCCTAATGTATATAGGGTTTTCGTCATTCGGATGTCTTTAAATTTCTAGCCAAAAACTGTATACAGTTAAGCTGATTTTACATGGGAAAGTTTTACTTGGATCCCACCTTGGTACGTAGCATCCCAACACAAATTAACACACATAAAATAATTCCTAAGTTGTGTGGACGAAAGATGAAACCTGCACCGTAATCCCGGCTACCATAAGCAAAACGGCTATCTTGCTTATCCCCCGTGCAATTGACCCTAGAAATGCTGAGAGTTGGCAAAAGGACAAGCTTCCTCCCTACCCAATTCCCCATGAATCCCAAGTTCTCAAAAGTTGCAAAAACATCAAACATTTGCAAAACGTCAAAACACTAAAATTTGACATCCTACAGTGCACACATCAAAAGGCACAAACAATAGTGATTCTCGTCACTCCATATTTCAATCCCTTGCTCCAAAAAAAAAAAAAAATCAATAAAACAAAAATAAACAGTGATCTTATCACTATAATGAGCAAGTATCCCCATACCCTTGAAGAAAATAAGGGAGTCGACCTTGAATCCCTGGAATTTTTAGCATTTCGACAGGTCATGAGGCAAGCTTCAGTACCGGTTTGGTTGATAGCCTATCAGTCACTGGCAGTAAACCTCCCGCATGACGATATATCTGTCACATTAACTTGTGTGCAGATCAATGTTTGCATGTGGATGAGCTAGCTTATGGTATCCTAGATAACATCACAGACAAATCTGACTAAATACAATACAAGAGTTAGTGGAGCTAATTAGGTGATCCTCAGTACAAGTTCGGTTGAAAGCCCATCTGGCACTGGCGGTATCCTGATGAATAACACATAAATGAACTAAATTGCACACACAGGGATGTGAAATAACTTGGTTAAATTCAAGTCAGATTTAGACCTTGTTCCAAAGTCCTGCGAGATAAATGTATAGTCTTGGCTAGTTAGTTAAAAATATCTGCATCTCAGAAAAGCTTAACTACATTTTCCAACAACCGATACATTTCATTCCATACCTCACCATCAAAAAATAGACAAAATACAAAAACAAAGTTTTCATATGCACAAACATTCCACAAAGTTATCTTATTACTATAGCAAATCACTCCAATTTTGTACAGTATATGGTGCATCGACAAATCATCCACAATTCATTTCATTCATTCTATATGCATACATCATCCAAATTAGAATCATCACATTCATAATCGCATATGCATACATCAATGTAAAAACATGTACATAAAAATAAATCATGCAAAACAGATAAACACCAAAAAGAATCATCTGTATATATATCACAACAAAATTGCCCGCAGGTTACAAAACTGGTCCTCAGACCTCCCTCCCATCATCCAAAATCCCAAAATCCCTAGCCTAGGGCGTCATCCACCATGATCATGCAGGATCGATGCGACGAGAGCTACCCCCTGCGATATCTGTCCTCTGAGATCTCTTAGGGCGACTGCTCGCCCCTGCATCTCGCCCACTCGCGCCTCCCTCATCTCGCTGCCGACGACGGGATGATGCCGACTGCTCCGTCCCACTGTCTCTCGTCCTATACGATGAGCCACTGGCCGGAGGCTCTGGTATTCGCCCACCCAGGCGGATAATCTCACCCTCCATCTCTGACCTATGCTACCCCCACGCAGCCTCTTATCGCCCCCAATCTGCCTCTCGTCGCCTCCAATCCTCTTCTCGTAGCCTCGACTCCGCCTCCCGCCTACGGTAATATGCGATGGCGTCGTCGCGCTGTGCTAGCTGCACCCGTAGGAGATCTCTCTCCCGTGCAGCATCTGTATCTCCCGCCTGATGGTGAGACGCGACCACCGTGATCCCCCGCCCTCGCCAACCGTGTCCGCAGGAGATCCCTCTCTCGCATCATCTCTGCCAGCTCTCCATCCCACCTCTGCAACAATCTCGTCAAACGTGCTACCTCAGCGCGCAACCCTGCCTCTGTCTCCCCCGAGCCAGCCGGCTCTGACACCTCCTACATCTCCGGTTGCTCCTCCTCCCCAAATTCATCTCCCACCTCTGCCACCTCCACCATCTCTACATCTGCAGGTGCTCCCCAACCCTCTCCCGGTGCCTCTGCACCCTCTCCGCCTCCCACTGCCTCCTCTCCTCCCAAGGTCCCCTCCCCTCGCCACTGCCGTAGCATCCACCACTCCTGATATTCGGCTGTCACGCCGATGTCATCAACATCCGGAATGTCCAACACAACATCTGACTCCTCCCCTAGTGGCTCGAGGATCGACGTCGGTAGGCTATGGGCTCCCCAGGCAACCCCTGAGGTACCCCAAACTGTCGCATCACTCAGAGGTAATGGAAGTACTCCTGCTCTGTCCCATGTCGCCCAATCACCCATCTCCCCCTTCGAACTCGTCGAAGCCAATCCTCCACCTCTGGCCATGCGGGACAATCCCGATATGGCCTCCATACCACATCCTCGGGAGTCAATTGTGCAAAGGCATATCTGTAATGGTCGACATCTCCCACGAACCGTCGACTGTGCCCTCGCTCCTCAGACTGATACCATAGCGCACCATACCCAATGTCCCTATCCACCATCTCCGCTTGGGTAGTCCAGGGCAACCCTCGTGGTCGCTCTATGGCTATGTGCTGCTAGGCCCAGCACTGCAATAAAAAACTGCACCCTAACCCCTACGCCTTCGACAGCGGACCTCGTACAACTCATCATATAACTGCACTAGTAGCGTCTGGCCCCACCTCATAATAACCGGCTCTGTCACCGGGCAATCCACCAACTGCCATACTACCTCCACTAGGTTCCATGGGAACCTCGCTCCTGATGAATCTGGCAGGAGCATGTTGGAAATGAGGCTCATGAGTACTGCATGCCTCACTCCCAACACTCTCCTCGCGTACCACCACCGTACCAGTATCCCCCCAATCTGACAATCCAGCTCCGCCCTCTCCAACGAGGTCATCCCATCCCCCTCCCCTCCGTGTCCAAAGTACCGTGTCAGTACCACTGTCCTCTGGCCCCGTGGAGTCATCCGAATGGGAACCCCGTCTATCAGAATTCGCAAGATCCGATACACGTCCTCCAAGGTGACATTCATCTCCCCTATCGGAAGATGGAAGGTGTTCGTCCGAGCATCCCACAGGCCAATCAATGCTGTAATGTACGACCGATCTGCCACAACTGCATCCAACCGAGCCACATGCTTGAGCCCTAAGGCATCAAGCCACTCCCAGTCATCATCGCCCAACGCCTCGGGGCATTAGAAAAAATGGTCGGCACTCGATGTCGACTCTTCACCACCTGCACATCACAAAAAAAAAAAAAAACAACAAACATCAAAAACATGCATCACATCACCATCACATGTACAAAAATGCATAACTATACCGTACTATTTTTCATTCACATGTACATCCAAAACTTCAAAAAAAAAAAAAAATCGTTTATTTTGCATCTTTAATTTCATCCAAAACAATAAAAATTTGACATGGTTTCCCTATGGTTTTACCTAAGTTTACCATTTCAACCAAAAAAAATTCATCTTTAATTTCATCCAAAACAATAAAAATTTGACATGGTTTCCCTACGGTTTTACCTAAGTTTACCATTTCAACCAAAAAAAAAAAAAATTCATCTTTAATTTCATCCAAAACAATAAAAATTTGACATGGTTTCCCTACGGTTTTACCTAAGTTTACCATTTCAACCAAAAAAAAATTCATCTTTAATTTCATCCAAAACAATAAAAATTTGACATGGTTTCCCTACGGTTTTACCTAAGTTTACCATTTCAACCAAAAAAAATTCATCTTTAATTTCATCCAAACCAATGAAAAATTTTGACATGGTTTACTTACGGTTTTACCTACGTTTACCATTTCAACCAAAAAAAAAAAAAAAAATTCATTCATTTTCCATTTTTAATTCCATAAACATAACATAAAAATATGAGTGTGGTTTACCTACGGTTTCGCCCTAAGTTTTACCATTCACATAGAAAAACATTTTAACCATGGTTACCCTAGGTTGTTACTCTAAGTTTCATTTTGGGTTTATCATCCGGTTTGTCGTCTAAGTCTCATTTTGGGTTTCTCATCCGGTTTTTCATCTAAGTTTCCATAGGTTTGCATCCATGTTTCCTTTGGTTTCATTCATTTACCTTTAATTTAATTAAGTAGGGTTTCGTGTTTTCATAAACGTAAAACAATAAAAACACATTTGCATTTTTTTTTTTGAAATTCGCAATCGAGGAGATAGTGCACTTACTGGTCTCGCCTCGGCTCCTCCGCTCGACGACCCGATCTGTGTACTCATGGTGGCTAGATAATCCGACAGCGCTTCGCGTCAGAAATCTACCTCCTCCTCCCGGAGCTCCAAATCGCAATCGATGAACAGTGCAAATGAACCAAATCCGTCATTTTCGCATATTTATAGTTTTTGTTTGCTGGTAATCGTCCTTTACCGGGACGAGCGCTTTTCAGCGCGCTCGCCCCACCCCGGGACGAGTATCCTCCAAGGCATGCTCGTATTACCCCAAAACGAGTAACATCACGACAATCATCCCACCCCGGGACGAATAAAAAAAAATTTAAAACAACCACAACATAAAAATGACCAATGCTAACAAAACCAAAAATAGGTCAACACAGTCGGAGAACTGCTCGAGCATGCTTAGCGGTAAACCATCTAAAGGCACCCTTGCACACGTCATCTTGGGTCAAGCGACTTGTCGCTTTTCTCATGTCGGTCATTCCCTCATCGATTCGTCGCTTGAGGGGGTAGTCACACTTAGTTGCCAATCAACAACATTATACCTAGTCTTGGAAAAGACACACATTCAAAAGATCATTGCAAAAGACAATCGCGCCCCTGCTTGGGGCAGCAAACAAGCAATCATTACAAACTGATCATATACTTAGCATTTGTGAATCATGAACTCAAGGTTCCCACAACAAAAGGTTGCACCCTTTGCCTATTCATGATCGATCAATGCCTAAGTTCAAGTAATACCTCACCAAACCAGGTTAATGCTTGATTTAAGTTCCTTAGCTCGTCAGAAGCAAGGATTCAAGAATGCGTGCCATTTCCATACTTGGGGCATCAAGAGTTGGTTAGGTTACTAGAAACCTTAATCATTAGTGCTTTGGTTATATTTTTTCTCAGTGCTGCGCCTTGCACAACGCTTCCCAAAAAGGGGCATCTATAGACACCAAAATAGCACCAATCCGATTATGTGATTACAAGCACTGATCGCACCAACACACACAGCCCCTAGGGCAGCCCTCAGAGGTTAAACAGTGGTTCTAACCACTCACACAGCAATTTTGCAAGTCAGAAACCAATTTGGCACCTTTTAGACACTTTATTTCTTATTCGTCCCACCCAGGGACGAGTGCAAATTTTACTCGTCCTACCCAGGAACGAGTGATGACTGATACTCATCTCACCCAGGGACGATTATAAGCGCTCGCTTCGGGGTGGGACGATTGTCAGGTTTGATCGGAAAAAAGTCAAATCTTGGCATATAAACAACTCAGAACTGCCACTTAGCTCTTCCTGCATGACATAGGAGTGCGCGTGAGTTCTTTTGACAACTCATATCTGCCAATTGACTTTCCCTTCATTGCATGGGAATGAGAGTAAGCTTTTTAAGACAACTCAGATTTGCCACTTAGTTATCCCTTCATTGCATGGGAGTGCAAGTGAGCTTTTCTAAAACACACAAAGACATGCACAGAGGCAATTAAGAAGCCCTTGATCAAGAAGAAGTCTTCTCTTCACAAACAAAAGCATTCATGCAAAGAAACACTTTTGCATGTTAATTCAAAGAGACCCCTTGGGTCTATAAAATGGTGAGTTTCCTCACCCAAAGGAGATACCGAGCAGGAGAATTTTGAGCAACGAAGTGTTGTTAATTCACTTACTTGCGATTTGCGCCCAAACCCCAATCTTTTGACCACAATATTCTATCAATTTGACGACAACACATCACATCAGGTTTCGGACCCATCTCAAGCGGATTGGTGTCGAAGCAAGGTTTTATCCGCGGGTGGTTCGCCTTCGGGAACCTCCCCGCTTTATTTCTTTTATAGTATTTTAGCTAGTTTCATGTTTATGCATTTATCAAGTTTTCGGTTCATTTAGATTCATTTCAGCTATAGTTAAGATTTATCTTTTATTTTTCATACACAGGTGCTACTGATTCTTTGTTTGTTTCTTTGAACGCAGATTTCAGGTCTATTGAAGGAGCAGCGAGGAATCGACCTTTGTCAACGCAAGCGGCGACAACGTTTTGGTTCGCCCATTTTATATGTGGGCACGCGGAAGAGGAATTCTGAAGCAAATTGTAGAGATCAATATCTAACGCTCCTATCCCCTAAAAAGGAATGAGACGTATTGTAACACGAATTGAAAAGAATATCAATAAAAAGGGCTATAGTTTATATTGCTTTTATATCTTGTGTTCATTCATTTGTGTTCTTTCCTTTTAATGCAATTTTGTTTAGTTTTTCCTTTTTGTTTCCGGAATCTCGTGTTTTCATAAACAAAGCTTTCCGTAAAGGTGACTTTCCTCTAACATTGGCATGAGAATGGATTTTACAGTTGGATTCATAATGTTATCCCTTATGTATGGATTCTTAGGTTATAACCAAATTAAAATATCTTTTGAAGATCAATCAAAGTCTACCTTCACTATTCCTTGGGGAACATTTTGTTATTAGGTCATGCTCTTCGGCTTGAAGAATATCAGGGCAATATATCAAAGAGAATGGACTTATATTTTTCATGATCTTATGCATGATATAGTAAAATATTATGTAGATGATGTCTTAGGATGTTCCCTTAAACATGAGGATAATGTTTATGGCTTACATGACATCTTTAAGTGATTGTGAGAATATAAGGTTTGCTTAAAACCACAAAAATATATCTTCAGAATGACATTGGGAAAATTATTGGGATTTATTGTATCCCATCATGGAATTGAAGTAGACCCCACTAAAATATTTACTATTGTAGATATACCATATCTAAAGAATCTCTCAAACCTTTGCAACCTCTAGGGTAAGTTGCAAGCCATTCAAAGATTCATCTCACAAATTATGGATAAATGCCAACCTTTCCCTTTACTTCTAAGAAAAGATATTGAATTCAAATAGGATCATGATTTTCAAAAGGTCTTTGATGCTTTAAAAATATATCTTTTGACACCACTTATCCTTGTGCCTCTTAATCCATGTCAATCATTATTGTTATATATAATTGCTACAACACATGCCTTTGGGGCCATGATAGCCCAATATGATGATCAACATCAATAAAGAGCTATTTATTATATCAATATAAAATTAGTTAGTTATGAAACTTGATATATACCATTAGAAAACTTTCTCCTAGTAGTTTTCTTTTCTTCCCAAAATTTAAGATACTACATGCTTAGTCAAAATATCTATGTTATAGAAAGGGTTGATCTCCTATGTTTCCTCATGTCAAAACCTTACCTTTCTAGATGAACCGCCAAGTGGGTCACTTCCCTTAGCAAATTTAACCTCAGATTGATTAGTTAGAACTCGTTAAAAGGACCAGTGATCATAGATCAATTAGCTACAACACCATTAGAATCTAAACACCCTTTGTTATAAAACTTTTTGACATGGTTGTGCTTTCTATAGATATAGAAGAGCTAAATTCCTAGACCCTCTATTTTGATGACACCTGATGTGTCAAAGGAGCAGGGGCAAGAATCATTCAAGTCACTCCATAATGAAAACTTGTACCTTTATCATTTAAGCTTCAATTTTCATGGACCAATAATAAGGTAGAATACAAGGCTCTTATCTTAGTACTTTGGGCCATATTAGCCCTAAACTCTCATTATTTTTAAAAACTTCCAATTGGTAGTCATCTAGATCTATGGTGTCTATAAAACTAAGGATGATAAGGTAAAACTCTACAAAGATATTATGGATAAAATAATGGTCTCCTTTGATAAATCATCATTGATACCATGTTATGGTCATGCAACTACCATGTAGATTCCATGGCTACAACCATGTATCTTTTTCTCTAGAACTAGAGGATAAGTGAGCTACTATTATCATATGACTAATCAAAGAGCCTATAATATTAGAATCCAACCAAATCGCTTTAGATTTCTATATTATTGAGGCTTCTTCATTACAAGAACCATGGTATTACGACATTTTTACCTTCTTAAAAGAAGGTAAATTACCTAGAGGATTTAACTACCATGATCATAGAAATGTTATATAACATGCCTACCAATATGTCATTATTGGAGATACTCTCTATTGATGCTCTTTTGATGGCATACAATTTAGATGCCTAAATATAGAAGAAGAACAAACAATCATCAAAGAGTCCCATGATGGGTCATGCAGTGGATACTTTAGTGGTCTAGCTATTGCTAGAAAACTCTTTAGAATGGGCTATTATTGGATGTCTATAGAAAAGGATGCTTGTAATTATGTCAAGAAATGTAACCAATGTGAAAAGCATAACAATAGTTTTTATGTTCCTTCCCAAGAGTTACAACCAGTCACCTCACCATGGCCTTTCTTTATGTGAGGCCTTGATATCATTGGAAATATTAACCTATAATCATTTGATGGACATAAATTTACTATCATAGCCACTGAATATTTTACCAAGTGGGTTGAAGCATGTCATTATCTTCTACTACTAGAGTTCAAATTTCTAAATTTATCCTCAATTAGATTCTCTTCCTATAATGTCTATCTTAATTTTAGACAATGGTACACCCTTCAAGAATAAAGAGATCCAAGAGATCTGCTTAAAATATAGAATTCAACAAAAATGACCAACACCTTATTATCTCTGAGGTAATGACAAGGCATAATCATCTAAAAAAATAATAATAAATATCCTTAAGAAACTAGTTAATAAAATGGGTCGTGACTAGCACCTATAGCTCTATCGAACT
Organism: Wollemia nobilis; assembly: GCA_028583015.1. Lineage (NCBI taxonomy): Eukaryota > Viridiplantae > Streptophyta > Pinopsida > Araucariales > Araucariaceae > Wollemia > Wollemia nobilis. Next base: position 2,589,662 of record JAQPPZ010001965.1, read on the forward strand.
TTGTGGGCATACCACACTAGTATTCAAACTCCTAATGGTGCAACACCCTATGCCTTTTTTTATGGAACTGAGGCCATTTTCTATTTGAATTTGAGATCCTTTCTTTAATAATATTGCTCCAGGACTCCTCTATAGGATAGGAATATTATCTTGGTCATCTTAACCAACTAGAACATCTAGATGAAAAATGAATCCATGCCCTAGAGCACCTATGAGCCTATCATGATAGGCTTACACATGACTACAACAAGACGGTATGACCTAGATCTTTCAAAAATGGCAATCTAATCCTCAAAGAGAACCAAAAGAACACTAATTCCAACATTGATATCAAGGGAAAATTTAATCCTAACAAGTTAGGTCCATTCATAATCACTACTAAATTTGGATCTAGAGCCTATCACCTAGCCACACTTGATAGAAAGGAATAAAAAAAAAACAATTATTACAATGCATCTTAAAAATTATTATGCTGAAATATGCATGATATGCTTTCTCATGTGCCTAGTTGTATTATTACCTATATGCATGATTGTCTGAATATCATATATTCCTAAATACATGTGCTTAATTGCATGGTTGCTTGAATCTACTTGTTCCATACCATCAAGTCAAGAGGTTCACAATTATGTTATGATGATCCTAGCTAGCAAAAAGAATCAGTTGCATTGCATTTGCACTTTGTACCTAATGTTAGTAGACTCTTCCAATCCCACAACTCTCAAACTTCTATCAATTCCTTTACTTTTTTAGTTTAAAACCTTTCCCTTTCTCTCAAATAATAATTGTTAATTGGGTTAAGTTATGTATGACATGATCATCTATGGCCTTGATGACCCTACCTTTTTCCCTTTCTTCCATCCCTTGATATTGTAGACACCAAAACCTAGCCACTTGTTGTCCATCCAAGTCTTCCTACCATATTTCCCATTTATTTATATATATCTAGGCATATTTGTTAAATATATGTTTAATATTAATATTTTAATATTATATTTTATATATTTAATAAATATATATGTGAATAAATCCTAGACATACGATTTAAATCAATCCTAGCCATCCATCTACATCAATCCATGCCACACACCCAAAATTAATATCCACCCTTCGTTGTGTTTTAATTTGAGCCACACAATTTGTGTCGCTCAAACCCTAACATACCCTAATGTGGATTATTAATAAGAGCTATTTTGATGGCTCAATGCCTAAATCCAAATTTTTCTAAGCAATTCCTATCCTGAGTCCTAAGTCGTTTGCCCTCGAATTCCCTAGAGTTTCCAAGAACTCTCACCCTCTATCTTTGCTTACCATAGCCCCTACATCTGTCATTGCTCCTCTCGCTTAGCCAGATCTACTTCTATAGATTTCCCTTCAGCCACCAAATTCCTTCGAGCACTCCCTGTCACTATCGAGTGCCTTTGAGCGCTTCTCCTCTATGACCAAGCACCTTTGGGCACCCTCCACCATTCCCAAGCATCCATGGGTGTTTTCTACTACTATTGAGCACCCGCATGTGTCTTACACCAGATTTTTACTATCATCCTAGCCCTCGATCGATGCTAGGGCATCACCGCACTACTTCTTGCAATAAAATATCATAGATCAAAGAAGATCAAGCATCATAAGGTAAATCTTTTATTTGTTATTTCATTCCATGCATTTTCAATTTTTTTCATGTTATTTATAGTATATAGCTAGGGTTTTGTATTGATTATAGAGGGCCTCACATTGTGGATTCCTCACAGTTGCTACTAACATATTTGTTATTTTCTGGTGTGCAGTTCTAAAAGTGTTACATTAGCATTGAGCAGTTGTTTAATTTGGAGTGGTCCGCCATCGGATAACCAGAATCCCATCATTTATATTGGGAGCAAGAATGCGTTTTGAAGACACCACCAACATTGTAGCTAGGGTTTCGAAGAACCCTAGCATTGTGTATATTTGTATCAAAGGATTCAAATATTCTTATTGTAACAATGGAGTTTTGAGGCTCCCCCCATTAATATAAAATTATTCATTGTGTAATATTGTCTTTTGAGTTCAATTTATATCTTGTTATTTGGTGTTGCGTTTTTGTCTCTGCAAATGATGACAGTTTGTCCAAAAAAATCACCAATACACACCCTTGGCCGAGTCATATGCTTTGATATTCACACAATGACACTGAGAGGGGGGGGTGAATCAGTGTAGCTATTAATATTCAAATCTACAGCATTTAAAATTGAAGCAAAGAGAACTTGAAAACCAGAAAAGCAAATTGAACAAGAGAGCACACCACAACACACAATATACCGAGGTTCACCAATTTGGCTACTCCTCAAAAATGACTGCTTGGACTCCAATCCAAATCCAGTCTTTGCAAAATACCAATTTTACAAACACTTTACCAACATCTACTGGAAGGAGCACCAACCCCTTAATTTTTTGCTGCAACAGATAGGAGCACCAACCCCTAGTACCAAGCACCAACTTGGACTGCAATTCTGAGCAATTTAAAATGACATAAAAATGTCTTCACTGTTTACACGACCCTGACTGGTCTGCAATTAAACACACTCTGCACACACTCACGGCTCTGCTTATTTCTCTCTTGGCCCTCTTCTAACCCTCTTTTCACAGTAATTTCACTCTAACAGCGGCAACATAATTCTCTGCACGACTGTCCTTTTATAACACCTTTTTCTCATCGAGACTCTTCGTCTTCTATCACTTTTCTAATCCTGCATGCAGTCGAATGACATACTCTAACTGTTCGAATTCTTTTCTCCTCTCCATAAGCGGCTGTTCGAATTCTTTTTTTCTCTATTAGCAACTGTTCGAATTCTTGCAAATACGGTTGTTCGAATGCTTTTACGATCCTGCATATTCGGCTGTTCGAATTCTGCAAATACGGTTGTTCGAATACATTTTCGATTCTCCATATGCGACTCTTCGAATGCTTTTCCAATCATGCATATACAACTGTTCCAATGCATTTCCAACACCTGTCACTATGTAACTGCAGATCTGACTCCAGTTAATTCTTACGTAACTGGTTGCATGATTTTCCTTTATGCTTTTTCGACACGTGTCACCTTGCATGCTCCTTCGGCTTTTACCAGCCAAACTGTTACCTGTCGTGAAATCATGACATTTCTGCCCATTTGACTTTTTTTGGACTGTTGACCGTGAAAACCTGACCTGTCATGATATCACGACATTTTTCGCCTCCTCGACCTTATCTTGGCATGCACTCGCAAAAATAGAACATGTCACGAAATCATGACGTTCTCCGCTTTCGTACAACTCTCCTTCGCCAGCACCCACGAAAATGGAACATGTCATGAAATCGTGACACTTTCGCTTCCGTACAACTCTCCTTCGCTTGCAGCCACAAAAATGGAACATGTCACGAAATCATGACACTTTGGGCTTCCCTGCACTCTGCTTCACTTGTAGCCACGAAAATGGAACATGTCGCAAAATCGTGACACTTTTCGCTTCCCTGCACTCTGCTTCGCTTGTAGCCGCGAAAATGGAACATGTCGCGAAATCGTGACACTTTTCGCTTCTGTACACTCTGCTTCGCTTGTAGCCACAAAATGGAACATGTCACGAAATCATGACACTTTTCGCTTCCCTACACTCTTCTTCGCTTGTAGCCGCGAAAATGGAACATGTCGCGAAATCATGACACTTTTCGCTTCCGTACACTTTTCTCCGCAAGCCTCAGCGAAATCGGAACATGTCACGAAATCGTGATGCTTTTCTGCCTTAGCACTATTCTTTGCTATTCGCCCACGAAAATGCAACATGTCACGAAATCGTGACATCTTTCGCATCCGTACATTTCTTGCTTCATGCACTAGCGAAATCAAGACATGTAGCGAAATCGCTACACCTTTGTTGCCTTGCATTTTGACATGCAGCGAAATCGCTACACCTTTGTTGCCTTGCATTTTGACTTGTAGCGAAATCGCTACACCTTCTTGACTTAGCATTTTGACTTGTAGCGAAATCGCTACACCTTCTTGACTTAGCATTTTGACTTGTAGCGAAATCGCTACACCTTCTTGACTTAGCATTTTGACTTGTAGCGAAATCGCTACACCTTCTTGACTTAGCGCTTTTTCTTTGCTTCACCAGCGAAACTTCGACATGTAGCGAAATCGCTACACTTTTTCGCCTTGTTGCTTCCACTCCGATCCTGTCGTGAAATCGTGACACTTTTCATTGCCTGCGCCTTTACCCGAAACATGTCGCGAAATCGTGACAGTTTCTCCATATTTTTCTCTCTCCTTCGATATGTCACGAAATCGTGACACTTTTGGCTACGCCTTCTCTCTCCTCCTTTTTGTCATGAAATCATGACATTTTCGGCTACACTTTCTCTCTCCTCCTTTTTGTCGCGAAATCATGACATTTTCGGCTGTGCTTTCTCTCTCCTCCTTTTTGTCGCGAAATCATGACATTTTCGGCTACGCTTTCTCTCTCCTTTTTGTCGCGAAATCATGACATTTTCGACTGTGCTTTCTCTCTCCTCCTTTTTGTCACGAAATCATGACATTTTCGACTGCGCTTTCTCTCTCCTCCTTTTTGTCGTGAAATCGCGACAGAAAACATGTCGCGATATCGCGACAGTTTTCTTACTTGTCTTTTTTTGCAAATTTCTGAATCTGGGTCACTTCTGTTTTCCTAGAAATTCATTGTACTTGATCTGACTGACTTCAGAATTCTTGTCCATTGCTTCAACTGCATCAATTTCTGTCTGTGTTGACAACAATGACAATACTTTTGTTGCACCTTGCTCAACAATCTCCCCCTTTGGAATTGTTGGCAACACTTATGCACTCTCCTGTAATTCTTCTCCCCCTTTGACAATAATACCAAAGGGCTGTTGCAGACTCCCCCTGAGTCTATGCACACCACTCTCAGACAAATGTTGTTATAGTTAGCAAAAATCATAAATATAAGCAAAACTATAAGTATAGGCATAAATGCACCCCCTGAGAATGTGATCCCAAATGATAGTCAGTTCTTGGGAATTGTGACCACTCCCAACTTATTCCGAAGGTACTCAAAAACTTCCTTGGGCAATGGTTTTGTGAATATATCGACTACCTGCTCTGTAGTTGGAACAAAGTCCAATTTGACCTCTCCTTCAGCAACTTTATCCTTCAAGAAATGATACCGGATCGCAATATGTTTGGTTCTAGAATGCATAACCGGATTCTTGGATATGTTGATAGCACTAGTGTTATCACATTTTATTGATATTGGCTCTTTGAAGTGAATACCAAGATCTTTCAACGTTTGTCTCATCCATAATATCTGTGTACAGCATGTTGTTGCTGCAATGTATTCTGCCTCTGCAGTGGATAGAGAGACTGATTCTTGTTTCTTGTTGTGCCATGCTACCGACCTGTCTCCAAGATAAAATGCTCCTCCACTGGTACTCTTTCTGTCATCAATACATCCTGCCCAATCTGCATCAGAATATGCAATCAAAGTGAAGTCTTTACCTTTTGGGTACCACAACCCATAATCCATAGTACCCTTGAGGTACCTGAAGATCCTCTTTACAACTGTCACATGAGTTTCTTTGGGACTAGCCTGAAATCTTGCAACCATGCATACTGCCTGTAATATATCTCGGTCTAGTGGCTGTTAAATACAAGCAGGCTTCCAATCATAGACCTGTACATTGTTTGATCTACATCTGGAGATTTGTCATCCTTGCTCAACTTGCATCCTGTTGTCATGGGAGTGCTAACAGGTTTACTATCTTCCATTGTGAACTTTTTCAGCATTTCTTTTACATATTTAACTTGAGAAATAAAAATGCCCTTTCCATTTTGATTGACCTGCAGTCCTAGGAAATAAGAAAGTTCACCAATCATAGACATCTCAAATTCTTTCTTCATTTTAGTTGATATGTCTTTGCAATATTCATCCATGTTGCTTGCCAAATATTATATCATCTACATAAACAACAAGAACAATAAGATGGCCCTTCTCTGTTTTGACATATAAATTGTTGTCCACCAAACCTTTCTTGAACCCTTGTTTAATTAGATAGTTATCCAGCCTTGCATACCATGCTCTGGGTGCCTGTTTCAAACCATATAATGCTTTCTTTAACCTGCAAACAAAATCTGGATTGTCACCAAGTTGAAAGCCATCTGGCTGTTCAATGTAAACCTCTTCTTCCAGTTTTCCATTCAGAAATGCTGATTTTACATCCATTTGATATACTTTGAAGTTTTTATGGACTGCTAAAGCCAGAAACATTCTGATTGCCTCTAGTCTGGCTACCGGTGCAAAGGTTTCCTCAAAATCAATGCCTTCAACCTGAGCATAGCCTTTACAGACCAATCTTGCCTTATTTCGACAACCTGTCCATCTTCATTTAATTTATTTCAAAAAATCCATTTAGTGCCAATTATGTTTTTATTTGTTGGCCGAGGTACTAATTCCCAGGTTTTGTTTTTCTCAATCTGATCTAGTTCTTCATTAATTGCCTTCATCCAACTTTCATCTGTGCTTGCTTCGGCAACATTTTTAGGTTCAATGCTAGATAACAGAGAATAGTTCCGCACTACCGCTCTTCTTGTCTGAATACCATCGGTGGGATCCCCAATAATCTGTTCACTGGGATGATTTTTTTGCCATTAACTGTTTTAAATTTCTTGTTTTCTTCTTCCTCCGAGTCAGTTTTTAAAACATCTCGGATCAATTTTCTGATTCTCTTCTATTTCCTTTTCATCATCTCCTTCAATGACTTCTTCATAAATAGGGTATTTTTCTTGATAAGAAATTTCTTGCTCTCTACCTTCATCAACTTTAACATCAGGCACTCTCAACAATTTTCTTTAGCCTCTTGTTGTAACATGTGTAGGCTTTGCTTTTTGTTGAGTAACCAAGAAAAATACCTTCATCGGCTCTATCTTCAAATTTATCGAGATTATATTCAGTCCGTTTGATGTAGCACTTGCTGCCAAATACTTTGAAATGTCTTGCGAGTTGCCTTTACGTCGAACCACAGCTCATACGGTGTTTTGCTTTCATGCGGTCTTAGCATGCACTGTTTTGAATGTAAACTGCAGTATGGACTCGCCTCTTTCCAAAATCTGTCAGCTATTTTGTTCTCATCTAGACATTGTCCGTGCCATTTCCTGCACTGTCCTGTTCTTCCTTTCTACAACACCATTCTGCTGAGGTGTCCTTGCTGCTGAAAACTGTCTTCTTATCCCATATTTTTGACAGTATTCTGCAAATTCTTCTGAAATAAACTCTCCCCCTCTGTCTGATCTTAGGCATTTAATCCTCTTTCCAGTTTGATTTTCAACCTATTTTTTAAAAATCTTAAACATCTCAAAGGCATCTGATTTAATCTTTAAAAATAATACCCATGTCATCCTGGAGTAGTCATCTATGAACAACATAAAGTATTTGTCACCATTTATGCTTTGAGTTCTCATGGGTCCACACAAATCAGTATGAATTATCTCCAACGGTTCGCTGGTGAAGTATTCCTTTGATTTAAATGTGGATCTGGTTTGCTTTCCTTTTTGACATGAAGCACAGATGCTATTTACTGGTTTGCCAATGGTTGGTATATCTCTTACTGCTCTTTTTGAACTTATTTTTGCCAGATTGTCAAAACTAATATGACCGAGCCTCTTGTGCCATAGCCAATTTTCATCTTCCTGTCCAATCAAGCATGTTCCTTCTGTAGTTTTTGAGAGAGTATATAGATTACCAGAAGTCCTTGATCCAGTAGCTATCAGTTTCCCACTGTGTGCTTTTCTCACTTCACAGCCCTCCTTCTTAAAAATGACTTCATGACCTCGGTCACAGATTTGACTTACACTCAGCAAGTTGTGCTTTAGACCAATCACAAACAAGACTTCTTTTGATTTTATCTTTCCATCACTGATCTTGACTGATCCTTTTCCAACTATCTTTGCTCCATCATTATTTCCAAATTTCACAGAACCACCTTCATAATTCTGTAACTTCTCAAATTTTTGCTTGTCACTTGTCATGTGACTGGAGCATCCACTGTCAAGTATCCAAGGTGCAGATTTGTTCTGTGCTTTAAAGGCAGTCCGAACAATCAAAGATTCCTTTTCTTTCCATTCCGGTTTGATAGCAGATTTTGCTACTTGTTTTGCCTGTGCCCTTTCATTAGCATGTGCCTGTTTTTCAAGAAATTTCTTGTTTTGGTTCAACCCATTTGGTTTAGATTTTCTACCCTGATAATTCTTTGATGCAAAAGTGCTTCTACAGTTTCTTGCAATATGTCCAAAATTATGACAATTATAACATTCAATTGCATAATTCATTAAAGGAGAAAAAATATTTCTATTGGTGAAATTCCTTTGAGGTACATTATGACTGCAATCTGAAATCTTATGGCCATAAGCATTGCATTTAAAACAATAACCGAGAAAAGGAATGATTAAACCTGGGTGCGGGTCTTTGCCAGTTTGAAGTAGGAGCCATGAATCTTCTCCTTCTTGAATGTGTGACTTTTGTGAATCCATCTTTGTCAGTACTCTTCTTGAGTCTGGCATTATTGCTTTCTTTGGCATGATTTGTTTTTTCTTGATCAACCCTGATCTTTTCTTCTTTCTTTATGGGTTCTACATTTAAGGCCTTTGAACCCTTTGATGATTCTCCTTCATCGAAGCCTAAACCAAATTTGATGCCGGAAGGCCTTTGGTTATTTAACATTTTATCCAGCTTTACAGTACTTTCTTCAAACTTATGAAAACAGCTCAATTTCCTATTCATCTCCTCTAGCTGCATCCTTAACTTAACAATGTCTTCTTCTAGCTTGCTGCATTCAACTGTCTTTACAATTAATTGTTCATCAAGAATTTTGGACATTTTCTTGAATTCCTCTGTCTGTATTTTCAAATTGTTTATTATGTCAGTGACATCCTCTAGTTTCTTTGAAAATTTTTATTCTTTTTCCTTTCTGCACTCAACTCTTCAAGTGCAAGCAACCAATTCTCCTTCCAGATACACTTCAGCCTCATCCTTAAAGTTTTCATCACCTTCCTGATTTTCCTCTGTTCTTTCTTCTTCAAGTGCCATGAACAGAGCTTCACCTGTTTCTTCTTCAGAATCCTCACCTGAGCTTTCTTCAGAAGTGCTGACATTCTTGGATATGAAGCTTTTCTTCTTGAAGTTGTTCTTTCTGAAATTTTGTTTCTTCTTCCAGTCACCTTTTTCTTGGTGTGACCCTTCACCATTTTTGGTTTTCTCATGCATTGGACATTTGGCTGCAAAATGACCGACTCCTCCACAATTGAAGCACTTAAATGGTAGCTTTCCTCTATATTTTCCTTTTCCCTTTGTGAGTTTTCGAACAAAATTAGCTTCTGTTTCATCCAGTGTCTCTTCATCCTCAGATTCATGTTCAGCTTTTATATTCTTGTGTGCTTTGAAAGCAGCTTCTCTGTCTATAGACTTAGTTTGTCCTATTCTCATTTCATATGCAGTCAAGGAACCATGCATCTCATCCATGCTGAAATTGTTTAGATCTTTCGCCTCTTCTATTGCAGAAACTTTGGAGTTAAATCTTTTGTGAAGTGTTCTGAGAACCTTTTTCATGACAACTGCATCATCAATTTCTTCACCGAGTCCTCTGATTGCATTAATGATTCCATTTACTCTCAGCATATAAGCCTCTATGTTCTCATCTTCATTCATTTGTAGTGCTTCGAACTGAGCTCGATGAGTTTGCAGCTTGGCTTCCTTGATCTTGTTGTCTCCTTCATGGATGCTCTTCAGTTTATCCCACATGTCTTTTGCTGATTTACAGCTCATGACTCTTATCAGTTCACTTGTCTACAAGCCCACACATTATGGCATTCTTTGCTTTGGAGTTGTTCTCAAATTTTTTCTTCTCAACAGTATCTGTTGGAGGAGTAGTGGGTGTTGTGTATCCACTATCTACAGAATCCCAAATGTCGTATCCCAATGCACTCAGATATGTCTGCATCCTGAGTTTCCAGAAAGTGTAATTAGTTCCATCGAACAAGGGAGCTTTGTTGGATGAGAATCCTTCACCGCCTGCCATTGTGTTTCTTCCAAGATCACCTTAGCTGATTAAGCTTGTTCAAGGAACCTTGCTCTGATACCAATTGATATTCACACAATGACACTGAGAGGGGGGGTGAATCAGTGTAGCTATTAATATTCAAATCTACAACATTTAAAATTGAAGCAAAGAGAACTTGAAAACCAGAAAAGCAAATTGAACAAGAGAGCACACCACAACACACAATATACCGAGGTTCACCAATTTGGCTACTCCTCAAAAATGACTGCTTGGACTCCAATCCAAATCCAGTCTTTGCAAAATACCAATTTTACAAACACTTTACCAAGCATCTACTGGAAGGAGCACCAACCCCTTAATTTTTTGTTGCAACAGATAGGAGCACCAACCCCTAGTACCAAGCACCAACTTGGACTGCAATTCTGAGCAATTTAAAATGACATAAAAATGTCTTCACTGTTTACACGACCCTGACTGGTCTGCAATTAAACACACTCTGCACACACTCACGGCTCTGCTTATTTCTCTCTTGGCCCTCTTCTAACCCTCTTTTCATAGTAATTTCACTCTAACAGTAGCAACATAATTCTCTGCATGACTGTCCTTTTATAACCCCTTTTTCTCATCGAGACTCTTCGTCTTCTATCACTTTTCTAATCCTGCATGCAGTCGAATGACATACTCTAACTGTTCGAATTCTTTTCTCCTCTCCATAAGCGACTGTTCGAATTCTTTTTTTTTTTTTCTATAAGCGACTGTTCGAATTCTTGCAAATACGATTGTTTGAATGCTTTTACGATCCTGCATATTCGGTTGTTTGAATTCTACAAATACGGTTGTTCGAATACATTTTCGATTCTCCATATGCGGCTCTTCGAATGCTTTTCCAATCATGCATATACAACTGTTCCAATGCATTTCCAACACCTGTCACTGTGTAACTGCAGATCTGACTCCAGTTAATTCTTACGTAACTGGCTGCATGATTTTCCTTTATGCTTTTTCGACACGTGTCACCTTGCATGCTCCTTCGGCTTTTACCAGCCAAACTGTTACCTGTCACGAAATCGTGACATTTCTACCCATTTGACTTTTTTTGGACTGTTGACCGTGAAAACCTGACCTGTCATGATATCACGACGTTTTTCGCCTCCTCGACCTTATCTTGGCATGCACTCGTGAAAATAGAACATGTCACGAAATCACGATGTTCTCCGCTTTCGTACAACTCTCCTTCGCCAGCACCCACGAAAATGGAACATGTCGCAAAATCGTGACACTTTTCGCTTCCCTGCACTCTACTTCGCTTGCAACCACGAAAATGGAACATGTCACGAAATCATGACACTTTGCGCTTCCGTACAACTCTGCTTCGCTTGTAGCCGCAAAATGGAACATGTCATGAAATCGTGACACTTTTCACTTCCGTACACTCTTCTTAGCTTGCAGCCGCAAAAATGGAACATGTCACGAAATCATGACACTTTGTACTTCCGTACACTCTCTTCGCTTAGCCGCAAAATGGAACATGTCACGAAATCGTGACACTTTGGGCTTCCCTGCACTCTGCTTCGCTTGTAGCCACAAAATCGGAACATGTCACGAAATCGTGACACTTTTCGCTTTCGTACACTTTTCTCCGCAAGCCTCAACGAAATCGAAACATGTCACGAAATCATGACGCTTTTCTGCCTTAGCATTGTTCTTTGCTATTCGCCCACGAAAATGCAACATGTCACGAAATCGTGACATCTTTCACATCCGTACATTTCTTGCTTCATGCACTAGCGAAATCAAGACATGTAGCGAAATCGCTACACCTTTGTTGCCTTGCATTTTGACATGCAGCGAAATCGCTACACCTTTGTTGCCTTGCATTTTGACTTGTAGCAAAATCGCTACACCTTCTTGACTTAGCATTTTGACTTGTAGCGAAATCGCTACACCTTCTTGACTTAGCATTTTGACTTGTAGCGAAATCGCTACACCTTCTTGACTTAGCGCTTTTTCTTTGCTTCTGCCAGCGAAACTCCGACATGTAGCGAAATCGCTACACTTTTTTGCCTTGTTGCTTCCACTCCGATCCTAGTCATGAAATCGTGACACTTTTCATTGCCTGCGCCTTTACCCGAAACATGTCACGAAATCGCGACAGTTTCTCCATATTTTTCTCTCTCCTCCGATATGTCGCGAAATCGTGACACTTTTGGCTACGCCTTCTCTCTCCTTTTTGTCGTGAAATCATGACATTTTTGGCTGTGCTTTCTCTCTCCTCCTTTTTGTCACGAAATCATGACATTTTTGACTGTGCTTTCTCTCTCCTTTTTGTCGTGAAATCACGACATTTTTGGCTACGCTTTCTCTCTCCTCCTTTTTGTCGCGAAATCGTGACATTTTCGGCTGTGCTTTCTCTCTCCTCCTTTTTGTCGTGAAATCGTGACATTTTCGGCTGTGCTTTCTCTCTCCTCATTTTTGTCGCGAAATCGCGATAGAAAACATGTCGCGATATCGCGACAGTTTTCTTACTTGTCTTTTTTTGCAAATTTTTGAATCTGGGTCACTTTTGTTTTCCTGGAAATTCACTGTACTTGATCTGACTGACTTCTGAATTCTTGTCCATTGCTTCAACTGCATCAATTTATGTCTGTGTTGACAACAATGACAATACTTTTGCTGCACCTTGCTCAACATGCTTCCCTTTTCTGAAGGTTGTATGACACAAAAAAACTTGCTTTGCCCAAAATTAGACCAGATGATCCTGCTAAACATGGTAAACACTATTGGGAACATTTATTTTATCCTTATCATAGGGAAAATGGGTATGACATTAACAATTGCCATACATTTAAAGACATCGTTCAAGACCTAATTGACTTGGGGGCCATCAAGCTTGATAACCCCCTTTCTCAACAAAACCAAAACCTTGGTATTTTTCAAACACCACTTCCTCACCATGAGGAGGTGCAATCAAATATGGGAGGGACTAACACCAAAACTCCTCCTAACCAAGTTAATCATGTACAACAATACCAAGGGTTTGTAGGTGTCATTCATGTGGTCACTAGATGTCAAAGAAATAATCAACAAAACATAAGTCAACAACCTCAAGCAAGTGTGTCACAACCTCCCACATCACCTCCCATACAAATTTCCCCCAACTCTTCATTGCCAATCCATATTTCCAGCCAATCAAATTCTCCAATTCACCCCATAAATCACCCCCCATGACTAGTCATCTCATTGAGTAGTCGGTTAACCACAAGTCTAAAAATAGCTTCCACCAAACTATCAATTTATGAGTTGATTCAACAATCTCTCCCACATCGTGAGGTATTAATGGACATTCTAAATTCCATTGAACTACAATATCAAGATTCTAATACCTTAAACAACTTTGTAGGGAGCATTCAAACATGCATGGAACCTTCCATTACATTTTATGACTTTGAGATCAAGCCAATCTCATCGAAATTAGTAGATCCTCCATTGCACATCATAACTCTAATTGACAAGAAGCCTTTCAAAAGAGTTTTAATTGACATCGGCTCCTCTATCAATATCATCACCATGTTCGTCCTTCATCACTTGAATCTTCCTCCATCTCATATCACCAATTCATCATTCACCTTAAAATAATTCAACGATGCTTTATGTTCCACATTTGGTATTGTTATTTTGCCCATTGAAGTAGGTATCAAAATATTGCACACTATGTTTCACATCTTGGAAGGATTTATGACGTACAATTTACTCCTTGGAAGACCTTGGATGAGGGAAATGAGATGTGTCCCTTTCATACTACACCAATGTTTAAAGTATATTCATGAGGTACAAGTACATTGCATACCAGTGGATGTCAAACCATTCAAGTATTAGAATTTCATTTCAAATCCTTATGAATCCATGCTTCCTTCCACCCACATTTTTCTTTAACTGTCAACCAATCCATCTCCCACTCTTCTAATTTCTTCATAAAAGGATCTTATTTATTAGGACTCCCTTATCACCAATCCTTCATCATCTTCATCATTGACTACATGCATATGTGGTTAAAGTCAATCCACATCCTTTCCTTCCACATCATCATCATCCATTTAGCAACCTTCCCAATCCAATCCATCGCCATCACCTAATGTTTCACAATTCAATTTGATGGATTGTGAGACATCTCCATCTTCACTATTTCCTGAGCCATCATCCAACCATAGTCCTCCCATGTCATCCCAAGTTGAAGTCCACCTCACTAATCCTAGTATTGGTGAATATGTGGTCCAAGACATCACCGTCACACCACTCACCATTCCTAATGCTAAGGATTTTGGTCACCCACGTGATCCACCTTTATCCATAGGAGCAATATATAACATGGGTTCAGCTCCAAATAGCATAAATTTTATGTATGGGGGGATTGATTCTTCATCAAATCTAGCTCCCCTAAAGGAACCCAAGGAACCAGCACTTGCCAATATTCCAAACATGTCGGGGTTTTCATCCTAATATTTTCACATAGTTAATTTGCAAGGTCATGGCCTAGGATTGCATGAACTGGGAGTGTCTCAACTTATATGTTCCATATCAAGAAGTGCACAACCGTTTAGGTCTAGGTTATAATCCACTTTCCACCACCTCTTATCTTGAACAAGCATTTCAAAGGCTTAATCTAAATTTAAGAGAAGAAGCCCTCCATCTCGATGATTCTGATGATGAAATCCATGAAGAATTTGAGCTTATGTCAATAGTTTTGGATGAATCTGAAGAAGAATGGGAGCTTGTTATTCCCCATACCGAACAAGATGAGTTTTATCTTAGAATATTCCCCATCCATGAGCCCATATTTCACTTGCTTCTTTTGCAAGAGTGAGCCGACCCTACCAGTGAACCACCATCCCCACTTAATTAATCCATTTCATAAGCCCAACTTGTAACATATGTACATAACACAAAAATAGTGGTTTCACCACTACCAAAAAAATCAAAAAATAAAAAAATATATTTTTTCTTTTCCAGCATTGCATGTATATATCATGTACATAGATGTATTTATTTGTGTTGCTTGCTGCTATCTAGGTTTACTAAGCTCCTAGCATCAGTTCTTATGTTCCATCCATTCTTTCAGACCTCATCCACTTTGCCCATAAATCAACATAAATCTTGTTTATTTATTCACCCCACTCCATAATACATATGATCCAGTTAAACCAATTTCAATTGACATAAGCCTTATCGATATGGATTAGATTTCCTCTCCTCCATCATTTTCTGAGTTTATCTTATCTGAGGAATTGTTAAGGGCTTCATCCAAATACATTCCTCCATCCCCTCTGCCTTCTCCTTCACCTTCACCTTCGGATCCTAAGGTTTTCTAGGTAAATACAAATGAGGATAAGTTAGAAGATTTTGATGATATCTTAGATGACATTCATCTGATCCCTACACCCCATCAACTTGAGGAAGGTTCTCATATGTCCATTGAATATACCATAAATATGGATCTTAGTTCAGACAAAGACAATCTCCAAATTGTCAAGCTTGAAAAAATCTTATATAACGAAGAACAAGAGCAATTAATTGCTCTCCTCAAGAGGAAAAAGGACATTTTTGCATGGTCCTATAAAGACATGCCTAGTCTTAACTCTAGCTTGGTTTTCCTTAATCTCACCTTACATCCTGATGCTAAATTAGTCAAGGATGCATCCTACCATTGCCCTCTTGGTCAAAGAAGAGCTCCAAAAGCTTCTAGATGTGGGTTTCATCAT
Organism: Wollemia nobilis; assembly: GCA_028583015.1. Lineage (NCBI taxonomy): Eukaryota > Viridiplantae > Streptophyta > Pinopsida > Araucariales > Araucariaceae > Wollemia > Wollemia nobilis. The sequence continues at coordinate 2,605,475 of JAQPPZ010001965.1, forward strand.
ACCCATTTATTATCTCGAGTTTCTCTCAAATATGGTACCTGTTCGTAAGCCTAACGAGGCAATACACGTTTGCATTGACTTTCAAGATCTCAATTAAGTGTATCCAAAGGATGGCTTTCCACTCCCAAACATCGATACTCTTGTCGATACTTGCGCTGGCCATGAAATGGTTTCAATAATGGATGATTTTTAAGGATAGAACCAAATTCAAATAAATCCTGATGACCAACACAAAAAAGCATTCACTACACCTTCGAGAAATTTTTGTTACAAAGTGATGCCCTTTGGATTTAAAAATGTAGATGCCACTTATCAACGTGCCATGACATACATTTTCCATGAATAAATATTATCAAATATTATGTGGATGGTCTCTTGGCTAAATCTAAAACTTGACAAGAGCACATTGGTGTATTGGAGAAAGTTTTTGATCGACTTCTAGAACATAATGTAAGATTGAACCCCAAGAAATGTGTATTCGGTGTTACCTCGGACAAACTTCTAGGATTCATTATCTCCAAAAGAGGCATTGAGGTGGACCCAAATAAATTCAAGGTCATCATGGAGATGCCTCTCCCAACTAACTTAAATAAATTACGTAGTTTACAAGGAAATATTCAATCTATCCATCGTTTCATTGCACAACTTTCTAAAAAATGTAGGCCATTCAATCATCTACTACAAAATGGGGTGATATTTTCTTGGACAGATGAGTGTAAAAAAGCCTTTGATGATATTAAGCAATACCTAGCTTCTTCACCAGTCTTAGCTCCTCCTCGTCCAGGGATCCTATTCTATCTTTATATTTTAGCAACGAAATTTGCATTAGGGACAATGCTTGCACAAAATAATGAAGAAAATTGAGAGCAAGTTGTCTACTACATTACTCTAACATTAGTAAGCTACAAAACTAAATACGCTTATATAGAAATGTTGTGCTTAGCAGTGGTTTTTGCCACTAAGAAACTTTGACATTACATGCTTAGTCACACAACATATGGCATAGCTAGAGAAAATCCTCTACGTTATATGATGTCTCGCCACACCGCTAAATGGATAATACTCCTTACTAAATTTGACCTTGAATTCATTAGCCAAAAATCCATTAAATATCAGGTAATCGTCGATCAACTTGCGAAATCTCCACTACCTAGTAATCATCCTTTAATTATTGAGCTCCCAGATGATTCGGTATTTGCTATCATCGAACAAGAAGAAGATGTCATTTCGAAGGAAGACATCGATATCACACTATTCTTTGATGGCTCTAAGTGCATGAAAAGTCAAGGTGCTAGAGTCATGTTTCATACACCCCAGGGGGTACCTATCCCATTATCATTCAAACTTGACTTCCAATGCACAAAATTGTAGAGTATGAAGCCTTAATCTTAGGTCTTCAATTAGCTATAGCTATGAGCATCAAGTGTATTAGGATATTTGATGATTCTCAAATTGTCAAGCAAAGCAACGAAGAATACCAATGCAAAGAACCTACCATTAAGCTTTATCATGAAGTAGCAATGAAAATTTTCTCTAAGTTTGATTGGTATGAAATCAATAGTTTGACACGTTCGACCAATAGATTTGTAGATGTGATGGCCTCCCTTGGATCATTGATTCCAAAAGACTCCTTTGGAGAGGTACAACCCCTTATAATTTTGACAGTCTCTAAATCTACAATTGTTCATGTTGAATCTAAAGATGAAAAGGATGTTTGCTTTATCCATTCGAATCCATATAAGCCTTGGTCAAGCTAAATAGTAGCCTTCTCAAGTTTGGAACACTCCCATCTAACATGTCTCAAAATGCTAAATGCACATTCAAGCAAAAAGTAGTCTGTTTCATTCTCTTAGGGGATGTATTGTACAAACGTGGTTATGATGGAGTCTTCCTTCGTTGTCTCAAGTCTAGTGAGGCACAAAGAGCCATAGTTGAACCCATGATGGTACTTGTGGTGGAAATTTTAGTGGAATGGCCATTGCAAAGCGTGATTATTATTGGCCAACAATAGAATGTGATTGTTGCACTTATGTTAAACATTGCAAGAAATGTCAATAACATGTTAATTTAACTCATGTACCATCACAAGTTTTATATCCCATTCAAAGCCTTTGGCCCTTTTCACAATGGGGCCTAGATCTAATTGGTAAAATTTCACCTCCTTCCTCGAGACAACATACATTCATCATCACAACCACTAAATACTTCACAAAGCGGGTTGAGGCAATTCCTCTAATTGTGGAGTTTGGACCTAGAATTGTGGAGTTTATACTTCATCATATCATTTTTTGTGTTGGTATTACCTCAAAAATCATCTCTGATAATGGTAATTATTTCAATAATAAGGATGTTCAAGCACTTTGCAAGAAATATAACATTCAACACAGTTTCTTGACTCCTTATTATCCACAAGCAAATGGATAAGTTGAAGTTTCCAACAAGACCTTAATTGCTATTGCATTTTATTTGCATATAGTTCATTCCAAAGACATTGCACTTCATTTGCATACATTTCATGCCAAAAAATTATTAGCACATATTGCACTTTACATTTCATACATTGCATTTCACACATTCCATTCCCATTTCAAATTTCATAAAAAGGATCATTTATTAAGTTCAAGATTTTAATTGGTCCAATAAAATCATGTTGCCTTAATCAGGGGCACCTTCACATCATTATCCACACCATTCCACCAAGTCAAATGGTCATTAGCAAAGCTTACCTAGGTTTTTTTGGTCACTCATCCATTATTAGTTAAGCAACCCCCAAAAATACATGTCAAGTTTCTTTTAGGACCATCACACACATACTTTAATAAAATCTTGAGTTTTGGGAATTGACTCCAAAACATTCTTGAACCAAACACAATTTCACATCTTAAAAACATCTTGTGTCAAAGAGAGATAACACCATCCTTGGTTCGAATCTCGAAGTAAAAAGGGTAATCCTCACCTTTCCCATCATGCAACATAGTCCACAAGAACAGTGGTTTTCACCACTATCATAATTACCTCCAAATTTTAAAGTTAGATTAGTAAGGATAGGATACAATTCTCATCATACGTATATTGAGAATCTAATTCCCCAAAGATCTAACTCTTTTACATCACACACCATTGATCATTGGGTTGTAAATATTGTACTACATTTCCAGTCAGATGGTTAGGTAGTCATACCCAAAACTTAAGAGATAAAAAACACAAATCGTGTACTATAGATTTAGCCTTCATCGGAGCTATAAACGCTTGACTGGCAGTGGAGTATGCTCATGTGTGGTGACACGTCTCTTTTAAAGAGACCTTTGACCACACATAAGGACAAGCTAGCTTCTTAGATTCATCCATAATAGGTTTACCCAATTTACTCAAGATGAGTTAATGAACTCACTTGCACACACATTAGTTCTTGATTACCTCAAGTCATTACCATGCTCTTGATTCGGTAAATGAATTCACTGCACACACATTTTGTCCTCAAAGGATTAGGCAGTTTTAGTGAGTTTTTTTATACCACTAGTATGTTCGAGTCTCTATAAAACAATCAATTTTCAATATCGATATCCATATATTTTTCCATATCAACATCCATATCTTCTTCCATGTCAATATCTATGTCACTTCATGATTCATTCACATACCACCAAGTCTAGTGCCCCTAATTAAACAACAATGCTAGAAACATGGCCAAGCCATATCTAAACTATGAATTATCATTAGAACATTTTCATTCCATACCTTGCATTAATCATTCATACATTCCACCTTGCATTATTCATCCATAACATATCATATACATTCATCATCCATATAAACATGCATTCCACAAAAGCATTGCACAAACAAGCATCCACACAAACATATAACACAAAAAGGTAAAAGCTATGTATATATATATATATATAAATATCACATGTACAATGAGTGCCAAAAGTCTACATACAATGGAGCACCAAGGCTCATATATAAAAAGTGCATCTAAGCACTAGCTAAGTCCTCCAAGAGGACCTCTATGACCTATAAGAAGCCCTAGACCTAGAGTATACCTAGACTCGTTATGACTAGCAGCCTCAAATATAGATGAGGTTGGAGGATTAGGAAGTGGAATATGATGCTCCATCAACCTATCCTCCAATACCTCAATATACCTATGTTGAGACCGAAGGTGCACTATTTTAATATTATGTTGGTGCTCCCTCTCTAGTAGCTTTTCTTGGAGCCTCATGATCCTTACATCCCGCTCTGCTAATTGCTACTCCAACCTTGCCCAATCCTCCTTTCTTTGATTTGGAGGCCCATCTAGAGTCTCCTCCACATCATCTCCATCTCCCCCACTCTCAAGAGCCTGCCTAGTCATACCCTTAGTCCTCCTTTGTCTATTTGATCGAAGGCACCACTACCGCTTGGGGATATCATGGTTCCCCTCATCCTCAGCCTCACCCTCATCTCCATTAATTTCTACTAGAGGTAGTGCCCATGGTGGCTATGTAGTGAACCATGCATTGTACTCTAGAGTATCCCCGCATCATCTAGATCGGGGAGGTCCATATCCTTGTCATCCTTGTAAGCCTCCCACCATGGATTTGTACATGGTATACTTATCTCCTCTTTATGCCTCCTATAGATAACCATTTCCTTCGGAATCCCTTGCCTCAACCTAAAATTTTAGAGTACTTGTGAGAACTAAAATTACTCAGTCTCACTCCAATATCTCCCAACCATCCACCTAGCCTACCACACTCATTGCAGATGCTCTCCATCTTTGGTCCACATGCTACCCTACCATGGCCTCCATATCACTTGGGAGGATGTCAATATAGTCCACAAATCTTGGTACCATTGGCTCATCCGCATAGGCTAACTCAGTTGTACCTCCTCTACCATTACCCATCTCCTAGCGTAGGGCTCCTCCCCACCCAAGCCTGGCACTAGTAAGCCCTCTGATTGCACCACACTGAAGTGCTCCCACCCCTAACACTACAGTAATAAACTACATCTTAGTCCCTTCCTCCCCTGCCTCCTCACCTCATAAAGCTCTCGATATGCTTGTGCTAATAAGGTAGGAGCCCATGCATACACCTACTTCATAGTGAGCATATCGCTCACTAACCCTATCAAGTTCCAAGGGAACCTACACCTTGTACTATTTGGGGCCACGATGTTGGCCAACACAAACATCACCAAAGCACAGAGGGCATCTAACTTCTTATCCATGTACATGGACAAGTAGGGAATCCCCCTACTCTCCACACTTACACTTTGCTAGCCATCACTGAATATCCTCTTCATCTCTCTCTCATGATCGTGTCCAACCTTGATGTGAATACCCTCTACTGGCACCTTGAGGATACGATATACATCCTCAAGTGTCAGGGCCACCTCTCCTATGGGGAGCTAAAAACTCCCCCTATCTATATCTCATCTCTCTACCAAGGCAGAGAGGTACCCCTCGTCCATTCTAATCACGTCAACCCAAGCTACCTATGCTAGCCCCACAACATCCAACAACTCCCACTCCTTCTTTGCTATCGCCTTCTTCATCCCAAGAATATATGGCGAGAATCGATGTTGAGCCTCCAAAATCCTAAGCTGCAACACAACACAAAACACTTGTCATTTACACATGTCCAAAAAACAATCACAAAAACACAAAATTTTTGCACAATATACAGTAAATAGAATTACCTCAGTAGCCCACACTCCAGCTCCAGCTCCAACCTCTGCATCTACTACCTCTGTCGCCATAGCCTCTATGCCCATTTCAATCCACCTCACTCCGCTCAACTTCACCCAACTCTCCTAGACGTAGCTTCTCAAACTCACAAATGAGCTTCATTTCTCATCCTTCTATATCTTTATAGATGCTTCAGGTGCCTTGAGATACCCATCGGTATTTCCTAGTGCACTAAAGCACACCAGGGCATTTGCAAAATGCCCAAACATTGGCGAGCATTTTCACATGCCAAAAGTGCCAATCGGTGTTTGGCATCAATTTTGACAAAAGAACAAAGTTTTCCAAATAGTGGCTTATCCCCACCAAATCACTTCATATTGCATTCATGCATCTATTTCATCATATTAGAAGGTTTTGTGAAGGTTCCAACTAATTTGGATGCATAATTCTCGTTCGCGACCACAAATTACAAATTGGCTTCATAAATTACAAAAGCATTCCAAAATGGTCCAAATATTCACAAAACGATCACAATCTTCACTCTCATCACTCATACAATATTTTCACATCATCTAATATCATAATATGCATGTTTGTCAAGTTCAAGCAATATTTAAGTGAACCTTGTATCTTATGGGCTATTTTATATACTTGGCGATTGCAGTGAGTTGCATCCATGCAAGTCTGTAGGATGAATAACCCACCATAAGGATGCTTGGTTATTTTCATAATTTCATATCTCTTTGTTCGAAATCACAATCATATTTGGTACTTCACATTTTGAGTGAAACCTTGCAAAAAACAATCTACACAAAAGTTGTCATTGATGGCCTAGTTCATGGGGCTTAAAACATGGACAAAATCACATTTCATCATTCCACGTCTCCTTGACATTCATCATGATGACTGACCTTAACTAGGGTGATTGGTTCTGATCATAGGAATTATTTGCAGTCACTAGTTGGCCCTCCAAAGTTTACTAATTTTTTTATTGCATATTCATCCTTGCATATCAATGACGCCAAAAGGCAAATTCTTCAACAACATCAAATCATCCCAAATTTGGGGCAACCACATTTGGTTTTGACTTTTCCACAATGGGATACATATTACATGATCATGATATCTATATTTGGCAAAAGTTCCTTCATTAGTTGGGGCAAAAATAGAAACATTTTCCATTAGATTTTTCACAAAATTCTTCATCTATTGGGGCAAAAATAGACATATTTTTCATCACATATTTCACAAAACCCTTCATATGTTGGGGCAAAAATAGACGCATCATTTCACATTTTTCACCACTCTCCTTCATACCATTGGGGCAAAACGGTATCACATTTTCACCATTCATTTGCACAAATTTTTCAATTGGCTCGTGAGATTCATTTGTAAACTCACTCACCAATTGAGGGGGTAAGCTATGTAAAAATCCAAATTCTTTCATTCTTTTGTCTTCAATCTCACGTTTCACATATCAAGAGAAAGCTACTTCTGCACCTAGCCAAAACAGGTGTCTTACGTTTTTGCACTCCATTGTGTTTCACACAACATAGTACAAAAAGGGGCATATATAGACACCAAAACCTAGCCACTTGTCGTCCATCCAAGTATTCCCACCATCTTTCCCATTTATTTATATATATCTAGGCATATTTATTAAATATATGTTTAATATTAATATTTTAATATTATATTTTATATATTTAATAAATATAAATATTATATATGTGAATAAATCCCAACCATTCGATTTAACTTAATCTTAGCCATCCATCTACATCAATCCATGCCACACACCTAAAATTAATATCCACCCTTTGTTGTGTTTTAATCTGATCCACACAATTCATGTCGCTTAAACCCTAACATACCCTAATATGAATTATTAATAGAAACCATTTTGATGGCTCAACCCCTGAATCCAAAGTTTTCTAAGCAATTCATGTCTTGAGTCCTAAGTCATTCACCCTCGAGTTCCCTGGAGTATCCAAGCACTCTCACCCTCCGTCCTCACTTGCCATAGCCCCCACATCCATCACCACTCCTCTCGCTCAGCCAGATCTGCTTCTACAGATTTTCCTTCAGCTGTGGAATGCCTTCGAGTGCTCCCTATCACTATCGAGTGCCTTTGGGCACTTCTCCTCCATCACCAAGCACCTCTGGGTGCCCTCCACCATTTCCAAGCATCCATAGGAATTTTCTACTGCCATCGAGTACCCATTGGTGTCTTATGCCACAGTTCAGCAGTCATCCTAGCCCTCGGGTGACGCTAGGGCATCGCCACACTACTTCCTATGATAAAATCTTACATATCAAATAACAGCAAGCATCATAAGGTAAATCTTTTATTTATTATTTTATTCCATGTATTTTCAATTTTGTTCATGTTATTTGCAATATATAGCTAGGATTTTGTATTGATTATAGAGGGCCTCATATTATGGAGCCCTCACAGTTGCTACTAACATATTTTCTATTTTCTTGTGTGCAAATATGAAAGTGTTACATTAGTGTTGAGCAGTTATTTAAGCTGGAGTGGCCCGACATCGGATAACCAGAAGCTCACTCATTTTTGTTAGGAGCAAGAACACATTTTGAAGACACCACCAGCGTTGTAGCTAGGGTTTCGAAGAACCCTAGCATTGTGTATATTTGTATCAAAGGATTCAAATATTCTTATTGTAACAATGGAGTTTTGAGGCTCCCCCATTAATATAAAATCATTCATTGTGCAATATTGTCTTTTGAGTTCAATTTATATCTTATTATTTGGTGTTGTGTTTTGTCTCTATAGATATTAATAAAAACTCTATAACAATCTCACTTAGAGGTGTGCTAGGCAATTGATAAATTCCATCCCTCTTCATTTACCATTGGAATCATCATACTAATCCATTTAACAGCCACCAGCTCTAGGTCACCTAATAGGCCCTTGTAAGGTATAGGTTTATGGATCCAATGCCTTGTAAATTTGCAATTACTTGTAGAATTTCTGGCCAATGTATTAATAAGGTTAGATCTTGCTTTGGTCTATCAAACAACCATGAGAAAAGTTTAAATCTATCATCATCAACTCAAGGTCATTTAATAGACCCTTGAAATATCCAGATCTATTGAACCAATATCTAGCAAACATATAAATATTTGTAGGTCTACCAAGAATTGGATCAATGGAGTTGGATATTTCCATGGCCTATCAAAAATCCATGAGAAAACTCATTTTTAATCACTCGCCATGGCCAAAGTCTTAATGGTTGTTAGAGCATTAAGTCAATAGCGGATTCTCAAAGAAGTTCTATTAAGAATTAATTAATAAGTTGCCAATGATTTAATGCTTTGAAAACCATTAAGACTTTTTCCTTAGCCCTTCCAATCATAGTATCTTTTGCTTATCCATCTATAATGCCTAGAATATTGTTGCCTATCATGAGACTTTTGATCCATTGTCTTATATATTTGTAAATAGCTTATAGATACACCAAATAATGGATCAAGAGTTTCAGAATGAGTGTAGTTAGTGTATTGGGTAACTAAGAACACCTAATTATCATTTCTTTCCAAATCACCATATTTTCCAGTGAACCATGTCCAAGGGGATCAGACCCCTCCATATCCAATATCTTGTGGGTATGTAAAAAATTATAAGTGTACCAATTGATGGATAGAGGATTCAAAACCTCTATGGTTGGGACACTAAGCAACCTAGGGTAGCCTACTCATAAAATTATATCTAACATTGCTTAGCAAATCACCAAAAGGCATAAGATCCTTATATCCACTACCTTGTGGATGTGTAAATGTTTAAAAGTATGCTAGACAATGGATATGGGGTTTTGAACCTCCTAGGAGGTTCACTAGGCAAATAATTCTTGCAAAATATTTAGGTGCCTCATATATCAATGATAGGATTGAATCTTTGTATCCAATACCTTGTAGATATGTAGATATTTACACATGTTCCATATAATGGACATTGGGCTTCAAACCTCCTATTGATATATCAAGCAATTAAGGATGTTATAAAATTATCACTTTCTCTCATTCAATTTAGTTGGTTGCTTCATATACCATTGTGAGGCCTAAGCCATGTGGACCAATGTTTTGTAAATTTTTAATTATTAATAGATCTTCTAGGCAATGGTGCATATGGCTTGGACCTTACAAGGGTATATTAGGCAACCAAGCTTCAATATCTTTTGATTTACATATATAGATTTCCTAAATTCTTGATTCCTACCTTATTGCTTACTCTCAAATTAGTTCAAATATCATTTGGTTTCCCCATACACCATAGTGGGGTCCAAAACACATGAACAAAAGTCTCATGATTATGTAATTATTTATAGATCTACCAATGAACATAATCAACATCCATTACTCATTTTTCCCCTTTGTCTATTTATAAACCCTTGCGATGACAAGACAAGATTGATTAACACTTTGTTAATGCATAATATCTTATGGATGTGCTAAGTAGTTGATAAATATTGCCATCATATCTTGTTGATTTATAAATTGTCTAAGGCACAATACTCCAATGTTATCTACATATCCTTCCATATTTACCTATTCTTACTTGCTTCATAGGCCCTCAATAAGGGTGGCCATTTTAAATCACTATTTCATGCATATATAATGATCAAGAAATAGGAACAAACTTCTTCTGATTGTCCACATATTTTTATCTTCTCTTTTTTATGATGGACACCCATCATCATGTTGCACTATTGCATAGACCTCAAAGAAGAGGTGACATATCTAACAAATATCCTATGGATATAAAATTCTTTATACATATGCCAAGCAATAGTTAGAAATGTCATCTCTTCTCAATAGTCTATGAGGTAGTTGGATGAGACCTCTAGGACACGTCATCACTTTTATTTAATAACACACTTGATGGTAATTCACACAATCTACAACCCTATAAACAATTATATTCATTTTTTGTACCTTCTTATATACCCTCATGGAGGGTTGATGTTTCCAATCATAACCTCATGCATGTATGATATCTCATAGGCATGATAGGCCATGGTCATAAATATCATCCCTCCTCAGTGGTCCATAAGATGGTATGGACAATATCTTATCAAATTCATCTACATTTAGGGCAAGACCTATATTTTCCCAATACAAAATTTCATCAAGCAAGTCACTCTTCTCATTGCAATATTTATTTTGTTAGGTTAGAAGCACCAACATTCCCAATTGCAATCTTATGGGCTAGAAGCAAGTCACTCTTCTCATTGCAATCTTTATTTTTTTGGGCTAGAAGCACCAACATTCCCAATTGCTATTATATAATACTTTTATAAGTGTATATCTTCACTTTCATCAGAGATCATTGCATTCTCATTTTGTCCTAGATACATGTCTAGGGGTAAAATTATCTCACTCAAAAGATCATAATATTTCCCTATTAAGGGCATGCAATTTATTCAAAAATATATGCAAATATTCTTTAAGTCATATATTCTTTAGAGAAAATTTGATTTTATAGCATGCATACTTTAAACTTATCATCAATAAATTCCCTTGCAACATAGACATTTAAAATTTCCCCTTGAGCATAGACATTTGGAGGTCCCCTTGCGGTATAGAACTTTTTGAAGTCACCCTGTGGCACAAATATTAAAATCTCCCTTGGCCATTGATATTTTGAAGTCCCCCTATTTCATAGACATTTAAAAGCCTCCCTTGGGAATAGGAATTTTGATGTCTCCTTGTGGCATAGACATTTTTAAAGTCCCCCTATGGCATAGACATTAAAATCCCTTTAGGCATAGATATTTGAAGTCCCCCAATGGAAAAGACATTTAAAATTCTGCCTTGGGCATAGACATTCTGAAGTCCCCCTATGGCATAGACATTTTTTAAGTATCCCTATGGACTAGACATTTAAAGTCCCTCTTGAGCATAGAAATTTTGAAGTCCCTCTATGACATACACATTTAAAATCTCCCTATGACATATGCTAACCAATATAGTATATCTCTTTGTATTACATTGTACATATTCTAGGTAGCTTATCATCATTACCTAAATGCTTTTCATGTACTTGGATCTAAGGCCACCTCTTGGGAATAATGCATGAAATTTATATATATCATAGACACATTCCATCATCCCCTAGGCACTTGTCTTATATCAAGATTTTAGGCCATTGTCTAGATATGAAAAAATTATTGTACATACTCTCAAAATATTTGCCTTACACCTACGTGCTTATCTTTTATTAGACCCTCAGTCCAACACTTATATGTGTAAAAGTTATTTGTATATATTATCATGATATTACTTCAAGTTTTTATCTATCGTTAAGCATATAGACCACCACTTAGACAACAATTAAGTTTTTGCATATATTAACAACCATATTTCTACATCTTTTAGGCATTTGTCTCTTGTTAGGACCTCTAGGCCACCACTTAAAGATGCCTTGCATATCTTGTTTGCATTCAACATAAACTATCCTTCTTCTTTCCCCTTATGAACTAGATAAAATATCAAGGATAACTTGTGATGAGTTCAAAAAATTTGACTATATTATTGCACACCACCCTATTCTTCTTGAGATAATATCCTAAAACTTGCTTTTGTGTCACCTAGAAGCTTAATCCTAACGAATGCATTACCCAATTTTAGTCAATCGATGCATTTTCTCTATAAAGTGACTTATCTATTTTAGCATCTTTGATACTCTTGTTTTAACTAAATTTTCCAAAAACTATCCCCTTCATCACCCACTTTCTTAGGCTACCCCTCATCTTCTCGTAATACCCCTAAGCACATTTGTGCTTCCAAACTATAGTTATGTGGTGCATTTGTAAGAAAATTTTGGTTTTCCCAATTGCATACCCCAATTGATTTGGCATTGCTCAAAGGACACACGCCTAATCTTGCTTATTAATCCTTTACTTGGGGTAAATATTCCTCCTATGCATTTGCACTACATTACTACAATCAGGTAGTGCATCTATGCCAACTAGACTTTTTCTTCTTTCTCTCTTCCATATTATTAGTTAAAACCCTCAAACCTCATTCCAAAACCAATTATTGCACCTAAGTCCATCTAATTTATCATCACATTTCAAAATAATCATCCAAACATAAAAATTTAACCATCAACTACTCTTTAAACCGTCACATAAAATAATAAATTAACTCAATCAATGCCATAAAATGTAATCAATACACATTATCATCATCATCATACATCAACCCAAGCATAAATCTAAGAATTATATATATATATATATATATATATATATATAACATTAGCATATGTATACATCATTATGACAAGACTATTGTACCATGATGACAAAACTAGTACATTGTAATAAAGGCATATGACAATGCACCGTATAATATAAAATTGGTGCACTCAACCTCAATAATTTCCATAAGTCGTAAAAGAAAGAAATAGATTTAATTTCTAAAAGTTCTTTCTTCTCAAAAATGTTTCCATAAGTGTTCTTGCTCCATTCTTTTAATCTAGATGTCATAGATTTAATTTATTTTGGAAGAGCATACAACCTACCATTTCCTGAATAATTCCACATTTGTGCTATCATATCAACAAATTGAGGATGGTCTTCCCACATCTGCTCATATGTAGAATATTATTTTTTTTAATTCATTTACCACCATTTTAACTCTTTTAGCCAATGATCTGAACCAATCCTTGTTAAGGTATTAATTTTAGCAAAAATTCCTTTATCTAGCCAATGATATGAGAGTATGCATTTGTCTATTTTTTTTGCTATTAGGTTCTAGCCTCTCCTATTGTTGGTCCAAGTATAGTTGTCTTCTTCAAACTCAACCTCCCATAGATTATTGTTTTGAATAAAAGCTGAGAAATCTCTCATACTTTGGGTTAATTTCCTAATTTCCCTAAGTTTTTCATCCAACTTGGTTATGGCATTAAAATCTCATATGATCATGAATTGGGTTTCTTGGTTTTTACTTCTCATAAAGGCTTCAATACCACTCTAAAATTCTAATCTACGTCAATGAGTTGTAGGTCCATAGACATTGATAAGGATGAAAGGAATATATGCAAAGTAGCAAGTGACTAAAGAGACTACCCAATGCCTATTTTTATGAATGGTTACACAGGAGGTTCTAGAAGGATTCCAACAAGTTAGAATTCCCCCCGTCGCTTCTTTAGAATCCATAATATTCCATTCACATCGTGTTGATACTGCTTTCATAGTTTTGAAACTTCTTCTTTTGTCATTTTAGTTTCCTCGATACAAAGAATATCATTCTTATCACTTAAATAGAGTCCCATGATACACCTATACTTTGATGGGGTATTAAAACCCCTTATATTCCATGAGATGATAATCATGTCTCATTAGGGGCTATTAGCCCCACTTGCTTATTACCAATATCATTTTGTTGTTTGGTAAAGAGAAGTTCAACAACTTAGTTTGAGTTCCTTTCTCTATGTTTGTTCTTGCTTCCCTAGATCTTGCTTGATTATTTAAGGGTTTTCATATTTTTGCCTTAGCTATATTAGGCAGGGTTATGCATAAGGGGTCAGACCCAAAATGTACTTGTAAAAAATTGGTGAATCTATTTTGAAACCCTAGTGAATCCTGGCCAACTTCATGTAGGAGGAAATGGTGAATTACCTTATTTTTTCAAAAAAATTTGTAAAACCTTGGCGAATTTGATAGTTTTGGTTGAACCGGGTGGAAAACATGGTCTCATCTCGGATCGGGTAGAAAACACTATCCGAGGATGGATTAGATGAAAAACATGATTCGATGATGGACCGGGTGAAAAATACAATTCGACATCCGATCAAGTGGAAAACATGGTCCAGGCTTGGATCGGGTGTAAAAACGGTCCAAGATCGGATCGGGTGTAAAAATAGTCTGGGCTCATATCGGGTGGAAAAAAGGTACAACATAGGACCGTAAACATAAAACGAACACAAAAATAAAGAAAATAAACTAAAAATAAACCTTCCAAAAAAAATAAACAAACACAAACCAGTGGACGAGCTTGGACAACTTGGGAGCATGGATGACCTAGGAGCATGGATGACCTAGGAGCATGGATGGCCTGAAGCATGGACGACCTGGGAGTGTGGATGACTTGGGAGCATGGAAAATCTGGGAGTGTGAATGACCTACGAGCGTGCTTTTGGAAAAGGGGGAGGTGTCGCAGTTGATTTCCCTGCTGCAAATCGCAGATGAAAAAAGGTAAATATTAGTTTCAGTTTTTGTGCTAGGGTTTAACGATTTGTTTCCATATTTCATGGGGATTTTGTGTCTAGGGTTTAATGGTCTCCCAATCATTAATAGGGAATTTTTTATTGGATTTTGCTAGATAATATGGAAGAATCAGGGAAGTCTTCGAGATATTTGGAGGAAGTCCCCCACTGCACTATTTTCTTGGAAGAATTCCATCGGAGAGCATTAGTGATAGGCATGCCTTGTCATCCAAGACACATATTCCATACCAACTGTATTTTCAAGTGGTTTGAGATGGGTAAGCATAATTGCCCCATCTATAAGGTGATTCCCAAATATTTTTAAAATTTAGGGTTTTAGTAACATCTTTATCAGATATGAAATCAAAAATGGACTAAATGTAAAAAGTACTTTTTATGTATATTCGAATAGTAAACACTTTTGTAATATTCATAATTTTATGTATAACATCTTCTTGTACCAACATAATGTATCATAGGCTTTGTTTGGATTGTAGTTAGAATAGTGTTTGTCTATTATTATTAGTTCACATCTGAAATGTATTGTTCATTCTCCATTAGTTAGTAGCTCATTGTAAATTGTTAAATTATAAATAATGGCATATGACATTTAGGACCGAGTGCAGAATATGTTCTAGCTTCAGATCAAGTGCTGAAAATTATCAAGCTACGGATGGGGTGCAGATAACGATCTGGCCTCATACCTAGTTCAGATAATGGTTTAGCCTCAAATCGGGTGCAAATAATGGTTTAGCCTTGAATCGAGTGAAGATAATGGTTTGACATCTTACTAGGTGTAGATAATGGTTGGATCGGTTATAGATAATGGTTCGACCTTAGATTGGGTGAAGATAATGGTTCAACCTCAAATCGAGTGTAGGTAATGGTTAGACCGAGTGCAGATAATGGTTCAACCTCGAATCAGGTGAAGATAATGGTCTAGCATCAAATCAGGTGTAGATAATGGTCAGACCAAGTGTAGATAATGGTCCTCCATTGGATCGGGTGTAGATAATTGTCCTACCTCAGATCGGGTGTAGATAATGGTCCAACCTCGAAATAGGGTGTAAAACAATGTTCAACTTCAAATCGAGTGAGGACAATGGTTCGACCTCGAATAGGGTATAGATAATGGTCAAGCCATGCATCACACGGTCGATCACTACCTAGTGCATGTCCAATAACATGCTGCCACGTGTCCACCCTAGTCAATTTCATCTATAAAAAGGCATCAATAGTTATTTTTTAGGTTTTTTCTTCTGCACGAGATCAGAGCGAAGTTGTGAACCCTTCCCTCCCCAAGTGACCATTACCCCACACCTTTCCATAGCGATGGCCACCATGTCGATAACCTCTCAAAAAAATTCATTCAAAAATCAAAGTTGCGTCACATTTTTAGACTTCTTAACCACACCTAGGAACGACCATACATGGGTCAAAAATGTAGGTTTTGAGGATTTGATTTCTATACCCCATTTTAGAATAGATAAAATTGTTCTATACAATATCATCGAAGGCTATGACAATGATCTTGTGGTGGTTAGTCTAACTGTATAGAATAGAAAAATTTATTTTACAATCAAACCCTCTGATATCCAGAGATTGACTAGTCTTCCACAGAAGGGTCTCGCTCCCGTTTCACAGAAGTTAGCTCTCTCTATGGATGATAAGGCTTTCCTAGTGACCAACTACGATATCTCTCTAAAATTGTTGTCAGGTATAATTCTCATCACTTGATTATCTTAAACTTCACAATTTAAAATTTGTTATGTCATCTAATTTTTTTTGTAGCTTCTGCGATGAAGTCCAAAAGAGGGTTAACTATTACCTCAATTATGAACAATGATTTCAAGGTAATTGTTGAGTTTTTCCAAGCAAGACTATTTTTTCTTGGAAGAACGGAGATTCCATTCTAGTCATTGGCTTATATTATTCATTGTCTAAATTACCATGAAATATTTGATTGGTGTACATATATTTTAGATCGCATCAGATCAAAGCTCTATATTGCTCAAACAAAATCAGAGAAACCCACCACGATAGCCTCGGTAAACTATATTTTAGCACTTTATTATGAAAATTTTCATAATTTGTAGGATACTAGTTCACCAACTATAGTGCACACAACATTACAAAGCATTGCTATGACTACTGAAGAGTTGAAGGTAATTATTCTATTTTTCACCATCAAATAATTTATATATTTTAGCATATTTTTTAATTTATATTTTAACTTTTTATTTGCACCTAAATGTAGAGTAAGGCAGCCATCGCAAGGACAAAACATGATGTTGTTGTCAAGGGTCACATGCCAGAGGATGATGGTGATTCAGAAGGCACAATGTGTGAATCATCACCACTATAGAGGCCTCATAAACGTATGAAGCCAACTTCTTCTCCCATTTCTCATCAACATGTGCAAACACATATCATGGAATGTGAATCTAGTTATTCGAGCCACACCAATGATGGGTAAGTTTACTATTTTGAGTTTTCTTGATTCATTACCATTACTATTTAGTTGAAATTATATTTATTTTTTCATTTTTTATATATTTTCAGTTTTATACCCCACCCCCCCATGCACTCACACCTAGTTGTCTCCACGGTTGAAGGGCAGCAAGAGATCTCATCATTGGGTAAGTGTATTTTTAATGTTATGTACTAATTTTATCCACTATAATTTTATTTAATAATATCTTATTATAATGTATTTAGGTCCCTCCCACAATTTACTAAAAGAAGGAAGGAAATGATGCCACCACCACCACCACAACTAGGACAACCTCAACAATGATAAAAATTAATGCGAGGTCAAATTGGTGGAAAACAACTTGTTGGACCGAGATCACGGGGGCACCCACACCATCCAGGACACATTCTGCATTTCCATCCATGTCATTTTCAACTGGTTGTTCATTGAAAGATATTTTGAGCTCGAGATTAGATGAGCCACCATTAGAGGAAGATTATCTTTTATAGGGGAACATTGAAGGGTTTAAAGTGTCAGAGATGTTTCAAGCACTACAAGAACAAGAAATTCTTGTAGCTGAGCCAATTTCATCATCACCTTCTGACACCACCGATCGTGGTCCTCAAACTAAGGATGAACAAGTTAGTTTTTCTAAAAAGCATTTAGTTTCTGATAATTGTTATGCACTGATCTAGGACCCTTTGCTTAAAAATATCAAGGAAATGAAGGATTGGGAATTTTGGGCAAAGATCCTTATCAAGGAAATAAATACCCGCTATAAAAATTATGGTAAAAGGGAAGAAATTTTCTCCTCGATCAGAAACCAACCTGAGAAGCTTGTTGGGTTGTTACATCAAGCTCAATCAAGATCGATGAACCCTTCTATTTCATATGATGATCAAATTTTAAATATTATGTTGAACAGGTTAGAGAACCTGAATGTTGAAGCCCAAGTGTATTACAACCTATGGGCTTCTGATAAGAAGAAAGTTGCAATCGTTGAGGCTGCAAGAGATGCGACTGAGATGAGACTTTAGATGCAATAAAATTTATCATTATATTTTGTAATATAACTCTCGACTAACTAAGGTTTTCTTTTACTTTTTACAATCAAATTTTTAGAATTTACAGAAACAAGTTGATTTCATGGGTGTTAATCTTGAGGTTGCAAAGAAATCAATATTAAATGCAATAGCATTGAAGGAGACCTTACAAGCTAAGGTCAAAGATAATAATTATTTAAGAGTAATTATAGTAGAGCACAAAATGGATCCAAATATCTTGCTTAAGAAGAAGCTTCAACAAAATACTCATGTAGTCCTTGAGGATCCAACCAAAGAAGATAGAGGGTTTATGGGGAGCTTACAGAAGGTAGAGGAAGGCCTCATCAGAATAGGAGCACTAAAAGGGCATGCACAGGATATTAGAAAAGAAGATAAGGGAAAAGAACCTGCAACTTCAAGAGCATATCAAACTCAAGGAGATGCAGATATACAAGGAGCATCTCAAACTCAAGGAGATGCAGATATACAAGAAGCAACTAAATCTCAAGCCCAAGGTGATCCATATGCACAAGGAGCGACTGAATCTGCCCCTGCTCACCCATATCAAAATTAATATATTGTAAAATATTTCATAGTTGATAACAAGTTCTATTGTATTTCTATAAACAATTTTGTACAATGTATATTTTCTATGCAAATAATGAAAAAGGCTTTTATTAATTTTTGTCTTCTATCACTCAAAGGTTGTTTCCATTTATATTCTTGTGCAACTTTTAAATTTAGAATGATTCAACTATATTCACAATTGTAATTTGAAATAATAAATGGAATATAACTATGATATAACTCAGTTGTGCCAATACATTAATATCAGTACACTAACAATACTATAACAAAAAACATATACTTTGAAAGATAATGTTGTAAATCAGTTATGAATGAACATAGTTTGGACACTCCGAAGACTACAACATAAAACATATAATTTGAAAGATAATGTTGTGTTATAAATCATAAAGTTACAATTCAGATAGATGAAACAATCTTGTGATGACAAATAAACTCAAATTTATAGATGAAAATGATAACTAACAAATTCATATTGATCAATGTTGTAAAATCTTGTAAAAATTACAATTCAGGTAACTGAAACAAACAAATACTATGATATGAAGGCAATTAAAACTATTTCAAAAACAACAAAGGGATATAAAACATTAAAGTTTATGAATAATCAAATTTTGTAAAATCTAATAAATCTTAACCAATATTGTGAAATCTGATATCAAATGAATTCAAATTTATTAATGTTGTGAAATACTAGAAAAATCACAATTCAGGTAGTTGAAACAAACACTTCTCAGCTTGTCCAATATCACTATTAAGCATAGTGGATATTTGTGTCTCCACCATCTGATCACTGAAAGCATCATTATCCTCCTTATCATTCGTATTCATGGTACCCCTTCTACCTGCAAGGGAATTCTAGTATGCCAATGCTCTATCATAGGGAAATTTGTCCAACTGATATGATGACACATAAATTCTCAAACAATTTTCTAAATTTTTGTCCAACTTATTGCGGAGCTTAGATTTAACAAAATATAGTGCACTGAAAACCCTCTCATCTTCCATAGATCCCAAAATCATTGTTTGACATAATTCATATAAACAAAAGTATTCACTAATAGTATCTTGTAAGACACTACTTGGATACAATTTTTGCCACAAATGTGCAATGGAACCAGTCTCATGGATGTTACTCAAAAGTGATGTTTGCTCAACCATTGTTCTTCCAAAATGCGATGATTATTGTTTTAAAAGATCTTTGTTGAGTATACCTTTGATTTCAACACCATTGACTTCCACACTTTTACTGAAATGCTTAATAAGTATGAGCATATATTTAATAAACAACTCATGTGTAGAATTGTATTCAATACAAGGATCCCAAAACATGGGGTTAACCACACCCATGGCCTCAAGCAACTCATCTCTTTGAAATCATTCTCTTATCTCACTTGTCAATGATTTTGCTATTTTTAACAAATTTGTCTTAGTTTTGTGTAAAACAACTTCAAATCTATTGTGTGTTACAGGAACTTGTTCAACATCATCCACAACTATACTTGACTACCTTTCAAAATAATAAAGAGGTATCATATTTCCATGAACATTAATACAAAGATGATCATTGATGTCAAACTTCAAAAAGCTTTTTGGATCATTCACGTTTGTCAATGTATTCCAACTATCAAACAAGGGATCTATAAAATCTGCTTTGGACACATATAACCTATCAATAATCATA
The DNA here is from genome assembly GCA_028583015.1 of Wollemia nobilis. Taxonomy (NCBI): domain Eukaryota; kingdom Viridiplantae; phylum Streptophyta; class Pinopsida; order Araucariales; family Araucariaceae; genus Wollemia; species Wollemia nobilis. Next base: position 2,626,172 of record JAQPPZ010001965.1, read on the forward strand.
CATATTTGCTTTCTCATCCTCATGAAATCAATGATATAGATGGATCTCTCTTGTGCAAGTTTAATCAATCTATTCATTTCATGTAACATTGGAAGAATACCACATAACGTTAAAAGGGTTTTGAAGTCAATCAAATGGAACAACAAATATTTTGCCTTATCAACTACCCTACGATTTGCATACATAAACCTCGTTAATGATTGATATTCTATAAAAACTTTGTGTGCAGGTTGATACAATGAAATCCACCTTGTATCCACATATTTTAACAATTTTTTTCCTTCTGTAACTCCTAGTGCAAACTATTGAAACTCTGCAAACCTTTTTGGACTGCAAGAAAAATAAGAATGTATTTCACGAATTAGGTCTTCCACTCTCACAACATTTTCAAAAGAGCTCATGATTTTATATGCAAGATTCACTCTATGAGCCATGCAATGAATGGGTATCATATATGGGGTAACTGAGGTTTGGAGATGAACACAAAGACCATTCATATGCCCTTGCATTATAGCAGCACCATCAGCTCCAACGCATATTAACTTTGTGGCTATGTCTATATCATTCATTCTCGCAATATCCTTTAAACTACTCACAACAACATTATAGATGTTTTCTGCATTTGAACTTTCCACCATCTTATGTAATCCTAGCAAACTAGGTTGCCTTACATGATTTTGAAATGTGTACACATGCATGCAAATCCAGGATGTGTTGTCCATAGTCATCACCTCATCAATAGAAAGTGAAATGAATCTAGCAAGTTTTACTTTCTCCCTCAAGTCCTCCTTCTCAACTAATGATAGATATTTTACCATTTCCCAACCACTTCGATCTGACCAATGGGAACTAGGAAGGTTTTGCACATCAACTAGTTGAAATAGGTGCTTATAATCAATAAAATTGGACATGGGTCTACCCTTTTTGAGAATACTATATACAACAACAAACTACAAACTTTTTGAAGCTAAAGTGGTCTTATGAATTTTATGAAATTGGGCTTCAATCGTTCCACATTTCTCAACAAGAGATTGTTGTTGCTTTAAGTGATTGTCATATTCTATTGCATATCTAACATGCATACATTCTGATGCATCCTTCCACCTAACTTCTTTATTAATTTTACCATCACTTCCTGTAACTTTTACATAAGCTTTGCCAGCATGTTTTTCTATTGTATCTATCTTATTTTGCAGCCTGTGATCCTTACCTAGTTTCCAACTACAAATTTTGCATCTACATTCTTTTTGATCGACTTGGTTGTCCTCGGTCAGGATAGGCTCTATCCAGGGAAATTTTTTTGCCCATTCATTCTTAAATGCCCTTCCAATAGCCCAGTTAGATGCCTTTCTCTTTTTAGTATTTTTGCTTGAAGATTCAAAAGAAGTTTGTAATGTATTTGATTTATCGCTTTCATTTTCAACTGGCATGTCATTTTGAGGAATATCTTCAAGTGTTTGTTGGATGTCATTGTTAAGAGAATTTTCATTAGAAGGCATCTCTTGGTGAGGAATATCTTCAAGAGGAGGTATATCAGGATCGATAGGGTATTCTACATAGTAGCATACAATAATATTCTTTATCATTTTTGGATTTAACAAAAAAACTTACAAATAAAAATATGATTCATATCATCATGCAATATGGACAGAGGCACATACTGTGAATTAACTATTTGAGGAAGAAAGCATTATTTAAAATAATCACGAAATATACAACTAACTATTTAGTAGTCAAAAATCATTTGTACCTTGAATTCGCACGGATGTCGATGGCTCATTGGATTTTGACATATGGCTAAAATAATTGAGGATACTCTTTTCAGTAGAATATTTGGCCCCCTTCTTTGCATTGCCAGTAGGTGACATTTTACTTGTAAAGAAAATATTTTTCAATTTAGAAAAGTAATAAAATGTTGAAGAGATCTTACTTTTGTGAGGCCTCAAGATAATATTGTAATTAGAATAAACAGATGGTTGGTTGGTAGAAAATACATACATGTTTCTAAACATGCTTTATTGTGATTTTTTCAGTGTATGCCACTACTCTATTTTTTGGAGATAGCACTTGTAACTAATAAGAGCATAAAACTAATCAATATACAAATTCAAATCAATGTAAGAAAAAAACTTGTGTATGCGAAATATATAATTACAGATACAAATGTGGAAAAATATAAGATTCTAGTACAAAATGGACAAGAAACAGAGAATCACAATGTCTTTAGAGAAATAGAGCATCACAATGTCCTTAGAGAACCAAAGCATTTACCTATTTATAATCTTATAACAAAAAAGTAGATCTCAATAGAAACAGAGAATCAAAGAGTTTTAACAGAAAGAGAGAAAATAGGGGAAAACATGGAGAACAGGGCGAAATAGAGAATAACATGGGAAATAGAGCATTGACTTATTTTCAATAAATGATAAAAAATAGCAAAAGAAAAACCCGCAATTAGATGATAGAAAAAATAGATCTTATTACTACAACTGCTTCAACTCATATTCTCTAAAAAACCAAAAAAATACAAGATCACAGATTCACAATGTCTTAAGAGAAAGAAAGTACCTGGTGCAGAAAAAAGTTCGACGATTGATCCGGGTGGAAAAGATATTCGATGGTCAGTCCGAGTGAAAAAGAGGTATGTGCTAAGTGATAATTTTACCCAATTGCAAAATCACCATCACATTCAACGTATTATCAGAAAATCCTCTCTTGCAAAGAAATTTAAAACTTCTCCAAGGTTCTTGTTTGCTTAATTACTTAAGATGTGTTTGATTGCTTGTGAAAATATGAAAATTTGTTGAATACCTTAGAGGTGCAAGTAACTGTTAATAAGGAGCCTGTGGTTTGGTATTGATTTGATTTGCAATGTTCTTTGTTGTTTATGAAATTTATGAAATGTGACTTTATTGATCAACTATCTACTTTGAAATGACAATCCTTAAACGATGATTTAATCCATTTTATCTTCTTTTGTTAAGCAGATTTTATCTTCTTTTGTTAAGCAAATTTTATCTTCTTTTGTTAACAAATTTTATCTTCCTTTGTTAAGTAGATTTTATCTTCTTTTGTTAACAAATTTTATCTTCCTTTGTTAAGCTTTGTTTGAGCATGAAAGAAAATGACTAAAATCTAACTTTATAATGTAAGAGCTTTGGAATATCACCTTAATTGTTTATTTTAATGCAAATTTGGAATTTAATAAAATTTCCATTTCTACAAAAGATGAAATTAATTTGATTGGTTAAAAATGTGCAAATCTTGAGATTTCAAATTTCCTTAAAAAAATATAAATTTATGTAAAATTTGAAATTTTGAATTTCCTTTAAAAATGTAAATTTGTGTGAAATTTGGAATTTGGAATTTCCTTTAAAATGTGTAAAATGAAAATTGAAAATGTAACTTTGTAATTGCCATGCTTCCTTCCTTTTTGGATTTTTTTTTTTTTGTATTTTATAATTGATGAGATTAAAAAAAGTAAAAGGGCTAGGGTTAGAGAAAATAAAATAAAAAAAGGAACAAGTTGCCAAAACCCTTAAAATTTTGAACCGACCCTACAAACATCAATATCCTACATTAAACCAGCGTTAGTTTGATCCATCTTCATGCAATCCAACATTAACGTGGTGCTATATTCTAAGGGAAAATAGTGCAATATATTAAAAACAATAGAGGAGTTTACCATTCGCATGCATAAAACTCACTAAAATTTCTAATATATTGACACAAAAAGATTTTCAAATCAAATACATGTCCCGAATACCATGTTTAAATGGCTTCCAATGGTGAAATGGTGTCATCCAACAACTTGGGAGGAGAGTTCTTTAAGAATTAAATTCCATTTCCAACATGCAAACCTACCAAAAAATCTTTGACCTCCTTTTTGTGCATGCGATTGTACATTTAAAATTTTAAGAAACCCCCTTTCGTTTTCTCTTCGACTAATTCAACTTGTAACAAAAATATCGTGATTCATTTCCACTTCTTTGATTAAAAATTGCCCTTGTAAGCCTTTATCGTGCCTACTCCAAAATGGTCCATCTGCTCTTTTAACTTTGGTAATGCTTTCATCGTATACATTGTAATGTTTGGGCACACAAACATTTCCCTTCTATGCATCGTCAAATAGTTTGACCACTATGTGTTGTGTGGAAGAATTATTGGATTTAATAGTATATCCAATGCATTGTTAAAGTGTTGTATTGACCACTAAGGCCATGATGGGCACGGGATGCCTCCCTTTGTTTGAAGATTTTGGCTTCACCCAAATAACTTGTCTCACTACTAAACCTTTTGAATTCTTTGTATACTAGGAATGGTAGGTATCTCCACTCTAGATTCGTTGATGCTCTAAATATTTTATACATACCAGGCGTATGCATAATGGGTTGGACCCAAAATGTACTTGTAAAAAAATGATGAATCCTAATCAAAATCAAGGCAAATCCTAAGCAAATCAAATCAATCATCTTCACACCAAAATTTGGGGGCATTTGAAGCTCTAAAAAGTAAGGTCATATTTGGGGTAAATTTTGACCTATTAAATCACCTTATAACTTCATAAAAACACCACCATTAGATCAAGCTTGAGCTTTCCAATGAGTACAAATACACCTATGTTTGTATATATATTGTGGCAAATTGACCCTAAGAAAAACTTGGTCCCAAAAATTTTAGGCGAATGGGCCAAGGTTGAGGGTCCTCATATTTGCCAATTTCCATTTTGGAAATCCTAATATTCACCCAATTTATGAATATTCACCATTGTACATAACCCTGGTACGTACACAATTGCCAACAAGTGACCTTCGACTTTATGACCTATGTGCAAGCTTATAAGTCATTATTTTTGTGCATCGTCATCTCCCTTCTTTCTGTCCAGCCCAAACTCAACGTTATCCCTTGAGATGTCTCTTCCTAGCTTTCCTCCAACTTTTTGTATTTTGCTAAAATTTGCAAAACTTACTTTGGTGAAAATTTTATTCCCAACATGTGGGGTTTTGGCCTTAATCAACTCAGCTACTGTTTTAAGCGCTAGGATCAGGTGTGTGTCTTATGGTCCATAATTTATCATCTCGTCCTCTATGAGCTACAAAGCCACCATAGCTCTGGATTCTATTTCTCTCATAGTAAAATATTTACGAAAACATTGTATCTTAGAGGTCTCAGGTGTGGCTAAGACCTTCATCAATTGTATTTACATCACCTTGCATTCTACGTCGTATTATAGTTACTATACCAACTTTCCCTTACGAGCTCTTTCTATTTTATGGGTCATAGGTTTCCCTGACATGTAACCTACTAATAGTCAAATCTTTATTGTAAGTTCATACTCTGTAGTCTAAGAGTTACTAGTTCTGCAAAAAATTTCATCAAATGGGCTGCAGACTTGAATGTGTCAGGTAACATGCTAAGTTGTTAGCTTTCAACTTATTATGCAACATGCAACATTTTTTATTCCCCTTAGACTATGGACTGGGGTTGGACTTGATCACCAAACACTCTTCCCTCCAATTACAGTCTATAGCTATCTACCCTGTAGTTTGTGAAATCTTTTTCTTCTTGGAAATTCCATCTCTTCGTGGGTTGTAGACCCACCGTATCTCCAAAACATGTCATATGTCATACCTTGTAGATCTACGCACCTCATATATTATCCCATTCTGATTTGATTATGGGTGCGTTTCTATTATTTTTAGTGTATGTATGTATTAGAATGAATTTGTAGTGACCAATGTGTTTTTCTTGGCATGCAACTACTTCGCACCATTATGTGTATAGTGAGTTGCAAATCTCAACAGATGCTGAGAATGGCATTATTGATTGCAAGCAATAAAATTATAGAATCCACTAGGGAGGTAGGAAACGTTCGGCTCATGTTCCATGACAACGTGTATTAGTTTTCAAATTCATGTCTACGATTTCGAAAAATATTCAAATCCCTCCAAAGGACCCCTCTTAGGACATAATTTTTGAAACAATCCTAAAATTGACGACCTAATCTAGTTGTTAGATCTCCCACATCGTCACCTTCTCCACGAGTTTATCCACCATGGTCTACTTATGGTAGTGCACTTTTGGTAATTTCATTTATTTATGTTGTGATTTTAATCCCACATGTGTTTAGGGATGACATGGTAGATATTTTATCAACCCAAACACATCAAATTGTATTTGATGAGTTGTTCACTATAAAAATCTCATGCGCAAACTCACTTATCCATGCCACTTGAAAACCCCTTGGAAATCGTGCCCACGTTGACTCTCGAAACTCATGCCCCCAAACTGTGTTGACCATGCTCAGGCATTGTATCCGCTAATCGGTAGGGTCTACATTCTTTTTGGTAACCTAAACACCTGAACATGAATAAATAAATTCAAAACTTATTTATGAACCTTAAACCATAATGTGAAAATAAAGTGAATTAACTTCAGGCGAATACAAAGTAGAGTGAAATGAATGCCATGAGAATAATATACAAAATGATATTTTATTCTTTTTTATTTTTATTTTTTTTCTTTTTTTATTTATTATTATTATTATTTTTTTTTTTTTATTAATGTGTGGGTGATAAAAGAATTTGACTCAAGAATGACCTGTATAGAACATTGAACTAAGCTTGTACAACATAAAAGAACCACTAGATAGATCTTAGGAGAATGAACAATGTGGTACAAGAAATGGGATGACATTATTGGTAAAAACATGAGGACAATCATATGAGAACAATGAGATCAAACTCCAAAATATCCATTGTTAAGACTATGGTAAACTGAAGAAAATACTCAATGCAAACCAAAACTTTAGGTGGGTTCCCAAATCGGGGTAAGTTGGGCAATGGCCACAACAAATGATGACTATGCTGGAAAATGCTCCTGAGCATTTTGGATGAAGAACCCGATCTAAAACCAAGGAAAACAAAGATCATAGAAATCAACATCATCTAGCAATATCCAGAGAAAGTGAGGTGAAGAGACAAAAATGCAACACCAAATAATGCTAAATAAATTGAACTCAAAGAACATAGAATTGCACAATGAATGATCTTATATTAATGGGGGGAGCCTAAAAACTCCATTGTTACAATGAGGATATTTGAATCCCTTTGATACAAATTTTACAATGGCTAGGGTTCTCCGAAACCCTAGCAAACAATGTTGGTGGTGTCTTCAAACGCGTCATTGCTCTCAACAGAAGTGAGTGGGCTTTTAGTTATCTGATGTTGGGCCACTTCAACTTAAGCAACTATCCAATGTTGATGTCACACTTCCAGATCTGCACATACTGAAACAACAAATAAGTTAGTAGCAACTATGAGGGCTCCACAATGTGAGGTCCTCTATGATCAATACCAAAACCCTAACTATTTGTTGTAAATAACATGAACAAAACTAAAAATGCATGTAATAAAATAATAAACAATGGATTTACCTTATGTATTTGTTGTCTTTTGATCTGATGTAGCTTGTTGTAGTGAATTGATGCCGTGATGCCCTAGCATCACTTGAAGGCTAGGAGGACTTCAAAATATCTGGTGTAAAATGCCCATGGGCGCTTGGAGGTTGTATGAAATGTTTGTGGACGCTCGATGATGGTAGAAGGTGCCCAGAGACGCTTGGTAGTGAGGAAGGAAGCACCTAGAGGCACTCGGGAGTGACAAGAAGTGCTTGAAGGCATTCAACGGCTAGGGGGAAAGTCTACAGAAGCAGAACTAGCTGAGCGAGGGAGGCGACGAAGGATGCACGGGATACGGTGAGCAAGGATGGGAGGGAAGAACACTCGAATACTCTAGGGAACTCGACAGCAAATACTTCACGAAAATACTTATGATTTAGGGATTGCTTAGGTTTCAAGGCATGAATTGCTTAGGGGTTGAGCCATAAAAATGGCTCCTATTAATAATCCAACCTAGGGCATAGTTAGGGTTTCAATGACACTAATCGTGTGGCTATGATAAAAGCATATCAGAGGGTGGATATTAAATCTAGGGTGTGGTATGGATTGATGTAAATGGATGGATAGGATTAAATGAAATCGGATGGTTGGGATTAATTCACTTATATAAATATATATTTATTAAATATATATAAAATATTAATATTAAATATATATATATAATAAATATATATAAATATACATGAATAGTGGGCAAAAATGGTGAGAAAGCATGGATGGAGGACAAGTGGCTAGGTTTTGGTGTCTACATGGGGTAAATAGCTTCAAATGAAATCAAATGAACAATTTACTTCTGCTTAGTGTGTGGACAGTGATTCATTTTGCATTCTTGAAATAATCTAGATTCCATCATTTATTTTACATTTAGGCTATAGAATGTCACTCATAAATATGTGCCTCTACATTGCTCCACTACTAGCCAAGCATCTACAGCCTCGGTGAAGATGACCTTGATCTCTTCTAGACCTTGCTCTACTGTCATCCAGGCATCTATAGCCTCGATAGAGATTATCCGGATCACCCAAGCTCTAGATTGATTTGCATTTCTCTCATTTTTTATATATAAGCATTTGATTATTTTGCAAATATCGTATGCACCCCTTGGGTTAGAGACCTCTTAAGGCTAAAGATGAAGTGTATTATATTTTCGCCTTAATCTGCAAACCATAATGACTTTATCCTTCAAAATTTCAAAGAATGCCATATAATATAATCATTATTTTTTTGAAACACTTGGTGAGATTCCATCCCTTCTTTCATTCCATCTTTAGATTCTTCTTCAGGTTCAATGTCATTGAGGCTATAACCTTATTTAGATTCATCTTCCTCCATTTTTGAAGGTTCATATGCTTCTAAAATTGAATCAACCTCTGCATTTTGATTAACTTGATTTCCACAATCCTCATTTATGACTAATAAGATCATCATTTCTTTTTGGTCATTATTTGAAACATGTTTGATTTCTTGACCATCAATTTTAACGATTTCATCTAAGTTTCTAGAGGGTCCTGAATTGTCATATGTTTCAATGCTAGTCATATCTAGAACTTCTCCATTATCTAAGAGAGTATCAAATTGAATATCATTGAAATTTGTATCATGAACATGATTTGTAGGATGATTTGGAAGTGAACTTTGAAGCACTTGCTTTTGTAATTGAACCATGTTTCTACTAAGTTGTAAAACAAATCTTTGCAGATTGTCTATCTGAGGGTGGGTATCATTAACCTGAGTTGTAGTAGACTGGTTCATTGCATCACTAAGAGACATTGGGGTATTCTAAAATTGATTGGAACTTGGAAATGATGGTATATTCTGAGTGGTAGATTGATATGAAGAAATAGTGAGGTGGGTAGGGGTGGACATGATATTAAATGATTGATGATTGTATGATGGTATTTGATTCACACCAAAACCTTGAGAAATCAACTATTGTTCGAACGTTATTACCTCATTATAAGCCTTGGGCAAGGATGTAATTTGAGGAATCCTTCTCAAATACATGGAAATTGATGGATCCAGAGTATTGAAATACATTTGGATGGTTGCTTCCTCTGTAGGAATGAAAGGTGCTTCCAAATTTGTATATAGCTTATGGAACCTCTTAGTGAATAGCTTCAAAGATTCATTAGGTTCTCTACGAGCAGAGACAAACTGATGGTATATCATAATTGGGTCAACTGATTTCTAAAATGACTAAGAAATGTTACCTCTAGTTGATCCCAAGATATAATAGAACATAAAGGTAAGTTGATATACCAATTATATGCAACCTCATCTAGTGTGTAAGGAAACATTTCATAAGCAACATCTTCATGCATGATTAGTAAATGAATTATGGTGTTTTTGTATGTCTAAATATGTTCTTCAACAGATCTCATCCCATCATGCTTATACTAGGGTAAATATCTCTCAAAATTTATAGGTATATCATGTGCAGGCCTAGGTATGTGCAAAGGGCTATTGCCTACCATCCAAGGAGCAAAAACTACCATTAGTGGACCTTAAAGAATATAACTTTTAGTACCAATTTTTCTAGTCAAAGAAATATATCTTGTAGAGATGTGTGAAATGACTAACAATTTTCAAATTTTTTAACGAATAAATCATCATGTTCATCCATTATAATGCATCAATCAAATCCTAACAATAAGGAACAATTCTCAAATTTGTAAAAGGTTAGCATCAATGCATCATCAATTAGAGAATTTTCTCATCAATAAATGTGAACTACTTTCAATGAAAACTTCGTAAGTCAAAACAAATACCTTCAACCAAACCCTCCTTCTAGCACCAATTTTGTTGAGTGATAATTTTACCCAATTGCAAAACCACCATCACAGTCAGGGTATTATCAAAAAACCCTCTCTTGCAAAGAAATTTAAAACTTCTCCAAGGTTCTTGTTTGCTTAATTACTTAAAATGTGCTTGATTGCTTGTGAAAATATGAAAATATGTTGAATACCTTAGAGGTGCAAGTAACTGTTAACAAGGGGTTTGTGGTTTGGTATTGATTTGATTTGCAATGTTCTTTGTTGTTCATGAAATTTGTAAAATGTGACTTTATTGATCAACTATCTACTTTGAAATGACAATCCTTGAATGGTGATTTAATCCATTTTATCTTCTTTTGTTAAGCAGATTTTATCTTCTTTTGTTAAAAAAAATTATCTTCCTTTGTTAAGCAGATTTTATCTTCTTTTGTTAACAAATTTTATCTTCCTTTGTTAAGCTTTGTTTGAGCATGAAAGAAAATGACTAAAACCTAACTTTGCAATGTAGGAGCTTTGGAATATCACCTTAATTATTCATTTCAATGCAAATTTAGAATTTATTAAAAAAATTATTTCTACATAAGATGAAATTAATTTGACTAAAAATATATAAATTTGTGTAAAATTTAAAATTTCGAATTTCCTTTAAAAATGTAAATTTGTGTGAAATTTGGAATTTCAAATTTCCTTTAAAATGTTTAAAATGAGAATTGAAAATGTAACTTTGTAAATTCCATGCTTCCTTCCTTTTTAGATTTTGAATTTTTATTTATTTATTTATTTTGTATTTTATAATTGATGAGATTAAAAAAAGTAAGAGATAGGGTTAGATAAAATAAAATAATAAAGGAACAAGTTGCCAAAACCCTTAAAATTTCAATCGACCCTGCAAACATCAATATCCTGCATTAAACCAGCGTTAGTTTGACCTGTCTTCACCAGTCCAACATTAACACAGTACTATCTTCTAAGGGAAAATGGTGCAATATATTAAAAATAATAGACAAGTTTACCATCAACATGCATAAAACTCACTAAAATTTCCAATATATTGACAAAAGAAATATTTTCAAATCAAATACATGTGCAGAATACCATGCTTAAATGGCTTCCAATGGTGAAATGGTGTAGTCTAGCAACTTGGGAGGAGAGTTCTTCAAGAAGCAAATTTCATTTCCAACATGCAAACCTGCCAAAAAATTTTGACCTCCTTTTTGTGCATGTGATTGGACATTTAAAATTTTAAGAAACCCCCTTTCGTTTTCTCTTCCACTATTTCAACTTGTAGCGAAAATATTGCGATTTGTTTCCACTTCTTTGATTAAAAACCGCCCTTATAAGCCTCCGTTGCGTCCACTCCAAAATGATTCATCCTCTCTTTTAACTTTGGTAATGCTTTCATCGTATACATTGTAATGTTTGGGCACACGAATATTTCTCTTCTATGCCTCATCAAATAGTTTGATCACTATGTATTGTGTGGAAGAATGATTGAATTTAATAGTATATCCAATGCATTGTTAAAGTGTTGTATTGACCACTAGGCCATGATGGGCGCAAGATGCCTCCATTTTTTTGAAGATTCTGGCTTCACCCAAATAACTTGTATCACTACTCAACCTTCTAAATTCTTTGTATATTGGAAATGGTAGGTATCTCCACTTTGGATTTATCCATGCTCTAAATATTTTATATGTACACAATTGCCAACAAGTGGCCTCCAGCTTTATGACTTGTGAGTGAGCTTATAAGCCATTATTTCTATGCATCATCATCTCCCTTCTTTTTGTCCAGCCTAGACTCAACGTTATCCCTTGAGATGTCTCTTCCCAACATATGGGGTATTGGCCCTAGTTAGCTTATATTTCATGGCCCAGCTTTCCTCCAACTCTATATTTTGCTAAAATTCACAAAACTTGCTCTAGTGAAAATTATCTTCCCAACATGTGGGGTTTTGACCTTAATCAACTCAGGTACTGTTTTAATATTGGATCCAGTGTGTGTCTTGTGGTCCACAATTTGTTGTCTCACCCTCTATGAGCTACAAAGACACCATAGCTTCGGCTTTCGTTTCTCTCATAGTTGAATATTTACGAAAATATTGCATCTTGGAGGTCTCAGGTGTGGCTAAGACCTTCATCAATTGGATTTACATCACCTTGCATTCAGCGTCGCATTATAGTTACTACACCAACTTCCCCTTACGGGCTCTTTCTATTTCATGGGTCGTAGGTTTCCCTGACATGTAACCTGCTAATAGTCAAATCTTGCTTGTAAGTTCATACTTTGTAGTCTAAGAGTTACTGGTTCTGCAGAATTTTCCATCCAATGGGCTGCAGATTTGAATGTACCATGTAGGATGCTAAGTTGTTAGCCTTCAACTCATTGTGCAATGTACAACATTTTTTATCCCCTCCATACTATGGACTAGGGTTGGACTTGATCACCAAACACTCCTCCCTCCAGTTACAGTCTATAACTATCTACCATGTAGTTTATGAAATCTTTTTCTTCTTAGAAATTCCATCTCTTCATGGATTATAGACCCATTGTCTATCCAAAATATGTCATATGGCATGCCTTGTAGATTTGTGCACCTCATATACTAACACAGTTTTATTTGATTAAGGGTGCTTTTCTTTTCTTTTTAGTGTAGGTAGGTATTAGAATGAATTTGTAGTGACCACTGTGTTTCTGCCCTACGTGCAACTACTTCGCACCATTATGTGTACAATGAGTTGCAGACCGCAACAAATGCTGAGAATGGCATTATTGATTGCAAGCAATAAAATTATAAAATCCACCAAGGAGTAGGGAAAGTTCGACTCGTGTTCTATGACAACGTGTATTAGTTTTCAAACTCATGTCTACGATTTCGAAAAATATTCAAATCCCTCCAAAGAACCCCTCTTAGGACATAATTTTTTAAACCTTGAAATTGATGACCTAATATGGCTTCTTCTAGATCTCCCACTTCATCACCTTCTCCATGAGTTTATCCATTGTGGTCTACATCTAGCAATGTGATTTTGGTAATTTCATTCATTTATGTTGTGGTTTTAATCCCACATGTGTTGAGGGATGACATGGTAGATATTATATCAACCCAAACACATCAAATTATATTTGACAAGTTGTTCCCTATACAAATCGCATGCATAGACTCACTTATATGCGTCACTTGGTGACCCCTTGGAAATAGTGCCCATGTTGACTCTCGAAACTTGTGCCCCCAGACTACATTGACTGTGCTCATGCACTGCATCTGCTAATCGGTAGGGCCCACCTTATTTTTGGTAACCTAAACACATGAACATAAATAAATTAATTTAAAATTTATTTATGAACCTTAAACCATAATATGAAAATAAAGTGAATTAACTTCGGGCGAATACAAAGTAGAGTGAAATGAATGCCATGAGAATAATATACAAAATGATATTTTATAATTATTTATTTATTTATTTATTTTTAATTTTATTAATGCGCGGGTGATGGAAGTCAACCATTTGGAACAAGGGTAGTGACATTTTTCAAATCGCGAAAAACGAAATTGCAAAATATGAAGGATTAGGGTTTTTTCCTCTAAAATATCTCATATTTTAGGAGCCATATCTTCGCGAAGAGTTATCTAATTCAATTGATTCTTGGACCAACTTGTGCAGAATTTGAATAGATTTAAAATGAGTGGTAATATGCAAAAATACGGGCAATATTGAGGGAGATACAACCCTGTGAAGTCAACCATTTGAAACAAGGGTATTGCCCAGGGGCTTCATTCTTGAGAAAATGGATTGATAGGAGTTGGAAGTCTCCAAGAGTGATTCTATAATTTCTTCCCAAAGATTTATTCCTAGCCATTTTTTGTTCTAGGGAAGAAAGAGAAAGAATCCTAAAAGGGGGTCCTTGGTTTATGGGAAGAGCAAGGCTCTTCCTTACCCGTTGGTATGAAGGCTTTTCACCTGAAAATGTAAATCTATCCCTAGTACCAATACAGGTAGGATGTTTGGATTACCCGTTGAATTTTGGGAAATAGATATCTTCAAGGCAATAGGCAACACTCTAGGATAATTCCTTGAGATTTTAGATACAACAAAAGATGGATTTTTGGCTATTTATGCTTGAATATTGGTCATGATTGATATAAGTAAAGCTTTACCATAATCAATTATTCTTAAGTATGGGGATAAGATGTGGATCCAAACTATATATTATGAAAACATATCTTTTAGATGTAGAAGATGTCATGAGGTGGGGCATATTGAGATATCATGCCCTAAGAAGAGCCCAACAGAATCATTTGTAGAAAATCGTAAGAGAAATTTACAAATGGTTATAAATAATGATGGTTTTCAACTTCCAAAAATAAATCTAGAAAAATAAAAGTTAATGAACAATGTATACCAATAAGAAAGGATAATGGAAGAAATTCTAATTCTTTTGAGGCTTTAGCCTATGAATAAAAAGTAGATCAAAACTTAGAGGACACATGACAACAATTTCAACATATTAGCAAGGAACCGTCTATTCAATATGATCCTAATTTAAGGAATAAAATTCTTGATGAATCCAAGGAATGTGTTTCATCAAATTTTTAAGACTCTCTTGAAGTACCATGCACCATTCAGGAGAAAATAATTGGTAAATAAAATGCAATTTTAGAAGTTAATACCTCTGCCATTAATAACTAGGATACTAAAAATGAGTAGGATAAGTCAAAAGCTTCTATAATAGAGCCAGGAGAGGATAAATATGTTGAAAAACAGAATGGTGAAAGAATATTGAGGAATAGAATAATAATATCTACTCCTTATATAGGCAAGGCAAAAAGAGAATTTTTTCCAAATTATCAAGCAAGATCTAGGGAAGCAAGAGCTAACATAGAGAAAGGAACACAAAATAAGTTGGTTGAACTTCTCTTTACCAAAAAACAAAATGATATTGGTAATACGCAAGAGGGGCCAAAAGCCCCTAATGAGACATGATTATCATCTCATGGAATATAAGGGGTGCTAATACCTCCTCAAAGCATAGGTGTATTAGGGACCTATGTTTAAGTAATAAACCTGATATTCTCTGTATCCGAGAAACTAAAATGATAAAAGAAGTTTCAAAAACTATGAAAGCAGTTTGGGCAAGATGTGAATGGGATGTTATGGATTCTGAAGGAGCAACAAGGGGAATTCTAACTTGTTGGAATCCTTCTATAACCTCTTGTGTAACCATTCATAAAACTAGGCATTGGATAGCCTCTTTAGTCACTTGCTACTTTGCTAATATTCACTTCATCCTTATCAATGTGTATGGTCCTACAACTAAGTTAGGTAGATTAGAAGTTTGGATTAGGATTGAAGCCTTTATTAGAAGTCAAGACCAAGAAACTATAGGCAATTTGAGTTATTTTATGTTGTCATTGATGTCACGTGGATCACATTGAGTTTTGGTGGCCAAATGATATTTTGGAAAGCATGGATAAATATAGGGTTTTTATGAAAACCAAGGCAGGCAAAATAAAAGGTTTTATTTAAAACCATGGATGGTAGATTTGAACTATTTTTTTTCTTAAAACCCAATTTGGCCTTTTGTTTCATCGAAAAAGGTGCCCCGGTGATGAAGATATTTAATTTTTAATATTTAGTTTAAATTTTAATTATTTAAAATTAAATATGTAAGATTTCTATCGATGTCATCAAAAATAATAAGGAGGCTATATAAAGGGGATACCTAAAGTTCATAAACTAATCTGAACTCGTGGTTAATAATTGTTGGCTAAGCATCCAAATTGAGCTCGTGCGAAAATCTTTTAAAAAATAGAAGCAGCAAATAAACGAAGGTTGGTCGAAGTCCAAAGTCATCATGAGCAGAGTGGTGCATTGGCAATTGGCTTTTGGTTAAAGTGTGTGGCAGCACAAACGTCAAGGTTTCAAATCCCCTTGATTGCGTTCGGAATGCGTTGGAAGAAAAGTGCTCGAAGAGCTTTTGATTTGCGAAAAGGGAGAAAAGGTTTTAAGGCACGTTGTGCCTTTCCCTTTCAAACGAGCGACTAGCTCGTGTGGTAACCTTAGTCGCGGCTAAGACGCTCGCTATGTGGACAAGTTGGGGGTTCGAATCCCCTTGAGGAGGTAAATATGTTTTTGCTCTAATTAATTATGTTAAGCCTTAAGTTGGAGTTATAAGGTGGTTAGGAATAATTAAAGGTTTTAATTAAACTTTGTTTTTAAAAGGCCTGTGATTATTATTTCAAAGGTGGATGAGTTGTTGATTTAATTTGATGTTCATGAAATTGAGAATTAAGATTTAGGAGAAATAAGGAGTTGTTATAAAATAATTTATGAGAGGTTTATTGATTATTATTTTGATAAGGGTTTTTATTAAAAAAGGACTTTGGTGGATGTGTTTATTAAGTTGGAGTAAAAAGGTGTAAATTGAGTTATATTTTATCTTGTGATTATTATTTGAATTCCACTAACCCTTATTGAGATTGGAAAGGAAAGTTGTATTTAGTGTGGCAGATTTTGTGGACAACTTCTTGGCATAAAAAAGGTATGGGCACATTCTCCTATTGATTGTTTATGGTGGTTGATTTCTGAAATATCATTGGAGTGAAAAGTATTGATTGTGGTTTCCTTTTCGAAAGTGGTTGGTTGAATGCTTCAAGGTTTTCTGGTTTGAGAGTTGTGTTTAAACCTTGTTTTATAAGC
The DNA here is from genome assembly GCA_028583015.1 of Wollemia nobilis. NCBI lineage: Eukaryota > Viridiplantae > Streptophyta > Pinopsida > Araucariales > Araucariaceae > Wollemia > Wollemia nobilis. Next base: position 2,643,106 of record JAQPPZ010001965.1, read on the forward strand.
ATAGTTGTTGAAGCCCATTGGTTATGTAAAGAACTTGAAAAGAACATGAGTATCATTGTTATGTGAGATTTGTGGTTGAGCATTGTTGGAAACATTTGAGTTGGTTGATACATGCTTGGACTAGGGTTTTGTGAGAAAGATTTATCCCTTGTGGTGATTGGTTGAGTTGATTTTATTGAGCCTAGTCAAGTAATTGTGTGAGGTGATTATTCAAATCCCATGAAACAAACTATTATATAATTCTGATTTGATTTGAGATTGAGATTAGAACATATTGAGTCTCTAACAATTCTCTTTATGCTTCTATGAGTTGACTTGAGTTGATATTGATTTGAGTTGAGTTGAGTTGAGATCATAGTGGATCATTGTTGTCATCCATTGTAGAGTGCATTGTCATTCATTGTTGATTTCATATTTGAGCCTTGCCTTCATATATTTGTGGATGATATTTGAGTACTACTTGAGCATGATTGATTGAGCCTTTGAGAAGGTCTTTGGGATAGATTTCTTTTGGTAGTTTGTGTATGATTTATTGAGTCTTTGAGAAGTCTTTGTGGATAGTTTTTAGAACAAGTTTATGGACAGTTTTAGACAAACTTGTGAATAGATTTGGATAGATTTTAAGTGAGCCTATTGAGCAGATTTGAGCAAGTTCTTGGTGATCTTGCTAGAGCAGTTTTGGACAAGTTCTTGGTGAGCTTGTTGAGCAGATTTGGACAAGTTCTTACTGAGCTTGTTGGAGCAGATTTGAGCAAGTTCTTGGTGAGCTTACTAGAGTAGATTTGGACAAGTTCTTAGTGAGCTTGTTGGAGTAGATTTAAGCAAGTTATTGGTGAGCTTGCTAGAGCAGATTTGGACAAGTTCTTAGTGATCTTGTTGGAGCAAATTTGAGCAAGTTCTTGGTGATCTTGCTAGAGAAGATTTGGACAAGTTCTTAGTGAGCTTGTTGGAGCAGATTTGAGCAAGTTCTATGTGAGCTTATTAAGCAGTTTTGGACAAGTTCTATGTGAGCTTGTTATGCAGATTTAGACAAGTTCTGTGTGAGCTTGTTATTGCCTAGCTTTGAGCAAATCAAAGAAATTTGGACAAGTTTTGTGTGAGCTTGTTATGCAGATTTGGACAAGTTATGTGTGAGCTTGTTATTGCCTAGCTTTGAGTAGATCAAAAAAATCATTGTATTGGATAAGGATCCTTATTTCTGTGTGAAATGTTATAAGGATGTTATCTTGTGGAGTACCCCACATTGGGAGAACCACGTTAAATCTTGTGTCTCAATTGTGTATGGTGAATTGTGCTCTTGCTTACTATTGCTATCTGGGTTATTGATGCACACTGCTATATTTGGTTATTAATGCACATTAATTGATATTGGTTTGGAAAAAAAGTAAAAAGTGGGCACTATACTATTCACCCCCCTCTCAATATAAGCTTGTGTTCTTCAAAAACCCGTTTCATGATCATTGGAGATTTTAATGCCATTACCAAGCTGAATGAAAACTTTGGGGGAATTAGGAAATTGACCCAAAGTATGAAAGATTTCTCAACTTTTATTTAAAACAACAATCTATGGGAAGTTGAGTTTGAAGAAGACAACTATACTTGGACCAACAACAGGAGAGGCCAAAACCTAATAGCAAAAAAATTAGATAGATGCATTCTCTTAGAGTATTGGCTAGATGAAGGAACTTGTGCTCAAATTAATACCTTAACAAGGATTGGTTCAGATCACTGACCAATAAGATTTAAAATGGTGGTTAGTGAATTCAAAAAATATCATATTTTAAATATGAGCAAATGTGGGAAGACCACCCTCAATTTGTTGATATGATAGCTCAAACATGGAATTATTTAGGTAATGGTGGGTTGTATGCTCTTCCAAACCAAATTAAAGCTATGACATCTAGATTAAAAGAATGGAACAAGAACATCTTTGGAATTATTTTTGAGAAGAAATAAGAACTAAGAGAAAATTTCAAAATTCTAAAAAGGTGATGAAAATAATACAAGCTCAAAGGAAAGGGAGTTGCTTAGTGAATATCATAATATTTTGAGTAAGGAAGAGAAATTTTGGAGATTAAAATCAATATAGACTTGGTTAAAAGAAGATAAAAATACACATTTTTTTCATATGATGGCTATAGTACAAAGATCTTCTAGAATTGGTACAATTAAATCAATATAAGGGGTTTGGATTGAAGATCAGAGTTAGAAAAGAGGCTAACTCGTTTTATCAAAATATTCTAGGTTCAGAGGAGACCAAAGTTCTTAATGATAAACTTCTTCAAGATGTTCCTTCAGTTATAACAAATTAAGATAATAGGAAACTGATGGAGTCTATTACTCTAGAAGAAGTTCATTTAGCTCTTTTCTCTTTTAATAAGGATAAATCCCCTAGTCCATATGGGCTCTTTGCAACTTTTTACCAACATAATTGGGATATAGTGAAGGATTCTTTATTGGTGGTAGTGGAACAGTCTAGGGTAAAACAATACATTCCTTATAAAATAAATGCAACTTATCTTACCCTAATTCCAAAAAATAAGGATGTTGAATTGTTTAATTCTATTAGATCCATAAGCCTATTTAATATGGCTTATAAGATTATTTCCAAAGTGATGACGAATATATTAAGGCCATTGTTAGACAAAATAATTTCAGAAGAGCAAGGATGTTTTGGGAAAGGGAGACAAATTTTGGATGGGATCATAGTAGCTCATGAAGTTATACATTCAACAGCTTCAAGAAAAGAGAAAGCTATGATCTTAAAATCTTATATGAGTAAAGGCTTTAATAAGGTTAAATGGAATTTTATTTTTGCAGTTTTAGATAAGTTTGGTTTTGGAAAGAAATAGGTTATATGGATTAAATATTGTGTCTCTACAATTTCTTATTCAGTGTTGGTAAATGGGTTAGTGACAAAATCTTTTAAATCCAAGAGAGGCCTTAGACAAGGAGATCCTCTATCTCCTTATTTGTTCATTATTATGGTAGAAGTTTTGAGTAGGAACTTAAATAAGGCTTACAAAGATGGGTTTATAAGTGGACTTAAGGTTAGTAATAATATCGATAACATCACCCATCAACGGTTTGTAGATGATACAACCCTTTTTGGAAGGGCAAGGATAAATGAGGCCAGAGCTTTGAATAACTGTTTAAAAGAGTATGAAAGAGCTTCAAGGCAAAAAATTAATAGGACTAAATCCAAAATTTACTTTCTTAACACTTTTACTAATATCAAAGCAAGTTTGTAGGTTGCTTCAAATGGAGGAGGCAAATTTACCAACAACTTATCTAGGGATGCCTTTATTTGAGGGGATAATGAGGATAGATTTATGGAATCCAGTTATTAGTAAAGTTCAAAATAAACTTCCAACTTGGAAAGGTAGATGGTTATCATTAGCAGGAAGAGTGCAGTTAATTAAGTCAGTCTTACAAGCCATTCCAACATATTATATGTCTTTGTATTCTATGCCAAAATCAATTGAAAAAAGTTTAATCTTTATTATGCGATCCTTTTTATGGTCAAGTTTACATGATAAAAGGAAAATTTCTTTGGTGAAATGGAGCAAGTTGTGTGATGACAAAACTAGGGGAGGTCTTGGTTTAAGAGCTCTTATAGATGCAAACTTAGCTCTTAGGGGAAAAGTTATCTGGATATTGTATAAAGAGAGTCAAAGACAATGGGCAAGAATTCTTCTAAGTAAGTATGTTGATCCCAATGACCCAAGTTTAATATTTACTACATTTTCTCTTCCAAATGGTTCTTCTCTTTGGAATGGTTTAAAAAAATCTATTGATCTTATGATTAAAGGTTTAATATGGGTGGTGGGAACTGGAGAAAAAAATTCTATTTGGATGGATACTTGGTGTGATAAAAAACCACTCAATGTTGAAACCTTAGATGATATTACTTCAAGTCAAATACGGTGATAGGGTTTCAAATATTTTGTACAAGGATCGAGAAGGAAGATACAAATGGAAAGAATAGTTTTTTACAAGTATACAAGACATTGATGCTAGGAGGCAATTGAGTAGAAATATAATAACTATAATTATTCTAGGGGGTGCCAAGGATAAATTGATTTGGGAGTTGAATAGCTCAGGAGAATACATAACAATAAGTGGATATAATGTTCAACACCAACATAATAATAATATCACTAGAATTTGGAGAGATATTTGGGATAGCCCAAGCATTCCTAAAGTCAAAATGTTTGTTTGGCTAGTAGGTCATAAAATATTTTTATCCTGGTATAACCTTATGAAAAGGGGTTTTCATGGTCCCTCTAAATGTGTTTTTTTTGTAAAAAGGAGGAGGAGAGTATTGACCATCTCTTGGGACATTGCTCAATAGTTTAGAATCTATGGTAATGGATTCTTAATATGTTTGGTAAATTCATGGTGATGAATAGCAAAATTGAAGATTGGTTAAAGAAATGGCAGAGCACTTATAAAAGTGAGGCTTTACAGACAATATGAAATATATCAAAATATACATTACTTTGGACTATGTGGCTAGAAAGGAATAGAAGAATATTTAAAGGAAAGGAAAGCAATTTAGAGGTAATGAAAAAAATATGTTTAGCCATAGAGGAGTCTAAACCAACCCTATCAACTCACCCAATACCTAATTTGGAAGTAGAGAGTCTTGATAGATGGAGTCAAATCATTAAATGGAATTATGATGTTGGGTACAAGAGAAGCAAAAATAAGGTAAAGAATATAAAGTGGAAACCACCAGATGTAGAGTGGGTTAAATTTAATTTTGATGGAGCATCTAAAGGAAACCAAGGACAACAGGAGGAGCAGGGATAATTAGAAATAATAGAGGAGAGGTTTTGTCTCATTATGCTTTCAATTGTGGATTTAAGACAAATAATAAAGCTGAAGCTTGGGCAACTTTAAAAGGATTAAAAATATGTAAACAAATGTAATGGAATAGAGTTTGGATGGAAGGTGATTCTATCATAGTAATAAATGCAATTTTGAGGAAAGCAAAGGCTCCATGGAACATACAAGAGATAATTGTGGAAATTGAAGATCTTGCTAAAGAGTTTGAAGAAATTAGGTTTACACGTATATTAAAGGAAGGAAACAAATGTGCAGATAAGCTAGACAATAGAAGGGTTTTGATTGAGGATCGTGAAGTTAACATCTCCTTTCCATGGTTAGAGGAAGTAGAAAGTTTAGTTGAAGCTGACAAAAATTGTTGATTGCCTAAATCAATTAATGATTAAAATTTACTTTAATATTTTCCATTGGTAATATTTGTTTTATTTTGTAACAATAATGTGTGTTCATTTAGACTATTTATTATAATTTTTGTGGTTGCACTTGTGTTTCATGAAGGAAACTAGCAATCCAAATTTGGTAAAGTGGACTATGTTAGTGCGATGTTTTGGAAATATTACTCTACTAAGATGCAAGGCATAGATAGTAGAGGTGAATTTTTGGCATTGTGAAGGCTGCTATAAGAAAATGTCAAAAAAGATGCTAAATTCTGGAGTAATTTTTCATATAGATATTTAAAAAGATCCAAAAAATAAAAATCAAGAATTTAGACATTTTATGTAAAATGATGTAGGTTTCTAACTATAGCATCTCAATTGAGATGAGAAATTTATCTATTTGTAAAAACTCAAGCTCTAAAGAAGAGAGATGTATTTTGTTAAGGGTGGGGGACCTGAGTACAACCCCTTTTATCAAGCAAAAAAAAATGCGCGGGTGATAAAAGAATTTGACTCAAGGATGACCTGGTATAGAAATTGAACTAAGCTTGTACAACACAAAAGAACAACTAGATAGATCTTATGAGAATGACCAATGTGGTACTCGAAATGGGATGACTTTATTGGTAAAATCATGAGGTCAAACATATGAGAACAATGAGATCAAACTCCAAAATATCCATTGTTAAGACTGTGGTAAACTGAAGAAAATACTCAATGCAGACCAAAACTTCAGGTGGGTCCTCAAATTGGGGTAAGTTGTGCAATGGCTGCAACAGTCTGATAGTCGATTTGGGTGGAAAAAAGGTTCGATAGTTGGTTCGGTAGAGAACTGGGTTCAACAGCCCGTCTAAGTGCATAACAGGTTTTGGATGTCGATCCAGGTGAAGAACAAGATCCAGATGTCGATTCGATAGCCAAAATTGGTTCAAATATCGGTTTAGGTGCAAAATAGGGTTTGTATGTTGGTTCAGGTGAAGAACAGGGTTTGGATGTCATTCGGGTAGTAGAAAATGGTTTGAATGTCGATCCATGTGCAAAACAAGGTTTGGAAACTAGTTCGGATACAAAACAGATTTTGAAAGTCGATCTAGGTATAAAATTGGGTCCGACTATCGTTTCGAGTGTAGAAAAAAGTTTTGTATCGGTTCGAGTATAGAACAAGGTCCATATGTTAGTTCAGGTACAAAATTAGGTCTGACTATCATTTCAAGTGCAACAAAGGGTCCGGGTGGAAAACAAGAACCGGATCTATCCGAGTGAAGATATGGGTCCGATTTTGATTCGAGTAGAATTTTGATCCGGATCTATCCGAGTGAAGATATGGGTCCGATTTTGATTCGAGTAGAATTTTGATCCGGATCAATTGGTTTCTGCACACGACTGAAGTTATATGGAATGTCACAGATCGAATTTTTCAGTTCGTCTTTTCACTTAGAAGGTTTTACTTTTCACTATGGTTGCTCGATTTTCTAATAGTTTGAATGTTTTAAATAAAAAAGCATCGCTAGCGTGTTAATTATATATAGTGGTATAGTTGGCAAATTTGGCAGGACAAGTTAAAAATTTTAGAAATTTAAGGTAAAAATGGTCCGGGATTTAGGCAGGAGTGTTGGTGAATTTTTAAAATAATCCATAATACTATTATCAACACACGGCAAACCGGCACCTAAAAATTTTGTCTCGAAATTTTCGGACGAATTGCCCGATGTCCAGGGTCCCCTAAAATCGCCAATTTGCATTTTCAAAAATGCTAATATTTGCCCAATTTACAAATATTCGTCGTTGTGCATAACCCTGATATCAGGAGTACATCTTAATATTGTATTCCTATTCTTTCACAATTATCTTTTTCATTATATTTATCCTCTCCTGACTCTGTTACAAAATCCTTTGACTTGTATTACTCATTTTATTGTATTTCCATATTAGTGGAAGAGGTATTAACTTCTAAAACTTCATTTTCTTTACCAATTTTTTTCTCCTGAATCGTACATGGTACTTCAAGAGAGTCTTCAAAATTTGATGAGACACATTTCTTAGGTTCATCAAGAATGTTCTTCCCTAAATCAAGATCATATTGAATAAACAGTTCCTTGTTAATATGTTGAAATTGTACTGTGTCCTCTAAGTTTTGATCTATTTTTTCTTCATAGGATAAAGCCACAAAAGAGTCAGTATTCCTTCCAATATCCTTCCTTACTGATCTCCACTGTATTTTTTCTTTTATTTTTCTAGATATATTTTTTGGAAGTTGAAAACCATCTTCATCCATATCCATTTGTAAGTTTCTCTTGCGGTTTTCTACATATGATTCTATTGGGCTCTTCTTAGGGCATGATCTCTCAATATGCCTAACATCATGACATCTTCTACATATAAAATATATGTTTTCTCAATCTATGGTTTGGATCCACATCTTATCCTCATACTTAAGAATGATTGATTCTAGTAAAGCTTTACTTATATCAATCATGACCAATATTCAAGCATAAATAGCCAAGAATCCATCTTTTGTAGTATCTGAAATCTCATGAAATTCTCCTAGAGTGTTGCCTATTGCCTTGAAGGTATCTATTTCCTAAAATTCAATGGGTAACCCAAATATCCTAATCTGGATTGGTACTAGGGATAGATTTACATTTTTAGGTAAAAAGCCTTCATACCAGTGGATAAGGAAAAGTCATGCTCTTGCCATAAACCAAGGACTCCCTTTTAGGATTTTTTCTTTTTCTTCCCTAGAACAAAAAAGGTTAAGAAGAAACCTTTGAGAAGAAATGATAAAATCACTCCTGAAGACTTTCAACTCCTATCAATCCGTTTTCTCAAGGTTGAAGCCCCTGACCAATACCCATTAAATTTACCAAACATCACCCTATTTTGGAGCAACGAGGATCTCTCTAGGTGCTCTCACTAACCTCTACCACTAGAGATGATTCTAAGAATTTAACTATAAATCGGTCCATGGAAAGAAAACTAAAGCTTGAAATCTATTGAAATTAATCAAAATGTCCTATAACAAATATAATATTTGATAAAAAATTATAATAATTTGCATGCAAAATTTATAAGATAAATAAGGAAAAACAATTTAGTTGAAAAATTATATGTATAGTTAGAATGTCTTGCCTCAATGAAGTCCTAGCCCTTCATTGCTCTTCTATCATCCGAACCCTAGTTGACAAATATTTGCAATTTAGTTTTTTGCAACTTGAAAAGTTGTCACCTACTCTTGTTGTAGATGGTTGACTTCATAAGATCATATCTCCGTCAATATTGCTCGGATTCAATTGGTTATATGAAATTGAAGCGGACCCAATCGTATTAAATCATCACCATATAATGATTTTATAACAAAGCTTAAATATTATCTATGTATCGTTTGGCAAGATTTGAACCTTGATCTCCTTCTTAAATGTTGAGGAATCTAACTAGTTGAACTAATACTACTTGATAGAAATATTTAACATTATTATTGATTTCTTTTTAAATTAAAAAAATATATTTTTTTTTGTTTGGGCTTTGGCTCTTCTTCGGGAGGTCCAAGGTTCAAACCGTGGCGTGGGCGAGTGTGTGAGGGGGTGGGTGTGTGGTGGCTTTATGTTAAATTTCCTATTGATAAGTATAGCTCTTGGCTTTACGAGGGGTCATGGTTGGAAGGAGGTTGCTCAGCCTCGTACGTTGGTCATAGGGGTTTCTCACAATAACCAAATAAAAATATATATAAAATTTTGAAAACAACAAAAATAAAGCTTCTATTAATGCCTATTATAATATAATAGTCTTTAACCCTTTCTCACCGACTTGTTTTTATTATAATGTTTGGATGACTAAGAAAGCTCTATAATCCCTAGCCCACTAGTCCATTGGATAAAAACAAATTCAACGGACCCAATTGTCTAGACAAATAGGTATTAACGTGAAACAAAATTCCAATGATGGACTATGCCACTAGACTTGCATTATCACATTAATCCCTAGGTTGTTAGGTAAAGATAAAATCAACAAGACCTAACCCTCCACGGAAGGAAGTCCATCGATAATGATCCCTAGGTTGTTAGGTAAAAACAAAGTCAATGGGACCTAACCCCTCCATGGAAGGAAGCCCATCAACAATCATGGGAACCTTTATAATTCCTATCCCGGTGGGTAAAGACAAGGTCAACAAGACATTAGCCCTCCAAGGAATCATACTAGAGCAGCCTACCTACAAGCACTGGATCTTTATTAATCGATCTAAATGAAATCAATGAGGCCTCAACCCTTTAGGAAATTTGTAATGTCCCCCTTGGTTGGGACTCTAAAAACTAATGAAGCTCCAAGTGTGAATCCTGTGTGAATTCACCAACAGAGAACTGGGGTTTCGCCCAGCTCCAAAAATTTGAGGGGTTTCGTCCTCAGCCACACGATTGGGGTTTTCGTCCCTTTGAAGAAGAAGTCTCAACCACTGGCCTCAAACTCTAGAGAAAATAACTAAAATCCAGAATGACATGAAATGAGACCAAGCCGCCGAATAAATAGACTCCTCCACAACAAACTCCTTTTACACGCTCAATGTGGGATAAATCATGGAACATAACTCTTTTTTAAGTCCCACGTCCCCTTTTTTATAAAATAAGGTTTTAAACTATATAGAGTATTTAAATAATTTTACTTTATATAATTAAACCTTCGCACATTAAAAACTTGACCTTCTGATTATCCGATCCGAATTTGAGGATAGATACGAACACCCATTTCGATGAAGAATATCACTACACCGTCCATTTTGCCCAAAACCCTAAAAACTAACTTACTAAAAATAGTAAGTCAAGGCTCTATCCATCCGATTCAACATTTGAGAGTGGATTCAAATACCCATTTCGCTCAATTATCCGCTCCTAGAACTCCAATTAGGCTCCCCTGCAATATGCCCTAGCCTACGAGAACCCGTGAGTAGGCTAAACCACTACATCTAACTAATTGCTCAGAAATGGGACATTACAGTCCGCCCTTCCCAAAGATTGCTTGTCCTCAAGCAATGCTCATGAATATCCCAATCAACTAAAAATTCTTGGTTGTCGTTAATGAAAATTCTAGGATCCCAAAAAAACCTGATGAATGTCCCATGACAGTGACACAGCCACCAAATGCCACCACAAGAACTGACAAAGCTGGTAACCCCTGTCATCCATATGAATCTGCTAAAGCTGACAACTCTCTCAGACTCCGTCACTAAACTAAAAAATGATTCATCATTGAAATCAAGTAGATTCTCGGGGTCCCAAACTAGTATCATGTCAGCATCACCATGCTGATGCTGTGTCACTCTGATCATAACTGTAGAGTCCATGTGCCTCAGCTAAACTAGCCTCACCAATAACTCGGTAATGAATCCATCATAACCATCAAAGATGCAATCCCTGTGAGAACCAAAATCTGAAACATGAAAATCCCCCTGCCATGGCACCACTGTACAATCGAAATTTGTAATCTCTCCTGGATCCCATATCCATATTCTATCACCAGTACTGCTCCTTGGGCCAACGAGTGTCTTCCACTCCCTCATAGACACTCCTAGATAACCAGGACCAATAGGGAATCTGACATTCCCACTACCTAAAGAATACCGTTGGGCTAACCTGCACATAGGTGGAATACTGTTCAGCCACAATTCCTTTCCTACATAAAATCCACTGTTATCTCTGCAAAAATCCAACTTTCCTTCTGACGAAGGGGGTAACCAATAGCCAAGTGAAGTATGAAGTCTATCAAAACAGTCTTTCGGATCACTACTATGTGTCATCAAAAACATGGTCCACTCATCTCTAAGAGGGCTGAAATCAAAATGATGTACATACCTCACAATACCGTCCATATGAACTTCACCAACTAAAACCCTGTGAAGCTCTGAACAATCCTCTGAATTATGACTCTTTTTATTAGGACAAGAATCAAGAGGTGTATCATCATCCACATCACCAAATGATGAATGAGCATCTACAAAAGTAGGCTCTTCACCCTGATCATACTCATTTTGCTCTACCTGAGTGATTGTGGAATCATCATCACTGAAATCAGGAAGTGCTTCATTACCCAATTCAAAGAGTGGGTTACCAAAAGTGGACTCCGCATCCCACCCAAAAAAGGATTACCTGTTGATTGAAGATTACCTCTATTTTTTTATTTATGCAGGGAAAGATGAGCTAAACTTAATTTGAGGTTAAGTTCATCAATTACCTCCTCTTTCTCTTTGAGTTCTTAGAAGGTCTTATCTGCAAACTGTAAGGCTTGATCCTTGTCGGATAGCAACCTCAAATAATCATATTTTATCATCTCTAATGCCTGCTTGATAGCCTGCAAATCGGTAACAATAGCTCCAACTGTCAACTTGTGTCTCTCCCCGAGCTGGGCTACCTGAAAGAGGCAATTGAAAACCTCGTGTGCTACCCAAGTGAGTTAATGTTTGAACAATTTGCTCTTCTATGACCTGCAATTGGCCCTTCCAAATTTGTAATAAATTGGAATCAACATCACACAATAAATTTTTAGATTTGTTATCCCATGCACAATGATCAAAATCAGCCTCCTTCACAATACTGCTCTCCCCAATTACATGCTCAGAAGTTGTGACAGACCTGTCCTCATCCTCAGAATCAACAACTGCATGAATACTGTCATTTATTGTTGATTTGACAATATCAAAATCAACATGCTCACCATATTTTTGATGACCAATGCATAATTCTCCATTCGTTGAAACACAAGATGAATTAAATTCATCTTCATTATTTTTGTCCTTCTGTTCTTCCCTGCAAGTTTCTTGACTAGAAGGCATGATCATAATCTGATTTTTACTCATCTCATCAACTAGGTTAGTCTCATGCTCAAGTGGAAATTCATCAACAGTCGCATCTTCTTCTAAATCTGCCATAGTCTCCAACTCCTCGGAGAAATCACCATCCAATAGTATGTTAATTCTTTCCATTTCGATTTTTAGTGAAGAATCCTCTTCATTCGTAATCATTTCCTCATCAAATATGGGATCTATGGAAACTTCATTATGCAAGAGTTCCTCATGCATTAATGAACTACTGCTAGAAAAAATGCAAGATTCATCATACCTCATATCAAAGGTCTCACAATCCCCACTAGATTATTTTGAGTGCAAATCCACAACTGTTGTTCTGTCTTTTTCATCATCACTAAAATCATCCTGGTTCCCTGTTATGCATGATTCCTGAAAAAATACATTTTTTCCAAACTCAAGGGTCTCAACTTCACTACTATCCTCAACTTGATTTGGCTACAATAAGTCATTGTGTTTGTTTTTTCCACAGATGTGACCAAGAGTCCAAGCCTCTTGACATGTGAAGCAACGTTGCTCTTTCCTAAGACGATTCTTGCTGATTCGCAGAAGACCTGCAACCTGTGAACCATAAGAATCAACTTCCTTTTCTGTCAACTGCTTTTCCAACCTTTCTAGGGTAGCAAGTTCATCTATTCTAGATTTTACTTCAGTTGATGAGTGTGGTCTCAACCACTCAGGATGCTCTAACAAAGTTGTTAGATTTTTCTAGTATGCCATAAAAATTTTGCTTAAACTCATTCAGAGCTTTTTCAATTTTCACACTGAACTCATCATCAAGTGACCTCATAGGTACCTTCGGAAAGAAAGTAGAAAACTGCCTATACATCCCTGAACACAGGCAATATGTTATTGGATTATTCATCTATGGACTCTGGACACTACAACAGAAATACTGGCTGAGAGAGCTGAAGAAGGACAATATTACAAAACCCTCGACTGATAAAATCCCTTCACCGTAATCCACCATAACCCTTACTGATTTTGCATTACTAGTTTCGCATTCTTTCCATGAACATTGGATGGACTGTTTGTGTTTTCTACCAATTACGATGTGCATAATTCCCTTAGCCAAATATGATTATTACATATAGTTGTCATAATGGAAAAAAACATGAATTTCACTAGCATTAGGGAAAATGAGCAAAATTGGAATTATTCCACAATGATTAAAATATTACTTTTGTTTGCATACAATCCCAAACAACAATAGACTGACCTGATAGTCACTTTTTCTCCTGTTTAATATGGCACGACTTTAAGAAAGACCTTTATTTCTGCACTGGAAATATTATGCCTTGCCTTCTGTAAATGGCGATTACCTTGATTTCAAGGCTTAATCAATGCGGGTCTAAATAATTTCAATTGATGCAAGAACGATTGTATTTCTTGAAATCGTGATTATTTATCTCTGCCATTCCCCCGCAATACAAAAACTGATAGAAATTTCCTTTCAACGTTCCACAACCAAAAATCCTAGAAACCACATTCTTAACACACAATATTGAAATCATTTTTAAAATTTTCAGCAAACCCTGAATAGACTAGCAGGAAAAACCATCTCTTTTTTACTCAATGGTGCCATGATTGACTACCCAAACAGGGTGTCAAAAATGGCCTGTGCTCTGATACCACTATAATGTCCCCCTTGGTTGGGACTCTAAAAACTGATGAAGCTCCAAATGTGAATCCTGTGTGAATTCACTAATAGAGAACCGGGGTTTCGTCCAGCTCCAAAAATCTGAGGGGTTTCGTCCTCAGCCACACCATTGGGGTTTCCGTCCCTTCGAAGAAGAAGTCTCAACCACTGGCCTCAATCTCTAGAGAAAATAACTAAAATCTAGAATGACATAAAATGAGACCAAGCCACCGTATAAATAGAATCCTCCACAACAAATTCCTTTTGCACGCTCAATGTGGGATAAATCATGGAACATAAGTCTTTTTTAAGTCCCACGTCCCATTTTATATAAAATAAGGTTTTAAACTATATAGAGTATTTAAATAATTTTACTTTATATAATTAAACCTTCGCATATTAAAAACTTGGCCTTCTGATTATTCGATCCGCAAACTGAGGATAGATACAGACACCCATTTCGGTGAAGAATATCATTACACGTCTGTTTTGCCCGAAACCCTAAAAACTAACTTACTAAAAATAGTAAGTAAATGTTTTGTCCATCCGATTCAATATCTGAGAGTGGATTCGAATACCCATTTTGCTCAATTATCCGCTTCCAGAACTCCAGTTAGGCTCCCCTGCAATCTACCCTAGCCTACGGGAACCCTTGAGTAGGCTAAACCACTACATCTAACTAACTGCTTAGAAAAGGGACATTACAAAATTACATTGGGGTAATCTAACCCTCTAAGGAATCACATTGGGGCAACCTACCCATAAGCTTTGGACCGCTATCAACCGATCTAAACGAAGTCAATAGAACCTCAACCTTTTAGGAAATCACACTGGGGATGAAGTCAACAAGACTTCAACCTACGAAGTTAATGGACCTCAACCCTCTAGAGAATCACTCATGACAATCTAGACGAAGTTAATGAGACCTCAACCCTCTAGAGAATCATGTCGAGGCAGTGTAAATATAGATAAAGTCATCGGTACTTCAACCCTCAGGGAATCGTATCGAGGCAACCTACCGGTAAGCACCATACCGCTATCAAATGATATATCTTTTTGGGCAAAATGTTAAAATTAAAACATGAGTTTTTGTAAGAAATCCCAATCCCTTCCATATAAAAGTTTGAACTTAAATATATAAATAAAAACTTAAAAACTTATCATTACAATATCTTTGTGAAACTATAGTGCTTACATCTTCGTTTTGGTATATCCTCGGAGTCTTTTGAATCCCGAAATGCTGTTCTTTTGATACTGAAATAAATGATTAATTCGTGACAAGACTTTCCATACATCTGGAGTTCAGAGTTCGAAACCCCTTGCCGACAACATGAAAGTATCGTTGACAGTGCAAATTCGCATGCGACCTTCATTCATTGACCCGCGGAGATAAAAGCGCGTAATTGGAAGTCTCCAATCCCACTGGACCTTCCGCTGCCAAATCTGTGCAGATTTGGCACAAACTCAGCACACTGCATAAAAATGGCCAGTTTTCGAATCCCACTGTACTCACTGGTGCTGCTCCTACTGGTTTATCACGTCAACTGCAAAACTCTTAAGAGAGACGGTACGCTCCAGACCCCTAAATTACTCTACGACTCTGCGATCCATTTGGTTCAGCACATAAATAATAGCTAAATCCTTGGAATTCATCTGGCGTCTTTAGCACAGTCCTATAATTTCTGGATTTGGAAGAGCTTGTGCTTTAAATTGATTGATAGATTCTTGAAGGATGCCTGGAATAAGCTCGTACTCTTTAGATGCGACGGTTATTATGCTAAAATTACTTTATTTACTGGATAATTTGATGTTGTAGTGAAAGCACTGAACGAGATCAAGGCATCTCTTGGGTGGAAAGTGGTGTACGCGTGGGTTGGGGACGATCCGTGCGGGGATGGAGACTTAACGCCTTGGAGCGGGGTTACTTGCTCTCACGCCAATCAGGGGGAGTACCGTGTTGTTACAGAACTGTGAGTAAATAAAACGTTTATTTCCATCTTGCAGATTTGCATATTTCCTTTCCTTTCCTTTTCCTCTCTAGTATGTGTAACTCCTGCACGTTAGCTAGAATTAGCATTATCACCAGTAATAACGGTTTAATTGTGGAGGGAAATCAGCCTCTTGAGATATGAATCCTGCGCAACCTGAAGTGTATGTATTCCCTCCCAATTATTACTATACCACGGCAAGGTGGATGCTTTTTGCCTATTAACATGATAAATATCATTGTTACTTCAAACTTTTTTAAGAAATTGGAAGGGCAATGTTTGGCGTTTTTGTGGATCTTATAGATGCAGTGCAGAGTCAACCCCTGCATTACATTTTTAACACTTTTAGTCGTCAAATCCCCATGGTTTGTACTCGGCCACTATGCCAACAAGTGCATTCTATTCAAGATAGTTATGATGTTGTTTTTCATGCTGTGGTTCACTTCTGCAGTTGACTCTGACACCATGCAGCCCATCAAGATTCTGATTTGGTGGAATGCTGGGCTCTGTGAAACGCATGAGGGATGAAGCCGAGTGCGAATCCTGGGAAGATTCAGGCCTTACGATCTTAGAGGAAGGAAGCATAGGCAATCACAAGAAATGATAGTTATGTGTAACGCTTCCAACAAAACATGCTTGTGCTGTTTTCCAGTTTCTATATTTAGCCTTTGACAATACTTCTTGGTTCCTGTTCACGAGAACTGTGTAAGAAGAGGCAGTATGCTTAGGCGATGCTTACCCATTAATAAGAACTTTCTTTAAATAAGTTGCTATTTCAGAAATAAACTGTCAAACGACTGACTGTTTTAACTGCTTAGCGCATTTCAGCTTAACATAAGTTGTGACTTATATTATACATTTTAAATGCAAACTCACAATAAAACAGAAAAACCGGCCCTTATTGGAAAACGTCCTATTAAAAAAAAGAAAAAGATAAAAGGATAGAAATCTCGTTTGAACATTTATGATAGCGGCTTTTATCTGCTACATTTTAGAAAGTTGATTTTAGACTAATAATTTAACCAAATTATGCTTTCATGTTCAATTTGTATTTAAAACTAATACAAGGGCTTCTATGCTGGGTGGATTTCAAGCATTTTGTCCTGCAAGAAGCAAGCTTGCATTTTATGTAGGATTGAAGCCTGCTGTATGGTGAGTTGAAAATTAAAAGAAATTTGGTAGAACACAAGTGCAATCAATATGAAAAGGAAGTGTGTTAAATAGAAACTACACAAGATACGTGGAGTTTAGAGAAACTTGTGAGGATACTGTCATCACTATAGTAAGTCCATATGTTCAGTGATAGTATTTATCAATTTATGCACTCAACCAAAGGAAGAGGAAACAAGCACTATAAATGGATGATTTATTTCTTTCCTTTCATCAATTGGGATGTTTAGCATTCAACAATCCAACCACAGTATCTTGCTATTATGTACACAAATTGCTGTTGCTTCGCCATCTCGTGTTGCTTCAGCATCACTCCAGTTGTGGTTTGGATCAAAAGTCACAGCGATATGCTGCCTGTTGCTGTTGCCTAGAAAGGATCAGAAGTATCAATTTGCATTAAGTGGTTATATAGTGGTCAAGTTTTTTTTAGGAGTCTTAAGGTTAAAGGAGAGAGGCGGACTGTCGCTTTACAAACAAAGAAGCTTGTTTAGATAGACATTAAATGCTGTTACTTTATGTCATTGACTAAAGTTTGAGAAGCATTATTATTGTCAGATATGGTGAAAACTTTAAATGTCTGTTGGTAGAGCACTGGAAGATTCTGGCAATTAAACCCAGATTTGAAAGACCATCGAGTAAAAAAATCAGTTATTGTTCTTACTGATTAAGTTGTGAAAATAATTTTGGAAGAGTGAATTGTGAAGAACATGCAAGTACAAGAATATGAACAAGAGAATGTTATTAATATGTAAACCAAACAATAGAACTGAGAAGTAAACTAACCATAAAAATGAGTGTGCAACCACAATCGGGAAAATGATTGGCAAGCTGCATGACTCCCAATGAAGTAAAGGTGCAGCTTGTCATATGAAGCCCTATTACACAGGTACATGCTATTTGATGAAGGATCTTGGAAGAGTGTTCAACATGTGGGAAAGTAAGGAACCAAGGTCATTGGCAGTGGTGTGTGTGTTTGGCTTATTAGAGTTAGTAGGATTGAGCTGAAAGGCATCTTGACTATGTGGTGGGACATGGCTGCATAGGACTGTGAACCAGGTTTCTGGGAATTTGATAGGATTTTCAAGACTCAGGGTTTGCTATTATATAATGTAGGACATGTCTTGTTGAAAGGATTGTTGCTATTATATAATGTACGTGGAGCCTGGAGGTGGACTAATCACAAGGAGGAACAGGATACACATTGTAATCACATATGGTAGCATATTGAGGTGATGGTAAAATGTCATAGCCTAAGCTTCACAAACAAAAGGATAAAATCCTTATTATAAAATTTAGCATGGAATTATCAAATAGCATTAGCTCAACCAGTTAGATTCCTCAACATTCAAGGAGGAGACCCAGGTTCAAATCTTGCCAAGTGATACATGGATAATATCCAAGCTGTTGTAATACCACTACGTGGTGATGATGTAATACAAGTGGGGCCCGTTTCAATCCCATATAACCAATTGAGGGAAAAAAAAGCATGGAATTCTTTAAAGTTTATATAGCTTATAGGAAGATATGATGCTAAAGTGAAACAATAGGAGAAGGAAGCCATAGTTAAGTCACAATAGCTATGGCATAGGACAGTGGAGCCACTAGTCAGCCATTGCTAGGGCATAAAAGACCTTGAAAAAAGGCTTTTGCCTCCAACTAATATGATTGCATTATGTGTTGGCATAAATGCTATGCCTAATGGGGTATGACACTTGGCCTCAACTGGATGCTTTCTAAAAGTATATTTTATGTTGGCTTTCATTTACTGTGAACATGTGCCCAAAGGTGGCAGTATTACAATAATGACCGTAAATATTTTGGCCCATTAGATGTGCACAAGTAATCAAAATAACATGGCATCATGATGGAAAATATGGTAGGTATGTTTTCTAAAATGTGTTCTGGGAAAATTCCAAAGCAAGATTGAAGTAAATGCATACAATTTCTTGTTAAGCAAATGTAAATCAGAAGACTTGCTTATTCTTTTAGACGGTAAAAGATAGTTGCCTAGAAGAATTCTGCTTGCATAGTTTGTCTTGTTTTGATTGAATCCAATCTTTGATTTTCTCTTGTTCAATGCTATGGAACTTACCTGCTGTATCTCGTAAAATTAGTGAAGCAGTTGTAGCTGAAATCTAGTGCATTCTACATCATAAATGATTCTAAGAATATTTGTCATCTCTGATGTGCAGGGAGCTTTATGGAGTTTCCATTGTTGGGCCTTTTCCAGTTGCAGTGACAAATCTTTTGGACCTGAGGAAACTGTAAAAATTTATAATCTTTGTGGTTTCCAATATGTATGCATTTTGCAAAAACGATAGTGGAAATGCTCTTCATAAAACCTGAAAATAATTGATGTTAATATTGCTCTTAATTTATTTTTAAATTAAATCCAAAATACATGTCGATTCCACCCACTTAGATCAACTTTATTTATTTATTTTTTTAATTTGCTATATGGGATTGAAATGGGCTCCACCCGTATTACATCATAACCACATAGTGGTACTACAACGGTTTGGCAAGATTCAAAGCTTAGGTCTCTTCCTGGAAAGATAAGGAATATAACTGGTTGAGCTAATGCCATTTGATCACTTACATCAACTTTGATTAATATAAATTTATTTTCATTCTTGATTAGTTTTGCACACTTCGAGATTCAGAAGCATATTAGTTGTTATCTTTGAGGATAAATCATAGGAAAACAGTTAATATTTAACCATGGTACATTATATATTTCATTCATATATTTTAAGGATCTGAGTTGTTTTAGAACCTCTTCCTCTTGAAAATGTGTTCTGACAAAATAATTGGAGGTGATTGGACGTCAGTGGCTTCTCTTGGTAAATTAAAAGAATTCATATATTAAGTAAAAAGTTAAAATGTTATTTACATTAAGGATAGCTTGTGGCCGTCACCTGGAACCAACTGGGATTATTGGAGAAACTGTCAACTTAGACCATGGATAAAACATACATAGTATACAGCATGCATAATTTAAACAACAGGCAATAAAGGCATGCTTTGGTTTCTTGGCATAGATAAGCCATGTTTCGAAACTTGAAACAAAATACACAGCAGATTTACCTTAACACACCCAAAAAATTAGACCATGCAATGATAATGATCAAACTACAAAACAGTTCCAAACCATATGGCAGGCCTAGTGATGGTCTGAATCAAGGGCAAAAACAAGTGATAGACTTGAACTAGAACAGGAACAAGCATTAGTCTGAATTGAGGGCAAAAATGTGATTTTGTTGCAGTCATCAGTTTGGTAGCATTGGATAAGTTTATTTGTGGACTGCATAACTTTGTGACTATGGCTCTGATGGGGTCTGTTCAAAAACCATATGGCAGGCTTAGTCATGGTCTGATTCAATGGCAAAAGCAAGTGAAAGACTTAAACTGGAACAGGAACAAGCATTAGTCTGAATTGAGGGCAAAAATGTGATTTCATTGTAGTCTGCAATTAGGCAGGATTGGATAAGTGAATTTTTGGAGTGCATCACTCCGTGACTATCGCTCTGATTGAGTCTGTTCAAGATCTATTGGAAAGCTGGAGAAGGTAGAATTTGATGAAAGGGTGAAGAATCATGCTCGACAAAATTTGTTCCCCAAAATCAACTCCAGAAGGCCCAAAATTTGGAGAACCTCCATGTCAATCCCAACTCAACACAAGTGCTTTGGTGATGGCATGAAACCTTTTAGTAACTGTAGGAAGATGAACCATTTCATCCCCCAATGATGTCTCTTCATATTTCTTGGTACATAGCTGTATAATGACATCTTGATGATTGTGAGAATCTAGTCTGCATTGATTCTACATCTCTTTTCAGAGATCCATTGTATAAAAATCTTCATACGGACAAAATTTCTATTTCTACTTAAAGTTCACTGGTTCTTTCATTGTGTGTAAATGGTTCCTTGTTCCTTTATTGTTCTCTCTTTTTCACAGCATGTCTGCAACTTTATATGTTGTTAACCAGGTTCTACCAACAATCTGGATCAAAATGTCTGCAATGTTTTCTTTAAAATGATCCCAGGATGACTCTGGAGGCAAGGGAATGCAAACTGTTTTGCGTTTTTGAATATACAAAGCCATAGGTTCTGATTTGTACAAATGCCATACATATTGCAGTGAATACTTTAATCTGGGGCTGTACATAAAGACGCTGGGGCTCAGTAGTTGAACAGAGCATCAGATCCCATCAGGAGGTCTAAAATAGTTAGATTTTGTGCTCCCCATGCCTTGTCACAGCAGATAATAAGGAAGAGAACCTGGAAGAGAAGAATCCTGACTTCATGCCTTGGTGCTTGAAGGTTTTTCTTTATGTCATTCACAAGCTGGGCTGTCCTACCCTCTGGCTTCTTGTCTTCAATTTCATCACTATCCTGTCTGCAAGGATTTTAGACTTTTTTCACTGCTTGAGGAGCCATGTAAGAGCAAGATTGTCCTGTTCTTCTGCCTGGTTCTTGCCCTTGTCCACTGTGGTGTGGCTGGCCTTAACAATTTTCTTGAGGGTATCTTAGAGCATTTGCATTTGTTTTTGCTGGTTCTGTAACTGCAGGACACATACCACATCTGGTTGGAGAGTGGCTACGACCAGCTCATAGTTTTAAACCTCAACCCGATGGAGAAGTCACAAATAGTAGCAGCCAACTCCTGGAATGCTGTATAGACATATTTCCTCTCCTTCATGTTACTGGGATCCCATTAAGAAAGTGATATAAAGGTGATATTGGCCGGAAGGTGCTCCATGGCAGCCAGCTCGAACAAGATACACTCCTTGTTGCTACCACATATCTGCTGCTCTTTGCCATAACTCAGGGCTAAACCTGAGCTTGAACCCTGCACAATGGTTAGAGAGGATGGGTTGAAATAAGCAGTGGAGCCTGATTTGATAAATGAGGAAGTACTGTTTAGATTACAATTGACATGCATTCAGATCCAACAAATTGTAGTCATTGGCAATATTTACAATATGGATCACCCTTAGATTGGTTAAGAAAATCTGCTACATCACTATGGACGATGAAAATTACTTTGCCATTTTATTATCAATGTAACTTTTGACTGTATATTATGTCAAGTTTAATATGTCCATAAAAATATTGTATATAAATGGACATCAAGTGCAAAATTTGATAAGGTTAAATTTCTATAAGTTTGGCATGATGCAATTGGATTTTGGGAGTTGCCATGTTACTAAGATATCAGAAATCTCTGATTCTTCCAAACTCTGTAATTCTGTAAACATTTTTTTAATGTTAATGCGCAATGTGTAGATAGGAGACAAGAATATTGACAATTCTTGAAAATCATTTCAAAACATGTAAGAAGCATCTTGAAATCAATGTGTTTTCACATTTAATTCTTGTATACAGGTTTGTTCATTAACTGGGGACTACGGAACATGTACCAAACTTACCGAGTTACCACATGGCAGTAATGAATGATATGAAGTATGAACAAAATGGAATCATGCAAATAGATGATATTTTTATGCATTGTTTGCATGAAGTATGGATTATAAACAAGGCCCTTAACAACGATCCTTATGTCATTGCTGGCAGTGACTAGCAGCTATGTTGAATGAATATAGGGAGAAGAGATGAATCACAGCACAAAATGCTGTATCATTATGCTATAGAATATAAAGGAATTAAGCATGTTTCTTTTGCTGAAAATAAATTCTAAAAAAGATTGCTATGTCACTAAAAGAATGACAAGTACTTTACATCAAAACCATGTATTATAATTACAGATTGTAAGCCTATTTGTCTCATTTATGCGCCTGAAATATTGGATCAAAGTTTATAGAATAGAGTAGGTATTAAAGTGGAACGAAATTCCATCTTAGATATATTGGATTGAATTTTATATAGGACTTCGCTAGATATTGGGGGATGTGAATTACATGCTAAACTTTGCCACAACCACCTCATCTTGTTTGTACTTGAATTTGGATCTGGGATTTAGAAGGATTTTGTTTCGTAAGTACTCTTGACATTTCAGGGCCATTTTCCTGGACCAGAAGTTGTGTATATTATATGTGATTGATAATTATATTACAGTAAGTGGAGTTTGTCTTCTTGAAGAAGAAAAACAAAACTTCAAGTTTGAGTATTTGCCAAGTAGCCACAGATGTTGTAGGTAAGGGTGTGTGTGTTTATTATTTTATTTTTTTTTGAATTTTTAAAAGTTGGTTGTATGGGATTGAAATGGGCCCTACCCTTTTTATATCATGACCCCATTATCGCTGTTTTCTAACAAACCACATGGTGGTATTATAACAAACCATATTATCATGACACCCATGGGAATTGAACTCTGGTTGGCTCTTTGTGAGCCAAACATTCTTACCAGTCAGACCTCAACTCCAGGGGCAGATAAGGTTGTATTATTTCCAGTATCTTGTTTTAATTTTTGTGCCTTGTAGCCTTTGACATAGGTTTTAAGGCCTTGTAATGATTGTACTCTCCATTTCTATAAGGACACACTACCATATGTTAGAATATCAAAACTAAAAAGTGTGTTACATAAATACAAATTTGTTCAGGAAGCCTCTAGAACTTGGAAGTCTAGGATAATGCTTATTTATCCATTTGTAACTTTGATACAACTTTGATACCTAAAATAAAGTTTCATAAATCCTTTATGACTTTGAGGCATATTGTAATGTCTTCTTTTATCTGTGGTGTCATTGGCTATGTTTTGACCCAATCCCTTACTTTACCAGACTAGAATGATGTTATTCATGATGTTTTTGCCTAAATGAATCTAGTTTGCGCTAATCTAATGTTGAGTGATATATGGTTAAGTAATGTTTTAACAATGACCTTGTAAGATACATTGGTCAAAGGAATCGATCTTTATATTTATTTATTTTTGGTTAATTGGTTATTGAAACAGGCCCCACCTGTATTACATCATGATCACATTATTACAGTATTTTAATGAACCACATTATTGTGGTATTATCATAGGACCCAGGGAAATTGAACCCTGCCAGGCTCTTTATGAGCTAAACATTCTCACTAGTCGTACTTCAACCCCATGTGCTGGTCTTCAATTTTTATCATCTGACGATTACTTGGTTTAGGAATATGCTGACCTTATTGATGGTGTCACCGAGATGGTTCTTAATGTTTTTGTAGAACTTGAGAAGGTCAGGTACTATAAAGTTGCAAATTGGCTTTTCTGAATTTGTAAGGAGATCCCTCCAAGGTCGAGACTTAATTGTTTGTCATCGCTGTTAAGTTCTTTTAAAAATTGTACAACTAGGAAGGAGACATTGAATGATGATATATTTTTTAATGATGATACATGCATGGCGTTGTATTTAATATATATATATATATATATTTTTTTTGTGTGGAAAACATCCCAGAAGGGATGCCACTTTCGGGTAAGACCCAAGGAGGCAGGGGTATCTCTTCCGCCAAAATTGCCTAGGGCTCGCACCTGGCCTACCACCTTTGACATACTCAAGGAGCAAACCTGAAACAACAAAAAACAAGAACACACAAACACAAACACACAATAAGATAAAAAAAACATGCTCCTTGAGTGTGTCGAAAAGATAAAGCACAACCAAACACACACACAATAAGATAAAAAAAAACACAACACAAACCACACAAAAAAAACACAAGAACAACATAACAAAACACAAACATGACAAAAACAACAAAACGCTACAAAGACACAACCAACAAAAACATGAAAAACAAAAACAACCAAAGCCTAAAAAAAATAAATAAAAACAACCAACAACAGACAACAAACAAAAACAAAAACAAAAACAAAAACAAAAACAAAGAAAACACTCACACACCAAAACACAAAAACAACAATTAACACACATACAGAAACACAAGAACAAGAACAATAAAAACACAAGAACGATAACAAAAAACATAAAAAAAACACAAAACAACAAAAACACAAGAACAACAAAATGTTAAGAAGTGAAGTCACTATGCAAGTGCAGGCAACAGAAAGGGAAGTTGCAGTTTGCTAGACGTCTGACCTGCTAGACGTCTGGGTTAGACGTCTAGGCAACAGGCCAGACATCTGACCTGCTAGACGTCTTGGCCAGACGTCTAGGCAACAGGCCAGACGTCTGACTTGCTAGATGTCTTGGCCAAACGTCTAGGCAACAGGGCTGCTAGACGTCTAGGCAGCAGTCTTGGCCAGACGTCTATGTAGCAGACCAGACGTCTGGGCTGCCAGACGTCTTGGTCAGACGTCTAAGTAAGTAGACGTCCAAGTAGACGTCTAACCACGGAAGACGAACAGGTTCAGGCGCCTTCATTGGAAGCGGAAACGAACAGTTTTTGGAGGCTTCCCTTGGAAGAGGAAACGAACAGTTTGGAGTCTTCCTTCTGCTCTATAAAAGGGATGTGATCCCTTGCATATGGAAGGTTGTTGAAAACGTTGAAAGACGTGAATGTAAAGTTTGCTGAAAATAATAAAAGGAGAAGTTGCCATTGCCCCGTGGTTTTTCTTGCACATTGCAGGTTTCCACGTAAATCTCTATGTTACTTGTGTTGCTATTTTTTGTTTTCTGTCATTGTGTTTCTACTTGCAGGTTTCCATGTAAATCTCTATGTTACTTGTGTTGCTATTTTTTGTTTTCTGTCATTGTGTTTCTACTTGCAGGTGTAAAATCTGAAGTTTTTCCTAACATCTGGTATCAGAGCCCAAGGTGTTGTGCGAGTGGGAGCTGCAACAATGACAGGAGGTGTAACCAAGTTCGAGATTGAGAAATTTGATGGTAGGAACTTCGCTCTATGGAAGATGAAGGTGGAGGATTTGTTGGTTCAGAATGACCAAGCTCAAGCCTTGAAAGAGGTCGCGAGTAAACCGAGTAGCATGAAAGATGAGGAGTGGGCAACGCTAGACAGGAAGGCGTTCTCTACAATCCGTCTCTGCCTAGCAGACTCTGCCCCGTGGTTTTTCCTGCACATTGCAGGTTTCCACGTAAATCTCTATGTTACTTGTGTTGCTATTTTTTGTTTTCTGTCATTGTGTTTCTACTTGCAGGTGTAAAATCTGAAGTTTTTCCTAACATCTGGTATCAGAGCTCAAGGTTTTGTGCGAGTGGGAGCTGCAATAATGACAGGAGGTGTAACCAAGTTCGAGATTGAGAAATTTGATGGCAGGAACTTCACTCTATGGAAGATGAAGGTGGAGGATTTGTTGGTTCAAAATGACCAAGCTCAAGCCTTGAAAGGGGTCGTGAGTAAACCGAGTAGCATGAAAGATGAGGAGTGGGCAACGCTAGACAGGAAGGTGGTCTCTACAATCCGTCTCTGCCTAGCGGACTCTGTCTTGTTCAATGTAGCTGAAGAGAAGACCGCGGAAGCCCTTTGGAAAAATCTTGAAAAGTTGTATGAAACAAAATCAGTAACAAATAAGTTTTTTCTAAAAAAGCAACTTTATAGCTTGAGGATGAAGGAAAGTTCATCCGTGGTAGATCATTTGAATGAATTTAATACTCTTATCAGTAAACTGGTTTTAGTTAATGTGAAGATGGAGGATGAAGATAGTGCTATCACCCTACTTTGTTCCCTCTCGGACACTTGGGATCATATGGTGATGACCATCAGTAATTCATCATCAGGAACTCTCAAATTTGATGATGTAGTAGCCGCTTTGTTGGCAAAAGAGTTGAGGCGAAAAACGTCTTTGGAACCCTCAACCAATGAAGCCCTATTCGTGAGAGGTCGATCTTTCGAGGGGAGTAAACAAGGTAGAAAACAGTCCATATCTAAGTCTAAAGGACATAAGCAGAAAGGGAAGTGTTGGCATTGTGGGAAGCCAGGACACTCAAAGAAGTACTGTTGGCAATTAAAGAATGGTGAAAAGCAAAATCAACCATTAGTAGAGGCCAGTGCAGCAGATTCAGGAGAGACGACAACATGTGAAGCCTTCTGTATCAGTAGCAGTAGATCTATTTTATATACCTGGGTTTTGGACTCGAGTGCATCTTTCCACATGTCTCCCCACGGAGACTGGTTTGACAAATATCAACTATACTATGGTGGAAAGGTCTATTTGGGTGATGATCACCCTTTAGAAATTGTGGAAAGAGGGGATATAAGGATCAGGTTGGACGATGGTAGAGAAAGGATGTTATGTGATGTGCGAATGTGCCCGATTTGAGGAAAAATTTGCTCTCAATCAAAATGATGGATAAGCTAGGGTATTTTGTCACTTTCAGTAACAACTACTGCAAGATTACCAGAGGAGCTCTTGTAGTAGGAAAGGGAGAATCTTATGGGACATTATACCGTTTATGCAGTGATACAGTGACAAACCATGCAGCAGTAGCAACTTCTGTTCAAGATGCAGTAATGCTATGGCATCAACGCCTAGATCGTATGAGTGAAAAAGGCCTGAAAATTCTACATAACAGAGGTATGCTTTATGGGATTAAGTCTTGAAATTTAGACTTATGTGAGCACTGTATTTTTGGTAAACAGAAGAGGGTTCAGTTTACTGGAAGTCTTGGTAAGAGTTCTGATTTTATGCAACTTATACATTCGGATATATTTGGACCAGTGCCCACTCAGTCCTTGAATGGCGCCATCTATTTTCTAACTTTTATAGATGATTATTCTAGGAGAGTGTGGGTTTATTTTCTGAAGAAGAAGTCGGAAGCTTTGCAGAAATTTAAAGAGTTCAAAGCACGGGTAGAGAAGAGTTTGGGCAAGTCGATTTTATGTCTCGGGTCAGATAATGGGGGTGAATATTGCTCCAAGGAATTTGATAAATTTTGTATGTAGGAAGGTATTAAGCACCAGAAGACTGTACCATACACTCCACAACAAAATAGTGTGGCTGAGCGGATGAATCGCATAATCATGGAACGTGCAAGAAGCATGCTTAGCGTAGCCATGTTGGAGAAAAAGTTCTTGGCAGAGGTTGTTAATACAACTGTTTATCTTATTAACAGGTCACCTACAGTTGCATTGAATGGACAGATTCCGGAGGAGGTTTGGTGTTGTAAGCCATTTGATTACTCTCATTTGCGTACCTTTGGATGTGATGCGTTTGCCCATGTACCCAAAGAAAAAAGGTCCAAGCTTGACCCGAAGTCAAGCAAATGTGTTTTTCTTGGCTATGGAGATATAGTGAAGGGGTATAGACTGTGGGATCCTATTGCCCACAAGGTAATTATTAGCCGGGATGTAATTGTTGATGAAAAATCCATGCAAAGGAAGGAGGTACAACAAACTCCTAATGTTGTACCTATTGAAGTAGAATTGAGTGAAGATGAACATGTTGAAGTTTTTGATCAGCATACACAACAACAAGTAGAACAACATGTAGAGCAGCCACAACGGTCACAAGACCAAGAGCCACAATCGACAAATCATTGGGTTAGAAGATCTACACGTCCACAAAAGTTTCCAGAAAGGTATTCTCCTGTGTATCAGTCGTCTTTTGCTTTGTTAACTGATGATGGTGAACCTAGTTCATTTCAGGAAGCTAGAGAGTCCGAAAATGCGAGAAAAGTGAAGGAAATCCATGGAGGAGGAAATCAAGGCACTTTGCAAGAATAAAACGTGGGAACTTGTGGATCTCCCACCGGGAAGAAAGACTGTTGGAAACAAGTGGGTGTACAAAGTGAAAAAGAACAACGATGGGCTGTTGGAACGCTATAAAGCTCGCTTGGTGGCAAAAGGCTATGTGCAGAAGTTAGGTAATGACTTTAATGAAATTTTCTCTCCAGTTGTGAAGATGACTGCTATTAGAGTTCTACTTGCATTTGTAGTTGCACAAGATTTGGAACTGGAGCAGCTTGATGTAAAAACTGCTTTCTTTCATGGTGATCTCGAGGAAGAGATATATATGGATCAACTTGAGGGCTATGAAGAAAGAGGCAAAAAAGCATTTGGTTTGCAGACTGAAGAAATCACTGAACGGGTTGAAACAGGCGCTAAGGATGTGGTACAGGAAAAAATTTGACACCTTCATGAAGAGCCAAGGTTTCAGCAGGAGTGAAGCTGACCATTATGGATACTATAAGAGGTTTGATGATGGCAGTTTTATTATTTTTTTGTTGTATGTTGATGATATGTTGGTTGCAGGCCCCAACATGAAGAAAATCATTGATCTTAAGGCTCAGTTGGCTAGGACATTTGAAATGAAGGATTTAGGAGCAGCAAACCAAATTTTAGGGATGAAGATACACAGGGACAAAAAATGAAGAAAGATCTGGTTAAGTCAAAAGTCATATGTGGAAAAGATTCTGCAGTGCTTCCATATGCAAAATGCAAAACCAGTTAGTACCCCACTTCTTCCACACTTAAAGTTGTCTTCCAACTAGTGTCCTAGAACAGAAGCAGAGAAGACAAGCATGTCTCGTGTACCGTATTCATCAGCAGTAGGAAGCCACTTCAGATGTTGCCATTTACTTTGGATCGACAGATTTGCAAGTTACAGGTTTTGTGGATTCTGATTATGGTGGAGATAGAGATGGGAGAAAATCCACTACAGGATATACCTTCACTCTTGTTGGAGGAGCAATGAGTTGGGCTTCTAAGTTGTAGTCTGTTGTGGCTTTATCCACCACTGAAGCATACATTGCAACAACTCATGCCAACAAAGAGGCAATTTGGCTAGAGCGATTGTTGGGTGACTTCAAGGTAATGTAGGAGAAAATTACGCTGCATTGTGATAGCCAAAGTGCTATTCAGCTAGTGAAGAATCCAACATTCCATGATCGCACGAAACACATTGATGTCAAATACCACTTTATAAGAAATGTGGTGGAAGAAGGTAGGATCCTGTTGCAAAAAATCGGCATTGAAGTGAATCCTGCAGATATGCTTACAAAGCCGGTCAAGGTAGAGAAGTTTGAGTGGTGCAGAACTTCTCTGGGCTTGCTGAAAAAGTAACAAGAGCAACATTGGGCAATTGGCACTGAATGAAAATCCTTGGCAGAAGAATTCCTGAATACTGACTTCAAGTGGGAGAATGTTAGGAAGTGAAGTCACTAGAATGTTAGGAAGTGAAGTCACTATGCAAGTGTAGGCAGCAGAAAGGGAAGCTGCAGCCTGCTAGACGTCTGACCTACTAGATGTTTGGGTCAGACGTCTAGGCAGCAGGCCAAACGTCTGACTTGCTAGACGTCTAGGCAGCAGACCAGACGTCTGACCTGCTAGACGTCTAGGCAGCAGGGTTGCTAGACGTCTAGGCAGCAAGCCAGACGTCTGGGTTGCTAGACGTCTTGGCCAGACGTCTAGGTAGCAGACCAGACGTCGTGGTCAGACGTCTAAGAAAGTAGACATCCAGGTAGTTGTCTAACCGTGGAAGACGAACAGGTTCAAGCACCTTCATTGGAAGCGGAAATGAATAGTTTTTGGAGGCTTCCCTTGGAAGAGGAAACGAACAGTTTGGAGTCTTCCTTTTGCTCTATAAAAGGGATGTGATCCCTTGCATATGGAAGGTTGTTGAAAATGTTGAAAGACGTGAATGTAAAGTTTGTTGAAAATAATAAAAGGAGAAGTTGCCATTGCCCCGTGGTTTTTCCTACACATTGCAGGTTTCCACGTAAATCTTTGTGTTACTTGTGTTGCTATTTTTTGTTTTCTGTCATTGTGTTTCTACTTGCAGGTGTAAAATTTGAAGTTTTTCCTAACGCGAAAAACAACACAAAAAACACAAAAACAAAACAAAAACACACACCTAAAAAAACTAAACAAAAAAAAGAAAAAAGAAAAAATAAAAAAACTGAACACAACAATTACCTTTCTAGACCAAAAGACTTTTAAGGCAAGAATCAACTGAGGAAACAAAAGAAAGATTAGTTTGAGCTAGGGAACTAAAATACTTTGACCGAACCAGAGAGAAGCAAAAGTAAAGCAAGAATAAACTAGGTACCTCAAGAACCAGAGCAATCCAAAGAAATGATAGAAAGAAGAGCTTCCCTTATTTGCGAAGCCCACCATCTAGGAGGGTGGCCATAGCAAGTAAGATCACCTTTGTCCAAAGCCCAATTAGCTAAAGCATCAACACTCTTGTTTTGATCTCTGACCACATGATTGTAATCAACTTTCAAAAATCCCATCTGGATAAACGAAATCTTCTTAATAATTCTTTTTATTCTCCAATCAACCTTATGATTCTTAGAAGGAGTCTTCAAAAGATTAATCATGAGTTGAGAGTCAGACTCAACTAGCACCTTTTCCCATCCAACCTTAGCAGCCTCTTGAAGGCCTTTGAGGATACCATACCCCTCAGCAAGGTTATTGGATAGAATGCCCAAATTCTCAGGAAAAGTAAAAACCAGGGAGCCTTCTCAAAGTCTACCAATTCCTCTTGCACTAGCTTTTCCAGGGTTCCCTCTAGAGGCTCCATCAGTATTGACTTTTCCAAAATCCCTAGGAGGAGGTTGCCAATTTCTTGTTCTATCCATCTTGCAATTACTCACATTCCCTTTAAGTTGGTTTCCCTTAGAAGAGTTAATCTTCAATCTTTACATCACTTGATCCCATCTTTGGTGGGAGTTTTGGGGGTGATTAAGGAGTTGTTGGACTGATTCAACTAAGTTGGCAATGGTCTTTTGCTAGATATAGTGAATATCCTTCCTATCTTGATTAAAAATTCGGTTGTTCCTTTCTTTCCAGATATTCCAAAGAAGAATGGTAGAACCCATCCAAACTAACTGCCTAATAAAATGATCAACACCCTCTTGTTTAGGCCAATCCCTCCAAAGTTGTTCAAAAGTTAAAAAATTGGACCACTGTAAGCCAAGTAAAGTGGCCATTCTCCTCCATAGCTCAAAGGCTAAAGTACACTCAATAAAAAGATGGCTGAGGGTTTCCACATTTTCTCCACACATTTCACATCTAAAAGGGCCATGAAAACCACGCTTCATAAGCTGCTCACCAGTAAGCACCCTGCGATGCAATAAAAGCCAAGTAAAGAACCTCACCTTAGGCTAGAGCTTTTGAGCCCACAACTGAGAAAAGATGTCAAATGATTGGTTGGGATTATTATGGCATAAGGCCAAATAACCTTGAGCAACTGAATACTCACCCTTAGTAGTGTTGTTCCATCCAAAACAATCTTTTTCATGGGACCAAGAGAGAGATCTCATATGAAGGATGCATTGGATATCTTGTCTTTGCCTTTCAGGGATTTGAATAGGCCAGTCCTCAACAGGGATCCAATATCTACCAACCTCTGAATTACCAGTATGGTACCGACAGTAATTAGCCACCTTTATCCAGTTAGCTCGGTGAAGCTTCTCCATCCAAGGCCTCCAATCGAGAAACTGAGTTATCAAACCGACAGTAATTAGCCACCTTTATCCAGTTAGCTCGGTGAAGCTTCTCCATCCAAGGCCTCCAATCGAGAAACTGAGTTATCAAAGGCTTGTGACCATCCGAAGAATCTGTCCAAAAATTTGCCTGTTGACCATTATGAATGATCCAAAATAATTTTTTCTTAATCAAATCCTCACCGGTCTTAAGAACTACTAAAATGGGAGAACCTTTGGAAGGCAATTGATAGCGAACAAGGCCTTCAGGACTTCTATTCTCAACATATTTAGCACGGAGATTTTTGGCACAAAGAGCATTGGGGTTATGCAAAATCCTCCAATATAATTTAGCAAGTAAAGCTTTTTTGTTATTAATAGCAGACCGGAATCCTAACCCCCTTTCATTCTTAGGAAGACATAAAGTGTCCCATTTCACCAAGGCCTATTTTCTTTTCTCCTTAGTACCACTCCAGAGGAACCGATGAATGATTTGATCCAGTTCTTGAAGAACAGCCTTTGGGATATTCAACACGGTAGAAACATAAATAGGAATAGCTTGAAGGATTGATTTTACCAAGGTGATTCTACCCCTAGAAGAAAGCCACCTATTGGTCCACTTTCCAATTTTCTTCTTGACTTTGTCCAACAACCAATTCCAATATTTTTTTTTCTGTCTTTGAATATTGATGGGAATACCTAAATAAGTGATTGGAAGGGAGGTCTTCTTATATCTTAATTTATCCAAGACCATGGATTCTTGTCTGGCAGAGCAGTGAAAGAAAATGACTTTAGATTTGTCTTCATTGATCAATTGCCCGGTAGCCTTAGAAAAACAGCTAATGATTTGCTTAATATAAGAAGCTTCCTTAACTGTAGCTTTACCTAAATGAGTAGAGTCATCAACAAATTGAAGATGAGATATAGGTCTAGCTCCATGAGCAATGGTAACTCCCTCAAGGGTTTTGTTTTCTCTCTTTTTGGTTATAGTCCTACCTAAGCATTCAACAATAAATGAATAAATGCGGGGATAGGGGGTCACCTTGCCTAATACCTCTGGAAGCTAGGAACAACTAAGAAGGCCTGCCATTGATAAGAACTAAGTAGGAAACTGAAGAGATACATCCCATAATCCAATCCATCCAATCCCGAGAGAAACCAAATTGCCTCAAAAATTTGATAAGGAAGTGCCAATCCACTCTGTCATAAGCTTTGGATAAGTCTAACCGAATGAACATGGAAGGAAATTTTTACATATCCATGGAATGGATGGCTTCCTGAGCAAGAACTATCTCATCTACTATTTTACGCCCTTCCACATAACCCCCTTGTTTAGGGGAAATAATATTATGCAAAAGAGGCTTCAACCTTTCTGCCATGATCTTAGTAATGATTTTAAGAAGAACATTACATAAAGCAATAGGTCTAAAAGCTGAGATATGTTCAGCCTCTTGAGCTTTTGGAACAAGAGTAATATAAGTTTTATTGATAGCCTTCAAAATTTCTTTGGCTTTCCTGGCTTCTTCCACCACCTCTAATAAATCAGCATGAAGGATATCCCATAACTCTTGGTAGAACTCAATGGGAAAACCATAAGGACCTGGGGTTTTCCCTTTTTGCATTTTAAAAACTACCTGTTGAAGCTCATTGATAGTAACAGGAGCAGTTCTCCTCAGAAGTGATAAGAGAAGGGATTGCTTGAAGAACATCTTGTTGAGAAGCCGAGTCAAGAGGAGTAGCAGCAAAAAGATTGGAAAAGTAATTGACAACAATAGAGTTCATGCCATCCCATATTTAATATATTGATAGTCATTGATTGGCAGCTAATTGAGATATGAAGGGTAGCTTTATTTCCGGTCATGGGATTAGATATGGGTGTGTTATTACTTACGTTAGGTATGTGCTTTGAGAAGCAATCAGCCTGAAAGGAAACTGAATTAGAATCTCTGTTGGAGAAATATCAAGGGCTGAGCTACTATTTTGTCTCTACTTCTCATTTTGAGTCTCAAAGGAATTCCGAAGGAGGTTTTCGTAGCCACCAAAATTGTTTGAAGCAAGGATTTAACGGTAACTAAAATCATTCTTGTTTAAAGCTTTAGAAAAAGGATAATTGTTTGGCACCCTAGAACCCCGGATCCTGGTACGGGACGTACCTGGTCCAGATTCAGGTTCGGTACGCCTACGGGTCCATCCAAGGTAGAACCTTGGATGGACTCGGACATATCCGGGTCCCCTAGGCAGAACCTTGGAAATAGCCGAAGGAGTTTTGCACGTCCGTACGATGCAAAACCTTTCCGCCTATAAGTTACTCAGTGACGCCGACCTATGGTTGAATGCAGACTTTGAGCCCTTCTCTACAGGAACACCGTTGTTCTGCTGCACTTCAATTCGAACGACACCCGCAACTCTGGGAGAAATAAGCTTTGCTTCTGTTATCGTTTCTGAGGGCAGGCTTCACAGTGCAGCTATTCGATCTGAGAATTTGTCCACCAGAATCTTCAACATTAGATGTTTCTCCACCCCACGGATTTTCCTCATAGTGATCAGTTTCCTCGAGCTCATCTATTTCTTCTGAAATCTGCACAGTATGGTGTGCTCTCGTACGAACCAAAGGGTTTAATCTATGCTGTTCAATATTGCTCTTCATGATAATAATCGTGGCTCTTCCTGCCTGTGTAAGATTTAAACCGCGGGGTCCTAATTGGGATTCGCTCTCTGGAGTTTGCCCCTATTTCTTCTGAAATATGCACAGTATGGTGTGCTCTCGTATGAACCAAAGGGTTTAATCTATGCTGTTCAATATTGCTCTTCATGATAATAATGGTGGCTCTTCCTGCTTGCGTAAGATTTGAACCGCGGGGTCCTAATTGGGGTTCGCTCTCTGGAGTCTGCCCCGAGCAAATGATTAGGATTACCTTGTTTTCACAGTGTTATATGCGTCATCATTCCCTATATTTCTTTATTTATTTTAAAGATATATTTTTATATTTATATAATTATATTTAAAGATATATCACCCCTAGGATTATATTTGTTTATTTATTTTAAAGATATATTATATCACCCCTAGGATGTTTTAGGCACGATACAATGGGGACATTTACCAAACTAGTTCTAACGAAAAGTGCGCGTAATATTGTGGAAAATTATTTATATGATGTCCCATTAAAATATCCAACGGTGAAAGTTGGTGTTATAAAATTATTTATAGATGTTTTTTTATTGGGTCAATGTGAGAAACCCGACATTTAAGGTTGAGTATTTCTATTCCAGTCATGACCTCTCCCAAGATCGAGATAGATAGGTATTAACGAGAGCTAAACTTATCAATAGAGAATTAACACACAACCACACAGTGGTTTAAATTAAATTAAACCCACTACATTTTTAAATTAAAGATAAAGATATTCATATTATAAAATTAAATAAAATATATTAAATTTAAATTAAATATAAAGTTTGATTGAATCAAACTTCTTTTAATCAAAATATTATTATATATTTTATTTTTAATTATATATTTATGTCTGAACGCTTGTCCCTTTCCTGGTGCTTTCAGCGGCGTAAAAGGTTTAAAATGATTGTGGCATGGTGGTTATAGGGGCGGACTGCGCGAAGATCTGTGTGGCGGCTTCTGGGGCGGACATCGCAGAATACTATGGCAGCCATAAAAGCTGGACAGCCTGCTCGGATTCGTGGCGGCTACCGATTCCACCATGTAAATTCAAAAAAAAAAAAAAAAAAATTATATATTTATGTTAGTGGAATTAGTATGTTTTTGAGTTTTCATAAATAAATCAAATTCATTTTAATTGTGCAAACACGTTAGAACCTCCGCTTCTTCGAATTTCAATATGTAAGAAATCAAAAGCTTTTGATAGCAAATAATTATCTAGTGGAATGCGAATACTTAAAAAGGCCTTTGACTTGGAGGTTCATAACAGTCCAAGCTGTCCGTAATCATGCAAACGAGCCATGCCATAGATTATTTTGTTTTTAATGTTTATTATAAAAAATTTGAAATTATTATAAGTGCATATGTACATGAAGTCATGCATTTCATATTAAATAGAACAATATTTAAGACACCAAATACAATAATAGTGAACAATTTTTTTTTTTTATTAAGACACCAAATACTTTGTAGAATCCTTAAAAACATCATATTTAAGAATCTAGTAAATTAATATAACATATTTAAGACTCTAGTAAATTAATATATGTTTTTTATTTATTTTTGTATCAGTGAACTCAAAACGAACCCAAGACAAAAACAAAATTGCCGTATCGGCGAACCGGGTTCTTCGAAACTGAACCCAAACCCAAAACGAACCGGTAACATAGATTAAATATATAGACAAGAGTGAAAAGTACTTGTCAATTTTTTCTATTCAATGGAATTTTGCCTAGCATGGTCCTTGCAAACAAATTCTAGTTTTTCAAGTTTTAGGAGGCAAGAGCATTTTCTGAGTATTGAAAGACAATTATCTGTGCATGGAGGTTTGAGGAGCAAATTTTGTGGTTCAACAAACTTCCATCTTTGATGTTGGCATCTATAACATCAATTTCTTGGATCTAATGTCATCACTTTCTTTTCTCTTTCCTGTGATATTAACATCTTTGAATGAAAGAACTTGTTTTTCTTTTGACATCAATGTTTGATTCTTGAGCTGTGATGTCATCATTTGTATTATATAAAGTAAGGGTAATGCCAAGTTCGGCTCTAGAGGAGCTAGGTAAGGTCAAATTAGATTTAGTAATGTCATGAAAGGGAGTAATTGTGACAGCCTATGTTTGAGAAGTTTATGGGACGAGGGCATCATGAGATGATGGGACATGTCTCCAAGGAATGGGACATATTTTTGGGATGATGGTGGAATGTATCTTCAAGATGTGGGGACAAATTTTTGAGACATCAGAATGCATCTCTGAAATGGCTCTCAGAACTTAGGATGCATTCCCATCAGGAGCATCATATTGTGAAGCCAAGGTGACATCATTAGAAGGTGGATTAGTGTAATGTCCCCTTTTCTACGCAGTCAGGTGCAGAGCAGATTAGCCTATACACAAGCTCCCGTAGGCTAAGTCGGATGGAGGGGAGCCATAGGAGATATCAAAATCTTTGTCAGTACCGAGAGAGCTATTGATTGATGGTTGTTTGGGCTCATTCGGAGATTTGTTTGATCAAAGTTATTATTTTTAGCCATGTCCGTTTTTAGGGTTTCAGTGGACAACAGATAGTGCAGTGATATTCTTCAGTGAAATAGGTGTCCAAAACCATTCGCGGATTTCAATTCGAATGGGCAGAGGTTGGAAATTTTAATGGTCGAAGATAAAATTAATAAAGTGATTATTTAATTTAATTTTGTAAAGTCGATGACTTTATTTTATTATAAAATCATTTTATACTTAAAAGGGGCCATTTTAAGTGACGACTTAAAAAGTCATTTAGCCTAGGCATAAGGGGGTGAATAAATTAAGGAGAAATAAGGTGGAATTAAAAATTGATAAAATTATATTTGCTCACCCTAAAAGTGACCTAACCCTAAGTCGACCTATGGAGGAGATAAAAGGAGGTTTTGAGTTCATTTGGAGATATGTGAAGATTATTATTTTTCTCTTTGGTTTTTTGGAGGACTCTCTGGCCGAGCCATTTACAGAGATTTTGGAGCTTGTGAGAGATGACAACCTCTTACAAGGACATTGGCTTCGGGGTTGCAAGATTACCCTCAGGTCAATTTGGGCATTTCCACACAAGGATTGCAATTGGACTTCAGTTTTAAAGACTTCTGGAGTTGGGTTACCACACAGGGTCATTCAGAGATTATACAGGGAATATTTGGAGTCGGGACACCACACAGTATTCACATCAGAAGGGCTGAGCCTTCATCATCATTTATAGAGTACGAAGCAGCTAGGGTTTCATCAGCATTTGAGGTATTTGCATTGTAATTTGTGCCCTAGTTTTGATATAAGAATAAAACAATATTTTCGAGAATTTTGGATTGCTCTGTGTTTGTGATTTTGTATATAAAAAATTCACGAAAAAGGTTAAGAATTGGCAAACCCCTAGAGAACTAGATAGGGAGGGTTATTACAATGGTATCAGAGAGCACAAGTTTAGGGAGGGTTATTACAATTGGGTGTAACAATCAGCTCTTTAGATGCCATCCCTTGGAAGGGTGTAGAGGATGATGTCATTTAGTAGGAAGAATACATGTGTAATGTCAGAAAATCTTGGTGTGATGGTATTACCCAAGCGATTGTGCATTGAGATTCCAAATTGTTTGTGCTTTTGAGAGTGCCATGTAGGTTTTGCAAATCACATATTGTTTGGTTGCACAATTTCAGTTGAAGTTTGACTTTGACATTGATCTTGAATTGATTTTGTGTAAAATGAAGTGTTGGAAAATGTAGAAATAGATTGCACCACATGACAATATAATAATTCCATTATAAACATATAAACAAATGCACTCAATGGTAAAAACTTACACATGTATGTGGATACATTGCAAACACACGTATCCTTAACAACCCAATCATTTGTAATACATCATGGTCTGACCAAGCATACAACACATAGACTAGCCATGACCATCATCGACCAACATCATACTTTGATGAACAACTCTATTGCTACTTGAAGATCAACATCCTTCACACTTCTCTACCAACACATGTAGACACTAGTTTTGACTTGCCACCTTAGCAAAAGAAATAAAATAAGTGCATTGGAATTCAAGTACACACACTGAAATTTTGATATAGTTGGACATAGTTGATAATGTTGTAATAATTCATGCAATAATGTAATGATGAGTTAAGTGATAGTCATGTACGGATGAGTCATGAGAGGTTAGTTGTCATGTAGTTGGATATAGCTGATAACGTTGTAATAATGCATGCGATAATGTAATGATGAGTTAAGTGATAGTCATGTACAAATGCTAGACAAATGTAATGAGATAGGTGAGGTATCGGGGTTGGTATTTGCCAATAACTATCTACCCTCAAGTTTAAGTAGGCCCCCTCATTCATTTGAGTGGGTACATTGGATATACAGAGGGTAGACATTGTACACGTTGAGGAGAGATAGTGCATTGGTTGTAATCTATACATGTTGCAAAGGGTATGTTCATTGGAGAAGTTGTATGTAGAGTTGAGTGCATCCGTACAAGCTCATATGTAATGCAGTATCTTGTTAATATCAATTCATCATTCAGCCATTGTTTTGTGTATATTGTTTGCATGTATTTATATCCATTGTTAGTGTTATAGATATAACTTTGAAACTGTTTCTATTTATATGTTGGTTGTCGGACTCTGTCCACAAGGGGTCGTTTGGACTCATGAGAGGCCGTCCCATGCAAGCTTGGGTTGTCTGACCTAAACGTCTTGTTGTCGTGCCAGGTCGTGTGGACCTCAGACTAGGCCGTTTGACTATGGTGTTGTGTGGGGCCATTGGAGAGGAGATGATGCAGGCTGTCTGGGTGATTGCTTGAGTAGTTTAACTATCATTTCAATTGTTCCTCCAAATGTGGAATACCACTACCGTGCTATAACACATGCGTACATATAGCTACCATGGGAGATAGTTGGCAACTACCTAACTATCACCAAATTATCCATATACGTAAGAGATTAAAATGCCCATAACATGACACTACATTGGTTGCAAACACTCATCGCCATAGACACATAGACACACATGCTACAACACTTATATGATGATAACACATAAACGACATGTCACATATGTTCGTGCACTAATGCAAATGTTGGCGCCCCCAACGACAGATTAGTTGACCAACTAGGGTAGACGCATTGAACTTGCTATTTAAATCACTTGTCACGCTCCTTTTGCTTCTTCCTGTTCCATACATCTTTGCTATTGCTTGCATTGCATATATCTAGTAGTAAAATGGTTTTCACCATTTGTTTTTGCGCTTCATGCAACTAGGCGCAATACAAATATGATGACAATGCCCATTGCCATCTCTATCGGTGGTTAAAGGGCCCAATTGCTAATTCCTTGACTTAGCTAGTCCAATTTTTTCTCATTGTTAGCATTTTGGTGATCTAAATGGCATCGTTTGACAACATAGTGTTAGATGACACACACGTGGACTATGCACTTCAAGATGGTTGGATCCCAGATGACCTAGTGCTAATCAATTGGTCCCTTGATGGCTACTTGTCAGATGACTCCCCTAAAAACGACTACCCTTCATATAGTCCCCCCTTAAAATGGTTGAGTGCTAGACGCCTAGGTCTTAAACATACTACTTCGACACAAAACAACACTCTTGTAGATGACAACTCTTTGGTAGATGACAACATTGATGGAAATACCTT
This sequence comes from Wollemia nobilis, assembly GCA_028583015.1. Lineage (NCBI taxonomy): Eukaryota > Viridiplantae > Streptophyta > Pinopsida > Araucariales > Araucariaceae > Wollemia > Wollemia nobilis. The sequence continues at coordinate 2,683,617 of JAQPPZ010001965.1, forward strand.
AGATGACAACTTGTCAGATGACAACACCACAAATGACACCCTAGAAGATGTCTTAGATGATAGCTTTTACATCAACATCACAAATGACAACACCTCGGACAATAACTTTGATAACAACACCTTAGATGGCAACTTGGCATACGACAACATTGACAACAAAACCTCAGATGAAAACATTGGTGACAATGCCACAAACTACACCTTAGAGATGACAACACCTCAAGCAACATCATTGATGACAATGCCACAAACAAACAGCTTAGGTAGCATCACTAACGATAGCACCACAAACGACACCTCAAATGAGAACACCTCTTTTATAATGCATTTGACGACTTCTTCAAATGGGTGACCGACTTGGTTGACATCTAGTTATAGGACCAAAAAAACTTTCTCATTTTGCTCTATTTTGTAGGTCTCAACAATGACCCTGTTGTTATTGCAGAACAACTTGAATTCCTTCATGGAGGCTTCCCTCAATTCGCAAGTCTTGTGCTTGCCCTCTAGCAATTCCATGCACTAGTTGATTATGGTTCCATCCAGTGTCACAAGGAATAGCCGCCTTATATTTTCTTCATTCATCTTCCTATTGTCCTTCCATATTGTAAGACAAACTTTCCAAAGTTTGACTCTATCTTTTATTCTACCACCAAGAAACATGGGACACTTGTGATACCAAAATTGGTGATTGTTGTGATAGTTGATTTGGCATAGAAAATGGTTGCTCACATATCTTGCTTTTGTCACATGCACTATTATACACATCACACTTTAGTTGCTTACATGTTGGACTCACATTCCATTCATTGTCAAATGCACCAAACTGCACTCTCTTCGATGTCAGACTCCTTTCCGACTCACTGTCAAACACTCCAACCTATAGTTGCTATAATGTTGGACTTCCATGTTGCTCACTGTCAAACATGCCAATCTGCAGTTGTTTTGATGTTGGAAATCCATCCAATACACCACCCAACCCACAATCCTCTTCAATCCTTCTTAGGCTTTCCTTCCAAACTAGGTTTTCTATATTGTCATGCTTATCAATTGGCTATTTGCCATACCTTGTACTGTTAGGTACACCTTTGTTGCATCTTGCATCATCATTCACTTGTTCAGTGCTCCTTGCATTATCACATGTGCCCTTGTCCCTTGCATCATCAAGCATGCCTTCACTTCTAGCATCATCAGACATGCTTTGCACCTTTCATTAGGATGGCTTTGTTGCACCTTGCATCGTCACACATGCCTGTTTGCCTTGTGCCATCATGTATGCCCTTGTTGTGTTGTCACATATGCTTTTGTGCCTTGCATCATCATGCACCCCATTTTTGTGGCTTGCATTGTCACGCATGCCTTTGTTGTGCCTTATGTTAAGGACGGCTTCATTTCTTGGCCCTTCATCGGTGTCAATAAGTTTGCATCACTTTCTATTACAGACTCTAATCTTCCCTCCTCCCAAGGGGGCAAAGGCACACTTGAATTATGCTGCTCATTGACCGCATTGTAATCGCCTCATTGTCATCGATGTGTATATTTTCTAGCGAGATGCTCATCACAAATCCATGTCACCAACTTCAATCCAACTTCTTATAAGCAATGATGTTGAAATGTAGAAATAAATTTTAACACTACAGTATAATATTTTCCTTATTTATATAAACAATGGTACATGTGAATACATTGCAAACACAACATGTATCCTTAATGACCCAATTATCTATGATACATCATGTTTTGGCCAAGCATACAACACATAAACTTGCCTTGACCATCACATACCAACATCATACTTTGATAAAAAAACTTCGTCTCTACCTGATCATCAACATCCCTCACACATCTCTACCAACATAGACGTATACATATATCTACTGTGGCTACCACCAATTTGTCTGTAGACATAAAACATCAAAATACCCCATAACATTACGTTATACTATTTTAAACACTTATTGCCACATACACCTTTAAAACAACACTATGTGGCAATGCTTATACAATACAAAAAAAAACACAACTGGCAAGGTGCATACGTTTGTGTGCTAATGCAGTCATGGCATTCATTCATCGATTTGTCTACCTACAAAAAACAATTCTAGAAATTGATGTGTCGTGGCAGGTAACATAATGGTAATGCCTTCCAACCAATGAGCATGGGGGTAGGACATGTGAAGAAGGCAAATTGGAGTAGAAGCTCCTTCAAACACCATGCAGCCTTTAGCTTCTACACAATCATCTTGTTGAAAAGGATGCTAATGCATCGAGAGGGGTTGGATGTTGACTTAGGAATGCGACATTGAATAAAGACATGCCATGTCATTGTGATAGTAATTACTTGGCATTGTATTTTGTTTATTGATAATCATTGATTTGTAGCTAATAGAGGTATGAGAAGTGTGTTTAATTTTTGGTTGTAGGATTACGTGCGGATGTATGGGATTTTTCTCACAATGTACCAACTTCTATCTGCTATATATGTTTCTCTTGTGATGGTATTAGAAGCACTCCTATTTTCTAAATGTTGTGTATAGCTGAGTAGTATTCAGAATAAGACTAAAAGATAGTAGTGTATGGTTACTCTAATAGTTGTAGCTATAGGTCGGCTAATTCAGAGGGAGGCCTACCTTCCTGACATGATATTGTATAAACATGTCGTAAATGGTTGTTAAATAGTCTTAAATAGGTTTCCAAAATAAGTCTTGTAAAGGGTAAATACATCTTATAAAGGGTAAATAGCTGCACAAAAGAACTCCTAAATAGCTGTATAAAAGAACTCTTATAGATCTGTATAAAAGAACTCTCGACCTTCCCTTTAGTAGTTAGGCCAACTAATAGGGAGGTCTACCCCTTTCTTAAATGTTGGTTAAATCTGCTTGTAAATAGTCTAAAATTTGTAATAAAAGTCTGTGAAGGGGTAAGCTATAGTGAGGCTGAACCCCTTAATAAAAGCTTGGCCGAATGAAGGGATACCTTGCTTGGATAACCTCCTCTTCCTTTTTAATGTCCTCTTAAAACCTCCTCTTAAATGGATATTTTGTAAATTTGATATATCGTAGATAAAGAAATCCCATCCTTCCTTTTTAATATAACTTAATATAAGACGATTTTACAAAAGATTGTCTTAAAAGGTAAAGATCGTCTTAAGAGGTAAAGCTTGTATAAATGGGTATGGAGTAGGTAGGCCTTTCTATCAGTCGGCCTCTCCTCCGTTTAGGATCTTAAATATTGTCTTGTTGATGGTTTGGATATGAGGGTTTTCCCTCAAAAGGAGGCTTGGTAAGCCGATATGGTACATGAATGCCTCCCCTCTGTTTAGGATCTTAAATATTGTCTTGTTGATGGTTTGGATATGAGGGTTTTCCCTCAAAAAGAGGCTTGGTAAGCCGATATGGTACATGAATGTATTGATCGTTTGATTGTAGTTCTCTCTCCTCTGTTTCTTTTTTGTGAATTCCTCATTTAAATCATGATTAATGCTCGTAAATGTCGTGTATAGCTGAGGAGTATTCAGAACAAGACTAAAAGATAGTAGTGTATGGTTACTCTAATAGTTGTAGCTATAGGTAGGCCGATTTATAGAGAAGCCTACCTTCTTGATATGATATTGGATAAATATGCTCTAAGTGTCTTAAATAGTTGTTAAATAGTCTTAAATAGGTTTCCAAAATAAGTCTTCTAAAGGGTAAATAAGTCTTATAAAGAGTAAATAGCTGTATAAAAGAACTCGTAAATATCTGTATAAAAGAAATCTTGACCTTCCCTTTAGCAGGTAGGCCGACTAATAGGGAGGCCTACCTCCTTTTTCTTAGAGGCCTACCCCTTTCTTAAATGTTGGTTAAATTTGTTTGTAAATAGTCTTAAATGCGTAATAAAAGTCTTTGAAGGGGTAAGCCTTAGTGAGGCCAATTCCCTTAATAAAAGCTTGGCCAAATGAAGGGATACCTTGCTTGGATAACCTCCTCTTCCTCTTAAATGTCCTCTTAAAAACTTCCTCTTAAATGGATATACCATATATTTGATATACCGTAGAATCTAGATAATGAAATCCCATCCTTCCTTTTTTAATATAACTTATTATGATTTAATATACTTAATATAAGACGATTTGACATAAGATGGTCTTAAAAGGTAAAGATCGTCTTAAGAGGTAAAGCTTAAGCCTTTTCGTTTTAAGGGAGATGAGCGCTTTTAATCCCTATTAAGGGCGAGGGGCACGTCCCCATTATTTGTATAGCAAGTCCTCTCCCCTCCCCCCCTCCTCATTAATATAAGGTCAAGTGCTCTCCCTCTCCTCAAAATCATAAGGTTGAATGCCTCCTTTAAAATAGAGAGGCTCACTCATCTCATCTCATCTCATTTTTAGAGAGGAGAGGAAAGGTGAGCTCTCTCCTCTCCCCTTTTGAGATAGAGAGCCCGTTTTTACTTTTAAAATAGAGAGGAGAGGAGGGGAGCCCTTTCATTTTCTACTGATAAGCAGCCCTATCGATCCGATTTTTCATTAGCTTTCATATCTTGGGTGACGGAGAAGGAGTCTAAATCAACATTGATGAACCATGATGGACGTTGCACACTTGTCAGAATGACACGATCAATTTGACTGACACCTTAAGGTTTCGGAATCACAGGATCCCCCGCGGAACAACTTTGCAATCAATAGGTCTTATGAAAGAATCCGAAGGAGAGATCGAAGGACCGGGGGTATGGATTGCTGTCCATGAAGAACAGCCCTTTTTTATCTTTAAGAGGCCCCTCTCTCATATAATCTAAGGTTTTCAATTGCCAGTTCCCCCTCTCTATCTCCCCTTTTAGAGACAGAGAGGGGGAGATAGAGAGGTGAGGTTGTTAACAACAACTTTTTTTAAGCTCAGCTTAGAATAGAGAGGAGAGGCCATGAAGAGATGGATTGGAGTAATGAATGAGTAAACCCATTCTTTCCAATTCTTTAAATGCCTACTATAAAAGCAAGCCACTGGATTTGAATTTGAAAGTCCGCTTACTAATCTCTCAAGGTGAGCCCCCACCCCCACCTTTTTATAAGGTAAGGTAAGGTAAGCTCTCCCCTCCTCTCTATTTTTAAAGCCCTTTTTAAAATGGAGGGGCTCCCCTTTAAAAAAAAATTGGTTTGCTCTCCCATATTGAGATAGAGGGCAAAAGGGGGAATTCATTTCATCCCACCCATCCTAGAGAGAGCTTTCCTCTCATCTCTAAAATTGAGCACTAGAGGGAGGATAGCTACGTTAAAATGATTAATCTCCTTAAGACTTGTAAATGGTGTGAGACATCCATGAGATGAATTAATAATTGCTACATAGAATAGACTTAAATAGCTGTAAAATAGTCTTAAGAATAGACTTAAATAGCTATAAAATAGTCTTAAATAGGGTAAGCCGTAGCGAGGCCGAGCCCCTTAATAAAAGCTCGACCGATTAGAAAATCAGTGCATTCATGTACCAAATCAGCTGACCAGGGGTTGTATTTCATTAGCAATCCCCTCATCAATCATCCATGCTACAAGACGATCCAAAAGACAATCTTCCAAACGATCTTATCGATTAGATAAGCCCTTATTTTTAACATCAGAGGGAAACTGAGAGGGAAGAGGGAGGGCAGGCTTCCCTATCAAAAGAGTATATACTCATTCAAGACCATATCATGATCTTAAGACTATCTTATTACCAAATAGATCTATTCAGTTGATCAGACTATATTAAGACGATATTTTACAAGATTGGCTTAAGATGGAGGAGATATTTATAGAGATTTTAAGCCATTTCACAATCAAAGATAAGATATAGATAAAGATAGAGATGATTACCAGATAGAAAGGACACTCTTTAAGAGTATTCCACACATAAAGAAAGGAATCCATGTATACATGGTATTTTGATTCAAGAGGAGGTATTTAAGAGGAGGTTATGAAAGGTAAGCAGGGCTTATTAACTACCGACCTTGGCCTCACTACGACTTGCCCAAAGAAAGATATTTACCGAGATTACTCTTATCCAACTATTTAAGCCTATTTAAGAGCTATTTAACAAGAAAATAAAGAGATGTAGTCCATTCTCTTATATACGTATTAACAACTTTATATCCAATTACCAAATATTTTATATTCTCTTTCCTTCTAGAGGGATTAAACCCAACAATTAAAATCTCTTTGGGCTTTGGCCTAGGAGGGGCTTTTAAAAGTTTTAACGTATATACAGATAGTTGCCCTATATATAAAAGGCGCCTTCATACCCCCATATTTTAAAAATAAAGAGATTCCTCAAAAAGCCCTTTTAAAATGTTTTCGGGGGAGAGGGCACTTGACCTTAAATAAAACTCCGATTATAACAGGTTTAAGCCTCCTACTAATTAGATAAAGGCGCGGCTCTCTCATATAAGGTACTCGCTCGATCGCCCAAGATTTTAAAGGGGCGGGCGGGTCATTTTTTGGCTTTTCAAAATAGAGAGGGCGCCCTCTCTGTTTTGAAAAGGAGGAACAACCTCAATTATGGAGAGGAGATCGGAGCACTCACCTCGTTTGGCTGTTAATACGTGAACCTCTTATAAGGACTCAACCAGGAAGGGGAAGAAGGAAGGCTAGAATAAATGCATCTCCTATAGATTCATGCGGCTCAACGCTTCTAATAATGGGTTTTGGGGGTCGAGAACCTTATGAAATGCCCGGACAGAATGGTAAAAAGTTTCGAGCAGTAGACTGGACCTGCAACGACTCTTTAGGAGGAGAATAGGTGGTGGTATGGAGTGAGTTGAGCTATTATTTGAGCCCAGCCTTTACCTTTAAAATAGAGGGGAGGGCAGTTCGCCCTCTATCCCTATCTAAAGCTTTGGAAGGAAGCCAATAAATCCCTTACATGATAGTTTCCCCATGCCTTAGAATTCAAAGCATTGGAAATTACAAATTTGAAAGTAACCTCTCCTCTCCCCTCTATTTTAAAAGGCTCGGCCTATTGAATATAAAAGCCTGCGACGGCATCTTTCCTAGATAAAGCTTAAATAGGGATAGGATAGGCCCAGTGAGTAGGGTTGACTACCCCAGTGAGAAGGATAAGACTGATGATCCCACCCACGCACAAGATAACGAGATGCTTTCCATTTTAAAGGCACTTGGCTTCTTTAGTTATGCATTCTTGGGCTCGATTGATAAGAAGAGACCAACCTTTCTATACTTTATTTCTTCTTCTTAACCTACCTAAAGCTGGGGAGAGGGATAGAGAGCCAGAGATTCCAGTTCCAGTCTATGGATTCAATTACCCAGGCCATCTGATCATTCCTCTTTAAAAGCTGGTTCAAATCCAGCTTTTAAAGAGCACTTATGCTGGGGATCCAATTACTCTTATTCTCATAGTGGTGGGTGAGGAGTGGGAGGAATAAGGGGCTAGTGATGGGAAGGAGAAGACTAGGAATGATAGGGATGATAAACCTTTATCTAAGGCTCAAGGGCTTTTAAGCTCTACCTACTGCTCTAAAATCAAGGAGTCAAGCCCTTTCCATACGCTACCGATTAGTATGGTTTAGAATGGTTATAGATTGATTCCACCGGCACTTTGAAATGATTACTAGCCTTTTTAAGGATGGTGGGAAATGAGCCATATGGTGGGTGTACGAGTATAGCATTAGAGGGAGCTACGTCCGTACCAATGATGGAGTAAAAAGTTGATACTCGTGATTGATCTCCTCAAAAGTTTAAACCAACCATGGGAACTTATAAATCTAACCTTTTGATTTGATTTGAAAGTACCCGTCAACTGATAAAGCTCCTGGGAATGATACTGGAACCATAGTGATTATGCCCTAACTCTCGCATATGTCTTGTGGACAATGTATTGATGCACAATGAGAATAATACATGCCATGTTTCTCATTCCATTCTATGTCTACTTTGTATGTTGTCTGCATGAATATTGTTATTTCATTTTGTTATAAGCAAGATCTATGATTAAATATTAGTTCTTTATTTTTTTTTTTTGTTAATTATAGTGTTTGTATTTATAGCGGGTTTTAACAAGGATCCCAAAACCTGATTACATAAGAAATGGGCCTAGGGCATCAATCCCTTGAAACTGAACACCAAAACAGAAATCCCGCCCAGTGATAACAGTAAGCATGAAACAATCCCTCTCGACGGGAAACAAACAAATAAGAAAGAAAGTAGTTTTGGAGATCCCGCCCAGCGGGGAGTAGCCAAAAACCACCATCGAGAAGATCCCGCCCAGCAGGAAGCAAAAAAAAAAAAAATCGTTACAATAAAATCCCGCCTCGCGGGAAGCAGTCAAAACCACCACAAACAGTCCCGCCTAGCGGGAAGCAACAGGGAAATCCCGCCATCTGGGAAACCAGCAGAAAAGAAAGGATCCCGCCATGCGGGAAAACCGGCAGATTTGGCGGATCCCGCCCTGTGGAGAAACCATCCCGCCCACCGGGAAACATTTCGTTCAGCAAGAGCCATCCTGCAGGAAGCCGACAGCCAGCACAGAGAGGATCCAGCCCATCAGGAAGTGACCGGAGAGTTGCACCACAAGGAACCCGCCCCGGGAAAACAGAAGAGGATCCTAGCAGCAGGGACCAAGAATCCCGTACAAGCACAGAGCCCACCGAGGATTCGCAAGAAAAGGGGGAAGCTGTCCAAACCCTAAACCGTCACCTCCACCGCACCAAGAAACGTAGGGGACCAGATCCATGCAAATAACCTGCAAAAACCCCCAGGGGGAAGCCTGAGGGAAAAAGGGAAGGGATCCCCAACCAAACAGGGATCCCTGGGAAGCACCAGTCTGAAAAAACAACCAAGGAAACCCTAGCCGGCCGGGAGGGGCGCAGATAGTGGAGAAGGATCTCCCCCCAGGAGATCATCTGCAAACAACCACTCCCGGGAGGGATGACCTGGATTGAGCCAGGGACTGGGCAGGAACCAGGAGCCATGGGAGGGGGAGCAGGGGAGGGACCAGAGCCCTCTATTAGTTCTTTATTTAGTTCATATCCTTATATGACAATTCTTTGGTACAAAATTTTGTAAAGGGAGGAATCAAACTTCTTGTGAACCCTGTCATTACAAGCTTATATAACTCTTCCTCTTTTGTCTCCCTTCTTGGGATTGAGATGGTTATTCATAATTGAGAATACTCTTACCATCAAAAGTCTAAAGGATTGCTATTATATCAATTGTATCCTATACGTATTTTGTTTAGATCCAAGTCACATTAATTGGACTTGGCTCAGAATCCGTGAGACCAGTCACTTCAGAATGCAAGAATTGGGAAGACTCAACACCAAGAATTGACAAAAGACTTGGAAAACTAAAATGTATAAAATATTGAATATTTAAAAAAAGTAGAATATATTTTTTAAAAACCTCATTCAAACAATGTTATAGAGTTCAGACACACATAACTACATTAATAATTAAGAATAGACCATTGTACATCAAATACTGAAACATGCTGATATCTGTGGCATTCTCTGCATCTAAACGGTATAACTTCATAGTCGAGGGCGTGATTCAAATATAATCTCTCACCTGAATATCCCAAGCTTCTGGCAGAGGCTTGCACAAGTCCATCTCTACACAAATCTATGTGTATGCCAAAGCCTTCCCATCTCTGATGGTTTGTGAGGTTCTCAAGTACCTTACTGTTACACCAAAACCTCGAGGCGTTAGTGAAATCCGAATACACCAGGATCATAACATCTCACCACGCTCTGCAGCCTAGACTTTGGGCCGGCAGACCTCTTTGTCACCCTCTCCGTGACTCGAACCCGTGTGGTTGCTTTGACACCAAATGAAACGAACCGTTACACTATAACTTCGAGGCGTTAGTGAAATCTGAATAGAATCTCCAAGAGCTTTCAAGGATTAATCTTTCCAAAAGATCACAGAGGGTGCAAAAAGTCAAATCCAAACAGGCATTTTAGAGGGAAGCTCTTCTGTCTTGGAAGAAATCAAGATACCATGGTTTCATAAATAACCCTACCCATTTATAAAAATAAGGGCCCCCCTCAAAACCCTAGCACAGTTAGTAACGTTATTAAAAACCACCTTAAAACATTCATTGGCAGCAAGAGTAAGTCCATGTCCCTCTACACAGTCCAGGCTTTGCATATCCATTCTTACAATAATGTGAGGGTGACCTTGACAACCATGAATTTGCAGTTAAGAACATAAGTCTGGTAATATATTATGTTTTTGTCAACTTACTTGGGGCTAAAAATCATCCTTGGCTTTTGTGTACCCCTCAGTAAACAACCATCTACTCTATCTTATTTGATTTCCCCTGAGGAATGTTTCTGCTTTTGTGCCAAGGCTGCCAAAATATTCTTTGCGGCATAGACTTGATTTTCTGTCTCCTCTTGTAAACCTAAAACAACTTACTTAAAAGGAGGTCTGTGAGACCCTTCTAGGCTCCATGTGGGTCTGCCACAGATAGGGCCTGGCAGACCAAGCTATACTGGAATCAAGCTCTTTCCTAGAATACCCCCTACAAAGAGTAATTTAAAAAGAAACACGAAATTGAGTTATAGGATCTTGGAAATAAAATTACCTTCATTGTTTGAATTTTTTTCAATGAGTTTACACAGGTTTTTATGAGGGGTCCTGGTCCCTTCATACTGAGTGAGGTTTGAACCTTGGACCTAGAGACCAAAGCCCTTACCACTGCAGTAAGCTTGCAGCTTTCCTTCATTGTTTTGTTTTGTATTAGAAGTATATCACTTTTTTGGATGTTTTGTAGTCACAGATAAACTGTGCAGTGTATGTGATACACACATCAGAACTCTCAAGCACTAGTCACCAACAATGCTAAAGATATTAATTGTAATTTTTCTTATTCATAAGGCTTCAATTTTTCCTTTTGCATAGGAATCCAGTCATCTTTCTAATGTCTTCATTTAATTATGCAAATGAAAACTATCCATGCAGGGTGTTTGAAGCAATACTAAATTCACCGTTGTGTCCTTCTCTGACAGGGATCTTCATGGCAACAAGCTGACTGGTTCAATACCTCCTCAAATTGGACGACTGAGGCACCTCAGGACATTGTGAGTTAGTTAAATTTGATTATATTGTAAGCCTACAGTATAGTTTGTCAAACTGTTTAGGACATTTATGTCAATTGTGTTTTATAAGGTTTTGACATCCATTAAAATTATCTGCTTCGTGGTTTCGTTTATGTTTTGTTAGACATGTTGGACTCTTTTACAATAGCGCTGTAATTTTCATGTTACTGTTATAACCTCCCAATATTTTCTTTGCATGTATGTTGTAGCCTTCCTTGATCATGAAAGAGAATAGTATTTTAATATCAAACAGTACATAGTAATTGAAATTCATTTTTTTTTTAATTTTTTTTTGCTTATATTTAATGCTTGTTTCCTTTTCAATATTTGTTAACTGCTAGAATTAACATGTAGATGAACCTTTTAGAGAAACTTGATGTCATAAAAAAATTTGTTTATTTGGAATAAATAGCAAAATTATTGTAGTTTTGAAAAACATATTAGGTTGCCGAGTAATTGTCTCCCACATATAATAAGCTTGTCAGATCTGTCTTTCTTATTCTAGGTTCTTAACGTGCATGTATCACAGTCTTTTTCCCATTTTCAGTTCAGAGGAGAGGCAAGCGAATGTGGCAATGTTCAGTTCCAATTTTTCTTGCTGTATTCCAATACCATTCTAATTTTACGTTTTCATTATTTTTCAGGAATTTGAGGTGGAATAAATTACAAGATTCAATCCCACCTGAAATAGGTCAACTGAAGAAACTTCAAAACCTGTAAGTATCTATGCACTGAAACAAAATGCATTCTTATTGAACTGATATCGTTCTCTGTTATTTGTCCCACTTTATGTTGATAAAGTAGTTTTGATGCTTATTAAAAGTACCAAATACACTTTTTAGGTATTTGAGCTTCAACAATTTGAGAGGGGCAATTCCCAAAGAACTTGGAGATTTGCCTGCACTGCGTTATCTTTATCTTCATGAAAACCGGCTTGCGGGTCGAATTCCTCCAGAGCTGGGAAATCTTCCTAATCTTCGTCACTTGTACATCTGATGCCCTTTTTAATATATCTTCAGCTTATTTTGTCTGGATAACATTTTTATAGTCAGTAATGTTAAATGAGATCTGAATAATGTGCCATAAATGAGCTGTGTTTTGAATTTGTCAAATTTATTTCTCTTGACCTTGAAACAAACCCGAGTGATTTACAAGGAAAACGTAATAATAATTTTCAGAGATGTTGGCAATAATCACCTAGTAGGGACCATAAGGGAGCTGATTCGCATAGACGGCTGCTTTCCATCTCTCCGCAATTTGTAAGTATACATGTGTAGTGTTATAGAGAAGGATTAATTTCTGCAGTTAGTGTGTCTGCTATTATTGTTTGTTGCAGAAAAATAAGTTATATTATAAGAATAGGAGTTTTCTTTGCAGACATTCTTCAGATACATTGGTAACTGGGGTCTTAAGCTTGGTATATCAGGTTGCATCTGCATAATTTTTTGCCTACTTAAGTGCATTTCAGTGTAAATACTAAATTTCATTGTACATGTGGACTATTTGCATTTTAACCAAAAAATGATTTCTAGCTTGTGATTCTCTTACTTGGAAACTTGTTTGGTTGGACATAGGAAAGCCACATAATGTGTCAGTTATTCATGACAAGGCTTGATAATTATTGGTTGGCACTGCTTCACTTTAAGAATGGACACCCTGGGTTGCTTAATCTCCATGTTTGTATTCTTGGACTTATATTTAGGATATGCTGAATCAGTTATGTAACCAAAAAATACTACAAAGATAAGCTAAACTAGAGTAAAGAATCTAGTGTAAACTACATTGAAGTGGAAAAACTTATGGCATAAAATTACAGCATCCAGGGTTACCTAAAATGGATAAACCCTAACATGCTATAAGTAATGATGAAGAGAAAGCTAGAAGTCGAGGTACAACAGAGATAGAAAGAAACTCCAGTGGATTGAAGTGCGAACATTCTGTTACAGTTGAAAGTACAACAGTAAAAATGAACCCTAGGATTGGAAACTAACAAACAAATAATGCTAAAGGGAAGATTAAAAATAAAAAGTGGGATAAACTGTAGAACATCCAAAACAAGCACCGGTGCAAAGAGCTGTGAAAGAGGAATCCCCCATAATAAACTGAAGGTTGGCAAAGATCCAAGCAGTAGGCCAAAACCAAAGTCAAGCTGTGTCTTGGACTGAAGAAATCATGACATCATTGCCCATACGCTGAAGGGGCCAATGCAAGATTTGATAATGTCCATGGGAGAGTGCCTTGGGCAAAGAGGACCGAGCTGGATGATGTTGCGGAGCGGGGGTGAGGTGGAGGAGGGGAAGGGTATTCCCCCAGCCCTCCGCCTAACATCCAAGGTTAGCAAATCTATATAGATAAGGAGGAAGCAAGTAATGGAAGTCTACCTGTATCACCTGGGGCTTGTGCTAGAAGGCCTAGAAGGCCTTTAATACTAGATTGAGGTAGAGCCATATGGGTACATAGGGACATACTTGTTAATGACGTTCATTAATTTAATTTGTATTTTTTGAGAACACATTTATAATCCTTGCTGTTGTTTGAAAAGGTACTTCCTATTTTAGAACACATTTCTTTGAGATCACCAAAAAGATGTATTTTTTTAAGAACATGTTTCTACTTCTCAAAATTTTAAAATAGAAATTTTCCTAAATTCCTCAATGCAATTCATTTATACCCATATTGGCCATTGTACAAACAATTATTTTCATGCCATAGCCATTACCTGCTTCATTAGATAGGTGAAAAATACATTTTCGTAACATTTATTAATATGAAGAAGAAACATTCCTTTTTTTTTCAGGAACATTTTTCAAAACAATTGCCAATTGTTAAAAGTCAATAACATTCTCAAGTTTCTAGAAATTATGGTATTTTCAAGGCAACTCTTCTCATATGGACTTTCATACAGTCTAAATGTCAGAGATGCTTTGCCCATTCCATCCTTAATATCCTACTTACATAGCCAAAGGCTTTGGCATGATACTGTCCATAAGAAGTCTTCAGAGAATGTTACTTACGTGAGGCCATCTACAAAAAAAAAGCTAGTGAGAAACCACTTGTTTGTGCACTATGTAAACAAAATTTTATTTGTCTTGGATGCCAGGAAAGTTCGTGATTGATGGTACAATCCATAGGTATTTTCTGGACATTGTCTTCCTTCTTATGGCTTTTGTTTTGGGGCCTTTATCTTGTGGACAGTGGGAAGCTTTAATTGCCTACTGGGTCCAATGCTTGCTTATCATGCTTGCATTTGTAAACTTAATCTGTTTTTGAGATGCAATAGGCATTCTTGTCTTTATTTCAATCTCTCACCTTTTAATAATATATTGGTTCCTTCCAAGTCAGTGTGGGCATTAATATTAAATTAATGTCTAAGTGCCCACTCAAAGAGCTCAGATTTTGTTTTCACTAGTTTAAAGTGGATACAGAACATTATGTCACACAAAATTTGCTTGGTGAAGATAGATATTAGGAAGCATTTCCACCTTTGCATGGAGTGTATTATGAAATCAAGGGGAGAGATTATTGTCTCTTTCAAGACTCAGTGAGCTTACTTATCTTTATATTGACTGTAAAAATTGTGGTGGTGTTTGTGTGTTGAGTTTTTCCTCTACAGATCTTACTTTTCAAAAGAGAGTGATCCATGTTCAATGATTTCTATGGTGGTGGTGGTGTCGTAATATTTAACCAACATGTCAGCAATCTTGATTGGAATAGCAGATCAAATAACTTATTCAAAATTGATAGACATAATAAAGTGTTACATAATTATCTAGAAGAGTCATCCAATCATTTTAACAAAGTAATATACAAATTGGAATTGGTAAAATTGGACAATAACATATACACAATTTGTTTGGTTGGTTCCAAGGGAGGATCATGTGGCATAAGTTAGCATCTGTTAGTGATGTTACTAACCTAAGGACTTCAACTACATTGGAGGAACAAGACAATACCAAGCATATGAGAGAACATGATCTTTTTACAAGCATTTGGGCATTAACTTGCAATCCAAGACAAAAGTTTAACTGATTGTATCTAAGAAGTTCATGCACTTACAAGCAACTAAAATGCTTTTATAGGTCTCACAAGTAATTTTTGCACGCTTACTGATAATTTGAATCACTACCAAGGATTTAGAAAATCATTTATAACCCAAACGTCCTTCAGCTAAATGGTCTCAACTCAAAACTTAAAACTGCTAGCTAACACCAGAATGGCAAAATGAGGTTTGATATAGTAGCAGAAAAAAACTAAACATTCGGCCTCATCCTATGCTGTCTTTTAGACATATAATTATATACATTTTAAAGGGAGCTTAAACTTAGATTGCTGATATAGTTAATCAAGGGCTAAACATGTGTACTTGTACAATTTCTGCTTAAACTCTTGTCCAATCTTATTCACCCATATGGTAAATGCTTAAGGGTGGCCCTAAGTGTATGAGACGACAATTCTGAGGTATAAGAACATATGCATAATATAGCACTGCATAATCAACACATTACTCCTATCCATAAGGTATAATCTTTGGAATCCCTTGGGCTCAAAAAATCTAGGTTAAACATTTCATTAGATATACTCTTTGGAACCAAATACACTCTGAGAAGATAAGAAGTTTGTTTTCTATGATTTAGGTGGCAGTTTGGGAAATTCCGTACTATCTTAGTGTAGTCGGTAGTTTGGCAGTTTTAGAGAGGTCAACTTGTGAAGGGCATAACTCTGCAACCACAGATTCAATTTAGTCCTTTCTTTTTTGTGTAGGAAAGCTTGAGAAATGCAAAACATGATGAATGGGTGCTGAATTATGTTTGCCAATGTTTGAACTCTCAAAATCCATTCCAGCAACACTTGAATTTGCAAAACAATGAAGCTGTCCTAACATACTAATAATTTTGGAAACCAAAATGATCATTTATGCACATTTGAAGGGGTGCAAATATTAGTTTGTCTTTCAATGTCATGTAGCAGGAGTTACTATGATAAAATGGTCTGGACCATTTGTTTTGACCAAGTCTGACACCCCGAATCCACTTCAGAGGCTTCTGAATTTGCTTAATAATGGAGCTGTCCTAAATACAGGAAATTTTGGAAACCAAAATATGCACATATTGGAAAATGTGCAAATAGTATTTTTCTTTATTTGGCATATCACACAAGTTACTTTGTCCCATGGATGGAACACTTTTCCTTTGGCTCTTTAGATTCTTCATACAAGTCATTTCACCCTCTGTTATATGACTTCATTTGCTACATTCAAATTATATTATCTACATATGCAGTTTTGTATGTGAGTCTTCCATATGGAGTTTTTCAGAGGAGAGCATCATATAGCTTATTGTTTCACCTTTACACACACACACTCACTCTTATGCAGCGCCCTCCTATATAAGGTTTTTCCTCACATTCCTTAGGAGCATGTGGATTCTAAATCAATTCGCCTTGCCATTACCAAATTGTAAAACTATGCAATATGCTTTTGTACAGAGTTTCTGTTAATCTATTTCATCTATTACTGCAACAGTCATTTTTTATATGCATCTATTTTAATTCTAATATATTTATTACTTTGCTCTGGAATATCATAGTTCTAAGTGTATCGGTTCTAAATACTGTAGTTTATTACAAATTAATCAAAAGATTTGGTCTTTTTCAAATTAGTAACATTTAATGCTTCCAGTTGCTATATACATCAATTCTGGCAATTAATATTTTGCCCATTTGGATCCCATTCTGTCCCAGCTTATTCTGTCCTTTATTTCACCCATTCCAGCAAAGTAAAGGTTTGAAAATTTGGTTTCCAGGTATCTTAATGACAACTATTTGACTGGAGGAATTCCTGCTCAGCTTGCCAACTTAACTAACTTGGAGATTCTGTCAGTACACTCTTTGATGATTTTTGTTTTAAGTTGGGCACTATGTAATCAAAGTCCGTTGTTTTATATTTTTATTATCTTATTTATACTGGATACAAGGAAAGGATTGTATGTGACTTCTAATATAAAATTAAATACAGTGTCTAAGTGAAGATATCATCTGTTCACTAGGTACTTGTCAAACAACAAAATTGCTGGCTTTGTACCAACAGAGATTGCTTCTCTTCCAAGGTTGACCTATCTGTAAGTGCTCCCTTTTTTCCATTGCTTCTAAAAAATCTTCTGTCCAAATTGATATTACATGTATGTACTTAATGTGCTTTAAACTTGCTTTGTCCCTCATCTCTTAGAATGATAGTCACAAATCGGACTTGTGTAATGTAACAACATTACTATTCCTGTTGAGAAGTAAAAACATTGCAACAAAGGATGGGAGTCCTCCTATTAATATTTGACTGTGTATGATAATAATCATAGTAGTATGTATTGAAACTATAATTTTTAAGTGATGATGATACGTCTATAGAAAGCTTTCAGGGACTATTATATCAATACCTTTGGAAAGTTATATGCTCATGGATGGTGGACTTCCACATAGCAACCTAGGTTAGCAAACGTTGAGAAAATTTTAGTTTTCTAAATAGTAAATAGAGTTATTAATTTTCTATTTTCTCAGTTGTTTCCTCAAAGGAAACAAACTTTTGAAGTTTATTTAATGAAAGATCTCATTGACGTTGCTCAGTATTTTTAGTTCATCTTCGTTAGTTTAGTTGGTACCAAAAAACATACTAAAGGATGACATACAGGAATTACAAAGAGAAAATATAGAATTAAGGGAAAACAACAAAAGATGGATTGGACCAACTACTGGTTAGTTGAACTGCACCGAAAAATTTGAATAAGATGGGGAAATGACCTTAGAATTATGATTTGTGTTGATGGTAAGTTTAATACATACATACAATAGGGAGGAACCTCTATTTATAAAAATGTATATATATGACCTACAACCAATGTTGGGAAAAACTTTAAAAAATAGCAATTATCACAAATTTTCCAGCACAACAGTTTGTTTGCGAGTAGCTGTTTTTTCCCCAAAAGATAGTCAATATTTTCAATGGGAAAACATCATGATTTTTGCTGAGTTTCTCCCAATTAATTGCCTATCCAGTTCTTTTGGGGCCTGGGCGATAAGTTGCCGATCATGATTCTAAACTTTCCCTAAAACCCCAAATCATCATAATAATTATGCCACATGCCATGAACAAAGATTAAGATAATGGCAAGAGAGATAACATTATTCTCAGAGCATATTTTCTTGGGCAACCACTATTATAAATATTAGTGGCTTTTTCCAAAGGAGAATTATCAGCAAGAAGGTCATCTTTTTGCATATCCAAAAGGCTGGGGACCATTGATAAATGGTAGAGGAATTCTAAAAATCGATTTGCAAGCATTTGCTTGACTTGACAATGATAGAATGGCAAAAGGAACTGCTTGGAAGCGTAAAGCTGAGGTGTTGTAAGGAGGAAGGGTTGCCATTCAGCAAATAGAAGCAGCATAATTTAGGAGGGTGTTTGACAATGGGATAACCTATAGTGGGAGAGGGTACAAGATTTGTTGGATAGGCATTTGGGTTGTATGAGTTAGGTATTGAGGTGGTTGAGGTACTTCCCCATATTATAGTAGTTGGCCGTATTGATTCTTCTCACATCGTATTTGGTATACGAATGGTCCTATAGGGGTATAGGTTGATTGTTGGAGGATTTGGGGGGTTTGGTACCAATGACATACTTGGCATCAGTGGAGGCGTCATATGATTGAGCAAAACATGTACTGATTGAAGATTTTATCCCACGTTCATAGACTAAAAATGAACACTTCAAAGAAAGGAACTCAAAGAAAGTTTTTGGGATAGGGTGCACCTTTCTAGAGTGGGGTGCACTACAGTGATGTAGCACGACACACCGTTGGAATGGGGCACATTGTTGCCTTCAAGCAAATTTGTTGTTCGGATTTGACAAGTAGGGTGCACCTCCAACATATGGGGCACACTACTTATGGAGCAAGGCGCACAACTACGCTTGTACCCCCAAACGAGGCATGTTTTTAGGGAGTGGGGTGCACCTTTGGGGAGCTGGGCACACTCTGTACTTATACCAGAAAATTTGGCGCATTAAAACTTGGAATTCGATTGCCATGACGTTAATTTTGATCGATTCCTCAAAACAAAAATTTCAAAGAGCCAAATGGACCTATCAAGCAATTATTTTGATTTGATAATGAATTCCCAAACTTACGCAAAATTTTGGGTTGGCTTGTAAAATGGAGTTATTCTTTGTAATGTTTGTGCAATGGTGACTCTATTTTACAAGCCAACCCAACATCAACAAAAGGCCTTTTATCATGAGTGAACTCAATAGATTTCTGGTTAGAGAAAGCTCCAGGGATGGATTTATTTTTGTTAAAATAAATTTTTTAACAGACTTAGAGCTAGGGGATATCAAATTAATTTTCTCCTGTCTTTGTTTGAGAAAGTTAAATTTGATGGTAGGCCTTCACTTTTGGCTAGAGTTTTGGAGCGAGTAGCACGCAGACATGGAACCAAAATAAAAACAATTCCTCTTATTTTGAAATTGGACAGCTGTAGTTTTGTTAGAGATCTTCAAATCAACACATATATTATTTCTCCAATGTTTGAAAAATGGAGAAAATATAGAGAGCTCAAGCACATTGCTCGAGGCATCATTTGCTAGAGGAACCAAAAACCTCTTCTATCTTATCTTTGTAAAAATAAAATTGTTTGAGGGACTCTATTTTCCACTTTGTATTTTCGCATTTTTAATGCTTTTCTTCTCTTTTTTGGGTGGGTGTTTTTTTTGGGGGTTGAGCTTAGGACTTCTCTTCTTTTCACTGTCGTGGTCTATAAACCTGTGGTTTGTAACAATGCTTGGGTGTTTTTATCCCACATGCATTACTCTTCAGCTCCCCTCTAGAATTAGGTCTTTATAAAGAGAGGTTGTCCTTATTTGAAGCTCACTCCTCTAATGAGACTTGTAGGTCGAAACACGTTTGGATTTTTGTAGATGTATCACTTCATTTTTTCGGAATAAAAATTCAATCAAATGTTTTTTGTTCCTGTCCTAACTCATATTTTTCTTCCCTTTTTTTTTCTTCCTTATGTTTTCTAATATGTTTTTGCTGCCGGTATTATGCTCTTCACTTGTGCGTAATGCGATCTGGTGAACCAGAAAGCCTGCAGCACTAGGAGTATGCTCTTCACTTGCGCATCTACGATCTGGTGAATCAGAAACTAGTTTACGTTTTTAGAGTATTGCTTCGCCATGTTTCTTTTTTCATTAATAAGGTCATTCTCTGTCGTCTAGTCATCGCCATCATTAATATCCACTCCACCAAAACAGTCTCACATGTGCTGGTTGAATTGTGTCAACCTATCCTACCATAACATAGTCTATGAGATCTACCACCGTGTCTTTTAATTTCCTTTTGTTATTTACCCTACACATTACCATGTAGTTTGTCATGTCTTCCATATCATTGTTGACCTCACATGACTTTCTTTCCATGGTCAATTAGTTGGTCATAGATGTAGTAGCATATTCTTCCTTAGGGTTGTTGATGTCCACGAAACTCTTGGACCTCAACTAAGCTACATCTCTTAAGAAGATACAAAAGTTAGGGACACTCAAATATATAAAGGTAGAACACAAAGTGGAGAATCTCATTAAAGGGCAACTTGAGCAATAAAAAGAAGGCTTAGTGGAGAATCTCAAGTGGAGAATGTCTAATGTGGAATATGAATGCAAATTAAGATGGAAAGCAGTCTCGCGCAACTCACCAAAATGATGGAGATGATGCAATTCCAACTGAATCAGTCTAGAAATGAGGAGCAAACGATTTTTGTGGGAGAGGATGAAGGTGCTTCGACTTCTAATAAGGTACCTGTGGTATCTGACCCATTTAAGATGGAGGTGAAGTTGGACATACCTGTCTACAGCGGAGAGGTGGATCCTGAGAAGTTAGACGACTGGTTGAAGCAGCTGGAGGTATACTTCAGTACCAAGCATTATACGGAGCCTCAAAAAGTGAGACATGCTCTCACATGGTGGGAGGCATATGTTGCTGGTTTGTCTCTTAATAGGCAACCACCTGTACAAACATGGGCTCAATTTGTGGCTGTACTCAGAGCTCAATTCTATCCGGTTGGATACCAAGAAAGGATGGAGGAGAGGTGGCAATTTTTTAGGCAGAAACAAGAACAAGATGTTCAAGAATACAACATTGAATTCAGGAAGCAAGTGGTGTTATTGAACATAAATCTGCAGGACCCATTGATTTTGAAGAAGTACAAGGGTGGATTGCACTATCATCTTAGAACATAGTTGGCACTTTTCAATGTCACAAGCATAGATGACGCATGTGTCAAGGCAATGTACTTGGAGATAAAGAATAGGAAGCCGAATAAAATGCAGAAGACCTCTAATCAGCCCAGTGGTAGTAAAAATGCAGCAAAACCACAAAAGCAAAGCAAAAATCAGACCAAGAAGGCTTCTACAACAGTGCAAAAAGATGAAACACATTGTGACTATTGCAAGGTTGATGGGCACACTACAGAAAAATGTTGGAAATTGCACCCAGAAAAGAAACCCAAATGGATGAACAAAGGTAAAAAGAAATCAGCCAATGTGTGTCAGCAAGACGAGGACTATATTAGCACTACAGAGGCTGAAGAAAAATTGGCTTGTGTAGCCAAGCAAGGGCAAAAGAAACTACAGACTTTGGAGGCTCGTGGACAAGCCCATGTTCAAGCTACCAAGGAGGAGATAGTTTTAGAAATCACAAAAGAAGAATTGTTTTGGGTGTATATCCAAATAAATATGACAAAGGTAGTTGCATTGTATGATTTTGGATCACAAAGAAATCTGATCTCAGAAAAATTAGTACAGCAGTTGGGATTGGAGGTAAAACCTCATCCTCGACCTTATCCATTGGGGTGGCTACACAAAGATGTAGAACTGCAGGTAACTTAGCAATGCACATTTAGATTTGCCATTGATGAGAAGTTTAAAGATGAGGTAGTTTGTGATATTGTACCTCTGGATATGTGCCAAGTTGTCTTTGGTAGCCCATATTTATGGGAAAGAGATGCTGTTTTTTATAGAAGGCTGAACCAGTGGCGTTTGGTGAAAGATGGTAAAGGATTTAGAATTCATGCCTACAAAGGGCAAAAGAAATTTCAGCTGGTTACTGCTCAACAAGCAAAGCGTATGGTGAATGCTAGCAAGAGGTTTGTGCTTCTCATGGTGAGAGGTGTAGGTGAAGACTTGGAAATTGATGGACATGAAGTGGAGGCAGCTGATTGTACTCCTAGGCAAAAGGGAGAATTGAAGAAGTTGCTCCAAGAATTCCAAGACATCATGCAGGCACCTCGGGGCATACCACCAAAGAGAGATGTGGAACATGAGATTCAGCTATTACCAGATTTTCCAGTACCAAACATTGGATTGTATAGGCAGTGGGTATTGGAATCTGATGAGGTGAAGAGACAAGTCCAAGAATTGTTGGAACAAGGGCTTGTGAGGCCTAGTACATCACCGATGGGTGCTCCTATTGTGTTGGTTCCAAAGAATGATGGGACATGTAATTGAATACTGGGCACTCAATAAAATCACCATTAAAAATAGATATCCACTTCCTCGCATTGATGATTTACTTGATCAGTTGAAGCATGCCCATTATTTCACCAAGCTGGATTTAAAATCTGGTTATCACCAAATCCGGATGAAGGAGGAAGACATTTGGAAGACAGCCTTCAAGACTAAGCAAGGTCTTTTTGAGTGGCTAGTTATGCCATTCGGTTTAACCAATGCTCTTGCAACATTCATGAGAATGATGAATGATGTACTACGTCCATTTCTGGATAAATGTGCACTTGTCTTCTTGGATGATATACTTGTGTATAGTGCATCTTGGGAGGAGCATATGCAGCACTTGAGAGAGGTGTTGGCAGTTTTGCAGCAGTCACAATTGAAATTAAACATCAAGAAATGTGAGTTTGGAAAGACTTCTTTGGTTTATTTGGGCCATGTGATTGGTGGAGGAGAGATTCGAATTGATCCAGCGAAAGTTGTAGCCATCCAAGAGTGGTCCAAGCCAAAAACTCAGACTGAATTAAGAAGCTTTGTTGGAGCAATTCAGTATTTGAGGAAGTTCATTAAAGATTTCTCACATGTGGCTGCACCACTGCTGAAAATGTTACAGAAAAACAGCAGTATTGTGTGGGGTAAAGAAGAAGAACAAGCATTTCAGAAGTTGAAGGATAAGGTTTGCAATGCACCAGTTCTTGCCATGCCGGATATGAGATTGCCTTTTGAAGTAGAGACTGATGCTTCTGGCCATGCTATGGGAGCAGTTTTACTCCAAGGAGGTAAGCCGGTATGTTATCATTCTGAGTTATTTTCTGGAGCTGTTCTTAATTATCCTACATATGACAAAGAATTATATGCTTTGGTACAAGCGGTTAAGAAATGGAGGCATTATTTGATGGGTAAAGAATCAGTAATTCATACTGATCATGAACCATTAAAATATTTGCAAACTCAGAGTAAATTGCAGCAGTCAAGACATTTTAAATGGATGGGTTTCTTGCTGCAATTCAACCTTTTGATCAGGTATAAGAGGAGTAAAGCTAATAAATTGGCTGATCTATTATCTAGACCTCCCATGAAACTTGCTTCAGCTGTTATGGAGTTAGAGCCTTTTGCTTTTGATACTTATAAAGGCGAATATGAGGAGGATGAGGAATTTAAAGATGTGTATCTCAGTCTTGGAGCAGAAAAGAATTCCTCGGTGGAAGACTATCACTTGGAGGATGGCTTGCTGTTCAAGGCTGGTAAGCTTTGTATTCCAGTTGGTAGTAGATTGCAGCTGATTAGAGAAGCTCATACTTCATTGATTGCTGGTCACTTTGGGGTGCACAAAACAGTAGCAAATTTGTAGCGGTATGTGCACTGGCCAAATATGCAAAATGATGTTGCCAGATACATCCGCGGGTGTGCCATTTGTAATAAAAGTAAGCCAAGTAATCGGAAGTTGGGATTGTACACTACCCTACCAGTTCCTAGCCGGCCTTGGAAGAGCATTTCAATGGATTTTGTGGGTGGACTGCCTACCACTCGCAAGGGGAATGATTATTTGTATGTGATAGTTGATAGATTTAGTAAAATGGCTGTTATGATTCCATGTAAGAAGACTATCACAACTGAAGGAGCAGCTGATTTGTTCTTTCAACATGTTTTTGTGAATTTTGGTCTACCCAAAAGCATTATTAGTGACCGTGATACCCGGTTCCTTAGCAAGTTTTGACTGCACTTTGGGGAATGTTGGATACAAAGTTGAAAAGATCCACCGTATTTCATCCCCAAACTGATGGTCAAATAGAAGTTGTTGATAGGACCATTATTCATTTGTTGAGAGGATTTAACCAGCAAAGACCAAAGACTTGGGATGAAAATCTGCCTTATGTGCAATATTTTGCTACAATAGGGCTATTCTGTTAGTAAAAACTTAAAATTTTACCTGCAAGTAGAAAACACAATAACACAGAGATTTTTATGTGGAAACCTGTAATGTGTAGGAAAAACCACGGAGCAATGGCAGCTTCTTTATTTTATTGATTTCAGCAAACTTTGCATTCACACAACTTGTGTACATGCAAGGGGTCGTTCCCCTTTTATAGATAAATGAAGGAAGGCTCCGAAAACTGTTCGTTTCCTCTCCCAAAGGAAGAATCCGAAAATTATTTGATCCGTAGTAAATAGCAGCATCTGAAGTGCCTCTTAAATATCTAAGTATGCACTTCACTGCATTCCAATGCTCCTTACCAGGATTTGCCATGTACCGGTTGACAACTCCCATTGCTTGGGCAATATCCGGTCTAGTGCTCACCATGGCATACATGAGGCTTCCTACTGCTGATGAATACGGTACATGAGACATGCTTGTCTTCTTTGCTTTTGTTCTAGGACACTAATTGGAAGACAATTTTAAGTGTGAAAGAAGTGGGGTACTAACTGGTTTTGCATTTTGCATATTGAAGCGCTGCAAAATATTTTCTATATATGAATTTTAACGTAACCAAATCTTTCTTCCTGTTCTGTCTCTGTGTATCTTCATCCCTAAAATTTGGTTTGCTGCTCCTAAATCCTTCATTTCAAATGTCCTAGCCAATTGAGCCTTAAGATCAATGATTTTCTTCATGTTGGGGCCTGCAACCAGCATATCATCAACATACAACAGCAAAATAATAAAACTGCCATCATCAAACCTCTTATAGTATGCACAATGGTCAACTTCACTTCTGCTGAAACCTTGGCTCTTCATGAAGGTGTCAAATTTTCTGTACCACATCCTTGGCGCTTGTTTCAACCCATACAGAGATTTCTTGAGTCTGCAAACCAAATGCTCTTTACCTCTTTCTTCATAGCCCTCATGCTGATCCATATAAATCTCCTCCTCGAGATCACCATGCAGGAAAGCAGTATTTACATCAAGCTACTCCAGTTCTAAATCTTGTGCTCCTACAAGTGCAAGTAAAACTCTAACAATAGTCATCTTCACAACTGGAGAGAAAATTTCATTAAAGTCTATACCTGACTTTTGCACATAACCTTTTGCCACCAAGCGAGCTTTATAGCGTTCCAACAACCCATTGCTGTTCTTCTTTACTTTGTACACCCACTTGTTTCCAATAGCCTTTCTTCCAGGGGGGAGATCCACAAGTTCCCACGTTTTATTCTTAAGAAGTGCCTTGATTTCCTCCTCCATGGCTTTCTTCCACTTTTCTGCATTCTCGGACTCTCTAGCTTCCGGAAATGAACTAGGCTCACCATCATTAGTTAACAAAGCAAAAGAGGATTGATAAACAGGAGAATACCTTTCCGGACACTTTTGTGGACGTGTAGATCTTCTAACCCAATGATCTGTTGATTGTGTCTCTTGGTATTGTGATTGTTGTGGCTGCTCTACTTGCTGTTCTACTTGTTGTTATACTTGTTCAGCATGCTGATTTTCATATTCATCTTCATTCATATCTACTTCAATTGGTACAACATTAGGAGTTTGATGTACCTCCTTCCTTTGCATGGATTTTTCATCAAAAATAACATCACGGCTAATAATTACCTTGTGGACAGTAGGATCCCACAGTCTGTACCCCTTCACTGTATCTCCATAGCCGAGAAAAAACACTTGCTTGACTTTGGGTCAAGTTTGGACCTTTTTTCTTTAGGTACATGGGCAAATGCATCACAGCCAAAGGTACGCAAATGAGAGTAATCAATTGGCTTACAACATCTAACCTCCTCCGGAATCTGTCCATCCAACGCAGATGTAGGTGACTTGTTAATAAGGTAAACAATTGTATTAACATCCCATAAATTTTTATCTAACATGGCTGCGCTGAGCATGCTTCTTGCACGTTTCATGATTGTACGATTCATCCGCTTAGCCACACCATTTTGTTGTGGAGTATATGGTACAGTCTTCTGGTGCTTAATAACTTCTTGCGTACAAAATTTATCAAATTCCTTGGAGCAATATTCACCTCCATTATCTGACTTGAGACATAATATAGGCTTGTCCAAAATTTTTTCTACTCGTGCTTTGAACTCTTTAAATTTCTGCAAAGCTTCCGACTTCTTCAGAAAATAAACCCACACTCTCCTAGAATAATCATCTATAAAAGTCAAAAAATAGATAGCACCATTTAAGGACTGAGTGGGGACTGATCCAAATATATCCGAATGTATAAGTTGCAGAAAATCAGAACTCTTACCAGGTCTTGCAGTAAACTGAACCCTCTTTTGTTTACCAAAGATACAATGCTCACACAAGTCTAAATTACAAGGCTTAGTCCCAGAAAGCATACCTCAGTCATCCAAAATTTTCAGACCTTTTTCACTCATATGCCCTAGGCGTTGATGCCATAGCATTACTGCATCCTGAGCATTTCTAGAATTTGCTGCTGCTGCATGGTTTGTCACCTTATCATCGCATAAACGGTATAGGGTCCCATAAGATTCTCCTTTTGCTACTACAAGAGATCCTTTGGTAATTTTGCAGTAGTTGTTACTGAAAGTGATAGAATACCCAAGCTTATCCATCATCTTGATTGAGAGCAGATTCTTCCGCAAATTAGGCACATGTCGTACATCATATAACATCCTTTCTCTACCATCGTCCAACCTGATCCTTATATCCCCTCTTCCCACAATTTCTAAAGGATGATGATCACCTAAGTAGACCATCCCACCACAGTATGGCTGATATTTGTCAAACCGGTCTCTTTGAGGAGACGTGGAAAAATGCACCCGAGTCAAATACCTAGGTATATAAAACAGATCTGCTGTTGCTGATACAGAAAGCCTCACATGTTGCCGTCTCTCTTGAATTTGTTGTACTGGCCTCAGCTGATGGCTGAATTTGCTTTTCACCATTCTTTTCCTTTTTTAATTGCCAACAGTCCTTTGAGTGCCCTGGCTTCCCACAATGCCCTTTCTACTTGCGTCCTTTAGACTTAGATCTAGACTGTGATCTACCTTGTTTACTCCTCTCGAAAGATCGACCTCTCACAGATAGGGCTTCATTGGTTGAGGGTTCCAGAGACGTTCTTCGCCTCAACTTTTCTGCCAACAAAGCGGCTACCACATCGTAAAATTTTAGAGCTCTTGATGATGCATTACTGATGGTCATCACCATATGATCCCAGGTGTCTAGGAGGGAACAAAGTAGAGTGATAACTTTGTCCCCATCCTCCATCTTCATACTAACTGAAACCAGTTTACTGATAAGGGTATTAAACTCATTCAAATGATCTGCTACAAATGAATTCTCCTTCATTCTTAGGCTATAAAGTTGTTTTTTTTAGAAAAACTTTATTTGTTGCTGATTTTGTTTCATACAAATTTTCAAGCTTCAGCCAGAGGGCTTCCGCGGTCTTTTCTTCAGTAACATTGAACAAGACAGAGTCTGCTAGGCAGCGACGGATTGTAGAAACCGCTTTCCTGTCCAACGTTGCCCACTCCTCATCTTTCATGCTTCTTGGTTTACTCGCGACCCCTTTCAAGGCTAGGGCTTGGTCATTTTGAACTAGCAAATCCTCCACCTTCATCTTCCATAGAGCGAAGTTCCTGCCATCAAATTTCTCAATCTTGAACTTGGTTACACCTCCTATCATTGTTTCAGCTCCCACTCACACAAAACATTAGGCTCTGATACCAGATGTCAGTAAAAACTTAAAACTTTATCTGTAAGCAGAAAACACAATAACACAGAAAAGATAGTAACACAGATTTTACGTGGAAACCTGCAATGTGTAGGAAAAACCACGAGGCAATGACAACTTCTTTATTTTATTGATTTCAGCAAACTTTACATTCACACAACTTGTGTACATGCAAGGGGTCGTTCCCCTTTTATAGATAAATGAAGGAAGGCTTCAAAAATTGTTCGTTTCCTCTCCTAAAGGAAAACTCCGAAAATTGTTTGTTTCATCTTTCGGAGCTACACGTTTTGCGGCTACCCGTTTGGAGCTAGACATCTGGAACTACCCGTCTAGAAGTCTGGAGCTAGACGTCTGTAACTACCCATCTGGACGTCTGCAGATAGACGTCTGTAGTCTATACGTTTGTAGACAGACGTCTGCGGTCTAGACATCTGCAGTCTAGACGTCTGCAGTTAGACGTCTGCAGCCTAGATGTTTGTAGTCTAGACGTCTGCAACTAGCTTTTGATGAATAACATCAAAGATCTGGATAGTGACTTCAGCTCCTAACATGTTCATTCATCAAATCAGCTATCACCATTTGAGGTATGCTATGGTTGTCTACCACATTCACCTTTTGATGGAGTATTTTCAAGTGGTTCAGATGCAGCAGGGAGTAATGAGTCGGAAGGTAGCAAGGCTTTGAGGTTCATCAAGAATTCAGCTTATCCATGAACGAATTGAGGAGAATTTGAAGAAGACTCAACAACAATACAAAGAGTGCCATGATAAACACAGTTGCACATCAGTTTCAGATTGGAGACATGGTGTGGTTGCATTTGGGTAAGGAGAGGCTTCAAGGAGCTGGTAAGAAGCTAAAACCCATACGTTATGGACCATTTAAGATTGTGGACAAATATGGGGATAATGCATTCAAATTTGACTTGCCTAGTTATATGCAAATGTATTATGTCGTTAATGTGGAGAATCTGAAATTGTTTGAGCCTCCATTGTTGGATGACAAAGAAGATACTCCAGTTCTACCACGTTGGGATGACCTGACTTCATCAACTTTTGAGGAGGCTGTAGAGGATGTGGTGCTTGAAAAGAAAGTTCGTACTTCAAGAAGGGGTGACCAAGAGTTTTGGTTAGTTTGTGGAAAAGGTAAAATATTGAACAAGGCAAGATGGTTACCTTTGGCTTGGGTGAAGGATTTATATACTAACTTGATAACTTAAAGCTTTTGAGGGAGCAAAAGCTCCCCAAGTGGGGAGGCCTGATCTGGAATTATTTTTCGGATAAATAAAATTTTAATCATCATGGTGAGTAAGTAAACACTTTGATGGACTTATTTTGACATCATAACCTCAATTTTGGGTGTTGTTAGTATCACCAAACTTTGTCAAATCATACACCATTGGAAAGAGTATGAAAAGACCTTTCCAACGAGTGGTCACACAACCACCTTTGTTGTTTTTGAAGTCGGCTCGCAGACATCCACAGTCGGGTCGCAGCTGGGCTGCAATCTGCCTTAAACAACTTAAAACTGTCAGGCACCCACAGACGTCCGCAGCATTTTGAAGGGGCAAAATGAAGGTCTTCCACTTATCAAAAATGGGCGTGTAGTATACCATTGGAAAGAGTTTGGAAAGTACTTTCTAACAAGTATAAAGATCAAAGAGATTGGAGCAACAAAATGAAAGTTATAGCCTCTCAAAGTAGGCAACTTCATACTTTTTTTTGCAAAACTGGACTGCACACTTTTGTAAAAGTCAGCCTCGGTGGTCATATTCGTGGACATGTTGGGAGCGGCTCATAAAGAGTTAGGACCTTAAATCTTAACCAGATGTAGTTCGAACTACTGAGAACACATGGTAAACTTTTCAGGTCGATTGGACACGTAATCCAAAATTTGTACGTGTTCCAAAATGGCAATCTAGTAATTTTGATAGCAGAATACCAAAAGGCAGTTGGAGACCAAAATACATTCTTGGTAGCTGAAAGGCTAGGAGTTATTGGACCGGTTATTTATGTCATTTTTGGCATCTCTTCATAGTTAATGAGGGATTGGAGAGAAGGTATGGAGCTGTGTTGATACAAAGAATAATGTTGTTGATTCGTTAACGAAGGCTGTACCTGCTCAAAAATTTTCTTGGTGTAGGAGATCTATGGGCATGGTTGCCCTTGACAGTTGACAATGACAGTTTGTGGCCCCTATGGAAAGTATTCAACAAGTGGGAGAATGTTGGAAATATGTTGAATATTTTCCATGTTATTCTGGTGGGGTTAACACTAAAAGGTATTGGACACCCTGTTCGGGGCCGGGTCGGGCCCCTAACAGGGGTTCGGGGGCGGTAGCCATCCGAAAAGCAGGGGTCCGGGGGCAATAGCCCTCGGCCAAAATTTTAGGGTTAGGGTTTTTTAAGTTATTTTAGACCCATATGGTTTTTTTGGGTTACTATATTTTAACCCATGCTTTTTCGCCCATGATATTTTAAAATCCGTGCATGTGCCTTTGTTATATATATCGCACTTGCATTAGGGTTTGGAGATAGACAAAAGAAGAACATTATTGTATTGGAGACGGTCAAGTTTATGCAATAAGAAGATAATACTGTGCTGGTTTTTCCCGGTTAAGGGTTTCCAGGATAAATACTGTGTTATGTGTGTATCTGCTATCTTCTTCTTTTGATTATGCAATTACTGCTTTTCTAGATTTAGTTTATCGGGGCTCTTTATTTCTCTTTAGGTATGACAATGACTGTACGACAATTGTCTTCACCATATGACAACTGCTATACGACATTCAACAATGATTGCATTTGGGCAATGCATTGTACGACATTTGTTGTACAACTACACTCGTATGATGGCTTCAAAGTATAACTACTTCGTTGTACGAGGACTTCAACCTTGCATACAAAACTTGAAAGGAAACACTAACAAAACCTATCTACTGCGACAATCAACAATGACAACATACACAATGTACATACAAATACAATAGATGAAGGATGAATATGAGTAGATATTGCATTAACTTCTACCTATACAATGAAATGTGTACGACACTTGTCTTACATATACAATCTGTGATCCTACACAGAGTATCTCCGCCAGAACAATGTCTGTGCAAATGTATCTTCTCTCTAATGTGTCTACAATGCCCAAGGTTACAATATGACGCACAATGTCTCATGTGTCCAAGGTTACCTGCTCAAATGAATGAGGGGGCCTATGAAATTTTTTCCTAACCCTAGATAACTGCTGTCCCATGTTTCTAAATAAATCAGATCTGATATTTATTTATTCAAAACATGCAACAATCACACAGATGGCTGGAAAATGAACAGCATAAGCAAAATACATTACTGAACCTGCATATATTATACAATAGAGGAGGGTACAACTACAGCAGGATAGCCTGCTCTCTTGCTGTCTTTCTGGCCAGCAATTCACTCTTCCTCTCCTCTTTGCCTTGCAGTTCCTTGCAGTTCTCCTTCAACAATCTGTTTTTTTTCTTCTTATTTCTGTTATCTAAAACACTCTTGCCCTTCTCCTTTTATGCTTGAAAAGGAAACCCTAATCTCTCTAACCCTAATCTCTTCAGATGTATGGTCAAGATTAGATCTCATCTCATCTTGAGATGTATGGTCAAGATTAAATCCTAGTCTAAGTCACTTAAGTGAATTACAAAATAGAATCACTTAAGTGAATTAAAAATAGAATCACTTAAGTGAATTACAAAATAGAATTAGTTTTCACTTTTCTTAAGTGGTCACTTTACAAATAATGAGAGGAAATGGACTAATAGGAAATCTAAACCTAAGACACAACTCCAAGTGCCATGTAGATTCTCCCACTCTCCATTGTGGGTCCCACTATGCCATATCATCCTCTGCATCATCCTCGAAATGTCTTGAACCACTTCTAGCACGTTCATACTGAAGCCTGTGCAAGAAGTTCCTATCCAAGCTACATTTCTTAACAACCTAGTTATCATTGGGGATGGTAGTTAACAATAACTACCACCCCGAACACCTCACCACCTATAACTGGGTGATAACTACCCTATGTTCGCACTTAACACATGATTACATGCATTACATCGTACAACTTTATTTACATTACAAACTTTGGATTATCGAAATCATTACGTCACAACTTATGATGTCAAAACAGATGATACAACATTGACACAAAATTACATTGTGTGCACTTGACTTCAGTGCACTTATTTGACTTTTGTTGCCTAGTCTATTTCTTTGGTTGAGGCATGTTAGAACTAGTGCCTACATCTCCCCTCCCCGCTAAATTGGTCAACGTCCTTGTTGATGACTGTAAGGGACTTTGGTTCTTTTGAGGTTGAGGCATAGGAACAAGTTCTCCTAGCTCTTGGGTTTGTAGCTTCAAGGCCTCTGTTTCTCCCTTCAATCACTTGGCATAGGCCTCGAAATGAGCCCACTGTAAGCCGTAGTGATTTGACTTCTACTCGAACTCGGCTAGCCTAGCCTTCAACTTAACCTCTTTCTTTGTTGCTTTTGCTTCTTTCTTTGTTGCTTTAGCTTCTTTCCTTGCTTTAGCTTCTCTTCTTGCTGCAATTGCTAGTTTCTCATCCCTCTCATCTATTGATCTCAGTGAGTAATTTCATGATTCTTTGCTGCAAGAAGTTCCCTCACCGTACATTTTGACTTCAACTGCCCGATCAATTGTCTTGCTCCTCCTGCACTTGGTTCTTAGCCTCTACCTCCTTTCTTAGCTCCGCTAGCTCTGCTTCGACATCTTGCTGCACTTGCCGAAGTCATGCTTCCACCGTTGGCACCTGGTTAGCTAATTCTCTTCCTTTAGCTTTTGGTTACAAATTGTCTATTCAAACTTCTCTAGCCTTGTAACTAACCACTGAATCAAATATGCTTAGTGCAGATAGCGGTGAGTACTTTCTCAAGACGAGGGAATGACAAAGCTTAGGGGAAGAAGGAATGGCAATCCTGACTGAAGGACATGATGTTATGGCTAGGTTGCTTATCATATAGACAACTTATACTAGACTGATCAGACAATTGACTGATAGCGAGTCACCAAGGACGGATGACTGATAGCGAGTCACTACTGACTAATGACGGAGTATACCTGACGGATGACTGATAGGTTACTAATGATGGATTAATCTCGGATGGATGTCTAGACGGATGGGCTTAGGCGGGTTGTCCAGATGGCTAGGTTCAGACGGGTTGCCTTTATGGCTAGGCTCAGGCGGGTTGTCTAGATAGATGACTGAAGGTCTTAAGACAACAACTTTGGATAAGCCAGACAGATGGCTTATGTTGACTTCTATTCATCAGTTATTCAACAATCAGTTACCTGTATACAAGTCTTTGAATCTTCCCTGGACGCTCCTTGTAGACAGGGGTGAGTACTTTCCCAGGATGAGGGAATGATAGGTTTTAGGAGAGGGAAGGATGGCAAACTTGGTTAATAATCATAATGCTAAACTATATTGCAGATCACCCTAGTGGATGACTGATTAGACAAGATGGATAGCCAGTGACTGATGACTGGGTTAGTCCAAACGGATTGCACCTAATGGTAAGTTACAGACTGACGAGTCTAGATGGGTTGCGGTTAGATGGATAGGCCTAGACGGATGATTGATGACGGGTATCTGTCAGGCGGGTAACTTCCAGATGGGTAGCTCTTGGACGGATGACTGCCAGTCTGGATGGGTAGTTTCATGGCTCAGACCAGTAGGCCTAGACGGGCCCTCGACATTGGTTAACCTACAATCTTATAATTACTCTGCCAATCCT
This sequence comes from Wollemia nobilis, assembly GCA_028583015.1. Classification (NCBI taxonomy): domain Eukaryota; kingdom Viridiplantae; phylum Streptophyta; class Pinopsida; order Araucariales; family Araucariaceae; genus Wollemia; species Wollemia nobilis. The sequence continues at coordinate 2,717,638 of JAQPPZ010001965.1, forward strand.
CGAACATGTCCTTGAGCGCTTTGTCCTGCAACTCTGCACTTGACGACCTTTAGCAACTTGCCTTGGCGTTGTAGGTCTTGTCGTGCGGTATGACGTTCTGTCGTACGCCCATCCTTTGTACATCTTGTCATACTATGTTGCACTGTACGACATTGTGCCATATGGCGTTCCACTATACGACATTCTACCATATGCCTTTGCATTGTATGGCATCATGTAGTACGACATTATGCAATACCTTCTCTTGTATGGCGTCCCACCGTACAACCTGTCCCTTGTACGATGTTTTGTTGTACCTTCTTGCCTGTCCACCTGCCATCGAGGTCTGTTGCAGTGCTCTGTACGACTTGGGTGGCCTAACTGCCCACCACCCCTCCTTGTTAGTCTTCTCCGTGATGGTCTTCCAAACTCAAATGCATTCATTTCTTTGTTTGCTCCTTTTGGACGACCTTTAGCAACATGTAACGGTCTGATCCTTAGTCCAAACTATCAAAGGGCCACCCAGGGTCTACTTTTGTCTCCTTGACAACCAAGGGGTGGTCCTGATAGGTCACCCTGTTGGTTGTATGATGTTGAGTTATTTCCTACATGGCTAGAGGGTGGTCTTGACGGGCCACCCTACTAGCTACATGGCCTAGGGGCAGTTTGAGGGAAAAATTTCCCTCAGGTAACTGGGAAAGAGACTGGATGACCTCCTCCCTTTGTTGGGCAAACCTAGACGGCCTGAGTAACTTGATGGTCCTCCCATACTACTTGAATTGCCTAATTCGTACACCTGCCTTGGGTTGTTTGGCAGTCCTTGTGGACTACATCGACTTCCTAAGGAACTCTTTAGATTTAGTGGCGTATCATAACTTCTCCCATTTGTCCGCCTATCTGCCTCAGAGGCATTTTGGTCTTGAGTTGCTGTTGTTCATCCACATTGCTTGCTGGTTGGGCTACTTGTTGTCTCCTCGTTCCTCTTTTGACTCTTCTTGCAAGTTCCAATCATGAGCACTCACTGCTTCAGTATTCCTCATTATTACTTGAACTTGTCAAGAACACACTCCTAGACTCTTGACTCAAGTTCCCATCTTCCACTCTACTTGGAAAAGATACTTCGTGGATGTCTCTCACCACTTTGGTTGTTGCAATTCTACTCCTTGCTTGGATATTATCTCCCAACCTTAATATCTTTTGTGCACATTGTCTCAATTTTTCATTTCTTCTATTCAATTGCTCACTCAACTCACGCAATCATTGCGTTTCCTTATGCATCCTCTGCTGTGCATAATCAATGGCTGCAAGAAAACTCATCCCTTCATATTCATTGCCTTCACTCCAAGGTTCATGTTCTGGTGGTTCTTCTAGTTCTTCTTGTCTAACATCCATCACCACTTTTTGTTGTATATTTTCCTCATTTAGTGATCTCAGTCTTTCTTCCTCTTCCATGTTTGGAAATCTCACATGCACCCAAATTCTCCTACTCTCCATATGCTGAGGCTGTAATTCTTCTTGCTGTGTTACGGGGTGCATGTTATCTCCACTTGCATTCTCTCTTCTGAACAACCAAGCTAGTTGTTCTGCAAGTTCTGAGTCACTGTCATCTGTTGCAATAACCTCCTCGGACCGATTCTACTCCCCATATTTTTGGACCAAGATACCCTCAAAAGGATCTAAAGGCTGATTTGGTGCCACAATCAACCTTCCTATGCTTGCTTCTTCTCCAACAACAGAAGACCATTGCTTCTCTTCCTCATTGGCTACAGACATACTATCTTGATTGTATTTGCTAATCTCATCTTTACTTCTTGGTTCATTATGGTCATCTTATTTTGCATGGATACACATGAAGTTTGGATGGAAGACTTCATAGTCTTCCATCTGCTAATGAAGAAGTCCGCTATCCTAGTGCTTTTCATCTCTTGTGCACTCTTCTAATTCCAGCATGCCATCTTTGTTCGGTTCTTGTCCGTTCTCGTCTTTTGATGATGAATTGCCCAACTCATCGGATGTCGCCAAATCTTCACTAACGGACTAGTTCTTGAAGTTGATCATGTATATGTGTCGACCTTTCTTGAATGTTATACAATCCTTCTCCCAATTGTGGTTCACCTTTGTTGTGTGCAACCATCTGCATCCCAACAACACATAGTAGGCAGGTTTTTGCATAACAATGACCACAAAGTCCACGATGAATTCTTGATCAACAATTTTCACCATTTTTGTAGTCGACTCCTTTGATTTCTATGCCATATTGGTTTGCACCATACAATCTAAAATTGGTAGACCATGAAAGTGGTGCCCCCAAATCTTTCAATGTCTCCTTTGGCAAGACATTCACACTCGATACTTCGTCAATGATGACTTGCGTCAACTTGTGATTGAGCAACTCAATGTGGATCAGTGCTGGCTTCTTTCCAACATCAAAACCCTTGGACCAATGAATTGATCTCTTCTTATTCTTGTTGCTTCAAGTTGGCATTGTGGTTCCTCCACTTTCTTTGTCTGCATCATCTCACCTACCATCACATATAGCTCCAGTATTGCGCATAGTAAACTAGATACCTTTACTTCAACACTTGTATTTAGTACTTGCACAACCAACTGATGTGTTGACGTCTCCTCTTTATTTGTGATGGTTTTCTTCAGCTTTTTCTCCTAGAGCAATTTTTCTTGATTAGTCTTCTGCATTTCTTCTATTTGAACATGTGCTTCGCGCCATCTCTCCTTCTCCTTGGCAAGATCTGGATACTGCTCAACATTTTTTTGCTTATGCCCGTGTAATTGCTAGCACATGTTTCTCTTTTTGTTGCTGGTCTTTTGGAGGCTCTTCAATGTCAATAAAATTGACATTCTATAAAATGCTTGAATTCGCCTTCTTCATGCAATTTGCCTCCTTATGATTGCCCACTTTGTACCGCAGACACATCATCCTGTTATTGTTTCTGGCATTACTTGCAATTGGCCCATTTTGACAATTGCGTGCAAAGTTTGCCCATGCCTGACATCTTTGGCATTGGATGATTGGTCTATCGTCTGAATCATATTGTAATCAACCTTGCCCTTCCATTGGCCGATTTCCTTGTTGGGGTTGTCTTCTACCTTGGCGATTGTTCTTGTAATTGTCACTCATTGCTCCTTGTCCGCTCTTGGAAGTACTTGGCTTCTCTTCCTTGTTCTCCTTTTACATCATTAAGATTTGATATCTGGTGCTTTTGAGATTAAATGGGCAATCAACAACAAATTGCACTGCAACTTCGTATATATTAAAGACAAAATGCATTCTTTGCATAGTTAGCATTTGTGTGTCCTTTCGATTTACAATTGGAACATTAAATGCCTTTCTTTTTTTTTCTTTTTCTCTCCCTTCACATCATTGATCATTTGCTACAGGTCCTTCATGGCCTGGATTGTGGCATTCAAGTCATCTTTCTCACTATTTGAATCATTGTCTCGGTAGTGACTTCCTCTTGTCGCGGTTTCCTTCATAGTTGGTGGGACTACCTTCATCTTCTTCTTATATCATGGTAGCAATCCATCTAGGAACCATCTTTTTTGCGACCCATTTGCTAGTTTTGCCTCCATTTTATCGATGAGTTCCTTCAACCATCAATTGTATGACTTGATATTTTCATCTTTTCTTTGCTTTATGGAATATATATTGTCGATGATCTCTGTATCATCGCGAAGCAATCTGAATTCCTTGCTGAATTTAGTCTTCAGTTCATGCCACGTGAAATGGTATTCTCTCTTCAAATGCCAATCCATTCTGATCCCACACAATGTAGCCATAAACAATCTCAATCGTGATCCTTCATTGTCCACTTCATTCGCTCGACATATTGTTTCACACGTTCCAGTGTGGGGTTTTGGGTCCTTCCCGACACCCAGAAATTTTGGGCACTTATGCTTGCTCGTAGTTGCAACAATGTTTGCCATAGGTGGTTGCTCTTCGTCACTTGACAACTCTACACTTGCAAACAATCGTCGACCGCTTGTGCACCTACACTTTGCAACATCCTTCGCGAATACATGAGTGTCGGTTCTAGTCTTCGCACACTCTCCCACGGTTGCCCTTGTATTTGACTCTTGTCCTCTACACATCTAGGCACTCTACCTCGCACCCGTGCTGGTGTCACCAATTGTTCCGCCTCATCTCCTCGTGCATGCTCCATGTTGGTGCCTTTTCATCACTTGCGTGAATGTTTTCCTCGGACCGATCCTCATTTGTTTGATGTGCCTCCACTTGCAGTTCTTCCTTCGTTGTTAAAAACAATGTTTGTCACCTATCACTTGCTTCACTCGAACTATCCTCCAAATGAGGATTCCACACACATTCAACTTTTGGTGCTTCAAGTTCTGTTAATTTTATTTGTAGTCCATCAACAACGTTCAAGTCTTCATTTTGCTCAGCACTTGAACGTTGTTGTTGTTTGAATTCTTCTTATTGGTTGATTCTTGAATCTTTTGTGTCCACGTCTTTGTTGAGTGGTATTTTCACCCAATTGTGAAAATACACTCTTCCTTAGGGAATTCATTAGAAATCCCTCTCTTGCAAAGAAATGAAATTTCTCCAAGGTTCCTTTTATTAAATGAGTGCTTGTATACTTATGAATATATATCAAGTAAATGCTAGGAATACCTTAGTGATAGCAAGTAACTGTAAACAAGGGGCATGTTGGTTTATTTTACCATGAAACTTTAGTGATTGTTCATTATTCTATTTTTTTTAGATTTTATAATTTTTACGTATTTATTTTAACAAAGTTGAACCTTCTGAAAAACTAAAATAAAATGAAAAGAAATGCAAAAAATTAAAACACGTTCAGTCTGATGCCATCCTATTCCGACAAAACCGGATATGTGAGAGTTTCGTACATGCAACCTAGCCTATTTGACCTGCAAAACAAACACAATCAAGGTAAACTAGGTGCTAGCTCCAAGGGTTTAAAATAATTTTTAGATTGCAGACATTCACATGAAATAACCCAAAGCAATGGCATAAATTTCATATATAAATCTGGAATCTGAAAGGAGAAAAATAGAACAGTAAAATGAAGCATGCAAAAAATTTCTCATCCTTTCTTGCCCATAAAATGCAAATTTTTGAACAATTCTGCATTAATAAAATATGTCCTGTTACAACAGCAGAATCTCTGGTTTTTCTCCAAAACCAGCAAAGGTGGAAGAAAAGCACTCCATAGCAGGCCCAGAACGGCTAATCCCCATCAACTCTGCAACACTGCTCGTAGCGGTTTTCGACCTCCGTATCAATCTGTGCCTCTACTTTTATACTTGCTGGTATGGTTCTCTGCTTCGTTCTACGATGCTTCGTTTCACCTCCCAGATCGTATCGTTTCGTATTCCCCGCCTTTTCACTGCTTTTGATTTTATGTTCGATGCCGAAACGTTCGATATTCTCTATTAAAATGTAACGCTTCTGCAACCCTGACACTATACTCCACGTGTTCCGCACCTTCTGCATGTTCTGTAACGGCCCCATGTAAATCGTGACCAAAAATAGCATGTAGCTTCGCTTCCTTGCTGTCACCGCGAAAACGTGACATGTCGCGATATCGTGACATTTTCTCACCAGCAGCCTTGTTCACCTTCATGCGCCACAAAAACGCAACATGTCACGAAATCGCGACATGTCGCGATATCACGACGTTTTCCTACCAACAGCCTTTCCTGCCTTCATGCGCCACGAAAACGCGACATGTCGCGAAATCGTGACACTTTTCTCTTCCGTACACCTTGGCTGCTTTCTGTCGCGAAATCGCGACGCTTTTCATCCTTGACATGCATTGCGGCTTTCTATCGCGAAATCGTGACGCTTTTCAATTTCGCTGAGTCTTGCTGCGTTTAGCCACGAAAACGCGACATGTCACGAAATCGTGACACTTTTTTGTTCCATACACTTTCGCTGCAACTTGTCGCGAAATCGCGACGCTTTTCCGCTTCGAGCCCCTTTGCTGTTTCCTGTCACGAAATCGCGACATTTTTCCTCAAAGCCTCTTCCTGCTTTGGCCACGAAATCACAACATGTCGCGATATCGCGACACTTTTTCATTTTTGCCAGCGACGGAGCGACATGTCGCGATATCGCGACACTTTTTCATTTTTGCCAGCGACGGAGCGACATGTCGCGATATCGTGACACTTTTTCATTTTTGCCAGCGACGGAGCGACATGTCGCGATATCGCGACAACTTTTCATTTTTGCTGCGACAGAGCGACATGTCGCGATATCGCGACACTTTTTCTCCTTAGTGAAAATTTTTGCTTTTTTCTTTGATTTTTTAGCATCTGGGCCACTGTAGCTTTCTTTGAAAGCATGCAAAAAAGGTGGGTCCCCAATTTTGGGGTGTGTTGTGGATCAGCCACAACAAATGGTGACTCTGTTGTCAAATGCTCTTGAGCATTTTGGTGAGAACCCAACTTGAAACATACAAGCTTAGATACAAGCGTCAACACATAGAAGATAAACAAATACCGACAGATCAGAAATACATGAAACATCAGAATCATTAAGTATCAGCTCGGTGTGTGCAATGTGTTTCATTCCTTATCATTTGAACTTGTTCAACATTCCATTGTCAGTTTCACTTATGATTTGTATGCAAGGCTATGAATGATTTGTGCAGGATTTGATGTATGATGAAGATACTAGAGATGTAACAACCTGCTTTATAAATGCTCAAACCTTCTAATATCATGGACAAACATATTAAAGATGTCAAACCCTCTTAGGACCAAAAATATGTATACTGAATTAATTTACTAGATCCCAAAGTTGGTCATGTGTCACTACCATCTTGAACCCATGTGCAAGTGTGAGTGAAATCAGAATTTTGGGGAATAGGATTCCCAACCTAAGCGAGATGGGAATTTAACCCTATCCTTACTATTCTGATTTGGAGTTCATTACCTCATCTTGAACAAAATAATTTAACCTGTTATGGATGAAATGGTCGGGCTAGTCTATCCATATGAGCAATCAGTGGTCTTGCTTTTAGGCAAGACATGTTGCCACGCATGAGCATACTTAACCCCATAATCCATGACTTGGCTTCATTCATTCTTTTTCTTTTATTTCTTGGACCTTTGGGATGACTACCCATCCTTGCTAGGGACATGTAGTACGATCCCTCCAATCCAATATTAAGATGAAATGGAAAATATTATCTTTTATCTCTTGGACCTTTGGGATGACTACCCATCCTTTGCAGAGGACACGTAGTACAATCCTTTCAATCCAAGATTGAGATGAAATGGAAAAAATTAGTTTTACTTTTATTGCTTGGACCTTTGGGATGACTACCCATCCTTTGCGAGAGGACATGTAGTACGATCCTTCCAATCCAAGCTTTATGATGAAATGGGAAAAATGGAAGCTTTGGGGAATCGGATTCTCAACCTAAGCGAGATGAGAATTAAGTCCTATCCTTACTACTCCATGTAGGTCAAATCAGAGCTTTGGGGAGTTGGATCCTCAACCTAAGTTCGATGAGGATTTAACCCTATCCTTACTACTCTGGTTTTAGGCTTTAAGCTTGATGGAAATGGTAAAAACCACTGTTTTAAGGATTATGTTGCATGATAGGACAAACATGAAATATTCTTTTCACCTCACCCTTTCATCCAAGTATGGTTTTAACCATTTTGCTCAAGACTCCCTTTAATGTGCATAGAATGTGCTTGGTTCAAGATAGCTTGGGCAGCAGTTCCCAACCTTAGGATCCTTTTAATATATGTTATGTAATAATCCTAAGAGGATTCAACACCTTCTCAATAATTGCCCATGGAATGAAAATGTAACTCAGATGACATGTATATGCAATGTGGAATATGACATAAGATATGAATGCACTGCTTCCTTTGGAATATATATCATCTATTTTACCATAATGTGCAAAACTGACAACTTCATGCATCACAAGATCCAAACAATAATATTTAAATGTTTGTGTTACTTGTGGAGCTTTCTACAACATAATTCCAATGTTTCATATTCTCCTGATTTTAGGCATAAGTTTACATCTCAAATTTTTTTTTTTTTTTTTATATTTATCAAACAAAACTAAACATGTCAAATGAAATCAAACACACAACTTAAACCCTAATCCAAATAGCAATCCCAAAATGAAAATTGAAAACACAAACTCAAACCAAAATCAAAATTTATATACAATATAGTACAAGATGATGCCAAGCTTGGACTATTACTTTCCTGGATCCCAAACATGGTTAGAACATTTCCACAAAAATATAACATGATATGCCTGCCAAATGTTGTGGGCATCCAACAAAAACAAGACTAGACCAAACAATGCAACCCACTTCAACTTTCTTCTCTCACCCCACCAATAAAATTTAGTTCCATTAGTATTCTCATAGGTGAGATTCAAATTTTCAAATTGATTAGACAACGATTGATTTTCAATTTTATCATGTCTATTCTCTAAAATGCAAGTTTCATCATTCCACTCATGATTTAGAAGTAGGCTCTCTTTTTCAAATGTGAGATATTGCAAACAAGAGCCTATTTCTAAAAGTCTTGAATTCAAATTATTTTTCGAGATTTTGCAATCAAAATCAATCAAAACTTGACAAACATCACCAAGATTTGACATTTCATCATCAATGACATTAGCACCCAAAGGGACATCATGTAACCCATCACTTAAAATTTTTGTGGCTACTACCAAAGGTAAAGATTTCACTTTGTCACCCATACTCAACCCATCATGATTAGAATTTATCACAACTTGATGAGTGTTAGTAGCTTTTTCTTTTTCTTCATTGTCTTCTTCATCATCCAACACCTGTTCAAAAACACCAAAGTTAGGCACCCAATCAAACATGCATCCATATTTTTCAAAACAAGAGCCTAATTTTTCAAGATATGTGTCATGTGACACCTTTTCATGATCAATGGCTTGAGTTGCCTCAAAATCCATATTTTCATTAGGATCATCAATAGTATCAAACCCACACCACTTAGGATTTGTAATTTCATCATTTTGAGATGGCATAGACATTGTAGAATCAATAGGTGGATCAAGATTTTTGATTTCTTGCCCCTCAAGGGGAACAAAAACAATTGATTCTCCTTCTTCATCCATGGTAGTAAAATCATTATCCTTCTCCAACTTTTGATGAGATTCCAACCCTTCTTCCAAAACATTCTTAGATTGTACAAGACTTGTAATATCCTCATATGAAAGGGCAATTGTATTATCCTGCATATCAATAGGCACACAAATTTCATTAGCAGTTTTGGAGTGAGCATACTCTTCCCAAGAATCATAATGATCATCTTTCAAAATCAAATTGTGATGCTCAACTATTTCTTCTTCATCTTTTAATTCATCAACATGTTTCTCATCAAATTTATCTTCACCTTCCTTAGATGGTTCAATTACTTCCAAAATTGGGTTATTGCTTGTATTCAAATTGATAAGGCTATCATAATCCACATGTGTAACCCATGATTCAATTTTATCACAATTTGGAAGGTGTGGATCCTCTTGGTCATCATTTTCAACAATGTCATCCGAAACAGATTCATCCTCATAGAATTCATCTTTTGGTGAGTCAAGGGTTTCCAATTTGTCACATGTTTCAATACTAGTTGGATCTAGTACTCCTCCCTTGCCTAAAATCATATTCTTATGAAAATCATTAAAATTGATTTTAGAAACATCCTTTGAATCAAGATGAGTATCTTGAAGTTGATTCATACTTAAGAAAGATGGTTGATCTTGCATAGTAGGTTGAGGATTTTGAAATTGATTGAAGCTTGGGAATGATTGTTGATTCTGAAATTGATTTACACTTGAATTTGGTTGAGGTGGATAAATCATTGGATGGGTAAAGGATGTATTAAATGATTGAAGATTATACGATCCAAAACCCCCACCATAATTTTGACAACTCAATTGTTGCTCAATTGCCATTGCTTGAGTATAGGCTTGTGACAAAGATGTGATTTGAGGCATCCCTCGCAAATATGTGGAAATGAGTGCATCAAGAGCATTTACATATATTTGGAGAGCCATTTCTTCTTGAAGAGCATAAAATGTCACTAATTGAGCATATAATCCAAAGAATCTTTCAGAAAATGACTTCACATTTTCACTTGGTCCTTTTTTAATAGTGAAAAACTGCTCATACATGCGGATTGGGTCAACTTGCTTTTTGTTGAATTGATTAAGAAATGCTGCCTCTAGTTGAGCCCAAGAAGTGATAGATCCTAAAGGCAGACTTGTAAACCAATCAAATGCCACTTTGTCCAAGGTGTAAGGGAACATTTTACAAACAACATCATCATGCCAAATTGTTAAGTGATTCACAACAAATTTGAATGCTTGAATGTGTTCTCCTGCAGATATTTGTCCCGTTAGACAAAAATCGAGGAAGACATCTCTCAAAACCAGCGGGCAAATAATGTTGAACTCCTGGTATGTTCAATGGGCTACCTGTCATCCACGGTGAAAACATAGCCATTAGTGAATCTTAAAGAATATAACTTTAAATTTTTCCTAAAAACAATTTTTTTATTATTTTTTTTAATTTTTTATTATATATATATTTTTTAAATTAAATTAAATCACATTATTCCTGTATGAACAATCAAAGCGTTAGAACAATGCATAGCAATTCATGTCCTCCTTTTAACAGTACAAAGTTGTAATATTAAAAGAGGGCTAAAGATAATAATCAATAGGGCATGAAATATTAAAAATTTAAATCCCTATAGCATTTAAATCAATCTGAAATAAACCGGTTCAGGCCCTCCTTCTAGCGCCAAAATGTTGAGTGGTATTTTCACCCAATTGTGAAAATACACTCTCCCTTAGGAAATTCATTAGAAATCCCTCTCTTGCAAAGAAATGAAATTTCTCCAAGGTTCCTTTTATTAAATGAGTGCTTGTATACTTATGAATATATATCAAGTAAATGCTAGGAATACCTTAGTGATAGCAAGTAACTGTAAACAAGGGGCATGTTGGTTTATTTTACCATGAAACTTTAGTGATTGTTCATTATTCTATTTTTTTTAGATTTTATAATTTTTACGTATTTATTTTAACAAAGTTGAACCTTCTGGAAAACTAAAATAAAATGAAAAGAAATGCAGAAAATTAAAACACGTTCAGTCTGATGCCATCCTATTCCGACAAAACCGGATATGTGAGAGTTTCGTACATGCAACCTAGCCTATTTGACCTGCAAAACAAACACAATCAAGGTAAACTAGGTGCTAGCTCCAAGGGTTTAAAATAATTTTCAGATTGCAGACATTCACATGAAATAACCCAAAACAATGGCATGTATTTCATTTATAAATCTGAAATCTGAAAGGAGAAAAATAGAACGGTTAAAATGAAGCATGCAAAAAATTTCTCATCCTTTCTTGCCCATAAAATGCAAATTTTTGAACAATTCTGCATTAATAAAATATGTCCTATTACAACAGCAGAATCTCTGGTTTTTCTCCAAAACCAGCAAAGGTGGAAGAAAAGCACTCCATAGCAGGCTCAGAACGGTTAATCTCCATCAACTCTGCAACCCGCTCGTAGCGGTTTCCCCCTCCGTATCAATCTGTGCCTCTGCGTTTTATACTTGCTGGTATGGTTCTCTGCTTCGTTCTGCGATGCTTCGTTTCACCTCCCAGATCGTATCGCTTCATATTCCCCGCCTTTTCGTTGCTTTTGAATTTTTTGTTCGATGCCGAAACGTTCGATATTTTCTATTGACTGTAACGCCTCTGCAGCACTGACACTATACTCCACGTGTTCCGCACCTTCTGCATGTTCTGTAACGGCCCCATGTAAATCGCGACCAAAAATAACATGTAGCTTCCCTTCCTTGCTGTCACCGCGAAAACGCGACATGTCGCGATATCGCGACATTTTCTTGCTAGTAGCCTTGTCCGCCTTCATGCGCCGCGAAAACGCGACATGTCGCGAAATCGCGACATGTCGCGATATCGCGACGTTTTCCTGCCAACAGCCTTTCCTGCCTTCATGCATCGCGAAAACGCGACATGTCGCGATATCGAGACACTTTTTCTCTTCCGTACACCTTGGCTGCCTTCTGTCGTGAAATCGTGACGCTTTTCATCCTTGACATGCATTGCGGCTTTCTGTCGTGAAATCGTGACGCTTTTCAATTTCGGGCTGCTCCTCCTGGTTTGACCCGCGAAAACGCGACATGTCGCGAAATCGTGACACTTTTCTGTTCCGTACACTTTCGCTGCAACCTGTCGTGAAATCGTGACGCTTTTCCGCTTCGAGCCCCTTTGTTGTTTCCTGTCGCGAAATCATGACATTTTTCTCGCTTCTGTCTTCTTTCGCATTTGGCCGCGAAACGCGACATGTCACGAAATCGTGACACTTTTTCATTTTTGCCGCGACGGAGCAACATGTCGCGATATCGTGACACTTTTTCATTTTTGCCAGCGACGGAGCGACATGTCGCGATATCGCGACACTTTTTCATTTTTGCCAGCGACGGAGCGACATGTCGCGATATCGCGACACTTTTTCATTTTTGCCAGCGACGGAGCGACATGTCGCGATATCGCGACAACTTTCGGCAGCGACGGAGCGACATGTCGCGATATCGCGACACTTTTTCTCCTTAGTGAAATTTTTTGCTTTTTTCTTGATTTTTTAGCATCTGGGCCACTACAGTTTTCTTTGAAAGCATGCAAAAAAAGGTGGGTCCCCAATTTTGGGGTGTGTTGTGGATCAGCCACAACAGTCTCCCATGTATTTGTGGCAAGTTATTTGTCATTCCCCTCTCCAAGCTTCACGTGGTGTTGGTTCGAATTTCAAAACATCAACAACACCAAATGTAGCATAGTGGTGGTATTCCACCCTTGGAGGAACAATTTGAATTGACAAATTTAATGATCAGCTATGACTGCAATCATGTCAATCTCAAACAATTTAGTTTGGGAATAGGAAGGTCTATCCTATTCTAGACTGCTAACCTTCAATGTACAAACTTATCTCTCCATCGTACAACAATTTTAGTACAACAATCCAATGTACGACAATCACTGTACAACAATGACGATACGACAATCATGGTATGAAAATTGTCTTCACTATATGGTAACTACGGTACGACAATCACTGTACGACATTTAGCAATGACAACATTTGGGCAATGCATTGTATGACATTCATTGTATGGTAACTCTTGTATGATGACTTCAAAGTATAACTACTTTGTTGTACGACAACTTCAACCCTGCATACAAAAATTGAAAGGAAACACTAATAAAACCTATCTAATGTAGCAATCAACAATGAAGACATACACAATGTACATACAAATACAATAGATGGAGTAATATGAGTAAATATTGCATTAACTTCTTCATCGCGTACGACACTTGTTTGACATATACAATTTGCTATCCTGCAGAGTATCTCCTCCATAACAATGTTTATGCAAATGTATCTACTCTTTGATGTGTCTGCATTACCCAAGGTTACAATATGATGCATAATGTCTTCCGTGTCCAAGGTTTCTTGCTCAAATGAATGAGGGGGCTTATTTATCGTTGGGGGTTGGTAGTTAACAACAACTACCAACCTGAACACCTCACCTCTAACTAGGTGATAACTATGCTACGTTCACACTTAACACATAATTACATGCATTACATCGTACAACCTTATTTATGTTAGAAACTTTGGATCATCAAAATCATTATGTCACAACCGATGGCGTTAAAACAGATGATACAATACATTGACACCAAATTACATTGTGTGCATTTGATTTCAGCGCACTTATTTGACTTTCCTTGCCTAGTCTATTTCTTTGGATGAGGCACGTTAAAGCTAGTGCCTACAAGTATTTGGGTATGTCCATCAATCAATCTTGATGCCCTTGGAGTTTGCCAGAAATGTAGTGGTTTCTCCACTCCCTTGCGTGATTGATTACAAATCCATCACTTGAATCCAAACTGAGCGAGAATCAACACAATAAAGACTGAAACAAACCAATCAAATAATTCAAAATGGGTCAAAACGAAATACGGTCAAATAATCTAAAAAATTTGACTGATGCAGGACGATGGTCCATTCTCATAGTGGGTTCGTCGCATTTGAGTGCTTAAGTCTAGAGTAAGCCCTGCTCTGTCAACAGTGCAACCCACTCGCCAAAAACATGTCGTTTTCTAGTGTAAGTGTAATAGTGCACCCAGCTCCATAGCAATATGCCCTGCTCGCTAGAAGAGCACCTTGTTTTTTGGCATAAATACAACAATATGCCCCGCTTGCCAAAAGAACACCTCATTTTTTGGTATAGGTACAATAGTGCACCTCACTCCATAGTAGTGCATTCCACTCGATAGAAGAGCGGCCCATTTTTTGGTCTAAGTGCAGAGTGCACCCTGCTCCATAGTAGTGTGCCTTGTATGTAGCATTGTGCCTTGCTGCCGAGAAGAGTGACCTATTTTTTAGTCTAAGTGCAGAGTATGACGTGTTATCTCAATAGTGTGATGCGCCTTTTGGTTTCAGTGCACCCCACAATCTTAGCAACACACCCTGCATTTTAGTCCAAAGTGTAGAGTGCGCCCTACTCCGAAGCTGTGAACCCTGTACACAAAAGTGTGCCCCATATACACAAGTGCTCTTTGTTTGCAATGGAAGAGTGATAATAACATTTTAGTTTTTTAGTGTCAACTACTATGTAATCTATGATTTACTTTTATTGTAGTTAAAAGTAAAGTGGGCTAGACTTCATCTATAAATAAGTGTCCTTTGCCATTTTCAAGAAAACTAGAGCTACTCTTTGCTTTTAATTGCTACATTATACATTGTTGGATCTACTGTGTTGCATGACCTCTTTAGCGTAAGAGTTTTGATGTTAGTGGCTTTGGTCTTCCATCTTCTAGTTAGACTTTGATTGTCGTTGTTTGGAGGTATTCTTCATATGTCGATCTTATTGTAGTTATTCAACGTCTACTTGGAATGATCATTGGAACACACTAATCTCGCTACGGTTTCAACCGTATTTACTTTATGCGTTTGCTTCCTTTCTCGCATTCCTTTTCTCACCAAGAGTAGATTATGCATTTGCTTTATTGGAACAACTGATTATGCATTTGCTTTATTGGAACAACTGTATGGCATAAAATTACAGCCTTGAGGCTTACCCAAACTGGATAAACCCAAACATGCTAAGAGTAATGATTAAGGGAGAGCTAGAAGTTGAGATACAATAGAGATAGAAAGGAGCTTGAGTTGATCTGAGTGCCAACATTAATCTATAGTGGGATGTAAACTAGAAGCACATTCTTCATCATTGCCAACATTAATATATAGTGGGATGTAAACTAGAAGCACATTCTTCATCATTGCCAACTATCCCAAAAGGGCCAACACTGGATCTAATGCAGATCCTAGGAGAATGGCTAGGACTAAGAAGGCGTAGTTGGATAATCGTAGGAGGACATGGAGTTTGATCCCTACAAGACTCTTCTAGCATCTAGAGAGATTGTTTTCACGATGAGGGATGTCAATGTAACCTAGAAGGACATGACATTGGAAGAAAGGGAATAAGACGTGATACAAGCTTCAGTAGTTGGAGAATATTACAAAAAAAAATAAAATAAATGAATTACAATGCATATATAGTCCCCAAACTATAGTTGGAGAATATTAAGGGGAAGACAACAATTTTAATTGAAATTCTAAAACCGCCTTGCCGACTACTTGTCGACAACCTCTGCCGTCCAACTTAGGTGGATAAAAGTGGTTAAAAAACTCCTTGCTGACCAACCAAGGTAGATTAAATTCCAACATTATTCTCACATCGTGGCTATCGCAGTTTTGGCCACAACTCCTCTCAATCAATAAAAGGTCATTTTCAATGTGTAGGATAAATTTGATTGTCCAAAGTGTCCAGATATCATTCAATTTGCCAAACAAGTGTGGTGTAGGGCAACGAAGAGTCGTCAATAGTAGTGTCTTGAAACTTTGCAACGCCAGTAAGAGATTACCAAAAGTGTGTTAATGTATTTGTGTGTGTTGACTAGTGAATTGTCTTCACTGCCAATTAGGAGATGAGCACCTTGATAGGGGAAATAGTTGCCCAAATTTGTTGGAGCAACTTGACAGTGGGTTGGAAGCAACCAAAAACTTGAGTAAGCAAGGAGCTAATGTTAACATGGGTGGCACCATCATGGGTAGTTGTCAAAATGCCCACTTAGGGGCTACTCATTTTATTAGGGTACCTAGGAATAAATATATGGGGATATGATATTATATTGTATAAGGGTTGGCATGGACCACACATAACCCAAGGTTGATTATATTATAATATAATATTATATTAGTAGTCGGCTCCCCAAAGTAGAATTAGAAGATGGTTATATAAAAAAGGGATATTTGTCATTGTAATCATCATGGAGATCAATCATATGTAATCGTCTTTGCCCACAAAGTGGCTTATGGGACTTTGCCCTCTCAAAGTGGCATTCTCATCTTGGGAGATCTTGTGGAGTTATTCCTTAAGGAATATTATCGGTGTTGCCCTACCTTAAGGGCTCTGTAGCGAAAATCGGCAAAAATCACGATTCCCCGAAGATCCGATCAAAATCGCATCGAAATCGATAGTTTTGAAAAAATAGGAATCGCGATTTTTTGGTGAAAAAATCACCCGCGACGACATGCATAGAGGAAACAGGATAAATACTGTTTTTTTTATTTTTTTCTCATTTTTCTTCCTCAAAGCTTGAGAGAATGGTCTGCCTACCTGCTACCACACCAAGGAAAACCCTAAAATGCATCAATACACCGGATTTTTCGAAGTTTGAAGGAATCTGGTAGTCACCAACAACCACCAACAGTGGATTGTTTTGGAGTTTGAAGGATCTCGGTAGCTACCAACAACCACCGAAGCAGTGAATTGGAGCTAAGAGGAAGCTATTTTCATGGGTCAAGTGAAGGTTTCCAGAATGTTGATGAGGGAACACGTGAGGGACGCTGCCCCTCGACCCCGCAAGGGACGCTACCCCTCGACCCCGCAAGGGACGCTACCCCTCGACCCCGCAAGGGACGCTACCCCTTGACCTTGCAAGGGGGACAGGTGGCAATGGGTGTTGCCCGTCATGTTCATGATGTTGATGAAAGGGTGTACGCTGATAATATGGCTAATTGCTCAAAGTGAAGTGCCTATTCAGAGAATGCTGATCATGCTGATGTTACAATTGCTTGTAGCCAGTGGAGTGCACAATCGGAAAACAAGATGGTGTGAGCAGCAGTTTGAAGTGCAGGTTGTTGCCAAAGATGTATGGAACAGGAGGAGTGCGACAAGTGATTCTGTTACATTATTCAGTACTTCTATTCCCAGTGTTCAGCTCATGTCTTCGAGGACGCCGACCAGTTTAGAGGAGGGGATACAAGATGTGTTTTGTCACTTTCGTGTGTAGTAGTTTAAACTTTAAAACTTTAATACTTTGGCTTTAAACTTGTAGCACTTGCCATTTTCATGTGTAGTTTGAGCTTGTATCACTTACAGTATTAATATTTGATTTGCATAGTGTTAATTCATTGTGATATGCATGAAAAAAAGAAAATTAAAAAAAAAAATTGCCTTTTCTTCGGTTTTTTGTTTTGCTGATTCTTTTGCCTATTTTTTTCCGATTCCCGATTCGATCCGATTTTTTCCCAAGCCGATTCCGATCCGATTCGGATTTTCTCAACTATGCTTAAGGGTATTATCCATCTCTGTCTCATTTATGGATTGTTATTGTGGATAATTATTTGTGGATGAATGATTTGATATTTCTGCATATTGGTGAATGACTTATGTTTATAAAAATAAATGTGTAACAAGTGGTATCAGAGCAATGATTCTGGAAAAGTGGAGATTGTTTTTTTTGTGGATTGCAAAATTAGGGCAGATTTTTTTTTTTTGGAAAAACGTTTCATCTTTCAGGAGCCATATCTCTGCGAAAGTTTCTCCGATTTAGACTATTTTTGGATCATTTTGTGTGGAATTTGAAGAGCTTTAAAATGAGTGGTCATATGAAGGAATCCAAGAAGTATTGAGGGAGATACGACCTTGTCAAGTCAGCCGTATGGAACAAGGGCGGTGATTAATTTTCAAATAGCGATTTTTTTTGGAAGACAAAATTTGTCTATCGGGGTAAGCAAATCAGTTGCAGTTTATTTTGTTTTGAAGAAAAAAATGCAAATCTAATTTTTTTTGTGGAATTTTAGCTTCAAATCAGTGGGGAGATATATATTTTTGTAAAACCTTAGTTTGCATTATCATTTTTGTGGATGTGAACTCATGGCACTTAAAAGGTTTCTGGAGAAAATGATATTGATGTGAGAGAGTGGTTGAAAATAGAAAAATATCAATATGATGAAAAGAGCTTCATGTTGTTTGATTATCGTGGTTTTTTTTGGGGGGAAGCTAATAATGGGCAGAAAGCCTTGTTAGGGACAATCCCTTGTGCACTTGGAAAGAAATGGAACCAACATTCTTGAGAAAATGGGAACCTATTCAATTACAAAGAAAGTTAGATATTTGTAAGAGAGATCTTGAGGGAAGGGATAAAAAAATAGATAGCCTGATGGATGTCATCAAAGACCTTGAAAAGAAACTACAAGGGATTCAAAATGAGTGCAATGAAATGAAAGGAGAATGGGAATTTTTCAAGAAACAGAATGAAGACTATGAAAAAGAAATAAAATTACTCAAGAAGGAGAAAGAGGAAAATGTGAAGGAAGATAGTGAGAAGAATCAAGCCGCATCTTTGGATTTACAAAAGCAAAAGAAGGATCAAAAGGGTCTAAATTCATCTAAAAATTCTATTTTGCAGGTTCATGGAAGCATTCAAAAGGAAAAGGTTATTATTTCCATTAACCCTAGTAGCAGATATAATTTTATTAATATTGGTTTGGCTAAGAGGTTGCAGGTTCAAGAAACAAAAATAAAAGACATACATCTTGAGGGTGAGAATGTTTATATTTTTTAAGATTTGAAGATCACCATGGACAAATATGTTTTACATTCAGATTTTCATGCTATTGAGATGGATGATGTGGATATTGTTCTAGGTTATCCTTGGTTGGATTCTTTGGGTACTGTTAACATTAATTTGCAAAAGAACTTTATGAAGTTATGGTACAGGAAAAAGAAGATAACATTACAAGATATTTCTCAACTTCAGGAGCAAGGATCTAAGGAAAAACAAGAAGTGGTTGCAGAGAAACACATAGAAGAACCTGAAACAAAATCCAAGAAGGAAGTAGCAGCAACAGAGTCCATGGAAGAAGCAGTAGCACCAGAGTTTATGGAAATAATAGTAGTAGAGTCCAAAGAAGCTTTAATAGAAGAGCACAAGGACACACCAAACAAAGGGAACATGAAAGAACATGTAGAAGAATTTAAAATAGTGGAGCCAAATATTGAGGAGTCAAAGAAGGTAGAACATCAAGTTAAGGTTGCAACATATCGCCATCCACACTACCATGAGCGACAACAATCTTGGAGGCATGGATTAAGGCAACAATATTATGGTTCTACATGGAATCAAAAGGGCACCAAGTATGGTAGTTTTTGGCAAAGAAAGCACAGTGATCCTGGTTTTCAGAGTGGTGCATCAACATCAAGGAACAAGTGGACCCGTCATTTGAATTATCAAAATAAAGCAGCAGAAGCATGGAGCCAACAAAGTGAATTTGGATACTCAAGTGGCAAAATGGCATACTAGCATCAACAAAGACCACCACCAATCAATGTTTCACTAGGATGGATGGATGATCGAGATTGGTATCGATTTCTAACATTGCTTAGCAAATCATATTATCTTGTTTCTTCATATGTTTCGAGGACGAAACATTTGTAAGGAGGGTGGAATGTTAGGGTACCTAGGAATAAGCATGGGCCACACATAACCCAAGGTTGATTATATTATAATATTATATTATATTATAATATAATATTATATTAGTAGTCGGCTCCCTAAAGTAGAATTAGAAGATGGGTATATAAAGAAGGGATATTTGTCATTGTAATCATCATGGAGATCAATCATATGTAATCGTCTTTGCCCACAAAGTGGCTTATGGGACTTTGCCCTCTCTAAGTGGCACTATCATCTTGGGAGATCTTGTGGAGTTATTCCTTCCTTAAGGAGTATTATTGGTGTTGCCCTACCTTAAGGGTATTATCTATCTCTGTCTCATTGTGTGGATTGTTATTGTGGATGAATGATTTGATATTTCTGCATATTGGTGAATGATTTATGTTAATAAGAATAATGTTAATAAGAATAAAGTTGTCTAAATGCTGACTTAGGGGCTACTCATCTAGACAACTATTCAAACTTTGTGTACATAGAAAAGTGGTTACCAAATGACCATTGGGAGATCCACCACTAAACATTTTACAGTTCCTTCCAAGATTTGCCAAATTGCAAAGGGGTTCAGCTCTATAAGAGAGCATAATCTGCAGTTTGTTGAGGCAATAATGAGGGCAAAAATATTTATGATAGATAGACCATGATCTAAAATTATAGCAAGTCGTTGCACCAAAAAACATAGGTGGTGTAACACCAAGTGGTGTAACTATGACAACTAGTGGAGCAACATTCCTTGACACTACACTATAGAATACCATCATTAGCATTGACATAATCGACCCATTATCTATGTGATCCATGTGATTTTGAAATTGAGGTTGGATTATGAATGTATGTACCTTGCGTTATGTTTGTTAGGAAAAAATCCAAGATTCCACACTTGCAAGAGGAAGCACAATAACAAAAATATAGAACACGGAAACAGTAACACAAGTGACACAGAGATTTTACGTGGAAACCTGCAATGTGCAGGAAAACCACGGGGCAATGGCAACTTCTCTTCTTATTAATTTCAGCAAAGATTACATTCACGTCCTTGGACGTTTTCAACAACTCAACCTAAATGCAAGGGATCTCATCCCTTTTATAGAGCAGAGGAAGACTCCAAAACTGTTCGTTTCATCTTCCAACGCAAGCCTCCAAAAGACCGTTCGTTTCCGCTCCCAAGACTCGTTGGTCTTCCGCATTCCAAGAATGTTCGTCTTCCGCGTACTGACGTCTACCTAGACGTCCACCGCTTTGGCGTCTTCTTGGCATGACGTCTGGCCTAGACGTCTGCCAACCCAACGTCAAGCCTAGACGTCCAGCACTAGACGTCGCAGCACCAGCACGTCTGGCCAAGACGTCACAGACGTCAGCACAGCACAAGTACGTCCGAGCCCAGACGTCTGGCCTAGACGTCTGCCAGGTCAGACGTCTAGTGGCCATACGGACTTCACACCTAACATTCTCCCACTTGAAGTCAGTATTCAGGAACTCTTCTGCCAAAAGATTTTCATCCAATGCCAATTGCCCAATGCTGCCCTTGTTACTTTTTCAGCAAGCCCAGAGAAGTTTCGCACCATTCAAACTTCTCTACCTTGACCGGCTTTGTAAGCATATCTGCAGGATTCACTTTAGTGTCGATTTTCTGCAACAGAATCCTACCTTCTTCCACCACATTTCGTATAAAGTGGTACTTGACATCAATGTGTTTCGTGCGATCATGGAATATTGGATTCTTCACTAACTAAATAACACTCTAGTTATCACAATGCAGCGTAATTTTCTCCCGCATTACCTTGAAGTCACCCAACAATCGCTCTAGCCAAATTGCCTCTTTGCTAGTATGAGTTGTTGCAATGTATTCTCGCTTCATGGTTGATAAAGCCACAACAGATCGCAACTTAGAAGCCCAACTCACCGCTCCTCCAAGAAGGGTGAAAGTATATCCTGTAGTGGATTTTCTCCCATCTCTATCTCCACCATAATCGAATCCACAAAACCCGTAACTTGCAAATCTGCCGATCCAAAGTAAATGGCAACATCTGAAGTGGCTCTTAAATATCCGAATATCCACTTCACCGCATTCCAATGCTCCTTACCAGGATTTGCCATGTACCGGCTGACTACTCCCACTGCTTGGGCAATATCCGGTCCGGTGCTCACCATGGCATACATGAGGCTTCCTACCGCTGATGAATACGGTACACGAGACATGCTTGTCTTCTCTCGCTTCTGTTCTAGGACACCGGTTGGAAGACAACTTTAAGTGTGGAAGAAGTGGGGTACTAACCGGTTTAGCATTCTACATATTGAAGCGCTGCAGAATCTTTTCCACATATGACTTTTGACTTAACCATATCTTTCTTCCTTTTCTGTCCCTGTGTATCTTCATCCCTAAAATTTGGTTTGCTGCTCCTAAATCCTTCATTTCAAATGTCCTAGCCAACCGAGCCTTAAGATCAATGATTTTCTTCATGTTGGGGCCTCGCAACCAACATATCATCAACATACAACAACAAAATAATAAAACTGCCATCGTCAAACCTCTTGTAGTATGCACAATGGTCAGCTTCACTCCTGCTGAAACCTTGGCTCTTCATGAAGGTGTCAAATTTCCTGTACCACATCCTTGGCGCCTGTTTCAACCCGTACAATGATTTCTTCAGTCTGCAAACCAAATGCTCTTTGCCTCTTTCTTCATAGCCCTCAAGCTGATCCATATATATCTCTTCCTCGAGATCACCATGCAAGAAAGCAACCTTTACATCAAGTTGCTCCAGCTTCCAAATCCCGTGCAACTACAAGTGCAAGTAGAACTCTGATAGTAGTCATCTTCACAACCGGAGAGAAAATTTCATTAAAGTCAACACCCGACTTCTGCACATAGCCCTTTGCCACCAAGCGAGCTTTATAGCGTTCCAACAGCCCGTTGCTGTTCTTCTTCACTTTGTACACCCACTTGTTTCCAACAGTCTTTCTTCCAGGTGGGAGATCCACAAGTTCCCAAGTTTTATTCTTTCGAAGTGCCTCGATTTCCTCCTCCATGGATTTCCTCCACTTTGCTGCATTCTCAGACTCTCTAGCTTCCCGAAATGAACTAGGTTCACCATCATCGGCTAACAAAGCAAAAGAGGACTGATACACATGAGAATACCTTTCCGGACACTTTTGTGGACGTGTAGATCTTCTAACCCAATGATCTGTCGGTTCTGGCTCTTGGTCTTGTGACCGTTGTGGCTGCTCTACTTCCCTGTTCTACTTGCTGTTCTCCATGCTGATCAAAAACTTCAGCATGTTCATCTTCATAGTCATCTTCACTCAATTCTACTTCAACAGGTACAACATTAGGATTTTGCTGTACCTCCTTCCTTTGCATGGATTTTTCATCAACAATTACATCCCGGCTAATAATTACCTTGTGGGCAGTAGGATCCCACAGTCTATACCCCTTCACTATATCTCCATAGCCGAGAAAAACACATTTGCTTGACTTCGGGTCAAGCTTGGACCTTTTTTCTTTGGGTACATGGGCAAACGCGTCACAGCCAAAAGTGCGCAAATGAGAGTAATCAACTGGCTTACAACACCAAACCTCCTCCGGAATCTGTCCATCCAATGCAGCTGTAGGTGACCTGTTAATAAGATAAACAACTGTATTAACAGCCTCCGCCCATAACTTTTTCTCCAACATGGCTGCGCTAAGCATGCTTCTTGCACGTTCCATGATTGTGCGATTCATCCGCTCAGCCACACCATTTTGCTGTGGAGTGTATGGTACAGTCTTCTGGTGCTTAATACCTTCCCGCATACAAAATTTATCAAATTCCTTGGAGCAATATTCACCCCCATTATCTGACCCGAGACACAAAATTGACTTGCCCAAACTCTTTTCTACCCGTGCTTTGAACTCCTTAAATTTCTGCAAAGCTTCCGACTTCTTCTTCAGAAAATACACCCACACTCTCCTAGAATAATCATCTATAAAAGTCAGAAAATAGATGGCGCCATTCAAGGACTGAGTGGGGACTGGTCCAAATATATCCGAATGTATAAGTTGCAGAAAATCAGAACTCTTACCAAGACTTGCAAGAAACCGAACCCTCTTCTCGTTTACCAAAAATACAAGTGCTCACATAAGTCTAAATTGCAAGACTTAATCCCATAAAGCATACCTCTGTCATGCAGAATTTTCAGGCCTTTTTCACTCATATGGCCTAGGCGTTGATGCCATAGCATTACCGCATCCCGAATAGAAGTTGTCGCTGCTGCATGGTTTGTCACCGTATCACCGCATAAACGGTATAAGGTCCCATAAGATTCTCCCTTTGCTACTACAAGAGCTCCTCCGGTAATCTTGCAGTAGTTGTTGCGTAAAGTGACAGAATACCCTAGCTTATCCATCATTTTGATTGATAGCAAATTCTTCCTCAAATCGGGCACATGTCGCACATCACATAGCATCCTTTCTCTACCATCGTCCAGCCTCGATCCTTATATCCCGTCTTCCCACAATTTCTAAAGGATGATCATCACCCAAATAGACCTTTCCACCACAAGTATGGCTGATATTTGTCAAACCAGCCTCCCGTGGGGAGACATGTGGAAGGATGCACCCGAGTCCAAAACCCGGTATATAAAACCGATCTGTCGTTATCGATACAAAAGGCTTCACATGTTGCCGTCTCTCCCGAATCTGCTGCACTGGCTTCAGCTGATGGCTGATTTTGCTTTTCACCATTCTTTAATTGCCAACAATCCTTCTTGGAGTGTCCTCGGCTTCCCACAATGCCAACACTTCCCTTCTGCTTATGTCCTTTAGACTTAGATCTGGACTGCTTTCTACCTTGTTTACTCCCCTCGAACGATCGACCTCTCACGGATAGGGCTTCATTGGTTGAGGGTTCCAGAGACGTTTTTCGCCTCAACTCTTCTGCCAACAAAGCGGCTACCACATCATCAAAATTGAGAGTTCCTGATGATGAATTACTGATGGTCATCACCATATGATCCCAAGTGTCCGGGAGGGAACAAAGTAGGGTGATAGCTCTATCTTCATCGTCCATCTTCACATTAACTGAAACCAGTTTATTGATCGTAGTATTAAACTCATTCAAATGATCTACCACGGATGAACTTTCCTTCATCCTCAAGCTATAAAGCTGCTTTTTCGGAAAAACCTTGTTAGTTGCTGATTTTGTTTCATACAACTTTTCAAGCTTTTGCCAAAGGGCTTCCGCGGTCTTTTCTTCAACTACATTGAACAAGACGGAGTCCGCTAGGCAGAGACGGATTGTAGAAACCGCCTTCCTGTCAAGCGTTACCCACTCCTCATCTTTCATGCTGCTCGGTTTACTCGCGACCCCTTTCAAGGCTTGCGCTTGGTCATTCTGAACCAAGCAAATCCTCCACCTTCATATTCCATAGAGCGAAGTTCCCGCCATCAAATTTCTCAATCTCGAACTTGGTTACACCTTTTGTCATTGTTGCAGCTCCCACTCGCACAAAACCTTAGCTCTGATACCATATGTTAGGAAAAACTCCAAGATTCCACACCCGCAAGAGGAAGCACAATAACAAAAATATAGAACACGGAAACAAGAACACAAGTGACACAGAGATTTTACGTGGAAACCTCGCAATGTGCAGAAAAACCACGGGGCAATGGCAACTTCTCTTTCTTATTAATTTCAGCAAAGATTACATTCACGTCCTTGGACGTTTTCAACAACTCAACCTAAATGCAAGGGATCTCATCCCTTTTATAGAGCAGAGGAAGACTCCAAAACTGTTCGTTTCATCTTCCAACGCAAGCCTCCAAAAGACTGTTCGTTTCCGCTCCCAAGACTGTTGGTCTTCCGCATTCCAAGACTGTTCGTCTTCCGCGTACTGACGTCTACCTAGACGTCCACTGCTTTGGCGTCTTCTTGGCATGACGTCTGGCCTAGACGTCTGCCAACCCAGACATCTGGCCTAGACGTCAGCCCAGACAGCCCAGATGTTTGGCCTAGACGTCTGACCTGTCAGACGTCTAGTGGCCATACGGACTTCACACCTAACATTGTTATAGTTATTTACATAATGGTCATCTAGACTAGGCACCAATAGGAAACAAATTAAATTTAAATTAAAAAAATTCTGCCCTTGCCACTTTGCAAAAGAACCATGATTCCTTTGCAAACCAAAGAGCAGATAGAAATGAATTTCAAATTTGGGTAAGGTCTTCAATGACAACGAAGAAGGAAGAGGAGATAGCAGGATTTTTCCAGAAGGAAGAGGAGATAGCCGGATTTCTTCAAAAGGCAGTGTAGTGAATTCTCACTCCATGTGGAAGGAAGTTTCCTCCCCTAGCGAAAATTGGCAAAGTGCAAGGAAGCTAAAGCGCAAAAAACATCTAAGACCGGAAGGGAAGATAGATAGGCATGCCCATGATATTGATGTTCCTAGCAATTGTGATACGGTAACACTCAATTTGAAACTTGAAAAGAAGCAAAAGAGTGCCAACCCGATCGGGAGATGCACAAAGGGTCGAAAACCGGAACACCGACCAGAGTTTGGAGAAAACCAGAGTTGTGACTAGAGCTTAAGGAAAGACCACGCAAAAAGGGTTGGTAACCGGATTGTACATGTTACTTCATCGCTTGGGCATGATATATGAGGAAGGCGGTCAATGCATTAAAGGCCATAGCACGGAGGTTTCTTGGAGGCAACCTCGAGCTTGGTGACATTAGTTGCAGGAGATCTCCACGTCTAATCTTAGAAGATTTCTAGTATCGATAGTCGACGCAAGTGACAAAGACTACACACCCAAAAAGCCAATACCTTGTCACATTAATGGCTCTGGATCCAAGACCTCGAGATTGCCTATAATTAATGCAGTGGACCTCGGTTAGAAATTTGAACCGGCATATTGAATTTCTTACACTTTTTTGGGATCGAAAATTTCCTGTTTTTGTCTAAAAATGTTGTTTTCTTTTTCATTGTAAAGGATCGAAAGAGTTGCTTATATGTTCCTAATATCTAGCCTTGAGGGCTCTAAGCCTGTTAACATCGAGCAGCTCCACATGTGTGTGGGGAAGTTGGCACTCTTGATTTCTAATCGGTTCATTGTGATGCTCTTCTTTCTACAAGTTGTTTCCAATGGCATATTCCTATGATGGAATTTTGTTCCACTTTAATACTTGGTTCTCCTTGGTTAATGTAGTATGTGTGCGTGTTAATAATCCCACATTGATCCAGTTTTTGGACTTAAGTGGTTTATGAGTCCCATCACTTTCCAAACTCTTTGCCAATGGGGTAGCAAGCTTAGAGGTGCAAGTCCTTGGTCCCGCTTATGTGGGATTCCTTACCCCTAATAACATTGAGTCATGACACATGCGTGGGGGTAGTTGGCCTTCTTGATTTGTAACCGGTTTTTTGTGAAGTTCTTCTTTCTACGTGCTGTTGTTTCCAATGGCATATTCCTATGATAAAATTTGTTTCCACTTAATGCTTGGTTCTTGGTTCAGACTACATTAGACTAATTAAAGAGACAGGATATTGATTTGGAATGAAATTCCAGCATAAGAGTATGCCATAGTTGTAACACTAGCTTGCAATAACTTGTATCACAAAGACCTATCCTTAGTTGCTTGTACCTTTTCCTTTGAATCTATAACCTTTTGTTCCTTGATTATTTTCTTTTGGCTGCTCATATTATTCCTCATGTCCTTCCTTTGTGCCCTTTAAATTCACTTTGTGCTTTTCTTCTGGTTCTCTCTTGGACTCTTCTTCAGTTTGGTATTTTGCTTTTACCTTTTGTTTCTTTGGTGATTTCTACATCTTGTTTTATCCTCACTCATGTTAAGGAATGACCTGCAAGGTTATCTTCTTTTTCTTATATGTAAGCTTTATGTACTTCTTTTGTATGTTAATGTTAAGTGTATCCAATCAATCCAATAAGTCAGCCGTGATCAATATCCAATTTTTTCCACAGCTATAGCATAGAAATCTAAAGGCAAAACTTATCTTCCCATAGTGAGTTAAATCGACAAAATTCTAAACATTGTCACCCCCAACCTATGAGTTCATATTCTTTGCTTTGATGTGAAAGCTCTCGGCCAACTTGGTATACATATTGCTAGGGTGTATGGAGATGATGACCTTCTCCATATAAATGCATTATTGAACCTGCAAATAAAATCTTTACCTAGAAACAAATGACTTGGACCCTTTTTCTGCTCTTTCGAGTTCAATGTGGCTTCTTCTTCCTTATTACTATCATCTTTATCCTCTTCCTTTTTCTCCTTCTTAAAGCTGTCTTTCTCTTTATCATGATTTTGAATGATGTTCTTCAAATTAATTATCTTCTTGTCTTTGTTTGTTAGGTCTCCTTTGCTATCTTTTAGTTTTCTTTCTAGATTCAACAGCTGCTTGCACTCCCATTTGGCCAGGAATTCCTTTTCTTTGAGGTAACTCCACCAAAACACGAAGTATCCAACCACCATTTGGTTTTAATGTTGGGAAATTTTGTTCTAGCTTCAATATCATCTTCTTTAAAAATATGGGACCTCCATGCTTTACAATATCATATTTGTGGTGGGGTGTGTGGAAACAGTCTTGTGTTCATTCTTCTTCTCTTTTGGATTTCGGGAGGAGTTTGGGAAGGCCTCCGGCTAAGGTCTTCTTTTTACAAGTTGCTTGGCATATTGGTCCCTCCTGCATCTTCTGGAAAATCTGGCTTGAAAGGAATCGGAGAATTTTTCAAGGGAGAAAGCTCTCTGTTTTTCAAGTCTGGCAAAGAATTTTGAGAATGATCTAGGAAACTGTATCTACTAAATGTCAGATTAATATTCCTGTGAACATAGTGGAGGTCCAGATTATGCATGGTTTGGGTTTGACAATGTCTGGTCCATGTGCTACTATTTCTTTTAGCATGAGGGGATTCAATAACAGAGTGCAGAGAGATGGCAGATGGCAGCCCCCTCCTAGGGGGGTTCTTAAGATTAATATTGATGGGTCTTCAAGAGGTAATCTTGGAAATACTGGTATTGGTGGAGTGGGACGTGATTGCAGTGGTGTGGTATGTTTATTTTTCTCATGTTTTAAAGGAAGGCATACCAATAATTATATGGAAGCCCTTGCTGTTCTTTATGCATTGGAGCAAGGATATGCTTTGGGTTGGCGCAGGATAATTTGTGAATCAGATTCTCAAATTATCATTAATTTGTTGAATACTTGTAATCTTACCAATGTTAATTGGAGGTTGGCAGGGGTGGTTAGGCAGATTCTTCGTTTTCGTTGTCATATGGAGTTCATCGCTTTTACTCATATTCCAAGGGAGTGGAATGGTGTTGCTGATTGTTTGGCTAAATGGGCCTCTGAATTTCAAGAAGGTTGGAGTGTTAGGGAGTGGCATCAGCTTCCTTCAGCGTGCTCTCAAACTCTTACTAGTTTATTGAAAGCTGATATGCCTAGATGAGGCAGTTTTGTTGTAATCTGATTCTTGACTCTTGTATGTTTTTTTGATTTCAATAAAAATTTTACCCCTATTTTTATCACAAAAAAAAAAAAAACTTTACTCCATAATAAAACTAGGGTCTTAACAGGTTAGCAGTTAATCGTTATGTTTCATCAGAATTTTGAAAGAAAAAGGAAGGGAAAAAAATCCATAGACAAGTAGATCTGAAAATATACTTTAGAATGCAACACATAACACTTGATTTACTTATCATAATTGAAACATATGATGATTTTCCCTTTTTTTCTTAAAAATTGTGATCTAAAAAAATATCATTAGAACTGTCCCGTAGGTCTGATTTCATTGGATCATAACTCCCTCAGTATTGCCCAGGTTTCTTCATATGGCATTTATTTTGTAGATTTTCAAGTGCTGAAAAAGATAGTGCAAGAAACTTTTGAATCTGATGCTTTTGGGCGAACATATACCTTTTACAAGATGAGACGATTTTCTGTAAATGTTTTGCTAGAGGTTGTATCCCAATATCTGAAAAATAAACTTGCCTGAGATGCTGCTGTGATAATAATAGTTATGGAACTTTATAGCTATATTATAAATGATCATTTAATATGTAGAAACATCAAATAGAATCACCATGCGAAAGATCCACATAAGAGACATGAAGGTATGGTGACGACAATAACAATCCTCAAGAATAATTCTATGATATCTCTAAAAATGAAGGTACCGCTTTGAGGACTGCCTCCAAACATGGAACAGTACTGCAACACTTTGATGTCTCACGACTCATAATCCCATATAATAATATCCATGCCTATATAAAATATCTCACCTAATATGAGCTTTGGATTATGCATGGCCTATGCCAATTAATCCATGATCCCAATATACAATACAATATCATGTCCCCAGGTAATTATCATCAACAATCTCTTTTTACTTTCCTGTCTGTAATATTTTGGCAGATCTACTAGCAACATCCTTGCTGTTGGGGCTTCTCATTATGACACATATTGGTGAGTCTTGTGCATCCTCAACTCAATATATATAAATTATTATTATTATTATTTTTTTGGTCAACTCTCTTCCCTTTTCTT
Organism: Wollemia nobilis; assembly: GCA_028583015.1. NCBI lineage: Eukaryota > Viridiplantae > Streptophyta > Pinopsida > Araucariales > Araucariaceae > Wollemia > Wollemia nobilis. The sequence goes on from JAQPPZ010001965.1 coordinate 2,748,068, forward strand.
CTTTCTATACTCGGTTTGCTTGGCTCTTGTAGAGCATGTTGTCACTTGCCTTCTTGCTGTCACTTTTCATGCTAGCTTTTTAGTTCCATACAGCTAGATAGAGGTCTATAAGGTTATGGTTCAGGCTACTGCTATTGTTAGATGTAGGCTTCTTTGACTTATCTAGAGCACAATTCAATGTAAAAGGTGTAGCAAGCGGAGGATCAGAGGGAAGAGGAGAAAGGTGAAGTCACTCTTACCAAACCACTATCATGCAGCATCCTAGGAGCAAAAGAAAAAAATAGGCGAGGTATTTCTTTGACGGGTATCAGCCCTCAAAAAGTACTTGGTGTTTGTGCTTGCTAGGCTTCTTAAATGGAGATGCCTCTTCATGACAATCATCCTTAGTGTCGTCCTCACCCTCATCATTATCGTGATCACCATTATCTCCTTGCTTGTTATCAATCCCTTTGATTACTTAATACATGCTTCTATCTTCACTACTTTCCTCATGCTCGAAGTTGGAGGTGCTTTTGGTCTCCATTTCCTTAACATCCACAACAATATTCCTGCTATGGGTGATCTTAGATTTATCTTTCTTGTGACTAAACTGATTTGGGTATATGACAGATCTTGTACTTCCAAATACTGCAAAAACGGGTTAGGTATTGGTGCCTTTTTCTTGGGCATCCTCATGTTCTATATCAACCCTTGCATAGAACTATATGAACAAAGTAGGCTTGTCACTTTTGTAGGCACGAGAATAGCATGTTTCCATTGCCCAAGGCATCTGTGTTCCTCTATGGCTAAAGGCATGAGTGGAACATTTTTCCATTGCCCAATTAGCACAATGTTTTTCATGAATTTCTGGGTTAGCAATGGGCTGGGAACTTTCTCAAGGAGATGAAATCTGGTCATCTAAAGGGTTTACATCATTCTTTCCCAAAATTGTGGTAATATTTTTTTTTCAATTGGGTATATGTAATTGAAACAGGCCCCACCTGTATTACATCATCACAATGTAGTCGTGTTACAACAGTTTGGATATTATCCACATATCATTGGGCAAGATTCGAACCTGAGTCTCCTCCTTGAATGTAGAGGAACCAGTTGAGCTAATGCCATTTGATAACATTGTAGTAATTTTATCATAGAAGAACAAGCTCATGTTTTTTGTTTTTTTACAAGCTTGATTTCTCTCAAGGTTCAACATACTATGCATATTGCACAAGTCAATTATCATAAACTTAGGTTGGTAAAGAGAACGTATAAGTGACATGGGAAAAGTACTTTATACATTTGACTCCACCTTTCAGAAGAATGGAATCATTTTAATATCATCGTTCTAGAGGGAAGAAATAAGTTGCATGATCAGGGTGCTTTCTGGGCTCTGATTAGACTGATATTGTTCACAAGTATTATTTCCACATTTAATTATGAATGCATCACTTCGTGAGTAATCAGTGATAACTTCTTGGGTTGCTTGATGGATGGGCGGTGTCTAGCAGTGATATCTTTTCCAATTTAATTATGAACCTATGTTCCATGGGGCCGCATTGCAGGATTTAGGAGGCACCTCAAAGATGCATCCTGCTGTCTTGAAAATGTGTCACCATCCTAATGTCTTCCTAAAAACTTGTCCTGCCTCTAGAGACACGTCCCAATGTATCGCACTGTCCCTGTACCTAAAACTTCGTGAAACATAGTTACGAACACAAAACAATTTTTTTAGTTAGGTTGCCATGCTTTGATGACAATCTTGCTTTTACAATTAATATTATGTGACAAACATTCAATGATTGTACCTGGATCTACTGTTCATGCACTGGAAAATTATATGACATAGGAAATCTCTACTTTTAATGGTATTTTAAATTCTATGCTATAATTATGCGGCAGCTTTGCCATGGCAAATCTAATATGGTCCTCCATGGAAATCTCTCTCTTAATGGTCATCTTGCATGAATATTCTGAAAGGAATGGAGAGAGATGTGCATTGTTTTGATTGCTTCTGTTCTTGATAACGCATAAATCTTTTGTGTATTGTTAAATTTTTGCTATGTTTTTCTGACAGATATCTTGATCATAACTCCCTTTCTGGAAGGATTCCTGAGGCATTTTACCAACATCCCTACTTGAAAGAAATGTGAGTCTCCTATTTGGCTTGACACAATTGGAGTGGGTTTTCATGAACAAGAATTGTTGGTGCCTAGCATGATAATTGTAATGAACATATTGCCTCGTGAGGTCTAACTGCTTTTGTGGTTCTCATCATTTATAGAATTTGCATATTCTTAATGGAAAATACTGAGCAGTAAAATTCTGTATTTCTATCTTCAGGTATATAGAAGGAAACCAGTTTCGCCCCGGTGTTAATCCAATTGGTTTTCATAAAATGCTGGAGGTATCTGACACAGAATTCCTCTTTTAAGTAGTGTTGCTCTATCCCTAATTCAAGCCTTTTCTTTGTGAATTATTTTCTCTAGGAAGAGTATAACTTCACCTCTTTCCAATGACTTCATTTTAGGCATTTAACATAGTACTTATGTATTAGTATTTTTTATATCAACTTCAGTTCAATGAAAAGCATAATGCAAGCTTTTCAGATGGAAATTGTAAAACTATCCAAATTAGAACTGTTGTATTGCGAGACACGACTATAAATATATTTCCAAAGGAACAGTTTCAAGAATATAAAATATTGTACTTCTGCATCAATATTTTCTTTGCTTATTTTTTAAATCGTTTCATTTGAATAGCAACTTCAGTCGACTGAAAAGTATAATGCAGCCTTAAGCTGAAAAATGCATCATCATCTCGATTACAATTTTTGTATTGCAATACTCAAGTATGACTAGCTTTCGAAAGGAATAGTTTCAATGATATATCCTGAAAATTGCAAAAAACTACGGAATATTTGCAATCTTGAAAATTGCAGATAAAAAGCAAACCTTCTAAGATCAACTGTTTCTTTGGATAATCCATTCAATTTACTATTTGGTCTTAGAATGTTAGCTCTTATCTAGTAAGTATGGTTATCTGAGAAATTTTTTTGGGGCAGTTGATGAGACAAATAATAAATTCCCACCTTTTATTGAGAAGTTGACCCTTATTTTGGCCATTTCTCTGTTGTTACCAGTGGCATATTCCAATGATGGAATTTCATTCCACTTTAATACTTGTTCTCGATCAAGATTGAATTCTTGAACCCTTAACCAATAGTTTGAGTTGCGTACTGCCGATATTTAAACTGTTCTTTTTATAATGGCCCTAACAAGCAAGAAGCTATCAAAGAGAGAAGACAAAGTACTAGGAAAGTAAAATTTTCTTTGCCCTACATGATGAGAATCATAAGTCATCATACGTAAAAAGTTAAAGAGCACATGTTATGTATATGCTATGATTTTTGCATCAAATGTTCTGTTTGTATCTCAAATAAAAATTCTTAAAATTTTTAGATTATTAATTTTACATATATATAAGTTTGAGTTAAATTATTCATACTTCATTGTTTTTCTAGATTTATTTTAATTACAAAATCCCTTCATTTATCTTAATTCTTTCATGGTTATTGTTTAACACCCTCAAAAGCATTATCCAAAGAAGGCCGCCTTTAAGTAGCACTTCCAACTGAAACAAAGTTTTGAAGTTAGCGAAAATTTGGGGTATCAATAAGAGATCATGCTTTACGCATCATGTGCTTTGAATTTGGGATCTTGCAATACTTGCATGCTTTTTATAATTGGCAATATAAGATAGTTGAGAATTGTGCAAATTTTAATTGGTTCTTGAGTATCTTCACAAGGAACTGGTGAAGATACTCAATAAGGAAAATCAAGAGCATGAATTCTATCATTATCATTTTTCAAACACTCATGAATGCATCTATATATAGGTTTAGGAAGCCTAATAACTAAGCCTAAACCCCAATAACTAATCCACAACTAAGTAGACTTGGTAATTTTTAATTAGATTAAGTAACTATTAGTTGAAATAAATTAATTTCTAATCACTTTCGAAGACTTGTCCATTCTTAAAGGAATGGAACGGGGTAAAAGGCACTAAAGGGGTATTACTTCAATACCCCCCTTAATGATCATTAGGGGATCCACGAAGATCATTTTTGAGTTTATAAACATGATCATAAAGACTTTTGCAACTTAACAGTTAGTTTTGTGATGTTACAATGCTATGTGATCAACATGTTGCAAATGATCTTTATGGATTGGAGGTGAATTTTGTAGCATAGTCGGCATTCTAATGTAGCGTTAACAGAAACAATCCATCATATATGTGCAAATAAGAATCACTCAAAGAGAAATAATTTTACTAGAATATAAACAATACAATCTCAACAATTGGAATCACAACATATGCTCAACTGTATGATATGATGCAATGATACAAATAATGAAGAAAGGGTTCTCTATATAGCATTTGAGTGGGGGAAGTAGTTGCACAATGACATAACTACATGCCCAGATTATATGACTTAATCAAACATGAACATAACACGTAAACATAATGTTGCCTATTTACTCGTGCAATGCACATCTATGTACAAACTTATATACAATGTAAGTTTTTCATATGCATATACATGTCAAGGCTTAGGTGGCATATGGTGGCACCAAATTAAAACTATTGCCTATGTATTTTTTCCTCTGTAGAATGGTGGATGTCCTTGTCAATTGCATCCCAAGTCCTTAGAGATCGAGTTAATTTCTCGAAATAGGAACTACCATACGACTAGGAAAAAATCTTTATATCCTGGCACCAAGGGCTTCAACCTTGGCATATTCCTATATAACTTTCAACTTCTTAGTATATTCAACATACCTTGCTCATTGAATACCATGATGCTTTGCCAATTGAACTTGCTTTTAGTTTTCTTGCTCTAATTGAACAATTTTCCATTGTTTGCTCTTACAAATATTCCAATTGTGTTCACAAGGCTACAATTTCATGATCCTTGGTATCGATTTGTAGCCTACATTGTAACAAATGCTCCTTATGTTACTTGCATATTGATTCTTACTCTTGCTTCCATAGTTCTACCTCGACGTTGACTCTTTCCCTCAAGAGTCATAACTCCCTTCCTTCTTGCCACTTGATTTGATTCTCCTAAAATGTCATGAAAGGCTCTCGTCTGAAATCAACCACTATCACATATATGACAAGTAGTTGAGCTGATTGTATGTCACTTCAATATCGTTGGCAATCAAATACTTCATAGTGGGAGGAGTGAGATACCCTTGATATTGTTCTTCCACTTTAATACATCTTCTTCTTCCATCAAGTATATTCGATGAGGATGGGGATATATGATCTTCATTCCCATTGGCTTGTTTGAAAACTTAAATAGGGACTTGATATGTTCATTCTTGTATATCTCCCATGTTAGGGTTTTTGCAAATCTAGCCAATCGTTCCATTCATGATTCATTTCATAACCAATTATACAACCTTGTAACTTCACTTGCTAGATTGAGAGACCACATTCACCATCGTCTGATCGAGCTTAGTACAAAACCTTATGAACTTTGGAGATCACTCCATTTATGTGAAGAGATTATCAACATACTCATCAAAGATATCTCCCTTAGTTCATAATCATCTCAAATTTAAAATTTTTATCATCGTATGGTCACTAAAATTGCTATCTCACTCTTATTTAGTGTACTTGGCATCCATCTTGTCATCCTTGTCGGAATCTCCTTCAACAACCTTTGCCTTTTTGCTTATCCCTTTGAAGTGGCTATTGCTCAATATCCTCTTTGATTGATGGCTTGCTTAGACTAGCCTCCTCGCGAAGTTATTCCTTGCTAGGACCAATCTTCTCATATACTAGTTATTCCTTGACCAACTTTGCATGAAGTGACATATTTTCTCCCCATAGTGGTGTCAACCCTTAAAGGGTTGGTGAGGATGTAAATTGTTCCACTATTATGTCCACATATCCTTGCCATGGGGATTCTAGATCTCTTAGACATTTCTTCTTATTTGGTTCATCAACCAACTCAATAGGTTGAGTGTTGGTCCCTTTTGTCTAAGCTACATCAAATGTAGCTACATCATGTGTGGTTTGAACCTTTGGTTTATCCACTTTGGTCTTATCTCGTTTTTTGCATTTGTATGGTCTATTATATGTTCTCCATTCAGCTTATGCTCATGCTCATGCCCATCTATGTCTATCTACTATGTAGTCTTCATGGTCTCCACATCCATGTCAGACACATCATTCACTTCCACAACCTCTTGTGTCATTTCATCTCCCTTATTTTCCTAGTCACTTAGGACTTGCATATCATTCTCTTGATGTTGCACAACCACCATGGTATCCACGTTCGTGTCAGACACATCATTCACTTCCACAATCTCTTGTCATTTCATCTCCCTTATTTTCCTAGTCACTTAGGACTTGCATATCATTCTCTTGATGTTGCACAACCACCTCCTGTTGTGCTTTGCTAGACCCTTGTATAGCCTCATTATCCTACTACACTTCTTGCGTAGTCTATCCCACATGTTGGGTTACATGCACAACCTCTCCTTCCTTTCGTACTTCTTGCATAATTTGGTTTACTTATGTTGTGGTAGCTTGCATGGTAACCTATGCACTCTCACTTTGCATGACAACAATATTCTATGCAGTCTCACTCCTTTGCGCAACAATAGGTTTCTACACAACCTCTCTCCTTTGCATAAACTATGTACTACTATGCACAACTTGTGTATTGCTGCCTTATACAACTTGCATATTGCTACCTTGCATAGTTTAATGTATGCGTAAAACATCCCTTAAGTGGTCCTCACATATAGTTGGTTCTTAAGGAGGAATAATTTTGATTGAGCGCTTATGCAACTACAATTGATGCTTGTCTTCCTCTTCCTCCTTGATGTCCTCATCATCTTCTTCCTCTAGGGAATTCTCTTCATCATTCTTTGCTTCTTTTGTTTCCATCGTCATTGCTATAATTATCCTCTTCTTCCTTGCGTAGGCATGCTGCATTGACATCGTGTCCATCTAGTGCAAAATTGTTAGCATGCCTTCTTGGATAGCCCTAGGTCATCCAAAACCTAACATAAGAATACCCTCTGTGTACAATGCATCCAATAACAATGTGATAATGTGAAATGCAATCGATAAATTCTATGCTGTGTGTCATAGATTATGTTTCCACTTAGACATGTATGATGCTTAATTGTACTTCTCATCAATTATTCCTTGTATATATATACAAGCCATGTCGGCATCTTCGAATCTCACTAGTCTCTACACAACCATGACTTGACCGGATACATTGCATGCTTCAACTCTTCTTTGCACAAATGTTGCATCTTCAACTTGCTACTCCCATGGGTTAATATTCTAGCCAACTCATTTCTCGTCATCGCTTCCATCTTATGGTATTGTGCTAGGAAGTCTTACAATTTGGATTGTCTCACCTTCTCTTTACGCACTTTATAGTTTGGTGAACTAGGTATCCTCAACACCCACTCAAAATCCTATGCAATAAATATTACAATAGTGAATATGATCCAATATCACTCTTGCTACATCTCTCCACATCATATCTCTCTAGCATTTGTAGTAGATAAGGTTTGAAGAAATCCTTATCAAAATTGGGTAGCTAGAGTATGTAGTGCATGGGTGTCTCATTGAATGCCTTCTTAAGGTTTGTTTTTAATAAAAATTGGCATACACTAATCTATGTATTTAAGATAAAAAATAGCAACATAAGTAGAGAATCTAATCTAAATAATCTTGTCTTCTAATTTTTCCTAAAGAAAATCATAAAAATGTCAACAAAATCAAAATATTGGCTAATTAATCAACTAAAGTCTTTGAGCAAAGGAAACTAGGTTGTTGAAAGATCAGAAGGATGGAGAGAGACTACATGTGTATCCATACAAAGCAAAGCAACCTAGAAATGTTTGTTGATGGTGGATTGGCTAGGCCGCTGTGTGGTTTAATGGATCGCCTTGTCCTCCTTTGATGGATTGCACTAAAGTAGATGGTAGGAAGCTCCCTAACACCTGTAAGGGCAAGCTTCTTCCAATGAAGAGAGTGTACTTATGATTCAAAAGAGTATGACGACAATGGCAATGAAAAAGGAAGATGGAACAAAATATTTTACTTTGCAATGCTAGAGTGAGATGCGAGATAATAATGAGATTCCTTATGTTGACATTGGTGGTTGAGGTATTTTTAACAATGACAAGGTTAAATTTTTAATTAACTCTCTTTTATTTAAAATTTTAAAGGTTAAACATAATTTAAAATTAATAATTTAAGTGATTAAATATGTATTTTGACACAAAATGGTGAAAAGCAGCAGATGTCATCATAAGAAAAAGAAAAAGGCCTCAAAAAGGCATGTAAGCACTCAAATTAGCTGATTTAACATTATTTACCCAAGAACTAATGAAGTTAGTTCGCCCCTATCCCATATAGGGAGGGCACAACTCTTCACCATATGCAAGTCAATTGTTACTGCTTTTAATTTTTAAATACATATCACTCATCCCCAAGGATGATGTGTGACATCGTACGTGATAACAAGGCTTGGCTTGAGTCCTTAAGAATAAGAGAAAAGAGAGTAATATGCAATAGTTGGAGGAATGAAAGAAATGCTAGCTAAAAATAAAATTTTTGACACATTTTGAAACTATTATCTATGCAAAATTGACGAAATTTAAAGTAAACAATGAAATAAATTGAGATGCTATGCAAAATAAGATAAAACATTTACTTGATACCATTGTGTGTTTATTTAAATTTTTATAGATGAAAATTTTGACATGATGCCCAATGCAACTAGATGTGACATTTACTTACAAAATAAGAAAAATGAGAAATACCTTGCCTCGATGCAAGATAGCTAGAAATACAATGAACAAATAAATTTGGAGTAGCTTGAATCCTTAAAAGCGTTATCGTGTTATTGAACCTAAAAAATTTGATAAAAAATAATGCTAGAAACAAAGTGATAATATTTTCCATGATAAAGTCTTTGACACCATAAAGATTGGATCAACATCGCCCATGGTAGTGGAAGCATGGCATATGATAAAGAGAATGATGTCCTTGTAACAATGGAAACATGAAATGCAAAAGACTCTTTTGTATATAGATGGTTCTTTTTGTATATAACACATTGTATGTGTGTGTGTCTCTATATGTATATTCTATGTTGTGCATGTGTATGATGTGTCTATTTGTTCTTTTACACTATTTTTGCATGACTATTGGATAACACGGGCGTGATGACAAACATGTATATTTAATGGATAGATGAATGACACTTTTGCTAGATTTTGGCATGATAACTAAATTGCAAGATCCTTCTATAGGAGGAGAGCATGGTGTGTGAAGTGAAATGTTAAAGATATTCATTAACTTATCTAGTGCAGATTTTTTTGAAGTAACACAAAATACAATGGGTGGCAGGGTCCACACTCCCCAGAGGTATAGCAATAGGGGCTTCCCTCCTTGTGATTTGAACTCAGATTATCGAGATAAAACATCAATGACATACCATTGGGGTCCCTGTTGGGACATGTAGTTATTATTTTGCCCAATTAAGATATTCGATAAACAATCAAAGGCTTATCACAACAAATTTTGATATCTATTGAATATAACACATGTATATCTATCTATAATGTTCCATTGGTTCAAATTCAATGTTGTGCATGTGTATGACGTGTCATTTCTTTCGTTTGCACTCTTTTTCTTTTTGCATGCCTGTTGGACAACATGGGAGTTATAAAAAATATGTAGATTTAATATATCGATCACATTTTTGATAAATTGACAAGATAGCTAAATTGCATGATGCTTCTATAGGAAGAGAGCATGGTATATGAAGTTAAATGCTAAAGATATTAATTAACTTTCTAGTGGACATGTTATTTTGCCTAACTAAGGTATCCAATAAATAATCATAGGCTTACCACTACAAATTTTGATATCTATTGAATGTAATTGTAGTAAAACTATTACTCCCATGAGGTCCCTAACATTTGAGAGGCTTGCAAAACCAAATTAATTGTCCAATTGGAGTGAGATGTAATTCACTCCAAGAGCTGAGATTGGTACGGTTGGAGCAAAGTCCTCCTAGGCAAAGACAAATCACTTTCTTTTTATGAGCGAATCACTCAATTACATGTAAAGTGGACAAAGAGCATGTGGATCTTGAGGAAGATTTTTGGAAAGCAATATTTTGACATGTAGTGTTGTCCCTAATCGTTTAGGAATGCTTCTAAGCCATTTGGGAGTGTATTTGAAGGCATATAACATTTGAAGGTGCATCATTTTGCTAAAGATCCCCTAATTCTTTATTTTTACGAGGCATAGAAATTTCTCATTCAAGATAACTCGGGTGAATTCTTCCTATAAATAGGAGACAGGTTTCATTGTAAACATTTTTTGGCCTTGAAAAAATTAGAGCTACACTTTGTGAGACCATATTATAATTACTCATTTTGAATTAATAAGAGAATCCTTCATAGCACATTTCCCTCTTAGATTGTGGGATGCGTGATGATTATACCACTTTCTTTTTATCCTCTTATCATTCCTTGTTATTGCTATTTCATACTCATGACATACTTAGTTGTTATTCAATTTTATCATGAGTGGATTGATCACACACTCTTTTTACTTTAATTATAATTACATTCTATTTTTAATAACTTGCATCCTAGACTTCTAATTTTTTTTAAAAATTATTATGCACATTCATACACACCTCGAGGCTAGTTTGAACCTTGAAAATTTTAATTTCATGCATTTTAATTTCTTTTTGTATTTAATTTAAATTATATTTAACAAACATGTTAAAAACTTAATATATAATTTAATAAGTAAATCCCATATAATTACATCACTTATAATTACTATTAAATTAAAGTTATTGTTATATCCTATTTAAATTAATAAAATTACTTGAATTATTATCAACCAGTGATACTAGAGCCTATTTTGGGCGTGGGGGAGATAGCTCTCAGAGCGTGGTGGATATAGGTCTCCCGTGGCTGGGCTGGCCTTCGAAGTGGAGGTGCCCAAAAGGCTTCGGCGCCTTCATGGCGATGCTAGAACCCAAGCCGAGAGCTGACTCCCTAGACGGGCTTTGCGAGAAGTACAACAGCCAGCTCCTCGGGAATGAAGCCAGTGAAGGCGTTGTCTGACAGAATAGCCCTTTGCAGCCACATCCGGGACCGCTTAAAAACAATTTCCCCTGACGTCAACAAGCAAAAGAGACGAATTTCTTCCCAGATCGCCATGTGAAATTCCAGGAGACGAGCCCGATTTTCAATATCCAGGTTTCGAACCCATGATTGCCATGTTCTCAAATATTTCCGGTGAAATCCCCTGCGGGGCTGTTGAAATAGTTGGAGATGCACTCTCCGGCAACCTCGACACTACAACTTCGCGGCTCCGCTGGAAAAATGGTGGGAGTTATTACCTCGAAGATCTCGATGTCGCGGGTCAGATCCGGCTGAAGACGGTGACGGATGGCCTGTTGAGGATCGATGGCACGCGAACATACGAAGCTCTGCGCAAATCTGGAATGGCGGGTGAGGGCGTTTTTTCCTGGATCGGATCAAGAAGGCCTATGATAGGAACCCTGATCTGGCAAGCTGTTGGTGGATCTCGAGTTTGCCCAGGTGATCGATAGGCAGACCGCGCGCCACAGCGTGGTGACACTGGCGATTGGCGCCAGGACAAGCACTCCCGGGATGTCTGCCAGCCTGGCATATGCGTCAGAAATTGGCCGAAGTGAGACGAGGGATCGAGTTCTCTCAAAGAAGTCTGGAAAACCTTCGCCGATTTCCTTTATTTTGCCGCCAAAAGACTGAAATTCAGCTCTTCAGAAATTTGTTCGAGAAGTTCGAGGGTTTGTGAGGAACAAGAGGATCTCGGCCATCAACAATTACGAGGATTTTGTGAACAACTTTTTGGAATGGCCATGGGCAGTAACATGGCTTAGTTTTTTTGATTCATTAGATATTTTTTTATGAATACACACCCACTCTCACATATTCATCTATCAAAAGTATACTTTCCTATTGTTATTAAAGGGAGTGATAATATCAGTAATAAAAATGTATTAGAAAGACATATTCATCTATCAAAAGTATACTTTCCTATTGTTATTAAAGGGAGTGATAATATCAGTAATAAAAATGTATTAGAAAGACATATTCATCTATCAAAAGTATACTTTTCTATTGTTATTAAAGGGAGTGATAATATCAGTAATAAAAATGTATTAGAAAGAAAAAAAGATGAGAAAGAATAGAAAAACATTTTGTATTAGAAAGAAGAAAAAGAGATTATAAATTTAAAGAATGAGTTAAGAAAGAATAAAATAATATTTGATGAAAAAGATTATAAACTTGAGTTAAGAATGGAAAAAAAATCATGTGATTGAATTTTTATTAAAAAAAAATGATACATATACAAGACTTCGAATATGAGTGGCACCAGGCTGAGGTGCAAAAGTGCGGCCTCCTCTTCCTCAGCATGGGCGTCTCTGTGACCGGATCAGATTGCCTAACGCTAACAGTTGTAGCGTTGACGGCCATGATGGGATCAAGTTGCCTAATGGTGACAACTGTTCAAAGCAGCAACGATGGTGTGACAAGACCAAGTCAAAGTGCTTGCTTGCCAGGTTGCACCAGCCACCGTTGATGCAGAGAAAGGTGGACAATGGACACAACTTAGAAGGGTCCATATTTAAAAATTTACTACCTTTAAAGTTATATATGTTATAATGGCATACTAAATCTTTATTATAAAAAAGTTACTATCTTACAAATTTATTTTAATTTTGAAAATTTTAAATTATAATGCCTATTTTGCAAAATTAAGGAAGGATAATAAACTTTTATGTAAAAGGTGTATTTTTTTTTCATAGTGATCAACAAGTAAGTTAAGTTAGATGAGAAGAAGGAAAAAGGCAAAGCCAAGCACCAAGAGCCAACATCAAGAACTGAAGTCAAAACTTGAGTCCAAATCTAAACCGTTAGAACAAAACAAGTGAATTATTTCATAAGGAATATGATTTTAGATATTACCAAATAATGTAATAAGGAGGAGATGTTAGGAATGCTTTACATTATTTAGTAAGTGAATCTCACTTAGTTACATCAGTTGTAACTATTAAATTAAGGTTATTGTTATAACCATATTAAATGGTTATAACCTCCTTGATATATTTAAATATGCAAATGTTCATAAAATTACTTGGATTATTATCCCAACAAAGGATAGGGGGAGTCGACCTAAATATAATAGTCGAAAAGACACTCTTCTTTCTTCCAATATGTTGAAACAAAATTGCAAGTGCATAAGGAGTTAAAATTTTCCCAATTCAACATGTTTTTGGTATGCTCCATAGTACCATGGGTTTGATTTTCGTGATGAAATCAAGCCTTGTCCCTTTTTGAAAACTAATTTTGCATACCTATCATTTTTGCATTCGATTTTGCCTGTGCTTTACGAAAGACAACTCTATTTGAAATCTTGTCAAATTAAAAAAATTATTCATGAAGTGACAACAAACAATACTAAAAGATATTAGCATTCATCAATTTTTTCGATTTTGGTGCTAGATAGCATTTGCCATTGAGAAAAAGTGATTTACCAAAATTTAGAGAATTTTTACAGTCTTCATACGAGGAGCTATTCACCTTGTTGGAAGCAAATCACTTTGAAATAAAAAATTTTGCAAAGTCCAATCAAGAAGTGATCTGCTTAACAACTGAAGAGTGATTTCCCTAGAATCCCACAATGATTTGCTTCAACCATTTTTTCTCAAAATTTTATGAAGTCCCATTTTAGGAAGCGACTCACTCCACTCGGTGGAATGATTCATTCCCCTAATATAATTTTTAGGATTTTTTTTTTTAATTTTTAACCCGAAAACTCTATCTATGCATATGGGAGGATCCAAGCTTATAAATGTGTGCTCAAAGATGCAACAATTCAACAAAGGATACAATCTAGTTGAGTTGATATCATACCAAAAAAAAAATTCAAAGGAAAAAATAAACAATTTGTTGTATGGGTACATAGAGACGAAGAGCCTAAAATTGACCCAATGTCTAATGCTACTCCATCAAAAGGAAAAAGTCCAATGGATGATCAAACTAGTTAAATTCAAAATTCTATTTTTGAAGAGTTGAATTTCCTTGGATTCCCACTAGCACTTGATTATGCATTTGTTGTCCCAAATCAAACTTGGACATCTATTGGACCTATTGTCACTCATATCAATACTTTATATGGAATGTCCCAAGTATCACAAACACTATCCCAATTTCTAAATCGATCTATATGACTAATCCTATAAATAATTAGATTTCTATATCTTCCAATATCTAAGTCATAGGAAATCAATCACTAATATCGAATATCCAAAACAATTTTGTATAAAGTACTATCCTGACTCAAAAATTACCAGGTCTAGTCAACAAATGAACACTTCCAAATTGGTGACTCCATGCTCAAGCCAATCTAGTTTGTCCAATACCAGCATTGATAACACTTTTGGATAAATTCATATCCTAGTCTCAATTCAAGTCACAATTTAAAATTTGCAATTGCTAGTTGGTTAAAATGGGGAAGCAAGAATTTTAGGAAAACCCCTTGAGCCAAATGCTACCTCCAGTGAGCTGGCTAATATATAATTTGTAGCAATGCATGCCTTCTCCTAATAAATAAGGTTATTAAAATTCTTTATCCAAAATTTGTAAAGCCCCTCCAATAAAAATATGACTTATCCAAATTCATTTGTTATACAAAATCCATGCTCTCCTTTTTATTAATAGTATTATATTGTACAATAGTATCCCTAAAGTTTTGCACTATAAATAGTCTTGCATATGCCCCCATACCAAGCATACATGACTCCACCTCAAGGGTATGTGGTGTATCCTTATCCGATGCAATTTGGTCAACCACCTTAATACAATCGGGCACCTGCACCACCTAGTCCTTAAAATCAATTTCTTGATTGGACCTATTAAGGACCCTTGAAACTAAGGGCTTACTTTGACATCCTAATTATTACCATGAAATCATTACCAATTTTTGATGGAAATGAGACCAAAACAAAAATGAACCATATGAATGAGCTCTCCAAGTTGAAGTTGATTCACCACGTTTAGGAATAAGATACCATGATATGTTCGTTATCTACTCATTAAGAGATAAAGATGCTTTATGTCATAGAGGATTCCTTGACAATTTTGTTACTAGTTTGACATCAATTATAGAAACTTTTATGTGAAGATTCAATAATAGAAGTAATGGGTATTTTTTATTGTTGCAATTAAATATTATGCAAAGACATTCTTAGGAAAATATTCATGATTATAATACTATATTTATGAGGACTTTGTATTTGATCCCATTATATATATGCCGTAATGAAGAATAAGCATTGCCATATTATATAAAGGGTTTGTAATCTTATTTAACAATAATTGTTTGCAATGCTAACCATGTTACTTTAGTTGCAACATTTGAAGAGGTAGCCTATGAAGAAGACATTCTCATCATGGGAAAATTACCACTTACCCTGCCAATGGCCTATGCCACTCATGTTACTCAAAATCCCCAAATTCTAGAACTCACTCCTACCATTTTGTCTATCCCAACTTCCCAGTCATTTGCTAATGTTGCTTCTTCCCTACACTTGATGTCCTCTGGTCAAAATACACCTTAATTCATTTCCTTTTAGCCTCAATTATGTGGTCTACTTGCTCCTCCTCAAAGTAGCAATCATATTGTCTCTTAGAGCCTCGATGAATGTAAACTCTCTCTGAAGAAAATGGTGGATGTAGTGATAACAATGGTGAATTAGAATATAGAAAAGAGATAGTGACAACCAAATAGTGGATGATAACAATATAATTGGCAATAGAGGAAAACCTATTACGTTACAAAAGATCAAGTCCCTTGATAGAATGATAGGCAAACTAATAACCAATTATAAAATAATATAGTGAATATAAAGTTAGATATCAACACTCTATGGTACTTACCATGCAATGTCAAACATGATTCAATTGATTATGCCATGGCTATTAGGTATTCTTAAACCAATTAGTATAACCACCAATACTAGGCTCAATAGGCTACACCTACATGACAAATGACACTAGTAATAATTCAACCACCTATGATGGATCAAGCACTTTTACCAACCTTCTATGATGAATCAACCAGTTTACCAAGATCTAGCTCTAGTACAAGCGTTTCCAACTTTACCAAATTAAAATAATGTAGTCTTTGTAAACTTTGGCATCACCAAAGAAGATGAGGATTCCTCTTTTGAAAATAATGTTGTATGAACTAGGAATAAAAGGAAGGCAATAAAAAAGCAAGATCAAGCCTAAGAATTAACTTGAGTCTAATACAAGCACTATGGTATTGAAAAGAAGAAATCCACCATTGCATATTAAAGATAAGGGGCTAATAGCAATTGTGCAATAGAAAGCACAAAAGCAAAATGTTGAGAAGACTCCAGTTGCAACACTCCAAAGTAAAGCTCTGACTAAGCAAGGCAAAGAGATAGAAAATATAAAATAACTTAAAAAAGAAAAGTGAATGCAAGAAGGAACAATGGTAGACAAACAAAAGGATAAGCAAAAAGAAAAGGAAAGGGACTGAAGGAGTCTAAAAATAACTTGAAATATCTTTCCCTAACCTGTGAAGGTCACACAATAACTACAAGGCGGTACAAGAAATTCATGTCATACAATGGAAGTGACACTATAAAATTTAAGTTCACTAGCTAAAGTGAGTATGCTAGAAGCCTTAGCTCTTCTAGATTGAAGATATTTACTCCAATAGGCCTTCAAAGAGCAAGAGATAAGTTATAGTAAGAATGGGAAAGCAAAACAAACAAAACCTATCCTAATAGAACAACATAATCTAATTACAAAATATCCTTTACATATCCATGTCAATGATGCTCTAAAACCAAGGATATTGAAACCACCACCATTCTATGTAACACTGAAGATTGAGAATTACTTGTTAAGAAGTTACATAGTGGATTTGCGTGCTATAGTGATAGTGATGTCGAAGGATGTTTGTGAAGAAATGGGTTTTCCATATACCAAGACTACTAGGAAGCCAATCAAATGGATGGTACTAGGGTGAATGTCATAGGGGTTTTAAATTATCTAATTGTGACTATGGTGTAGAGAACGTGTCATTTCATTTCATCACAAAATATGTGAAAATACATACTTTTATTACAATACCCCATGGGCTACAAGAGGGGTTCACAAAAGTAGGATTACAATGACACCCAAAATATTTTCTAAACCAACTCAAAGAGTGGGTGGGTTTTGAATTCTTGAATCCTTGACCACCCTTGGTTGTATAAACTTCCACAAGCCCTACACATAACCAACAACAAATATTAGTAGCATCTATGGGTCTAACTTGGTTAGACTGGAATTGGTGAAAGATGCAAACAATAAAAAAGTAAGAGAGCTTAAATTAAAGAAATAATAGAGCTTAAAATGGAGCAAAACATAGAAAACATTACCTTTGTTAATTGTTTATTGTTGATTTTGTGATTGAAATTGGCCTTTGGAGTGGACTGCTCGAGGGTGGGCGATTCTGACTGTCAACTATCTAGGGGTGAGAGGTTGAGTCTATACTGTTCAAAATGTGATAAAAATTTGTGGGTACCTTCTATATGTTGTTAGGAAGCTACCATCCAAATTTGGTGTTGATTGGAGTTCAAACTTGTGATCTGCACATAAAACAAGTAGGGACAATTCTAGTCTCTGATGGCCAACCGTTTGGGGATGGATGGTTGCAACTATGAACCATTTGGGGGCAGGTGGTTGAGAATGGGATGTCCAAAATTTGATGAAATTTATTGGAGACCTATGATAAGGTGTTAGAAGCCTCTAGTATGAGTTTAGGGCTAACTTGAACCTTCTAGGGACTTCCTAGAGCAAAATATCTGACTAATTTTGATCTTGAGTGGGAACCACACGAGGGTAGGTGATTATGACTGTGAACTTTATAGGGGTAGGTGGTTGAGACTTGGCTACCTAGAATTTGATAGAACTTATTTGGTACCTCCTATAGGGTGTTAGGAGCCTTTGGTAAGAGTTTGGGACTGATTGGAGCTTCCACCTATGAGAAATTTTACAAATAAGGTAAGTGAAAATGGAGGCATACAAAAGAGTCCATGGTTGATTTGCAAACAAGATTATGCACGCAAGAGGGTTTCTAACTAAAATTTGGTAGAGTTTTGGTATGTTATCTTGCACTCTATTGAAATTGAAGAAATGAAGGGGGTATTTATAGAATTTCCAAATGGGTAGGGGGTGGTGAGATGGACATAAGATGGCATGACATGGAAACCAAGTGTCATGGGTAAGGGAGGTGGAAAATCTAGAAAATTCCACTTGCATGGTCAAAGAGGGCATGTGCACCATGCCTTATTAATTTCCTTGGGTGGGGAGAGTCCTCACCCCACTCAAGTGGCATGTGCACACCATGCCTCATTAATGTTCTTGGGTGGGGAGAGTCCTCACCCTTCCCAAGTGGTATTAAGAGGCATGGGGGTGGTAAGGGTGCATGGGGATGTGGAAGGTAGGTGTAGACTAGGCTAGGGTGATGTGGACCTAGGATAGGGGATTGTGTACATAGGATAGGGGGGATGGGGAAGTCACATGGTGACTAAGGGATTGGTGTAAGAGAGGGCTTAATGAGGAAAGGGGGCTAGAGAGGGTATATTTTATTTTTGTAAGGTTTAGATGGTGCATTTTGGATTATTAGGGACTGTTACAAAATTGTGGATTATTGACCTCAAAAAAATATTAATTTAACACTTTTCAAGTGTCTACGTTTACCACTTTTTGTACTACATTGCAGGACAAATACAATGTAGTGCAAAAATACATGACACTGATTGACTGGATTGATAATGAGCGACAATGGTTGATGATGATTGACCACAAATTTTGGTGTGCTACAATGACAATTGAGGGAGAAGATACATGATTGTCTCAAATTAAGAGTAATGTAGGATTCCCCAATTATGGAGGGGATGGAATACCCTTAAAAATTTACCTTCGATAGATTGTTGATACCATTAGATTTATTAAGCTAACCAGCAATATGTCGGTATTCTCATGACGCTTCAATTGCGTATGTGTGAGTAATCGTATAGACATAAGCATGGGAGTCTCCTAAAAAAAGGATGATAGATTCTAATTTTGCCCTACAGAGGAGGGATAATGATAGTCTCGGGAAGAGTTCTTGGATAAAGGTAATTCAAAGATTGAGTGTTTGAGTATTGGACCTATTTGTGACAAAATTTTGTGGGTAATGTCTACCCCCTTAAGCGATGAGTTGACGGATGAAGAAATGAAAGACAACAGAGAAGCACTTGAAAAAAAATCATGGCGCAAGTGAGAAATAAGAATGAACGAAGTAGAGAGTAAAATTGGTCGGTTGAAGGAAGAAAAAATGTTGATATATGGGAACAATCTAGGGGCAGGTAGTAGGAAACTATCCTAGGTGATTACCAATGTGATCCATGTGTAGTTTTTTTGCATTTTGGGGGACCAAATGATGTCAAACTATAGGCAAAACTATACTTGTTAGAAAGCTCTTTTGAACCCAATACAATGGTTATGGTTTTGAGAAATTTGGAGAAGATTTAATAGGGAAAAATTTATCTCAAATATTACCTCACTTTTTGAAGTGAAAATTGCTCAATTTTAGGTCTTCGAAAAAACTTCTGGTTTGGTTAGTTAGGAGGTCAATGTATGAGGGGGAACTGATGAAAATTGATGAAAAATGGATCAATTTTTAGTGTTTACAAATATGGTGGATATGAGGGAATAGGAAAGGATTGGAGAGACTCTAAGGGATCAATAGCAGTGATGGATTATTTTGGGTGTGGCTGAGGGGCCACAATTTTGTATATTAGTGGGTTATGAGATGATTAGGTATGATGTTGTATGCAATGATATGTAGCCTACGGGTGATTTTGATGTAGCCTACGAGCAAAATTGAGGATGTATTATTATTTATTTGTGATGATATATATATATATATACATATATGACTTTGTGATGATGTGATGCATTTGTGTGTATTATGATGATGTGTATTATTGATGATCTTGATTGATGAGTTGTGATTAGATGGATATGCTAGATGATGTGATGGATTTTATTAGATGGATGATGATGTGTGTGTACTTGTATGTGCTTGTTTGATTATGTTTTAGATATATGCATATGCATTTTATAATTAGAATTAGGTTAATTAATCAATGACAAATTAACAATCACAGTGATAGATTAACATGACATGAAACAAGATAATTACAATGGACATAAGACGTAAGAGATGGATAATAAGATGTTAACCCCATAAACAATGAACAAATTATAATTAATGACACAAATGGAGCCTTTAGGATATTTGTACAGTGAATGGTAGCGAGCCAAGATGCTTGTTGCCCAAATACCTTAGGGTTTTTAGATCCTAGAAGTATTTTAGGAAACTAAAACACCCTAGTGGAACTAATCAAACTCATCTATTGGTCAATAAATATCTTGTAGAAACCTAGACCATCTTAAAAATATCAAGCCACTCATGGACCGATGTGTGTGCAGTGAAGTTTTATCTCCATCTTGAGTGAGGTTAGACTAACCAATTGTAACTTAAGCTAATATAAGCTAGCTCATTTGCAAGCATTCAAAGGTTTGTACAAACTATTGCTAATGTGATAGACATGTTTCCACATGGAGGGCATACTCCATGACTAGTTAAGCATCTATAGCCTTGATGGAGGTTAGCCCCATAATCCTTCAACGCAGCTCCACTGCCAATCGGGCGTCTACTAATGGAGGTATCTAAAATACCTAAGGAACCAATCTATGGATATCTTTTGCTCATCATTTTTTTGTGTTTTGAAACATGTAATTTGGATCCTCAGGTTTAGATTATGCGCATGATAGGATTGGCGAGAATTTTTTGCTTTATGGAAATACTACTAATGGCATCACATTCCCTAAAATCAAAATTCAAATAATGTGTGATATGTGTATAGTCCAAGAAGAAACTCGAGTTAGCTAGGAGAGGCCATAGTCTCCTTAGAACATGACAACTTTTGATAAAGGTTGAGTGGAACACTAGGCATGGTTGAATAACAAAAACAACCTCTATTTCCAAGCAACCTAAGAAAATGATTGAACAAAACATCATGACAATGGTGACACTTAGCATATGTGACTAATAGGGGATGAAATATGAACAATGAATGTGTAAAACAATTGACAAGCCGGTATGAAACACAAAATGATAATATATAATGGATAAAAGTGCATGAGACAAGCAAAGCACGAGACACATAGATGGAAATAATATGGACAACCATTATATGTCATTACTTAATTATGCCAAAATAGACTAGGAAACACATATTCACACATCCATAATGTAATCAAATTAGCACACTAGAAGCTTGATGCTTGAGTGTAATGGATGAAGGTGATGGATAAATGCAATGTGACACAATTGAAATTAGATAGAGTGTGAACTCCCTTAGGCATAAAATTGGTTAGGAGGGGTGACTCCCCCAGTCCAAAAAAGTGCACTTTTTTGTGTGGAGGGTCAACTCCTCCGTACCAAAATATGGTTTGATATATGGTGAATTCACCCAATCATAGAATTGGGTTGAATAGGATAGGAATGAGAAGTAAAAGAAGTTTGAAAGAGGGGGAAAGAATGGGTAAAATAAGAGAAGACTAGAGAATAGAAGAAAGGGGGAAAAAGGACTAGCCATAGGTACATATTTTCTCATAGCATGATTGTACAACAATGACATGGGTACTATTAAAGAAAGATGGAAGAAGGAGGTTGAAGAGGTGAGGAAGAATAAGTAGCTGGAGTGGAGTTGGTGAGCGAAAGGTTGATGCGAGTGGTTTATGGTAGATGTAAGTGAACCGAAGTGACACTTGAGGAGGAGATGTCATATTGTCTTGAATCATGATCAATGTGAGATACCCCAATGTTGGAAGGGGCATATATATGTGAACCTTACCATTGATATATTGATGAGATCATTGGATTTGATAGGCTAGTCATCCATATGTAGGTATTCTCACAATGCTTCTATCGATTAGATAACTGGGCTCAATTTGCATCCTTGATGAAGTGAACACACATGAGTAACCATACAGTCACAGACATAAAGTGTACCAAATGGAATTTTGATTGGATTTTGTGTTACAGAGAGAAATTTTATATTTTTCCTCAAAAGAGAAGGGTTAATGATAGTCTCAGGCAAGGCTCTTGGACAAACGCACCTTCTGAGAATGGGTTTTTGGGTATGATCAAGGTCATGACAACATTAATAAGGTAATGTCATCTAGCTCAAGTGGTGAGTGGATGGAGGAAGTAAAAAAATGCATCAATGAAGCACTTGATAAATAGTCAGTGCACAATTGAGAAATGGGAATGAAGTAGGCAGAGGGTGAACTTGGCTGATTGAAGGGAGCAAAATTTGATATTTTTCAACCGTTCAGGGGTAGGCAGTTGGTAACCATCCTAGGTGGTCACCAACCATTCCAAGAGGTTAGGGGCACTCAAGTTTAAAAGGGGTATTGCATAGAACGATGGCTCATTTACATCGCGTACCATAGGAGGAAGAGATAATGAGGAGTAGAAAACAAATTGTGTTGAGGAGAAATGGGATTTTAATTAGAGTTTGTGTTGATGAGAGAAATTATACATTTTTACCCAATAAATAAGGATTAATGATAGTCTTAGGCAAGGCTCTTGGACAAACACACCTTCCAAGAATGGGTGTTTTGGTATTGATCAAGGTCATGACAACATTGATAAGGTAATGTTGTCCAACTCAAGTTGTGAGTGGATGCATGATGGGGTGCAATTTAGGATTTACAGATGTGATTGTAGCTATTGATAAGAGGTGGATGGGTATGGTTGTTATGGAAAAGTAGGCGGTTGAGTGAGAGTCTACGATGAAGTATGGGCAAAAGAAGATGATTGACTAGGAGGAAGATATTAAAGAAGAATGGAACCATTGGGAGGGGTCACATTGATGAAATGGTCAACTTGGGGTATTCTAAATTGCTAGGAATGAGATTGATCATGCCAATAAGAGATAGGGTTAGAGAGCTAGGGGATTATCAATTTTTAATTCCCTATAATCAATCAAATCTTGGACCAATGTTGGATATGTTGATAGTCATTAATGTCATGACATTTTTGATGATGATAGATGCAAAAGTTATGATTTTTATACCATTTAGGTTTGGAATTATTTTTCTCTATGCGAGTGTTAGGTAATGAAATTAATTTTGCGTCATAGAGCTTTTGAAAAATTATTGAAAATGGCTCAAAGGGGGGAGTCCAGTTGCAAGGTGGATAGGGAATATGTTGAGGGTGACTAGAAGATTGGATAGAGGAAGGTGGGGTTGAGGCCTCTTGTTGATGTGACTGTAACTTAAGATTTGTGAGTCGATCAAGGTTTTGCTGCAAGTCAGTTGGATATGGAGTTGGAGTGGCTATGATAGGATTGGGTTGAATAATGCTGTGGTCAATATCAGGTTGATAGGGATGAGGATATGAGTAGGGGGAAGATGGAGGAGTAGGATAATATGAGTAGTGAAGTTATGGGCCATGGGCTACATGAGCCATGTAGGATGGAGGATGGGGTGTTGAGAGAAGATGTTAGCTTTTGAAGCTTTAAACTTAAAGGAAATGAAACTACAAGTATAGAAATAAGAATGCAATGTTATAGATATGATAATGGTAAACTAATATACATGAAAATATGAAAGAAAACTTGTTACAATGCTCAATAAATACTCATATAAGAAAGCTCATGAAAATATACAATGCTATCCAATGGAGGTTACAACCTCTCCATTCTTTCAAAATGGATCTACATTGTATCTACTACTACTCTACCTACACACTCCAAAATCCTCACTCAAAACACTCACAATGAGGCCTTTATATAGGAAGATAGATTCCTTGCCCCTTACTCAACCTAAGACACATGTACATGTGGACTACATGCACATCTAACACTTGTGCATTTATTAAATTGCTTTAATAAAATATTTAACTCCTAAATAATCCTAATCTAAATATGTACCCATGATGGTACATTAGTAAAGAACCAAATATTGTAATATATTCCAACACCCCCTTGTATTACATTGTTTGGTTTTTGAAGAATTTAGTCTTCAATATGGATCTTTGTCTTTTGAGTAATATTCATCTTGATGAGGTTCTTCTTCTTTTGCTTTTATCTTCCTATTGTCTCTTCTTGTATTTCTCATTTCACTGCTTCTTGATGTTTCGAGTATTTGGAAGAGCCTTTGACCTTGTAGTCTTTTAAATGACTTTTATGAACTATTGATCTCATAATTTGACAAGTCATAAGTGGATCAACACTATTTATTTTTCTATTCCCTGGTTTTCTGTATGGTTTGTTTCCTTGATCTTCAAAAAAATTGAGCTTGAACTCATTGTTAGTAAATGCTTTTGAAACAATAATTT
Source organism: Wollemia nobilis (assembly GCA_028583015.1). Lineage (NCBI taxonomy): Eukaryota > Viridiplantae > Streptophyta > Pinopsida > Araucariales > Araucariaceae > Wollemia > Wollemia nobilis. The sequence goes on from JAQPPZ010001965.1 coordinate 2,772,650, forward strand.
GGAGGAAACAATCTAATCTGAAAATCAGTTTTTCTTCAAATATTTTGTAGTACTTGTCTTTGTAGTAACAGGAGTAAGATGAATGATATTTCTCTCCATAATATTTGCATGGGTGGAAACTCCAATAGTTTATCTTCTCATGCCCAAATTTGCTACAATAGGTACATAGCAAAGGTATCATAGCTTCTCTATTATCTCTTTTAGGAATATCATGTTTGTCTATTTCTTTGATGAAATAATTAAACCATGTGTGTACAATTGAAGCTATGCCATATTTATTTCCTTCATAAAAATGTATGAGATCATTTTGATCAATATTATTTTCTACCTTTTCAATATCTTCATTAGGGTAATTTTTTTTTTGATATAAATTTCTATTAAAAAAAGGGGGGTTTTAGAAAGAGACCCCAAAACCTACGTACAAAAATAGCTTCATGAAGCTGAAAAATAGAAGCATAAGGGGAAGGAGGGATGCAGTCCCACACAAGCAAAAACAACAAGGAAAAAACAACTTAGAAAAGGCCCCCTCATAGGGAAGCGCCACCACTACCAACAACAAAAAGGAAAGATGCTAGTCTATCTCTCCAACTTTGACGTCTTCGTCCTTCGCTTCGTCCTTAATCGCATCCTTTTCATCATCATCAATAATTATCTTAGCCATCGTGGCATCTTGAAGGGCAATACGGAGATTAGTGAATGTCTCCACCAAATATTTCAAGACTGGTTCTTAAAAATATAAACCACACATGCTTGAGGAAGGTAGCTTCTCTAGGAAGGAATAAAAAATACTAGAAGGTACTATAGGAGTTGTCACAATCATCTTGGGGAATCCCACCATTCACAGAGATATTCTTAGGAACAAAAACATAGTTGAGGATCGAGGAGGTTCGAAACACCAGAAAAGACCACGTGAATCGATGAAAAAGATGGCAAAGTGTAGTGGGAAGCTGAAAGGGCAAAATGGATGAAGAGGAAATGGTGGGAGGGGAATTATAAAGAAATGTATAAAGGGTGTGAGAGGTGGAGGGTAGGAGAGCGAGGGCGCGACTAGTGTGGGAAAAATATCGGTCATGATTTTTGTCTTGGAAATGTTGAAAAATAAATTGGAAATTGGAGATGGCAAGGGAGGCTCTGCAATTAAAATTGACAATAATGCTTTCGTGGAAACAACCATTGTAAATATCAAGTGTTTTGCCTTTGGGAACACACCTCTTCATTAGGGTAGTTATCATCAACTCCCTTTACTATTTCACCAGAAGATGCTCTTGAAGAATCTATTTTCACCAAACTATTAGTTTGTGAATTTTTAGAACCCCTTTTAAATTCTATTGATTCTTCCCTTCTATTTTCATCTTCCTTATTATCCAATGAATTCTCTGAACTACCAATCATTGAATCGAGTGTATTTCTAAGCCATATTGGTATTTTCCTTGATCCTTTTCTAATTGTATTATCTAGTGAGTTATTTGAAGTAGACATTCTTATAGCTCCCTAGTTTATATATATGGAATCTTTGAGGTAGTCTACTTTATGATTCTCTAGTAGAACAATTAGTACTCTTTTCAATTTGTAGAATTAATCTTGAAAATGCTTTACCAATTCTTGTAAAAATATATGTTTGGTAAATATTGGACTTGATAGTAAGCTAAGCTTTCCAGACTTGCTTTAGGTTGAATTCCTTTTGTCTCCCTAGTAGTGAAATATGCTATGAATATGATTCACTTATCTTACTTGTAGTCAACTATATAAATCTTTTGTAATAAACTTTCAAATGCAATTTCAAAGAGAACCTTCAATGTCCTTAGTTGGAATGTCTGTCTATTTTCTTTAAGTATAAGACTAATAAGTTTACTTTTCCAACTAGTATTTGATGCAAGCAATAAACTTCAATTTTTAATCAATGCTATGATAAAGTATAAACTTCTAATATATAAGTTTGGTGTGGGATTCCTTATATCTCCCAAGTTAGAAGTTTTTAGAAAGAATATATATTTACAAATCAAGGTTCACTTATAACTCCTTGATCTTGGAAATTTGCAAATGTTTGAAGCAATAATAATAAATATTTTAATGCTTCTAATTTCTTCTTCTTTCTCAAAGTAAGCAATGTGCTTTCTAGGGTTCCTTTTATTACCTTATAAATCCAACTAAATATCCCTAGATTATAAAATCTTAATTAATATCAAATGTAATATGTATATCCTTATAACTCCTCAAAGATTTTGTACAAATAATAGGGATTTAACATTACCTTTATAATATCCGTTGTTCACTGTGTTATATGCTCAATTAAACCTGTGATCAACTTGTGCTCTTCTCCAACAATAGTATGCTAACCAGTTCTATTTCCTATGGTGAACTCACATTCTTTATAGGTTGACCTGTTATCTTCCTTATGACGGTCTCATGTTCTTTAATGTTGCTGCTATCTCCTATCAACAACGTTCTTCATTGACGTGCTTTGTTGCATGCTCTTCTATGATTGCATTAGCTCCTTTAATGTTGCTTGATTTTACTATGTGCTCTTCTTCTTGATCCCTCCATTACGTGCTCTTGTAGATGCCTTTTAATATGGTTGTATCCTGTGTAATGTGTGACAAATATCATGATTCTCTAAGGTAACAAATGTTCCTTCCTATTGAGTGTTACTTGTTGAGTAGGGCTCAATTCAACTAGTGCAAACCTTGTTTTGAATGAAAATTTGAAGAGTTAAAATATTATGATAAGATGAGACAAGTGGTGTTGGTATTATGTGCAACAATCTTCTCCCTTTGAAGTGTTACTGAACTACACTGGTTTCCTTCGAGTGTTACTTCGAATAGATGCCCTTATTCCTAGTCATGGGTATTATGAGATGATTCCTTATTTATTCCAAGTGGAACTCGCCTCCTTGCAAAGTCTTGGCAAGTGTTCAATCTACTTTTGCATGCGAGTTGCCTTCAACATATCAAAGAAGCTTAAAGCTTCAACACTTACCTTGGCTAACTGTTCTAGTTTATTTCACTTTTTGTAACAACAAAATCTGAGATGCCTTTCTCCTCCAACTTAGGTGATTCTATCAACGTTGATGGCACAATGCATAATGGCTTTATTTTCTGCTTCGATAATGATTACTCCTTTATTTTTTCTATGTTATTTCCAACTAACTATGATATCTTGCCTTGGTTTATCAACTGTAACTATGTTCACCTTGTTGTATTTATATTGATGTAGGTTTTTGATGTGGCAATTGAATCTCACTAAGATGATGCCCTTTGCATTGCTTATTGCACCTAGCTATGGTGCTTTTAGTACCTTGATATGGCAAACATTGAACTCTTTGAACATCTCATCTTTGTGGTAGTGTATGCCCACTATGTTTTTCTTTTAATTTGTAAGGTCTCTAACTCTATTTATGCGGTCTGAACGATGTTGATTGCCTTCGTGCAAGTCAATGTTATGATGTCAATGATGCTTCTTTCTAACATGTTGATGCTAGGATGTAGGTAAAATAGAACTTATGCCCAATGATGCTCACGTTTGTGTGTGTTGCTTGAGGTAGACTTTGTTGTACCTCTTTGATTTGTGTTCACCATAGACTTGTAGATGAACCTTACCTTACCTTCACCAAAGGCTATTTGATGCACCTTATTATGTCTTCTCCAAAGACTATTTTTATGCTAGACATCTTCAATCGAACATCCTTCTTCCTTGTATTGCTATCACCTTCTTGTTGACTACAACTCTTAAGTAATAGTTGCTTTGTTTGGGTGATGAATGTTGGTGGATGCTACTAAACCACAACTATCTTTCTTTCCTTGAGGAAGTTTCACTTTTAGAGCCCTTTTGAATGGTTCTATATGGATGCTATGCAAATGTAGACTGTGATGGTATAGACGTTTTCTCCCTTGTGCTCTTAAACCGAGCCTCTTGAATCCTCAAAATGTTGTCTTCAACTTTTTTTGTTGGTTGATATAAGTTGAAGTAACTATTGCCTTCACACTCTTGGAAATACCTTCCTTGCTTGGTTATTATTTCACTTACTAATCCAATATTTTCAATGAATTTTTGCACTATAGAATATGCAAATATGTAGAGTATTATTTCTAAAATTAAGTAATATAATGTTGATATGTTTATTTCTCTCAAAATATACCTAACTTCTATTTTTATTCTATGTGTAGGTTTGAACCTTGTAGACTATAACTTCTGCACTTATCTTGAAGACTTAAATAAACACTATTTATGCAACCTTTAATTCTTGAAACTGGTGCTTAATAACCTTAATAAGAATTCAAATATAAAATCTCAAGTAATGAACTTTTGCACCTTTTGTTGCATACATTTCTATATTTGTAGATGATGATGATGATGGTGATTTAAATCAACTCAATTTCTACCTTTTGTATATGATATTGCAAAACTTCTATGCTATCCAAAAATAGAACTTTGGCTCACCTTTTTTATAGCTTCAACACTTCACTAATCTGTTGCCCAATACTATAACTTGGTGGATCCAATACTTCTTCAGGATGTACCTCTAAAATTTGATCCTTAGAAGCTACCAATGCTACCCAAATTGCTACCTTTTTCTATCCTCAAATTTGAAATTTTTTAGAGTGTAAAGTAATCACAAAACTCACTATAATCGCTGTCATTGAATCTCAAAATTTGGTAGGACACCCATTCAAATTGTAGCTAATATATCTTTCAAGAACCCTTTAATGATGATCCCCAAATCTCTCAAATTTGGTGGTTTCTCTGTCTTCTTTCTCTTGTCAAGTTATGACTTCACTCTTGGCCTATCTAATGGACTTCTTCTCAAGATTTTGAATGTATTGAGGTCTTTCCCAAACTACAAAATTTGACAAAATTCTTGCCAAATATTTTTCCTTTGGGTTTGTTGTTGGATGGTGACAATTTTTCCAACTCTTTATTAGAAACTTCTCCTTGAGTTCTCCTCAATTATTCTCCAATGAGTTCTTCTAGGAACTCTTCCAATGAGGCTCACCAAGAATTTTCCTTGTTTCTCCTTGAGACCTCTCCAAAGTCTTCAATCTTATAGCTTTTAAAACTTCAATGAGATATTCCTTGATCTCTTCAATATTTAGCTATGGAAGTTTCACAATGAGATCTCCTCCTTGGATATCCTAAATCTGCTACTACTGAAATTTTTCTTAGGAATTTTATTAGTCCTTCTCTATTTTCAATATTCCACTATGGAAGTTATTCAATAGGGCCTTCTATGGACCTATTCTTCAATGTGAAGTTTTCAATCTTCAATGGAGATCACCAATCTCCAATATTCACTAGGACTCTTCTCCTTGAGTCTCTTCTTCCTTCAATGGGGTCTTATTTCTAGGAACTCCTTCCTAGATTTACAATCTTCAATGTGGCTTCCTTGGCCACTAGATATCTCCTCAATATTCAACTAGGAGTCTTCAATATACAAATATTTCAATGGGACCTTTCTCCTTAGGCCTCCAAATCTTCAATATCAAACTTGTTGCTTTAGGTACCAGAATGATTCAAAGAAGATATTCTTCCTAGCTCTTGTAGGAAGCTTCCCAACTCTATTTGAATATTCTTTCTTCTGTAACAAAGTATTAAGCAATGATAATAAAAATTTCTATAAATCTATAGAAAACAAACTTCACTAGTTGGATTGCCAATCTAGTGGATTCAATGTTGAGTTCTAGTATTCACAAGTTTTTCTGCAACTTTGTGAAAAAACTCTAGCCAATAACAATTTTTAGAAATATGAAAATGATATTTACAATCTCCTCTCAATCACTCTTGTGGCTCTCACTATTTCCTATTGATCTACCATGTGCTCTGATACCACTGTTAGCTTTTGAAGCTTTAAACTTAAAGGAAATGCAACCACAAGTATAGAAATAAGCATGCAATGTTATATTGAGAAGCAACACACCCCCATTGAAAAATGAGATTCCATCCTTAGAAAGCCCTAAACTTCCATTTTTGCAGCAGGGACCCTATTGATAATTTTCAGGTTTTAAATCCCAGATTTTGCTTGCCTCCTTGTTAAGTTGTGCCTTTTTTCAAGTCATTCTAGCATTGTTATTCCAAGCTTAACTTTTTACATGCTAGAATCATTCATGCACAGATAAAATCTTGCACCGGTACCGAGAAAAATGTCGAAAACAGATAGAAAATTCATAAAAAATCAAACTTTCCTTTTTAGGCAATGTCGCGAAATCGTGACACTTCCATTTATGGAAATGTCACGAAATCGCGACAGGTAAATCGAAAATCCGCCAAGTCATTTAAGTGTAGCGAAATCGCGACACTTTCCATTTTTGGAAGTGTCGCGATATCGCGACATTTCCATTTTTGGAAGTCATATCACATTTCCATTTTTATACGATATCGCGACATTTCCATTTTTGGAAGTGTCGCGATATCGCGACATTTCCATTTTTGGAAGTGTCGCGATATCGCGACATTTCCATTTTTGAAAAGTGTCGCAAAATTGCTGCCGGCCGGAGGAGAGAGAAAGAAGTCGTACGGAAGGGCGCGATTTTGCGACATGTCACGAAATCGCGACATGTCGCATTTTCACGGTAGGAGAGAGAAAGTGGGCTGCAGAATAAAAAAATTGGCTAAGTATGAAAATGGTCGCGATTTCGCGACATGTCGCGAAATCGCGACACTTTCTGGAGAGAGAAGGAAAGGAGACGAAGAAAGAAGCCAAGTGCAAAGGCAGGCGCGATTTTGCGACATGTCGCGAAATCGCGACATGTCGCAGTATCGCGACTGTTGGAGCAGAAAGTTGCAGTTGACGGAGAAGGGTCACGATTTCGTGACATGTCGCGAAATCGTGACATGTCGCGTTTTCGGCCGACGGGGGAAGAAGTTGCCGATGAGCCAGGGACGTCACGATTTCGTGACATGTCGCGAAATCGTGATAGGAGAGAGAAAGTTGCCCAACGGACCTGAAAGTGCATTCTAGCTGTAACGGAGGGCATCCTGGGGTAGCGACACGTGTCAAAGCATGTATGAGACAGAGCAGGGCCGACATGCAAGCTTATTTTGTGGTTTTTAATCTATTTTTAATGTTTAAATGCTTTAATTTAATGTTTATTAAAGTGCTAATCTAACTCATCTTTTGTCTTTCATGCAGGATTCCATCTGGCACTTGCGGGATAACCGGGAAAGGCCATAAAGTCAAAGTTAAAGTGCAGATTTGATCGAGGACCGCCATGCTAGAGGAGAAGATGCCGGTGAAAGCATTCAATGGAGATTTATTGCAAAATTAATAGCATGAAGACCATTTCAACTTAGGGATGGCTTTACGGGGACAAATTGATGGAGAAGTGGTGACTCATCCGGCTCACCAACAGAATTAATGGAGGCATTTATTTGCAATTGTGGGTGAATGCAAGTGGCTTTAGATTTTATCTTCTCCATTTATGGCAGTTGACTGCACAGATTTGCAGAAGGGTTAAGTTCTATCCGGACTTTGATTTTAATGGATTTTTATTGTAAAACCCGGGTCCTAGGGTTTAGATGTGATAATATTTGCAGTTATGAGAAGAAGATATTTCTAAAAGATCAGGGCCTGTCCTGAGTCTATAAATACTTCTTCTTAATGTAATCGCAGGAGGCGGAGACTTAGAAATAAAAGGCTTATAAGCAATTTCTTGCAAATCTTGTGAAATCCTTTGTTTCTGGACTTGGAGTTGATGTGCTTTAGCTTTTCTGTGATAGCATGGCCAGGAGCCTAATCTTTTGCAGAGTGTGATAAGTGTATCTTCTTTTGTTATCCGTTCCATTAAAGTTTGTTAGATATATGCTGTGAATCTGTATTGTCAAGTTTAAATATGTTGTTAGGCTTCAGTTGTTCCATTGTCTGCTAGGGGAAATTACAGATTTGAGGTTAAGTTTGTTCTAATTGCTCTGTCTTCACTGTGTGAGCTAGGCTGCCGGTGAAAGATACCAGTTTTAACCAGCTGCCCTTGGATTTATGATTTTCTGCTAGATCTGTTTCACTCTGCCTTGTGCTCTTAGTTGAAAGTGATCTTAGACTGACTGGACACTTTCTTCTTTGATTTGTTCTGTTGTGAAGCTGATAGCATAGATAAGATTGATAGTTTAGGGTTTTACAGTTGATATTTGATAAGCTTCTCTTTCTGCCCTACCCTACCCTCTCTTTGTTTTTGGTGAAATGATCCATTTTTATTTTTTTTATTTGTCTTTTATTTGAATCTACTGACCCATGAGAGCTAGATCAAGAATCAAGTTAAATCTGATTGTCAACAACTTCTGCAACTACTGAACAAGTTCAGGAACCCCCTGTAAGGTAACAGAGCAGTCCATATTGAAATCTATTCCAAAAGTGGAAAAGAGTGAATAGCCATTCAACCCAACTCTGTAACTCGCACCTTGGATAACCAGCTAGATCCTAAAGTGAGTGGGATCCGTCCCGTGGGTGTCTTCGGGGCTTCCTGCCCATCCTTTCGTGGGGTGTGTATGAAAGCCGGACCAACACCTAATTGGCGCTAGAAGGAGGGCAAGAACATCTCAGTTCAAGTTCAGTAGTCTGTTAAGAACTGTAAAGTTGTGTGTGCTGAGTCTGGTATTTTATCTTTTGAATCCTTTTCCCTCCTCCTCAGCTCTTTTAAATTTTGTTGTTAGAGTTTTTGCCTGAACAGCGGGACTTAACACCAACACCTAATTGGCGCTAGAAGGAGGGCCTGAACTCAGTTCAAGTATTGTAAGGGCATAACAACAACATTTGTAAGGACCCACAGTGAACTCCGGATAGTTTTGTAAATTGTCAGTACAGTTTTGTAAATTGTCAGTGCAGTGTTTTAAATTTCCAAATTCAGAACCTGTTGAGAACTGCAAAGTTATAAGTGCTTGTGAAAACTTGATTCTACATACAGGGTAACAAGGTCCCACCCCAGAGCCGGAGAACTCCTTGTTCCTGAATTAGAAACTCTGAGAAGAAGTAGCCTCAGAAGGGCCAAATCTCTGTCACAGATAGTTTTATCACCACTGATTGTTACTACAACCAGAGCTCAGAATATTCCTGTCAATCCATTAGCTATGGCAAATTTGTTGGGCTCCATAGCTTTGAACATTCTGGGTATAGCCTATGACTTGCCCAGAAATCCAGAAAGATACCTCCCTAGGTATAAACATGATGGGACAAGAACTGCAGAGGAACACTTAGTTGCATTCAAGAATGCATTGAAGTTATTAAATGTACAACATGAGGATGTTGCCTGCAGACTCTTCCCGTTTACTCTCCAGGAGGGAGCCTATGATTGGTTTCTAAATCTTACCAATGATTCCATCACCAGTTGGAATGATTTAGAAAATTTTTTTGTGTCACAGTTCGGAGAAGTGATAGACCCTAGTATTTTATATCAACAGTTTTCTAGCATCAAAAGAGAACTAAATGAGTCTATTAGATCCTATAATGTTAGATTCCAGAAAGCTTATGGTAGACTTACTGGGTATTATGTGCCTAATGCAGACCTGGCACTAGAGATCTTCAGAAATTCTTTAGATCCCATGACCTCTGTCTTCTTGAAGAGAGATGCCACTATTACCAATTTGACAGAAGCTTACAAAGAAGCTTTGATTCTGGAAAGACAGTTGGGACCCCAGCCTCTAAATCTTCAGCAAACTCCTCTGATCACACAGCCTGCTCCTATATTCAATCCTATCCCACATCAGATGATGTTACCAGTTTGTCAAACTTTACCATCATCAGCACCATTGGCTGCAGCACCGGTTGAGAATGTACAAACCCTGTGAAAGAGGCTGACAATGCTAGGATTGAAGAAGTTTCAAAGATTGTTCAAAAGCTGGCCAATGATTTTTTGAGTTTTAAAAGGCAAACTTCTACTGGAGACAACCCCAACAGATATTCATATCAACCAAACAGATTTAACAGGCCCCCATATGAGCCTAATAAAGATTACAAAGGTAAAGCTCATGATGTGAACATTTGTGATTTGGCCCTGCCCAACTGGTGTAGAATTCATGCCACTTCTCAGCATGGAGAGTTAGATTGTCTGGAATTTTGCAATGCATTTGAAGCCTTGTCTAGTGATCTGATCTCCCCTGAAAATCAAAGAACTGCTGATGGCCCAAGTTCATCTGGCCACAGTGCAGCTATGGTCCTGGATTCTTTCTCTTTCCCGGATGAATCTGAGAATGTAGTTGAAATGCCCATGGATGAAGTACAAGCTTTCCAAGCAATATAGAAGAGATAATTACAACCTCGAGAAACAGGAATCCCGAGCCTAATACCACATCAACTCCTCCTGACAACTCTCACAATATTCCTCCTGACCCCTCTCCAAGCAATAATCCACCTCCACCAAAGGGAGGAGCTCAAAGAGTACCAGATGTTGCTATTCCTCCACTTAACAAAGGATATAACATAGTGGAGGATATGAAAAAGATTAAGGCTAACATTACTTCGCATGAGCTGGCACAGATTTCAGAGCAGAGAGACAATCTGATAAAGACATACTCTGGCTCTCTTTGCTAAACCTGTGGACAAAGGAAAGAAAATAGCAAATGCCAATCTAGCCATGTACAAGGAAAAGTCTAAAGTTCCCCCATTTTTACTGACTGTCAGAATTTTTGGGAAGAATTTACATAATTGTTTGGTAGATTCAGGTGCATCTACTAATGTCATGCCATTGGCAATTTGTCAGCAGTTGGGGCTGACCCCAATAAAGTCTGAGAGGAGAGTTGTCCAATTGGACAAGTCAGAAGTTAAGGTTGTGGGAGAGCTACAAAACATTCACATTCAATTGGCATCTAAGCCAAGGGCTCAACATAAGATCGAAATCCAAGTTGTGGATATCCCAGTGGGGTATGGAATGCTGTTGAGTAGGGATTGGTCTAAGTCTCTAAATGGATATCTGGAAATAGACTTTTCACACATGTGGTTGCCATGGAAGGGTGTGGCCAATCAATTGCGGGTTGACAGAGAACCCAGGTACAAGCACACGATTACAGAGTACAATGCTGCAAATGAAACTGTCAATATTGCAGAAGTAGACATTGGAGTCTACAATTTAACAACTGGGCACAATAATAAATTTAACAAAGCTCATCCTGTATATACTAATGAAGTTTGGACACTTCATGTGGATGGAGCCAGATGTAAGCAGGGTTATGGAATAGGGGCAGTCCTCAGAGGGCCTCAAAGTCAGACATTTTTTATGTCTTACCGCCTGCAGTTCCCATGTACTAATAATTTAGCAGAGTATGAAGCTCTGATTTTAGGTTTAAAATTTGCATTGGATAAAAATGTGAAAAACATTCAAGTTTTCACTGATTCAGATGTGGTGGTCTGGGTCTGTCAAGATTTTAAGGTATTTGATCCTGGGGGTTTTTTACATTCAGTCCTTTTGAAAGAATTCTGCAAACCCTTCAAGTAGAAGCATAAACATGTTATCATATGATTTGTTATTATATGATTTGTTTAATTTGAAGGAGTTGCAGATTTGTTTTTCAAATGGGACAGAAAGACAAGAAACACAAGTCTTTCCCGGATAGAAAATTTTTGAAGCATAGTCCGGAGTGCATTTCGTCAACGAGGACTCGAAAGGTAATTTTTCTAAATTACTTGCACATGGTCCAAATTTTTTTAAGGCACCATTTCTCTGCTTTCCCAACTGCTGCATTTTTTGAGTATGAAGGGAAGTTGTAGCATATGTATACATTGTAAGTAAGCTTTGAAGTTTTTTAGTTTTATTTCTTTGTTAGTGCAGTTTTATTTTTAAATGTCTGTACAGTTGCAGTTTAGTTTATTTCATTTGCTTTAGTTCTTTATTGCAGTTCTTTTTCTTTGTTGTCTATACAGTTGCTTTAGTTTATTTCAGTGTTGTTGCAGTTTAGCTTTGCTGCAGTTCAACAGTTTTAGTCTGTGCAGTTTTATTTTTGTTTTGCTTAAAGGCCTGTCTCTCCTTGAAAGTTTGTGCAAAGTCCTTTAGCTCCTAAAGGTTTCTGTTCTTTGCCTTTGTCTGAGCATCAATGAAAAGTCAGCCTGCTGAAGATTGTTTTATTCTGAGCTGATAAATCCACAATCCAATGCCCATGCTGTTCACCATTCTAATTGAGATAGTCTGCTTGCACTGAACAGTAGAGCTATTTTGTTATTCAGGACAAAGGTAGAGAGATGATGGGATCTTGTGTCTTACTTGCCACAGTTGTTTTAATAATAGAAAAACTGCTATGCTGTTTAGTTGGAGGAACTCCCGGGGAATCCAAGAAAAGCTGGTTATGAGAGGGGACTATGATTCATGCAATTATTTGGGTGTCACCAGAGGCTATTAATGCCTGGACTGAAACAGTTTCAAATTGATCAAGTGTTAGAAGAAAATTGTAATTTCTCTAAGGTCTTCCAGATAGTGATATATTTCAAAAAAGAGAGAGATAAAAAAAAAAAGAGAAAAGAGTTATATGATCAAAAGAGGCAGCCAATACTTCCAAAGATATTTTTACTGAATTATAGATTCTGCCCTACAGTTGTAAATTTGGGTCGTGTAAATCTAAAGGGTAACTCTGTCTAGGCTGTAAAAGGCTAAACTAGTAAACAGAGCTCTACTCGGTTTCCCCTTTTACAATCTAGAAAAGTTGATCAGTCCAAAGTTCATCATTCAAACCAGTCATCCTTGAAGAAAGTTCTATACCCTTGTAATTGCACATCAGAAATCTTCCTTGAAGTAATTCAGCCTAGTATGTCCTTGGGAAATTTTAATAGCTGGCAGTTAGCAGTCAATTTATTGTGAAGAATGTTTGTGGCAAGGCATGATGCATGGTCTTTTTGTTTTGAAACCAGAGTCTTGGGTTCTAAAATAGTGCTACTATTTTACCCGCAGATATCGCCATTTGTTGAGAAGCAACACACCCCCACTAAAAAATGAGATTCCATCCTTAGAAAGCCCTGAACTTCCATTTTTGCAGCAGGGACCCTCTTGATAATTTTCAGGTTTTAAATCCAGATTTTGCTTGCCTCCTTGTTAAGTTGTGCCTTTTTTCAAGTCATTCTAGCATTGTTATTCCAAGCTTAACTTTTTACATGCTAGAATCATTCATGCACAGATAAAATCCTGCACCGGTATCGAGAAAAATGCCAAAAATAGATAGAAAATTCATAAAAAATCAAACTTTCCTTTTTAGGCAATGTCGTGAAATCGCGACACTTCCATTTATGGAAATGTCACGAAATCGCGACAGGTAAATCGAAAATCCGCCAAGTCATTTAAGTGTAGCGAAATCGTGACACTTTCCATTTTTGGAAGTGTCGTGATATCGCGACATTTCCATTTTTGCGGTAGGAGAGAGAAAGTGGGCTGCAGAATAAAAAAATTGGTTAAGTATGAAAATGGTCGTGATTTCACGACATGTCGCGAAATCGTGACACTTTCTGGAGAGAGAAGGAAAGGAGACGAAGAAAGAATCCAAGTGCAAAGGCAGGCGCGATTTTGCGACATGTCGCAGTATCGTGACTGTTGGAGTAGAAAGTTGCAGTTGACGAAGAAGGGTCACGATTTCGCGACATGTCGCGAAATCGTGACATGTCGCGTTTTCGCGGCCGACGGGGGAAGAAGTTGCCGATGAGCCGGGGATGTCGCGATTTTGTGACATGTCACGAAATCGCGACATGTCGCAGAATCACGATAGGAGAGAGAAAGTTGCCCAACGGGCCTGAAAGTGCATTCCAGCTGTAACGGTGGGCATCCTGGGGTAGCGACACGTGTCAAAGCATGTATGAGACAGAGCAGAGGCCGACATGCAAGCTTATTTTGTGGTTTTTAGTCTGATTTTAATGTTTAAATGCTTTAATTTAATGTTTATTAAAGTGCTAATCTAACTCATCTTTTGTCTTTCATGCAGGATTCCATCTGGCACTTGCGGGACAACCGAGAAAGGCCATAAAGTCAAAGTTAAAGTGCAGATTTGATCGAGGACCGCCATGCTAGAGGAGAAGATGCCGGTGAAAGCATTCAATGGAGATTTATTGCAGAATTAATAGCATGAAGACCATTTCAACTTAGGGATGGCTTTATGGGGACAAATTGATGGAGAAGTGGTGACTCATCCGGCTCACCAGCAGAATTAATGGAGGCATTTATTTGCAGCTGCGGATGAATGCAAGTGGCTTTAGATTTTATCTTCTCCATTTATGGCAATTGACTGCACAGATTTGCAGAAGGGTTAAGTTCTATCCAGAACTTGATTTTAATGGATTTTTATTGTAAAACCCGGGTCCTAGGGTTTAGATGTGATAATATTTGTAGTTATGAGAAGAAGATATTTCTGAAAAGATCAGGGTCTGTCCTGAGTCTATAAATACTTCTTCTCAATGTAATCGCAGGAGGCGGAGACTTAGAAATAAAAGGCTTATAAGCAATTTCTTGCAAATCTTGTGAAATCCTTTGTTTCTGGACTTGGAGTTGATGTGCTTTAGCTTTTCTGTGATAGCATGGCCAGGAGCCTAATCTTTTGCAAAGTGTGATAAGTGTATTTTCTTTTGTTATCCGTTCCATTAAAGTTTGTTAGATATATGCTGTGAATTTGTATTGTCAAGTTTAAATATGCTGTTAGGCTTCAGTTGTTCCATTGTCTGCTAGGGAAAATTACAGATTTGAGGTTAAGTTTGTTCTAATTGCTCTGTCTTCACTGTGTGAGCTAGGTCGCCGATGAAAGATACCGGTTTTAACCAGCTGCCCTTGGATTTATGATTTTCTGCTAGATCTGTTTCACTCTGCCTTGTGCTCTTAGTTGAAAGTGATCTTAGACCGACTGGACACTTTCTTCTTTGATTTGTTCTCGTTGTGAAGCTGATAGCATAGATAAGATTGATAGTTTAGGGTTTTACAGTTGATATTTGATAAGCTTCTCTTTCTGCCCTACCCTACCCTCTCTTTGTTTTCGGTGAAATGATCCATTTTTACTTTCTTTATTTGTCTTTTATTTGAATCTGCTGACCCATGAGAGCTAGATCAATAATCAAGTTAAATCTGATTGTCAACAACTTCTGCAACTACTGAACAAGTTCAGGAACCCCTTGTAAGGTAACAGAGCAGTCCATATTGAAATCTATTCTAGAAGTGGAAAAGAGTGAATAGCCATTCGACCCAACTCTGTAACTCGCACCTTGGATAACCAGCTAGATCCTAAAGTGAGTGGGATCCGTCCCGTGGGTGTCTCCGGGGCTTCCTGCCCATCCTTTCGCGGGGTGTGCATGAAAGCCGGACCAACATGTTATAGCTATGATAATTACTAACTAATATGCATCAAAATATGATATAATTTTTTTTACAATTATCAAGAAATACTCATTTAATAAAGCTCACAAAAATATACAATGCTATCCAATGGAGGTTACAACCTATCCATTCTTACAAAATGGATCTACATTGTATCTACTACTCTACCTACACACTCTAAAATCCTCATTCAAAACACTCATAATAAGGCCTTTATTTAGAAAGATAGATTCCTTGCCCCTTACTCAACCTAAGACACATGTACATGTGGACTACATGTAAATTTACATCATTGCACATTATGACACTTGTGCATTTGTTACATTGCTTTAATAAACTATTTAACTCCTAATATAATCCTAATCTAAATATGTATCCATGATGGTACGTTAGTAAAGAACCACATAATATAATATATTCCAATAGAAGATGGGGAAGAAATGGAGTTGGAAGAAGAGGTGGAAGACATGGTGCATATTGGTGTGAGAAGGATGAAGTGATACTCTCATGAGGGCTCTTGGGAAGAGTGACATGAGTGGCCTGATGTATTGGGCCTTGGTCAAAATTTGAGGGTCCAAAACGGGCCATGAAACTCAAATAGAGGATAATGTGGATAGTGGACTAGATACCTAGCAGAGTGAGGGGTGCCTCCTCCGTACAGGTTGGAGGAGTCACTAAAAGGTGAGGGATCAACTCAAAGTGATCCTTAGAAGGATGGTCTTGAGCTCGAGCTTGGATTTTGGTCTTGACCATAAGTGACTAGGGATAAAATAGGATGTGAAAAGATAGACATAATAGATATGGGATGTTGTAAGCTGACTCTAGGGGCAATTGTCCATGCCTAGGAAATTTTGACTGTGAATTACACTTGCGTGGATGATCATGTGCTAAATTGCACTTGCTTGGGTGGTTGAATCTAAAGATAGTTTACAGAGGCTGTGGGAACAAAAATAAATGACACAAAGATAGATGGTTAATAGTTTTGGTCTTTTTCAATTTTTGCGAATATTTTTATTATTTTTTTGAATAATTCTCTATCTACACCAACAAAAAATTAGACAACAAACAATTAATATGAAGATGTTTAGGATGTTAAGCTCTATTTTTATGTTTGTTGTTGCTTATGTTTTTAGTATTTTTGATTTTTTTTGTGTTTTGATGTATCATATCCCTAAAATATATAAAAGGTGAATGGGTGAGATCTACAAGGTGTGGCTATGCATGATCCTTTATATACCTGAGAGTACATAGGAAGAAGCTGTGCACAAATGGCCAAAAATATTCCTAAGGTGGGAATGGATCAAGGTATATTAAAAGGCAAAAAGACCTCCGATACCCTTTTTTAGGGGGTATAAGAGGTGGCACTATGTAAAACCTACATTGACCCAGTCACCGTCTGCTTCACCCTCAGGCGGGCTCAGTAAAAAATGATAGTTGCACACACACTTATTATTTAGCCCTATGAGCAAGGGCGTCTAACCTCAAACTACCCCAAGCTAGTCCCAAGGGTAGTCAGCTTCCCGATGATGAAATATAAGAAACTATGTGATCTAACTACGGTTTATAAAGGTATCAACCGATGGTTGGGGATGAAGTCCAACGTCATCGAATGGTTTGTAAAATGTTTTGTGCAAAATATTGTGTTGTTGAATTTTCTTTTCTTTTAAGGATGCCTAACTAGGATGCAAAAATAAGGCTATCCTAAAAATGCATCATGTAAAATTTGCCTAGGCTAAATGCAAATAAAGCAAGCAATAATCTAAAATGCTCTTTCACTATCTACAATGCAATGCAAGGCTTGACCCTTTTGAAAGTGAATCCTATGCTAAGGAAAGAAAATTGTAAAACATAAAAGTAAATCTAGTCTAAAGTAAGCAAATTACAAGACATGAAAATAAAATGATGCTAAAAAAATCAAATAAGAATACAAGAAAAGAAATCTATGCCTACAAAAGTAAATAACAACGCAAGAAATCAATGCTAAGGAAAGCAAAGGAAAATGCCTGAAATGAAATCTAGTCTAACAAAGCAAAGCAAGGCATGAAATCAAAACTAGCCTAAGAAAGCAATGACAAGACATGAAATGAAAACTAAGCTAAGAAAGCAAGAACAAGACATGAAATAAAAACTAGATTGAGAAAGCAAAAACAAAAAATGAAATAAAAACTAAGTTAAAAAATCCAGAACAAGACATGAAATAAAAACTAGACTAAGAAAGCAAAGACAAGACATGAAATAAAATCTAGACTAAGAAAGAAAGGAACATGCATGAAAGGAAAATACATGAAATGAAATCTACTCTAGGAAATCAAGAAAGTACATGAAATTAAATCTAATCTAAAAAATCAAGAAAATACATGAAATGAAACTAATCTATGAAAGCGAGAAAATACATGAAAAGAAACCTAATCTATGAAAGCAAGAAAATACATGAAAAGAAACCTAATCTATGAAAGCGAGAAAATACATGAAAATAAACCTAATATATTAAAATGAATAGAAGCATAAAACAAAGCTAATCTAGGAAAGCAAGAAAAGACATGAAATAAAGTCTACTCTAGGAAATTAGTAAAATGACATGAACTGCAAATATATTCTAAGAAAGCAATAAAATGACATGAAATAAAATTCTATTCTAAGAAAGCAATAAAGGACATGGAATAGAAGTCTAATATAAGAAAACAATAAAATATATGAAATGAAAACTACTCTAGAAAGCATGTAAAATGATGAGGTTCGTCAATCCAAGGTGACCTACCCACTTTTAATTCCCAAGTTCACATGAAGCACAGGGGAAGATCATACGTAGGATAAGGGATATTTTAATGTGGTATGTTGTGATATTGATGTGATGTTCATTAAATTAGAAGGAATGACACTCTTTTGATCTCCAAGATTAGCCTAAGGTGCGAGCAGAGAGCATACAAGGTCAAATAATTTGCTTAATGTGATATGTGGTGAGGGTTCATTACCTTAGAAGGAATGATACAAGATCACCCTAGGGTGTGAGGAGAGAGCATATGTAGGCTAAGTATTCTATTTAGTGTGATATGTAATATGCACATGAAAAGAAATATGCTATGAAGAAAATGTAAGTTTTTTAACCCCAAGAGTTTCTTCCACTCTTTTGATCCTCAAGATCACCTTTTGAGCATGACAGGAAAGCATACGGATAAGAAGATAGCTTTTGTTTAATGTGATCTAAGGATAAAAATCTATTAAAACTAATAGTCAAAGCCAAAGCATTAAATTACACTTGCTTTCACAAAATCAAACTAAAAATAGGACACAAGAACACCTACCTGAGGTCTTACACTTGCTGATAGCTGATAGGTTCTGGTGTTTAGATTCTATGATTGAAATTGGCTCTATGACCTCAACCATAACACCCTGGATGTTTCACAATCTCAACCACCCATCCCCAGACAGTTGAACCTCAAAGGAGCTTATGGTTGGTTGGCTCTAATGTGTCAGGTTTTTGTGTCCTAGAGGGATAGTTTGGTAGCTTTTCTTGCAAAATCCAACAAACAAAACAGTTAGAAAATGTATTTTTAGATGCAAAATAGAGAGGGATAAGAAGCCAAGATAAAAAAACTAAATAAAAGGACAAAAAATGATGCTAAAATATGTTAATAAAGAGTAAACCTAACTAGCTAAAGAGCAAGAACATAGACGAGTAAACAAAAGTGATTGATGGGTAAGGTGATATAGAAACCCCTAAATTGATTTATAGTTGATGGCAAACGATTAGGTGGTAAGGATTCATATACACCTAAAATTATTGTGACATGCTATGTGAAATTAGGTACCTGATCATTGGGTCCCATTTTGGAGAGATTGGGGGAACCACCCACGTAGGAGTAGTCCTGATTGTCAATTGTCTAGGCTCAGATGATTGAGATTGTGAATTTCACACATAGGGGCAGTCCTCAGTAGAGGGATACCAGATGATGTGGAACTAGTAGGACCTCAATATAGATGATATTTTGATATTTTTGCATAGTTTCTAATAAAAAAATATAGACAAAAGACAAAAATGTAAGAAATATTTACAAAAAGCTAAATAGAGTACATAAATCAAATGATGAAGTAAAATATGAGAGAAACCACAATTTATACAACCTTCAAAATGAAAAATACCATGTGTGACCAAGGGTTAGGGTCCCATCATGGTCTCCAAAATGTAGTGTAGAAAACATGTCCTTTTATTCAATTATAAAAGATGTGATAGTACATGCTTTTATTGCAATGCCCCATGGGCTACAAGAGGGGTTCACAAAAGTAGGATATATATATATCCTTTACAAAAGTGAATACGATGACACCCAAAAGATCTTATAAACCACCTCAAAGAGGAGGTGGGTTTTGAATTCTTGAATTCTTGACCACCCTTGGTTGTATATGCCTCCACAAGCCCTACACACAACCAACAATAATGATTAGTAGATTCGATGGGTCTACCTTGGTTAGACCCAAATTGGTGAAAGATGTAAACAATAACAAAGTAAGAGAGATTGAATTAAAGAAATAATAGAGCTTAAAATGGAGAAAAAAATAGAAAGTATTAGCTTTATTACCTTTGCTAACTTTTTGTTACTAGTTTTGTAACTGAAATTGGCCTCTAGAGTGGACTACCCAGGGGTGGGTAATTTTGACTATCAACCATCCAAGGGTGGGCGATTGAGTCTATACTATATAGACTACGATGAAAATTTGTGGAGATCTTCTATATGCTATCAAGAAGCTACCCTCCAAATTTGGTGTTGATTAGAGTTTGGACTTGCGATTTACACACAAAAAAAGTCAAGATAAATCTAGTCTCTAATAGCCAACCATCTAGGGATGGGCGGTGTTGTGGCTACTCCACAACGTACCCCAAAATTGGGGACCCACCTTTTTTGCATGTGTTCCAAGAAGACCGAAGTGGCCCATAGGCTAAAGATCAAGGAAAAAAGCAAAATACCACAAGGAGGAAAAGTGTCGCGATATCGCGACATGTTGCGCTGTCGCGGCCAAAAAAGAAAAAGTGTCGCGATATCGCGACATGTTGCATTTCGCGACAAAGCAAAGAGAGAAAGAAAGAAAAGTGTCGCGATATCGCGACATGTTGCATTTTCGCGACCAAACAAGAAAGAAAGAACAAGAAAGAAAAGTGTCGCGATATCGCGACATGTTGCAGTTTCGCGGCCAAAGGAGAAAAAGTGTCGCGATATCGCGACATGTTGCATTTTCGCGATTCAAAGCAAAGAGAGAGGGAAGAAAGAAAAAGTGTCGCGATATCGTGACATGTTGCATTTTCGCGACCAAATGAGAAAAGAAAGAACTAGAAAGAAAAGTGTCGCGATATCGCGACATGTTCCATTTTCACGACTAAAAGCAACAAAAGAGAGCAAGGAGGCAAAAGTGTCGCGATATCGTGACATGTTCCATTTTCGCCAAGGTAACGGACCTGCATAGTGACGTGGACATAAGGACAAAATCCAATGAATAAGACAAAGCGTTACATAAGGAATATTTAATGATTTGAAATCATTTAAGATGGTCGTTACACACGGAGGGAAACGGATGCAAGCCCATGTGGAGAAAACGTAGCGAAGGGCCACAAAATGGAAACCAAAGCACACGCAGTCAGGGAAGGTGAAACGAGTAGCCATCGGAAAATGAAATGAACCGTCATGGAAGGAGAAACAATTTTTTAGAAGTTTAAATATGCCATTCAAAGAGGCCAGAGGGGTCGGAAATTGCTGCGAGCAGAGTTGCAGATTTGAAGGCGAGAAGGCCATTCTGGACCTGTTTGAGTTGTTTTTCTTCCATAGATTGGTTTGGGAAAACCAGAAATTCTGCTATTGTAAAATGACATATTTTTAATGCAGAAGTTTTCAGAAATTTGCATCTTGTGGGCAAGAAAGAAGGAGATTTTCTTTGCATGCTATGGATTTAATGTTTATTCTTTCATTTTTTAGATTTTGAATTTATAGATAATGTTAATGCCATTTTTTTGGGTTACATTAGGCGAATATTTGAAATCTGAATTTTATTTCGTACCCTAGGAACCAACACTTAGTCTATGGGGATTGTGCTTGTTTTGCAAGTCCAATAGGTTAGGTTGCATGCATGGAGACCTCACATCTTCGGTTTTGTCGAAATAGGATAGCATCATACCGAATGCATTTTATTTTCAGTTTTTCGCATTTCATTTTCATTTTTCTGCATTTTATTTTTTTCCAGAAATTTTAACTTATTTTCAGGCATTAAAATAAACATTTAAAAAATTCAAAATCCAAAAAAACAATGAACAATCACTAAAGTTTCATGATGAAATAAACCAACATTGCCCCTTGTTTAGAGTTACTTGCAATCACTAAGGTGTTCCAAGCATTTAAATTGAATATCTTTATTTGAGATTACTAATACACATATGCAAATGCTAATACAACGGAGACCTTGGAGAAGTTGTTTGTTTAACTTCTTTGCAAGAGGGGATTTGGAACCCAAATCCTAAAGGAGAGTGTACTTTCACAACTGGGTGAAAATACCACTCAACAGATTGGCGCTAGAAGGAGGGCCTGAATTGTTTTATTTCAGAGTGATTTAAATGCTATAGGGATTTAAATTTTGAATATTTCATGCCCTATTGATTATTATCTTTAGCCCTCTTTTAACAATACAACCTTGTAGTGTTAAAAGGAGGACATGAATTGCTATGCATTGTTCTAACGCTTTTGATTGTTCATACAAGAATAATGTGTTTTGATTTGATTTTAAAAATTTTGGTCTTGACTAACGAGGTTGTCTCCATGCAATTACTTTCATTTGATTTTAATGGATACATCTCTTGGTTGATGCTAACATGATTATTAATACGTTACATGTTTGATATTTGCTAGTCATTTCATGCTTATTTGTAAGGAATTATTTTTTGTCTAAAATGTATTTGTTGTCGGTATTATGCTCTTCACTTGCGTGTAATGCGATCTTGTGAATCAGAAAGCCTACAACACTAGGAGTATGCTCTTCACTTGCGCATATGCGATCTGGTGAATCAAAAACTTACATTTTTAGAATACTGCTTTGTCATGGTTCCTTCTTTCATTCACGACTAACAAATTGATTTTTCTTTGAATTTCATTAATTGCAAGATTTTTTTGTGTGTCGCAGGTTTTCTTTGAGGTATTGAGAGTTTTGTCAGGTTTTGTAGGGTAGTTTCATTTACAAGCTGGACCCACCGCATCGCATCGCAACTAGGTCCAAAACAACCGAGGAAACCATATTCCAAAGCCTCTCACTCACTCATAGGAATCCAAGGAATAAAACCGAGCAAATTGTGGTCCCACCAGATATTCTTGTTATAGAAGATCCTTCTGTTTTAGGTGCATCTAGCGGACTTGCACCGGTGGTGTCATTTGCCACTAGTGTACCAATTATCAGTACCATTTCCATGGTTCTTGTAGGGTTATCATCATCGATTTTGAATCAAATGGCCCAACCTCCACCACCTCCTTGGTACGGAGCCAATAACATTCCTTTGAATATTGCAGGGGATATTCACGAGATCCCTAAGAATATAGAGAGATTTTTGCCCAAATACAAACCGGATGGCCCAAGGACCGCAGAAGAACATATTCAGGCCTATAGGGATGTTTTGATAAGATTGCAAGTTCAACATGAAGATGTGGCTTGTAGACTCTTCCCCATGAGCCTAGACCAAGTGGCTTACGAATGGTATATTTGCTTACCTAATGGTTCCATTACGTCATGGATGCAAATGGAGGATGCTTTTGTCAACCAATTCAGGTCACCATTAGATCCCACAATCATCTATAATCAGTTAATTACATGCAAAAGAGGCCGGGGTGAGCCAATCCAAACTTTTAATCAGAGATTTCAGAAGTGCTATAATAGAGCAATTCGACATTTTGCCATTGATCCCGCAGTAGCTTTGCAAATATATTTTGGGGCATTGGATCCTATGACGGCAATGTTTGCAAGGCGAAATCCTCAAGTTACCACGCTTGCTCTAGCCTACAATGAAGCTATGACCATTGAACAACAAATGACACCACAGAGTTATGGGTTTTCCCAGATGCCTATGGTAGGACAATATGGTCCATATGGTCAAGCTCCTATGATGAATCAGATCATGGCACCACAAATATCAGGCATAAATGCTTTGCCTTATCAACAACCATATTCATCAACACCCGCTTACGCACCCATTCCAATTCAACCAATCACATCCATTCCCCCCATTCCTTCATTTTTGCAAACTAGTCAGCAGACTATGCAAGGAGCCAGTCCGGTTAATTCTCAGGCTATAGTTCCTTTCCCCAATCCAATTCTGATTCAAAGTGTGAATCCCTACGCAAATCAAGGGGCTCAAAATCCAACTCAAATGTTAAGTCAAGATCTCACCAATTACGCAAATCCTATTGGAACTAGCAATAACATAGCTCAACCAAAAGAGATTTATTCAGAGGTTGAAGAACTCAAAAAGATAGTTCACAAATTGAGTAATGATTTGGTTCAAAAATAGAAGTATGAATCCCATGCCCCTCACCCAAATCAAAATTTCAACAATAGAGGGAGACAGTGGAATACGAAGCCAAACAATGGGGGTGTGCCTTCCCCTATTGCTAATCAGATAGATACTTCTGTAGGACCAAGTCACTCTAGTTCCATTCTTAATATTTCTGATTTTGCATGGGAAAAGGGGTGTAGATTGCATAATACAAAGGAGCATAATGAAAGGAATTGTCCCGAAATTGCTAGGTATACCCATTGTCTCCAAGCTCAAGTGGATGATTTGGAACTTGTGCCAAATGAGGGTCCACCCCAACATCAACAAGGAGAGGACAACATTTTGGTGGTGGAAACTCTATATCGTCAAGAGAGTGAGAATGAGGAAGAAGTGGATGAGATCTTGGAACAGGAAGTGCAGGCTTTTAGAGAATTTAGAAAGGGGAACCATGGATACCATTTGAGGAGTAAGTCCAAAACCCCTAAAACATCCTCAACTCCACCAAACAATTCTATTCTTCCTCCCGATGCTAAGGCTGATAATAATCCCCCTCCTCCATCCGGAAGAGAAACGTCTAAGGACACGCAAAAAACATTGAAGCCCGAGAAGTCAACTTATGACATAGTGGAGGATTTAAGGAATTCCAAGTCTAACCTTTCATTTTTAGAGGCGGCTAGGTTGCCTGGCCAAAAGGAAGCATTGATAAAGGCTTTGGGCTCACCTAGTCAAATACAGGAAGGAAAGGAAGTTGAATCTCACATGGTTTTACGAAAGGAAAGACGAGATGTCCCTCCTTTTTTATTGACTGTGAGGATTGCTGGAAAAAATTTGCACAATTGTTTGGTGGACACAGGTGCCACAAGTAACCTCATGCCTTCAGAAATTTGTCAAATGCTAGGCCTAGAGCCTGTTTCTGCTAAATGCAAGGTTTTGCAATTGGATCGGTCTGAGGTAAATGTGGTAGGGACCCTCTACGATGTTAAGATCCAACTCAATTCTGAACCTAGGGTCCAACAGGTAGTTGATATTTTGGTTGTCAATATCCCAAGTCGATATGGAATGCTACTTGCTAGGGATTGGATGAAAAGTTTGAATGGTTATTTCTCCACCGATTGCTCGCACATGTGGCTACCCTAGAGAGGGATTGCTAATCAAATTAGAGTGGAAAATGAGCCAAGGCTTAAGGAAATCATCACAGAATTCAACAAGCCAAATGAAGTTCAATTTTTTGAACCCGAGTTAGGAGTCTATGCTTTTGATGTTGAAAGAGCTACCGAAGAACCTCAAAAAGAAACAGTTTCTTGTAGCTGTTCTGAAGAAGATAATCTCGTGTGGTTTCTCAAGTTTGATGGATCTAAGTCAAAACAAGGGGCAGGAGCTGGAGTTGAACTCACTTGTCCGGGAAGTAAACCATTGTTTGCTGCCTATAGATTGCAATTTCCTTGCACTAACAACGTGGCAGAATATGAAGCTCTTATCTTTGGATTACAATTGGCTTTGAGCAAGAAGGTTAAGTGTTTGAAAGTATTGGGAGATTCGGAGTTGGTTGTCAAACAAGTTAAAGGACAATATACCTGTCGCGATAAGAGATTGAGCCTTTATAGAACTAGGGTGAGGGACCTCATTGAGGAATTTGATGCTTTTAATATATCCCTTATTTCTAGGAAAGGAAATCGTATAGCTGATTCTCTGGCGGTCACTGCAGGCATGCTAAATCCGGTTGACATAAAAAAATGCAAGAAGTTTTCCATTGAGTTGGTCCCTTGCCCATCGATACCTGATAACGTCAGAAACTTGCAAGTTTTTGAGAATGATAGACACATTTTCAAATTTGTCACCAATTCAGGTATTTTTGAGAACCAAGTGATTGATGAAGATCAAAGGTGGCAAGAAGAAATAGAAGGAGAAAGCGAAGCTACATTTCAATCCAACAAGATACCTAAGAACATCGTTTCATTGGAGAAGATGTTTGATATGGGATATAAAGCTAGAAAAGGAGAAAGGGTTCCACTTCCTAAAGATGCATGTGACTTGATCAATATAGGGAGTGTGGATAATCCGCGTGAAGTGTACATTGCAAAGGCATGTACAGCTGATGAGAGGGAAAATATAATACGTGCACTAAAGTATTACATGGATTGCATTGCTTGGGATTACAATGAGTTGAAAACGTATGATCAAAATGTTATTATGCACACCATCCCTCTAAAACCGGATTCCAAACCCTTCAGACAAAGACAACGACCTGTTAACCCATTACTTGAGCCCTTGATAGAGAAAGAGGTCAAACGATTGTTGGACGCAAAGATAATATTTCCCGTTAGGCACTCAACTTGGGTCGCTAATCTTGTTTCGGTGAGAAAGAAGAATGGGGAGATAAGGCTATGCATAGATTTTAGAAATCTCAACAAAGCCTCACAAAAGGATAATTACCCACTGCCATCAATTGATGAAATCTTGCAAATGGTGAATGGGTCTGAAATGATGTCTTTTCTCGATGGGTATTCTGGATACAATCAGATTCTTATTCATCCCAATGACAGGATGAAGACGGCCTTCACAACCAAATGGGGAACATTTGCCTATAGAAGAATGCCTTTCGGATTATTAAATGCAGGCGCAACATTTCAACGTGCCATGGATTATGCGTTCAAAGGGCTCATAGGTAAATGTATCATTGTGTATGTGGATGACATTCCTGTGTTTTCAAAGGAAAGAAAAGACCATGTGAAAGATTTGAGGAAAGTTCTCCAAAGGTGTAAAGAGCACGAAATTTCTTTAAATCCAAAAAAATGCATCTTTGGAGTGACAGAAGGAAGATTGCTTGGCCATATCATTTCAAAAGAAGGTATCTCCATTGATCCGAAAAGGATAGAAGCTATCCAAAACTTGCCTCTCCCGGGTAGCAAAAAGGAATTGAGATCTTTCTTTGGGAAAATCAATTTCGTGAGGAAGTTTATTTCTGGCTTCACTGAGATAGCTAAACCACTGAATGAGATGCTCAAAAAGGATGTGAATGTCAAATGGAACGAAGAAAGTAGGGTTGCCTTTCAAAGCATCAAGGATGCTATTTCTAGAGCCCCTGTCCTTATAAGTCCAAATTATTCTAAGCCTTTCTTTATTTATGCTTTCGCATCTGAACACTCTTTTGCGAGTGTCTTGACTCATAAAGGTGAAGATAACACAGAAAATCCCATAGCTTTTCTAAGCGCTCCTTTGAAGGATGCTCAATTGAGGTATTCCATCCTCGATAAGCAAATGTATGCACTTTTCAAAACAGTAAAAAAATTCAGACATTACATTGTGCATAGTAGGGTCTTTGCCATTGTGCCTGACCCTGCTGTCAAAACCATGTTTGTGCAAAACGAGCTAGGTGAGAGAAGAGGTAAATGGATTTCTACCATCCAAGAATTTGACCTTGAAATTCAACCCATGAAATTAGTTCGTGGACAAGGACTTGTGAAAACAATTGCTGAGAACAATCCCCAAGTCACATGCCAATATTCAAGTGGAGAGCACATTTCCAAAGATGATTGGTATGTTGATATTGTGTATTTTTTGTTAAATGGTAAGTGTCCATCACATCTTAATTCTACTCAAAGAAGAGCCTTGAGACTTAAATCTGCCAATTATCATATTAGGTCTGGTGCTCTTTACAGGAAAAATCATGAGGGAATTTACCTACGATGCTTAAATCAAGAAGAAGCTACCAATGTTTTGCAAGAGTTTCATGGTAAACACGGAACTGGCCATGGTTCGGAAAATTCAATAGCACATCAAATCCTAAGAGCGGGATATTATTGGCCCCACATTTTTAAAGATGCACATGCACACGTGCGATCTTGCCATATTTGTCAAGTGGTTGCCAATAGAGAAAGGAATGCAGCTATGCCATTGCAACCTGTAGTTGAGATGAGACCATTTGCACAATGGGGATTAGACTTCATTGGGGTTATTAACCCAAATTCTTCAGATTCCCATAAATTCATACTCACAGCTACAGATTATTGCACTAGGTGGGTAGAAGCAATTCCTACGAAGCATGCTACTACGGATGTGGTAATAAAATTCCTCGAAGATCATATCGTAACAAGGTTTGGAATGCCCGATTCTATTGTAAGTGATAATGGTAAGGCTTTTGTTTCCACTCAATTTGCAAATTGGGCATATGATAATAAGGTGAGTTTAAAGTTTTCGTCTAACTATTACCCTCAAGGCAATGGTTTGGCAGAATCTTCAAATAAAAATTTGTTAGCCATCATTAAGAAGTTATTGGAAAAGAATTCTTGGGATTGGCACAACCAATTAAAATTTGCTCTTTGGGCAGATAGGACTAGAGAAAAAGAATCAATAGGGAATACACCTTATCATCTAGTTTATGGGCAAGATCCAATTTTTCCTGCAAATTTGAAGCTTCAAACCCTTCGTTTCACACAAGAATACCTTGGAACCGATAATCACATTGAGGCTAGATTAAGTCATCTAATGCACCTTGATGAAAAAAGAGAAGAAGCCATGCTCCACATGAGCAAACATCAAGATGTGGTCAAAATATGGTTTGATAAAAGAGCCAAAATTAAGTGTTTTAGGATCTCTGACTTGTTTTTATTGTGGGATAAAAAACATGATGAGAAAGGGGATCACAAAAAGTTTGATTGTCTTTGGTTAGGTCCTTATCAAATTTTTGAAATCCTAGGGGAGAGTACTTTCAGACTAAGAACTTTGGATGGGAAATATTTGACGTTACCGGTTAACGGGCAAGTTCTAAAGCATTATTTTAGCCCTTAAATCATGTGAGATTTGTATTATATTGTACATTTGTATATACTTTTGGTTTTCATGTTTTGGTTTTGGATTGGATTTCATTTTGGTTTTAAGTTTTGTGTGTTGGTCCTTATGAATGTTGACTAAGACTAGGAGAATATGAAACATCGGAATTGTATTGCAGAAAGCTCCACGAATATCGCAAACACATTAAAGAATATCGTTTGGAACTTGTGATGCATGAAGTTGTCAGTTTTATAAATTATGGCAAAGTAGGTGATATACTCCATCCGCATTTCAAAAGGAGCAATGCATTCATATCTCATGTTACATTCCGCATTGCATATACATTTCATCTCAGCTTGCATCTTCATTTCATGTACAATCATTGAAAAGGTGTCGAATCCTCTTAGGGTTATTACATAACATATATTAAAAGGATCCTAAGGTTGGGAACTGATGCCCGAACTATCTTGAACCAAGCACGTTCTACGCATATTAAAGAGGATCTTGAGCAAAATGGTCAAAACCATACTTGGAAGAAAAGGTGAGGCGAAAGGAGTATTTCGTGTCTGTCCTATCATGCAACATAATCCTTAAAACAATGGTTTTTACCACTCCCATAGTGCTTAAAGCCTAAAATCAGAGTAGTAAGGATAGGGTTAAATCCTCATCGAACTTAGGTTGAGGATCCAACTCCCCAAAGCTCTGATTTGACCTTCATGGAGTAGTAAGGATAGGGTCTAATTCTCATCTCGCTTAGGTTGAGAATCCGATTCCCCAAAGCTTCTATTTTGCCCACTCAAGAACTTGAAATTCCAAAGAAAATATTTTTTCATTTCTTTATTAATATTGGATTGGAAGGATCGTACTACATGTCCCTTGCAAGGATGGGTAGTCATCCCCAAGGTCCAAGAAATCAAAAGTAGAGCCAAATCCTGGATTATGGGGTTGATCTCCACCGGGGCTATAGACGCCTGGCTGGCAGTGGAGTATGCTCATGCGTGGCAACATGTCTTGTCTAAAAGCAAGACCACTGATTGCTCAAACGGACAAGCTAGGCTGACAGTTTCATCCATAACAGGTTAAATCATTTTGTTCAAGATGAGGTAATGAACTCCAGATCAGAGTAGTAAGGATAGGGTTAAATTCCCATCTCGCTTAGGTTGGGAATCCTATTCCCCAAAGCTCTGATTTCACTTACACTTGCACATGGGTTCAAGATGGTAGTGACACATAACCAACTTTGGGATCTAGTAAATTAATTCAGTATACATATATTTGGTCCTAAGAGGGTTTGACAGTTTTAATATGTTTGTTCATGATACTAGAAGGTCTGAGCCTTTGCAAAGCAGGTTGTTATATCTCTAGCATAGTTATCATACATCAAATCCTGCACAAATCATTCATAGCCTTGCATACGAATCATAAGTGAAACTGACAATGGAAAGTTGATCGAATTTCAAATGATAGGGAATGAAGCACATTGCACACACCGAGCTGATGCTTAATAATTCTAATGCTTCATGTATTTCTCATCTAGTTTCATTCTTGGGATATTTGCTAACGCTTGTATTTGAGTCTGTGTGTTTTCAAGGTTGAGTTCTCACCGAAATGCTCGGGAGCATTTCCCAGCAGAGTCGCCATTTGTTGTGGCTACTCCACAACGTACCCCAAAATTGGGGACCCACATTTTTGCATGTGTTCCAAGAAGACCGAAGTGGCCCATAGGCTAAAGATCAAGGAAAAAAGCAAAACACCACAAGGAGAAAAAGTGTCGCGATATCGCGACATGTTGCAGTTTCACGGCCAAAAGAGAAAAAGTGTCGCGATATCGCGACATGTTGCACCGTCACGCAAAAGAGAAAAAGTGTCGCGATATCGCGACATGTTGCACCATCACGACCAAAAGAGAAAAAGTGTCACGATATCGCGACATGTTGCACCATCACGGCAAAAGAGAAAAAGTGTCGCGATATCGCGACATGTTGCACCGTCACGGCCAAAGGAGAAAAAGTGTCGCGATATCGCGACATGTTGCACCATCACGGCCAAAAGAGAAAAAGTGTCGCGATATCGCGACATGTTGCACTGTCGCGGCCAAAAGGAAAAAGTGTCACGATATCGCGACATGTTGCACTGTCGCGCCAAAGAGAAAAAGTGTCGCGATATCGCGACATGTTGCACTGTCACGCCAAAAGAAAAGTGTCGCGATATCACGACATGTTGCATGCAGAAAAGTGTCACGATATCGAGACATGTTGCATTAAATCCATAGCCAAATGAAAAAAGTTCGATATCACATGTTTTAGAAAAGTGTCGCGATATCGCGACATGTTGCATTTTCAAGAAAGAAGAGAAAGAAAAGTGTCGCGATATCGCGACATGTTCCATTTTCATGGCTAAAAGCAACAAAAGAGAGCAAGGAGGCAAAAGTGTCGCGATATCGCGACATGTTCCATTTTCGCCAAGGTAACGGACCTGCATAGTGACGTGGACATAAGGACAAAATCCAATGAATAAGACAAAGCGTTACATAAGGAATATTTAATGATTTGAAATCATTTAAGATGGTCGTTACACACGGAGGGAAACGGACGCAAGCCCATGTGGAGAAAACGCAGCGAAGGGCCACAAAATGGAAACCAAAGCACACGCAGTCAAGGAAGGTGAAACGAGCAGCCATCGGAAAATGAAACGAACCGTCATGGAAGGAGAAGCAATTTTTTTAGAAGTTTAAATACGCCATTCAAAGAGGCCAGAGGGTCAGAAATTGCTACGAGCAGAGTTGCAGATTTGAAGGCGAGAAGGCCATTCTGGACCTGTTTGAGTTGTTTTTCTTCCATGGGCTGGTTTGGGAAAACCAAAAATTTTGCTATTGTAAAATGACATATTTTTAATGCAGAAGTTTTCAGAAATTTGCATCTTGTGGGCAAGAAAGAAGGAGATTTTCTTTGCATGCTATGGATTTAATGTTTATTCTTTCATTTTTTAGATTTCGAATTTATAGATAATGTTAATGCCATTTTTTTGGGTTACATTAGGCGAATATTTGAAATCTGAATTTTATTTCGTACCCTAGGAACCAACACTTAGTCTATGGGGATTGTGCTTGTTTTGCAAGTCCAATAGGTTAGGTTGCATGCATGGAGACCTCACATCTTCGGTTTTGTCGAAATAGGATAGCATCATACCGAGTGCATTTTATTTTCAGTTTTCGCATTTCATTTTCATTTTTCTGCATTTTATTTTTTTCCAGAAATTTTAACTTATTTTCAGGCATTAAAATAAACATTTAAAAAATTCAAAATCCAAAAAAAACAATGAACAATCACTAAAGTTTCATGATGAAATAAACCAACATTGCCCCTTGTTTACAGTTACTTGCAATCACTAAGGTGTTCCAAGCATTTAAATTGAATATCTTTATTTGAGATTACTAATACACATATGCAAATGCTAATACAACGGAGACCTTGGAGAAGTTGTTTGTTTAACTTCTTTGCAAGAGGGGATTTGGAACCCAAATCCTAAAGGAGAGTGTACTTTCAAAACTGGGTGAAAATACCACTCAACATGTGGTTATGATTGTGAACCGTCTAGGGGTAGGTGGTTGAGAATAACTCTAGGACAAGTTTAGGACTAACTTGAACATTTTGGGGTTGTTTGAAGCCAAATATCTCACTAAGTATGATCTTGAGTGGGAATTGATCGAGGGTGGACGATTGCAACTGTGAACTGCCTAGAGGTAGGTGGTTGAGACCTGGTCATGCAAAATTTAATGAAACTTTCAAGGGACCTCCAACAAGGTGTTAGAAGCCTTTGGTGAGATTGGGGCCAATTGGAGCTTCCACCTGTGAGTAGTTTCACAAACAAGGCAAGTGAAAATGTAGGCATACAAAGGAGTCCATGGCTAATTTCTAACTAAAATTTGGAAAAGTTTTGGTATTTTATCTTGAACTCTTTTGCAAATGAAGAAATGAGGGGGTATTTATAGAATTTTTCAACGGGTATGGGGTGGTTATATGGACATTGTAGACAATAGTATAAAGAAGAAATGACATCTTGAACTGTTTGATAAAACATCTATAGGATGATTGGAAATTTTGATAATGTAATATTTTTGCAATGTAAAGAAGCCATCATAATGTAATACATACTAATTAATAACATGGAATAAAATGACAAATTCAACTGTCATGATTAGTCAAGTCAAACTAGTTAATTAGTCTGATACTGGTTGTTAATCCAAAATTGTTAATTAGTCTAAGATTGGATGTTAAGCCAGACTTGTTAATAAGTCTAAGACTGGTTAGTTATACCTTAATATTGATTAGTTAAGGTATTAACATAGGTAAAATTAGGATAGTTGATCTTCGTTGGTTGTAGTAACCACCAAGGCTTGTCTTATAAATAACCCCTACTCATTTTTATAGATCGATAATCCATTATCCATTGTGGATCAATACAATAAGTAGAGTTGTTCTAAGTGTTGTGTGGAATTCTATATGATTGCATTGTCTTGTGTTATAGGTATCCGATTGATGTATGTTATGGAGTATATTGGAGCAGACTGGTATTGTGTTTATATTGTACAAAGTTGTAGGAAGGAGTGATCAAGAATTAGTTCAAAGGATGAAGTACGAAGTTGCAAACTTGTGTGTTGCAAATTTTGTTTAGGCCTATCCACCACCTGTCTAGGCCTATCCGCCTAGGCCCTAGCTATCATACTACCCATCTAGACCTGTGAACAACTCATCTAGTGCTCAACTTATCTGGACCTACTACTACCTGTCTAGACTAGAGCTACATGTCTAAGGAAACCCATCTAGGATCCTACCTATTTGAGTGTACCCATCTAGACCTACCCATCCAGAGCTACTCATATAGCCAAAAATCTATCTAGACTGACCCGTCTAACACTTACCTATCTAGGATGGTACACGTTTGATAGTTACCCATCTATATTGGTTTACTCACCTAGATTAGCCATCTAACAACAATCAGTCATTGACTACTCATTTGGAGCTGACTAGTATAGGTTGACACCATGTTTTGTAGTCAAGTTTACCAGTCCTTTCCTTCCTAAACTCTTATCATTCCCTCATCTCGGGAAGGCACTCACCCCTGTCTACATTTGGCATCATTGCCTAAATCAACTTTGGGTCAAGAAGAAGATGTGACAAGGCAAAGAGGTGAATGACAGATTCCAGGCTATAGAGCCAACGAGGAAGGAACCAGATACCACTATGACGAAGTGCACGACTGGCAAATCAAAGGATACAAATTCAAGATGAAGTTTCACAACCAGAGGTGGAACGAGTGTGGAACCCCTTGGAAGACAAGAGTCCAAGAGTAGAGCAAGAAAGGTGGGAGACATTATTGGTGACAACAGAGAATGAAGGACATAATCAAATAGCAGAAGATGTACCTAACATTGGAAGTGAGGAGCGGATGGTAACACCTGATCCGGCGGAGAGGAGTTGGCCAATAGGTACAGAAGAGAGAAGCTTTGTACCAGAGCAACCACACGTGGGTTCTTGGGGAGGAAGACCAAAACCGCACCTTGTATATTCGTGAAGAAGGTCGCGAAGTAGTGACGTACGTGAGTCAGGGAGAAGGCTATTTGAACATGTGTTTGAACGAGACTTTGAACCACCTACAACAAACAGGGAGTGGAATAGAACTCCACAACACTCATCGTCAAGCGACACGCCTAGAGGGACGATTCCAATGGCAAATGTTGCCAATAGAGTGGGCAAACAAAATGCCCACCCTTCACCGGGGAAGGAAAAGAAGACCCGACACGCCACATAGGTACTTGCATTACCATTTGGGGAGCAAATGGAGTATCACAAGAGGTAGAATGGTTACAACTATTTCCGGCCACCTTGCGAGGAATGGCTATGGATTGGTATCTAAAAAGATAGAATACCCAACCATTTACACAATGGACTACTCTGAAAGATGCATTCATAGAAGAATTTTGGCCATTGAGGGATGATACGAAAATTATTACAGAAATTTTTGCAACAAAACAAAAACCAGACAAAGATGTCAAAAGCTACAATCGGAGATTGAAACAATTAGCTGATAAAATGCAGATGCCACCTATAGATGGAATGGTGAAATACTGGTTTTTAGATGGATTGTTGCATAAATATAGGAATAAAATGAAAGCAATACCATCTTCCACGTATGCAGAAGCTCTCGAAAAGGCAAAGAACTTTGAGAGTGAAGCTAAACAAACAACTACAGGAATCGGAGGACATCCATGGAATGATGATTCCGATAGTGATACAGAAGATAAAGTTCAAAGCGCCATACACTCCTTCAGAAAATAATTTGATAAGATTATGAAAGAAGTTAAAGGAGAAGTGCGAAAAGACCGAAAAGATATTTGGTGTTCGAACTGCAAAGCGGAAGGACATACGAATGTCAATTGCCCAAAGAATGCATATTGTAATATATGTGATATAGCAGGACATCCAGTGGCTGATTGTCCGTTTAATTTGAAGGGAGCAAGGCATCAAACTTTGATAGTCCAACAGGAAGAACAACCAAATACCTCAAGGAATGGACAAGGTGCAATGAGCGGCGGATTTAGGAATAATCACCGAGGTGGAAGACAAGGTGGACAAAGTCATCTACAATATGACTCCGAGGGAAGACCAATCATCCAATGCTAGAATTGTCAAGAATGGGGCCACTTTGCAAAGAATTACCCCAAGCCTCAAAATACAAGTAATACTGATGGTAGCAATGCTACCCAAATGTGTAGGTGGTGTGGACCAGGGAACCACAAGGAGGCAAATTGCCCAAATAAGGCAAGCTCAAGTGGTACACAAAATGTCAATTGGATTGACATTGGAGAAGTGAGTAAGGAAACAAAAAGAAAATGAAGTCCTAGTAGTAACTAGAGCACAGGCTAGGAAAATAGAGCAGTACCCAAATCCTACCAAGGAGAAAGAGTGATGGCAGGAAGCTCAAGAACTGATTAAGATAGAATTAGACAAAGAAAAGCAAGAAAGACTAGTTCTAGAAAAAGCTTTAAAGAAGGTAGAGATCGTAACGGATAAACGGGCATCAGTCGAAGGCTTGGTGACACAAGTACTTAATACGACTTTGGAGGTGAAAGTATCAAGTCTATTCAATGTAGTACCTGAATTGTATGCTACGATCGAGGAAGTAATGAAAGCAAAGAAGAGAGAGGAAGCCCGACAAGTAGCCAACATCAAGCAAGAACAATTTATTGATCCAACGATACTAATGATTGAAGCAGGGAAAAAGCCAACTTTGGTTCACATGGAGATATTAGACCATAAGCTGAATCAAGTAATCATGGATGGAGGATCAAGTGTAAATGTGATGCCAGAGAGGACATGGCAGAATATTGGCCAACCCGCACTGAGATCTCCAAATTTTAGATTATATGGAGCTGATCAATATGGTATCAAAACAATAGGAGTATTGATGAGCCAAAAGGTGTGCATAGCAGAACAAGACTTTGTTCTGGATTTTGTTGTAATAGCTATGCAAAAACCTGCATATGATGCATTGCTGGGGCGTGGGTGGTTAAGAACAGCAAAAGTAAACCACAATTGGGAGAAGGAGCACCTGACCTTCAAGAAAGGCCAGCATAAGTACATGATTAATCTTAAAAACCAGGCAGTAAGTCAGGATATTGCAACTTCGAACGAATCGGAGAGTTCTTCATCAGATGGAGAAACCGGATATGAACCAGATGGAGTGTTGCAATTAGAAGAATGCATGGAGGACGAGAATGATGACGATAAAGGCTTACTCCACTGGAAACTAGAAGATTATGAAATGTTCTCTCCCTAATGTTTTTGCATCAATGCAGGAAATGAAGTCCAAGAAGATGAGAAGGAGCTTGAGAACGGAGAAGGTAGTAAAAAGAAGACAATAGTAGAAAAGGACAAAGAATGGGAAAAGTGGACATTTCCCAAAAATTTTGCAGAATATACGATGGGGGATGTAGTCATTGAAGACAAGCCAACCCACCCCATTGATGTTTTGAAGGTGGTAGAAGAACCTGAGTCCATAAAATATGAAGGACCTAGAATGATTCAAGTGAATTTGGGAGAAGAAGGTGAAGAGAAGATGATCAAATGTGGAGATGACTGGGATCCAGTACTAAAAGCAACGACATTCAAAATTTTTGCAGAATATAAGGATGTCTTTGCTTGGACATACAAGGATCTTAAGGGAGTACCACCAGAGCTATGTGTACATAAGATTCCTCTGATTGAAGGTGCACAACTAGTAAGGAGGTGACCATATAGGATGAATCCAAAATATGTAGCTCTGGTGAATGCCAAAATCGAAAAGATGTTGGATGCAGGCATAATATTCAAAGTTACGACAAGTGAATGGGTATCACCAATTATGATTACCTTGAAGAGGGAGGCAAACAAAATCTGGATTTGTGTGGACTTCTAGAGCCTCAATGTCGTAACTATCAAAGATCCCTTTCCAATTCCTTTTATAGATTCTATTTTGGAGGAAGTAGTTAATCATGAGATTTATTCATTTTTGGATGGATTCTTGGGGTATAACCAAATAAGTATTGCGGAAGAGGATAAGTTGAAGACCACTTTTATAGTGGAGAATGGGATATACGCTTATAATCGCATGTCGTTTGGATTGTGTAATGCACCAGCTACATTCCAAAGGATCATATTATACATCTTTGATAAAATGTCCATAGGAAACTTCAAAGCCTTCCTAGATGATTGGTCCCTATACGACAAGACGTAGGAGCATTTGAAAGCACTGGAAGAATGTATGAGCTTGTGCAGGAAAGCTCGAATATCATTAAATCTAGGCAAGTGCGTATTGATGGTGCCATATGGGAAGCTGTTAGGGCATATTGTATGCCAAGAAGGTTTGAAGCCTGATCCCAACAAGATACAAGTAATATTGTTTATGGAAGAACCGCATGATGTAAGTTCAGTAAAGACCTTCTTAGGGACAGTGGGATATTATAGAAGGTTCATTAGGAACTATGCACAAACTTCTCATCCGCTAGACGCTCTTACACGCAAAGGTGTTCCTTTCAAATGGGCGGAGGAGCACCAAGAGGCTTTTGAGGGCTTGAAGGTGCACTTGGTAAAGGCGCCTATCCTAGTTTATCCAGACTAGGAGAAAGAATTCCATGTTCATGTGGATGCCTCAAACTTTGCAATTGGTTGTGCGTTGGCTCAAGAAGGATAGTTTGGGTTAGATCAGCCCATATACTTTGCAAGTCGGTTATTGTCCAGAGCAGAGAAGAATTATAGTACAATAGAAAGAGAAGCACTAGGAATGGTGTACGCAGTACAAAAGTACAGGCACTATTTGTTGGCTAACCCTTTTGCTTTTTATGTAGATCATCAGGCATTGTTGTACTTAATCAATAAACCGATGATTTATGGACGAGTAAGTAGATGGCTCATCACTCTGCAGGAATTCGTGTTTTGGGTGGTAGTGAGACCAGGGAAGAAACACGTGATAGCGGACCAACTATCGAGGATTCACTCAAGAGAACCTATAGAAGGAGGAATACAGGATGAATTCCTTGACGCACAATTATTCATGATAAGTGTGATACCATCATGGTATAAGCATATCGGGGAATACTTATCGATAGGAGAGCTGCCAAAGGAGATGATGGCAGCTGAACAAAGAAAAGTGATTATGAAAGCGACACCTTTTACATTGATTGCAGGTTTGCTATACAAAATGGGGGAGGACCACATTTTACGATGATGCGTAATGGAGGATGAAGTGCAACAAACATTGAAGGAGGCACACGAGGGATTGGTAGGAGGCCATATGGGGCTAGATGCAATAGCTAGGAAAGTGTTGTTGGTAGGGCTATGGTGGCCTACCCTTTATCACGATGCCAAGAATTATGTTAAGGCATGTGATACGTGTCAAAGAACGGAGAAGCCGTTAAAAAGAGACTTCATGCCATTACATCCATCGCAACCTCAAGAACTCTTCGAGAGATGGGGTTTAGATTTTGTGGGACCATTGCGGACTAGTCATAAGAGAAAGTGTCGATATATCGTAGTGGCGACGGAATATCTAACGAAATGGGTAGAAGCAAGAGCCTTACCTGATAACTTTGCAAGGAGCATGGCTCGATTTTTGTATGAGCAGGTTATCACATGGTTTGGAATTCCTCTTCAATTGACAAGCGACCGAGGAGGCCATTTTGTTAATGAGATTATTCAGAATCTGACAACAAAATTCAGGATCTTTCATTCCTTGTCAAGCCTGTATTACCCCAAG
Source organism: Wollemia nobilis (assembly GCA_028583015.1). Classification (NCBI taxonomy): domain Eukaryota; kingdom Viridiplantae; phylum Streptophyta; class Pinopsida; order Araucariales; family Araucariaceae; genus Wollemia; species Wollemia nobilis. Next base: position 2,811,479 of record JAQPPZ010001965.1, read on the forward strand.
GCAAATGGGCAAGCGGAGGCAACGAATAAGGTCCTGGTTTCAATCATGTATAAGACATGTGGCGTAGAAGGAGCCGATTGGGAGGAGCACTTGGTGAACAGTTCTATGGGCATACAGAACTACCTTCAAACCAACCACAAACCATACACCCTTTCAATTAATGTATGGGCAGGAGGCGGTGGTACCTATCGAATTTTTGGTACCTAGTTTGAGGATAGTAGTAGAGACCCACCTGAATGACGAAGAAAGTATGGAAGAGAGACTTGCAACATTAGTGCAATTAGGAGAGAAGAGGGTGATGGCATAGTGGGCAATGAAGATTGCTCAACAAAGGCATAAGTATTGGCATGACAAACATCTCAGGAATATGGATTTGAAGCCCGATGAGTTAGTGCTCAAATATAATGGGAAAAGAGAAATCAAGCCAGGAAAGTTGAAAACTTTATGGCTTGGACCCTTCCAAGTGGAAGAGGTACTAGACAATGGGGTTGTCCGGTTAAAGAAGTTGGATGGTACAATTTGCCCTGAAGTTGTAAACGGTTCTAAGTTGAAGGTGTATAAGGCACAGGCATAGGTGAATGTAATCAACTTAGAAACATCCGAAGACACTTCTAGAAAAGCAATAGAAGAATCACGACCAGGAATACGATCCTACGAACATGGAGAGCCAAGTAATGTTGTTCGAGAGGATGAACCAATAAACCTGGAGTGGCTATTTGGAGCAGAAGGAGAACCTGTGATCGAATAGAGGGAGTTAGAACCTCGAGAGGAAGAGCGAAGATGATTACAAGTCCATGTTCGATTTCCAAATAGCAAAGTAGAAGAACGACTTCGAACCCTCATGAATGTTGCATTACAAGAACAAGTACCAAAAGTGGAAGAAGAGGGAGATCAAGGATCAAGAGTTCTGCAACAAATGGCTTGGGAGATATAGAGACTACAAGAGGAGTATGAAACCCTAAGGGGGTACAATGCGCAATTGCGAGAACAAGTGATTTAGGAGTTGGACGAAACCATGCAACGAATGCATGAATGACAAGAAGCACGAAGAGCCGAATGGGCGGAAAGGTAGCAAGAGGAATTTAGAGGAAGCATGGATGGCAATTCTTTAGAAAGTAGTTTATTCTCTGTGGCTTCAAACAATTCACTCTCAACACCATGGATAATTCGCCTAAGACATTCCAGAAGGCAAAGGAATAGAAGACTACCAGAACAAGGACTGGAGAGGCAACAAAGAGAACTAAGAGGAAGTATAGAAGGTAATACAGAAGGACCCTCGGGAAACAACGTATCTTCCTCGGACTCCAGTAGCTCATCTCCAACAACACTGAGAATTCTCCTAAGTATTGCTTCACCATTGACAAGATGTTCTCAGAGACAATGGACCATGAGATTGTCGGAACAAGATGGGATAAGGGAACCACATCAAGGCCTTGTTAATAATATAGAATATCAGATAAGCAGAGAACAAGCAACTGCCATTTTGTGGAGGGATGTTAGAGAGGTACCGAACAACCAAGGAATGGAGGATGGCTGGAGGAATCAAGTAGTGATGAAAATTTTCCTAGGGACCCAAACACACCCTACCCAAGTCCGAATCCGGAATGAAGAAGGCAAAGGGATGAGGTCCGAAGTCGACAAGCAGGAGTTTGATTCCTCGAAATAGCACAAATGATTGAATATGAGGAGTCACTAATACCACAAGAGGAAGAGGATGGAAGAATGAGTAATTTTTTAGGTAGTGAAGGTGAAGCAATCGAAAGACCAATCGAACGTCGAGGAATGGCATTGTATGAGGAATCAATGAGAAGACCAATCGAGCATCGGGAAGTGGCAATATATCGATTGGCTATGATGGAGTTACGAAGACAAATAAGAGAAGTCAAGTGATTGCAACAAAGGGTCCATGAAACCTCAGATTGGCCAATGAATACTACAGGAGAAGGAAATGATTCAAGCATAGATTTTGCCTTCTCAGACCAGTATAGAGACACCTTAGCTCAATGTGCACCACAGAGATGCTTTGAAGAAGCAAGGTGGAGAAGGAGATTGATAAGGGAAGATAGAAGGTTAAGAATTTTGAGGTAGTTGACACCTAATGACCAAGAACACGCAAAACCAAGTATGAGAGCAAAACTTATTGTAGACACCTAAAACATGTCATATTGAGGATACTACCTATATGGACACCTTTTCAGGCCATATGACCCACCTTGGGCAACCCTAGGGCTTAATAGTGGTTTGAACCACTCAAACAAAAGGAATTTCCTTTTGCAGCCACAATCCTCTCACCCTGAGATGACCCTCAATCGTGATCGTCTCACCCTAAGATGACCCGTAGTTATGATCATCTCACCCTGAGATGGCTGAGCTGAAAGCAAGTTCCCACTCAATGGACAAAGAAATTACGAATGACAACCAAGCATAATGGTTTCTTGAACTAAACCATTTATTGGTTTCTCCTACAAGCTAAGACTCCCTTAGAGGAAGTCTATATAAGGGTTCATAGCCTTCATTAATAAATCTCCTAGTAATTCTATATAACAAAGTGTTGTCGAATTGTAGACTCGAAGACCTCTCATATTTCAAGGTAATAAAATGCTATTGAAATCCAACCATGGAACCTCCAAGCATATCAATGGACCATATCAAAGGTTGAAGATCAAATTCACACTTCTGGCACCATACAATGCCCTTGCTTTGGTGTCAAATCCTACCACTAAGTCATTCCTCATGAGCGCACCCTTGAAAATCAATTCCATGAATTAAACCTGGTGTCACCTCGCATTGGCTATAAGGAAATTACCTGTAGTTTAGTGGCTATCTCACCCTGAGATGGCCCGTAGGTGCGATCGTCTCACCTTGGGATGATCCAAAGGTACAACCTTCCTGCACAGGGATGATCTCATGACATAGATCTATTTTATTATTTTTATTATATTTAGCAACATTTCAATTACTCCCTAGCATAGTTAGATTTCATTTTTGTACATGTATTTGACATATTTTAGCTTATTTACTGCTTTCTTTATCATTCATATGGTCCTTATCTTGAAAGTCTCCTCAAATGATTTTTATGCTATTTAGATTGTCTTGTGTGTAGATTACAGATCTTTGCAAGGAGCTAATGGCATAAAATATTCACTCATCCACATCATACATCGTGACAATCATGAAAAACCTGTCTATACTTAGTTTGTGGGTGCAAGAAATATCTTGTGTAGTACATCCAAATGGTTCTATGTGTAATTCATTGTATCAAAAATTGGTAGTGATCCTTCAGAGGGGATTTTATTTGTAACCTCTTTGTAAAATAAAAATGTATTATCAATAAAATGGCACCTTCATCATGTATTTATTTTGTTATTTATCTGAATGGTTACATTTGATTTGCTTCAAACTTACATTTATTTGTATGGGTGTATGGTATTTTTAGCACTTTAGTGGAGATCACGATTAGACCTTATCCATATTACACATTCACATCACTAATTATTATTTTATTAGTGTTTTTAAATTGCATGTACCCTCATCCCTTGCAGATATGGTTATTAGTCATGACTGTCCCTGTGCGATATGGCTAGAAGATGTTGTCATCTTTTCCAGATATGGACTCAGATCAAAGATAAAAAAGGTAGAAACAACATCTACAATAGAATTAAGATACACCTATGAGTTATTCTATCCTTCCTTTCCTATTTTCAGTAAGAAAATTAAAATTTTCATGCTTAGATAGAGGAATTACAGAAGATATTTTAGTTTTAAAAGTGTTTGTTTATGATCGTCCCTAGGTTAGATGGTCCCTTTTTGTTATCATCCTTGTCCCAAATGGTCCTTGTTTCTGATCATCTTTGGGTCAGATGGCCTCTTTTGTAGACCATATCCTATAGAGATGACCTCTATTTTACTACTTTTTGGTCTATTGCTTGTTGCCTAACCACAAGCTATTAATGTAGGGTTTTGTTTCTGATAGGTTTCTAAAAATCAAAATGTTCATTTATTTAGAAATATGAATTTGAAATGTTATTTTTATGAATTAGTGAAAGAACATCAAGTTCTCTATGATTTTAATTTATTTTTCATGAAATAAAAAGAACTTCACACACCATGTACCACTTTAACGTCAACGAGTTGGACTTCATCACCAACCATTGATTAAGACTAGCGACAGTGGGCTTAATATCCATCCATTGGCTTGCACCCTAGAAACCTAGTTGGCCAAAGCGAGTGGATTTTCATACTTCATCACTGAAAGTTCCCCTACTCTTGGGTGCACTCAGAGTAGGAAGGATTAGTAGTTCCATTTTACCATAGGGTAAAATAATTAGTGGAACGCAACTATTGTTTGTGTCCAAGCACGCTCAAGTGTGAAGCAAACCCCCGACTGGGCAAGTAGCAGGACTTAGATAATGTGACCTCCCTAGAGAGGTGATTTTTATTCCTTAGGTTACCTTGATCTTATATCCAATAGAAAACCATTTTTACCATTTGGGTTACATTCTCCAATAGGGGGTGTGCTCAAACCACATTTTATTGGTTTTTCTCTTTTATGTACCTTTAGTCTCCTAGGATTAGGGGTTTCTAAATAAAAATACACAAAATAGTATAGGTATTCACAAACAAAAATTAAAAGAGATAATCACGTTGTATAATTTATTTGTTTCCTTTCTATTTACGTAATCAAAGATCATGGTAACTACATGCAGCCAAGCTCACTCATGAGCCGACGATGTAGAAAATTTACAATAAGGCATAAAACACCTTCGATTTAGTCTCGAGGACTTTGCCATTCCCAAATGACATCCTAGTATCCATCGTAATGTTAAAACTACATATAGGGAGTCAAACCTTTAGGATATCCCAATTCAAGAGGTATCTTTAGATCCTCGAGATGATCAAGAAGATGAACTTCTTGGTTGAAGTTGATCCCGTGCCACCACTAGACATAACTTGCCCATTGAAAGGCCCAGTAGTGGAGTGTCATGGATTCACATACTGATATGATTAGTACACCATTTTGAGTATGAGTGAGATTATATACCAGTAGCTAGCCTAGATAAGTGGGACACTCCGCTTGATAGACCATGGATGAACCAAAAATTTGCTCATCTAGATAGATACAAACCTTATTATCAAGATAAGAATATGATATCATATGCTCACCTTTGTCTTGAAGATGAGGAAGAGAAAGGCCCAAACTATCCTACATTTCACCATGGAGATTGTTCCATGCAAGCACGTTGTGCCTCTACACCATCTAAGTATGAAGACTTGACCTTCAAACCTAAACACTAGGTTAATGCAACTTCCCTCGATCATGGGAAAAGGGTAGCCAACCATGTTGGACCCATATAATAGGCCAAGTCCCTTTGCATTAATGCAAGGGATCGTAGGCCTCACACTACTGATCTATTTCCTAGGAAAAACACAAACTAGCCACAATTGGATAGGTTAAAAAGACTCAAGAATGCCTAGATTGTGCCAAATTAGAACATAGGATACATCAATAACAATTGCACCAACAACATTTGCACCCAAAAGCTTATGAGGAAGTTTTTATGCCTAGTACCTATAGGTATGATACCCATCAAAGACACATTGCGCAACACCATGACTTGTATCCTAGGCCTAATTGCCCTCCTTGTATGCCTACACAAAATCATAAGTCACAAAAATATCAAAATAATAAACCTGATCATGAGGTCTATGAAGAGCTATAACCGAAGTATCAAGACCAAGAATACCCTAAATCACTCCATGAGGATGTGATTGATGATTATATTCAATCGCATAGGCCCACCAAGAATTTTCTACCTCCTCCTTCTCTAGGACCACTATGTGAAGATGAGATATTATCGTCTTAGGCCTATAAGGTGCTCATGGGTGCATTAAATAACTAGATAAACAAGGTGTCAGTTACAAGAAACCCTCATTACGTCAATTGTGCAACCAAGCACTCCATTAATCAGTTACATATCTATATCCTAAGCATTTCGAAATACCTAGGTTGGATAAATTTAAAGGGGATGAGAATGCAAAAGAACACATGACTAGCTTCATGAACCTTTGTTTCTAGCTTCAAGATGATGATGCCTTGTTGCTTATTACTTTCTTGATAACACTCTCTGGCCTAGCCTTAGAGTGGTTCAACCACTTACCAAGGCATAACATCTATAGCTTTGAGCAACTTGCGAATGCATTCTTAGAACACTTTTCATTTGATGTCAAGAAGAAAGCCAATTTGAATGACTTGGTTAACCTTAAAAAATTTGATGATGAGCCAGTCATTGATTATGGCAACAGGTGGATAAGGGTGATGTCAAAATTAGCTTTCACTCTACCCTAACAAAATTAACTTGAATGTTCACAAAATGTTGCTCGAAGTATATTTCACTCTTATTACAACTACAACAATATCAAACCTTTGAGGAGGCTTTGGAACAGGCCAAAATCATAGAGGACATTAAAGTCCAAGAGGGGAACATTAAAATCTAAAAGGAGTGGAACAAAAACCCTAGAGGAAACAATACACAACAAATATCGCCTATGATAAATCAAGTTGTATTAAATATTCCTAAGCCTAAAAAGCAAGCCATGCATCAACAAGATAATTATCAAGCTCAAACCCCTCCTACGTAATACCATAATAAGCCGTTGTGGACTCAGACAAAAAATTGACCACATCATCCGCATCACAACTACATGCCATTGCTTGAATCTTTGGCATTGCTCTTAAACTGATTATGCGAGGCAAAGGCTATTACCCTACCTGATATTCACACCCTCAACCCTAATCACTCAACACCCAAGGAACATAGAGAGGACCTGTACTACCTATATCATCGGTAGCATGGCCATAATATCTAGGCATGTTACACATTCAAGAACGTAGTACACTGCATGCTAGAAAAAAATCAATTGCAAATTGATAACCCTCTCACCCATGATAAACAACAAATAGGTATATTTAAAAATACCTTACCTAAACATGAGGATAAGGAAGGTCAAATAGGGCAAGTCAACAAAATCCATACAAACCTGCCCGATCGGGGGTCTGTTAGAAAGGTCAATATTGTGATGAGGAACAAGAGATATCCTGACCAAGCTACATCACATATATCTCCAACCAATGTTACTCATACGTCAAAACCCTTGTTGTAGTTAAATTCTATCCAACACTACAAGAAGCCTATAATTACCTTTTGTGAACATGAGATCAAGCCAACTCCCACTGATAAACCTGATCCTCCACTATACATCATCACTAGTGTGAACCAGATTCCATTTAAGCAAGTCTTTATTGATATAGATTCATCTATCAATATCATCACCACGATTGCACTCCCACATCTCAACCTTTCACCTTCACACATCACAACATCCATATTTACCCTAAAAGCATTTAATGATGCTTTATGCTCAATTGTTGGCACAATAGTCCTCCTTATTCAGGTTGGGCTAAATACTATGTCTATATTGTGCCACATCTTGGAGGATGCAAGGCAGTATAATATACTGCTTAGAAGGCCTTTGATGAGAGACATGAAGTGCATCCCATCCATAGTGTATCAATGCCTCAAGTACATACATGAGGGTCAAGTCCATGTAGTCCATGTAGATACTTAACCCTTAAAATACTATAGTATGACCAATTATCCATAATAATATACCTTGAAATCCACTCACCTATACATCCAACCAAATGATACCATAAAAAGTATAGCTCTACCATTACAACCACCCACTGAATCATCACCATATCTTCCATATTCACCATAACCATCGATTCCTTTTGATATCCCTCCTTCATCGTCGAATCCTCCAAGTGAAGAAAATTTGAAGGTACCTATGGAGGAAACCCCACCATCCATTTCTATAGTTTCTACAATAGAAATCCAAACTCTCATGGAGGAAGAATAATAATCTGCTGCAATGAATGAACCAACCCAGACCACATTTCTATCACCCCCATTATCCTCACTGTAAACCACAATCCATTTGGCTAACCTAGTCTCACCAAGCACCTCATGTGGAAAATTACATTCATACCTATCATCATGTCAGTCAGAGATCTAGGTCACCCTTCTATCAAGTCTCTACCTAACGATACCAGTCATTATTCATTACCTAAACATGGAAGACATGAATCTTGTCAAGAATACCCTAGGTAGGTTAGCGAGATGTACATACCTCATCCAAACGAAGGGTTTGTTGGAATGATTAATGTGGTTATAGAAAACCAAAATTATAAAGTTCCATCCAACATTTCTCCAATATTACAACCCTCTCAATCATCAGCTAAGTGCTACCAACCAATTCAAGTTGGCCTCCAACATATCTTGGTTGGGTTAGCTAATATTGAGCTTCAAACGAGTCATCAATACAATGCTCTACAACCAATCATGGACCAACTCACAAACATTGAGTTATAGTTGAGCCATCATCAACCCACTCACCAAAAATCACAACAAATGTCAAATCCACCTCAAACTCATCCACCTATCCACCTCATGCACAACCCCAATTATGTACTTGGAATCCTCTATCCGAGCCCATGTTGACAATCTTTCACAAGTTGCAAGAGGTAAAAGCAATTGTTTTACTTGAAATATGTCTTATTGACCTCAACAAACCCAAACCAAAGAGGTATAGGGAGAATTTATACTGTGTCTACTATAGAAAAAAAGGTCATGACATTAATGGTTGGTTTACATTCAAAAATGTGGTTCCAAATCTTATCGATAGGGAGGCTTTTTACATAGATGGCCTGCTCCCCCTAACTCAAAAAAACCAACAAAAAAACCATAGACATTGCCCTCCTCACTAGTACATGCCATTGCATGAGTCATTAGCATCACTCTTTAATCAACTATACAAGTCAAATGCCATCACTTTGCCTAAGGTTCAACAAATGGATCCAAATAAACCAAAGGGTAAAAACTTTAGGGAAAACTTACATTGTCTTTATCATCATCAGAACGGGCATGACATTTGAACCTGCTACTCGTTAAAAAATATTGTGCAAGACATGATAGAATGAAATGAGCTCCAAACAGATGGTTTTTTCACCTCATTTCATAAGGACATTGCCACTGACCTGAATTCCTTACCATAACAGGGGGTCAATTTTCATCACTCTTCCCACTCAAACTAATCACGTCACATCAACCATAGTGCATACTAGGGGTTTTCAAGGTGTCACACCTTCCCCACCATCCACATCATAACTGGTGAAGCAATTTTGAGATTCAAAAGGTATCACACATTTTCCACATTCATCGATCACCACACACTTTGGGGGTGCTTAAGGAATTACACGTTCCCCTTACAAAAAAAAACCATAAACAAAAATTTCAAAAAAATATCAAAAAAACAAAACCACAAAATAATACAAAACATCACTAATACAAAAATATTTTGCATTACATCATCATGCATTTCGTTGCATTCATTATTTAGTTGCATTAGTCATATTCATCCATTGCACTTGCATTAGGATAAGTTGTGTTTGCATTCTTAGAAATAACACCATGTGTGTATTCCAATCATGAGTCTTGAATCAACCTTTTCCATCATCATCATTTGTAGTTTTCCTTACGACCTTTTGCTTATTAAGGGGTCCTCATAAGATAGGTTAGATACTAGATAAATATTAGCAATGATGTTTAGGTGACCATTGACTATTTTTACGCACACCTTTTAGTTTGTAAAATATCATAGGCAAAAACCCCACATACTATATATCATTACCATCCACATTCCCTTTGTGAGTAACTTTATTTTTCAACACAATTAATAAGTTGCTATAGGGTATTTACTAGAGTTTTTGGTCATTCAGACATCCCTAGTTTTATTTTCAAATTTTATTAAAAAAATATCTTGGATTTTAGAAGGTAAGGTATTGGTTTTATAGTACCTTGCATATGTTAAAAGGCCAACATAGTTACACATATTTAAAATCCAAGTTCAAACAAGGAAGTATGACATTACAACCTAGTCGTTGCCACCTTGAGCGAAAGGTTTCCATTTCTCATCCTATTATGTACATGGTCTAGGATGCTGAGAATTGACAAAAGGACAAGCTCCCCCCTATCCAAGCAATCCCCTTGCTCTCCCACAAAATGAGCAAGTTTCCAAAAAAGAAATAAAGAAAGAAAGAAACATTGGTTTTCACCACTAATAAAATCCCTTGCTCCTAAAGAGTGATTTTCACCACTACAAAAAAGAAATGAGCAAGTATCTCAAGCAATAAAAAGAAAAGAAGGGGGTAAGAAGCTTGAATCCCTGAAATCCTTAGCTATGCAAAAGCCATGGGGCAATATCCATTATAGCAATGGGTTGAATTAAACCCACCTAGCAATGGAGTAGCCTTACGCATGAAAATATGTCTATCACATTAGCAACCTTATTTTGTACAAACCGATTTTGGCTTGCATATGAGTTAGATTTTGGCAGCTTGTATTGCCTAGTAGTCTAGTTCAACTATATCCAAATTTAGGATAAGATGACTATAGGGTGATCCTCATCACAGTAATGGGTTGCATAAAACCCACCTGGCAATGAGGTAGTCTTATGCATCATCTATTACATTCACTTTGCACACATAGGGATATTGAATATCTGGGTCTTCATAAAAAATTTATATCTTCCAAAGTCTTGTAGAGCCAATAGATAATTTTTGGATTGGTCAACTAGGGTGTTTGAGTTTCACAAAAAACCTTAAAATTCCCTCATAGCACCTACCTATCTCATCATCATTTGCAGTTTTTCTTATGATATTTTGCTTATTAAGGGGTCCTCATAAGATAGAATAGATACTGAATGAATATCAAAGATGATATTTAGATGGCCATTGACTATTTTATGCACATATTTTAGTTTACAAAATATCATAGGGAAAACCCCCACATCCCATGCATGTCTCATCTCAGACATTCACATCCAAGTGTATAACTTTTGTGATAAGATTAACATTTTAATTCATGATTATTTTTATACATTCTGTGGTGTCTATCATTAGTTTGTTAAACACATTTAGATTCATTCATCATGTTTTAAGAAATTAAAATATACATTCATAATTTGCATTAGAAAATCCATACAAAAATTAATGCATCTCATATACATTAGATTTTTCATATCACAAACATGAAGTTGCATTCATAAATACAATAAACAAATTGAATCATACATCTAACATTAGGCACTACATCATCCATATATATACATCTATGCATCTATACTACAATGTATAGACATACATCCATATTCATGATTACATCCATCAATACATCCATAACATAAAATACAAGAAACATAACATAAATATATGATACTCCATAATAAAATATGTATCATATGTATATATTACAAAAAATATAAGTACATCATGATAAAAAACTGATCGCAAGCTACAATAGAGGGTGTCCTCAAATATCACACTCTTAAAATAAGAGCATACATAAGTCAGGCTGGCCCTGCACCACTTCTCTCACCTCCACCCTCAGCCCTGCTTTGATGAGGTTGAGAAGAACCACTAGCTCCTGACCTCTTAGGATGATCTCAAAACAATAAAACCTACTTCCTCACTGATGGATTTCCTGAATCACTATAGTGGCTCTACTGGGATCCTCCTACTAAAGAGCGCTCTGGTAGATGACTACCAAGTAGCCCTAACTGACCCTCCAAATCTAGAATGTAAGCGATATCAGATCAATATCATGCCTGGTAGTCATATAGAAAGATTTACAATCTGCTCACTTTCGCTTGTAGCCTTGATACATCCCTCGTAGCCTAGCTACCTGAACTTGCCTATTCTTGAGCTACAGTTAATGCAACCAGTCATGTTTATAGAAAATATTGCACTGCAATCACCCTATCCTTCTTTGTTTTCACCCTATATACTACTACTTGGGAGCTCTCCAATAATGCAGTTAGAAGGGTCTTCTTCTTAGAGAAGCCCCTCTCCCTATTCTATTCTCAAGCTAGCTATCTTTGTAATACTACTATGGTAGTATCCCACTATGCTAAAAGTACCTAGAGAGTCTACACCTATGTCCTAAACTAAGCACCCTCATCCTTAGGATCCTCCTCATATACGCCATCATCTTATGGCTCCTCCACTCCCTCTATGGCCTGGCCCCACCCTCCCTTCATTCAATGATACACTCGATGCCCTCCCTCACCTACCTCATCTCCTAAGATCTCTCTTACTGCACCCTCCTCTACCACAATCCTAAATGACATACCCATAGGACTATCTCCCTTCCATAGCCGAATCATCCACCATACATCATACTTTATGGTGGTGCCTGCATCCTCCACATCCAAATCTACTAGTGGCTGATATGCCTCATCCCCAATTGGTACCACTCATGGCCACTCTAGCTAAGTCTCTTCTCCTTGACGTCGATAGATGATGGGATCACCAGGTATATCCTGATGAACCCCAAAATATAAAGTAACATGAGCGTACTAGAAATACTCTCGCTCTGTCCCATGGTGCCCAATCAACCATCACTCGTGCCTCACCCACCTCAACTACTCTGCCACCTTCATCCAGGTTGGGCAGTCCCTATAAGGTTACCATCCTACATGCTCTAGTCCCAACCCCTCCAAGGACCTTGCATAGTGTGTAATCCTACCCAAATACGATTGAATTTGATCCACCTATTGCTCTTGATCCCATAAAACCACATAGCCAATCTCTCTATCCTCCATATCAACCCATGATACCCACAGAAGTCCATCTAACCTGTCAACCTAGATATGCTTCTAATAATAGACTTGCAAAAGGAAGCTGCATCCCAATCCACTCCTACCCTACTGGCGAAGCTCATATAAATCATCATATAAATAAGCTAGCAGGGTACTCCCATGGGCCATAAATAGTGATTCCTGAAAAATGCAGTCAACTAACTCCTAGACCAACTCAAGGAGGTTCCATGGGAACCTTGCTCCTAAATAATCTAGTAGTAGAATATTAGACATGAGTGACATTAGCACTACATGCCTCCTAGTAAGGACCTTTGCACTATACCAAGTCTCCATCAATATCCTACCACTAGCTAAGCCTAATGAGCCACCTCCCAATACTCACCAAACATCCTTTGTAGCACCCTCTCCTACTGGTTGACATGGGTGGAGGTGGTGGTGCATCCCTCAATTAGCACATAAAGGATCTTGTAGATATCCTATAGAGTGACTATCATCTTGCTAGTCAAGAGGTGGAAAGTATTAAATCAACTATCCCATTGGTAAACTAAGGCAACCATATAAGTTTGATATGACATAACTACCTTCAATCACGTCACCTACTTAATGCCAATGGCCTCAAGCTATTGACAATCATCTTTGGTAAGGTGCCCTTACGTAGTCCTGAATACAATTGAAAATCTATGGTGCATTCTAATAAGTATTATCACATGTGAACAATCTTAGCTAAAAATAAAATAAACAATACACATAAAAAAATTGCCAAGTTTACTCTCAATGAGGTCTTATCGACTTGAGACGGTCTCTCCATGAGGTCGTATCACGTTGAGACAGTGTTTGCTTGTGACTGTCCTGGGTCAAGATGTCCCCCATAATGGTCAAATTTTTAACCGTTGGGAATTCAAACCTGTCATCCCATCCCAATATGGCCCCCAACCCACCAAAGGGGAATTGTATCACCCCCATATGGTCCCATAATTGGAAAATATGTGATATCAAATCACGTCCAACAAAAACATATCAATTAATAAAATGCAAGACAAACAACCTACACTACATCCTAGACAAGGGTGTGATTCCTTACTTTAAATTTTAAGTGAGGTTCATTACCCGCATTAATTAGTGAGGTTCATTTTACAATTACAAAATAACAAAACAGGGAGTCAAGTTTCTACCTTCCTCGCTCTAGCTCCTCCGATCATCGAAGCCTCAGGTTGGTCCATGGTAGGAATGCATCTATGATATGGCAGCACTCCATCTCACAAATTTAATCTCCTCCTCCTCACTTCTCCTTTTCTCCAATTGCCAGCTATGAAAATGATGTCAAAAAAATCCAAAAATTGCTTTTATAGTTTTCAAATGGCATGACCATCTCTACCCCATACGGTTGCATTTAATGTGATTGTCCTACCACAGGATGACCCCAAAAATTATAAATTGCAATCGTCTCACCATGGGATGACCCCACCAACAAAATAAATTTGGAAAACATAAAACCACAAAACAATATAAAACACCAAAAATACCTAAAAACCATCAAATCAAAAATCTTGAGTGAACCTTGTACCTAGTGACTTACACTATACACTTGGTGGTTGTAGCAACTAATCATCCATGTAGTCCTATCATATGGGTAGTGTAGATACCAAAATAACACCAATCCGATTATGTGACTACAAGCACTGACCGAATTGGCATGCATACCCCCTAGGGCAGCCTCCAGAGGTTAAAAAGTGGTCCTAACCACTCCCAAATCAGTTTTGGAAGGTCAGAGGTCAGTTTTGCACCTTTTAAGCACTTTGCTCCCTATTCGTCCCACCCTGGGATGATTAGAATCCTATTCGCCCCACCCTAGGATGATTAGCAGCAATCGCTCCAGGGTGGGATGATTAGCAAGTTTGATTGGAAAAAATTCAAACCTTGACAAATGGCAGCCCAAATCCGCCACCTAACTTCACCTTCAAGGCATGGGAGTGCGAGGGAACATTTCAAATCATGGAGGCCTCAATCAAGGAGGCCCCTAAATCAGGGAGGAATCTTCTCTCCCCCTAAAAAGGCATAATGAGCCAAGTGGCGCCCTCGCATGCGCATGCAAAGGAGACCCTTAGGTCTATAAAAATGTGAGCCTCCTCACCCCAAAAGAAGAATAGAGCTGGAGCATTTGGAGCAATGAAGTGCTGCCGAACTATACCCCCATTCCTCTTTGTGCTTCCTACATCCCTAATCTCTCTTTTGGAAGAGAGGTTATCGGGTGAACACTAGGAACGCAATCCAGATCCAAAAACCCAAGAAATCGGCCACAATCCCACCCCAAACTCATTGACACAACCCCCTAGGAAGTTTTGGACCCATCCCACTTGGATTGGTGTCAAAACTAGGCCCCAAACGGTGGGCGTCCCACCCCCGGGTGCCCCCAAACTGTTGTAGTCCTAATCGCCCCACCCGGAGTGATTAGAAATCTGTGCATGATTTCTTTACTATTCTTTTTGCATTATATTATATCTAATGTACTTATGTTGCTGTCCAAATTTCATTGCTTCTTGACATGATTTGACCTAGTTTTTGTCATTTTATGCGTCTACTAACCTACAGGGAGCGCCTTAAGATATAGGAAAACCTGGGAAGAATATACCAAATATGACCTTTTGGGTCATCTCAAAATGCTGTTTTTAGTCTAACCACAAGTTTGCAGGAGTTTTGGAGGCCTCTGGGTAGGACATTTGGAAGGTCACTTTTTGCAGGTTTTGCGATAGTCCCCAGCGTCCCACCCCGGAGCGATTAGAAATATGTGCATGATTTCCTTACTATTATTTTTGCAATATGTCCTAGATGATATCCTAATGCCTCTATTAAATTTTGAACTCATTATGACATGATTTGACTATCGTTTTATTATTTTATGTATTAACTAGCTCGTAGGGCGCCCCTGTCACATACAGGAGAATATGGGTAGGATGTGCAAATTATGAGTATTTGGGTAGTCTTAAAATCACATATAATGCCTAAATCATGAGTTTTAGGTGATTTGGATGAGCATAGGTGGGACATTGGAGCGCTCACTTTGGAGAGGCCCCCAACGGGCAAACGAGCATAACGGGGCCGTCCGACGCCGCTTCGATGCAAAATCAGGTGATACCAATTCTAGAAGTTGTCCTTTACATTTATATATCATTCTGTAATTGATTTATCAATCTTATCACTGATATCCCACAAGCGCCCACTAGAGGCCTTGGGGATTGCATGTTTTTCTAGATACGCATATGCTATTAACGATTTGTTGTCTTTCTGTGCATAGGATCTCACTACCAGGAATACTAGAGGGGAAGCAAGGAATGAAAAACACATGGACACAAGCGGTGACAACTTTTAGCCCGCCCACTTTGAATGTGGGCACGCGAAAGACGTTGGAAGCGTACCGTTCGATCTTGGAAGCGTAGCTTCTTTCGGGCATCCATT
This sequence comes from Wollemia nobilis, assembly GCA_028583015.1. NCBI lineage: Eukaryota > Viridiplantae > Streptophyta > Pinopsida > Araucariales > Araucariaceae > Wollemia > Wollemia nobilis. The sequence goes on from JAQPPZ010001965.1 coordinate 2,827,649, forward strand.
AATGTAACAAATTGTATCAAATATTCTGAGCCCTAGAAGGGGGACGTATTGTAATAATATTAAAAGCAATATCAATAAAGGAGGCCCCACTTTGTTTGCTCACATCTCGTTTCTACGTCATTTCCTTCATGCATTCGTAGGACTTAGCATCTATATCTATTTTTGTTTGCATCACATCGGTACACTATTTTTTTGCATGCTTTTAGTGGCGATCATGGTGGGACCCTATCCCCTACTGTTAGGATCAAGTTTTTGATCCAAATTTTGTGGTTTTTCTTTGCAGGTGTTACTCATTCGGGCACTGGACTACTACTCGTGCCACCCCGGGACGAATACGTATTCGTCCCACCCTGTGACGAATGCAGACCTGCTATTCATCCCACCCCGGGATGATTAGAGCTCTATGCATTTTCTGAGCAGAAACTCAGAGGCATCTGGTTTAGACAGAGAAGAGGTAGGCCTTCTGAACATCCTCTGTGTTTTTCTACTTTATGTTTCTGCAATTTTCTGTTTTCTTTGCTTTATTTTTAGACACTTGCATAGAAAGGTTAAGTAGTTTGTTTTCCTTTCTTGCAATAAAAAAAAATAATAATAACATAGAGTAAATTAAATGGAAGGAACTTGATTAGGAATGCATTTTTCTCTGGTTTGCTTGCATGATACTTGCACAAATGGCAAGTCCTCATTATAGGTTTCAGTTCTAGTTAGGTTTTGTGATTTCCTTTTTGCTACTAATTGTCTCTAAAAGGTAAAACGTACTTTAAAGCATTGCATTAGTGAAAATCATCTTTTGTTGTATGTTTTCTTTCTTTACACAATTAAAAGGAACCACACACACCACCTAATAAAATTAACATCAAGGAGTTGGTCTTAATACCCCAACACTTGATCAAGACCAACGGTGGGTTTCATCACCACCTTGGCTTGGATTTTGCATACATATACCCTGATCGCGACTATTGCTAGACGTAAATCCTGATGAAATCTGACCAAGTGTAGCGGGGGTGATTCCCCGTGCATGAGGATAAGTCTTCTAAGGTAGGTGTCAAAAATAGAGTGATCCCCCTTCCGTACCGCCTATGTTCCACTTACTATTTTGCTCTCGCGTACCAATAGTTTCCCTCACGTAAGGGCGGGTATATTGAGAGGTTCGGTATAACGGCCTGGCAATGGTATATTGAAGGGGCGACCATTTTGGAGATACAAGAGCCCTCATTATGCATGTATAACAAAGTTTTCTTTACAAGATTTACATAACAAAAAATCAAACACACTAAACCAGATCTAGGACACACATTTAATCTATAAACAAGATAATCATTTCTTTGTTTGTGTGGTCCCCTTTTGTTTGGTATAGCATAAAAATTGTAAAGGAGATAAAAATATACATATCTTTTTAGAAAAACCACCACCATGGTGTATACCCGTAGCCAAGCCCAATCACGGGTAGAAGCTACGGAAAGTATGCAAGGAGGCACAAGTCACCTCCGTTATAGCCCCAAGGACTTGGTTATACCACCTTGGCAGCCTGACCCACAACATAGTCCACACCATACCACTACAGAATAGGACTATAGAGGCACCCCTTTGAGGGGCACTCCCGTTCAACGCAGACCCTCTCAGGAGGAGTACACACATGGGAAGGCCCCCTTAGACACTCATTATGAGTGGCCACTACGCGATGAAGCGCTAGAGCAGCATAGGGTTCATAAGGAGGGCCCACATGATTATATCATTCCTCCTCCACCCCTCATTACTGTTAGAACTAATAGGCCAAATCTAGAGCGCAAGGCTCTTCAGATAGGGTGAGCCAACTCCACCCGTCCCTTTCACATGTATGAAAGGGAGCACGAGGAAAACTAGTATATTCCTCAAGAGCAATACACCGCACGGGAGCAATGCGCCTTCGCACCTACTAATTATCAAGATCACCTATTGAGGCCAGAGCCTCGGGTGAATGCTGCTAACCTCGACAGAGGAAAGTGACCCATAGAGATCTCGGATCACCACGACCGAGATAGATATGTAGGGGAGGCATCTAGGCCTCCTAGACCTAGGACGACAGAACAAATTGACTTGGCATTTGCCAAACATGCCGCCCGCCAAGCACAAATCATGCAGCTTAGGCAAGATCAGTAGTAGTTAGAACAACTATATCATCTTAACAAAGAGCGCATTCAGTGCCAGACAGATGAGTTGCTCCAGAACACTATGCATGAGAGGATTCCAACCCCTCGCACGCATAAGACAAAAATTTATGAGAGGCACAACCCCTTAGTACGAGACAGGTCTCCATGACCTTATCAAGCGTTGCCTCCAAGACCTCCTAGACCTGAGCGGGAGGCCACTCCTAGAACCAATGATGGGTGCCTTCCTTGGGCACCCATCCATGTTTATAGGTCACGCCTAGAAACTCCTCAAGAGGCCTATGAGGAATTTGAGCGAGAAGAAGAGCGGGCTGAAATGCCCTACCAAGGCAGGGGGCGCTATCCGGCTACCCCTCCATAGGCCTCAAGTTCCTCGCAATTCACAATGGGAACAAACCAAAGAAGAGGAAATCAAATCCTCCGATGCATACAAAGCACTGCTAGAGTGCTTAGAGTCTATGGAGACTAAGACTTCAGGGCCCCAAAAGCCCACCTTACGCCAACTCCGTAGTCACCCTGTGCATCCTTCGTTTTGGCACCCCCATACCCCGACCACTTCAAAATGCCTCAATTGGCAATTTTTAGAGGGGATGAGGATGCCCAAGAGCACGTAACAAGGTTCCTGAGTCAATGCTTTGGCATTCAGGACAATGATGCATTGCTTTTGAGAATATTTATAACCACGTTCGTAGGCCCTACCTCGGATTGGTTTACCCAATTGCCGAAGCATAGCATCAATAATCTAGACCAGCTAGTGGACGCGTTCCTTGAACGTTTTGCCTTCAACACCAAGAAGAAGGCATCCTTAAGTGACCTAGCTGGCCTTAAGCAGTATGATGATGAGACCATAGCCGCTTATGGGAATCGGTGGAGGACATTGCTTTCAAAGCTACCTTACCTCCCTCCCATGGCCGACATGACTCAAATGTTTTCAAAGAGTTGCTTAAGGTCGATCTCCATGCTATTGCAGCTACAACAATATGCCACCCTCGAAGAAGCCTTGGCGCAAGCCAGGATAATTGAGGAGATCAAAATACAAGACGGTGAGATTGCCAAGCCACGCAAGAAAGAGTGGCCCAAAAATGCTAAAAATGGGCCCATGCAACCGAAACCCACCGTGGTCAATCAGGTTGCCATAACTATACCAAAGCTTGCACAAATGACACAACCCCCAAAGGCTAATTATCAGGTAGTTCCTCTTGATAACTATGAAAAGGAAAATCATAAACAAGAGCAAAATCAGCAGCGTCGCCCTAGGCGACAATTCACACAATTCATGGAGTCTAGAGACTCCTTGTTTGACCGCTTGTTCATGGCAAACCTGATAAACTTGCTGAAAAGTCGACCCATAGACCCCAACATGCCAAAACCCAAGGGCTATAGGGAAGACTTATATTGTAGATTTCATCGGCAGAAAGGACACGAAATCTCCACTTGTTGGAAATTCAAAAACTTAGTGCAGGACTTGATAGACAACAAAACGCTCACGGTAGATAATCCCGTAGTGCTGAGCAACCAACAGATGGAGGTCTTCAAAGACCCCCTGCCTGCCCATGATGCATAGGCAAAGACTTTACAAGTGAACGAGGTAACACAAAACTACCCCATGCAAGGATACGTAGGGATGATAAGCATCGTGACACGGAACAAAAGATACCCAAACACGGCTGCACCCGCTGCAGCTACAGGAGATGTTCCATCAACGTCACAACCTCCACAACACCCTACGCAACCTCCCTCGCCTAGACCAGTGGCCACGATTCGGACTAAGCTTACTCAAATTTTAAGGACCACGTCGGCTAGGCTCTCCATTTATGAGCTCATCCAACAATCACCGCCCCATCGGGAGGCTCTCGATGGAGATACTCAAAGCCATTGAGCTACAACCCCACGAAGCCAATTCTTTCAACAACTTTGTGGGACATGTGAGACAATGCACAGAACCGGTCATAACCTTTAGGGAAGATGAACTAAAATTGGTGACTGGTGATATGGTGGATCCACCCCTGCACGTCATTGCATGGGTCAACGGGATTCCATTCAAGAGGGTGTTGTTGGACACTGGCTCGTCCAACAACATAATCATGACAACGGCATTAAAACACCTTAAGCTGCCAGCATCCCACATTGTGGCATCCACTTACACTCTTTGAGCATTCAACGACGCATTATGCTCGACGGTTGGCACAATTGTCCTGCCCATCCAAGTAGGACAAAAGACCATTCCTACGTTGTGTCACATCCTTGAGGGTGAGATGGCCTACAATATCTTGCTAGGCCGGCCTTGGATCAGGGACATGAAGTGTGTCCCTTCGATAGCCCATCAATGCCTCAAATACACATACGAAGGGCAAGTACATGTAGTCCCAACGGACTTAGAGCCCTTTAAGTTTTGCAATGTGGTGCAGTTGATGCCACAATCGACCCTCCCATCGACACATTTGGACTTTCAATTGAATCCGTCCACACAGGGTCCGATTCCGCCTACATCCTCACTGTTGAGTCCCTCAACTCACCAACCTGGCCCATATTCATCATCTGTTCCTTCACCAATGATGCCACCTATGGTGGCCACACCGAAGGACAATGGGAAGAAGCCCCTAGAGGAGGTACCACCATTAGTCTCAACCATCTCTACCGAAGAGGTGCCCAGCCGAATGGAAGTCGAGACACCTGGTTCACCCAACATGGAGTGGACTCAGGGAGAACTCCCATTCCCTCCCCCTCAACCATCGATGATTACCATTGAGATGGCCAATACGGGCCTAGGGGAGTACCTAGTGTGGAACATTGTGGCAACACCCACGCTCGAATCCATGCAAGACATGGGGAGACCTCGCCTCCCCATCGGCACTATCGTCCCTTTAGGCTACCCACCAAATCAGACCAATTTTGTATATGGGGGCCTCGAGAACGGCATTGAACCCTACCTACAAGAGGAAGAGGACGAAGAGCCATTTGCTGAGAATGTTGACTATCTGTCCAACCCGGACTTCGCCTTGAAATACCTAGACCAATGTAATTGGCATGGATATGGATTGGGCAGATACGAACAAGGAATGCGCATTCTTTGTCAACCGAGATACCAGATGCCATATGATAAATCAGGAGTAGGGTTCAACCACCCTTTGCCCCTCGACATCTTGGTAGAAACCATGCAAGGCCTAGGTCTAGGCAACAGGGATGGGTTGGCACAAGATCCATATGCCAATCCCAACACTACATACACATTGGGGAATTATCTCCCATTGTTAACAACAAACCTTGTTGACCTCAACAACCCCTCCCCTTTGATCGAGGAAGGGGAAAGTTCAAGAAGTAACCTCCAAGAGGGATATGAACAAGATCAAGGGGGGTCTTCTGAAGATGAGTCAGATTATGAGGTAGCACCTTGGGACCCTTTTGAGTCCGATAGCAATCACTCACAGGTGACACCCATTGACGACTATCAGGAGAACTTCGTGGCAATGTTCCCCTTTAATGTTCCAATCGGGCAATTGCCACCTCCAGAGAATCCAGCCCTCCCGTAGAGAGCGGAACAACCCAGAAGGGACCAAATCAACTTGCTCGAACAAAATGAGCCTCCCATGCCGGCCATAAGGCCAAGTGATCCACCGGAGGAAGAAGATCCGAATATCTTCTTCAACATCGACTACCCGTGTGCCAAATTTTTGATTTTCGTAGAGAGTGAGGATAGTGATCAAGAAACGCCTAGTGGGAGGCTATACCAGCCAGAGGGGCACATAGTTGTCGGAGCCAATGAAGGCCTATGGATCTTCGATAGTGACTATGAGGATGAGACTGAGATGGCATATCTCAACCATATGAGGCAACAGGAATACCCCATAGACATCGATGATATGTTTGAACATCTAAATATGGGACCAAGGCATAGGTGGCATTTAAACCAAGTACGGTTAAACCAAGTGCTTCATCCACCACTTCGGGCATACAGGGAGCACCTCCCACCTAGAGACCCTATAGGGCCATCAGTGCCAAGGGCAGACCCTATCCTTCTATCCGCACATAGGGCCGATCCTTTTGTGCCAGTACCCACGGAGCCGGATCCGGGGTACAAGGATCACCAAGGATGTCCGAATCAACACCCACGTGGTAATGGAGACCAAATTCATTCCATCAACATGATCTCCATTGATTTAACCGCCCCCATCCGCAATCCAGCCGATCCAACATGACCATTGTATCTAGACCTAGATGCCATAGACTGGGATCGCGCTGACTCACCACCATCCCCATAGAGTACTGGCCTTGCGGTGAGATGTTTCATTTCACCCCAGGACAGACTCAGGATATCTTCCATGCTGAAGAGGAACCCGACATTCCCAACGTAGATCTAAATTCAGCGAATGATATCCACCTGATCCCAACTCCACACCAGTTGGAGGATGGATCCCACATGTCAGTCGAAGAGACGATTGACATAGACATCGGTTCTGATCCAATGAATCCACAAATCATCAAGCTGGGGGTAAGTTTATCCCTCGAAGAGCAAGCCGATTACATTGCCCTTCTCAAAGAGAAGAAGGAGGTTTTTGCATGGTCCTACAAAGACATGCCGGGGCTAGACCCGTAGCTAGTCACGCATAATCTAACACTTGATCCGATAGTCAAGCCAGTCAAGCAAAAGCTACGTAAGATGCACCCAAAAGTGGCCTTAATGGTCAAAGATGAGCTACAAAAGCTGTTGGATGCACAGTTTGTCATCTGCATAGATTACCCACCATGGCTGTCCAACATGGTACCCATCAAAAATCCTGACGGGAGGATTCGCATATGCACCGATTTTTGAGATTTAAACAAAGCGAGTCCCAAGGACGATTTCCCCTTGCCTAGCATTGATGCATTGGTAGACGCTACAACAGGCCACGAAATGCTTTCCCTCATGGATGGTTTCTTGGGATACAACCAGATTCATATCAATCTCGATGATCAACTAAAAATGGTATTCACGATGCCTTGGGGGACATTTTGTTATAAGGTCATGCCCTTTGGCCTTAAAAATGCTAGTGCCACTTACCAACGTGCTATGACATACATCTTCCATGATCACATGCATAAAACTTTGGAAGATTATATGGATGATTTGTTGGCCAAATCTCTTTTGCACCAAAATCATCTCGATGACTTATGCAAGATCCTTGATCACCTCATCGAACACAAGGTTAGGCTAAACCCCAAGAAGTGCATATTTTGCATCACATCTAGAAAACTCTTGGGTTTCATAGTCTCAAAATGAGGCATCGAGGTAGATCCAAATAAAGTCAAGGCAATCCTTGAAATGCTTCCCCCAACCACCATCAGACAACTCAAACTTGCAAGGTAAGGTCACGTCGATCAAGCACTTCATAGCACAATTATCTCAATAAGTTTCAACCCATTAATAAATTATTACACAAGGGGTAGCATTTCATTGGGATGACAGTCATAGCCTTCAACATCAAACAATATGCACACAGTACCATAATCCTTTTTTATACAGCTCAGGTCTCGTTGGATTGCCCCAAAGGTATCCATAATCCCTTTGGTCAAACCAAAAGCTCCAAGGGTTCCCACAATCGCTTGGTCACCCCAAAATGCCCCAAAGGTATCTATAATCCCTTTGGTCAAACCAAAAGCTCCAAGGGTTCCCACAATCGCTTGGTCACCCAAAAATGCCCCAAAGGTATCTATAATCCCTTTGGTCAAACCAAAAGCTCCAAGGGTTCCCACAATCGCTTGGTCAACCAAAAATGCCCCAAAGGTATCCATAATCCCTTTGGTCAAACCAAAAGCTCCAAGGGTTCCCACAATCGCTTGGTCAACCAAAAATGCCCCAAAGGTATCTATAATCCCTTTGGTCAAACCAAAAGCTCCAAGGGTTCCCACAATCGCTTGGTCAACCAAAAATGCCCCAAAGGTATCTATAATCCCTTTGGTCAAACCAAAATCTCCAAGGGTTCTCGCCATCGCTTGGTCACCCAAAATGCCCCAAAGGTATCTATAATCCCTTTGGTCAAAACCTCCAAGGATCCGTAAGAATCACTTGGTCCACACCCATTCGGGTTAAACCGTCCATAACAAATATTCAAAAACAACAGATAATCAAAAATAACAAAAAAAAATTGCATCTCACTTTCATGCATAATCTTAAAAATCAAAACACAAAAAAAGCTGCATTAGGCATCGCATACATACATTGCATATTTGCTGGTCATACATGTCAAACGCACCATAGACTGTAATTACTCGGCAATTCCATCATTTTCCACATTTATCCATTTTGTAAATGATCCATCAAGAATAACGCCATTCGCATTTTCGCCATATCATAGTCAGTTGTCTTCTAATGTCTTTAGGGTTTTCATCATTCAACTGTCTTTAGATTTCTAGTCAAATGTTGTACAAAGTCAGACCAATTTTTACAAGGTAGAGTTTTACTTGGATCACGCCTTGTTACATAGCATCCCAACACAAGCTTAAAACACATAAAAATTCCCAAGTTGTGTGAACGAAAGATGAAACCTACAAAGTGGTCTAGGGTACCTTAAGCAAAAATTTTATCCTGCTCATCCCCCTGTGCGAATGGTTCAAGAATGCTGAGAATTGACAAAAGGACAAGCTCTTCCCCATCCAATTCCCCAAAATAAATAGTGGTTTTCACCACTATCAAAAATCCCAAACACCCTTGATCCCTAAAGTCGTAAGGATTCATACTACATGCCCCTGAGAAGGATGGGTAGTCATCCCCAAGGCCTAAAGGATCAATACCATTCCAAAGCAAAATCCCAAAAGTTCACCATCAAAATTCCCAAACACCTTTGATCCCCAAAGTCGTAAGGATTCGTACTACACGTCCCTGAGAAGGATGGGTAGTCATCCCCAAGGCCTAAAGGATCAATACCATTCCAAAGCAAAATCCCAAAAGTTCACCATCAAAATTCCCAAACACCTTTGATCCCCAAAGTCGTAAGGATTCGTACTACACGCCCCTGAGAAGGATGGGTAGTCATCCCCAAGGCCTAAAGGATCAATGCCATTCACAAGCCAAAAATCCCACAAGCTCAACTTTGAAATCAAAATTCAAAATCTAAATCCTCAAAAAGCAACAATAAAAAATAACAATGGTTATCACCACTACTCAAACCCCTTGCTCAAGAAAAAAAAAAAAACTCAAAATAAATAGTGATTTTCATCACTATATGTGAGAGCAAGTATCCCAACAAATTGAACAACCGAAAGACGTCTGAGCTTGAATCCCTGGAATTCTCAGCATTTGAAAAACCATTTAGGTGATCCTCATTACGGGTTTGGTGGATAGCCTACCTGGCAATGGCGGTATCCTAAACGCATGACGATATGTCTATCACATTAGCTTTGCGTGTGTGTAGACCAATGTTTGCATGTGGATGAGCTAGCTTATGGTATCCTAGATTGCATCGTAGATTAATCCTACTAAATACAACAAAGGAGTTAGTGGAGCTAATTAGGTGATCCTCAGTACAGGTTTGGTGGATAGCCTACCTGGCACTGGCGGTATCCTTACGAATACCACATAAACGAACTCAATCGCACACATAGGGATGTGAAATAACTTGGTCAAACTCAAGTCTGATTCGTACCTTGTTCGAAAGTCTTGTAAGATAATGTACAGTCTTGACTAGTTAGTTAAAGCATCCGAGTCTCAGAAAAACCTTAACTACATTCTAAAACAATTGTTGTACATTTCATTACTTACATCACCATCAAAAAATACAAAACAAAAATTACAAATGCAAAAGTTATTTCATAAAGCAATCACATAGTACAGAAAGCCAGTAAATCCTATACAGTCTATGGTGCCACCGCCTGTATACCAACAAATCATTCCATCCATTCCATATGCATACATCTATATCATATAGTTAAAATCATCCGTAGTCATAATAGCATATGCATACATCAACATAAATAAATGTGCATAAAAGAACAATAAACCATGACAAGTATATAATCAAACCAAAAAGAGTCATGTATATATATCAAGTCAAAATGCCCTCAGGCTACAATAAGAAGGTCCTCTGACCTCACAAAAACCAAAAACTCAAAATCCCCAAAGCCTAGGGAGTCGGCCACCATGATCACGCAGGATCGGTGCGATTGGAACTACCCCCAGTAGTATGGGTCCTATGGGACCTCTCAGGGCAATTGCTACTAGCCCTCGCACCCTGCCCACCAACACTACCCTCACCTAGCCGCCTACGATGAGATGATGCAGACTGCTCAGTCTCACTGCCTCTCGTACGACGCGACGAACCACCTCCATCAAGCACAAGCAACTATCCACCGAGGTGGACAACCTCTGTCTCTAACTCTATCCGGTACCGACCCCACTCCATATCTCATTGGCGATACACAGCCAATGCACTATCCCACTGTGCCAACTGAGTCCGTAGGAGATCCCTCTCCTGCATTACCTCCACCAAAGCATCTCTATGCTCCTCCTCTCATCTCCGTAGGAGACCCTCCAATCATGCTATCTCAGCACGAAGCCCAACCTCCACATCCCCTGAGATAGCCTGAGGCATGGGCACCTCCGGGATGGCCTACTGCTCTGGCACCCACTGCTCTGGGACATCCTGTACATTCGGCTGCTCTGGAACCCCCAAATCATCTCCATCGCCGATGAAGTCATCGACCTCCACCATGTCAGCATCATCAAGCGGAGCCCCCCAACCCTCCATCGGTGCCTCTGCACCCCCACCTCCTGCTGCTATAGTATCCATGCCTCCTAGAGGCCCCTCACCCCGCCATCATCGCATAATCCACCACCGGTCATACTCTGTAGTCACCCCGACATCGTCCACATTGGGTACATCAATAACTGCATCGGACCCCTCACCCAATGGCTCAATGATAGGCCAGACTAGAGTCCTCTCATCACCACGATGTCGATAGATCAAGGGATCACCAGGCAATCCCTGGTGCACCCCAAACTGCCGCATCACCCGGACATATGGGAAGTACTCCTGCTCTATCCCATGCCGCCCAATCAACCATCTACCCCTATGCACACACCGAAGCCACTCTCCAACCTCAGGCCAGGATGGACAGTCCTGGTACGACCGCCAGAACACCTGCCCTGGCGCTAGATGAGAGAAGGCATCAGTATAGTGACCTACGTCACCTGCCCACCGTCGACTCTATCCATGCTCCTTTGACCTCCGCCATAAATTGGCATATCCAATTTCCCGATCCACCATCTCACCTCGGGTGGTCCAAGGCAAACCCTGTGGCCGCTCCACAGCTATGTGCTGCCACCCCCAACACCGCAAGAGATAGCTGCACCCGATCCCCTTCCGCTTTCGATAGAACGGACCTCGTACAACTCGTCGTACAACTGCGCCAATAACGTCTGACCCCATCTCATAATAAGTGGAGCTGATGTAGGACACTCCACCAATGTGAAAACCAACTCAAGCAGGTTCCAAGGGAACCTCACACTTGAGGAGTCAAGAAGTAGCATATTGGAGATGAGGGTCATGATCAAAGCATGCCTCACCCCTAATACGCCCTTCTCCAGCCACCACCGCACCAGAATACCGCCTATCTGGCAGTCAGCCTCTGCCCTCTCCACAACCCTCTCCACCCCCCTCTCCACCGTCGGACCAAAACACCATGTCAATACCACTGTCCGTTGGTCACGGTGGGTCATCCGGATAGGAAGTCCATCTATCAAAATCCATAGAATCCGATACACATCCTCCAGAGTAACAGTCATCTCCCCTATTGGGAGATGAAAAGTGTTGGTGCGGGGATCCCACAGATTGATCAAGGCAATCAAATATGCTCGATCCCCCACCATAGGCTCCAGACGCGTCACGTGCTTGAGCCCAAGGGCATCAAGCCACTCCCAATCCACAACTATCAGGGCATCCCGGGCATCAGAGAAAATAGTCGACTGGCGGTACCGACTCTTCACAACTTGAAACAACAAAATAAAATAAAAAAAAGATATTAAGTACATACTTAATATAAACAAAAACATTAAAATAAAACTGTACAACAACGACAACATACATGAAAATAACTGTACAATCAAAAAAACAACAAAAATCATATTAGGGTTTCAACCTTAATGTGAACGCAAACAAAATAAAATAAAAAAATATTAGGGTTTCAACCTTAATATGGCAAAAACAAAAATGAAATAAAACATATTAGGGTTTCAACCATAATATGAACAAAAACAACAAAATAAAAAATGAAAATGTTTTGGGTTTTAAACCTAAATACGAACACAAACAAAGTACAGATAATAGTTGTGTACTAGGGTTTTGACCTTAATATACGAAAATTAACAACAAAAAAAAACAAAGCAAATAAAGTTCCTATATTAGGTTTTCAACTTGATATACGAATAAAATCAAACCAACACACACAAAAAAATTAGGTTTTTAAAACCTTAAAAACAAAATAAAGCGAACAAACATTTTATATGTGAGTTTTAAACTTCATAAAACACGCATGAATAAAGGAGAGAAGGAACATCATACCAGTCTCACCTCGGCTCCTCCACTCGAAGATCCGGTTCTCGCACTCATGATGTCCATGAAATTTTAGCAGCGCTCCGCTATGCACACTCGCACTCCTCCTCCTCACTACTCCAAATCGCCAAGAAAAAAATATTGCAAATGAGCCCAAAACCTAGTTTTGGTCCTTATATAGGTTGTTAGGCCTGTAATCGTTCCACCCTGGGATGAGCACTCTAGTTAGCACTCATCCCACCCTGGGAAGATTACAAAATTGGTATTCGTCCCACCCTGGGACGATTACAGAGCAAGAAATAAAGCAACAAAAATTGCATCCAAAAAATGCACCAAAAATAGCAATAAATCTGCCGAACAAAGGTGCCTTTGCACCTGACATTCATGGCATGAAAAACCATCGTCGGGGTCACAAATACTCACTATCCTACTCCCTAAGAAGGCTAGCATAGCCGGACCGCTCCACGGGAAGGAGGATTTTCGATAATTTCTACCCCAATAGGCGTCAAAAAAAGGGTCAAAACCCACCAAAAATAGGTCCGATGGTTGGAAAACTGCAATAAGCGTTCAACGAAAACAACTGAAGGCACCCTTACAAACGTCATCTTGGGTCAAGCGACTCATCGCTTTTCTCATTTTTGGTCATTCCCTCATCGATTCGTCGCTTGAGGGGGTAGTCACACTTAGTCACAAATCAACAAATACACACCCAATCAAGGAAATGGCATGCATTCAAAGAATCATTGACAAAGACAATCACGCTCCTGCTTGGGGCAGCAAACAAGCAATAATCACAGGCTAAACAAACACTTGGCATTCTGGAAGCATGAAGAAAAGGTTCCTCGGACAAAAGGTTGTGCCCTTTGCCTATTCATGATCGAACAATGTCCAAGATCAAGTACACCTCACTGAAAAAGGTTACACTTGAGTTAAGCTCCTTAGCTCGTCAGAAGCAAGGATTCAAGAATGCGTGCCCTTTCCATACTTGGGGCATCAAAAGTTGGTTAGGTTACTGAGAAACCCTAATCATTAAGTGCTTTGGTCATCTATTTTTGCTCAGAACTGCGCCACACACAGCGCATCCCAAAAAGGGGCATCTGTAGACACCAAAACAACACCAATCCGATTATGTGACTACAAGCACTGACCGAATTGGCATACATACCCCCTAGGGCAGCCTCCAGAGGTTAAACAGTGGTCCTAACCACTCCCAAATCAGTTTTGGAAGGTCAGAGGTCAATTTTGCACCTTTTAAGCACTTTGCTCCCTATTCGTCCCACCCTGGGACGATTAGAATCCTATTCGCCCCACCCCGGGACGATTAGCAGCAATCGCTCCAGGGTGGGACGATTAGCAGGTTTGATTGGCAAAAAGTCAAACCTTGACAAATGGCAGCCCAAATCCGCCACCTAACTTCGCCTTCAAGGCATGGGAGTGCGAGGGAACATTTCAAATCATGGAGGCCTCAATCAAGGAGGCCCTAAATCAGGGAGGAATCTTCTCTCCCCCAAAAAGGCATAATGAGCCAAGTGGCACCCTCGCATGCGCATGCAAAGGAGACCCTTAGGTCTATAAAAAGGTGAGCCTCCTCACCCCAAAAGAAGAACAGAGCTGGAGCATTTGGAGCAACGAAGTGCTGCCAAACTATACCCCCATTCCTCTTTGTGCTTCCTACATCCCTAATCTCTCTTTTGGAAGAGAGGTTATCGGGTGAACACTAGGAACGCAATCCAGACCCAAAACCCAAGCAATCAGCCACAATCCCACCCCAAACTCATCGACACAACCCCCTAGGAAGTTTTGGACCCATCCCACTTGGATTGGTGTCAAAACTAGGCCCCAAACGGTGGGCGTCCCACCCCCGGGCGCCCCTCAAACTGTTGCAGTCCTAATCGCCCCACCCCGGAGTGATTAGAAATCTGTGCATGGTTTTCTTACTATTATTTTTGCATTCTTTTATATCTAATGTACTTATGTTGTTGTCCAAATTTCATTGCTTTCTGACATGATTTGACCTGGTTTTTGTCATTTTATGCGTCTACTAACCTACAGGGAGCGCCTTCGGATACAGGACAACCTGGGAAGAATCTGCCAAATCTGACCTTCTGGGTCATCTCAAAATGTTGTTTTTAGTCTAACCACAAGTTTGCAGGAGTTTTGGAGGCCTCTGGATAGGACATTTGGAAGGTCACTTTTTGCAGGTTTTGCGACAGTCCCCAACATCCCACCCCAGAGCGATTAGAAATTTGTGCATGATTTCCTTACTATTATTTTTGCAATATGTCCTAGATGATATCCTAATGCCTCTGTTAAATTTTGAACTCATTCTGACATGATTTGACTGTCGTTTTATTATTTTATGTATTAACTAGCTCGTAGGGCGCCCCTGTCACATACAGGAGAATCTGGGTAGGATGTGCAAATTCCGAGCATCTGGGTAGTCTTAGAATCACATATAATGCCTAACCCATGATTTTTAGGTGATTTGGATGAGCATAGGTGGGACATTGGAGCGCTCGCTTTGGAGAGGCCCCCAACGGGCAAACGAGCATAACGGGGCCGTCCGACGCCGCTTCGATGCAAAATCAGGTGATACCAATTCTAGAAGTTGTCCTTTACATTTATATATCATTATGTAATCGATTTATCAATCTTATCACTGATATTCCACAAGCACCCGCTGGAGGCCTTGGGGATTGCATGTTTTTCTAGATACGCATATGCTATTAACGATTTGTTGTCTTTCTATGCGTAGGATCTCACCGCCAGGAATACTAGAGGGGCAGCAAGGAATGACGAACACATGGACACAAGCGACGGCAACTTTTAGCCCGCCCACTTTGAATGTGGGCACGCGAAAGACGCTGGAAGCGTACCGTCCGATCTTGGAAGCGTGGCTTCTTTCGGGCATCCATTAATGTAACAAATTGTATCAAATATTCTGAGCCCTAGAAGGGGGATGTATTGTAATAATATTAAAAGCAATATCAATAAAGGAGGCCCCGCTTTGTTTGCTCACATCTCGTTTTTGCGTCATTTCCTTCATGCATTCGTAGGACTTAGCATCTATATCTATTTTTGTTTGCATCATATCGGTACGCCATTTTTCTGCAATGCTTTCAGGTATGTTACCATAAGGTCACTTGAATAAAATAGCTCATAAATAAATCTAAATGCTATCATCTCAATCCCCAAGAAGGTCATGTGGCCGGACTACTCCAAGGGATAGAGGTGTACATTTCATTCTTCCATTCAGTCTTGTAGACACTTAAAAGTCATACATTGCTAATTTTGCATATCCATAGGTGATTCCAGACATCCCTAGGCTATTTTAGGCTATCATAGTCATGTGTAGTCATGCGTAGATTGCCATAGTTCACCATAGCAATATATAGACTTCCATATACTACTTCATCGACTTTCAGGTCCTAAACCCTCATAAGATTTCAAAATCACATCCCATGCACTGGGATATCCTTTGACAGCCTATTTGCACTCAATTGAGGCCCCCACGGGGTATTAGTTGACCAAAAAAATTAACAATTCAATACCTAAAATCTAATTTAATGTTGACTTCACTTAAGTCACCTTTTTAGGGCAAATTTGATTAAAAGAACTCTTAATTCTTGATTAACACTAATTACATCCTCCCACATGTGTGTAATTAGGGTTTGTTGAGATATTTTCCTAAGAAACCCTAATCATGTCCTAAACTGACTTAAGGCCTCCTAATCAGGATTAGCCCTAATCCATCCTCACACATGTGTGAGGATGAAATATTTCCCATAAGGAATGTGATGTTGCCACATTGCATTTCCTAACCTAACCCTAATCAGAATCAAACCTAGGTTTTAGGCTATCTAAATCCCCCCTGCACCTTACCTTTGCCTATAAATAATGGGTCCTAAACCCCTAATTACATCTCTACCAAATTCAACAAAGCACATAAACTCTGCAAAAATGGAAAGTGAACATTGAACAGTAAGTTTTCGACGCACACAGTCAGATTTCAACAACACGCAGAGAAACCCTAGCTTCCTAGGAATCGATTCATTAGAGGGATTTTGCAAAAGAGACCTTACAGATCAGATCGCCCCTTGCCTCATGAATCTGGCATCAGTTCACCCCTCGGGTGACGAATTGGGTCTATAGGCCCAAATCACCCTATATTTGGGAGGTAAGCTCTGTTTCACCATATTATCACCTTCTGTATATTTTATTCCAATTTTTTTCATGTTTTTATAGTCATTTCATCTTCCTAAATATGGGGCCTGACTAAGGCAAGCCCCCCATCACACTAACCTCCTTTTGCAGGTTCTTCATAGGTTATTTAGCAGATCTGAAGAGGAAGAGCAACATCAAACAAACAACCCGACAGTGGCCCACATACAAAGAAACCCACCTACATTAAGGGATGATTGAAGAAGACATCAAATTGATTATAACATTGTTAGGAAAATAAATGGATAAAGGGCATCATGTCCCTCTTGTAACACGTATCTTTTAATATCAATGAAATTACAGTTTCTTTGTTTAATGCATCATTGTGTATTGTGTTAAATTATCAAATGTCATTTTCTACCCGTTTCATTCTGGCACGCCCGATGGGACCCCCACAATGGATAATGCTAGGTTAACTATTTCAAGTAAATCTGACTTTGTCCTCTATTTTTGTGTCTTGCAGGTACCAAATATGTCTGCCATAGAGACCTCCAAAACCCTAGGAACTACCCTAGGTCATCAGAGCCCTGATTTGAAGCCTCTGCAGCTGATTCACCCCCCGCCCTAAGAACTTACTGCCAATTTTCCTCTCAGGTGGTGAATTACATTTTAGAGCCCCAACATCTAAAGATCTTGCTATCTCAGACCTCCCTATAACCTACAAAGGCCCTCTGGACTGTCAGATATCATATTTGAGCCTTCAAAACTGAATTTTCCCTTGAGTGGCGATTTGAGCATAGAAGCCTCAAAAACCCCCAAATCCATAGGGGTGACTCTTTCAGGGGCCAAGCAAACCCCCCATAGCATCAAAATGCAGGTATGCCTTATTTTACACTTATGTTCTATAATATTTTGAAAGCACAAAGCATGCACTAGTCAAATAAAAATTTCTAGGTGTAGATTTTCTTTCATTTCAAGTTCGTAGGATTATTAAATTTCTCTAAAGTTTCAAGACCTGCAAATTTCCAGCAATTTTTTAAAATTTATTTTCAAATAATTTTACATTTCCTTTAGTTGTTTGCATGTAGTACAAGCCTACCTTATTTCTCCCTTTGTTTATAGCATCTATCGCTAAAATAAGTGTACATTCTAATAGTTAAACTTAGGGTTTCCTAATCCCCTTCTTCTATGTCATCTAATTTTTGAACCATACTATAACCTATAGCTTAAATCAAGGTTTCCTAATCCCCTTTTACTTCACACACTTGGATTGCATATTTTGATGTTTTGCAAAGTAGATTAATTTGCTTCACAAAGGCATTTAGGACTAGACCATTTCTTTACAAAGAATAAAAGTTATATAATCATTTAATTTCGAAAAGGCATTAGGATTAGTTTTCTTTTGAAAAGGCAGTTAGTTAGTTTCTTACCTTGCAAACACCATTAGCAAAACACAAACCCACACACACTTATGCGGTATTTAAACAAGTGGTGAGATTGGACTTCATCCCAAATCCATCGCTCGAGACTGGTGTGGATCGAGTTTCACTCTCCATCAGCTCACCCCCATAGACACCTAGCAGCCCCATAGGAGTTGTTTTTTATATTTCATCACCAAAAAATCCCCCACTTTTGTGACTGGGCCCTAGATTTCATCACCAACGGTTACCTGTAGAGTGGGACAGGATTAGCAACTTCATCCACAAGGTTAGTATAATTTGTGGAATTGGTAACTATCGTTCTTGACTAAGCCTGCCGAAGGGTGAAGTGAAAGCATGGATATGCCGATAGCAGGTCTTAGACAGTGCCACCTCTCTTCATGAGAGGGATTTATGAACTCGCTTCAGCATAGTGGGTTCTTCCCCTTTGGGATATCATTTTATCGTACCTTCCATATAGGTCACCGTTTGCACGTTGCGATACCATTCTATTCTGTGCATTTTTGGGTGTTGCAGGAGGTTTGATATTGATGACATTACCAGTTTTCTAGAGTATCCACTTCATTACCCTTGATTCTACATAAGGAGTATCAATATTACAACACACAAAACGAACAAAAAACTTTTACTTTTTTAGCAGTTAGAATTTTGGTCTACCATTGTTTGCATGATCATGGACCTGTCTCAACACATCACACTATATATTATCTTGCTATACATAGCATATCGCTTACTTCACACTCACATTAGACACAGTTGAGTCTACATCACATAGTATTTATTCCTAAAAAACCCCTTTTACACATGCTACTATGCCTATGGTCACCTGTAGTAGAGCGCATGAGCAATCACGCTCTATGGAGGAATGGCCTCCTCCTTCCTCTAATCGGTCCACTCTTACTCCTTCGATCATGAAGGGGAAGACCATAGATAAATCTGATTCATGCATAGAATCTGATGTACAAATCACATACATGATACCTCGTGATGAGGTATCAACCTTGAGTTAAGCCCTTGCTACTTCACTCATAGAGGATTATCCGCTCCTTTCAGCCCCATCCTCACCTAATCCATCGACCACATTCTATGACCATGTAATCTACATATAACCAGGACAACCTCCTCCATTATTTACCATAGATGAGGAGGTCATGCCTACTTCACCTACCTTCGCACATCCTTTCTTATAAAATCTATCTCAATCCCTTTTTGAGAATGATTTCTTCCCCCTAAACTGTACCCATCCTGAGGTCACATCATCTTCCCCTATCATATGAATGGTGTCTGACCCATTCTCCTCCACTATAGGAAGCTAGAAGCCATCCTTCCAAACTGCACAACAGATCCCTTCCCAGTAGGAACTGCAAGCATTCCCTCAAACCTCACACCCATAATATTCATAAGAGTACCAACCATCATCTTCCCAAGAGCCATTCTTCACCATATTTGAATGCATATACAATTTGTCCCTCTATGAGCAATGTGCACAAACCCAAGCAGGAGTGTACACATATACTTTTCCCTCAACCCAAGCTCCTACTTTAGCAACTTATCCCACATTTTTTATTAGCTTTTCCACCAATATCCTAGGTATCCGAAATGTATGATATCCAACCTTGGAACCACCTTTGCCTACAATGACTGTTAGGATACTGCCACCTCCTCATTTTCAAGCTCCCACTACCAATATCCATCCTACCTATGGACCGAGACTGGTAGCTTACCCACCCACTCAACCAGGCTATTCTATGTAGTTTAGCTTCCCTACCTCTTACCCTCCAAGGCAGAGACAAATCCTATTATTTGATACCTCATCTCATCCATCCCTAGTATCGGTAGTTTTGACACCTACACTACCACCAACTGCACCTAGATTATTTATGCCTCCTCCAGTTTGGTCGTCACCGCCTACGACCCAACCATTATAGCAGGCTCCAACCCAACAAGTAATCATGCTACAATCACACATTCCCTAGTCAAAACACTATTATCCTCAATAGACACCTACCCCACAACCTAGTGTACCAGTGGATACGACAACACATGTTTCCCAGTACCCGCATTATCATGATCAGGCACAACAATATTCCTCGTAATATTGTGAATAACAACAATACCAATATCTGCCACATCCAGAGGGTTAGCCTACCATATCCCAACCCTCTACTCCTATGACACCCGAACTTCAACTCTTACGAGATGAAGTCAAGATGTTGAACCTATGTACCTCTAGCTATGGGCCACAAAAACCCTGTTATGATGAATTGTGCAACGAGCTAGTTCACCCATCAGTTCCCATTCCTCCCTATCCATATTGCTTCAAAATACCAAAATTCAACAAGTATAAAGATAGGGAAGACCCTAGAGAGCATGTGAGCAATTACCGCTCCTCCTGATACCAAATTCATAGTAGTAACCCTCTCATGTTGCGTACCTTCTCCTTGTCCCTCGCTGGGCCAACATTGGATTGGTACAACATGCTCCCACGCCATAGCCTGTATACCTTTGAATAGTGACCAATTCCTTCCTCAAACACTTTTCCATCAACATCAAGAAGAAGACCACATTCTATGATGTTTATGTCTTATGATAGGAATATGATGAATCCATTACTGAGTTCATTTCCAGATGGAGAGCGATTATCCATGAACTCACCCATAACCTCCCCACTTCGAATCTTGTGATACTCTTTTTTAAGAGTTGCCATAAACACATTTCCACATCCCTCCAGCTTCACCAAAGTTGTACCTTTGAAGATGCCATTTCACAAGCGAAAGTGATTGAAGACATTAAGGTTCAATCTAGGAAGATCAAGTTCAGAGCCAAATCCAACTATAACTCCAACTTTTGCTTCAATAGACCCACACCAAATCAACCTTACCCATGGCCACCACAAGCTAACCAAGTCGCAACTGCCACCCTAGAACTAGCACCGACTCCGCCACCCTATACATCTCAGCTACAAGCATTTTGAGCTAATGCTATTGCTCCACCTCGACTATAGCAATACCGAGGCATGCGTCCATAGGGTCCACCGTGCAACTTTACACCCTTGTCCAAACCATTACCAGCCCTATTCCATAGATTGTACAAGGGTAAACATATAGTTCTACCTAAGATCCTCCCATTAGATCCAAATTCACCCAAGCCTCATGACTATAACAAGCAGCTCTTATATCCTTTCCATAGGTAGCGTGGCCATAATATCGATTCATGTCACTCCTTTCGTGGGCAAGTTCAAGACCTAATCGATAGGGGTACTATTCAGGTAGCAAACCCTCTAGCCCTGCAAAATCAAAACCTAGGTATTTTCCAAAACCCCCTACTAGATCATAGAGGACCCAATCCTCATAAACCTCTAAAAAATACCTCGACTCCATCTCACCAAGTGAACAATGTACAGTGTGATCCTCCATCACATGGCGTAGTAGGCATGATCAACCTTACTACGAGGAACCAATGATACCCATATCGCTAGACCGCACCTATCATTTCCCCTCTAGCTCGGTTCACATCACCACAAGTACCACAAACGCCTAATACCGCACCACTACCACCTCAAAATGTGATCACCATTCATGGTAGCCTAACCCATCAGTTACACATTGCCCCCGTGTGACTATCCATCTTCGATCTCCTACAACAATCTCAATCCCATCGTGAGGTTTTGAATGACATCCTACATTCCATTGACTTAGAGACACATGACACCAATGCCTTTGTCAATTTTTTTGGAAATATCTCGCGCTGCCTCCAGTCTTAAATCAGTTCCCATGACCATGAGATAACGAAACTCGTAGGAGCAGACCCCCCTCTCCACATATAATCCAATATCAATGATATCACCTACAAGCGGGTACTCGTTGATACAGGCTCATCCATTAGTATCATATCCACAATAGCTCTACATCACCTGCACATCCTGCAAGTCCATTTTTCCACTCCTTCCCTTGACCTGCATGCTTTCAATGCGTCCATGAGACCTACCGTAGGATCCATAGTCTTACCAATCTGCGTAGGAATCCGTACCATTCCCATAATATTTCACATCATTCAAGGAGAAATGCAATACAACATTCTCCTCGGTTGCCCATGGATTAGAGATATACAGTGTGTCCCATCCACACTATACCATTTCCTTAAGTACGTCCACAACTGACTAGTTCACTGTGTCCCAGCCGATGGAGATCCATTTAAGTTTTGCAATGTGGTAGATCTTCTGCCTGCACCATCATTCTCATCATCCCAACTGTTCCTTGTATCTTCTCACCAATCAGTATGAGCATCAATATCCTCCTCAACTTCCACCTCAATGTCCTAATGTTCATCAAGAGCACAAACCTTGATATTTGTACCATTAGCATGATCTTTTGGGGGACCCAAAATCTCTCCCATGCCTTTTTCACCACCATCCTTATGGCCTCCACAATCATCCCAACCTCTACCATTCCAATTTCCACCCGCGGTACCCCAACCATCATCATCATCCATTACACAACCTATTACCGTACCTTCCCCACCTTTACATACGAGAGCCCCTATCCTTCCTACATCGCAAACACCTCCTCTTCCATTCTGAATGAAACCTAAGATATTCACATCTTCGAGTATCCCAATACCTATGTCGATGCCATCCCCTACATAGAAAAAGCAACCTATTCAAGACACAACAACCAAACATCATGAACCAGAACAACCAACATCAAATTTAGAGGAAAAACTCCCACACCCTTCAGTCGCGACCATCAAGGAATCTATTTTGATACTCCACCTCAGTCACCAGAGCGTACCACACCACACATATCCATATTCATGACAAATTTTTGCCTAGGAGACTATAATGTACGCGATGCTCGCATATGTGACCCTCCGATCCAATCCACCCATGATTTTGGTTGCCCTTCAGCTTTAGTCCTTACCATTGGAACCGTCATATAGTTAGGAAGTCCCAAAAACCACACCAACTTTGTGTATGCAGGAGTCGACTCTTCGATCCCTCCACCAACTTCTCCAATACCACAATTTAGCTCTAGTGATGCAATTACAAATCTAGCCAACCCTCAATTTACCTTTCTCTACTTATATTGTTTTCATTAGTACGAGTTCAAACTAGGTCGTTATGAGCAAGGATTATGCACACCCATAAATCCACGTGTCCGATCACCCACCAAAAAAATCGGCCTAGGTTATCGCCCAACCACCATCTATACATTAGAAGACAAGATCCAATATTTATCTCTACATCCTCCTCCACGTCCAACGCACACCTTGGAAGAATATATCGATATGGATATATTAGAAGACACGCCTTCACCCACTTCAACCATCACAATCCCCTACGACTTCTTCCAAGAATCTCCTACAACCGATACCTCTTTATTTTGTGATGTTGAAATATTGGCTGAACACTTTGTTGGCAATTTTGGGTACTTTGGGTACATTGCATTTTCTCAAGTGTATAAGTTGTCATTGATGTCAAGAAGCTCTTGAAGGAATTTGATTTGATGTCAAATAATTTGTTTTGATGAAGGTTACTAAGATGACAGCTTTCAAAGGTCTTTTGTAAACCCCAAGTTGGCGAGTTTAAAGATTACAAGTGGATGCATTAGTTTAATGCATTTGGGTCCAGGAGGAAGTATTTATTTAAATAATTAAAAACCTTGTTAAGGTTCCCTTTAATTATTTTTAAATAAATATTAAATTATTGTTTGCAATGGGTTATCCTAACCCATGGCGCTATGTTTTAAGATTGTGGGCACTAGCCAAGACCTCCGCCGACGTGTTAAACTCCTCGCCGACATCAAGAGCTTATGGTAAAAATGCATATAAATCTCCCTCGATGAAAATCAAGAATTATCCCATCCACATTTTGAAAAGAGTTGCTCGCTATGAATTCGTGATCTGTTGTTCGATTTCTTCCTCACTGTGATTTCGTGATCCGTTGTTCGGATTTCTTCTCCGATTGTGTCTTCGTCATTTTTGTAAACCCGTCGTTCGACTGTGTCTTCGTCGTTTTCGTGAATCCGTTGTTCATTTTTTTTGTACTCGCCGTTTGTCGTAAATCTGCCGTAAGGTTTTCGTCTTCGTGTTCGAGTCAGAAGAAAGGGAGGCACTGTTGTTTTATTTAATCCCTGGCGCAGAAGGAACAAGGCTAACAACGTGAGGTTTAAACCTCATCGGGCGCCTTTGGTGCACCGGTAGCGGCTAGGCTGTTGGCGCGCTACCCAAATGGGAGGTTTCGCGTTCGAATAACGTGAAAGGGTTTTACATCATGAAGTGGACGCAATGGGTGGTGTTAGAATTCGTGCGTAATTTCTCCATAGCGTGATTTTTGATGTTGGCCAAGGTATTTTCAAAATTAATTTTTGCTAAGTGTATTTTTCGGATGGAGGAAGTTTATTAGAGGGCAAAACAGCTTAGGAGTTATAAGGAGCTTAAAGCTTGTTTTATTTTGATAAAAGATTCTTTTGAAGGTGTTGTGTGAAATATCTTATTGCATTCTTATGAGAGATAAATTTTATTTTTGATAAGACTATAAGGGAGAAATAAGGTGTATAAGGGATAAATTTTTCTTGTAATGTTGAGAGTGCTTTTGGTTGATTATGGTAATGAAAGCATGATGTTTTAAGGTTAAAATTGCTTCTTGTGTGAAGTTGTGAAACCTTAAGTGGGCAGCTTTGAGATTGACATTTACTTTCATTAAATTGATAATAATCAAGCTATTCTTTACTTGGTTAAAGTGTTGGGCTTACTCCTTTGTTGATGATTTGAAAAGTTGTGTGTGCTCTTGTTGATTTGAGTTGGTGGATGCTTTTTGTTCAAACAATATTGGAGAGAAAAGGAGTTCTACTTGTTTCCTTTTCTTGATGTTGATTGTGAAATGCTTCAAGGTTGTGTTTTGAGTTGAATGGTGTTGATTGAACCTTGTTTGATGAGCATTGTTGTTGAAGCCCTAATTGATGGTGAAAAGAACATGAGTATCATTGTTATGTGATTCTTTGCATAGTTGGCAATTTTTGGGGTTTCATGTTCTTGAAAGAAAGTCTATCCTATCCATTTCAGATATTGAGTTGAGTTTTCAGATTTGAGATTGAGTTTGAGCTGAGTTGATTTGAGTTGAGTTTTGAGATTGGGAGTTGAGTATAGAACATATTGAGTCTCTAACAATTCTCTTTATGCTTCTATGAGTTTGACAAATCACATTGGGTCTCTAACAATTCACCTTGTGATTTCCTACTAAGAAAGTTTTTTTCTTGATGAGCTTGCTGAATTTTGGATAGGTTCCGGTGGGGACTTGTGAGCAGTTTTGGACAGGTTCCGGTGGGGACTTGTGAGCAGTTTTGGATAGGTTCCGGTGGGGACTTGTGAGCAAATTTGGACAGGTCCTAGCAGAGGACTTGTGAACTGAGTTTGATAGTTCTATCAGATAACTTGAGGAAAGAGGTGCACTGGTTCTTTGAGAAGAACTTGAGGACAGATTTTGCAAGTCTTTGAGAAGGCTTGTGTGTAGAGGATTGATTTGTTCAAGTGTTGGATAGATTTGACAGACAGAGGAAGACTTGTACTAGATCGACTGACTGTGTTTGGTACAGGTTGTTGAACTCGTCGTGGATGTGATCATAGAAGGCGGAGGTCTCTTAGGCTAAGCATTGAGGACAGGAGGTCTTCGGTGGAAAGGAGTTCCACATGCCGGCAAGAGGTAGAGGCGCTTGATATTCCGAGGGATCATTTCCAGAGCAGAGGGGAAGGTATCTCCTTTGAGCAGAGGCTCATAAATTTTGATTGGGGGAAGGTATCTCCTTTGGGCCGAGGCTCATAAACATTGTAATTGGGAAGGATTCCCAAAGAACTTTGAGATAAATTTTAGAGAAAAGTTTTGTGGATGTAGCCCAGCCTTTTTGGGTGAACCACGTTAAAATTGGTGTCACTTTGTGGATGATATTGTGCATTGCTTTGATATTTATTTGGGTATATTGCTTTACTATTTTGAAGTATAAAGGAAAAAATAAAAAGAGGTCTTATACTGTTCACCCCCCCCTCTCAGTATAAGCTTGTGTTCTTCACACTTTGCTACCTTGTCCCTGGCTGCCCCACTAATAGAGCCTGATCCAATCCTGCCCGATCCACCACTAGCATGGATAGTCATGTTCCTACCTATACATAGGCAACTCCAAAGAGTAGCCTCTCATCCGTGTTCATCGTCAGTTATCTTATGACCTCCCTTAAGCCTCTTAAGACATGCACAAGTCATGGAACCTCCCTCACCAGTCTTCCCCACCTACTTAACCTACCTCATCGGTCAACATGGTTGAAGTAGACTTACACTTTCCCCTCTACTATAGCCACCAACAAATTCGAGATGATACCCCAAACCCAAACTTTATCAATCTCGCACATACCAGTACCTGGAGACTTCTTTCTCCTCATGTCTTTCAGGCAGCAAATACCCCATCCTCATCCATGTCATCCCAAGCCCCTCAGGTCCATCACACGGGTATTTACAGAGATGATGAATATGAGTTCAGCGAGGCCATTGATGACTTCAACCTCATCCCTATCCCAAAATAATCATGTGATGGATCTCACATGCTCATCGAGGACACAATCGACGTTGACATCGGTGATGATCCAAAAAATCCACACATCCTCAAATTAGCCGCTAGCCTCTCACCCGAGGAGTGCATCGCCTTCATGAACTTCCTGTGCAAGTATATAAAAGTTTTTGCATGGTCATACAAAGACATGTCGGGACTCGACCCTGCTGTTGTGGTTCATAATCTTATACTAGATCCCAATGCCAAACCGGTAAGATAAAAGTTGTGATGCATGCATCCAACTATCACATTGATAGTGAAATCCAAGCTCCAAAAGCTCCTAGACGTTGATTTCATAGTACCCATTGACTATCCCGAGTGGGTATCCAACATGGTCCCTGTACCCAAGCCATTCGATGACATTCGTGTTTGCATAGATTTTTGTGACCTAAACAAAGCTTGTCCCAAAGACAACTTCCCTCTACCCAACATTGACTCCCTCGTTGACTCCATCATGGGTCACGAAATGATTTCCCTCATGGAAAAATTTTTAGGATATAATCAAATCAGAATCAACCCAACCGACCAACACAAAACATCCTTCACAACACCTTGGGGGACCTTTTGCTACAAGGTCATGCCCTTTGGCCTCAAAAATGCTGGGGCAACCTATCAACGAGCCATGACCTACATATTTCATGATTTAATGCACAAAAATGTTGAGGACTATGTGGACGATCTTATCGCTAAGTCCAAGAAATGTGCCGACCATCTCGAAGATCTTCGTCAGATTTTTGATCGATTGTTAGAACACAATGTGCACCTCAACCCTAAGAAGTGCGTGTTTGGTGTTACATCAGGAAAAATACTAGGGTTCATTGTCTCCCAATGAGGCATTGAGGTAGATCCTAGTAAGGTGAAATCCATCATCGAGATGCCTCCTCCTACTACACTAAAGCAATTGCACAGCCTCCAGGGCAAGATTACTTCTATCCATAGATTTATAGCACAATTATTAGACAAATGCCAACCATTCAATCATCTCCTCCAGAAAGGAGTACACTTCAAATGGGATGATAACTTTCAAGCCACATTCGATGCTATCAAAACTTACCTTACATCACCATCGGTCATGTCACCTCCGCACCCACAATTACCACTGACTCTATACATCTCAGCCATAGAACTTGCGCTAGGTACACTCCTAGCTCAAAAGAATGCTCTCGACAAAGAGCAGGCTATCTACTACATCAGTCGTACACTAGTTAGTTACGAAATGAGATACAGATACATGGAGAAGCTATGCCTAGAAGTAGTATTCGCTACCTAGAAGTTAAGACACTACATGTTAAACCACACAACTTTTGTCATCACCCGAGATAATCCCCTTCGGTATATGATGAACAAAAGTTATCACAATTCATGCACAACCAAATGGATCATGCTCCTAACTGAATTCGACCTAGAATTTGTATCTCAAAAATCCATCAAAGGGCAAGTCATCGCTGACCAACTGGCTGAAGCCCCTTTAACTGACAATCAACCCCTACTCATTCAACTCCCCGATGATTCCATCTTCCACATAACCGAAGAGGAAGAATATGTCGAACCTAAATTCATGGCTGATCTCACCATGTTCTTCGATGGTTCTAGGTGTCTCCATGCTGGGGGTGCAGGCATTGTCTTCTTTACACCAGAAGGAGAACCGCTCCCCTTCTCATTCAAACTCGATTTCCCTTGTACCAAACAACGTAGAATATGAAGCCCTAATCCTAGGACTGAAACAAGCACACTCTATGCACATCAAACACCTCCACATCATAGGTGATTCACTCTTGATAGTAAATCAAGTGCAAGAACTCTGGCTATGCAACTGCCTAGTCCTCCAACAATACAAGAAAATCACCCAACAACTCTTATCCCAATTTGAATGGTATGACCTCGAAGCCGCTATGTAATCATCAAACCATTTTGTAGACACTATGGCCTCCTTAGGGTCCCTCATTCCACAAAACCCAACATCCGACACAACATCTGTATCCATTCATACACTTACGCAATCTGCTATATCACCCACACCTCCCACAGACGATGGTGGTGTGTATGTGGTAAACACCGAACCTCACGACCCATGGTTCTCACAGATCAAAGAGTACATCAAACTAGGTTTCCTACCATGTGATTTGCCCCATGCCCAATGCCAAACCTTTAAACAAAGAGCGATCCGCTACACCTTGCTGGGGGACATCCTTTACCACCGTAGCTATGATGACATACTCTTGCATTACCTAGAACCACAAGAATTACAATGGGTTGTACAAGAAACCCATGATGGTACTTGTGGTGGCCATTTTAGTGGCATGGCGATCACCAAATGCATCCTCCGTATGGGCTACTACTAGCCCAAAATGGAGCAAGACTGTTGTGAGTATGTCAAACATTGCATCAAATGCCAACAACATGCCAACCTAACACATTTACCATCCCAAGCACTTCAACCAATCTAGTCCATGTGGCCCTTTTCCCAATGGGGCCTAGATCTAATTGGACAAATTACACCTGCCTCCTCTAGAAATCACAAATTTATCATCACAACAATAGAATATTTTACCAAGTGGGTCGAAGCCATCCCATTGGTTCAAACT
The DNA here is from genome assembly GCA_028583015.1 of Wollemia nobilis. Lineage (NCBI taxonomy): Eukaryota > Viridiplantae > Streptophyta > Pinopsida > Araucariales > Araucariaceae > Wollemia > Wollemia nobilis. Next base: position 2,857,098 of record JAQPPZ010001965.1, read on the forward strand.
ACAGGAGCCAAAATTGCAGCATTCATCACAGAGCATATCATATGCCACTTTGGAATTCCCTCCCAAATCATTTTTGATAATGGGAAATCCTTTAAAAACAAGACTTTCCAAGCCCTATGTGATAGATTTCACATACACCATAGCTTTTCGACCCCATATTACCCTCAAGGAAATGGCCAGGCAGAAGCCACAAACAAAACCATCTGCTCCATTCTCCATAAAACTGTAGCAGAGTCTCATTGGTACTGGCATAATCAAATACCCCTAGCATTATGGGCATATCATACCAACATTCATACCCCTACTAGGGCAACACCTTTTTCACTTGTATATGGGGTAGAAGCTATCATGCCCCTTGAGCTTGAGATACCCTCCTTAAGGATATCTATGAAAGATTTCATTGACGATGACACCGCTCGCCAAGCTCATCTAGATCAACTAACACTCCTCGATGAACATCACATCCATGCCATCGAGCACACATGAGTCTATCAAGATCACCTTCATCATGCCTACAATAGTAAGGTGCATCAACGCGAGTTCAAAATTGGTGACCTAGTTCTCAAAGAGAACCAACAAATCACAAGTCAACCTTGCCAGCAACATGATAAATTCACCCCAAACTAGTTGGGCCCATTCATTATCACACACAAATATGGCTTAAGAGCATATCATCTAGCCAATATTGAAGGCCTTAATGAACCTGAACCCATCAACATCTTACACCTTCATGCATTCAATGCATGATGCACAAGCACATTCACCATCATGAGTGCCACACAATACTAGTAATAAATCACTAAGCACATCACCATGTAGATCTGTTACTTTACTTTATTATTTCACTATACATGTATTTTCATATTTATATCATTTTTATGCTATAGGTATTTGTTTTTCCTTTTGCAGGATCCACATCATCAGTAGGAGAGTACTACAACGTCCTCACTCACCACCATGCAAGACCATCCGCAGCCACAATAGATACCCATTACACCGATTGATCTAGCCCGACCACAAGCCACCCTTCATACCAGGCACTCTCCACATTCATCCCATTTAGGCCATCATACCTCACCTCAACACCATTCCCCTCGCCAGTGAGGTCCATCATATTCACCATGCTCTAGAGACAGCTAGGTCACCTTATCCTCTTTTGATGAAAAAGAGGAATCCACCCAACCCCAAGAACAAGGGTCACCCTCCCATCCGTTCGACGATCTCAGATATCGCTATTCACCAAAAAATCATCCCCTTCACCCCCTAGGAGATTATCATCCTCCTAATAGAGGATACACCCATCATCTAACTCATCCATCATGCCTACCCGCCCCGCTGCCCAATGGTGAGTCCACCTACTCCCAAGCTTTGCAAGCCTGCACATCCCAAGCTGCTCAAGCTGGTCACGCAAACATACCCCCTTCCCATTCATACCACCGCTTAGAGCCATCACCTATGCCATCGGTCCTCAAGATGCCACCTTCCCCTCTATGAGGCTTATCTTTCCAATAAGCTCTCCAATCCTTGAGACCTTTTCATTCTTCCCCATCATCATCGAGACCTCATCCACTATCCCATGCCTATCAGGCCACACCACTCACATCAAGGTCTCGATCACCACCTTCACCAACACTATCACCATAACATCATGAGATACAACATCTCTTCTCCCATGTAGAGGCTCTAGAGCTACAGATGAGCCACTGCCATTGCCATGTTCACCCATGATAGTCTCCCATGACCCGTCCATCCTCACCACCACATAGATCCCTCCTTCGACCTCGGACTCGACCCATGCCGGATCCCAGACCCATGCCTCCATTACCGGATCACCCTTCACCCAGGCCTCGCTCACCGCTAGTGGACCCATACATTTATCCTATGCCTATTCCACACACGCCGCTATCCAAAATGTTTTACCATCTCATGCATCAGGGCCTTATCGACCTACCCAAGATTCGACCCATTGATCCCTCGCATCCCAAACCATGCAACTACAATGAGAATCAATTTTGTATCTACCATCACCAACCAGGTCATGATATTGAAGAGTGTAGATCATTTGAAACCCTGGTGCACAACATGTTGCATGATGAGCGTACCCCATCACCAGAGCATTCCCTCCCATTTAGCCGACTTCTAAGTCCTCCACGTCGCCCCACTCCCAGGACCTTGCCACCTCGCAACACCCTAACCACGCCCACCCACTATATTCATAACATTTCCAACTATGGCTCCAACTGCAATCCTAGCCGCATCATCACTTCACCATCCCACTCCCACCCGGATCCATGCCACTTCACCCGATAGTAGTTCAAATTACTTCCCTTCTTCTATCTTATTTCTTCTATTTTCTTCCTACATTGACTCATTTCTTCTCTCCTATCTTCGTTGGCTTTTGGTAATCCCCTTATCTTGTTGGTTACCAAAGTCTATTTCTTCTCACTTCTTCCATCTGTACATTCCACTCTCACATCTTTCTTCTCTAGACAACTATTACATACATCTGTCCAACTCACAACTTATACATCTACTACACACACACACCCCACATTCTGGGGCAACCATGATCATAGCATCATGCTTTTTGTCATCATTACACACTTTACTCATATGTAAATAGGTTCTTCTAAAATTCTCCTTCTACACAACATAACTTTCCTCTTGTAGATATTGCATTCCCCCACTTGCATCATTTACATTTACATCCATTGCACATATTCATATGCTTTATATTTAAAATTTTAATTCATGTTTGTACATTCTTCCCCCAAAATGCGCCTTAGCAGGAGTAACAAATGCACTTGTTAGCATCACCACCTGGATGTCCATTCCCCCTTTTTAGGATCAGGGTATACATAGGTGTCGTGTTTGATTTTGACCACTCTATAGTTCAGGCAATCAAGTGTCACCCTTACCTAACGAGTTCTTGTACATTCTTCTTATGGTCCTTTAGGCTGGTTCAACTTCTCTCATGGATCACTCACAACAGGTTACACATTAAAAATTTTGAGCCTAGGAAAGAGGACATCTTGAGTAGATATCACCATCTAGCGAACGGTATCCCTTGCTCATCCTATCGCCTGCATGGTCAACATACGACCTGGGGATAAACAAAGGGATCAAGCATAAGCAAAAATAAATGATTGGGTAGAAAACAAACTTCATCGCCCATACAAAAAGAGCACCACGAGAATACAAAAAAAAAAAAAAGAAAAAGAAAAAGAAAAGAGCACTACCACACAAATAGGTCAACACTAGATGAGGGGCAAAAAACAAAAGGCAACGCCTCTTGATATCACCAATGTTATGCTTATCGCCTTTGGTCCCTAGGTTCAACATAACACCATGGGATGATTTCCATCGCTAGCAATAGGCTCCAAGAGCCTGCCTACCAGTGGAATAGTCTTACAGGTGGCAACACATCTGTAACATTAGCATCTCGCTTTTGTATAGATCACTATTGCGGACGGATGAGCTAGCTAGTTCGGTAGCATCTACAATGGGTTAATCCTACCTCCCTCAAAATGGATAAATGAACCTTACACATTCACACACATAAGTCCAAGATAGACTTTGAACCAGCCCGATTATGTTATAAGTTGCCACAAACACTTGTATAGCTAAGGGTTTGAGATTTGATTGTCACAACTATGTTGGTCAAAACAATTACACATGCCTTACATTATCCACCATCCCTGAAATCAAGGAATGGATCACATCCATACAGGTAAATGCCATGATACAAGTGCTTCCTTGGTGCATTTCAGTACGTTCATACATGCATCCATGCATCTATGCCATATACATTTCATACACATTATAGCATTGCATTCATACTACATGCATCTCACAAATCGCATTACATTATTCCATCCATGCTACATGCATTTCAAAAATTGAATCACAACATTACATTTACTCTACATGCATTCATTACAAAATCACATCTGATATCACTTCATACTGCATTCAAAATACAATCATCATACTATTCTACAATTAATTCATACCATAGAATGATAATAGATCTAAACCATTCACACATGTATATCTACTTATCATACACACCTACAAATTATACTACGCTAATCTATGCAAACATAAACAAGAACACATTTCAAACCATCAAAATGACACATGTATATATAATAGCTAAAATCAAAATATATATATATATATATATATATATATATATATATATATATATATAATGTCAATACAAAATGCCCGAAGGCTACAATATGGGACCATGCCCATCATCATCTAGCAATCAAAATACCCATAGGCTACAGTCAACATAGGAATATCCTAACTCCCACCAGGAGTCTCCCCGTGGCCCTCATGGCTAGCTCGCATCTCTCGCAGCCCAGCTCGACTCCACCCCAAACTCTAGAACTAGATCCATAACAAGCTGATCCTGCACCTCAGCCCTAGCACCAATCTATCCCACCGTAGCAGCACTACACTAGCTCTGACATGATGGTGCTCGCACTCATGACCATGACCCAAACTGTGACACCACTCGATCATAGTCAGGGAGAGGAATCCCATGCATCGACAGAGTAGTCTCACACATCATCTTCTTGGTAGACTCAACTACTAACTGACTAGTCAAATGGTCAATCATCTACTCCTACCTAGCCATAGCAGCCCTCATCTCCACCATCTCAACCTCCAACTACTAAACTCTATCATGCAATCCCTGTACCTCCTCCTCTACAGCCTACCTCTCCAAAAGATCAATAGGAATATGCTATGCCATCCCAAAAAATACACCAATATCAATGGTATCATCCATACCACCTATACCAGCCACCTCGCCTCCCTCAACCTCGGCTCCAACAACCTATCCCATACCAACATCTACATCTACATGCACCTCCTCCACCCTCACATCTTGGGTGCTCGCTCCACCACCCAAGTGACGCCATGACCATCATAGAGGAACCTCCTCCTCATCACTAGCCACACCCTCCACCCTAGCTCGAGTTCCCCTACTAGCTCTCCTCTCTGGTGGAGGTGCCCCAATAGTAGGTGCCACCCATCGATCAACTACACCTCTCCCAGGCTCCCAACTTTGCCATGCCCACCATGCATCAAACTCCAGAGTCATCCTAGCATCCTCCACAGCTAGAGATATCCATAGGAGGATCCCTCTCCCCAACCCAAGGCAACACCATAGGTCGATCCCCTCTATCTCCTCATCACCTATAATAAATTACAGGAGCCCCTGGAACATCCTACTGTAATCCAAACTATCACCTCACTCTATCAAACTAAAAGTACTCAGTCTATCGAGTGTACCACCCCACCATCCATCGACCATATCGGATGGCCCATAGCTACTCATCATCCTCATCCCAACTCACCCCACCCAACCAGGGCCTCCATCTAATATCACCAGGAGTCAGGCCTCCAAACTTATCCCTCCACAATAGTGGGTCACCCTCATGCGGTCTCTTGATACCCTACTCAGCCATTGTACTCCATCTCAAAGCATAGGGCAAATACTCATTGCCCTCCACATGTATAGGGTGAGGTAATAAATATGGCCTCTCAATCACTATGTGCTCCCATGCCCATACCTGCAACAAGGGAATCACACTCAATCATGTCCTCCTACCACGAACAACCTCGAACAACTCTCGATAAACTTGGGCCAACAGTGTAGGTGCCCATGCAAATACAACCTTCCTCTCCACCAGGTCACTCACTACATCCAACATATTCCAGGTAAACAACACCCCAAAACTATCAGGTAGAGCATACGTGGAGATCATCATCATAGCCACGCACTATCGATCTGATATCTTATCCTATACCCACAACCACTCATAATCCATCTTCGAGATATCTATGGCCCTCCAATCAGCCCCAAAGAATCTCTCCAACACAATATCCTTCCTCTCATCTACGGTTGCTCTCACAGGAACACCCTCAATCGGTAGTCTATAAATCCGATACACATCCTCTAGTGTAACGGTCATTTCCCCAATAGGAAAATGAAAGTTGTTCCGATTTGCATCCCACCGCTCACACAACGTAAACATGTAGGATTTGTTCGTATGGATGCTCTTACATTCCCACACACCTCAAAAATGTATGTCATCCAACCAAGACAACTCATATTCAGTCTTCATCAGCTCCTCAAAACCCTCCTTAAACTTCCTCACCCGATGACGGGGTTCAAGCATCTTCACCTATCCAAAACACAATAAAACACACATCAATAATCCACATAACAATCCAATCAAATAAAACTACATCAATCATAATTTTCAAATTAAACCTATTTAATTTGACACACACTTCAAAGCAAAACAATGCACAAAACACACGACAAAACACATCAACATAACAATCACACATTTGGATACCCATTTTGTCATTTCATGGCAAAAGTTCAAACTGACGTGACAAACAACATAATTTGGACTCCCAACAACTCAGTTCAAATTTACCACTACCTATTAATTGGCACGTAAATCAAACATAAGCCAAACAACAACATCTACAAAAACAAATATTATTTTTGGATACCCATTTGCCCACTTAGCGGTAAATGTGTCGACAAAATTCAAAAACAACATACCAATCTACACAGATCTAAAAGTCAACTCTATCATAAATACACCAAAACCGAACACACATCAGAAGACATAATTCAAAAATAATAGTCATATTTTTGGATACCCATTTGCCCACTTAGCGGTGAAAGTTCAAACAGATGTTGAATACAGTCTAAATCGGGCTCCCTACAACTCATTTTTAGTTTAACATCATCTACACCTTGGCACGCAAATCAAAGGTAGGCCAAATGAAGTCATTCACCAAAACAAACAACATTTTTGGACACCCATTTTGCCCTTCTACGGTGAAAGTTTCATCGGTTTCCAAAAATTCTACCTCTAACATGACAAATCTAACAGCCTAGGTTTGATAAATTACACCTAAAAGCGACATATTCAGAAATCATACCAAATGAAAACAAAAAAATATAATAGTCGCATAACGGGATACCCATTTCCTACTTTAGCGGACAAAATACAATAACATGTCAATGTCAGTACACCGTTACCTCAAAAACTGACAGTCAAACTTCACACCTACTCTACCCATTACCCGGTCAAATTGGCGACAAAACAAGTCCAATTCAAAAACTGATCATATTTTTGGGTACCCATTTGGCTCGTTTATCACTATGTATTCAAATTTTAATTAAAAATTATGAAATTTTTAAATCGGGATGAAAACCTCCCCCCTCATTCACATTTCTCTAAAAAAATTAAAACAAAATCAAAACAAAGCAAAAGATCACTTACCGGTGGGTCCTCGCTGCTAGCCACCTTGCATCCCCTCGTCATCATCGCTCTCACAATCATCACCCACGCTCTTCTCGTGCCGTCGAATGCCTCCACAAGTCACTTTCCAATGTCGTGTGCCATCAAAATGAGCCCATTCCATGCAAATCAGGGCTTAAATATACCTTAATCACCGATTCGCCCCTCGAGGGGTGAACTGAAACCCAATTCACCCCTCGGGTGGTGATTTAGGTCAAAATCACCCCCTGGGTGGCGAACTCAACCAAAACACCCCAAAATCACCCCAAATGCACCCAAAACCCTAGGAAAGTAGGCACATGTCCCCTAAAACCCTAGGAACCTTCCAAACTTGTCTTTTAACTTCATTTGCAATCATATTCATCATGCATTGGTATCTTATCAATCGTTGCATCACCAATTCACCACACTTCATTCACCTCATTGTTGATTCCTCGTTTGAGGGGGTATTCATATCCAAAGTCAGCTTTGCATGCAACCACAACATCAAAAATCCAAAAGCGCGGTTAGCGCATTTGTCTATGAAAATTTTTGCTGAAGATTATCATACGATCATAATCTCAATCACAATCAGACATGGGTTACATCAGGAGAGCTATGCGTGACAATGGAGAAGTCAATCTAGCATTCTTGTACGTCGAGTACATAACGGATGATACATTTGGCATGATCCTAGCGCAACATTTAGAGTATTTATATCTGGCATTCATGGAACATCATGAATGACACATTTGAATAAGCTAAATGTCAACTTAGTTCAAATGGTTTGACACTTGTCACCATGTTCTCATAAATCAATCAACAACAAAGATTTAGTTAGGCTTTTGTCCTAATCATACTTTTGGACCATGTTGATCTAGTCACAAAAGCAAAGCAATCAAAAGTTGTCATTCTCAAGCAACTAGTATGGCATCGTGAATGTCATACGGACTCAGCAAAATCACATCATTGCATCCACAATCATCCATTTCCTTTTTCAGCATTGTTTTTATTTCTTTCCTCTTCTCCTTCTTTTCTTCTTCTCTTCTTTCCCTTGGACATCTCATTAATTTGTATGGTCACGCTTCGAGCGGCTACATACTCTTTGATTGGATTCCATTCCCCTTCTATCCCTTTTCCTTCTACACAAACCCTTCACATTTTTGTATTAAACTGTGTTCTACATAGTATAGTACAAAAAGGGGTAAATGTAGACACCCAAAAGTCACACATTGCTACTTTTACGTATCCATAGGTGATTCCAGACATCCCTAGGCTATTGTAGGCTATCATAGTCATGCATAGTCATGCGTAGTGTAGTCATGCATAGTCATGCGTAGTAATGCGTAGATTGCCATAGTTTGCCATAGCAATATGTAGACTTCCATATACCACTCCATCGGCTTTCAGGTCCTAAACCCTCATAAGCCTTCAAAATCACATCCCATGCACTGGGATATCCTTCGACAACCTATTTGCACTCAATTGAGGCCCCCACGGGGTATTAGTTGACCAAAAAAATTAACAAGTCAATACCTAAAATCTAATTTAATGTTGACTTCACTTAAGTCACCTTTTTAGGGAAAAATTGATTAAAAGAACCCTTAATCTTGATTAACACTAATTACATCCTCCCACATGTGTGAAATTAGGGTTTGTTAGGATATTTCTTTAATCATGTCCTAAATTGACTTAAGGTCTCCTAATCAGGATTAGCCCTAATCCATCCTCACACATGTGTGAGGATGGAATATTTCCCATAAGGAATGTGATGTTGCCACATTGCATTTCCTAACCTAACCCTAGTCAGAATCAAACCTAGGTTTAGTCTATCTAACCCCCCCCTGCACCTTGCCTTTGCCTATAAATAGTGGGTCCTAAACCCCTAATTACCTCTCTCTCCCAAATTCAACAAAGCACAGAAACTCTGCAAAAATGGAAAGTGAACATTGAACAATCAGTTTTCGATGCACACAATCAGATTTCAACAGCACACAGAGGCACCCCAGCTGCCTAGGAATCGATCCACTAGAGGGATTTTGCAAAAGAGACCTCACAGCTCAGATCACCCCTTGCCCCATGAATCCGGCCTCAGTTCACCCCCCGGGTGGCGAATTGGGTCTACAAGCCCCAAATCACCCCATATTTGGGAGGTAAGCTCTGTTTCACCATATTATCACCTTCTGCATATTTTATTCCAGTTTTTATCATGTTTTTATGGTCATTTCATCTTCATAAATATGGGGCCTGACTAAGGCAAGCCCCCCATCACACTAACCCCCCTTTTGCAGGTTCTTCATAGGTTATTTAGCAAATCTGAAGAGGAAGAACAACATCAAACAAACAGCAACCCGACGGTGGCCCACATACAAAGAAGCCCACCTACATTGAGGGACGATTGAAGAAGACATCAAATTGATTGTAACATTGTTAGGAAAAGAAATGGATAAAGGGCATCATGTCCCTCTTGTAACATGTATCTCTTAATATCAATGAAATTACAATTTCTTTGTTTAATGCATCATTGTGTTTTGTGTTAAATTATCAAATGTCATTTTCTACCCATTTTAAGTCTCAAGAGATCATTGAATATAGTGATTTACCTCACCAAAAATTGAATTGTTATCATCTCAATTCCCTAAGAAAGCCATGCAGTTGGACTGCTCCAAGGGATAGAGGTATGCAATTACTAATAATGGTTGAAATCATAGTTGTAATGGGATTTTTATCCTTCCACCTTCACCAAAGTATTACAAAGCCCAAAACAAGTCATCTTGGTCAAGTGACTCATCACTTTCATCTCTTTCCATCTCCTCTTTTGACTCATTGCTTGAGGGATAGTCATACATCATAGAATTCATAATAAAAATCAATAATCAAACACTCAATCATGCGAATTGCGTTCATCCAAGAATCATTTCCAAAGATAATCACTCTTTTTTGCGTAGGGTAGATAACAAGCAAAAACCAACTCAAACAAAACTATCAAGTATACCTCAAGCCTTGTAGACCCCCTCCTCGTGTGTCTCAACTAAAAGGTTTATTCAAATTAAGATTTGCAATTAGTCAGAAGAAAATATTCAAATATGCATGCTCTTTCCATGATTATGGTATCTAAAATTGATTAGATCAATGAACATCATCAACCCTCAAAATAAATCTAGGTCATCTTGTACGATCCTAAAAAGCATACACCTGATCTATTTGCATCATTACACCAAGCATAAAACCATGAAAGTGTGAAAGACAAATGAATTAACAAAACATGAGATATCTTTTCATTAATTCATATTGAAATATGGTTACAGATAGGTCCCTCTTAGGGATACCAAACACTTGATACAATGATTACAAAAGTAATGAACCCTAAGTGGGGATGGTGTACTCCACAGGCTTCTTAGATTTAACTTGAATTTGCTCAAGGGCTTACTGATGGCTTCTTCTCACTTGCTCAGAGGGATTTGATGCCAAAGATGCTTTGAATTGGTCCAAGAACCTGTGACTAGTGGTCAGGAAACAACATAGAATGATCAATAGCATATGTGGTCTCTCATGATGAGGCTCCTTTTGAAGATCTACATGAAATGACATAGAAGCATGATGAAAGCATAAAAATACAAAGATGAGTAGAAATGCATCAATAACTTGGAAATCATAGTACAAATGCAATGGAAAGGATAGATCTATGCTAATCTAATCTAATAAAGCAAAATAAATAAGAAATATATGCTAAAACTCAAGAAATAGTGCCTCAAACTCTAGCTGATGTTTCTCAGGGCGGTCGTGACTGCAAGTCACTTTTGACGACATCAACCACAAACTGTGATGTTTTGCCTTCCAAAATAGGGATTGCGACACTCAATCCTTCATCCAAATTGATGTTCAAGGGTCACCTTCGTGTCCAGAGATTGATTGGTGATGAAAAACATGAACTAAATGCTTGAATGGTGCTTTGTTGTTGCTCAATAGGATAGCACTTCGTTATTGTAGCAAGTGTGAACAGGACTTAGCTTGAAATGGCTTAGAAAAATCTAGTTTTTCTAAGCACAGTGTGAACACACTTACCTTTTGTCGGCTAATTTTGTCGGATGGTCGGCATGATTTTTCTTTCTCCCTTTCCTTTATTTTCTCCTTATCCCTCCATTCTCCTTCCTCCTTTCCTGCCGTCCATTTTCCCTTATCACTCCACTCCCTTCCTCTCCCCACGCTCGTTGCCACCTCCCACTCCACTTCCTACTCCTCCGTTCTCTCTAAACTCCCCGATCTTCCTCCACCTTCCCTTCCCTACTATTGCGCATGTTCTAAGAACCTATATAAGGTTTATGTTAATGTATTTATCGACTGGTTAGTTTAATTGAATTATTTTGGCTTTGTTTATTTTGTGTCAATTATTACCTTGGCCTAACTTTAATCTAAGGTTAACTGAATCTTAGAATCACACTGGTATCAGAGCTGAGGGGGCACGGATCCCGAGGGCCGAGGTAAGGCACGGAAGCCGAAGCGCACGGATCTCGAGGAGCGATGGAGAGGCTATCGCATGGATCCCGAGGAGCACACGGATCTCGAGGAGCGATGGAGAGGCTATCGCACGGATCCCAAGGAGTGCACGGATCTTGAGGATTTGACTTGACACTAATGTGGATGACGTGGCAGACGTGGCTGATGCTGACGTGGCCTAGCTGACCAAGATGACGTGGCAGAACTGACGTGGATGACGTGGCATATGTGGCTGACGTGGACGAGTGCTGACGTGGATGAGTGCTGACGAGGGCAGACGTGGACGAGTGCTCCAGGTGTGTGCCACATGGTGGAAGTTGGTTGGTTGATAGACGGGCAAAAGGTTGGCGAGATCGATTGCCCGAAGGCAATCGACCTCTAGAGTGTTCGCAGGCTTTGATAAAGCCTGGACACACTCTTTGCCCACTGCATGTGGGATTAAATTTTTTTTTCAAACTATTTTTAGCCGCCATATGAAGTATAACCTCCTTCCTCCTTTGTACCGTCCGGCTAGAATAGTCTAGCGGTCAAGTCCCCCGCCTTGCAGAGAAGAGACCCGGGGTCGAATCCCGCCGGGGTAAAAAAAAATTTTTTTTTTTTTTGTCTCTTCGCGATTAATGGAGGTTTAATTTTGTTTTTTGGTTCCTTGCTACCATCAGCGACCACGTGGTGCAGCGGCTAAGATTGCCGAGTAGCCAGCGGAGGTCTTCAGATCGATTCTCGTCGGGGGTTTAAAAAAGGTTAATTTTTATTTAAATTTTTATTATTTTTTTTTTTTAAAAGAGGTTTAAATTTTTTTTAATAATTGCTATATATATTTTTTATTATGTTTTTTTTAAATATCCAGTTTATTTAAAAATAATAATTAAAAATATATAAAGGAAATTGTTAAAATTTTTTTTAAAGGGTCTTTATTAAAACAAATTTTAGAAAAAAAAAAAAAAAAAAAGGGTGCAAAGATATTTTGATATATAAAGTTTTTTTTGGCATCATACTAAGTTGTAACCCAGTTCATACGGTGTGATTCTGGGTAGATGATCCGGTCAGCCGGATGCTATAATGCATTACTCTCTCTGTTGAGAAGAGAGACTCCTGATTCCTTTGACGGGAAAGTCCAGCGGTATGGACTTCATACAGTGTTTTGCCAATTAGAGAATCAAGTGATTGCTCATCCGAGGAAACCAGATTCTGGCTACGAGGCAAATTCTGAAGATAATATCTTCGGGAAAAGGATAGTTGAATCCAAGATGGTTGAAATAGTACTTGAAGGACAATCAAGTGACAGTTATTCACCTGTAGTGCTTGAAGTAGAAACAAGTGAGAGCTATACACCACGCTCTCCTGATTCAGAACCGAAGAAGAAGAAGAAGAAGAAGAAGAAGAAGAAGAAGAAGAGGAAGAAGAACCAGTGGAGGTGAAACTTGTAATTGAAGAACGAAATGTTCTCAAACGAAGTTATGAACCAGCAGTAGCACCTGAAGTCATTATAATTAGTGACGACGAAGCAGACAATTTCACCTTTCCAGTTTTGGGTGATCCTCGAGAAGAAGAACGCCAAATCAGTGAGCATATTAAGAAAGCTAGATTTGATTTAAATCGATAAATCAGTGATCTATTTTGTACTTCTTTGTACTACTTGTTTGAAGTTGCAATAAAGTTTGCTTTCTAAAATGGCTTCCAATACTAGTCTACCAATCCCTGAGTTCAATGGAGGTGATTACGAGTATTGGTCAATTAAAATGAAAACTCTTTTGATAGGCAAAGGTCTTTGGGATGTGATTGAAGAGGGATATACTGAACCTACTGTTGCTGAATGGGCAGCTTTGAATGTTGTTGATAAAAGGGCTAGAAAGGAAGCACAGAAGAATAATTCTTCCGCCCTTTATCATATCCAAGCCGCCCTTGACAGAAGTATTTTCCCTAGAATAGCTTCTTTTATAACTGCTGAATCTGCTTGGAATGCTTTAAAAGAAAGTTATAGGGGTAGTGACCAAGTCAAACAAGTTAAACTACAAACCTTGAAACGAGAGTTTGAGACTCTTAAAATGCAAGAGAGTGAAAAGGTTGGTGATTACTGCATGCGTGTGAAAGCCGTAGTAGATAAGATGGTCACTTTAGGAGAAGATGTAAAGCCTAAAGTTATAGTGAAGAAAGTGTTGAGGACACTTCTTCCTAAGTGGAATTCAGTTGCCATAATTATAGAAGAATCCAAAGACCTAACTTCTCTGTCTTTTGAATCCCTAATTGGCTCACTTCTCTCACATGAAGAGAGGTTACAACAAACTCCTTCCACAAGTTACGAGAGGAGATGATAAAGCCTTTGCTTCACAAGAAGGCAGAGGTAGAGGCCGTGGCAGAGGACATAATAGAGGTAGAGGCAAAAATAATCAGAGAGGTGGAACTCCTAACAGAGGAGGAAATCAGAACAGAGGAGGATTCTCAAACAGAGGTGAACAACAGAATAGAGGAGGACAGCAAAATAGAGGAAAACAATCAGGCAGAGGCAAAGGAGGAGATAAGTCAAAACAATCTTGCTACAACTGTGGCAAACTTGGCCATTATGCTCGTGACTGTTGGACAAAGACTTCACAAGGAACTAGTAGCAACCAGAGCGCGGTCAGTTTGGAAATTTTGGAGAAGAGGAAGAGGCCACAAATCTCTTTCTCTCTTATGGTCAAGCAGATCAGAACATGAATGATACATGGATCTTGGACACTGGGTGTTCAAACCATATGAGTGGCAAAGAAGAGCTCTTTGCTACTCTAAACTCCTCATACAAATCCAGCATCAAATTGGGAGATGATAAATCATTGGCAGTTGAAGGCATTGGAGCAATGGCGGTTCCAACTAAAGAAGGCGTCAAACATGTAAGTGATATCTATTACACACCCCATCTTCAACACAATATTTTAAGTGTTGGTCAAATGTTAGAAAAGAACTACAAGTTACTTTTTGATGAGGGTAAATGCACTATTTTTGATAAAAATAATAGTAATAGAATCATTACACAAGTGCCAATGTCAAAGAATAGATTGTTTCCTTTAAAGTTTGGCCAGCCAGGGGGAGATAAGTTAGCAAATGTTGCTATTTCCAATCCAAGTGTCCTATGGCACTTGAGATATGGTCATTTGAATTCAGCTAGTTTGAAAATGCTAACTTCACAAGCGATGGTAACCGGACTTCCTAAAGTTCGGGATAGTAAGGAAGTCTGTGAAGGGTGTGCTCTTGGGAAGCATGCCAGATCAAAATTTCCTCATGGACAAGCATGGCGGGCCAGCTATCCACTCCAACTAGTGCATACAGACATCCGTGGTCCGATGCGGACCAAGAGTCTTGGTAACAACTCTTACTTCCTACTCTTCATTGATGATTTTACTAGAATGTGCTTGGATATATTTTTTGAAATATAAGGATGAAGCATTTGAATGCTTTGTCGATTTCAAAACAAGAGTTGAAAGTGAGAGTAGATATTTTGTAAAATGTCTTAGATCAGATAGGGGAGGAGAATACTCCTCTAATGAGTTTTTGAATTTCTGTAAGCAACATGGCATTAAGAGGCAGTTCATAGTCGCCTACACTCCACAACAGAATGGTGTCGTAGAGAGGAAGAATCGCACCATTGTGGAGATGGCAAGGTCTATGCTTCAGATGAAGCATTTGACTAATTCATATTGGGCAGATGCAGCCAGGACCAGCGTACATATCTTGAACAGAAGTCCTACTGCAAGTTTGGAAGGACAGACACCTTACCAAGCTTGGTATGGTAAAAAGCCAAATGTTAAGTATTTTAGAGTGTTTGGCTCGTTGGCATATTCTCACATTCCTGATGAGCTAAGAAAGAAGCTCGATCCAAAGAGTCAGGCATGCATCTTTGTAGGATATTGTGAGAATACAAAAGCTTACAGACTCTACAATCCCAGGACTAGAAAGTTTGTGCTTTCTCGGGATGTGATTTTTGATGAAGGGGGAGAATGGGGTAAGCCCCATATTTTTAGTGATGATGAATCTAGTGATGTAGGTTCTAAGCAGGTGCAACAACAGACACCACAAAAAAGTAAGCAGTCTCCTCCCAGAGATCCAGGTTCATCTTCTGATTCAACTTCTTCACCAAGTCCTTCTCCACAGAGATCAGTAAGTTCCTCACCAATGGACATCGATTCTCCATCCAGAGGTAAGAGAACTCTACAGAATCATCCATCATATCAGATGTTGGATAAAAAAAATTCAAAACGATACACTAGGAGTCAAGCTAGTGAAATGAATTTTGTTCTACAAAGATTAGAAAATATGCACTTGTATGGTGATGATGTTTCCCAACAGGAACCTAGGGGAGATTTAGTTAACTATGCTTTGTTAACTAATACACAACTTGAACCTTCTAGTTATGAGAAGGCTTGTACTCAAAATATTTGGCAAGATGCCATGAAAGAGGAGATCACCTCTATAAAAAACAATGACACTTGGGAGTTGGTGAAGCTTCCTAAAGGAAAGAAACGTGTTGGATGTAAGTGGGTCTACAAGACCAAGTTTAATGCGGATGGTAGCATTGAGAGGCACAAGGCGAGATTAGTTGCAAAGGGATTTACTCAAAAATATGGAATTGATTATGAAGAGACTTTTGCTCTCGTAGCCAGACAAGAGACTATCAGAACAGTTCTTGCCTTAGCTGCACACAAGGGATGGACTATCCAACACATGGATGTAAAGAGTGCATTTCTAAATGGTTACTTGACAGAAGAAGTGTATGTTGAGCAACCACAGGGATTTGAAGAGAAAGACAAGGAACATCTTGTTTACAAACTGAAGAAGGCTCTTTATGGCCTCAAGCGGGCACCGAGAGCTTGGTACTCACGCATTGATGGGTACTTTAAAGATTATGGGTTCATCAGAAGCAAAAATGAACCCACGCTCTACTACTTGAATCAAGGAAATGACATCCTCATAGTTTGTTTGTATGTGGATGATCTCATTTTTATGGGTAGTAATGAAAAAGTTAACATGGAGTTCAAGCACTCCATGATGCAGGAATTTGAGATGAAGGATCTTGGCTTGATGAAATACTTTCTTGGAATGGAAGTACATCAGATAGATTCAGGGATCTTCATCTGTCAACTTAAGTATGCTCGAGATATGATTCAGAAGTTTGCTATGGAGCAATGCAAATCGGTTGCAACTCCAATTGGACATGGGATCCAATTAAGCAAGGATGATGGAGCACCGAAAGTTGATGTGACCACTTTCAGAAGCATTGTTGGGAGTTTGATGTTTCTCGCCAACACCGGACCGGACATTCAAGTATGTTGTATCTCTTGTTTCTAGATTTATGTCTAATCCATCTGAGCTGCATTTGCAGGCAGCTAAAAGGATTTTGAGATATGTGAAGGGTACATTGGATTTTGGAATCCAATACTACAAAAGTGATACTATCAAGCTTGAAGGCTTTAGTGATAGTGATTGGGGCAGCAATATTGATGATAGAAAATCCACATCGGGTAACTATTTTAGTCTTGGTTCGGGCCTAATAACTTGGAGTTCCAAGAAGCAGATAGTAGTAGCACTATCTTCAACAGAAGCTGAGTATATAGCGGTTACTCATGCTAGTACTCAAGCTCTATGGCTCCGAAAGGTATTAGAAGAGATTGGAGAGCAGCAAAGTGGTCCAACTCGAATATTCTGTGACAACATCAGTGCCATTCAGTTGGCATACAATCCTGTCCACCATAGTAGATCAAAGCATTTTGATATGAAGTACCACTTCATCCGAGATATGGTGGAAACTGATATTGTTGAGCTTCACTATTGCCACACTTTGGAGAACGTCGCTGACATCTTCACCAAGGCGTTAGCTAAAGCTCAATTTGTAAAGCCGAGAGACTGTATAGTCAGTTCTCTCAACTTTAAGGGGGAGAATGTAGCAAGTGTGAACAGGACTTAGCTTGAAACAGGCTTAGAAAAATCTAGTTTTTCTAAGCACAGTGTGAACACACTTACCTTTTGTCGGCTAATTTTGTCGGATGGTCGGCATGATTTTTCTTTCTCCCTTTCCTTTATTTTCTCCTTATCCCTCCATTCTCCTTCCTCCTTTCCTCGCCGTCCATTTTCCCTTATCACTCCACTCCCTTCCTCTCCCCACGCTCGTTGCCACCTCCCACTCCACTTCCTACTCCTCCGTTCTCTCTAAACTCCCCGATCTTCCTCCACCTTCCCTTCCCTACTATTGCGCATGTTCTAAACCTATATAAGGTTTATTTTAATGTATTTATCAACTGGTTATTTTAATTGAATTATTTTGGCTTTGTTTATTTTGTGTCAATTATTACCTTGGCCTAACTTTAATCTAAGGTTAACTGAATCTTAGAATCACAGTTACTCCTAGAGGGAGTGTAGAATCTCTCTCCAATTCGCTAGGGATTTGTTGCATAAAAACTTAGATCTTTTCTTGTTCCTAGGAGGATGCATATGTAGACCTCCCAAATTACAGATCTTGGCTTCTTGGAGAAGCCAAGATCCATATCTGCATGTAACTGGTCATTGGAGGGAAAGGCTCAATTCCAAATTTGCATGGAAGTGGCAGTCAGGAGGACCCTAGGAGATCCATGCCAAAAAACTACTCAAAAACCATGCAAGTGTAGTCACTGTCCATGATTCAAGCTCTAATTCAAAACTAGTTTGTGTTTTAGTGCTAGCCGTTGTCTAGAGTAGCAGCTAGTCGTGGCCGCTTTGAGCTTCAGTGACCTGCATTGGTGGCCGCTCTGGTCGACATTGGTCGTGCCTGAATGGGCCAAAACTGCCCCTTGTGAGTGGTTAAGACCATGTTGGAAATATGAGCAAGTTTTATTGTCATTGATGTCAAGAGTCAATTTCAGTGAGCAGTGCAAAAGGAAGGATGTCAAGAATCAGTTTCAGTAGGCAGTGCAAGAGAAAGATTGCTTCTAGGCCTAATGGAAATAATATTATAATATCTCTTATTATAATATTCAAGGTGGTCATATGAGTTTTAAAGAGCAATAGGAAGGCCCAAGAAAAATAATATTATAATATTTTATTATAATATTAAAGTTCTAAGGTTAAGACCTAAAAATTTAAATTAATTATAATAATTTTATAACTTAATTTAATTAACCCTAAAGTTATTAAATTAATTATAAATTAATTATAATAATTTTATTATAAATTAGTTTATGATTTAATTTAATTAACCCTAAGGTTAGGGTTATAAGGGCACAAAGTTTAATTTAAATTCGAATTTCAAGGATCATCGATGTTTGGAGCATATGGCACATTGTATATAAAAGGGGCAAGTTTTATTTCAAAATATTATCCATGCGAAAGTAATATTGCCTAAGGAAATCGTACGTTGTGGTTAGAGAGTGTTTAAAGACTTCAAAGGGCAGATGAAGGAACAAAGACAAGTGGGAGCACTAACGCTTGTCCAAAGTATTGTGTAGTGCAATTGGTAGCCAAGGGCTGCGCTAAGTCGTTCGCAAGTGCAAGGTTAGGGGTTCGATCCACGCGGTCTTCATTTTGCAAGAGGAGAAGGTGTTTTGGTTTGTGTCATTGGATAAGGACAAAAGTAAGGTGCATACCTTTCCTTTTATGTGGAGGCACGTAGCTCGCTTGGTGGGCGCGCATTGTGCGAAGGCCCTTGGAAGAAGGGGTTTGCATGTTTGAAACCCGCCAAGGCCTTTTGGTGTGATTGACAAAGGTATGCGCTCACATTTTCTAAGGTTTAACGCTGCATCCAAAAATTGCAAGGGTGGAAATTAATTTTTTAAATTCCTAAAGTTTTATTAATTGAAAATTGCATGTTTAAAAAGGGTTTATGAGTTATAATAGGGAGATGAAAGGATATGCAAAGTTTTAATTTTTGTGTTTGATTTTTAAGTGGTTGAAGTTTATAAAAGGAGTAATAAGGTGTGCCAAGGGTGTTAGATGTTATTTGTTGAAATAAAGTCATATTATAAAAACTGATTTGAAAGGAGAAATAAGGCATAGTTGATTTTTGATATTTTGGCATGGTGAAATATTTTTGAAAGAAAATATTAAGGATAGATTTGTGAAATCTAACCATTGAGATTGTTAAAGAGGTTGAGTGTTATTGAGACAGGTTTTGAGTTCAAATCTTCTTCAAAATAAAGGTATGGGCATATCATCCTTGTGAGTGGAATATTGTTTGTTGAATGTTATGAATGCTAAGTTGGAGTGAAAAGGTTTGTTTGATAAGCATTGTTGAGTAAGCTTTCATGTGGATGATTGGTGAATGTTTGTGAAAACATTTGAGTGAGTTTTTACATGTATGTTGGGTGAAAATTTGTGAAGATAATTGAGTGTGAGATTGAGAACTATCTTGAACTAGGGTTTGTGAAAGAATATGAGTATCATTGTTATGTGATATTGTTTGATAATCATTGTTGGAAATAATTGAGTAAAGCTTTCATATGCTTGATTAGGGTTTGTGAAAAAGACCATGAGTATCATTGTTATGTGAAGGTTGAGTTCCATAGTGTGAGTTGTTGAAAGCATTGTGAAACACTTGTTTAGGGTTTGCAGGTAAGTTGTGTTTCATCAAGTGATTGGTTGAGTGAAGTTGATTGAGCATAATTGATTGAAAGTGTTGGAGTGATAGTTCAAGTTCTGTGAAACAAATTGTTCTTTATTATTAATTGATTTGAAGAGAGTTTTGGAAGTGATTGAGTGTTGTGTGAGAGTGAAACATATTGAGTCTCTAATCATTCTCTATATGTTTCTATGGTAAAGCAAGAGAGATTGAAAGTGATTGAGCATTGTTATGAGTGTGAAGCATATTGAGTCTCTAACCATTCTCTATATGTTTTTGTGAGATTAAAACAAGATTATGTGTGAAACTTGTTTGTGTGATTGAAGAGGTTTTTTGTGAAAGATTGAGTTGAGTTGAATAAGCTTTTGTGAAAGCTAGTGGATAGATTTGATTAAGTCCTAGAGTGGAACTAAGGACAAAGTTGAGTAAGCTTTTGTAGAAGCTTACAATGCAGATTTGAGACAAGTTCTAGTGAGGACTTGTTGAGAATATTTGAGGTAAGTCTTGGTGAAGACTTGTTGAGAATATTGGACAAGTTCTTGAGAGGACTTGTTGGATAGATTTGAGGTAAGTCTTTGAGTAGACTTGTGAGCAGAGTTGATTTATTGATTTGTTCAAACCTTGAGTTAAGGTTTGGGGCAGATCTAGTAGAGTTGATTTATGATTGAGTCAAGCTTTGTGTTAAGGCTTGAGGACAAATTTGAGGACAGATTTTGGTGCATATTTAAGGATAGGTTTGTGCTAGACTAGAGACAAATATTGAGCAAATTTGTGCTAGATCGAAGGATTGTGTTTAGTGCATATTTGAGATAGAGATTGAGCAGATTTGTGCTATACCGAAGGACTGTGTTTAGTATAGATTTGAGATAGAGATTGAGCAGATTTGTGCTATATCAAAGGACTATGTTTAGTGTAGATTTGAGACATATCTGAGAGCAATATTTGGAGATGATAGAGCATAGGAGAGTAGGATCTAGTGGATAGATATCCATTAGCCAGGGTAGAGAGGACAAAGGTCTTTAGTGGAGAGATACCCACAACCTAGAGCAATGGAATAGTAGTCTTCTAGAGGATCATTAGCTAGAGCAAAGGAGAAGGATTTATCCTATGGATAGGAATCCATGAACTTGATCAGGGGATTGGTGTCTCCCTTAGATAAAGGTCCATAAAAATTGTAATAGGGAAAGGATTCCCAAGAGATTTGTTGAGAAAATTTTAGTGAAATATTTTCTTCGTCGAGTAGCCCACATTGGATGAACCACGTTAAATTGGTGTCTCTATTATGTGTCATGATTTGTGCATTACTTTGATTACTACTATTGATATTGCCATTGATATATTACATAATATTATTGAAGAACATGTGCTTATACTAAGGGGGGGGTGAACAGTATAAGAAAATGTTTTGCTTTTTAATCCAAATGATAACATCAAAAATATTAAAGCTATAAACATCACACAAAGCATCACACACATGAGAGACATGATTTAACGTGGTTCACCCAATGTGGGCTACTCCACAAAGAAAATATTCCTTATAATTTTTTTTTCAAATAAATTATCTTGGGAATCTTTTCCCTACAATGTTTATGGACCTCTATCCAAAGAATAAAATAATACCCTAATCAAAGTTCATGGATATCTATCCATAGGACAACTCCTTTCTCCTCTGCTCTGGCTGATGATCTTATAGAAGAACTGTTGTCCCCACTGCTTTGGCTAATGGATATCTATCCACTAAAGACACTTGTCCTCACTGCCCTGGCTAATGGATATCTATCCACTAAAGACACTTGTCCTCACTGCCCTGGCTAATGGATATCTATCCATTGGATACTATCATCCTCTATACTCTGTCACCTCCAAAGCTCTATCTTAAATCTGCACCAAACACAGTCCTTCAGTCTAGCACAAATTTGTCCTCATTCTCTGTATTTTATTTGGCACAAACCTGTCCTTAAATCTGTACCAAATTCTATTCTCAAATATATCCTCAATCTCTATCCTCAAATCTACCCTCTATCTCTATCCTCAAATCTAACCTCTATTCTCAAATCTGTATTGTAAGCTTACTTAAAAGCTCACATAAATCAGTCCATAAATCTTCTCAAAGACTTACCTCAAATCTGCTTAACAAGTCCACAACAGAACTTGTCCAATATCATAGAAACATAAAGAGAATTGTTAGAGACTCAAATATGCTTCACATTCATCAACATTCAACCTCAAATAAATTTAGGATATAGAAAAATTTGTTTCATAGAACTATCACTTCACACATCCACTTGACTAGGCTCAACTAACTCTTACTCAACCAATCACTCAATGAAATAATCCTTGCTCACAAACCCTAGTCCAAGCATATGAACACTCACTCAAATATTTCCAACAATACTCATAAACCAATCTAACATAACGACGATATTTGCAAACCCTAGTTCAAGTTCCTCACTTAACAAATGGCTTCAACAACAATTCTTATCAAATATTGTTTTATCAACAACTCTTTATTCCAGAAAACCTTGAAGCATTAATTCAAAACACACTCAACAATACTTATAAAACAATCTTCACATATAGCTCAACAACTCAATAAGGCAACCTAATCAAGTCCTTTTCACTCCAAATTTGTTTTCCAGAAAACCAACCAATCAACTCAACCAAGGAAGAATTTGCCCATGCCTTTTTTCTTGATAAGGAGTAGACCGCACAAATATGCCACACTCATAAACACTTCTTTGCCAATCTCAAGAAGGTTAGAAGATAATATTTTTTCTCACAAGGAATCACAATACAAAATAATATCAAACACCTTATCGCTCCAACTTTAAAATAATATCAAACACCTTAACAAGATTAGTACAATTACTTTCACAATAATTTCTTTGGCAAAAGTCCTTTAAAATAAAATCAACACCCTAAAAGTCTTACTCCTCCAATATGCAAATATAACAATTAAGACTTTATTTTGAAAATAAAATCAAAATCTTTATAACTCCCTTCACAATTTTACCATAAAAAATCACCATAGAAATATTAACCTTAATTAATCCTTATGCCTCCCAACTATATCACATCAAACCTTAGGTTAAATGAAAATTAAATAAAAAAATTGTACCTTTGCCCTTAGTGGGTTTTGAACCCACGTCGTTGCATCCACAAGTGTCCTAATCACAGCCTTGGCTGTCGTGTGAGCTAGGCTTTCACGTGAGAGCTCAAGTACCCACGCACTCTAAATTATCCCCTACTTCTACCAAAACCGAAGCATAAAATATAAACTTCCAACCTTGCTACCGTCGGGTTTCAAACACCTATCTGCCATAAGTGCCAAGCCAATGCCACCGAATGGTGCTAGAAACCAAGCTGCTCAATGTTTTTAACACAAGGAAATTTGGGTTTACACAACGCACGAGTTTTCTTTCTCACAAATCACGGATGCATTAATCGAGACCTCCAAGATAATGTTTGGCTAAGGTATAAATACCTTCTGCCCTTGTTCCCATGCACGTCGACGAAAATGAATTCGTTGGGAGTTGGTGCTTATACTTTGACTTAAAAATAATTAAT
The DNA here is from genome assembly GCA_028583015.1 of Wollemia nobilis. Lineage (NCBI taxonomy): Eukaryota > Viridiplantae > Streptophyta > Pinopsida > Araucariales > Araucariaceae > Wollemia > Wollemia nobilis. The sequence goes on from JAQPPZ010001965.1 coordinate 2,881,041, forward strand.
TTATAATTATTTAAATTCACTAGAATTTAAATATTATAAATTAATATTTAAATATTTTGGCTTTGTTAAATATTGGAGCCACCTTAGGTTTTATCACTTCGAATAAATAATATTTGTTTATAAAATTTAAATTCAATTTGAATTTAAATTTTTATAAATTAAATATTAAAACTTCCTTGGGCTTTCTAATTTGAAATTAAAAGCCTTGGGTTTTTATAAAAAACCTTTTATTTTTGCTCACCCATGGTTTTTAATAAAATCTTTTACTTATGCTTCACATAATATTAAAAATAAATATTATGAAGCTCTTATGCCATCAACCTTTTACATTGCTCCTTTTGACCTTTGACATCAACAATAACTTATTCTTTGACATTAACGACCACTTAATTCCTTGATATCAATGACAACTTTGACTCAAAATGTCCAACAATTATGTGGGAAAGAAAAGTAAAAAGTGGTCTTATACTGTACACCCCTATCAGTATAAGATTGTGTTCTTTAATTGGTATTAGAACGGGTTCCTTCGGAAGAGTTTAACAACTTGAAGGAAAATCTCTCAAGAACACGGATGGATTCTTAGAATGAATCTTCAGGGAATTCAACACCATTGTTTGATGGGAACAATTATGCACTTTGGAGTACAAGGATGAGGTTTCACCTAATGGCACTTGGGAATGAAATATGTGAAGCAGTTGAGAATGGATACATTCCACCAACTACTCCACCTAAAGATAAATATAGTAAGCTCCTACAACTGAGTAATTAAAAGGCAATGAGTGGAATTTTAATGGGCTTGTGTGAAACAGAGTTTATAAAGGTTATGCATTGCACATAAGCAAAGGAAATTTGGGATAAGTTGAAAGGTATATATGAGGGAGATAAAAATGTTAGAAGGGCAAAGTTGCAAAACTTCAGGAGAACATTTGTGTTGGAAATATGAGCAGGTTTTGTTGTCATTGATGTCAAGAGTCAGTTTTAGTGAGCAGGACAAAAGGAAGGATGTCAAGAATCAATTTTAGTAAGCAATGCAAGAGAAAGATTGCTTCTAGGCCTAAGGAAAATAATATTATAATATATCCTATTATAATATTCAAGGTGGTCATATGAGGTCTAAAGAGCAATAGGAAGGCCCAAAAAAATAATATTATAATATTTTATTATAATATTAAAGGTCTAATGTTAAGACCTAAATATTTAAATTAATTATAAATTAATTATAATAATTTCATTATAAATTAATTTATAACTTAATTTGATTAACTCTAAGAGTTATTAAATTAATTATAATAATTTAATTATAAATTAGTTTATGATTTAATTTAAATAACCCTAAGGTTAGGGTTATAAGGGCACAAAGTTTAATTAATTCGAATTAAATCAAATTTAAAGGATCACCAACGTTTTGAGCACATGACACATTGCATATAAAAGGGGCAAGTTTTATTTCAAAACTTTATCCATGCGAAAGAATTATTACCTAAGGAAATCATGCACTATGGTTAGAGAGGAAGAAACTCGCATGTGTTTTAAAAGCTTCAAAGGGTAGATGAAGGAATAAAGTGAAGTGGGAGCACTAACGCTTATCCAAAGTGTTGGGTAGTGCAATCGACAGCCAAGGGCTGCGCTAAGTCGTTCGCAGGTGCAAGGTTAAGGGTTTGATCCATGCGGTCTTCATTTTGCAAGAGAAGGTTTTTTGGTCTACATCATCAAATAGGGACAAAGGGAAGGCGTGTGCATTTCCCTTTGCATGCAAGCATGTAGCCCACTTGGTGGGTGCACACTCTACAAAGGCGCTTGGAAGGAGGGGTTTGCGTGTTCGAAACCTACCAAGGCCTTTATGGTGGATTGAAAAAGGTATGCACTCAAATTTGCTAAGGTTTAACGTTGCATCCAAAAATTGCAAAGGTGGAAATTATTTTTTTAATTTTCTAAAGTTTTATTAATTGAAAATTGCATATTTAAAAGGATTTATGAGTTATACAAGGGAGATAAAAGGGTATGCAAAGTTTTAATTTTGGTGTTTGATTTTTAGGTGATTAAAGTTTATAAAAGGAGTAATAAGATGTGCCAAGAGTGTTAGATATTATTTGTTGAAATAAAGCCATATTATAAATTGATTTGAAAGGAGAAATAAAGCATTGTTGATTTTTGATATTTTGGCATGGTGAAATATTTTTGAAAAAAATATTAAGGATAGATTTGTGATATCTAACCATTGAGATTGTCAAAGAGGTTGAGTGTGATTGAGACAGGTTTTGAGATCAAATCTTCTTCAAAACAAAGGTATGGGCATATCTTCCTTGGGCATGTCAAAGAGATGACTTTCTTGATCAAGATGATTGATTTGGATGTTTTGAGAGTTTTTCATTATTGTTATATGACATGGTCCTATTACAGATGTGATTTCAACCATTTATAGTAATTGTACATCTATATCCCATGGAGCGATTCGACTATAATGGCATTCTTAGGGAATCAAGATGATAGTAATTCTAATTAGGCTTGTGTTCAATCACTATGTTCAATGATCTGCTAAAAGTGTCCTAGAAGAAATGAAATGAACGTCTCGTTTCCATGGGGCAGTTTGGCCGCCATGGTCTTCTTCGGGATTGAAGTTGCCTCAAATGCTCTTATGGTAATTTACTCATCTTATCATATTTCATGGAGCACAAGTTGCTACAACCACTAAGTATATAGGGCAAATAACTAAATATGAAGCTCATTTGAGATTTTGTTATTTTGAAATTTAATTGTTTTTTACTTTTGATTTATGTGAGTTTTTTGGTATTTTTGATGGTTTTGGACCAATAGATATGCTTAATTATCCATTTTGATACCTCTCATGGTGAGAAATATAATGCATTTATTGTTGTTTACTAGCCACTATCAGCAGCAACAACCTTGTTTTGCATTTTTATGGTTGTTGTCAGCATCAATGGCTAGAAATTTTAGGCCACTGATGCTAGAAGCGATTGCAAAAAAACTAAAAAAAATATAAAAAGAAAATTAGAGTTTTGACTTTCATTATTTTCCAGCTGTCAATTTACCATTTGAGCTTTGAGAGAGAGAGAAAGAAAGTAATTGAGGACGATACGTGACTACCAGACACCATGGCAGAGAAGGGCGAGGCATCCATGAGTGGAGGAGCTGAAGCTTCATGGGTATTCCTCTAAAACCTAGCTTGTCTTTTACCTAGTAAAATTAACCTCACTAATTAATCAGTAAATCAACCCCATTAAACTTGTTGGTAATGGACCGCACCAGTAAATAGGTTTAGGACTAGTTTAATTTAGGTGGGTTTGCTTTAGATTTGGTCTTTTTTTTGGATTTTGTACAATGATGGATGTCATTGGCATGTCACCTCATGACCACTATCACCCAGAGTGGCCACCAATTTGCAAAGAGGAGCCATTACTATTGAAAGTGGCCAATATGAATTCCAACGGTTAAATTTTTTACCATTGGCGGCTAGTCGCTGTCGGCCTCAGCAGCTATTGTTGGGGTCGCTGTCAGCTTGAGCGGCCACAACACTTTAGGAAAATTATTTAATTTTAATGATTTTTGATGAACTTAATTGATTTTTTTGAGATTTTTGCATGCATTTTTTAATTTGTTTGCAAATGTCAATGCATTGTTTTAGTGTTTTTGTACCCTTAATTAATTTTAGGTTACTTTTACATTGTTTTTTATTTTATTAATTTTTTTAGTGTAATTACATCTAATTAGGAATTCATTTTGCACTTTTAGCTCTTGTCTGCACAGGCTTGAGAGCTTGATTTACTTAGAGCACATCTATCGCTTATGACACAGGATGATTAGGCATGGTTTGATGCACGAGGCCTGATGTATGCTACTATATTATCAACCATGATGTTAGACTAGGCTTACCTCATGATATTGGCTCATAGATGGGATTGCCAGACTAATACTTTCCATATCTCGACTGGCTAGATGATCGTTACTCTTGAGTATGTCTATAGGATTGTCAAGATCCCATTTTATGGATGGTCCATCATCTCCTCTCCTACTAGACACAAGCCAATGGCATTTTATAGAGTCTTTAGTGCCCGAGCATAGGCAACACTGGGGTATATTCATCACAAAGGAGTCCCTATTGCTCGTTGGTATCATGAGTAGGTTTTCTCACGATGTTAGGCCGTGTTGATGTATGTTATTTGTAACATACTCCTTCTTGATACATCAGGCACGAGGTTACCCTAGAACCTCCTAGTGATGGTACAAGACCTTATGGATAGTGAGGCACCCAAAATTATGGCTTGGGGGAGTGCATTACTAGTACAACTCTATGATGAGCTATACAGGATTCAATGGTGGGGCCAGGATGGAGTTGGCTATAGTTTGCTTCTACATATCTGGGGTTGGGAGTATATCAAGATAGATTACCCAGCTAGATTTCCTTAGGACATTACTACTATTACTAATGAGACATAGTGCTATGGGTACAAGTGGCCACGAGTTGCAAAGGAGCGATAAAGTTATCACCATGTAGGGTATTTAGCCCACTATGTAGGTTCTCTGATCGAGTTACAAGCTTGGGACATTATTTGGAGGTCTTATGCAGATTGACCCATATGGCCTAAGGTAGATAGATTTTTAGCTTGCACCCGATGCAATTGATGGGTCATTGGTCGTAAGGTATGCATCAAAGAGTACTTCTATTTCTCTCGGGTGACCAAACAATATGGGATACAGTAGGAGATCCCACTAGATCCAATTTTGTACCAGCATATTCAAGCAAATAGGGATCTTTTTGTACCTCATGTTATAACTATTACAATGAAGGCAGATCCTATCATGGTTGATGCTAGTGTAGCGAATGCTAGGATGACTAGTGGTGGGTTACAAAACTATGGAAAGGTGGCAGTAGATTGGATCAAGCTAGGTATGAGGTAACTCCTAAGGAGGATCTTGATGCTAGACAAGTGTAGGCCAAGACCGAGGAGTGGGACCAAGCAATAGAGGAGTAGGCAATACCAAAGGAGGAGGAGTTACCTCCAGAGGAGCAGGAGTCTCCCCTCAGGGCTCGACTACATAATGTGGAGGCTGAGCTTTAGGTAGCCCAATGATAGATTCTAGAGAGAGACTCCTCCATCACTATGATCTAGTCTTAGGTTAAGGGTTTTAAGGAGGAGAGGATAACCTTCTAGGCATAAGTGGATTTAGCGCAACTCAAGATAGAGCAGATTACTATGAAGAGATATGTTGCATGAGGATAGGTTGTACCTATTTATCCAACTGCTCATGGGCCAACGGGTTTAGATCCAAGGGTCAATATTAGACACCTATAGGATCTACTATAGGTGTATGAGGCTTAAACATTGGTAGATGTTGGGTATATTACCTCTCTGTGGATCTATATCAGGTAGTTAGGTGATACTCCTCGGGAGAGGTCTACAATAGGGGGCTCACAACACAATAGGAGAAGTGAGTCAGGGCAGTCGTTAGTGAGGCCTAGCCAGAGGTTAGGTGCACCCTTTGAGAGGACCATAGGGACTAGCTCTAGATAGACTCGCAAGGATCGATCTGAGGGTAGGGGTGAGCCTGGGGGTATAGGCCCAGTCTGATAGCTATGGCTTGTATAATTTTTGAGTGTATGGTCTAAGGACCTACACTATTGTAGCCTACATGTATTTTTGTACCTCTATGTACACTTTGACAGACACACACATATATATGATATTATTGTTTGAGGCTCATTATGTGTTTCATGTGTTTGGTTTTATTGTTATGTGATGCAAAATGGATGCAATGCTTATGTTCTTATGCTATATGATGTGATGTATACATGACATGCACTAGCTAGATGATGGATGTATGCTTAGATGTTGTGATGTAGATGTGTAGATAGACTACTATGTATGCATATATGGATGTAATGGTGAATATTAAATGCATGTTTAATTTTATTTTGATTTTTTATGCATTTATTTGATGTTGTTATGATATGGTGAATGGAATGCATTACTTATATGATGATGATCTAATGTAAATGAACCTATATGCTTTAACCACTTAAACATAATGAATGAATTTAATATGTGTTTACAAACTAACGGATGACACCACATAATGTATAACAATTATGAATGTAAATGATAACTCTCTTCATAAAAAATAATCATTTTAGCACCCATATGTGAGATGAGATGATATGATATGTATGTGCTTTCTTTATAAGCTTCTATAAATTAAAATATATGTACAAAATAGTCAGTGGTAGTCTAAATATCATTACTGATATTTATCCAGTATCTATCTTATTTTATGAATACCCTTTAATGAAAAAAATCTCCTAAAGAAAGTTGATGATTTGATTTATGACATGATTTGCTGCTATGAAGGGATTTTTGAGGTTTTCCATGAGACTCAAACACCCTAGTTGATTAATCAAAAGTTGTATAATGACCATATAAAACTTCTAAAAGATGAAAGTTTTTGTTATGAAGATCGAGATATTCATTATCCATGTGTGTGTGAATGAATGTATTAGATGAAGCATAAGCCTACCCCAATGCTAGGCGGGATTCATTCAACCCATTGTTGTATTAGGGATCATCAAGTGCTCATCATGATCCTAAGTTGGACTTAGTTGGATTAGACCATTAGGTGATATAGGACACCTAAAGCTAGCTCTTTTGCAAATTTCTTAGAACTACCCCAATGCCAGGCAGGATTCATTCAGCCCATTGCTATATTTGGGATCACTCTATGCTTTCATGTAGTGACCATTCCAGGGATTCAAGATCTTCATCCCCTTATTTTTTTCATATTTATTGGGATACTTGCTCTTGCATAGTGATGAAAATCACTATTTATTTTATACTTTTTTTTGCTTTTATTTATCTTGAGCAAGGGATTTTGCTTTAATTTTAGGATTTTACTTGTTCTGTATGAAGCAAGGGATTTCTTTGGATAGGTAGGAGCTTGTCCTTTTGTCAATGATCAACACCCTATATAATGCACCTCACAAAATGAGCAAGTAAAAACCTTTCGCTTAGGATGCCTAGTACCACTTTGTAGTGTTCATATTTCCCTTGTTCCAACTAGGATTTTAGTGTTTTGATTAGTGATGGGATTTTGATATATGCTAGGTGCTATCAAAACTAGACCTCATATATCAAAAGCAAAGACAACTTTCTACAAAATTTTAGAATATCACTAGGTATGGCTGAATGCAAAAAACCCTAGTATATTCCTTATAGCAACAAGAGGGGTTGTGTTGAAAAATACAGTTACTCACATGCGTTGTGTATGATTAGAACACAAACGTGGTGTTGTTTGTAAGATGGCAAACACAAACTATCCTAATGCAAGTACAATGGATGAACATGCATAATGCATTACAATTATATGAATGCAAATGCAAAATGTAAGATGCAAATGTTTTTTGTATTTTAATGTTTTCCATTATTTTTGTGTTTTTGTGTTTTGCTATGTTTTTGTATTTTGTTTCTTTTTGAATTGTTTTTGTGTTTTATGTTCTTGACCAAAGGGTTTAAATACCTTTGGAGCATTTTGCGAGTTTGATCAAACAGCTCATGATGCCTTTGGAGCATTTTGTGATGTGACCAAAGGTCTTTAATATGCCTTTGGGGCTTTTTGTTAAGTGACCAAAGGCTTTAAGATGCCTTTGGGGATTTTTGTGAAGTGATCAAAGGGCTTTAAGATGCCTTTGGAGACTTTTGTGAAGTGACCAAAGGGCTTTAAGATGCCTTTGGAGCCTTTTGTGAAGTGACCAAAGGGCTTTAAGATGCCTTTGGGGATTTTTGTGAAGTGACCAAAGGGATTTAAGATGCCTTTGGAGCCTTTTGTGAAGTGACCAAAGGGCTATAAGATGCCTTTGGAGCCTTTTAAGAAGTGACCAAAGGACTTTAAGATACCTTTGGAGCCTTTTGTGAAGTGACCAAAGGGCTTTAAGATGCCTTTGGAGCCTTTTGTGAAGTGACCAAAGGGCTTTAAGATGCCTTTGGAGCCTTTTGTGAAGTGACCAAAGGGATTTAAGATGCCTTTGGAGCCTTTATTTCTAATTTGTTTGGGTTTTTATGATTTTCAAATGTTTTTGAAATTTTGATTATTTTGAATGTTTTTGAATTTTTGATTTTTATGTATTTTTTTTGGATTTTGTTGCTTTTATGTGTAAAATACCTTTAGATGAAGAATGTTGAGAGGCTCAGGCTCTTCAACACCTTCTAATGATGTTAGGCGATATGTCCCAGGTCCAATATTCTTTGAGATAATATAAGGACCTATCTAGTTGGTCATAAATTTGTCTCACAAGTGCGACAACAAGTTTGAATTCTATTGGTTCTATTTGAGAATGAGATCCCCAACCTTAAAGTCTCTTAGGTGAACTTTATTATTATAATATTATGTTAGACAATCTTGGTAAATACAAAAATGCTCAAGAGCACTGATATGATATTCATCAAGAAGGGTCAATTTATCAAGGTGAGCTTGTCGCATAGTGTCATCATAAATAAACCCTTTCAATACAATGCACAATGTTAGAATTTATAGCTCCAATGGCATAATGGCCTCAACACCATATAAAAAATAAAATGGTGATGCCCCAGTGGGCGTTCGCACGCTAGTTCTGTAAGCCCATAATGCAAGAGGTAACTATAGATGCCAATCCTTATGATTTTCTTTTACCATCTTCTTTAATATGGCTACAATCATTTTGTTTGAGGCTTCTGCTTGCCCATTTGCTTGCAGATAATATGGTGTCATAAAACTATGCTGAATGTTATATTTTGATGTTAGAGCCCGCATATTTTTGTTCTTAAATTAAGGACCATTATCTAAAATGATCTTGAATGGGATCCCAAAGCGATAGATCATATTGTGAAGTATGAACTTCGTAATTCTTGGTATGGTCATTGACGTTAAGGGGACCGCTTCCACACATTTAGTTAAGTACTCAATGGTCATTAAGATAAATGTGTGTTGGCCCAACGATGAGGGAGAGATATTTCCAATTAGATATAAACCCCACTAATAAAATGGCCAAGCTGCCTAAATGGGCTATAAGGCCTGTGATGGCAGGTCCATCAGATTTGTATAATACTGACACTTAACGCACTTCTTGACATACTCACAACAATACTTTTCCATGGTGGGCCAATAATAACCCATTCAAAGGATGCGTTTGATGATAGCCATGCTACTAAAATGGTCATCGTATGTACCATCATAAGCTTGATAAATTTCCCAAGCTGATTGGAGCTTGAGGTAACGAAGGAGGACTCCATAGAAGATTTGATGGTATAATATATCTCCTAGCAAGATATATCTTATCACTTTTTATTTGAATGGTTGTTTTGAAACATGTGATAATTCCTGTAGGATGATTCCAAGCTTAAGGAAATATTGTAATTGGCATAGCCAATCCTGATAATCCATAACCTCAATAGATAAGATGACTTGCACTCCCTATGATTCAATGTGCACAAATGTAGATTGAGAAACAACCTTGTGGTGAATGGTGATACCGTTCCCTGTAGGACCTTGCGATATCAAAGACCCCCAAGGCACCTTATTTAGAAATTATATGGCTTTATAGAACCACTCATGGTTTGGTTCTATATGAATCATGTTGACTGATTATTTGTTGTCAAAAGCCTCATGCTACATATTTGATTGCGAGTGCATTCACATGAATGGTAGTGAAATCAGTAGATGGATTCCAAGAAATCAAGGATCCCAAAGATGCCATAGTATCTACAAATTTGTTGGACATACGAGGGATTACCTTGATGTCGTACAATTCTAGTTGGGCTAGGTAAGTGTCAACAAGCTCTTTGTAAGCTTTCAAGACTGGATACTTGCATTGAAATAATCCCTTAACTTGGTTAACAATGAGAAGATAATAACCGAAGATGTTTAGCTTTTTAATATTCATAGTGATCGTTGTTTGGAGACCCAAGATCAGGGCTTCATATTTGACATTGTTATTTGTGCAAGGGAAGTATAGCTTAAATGAAAATGGCATTGGAGCACCTTATAACATGACAAATACAATCCCTACACCACCCCCTTGCTCACACTTTGAACCATAGAAGAACAATGTCATGTCAGATTTATTTTGTGGTTTTTCGGGTTTAGGTGCTTCTGATAATGCAAATACTACATCAAGAAGTTCTATGATGAGAGGCCTATTTTCTTGAACAGTCACCTGTGCCAGTTGATCAACTATGACTTGTCCCTTAATGGAATTTTGGCTTATGAATTTCAAATCGAATTATGTCATTTGCATGATCCACTTTGCAGTACGTGTATTATGATATGTATTTCTCATCATATACTGCAAAGGATTTTATTTTGATATCACATACATTGTATGGCTCAACATGTAGTGGTGCAACTTCTTAGTCGTAAAGACCACTGCCAAGTATAGCTTCTCTATGTATGCATACCCTAGCTTGTAAATTACCAAGGTATGACTGATATAATATATCACTTGTTCTTTATCTTGCATGTTATTTTGAGATAACATGGTTTCCAAAGCAAAGTTAGTAGCGGATATATAAAGAAAAAATGGTACATCTGGCCTTGGTGGAGCTGTTACTGGTGATGTTTCTAGGTATTTATTATTCTAAAAAAAGGCTTGCTAACATTATTTGTCCCAATGGAATGGGACCCCTTTGTGCAGTAGTCGATTCATGGCTTGACATTTGTCTGATAGTTATGCGATGAATATTTATGGATGCTACTTTTCCCTATAGGCTTATCATCTCTTTGATGTTAGTGGGTAGGGCCATTTCTAGGATAGCCTTTACCTTTGATGGTTCAACTTCAATCCCTTATTTATAAATGATGAATCCCAAGAATTTTCTCAAAGTTACACCAAAGATGCATTTCTTGGGTTCAACCTAACATTGTGCTTAATCAAGTGATCGAATACTTTTCTCAAGACCTTGGTGTGCTCTTCACACAACAATGACTTGGCTAGTAAGTCATAAATATAATCTTCTAGTATCTTATGCATGTAGTCATGGAATATATGTCATGGCCTGCTAATATGTGGCACTAGTATTTTTAAGGCCGAATGAAATTACTTTGTAACAAAATATCCCCATGGAGTGGTGAATGCAGTTTTGTGCTGGTCTTTGGGTTTAATACGAATCTGGTTGTAACAAAAAAAACCATCCATGAGGGAGAGCATCTCATGACCTGTAGTGGCATCTAAAAGAGCATCTATGTTGGGCAACGAGAATGAATCCTTCGATGTTGCCTTATTGAGATTCCTGAAATCCATGCAAATACAGATCCTTCCATCATGTTTTCCTATGGGCATCATGTTTGACACCCATTCTAGATAGTTGATGGGTACAATAAATATTACACCCAATAGCTTCTATAGCTCGTTCTTTACCATCAAGGCGATGGTTGGATGCATCTTCCTAAGCTTCTGCTTAACCTATTTTTTTGCGAGATCTAGTAAAAGGTTATGGACAACTAATTTTGGATCTAAACTCGACATATCTTTATAGGTCCAAGCAAAGAGATTCGATATCTATTTTAATAGAGGTATGATGATGGTCTGTTCTTCTAGAGATAAGCTTTCTCTGAAGTTGACTTTCTTTGGATTTTTGATGAGGCCTGAAAATGCCTCATTTTTACACTATGTTTGACATATAAAAACTGTCATATTATTAATTTAAATGCCAAATAGTTGATTAGAATATATATTTGTTAAGTGTTTGCATGATTTTATGTTAGGAGCATTATATCTCTGTTTTTGACTATTTTTAGCATTTTATGCACTATTTCAGTTGATTAAGTAGCAAATAAAAACTGTAGTAAAATTACATTGTGATGGCATGAAAAGATTCCTCTTATCAAGAACTACAAATTTTATTTTTGAAGCAAGTCAGTCTGAGTTGTAGATAAAAAGTTATGAAGGTTTCATCATGTTCATTCCTTTGTCTTTTCTGGAGTTGTTAACAGGTACAAATATGCATTAATGGTGACATTGGCAAATCTACTGGGAATGATCCAAAGTGATTTAAGGTACAAAATTCATACCAATGGTACTTCATAGTACAAATAACACACGACCCAAATTTGAAGGCATATGGAAAAGTAATCAGAAAGTTATGGGGCCTGCAAAATGACAGTTTCACACTTTTTGACAGATGGAAATTTTGGTGAAAATATGTGTTAGAGGCCAACTTGACAATGATGCTAGAAGCAAATCCTGAAGATTTAAGAGCTAAAAATTAAACCAAGTGTAGTTAATACAACCAAAAACATGTGGATACAATTTTATATACATTGGAGTTATGAGAAACAATTTATGAGCACCCCAAAAGGATGGTTGGGCATGTTTTGACAGCTAGAAAAACAAGATTTTCCATACAAATTCTAGCAAGTTGACATTGAATGGCAAGGCATGGAATTTACATATGGATAAGGAAAAAAGCTATTGCAATCAGTTCTTGAGAGATAACCTGCCTGAGAAAAGCAGCTGAGATAACTTGAAGACCACACAGTTAGTCAATCCGAAGATCTTCGGATTGAGCAGACATCTTCGGATTGAGCCAGTTATCTTCGGATTGATAGAAAAAAAGTACTTTTTAACTTTTTGATTGTTTTTTGATGGTGTAAAAATGGAAATAAGGTTGAGAAGGTTAAGGGAAAATATCCCCCAGCTGTCTTTGTTGTCTTTGCCATCCAAAAGCCACCATTCATGGGAAAAGATCAACTGATCCTCTTCTAGGATAAAACCAAGAAATGTTGCAGCATAATAGGAATTGATCTGCAGGATAGAAATAGTATATTTTCTGTTTGTAAATAAATCTTATGCATCTATAAAATTATAGCTCCCATGTCGGTTGATCTTAAGGAGAATAAGTAATAGAAAAATAGACAGTTTTCAGCTTTATAACAATCTGTAGCAGCAGAACTGTAATACCATTTTTAGAGTAATAAATTACAATTCTTTTGTCAGATTTTGTTCTTATTTTAAATTAGTTAAGGAGTTTTTTTCACCTCATTCTAGATCAGGAAGTATGAGCTCACTTTTAGATCTAGAAGGAGGGATTTTATGACAGGTTTTAATCTATAATTTTATTGCAGCAGAATTAATAGATTGCTTGCCAGATTTCATTTTCTTGTTTTTATTTTGTATTATGTGATTGATGTTTTCTATTATGTTTGTGTACAACATTTATGTGTGTGTCAGCTAAAAAATTAGATTAAACATTTATTTCTTGTTTCCTTTGCTTTCCATGTTCTATTATTTTTATGTTTCAGCAGCTTTCAATTTTCAGCAGATTTCATTTTGTTGTCAATTCCTATAGCAGAAGCTTGACAACCTTTTATGGCAGGACATTGAAAGGTGTTTCATTTCCAAGCATCACTTCCATTCTACAAGAGTAAACTAGGTTTCAATTTTACAAGTGTAATTTAGGATTTCATTTCAGCAACATTTCAATTTAGCAATTTCAATTTTGTTATTTCAATTTTGCAAAAGTAGATTAGATTTCAATTCAAAAATTTCAATTCATGCAATTGTAGTTAACTTTAATTTTTTGAACTTAGAATTAGTTTTTATTTCTTGCAAGTTTCTGTTCTGTAGATTAGGTTTAGTGTAACACTAAAAGGCTAAATCAAATCTGTTTCACCCAATAATTGCTTGAAATCTGAATGCTTGAATTGTACTCTGCCCTAACCTTCTATCGTAGATAGCCTTGGATGCCACCCCAGGTTGATAAATCATTGAGATTAAATGATGAGACTCAATGACACTCATCATTTTTGCATTGTTTTTGGGGATCATGGTGTTGTTAGAGGGTAAAGTAGTCAAATAATTATTATTGTTCTAAGTTATGAAGTTCAGAGTAAAATCTGAATGTAATAGCTGGTATAAATAATAATTATTGATAGTTGCATTTCAGTCCATTTAGAAAATAAGCAACCACAGGGAGGTGATCTTCACACTTGGGGGTTAAATTGCCTATGTTTGAAATTCTTGATAAAAATTGAAAGAATTCATCATCCTCATTATCAAGAAACATAAGATCTCTTAAAATATTTAGAAGAGCCATCTGCTAGTACTTCCCTTTTTATATTCATATCATCAGGGTAGTATAAAAAATATTTGTACTAGGTGTTGGGAAGATGTCATGGTAGATATACAAGACTATCCCTTGAACAAAATAGCCATATCAGCTACCTATAGCATTTATTCACAGGGACATATCACTGATGAATGCCATTTACTTCCACAACTTAGAGATGCAAAATATGTTGCCTAGTCTAAATTCTTCTCAAAGAGAGATCCCAACAACAACAAACAGGGAAAGTAAATCAACCACCACCTTCAGCCCAACCTATGGCCAATATGAATAATACAGGACAGATAAACCCTGTCTATGTAAGTTGAATCTATTAACAAAAAAAATCACAAAACTTTTGCACAATCAAAATAGGAGTTTACAACTAAACGGTGATCCTATATTTTTCCATTATTACTTAAATATTGTTAGGATTTTATCGCACTAAACCGCAACCTAGCAATTCTTAGCCTACACAGACAATAGTTGATCTAATTAGAGGTGATCCTACCTGAAAAGTAGTTGATCTGCTAAAGTTGTACACTTCTTGTCTTATTGTGCAAACCAAAAATATTTCTTTTTTAGCCCAACCTGTGATCAGTCTAAATAATACAGGATAGGCATCCCCTGTCTATGTAGCTAAATCTGGTAAAAAAAAAAATTGTAGGAAATGTTATTGACTGCAACAACATCCAACTATGCTCAAAAAATAACTTACCTAAGCTTGAAGAGATAAAATTCAATAGAGATACACAAAAACCCTTTAGTCAAGACACAGAAATCAACCTTGGATAAAGGAGAAAAACTAGAAAATATGCACATAGAAAATTTACTTCCATTAAGGATAAATTCTGTCCTCCTAAGAATGAAACAAACTGAAGTACAACCAAGGAAATTCTTGAACATTATTGGCCGATTGAATTATGAACAAAAAGCAAAATTGTTTGTTGTTTTGAAACAATATTTCAATCTCTTTGCATGGAATTACAAGGGTATGTCAAGATTTCATCTTGATGTATACACTTAACATACTTGATAATTGGCATTGAATTTTTTCAAGTACATATTGACAAGATTTTGCAAATTAGGAGGCATGGACAAACACTTGATTGAAGAAATTTTTAGATATAAAGTAATGTTTCTTTCTTCCATTGGTGATTCACAGAGGAATTTAGTGGTGAATGAATATTGCTTTCGGGTATACCATGCATCATTAACTAAGGAGGAGTTCTTGAGGTGAACAATTGGATGTACACAGAATGGAGGAGAATTTCTCTTCCATGTTAGATTCAAAGTGATGATAAAAGTTTGACCAAAAAAAAAGAGAAATACAAGAAAAGAAAAAAAGAATAATATTGCTTGTGAACTTCCTTCATGGGCACAAGCAAGACAAGAGAAAAATTTGAAAAAGAGAAAAAAAAAAAGAGGAAAAAGAGAGAAAAAAAATCAGCAAAAGGCATGTCCCACAAAATGGGGGTACATGAGGATAAGCATCAATTTCAGCATGGAGGAGGAACAATGAAGTCAACACTTCATTTCTAGTAATAAGGAGTTAAATGATGACATACACAGATTCTTACTGCTCATCTAGAAAGGAAGGTTGCTGTTAGAGTAATCGACATGTATCATTAATCAAGCAATGACTAAATAGCTACAATGTAGGCTTAGATTATCCTGTAACTAACAGAACTAACTAGCCAACATAGGATGTAGTTCAAACAAATATAACAATAAACTAATAATGTAATAACTAATAATATGCTAAATAATATATGCTAACATCCCCCCTTATTACATTATTTAGGTAATACATACAACTACTCGCTATGCTAACATCCCCCCATATAACAATATTTGGGTAAAGTATATAACTGCCCCAATACAGTGAAGAAGAAGAGAAATGAAATAATGGTGGCTTGTGCTTTGTCTTCGGCTCTGGCTCTAGCTCATGGCTTGGGCTCTGGCTCTAAGCATACCTCTGGATTTGTACCTCTGGGCTATCTCTGGATTTGTCAGTAGATCTACCTCTAGAACAGGGGCTCTAGATCTGCCTATAGATCTGCCTCTGGAACTTTGTCTTTGGGTCTGTCTTTAGGTCTATCTCTGGGACAACCACTCGGTCTGTCATTGGATTTTTTGTGGGGTCTACCATAGGTTTTATCTTTTTGATAGAAGCCATACAACATTTCTTTTATCATGGTCCATTGTGTGAGATATATCCATCCACAATCAATATGAACCTTGTTGGCCATTTTCACTTTGTACCAACAACTGGAAGAAGAGTGATTCATACATCCACATGAATCACAAGGATGTAATCTCCAACACTTAGTTGCAACATGTCCTATCTTTCCATAGTGACTGCAACAATGCTTTTTAGGAGTTGTAGGAGATTTAGGTTTTACAAGCATAGAATAACTGGTACTTGCATGTCCAGTATAGCCAAGGCCTTCATGCTTTGCCCTGACACTTAGCATTATTGGAGATTTAATTCCTTGTTCTTGTTTACCTAATCTCTCACAATTGAATCCCATTTTATTTATCATTTTGGAACCAAATTCTTTGGTGTGTTTTTCAAAACACCCAATTTTATCATCTTCATCAATGCTTTTAACAATATTGCATTTGTCGCTATTGATGAGATTATGGAGCTCTTTTTGAGAAGGTTCAGTTTTTAAGTCACTAGTGTCACCAACAAAATCTGCTACTGAAATGAGATCACCTATGCTACAACTGATATCTACCATAGAAGATATGAGGTCGCCTATATCACAACAAGCATGTGCCACAATGGGCTGAAGGTCACTCGTGTCACAACAAGCATTCGCCACAATGGGCTGAAGATCACTTGTGTCACTACAAGCATCGACCATTTTTACCTCTGTTTCCTCACCAAAGTCCCTGTAGATTTTACGTTGGGCCATATCAAGAGTAATCAATGATATGTAGACTGCCCTTATGACTCCTATAGGGATTTGAACACCATTGTTCTGAAGGTCTTCAAAATCTTTAGAATCTCTGAGAATGGATTTTACACCACTGCATAGTGTAGAAAATTTTTCATCCTCATAAAAATCCATCCCTTCCATCTCTGGTGGAAAGTAAGGACCTTTAACTAATTCAACAACATCAGTTTGTTTAGGGGCTTGCTTTTTCTTTGATCTGCCCATTTTTAAGGTGTCGATCACTGCCGAAAATGCACCTTTTACAATGAAATTTTGCAAAAATAATTTGACTAAGGTGTCGGTCATTGCTGAAAATGCACCCTTATAAGTCTTCCCCCTTGTTTTTGTAAAATTATATCTCCCTAGTTTGCAAGATAGGATATGGTGGAGAGAAAAAAAAATTATCCCCCCTTTAGTGCAAAAAAAATGCAACAATGAAGCCTCAAAAGGCTCTTACAAAGCTTGCCTCGTAGGCAGATTAGCACAATGTGTCACAAAAAAAAATCCCCCCTTGTTTTTGCAAAAGTATAGCCCCCCTCTTGGGTGGAGAAAATAAATATTGCCCCCTTAGTGCAAAAAATGGCAACTTGTGAAGCTTTTACAAAAACTTGCCACTTAGGCAAATGTGCAATGTTGGCATCAAATAATTTACCAAAAGAAAATCCCTCTTGGTTATAAGGTCTTCAAAAAAAATTATTTCTATTTATGAAGCCTAACAAAAATGAGATTTGGTGATGAATTAATGCCTTTCTTTGTGCTCTCAAATTGCCCTCCTTGTTACAAAATGGGCAAAAATTTAAATAAAGGTAATCAAAAGATTTTAATTAATAAAATAATTTTGATTTTTATTAAAAAACCATTAAAAATGATTTTTAATAAAAAACAAATATTTAAAGTATTAAAAAAAAACTTTGAAAAACCTTTAAAAATAAACTTACCCCTCTTTTGTTTAATTTTTTCCAGCAACAAAGCTAAAAAAGAATATTGCCCTTTGTGAAAACTTTTGGTGCTTCAAAAAAAAGAGTTCACTTTATTTGCCGATGGGGTTTGAACCCCCGACATGGCAGTCCGTAGCACCTTTCCTGATGGCCTCCTACCATCCCGGCTATCGCTGTCAGTGGATGGTCAATGGTCAAAACCCTATCTTAGTCTATTCGACCGCATGGGACCCAGACCTGCACCGATCTCTCTCTCGGCGTTGTCCTGCGGGTAGTTACTCCACTAGTGGCGACATCCGTCTGCAGTGGCGCGATCTCTGAGTGACGTTCCCACTCAACCTCCTCTACGCAGCAATTTTGTGAGCCCAAAAATTTGCAAATCATGAATACAGCACGTTTCTACCTTTGGTGATCAGATGTCCACTGATGGATGCTCAGAACTGCCTGTCACTCTAGTGATATAGGTCAACGAATTCTTGGTTGCCTTGGATTTTGACTTTGGGATGAGGTGCCTTTCTAATAAGTCAACATATGTCTGCTATTCGACTTCTAGAATTTTTCACCATCACCAAATCTATGCAATTTGTTACCAACAATTTTGCTGTGATTTCACGTAGTGAAAATGAAGATAATGGCATCATCTGCCATTCCAAAAATTATAAAAAATGGAATTTATTGTAACTCTTATCGAAAAGATACTTTTGTGGCTTCAACGGCATCACTGTGCTTCACTACCATGCTTTTAATTCACCTTCAGATCATCTTCATCGATCTGAGATTTTTGTCTCTACTACATCTGCCATTGCATCTGCTACGTAGTTGTTTGTAACTTCATGCCTATGAGCATTCTCCACACCGATCATTGCCAGGTCATTTGCAAACCTTCCAATATGAAACCTATAACAGGAATATTTCTCCCTTGGTCGATTTATCCCGAACTTAAAATGGTTGCGATCCTTTGTGAGTGCTTAGTAACAACAAAATTGGTTGATGAAAAAATGCATAGTTTGAATCATTAGGTGCCTACGTCGTCCACAAACTTGTAAATAACTGGATAAAACAATGCAATGCTATGGAATATTTGTCCCTCGAACAAAAATTCATCTACACTGATCGTCGTATAAAATGATTTATACAGCACCAAGCGTCCTTCTGTAATTTGAACAGAATTGTTTGGATGCAAGTATTTGTATTACAGATTGCAATTCTTCGTATTACGATTGATCCAATTTGAGAATTGAGCCACTGGAAATTGTCAAAGGAGGAATTAAACGTAGCATCCATGAAGCATAGGTGAACACAGGCTAGATTGGCACCAAACATAGGATACCATTATCCCACATGCATGGGAAATAATGCACAAGGTGATTTAAAAATAAAAAACCATATTTTGTAGGATGTCTACCTTCGGGTAGACTATACCCGACTTGTCATACTTCATGCAACCCTATTTTGCCATATTTACCAAATTTTGCTTATCGATCAGCCCTCCATTCAGTTCATTCCACGTAACCAGTCTCATCCCAGTCAGCGTTTGAGGTGTTCTTGTTGTAAAGCAAGTGCTAGTCACCCTTATTTATCTGGTTCACTCTCGATAGCGTCTAGAGGTCCGTGCAATACGTTGAAGTCCCATCAACCTTCAGGCATGTGCCTTGGTGGGCCACATCATGGTCTTAGGTGCCTGACATAGTGATATCCATCCACCTACGACATTAGGTCTTCGTTAGTTGGAGTATTGTTCTGTCAGATCAGTCTGCCCTCGTCAGCCTTCTGGTTTCTACGGATCCCTCACCAGGGATCCATGTGGGATCCTCTGAAACCAAATAAAGTCCTAGTCAATACTGAAGTCCCTGTAATATCGAATCACCAAGTCATCGATTCAAATAAAAAATCTCTATCTACCATCGAGCCGAGAGCCTAGGCTCTGATACCATGTCAGAGTAATCGACATGTATCATTAATCAAGCAATGACTAAATAGCTACAATGTAGGCTTAGATTAGCCCGTAACTAACGGAGCTAACTAGCCAACATAGGATGTAGTTCAAACGAATATAACAATAACCTAATAATGTAATAACTAACAATATGCTAAATAACATACGCTAACAGTTGCATCATTGTTACAGATTTCAACAGAAAAAGATGGTGTTTTCATACAAATATTGACATGTTTTTGCAGAATAAAGATTTATTCTTATCCAAATAAGAGTGAGAGACATTCTCTCTCATTGTAGCCTCATGATAGATACTCTTTTATTGAGGCACTTGAAAAAAAAATGATAGAAATTGGTTGAAAACCAGAAATGGCGGCCTCTTATGATGAAAAAATAGATGAAAAAAAAATGAAAAAAAAAAAAAATGAATAATTCAGTAGTGAAAACCTCCTTGAGGCACTGCTGAGTTGTCTTGCATGAAAATCAATTTTTTGGCATGCATTGCCTTGTTGATCCACCCATCATTGTTCCACCATTGTATAAATCTCACACTGCTCATGTGTATATTTATGTTTTCAGATAGCTTGCTAACAATCATCAGAATCAGCTTGTAAGGTGCATGATTAATTTTTAGGATAGTAAGGTATGTGTTTCTTGCATTTAAGTCATAGTAAGCATTTAGCATTTAATGTATGATAATCGGTATTTGGCATAAACTATTCTTACAATATTGGCAAGTTGAAAACGGAACATGATCAAAATGTCAAGAAACATCCCCTTCTGCCCTTAGTTGCATGAGAATTTTAAAACTATACAAAAACCTGATTTTGGGACAGACATGGCCAAAATTCTATCTCAATTAATAGGGCAGGTTTCAGAAGTAGTACTGCAAGTTTATCTCACAATTGGCTCATAAATTTGAGGAAGAAAATCTAGAAAATGCACCTAAATATTTTGTTTTACTACTGCTGCAATAAAATAGCAATATACAAAATGAAGAATAACATCTAAACAAAATTTTAGAGAGGGGATTTTTGATGTTATGGAAGGCTTATACACACTCGATATAGGCCCTCAATAGAATCTATAGCTAACTTTTGCATATGAGGTCATTTTTGCATTTTATGATGCATCTTCAGAATGAGCAGGATATCTTCGGAATGAGCAGAATATCTTTGGAATGAGCAGAAACTATACCAGAATTGCTAAAAATGCTGTAGAATAGCAAAAATAGTAGGGCACATCAAATATTAAGGTTCCTAAAAGCTCAAAATCATCTCACTACAAGTAGTACATCCCTCCAAAAAGATTCAAATTCAAATTTTATGTCAATTTTGCTTCAAAAGTGCAAAAATAACAAAATAGACATGGAGTAAACAAAAGGATGGAGAAGGAATTTTTTGATATTATGGAATGCTTACACCCTAGAATATGGTTCCACAACATAATCTGTAGCAAACCTTTGAAAAATATGTCATTTTTGCATTTTCTGATGCATCTTCGGAATGAGCAGGATATCTTCGGAATAAGCAGAAACTATACCAGAATTGCTGAAAATGCTACAGAATAGCAAAAAAGTAGGGTACATCAAATATTGAGGTTCCTAAGGCTATACTACATGTAATTACATCCCTCAAGCATTTAAAAATCAAAATTTTATCAATTTTGTTCAAAAGGTGCAAACAACAAGAATAGGCATTCAAGATGAAATATTGTTAAGAACAGAAAATTCCACCAGTAGTAGTGCATCTGCCAAATATGGTTCCACAATAAGGCTATTGTAAGATGAGTCACATGATACCAAGCCTTTAAGAGATACATTGCAGCACTAAAACTTGTAGAAGGGCAGAAAAAAAGTTAAAATTGCAGTAATTGCATAAATTGCAATATTGAAGGATGAAAGTGCAGAAGTAAAAAAGTTGCAAGTTGCAAATGAAAAAAAAAGAGCAGAATAAAAAAAAAAATTGAAAAAAAAATTGCAAGGTTGTAGAAAAATGAAATACATGTGCTTAAATTGTAAAATACTTGGTGTAGTGCAGCAAGGGGCGATTTCTCAAGTAGCAGAGGGCAAAGGATGTTTTTCACAAAGATAAAACCAACATATTAATATGGACTACTAGGATGCATGAGGGCATGCATCAGTTCAAGCTGGGGGGAATGATGAGGCCTGAAAATACCTCATTTTTACACTATGTTTGACATATAAAAACTGTCATATTATTAAGTTAAATGCAAAATAGTTGATTAGAATATATATTTGTTAAGTATTTTCTTGATTTTATGTTAGGAGCATTATATCTCTGTTTTTTACTATTTTTAGCATTTTATGCACTATTTCAGTTGATTAAGTAGCAAATAAAACTATAGTAAAATTACATTGTGATGGCATGAACAGATTCCTCTTATCAATAAATACAACTTTTCTTTTTGAAGCAAGTCAATCTGAGCTATAGATAAAAAGTTATGAAGGTTTCGTCATGTTCATGCTTTAGTCTTTTCTGGAGTTGTTAACAGGTACAAATCTACATTAATGGTGACATTGGCAAATCTACTGGGAATGATCCAAAGTGATTTAAGGTACCAAATTCATACTAATGGTACTTCATAGTACATATAACACATGACCCAAATTTTAAGGCATATGGACAAGTAATAAGAAAGTTATGGGGTCTGCAAAATGATAGTTTCACACTTTTTGACAGCTGGAAATTTTGGTGAAAATGTGTACAGTGATGCTGGAAGCAACTTTTGAAGATTTAAGAGCTGAAAATTGAACCAAGTGTAGTTAATACAACCAAGAACACGTGGATACAATTTGATATACATTGGAGTTATGAGGAACAATTTATGAGCACTCCAAAAGGGTAGTTGGGCATGTTTTGACAGTTGGAAAAATAGGATTTTCCATACAAATTCTAGCAAGTTGACATTGAATGGCAAGGCATGGAATTTACACATGGATAAGGATAAAAGCTATTGCAATAATTTCTTGAGAGATAACCCGCCTGAGAAAAGCAACTGAGATAACTTGAAGACCACACAATTAGTCAATCCGAAGATCTTCGGATTGAACAGACATCTTCGGATTGACAGAATGCGGTTTCTTCGGATTGAGCCAGTTATCTTCGGATTGACAGCAAAAAGAACATTTTGAATTTTTGATTATTTTATGACTGTGGAAAAAGGGAAAGAAGGTTGAGAAGGTTAAGGAAAAATATCCCCCAGTTGTATTTGCCGTCCTTGCCATCCAAAAGCCACCATTCATGGGAAAAGATCAATTGATCCTCTTCTAGGATAAAACCAAGAAATGTTGCAGCATAATAGGAATTGATCTGCAAGATAGAAATAGTATATTTTCTATTTGTAAATAAATCTTATGCATCTATAAAAGGATAGCTCCCATGTCGATTGAGCTTAAGGAGAATAAGTAATAGAAAAATAGATAGTTTTCAGCTTTGTAACAGTCTATAGCAGTAGAACTGTAATACCATTTTTAGAGTAATAAATTACAGTTCTTTTGTTATATTTTGTTCTGATTTTAAATTAGTTAAGGAGTGTTTTTCACCTCCTTCTAGATCAGGAAGTATGGGCCCACTTTCAGATCTATAAGGAGGGATTTTATGGCAGGTTTTAATATGTAATTTTGCTACAGCAGAATTAATAGATTGCTTGCCAGATTTCATTTTCTTATTTTTATTTTGTATTATGTGATTGATGTTTTCTATTATGTTTGTGTACAAAATTTATGTGTGTGTCAGCTAACAAATTATATTAAACATTTATTTCTTATTTCCTTTGCTTTCCATGTTCTATTATTTTTATGTTTCAATAGCTTTCAATTTCTAGCAGATTTCATTTTGTTGTCAATTCCTATAGCAGAAGCTTGATGACCTTTTATGGTAGGGCATTGACAGGTGTTTCATTTCCAAGTATCACTTCCATTCTACAAGAGTAAACTAGGTTTCAATTTTACAAGTGTAATTTAAGATTTCATTTCAGCAACATTTCAATTTAGCAATTTCAATTATGTTATTTCAATTCTGCAAAAGTAGATTAGATTTCAATTCAGCAATTTTAATTCATGCAATTGTAGTTAACTTTAATTTTTTGAACTTAGAATTAGTTTTTATTTCTTGCAAGTTTTTGTTCTATAGATTAGGTTTAGTGTGACACCAAAAGGCTAAACCAAATCTGTTTCACCCAATAATTGTTTGAAATCTGAATGCTTGAATTGTACTCTGCCCTAACCTTCTATCGTAGATAGCCTTGGACACCACCTTGGATTGATAAATCATTGAGATTAAATGATGAGACTCAACGAAACTCATCAATTTTAAGGATCATCACTGATGTCCACCTTGAAATTCTCCTCTATTGCCATGTGTGACCCCTCCTCAAGCTGGTGAGGAGTGGGGATCAAGTGGATATCATATGCTAGGTTTAAAGGTTCAATTGAAATAGGGTCAAGACCAGCATGATAAACATCATGTGCATAGCCTAGTGCAAAATGAAATGGTTGTAGTATTTTTTCATTGGGGAAGAAATCCTTAGGCTCTAAGGATGAATCAACATGATCTCAATCAATAGCTTCTAGGCTGACATAATGGTTTGGAGGGATCGACTTGATTGTGGAGTGGAGTGGTCAAATCAATGGAGATCATGTTGATGGACAAGATGGAATCTCTAGGACCATATGGGTGTGAATCTGCATTATTGACTTACCTTACATACCCAAGATGAGGCTCAGTTGGTCTGAGGATCTTAGGATTCGATCTATGCACAGACGGGTAGATGGGATCATTTGGCTGAAGTAGTTCTCTAAATGTAGGAGGATTGAGGGAGACTATGTGATAGATCATATCTAAATTGGGTAGTCTTCCCATGAGGCGAGGGCCAAGATATAATCTATGGTATATATCATCTATGTCAAAAGGCTCATTATGATGACGTAAGTGCTGAGACCCAAGATAGGCCATTTCAATCTCATATTCATAATCACTATCATCTATGAAGAACCTATTGTCCATTTCCACTGGCCCTGTGATGTGACATGAATGATGAGGCCCAAGATAAGCCATCTTAGTTTCATCTTCATAATCACTATCATCTATGAAGTATCCATCCTCTATATTAGTTGACCAATCTAGTTTCATCCTCAGACTCACTTGTGATGTACTCATTCTCTTCTCGCTCATAACCATAGTTTGGTTTGTCCTCCCATAAGGTGATTCCTGATGGGCTTACCTCAAGAGAAAAATCTAGATGATACTCAGTGGGAGGTTCTATATTGACCATAGCCACCCATATGTCACTCAAGTAGCTTATGTTTGGTTGATAGGGATTCCATTCGATGTCTTCCCCGAACCCTAATCTTAGCCTATCTAGGGATGCAACCAATGAATCATCGTAGCTTCGAATATGATATACTAGGCCATATATATTAGTAGGTAATTGATATTATGGTTCAATTGGGTTTTATCGCCCTTGCTCATAAAGACCCAAACCATAGCCATGCCAATGGTTGCGTTCAAAGTACCTTCGAGAAAATTTAGGATTGGATAATTAATGAACATTCATGGTGAATGAATCATTATCATCGTCTTCAACATTTGAAGCATCATGGGGATAATCCAAACTAGCATAGACAAAATTATTCTAATTAGGGGGGATCCACAATGGTACCACTATCCCTATGGGTAAGTTTGGGACTCTTAGTCATCCTATGTCTTGTGCAAACTCAATAATTGGAGTGAAAGTCACATTCTGCACAAGATATTCACCTAATCCTATGTTAGCTAGGTGAACTATCACCTACAGTGCAGATGATGTTGATGATGATGCAGGCGAGGTAGGTGGAGATATCTCCTCACCTATGTCTTGGGAATCTTCCTCCATGGTATTTGGAATTTTTGTTGTTGCTATGTTTGGGAGTTCCTTAGGTCTTTACTCCACCAAGGGTGCTTTTAGCTTTTGAGAGTCTTTTGCATTAGATTTAGTGGGTATCTCAGAAGCACCAGTAACTTTATAAGTTTGAGGTGGTGCTGATGTGGATGGGTCACCTTGCTGATATGGATTTGCTTTTTAGCTACATGGTAGGGGATGATGACCTAATGTACAAGTGCATGGGTGGAAGGAAAAAATTCCTTGGTAAGTCAACTTGATGCACATATTTGAATAACTCTTCATCCGATAGAAACAATGCCTTAAACCCTAGTTGCTATCGCTCAGGGTGGCCATGACTGTAGGCCGCTATCGACGATAGAGACCACAAACTATGATGTTTTGCCTCCCAAACCAGGGGTTGCGACACTCAATCCTTCATTTGAATTGATGTTCAAGGGTTGCCTTCATATCCAGAGATTTATTGGTAGTGAAAAACATGTAGAACTAAATGCTTGAATGGTGCTTTGTCATTTCTCAATCGAACAACACTTCATTACTCCTCAAGGGGGTGTAGAATCACTCTCCAATTTGCTAGGGCTTCACTGCATAAAAACTTAGATATTTTCTTGTTCCTAGGAGGATGCATATGTAGACCTTCCAGATTCTAGATCTTGGCTTCTTGGAGAAGCTAAGATCTAGATCTATATGTAATTGGCCATTGGAGGGAAAGCCTTAGTTCCATATTTGCATAGAAGTGGTAGTCAAGAGGACCTTTGGGAGATCCACATCAAAAATTCTCAAAAACCATGCAAGTGCAGTCATTTCCTATGATTCGAACCCTAATTCATGGCTAATTTGTGTTTTAATGCTTGCCACTATCTAGAGTAGTGGCTAGCTATTGCCACTCTGAGCTTCAACAGTTTGTGTTGGCGACCACTCTGGTCAATAGTGACCATGCCTGAATGGGCCACAACTACCGCTTGTGAGTGGTTAGGACCACTTCTAGTTCTTATAAATTGTATTAAAATACATATAAAACTATGGGAAACATCATAAAAACATGAAATAATTCTTACCTAACAAATTTGGGGTGATTTGAGGCCTATAGACCCAACTCGTAGGCCGGGGGGCAAATTGGTGCCATATTCGCAAGTCGAGGGGCGAATTGCATTGTAGGTACTTTCTGCTAGAAATCCTTGCATGGATGGGTTCCTCAAGTGTTGTAATGTTTTTGGTCTGGTTAAGATGTTTGTATCTACATTTTTTATTGCATTTTGATAGAGTTTATATACTTTAACTAAAAATGGAGAGAGAGGTAGAATGATGGATTAGGTTCACTATTTATAGATAAACCTAAGGTGTAGGGGGGGTGGTTAGGAGAACTAAACCCTAAGATCAAATTCTATGATGGTTAGGTTAGTGTTTGTGAGGTGTCATCCCCACATTCCCTAAGGAAATATCTCATCCTCACACATGTGTGAGGAGAGATTAGGGTTAACTAGGATTAGTCAACTCTAAGGTTAGATTAGGGTTAGGTTAGGGTTTCCTAAGAAATATCCTAACCAAATTTGTACATACACATGGGAGGGAATAATTAGGACTAATTAGGGTTTAGGAACCTAATTAACCTTTTTAATCCAAAAAGTGCACTTTAAGTGAAGTCAATTTAAAATTAGAATTTGAATTAACTTTAATTAAGACTTTTTGGGAACTAATAGTCTCGTGGGGTCGTAATTAAGTCTAGGAAGGGCTAACTGGCCTTAGGTGATTGATGAGTGGTCCTTTGATGGATGCAAAGTGGTTATGACGTGGATTGAGTAGTTTAATAGGGTTTTGTACCTATAAAATAATGGAATGGTCTATGTAAGTCTATGATATGCTACTCTAATCTAGAGTGATCTACGCTATTCTACACATGTCTATAGTAGTCTACGCATGTCTAGAGGGATCTACAATAGTCTACACTAATATACAATAGCCTAGAGGTATCTAGGATGGCTTATGTAAGCCTACAAGTGTCCAAAAGTATATACAAGTACGTAGAGGTAGCTATGTGTGATTTGTAGGTGTTTACACCTTAATTAATAATTCTCCTAGCAATTCCATATAATGAAGTGTTTTTGAACTGTAGATTTGAAGAGCTCTCATATTTCAAAGCAAAAAAGTGCTACTAAAATTCAACCATTGAACTTCCAAGCATATCAATGGACTATATCAAAGGTTGAATATTGAACACTTCTTGCACCATCCAACACCCTTGCTTTAGTGTCAAATATGACCACTAAGTCATTCCTGATGAATGCACCCTTGAACATCAATTCCATGGATCAATATTGACATTGCCTCGCATTGACCACAAGGAAATTACCCATAGTTTAGTGGTTGTCTTACCTTGAGACGACCTACAGGCACAACCCTCTCATCTTGAGATGAACCATAGGCATGACCATCCTACATAGGGATGACCTCATGGTAGAGATTTATTTCCCTATTTTCTTTCTTTTATTAGATTTAGCAGTATTTCAATTACTCCCTAGCATAATTAGATTTCATTTTTGTACATGTATTTGATATATTTTAGCTTCTTTACTGCTTTATTTATCATTATTATGGGTCTTATCTTGAAAGGCTCCTCAAATAATTTTGATGCTCTTTAGCTTGTCTTGTGTGCATATTACAGATCTTTACAAGGAGCTAATGGCATAAAAGATTCATGATCGACTATAGAGCTTGCATTTAATTTTATCAAGCTGAGGGAAATCAAGGTCAGATTTAAAGAGTAACAATCCCGTATAGATTATATCGTAGGAGTTAATACTAAGCTTAGCTTAAGTTTCTTTTTCAGGCTTCAAGTGTATAGAAAAGTAAATGAACATTATTAAATTTGTGCAAAAATTAATGATGCAGGATATGATAAATAAATGCAATTATGTTTTTGCAAAAATGAATGATGCAGGATATTAAGTTTCTTTTTGCCAGAATGTTTTTCAAAACAACTTGAATACAACTATTTTTAACAGAACTATGCTAAGTCTTTTTTTTTTTAAGAAAATAAGAAAATAATCAGTTATCTAGAATACATAAAATATCAATCAATTCATTTATCGAAATATTATAAATTTCACAAAACTGAGAAATAAACAATTTCTATTAGCAACTATAATTCAACAAAAACAGTTCAAATATTAACTGTACATATTACGTATGCTATCTAAAAAAAATATACAAATAAAAATATTTTAAATATTAACTGTACATATTGCATATGTCATCATATAAAAGTCTACAGAAGATAAAATACCATAGATAATAATCTACAAATATGATCAATACATAAAAATATAAGTATGAATAATTAATAAAATAACAATTTTTTTTCATAGTTCATCCAACTTGTGCATGTTGAGAAGAAATCCGAGAAGAAATCCGGGATGATCGTGGTCTTGGTTCTGGTAATTTATGCTCTTGTTTTACTCGTTGTACCTGTTCCTTAGCCCGCTGATCTACAGTTTTTGCAACTGCTGCAACTAGTGTTTCCACCATAACTGTTTTGATGTGCTCAACCTCTTGAGTACTTTCTTTTTGCTCTGTATTCTTTTTTGTGAAGGATGAAGTTCCTCATCGTTAATCATCGGATCAGACTCCAAAGGCATCCCTACATCCAAGATAAGACTTTTTAATGCATTTCCTTCCTTGGTAGGTAGATCCAATTTTGTAGGTTGATTCTATTGTGTAATACTATGGATCTGTTGGGAACTATCCTCATCGAGGATATTTGAAAAATCAATTGGTTTATCAGTGTACAATTGTTTGCTAAATTTTATTGAATTTTTAGGCTTTTTACCAGAAGTAGAGCTCTTATGTGGGGAGACTTCTATAGGTGACGGTCAGTTGACAGAGTCCACAGGCCACAGGCTTTGGTGTCTTATTCGTAGAAATTTGCTTAATTAATTCAATATGAACAGTAAGGGCTCATTGAATAATTTTAGATTGTTCTGTAAAATCCTCTCTTAGCCTATCAATTTTCATTTGTAGCATTGTATTTTGTGTATGAAAATAGGACAGGGTTTCTATAGTAGACTCATTTACAGGTAGTTCTTGTTCAAGCCCTTGTTCATCTTCTTCTTCAGAATTTTCTACAATTTTCTTCTTCCTTCTGATATCTAGTCAGGATTTATATTTCCCATATTTACGTTTTCATTGTGGGTTTTCAGGATCTTCATCCTGGCTATCAGAGTCATCTTCTTCCTCTGTTGACTGTTCTCCCTCAGACTCAGTGAATTCTGAGCACTCAGGTACGTTGGATTCTTCCACGATCCGGTTCTAGGACACTTTTATTTCATGAGCCTTTTTCAGAATAATTAACTTAATCAAGCCATGGTGTGCAATCAGGTGCAACTTTGGATTTTTTCGAGAATTTTTGGGTTTTACTCTTAAAACAATTGATTTCAAAGATTGAAATAGAAAATAAGGGAGGTTGATAACACAATCATTTTTGTCTAGAAGTTTCAAATTCATTAGCATACGTATGTGGTATGCTAACAAGACAGACATTCGTCCCTCAATAGTAAAGAACTTAATAATAATGGTTGTTGCTTCTTGCCATAGGAGGGAAAGTGTAGAAGTTGAAACCCCTTTGATTGCTCCCTCCTTGTCTCTAAGGATTGTACACTTCTCACCATATTTTGTCACCAACTGGGCGATACTTTTCTATGGATTTTTATAATAAGGTAGGCCAACCTCAGGTAAATTCAACACTTTAGAGATCAGGCTAGGGTTTAGTTCTATATGAAATCCTCCAACATGGGTGAGCATAGTGTCAGGGTTACAGTTTAATACAAATTGCCTCGCCACCCCTAAGTCATGACCTTTAAATTTGGTCAGTGCCTCCCACCATCGAGCATTTTGGAAAAGCTCAATGACAGAGTCGCTCGGGTTTTGAGTCTCAATAGACGATGACTCACTTAATTTTTGAAACATGGGTTTAGGCATGGTGACAGCTAAGGGTTGAGAGGAGATGAGTTTTCCCCCAAAACCCTGTAAGTTATATATAAACAAAAGTTTTGTTTAGAGGTCGGCAAAACCCTTAAAAATTTATTGTTTTTTATTATTATTTCTTTTTTATTATTATTTAGAATCTTATTATTTTTTAAAATAAAATACAATATATCCTCAAATAGTAACAACTCCTACATAAAAAACGTAACATAATTTAAAATCCTACTGTTATCATACCAAGTCTGTGTAAAAAAAATGTTTTAACCACTGTAATTGTTCGACCAATTCTAAAAATACTTAATACATATGATATTTTTTCTAGTTTTTCACAAACCCCTAAAAATTTACCCTAATTTTGAAACCCTAAATACTTAATACTTCTTTTTATTTTGAAATCCTCTTTTTTTTTTTGAAATCCCTGTAATTTACCACAAGAATCTCTGCAATTTATCTTAATTTTGCCCTAAAACAAAATGTCATATTTTTCCCTAATTGTACCTTAAAACAAAATTTCATATGTTTTCTTAATTTTACCTTAAAATAGAACTTCATATTTTTTCCTAATTTTACTTGAAAACAAAATTTCATATTTTTCTTAATCTCTGCCTACTTTTGTATTTCCTTTCTGACGTATGGATAGGGTAAGGGAGAGAACATCTATTTTGTATACAGGAAAACGACAATAATAAAAATAAAAAAACAAAATCAAAATTTAAACAATAATAATAATTTACCTGTCGCTTTCACCATAGGTTTGCCACCTTTCGACGTCTGCGAAAAACTCTACAATTTTGACCTGATCTGGTTCTAGCACAGGAAAAATTACACGATATCGACCTTTCTACTCAGATTATTCCCTCAAATCCTCACAATATTCTGCATTTCATGACTGAATTTGGGTTGGGACTAGTTTGTTTCGCCTGCATGGCTGCATGCAACATCGTTATGTTTCGTCCGACGATGGATATTGTGTTTTTTTCTATCGATGGCTTCAAAACCTATCAATGGCGATGATGTTTACCCTAGAATCTATGGTGATTTACCTTGAAAACCTATCAACGACGGTGGTGTTTACCCTAAAATCTACGGTGATTAGGGTTTTTAAATTCTGGGACAATATCGTTCGTTGATCCTATGTCAATCGACGATGATAATTAAATATTACATGCTTGTCGCTTGATTGGGCAAGAAAGAGGCACGTGTTGATGATCAAATGCAAACACGATCACAATACCTATGTTTTCTCTTTTCCTCCTTAGCCCTTGATCGTATGTTAATCGACGACGGGAAACTTTGATCCATGTAATCTCTCCCGATTGGTTGGACAGAGTCACGTGTCTCGTGCTAATGTAATATTTCCGTAGTGTAGTTCTTCGTCAAATTCTCTTAACACCTCGCATGGTGGGAGTAAGAAGGTGTCACGTTTTGATTGGTTTGGGCGACGGTTGATCGTTGGTGTCATGCTTTGATTGGTTTGGGCGATGGTTGATCGTTGGTGTCGCGCTTTCTTATGTTGTACTCGTGGCTTATGAAAAAGGCCCGCAACAATAAGTTATAATCATATATTTTACTATATAGTTTTAATTTTATTATAGTTTTATTTTATTATTAATAATTTATTATTCTTTTTATTTTATAAGGCTCATCGGTATATATGGTAAAGTTAGTTGTATATAATATTATTTTTAAAGTTATATATTATTATTATATATAGTATTATTATATATTATTATTATATATTACAAGTATTATTATTTATAATATTATTTCGTATTCTGATTTTAAATATATTTTATTTTAATTATTATTATTAATATATATTTTAATTATTATATATATATATATATATATATATATATATATATATATATATATTAGATTTGTGATTTTTATGGATGGCAACTACAGAAGGGTATTACGAAATAGTATTACTGATAATGATATTACAAAATAGTATTACTGATAATGATATTACGAAAGTTTTTTTTAAGAAAATATTTACGAAAAACTATTTTTTACAGAGGGTATCTACATAAGACACTTACGAAAAATACTTACAGAAACTACTTACGAAAGATGCTTACGGAAGACACTTACGAAAGATACTTACGAAAGATACTTACGAAAGACACTTACGGAAGACACTTACGGAAGACATCTACCAAAACCACTATTAGGGTTAAGGAAATACTTTACCTATTTTCTTCCCCCAAACTATATTATGAGCTATATATGCCTTTATTTATCCTCCCTCGAACTGTAATTTTGGCTATATAGCCAAAACAAAAGGAAGGGTACTTATTTATTTTGATGGAAAACAATGATTTTAAATATGGGGGTTTATTTATAATTTTAATGAGTATGCTTCCTGTATGTCATTAAGAATTTTCTCAAGATAGAAACACAGGTTATAAAGATATGATTTCAGCCTTCTAGGATATCGAGAATTATAGGAAAAAGCGAAATAGATATTAATATGGCTTTTCTTCTAAAGGATAGAATGTGGTGGACACAGACCATATTTTTGTAGAAAATATTGAAATCATAGTACTTTTATGAGAATGTACTATTGATTTTTGCATGTGATGTTTCTAGGGTGATTTATCAAGGACATCAAACAATATTCTAGCAATGTTGAAACAAACTTCATTTACTTCTATCACAAATCAATTTAGTATCAAAGTTGTCCTAGTATTTTCAAGCCTCTTTCAAGACCAACTGTGTGTGTAGTGAAGATTCATTGCTCATTATGAGTAAGGATTAAAAAACAACAAGGGTTATATATGCCAAAAAGCTAGCTGATCTTATGAGCATCTAGAGGTCTTATCCAAACTTATTGCTAATACGTAAGGATATCTTAATAAAGAATACCCCATGGTATTTGAGATACTAAGAATTCCAAGGATTTAAGCTCTTTTTGCCCTTTTTGCTTTGTGCTTTATTTGGGATACTTGCTTAGTAAGGGATTTGTAATGCTTTTTGAGGTTCTTGCTTATTTTGAAGAGAAGCAAGAAAATTTTCATTACTTTTTGGGGTTCTTACTTATTTTGAGGAGAAGCAATAATTTATTAGGATACTTGCTCGATTAGATGAGGAGCAAGGGATTTTTTTATTTTTTTTTAACAATATGTCTAATCTTCTTTAAATAATTTATGAATATCGTTGATTGGATCAAGTTGTTCTGGTGTCATAAAATGTTCCTCTCCAAAATTAAAATAGTCTACCAACAATTGAATCAACTGAACAAGGTAAGCTTTAGTTGCAATAGGATCAGGAATTCCAAATTGTAGCTCGTAACGTAACAATTGGCACAATTATCTAAAATGTACAACTCTAGAAATTCCACAGTATCTCTTATTGTATTATAGGGCTAATTATTTCCTCTCTATATCTGCAAGGAAGTTATGAACAATGAGGGAATCCTAAAGGTATTGATTCCAAGGATAAATTACTGGATTTACTATTGTTCTCCTATCCCACAACCAATTTTCACAACTTATTCCACCAAGATCTTGATAAGGTGAAGAATGATTTACCCGTAAATTTTTTGCTATATTTATCCTTTTTATTTTCTTTAGTTCATCTGATCTTTTCATTGATAGAATCAATGCGTTCACACAATGATTCCCACTCTGGTTTGGTTGTTCTGTAATATTGGTCAAGAAGAATATTAACCTCTTGTTGTATTAGCAATTTTCTAAGGTCTATAAATTTAGTTTGACTGCTTTCAACCATTTGGCAATTTTTTTTATATTCTCTCTTTGATTTGTGTGTGTGTGTGTGTGTTTTTTTCTGTTTGGGTTTTGATTTTCTTTTCTGTTTCAATTCTACTATTTTCTAAGCTTAAATATAAATTTCAGAACTTATAAATACTCTTAACGTATTGTCTGCTAAGTTATAAATATAAATTTCAAAACTTATAAATACTCTTAAAATAATAGAAAATAAATAAATTTAAAATTACTTAACAATCCTAATGCTACTAAAATTAGATGTGTTTATACAACTAATTTTAGCATAATTAGGAAAATTTAAAAGTACTTGGAAAGTAAATTTTTACTGGAAGTAAAATTGCTGAAGTAAAAGGTAAATTGCTACTATTCTTTGACTATTAGGAGGGATTTCATTACAGTTGTGTCACTCAACATAACTACTTCCTATAAAATAAAAATAGGGTTCTAAAACAATATTAGGTTGTTTTCAACGTTCACCTACTTCCTATTATTTTTCATAGGTCCTAAATCAAATTAACAATAGTAATTACCCAAAGCAAGGAAATTGCAAAAAATAAAATTTACTAAAATTGAAATTTGCAGAAAATAAATTTTAATCTATGAAAGCAATAAAAATGAAACCTTTACAAAAAATGAACCTAGCAACGTCGAACGAAGGGGCTTTTTGGAACCATCTATGGGCCACTTTGACTCGTATGCACACCAAGGTCTTGTACGTACCCCTTTTCACATACAAGTAAGTTCTCTCTCTTTGCACTGCCAAACAACTTTTCTGACTAACCACTACAACGCTACTCTCCCCGGAAACGATGCAAAAATGATCGGATGTAGAGCTTACATTTAATTTTATCAATCTAAGGGAAATCAAGGTCATATCTAAAGCGTAACAATCCTGTATAGATTATATCATAGGAAATAATACTAAGCTTAGCTCAAGTTTCTTTTTTAGGCTTCACGTGTACAGAAAAGTAAATGAACAGAATTAAATTTGTGCATAAATGAATGATGCAGGATATGATAAATAAATGCAATTATGTTTTACTTTTACTATGACTTGATTTACCGATGCATCTAATTATTTGCAAGCTAATTTATTTATGATATGTTCTAATTTATTTGTGAGGATCCTCGTGCAATTTATCTTATTTTATGTAATTTGAAATGCAGTTTAACTTAAGGCTAACTAATCCTAACCTAATGTAGGGGCGAGAGCTTAAGGACTGTCTATAGGAGTGGGCCCTGCCTCCTAGAGGGCAGTGTAATTATTTCTCCCCTAGTTTACCTTATTTTAGTAACTAGATTTTATAACTAATACTAACATTATGTATATTCTCTGAATGCAGGTAACAGATAAACACAATTTACATAGCGAAAATCAAACAACACATGAAATTGATACAAATTACCATATTTGAAGAAAAAAATGCTATTTTATTACTGGAGCTTCAATTGTACATGTTGAACGTGTTTCTTCAATATTGTAAACTCAGAACAAACTATAATGTAACAATAAACGCAGCAAAGAGTAGACCTCTTTCAAGGTCTCTCCTATGTAATTTATTCTGTAACTAATACAATTCTAAATAGTATTATCCACGTATTTGACATGCAAATTTTGTGGACTAATGACTATACATTAATCAAAATAATATAAAACCTAACATAATACGTACTCCTACTTGGACTTATAAATACTTTGACTGGTCCAAGTGGTATCCTACAAATAATCTTAACAAGACAATGCTATTTTAACTGACTCGCAAGATATACATTAGGATCTCATGTCCTACATTCTAGGAAAGTCTAACAATATTTGTGTTTATATCTTAAACTTCCCAAAATAAATTGATTACAAGATTTATAAAGCAAATAATAACTTTGTCAACTTGAAATATTCCTACGGATAGTATGTGAGAAATAAAATATTTTGCTAAGTGAAAATATCTATTGTCGTCCAACTTGATGTGTCATCCATCTTTATGTACCGTCTAATCCTGATGTGGCATGGTGAAGTCAACAATATTTATTATCCTTTAGTAACTGTTGGTAAAACATTCTTCAGTAACTGTCTTCAATAGTTACCTTTAGTAGTTGCCTTCAGTAATTCCCTTCAGTAGTTACATTCAGTAATTACCTTTAGTAACATACTTCAGTAAACAACATCTATAACAAGATCAAAAACTGTTATCACCGAACTCTCTTGGTTCTTCTTCTCATCCGAGGTGCACTCCAAAGCTCTGCAATCTCTTCATCGATCATCCATACCTTTTTCCTGCATTTTTCTTAAAAATCAGAAAAATTTGATATAAATCAAACACATTTGTTAGATTATGGTAATTAATCAATTTTCCTAATAAATCACATTTTATTCAATAATAATTCATAGAAAATATATCATAATCATCATATAATTGTAATAATGAAAAAATTTTGGTACAAAAATATGTGTCAAATAGCCACTCATCAATTCATTCATCCACATCATACATCACAATAGTCATAGAAAATCTTTCTATACTCAGTTTATGGATGTAAGAAATATCTTGTGTAATACATCCAAATGGTTATGTGTAATTCATTGTATCAAATATTGGTAGTGATCCTTCGAAGGGGATATTCTTTGTAACCTCTTTGTAAAATAACAAGGTATTATCAATAAAAGGGCACCTTCATCATTTATTTATTTTGTTTTTTATCTTAATGGTTTCATTTGATTTGCTATGTTTCAATCTTGCATTTCTTTGTATGGGTATATGGTATTTTTAGCACTTCACTTATTGATCAGTCCAAGAATAAAGGTAACTTGGGTAATCTTGGAAGTTCATCAGGACTACTAGGTAACCCAAGTATGTCTAACTAAGAGGGGAGTTTAGTTTATCTCCTTCTTGGTAGCTAGAGAGGAAGAAATACCCATCCTTCTACCCATAGATCAACTAGTCTATAGAATGGACCATAATGACCATCTGCAGACAGTTTAAACCAACTATTAACTACAAACTATTGATGTTAGACCATCAGGTCTACCTCAGTGAGCCCATAGAAATCAAAGATGTCATCAAGAATGATCAAGGGACTAACTAAATATTATATAACTAGGAGTTTGATAATATAACACTAGGGAGATTCCATAAGAAAGTGGAAGAGGATGATTTAAACAGGCTCAAGGAAGAAATGGATTTAAGAATAGGGATCAAATTCATCCAAGGAATCCAAACCAAAATCGGATGCACCAAGAAGAGGAAAGAGTCTAAAGATAAGTAGAAATACTTTGAGGCAAATAACAAGCCATAAGAAGTATCAATTGGAATATAGGACAATGAGAGAACCATCATCCAGTTGGTAGGATGGATAGCCATCAAGAGTAGGAAAGAACAAAGTTCTACTATATGTACGATAAAATAATTATCCAATGTGAAGATGGAAGGACTAAAAAAATTAATCTAAAAGATGATAGAAACTATTTGGATGATGGTTACCCAAAGTTGACCCATATAGAATATGGTAGAACTTGTCTGGATGATGGTTTCCAAGAGTTGACCCATTTGGAATATGGAAGAATATTTTTGGATGATCTTTTCTTAAAACTGACCTGTCCTACAATCGATATAAATCGTTTAGATGTCAATAGAACCAATAATATTGATGTCAATAGGGAGATATGTCAATTAAAAAATCATAGGACTAAGGGGAGGGGAATTCATTATCAACCAGAGGGAGGTAGAAACTATCCATGAATAGACAAAAGGGTTGATTGGTGCATCATCCAAAGAGGAAATGATAGGCATGAAGAACATCCACAAATGGAAAACCCCTAAAGTCATGGAAATCATCAAAATTGCCAACAATTAAAAATGATGTATGATGGTGATCATTTTAGCAATAAAGGTATTGGTAGCCATAAATAGGAGGAAGCATCATCGAAAAAAATAAAAGTTTGCATTGGTATTACCATGTGCTTCACTCGATGATGGTAAAGAAAAAAATGCAATTTTTGAAAAAATATATAAAATAAAATAAAAAGAAAAAGATAAAATAGAAAAGGATGAAATAAGAAAAAGGACAAAATAAGGAAAAGATGATAATTGCATGCAAAAGTGGCAAGGTGGTGCACATACATAAGTATGGAAGAAAGGTGGTAGTTAAAAAAGCAGTTGCATGGGCAACAACAAGCCTATAAATTGGGTGCTAAGGGGATAAATTGTTCATTCAATTGAGAGCATTTTTCAAGCAGAGTGCAAGAGATATTATAGAGGATAATTAGAGCTAAGGTAGAATCATCAACGTACTAAGATATTAATCTGAATGAAAGCAAGATGTTGCAATGCATTTGGAAGATCATATGCTTCATGAGGTTTTTTGAATTCATAGTGCAAGTGCAAAATATTTTACCTCTCAATTCACAACTAGATGAAATATGAGTGCAAATAGAAGTCACACGCATCAATTCTAGATATGACATATCCAGATATGTGACATCTAAAGGGGAGCCATATATAGGAAAATTAATCTATAGATTGCACCCATTTGAGATTACCACTCATCTAGAGATTCCACCCATTCAAAACCACCACCTGTCCAAGAGTGCACTAGTCTGAGGACTACAATTTTCTAGGAGTGCATTGATCTGAGGATTGAACATAGCCCACAAAGTAAGTGGCTCAAAAAATTGAACATATGTGATCACAAAGTAAGGGGAATAACACTGCGAAAGTAGATTTTACCATCCCTTTTATTCTTTGAAATGTACCATCGGGATTTAGTACTTCTATGTATGTGGGACATATAAAATATCTGGTAGAGGTACAATTTTGGGATCGTGAGGAGTCACCTGAAGCACTCCCAGAATTCATGGTTGCATAAACCTCTTTTTTGAGACTCTACAAGCTTTCTCATTTGAAGATATGCTTATAGCAGTAGTAGCCAAGGTAGAAGGTGTTAGCTTTTGATCCAGTGGATAATGGGAGATAGAAATCACAAGATGTAGAATAATATGAAAAAAAGTAAATATGCGAGATGACTAAAATATTCTATAAATAGAAATGACAAAAATGAATGCAATGTAGCTATGGAGGAAATGGACACTCCATGAATAATGCTACTAGACTACATTACATCCATCATCAATATATGGTCATCTATATCTATATCTATGCTATGATATGCTATTACAATGAGATATTTTTATATAGGAATATAAGTTCCTTGGCCAACACTCTACCTAGTTGTGTAAGGGAAAATTTACACATATACAACTTGCACATTGACACTTGCACATTTATTACATTGCATGAAGTAACTAGATAACTTCCTCCTAAAGTAATCTAATGTCCTAAGTATGTACCTAGGAAGGTACATTTACATGATCCAAATGATGTAATATAATATATTTCTAACACCCCCTTGTATTACATTATTTGGGTATTGAAGACTTTAGTCTTCAATGTGGATTTTCTTGATCTCGAGATTCAAATTCTTCTTCTCTATTTTTTGTAACCTGTTCAAGCAAGTAGTTAGTATCTTCATGACCTGTAATTATTTTTGAAAGAGCTTTTACTTCATAATCATCTGTAGATTCTTCCAGTTCTTTAATTTCTTCTATCTTATGAGCTAGATGTCTTTTTTTATTTATTTTTAGATACTCCAATTGGGGATAATTGGTTGGATGCTGAAATTGTTGCTGATGAGGATTTTGATATTTTTGTGACTAAAATTGGTTCCTATTGTTCATATGATTTCCTTGATTCTAATTTTTGGGATTGAATCTGCAATAGCTGGTACTATGACCTTTTATCTTGCATATTTGAAAATACCTGTTGTACCATGGTTTTCATCCTTTTTATGAAGAAGCAATTTTTCCCTATGGATTATCTTTAGATGAAAATGTAGTGTTAGTCATTTCATATTTAACTATATTTTCCATCTCATATTCTTGTAGAATATTCACTAGGTCATCAAAACAGGTATCTTTACTTCAGACTTGTAAAGATGTTTCCAAATACTTATACCTATTTGGAAGTGCTCTCATGGTTACTTGAGTAAGAAGCTCATCCTTAATTGTTTCTCCTAAGATCAATAATTTCCATTTAATATTTGCTACCTTCCTTAGGAATAGTTCTGATGAAGAATAGTTACCTTATTCTTTCCTTCAAATATTTTATCTAGGCTTGTCCATGCATCTGAAGATATTTTTCCTAAACTGATATAGGGTTGTATATTATCAATGATAGGAAAGGTTATTATCATTAGATCCTTTGAATCATTTTCCTCAAACTTTAGGATTTCAGTATCACCTATGGTAGGTCTCTATGTTTTTCCTTTAATAATATCCCAAAGTTTTTCTTATACCAAGATTGCTTTCACTCTATTCTTCCAGGAGAAATAATTAGGACCCTTGAGTAATTGAAATTCTACTAGGAAGAATTTGTTTGATGCAATTTAAATTTCCTAATATCAATCCTTAGATTTTGTTGACTTCCTTATTTCTCCCTAGTAATGAGAATATATACACCTAATGGAATTTTAGATTTTGTAGAAAGCTTATATCTTCCTAATGGATTTGCAACTTGATAATCTATGATAAATGTTGATATTACCAAGTTTTGTAGAATGCCTTATGACTCCCTAGTGATTTTGGAATATAATATAGTGCTCTTGTAAAACGTAGTTCTGGTTGATTTGGTAAAGTTTTGTAAATATCAAAAATCAACTTATATTATCCCTTATTGCTCCTATTGAACTAAGCACTTTTCCAATTTTGAAGAGGTTTTAATATTCGATTTCTTTTGTCTTTTTTTTGAAAATTTGAGACAAGCATATTATGGATTTCCAAACTTAGAAAAAAGCCTTAATAACCTCTTTTAATATCCCTTTAGTATATCTAATTTCAAATAAATTAATTTGATGTAGTAATCCTTATAGCTCTGAAATTTTTGGAAAATTAGACCACAATAATTTTTCAAATATTTTTAAAATCAATTCCTAGTAGAAACCCTTATTGTTCCTAAGTTTAATATTGTAAATATTATATTTATTTTATAAATTATTCCCTTTGAGATATGGCTTTCAATATGGTTAAATTCCTCTAAGTTTAACCTTGATTTATCAACCTTATAACTCCCAAGAAATGAAAGCACATTAAAATGGGAATAAATATTACCTTGTATCATGCAATAATCGGTGCTAATTTTTGGTGTGCAAGGGCTGCAATATTAATGTCGTTGCTTTGGTTGTTCCCTCCAATAGAATTCTTGGAACCTTCCTTGGATTTAATGTTCCAAATATGGCACCTTTAGTCTCTACCTTTGACCTCCCTTGACCAAAGCATTAAAGGCTCTTCCATCTTGCTTCCATGCTGCAACTCGGCCTTATGCACGAAGACCTCAGAGTGTTGAATGCAAATATGTAAATGCTTGTTGAATTCTTGGTCGTTGATACCCTTAAAATGGAGGAGAATATTGTATTAAGTGCCAAGTGGCACGTCTGTTTTCTTCTTGAGCACTTGAGGAGTAGAAGGTGCTAGAAAACACTTGTATCTTCCTTTGAGTAATGTATGGATGTTACATTATTTAGTGGAGTGTTTGGTCTCTTTGTGTACAAGTGTCTCTCATATTCTCGATGTATCAACCTATTTCTTGTAACTCCTTTCTTGATGAATATGAGCACTTGCATGAGGAGAATTAGGATTTTACCTCAAATGAAAAGTGTCACTCCCTCCTTGTGCTTGGATGTCTTCTCTAACACTTCTTCAATGTACCCTTTGGAGGGTCTTTAAACATTGTAAAATTCCTAGCTCCTCCTTCATTCAATGGCACTTGCTTGTGCGTTTTTTCCAACTGGAATCATGAACAATTATTTGGAGGCTTGAGCACCGATTTTGAGCAATGCAGATGTGGAGTTTGAAACACTCCAATGGTGCCTTAATATTCTTCTTTTCTCACCTGTTATACATACTCCTTTTGTATACAATGTTGCTCTTGAATATAATGTTGTTTCTCCCTTTGTTTTTCACCTTATCTTTTGCAGGTTCGACCATCCAAGATGTGAGGAGTATGAGCCCTTAGAGGGGCACCTTTTTCTATGCTTGGAAAGACGCTAGTGTTCAATTGCCTTTGGCTGGTTTATCCAACAGATATTATGCCTTTGAGGCACCTTCAAATATAACCTCTTTCCTATATAAACCATATTACGATAGTGTAATACAATGTAATATATTTATGTATAAAATAACCTTTATTGCACCTTCTTTTGAATTCTTTTTTCAGATCTAAATTTTTGGTTTTGTGGCAGAATTTTTGAATGTAATGTAGGGGTTTTGAGGTTGTCTCTTTGATTATACACATTCCCCTTTTTTCTTGGATACCTTTATGCAAATCCAATCTTAGATAGAAGTAGATAGAAGCTCCTTATTTGATACAATTTTCTCCTTGCAATTAATACTTTGGATTTGAGACTCACAAAGTCTCAATATTTGAATCTTATATTTCTAATTTTGGGTAGTTATCTTATTATCCAGGTTTTGGAGGATTCTAACCTATTTTTGTGGCTTCATTTGGCCACTATGTGTTATAGATGTTTGTGCATTAATAGTATCTTTAGACACTATTCGAATTCTGATTTTGTGCCTTTCTCAAGAACACAAACAATAATAATTTTGAAAGAAATAGAATAGTGCAAATGAATCTAATAATTTTTTATTTTTAATGCACTAACAATTTCACCTTATCACTCCAATTAACTCTCAAAATAATGCACTTAATCAATTTACTGCAACTAGTCAAGAATAATCTGAAATGAATCTTCAAGAATTATTCTACAATTTCCTTAAAAATAAAGTTGTAGGGGCTAGTCTTCTTTTGATTTCCAAAGTAGATGATAGGTAGTTGGTAGATAGTTATAATGCATAAATCTAATCAAATCCTAATGTGCAAATGAAACTTAAAAAAAAACCTTTCTATTTTTACACTTTTGAAGAGTGTAATCCAATGTTCCTTATTGCAATTTTAATCCAAATTAAGGTGCTATAATAAATTTGATAAGTAATCCAATTAATGAATCTAATTGCACCAATAGTTGCTTACCTTTTTGAAACCTTTTGTAGCTCTTTTTTTGCTTCTATAGAGGATGTATATCTTTCTACTTTTTGTAGATGATCCTAAACATATCCTTCACCAAAATATGGTCTTGAAGTTTCTTTCACGAGCCTAGGATTTGGTGGTTTGTTATCCTCTTGTAGTCCTTATTTTTTTGTAGATCTAAAGAAGTATTTGTCTCTGAAGTGGTACCCTCTTGTTGTGAGATGTAATCTTCAAATATCTTGGATTTGGTAGGCTTCTCCTATATTCAAGTCTTCTTGTTGAATTATGACTTCAAGCAAGATCTTCTTCTCAATATTTTAAATTATCTTGAAGTCTTCACTGGATTTATCTTCTGGATTTGGCACTCCTTTCCAAATTCTTCTTCTCTTGGGTTTGTTGTCGGATGACGACAATTGTTCCAAGTATTTAACTATCAGGGGCTTCTCCTTATTAGTGGATTTATCCAATGAGTTATCCTTTGATGATTTCTATAGTAAGGCTCTCCAAGCCTTTTACTATATGCTCGTTGAGACCTCCCTAAGGTCTTTGATCTTGTAGCTTTTTCTAGTCTTTGTTGAGACCATTTCTTCAACCTTTTTCTCCTAGAAGTGTTGGTGGTGAGATCTTCTTCTAGATCTTTGATTCTACTACTTCTGGATTCAAGTAGGACTCTCCTAGTCCTTCTTATTCTAATACTAGAAGTTATTCAATGAGATCTTCTCCTGATCTCTTTACCTTTAGTTTTACTTCAGGTGTTAGATTGATTCTGAAGAAGATAATCTTACTAAATTTCTTGTAGGAAGTTTCCCAACTTGTTAAATCTCATTTCCTTACAACAAAGTATTAGTACTGAAATCTTAATATCCTTCTGAATAAGATAATCTCTTCTGGAGTCTTCTTCAGAATCAAGGATTTTGTGGCCTTTATTAGTATCAAGTATTTTGTGGCATTTTCTTTAGGATCAAGGCTTCTATGGCCTTTTCTTCTAGATAAAGGCTACTATGGCATTTTATTATAGATCAAGGCTACTATGGCCTTTTATTTTAGATCAAGGATACTCTTGGGGTATGAATTGACATCAAGAAAA
Source organism: Wollemia nobilis (assembly GCA_028583015.1). Taxonomy (NCBI): domain Eukaryota; kingdom Viridiplantae; phylum Streptophyta; class Pinopsida; order Araucariales; family Araucariaceae; genus Wollemia; species Wollemia nobilis. Next base: position 2,925,720 of record JAQPPZ010001965.1, read on the forward strand.
AATTGAACTATGACTACGAATCTATGAATTCTGGGAGGTGCATACCTGATAATCATAGCTCAAAACCTAACATTGGATGGGTCAAATATTAATTCAATCCAACCTGTAGAGTAGGTTGATATACCTTGTCAACTAATTCAAGTGTTGACTCAATTAAGCTCAAAATAAAATGTAAGTTTAGGGATAGAAAAAAGATAAGAGGTAGAAAATAGTTGAATGAATAATGGCTGAATAGAGCTAACAACATTGAAAAATATTAAGAATCTGATCAATCACATTTCCAGTATGCCACAGTTAGGACTAAAAACATTTCAAACTTATTATTTTCACCATTAAAATAATGAAACACTCAAAAAACTATTTCAAGCATCTAAAATGCTAATAATCCAAATAGCATAATTATATCAACACTTAGACTAACAGAAATAGAAGTCTTTTACAACATTTGTTTAGGCATAAAACATTCTATTTTGCTCCAAATTAGCAATCCAATGTCAGTAGAATTGACTAGTCATGACAGCAGTAGTAGAAATGCATTCACAAAATAAACTCACAATTGATGAAGATAAAAAGCTAGAGGTAAACATCCAAGTAATACTCCTATTGATTTCTTAGCAAGTTATAGTAATATATCAGGAAAACACTCTAGTCGACCCTTAAAAATGAGGGTTTGACCTCTTTATATAGATTTTACAATGGTAGTAAAAAAATTGGAAACACTACAAGGATCTTCTTTCCAAATCAGTATAATACTGAGGTGGCGGTATGTCATGGATTTTAAAGAAAAAGAATAGAGTTGCACTCCATGAACACTGCAATTCTGAGTTATGCAAGTTTTTCGGCTCTCAACTAAATTCAATAGCTAGAATGGTTACATGTCAATCTAGATCATACTTCATTCTTGAGAAGACTTTTTGTCATTGATCTGTGATTGAAAATGTTGGCGAGTCTTGATTTCGATGACATTTGATATTCCTTGGTTCTTTTCACTAAACTCCTAAGGTTCTGCTACATTCTCTTCCTCTTTGGAATCCACTGATCCAAATTTTGTTAGATCATATTTGACTGTGAAATGGGGTTCTTGCGACACTTGACGAATTTCTATGAAATCTGCTACTTTGTTTCCATCGACTTGATTTTGACCATATTGATCGTGGAATTATTATGTAGTAGTAAACTGTGCTCCTCTTTGGAATCCACTACTTGGTTCTTTTCTAGGTCATGTTTGATTAATTTTACTACAGAATGTTTATTTTACGTTGGCTTCGAGTGGATTTTGATACTTTCTTTACCTCCTAACATCTAAAATCTATAACTCCAATCTCCACTAAACCTTGTTTAACTGTATTGACTATGGAATTCACATTATGGTAGATTTTAACCTTGTCAATAATTAGTAGATATCCTTTTCGACACTTAGTCACCATTTTGCCAAAACTGGTATGCTTGTGATATTTTGCTATGAAAAATACCCTGGTGCTGATATCGCTATTCTCAATTTTGCAACTTTAAATTTTTCTTAGCACTGTTTGACTGCACTGACCACAAATTCTTCACCTTAGTGGAGTTTAACATTGCTTTTGAGTTTTATCTGAGCACTTAGCTAATTTTATAAAAAATTGCTAAATATGTAGCTTTTTGGGTCTACATATTGGAACCTCTTGGGGAGCATTTCTAGCAAGGCTTACAAAATTACATCCTTATCCATTGGGCAATGGATTCAAAAAATAACATGTGAGCTTAGAACCACAACCATGTACCTCCACAATCCATTGTATTCATTTTTGCTAACTGACCTCCTTATGGGTAAGCGGAACTCGCTCCAATTGGTTATGGACTATGCTTCTAGGAACAACTTCCCTATAAACCTCACTCTTTTAATTCACTGTAGGAAGACTCAGAGAGTAAATATTCATATGGAGGCCATGCTAAAAGTAGCTATTAATATGATCAAAATGCATGGAAGTATACTCATTATATATACTTGGTCAAATAGTTGTTTCTCAAAACTCAGCTTCACAACGTTTTTATGCCTAAGTAGACTCATGCTTATTTTACCTTCTGACGTTGTCAGACTCAAACATGCTTTTACAAAAATTGCCTTTATGGATTATTATGCTAATAAAAACTATTCAAAAATTTTGAACTATGTTACAACAAAATTATTGGCACTTTCATGCCTTTATTGTTGGTTCTGCCCTTTTGGCAATATCTTCTATCGTCTCTTCATATGAGATATTTATGGTTTTATATTTTCTTTCAACCTCTTCCTCTTTTTCTTCTCCATGTGTATCCTCTAGCTGATCCTCCTACTCTACTTCATTACCTTCTCCTTCTTGGTCTTCTTCCTGCTCTTCATCTTCTTTAGTTTCATGTTCTTGTACTTCTTCTTGATCTTCCTTTGAATGCTCCTATACTCTTTGGCCTCCTTTTGTTTTGGATCCCCTTTTAGAATATTATTATCTTGGTTTAGGGTATCCATGGCCTTGTTCCAATATTGTAGAGAAGGGTTTTTTATCTTCAAAAGTTGTCTATGGATGTAATTTAATTCTACCATCATATCGTAGGAGAAGGAAGTTCCCCATTCTACCAATTTTACCATTAGATATTTCAATCTAGTTGAATTTTTTATCAGCTAGGTTACTTTATATTTGATAAATTGGCTCTTACCATGCATATACTTCTAATTCATATTCAATAAATTCTTGTATGATTTTATAGATATCCTCCTTTTATATCATTAGATTATTCTTATCCCAAAATCTTGAAACCATACTGCACCATTTCTTCATTGCTATCAACGATCTTCTAAAGCTCATCGTCCAATTTGTCAATCAACAACTAGCTCTTCTCGAACAAACTATTCCTTTTGAGGATGTTTCTAGATATAATCCTTGAGGTGTTCTAATCCTTATTGGGGATGGGCTTACCCAACTGGTTACACTTAGCTTCAAAAAAATTGAGAATTTAATTAACCTGAGGAGCTATCAACCATATTTGTTTGGTGATGGCCTCTATATATTATTTTTCATTTGCGACACCTGATTGGCTTCATCCATGAAATTGAATATATTATGGATTCCAGAGCACCTCTCTAGGATTTATGACAAGATTGCTTTTTGACTTGCTTCACCTTGGTCTTGGAGAATTCTATTGCCTTTTTTCTCTCACCCTGGAGCTACTTTTGTAAGGCCTGTATCTACTCTACACATCCTTTATTTTTATCCTATAGTTGCTCAACCTGTTCCTTGAATTCAACCATATTTTCAAATTTATTTTATAATTTTTTAGCATCATTCACCAAATCCTGCATTTCTTTCTTTTGGTACTTGATGATAGCTTGAATACTGGCAACCGTTTTCTCCAATTTGGTGGACTGCTCCCTGTAGATGTTAGTTTTGATGAACATGGTTTCTAATCCGGCTTTGATTGTGATAAACACATTTTTCATGACCAATTGTGCTATATCTTCAAATTTTTCCACTATCTGATAGTCTTCCACTGTCATATCCTCTACTGGTTTATCAACCAAGGGGATCATATTGTATTTTATCCTCTACTGGGACACAAGGTTAACCATCATTGTTCTTCTCACCTTAGTAGCTCCTTTGGAAGACTGAGCCAGTTTCATGATCCATAAGTTTTGTGCTTTCAACGAAGCACTTTTGGACTTCTATAAAGATGTTATTGTGGGGTTATCCATAGGAGTAGATGAAGTGATATTTGTAGGGAAGCAAGGGACCATCATCTCTAAGATGGGGGTGGAGGTAATAAGAGTGGAGTCTATGTTCACAACAAAAGTAATAGCTGAAATAGAATTTATAGTTGTAGTTTATGGTGGGGATAATGACAGTGATATTTCCATCATTAATGGAGGTAATGATGATGGGGGAGTTGGATTCATGGAATATGAATATGGAAATGACATTGAGAACTCAGATGATGAAGGGGGAGATGATGTTTTAAGACTCTCAGATGTATTAAATGGAGAATGGATTGGATGAGGAGATGAATGTGGATGAGGTGGATATGGTTGAGGGAAATTAGGTTTTGATGATGATATTTCCAATGTATTTTGAACTTGAGAAGGGGAGGGATACTACTTCAGGGAATAAGCAGGAGAAGGAGGAAAGAGATCAAAAATCATACCTGAGCCTACTGTAGTAGATTGTGTGAGAATATCCTTGGCACTCTTCTGCTATTCTTCCTGAGTTCTCTTCTCTCTTGATTTAGTGAGATATTGTGTCACCTCATCTGCTTCATTCAACTTTTTCTTTTTAAGAGCTACGGTGCCAATTTCCAATACTGCACCTTCCACCCTCTTAAATATAATAGTAGGTTATAGTCCTCATTGAGGAAGTACTTATGTGTATTCTATAACTAGTACCAATTTACCTTTATTTTTGGATGAGGCTACAGTAGTGAGGTCTAATGATTTCCTCTTTTTCTTCTGATATTATTTTATAGGGGTATTTGCCTCAATAGATCTACATTCAGACCTTCTCCTTCTTGGAGTATCCTTTGTTGTACTTGCTTATTTTATGGTATCCTCATTTTTCTATAAAGGAGTAGTAGATGGTGAAGTGGGCTCTTGTTACTTTTTAGCTACTCTAGCCTTCTTGCCTTTTGTTTTACCCTTTTCAGCCTCACTTGTTTTTGCTTTTCCCAGCACTAATGCTAGGCTTTTAATTTTCTTAACCTTCCAAGTTGCAATGTCCTTATCGTACCTCCTTTAAAACTCATAATTTATTTTAGTATTGGTGTACTTGCCTTTAATTGTGTTTATTTCAACTCTCATTTTCCACCATTCAAGAATGTTGCCTAGAGACCATTTGCAAGTCTCTTCCATTTCTTTCATTTTGGCATCACCAAGTTGATGAGAACTCTTGGTTGGGTCATAATAATTTGCATGCACATAGAAATATCTCCAAGGTGGAAGTGGTTCCATGGTGCTTACATTCCATTGGATGGGAGACTGCTCTCTATTATTTTTGTATTTCTCCATGTGTGTGCACTTGGATTTCACTAATTTAGCTACTTTCTCTCCATGCAACTCCTTAATTATTTCCATGAACAAATCATCTAGATCATATCCCCACCTTTGTGAAAGCTGGCTAAGACCTAGTTTGTCCAAGGTTGTTGTGATTTGCTCATATTTCCATTTCTTCCATATGGTGATATCACCTTCATTGAAATCATACTCCATGGTTGCTCTCCTTTTATTCCCAGAACCAAACCTATAGTTTATGTAGTCCACCTACTTGCAATATTCTAGTACGAATAAGCGGTGGGTGACGTAATGAGGTAATAAGAATAACTTCTCTATGAAACCATATAGCCTTATGACTGTGCCTTCTGTTAGGAGGTACCAGTCTCCTTATTTCTCCCCTTTCACTCTAATTTTATTTTCAATATTTGGGGCTAGCCTGGGGCAATCGCCATACATAACTCATAAGGCTAGTCCAAGGAATTCAAAATTAAAAGTATAATATGACTGATTTCTTCTCAGTTACCTAGTACAATAATATACTAGTAATTATTGCCCTTTTTCATCTTTGTTAATTATTGATATCCAAGGATACTGGTCCTTAGTGGTGTTGAAGAAAATCCAAGCCAAATTAGAGGAATGTTTGAATTATGGGCTCTCTTCATATTTCTTCATATCCACCAACTGCTCATGAATTCTATTGGCAAGAAATGTATGCTAGTTGAATTAAATTGGGGCATTGTTATTATCCCCTATCTACATCGTGTACATCCTGGTATTGGAGATGCACTATGCAGTGGCCAATTGCCAAACTCTTATGTCCAAGTTTGAATCTAGGCCATATATTATGGCCAACATGGAATACAACTTTGGGTGTATGAATTCACTAGTAGGAATAGGAGTTGTGGGCAGGGATTCCCTAGACTTAATAGTCTTAAACTAGCTATACACCTAGGTTCTAAAGGTTTGAGCAAAAATGTTGCATTATTGGTTCTTCCTACATATCTCTGATACTTATCACATGACTTAGCTACCTTTAAAACATCCATAAAGATAGTAGGCTAGTAGTATCCTGATATTATTACTTTTATAGTGGTTATCCTTCCTAAAAAGTGATATTTGGATAGGCCTCCATGAAATTACTTGATGACGTATTTTTCATTATCTTTTAGGCACCTTAAGAGTACTTCATCTAGATTCCTCTTATACAAACCTTCTAGAAGTTATACATACTTCAAAGCTTATAATTTTAACCTCCTTTGTTGTAAAGGATTGAGACCCTGCAGATATACTCTTGTTTGAAAATAAGCTATCAATTGATCTGCCCAATCTGAGCTCTCTATAAAACCATCATTGTGATCATATTTGCTTTGTGATAGGCTACTATTTATTTTGAATCCGCCTTATCTACGAGTTCTTGACATAATTCTCTACCTTTGACCAACTTGGTAGGATGGATTTCTACATCATACTCCTGTATTTTGTAATCCAACCAGCCCTTTTATCACCCAGTTATCCTTGAAGGATAAATTTTCTTACATTTGGGTGCACTATGTAGTCCATATTCTTACTTTGAACTACGAACTGCCTAAACTTCTTTAAATATTTCATCACAGTAAAAAATTGTGTCTCAATGAAATTATACTTGGTTTGATATTCATGCAAAGTTTGACTCCAGAAGAAGATGGGGTGTTCCTATCAATTCTCATCCTTTTGAGTGAGTACTGATGCATATCTTTCCTCATCTCCATAGGCATATAAAATGAAATATTTGCTAAAATCTAGATTTAACAATACTAGTGCAATTATAATTACTTGCTTTATAGCCTCGAAGGCTTGTTTCCTTTTCTCAACCCACTTGAATTCCATGTTCTTTTTGAGTAATTCTGAGATGGTCATGACCACTTGAGCAAAGTCTGAGATGAATTTCCTCATAAAGTTGATATGCCCAAAGGACTGTAGCCCTTTCTTATTTGTAGGTAGGGGAAGGGCTAGAATTGATTTTATTCTATATGGATCTATCACCATCCCATTTTTGGAGACTACATATCCCAATAATTTACCTTCGTGGACCATGAAGAATGATTTATTTGGATTAAGGAATATGCCAAATTCTCTAAACTTTTGGAAAACTTCCTCTATATGTTCAAGATGTGATTCCTTCTTATGATAAAACACTGTCATATCATCCAGATAAATCAAAATATTTTTATTGATCAGATTACAAAAAGTGTAGTCAATGGACCTCTATAAAGTGGCTCCCACATTGGATAGGCCAAATGGCATTATCTGATAATGATCCAATTGGGAAAGCAGATAATGATCCTTTAATGAAGCTCTTTAGAAGTTCTGGAAGTCCACATATAACCTGATATTTCTATTCTTATTTCTTACTGGGACCAAGTTGGAAACCCAGGTGTTGTAACAACCCCAGTTGTCACTACTCATCCACTCAATTTTTTTTTATATTCATATATCTTTCATAAGGCAAGAAAAATAATTATAACTTAAGGTAGAACCATTCCATCTGGATTGTATCTTAGCAAGGCAAATAGCATCATGTGATATTGATACTTAATCAGAGTCTCTTTAAGTATAAGTGATCAGCTTCTACGAAACCCTCATATCCCACTGGCATGAGAATGCTGGCCAAGCGATAGGTTTCATCCCACAAAAAATGAAAAATCACCAAATGGTCCACCAAGACCAAGTGAATGCATTGAAGATGGATTACCCATCATAATTAACTAACCTTATCATTGGTTATTCATAGACCATAGATCTAATCTACTTCTTATAGAAGAGATCTATAAGGTAACAATATCACCATCGTGCTTAAACTCATAGAATCCATGGAAGGTCATATTAAGTATAATTATATAACCTTAATCCTCTTAAGACTTACTTGTCCATTCTTTCCTTTATTGTTATTCGTAAGAGTCATTTAAATACAATACTTGTCCATCATGGGAGTACCCCTCCTCATGCATACTCAATTTCTTAGCTTCAAGTTATAAGTTTTGTTTTGGTTTTCAATTCTAAATCAACTTATCTTCTTGGGGGTTTCATCTCATTTCGAATTTCAAGGTTTTCTAATCTAAACTATTGTGAGTGTTTAGAAGGTGAAAATAAGTCAATGATGTTCTTTTATGAAAATATTCATTACATCACATCCTTATATTGAAACAATACATGAGAGGTCTATGTAATAATTATATTCCATTACGATTAGCTTTTATACATACACACAATCATTGTTTACAAGAATGGGAACTAACTAGTTGCATCATTTATAATTATCCAATTTAATCCAAAAAATAAATGGCACATTAGCATAAAATTAAATCATCATCATCCTATAAATTTAATCATACATTCTTAGCATCATAAATGAAATCAGTTGAGTAAATAGTATTCAATGTAAACATTGCAGTAATCTAGAAACATGCATAATTATCCCTTTTAAACATTTAGCCATTTCATCCACATATATCATTTTCTTTAAAGCAATAGGAACAAGAAATAACACATCAAACCACAAAATAGAGTGACACAATGATTTATCCTGGGAAACCCTGATGGGAAAAACCTAGCCTCCAAAATATGTGTTTTCCTCATATTCATAAACTTAAGAATGTCAAGATTACAATTACAGAAGGGCATATATAGATCCCTTTTAATCAATGCAATTCAAGGAATACAACTATTCCAATTCATGTTCATGATGCATTAAAGGAATTCTCAATTCCTTTCTTTAAGTCATCATTATAATATTAAGGTATTTCTCATACCAATAAGGAATCCATATGTTCCTTTAAAAATCTATGATGCAATTAAGGAATCTAATAATCCATTTCTATAAGTCATCATATGAATCCCTAATAATTTATATATGTTTATGATAATCATCGAAGTCACATTTTGGAGAAGTATCATAGACTTTAGAGGGAACCCTATAATTCCCTTAAGAATGAATTCCAAATTCATTCTTCATAATTGATTTACAATCAATCCCTTGTGTAATGAATTTAAAGTCTCATACCTTTAAATCCATCAATATTGTTCCTTCATTTCCTTTAAGAATGAATTTCCCATTAATTCTTATTGAATGATTTACATTCAATCCCTTAACTAATCAAATTATATTCTATATTCCATTTATTTAATGGAATATTTATTGTCATAAATCTTCCCTACTTTGATTTACAAAATACGCCATTACTTTCCCTATTTTAGTAAGGAAGACAAACTACTTTTTTCCAAATTTTTAAAATTAAGGTTTCCTACTTTAATTTACAAATACACCATAAGAAAGACAAATACCTTTTTTTCAAATTTTGTAAATTAAAGTTCCCTATTTTAATTTACAAAATACACTATAACTCTCCTATTTTAATAAGAAATATCAACTAGCTTTTCTCAATTTTTGTAAATTAAAGTTCCCTACTTTAATTTACAAATTACACCTGTAATTTCAATAGGCTTTTGAAGGCTTTCCATATTCACCTTACCAACCAAGGTTATGTACTTAATTTGGATTTTCACCAAACTAACTTTCGATAGTTACCATGAAGAATGGTTTCCATTTATCAATGCCTAAATTGATCTACCATTTTAAAGGTAATTCCATTTTAATATTAGCAAGGTTTAGATTCTAACTTATCCATCCTACATTTAAAAACCATATAACCAAGTCTACCATTTATTTATACACCTTAGAATCCCATGTTAATCTACTTTGGAAATCGAACGATTTGGGTAATATGTAGCCCCTTTTAACAAAATATTTTATTCCTTAATTGGCCCCTCACTATCCACCATATAACCATCGAATTGTAGGGTGACAAGACCACATAATGACAAGCGAAGATCCTTGGTGATAACAATCCAACACGTGTCCTCTACCACATCATCATACGAGCCTCCATCTAGCACTGTTGACCCCGTGTGGATGGTACCATGACCACCACGTGGTGGTCGAATAAACTATGGGGAATTATTTGATTTAAAGGGTCCCCAAACTTTACGATTACCTTATGTGGGAAAGAGTTTAAGCTAGGATGAGGTTCCCTGTAACGCCTCGATTTAACATCACCAAGGAGTGTCGTATCAGATCAGGGTATCATGCCATTCGAAGGAGGTAGTCATGGAAATATAGCATTCGATACTTTGTCAATGATTCGTTTAGTAGTGGTTATCTGCAGATATTCCAAGGAAGCATCCGCTAGTGTTTTGCAGGGGAGATAGCAAGGTTTTGTGAAGTGATCAGATTTGCCCTTCTCAGCATCGTGGAGGTGATACCGATGAGCGACAGTGTAAAGGAGTTCTTCCAACATTAATTTTTATCTAAGCATATGTCCATTGTGATTTGGTCTAAGGTTTTCGAGTTTCTAATGTATTATTTGATGAAGAATATCTTTGTGCAAAATAGATTACCTCTACAACAGTGAAATTGGTTCACCAATAGAGTTCTCGAAATTGAACTAAACAATCAAATCAAACCATAGGTACAGTTAGGAGGTTTAGTGAGGTCTTTATCGAATGTTATATGGTTCCTAGATGTTACCGAATCCAAAATACTACCATTTGCATAGACATGTAACATTGTTCTATTTGTAAGGTTGAATCCAATGAGAAACCATGCAATACTATACCTTTTGCCATGAAACACACAATTCTCCCATCTGCACGATTATAGAGGTGTGACACTAATAATTTTGCTAGGTCATTTCAAAGCATGCTAGGTTAGTTACCAATGCAGTGTATGCTCCAATGGATACAGTGATCCAATCCATAAAAATCCATGTTTGCAAGAAAACCATCACAGGTCAACTAGTTTAATGCATCTGAGTGGGGTGTTTTGGATTGATATGCCACATTTACCTTGTGGGTGCTTTACAAGTCCTTCATAGGCTTCGAGGATTACTATATAGATCGACCATCACCCGATGGTTGGGTGGTGGTGGAGCTTCTAGAGGTATGCGGAGGTGATTGTATTGGCGCTTATGGTAGTTGGTGGTCTTCAATTAATCTCATTTGGAGATTAATTAAAATCACCCACTTTTAATCGAGGGTCATCTCTCCATTTTAACATAGAGATCAGATATCTAGGGCCATATATTTCCAAACAAGCTCAATACATTAAATGTATAGGTTAAATAGCCATGTAATTACTGATAATGAGATCATAGATTATTAGGGAAAATCCTTAAGAGGGTTAAGAACCTCTCTTAGAAGGAACTAATAACATTTTAAAATACCCAATAACACTACCATATCAAACCCAAATAGTTGTGAAATCATAATATTAACAAGGTCTCCTTCAAACAAAGCTATGATTCACTAGACCTTTAGCACATATTTCCTTAACAAGAAGATAACATAAAGCTTAATAGATCGAGCATTCTTAACAAGGAAGAAAATAACCTGTAAAGGCCTAGTTTTTGAGATTTATCCATCCTATCCATGTGATATCTCCTTATTTATTTCTTTTAATGCAAGTCTCCTTCATGTGCTTGGCTTGACCATCCTTCTTTCCCAAACTCCCAAATGTCTCCTTATTCAATTAGGAAGCCTCTCAACCTTCTGGTTTCTGATCCACTAAGGTGGAGAGCATACTCCCTAGGGTTTTCTCAGACTTCCTAGTCCCCTTCCTCTCTACTTATAGGTGATCATTCTCCCGAAAGGCAATATTCCCCCTATTAGACAATCCTTCCATTAACACAATGTAAAGATGATTTAATCATATTAAATCCTAAGTGGGAATAAAGGTTAAATAGATTTAATCTCCACTAAGGCAGTGCTGCAGGAACTATAAGATTTTATTGTTTAAATATTATATGCCCTATTTGAGTGGACAAATAGCCTATCCACTATGGATTTAAAATAACACTATCTTTCCTTAAATGCATGACACCTACGGTATTATAATTAAGGTATTATTATCCTTCTTCATGGAGCATTAATCCATTTTTGACAAGTCAAATTAGACACTTTAGGTGAAGATAATCCCACCTAATTAATTTCCAAAGCCTATGTGATTAGACTTATTAATCATGATTAACTAAGAAACCCTTAAAAATATCTCAATTAGGGTTTTGTAATAATATTTAGGGTTTATGACCCCTTTTAGTTGAGCATTAATTGATCCCATGATCAATTAATTTTACTTTGATAAGGTTTGAGGGAAATGGGTCGTGACATACACCCCCCTTAGATTAAACATAGTCCTCTGTGTTTGGGCATCTACCTTACAAAAACATATTTGTCTAGCAAAAGCTAGTATTTATCCTGCTGCTTTACAATATGAATCATCAGATTCTTCTTTCATTTAGCACCTCAATCTTGGTGGCAAGTTTCATCTTCCATCCATGAGAGTGCCTGGACCTGCAAAAATGCAAAATATCAGCAGTACCATGTCCTTATAAACACATAACATCCATTCTGCATAACAAAAAGTATTGAAAACATCATCCAAACATAATCTCATCACAAAGATTATAGTTTTAAACCATCTATTACTGCACAAATACTGAATTTAAAACATTGCAATAATAGAATTTGCAAAATGATGTTACAGATATATCATGAAATTATGCATTTGTACCTTATTAGACATAAAAAGTCTTATTAATTTTATCGAGACTCCCACCAAGGAGTATCACAGTATAATTTGGTTAACCTCTGGCATGAATTAACCTGATAAAATCAAGTGTTAACAAAGGCACATCATAATTTCATAATCTCGATTTAGGATATTCACATATATCCTAATATGCATTTTGACAACTTGCTTGTCAATACCAGAGCATCCACCCAGATGTTTCCTGGTTATATTATTTTGGAGAAGTCTCATACCTTCTCCAAGAATGGACACCAATCCATTCTTCAAATTCATTTAGTGTTCTTTTAATTCAATAAGTTTACTTTTCATGTTTATGGATACAACCAAAATCTATAAGTTACAAACATTAATAAACTACTTTCACAACAAAATATTTAAACTATTTAAGTTCACACAGTATTTCATTCTTACAACAGAAGTATATAATTCAAATAATTTCTAATTACAATTTTCCAAATCCCTTGGCATACATATAGTCCCTAAAGTAGTGGCTTCAGATCTCAAGGTTATTGTTCCTCGGATCTTTCACCAGGCTGAGCTACACCTACATTATTAGTTTGGGAAACTACTGGAGAAATTGCTCGAGAAGTGGTTTGAGTTCTATTCTAGATTGTTGCTTGAGTTGTACTTCCATGTTCATGTTGTACAACCACAGCTGGTTGCGATGGTAGAAGTAAACCATGGCTTATGAGTGCATTAAAACAAGAAGTTAAAAATGTAGCTTTGTAGTCATCTCTTGCTTGTTGAAACTGTGCACTCTGTGCTTGCAAGGCTATCATTGTTGTATGCATTTGTGCTAACTCTATCTGAAGCCTCTCCTTCTCCGAAATGGTAGCTTCTTTCCTAGTCTCCAACTTAAATCTTTGTTGTGCCCATTTTTCTACTAATTTTAACTGTTGGGACTCTAATAGTCGAATTCGTTCCTTTAGCGCTTCCACTTTATTTTGCACCTTTCTCAAGATTTCCTCTCCTTCTAAGTTGGATGGACCTACCCCTGTATCCATTCGTTGGCGTACACACCTTTCAAAAAATTCTTCCTCTTCAGAATCAGCTTCTTGGTGTTGTCGATGTGCAGCCCACCAAATATCAAAGTCTGGGGTTGTACCCGCATCATCCTCCTCTGGTGTCCATATAGCCTCATCTGGTTCAAGGGCTAATGGTTCCATTTGTGGAGGTATCACTGCTTTTCTCCCCTTTCGAGTATAAACCTTGGATGGGTCTGGTATCCATTGCATAATATCGAACTATCGCAATACCCAAGTATACTAGAAATACTCGTATTGCATACTTGTACATCCAATCAACCACCTTGCTTGTCTCACATGAGCGAGTTGTACTCCATATTCTACCCACCTTGGGCCCTCTCTCCAAGGTCTCCAAATAACATCTCGGGAGTGTAGATTCTCCCAAATAGAGCGGAATCGCTCTCTATTTGCTTCAAGTGGTCTATGGCTAGACCGCTCCTTGTCCTGTTGCCACCTTAACGCATAGGGTATCTTTGGCCCTATAATTTTGTGTACATCGTAAGGTAGCCCTTGGGGTCTTGCTACCATTATGTGTTCCCATACCCAAATTTGTAGTAGAGTACTACAACTCATTCCGGTTTTCATCGTTGTTCGCAATTCGAACAACTCTCTATAGGTTTGAGCCAACAATGTTGGTGCCCATGCATATACAACTGGATTTTCAACCAAATCCTGCACTATTCCTAATAAATTCTAGGGAAATCATGCACCTCTTGATTCTGGTAAAACGACGCTCGATAAGAGCTCCATTACTATAGCATGTCTATGTGTCAAACTACCCTTCTCATAGTGTAGTTCATAATCTATACGACCTGTGTTGGTGTTCACACTCCTCCATTCCACTCTAAATACTCTTTCCAAAACATACATCTTTTCTGCTTCGTTAACAACGATCACTGTGCGACCTTCTATCGGTATCCGGTATATCCTATACACATCTTCTAGCGTGATAGTCATTTCTCCAATGGGTAACTAGAATGTCCCTCTATTGGGATCCCACCTTTCAACTAAGGCTGATAAATAACATTCATCCACAGATATTGGCTCCAAATAAGCAACTCCTGCTAAACCTATTTTACCCAACCATTGCCAGTCACTGGCATCCAATGCACTCCTCACTCTTTGAAATATTGGCCTAGAGGTAGATTGGGGTCTAATAACCTTTAATGGCTCTGTCTCTTCTATCCTACCCTCATGACTTGTTTTGACATTGTTCGAGGCCATCTTCTTTTCTCTTTACCAGGTATGCACTAGCAGATCAATGATCCAGAATAACAGAATCAAGAGTCTCACAATGGGACTTGTTCTGAATAGGACTGCTATAACTAATAATTCAAACGCAAGTAAAATCTTGTTGATCTTCATAATTCAATTTTGTTTACTGTAAAGTTTGTTCAGACTTGACCTGGTTCTAGATCTTACAGTATTTCATAGTTATTTTATTCGATCATCAAACCGGTCTTGACCCAATTGTCCAATCAATCACTCTTCGTAGATCATTTTTTCAATTTTTCTATTGTACTTTTTCAATTTTTGAGGCACTATGTCTCCATGTTTGAGATATTATTCCATGCTTTATTCAGTATGGCTCATAAAAGTTGTCTCATTATTGCCCTTTCGATGACTCCAATAGTCATTTCATGCACAATTATTCATGCATTTTAAACTTTTGATACCCTCGTACATCTAATCATTGTATATTGCCTTTATTGGCAATAAGCACCATTACGCATTTTTATCCAAAGAATATATTTTTATATTTTTGTGTGTGGTCAACAACGCAATAACATTTTCAACGTAAAGTACAATTTGTTATGGGTAGTTAATCCCTTATCATCCTGGATTAATTTAACTATCAGTGTACATTCTGATGTCACTTTTCTTTGTTGGATATTGATACCACATGTACCATGTAGTGGTATTGTCTGGTATTCATATAGCATATACCAAACTAATAGACTTGGCAATCACCTAGGATATACATTTTTGTAGAGTCGAGATATTTGAGGAAGTTAGCGATGGTGATGTTTTAGATGATGACATTTGGATGGTGACCATGAGTCAGATATGTTGGTTCTTCGTCTTACATTCCTTTGCCATTGCTGAGATGTTCAATTCTTTCTCTGGTCAATGACCACATTTGTATTCAAGAGACTACTTGGTCTCCTTAATCCAATGATTAATAATACAAAACATTCTTTTGATTATCCCACTAACTCAAGTTGTTAGACACACTTACAGATAAGGAGTAGGCAGCTAAAGACATAGATGTCGAGTGATTTCCCAAAAGAGTCTAAGGTACACCGCTTAAAACCCATGCATAAGGGTTCGCTTAGCTCTTCCACTTTCGAACGACTGTGGATCTACTCATGGGGGATAGGAACTCAGACATCATAATCCCAAGCACTGACCTTGTCCTTGCCAAGTGTGCGTTTCAGAGTTTATGCTTTAAGTTTTCTCTCATGTTTTATTTCATGCCCAAATATTTGCTAACCTAGATCTAACTAGAATCTATTAGTTAGCCTGGGCTCTGATACCAATTGTAACAACCCTAATTATCACTACTCATCCACTCAATTTTTTTTTATTTAAACACTTACATTTCCATGAGGTAAGAGATATAATCATGACCTAAGACTGATGTATTCCATTTGGATTATAACTTGTCAAGGCAAATAGCTTCGAGAGCTATTGAGACTTGATCAGAGTCTCTTTAAGTAGAAGTGATCAGCTTCTACGAAACCCTCATACCCCATTGGTATGAGAATGCTGGCCAAGCATTAGGTTTCATCCCACATAAAAGGGAAAATCACCAAATGGTCCACCAAGACCAGGTGAATACCTTGAAGATGGAATACCCATCATAATGAACTAACCTCATCAATGGTTATTCATAGATCTTAGATTTGATCCTCTTCATCTAGAAGAGATCTCTAAGGCAACAATATCACCATCGTGATTAAACTCATAAAATCCATGGAAGGTCATATTAAGTATAATTATATAACCTTAATCCTCTTAAGACTTACTTGTCCATTCTTTCCTTTATTGTTATTCGAAAGAGTCATTTAAAGACAATACTTGTCCATCATGGGAGTACCTCTCCTTATGCATACTCAATTTCTTAGCTTCAGGATATAAGTTTTGTTTTGGTTTTCAATTCTAAATCAACTTGTCTTCTTGGGGGTTTCATCTCATTTCGAATTTCAAGGTGTTCTAATCTAAACCATTGTGAGTGTTTAGAAGGTGAATATAAGTCAATGATGTTATTTTATGAAAATATTCATTACATCACATCCTTATATTGAAACAATACATGAGAGGTCTATGTAAGAATTATATTCCATTATGATCGACTTTATGATTCCACACAACCATTGATTACAAGAATGAGAACTAACTAGTTGCATCATTCATAATTATCCAATTTAATCCAAAAAATAAATGGCACAATCACATAACATTAAATCATCATCATCTTATAAATTTAATCATACATTCTTAGCATCATAAATGAAATATTCTGAGTAAATAGTATTCAATGTAAACATTGCAGTGATCTAGAAATATGCATAATTATCCCATTTAAACATTTAACCATCTCATCCACATGTATCATTTTTACTAAAGCAAAAGGAACAAGAAATAACACATCAAACCACAAAATAGAGTGACACAATGATTTATCCTGGGAAACCCTGATGGGAAAAACCCAACCTCCAAAATATGTGCTTTCCTCATATTCATAAACTTAAGAATGTCAAGATTACAATTATAGAAGGGCATCTACAGATCCCTTTTAATCAATGCAAGTCAAGGAATACAACTATTCCAATTCATGTTCATGATGCACTTAAGGAATTCTCAATTCCTTTCTCTAAGTCATCATTATAATATTAAGGTATTTCTCATACCAATAAGGAATCCATCTATTCCTTTAAAAATATATGATGCAATTAAGGAATCTATTAATCCCTTTCTCTAAGTCATCATATGAATCTCTAATAATTTATATATGTTTATGATAATCATCGGAGTCACATTTTGGAGAAGTCTCATTGAATTTAGAGGGAACCCTATAATTCCCTTAAGAATGAATTCCAAATTCATTCTTCATAATTGATTTACAATCAATCCCTTGTGTAATGAATTTAAAGTCCCATACCTTTAAATCCATCAATATCGTTCCTTCATTTCCTTTAAGAATGAATTTCCCATTCATTCTTATTTGAGTAAATACTTCTTATACACATCCACCGCGGATAAACCCCCGTCACACCACCAAAAAAAAAAGGGGGCCTCCGGGAACTCACGGGGATTTACATTCAATCCCTTAATTAATCAAATGTTATTCTATATTCCATTCATTTAAAGGAATATTTATTGTCATAAATCTTATCTACTTTAATTTACAAAATACGCCATTACTTTCCCTATTTTAGTAAGGAAGACAAACTACCTTTTTCCAAAATTTGAAAATTAAAGTTCCCTACTTTAATTTACAAATACACCATAAGAAAGACAAATACCTTTTTTCAAATTTTGTAAATTAAAGTTCCCCATTTTAATTTACAAAATACACTATAACTCTCATATTCTAATAAGAAATATCAACTAGCTTTTCTCAATTTTTGTAAATTAAAGTTCCCTACTTTAATTTAAAAATTACACCTGTAACTTCAATAGGCCTTTGAAGGCTTTTCATATTCACCTTACCAACCAAGGTTATGTACTTAATTTGGATTTGCACCAAACTAACTTCCTATAGTTACCATATAGAATGGTTTCCATTTATCAATGCCTAAATTGATCTACCATTTTAAAGGTAATTCCCTTTTAACCTTAGCAAGGTTTAGATTCTAACTTATCCATCCTACATTTTAAAACCATATCCCCAAGTCTACCCCTTTTTTTATACACCTTAGAATCCCATGTTAATTTGCTTTGGACATCGAACAATTTGGGTAATACGTAGCCCCTTTTAACAAAATATTTTATTCCTTAATTGGCCCCTCACTATCCACCATATAACCATCGAATCACAGGGTGACAATACCACCTAATGACAAGCAAAGATCCTTGGTGATAAGAATCCAACATGTGGCCTCTACCACATCATCATACGAGCCTCCATCTAGCATTGTTGACCCT
The DNA here is from genome assembly GCA_028583015.1 of Wollemia nobilis. NCBI lineage: Eukaryota > Viridiplantae > Streptophyta > Pinopsida > Araucariales > Araucariaceae > Wollemia > Wollemia nobilis. The sequence continues at coordinate 2,944,507 of JAQPPZ010001965.1, forward strand.
GCGTGGATGGTACCATGACCACCACGTGGTGGTCGAATAAACTATGGGGCATTAATTGATTTAAAGGGTCCCCAAACTTTGCGATTACCTTATGTGGAAAAGAGTTCAAGCTAGGACAAGGTTCCCTGTAACGCCTTGATTTAACATCACCAGGGATAGTCGTATCTGATCAGGGTATCATACTATTCGAAGGAGGTAGCCATGGAAATATAGCATTCGATACTTTGTCAATGATTCATCGAGTAGTGGTGATCTGCGGATATTCCAAGGAAGCATCCACTAGTGTTTTGTAGGGGAGATAGCAATATTTTGTGAAGTTATTAGATTTGCCCTTCCCAGCATCATGGAGGTGATACCGATGAGCGATAATGTAAAGGAGTTATTTCAACATTACTTTTTATCTAAGCATATGTCCATTGTGATTTGGTCTAAGGTTTTCAAGTTTCTAAAGGTATTATTTGATGTAGGATATCTCTGTTTGAAATAGAGTATCTCTACAACAGTAGCATTGGTTCACTGACGGCGTACTCAAACTTGAAACTAGATAATTAAATAGAGCCATAGGCATAGTTAGGAGGTTTAGTGAGTCCTTATCGATTATTGGGTGGTGCCTAGATGTTACCGAACCCAAAGGACTACATTTACACATGTAACATGGTTCTATTTGGAAGGTTGAATCCAATGAGAAACCATGCAATATTATACCTTATGCCATGAAACATAGAGTTCTCCATTTATACATTCGTAGAGGTGTGAATCGTTAATCAGTCCGCCAGGTCCTTTCAAAGCATGCTAGATCAGTTACAAATGCAGCATATGCTCCAACATATATAGTGATCCAATCTATAAAACACATGTTTGCAAGAAATTCATCATAGGTCAACTGATTTACATCATCTGAGTGGGAGTGTTTTGGGAATGATATCCCACATTCACTATGTGGGTGCTTTACAAGTCCTTTAAAGAATTCAAGGCTTCATTAGATAGATCGACCACCACCTAGTGGTCGGGTGGTGGTGGAGCCTCTAGAGGTAGGCAGAGGCGGTTGTATTGGAACTGGTGGTATTTGGTGGTGTTCAATTAAGGTTATTTGGAGATTAATTAAAATCACCCACTTTTAACCGAAGGTCATCTCTCCATTTTAACATAGAGATCAGATATCTAGGGCCATATATTCCAAAACAAGCTCAATACATTAAATGTATAGGTTAAAGATCTATGTAATTACTGATAATGAGATCATAGATTATCTCTCCATTTTAACATTGAGATCAGATATCTAGGGCCATATATTTCCAAAAAAGCTCAATCCATTAAATGTATAGGTTAAAGAGCCATGTAATTACTGATAACTAGATCATAGAGTATTAGGGAAAATCCTTAAGAGGGTTAAGAACCTCTCTTAGAAGGAACTAATCACATTTTAAAATACCCAATAACACTACCATATCAAACCCAGAGGTTTGTGAAATCATAATATTAACAAGGTCTCATTCAAACAAAGCTATGATTCACAAGACCTTTAGCACATATTTCCTTAACAAGAAGATAACATAAAACTTAATAGATCGAGCATTCTTAACAAGGAAGGAAATAACCTGGAAAGGCCTAGCTTTTGAGATTTCTCCATCCTATCCATGTGATATCTCCTTATTTATTTCTTCCAATGCAAGTCTCCTTCTTGTGCTTGGCTTGACCATCCTTCCTTCCCAAACTCTCCCAAATGTCTCCTTCTTCAATTAGGAAGCCTTTCAACCTTATGGTTTCTGATCCACCAAGGTGGAGAGCATACTCCCTAGGGTTTTCCCAGACTTCCTAGTCCCATTTCTCTCAGTAAGATCTCCACTTATAGGTGTTCATTCTCCCGAAAGGCAATATTCCCCCTATTAGACAATCCTTCCATTAACACAGGGTAAAGATGATTTAATCCTATTAAATCCTAAGTGGGAATAAAGGTTGAATAGATTTAATCTCCACTAAGGCAGTGGTGTAGGCACTATAAGATTCTATTATTTAAATATTATATGCCCTATTTGAGTGGACAAATAGCCTATCCACTATGGATTTAAAATAACACCATATTTCCTTAAATGCATGACACCTACGGTATTATAATTAAGGTATTATTATCCTTCTTCATGGAGCATTAATCCATTTTCATCAAGTCAAATTAGACACTTTAGGTGAAGATAATCCCACCTAATTAATTCCAAAAGCCTATGTGATTAGACTTATTAATCATGATTAACTAATAAACCCTTAAAAATCTCTCAATTAGGGTTTTGTAATAATATTTAGGGTTGACAACCCCTCAGATGGTCATTAATTGATCCCCTTGATCAATTACTATACATTGAAAGTTTTTAAGGGAAACGGGTTGTGACATACACCCCCCATTAGATTAAACATTGTCCTCTGTGTTTGAGCATCTACCTTACAAAAACATATTTGTCTAGTAAAAGCTAGTATTTTTCCTGCTATTTTACAATATGAATCATCAGATTCTTCTTTCATTTAGCACCTCAATCTTGGTGGGAATTTCCATATTTCATCCATGAGAGTGCTTGGACCTGCAAAAGTGCAAAATATCAATAGTACCATGTACTTTTAAACAAATAACATCCATTTTGCATAACAAAAAGTATTGAAAATATCATCCAAACATAATCTCATCACAAAGATTATAGTTTTAAACCATCTATTACTACACAAATACTGAATTTAAAGTACTGTAATAATAGAATTTGCATAATGATGTTACAGAGATATCATGAAATTATGCATTTGTACCTTATTAGACATAAAAATTCTTATTAATTTTATCTAGACTCCCTGTAATGTCCCCTTCTAATCAGCTAGTGGGAGCACATTGATACTAGCCTATACACGGGTTCCTGTAGGCTGTCATATGGATGAGAGCCTTGGGAGATATTTGAGACAGCTTTTGGATTCTTAGAGCTCAGTTTTGGTGGTCGTTCGGGGTCAAACGAAGCTAGGATGCTGGAATTGCTATTTTTAGCAGTGTCGGGTTTTAGGGTTTCTTGCCGAGCGGACAGGGGGATGTTGTTCTACAACGAAATGGGTATCCAGAATAGGTTTCAGTTGGTCAATCGGAGTTTCATAAGGCAAAGTTTTTAAAGTGCAAAGCTTGGCTTTATTAAGTGAATTATTAAATTCATTTTATAAAGTTAAAACTTTATATTATAATTAAAGGGAAAGAAATATGTTTATCCCACATTGAGCACGCAAAAAAGAGTTTTCCAAGGAGGAGCCTATTTATTCGATGGCTTGGTCTCATTTCAGACATTTTGGTTTATGTTATTTCTTCTCTTGGAGATTAAGGCCGATGGTTGATATTTCTTCATCGAAAGGGACGCAAACCCCAATCGATAACCCGATGGACGAAACCCCAAAGGACAGATCGATTCCATTTCAGGGATCAAAAATGTGCAGATTATTGAAGTTCTGAGGACGAAAACCCTCAGTATTGGAGAAGGGATCTGGACGAAAACCCAGTTCTTGGCTGGTGAATTCACTCAGGATTCACGTTTATGTGATTCAATCAAAGATTCAAAGGTTTATAGTCCATCAGTTGGAGATAATAGCAAATTGACGAACACTACACTCCCACCAAGGAGTATCACAGTATAATTTGGTTAACCTCTGGCATGAATTAACCTGATAAAATCAAGTGTTAACATAGGCAAATCATTATTTCATAATTTGATTTAGGATATTCACATATATTCTAATATGCATTTTGACAACTTGCTTGTCAATACCAGAGCATCCACCTAGATGTTTCCTTGTTATATTATTTTGGATAAGTCCCATACCTTCTCCAAGAATGGACAACAATCCATTCTTCAAATTCATTTAGTGTTCAATAAGTTTACTTTTCATGTTTATGGATACAACCAAAATCTATAAGTTACAAAAATTAATAAACTACTATGATTTTTAAACTATTTAAGTTCACACAGTATTTCATTCTTATAATAGAAGTATATAATTCAAATTATTTCTCATTACAATTTACCAAATCCTTTGGCATACATATAGTCCCTAAAGTAGTGGTTGCATATCTCAAGGTTATTGTTCCTCGGATCTTTCACCAGGCTGAGCTACACCTACATTATTAGTTTGGGAAACTTCTAGAGGAATTGCTCGAGAAGTGGTTTGAGTTCTATTCTGGGTTGTTGCTTGAGTTTCTCGAGTTGTACTTCCATGTTCATGTTGTACAACCACATCTGGTTGTGATGGTAGAAGTAAACCATGGCTTATGAGTGCATTAAAACAAGAAGTTAAAAATGCAGCTTTGTAGTCATCTCTTGCTTGTTGAAACTATGCACTTTGTGCTTGCAAGGCTATCATTGTTGGATGCATTTGTGCTAACTCTAGCTGAAGCCTCTCCTTCTCCTAAATGGTACCTTCTTTCTCAGTCTCCAACTTAAATCTCTATTGTGCCCATTTATCTACTAATTTCAACTATTGGGACTCTAACAGTCGAACTCATTCCTTTAGCGCTTCCACTTTATTTTGCACCTTTCTCAATATTTCCTCTCCTTCTAAGTTGGATGGACCTACCCCTGTATCCATTTGTTGATGTACACACCTTTCAAAAATTCATCTTCAGAATCAGATTCTTGGTGTTGCCGATGTGCAGCCCACCAAATATCAAAGTCCGAGGTTGTACCCACATCATCCTCCTCTGGTGTCCATATATCCTCATCTGGTTCAAGGGCTAATGGTTCCATTTGTAGAGATATCACTGCTTTTCACCCCTTCTTAGTATAAACCCTGGACGGTTCTGGTATCCATTTCGTAATACTAAACTATTGCAATACCCGAGTATACTCGAAATACTAGTATTGTATACTTGTACGTCCAATCAACCACCTTGCTCATCTCACACGAGCGAGTTGCACTCAATATTCTACCCACCTTGGGAAATCTCTTCAAGGTCTCCAAATAACATCTCGTGAGTGTAGATCCTCCCAAACAGAGCAGCATCACTCTCTATTTGCTTCAAGTGGTCTATGGCTAGACCGCTCCATGTCCTATTGCCATCTTAACGCATAGGGTATCTTTGGCCCTATAATTTTGTGTACATCGTAAGGTAGCCCTTGGGGTCTTGCTACCGTTATGTGTTCCCATGCCCAGATTTGTAGTAGAGTACTACAACTCATTCTGGTTTTCGTTGTTGTTCATAATTCTAACAACTCTCTATAGGTTTGAGCCAAAAATGTCGGTGCCCATGCATATACAACTGGATTTTCAACCAAATCCTGCACTATTCCCAATAAATTCTAGGGAAACCATGCACCTCTTTATTCTAGTAAAATGACGCTTGATAAGAGCTCCATTACTATAACATGTATATGTGTCAAACTACCCTTCTCATAGTGTATTTCATAATCTATACAACCTTTGTCGGTGTTCAGACTCCTCCATTCCACTCTAAATACTCTTTCAAAAACATACCTCTTCTTTGCTTCGTTAATAATAGTCACTGTGCAACCTTCTACCGGTATCCAGTATATCCTATACACATCTTCTAGTGTGATAGTCATTTCTACATTGCGTAACTGGGATGTCCCTCTATTGGGATCCCACCTTTCAACTAAGGCTGATAAATAACATTCGTCCACAGATATTGACTCCAAATAAGCAACTCATGTTAATCCTATTTTACCCAACCATTGCCAGTCACTGGCATCCAATGCACTCCTCACTCTTTGAAAGATTGACCCAGAGGTAGATTGGGATCTAATAACCTTTAATGGCTCTGTCTCTTCTTTCCTACCCTCATGACTTGTTCTAACCTTGTTCGAGACCATATTATTTTCTCTTTACCAGGTATGCACTAGCAGATCAATGATCCAGAATAACAGAATCAAGAGTCTCACAATATGACTTATTCTGAATAGGAATGCTATAACTAATAATTCAAACGTAAGTAAAATCTTGTTGATCTTCGTAATTCGAGTTTGTTTACTGTAAAGTTTGCTTAGACTTGAATTGGTTCTAGATCTTACAGTATTTCATAGTTATTTTATTTGATCATAAAACCAGTCTTGACTGAATTATCCAATCAATCACTCTTCATAGATCATTTTTCAAATTTTCTATTATACTTTTTCAATTTTTGAGGCACTACGTCTCCATGTTTGAGATATTATTCCATGCTTTATTTAGTATGGCTCATAAAATTTACCTCATTATTGCCCTTTCGATTACTCTAATAGTCGCTTCATGCACAATTATTCATACATTTTAAATTTTTGATACCCTCACATGTCTAATCATTGTATATTGCCTTTATTGGCAATAAGAACCATTACACATTTTTATCCAAAGAATATATTTTTATATTTTCACGTGTGGTCAATAGTGCAATAGCATTTTCAACGTAAAGTATAGTTTGTTATGGGTAGTTAATCCCTTATTGTCCTAGATTAATTCTTATGTCACTTTTCTTTGTTGGATGTTGATACCACATGTACCATGTAGTGGTATTGTCTCGTATTCATATAGAATATACTGAACTAATAGACTTGGCAATCACCCAGGATATACATTTTTGTAGAGTTAGGATATTTGAGAAAGTTAGCGATGGTGATGTTTTAGATGACGAAATTTAGATGGTGATCATCAGTCAGATATGTTGGTTCTCCATATTACATTCCTTTGCCATTGCTGAGATGTTCAATTCTTTCTCTGGTCAATGACCACATTTGTATTCAAGAGACTATTTGGTTTCCTTAATCCGATGATTAATAATACAAAATATTCTTTTGATTATCCCATTAACTCAAATTTTTAGACACACTTACATATAAGGATTAGGTAGTCGAAAGACATAGATGTCGAGTGATTTCCCAAAAAAATCTAAGATACACCACTTAAAACCCATGCAGGAGGGTTCGCTTAGCTCTTCCACTTTTGAACGACTGTGGATCTAGTCATGGGGGATAGGAACTCAGACATCATAATCCCAAGCACTAATCTTGTCCTTACCAAGTATGTATTTTAAAGTTTTGGAATTTTCTCTCGATTTTAGTTTCATGTCCTAAGTCTTTGCTAACCTAGACTTTAACTAGAGTTTATCAGTTAGCCTGGGCTCTGATACCAACTGTAATAACCCTAATTTTCACCACTCATCCACAATTTTTTTTTATATTCATATATCTTTCATAAGGCAAGGAACATAATCATAACTTAAGGTAGAACCATTCCAGTTGGATTGGATCTTAGCAAGGCAGATAGCTTCATGTGCTATTGAGACTTGATCAGATTCTCTTTAAGTAGAAGTGATCAGCTTCTATGAAACCTTCTTACCCCTTTGGAATGAGAATATTGGTCAAGTGTTAGGTTTCATCCCACATAAAATGAAAAATCACCAAATGGTCCACCAAGACCAGGTGAATACCTTGAAGATGGAATACCCATCATAATGAACTAACCTCATCATTGGTTATTCATAGACCTTAGATATGATCTACTTCTTCTAGAAGATATCTCTAAGGTAACAATATCACCACCATGATTAAACTCATAGAATCCATGGAAGGTCATCTTAAGTATAATTATATAACCTTAATCCTCTTAAGACTTACTTGTCCATTATTTCCTTTATTGTTATTCGTAAGAGTCATTTAAAGACAATACTTAATTATCATGGGAGTACCCCTCCTCATGCATACTCAATTTCTTAGCTTCAAGATATAAGTTTTATTTTGGTTTTCAATTCTAAATCAACTTATCTTCTTAGGGGTTTCATCTCATTCCAAATTTCAAGGTGTTCTAATCTAAACCATTGTGAGTGTTTAGAAGGTGAATATAAGTCAATGATGTTCTTTTATGAAAATATTCATTACATCACATCCTTATATTGAAACAATACATGAGAGGTCTATGTAAGAATTATATTCCATTACGATCAGCTTTTATACATACACACAATCATTGTTTACAAGAATGGGAACTAACTAGTTGCATCATTCATAATTATCCAATTTAATCCAAAAAATAAATGGCACATTCGCATAACATTAAATCATCATCATCCTATAAATTTAATCATACATTCTTAGCATCATAAATGAAATCTGCTAAGTAAATAGTATTCAATGTAAACATTGCAGTAATATAGAAATATGCATAATTATCCCTTTTAAACATTTAGCCATTTCATCCACATATATCAATTTTTTTAAGCAATAGGATCAAGAAATAACACATAAACCCATAAAATAGAGTGACACAATGATTTATCCTGGGAAACCCTAATGGGAAAAACCCAGCCTCCAAAATATGTGCTTTCCTCATATTCATAAACTTAAGATGTCAAGATTACAATTATAGAAGGGCATCTACAGATCCATTTTAATCAATGCAATTCAAGGAATACAACTATTCCAATTCATTTTCATGATGCACTAAAGGAATTCTCAATTCCTTTCTTTAAGTCATCATTATAATATTAAGGTATTTCTCATACCAATAAGGAATCCATTTGTTCCTTTAAAAATCTATGATGCAATTAAGGAATCTAATAATCCCTTTCTCTAAGTCATCATATGAATCCCTAATAATTTATATATGTTTATGATAATCATTGGAGTCACATTTTGGAGAAGTCTCATCGAATTTAGAGGGAACCCTATAATTCCCTTAAGAATGAATTCCAAATTCATTCTTCATAATTGATTTACAATCAATCCCTTGTGTAATGAATTTAAAGTCTCATATGTTTAAATCCATCAATACTATTCCTTCATTTCCTTTAAAAATGAATTTCCCATTAATTCTTATTGACTGATTTACATTCAATCCCTTAATTAATCAAATGCTATTCTATATTCCATTCATTTAATGGAATATTTATTGTCATAAATCTTCCCTACTTTAATTTACAAAATACGCCATTACTTTCCCTATTTTAGTAAAGGAAGACAAACTCCCTTTTTCCAAATTTTGAAAATTAAAGTTCCCTACTTTAATTTACAAATACACCATAAGAAAAACAAATATCTTTTTCCAAATTTTGTAAATTAAAGTTCCCTATTTTAATTTACAAAATACACTATAACTCTCCTATTTTAATAAGAAAGATCAACTAGCTTTTCTCAATTTTTGTAAATTAAAGTTCCCTACTTTAATTTACAAATTACACCTATAATTTCAATAGGCTTGTGAAGGTTTTCCATATTCACCTTACCAACCAAGGTTATGTACTTAATTTGGATTTGCACCAAACTAACTTCCTATAGTTACCATGAATAATGGTTTCCATTTATCAATGCCTAAATTGATCTACCATTTTAAAGGTAATTCCCTTTTAATCTTAGCAAGGTTTAGATTCTAACTTATCCATCCTACATTTAAAACCATATACCCAAGTCTACCCTTTTTTTATACATCTTAGAATCCCATGTTTATCTACTTTGGAAATCGAACGATTTGGGTAATATGTAGCCCCTTTTAACAAAATATTTTATTCCTTAATTGGCCCCCCACTATCCACCATATAACCATAGAATTGCAGGGCGACAAGACCACCTAATGACAAGCGGAGATCCTTGGTGATAAGAATCCAACACGTGGCCTCTACCACATCATCATACGAGCCTCCATCTAGCACTGTTGACCCCGCATGGATGGTACCATGACCACCATGTGGTGGTCGAATAAACTATGGGGCATTATTTGATTTAAAGGGTCCCCAAACTTACGATTACCTTATGTGGGAAAGAGTTTAATCTAGGATAAGGTTCCCTGTAACGCCTCGATTTAACATCACCAGGGAGTGTCGTATCTGATCAGGGTATCACCCCATTTGAAGGAGGTAGCCATGGAAATATAACATTCGATACTTTGTCAATGACCCATCGAGTAGTGGTGATTTGCAGATATTCTAAGGAAGCATCCGCTAGTGTTTTGCAGGGGAGATAGCAAGGTTTTGTGAAGTGATCAGATTTTGCCTTCTCAACATCGTGGAGGTGATACCGATGAGCGACAGTGTAAAGGAGTTATTCCAACATTACTTTTTATCTAATAATATGTCCATTATGATTTGGTCTAAGGTTTTTGAGTTTCTAATGTATTATTTGATGAAGAATATCTCTGTGCGAAATAGAGTACCTCTACAATAGTGACATTGGTTCACCAATAGAGTACTCGAAATTGAAACTAAACAATCAAATCAAACCATAGGTACAGTGAGGAGGTTTAGTGAGGTCTTTATCGAATGTTAGATGGTGCCTAGATGTTACCGAACCCAAAGACTACCATTTGTATAGACATGTAACATGGTTCTATTTGTAAGGTTGAATCCAATGAGAAACTATGCAATACTATGTCTTTTGCCATGAAACACAGAGTTCTCCCATTTTCACGATTACAGAGGTGTGAAGCTAATCAGTCCACCAGGTCCTTGGAAAGCATGCTAGGTTAGTTACCAATGCATCGTATGCTCCAATGAATACAGTGATCCAATCTATAAAAATCCATGTTTGCAAGAAAACCATCATAGGTCAACTAGTTTAACGCATCTGAGTGGGGTGTTTTGGATTGATATCCCACATTCACCTTGTGGGTTCTTTACAAGTCCTTCATAGGCTTTGACGCTTAATATATAGATCGACCATCACCCGGTGGTTGGGTGGTGGTGGAGCCTCTAGACGTAGGCAAAGGCGGTTGTATTGGTGCTGATGGTAGTTAGCGATGTTCAATTAAGGTCATTTGGAGATTAATTAAAATCACCCTCTTTTAATCGAGGGTCATCTCTCCATTTTAACATAGATATCAGATATCTAGGGCCATATATTTCCAAACAAGCTCAATACATTAAATGTATAGGTTAAAGAGCCATGTAATTACTGATAATGAGATCATAGATTATTAGGTAAAATCCTTAAGAGGGTTAAGAACCTCTCTTAGAAGGAACTAATCACATTTTAAAATACCCAATAACACTGCCATATCAAACCCAAAGATTTGTGAAATCATAATATTAACAAGGTCTCATTCAAACATCACAAGGTCTCATTCAAACAAAGCTATGATTCACTAGACCTTTAGCACATATTTCCTCAATAACACTGCCATATCAAACCCAAAGATTTATGAAATCATAATATTAACAAGGTCTCATTCAAACTAAGCTATGATTCACTAGACCTTTAGCACATATTTCCTCAATAACACTACCATATCAAACCCAAAGATTTGTGAAATCATAATATTAACAAGGTCTCATTCAAACAAAGCTATGATTCACTAGACCTTTAACACATATTTCCTTAACAAGAAAATAACCTAGAAAGGCCTAGCTTTTGAGATTTCTCCATCCTATCCATGTGATATCTCCTTATTTATTTCTTTTAATGCAAGTCTCCTTCTTGTGCTTGGCTTGACCATTCTTCCTTCCTGAACTCTCCCAAATTTCTTCTTCTTCAATTAGAAAGCCTTTCAACCTTCTGGTTTCTGATCCACCAAGGTGGAGAGCATACTCCCTAGGGTTTTCCCAGAATTCCTAGTCCCCTTCCTCTCAGTAAGCTCTCTAATTATAGGTGTTCATTCTCCCGAAAGGCAATATTCCCCCTATTAGACAATCCTTCCATTAACGTAGGGTAAAGATGATTTAATCATATTAAATCCTAAGTGGGAATAAAGGTTGAATAGATTTAATCTCCACTAAGGTAGTGGTGCAGGAACTATAATATTCTATTGTTTAAATATTATATACTCAAATATGTCCTATTTGAGTAGACAAATAGCCTATCCACTATGGATTTAAAATAACACCATCTTTCCTTAATTGCATGACACTTACAATATTATAATTAAGGTATTATTATCCTTCTTCATTGAGCATTAATCCATTTTTTTCAAGTCAAATTAGACACTTTAGGTGAATATAATACCACCTAATTAATTCCCAAAGCCTATGTGATTAGACTTATTAATCATGATCAACTAATAAACCCTTAAAAATATCTCAATTAGGGTTTTGTAATAATATTAAGGGTTCAAAACCCCTCAGATGGTAATTAATTGATCTCCGTGATCAATTACTATACCTTGAAAGTGTTTAAATGAAATGGGTCGTGACATACACACCCCCTTAGATTAAACACAGTCCTCTGTTTTTGAGCATCTACCTTAAAAAAACATATTTGTCTAGCAAAAGCTAGTATTTTTCTTGCTATTTTACTGTAGAGACCCCGAGAACGCATGCATCGGTACCTTTTCTAAAACCCTACTTGCAATGCTATTTAAAACACCAAAGATAAAATGGAAAGACAAGAGTAAAAAGCATATAACATGAAATAACAAAAGATGAATCTCTTTATTGATATTGAAGCTCGGTTACATGTCGGTCCCTCTTAGGGATACCCATTTTGATACTATAAATTACAAGTGGGCAAGGAGTGCCCCTTCCACGAAGAGGTGGTGCGCTTATAAAATCTTCCCGGTTCCGCACACGAAAATGTATGAGGGCTTACAAATGCCTCCTTCTCTAGGGATGTCTCCTAGAGGGATCCCTTTTGCTCTCGTATGTTGTAACCTTCGTTCGATGTACCTGTGGCCCTGCAAGAAATGAAACAACAAAACACTTTTAGGTGTCCAAGATTGCCTCCCTGGATGAGGTTGTTAGTAATCAAATAATGTAACAAAAATATGATAAAACAATACCATGGAATCAAGTAAATCTATGCTAATGATATAAGAAAACAAGATAAAATATGTTATGTCTATCTAAGCCAAGCCTACGGGCCACTATCCAAGATAGTGACCGCTAAAGAAAACCTTGCTCTCCTTACCCCAAAGCTATGGGTCAAATACTATGATCTGATGTTGAATAAAGTAGGTGTTATGCCCTTTGATTTGTCAAAGCTCCATCGCACACGTGATCTCAAAGAGAACTCTCTTTGAAATTATCTCCTGTATGTGATTTGAGTCTCTATTCTTTGTATGATAAAATATTAAAGGATCTCTAGATATGATAAGGCTCTCTATATGCCCTGGTGCTCTTAGGCTTACACCTTTTATAGTGTGAAACCCTAGGTCTATGTCCAAGCCCTAGAAATGAATTTCTCATGCGTAGTGCAAGTTAGCATGAGAAGCTCTTGTCTATTGTCTATATTTGAAGGCTAGTTAACTGAAATCTAATTGCCCACTTGAGTCTTCTATGCAAACTAGTCATTAGCATGAGAAGCTTTTGTCCTTTGTTTATGCTTGGAGGTTAGTTAACTTAAGTCTAAATGCAAACTCAAGTCTCCTATGTGAAATGGTCATGAAAAGGAATGCAAAGTAACTCCCGCTCACCTTTATTGCATGCAGACTGCCACTTCCACCTGAGATTGGGCCTGTTTGTCTATAAACTGCTGTGAGGGAATATCATCTTATAGAATCTAAAGACTTAGGTCAAAAAAAAAAGCACAAAGGTAGCAAATGTAGGCTTGGGCTTTAGAAGGTCTTATATCCTAAGGAATCCTTATCCAAGTCTTGTTAAACTAAATGTTGAAATATATAATTTTTTCCTAAGGATGCCTTTGTATGGAGGTAAATTGAGTAAGAAGAGAAACATAATCCCCTACATCATTAAATTATAGGATAAAAGATTTAGAAATTTTGGCCCATGTGCTACTAATACCTTCCTCTAATAAATGGTACCAAGCTAGCACCTTTCTTCTAAAATACAAGGTTAGTAATCTCACCATTATATGCTCATGCATAATATTGTACATAGTGCCCAGGGTAGCTATGTTGTTAGGATCTCATCCTAACACTATGATGTAATGTTCCTGTATCGCTCCAAATTTTTTGCATCCTTACCTTCAGGCTATTGGATCCGTGCCCAAAAGGAGGATGAGAAAAGGATGTCGTCGTACCTCGGACTGAGAGGACTTTGCGAAGGTCCCGCCTCTCAAGGGAGGTGTATTTTGATGATTTTTCGACGGATGGTGGGTTCACTAGGAAACATTTAAGGGCAGTTTCCACACCTAGGTTTGGAATGTGTTTTAATGTGTTCGTTTTTAACTTTAAGCATTCATATCCTAGGTTTGGCCAAATGAATCTAGATTAATCTACATGAAAATGCAAATTCAATGAGTACGGAAAACAGATTTAAATACATAAAACAGAGAATTTACAGAATACAAATGAGGAATACCTAATCCGAATGTCTGGTGATGATTCTAATGTTTGAAGCAGTCAGGATCATCTGGAATTTGACAGAATCATCTGAGATCTGACAGAATCGTCTGAGATCTGACGAATTCGTCAGAGACCTGCAAGCATAAAAACAGATACAAAATACAATGAATACTACTGTGCTAACAGAGGGAAACAACACCAAATGACTGTATGAATATTGAATAATAGTTATGAACAAAAATTCAAGCAAGTTATGATATTATAATGACAAATCATAATCTTTGTATGCAATCTAAGCTAAATGGGTGAACTCCAAATGCAAAATAACATAAAAACTGAATAAACTATCTAATTTGCAGAATAAAACAACAGGGAAAAGGTTGAGAAATACAAACTTCAGGCACTGATTGCCTCAATATGGACTACAGTCGAGATCGTCTCGCATCAGTACGAAATCGCCTCAGATTCGACAGGTTCACCTCCGATCTGAACAGGTTCGTCGGCGACGATGTGCGTCGGCTCGGCTGAAAAACGGTGATGTACCCGCAACAAAATTGGTATGGGACCGGTGAAAATGAAAAATTGGGATGGTTCAACGTAGATGGAGTTAAATTGCGAGAGAATTTTAGCCGAGGAGGGGTGCTCGGGGGGATAGCTTAGGATTAAATAGGCTTAGGGGAGTAGTTAGGAGGTTGGAGATCATCCCAATTTGGGAGATCTCCAATGGGGGAGGGTCCCTAACGGCGCAGACACGCTTCTACCCGGATTGGAGACCCGTTGGAATAGAAGCTAATTGTGCAAAATTAGTTTTGTGACAAGATCGTCTGGACGTCCTAGTCCAGACAAAATCTTCAGATCTGGGGCGATATCGTCTGATCGACGACGATATCTTCAAATGGTCAAAACAACCTCTAAAAATGGCGCAGAAAAAGGGGGAAACGGATTACCCGGCGGTTAACGGGCGGTTTGGGAGGTTAAATTTGAATTTTAAATTATTTACTAAGGTGAATGTAATTATGACAATTTCACTGCGCCAATTTTAGGGTGCTACATTTTGCCCCCTCTTTAGCGAATTTTTCGAAGAAAATGCGTTAAAGATGAGTTCTTCTCGATCTACAAGAAAGCAAAAATTATTCCCATTTTTAGGCGACGATTCTTGGTCGAATCGTACGATAGCTTACTATGGTGCCCCCTCCATGTTTTTACCCAAATCGAACATTTGAGGTAAAAACGTGAAAAAGCAAAAAATTATTTTTGAATTACTTTGAATAAAATTAAGAAAAATAGGGTAAAACCCTAATTCATTTTTACTGTTCATTATTTGGTTTTTAGAGCTCTGAAGCAAAAATGGTGGAGACGACGCACAGATCGACAGAGGTCCGGCACGGTCTACGGGTAAGAGTCTAGACTTAACTAGGATGCTTTAATTTGAATTTACATGCTTTGTAGGTAATTTTTAGATGATTTTTGAGCATCGCGGCCGTTTTTGGGCCGTCGACGTCGTCGGGACGAAATCGTCCCGATTTTGACGAAATCGTCTCAATTTCGACAATTTCGTCCAAGGGCGAAATCAGCGAAAGGGGGATGATTTCGTCAAATTAGAGATGATTTCGGCTTGCAAAATCGGAGACTATTCTGCTCAAATTTGGGACGATATCGTCCAATAGTGGGAAATTGCAAAAAAAATTGATTTTTAACTTGCATTATTAATTACTTGAATTGTTTATTAATGATTGTTTATTGTTTTGTTGTTTATGTTTGCAGAGAGGTTTGCTAAAGAGCAGGGAATGGAAGTATGGAGGGTTGAGAGATGACTTGGCCGCTCTCACACAGGCAGAGCGAGATCTGATGTTTACACAATGACACTGGGAGGGGGGGTGAATCAGTGTAGCTATTAAATTTTTATATCTACAGCATTTAATATGAAATAAAGAGAACAAAAAAAAAACTTGAACAAGAGAGCAAACCACAACACTCAATATACCGAGGTTCACCAATTTGGCTACTCCTCAAAAATGACTGCTTGGACTCCAATCCAAATCCAGTCTTTGCAAAATCAATTTTACAAACACTTTACCAGCACCAACCTGGAAGGAGCACCAACCCCTGTAATTTTCTGCATCGCAACGGATGGAGCACCAACTCCTAGTACCAAGCACCAACTTGGACTGCAATTCCGATAAATTTAGAATGACATAAAAATGTCTTCACTTTATGCACGACCACGGTCGAGTCCGCAATTAACTCAACTCTGCACACTCTCACGGCTCTGCTTATTTTTCTCTTGATTCTTTTCTAACTCTCCTTTTACAGCAATTTCTCTCTAACAGCAACGTCTTCTCTGTACGATTATTCTTTTATAACCTTTCAATCCTGCATGCAATCGAATCACATACTCTGACTGTTCGAATCCATGCAATACGGTTGTTCGGTTCCATGCACTTCGACTATTCGAAACCCTGCAATACGTCTTTTGGAAACCATGCAATACGGCAATTTTGTTTCATGTACTTCGACTGTTCAATTTCTTCGAATACGACTTTTCGAATGCTTTTTTGAAACTCCATATATGATTCTTCGAAAGCTTTTCGATTCTTCATGTTCGGCTTTTCTGTATGCTTCAAATACATCTGTTAGAATGCCTGCAAATTCGACCTTTCGAATGCTTTTATTATCCTTCATATTCGGCTTTTCGAATGCGTTTCAATTATGCATGTTTGGTTGTTGCATTGCATGTCCAACACCTGTCAACGATTAACTGTTTGTCTGACTTCAGTTACTTTTTACGTAGCCGTTGCATGATTTTCCTGTCGGCTTTTTCGACACGTGTCACCTTGCATGTTCCTGCGGGTTTTACATGCCAGACTGTTACCTGTCGCGATATCGCGACACTTTTGACTTATGCTGACGTCACCCTGAAGGTTGTCGCGAAATCGCGACCATTTTGGCCTTGAAAGCTTTTCCCCCGCTCATGTCGCGATATCGCGACACTTAGAACTTTTGCTGACGTCATCCTTAAGCATGTCGCGAAATCGCGACCGTTTTGGCTCTTGGAAGCTTTCCTTGCATCTTGTCGCGATATCGCGACACTTTGAACTTTTGCTGACGTCATCCTCAATGTTGTCGCGAAATCGTGACGCTTCCGGCTTCCAGCAGCTTTCCTTTCATCCTGTCGCGAAATCGTGACACTTTTCAACTTTGCTGACGTCATCATCCTGCTTGTCGCGAAATCGTGACACTTTCGGCTTCCGTACACTCTTCTTTGCCAGCAGCAGCGAAAAAGGAACATGTCACGAAATCGTGACACTTTGTTCTTCCGTACAACTCTCCTTGCCAACTCCAGCGAAAATGGAACATGTCACGAAATCGTGACGCTTCCGGCTCTTGCTGACGTCATCATCCTTCTTGTCATGAAATCGTGACGCTTTCAGCTCTTGCTGACGTCATCAATCTTCTTGTCGTGAAATCGTGACGCTTCGCTTCCGTACGCTCTTTCTCCATGCAGTAGCGAAATCGCTACAACTTTGTGCCTTGTGCTTTTACCTTGCCTCTTTTCATGAAATTTTGACTTGTAATATCATTGCTGCATCTTTCAGTTCTACACTTTTGACTAGTAGCGAAATCGCTACACCTTAGTTTCCCTTTGTTCCAACATGTAGCGCCATCGCTACACCTTAGTTTCTCTTTGTTTCAACATGTAGCGAAATCGCTACACCTTAGTTCCATGTATTTTCATCATGCAGCGATATCGCTACACCTTTGTTTCCTTTCATTTCAACATGTAGCGATATCGCTACACCTTTGTTTCCTTCTCTGCCAGCATGTCGCGAAATCGCGACAGTTTTGCTCGCATCTTCTCTCTCCTCGACCATGTCGCGAAATCGCGACAATTTGGCGTGCATTTTCTCTCTCCTACTTTTTGTCGCGAAATCGCGACACATTTTCTCTCTCCTCAATGAAAACTCGACATGTCGCGAAATCGCGACATTTTCGGCTGCGCCTTCTCTCTCCTCGATTTTGTCGCGATATCGCGACACATTTTCTCTCTCCTCAGCGAAAACTTGACATGTCGCGAAATCGCGACATTTTCGGCTGTGCCTTCTCTCTCCTCGACCATGTCGCGAAATCGTGACAGAAAACATGTCGCGATATCGCGACAGTTTTCTTCCTTGTCTCTTTTTGCCAGTTTTGAATCTGGGTCACTTCATTTTCCTTGAAACTTTTTGCACTTGATCGGTCGACCTCGAACCGCATCAACTACATCAATCCGACTGTGTTGACAACAATGACAATACTTTTGCAATTCTTTTGCTGCACCTTGCTCAACAATCTCCCCCTTTGGAATTGTTGGCAACACACTGCAACCTTGCTTAATTTCTTCTCCCCCTTTGCCAATAATACCAAAGGGCTGTTGTAGACTCCCCCTGAGTCTATGCACAACATTCTCAGACTTAAAAAGTTTGAATGCTCCCCCTGAGAATGTGTTTCCCATAGCTAGTCAGTGCTTGGGTGGTGTGACTACTCCCAACTTCTTTCGAAGGTATTCAAATACTTCCTTAGGCAAAGGTTTTGTGAATATATCAGCTACTTGCTCTGTAGTTGGAACAAAATCCAATTTAACCTCTCCTTATGCAACTTTATCCTTCAAGAAATGATATCGGATTGCAATATGTTTGGTTCTTGAATGCATTACTGGATTCTTGGATATGTTGATAGCACTAGTGTTATCACATTTAATTGAAATTGGTTCATTGAAATGAATACCAAGATCTTTCAACGTTTGTCTCATCCATAATATCTGAGTACGGCATGTTGTTGCTGCAATGTATTCTGCCTCTGCAGTGGATAGAGATACTCGATTCTTGTTTCTTGTTGTGCCATGCTACCGACTGTCACCAAGATAAAATGCTCCTCCACTTGTGCTCTTTCCGTCATCAGTACATCCTGCCCAATCTGCATCGGAATATGCAATCAAAGTGAAATATTTACCTTTTGGGTACCACAACCCATAATCCATAGTGCCCTTGAGATATCTGAAAATCCTCTTTACAATTGTTACATGAGTTTCTTTGGGACTGGCCTGAAATCTTGCAACCATACATACTGCTTGTAATATATCTGGTCTAGTGGCTGTTAAATACAGCAAGCTTCCAATCATAGACCTGTACATTGTTTGATCTACATCTGGGGATTTATCATCCTTGCTCAACTTGCAGCCTGTTGTCATGGGAGTGCTGACCGGTTTCCTGTCTTCCATTGTGAACTTTTTCAGCATTTCTTTTACATATTTAACTTGAGAAATAAAAATGCCTTTTTCATTTTGATTGACCTGCGGTCCTAAGAAATAAGAAAGTTCACCAATCATTGACATCTCAAATTCTTTTTTCATTTTAATTGATATGTCTTTGCAGGATTCATCCATGCTGCTACCAAATATTATGTCATCTACATAAACAACAAGAACAATAAGATGACCCTTCTCTATTTTGACATATAAGTTGCTATCCACCAAACCTTTCTTAAACCCTTGTTTAATTAGATAATTATCCGGCCTTGCATACCATGCTCTGGGTGCCTGTTTTAATCCATATAAAGCTTTCTTTAAACTGCAAACAAAATCTGGA
This sequence comes from Wollemia nobilis, assembly GCA_028583015.1. NCBI lineage: Eukaryota > Viridiplantae > Streptophyta > Pinopsida > Araucariales > Araucariaceae > Wollemia > Wollemia nobilis. Next base: position 2,964,297 of record JAQPPZ010001965.1, read on the forward strand.
TTTTCACCAAGTTGGAAGCCATCGGGTTGTTCAATATAAACCTCTTCTTCCAGTTTTCCATTCAAAAATGCTGATTTTACATCCATTTGATATACTTTGAAGTTTTTATGAACTGCTAATGCCAGAAACATTCTGATTGCCTCTAGTCTGGCTACCGGTGCAAAAGTTTCTTCAAAATCAATGCCTTCAACCTGAGCATAGCCTTTACATACCAATCTTGCCTTATTTCTGACAACCTGCCCATCTTCATTCAATTTATTTCTAAAAACCCATTTAGTACCAATTATGTTTTTATTTGTTGGTCTAGGTACTAATTCCCAGGTATTGTTTTTCTCTATCTGATCTAGTTCTTCATTGATTGCCTTCATCCAACTTTCATCGAGTGCTTGCTTCGACAACATTTTTAGGTTCAATACTAGATAACGAGAGAATAGTTCCTCACTCGTTGTTCTTCTTGTTTGAATACCATCTGTGGGATCCCCAATAATCTGTTCACTTGGATGATTTTTCTGCGCATGTTACTGTTTTAAATTTCCTGTTTTCTTCTTCTTGATTCGGTTTTACACTATCTCGGATCAATTTTCTTGATTCTTCTCTGTTTCTTTTTCATCATCACCTTCAATGACTTCTTCATACATAGGGTAGTTTTCTTGATAAGTAGTTTCTTGTTCTCTACCTTCATCAACTTTTACATCGGCACTTTCAACAATTTTCTTCAACTTCTTGTTGTAACATGTGTATGCCTTGCTTTTTGTTGAGTAACCGAGAAAGATACCTTCATCGACTCTATCTTCAAATTTACCAAGGTTATCTTCAGTCCATTTTATGTAGCACTTTCTGCCAAATACTTTGAAATGTCTTGCTGTTGCCTTTCTACCAAACCACAACTCATAAGCTATTTTGCTTTCATGTGGTCTCAGCATGCACCTGTTTTGAATGTAAGCTGCAAGTATGAACTGCCTCTTTCCAAAATTTGTCGACTATTTTCTTTTCTCGCCAACATTGTCCTTGCCATTTCCTGCACTGTTCTATTCTTCCTTTCTACAACACCATTCTACTGAGGTGTCCTAGATGCTTGAAACTGTCTTCTTATCCCATGTTTTTGACAGTATTCTACAAATTCTTCGGAGATAAACTCTCCTCCCCTGTCTGATCTTAGGCATTTAATTCTTTTTCCTGATTGATTTTCAACAAGATTTTTGAAGGTTTTAAACATTTCAAAGGCTTCTGACTTGAGTTTCAGAAATAGTACCCATGTCATTCTTGAGTAGTCATCTATACACAACATAAAATATTTGTGTCCATTTATGCTTTCGGTTCTCATGGGTCCACATAGATCGGTGTGAATTAGTTCTAATGGCTTGCTAGTGAAGTATTCTTTTGCTTTGAAAGTGGCTCTGGTTTGTTTTCCCTTTTGGCATGACTCACAGATGCTATTTACAGGTTTGCCAATGTTTGGTATGTCTCTAAGCGCTCTTTTTGAACTGATTTTTGCCAGATTGTCAAAACTAATATGCCCAAGCCTCTTGTGCCATAGCCAGTTTTCATCTTCCTGTCCCATCAAGCATGTTCCTTCTACAGTTTCTGAAAGTGTATATAGATTTCCTGAAGTTCTCAGTCCAGTGGCTATTAACTTTCCATTTTTTGTCTTTCTTACTTCACAGCCCTCCTTCTTGAAGATTACATCATGACCTCTATCACATATTTGACTTACACTTAGCAAGTTATGCTTCGGGCCAATTACAAACAAGACTTCTTTTGATTTTATATTGCCATCACTGATTTTTACTGATCCCTTTCCAACAATCTTTGCTCCATCATTATTTCCAAATTTCACAGAACCACCTTCATAATTCTGTAAATTCTCAAACTTTTGCTTGTCACCTGTCATGTGACTGGAACAACCACTATCCAAGTATCCAAGGTGCTGATTTGTTCCGAGCTTTAAAAGCGATCTGGACAATCAAAGATTCCTTTTCTTTCCATTACGGTTTGATAGCAGATTTTGCTACTTGTTTTGCCTTTGTTCTTTCATTAGCATGTGCCTGTTTTTCAGGAAATTTCTGGTTTTGTTTCAACCCACTTAGCTGAGATTTTCTGCCCTGATAATTATTTGATGAAAAAGTGCTTCAGCAGTTTCTAGCAATATGTCCAAAATTATGACAATTATAACATTCAACTGCATAATTCATTAAAGGAGAAAAAACATTTCTGCTGGTAAAATTCCTTTGAGATACATTATGCCTGCAATCTGAAATTTTATGGCCATAAGCATTGCATTTAAAACAATAACCAGAAAATGCATGATTAAACTTGGGTGCCGGTCTTTGCCAGTTTGAAGTAGGAGCCATGACTCTTCTCCTCCTCGGATGTGTGACTTTTGTGAATCCATCTTTGTCAGTATTCTTCTTGAATCTGGCATTATTGTTTTCTTTTGCATTATTTTGTTTTTCTGGTTCAACCCTGATCTTTTCTTCTTTCTTTGTGGGTTCTATATTCAAGTTCTTTGAATCCTTTGAAGATTCTCCTTCATCAAAGCCTAAACCAAATTTGATGCCAGAAGGCCTTTGGTTATTTAACATTTTATCCAGCTTTGCAGTACTTTCTTCAAACTTATGAAAACAGTTCAATTTTCTATTCATCTCTTCTAATTGCATCCTTAACTTAACAATGTCTTCCTCTAGCTTGCTGCATTCAACTGTCTTTATAGTTAATTGTTCATCAAGAACTTCAGACATTTTCTTGAATTCCTCTATCTGTATTTTCATATTGTTTATTATGTCTGTGGCATTCTCTAATTTCTTTGAAAAAATTTTATTCTTCTTCCTTTCTGCACTCAACTCTTCAAGTGCAGACAACCAATTCTCCTTCCAAATACACTTCGGCTTCATCCTTGGAATTTTCATCACCTTCCTGATTTTCCTCTGTTCTTTCTTCTTCAAGTGCCATGAACAGAGCTTCACCTCCTTCTTCTTCGGACTCCTCATCTCGTGCTTTCTTCGAACCGTCGACATTCTTGGTTATGAAGCTTTTCTTCTTGAAATTGTTCTTTCTGAAATTTTGTTTCTTCTTCCAGTCACCTTTTTCTTGGTGTGAACCTTCACCATTTTTGGTTCTCTCCTGCATTGGACATTTGGCTGCAAAATGACCGACTCCTCCACAATTGAAGCATTTAAAAGGTAGCTTCCCTCTATATTTTCCTTTTCCTTTTGTGAGTTTTCGAACAAAATTGGCTTCTGTTTCATCCAGTGTTCCTTCATCCTCAGATTCATGTTCAGCTTTTACATTCTTGTGTGCTTTAAAGGCTGCTTCTCTGTCTGTAGACTTGGTTTGTCCTATTCTCATTTCATATCGTTGTCGGGGGAACCATGCAACTCATCCATGCTGAAGTTGTTTAGATCTTTTGCCTCTTCTATTGCAGAGACTTTGGAGTTAAATCTTTTGTGAAGTGTTCTGAGAACCTTTTTCACAACAACTGCATCATCAATTTCTTCACCAAGTCCTCTGATTGCATTAATAATTTCGTTGACTCTCAGCATATAAATTTCTATGTTTTCATCTTCCTTCATTTGCAGTGCTTCGAACTGTGCTCGATGAGTTTGCGGTTTTGCTTCCTTAATCTTCTTGTCTCCTTCATGGATGCTCTTCGATTTATCCCACATGTCCTTTGCTGATTTACAACTCATGACTCTTATCGGTTCACTTGTCAACAAGCCCACACATTATGGCATTCTTAGCTTTGGAGTTGTTTTCAAATTTCTTTTTCTCGGTAGTATCTGTTGGAGGGGTAGTGGGTGCTTGTGTATCCACTATCTACGGAATCCCAAATATCGTATCCCAATGCACTCGGATATGTTTGCATTCGAGTTTCCGGAAGGTGTAATTTGTTCCATCAAATAAGGGAGCTTTGTTGGATGAAAATCCTTCACCACCTGCCATTGTTTCTTCCAAGATCTCCTTAGCTGATTAAGCTTGTACAAGGAACATGTGCTCTGATACCAATTGATGTTTACACAATGACACTGAGAGGGGGGGGTGAATCAGTGTAGCTATTAAATTTTTATATCTACAACATTTAATATGAAATAAAGAGAACAAAAAAAAAACTTGAACAAGAGAGCAAACCACAACACTCAATATACCGAGGTTCACCAATTTGGCTACTCCTCAAAAATGACTCGCTTGGACTCCAATCCAAATCCAGTCTTTGCAAAATCAATTTTACAAACACTTTACCAGCACCAACTGGAAGGAGCACCAACCCCTGTAATTTTTTGCTTCAACAGATGGAGCACCAACTCCTAGTACCAAGCACCAACTTGGACTGCAATTCTGATAAATTTAGAATGACATAAAAATGTCTTCACTTTATGCACGACCACGACCAGTCCGCAATTAACTCAACTCTGCACACTCTCACGGCTCTGCTTATTTTTCTCTTGATTCTTTTCTAACTCTCCTTTTACGGCAATTTCTCTCTAACAATGACAACGTCTTCTCTCGTACGATTATTCTTTTATAACCTTTCAATCCTGCATGCAGTCGAATCACATACTCGATTGTTCGAATCCATGCAATACGGTCTGTTCGGTTCCATGCACTTCGATTGTTCGAAACCCTGTAATACGTCTTTTGGAAACCATGCAATACGGCAATTTTGTTTCATGTACTTCGACTGTTCAATTTCTTCGAATACGGCTTTTCGAATGCTTTTTCGAAACTCCATATATGATTCTTCGAAAGCTTTTCGATTCTTCATGTTCGGCTTTTCTGTATGCTTCAAATACGTCTGTTAGAATGCCTGCAAATTTGACCTTTCGAATGCTTTTATTATCCTTCATATTCGGCTTTTCGAATGCGTTTCAATTATGCATGTTTGGCTGTTGCATTGCATGTCCAACACCTGTCAACGATTAACTGTCTGTCTGACTTCAGTTACTTTTTACGTAACTGGCTGCATGATTTTCCTGTCGGCTTTTTTGACACGTGTCACCTTGCATGTTCCTACGGGTTTTACCTGCCAGACTGTTACCTGTCGCGATATCGCGACACTTTTGACTTATGCTGACGTCACCCTGAAGGTTGTCGTGAAATCACGACCATTTTGGCCTTGAAAGCTTTTCCCCCGCTCATGTCGCGATATCGCGACACTTAGAACTTTTGCTGACGTCATCCTTAAGCATGTCGCGAAATCGTGACCGTTTTGGCTCTTGGAAGCTTTCCCTGCATCTTGTCGCGATATCGCGACACTTTGAACTTTTGCTGACGTCATCCTCAATGCTGTCACGAAATCGCGACGCTTTCGGCTTCCAGCAGCTTTCCTTTCATCCTGTCGTGAAATCGTGACACTTTTCAACTTTGCTTACGTCATCATCCTGCTTGTCGTGAAATCGCGACACTTTCGGCTTCTGTACACTCTTCTTTGCCAGCGAGCGAAAAAGGAACATGTCACGAAATCGTGACACTTTGTTCTTCCGTACAACTCTCCTTGCCAACTCCAGCGAAAATGGAACATGTCGCGAAATCGTGACGCTTTCGGCTCTTGCTGACGTCATCATCCTTCTTGTCGCGAAATCGTGACGCTTTCGGCTCTTGCTGACGTCATCAATCTTCTTGTCGCGAAATCGCGACGCTTCTGGCTTCCGTACGCTCTTTGCTCCATGCAGTAGCGAAATCGCTACAACTTTGTGCCTTGTGCTTTTACCTTGCCTCTTTTCATGAAATTTTGACTTGTAATATCATTGCTGCATCTTTCAGTTCTACACTTTTGACTAGTAGCGAAATCGCTACACCTTAGTTTCCCTTTGTTCCAACATGTAGCGCCATCGCTACACCTTAGTTTCTCTTTGTTTCAACCTGTAGCGAAATCGCTACACCTTAGTTCCATGTATTTTCATCATGCAGTGATATCGCTACACCTTTGTTTCCTTTCATTTCAACATGTAGCGATATCGCTACACCTTTGTTTCCTTCTCTGCCAACATGTCGCGAAATCGTGACAGTTTTGCTCGCATCTTCTCTCTCCTCGACCATGTCGCGAAATCGTGACAATTTGGCGTGCATTTTCTCTCTCCTACTTTTTGTCGCGAAATCGCGACACATTTTCTCTCTCCTCAACGAAAACTCGACATGTCGCGAAATCGTGACATTTTCGGCTGCGCCTTCTCTCTCCTCGATTTTGTCGCGATATCGCGACACATTTTCTCTCTCCTCAGCGAAAACTTGACATGTCGCGAAATCGCGACATTTTCGGCTGCGCCTTCTCTCTCCTCGACCATGTCGCGAAATCGCGACAGAAAACATGTCGCGATATCGCGACAGTTTTCTTCCTTGTCTCTTTTTGCCGTTTCGAATCTGGGTCACTACATTTTCCTTGAAACTTTCTGCACTTGATCCGACTGACCTCCGAATCGCATCAATCGCATCAATCGATTGTGTTGACAACAATGACAATACTTTTGCAATTCTTTTGCTGCACCTTGCTCAACAATATCAGCTGCACGAGCCGGCTTACAAGCATGTGGCGGAGATGCCACAGGTATCCACGGATATGGGGCTACGCGACACTCAGCGGAGAGGTGGTATCCGGGCTCTTCATGTTTCTGGCTATCGATAGGGGAGATGACTCCCACTCTAGAGGATGTATGGAGGATTCTAAGAATCCCCATACAAGGACAATTGATTACTCTTGCGGCCAATCAAGGCCATGCTATGGGACGACTGTGTGGTGACTCGAGCTTCACCCTAGAGAAGGGCAGAGTTAATATCGAGGCACTGCACCAGATGCCTAGGGCATCTAGGCTCATATGGGTGCTAGCTGGAGTGGTTGGTGGAATTTTGCTGTGCCACCAGAGCGGGTGCAGGGTGCCGTGGATGCTCGTAGATGTGATCTATGATATGCGGGACCATGGGTACAGGTTTTCTTGGGGCAGCTATGTACTATGCCAGTTGTACAAGATCCTGTATGGGGTTGTGTACAAGGGCGGTCGATGTCTAGTCATGACATCGCTCTTATAGGTTTGGTGCTGGGAGCACATTGCAGTGCGAAGGCCTGTAGGGCTTCCTCTGACAGGGGTAGACGGGGAGAGGCCCCGAGTCTTCTACTAGTGGCTCCAGAGAGGGTCACAGCGGCGGATCGACCTCCCTATGTCCCGGAGACTACTGGATGACCTAGTCCCGGACCAGATCACCTGGAGACCATGGAGGGAGCATCCAAGGTGGGCCGAGGATGGACAGGAGATGGCTCGCATCAGGCGAGTCTACTGGCTGCGGATGGAGAGGGGGGAGGTGGAGCTCCACCGCTATGACCGAGTTTTGTGGTAGTTCGATCTGTAGCAGGGGATCCCATCTCTGAGGGATTACGAGTTTTTCTGGACTATCCGGGATAACACCATAGTTAGTGGGGCTCTCGACATGCAGTGGTTCTGGAGCCAGGACGCGGATGATGCCCCCATCCAGCCAGTGTATGGGGACGACACAGGGGTAGCCGATGGCTATGATGCCTGGTACATAGGCATCCACCCTCCTCGAATGACGAGGGCATAGGGTTCGATACATGCAGTTGTGCGTCAGATAGGGATGCGACGCCAGGCGGCTATGGAGGTGGCCCAAGGTCACGGTGGGAGAGAACTGAGGAGGCCACAGGCACAAGAGAGGCCACGACAGAGGGAGAGGAGGGAGGCGAGATCCCCATATCCATAGAGGGAGAGGCCACCATCGCCCGATAAGGGCAAGGGTGTCGACATAGGAGAGAGTAGTGAGATGGCTACTCTCTGGGCGGAGAGAGATCATCTCCAGGCCCAGGTGCAGACTCTACAGGATGAGGCTGCACACCACCGAGCTGAGGTGGCACAGCTGCGAGATGAGATTACATGCCTCAGGGCATGGGGCGGAGGGGCGAGTTCTGGAGAGCTAACACGGGCTATCGCCCAACTTACATTCTATCAGACATTGTATTATCAGCTGGTGCCAGAGGCGGATAGACTACCCCTGCCAGCTAACATTGCGGATCCGATCAGGATCGGGTCGTCGAGGACCACGTCCCGATCGAGGACTAGGACTACACAGACTACGATGGGGCCACCTCGTCCACCTCAGGGCAGGGGAGGAGATGAGGCGGAGAGCTCGAGGGGCTCTCGAGGCTAGAGGGCTGCACAGCTGTGTACAGACTAACATTGTTTTATTATTATGTTGATAGAGGATTGAGTATGCCGAGGTACAGATTGTGGCATACCAATTCAGTTTTGATGATGTATATACTGTTGATATATATATGATATATTTTTGATCATATGACCTATGGCTTGTATTATGATGCTTTTATGTTTGATTGATTGATTTGATAATTGGATTGATGATTCATGAAATTATGTCGTTTTGAAATTTATAACTTTGATGTCATGCTATAATATTTTAAATGAAATAATCTGATGTAACAAATTGATTGGTTGTAATGTGATGTAAAAATAAAAAGAGACTTCTAACAATAATTTCAAAGGACATTGTCGCTATTATAGACCATTTCATGGAGTCGTTGCTCACTCGAGCTGTCAAGCTAATCCCAGTATAGAAATATGGTTAAAAGTAAAAGAATGCTTAAGAGACTGTCTTAAGACTTTGGTGCAATGATGAAAATGATGGTTTGTTTTCAGATTTCCATAAAAAATATTGTGCATGAAATAATGTTTAAAATGATTTTTGCTAGGCATAAATTCCTAAGTGTGATAAAATTTTTGGATAATTCTTTAGGAATTATACCATCATTGCAAAATTGAAGGTTGACATAATGACATGAAATAATGAAAATGGGTTTGCTTTTTAAAAGCATAATTTGTGTAACATAATGAATTAAGTCATATGGTTTTCATGATTTTTAATAAATGGGGAATAAAAATTGTTACAATGGTTTGTGCTAGGCATAGAATATGTAGGTATAGACTTATACCATCATCGCGAAAATCCAAAAAAGATAGTTTTATTGCATGGTTGATTTTTGATGAACAGAAAATATGACAATGAGGACTTGCGCTAGGCATAAAATTCCAATTTTGGTTTTGAAACTATACCATCGTCACGAAAGTCAACCAGATATATATGTATATGTTTTGATTGTATAGTTTGAAAGAAATTTTTGATTTTTCTATTATATAGTTGTCTTTGTGGTAGACAATTGTACTTGATTTATTCCAAACAAGTTGCAAAAAGAATATTTCAAAGTATTTTGAAGACAAAAGTTAGATTTATAAGGAATCCCGTGTGCATATGTGAATTCATTTCCAATCTTGACTTATCATAATGATACAAAAAATCTCTCAAATACAAATGTGTGTGCAATTGCATTGTTCATTTACCAGTTTTAAGCAAGATAATATGATACAAGTGATTTGAAGAAACCAAATAAGTGTTCATTAACCATGATGTAGATGCATATAACCATACTAGACTACTATGTAGGTCGGATTATCAAGAGCTAGCTAATCCATAAGAAGACATAGGTTTGTACAAAAGAAGGTCGCTAATGTGACAGACATATCACCACGCTAGGAGTTACCCAAGGCCAAGCATGTTGGGCACAAACCACCTGTTATGGGGCTTACCTCACAGTTTTCAAATAATTGAGAATTCCAGGGATTCAAGCTCATCAACCCTTCTTTTCTTTTCAAAGGGTAGGGAAAGGAATTTTATTGCTTTCTTGCTTTTGCATTTTTTTTTTTTTTGTATTTTTTTGCTTGATAATGCTTGGAACATTGTTGTAATGATATAAAAGAACATTTTTTTTTTTCTCTTTTTCTTGAACTTTTCTTTTCTTTTTCTTTGCTAGGGATACTTGCTCGAATTAGCTGTAGAGCAAGGGATTTTTATTCTGGGTAGGGGTGAGCTTGTCCTTTTGCCAATTCTCAAAGATTCTAGACCATGTGCATGATAGGATAGCAGGGGAAACCTTTCGCTCAAGAAATCACTTCTACTATGTAGCAAAACATGGAAATTACAAATATAATCATTTTATTGTGAAAAGATGTGCTTGGTTTAAGTAAATAACAAGATCAATTCTCTATGCTCAAACTTTATTTAATTGAATTTTGTGGACTTTGATATAAGAGAGATTAGTAATCATGCCAGATAAAATCAAGATATTTATTGTTGTGAGTGTGCAAGTGAGGGATTCCAAATAAATGGTAATTTATCCAAAATAATTTGAAACGTATAACTGCAATAATTGTAAGAAAATATATATAAATAATTTTTTGAGAAGTTTTGAGAATGTTGACTCTCTCTTTCTTCTTTATTTTGTTTTGGTTTCGAAAGAGTCAAGCATATAGCTGTTTTTTTATTCTTTATTTTTGTTTTTGAGAAAAAAAAAAAAAGTAACAAGTGTCATAAATATATGCAACAAATAGTTTTGAAGATTTTTGAGATTTATGAATGTTTTTGGTGTTTTTGAATAAATTGAAAGAAATACAATATAGTGATTTTGAACAAATATATACATGGATGAAATGACCAAGTTTATGCATAGTAACGTTTAAGATGCAAAATATTCATGGGTTCTTTAAGTTATTTACCATCTAAGGTAGATAATTTGTATGCTCCTGATGCAAATTTAGCAGTAATAATATATGGTCCAAGCCAGTTGGGCTCAAATTTACCTTTAAGGTCCTTAGTTGCATTTGTATTTTTTTTATTTTCTTTTAAAACAAGGTCGCCGATCTCAAAGGATCGATGACAAAATTTCTTAGCATATGATCTTTTAAGCTTGTTTTGGTAAGCACGGAGATGCTCCAAAGCATTGATGCGTTTTTCATCTAGGAGTTCCAGCTGACTGAGTCTTCCAGCTCGATATTCATCTCCTACTTCGGTATCTTGAAGTAGTAGAGCCAAAGAAGGAACTTCCAATTCAAATGGAAAAACTGCTTCAGCACCATAAACCAAAACAAATGGTGAAGTTCCCGTGGGGGTTCAAACACTAGTTCGATAGGCCCACAAGGCTGGGTATAATTGAATGTGCCAGTCACGGCCAGTTTTATTGACCAATCTTTTGAGAATTTTGATTAAGGTTTTGTTAGATGCTTCTGCTTGACCATTACCCTGAGGATAATAGGGAGTGGACCAGCGATGTTGAATCTTATATTTTTGGCATAATTTTTTAACATCTTTATTTTTGAAACAAGTTCCATTATCGAGAGATGAGATTTGCAGGGAATTCCGAACCTACAAATGATTTGATTAAAAATAAATTTAGAGACTTGTGTGCCAGTGTAGGAAGCTAAAGGCATAGCTTCTACCCACTTCGTGAAATACTCAGTGGCGGTTATGATGAACTTGTGTCCATCAGATGACATCGGATTGATTTTGCCAATAATGTCTAAACCCCATTTAGAAAAGGGCCAAGGAGATGAAATAGCCTGCAGTTCTTGGGCAGGTGCATGGACAAGGTCAGCATGTTTCTGGCACTTGTCACAATGACGCACATACTCATGTGCATCCGTTTCCATGATAGGCCAAAAGTATCCTATCCGAACGAGCTTTTTAGCAATGACACTACCACTAAAGTGTCCTCCACAAGATCCATCGTGGGATTCACTCAAGGCTGATTTAGACTCTTCTAAGTTTAAACATATTAATAGGATACCTTCAAAAGATCTATATAAAGTATTGCCAATTATTACAAAGCGACTTGCTCGTCGACGTAATAATCGACGCTGATTTCTATTAGAATTGGCAGGGAAAGTCCCATTTTGGAGAAAATCAAATATGTCCGTATACCAAGGTTCGGGAGTAGTTTCATTGATTAGAAACACATCCAAAGGCTCTAAGCATGACTTATTTGAAGCGGGTTCCTGGAGTCGACGAATAATGATAGTGGCATATTCGTCATCTAACTCCAAGGGTAGGAGAGATGCAGCTGTAGCCATAGCATCAGCTGCACGGTTGCTAGTTCGAGGAATAGCTTCCAAGGTAACTTGATCAAATAAAGACATTAATTATAAAACATAGGCCTTATATGGGCACAATTTATCATCTCTGGTTTGATAAACTTCATTAATTTGGTTTATAACCAGTTGGGAATCACCAAAAACTAAAAGGTGTTTAATTTTTAGCACTAGGGTAGCTCGTAATCCAAGGATTAGAGCTTCATACTCAATAGTATTGTTGGTGCAAGCAAATGTCAATTTGAAGGACAGAGGAATAAGATGTTTTTGTGGGGATATTAAAATAATACCCGCACTGACCCCACTCATGCATCGGGCTCCGTCAAAGTTTAAGGACCATTGTTCAGTATGGTCGGCCTCTAATTGAAGGCATTCATTCAGGAATTCGATGATGAGGGGATGGGTAGACTCTAAGGGTGCAGCAGCTAATTGATCTGCTATGATTTGACCCTTAACAGACTTCTATCCTATGAATGTGAGATCAAACTCACTTAGAGCCAGAACCCACTTGGCTGTGCGACCCGATAAATAAGGTCAACTCATGAGATACCTCAAGGGATCCTATTTAGCAATGACATAAGTTTTTTGACTAAGCATATAATGTCGTAATTTTTGCGTAGCAAAAATGACTGCTAGACATAGTTTTTCCAACACTGTATAGTGGGTTTCATAACTGATGAAAGTTCGGCTAATGTAATAATTAGCATGTTCTCTCTTTTCATCATCAAGCTGAGCTAACATAGCTCCTAAGGCAGAATGTGAAGCGAAAATATATAGGAGAAATGGGCGATCAGATTTAGGTGGTGAAAGCACAGGTGGATTAAGGAGGTATTATTTGAGAAGTGCAAAAGCTTCTCTACATTCGGTGTCCCAATTAAAGGGGACATCCTTCTTAATGAGTTTAAGAAAGGGACCTGTTTTGTCCGCCAGCTTATCTATGAAGCGACGGATAGCTTGAAGTTTACCTTGTAAACTTCGTAACTCGAATATATTAGTAGGTGCGGGCATATCAGTGATGGCCGCAATCTTGAGAGGGTCGATTTCAATACCACGTAAAGAAACTAAAACCCCTAATAGCTTGCCGGATTCTACTCCGAATATGCATTTTGTTGGATTTAATCGAATAAGATATTCTCGTAATCGATTAAAAACTTTTCTTAAATCATCTAAATGATTATCTTCAATAATAGAGCGAGCTATGATATCATCTACATAATCATGTAGGATATCATGCATCATATCATGAAAAATGTAGGTCATAGCTCGTTGATAAGTTGCACCTGCGTTCTTTAAGCCAAATGGCATCACTTTCCAAGAAAAGGTACCCCAGGGGGTAATAAAGGTTATTTTAGCCTGGTCTTCAGGAGCTATCCTGATCTGATTATAACCAGAGAATCCATCCATTAAGGACATCATCCCACTCTCGACAGTAAAGTTAATGATTTGATCCATGTTTGGAAGAGGAAAGTCATCTTTAGGGCATGCAGCGTTAATATCTCTAAAATCTTTGCAAACCCTAACTTTGGTAGCTTCTTTCTTGGTGACTTGGAACTACATTAGAGATCCATTCAAAGCATAATCAATAGCTTGTATAAAGATAACATTCAGGAGTTTTTCTAACTCCCCTTTGACTAGCAGGAGCACTTTGGGATGCATTTTTCTAAGTTTTTGTTTAACGGGTTTAGCATCCGGATGGACCACTAGATGATGCATGACTAAGAAGGGTCTAGACTTGGCATATCTTCATATGTCCAAGCGAAGACATCTTCATACTCTTTAAGAAATGCAATGTATTGTTCTTGTTTTTCTTGACTTAATTCTGATCCAATATTGATTATGTGAGGATTTTCCTCAATTCCAATATTAATTTTAATGACGTTTTCTACCTCCATGTGTAGATCTCTTTCAAAATTAGGTGGGGCAGGTGAAACGCCCAATTTTTGTAATTCTTGTAAGGTTAATTTAGATAATTCATCTTGAGGATTAGTGGCCTCAAGTTGGGCTATAGTTGGTATAGAACCATCAAAATAAAATACATTGTGTAACATCTCTTCAATAGAGACATCATGGAAGATATCTCCTTCCAACTCTTCATTGGGGTCAGCAATCATTTCAGGGTAAGCTATGGATAGTATGTTACATGAAAACGACTAATTTTTAAAAGGCAAATGCACATGCCTATCCAAATAATTTGGATAGCATATGAGATGATCATCATATTCAAAAGGAAAGGGTTGACCTTTACTAGGAAATAGGCCCACACCACAACGGGTAGGCCACGGTTCTACCTCGAAAGGTTCTTTCATGCCATTTTGGAAAGGTCCCAAGCCTTTCCCTTTATATCCCATTTTAAGCATCATGGGTTTAGCTTTACCATATTCATTGGTAAAATAACACCGAGCATATCCTTCATGATGAGTTTTGATATTCCGAGGGATTCTTCCCCAGTCATATCCTTTATAGATGAAGGCACAACTCCCGACTTGGTAAGTACTTCCCATAGGTTGTGGAAGGCCCAAAGTACGGGGAGATGGCGGTAAGTTATTTAAAAGGTTTGAATCTTGCATGAAAGCATTTTTTTTCTGATATTAAGGTTGTGGATAAATCTGGTAAAAGTTCATCAGAAAGGGCATAAGATGTAGAAGGCTTATTACCTATGTCTTGAGATGTGGAAGGTATGATAGTTGTTTCTAGAAGATTTGAATTTATAGGGGTAGAACTTGAAAGATTGGTTGTAGATTTAAGATCTTTTTGAGGTTCTAGAGTAATTTTTTTAGAGGGTTGTTGATCTATATAGGAGGATGAAATTAAGGGAGGGGAAATAGGTGAAGTTATGGGTGTATGTTTCATAGTTTTAGATGAAAAATAAGAACTAGGATGTGTGGATGACAGAGCAGGGCAAAATTGCACTCCAACGGGTTCTACCAAAGCACACATATCAAAAGGTCTAGGGTCACCATGAATAGTGACCAACCGATTTTTAAACTCGAATTTAACACATTGGTGTAAAGTTGATGGGACCGCTCGCATGGCGTTGATCCAAGGGCGACCCAAAAGTATATTGTACGATGTTGGGCAATGTACAATAAACATGGTTGTTTCTAGGGTTCTAGGACCAACTTGCAATGGGAGGGTAATAACTCCACACGTTTCTTGTGTTTCGTCATTAAAAGCTTTGATAATCATATCAGTTTTCTTCATTTCATCACTTCTAAAGCCAAATCGTTGGTAGAAGTCAAAAGTGCAAATGTTTAGAGATGAGCCATTATCAATCAAAACTCTTTTGATAGCTACATCTCCAATTAGAGCAGTAATGTATAAGGTATTGTCCTTATGTAAACTGTGTTGTGGGATATCTTTATCCCGAAAGTCAATACAATCAATCTCTCGAGTGATGATAGTATTGGCCATAGCTTCAAGTTGAATGTTTTGAGGTACCATCATTTGGCTCAATGTAAGCATCAACTCATCCCTATGGGTGGGAGAGGATCTTAATAAATCCAAAAGGGAAATTCTGGCCGTAGTATTGGACAATTGCTCATTAATATTGTAAGGGGGTTTAGGTTGAACAAGAGGAGCATGATTCCCTTTATTGGGGTTTTTCAAAATGAATGGAGCTGATCCATCGTTCTGGTTTGGTTCTTGTTGAGAATTTTGAGCTTGTTGTTGAGTAACGACTCCAATGGTACGTACAATGTTATAGTGAAGACGTTGAACTGGTCTCGGTTGAGCATTAATGGCTTGTTCATTAGAAAGGAATATATTGGAAGAAGGTTGAGTAGTAACTCTTCTAGGAAATGGTTCTTCTGGAACCATAGCATCTGTGATGGGTTGAATAGGATCTGATTCATTTTCAGAACTATTCGATTGGTTTGAAGTAATGTCTAGTTCACTTTCACTTTCTGATTCTATATCACTAGAATCGGAAGTTTGAAAATTATGTAAGGGCCCGGTCGTAACCAGGGGATAAGGTCGTGTCAAATATTTGAGGATCCCGAACAGGTAATTGTCCGCTAATGGTTCCTACATATCGGGTAGGAGGGGGAACATTATGATGTTCAATTTGATTGGCTACCTCTTTACCATGTCTTGGTAAAGGGTGTTGAAATATGTCTAGAGTTTGATTGGCATTTTGATTTTGATTTTGAGGAATGGTCTTTTGAGTATTATTAGGAGGGTTTTGTTTAGGTTGGAAGGCTTGCACTTCCATTTCATTATTGTCAATCAAATCTTGTATTTTATGTTTCAACCTTTTACAAGCGTTGGTAGAATGTCCAGGTCCTCTATGGAAATCACAGTGTAAGTCAGCTCTATATCCGGGTATAGTTGGATCAGGTTCCCGGATGGCTGGTAATTGGATCAAACCTCTTTCGAGCAATTGAGGTAAAATAGTTGATAAGGGTTGATTTAATCTAGTGAATTCTCGAGGAGGCTTATCAGGAGGTTTCAATATGAATTTTTTGTTGTCTTCGTTGTATTGACATTAGCAATATTTCTGCTGTTAGTGACTCCGTCACCGACAACTTGTTTGTTTTTATATTGATTTCTGGATGTTTTCTCATCATCCTTCTTCCTAAGTTGGCCTCTCCTAATGAGGGCATCTTCTACTCTTCGAGCTAAATCTATAGCTTGATCGAAGGTAGTTAAAGTAGCAGTTGATAGCTCATAAGATATTTGTTCTTGTAAATTATTGATGAAAATGTCCAACATTTCCCTATAAGGCAGCACAAAGTGCATTTTTCCTGTCAATTGCCTCCATCTAGCTAAGAAATCGACAAAACATTCATCCTTGTCTTGTTTTAAATTGTATAGGTCTTTAATAGTTACATGCCTCTCGATGTAGGCACTAAATTGATGGACAAATGATTCAGCTGTTTCTTCAAATTTTCTCAAAAAATGAGTGGGCAATTGATAGTACCACTCTAATGCCATTCCACCTAAACTTTTTGGGAACATTTTTAGTAATAGCAAGTCATTATGTGATATATCATGACATGCTATCCTAAACATGCGAATATGCTCTATAGGATATTTGGTTCCTTTATATATAGGTAGGATGGGCATGGGAAAATGCTTAGGGTATGGTTGAGCTACAACTATGGGATTCAAAGGTTGACTACAGATCTCTCGATAATTATATGAGGGACGGTGGGGATCTATCTGGTCCATACGTGAAGCTAATTGTTTCACCATGGCTTCCGGATTACTAGTTTGCCCCCCATATTGGTTCGGTAGGGCATTGACATGGGTTTTATGGGCATATGATGGAGGAACATGCAGATTAGATGCCATGTTACTATTGTGTAAATTATTGGTAGGAAAAGTATTATGAAGGAATTTTGAAGTTGTATTATGTTGTATTCCGGATTGTTGAAAGTTTGTATTTGGATTTATTTTAGGTTTTTGTTTACTTTAAGCATATTGCTCAATAGTTTGGCAGAATAAAGTAGTGAAGGAAGGTTTCTTTTGTGTGGGAGTGATTTTAGGTTGAATAACAGGTTCCTTAGGAGGTTGGGTAACCTGTTGTTTTGACATGTTTTGAGCCATAGTGACCATATCCGTATTGGATGGCCCAGCCTTGTCACTTTCTTGATCAATGAAAGACAAGGGATTAGTGTGCATATTACACATATATTCCATGGCTGCTTGAGTGTTACTAATTTTCCCTTTATCAATACGAATTGCCACATTAAGGTCATCAATGTTATCAATGAGAAATTTCCGAAAATGCTCTGCATTGTCAAAAGCAATAGTTCCATTTGGAGCTACTCTAGGGGATGAGGATCCATCCTCTTTAACACTCTCTTCTTGTTCCTTATCTTCACCTAAGTCTTCTTCTGATTGACCTAGAGTTTCTCCTTCCGGATTTGGATCTCCAAGAAGGAAATTTGGGTCTCTAGTTGTATCTTGTAACCAATCTTCTTCTTCTCCTAAAGTTTCTTTACCATTCCTAAGTTTAGGCATGGTGCTTTAATTTTGATTTCAGTAAATATATATATATGCAACAAATTAAGAGGTATATGTTTACTATATACCTACTACAATATTTGAAATGAAATTTTTAAGTTTTTGCTAAGTTTTTGGTTTTTTTTTTTTTTTGAAATAATATAGTAAAGACAATCAACACAAATAAATGCAAGAAATAAGACTGAAAGTAATAATCTAGTTTTCTATAAACAATTTATGAATATCATTAATAGGTTCTAGTTGTTCCGGAGTCATGAAGTGTTCTTCTTCAAATTGAAAGTTTTCTTTTAAAAATTTGATGAAAAGAGCTATAGTGATATTATCTGTCTCAGATGCTGGTTGATAAAAGTAAAGCTCGTGGCAATACTCTCAATATAGCATAGCTCACGGAACTCTATTTCATATTTCCCTATCTGTAAGAACAACCTCTTGTTCTTCTACACAACCTAGGAACTGGTGTACAATGGCTGCGTTCTCGAGGTATTCCTCGAAGGTGAATAATTCTGAATATACTAGAGCTCTCCTATAAGCTAACCATCTATGGCAGGCTCTCTGAAGTTCATGATAAAAACTAGTTGATGAGGATCCAAGATTCTATCTAGGACTAGCCTCTTGATTTGCTTAAGTTGTGTGGACCTAGATGAGATGAGACTAAGTCTTCTATCATGTTCGTTCCACAGGAATTGATTCCTGCTTGTTTCAAGCACATTAAGCATAGAATTGATTTCTACGACTGCCAATTGGTTTTCTACATTTATAGTAACTGCTAATCTTTTCTTAGGAGCTACCATCTAAACATGATTTCAAACTTAAAGGATTTAAAATGCATCTATGTTTTAGTTTTTCTATATTTTTTTTTGTTTTTTTGTTTTTGTTTTCAAAAGGTTATGATGCATTCACGTCGGGTTCACCAAAATATATCGCTCCAAATTTTTCGCATCCTTACCTTCAGGCTATTGGATCCGTTCCCGGAAGGAGGATGGGAAAAGGATGTCACGGTGCCTCGGACTGAGAGGACTTTGCGAAGGTCCCGCCTCTCAAGGGAGGTGTATTTTGATGATTTTTCGACGGATGGTGGGTTCACCAGGAAACATTTAAGGGCAGTTTCCACGCCTAGGTTTGGAATGTGTTTTAATGTGTTTGTTTTTAACTTTAAGCATTCATATCCTAGGTTTGGCCAAATGAATCTAGATTAATCTACATGAAAATGCAAATTCAATGAGTACAAAAAATAGATTTAAAGACATAAAATAGAGAATTTATAGAATACAAATGAGGAATACCTGATCCGGATGTCTGGTGATGATTCCGATGTTTGAAGCGATCAGGATCATCCGGAATTCGACAGAATCGTCCGAGATCCGACAGAATCGATCGAGATCCGACGAATTCAGTCGGATGAATTCGTCGAGACACTCAAGCCAGAAAAACAGATACAAAATACAACGAATACTACTATGCTAACAAAGGGAAACAACACCAAATGACTATATGAATACTAAATAATAGTTATGAATAGAAATTCAAGCAAGTTACGATATTCTAATGACAAATCATGATCTTTGTATGCAATCTAAGCTAAATGGGTGAACTCCAAATGCAAAATAACATAAAAACTGAATAAACTATCTAATTTGTAGAATAAAACAACAGAGAAAAGGTTGAGAAATGCAAACTTCAGGCACTGATTGCCTCAATATGGACTGCAATCGAGATCGTCTCGCATTAGTATGAAATCGCCTCGGATTCGACAGGTTCGCCTCCGATCTGAACAGGTTCGTCGGCGACGATGTGCACTGGCTCCGAATAAAAAACGGTGATGTGCCTGCAACAAATTGGTATGGGACCAGTGCAAATGAAAAATTGGGATGGTTCAACGTAGATGGAGTTAAATTACAGAGAATTTCAGCCAGGGGGGGTGCTAAGGGGATAGCTTAGGATTAAATAGGTTTAGGGGAGTAGTTAGGAGGTTGGAGATCATCCCAATTTGGGAGATCTCCAACGGGGGAGGGTCCCTAACGGCGCAGACACGCTTCTACCCGGATTGGAGACCCGTTGGAACAGAAGCTAATTGTGCAAAATCAATTTTGTGACAAGATCGTCTGGACGTCCTAGTCCAGACGAAATCGTTAGATCTGGGGCGATATCGTCTAATCGGCGATGATATCATCAAATGGTCAAAAAAACCTCTAAAAATGGCGCAGAAAAAGGGGGAAACGGATTACCCGACGGTTAACGGGTGGTTTGGGAGGTTAAATTTGAATTTTAAATTATTTACTAAGGTGAATGTAATTATGACAATTTTATTGCGCCAATTTTAGGGTGCTACAGTTCCTTGTTGAACATGGGGGGATACCCATAGTAATATTTTATATTTTTTTATAAACATGGGGAACATCATGATAATATTTTGTAATATTTGTGGCTCTAGAAGTGCCTAGACAAGTGGCACCATTATATGTAATTGTTATCAAGAATGTAGTAGTTTTATAGGTAGGAGATTCTAGTCCAAGTAGCATTTTGCATAGAAGCCAACCTTGAGAGTTAGGTGGTAGATGAAATCTTTAAAACTACGAGGAGCATGAATGTATGCATATTTTTTCATAATTGAATGAAATTATTGAAGGAGGTTTCCCCCTCGTAGTGGCTTGTAATTGTGTGTTACTTTGTGAGATTATTCCTTTTTGCATTTATATTTTGTATTGCAATAGTGTGTGATTTTAAGCATTTATGTTTATTTACAATGTTTGTGTGAGTGATTTTATTTTTAATAGCACAATCCTAACAAGTGGTATCAGAGCACTTTTTAGGGTTATGTTTTGTTGTGACTACAATATTTTCTACCATTCTGACTATTTGATATAAGATTTTGTATTTCTATTTTTTGCTTGTTTTCTTATTAAAAAGAACAATTCAACATTATTTCTTTTATGCATTAGTTATTTATTAGAAACTATGTATTGAGGGTTTTAATAAATCACGAAGGAGTTGTCATTATTTACTAAGCTATATTACCCATAAAACATCTAATGAAGTGAGGAGCGATCAGGCTCTAATACCCAGGCCTTAGACAACACCCATCTATGGAATTGAGCTCCCATGTATGTTCGGGTATATCAGGAGACCTCTTAGGATTAGAAGAGATATTTATCCCTTAGAAATATTTTTGGCCTTTTATTCTCCATAGTACATTGGACATAGAATCCAAAAAGAGTACCCTCATGTATTAACAGAGATGTAGGTAGTGTGCTCAAGGGTATGTGTGAAATATTCCTTGAGTAGTGGCCCAAAATATTGGTCTAAACACTATTGTTCATCACTGTAGTAGGACAGAGGGCCTATGAGTAGTACATACACCCTAGCTTATAATACCATGTTATGTTGAATATCAAACCTGCAACAAAAATCCCTACAATAATAAAAAATATGTTCTATGAATCTCAAACTTGTTACCATAACCTTGTCATAAAAATTGAGCATATAAAGAAGACATCTCTATTCCAAAGTTCCTATATAAAAATTAGTCAAAACAAAATTTCCAAAATAATACAACAGGCGAATAGAAAATACCAGATTTAGAAATAGTGGGAATAGGGGGGTCAATATCAGTGATAGCTAAGAAATTCAGCTAGTAACAGTCACTATAGGGTCATTAGTTGTTAGTGTTAGAATAGTTATCTATGGTAGTTAGAATTTAAAAATAGATAAGGAATATTTGTAATAGAGTCACACTAGGTAGGTGACAACAAAGTATCAAGAGTGGTCAACAAAATAGATAGGATAGTGTGTTATAAAGGGTTGGTCAACATAGAACTCAACTTTTGAATCGAGCCTCTAAAGGAAAAACTGACCACACCTGCAACCTCGACAACAAAGCAATAAAAAAAAGTATGGGGTGCCCAAAGCCAATTTTGTGGTATATAGCTCATTGTGATTTTTCTCAAGTTGATCATTTTGATATATAGCATCTAATCCATTTTTTAGGTTTTTTACTAAAATAGTAACCCTTGAATTCACACTTCTATTTTTAGTAAGTACCACCAAAGGATTATAACTCTTAAGACATGGCTACAGGTACTCGGGGACAACAAAGGTAACAATAAATAGAAGACAAAATTATTACCAAGCTAGGGAGTGTATTCAATGATAGCCTAAACAAATAAGGGCACAACTCCACACTTTCCAGGATTCAATAAGTGCGACCACAAGGACACTTGAAGAGTTGGACAACCGTGTATCTAATGGCCCCACCCCAAATGACATATTGGATCAATATGAGTCTCACAATGAAGGTACAAGCCGCCATCAATGATCTATATCGAATAACAATGACTTCAAGTTACCCAAATTATAAATTTGATGAAAAGGATCCAGAGGGGTGGATTTGTAAGGCAGGATAATATTTCAATATTCATAATATCACATGCTACATGTGGTTGATAATTACCTCTTTAAATTTTGAATCAGATGTACTACATTGGTTTTTGTGGCTTTGAAAGGCTAAACCTAACCTTTCTTAGCAAGAATTTGAATGTCTACTCACTCGCTTTGGTCCTAGTGAGCTTGAATATTTTACAAGAGATCTTTTTAAATTGAGATAAACCTCAATGATTTGATAGTATCAAATTCAATTTGAAAAAATTGCCAATCATACCATTGGTCTAACTGTCGACTCCTTCCAAAGTTGTTTTGTTAGTGGTTTGAAGGATGACATTAGGGTTGAGGTTAAAATATTGAGACCCTAAAAATTACCACATATAATACAATTGGCTAAATTGGCAAAAGAAAATTCAAGGCTCTAGAACACACCTCTAAATTTACTCCATATTGACCATATTTTCCATCCAAGCCTATGACAAGTCCTACCATTAAATCTCCAACTATAAAAAAATTGACTCGTGATGAGATGGGGAGTAGAAAGGCACAAATGCTATGTTATATTTTTTATGAAAAGCATTCCCTAGGACACAAGTGTGTGCGATAAAAAATGTATCTGCTAGATATGGATGAAGTACCAACCACAAAATCTTTAGAGGAAGAGGAGGATCCTCAAGCAGGAGAAACCATACATCAGACAGTAGGTCTAGAGGACTCCCAACCAAAAATTTGTGTGTATGCTTTAGTAGGAGTATCCACTTCCCAAACAATAAAAGTGATTGACTACTTCAAAGGACAATGGATCATCATTCTCATTGACTCTACAAGTACACATAAGTTCATTGATCCACATGTGACCAAACAAGGAAACCATTACATTACTACATGCAATTTCTTTTAATTTATGATTGCTAAAGGAGACACCCTACCATGCAAAGTGAAGAACACAAGCTTATACTGAGAGGGGGTGAACAGTATAAGACCACTTTTTACTTTTCTTCTCAAATCAATATTATGTAGTGTATAGATAGCAATATCAATAACAATAATCAAAGCAATGCACAAAACACCATACACAATAGAGATACAAATTTTAATGTGGTTCACCCAGTGTGGGCTACCTCCATAGAGAAAATATTTCTTCTAAATATTTCCCAAATAATATCTTGGGAATCTTTCCCAAATTACAATGTTTATGTACTTTTGTCCAAAGGAGATGCTTATCCCCTAATCTCAAGTTCGTGGATCTCTTCCACATGAGAACTCTTTCCCCTTCTGCTCTGGCTAGTGATATTCTAGATGACTCTGTCTCTATCCTGCACTAACTGGTGGATATATTTCCACTGGAAGACTCCTCACTCATATCCGTATTCAATTGTCCTGGTTGTTGGATCTCTATCCACTGAGACTCTGTCCTCTATACTCTGTCACCTCCAAAGCTCTGTCTCAATACTATATCAAACATAGTTTAGTCGGTCTAGCATAGTTCTGCTCAATCTCTTGTACTAAACACAGTACAATCAATCTAGTACAATTTTGCTCAATAGATTCATATAGAACCTGCTCAAATCTGCTCAATAGGTTCACACATAACCTACTCAATTCTGCTCAATAGGTCCACACAGAACCTGCTCAAATATGCTCAATAGGTCCACACAGAACCTAATCAAATCTACTCAACATGTCCACATAGAACTTGCTCAAATATGCTCAACAGGTCCACACCGAACCTGCTCAAATCTACTCAACAGGTCCACACAAAACCTGTCTAAATCTGCTCAATAGGTCCACATAGAATCTTCTCAAATCTACTCAACAGGTCCACAAGCCTTCTCAAATACTTGTCTCAAATCACATAGAATCATAAAGAGAATTGTTAGAGACTCAATATGTTCTAAGCTCAATGTTCAATTGATATCTCAATTCAATCTCATAGAAGCATAAAGAGAATTGTTAGAGACTCAATATGTTCTATACTCAAATCCCAATCTCAACTCAAATAAATCTCATAGAAGCATAAAGAAAATTGTTAGAGACTCTATATGTTCTATACTCAAATCCTAATCTCAACTCAAATTAATCTCATAGAAGCATAAAGATAATTTTTAGAGACTCTATATGTTCTATACTCAAATCCCAATCTCAAATCAACTCAATCTCATCTCAAATAAGAATATGAAATAGTTTTTTTCTAGGAACTTGAACAACCACATGCATCTACTTGACTAGGCTTAAATCAACTCAACTCAACCAATCACCTCAAGGAACAATCCTTTCTCGCAAACCCTAGTCCAAGCATGTATTTAACAAACTCAATTTTTTTTCAAAAATGCTCAATCACAAATCTCACATAACAATTATACTCATGTTCTTTTCTAACTCAAGTTCAAGTTCATTTCACAATCAATGGGCTTCAACAACAATGCTTCTAAAACAAGGTTTAATTACAACTCACAAACTAGAAAACCTTGAAGCATTAAACCAACAACTCTCAAAAATGAAAACCACAATCAATCATTTTCTCTCCAAAGATATTTCAGAAATCAACCACCATAAAAAATCAATAGGAGAATGTGCCCATACCTTTTTGATGCCAAGGAGTTGTCCACAAAATCTGCCACACTTAAACACAATTTCCTTTCTAATCTCAATAAGGGTTAGTGGACTTCAAATAATCACAATATAAAGCATAACTCAATTTACACCCTTTTTACTCCAACTAAATAAACACATCCACCAAAGTCCCTTTTTAATAAAACCCTTATCAAAATAACAATCAATAAGCCTTTCAAAAATACTTTAGAACAACTCCTTATTTCTCCTAAATTCAATTCTTGATAACCATCAAATAAATCATTAAACCCCTCAAGTTTTGCAATAATCAATATAGCCCAAATAACAAATCTTAATTAAAACTTTAATTTCCACTAACCACCTTATAACTCCAACCTTAGGGCTAAATAAAATTAAATTAATGCAAAACATAATTACCTCCTCAAGGGTATTCGAACCCCTGACTTGCCCACACCATGAGCGTCTTAGCCTCAGCAAATATTCCACACGAGCTAGCCGCTCGTTGGAAAGGGAAAGGCACAATGTGCCTTATGCCCGTCCCCACATTTCGTAAAACCAAAGGCACTGAAGTGCTTCTCTCACACTTTCCAAAAAAAAATGCAGTCAAGGGGATTCGATCCTCGGTGTTTTCGTTTGCCCCGCACCTTAGCCAAGGCCCACTTGCCAATGTGCCACGCTGCCCATGACGTTTGTTTCTTCGAACGCAGTCTGTGTTATTCACTGCCACACTTTTCAAGAATTTCGCATGAGCTCATAAACGATTCGATAGCCAACACTTTTAGTACACAAGCAAGGATGAAATAATAATCAATTGAAGCCCCCTTTATATAGTCCTTTAATCATATTGAAGACGTCAGTGGAAATATGACTTTTTATTTTCTTGATGACGTCGGCGAAAATCTTGCATATTGAGTTTAAAATTTGAATTCAAATTTTAAATAATTAAAATTTAAACCAAATATTAAAACTTAAATATCTCCATCACGGGGTACCTTTTTCGATGAAACGAAAGCCCAAATTGGGTTTTAAGAAAAACCCATATTAAATCTACTATCCATGGTTTTAAATAAAACCTTTTATTTTTCCTATCTTGGTTTTCACAAAAACCCTTCATTGATCCTTTTGACATTAAATGATCTTTTGACATCAATGACAACATATTAGCTTAGGGACTCAAAATGTCCAACAATCTCCCCCTTCGTCATTGATAGCAACCCAAATCCTTTTACTGAAATCTAACCTTCTTTTCTGCTCCCCCTGGTACTTTGCTCCCCCTGGCTCAATGCTCTCTCGGATATCAAAACTCTCCTCATATAAAAAACTCTCCCAAAAATACACAAATCTCTCCCTCTTTGACATCAATGGCAAAGGGTCACCTTTGGGGACCGGGGCTAAGAATTAAGCCACTTATCTTAGCCCCTCCCCCACCTCCACATGAGGTGGTTAATTCTAGTGTGGGAGTATTTCTACTCCCCGAAAGCACTATTCTCTACCTTTGTATTTTCCTCTTTCTTTTTGTTGAATCCTCTCACTGTTTCTTTCCAAGTCATCATCCCTGTTCCTATTCTTGTTCTTGTTCTCATCCATGTTCCTATTTTTATTTTTATCCATATTTATGTTCTTGTACCTGCTCTTGTTCTTATTCTTTTTTGAGTCTCCTTATTTTTTAAGTCTGTGTTCCAGTTCATATTCTTGTTTCTATTCATATTCTTGTTCCTGCCCATGTTCTTGTTCCTGTTCATATTTTTGTTCCTGTTCACATTCTTGTTCTTGTTCATGCTTGATTCTAGAATATTTTCTCTACACCATATTGTTATGTGACCATCATTATTGCACTTATAACACTTAATGTTATTATTCCTTGGATGTGTAATTATCTTAGGATTTCTCCTAGTGAAGCCATATCTTCTTTTGTCATGAATCCTGCAATTCATTGCCTTGTGACCAAACTCATTACACGAATAGCAATATCCTTGGAAAATTTGTTCTCTTCCATATACCTGTCTTTCATGTGACCTGCATTGTGAAGCCATGTACCCAAACCTATGACATGATAAGCATCTCCCATTGAAGCTTCCTTGTCTAGACCTCATTGGTATCCTATTTTGATTGTTGTTCCATTTGAATATTCTTTTCCCATTGTCCTTGTTGGACTCACTGCAATATAACTCATCCGTAGAAGTTTCACTTTCACTTTCATCTGAGAATTCCTCTTCTGAATTATTTTCTTGTGAAGTTCCTTCTTCTTCAAGAATTGAAGTAGATTTTTATTTTTCCTGTTTCTTTCCAAAGCCAAGACTTGTTGAACATGATGTTCTTTGTTGTCCAAAAATGAACTTATCCAAGTTCTTAGAGCTATTTGTGAAACTTTTCATCATGATCTTGGATTCCTTTAAATCTTCCTTTAGAGTAGCCACTTCTTGTGCTAACTTCTCACATTCCAAAATATTTTCTTCTAACGTTTCTTTGAACTTACTTGCCTTAGCCTTGGACTTATCTAAGTCCTCTATGAGCAATAATCTTTCTTCATCACATTCTTGAAACTAACTTTCAAGCTTAGAGTGTTGCTTTATTACCTTCTTTATTGTTTCAAGAGCATATATGAGTTCTCCCTTGAGATCATAACCATTCTTTATTGAATAGTCCTCTATTTTTTTACCTTTGTCCATGTCATTTCTTTCTTTTGACTTGTCTTGTATAGGATCACTCAATTCTTCATCTTCTAATGCCATTAGAAGATTCTCATTTATTCCACCAAGTGCATCTTCAAAATCATCGTCACTAAAACTATAACCATCCCTTGTGCAATCATATTCAAGATGTCCAAATTTACCGCCTCTAAAACACTTGAGAATAACTGGAGTCTTTTTCTTAACTGGATATTTTTCTTCAACCATGAACAAGACTTTATCTCTATCATTGTCTGAAATACTAGCATCACTATTAATTGAGTACTTACTTGCATTATCCACATAGTAGCTTCTCTTTTGCCTTTGGAAGAACTTCTTCCCTTGTCTGTTTTGTCCATCCTTGCTTTTCTTTTGGTACCTGTGTTTTTCAAATTCCCTATACCTGTGATCTTGGTTTTCTTCATCATTGTTATTCTTTGGATCTTTGCACTCTATTGCTAAAAGTCCATACTTGCCACAATTAAAGCACTTAATAGATCCCATATCTATCGGTCTTTTGTAACCTCTATCTCCTCTACCATAGCTAGCTTCTTCATCACTAGAAGATTCATTGCTTGATTTTATCTTCTTACCCTTTTTCTTACTGTCCACTTTGAATGCAACTTCTTTTGGAGGAATATGATCTTTTGTTCTTATTTCAAAAGTTGTAAGAATACCAAGAAAAATATTTCTTGTTAGATTATCACTATCAATTGATGTTTATATGGCAAAAACCTTTTCACTATACCTTTTTGGAAGAGTTCTCAAGATCTTTTTGCAAGCATCAGATTCATCAACCTTCATTCCAAGACCTTTCATATCATGTATAAGTTCATCAACCTTGTTGAGATAGTCATGAATGCTTTCATCATCCCTCATTCTTAGATTCTCCCTTGAGATTTTTGATCTTATATTTCCTGACACTTTTATCTCCTTCATATATGGTATGCAATAGTTCCCACATATCTTTTGATGTTGTACATTCCATAACCTTCATAGTTTCTAATCTACGTAGTCCTCCTATAATTGCATTCATAGCTCTTGAATTTGCATGCATGAGAAGCTTACTTTCCTTATCTGTAGGAGGATTGGCTCCTAAATCATATCCAAATTCCACTGCATCCCAAACTTCATTGCCAAGTGCCATCAGGTGAAATCTCATCAGCACACACCAATACAAGAAGTCACTTTCATCAAATATTGGTACTACATTATTGAAGACCTCATTCTTTTGATCCTTTTGATCCATTGTGTTCTTATACCGCTTTTCCTTCAAGCTATCAAACTCTTCGGAAGGAACCCGCTCTGATACCAATTGAAGAACACAAGCTTATACGAAGAGGGGGGATGAACAGTATAAGACCAATTTTTACTTTTCTTCTCAAATCAATATTATGCAGTGTATAGATAGCGATATCAATAACATTAATCAAAGAAATGCACAAAAAACCATATACAATAGAGAAACATATTTTAATGTGGTTCATCCAATGTGGGCTACCTCCACAGAGAAAATATTTCTTCTAAATGTTTCTCAAATAATCTCTTGGGAATATTTCCCAAATTACAATGTTTATGGACTTCTGTCCAAAGGAGATGTTGATCTCCTAATCTCAAGTTCGTATATCTCTTCCATAGGAGAACTCTTTCCCCTTCTACTCTATCTAGTGATCTTCTAGAAGACTCTGTATCTATGCTGCACTGACTGGTGGATCTCTTTCCACTTGAAGACTCCTCACTCATATTTGTCTTCAATTGTCCTAGCTGTTGGATCTCTATCCACTGATACTTTGTCTTCTATACTCTATCACCTCCAAAGCTTTGTCTTAATACTGTAACAAACACAGTTTAGTCGGTCTAGTACAGTTCTGCTCAATCTCTTGTACTAAACATAGTACAGTCAGTCTAGTACAATTCTACTCAATAGATTCACATAGAACCTGCTCAATAGGTTCACACATAACCTACTCAATTTTGCTCAACAGGTCCACACAGAACTAGCTCAAATCTACTCAACAGGTTCACACAGAACCTGCCCAAATATTCTCAACAGGTCCACACAGAACCTGCTCAAATCTGATCAATAGGTCCACATAGAACCTGCTCAAATCTACTCAACAGGTCCACATAGAACCTGCTCAAATCTACTCAACAGTTCCACATAGAACCTGCTCAAATCTGCTCAACAGGTCCACAAGCCTTCTCAAAGACTTATCTCAAATCACATAGAATCATAAAGAGAATTGTTAGAGACTCAATATGTTCTATACTCAAATCCCAATCTCAACTCAAATCAATATCATAGAAGCATAAAGAGAATTGTTAGAGACTCTATATATTCTATACTCAAATCCCAATATCAACTCAAATCAATCTCATAGAAGCATAAAGAGAATTTTTAGAGACTCTATATGTTCTATACTCAAATCCCAATCTCAACTCAATAGAAGCATAAAGAGAATTGTTAGAGACTCAATATGTTCTATACTCAAATCCCAATCTCAACTCAATAGAAGCATAAAGATAATTTTTAGAGACTCAATATGTTCTATACTCAAATCCCAATCTCAACTCAACTCAATCCCATCTCAAATAAGAATATGAAATAGTTTATTTTTAGGAACTTGAACAACCACATGCATCTACTTGACTAGGCTTAAATCAACTCAACTCAACCAATCACCTCAAGGAACAATCCTTTTTCACAAACCCTAGTCCAAGCATGTATTTAACCAACTCAAAATATTTCCAACAATGCTCAATCACAAATCTCACATAAAAATTATACTCATGTTCTTTTCTAACTCAAGTTCAAGTTCATTTACCTAGGTGTTGTAGGTGAGTTGGAGAGGAGCGGGCAATCCTCCAAGGGAGGTCCTAGGTTTAAATCTCCACCCTACCAAAAAGTTGAATTGGGTATCCAAAATCCAATTGATAATGTTGGTGCGGGTAGGGTCGAGTGTGACTCTCGGGTGACGGTTTAGAACCCTCTATTCGTGGTCTCTCATACCAAGGTGGCCCCACAAGGGGTTTTCGCTTAAAATAAAAGTTCAAGTTCATTTCACAATCAATGGGCTTCAACAACAATACTTCTAGAACAAGGTTTAATTACAACTCACAAACCCGAAAACCTTGAAGCATTAAACCAACAACTCTCAAAAATGGAAATCACAATCAATCATTTTCTCTCCAAAGATATTTCAAAAATCAACCACCATAAACAATCAATAGGAGAATGTGCCCATACCTTTTTGATGCCAAGGAGTTGTCCATAAAATCTGCCACACTTAAACACAACTTTTCTTTCCAATCTCAATAAGGGTTAGTGGACTTCAAATAATCACAATATAAAGCATAACTCAATTTACGCCCTTTTTACTCCAACTAAATAAACACATCCGCCAAAGTCCCTTTTTAATAAAATCCTTATCAAAATAACAATTAATAAGCCTTTCAAAAATACTTTAAAACAACTCCTTATTTCTCCTAAATTCAATTTTTAATAACCATCAAATAAATCATTAAACCCCTCAAGTTTTGCAATAATTAATACAGCCCAAATAACAAAGCTTAATTAAAACTTTAATTTCCACTAACCACCTTATAACTCCAACCTTAGGGCTAAATAAAATAAAATCAATGCAAAACGTAATTACCTCCTCAAGGGGATTCGAACCCCCGACTTGCCCACACCGCGAGCATCTTAGCCATGGCTAAGATTCCACACGAACTAGCCAATCATTGGAAAGGGAAAGGCACAACATACCTTATGCCCGTCTCCATATTTCGCAAAACCAAAGGCACCGAAGCGCTTCTCTCACGCTTTCCAAAAAAAATGCAGTCAAGGGGATTCGATCCTCGGTGTTTTCGTCTACCCCATGCCTTAGCCAAGGCCCACTTTCCAATGTGCCATGCTGCCCATGAATTTTGTTTCTTCGAAAATAGTCTGTATTATTCGTTGCCATACTTTTCAAGAATTTCGCACGAGCTCATAAACGATTCGATAGTCAACACTTTTATTACACGAGCAAGGATGAAATAATAATTAATTGAAGCCCCATTTATATAGTTCTTTAATCATATCGAAGACGTCGACGGAAATATGACTTTTTATTTGCTTGATGACATCGGCGAAAATCTTGTGTATTGAGTTTTAAATTTGAATTCAAATTTTAAATAATTAAAATTTAAACCAAATATTAAAACTTAAATATCTCCATCACCGGGGCACCTTTTTCGATGAAACAAAAGCCCAACTTGGGTTTTAAGAAAAATCCATATCAAATCTACTATCCATGGTTTTAAATAAAACCTTTATTTTTCCTATCTTGGTTTTCACAAAAACCTTCATTGATCCTTTTGACATTAAATGATCTTTTGACATCAATGACAAGATATTAGCTTAGGGACTCAAAATGTCCAACACAAAGAAAAAATCATAATTTCAAACTTTAAATTGGGGACTATAATCTCAAGATAAACATATTTTCCCTACCATTAGGTGGGTGTGATATAGTTTTGAGAGCACAATGATTGCAAATGTTAGGACCAGTTTTATGGAATTTTGTAGAGTTATGGATGAAGTTTAGTTAAGACTGGTAGGAATATACCTTATGTGGCATGAAGGCTAGCATGACTTAGTTCATTTCTACCCATAATATGGAAAATTTATTAAAAAAATATTCTCGTGGAGTGGTGGCACAAATGTTTGCTATTAGTGGCCCTATGGAAGGGGAACAACACCATCTAATGCAATTACAAGGATTATTAAACAAATATGCTCAATTTTTTGAGGGGCCTAAGGTACTACCTCCTCATCACTCACATGACCATGCAATGCAACTTTTTTCATTGTCTTCATCCTAATATTTGTCCGTACAAGTATCCTTATGATAAAACATTAGAGAGTGAGAAAATAGTGCAAGAGCTTCGTGTTGGCAGGGTTATACATTCCAATGTTATCCCCTATTCTTTGCCAATGTTATTAGTACAAAAAAGGAATGGTACTTGGTGCTTATGTATAGATTATCATGATCTCAATAAGATCACTATTAAAGATAAATACCCAATTCCAGTGATTGATGAACTACTTGATGATTTGCATGGGGCTCAATATTTTTCCAAGTTGGATTTGTAGTCAAGGTATCATCAAATTTAAATCAAGGATGAGGATGTTCCAAAAATAGCTTTTGAAACTTATAAATGGTATTATGAATTCCTAGTTATGCCATTTGGATTAAAAAATGCACTTTCTACCTTTCAGAATCTGATGAATTCTATTTTTTACCCTTTCCTACGTAAATTTATTCTAGTATTTTTTATGATATATTGATTTACAACCATTCATGGGAAGAGAATCTTCAACACTTAGATCAAATACTCAACATTTTTTC
The DNA here is from genome assembly GCA_028583015.1 of Wollemia nobilis. Taxonomy (NCBI): domain Eukaryota; kingdom Viridiplantae; phylum Streptophyta; class Pinopsida; order Araucariales; family Araucariaceae; genus Wollemia; species Wollemia nobilis. Next base: position 2,997,207 of record JAQPPZ010001965.1, read on the forward strand.
TAACCATCAGTTTTATGCAAAGATGTCGAAATATTATTTTTTATAGCAAGAGGTTGAATACTTGAGTCACATTATCACTAAGGATGGTGTTCAGGATGATCCCAAGAAACTTTAGGCTATCCAATATTGGCCTAACTAAAGGGACTTCATGGTTTCTTAGGACTCATGGGCTATTACAGGAAATTTGTAAAAATTATGGCAAGATAGTGGTCTCCTTGATCGCCATGTTGAGGAAGAATTATTTTCTATGGACATAACCTATCGAAAAGGCTTTTTTCAATTTGAAGTATGCCATGACCACTACCCCCATGTTAGCAATGCTTGATTTCTCTAAACCTTTTATCATTGAAAGTGATGCATTGGGCACTGGAATTGGGGAAATTTTAATGCAAGAAGGTAGACCTTTGGCCTTCACTAACAAGGTACTCTTAGGCCAAAATTTGGATAAGTCTACTTATGAGAAGGAAATGCTTACCATTTTACATACGATCAATAATTGGCAATCGTATCTCATTGGGAGATATTTTTCCATCAGGATGGATCATCAAAGTCTCAAATATTTCTTAGAACAAAGGGTGGCCACACCAGAACAAAAATAAATAAATTTTAAAATTGTGAGGTTATGACCACAACATCACATGAAGAACAGGCTATGCTACACGTTATATCCACACCACATCCTCAATGGATTCATCAACTAGATGAGAAACTGATCAAGGACTCCTCTTTGAAAACTCTCATCAGTAAACTCCAAGTAGATCCTCATTCATGCCCTAGCTATACTTGGAATGACCACAATCTATGGGACCATGACCATATTATTGTACCCAATCAATCATAAATTAAGGACCTCATTCTTCATAAAATGCATGCTTTCCCAACAGTTGGCCATTCGATGTTTCTCAAAACTTATAAAAGGATAAAACAAACCTTTTTCTACTGAGGAATAAAATAAGATATTCATACTTTTGTGGTTGAATGTGATCACTACCAATGTATGAAAGGTGACTATGAGTTCCCCTAGTACCCTTTAATCCTTGTCAATTTTTGGGCAGGTTTGGATATATATCTCTATGGATTTCATTGAAGGGTTGCCTAAATTTGGAGGTAAATGGGTTATTATGGTGATAGTCAATCATCTTATGAAGTATGCTCATTTATATTCCCTATCCCACCCATACACCACATCCATTATCACTCAAAATTTCCTAGACTCTATCTTTCGTCTCCATAGAATACCTAAATCTATTATCTTTGATAGTAATCCTACCTTCACCAGTCATTTTTATAGGAATTATTCAAGTTGTAGGGAACACAATTCAAGATGACTTCATTCTATCACCCTCAAACTAATGGCTAAACTAAAATTGTGAATAAATGCTTGTAAACATATATTTTTTTCTTCAACTCTAAACATCCTACATAGTGGGCCAAGTAGCTTTCTTTAGTTGAATGGTGGTATAACACAATATATCACAATACCACTAATGTGAATTCCTTTGAAGCAATCTATGGTAAGCCTCCACCATTACCATATTCTTACATTCCAAGCTATTCCAAAGTTCAAGCTATGGATTACACTATTCACCAACTCAAGATCAATTTGGACGAGGCTCAATTGGAGATATGGTTTTTCTTTGCTTGCAGTCATACAAACAATCTTCTCTCCAACTTCATGGTTGTGAAAAACTTGTTATAAAATATTATGGTCCTTATCAGGTGTTGCAACGGATTGGATTGACAACATATAAACTAGCCCTTCTAGCTAGTTTAAAAATTCATCCAATCTTCTATGTATATTCCCTCAAGCAAGTTGTTAGTAACATGGTCCAGGTGTAGTCTACACTTCTAGAGTTGAACAAGGAAGGTTCCATAATTATTGAACCTAAATGCATTCATGGTCATAGATCACACACCCTTTACTAATGTGTCATCAATGATGTTCTTGTCCAATGGTGTGGCTTACAACCTGAAGATGCTACATGGGAACCTCTTCAACAACTCCAAAAACATTTTCCTCATCTTCATTTATGATTACAAAGATTTTTGAAGGGGAAGGGTATGTTAGGACCCCATCCTAACACTATGATGTAATGTTCCTTGTTGAACATGGGGGAATACCCACAATAAAATTTTGTAATATTTTGTAAACGTGGAAAACACCCATGATAATGTTTCGAAATATTTTTTAATAGTTGTGGCTCTAGAAGTGCCTAGACAAGTGGCACCATTATGTGTAATTGTTATTAAGAATGTAACTATTTTGTGGGTAGGATATTTTAGTTGATCTTAACATAAGCCTTGATAGTGCTTATATGTAGTATTCTCACTACCATCAAATGAAGGAAAAGCTTTAAGTGTGGCTTGTGGGATATCATGGAGGCCTTGAATATTGAGGGGTCCAACACTATTCTAGCCAATGAATATTTATCCAACCATGGTTGTATGTGACACAAGAGGTATAGCTTAAAGCAGACTTAAGATCTAAATAGAGAAAGCACCAATAGCTAAAAGTGAATTCCTTTTCTTAGATTTCCATATGGTTGATAGCTCAACAAACTACACTGGTTCTTTTATCTTCTTGGCTTCTAATTGAGTGATCATAAGATTCTAGATCTATGTCCTTCTAGCAAATTTGTTTACTCTCAAGTTATTAAATATGAAGTTGCCAGGTCAAGGAATTTTTATCAACTTAGGAGATCAAGATCTTTACCCTCATCTTGACCATCTATAGATGTGAGAATACGATACAATTCTTAAGCACGTGGTGACTTTGGAATTCTTATAAAATCAATCAATTATTGCTTTAGGTCCCACTAGGCATGCCAAAAACTCTTGATGCTTTGATTCACCTAAGTATGAAATGTATGCCCTAGACTGAAGTCAAGATTGGATGACCTAGAAATGCTCCTATATCAAAACTTCAAAGAATGTTGACTCCTTGATTCTGCTTAAAAACTAAAAAAGGAATAGAAATAGGATTTACGATGGCTGAGATTTAGATAATAGCAAAAACCTTTAGTTAAATGGTCATACACTAGTTATTGCAAGCAAATCCTAACCTAAAAATAATCCCTCAACCAAAGCATATGCAAGCAACATAATGAACTCCAGATATACAACATTCAGTATTCCAAGTATTCTAACTGGAATAACTCAAACAAGCCTTGGCCTAACATAATTTACCCTAGCTAAAACATAAATAAAAATACTAAATTTGTACAACATATTACTCAAGATTTACAACATTCAAGATTCCAAGCATTACAACCGAAATGAGTCAAACAAACTTTGACCTAATATAATTCACTCTAGCTTAAATATAAATAGAAATACTAAATCTATACTGCATACATTCTTATTCTCATTCACTTATAAAATCAAAAATCACATCATCTAGTATTCCAAGCATTCTAACTAAAATTAGCCAAACAACACTTGGCTTAATAGAATTTACTTCTGCTAAAGCATAAATAAAAATATTAAACTAGTACAAGATATATTCTCATACACTTTAGATGAAAGAAACCAAATAATTTTTAATTGCTTATAGGTAGCTTAGAACACTTAGGTTATAAGAAAAAGCAAATTCTAAATATTTCATTCTTTACAATAAGGAGCTTTGCTCCTTATATAGATTTCGCTAAAGTATGTGAAACTAACTACTGCATATAATTATTGGCTAAAACTAATTAAACATTATCCTCTGCTAATTTGGAACCGCTTGGTATATTCTTGTTAGACCTAGTCAGTCATGATTGTAGGATCCTCAATTGTGCTTCATGGTTGTCACTTTCAAATTCTAACATATGTTATATGGTCTAACCGCTCATCTTTGGGATGCAAGGTGTCCTTCATACTAAGATATTTCAATATGAGATACTACTACTACATATTTTGTCTTTTAGGCTCCCTTCTTGTTTAGTACAAGTATGCCCAACACTTTTGGAAGTTGACATAAGTCCTCATGCTAAAAATATCTAGTTTGAGTTATTACTTTGCTTTAATTTACTTTTTGGGATCCCTTTTGTACATTTTTCCTTCATTTTATTATGCCAAAACTCTTAGAATATTGGTTTACATCACTCGTCAAAAGGTTCTAGCTCACCTTCTTTAAAAATAGATACCATTAGTCTTATGAGTCTTGCACTATGCCAAATATTTGAAGTGCTCTTACTAACATCAGTAATGAAAAATTTCCAACACACTTCTTCTTGAATTGGTTGTTAAACTTATAAATACGAAAGGTTGTTTATTGGATCCCCACTTTTGATTTTTCATTTATCCAAAAATTTGAGAAGGCTAAGCTAACATCACCAAAAAAAAAATTGCCTTGTTATATTTTTTAGTGCATAGTCTTCTACACTCTTTTTGCCTTATGAGCCCCTCACTTTGTCAAAGATTTGAAGCACTTTTCTCATGTCAACATAAACATTATTTCATCTTGCCTCATTTGCAAGTCTGATGCTAAGCTAGTCTAGCTACAAGCTTCCAACTTCAACATATAAGCACTTTTTTGAAGCACTTTGCTCATCTCAACATAAACCTTATTTCAACTTGCCTCCTTTGCAATTATGATGCTAAGCTAGTCTAGCTACAAGATTTCAACTTCAGCATATAAGAACTTTTCCTTAGCAAATTTATTACCTTAAATTCCTCCATTAGGCTTTAGACTAATATTTGAAAAGAGTGTTGAGTCTCAAAAGGCTCTTTTTTTCTTTCTTTCTATAACTAGGATGACCTTTATATTTACCCATAAGGTTATACAATCTACAAAAACTTCAACGTTTGAAACACCTGAGATTTTGTTTTCATAGATTTTAAGCTCCCTTTGGATGATGCTAATCTAGTGTTTGATCCCCTCAAGTCCCCTCGTCCTCCCCTGTTATTCTTGGATTCTATTTCTTGGGGTCACTTATTGATTTCGCCTTAGTAATTACAATGAGAAATAGTGACCTATCATATTTTCACTATGAATTAAATCATATATGGAGGACAACTCAGTTTCTAAACCCACCCACCTTGATGATGGGTGAATTTACAACTACTATATGGGACTAAGTCCTACTAAAGATAGATTCCTTTTAATTACCACTAAAAATACCTTGGGACTCTTACCAATAGTAGAATTTGGCTTAGCTACCACCATAAAGGCTCTAGGACTCTTACCAATAGTAGAATTTGGCTTAGCTGCCACCATAAATGCTCTGGGACTCTTACCCATAATAGAATTTTTCTTTATCTATCCAATCCAGTTGGATAGTATCACCTCCTAGAGTTGGGAGTTTTGATTTTACCAACACAATTTTTTTAGGCCTTCCCTTGTAAGCATCTGTGGCATCTTCATAGCATCAGCTACTTGATAGATCAATGGAGATTTGGATCCTCTTATATTGTCCACCTTTGGGAGGTAATTTTGCTCAAAATTTCCCTTCAAGTTGGATTTGCCTAACGTAGAGAAATTTGACTACACCTACCTTAAGGATTTTATCTATATCTATGCCTCATTGTGTGGACTATCACTGTGGAATATCATTTGTGGCTAAACATTTTGATATTTTTCATATTGGTTAATGATTTTTGTAATAAGTAATAACATTTCATAATAACACAACCCTTTGAGCTCATTCATAGTGATATATGTGGACCTATAAGTACACCATCTCTTTTTGGGAACATGTACTTTTTATTGATGAATTCTCTTGGTATGTATGACTGTACACTACTCATACCAAAGATAAGATTTTAAGAGATTCAAAGAGTTCAAAGCACTAGTAGAAAATCAACTATATAGAAATATCAAGTGTCTCAAGCTATATAGGAGAGGTAAGTACATGAGTAATTCCCTTATGGATTTCTTAACTCTTCATAAGATTTCCTTTCAATGGACTATTTAATATACTCCAAAGAAAAATAGAATAGCCAAGGGGAAGAATAATTGTATGACTCATGCTAAGGAGATGGAGCATAACTTCTAGAGAGAAGTCATCAGTTGTGTAGCATAAAAAAATTCTAGTAAATAAATTCAAGGTATGACACCCCTTGATGGGTTAATAGGTGACAAGTCTAATGTGTCTTGATTCTATATATTTGAGTTTTTTTTTTTTTTGAATTTACATGGTGGAATCGGTAGCCGCCAAGAATCCGGGCAAGTTGTCCAGCTTTTTATGGCCGCCACAGTATTCTGCGTTGTCCGCCCCAGAAGCCGCCACACAGATCTTCGCACAGTCCGCCCCTATAACCACCATGCCACAATCATTTTAAACCTTTTACGATGCTGAAAGCACGAGGAAAGGGACAAGCATTCAGTCCGACGAGGCCCGAGATTTGAACCTTGGACCTCCGCCCCCTTATGGGGTTTGGATGAACCAATTGGTCTACACCTCGGACCATATATTTGAGTTTTTAGCATGAGCTCATATACCCAAATATATTCAAAAAAGGAGGTATCGAAGTGTTATAAATTCACTTTTATGGGGTGTTAAAATACCTATAAAGCTTGTTATCTTTATGATCCTACCAGAAATGAGGTTCTTATTTGGAGAGGTTATTTTTATGAGGTTCTTCTAGTAGCTCCATCAAGTTCTCCTCCTAAGGTTTTTTTGAAAGATCCTCTTATTTTCAAAACTACTCTAGAAAATTCTTCAAATATATTTGTGGCATTATTCCTATTGGACCCTCCTCTTCACCTTTTAGTGAGTTCCCTTTGTCTATATATTTAGCCTTGCCTTAGGTAGCACCATATCTAGCACCTTCAATATTAGAATCTAGGAACGATGAACTTAATACACCAATTCCATGTACTAGAGTAATGAATGTTGACATAGGTGGTGCATATGATTTGGATGCTTTAGTTTTAGCTTTTGATGTTGCTCTATCTCAATGTGTACCTAGGTATTCCATGGTTTATCCAACACCAAAGTGGATTTAGACTCTCCTTTAATATGCTCAACCCATTATTTCTATAGAATGACACTAGAATGCCCCTTCTTGGACCTTCTTATCAAAGGTTGATAATTATGGAGATCCTCCCACCTACTCTCAAGCCAAGGATCAAACAAAATGGGAAGATCCCATGCTTGTTGAGTATGAATATATAATGAAAAACCAGATATGGGAGCTTGTTCCTCTTCTATAAGGGAAGAATGTTATTAGATGCAAATGGGTTTACAAGGCCAAATACACTTCATATGGTCAAGTATATAAGCACAAGATAGACCTTGTTGTTGAGTATTTCTCTCAAAAGGAGGAAATTGACTACTCAGAGTCATTTGTCCTAGTTTCTAGAATGGATTCTATTTCGATGATTATAGACATAGTTGCTTATTATGGTTAGAATGTATATTATATGGATATGAAAAGTGCCTTTCCTTTCTTTATGGTGAGATTTAATAGGAGATTCACTTATAACAACCACTTGGTTTTGAGCTTAAATATTCCAACCCCTTCATGTATAATTTGATGAAATTCTTGTATTGACTTAACTAGGCATCACATACTTTGTATGAGAAGATGCACTCCTCACTCAGTTGTGTGTATCGATGATGTGAGGTGGAACACGATGTTTACATTAAACATTAATATGGGAAGACTTTAGTGGTTGTGGTATATATGGATGATTTTCACATTACATGAAACTCACCTTCCTTGATGTAATACATGAAGTAGTGGCTTCTTGATTCCTTTGAAATGATACATTTGGGGGTTTTGTATTAATTCTTGGGCATTCTGATTGATCAAACATCCTCTAAGATCACTATCGCATAACCTAAGTATACCTTGGATCTTCTTCAATGTTTTTGGTTGGAGGATTATAAATCTAATAGAACATATTTTGCTTTTGGATTGAAGTATTGAGTACATTGCATGACTCCCTTGGTAGATACCACTCAATGTTGGTCCTTTATATGATATTTACTTTACCTCACTCAAACTTGATCAAACATTACCTTTGTAATTGACTTCTAGTTTAGGTATATCCAAGCACATCAAGAGAGTCATTGGATAGTGGTCAAGAGGATTCTTTGATACATTAGAGGTACATATCATATGGATATTCACTATTTATTAAGTAATATTGATAGTCTTATTAGATGCAAAATGGGATGGTGATTTAGATCAACAATGCTCTACTATAGGTTTTTTCTTCTACCTTGGTTATGTTGTGTTTCATGGTGCTTTATATGGTAGTTCACTATTTCTTAGTCTTCTACAAAAGTTGAATATTGTGATACCAATGAGTCCACCAAGCACCTTAGATGGATGCTTATGATCATTGAGCAAGTGGGTATTTCTCAATCCCATCTAGTCACTCTTTATTATGGCAATCAAAGTATGATCCAACATGTTTGTCATCTAGTTCTCCATTAGTGGGTCAAGAACAAATATTTGGATGCATTGTGTGATGGCTTTATACTCATGGGATGCTTAAACCTATTTTTGTGTTGGTGATAAAGCAAGTAGCAAATATTATGGTGAAGGTCATCCCTAAGGTACCATTTTATGCATATGTGAGAGCATCTTGGCATAGGACAATGTCATTTAAGGAGGGATCATTAATAAGGGTCTATTTTTGTACCCCTTGTTTATCTTAAGGAGGAATGTTGGAATATATGGTGGTTAAGCTTCACTTGAAGCCATAATCATCTTTGTATTATATTCTTTGTAATTTTTCTTTAAGACCTTGTACAAGTGAATAATTTGTAATTGTAGACACCTAAATCGTGTCATGCTTAGGGGAGCTACTTACATAGACACACTCATAAGATCATAAGACATAATCTTGGACTTTCCAAGCACCAACAATGGTTCTCACCACTCATTTAGGGCCTTTTCAAGCCATCCAATCTTGGCCGCTCAAGCCAAGAGCGACCAGATTCTAGTCGCTCAAGACTAGAGTGGCCAAACCTTAGCTGCTGCAGGTGACAGCGGCCGATCATAGCCACTGCAGACAACAACGGCTGAGCCATAAGAAGCAGTTTTCCGACAAACAGGCCCAATCTCGGGTGAAAGTGGCAGTCTGCATGCAATAAAGGTGAGCGGGAGTGACTTTGCATTCATTTTCATGACCATTTCACATAGGAGACTTGAGTTTGCATTTAGACTTAAGTTAACTAACCTTAAAGCATAAACAAAGGACAAAATCTTCTCATGCTAACAAACAATTTGCATAGAAGACTCAAGTGGGCAGTTAGATTTCAGTTAACTGGCCTTCAAATATAGATAATAGACAAGAGATTCTCATGCTAACTTGCACTACGCATGAGAAATTAATTTCTAGGGCTTGGACATAGACCTAGGGTTTCACACTATAAAAGGTGCAAGCCTAAGAGCACCAAAAGAGACACATGATCGATATATGACATATAGAGACCCGAATCACATACAAGAGATCATTTCAGAGAGAGAGTTCTCTTTGGGATCACGTGTGCGATGGAGCTTTGACAAATCAAAGGGCACAACACCTACTTTCTTCAACATCAGATCATAGTCTTTGACCCATAGCTTTGGGGCAAGGAGAGCAAGGTTTTCTTTAGCGGTCGATGTCTTGGACAGTGGCCCGCAGACTTAGCTTAAATAGACATAGCATCTTTTATCTTGTTTTCTTATATCATTAGCTTAGATTTACTTGATTCCATGGTATTTTTTTATCATATTTTTGTTACATTCTCTGATTACTAACAACCTTATCCGAGGAGGCAATCTCGAACAGCTAAAACATGTATTTTTGTTTGAATTGCATACAGGGCCATAGGTTCACGAGACAATCCACGACATACGAGAGCAAGAGGATCCGTCTGGGAGACATACCTGGAGAAGGAGGCATCTGTAAGCCCTCATACATTTTTGTGTGCAAAACTAGGAAGAATTTTAGAGTGCACCATCCTTTTGCAAAATGGGACATCTCTTCATCCACTTGTAAATCATTGTATCAATATGGGTATCCCTAAGAGGGGCCGACATGTAATCGGGGTTCAATATTAGTGAAAGATCCATTCTTTATCATTTTCATGTTATATGTTTTCTCATAATCTTTTAGCTTCATTTTTGGTATAGTAATAACATTGCAAGTAGAGTTAAGAGCGGTGCGTGCACCCCGGGGTCGCTACAGTAATATTTTATTAGTTAACCTAAAGGTGGGTTCTTTAACCTTGACCTAAAGGTTAGTTCCTTAACATTGACCTAAATATCTCTTGTAATTGGGTATAAATACCCCTTCATACCAATCATTTGGCCATCATTGGAGTGTATTCTATTTTCCTTTATCAAAATAATTTGGTGTCCATAGGCATATTTTCAAACAAATATTTTGCTTTCTAAGAGTTATTTGTGGCATTTCTAGGTAATGTGTTGATTCCATTTGCTTCTAAAAACCACTATAAATATTACACGTACCTATAAGATGTGTTAAGATAACTTTTGCATGTATGAATGTTTGACACCTTATTTACAGTGTAGGAGAAGGATTCCTCCCTCATATATTATTCTTATAAATGAGATCAATAAGCATTTATCTAAGACCTAGATACAACCTAAGAAAAATATAAAGACACACATCTATTACACCAAAATCTAGGTTAGCAACAAGTGCAAGCTCTAATGTCACCCTCAAACTAGAGTAGAGAGGACATTAAAAAGATATTATTTTTTATGACCCCTTAATATTAGCTTCATGTATCCATATAGCATTTATGTGAGTTTTATAAGTTCTTGGCTTCTAATAGTTCCTTGGTAGAGATATCCATATTTTGATTTTCTCTTCTATAGAAATCCATGGATCTAATACCCTTTTAAATTATTTTTTGAAGATAATAATATCTAATTTTAATATGCCTTGTTATGTTGAAAGCCACTAGACTACATGTCAAATTTATAGCAATATGATTATTATAGATGTTAAGGGTTGGTTTCTATAGTGAAAAATTAATATTGCAAAGAAAAATTTAATTCATACTATCCTTGTAGAGGCATTCAATATACAATGGTCCGTAGACTCTCTATTGGATAGATCCACTACATTTATTTATAAAATAACCACATTGTAGATCCATAAAAAAATTGGGTATACACTTGTACATTTATGTTCATTTGCATGTTTGAAGAACACAGGCTTATACTGAGAGGGGGGGTGAACAGTATAAGGTAAACTTTTACTTTTCTTTCCCAAACAATATTATCCAATATTATAAATTGCAATATCAATAGAAGTAATAAAAGCAATGCACAAATCATCACACACAAGAGAGATACAAATTTAACATGGATCACCCAATGTGGGCTACTCCACGGAGAAAATATTTCTACTAAATTTTCTCAACAAATCCTCTTGGGAATCAATTCCCTATAACAATATTTATGGACCTCTGTCCACATGAGACACCAATCCCCTATGCTCTGATTTGTGGATCTCTCTCCACAAGAGAACTCTTTCCCCTTTTCTCTGGTTTGTGTAACTTGATCCAGAATAACTCTATCTCCTCAACTGGTTTGTGGATCTCTCCATAGAATAACTCTATCTTCCTAGCTAGTTCACGGATCACTCTCCATAGGAGAAATATTTCCCTTTTTCTTTGGTTCATGGAACTTGATCCAAGAGAACTTTATCTCCTCAACTGGTTTGTGGATCTATCTCCATCTAATAACTCTATCTTCCCAGCTGGTTTGTGGATCTCTCTCAAGATTCTATTCCAAAATATCCACATAAATTTCCCTCACTAAGGTGCTCAATGAATTCTGAAAATAAATTTCTAGGACTCTTCTTTTGTTCTCAAGGATAATGCAAAAACTCTCTCAACAATTTCCATGGACAATACAAAAACTCTCTCAACAATTTCCATGGACAATACAAAAACTCTCTCAACAATTTCTCTTTTTATAAAGCAAGAATTACAAACAATAAAAATACCTTTTACACCTTTTATCTCCACTCTCTCAAAACAATTTCCAATCCACTTTAATGTCCAAGAACAAAGAATTACAATTCTAAATAAACCATTTACAAACTTATCACTCCAACCTTTGCATATAAAATAAATAGCATCAATACCCTTTAAATACTATGCAAAAATTTATTTCTCCTTATACCTCCTATGTTCCAAACTATATACCAAATCACATCCGCCAAATATCAACTATAGTCAACATTTAATCAACATGGAACATACCTTATAATAAAAAATTAATCCTTGCTTGTCATGAATAGGAATCGACCCTCCGACCTCTAGCTTCCAAGCATAGCGCTCAACCGCTTGTGCTAGCCAAGCAGTTGAGACCAAAACCTTGGTTTTCGCATTTTATTTCTACTATCTTCGACAAAACCAAAACAAAACGCTTCAACTGATGCTAGGGGGAATCAAACTGCAGACCTTTTCTCTGCCCGTGTCCTATGCAAGACCTGCTTGCCACTTGGGCTACCAACCCTTGGTGAAACTTAATCGTGCATCTCCTTTTCCTTATTCACTACCACTTATTCGACGAATGATGTTTGACCACTTTGCTCTACTTACCTTTGATCAATTAATTCATGTGCATAAGCCTTAGTTGCATTTGGAATCAAATTAGCTCCCCCTTTTATATGTATTAGAAACCTTGTCATGACGTTGGCGAAGAAGCTTTGTTTACCTCCATTTTAAATTTGAATTTTGGTGCCCTTTGCCAATTTCAAATTTAATTTTATATTTAATATAATATTTAACTTTGGGTTAAATATTATATTATTTTAACTTTAATATTAAATAATACTTTTGCATGGGATCCTTTGTCAACTTTTTATTTTCCTTTTAACAATCCCTTTTGGATTAATTATTAAAGTATTATAATATATTCTCTTTTCTCTTTAAAACCATGGGCGTAAACTTTTGCCTCCAACCTTTTAACTTACCTCTTTGGGTTATAATATGAAATATTATAACCATTCTTTTTACCAATTTTCTTGCATCATAATGAACTTTACCTTGCACCAAGTACTTGACATCAATGACAACATAATTACTCAAAATTTCCAACAATCTCCCCCTTTGTCATTGATGGCAACCCTTTTTCTTAAACATTTCTTTTTCCTTTTTCTAAATATGCTCCCCCTGAATGCCCCCCCCCTTACTCAAATCTCTCACACTTTGACATCAATTGCAAAGGGACTCCTTTGGAACTAAAGATAATACTCTTAGCTCAACCCCCTCCCCACCTCCTCTCCTTGAGGTGGTTAATTTTGACGTGGGATTATTTATACTCCCAACATACAATGCTTTTTTCCTTTGTCAACCTTCTTTCTCAACATACCCTTTTGATCCTTTTGAGTGTCCCTGTTCTTGCTTGTATCTGGAAGCTCTGGAAACTTGTTTTTGCACCATTTGGCCTTATGCCCAGTATTATTGCACTTATAAAACTTAATGTTGTGGTTCCTAAAAGGTGCAAATGTCTTAAAGTTCATCCTGGTGAAGTCATACCCATTTATGTATTAAACCCTGTAGTGGATTGCTTTATACCTAAATTGATTACAATAATAGCAATACCCTTGAAATAAATGTCCATATTGAAGTTCCTCTTAGTAATACCATACTCCTTGTTTTCATGAGTCTTGGATTTTTTTGCTTTCTTTTTCTTATGATCCTGTTTCTCTTCACTGCTACTACTTCCAACTTCCGAACAGTTAGATGCATAGTGACCATAATTACTACAATTGAAACACTTCATTGTTTTCATACCTTTGTGTTTTCTTGAGTCCTTGTTTCTTCTGCCATAGTTAGCTTCTTCTTCACTATATGATTCACCACTTGATTTTGGTCTCTTGTCTTTTGTCTTCTTTGTTTCTTTAAAGTCTACCTCTTTCTTGGGGTTAGGATCCTTTACTATTCTCATATCATAAGCTGTGAGAGTTCCATGTAACTCATCCATAGTCAAATTTTCAATATCTCTTGTTTCTTCTATGGCTAAAACCTTTCCATCATACCTCATAGGAAGTGACCTTAAAACCTTTTGAGCAACATCGGAGTCTTAAATTTTAAACTCAAGTCCTCTCATGGTGTTAACAACCTCATCCACACGAAGTAAGTATGCAACAATTTCTTCCTCATCTTTCATCTTCAAATCTTCAAATGTTTTCTTGTGATTTTGCAATTTTACCATCTTGACCTTTTTATATCCCTCATATGTTTGCTTCAATTTTTCCCATATTTCTTTTTCTGATTTGCAATGCATAACTTTTAAAAAATTTGCTTCACATAATCCACTCAATATTGTGTTCATTGCCTTTGCATTATTCACATGTAGGAGCTTACCATCTTTATCTGTGGGAGGATTAGCTGTAGATGTTAACCCATCCTCAACAACTTGCCATGTCTCATATCCTTATGCCATTAAGTAAGTCCTCATTCTTACGCTCCATAAAGCATAATTATTCCCATCGAACAATGGTGCCTTATTTTTTGAAGACCCACTTCGAGATGCTATATGTGTTCCTGTACACTCTTCCTTCAAGTTGTTACACTCTTCCAAATAAACCCGCTTTGATACCAATTGAAGAACATAGGATTATACTAAGAGGTGGGGTGAACAGTATAAGGTCAACTTTTACTTTTCTTTTCCAAACAATATTATCCAATATTATCAATGGAAATATCAATAGCAATAATCAAAGTAATACATAAATTATCACACACAAGAGAGACACAAATTTAACGTGGTTCACCCAATGTGGGCTACTCCACGGAGAAAATATTTCTACTAAATTTTCTCAATAAATCCTTTTGGGAATCAATTCTCTATTACAATTTTTATGGACCTCTATCCAAAGGAGACACCAATAACTTATGATTTGATTTGTGGATCTCTCTCCATAGGAGAACTCTTTTTCCTTTTCTCTAGTTCGTGGAACTTGATCTAAAAGAACTCTATCTCCTCAACTGGTTTGTAGATCTCTCTCCACAAAATAACTCTATCTTACCAGTTGGTTCATAGACCACTCTCCACAGGAGAAATCTTTCCTCTTTTATCTGGTTCGTTGAACTTGATCTAGGAGAACTCTACCTTCTCAACTGGTTTATGGATCTCTCTCCATAGAAGAACTCTATCTTTGTTGCTAGTTCATGGATCACTCTCCATAGGAGAACTCTTTCCCCTCTACTTTGGTTGGAGATCTTCTAGAAGACTTTTACCCCCACTGCTTTAGCTTGTGGATCTCTCTCCACAGGATACCTTTGTCCCTACTACACTGGCTGATGGATCTTTATCCACTAGATATTGTTGTCCTCTTTGCTCTGTCACCTCCAAAGTTTGATCTCAACTCTATCTCAAGTCTAGCATAAATCTGCTCTATCTATGCTCAACAAACTACACCAAACTCTATTTCAAATCTACCCCAAGTATTAACACAAAGCTTGAACAGATCAGCTATCAAACCTGCTCTCAATATTGTTTCAAGTCTTCACAAGACTTGCTCAAATCTATCTTCAAATCTTCTGAAATACTTTCTCAAATCTATCTTCAAGTATTCTCAAAGACTTTCTTAAATTTGTCCTCAAGCCTTCACAAATACATGCTCAATTCTATCTTCAAGCCTTCACAAATACTTCCTCAAATCTGTCCTCAAGCTTTCACAAAGGCTTTCTCAATTCTGTCCTCAAGCCTTCACAAATACTTGCTCAAATATGTCCTCAAATCTTCACAAAGACTTGCTCAATTTAGCTCTCAAGCTGCTCACAAAAACTGCTCAAATAACTTCAAAACTTGCATACAAAACACAACTTAAATATCTTTCAGAAAAACTTTTTCACACATACAAATTCTACTTGCCAATTTTCTCTCAAAGATCAATCACACTAATAAATAATTTCCCTTCACAAATTGATCTCAATCACTTCCATAATTTTAATCAATATCTCAAAACCAATGTTCAAAATATTTCACAAAGATGCACTAACTTGTCTTCAATCCTAGCACAAGTAGTTCACACTCTCTATCTCAAAATGTCTCAAACCCTTTCAATAATAGAAGCATAAATTATTCTCAAATTCTATCCCAAATGTTTCCAAAACATTCAATAATGAAGCACACAATCTCACTCAAATATTTCCAACAATGCTTATCAAACAATCCTTTTCACTCCACCTTATGTTTCAAAACATTCACTTCAATCAACACTTTAAAATAAAGAATGATATGCCCATACCTCTTTGCTTGCTCTTATGGAGATATGTCTTCAAAACCTGTCTCACAACCAACCACCTTTCTATGTGCCACTTCAAAGGTTAAATAGCAAGATTCTATTTCAAAATATCCACATGAATTTTCCCTCACTAAGGTGCTCAATGAATTCTAAAAATAAAGTTCTAGGACTCTTCTTTTGTTCTCAAGGATAATGCAAAAACTCTCTCAATAATTTCCAAGGACAATGCAAAAAATCTCTCAACAATTTCTCTTTTTATAAAGCAAGAATTACAAACAATAAAAATACCTTTTACACCTTTTATCTCCACTCTCTCAAAATAATTTCCAATCCACTTTAATGTCCAAGAACAAAGAATTACAATTCTAAATAAACCATTTACAAACTTATCACTCCAAACTTTGCATATAAAATAAATAGCATCAATACCCTTTAAATACTATGCAAAAAATTATTTCTCCTTATACCTCCTATGTTCCAAACTATACACCAAATCACATCCACAAAATATCAACTATAGTCAACATTTAATCAACGTGGAACATGCCTTATAACAAAAAATTAATCCTTGCTTGCCGTATATGGGAATCGATCCTCTGACCTCTAGCTTCCAAGCGCAGCGCTCGATCGCTTGTGCTAGCCAAGCGGCTGAGACCAAAACCTTGGTCTCTGCCTTTTATTTCTACTACCTTCGATGAAACCGAAACAAAACGCTTCAACCAATGCTAGGGGGAATCGAACCACAAACCTTTCCTCTACCTGCACCCTACACAAGATCTACTTACCACTTGGGCTACCAACCCTTGGTGAAACTTAACCATGCACCTCCTTGTCCTCATTCATTGTCACTTGTTCAACGAATGATGTTTGACCACTCTGCTACCCTTGATCGATTAATTCATGTGCATAAGCCTTAGTTGCATTTGGAATTAAATTAGCTCCCCCCTTTTATATGCATTCAAAACCTTGTCATGATGTCGGCGAAGAACCTTTGTTTGCCTCCATTTTAAATTTGAATTTTGGTGCCCTTTGCCAATTTCAAATTTAATTTTATATTTAATATAATATTTAACTTTGGGTTAAATATTATATTATTTAACTTTAGTATTAAATAATACTTTTGCATGGGATCCTTTGTCAACTTTTTATTTTCCTTTTAATAAGCCCTTTTGGCTTAATTATTATAATATTAAAATATTATAATATCTTCTCTTTTCTCTTTAAAACCATGGGCATAAACTTTTGCCTTCAACCTTTTAACCAACCTCTTTGGCTTATAATATAAAATATTATAGCCATTTCTTTTTACCAATTTTCTTGCATCATAATGAACTTTGCCTTGCACCAAGTACTTGACATCAATGACAACATAATTACTCAAAATTTCTAACAATCTCCCCCTTTTTCTTAAACATTCTTTTTTTCTTTTTCCAAATCTGCTCCCCCTTAGAAACTGCCCCCCTGACTGAATGCTCTCCCCCTTTGACATCAATTGCAAAGGGACTCCTTTGGGGATAATACTCTTAGCTCAGTCCCCTCCCCACCTCCTCTCCTTGAGGTGGTTAATTTTGGGGTGGGAGTATTTCTACTCCCAACATACAATGCTCTTTTCCTTTGTCAACCTTATTTCTTAACATATCATTTTGATCCTTTTGAGTGTCCATGTTCTTACTTATCTCTGGAAGCTCTTGAAACTCTGTTTTGCACCACTTGGCCTTATGCCCAGCATAATTGCACTAATAACACTTAATGTTGTGGTTCCTAAAAGGTGCAAATATCTTGAAGTTCCTCCTGGTGAAGCCATACCCATTTATGCCTTGAACCCTACAGTGGATTGTTTTATGCCCAAATTGATTGCAATATTAGCAATACCCTTGAAATAAATATCCATATTTGAATTTCCTCTTAGTAATACCATACTCCTTGTTTTCATGAGTCCTAGATTTTTCTGATTCTTCTTTCTTATGATCATGTTTCAATTCACTGCTACTGCTTCTAGCTTCTAGATAGTTAGATGCATAGTGACCATAATTACCACAATTGAAACACTTCAATTTTTTCATACCTTTGTGCTTTCTTGAGTCCTTGTTTCTTCTGCCATAGTTAGCTTCTTCTTCACTGGATGATTCACCACTTGATTCTGGTCTCTTGTATTTTGTCTTCTTTGTTGCTTTGAAGGCTACTGTTAGGATCCTCAATTCTAAAATTATTAGTTAATATTAGTTAGAATTATTAATAATTTAATTATTATATTATTAACTCATAAAGTGAACCATCACAACCCTTCATAACGTGAACCATCATGTATCTTCCTAACATGAACCATCGCGTCTCTTCACCAATGTAGCTTTAGGGTAGATATATATATTAGGTTGGTCATCCATATCAAATCATCCAAGAAGAAGAATAATAAGAATCATATATTCTAAAGGAGGGAGCCCCCTATAGTGGCAAAGTGATTACAAGGGAGCCCCCTTTGAGTGGCCTGCGATTACATTTATATTAATTTGCTAATAATTTTATAGTAAGACCTTGGGGTATTACCATTTGGTATTAGAGCCAATGTATCAAATGGCAAACAGAGGAATATATCATGATACCAACCTAATTTTGTTGCTTAATCTCACCCACCTACGTCAAGTCACATCAGTGCATGTGTATAATATTCAATTCTAGGATATCACCAATTGCATCATAGGGTTGGACAAATCAGTTCTCATAAGAGGTTTCATCAATGGATTAAAAGAAGAAACTAGAGTGGCGGTCATGATGTACACTCCTCGCACTCTACAGGAAGCCATTGGATTAGCCTTGTTAGCTGAAGATAAATTTAATGTTCAACATAAACATAGGGAGCAACCTATTGACAAATCATCATTTCTGCCCACTATCCCAAAAACTAAACCCTTGCTAGTTAAGTACCTTAGCTTACAAGAAATGGAGGAGCGACGAGCGAAAGACCTTTGTTGTACTTGTGATGAGCAATTTGGGCCTCATCATCGTTGTGCTACACCAACATTGTATTTATTAAATTTAGATGATCATTTTCCCTCCATAGGGGCCAAAGATGAGATAGATGTACAATTGTTGAATGTAGTTGATTCATATTGTTCCATAGAGGGAGAAGGTGAGGTATATGTGCAAGATGTGAGCAAAGCACCTGATCACAACAATGAAGGTAAATATATCGATGTACAAGAAGTGACCAATGAAGGCCAGTCATACACTCTAACAAGACTACACACAAGTTCTTCACAAATAGTGAGTTCTCACCACATGGTAAAACCTATCCAAAAACAAGGTAGAAATATGACTACACACTCATTTTTCGTTAGAATATTCTACTATTGTTCTTGGAAACCCTCCACTAACGCTTCATCCTTCTCGATATCCCTGCCTACAAAAGGATGACATTAAAAGAGTCCAAGAACTTATGAAAATCCTAATTGGAAAACAAAGGACAAAGCTTCTCACTTTGAGCTTTGAGGACAAAGCTCTTTTTAAGGAGGGTGGCATGTTAGGATCCTCAATCCTAACATTATTATTTAATATTAGTTAGTATTATTAATAATTTAATTATTATATTATTAACTCATAAAGTGAACCATCACAACCGTTCATAATGTGAACCATCATGTATCTTTCTAATGTGAACCATCATGTCTCTTCACCAACGTAGCTTTAAGGTAGATATATATATTAGGTTGGTCATCCATATCAAATCATCCAAGAATAAGAATAATAAGAATCATAGATTCTAAAGGAGGGAGCCCCCTATAGTGGCAAAGTGATTACAAGGGAGCCCCCTTTGAGTGGCCTGCGATTACATTTACATTAATTTGCTAATAATTTTATAGTAAGACCTTGGGGTCTTACCAGCTACCTATTTCTTGGGGTTAGGCTCCTTTACTATTCTCATCTCATAAGCTGTGAGAGTTCCATGTAACTCATCCATAGTCAAATTTTCAATATCTCTTGTTTCTTCTATGGTTGAAACCTTTCCATCGTACCTCATAGGAAGTGACCTTAAAACCTTATGAGCAACATCAGAGTCTTAAATTTTGAATACAAGTCCTCGCATGGTGTTAACAACCTCATCCACATGAATTAAGTATGCAACAATATCTTCCTCATCTTTCATCTTCAAATCTGCTAGTTTTTTCTTGTGATTTTGCAATTTTGCCATCTTGACCTTTTTATATCCCTCATATGTTTACTTCAATTTTTTTCATATCTCTTTTGCTGATTTACAATGCATAACTTTTACAAATTCTGCTTCACGCAATCCACTCAATATTGCATTCATTACCTTTGCATTATTCACATGTAGGATCTTATCATTTTTATCTATGGGAGTATTAGTTGTAGGTGTGAACCCAACATCAACAACTTGTCATGTCTCATATCCTTGTGCCATCAAGTAAGTCCTCATTCTTACGCTCCAGAAAGCATAATTGTTTCCATCAAACAATGGTGCCTTATTTTCTAAAGATCCACTCTGAGATGCCATATGTGTTCATGTACACTCTTTTGAAGGAACCCACTCTAATACCAATTGAAGAACACAGGCTTATACTGAGAGGGGGGAGGTGAATAGTATAAGGCCAAATTTTACTTTTCTTTCCCAAACAATATTATCTAATATTATCAATGGCAATATCAATAGCAGTAGTCAAAGTAATGCACAAATCATCACACACAAGAGAGACAAATTTAACGTGGTTCACCTAATGTGGGCTACTCCATGGAGAAAATATTTCTACTAAATTTTCTCAACAAATCCTCTTGGAAATCAATTCTCTATTACAATGTTTATGGACCTTTCTCCAAAGGAGACACCAATCCCCTATGCTCTGATTTGTGGATCTCTCTCAATAGGAGAACTCTTTCCTCTTTTCTCTAGTTTGTGGAACTTGATCCAGGAGAACTCTATCTCCTAAATTGGTTTGTGTATCTCTCTCCACATAAGAACTCTATCTTCCCAGGTGGTTCACGGATCACTCTCCCTAGGAGAACTCTTTCTCATTTTTGTCAGGTTTGTGGAACTTGATCCAGGAGAACTCTATATCCTTAACTGGTTTGTGGATCTCTCTCCACAGAAGAACTCTATCTTTGTAGCCTTCATGTGAATATTCTCCAAAACCTACATGAATTTGAAAAATAAATTGATTAACAAAAGTATTATTGTGATTCTAATACATATAAGACTAACAACTATCTATATAAGTGCCATCAACTTGGGGTATCAAAATCATCAACAAGTTTGATATTAGAATGATATGGACTTTTATAAAGTAGCATCAACTTGCGGTGTCAAAATATTCACACCATATTTATAGAAGCATTGTGCATAGAATAGTATTTACACTCTCTAGTGGATAGAGCCACTGCATTTTATTTATTAAACAACCACATTGTAGGGCCATCAAAAATGTTGGGTATATACTTGTACATTTAGGATCATTTGCATGTTATGACAATATAGCCCTTAGATCTAAACTTCCTAAATAGAAAATGTGATAGCAAGGTTGAAGGTCCCTTCAGGATAAGCAAACTATTGCCTGTGTTGACTTCATGTGAACATTTTAAAATCTTACATAAATTTGAAAATTAAATTGATAAAAAAGGTAGTATAAAGTGACTCCAAGACATGTAATACTAATAATTATCTATATAAAGTGATTTCAACTTGGGATATCAAAATCTTCAAAAAGTTTGATGTTAGAATGATAAGAACTTTTACGTGGATTATATTTTAACATATTGATCCTTTGTAGAATATCAAGATTATATTTATGCTAGTAGATGAATATTTTGAACTACATTTAAAGTACTCGAATACCTAGGAAGAAGTGTAGTATCCCATGCAATTTATCTCAAGTGTATTTCTCTTTCTAATTGATGTACTCTTAATAACAATCAAGTCATCTACATAAGAGACAATTATTAAGATTTAACTTTATTTCTTTCTTAAATAAATATTATGATTAAATTTACTTCATGTAAACATAATTTTAACAAATAAATAGCATTTTAGTATCAGTCATTTATCACATGGTATTATCTCAATCGATTAAATTCCTTGACTTTCAAGAAGAAGATCCAAATTTGAAACATACTAAATAATACGTGCATAGTAGCCAATTATAATACCACTATGTGTTCATAATGTAATATGGTTGGGGTCTATTTCAATCCCATATAACCAATTAAAAATAAATTTCTTTATAAAATCACAATAAAGGAAGGTATTTTTGATATCCATCTAATGAATTTTTTATTTGTACATGGTATTTGAGATAATGATTAATTTGGTAATATTTACCTTATTCAATACAAAGCAAACATTCAAATGTAATAAACCCCTTTATATTAAAGGAATAATTTGGCAAACAATAGAGATTTTGATATACATATCTCTTCTAACATGTATTTGATCTTATAGATCTATTTACACTTGATATTATTTCCTATGGGATAAGGAACCACTTTCTAAGGATCCACTTCCTAGGTCTAATTGCTCATCAAATGATTATATTCTTGGCTTGTTATGGCATTCTCATAAACCTTTTACTCTTTAATTTCTCCATAACTATGAGCTTAAAATATGTGAATACTCTTACTAATGTGTGCATTATGACTTTGCATCAAGATTGTATTAGCTTTTTCTAAGAGCATTTTGACTAAACTTGTTATATAATTCTCATTCTTATTACACTTTTGATAAGATTATTTTATGTATTGTTGATAATCTTCCTTCATGTATAAATGAAAATCCCCATAGTCATCTTCTATGTGATGGTGCTCTTTGTGGTTATCATTCCTTTGCTACAATATTGATCCTTGTACTTAAACTCATCACTGATGTTACGTATAGAGATATTAAACTCCCATTGCTAAGATTCCTTTATATTATAAGTAGAATTTTTTGGTCATGATCAACTCTAATCCCTATTTTTATAATACTTGTGATGATATATGATATATGATATATGCGATGTCATTTAGAATCTCTCTCTCTCTCTCTCTCTCTCTCTCTCTCTCTTCGTTTGAATGAATGATTAGTGGTTAAAAAATATTTAAAAATTTTATGGTTTTTTCTATCATTTTATCTATTTTAGGATTATTACATCACTAATAAGGTTGTTAGGTGGTGTTAAGGGTAATGTTAAGGGGTTTTACTTGTACACATGAAGTTGGTTATTGGTCATTGTGTCTTGTGACAATAACTAACTCAATATTCTACCTATATGTATAATTTTCTTGATAATATAATTGTCCATAACCTTGTTTGTCCTAACATATGTATAAATTGAGCTATAAGCAAGATACAAAGAGATTCAATTTTGGAGAAAGCCAAAGCAATAGAGTTATCTTGTTGCTTGTTTGTTTTGTAGATATCACGTAGACATGCAATCTCCTTTGTCGCTCCTTGATTTTTTTGAGGAGTCATTTGATTAATCGTGATTGATTGAGTATGAATTTTTGTTAAGTAGTCATTATATCATTTAATTTACTTGTTATTACACATCATGGGAAGTTAGCTTAGTTGTAACCTACCGAATAATTATTTGGGAGGTTACTGTTGTGACTACGGCACAACACACCTCAATTTTGGAGACCCACTTAAAATTTTGAGATGAATACCACCTTTTGGTGGCTTTGAGTGGTCGATTGATTCATTTATGTCAAGGTATCCTTGCAATGTGACGGTTCAGTTTTAGTTTGTGGTGGATTTGTAGTTTATGATATCATAGAGAAATCAGTGTAGTCCAAGGGTTTATCACAATAGGCATAATGAAGTTTCGAAAATTTTCGGTTAAATTATAAATATGCCTAAAATCCAAGTCTTGTAGGAAAGATGTTTCTCAAAAGCCCGCATGGGGATGTGGCAATGTGTACGTGATGTGGGACTAACATGGACGTAGACCGATGATGATGAATGTGGACCTATGACTACATGTATGTCATGTAGGGCTGATGATGATGTGGAGCGATGAAGTGGACCACCTCTCATTCACCTTCGACGATCGCCCGGTGGTCTTCGTTGGCAGAGACTTAGCGGTGTGGGAGATTTACTCGATGGAGCCATATGGATCTAGCAGACCTCTTAGGCCAACAACACCATGGTCTATCTGGCGGACAGTGACGAGATTGTTGTACGAGTCGTGCTCATCATGTAGGAGGATGACAACATCCATAATTATCAGCTCCTGCTTCGTACAAGAGACCAAAGGCTTTATCGTTGTCTAAACGCGAATTATTGAGCCTGTTTCAATTAAAATGGTGTATTGAGAATTGCGCATAGCTATTTTATGGCAATGTTATCGGACAGATCCAGTGAGGATATCAAAATCTTCAGACACTGATGCTCATCCCATGCAAGGTAATCCTTTTGGTAGAGAAAATTTTGGAAAAGATACGCAGGCTTCGACAATCATCATTCCTCAATTGGAAATTTTTGTGAGAACTTAGAAATGGTATCACTGCTAGAAATCAAGTGAGAGTTAGTGTTGAGGATTCAAAACGTAGAAGTTGCATTGGAAAATTTAAATTGGAATAAAAGCAGTAATTTGTTGTGTCTTCCGATGACCAATATCAGCGACATTGCATGGAGGGCAAAATCTTCATCGGATTTTGCACGTCGAAAAGCTTAGCTCGAGTAGGTTATTTAAATCATGTGATTGTTGTATTAAACAGAATCTAAATATGGTGTTAAAGTGGAAGGAGAAATAGATGATAAGGTAGATTTTAAGATGGAGCCTCCTGCATTTCCACGTCAAACTCGAAGATAAGGACGATGTTCTCATGTAGGCCGCTGGAGGTTTAAATTTCCATTCGCGAGTTATCCTCATGTTTTACACAAAGGTCATGTAATATAGCATTAAATAATAAGGAGTCTACATAGCCCACGGGCTTGGGTATTAAGCATTCGAGCAATGCAGACTTACACGTGAGAGGACAGGTCTTCGGCGTATAGCATGGAAGGTAGCCTCAACGGATGTAACACCTCTAAATTGGCAAGTGACCGAAGCGTTATTAAAATGAAGGAAAATATACCTCGTATTACCACAGGTGCATTGAGTTACAAACAGTATGAAAATGAAGAAGACGGAACGCATGTCTATTGGAGGAGGCAAAACCAAAAATTTTGGCAATTTTAAATAGACATCGAATGAAAGGAAAAAAGGGTTGGAATTTTTTTTGGAACAGGAGGACGTGAAAAGGATTGGAAGGCTTTTAAGTTATTGCAAATAGATTCTTCTCATTTGTATACAACTAAAGAAGATTTTGAATACAAGTTTTATTGCAGGTTTTTCTACTACATGTATTGAGTTCTTTCTATGATGTTAGCATCATTTAATATTTTTAATGCATACCTTTATTCCTTATACTCTTGCACTTAACCAGATCTATAAAGTATGTGGATGCAGGTCTAACTTGGTTTTCCTTTATAATCTTCTATTTTCTACAGAATAAGAAAAATTAATTTACAACAGCTCTTTGATCGCTTTTTGTACTTTGTTTCATTGTATTTCAGATTTTTCATTTTTTTCTCTAACCCTATATTTTGTCATTTATTTTAAATTTTTCCTTCTTTTAAGTTCCATCGAGCACTCAAGGCCCTAAAATGTTATATCGTTTTTCACTAAAATCGATAATGGGGTTTTGAAGCAATTAGAACATCCAAATAATTTTGTTTCTTAAGACTAACTTGTTAAATTATTTGGACACATTTAATTAAGGCATTTCTTAAGGTTCCAAAACAAATTCTTGCACTCCACAGGTTCTATTATTTTAAAATTTGTTTAACAAAGCAAGATAAAATTTGTTAACAAAGCAAGATAAAATCTGTTTCACAAAGCAAGATAAAATCGGTTTCACAAAACAAGATAAAATGAACTAAATCACCATTCCAGGACTCACATTTCAAAGTTAGATTATCTTTTTTATTTCATGCTCAAAGCAAAGCTTAACAAAGGAAGATAATTTTGTTAAAAATTTGCTTAACAAAAGAAGATAAAATTTACTTAAAACACTTTGAGATAAAATGAATTAAATCACCATTCCAGGATGGTCATAGAGGACCAATAATGTTACATTTTCTTTTTTTCAAATTTCATGAACAATAAAGAGCATAGCAAATCAAATTAATACCAAACCACAGGCCCCTTGTTAACAATTACTTGCACCTCTAAGGTATTTTAGCACATTTTGCATATTTTCACAAGTATTCGAGCACACATTAAGCAATAAGAACCTTGGAGAAATTCTAAATTTCTAAACAATTACTTGCACCTCTAAGGTATTTTAGCACATTTTGCATATTTTCACAAGTATTCTCGAGCACACATTAAGCAATGAACCTTGGAGAAATTCTAAATTTCTTTGCAAGAGAGGGTTTTCTAACAATACCCTAACTGTGATGGTGGTTTTACAATTCGGTAAAATTATCAAGAAACTATATGTTGGGTTGTCTAAAATTGCACACAAGGACCACATAGGATCATCCAAGGTTGTGATCAAATGTAATGTTGCAAGGGTTGTCTAGAGAAGAAGCGTCGTCTAGACTTTTTGACAAACATTGTTTATTCTTCATGTTTAGACATTGTTATTGCTAGTTGGCATGCAAGAGGATCCATAGAGAAGTTATTTTTAAAGCATGCAATCAAGATGCAAACTTTGCTAGGCATGAAATATTCATGGAATTAGAGGCAAAGAGAATCAAACTCATGATGCTAAGCTTTGAAACATATAATGATAGTCACCAAAGCCATCCAATGATGGAGATAATGCTAACATTTTATAATACATTAGTTCAAATCACTATCATGCATGATGGAAACATTAGACATAGAGTAGATTACACCATGTCATATTTTATGTTCTAAATATGTTCTAGATGTATTGATAAAGATGAGAAATATTCAAAGAATGAAGCATTACCATTAAATGAAGGCATGCCAAAAAAAAATTAATGGAGTTTTTGTCTCATCTTGGATGAAGACATAACAACCCTATTTGCATGTAAATTAGCATTGAGTTAGCATGGTGGAGATTATTTATCTATATGAGTGCATCTACTATTCAATGGTTTGTAGCATTGAAGTGTTGTTCTTGAGTTGGAAGGAAGTGCAACACAACCCTAATGTGCACAAGCCATGAAATATTTTGATGTAGATTCAAACAAAAATATTAGTCATCCTATTTATACAAATCAATGGTGATATTGCATTGTGAACTAATGTTGTCCAAAGAGCACATTTGGTTGGAGTGTTAAATTCATTGACTTGTTATAGGTGTGCATTTATACTAAATGCTATGGAATGCTTTATCCCATATGCATTGAGATAATGAACATATTGAGGTTTATATTGTATTAGTCTTCATAATACTTCAATTCCATATGGTGGACATTGGTTCCCGATACTTTAGAGACCCTTGTGGATATACAATTTGAATTGTTATTCATGCCATGTGATGTTGAGGTCATGATGGAAATATGCCATGTTTGATGGAATTTTTGGAGCCATCATATGAAATCCTATATTGATTGTACTGAAGATACTTTGGCACTTATAAAGTATTTTGATGATTTGACATTCACAATCACGTGGTGTGAGGTACATGACTAGTTTTGATGATTTGAAGTTTTCAATCACATGGTGTGAGACACATGATCATATGTTGTGAGGTATGTATGGTGTGAATCTTATATGTGGGTACTCTTAGTTGTTTCATACCCCACTTAAATATTGGCTTACTTAAAGGTTGATGAACTCTATCAAAAATATTCTACTTGCTTGATTGGTTAAACCAATTTTTCTATATTTGGTATCCTTAATTTTTGTAAGTTTTGGAGATATAGACTTGGGATAAATTAATTATTTTTGCCTGATATCCTATTGTGAAAGATAGGATTTTAAATAGTCTCAAAAATATATTTTCGAGCCTAATGCGTTTTTTAGATAGACAATATCAAATATTGAAATGACCTTTGATGGTGGTCACTTGATTAAGGGTGGGTACACTAGTACATGTTTTTTGAAGAATGCAAACCATCATATTTTTCGATTATAGTGCTATATGATGACTTCCTTTCCAAGTTTGATAATTGTGTTCATGGTTGCCATGGTTTGTGATCATGAGTGCTGAAGTAAAGGGCTTGATTCTTTACTTTAGTTTATTTGTGAATTTATACATGCGACTATTCACTTGTTGGTCAATCTAACGTTGTTGTCACCTAATACAACTTGATTATGTACTTGTGTATAATACTTAATTATTTGTAAAATAGTGAGGTGAATCCCACTATAAAATGCATTGTAATGTATGGTTGTGGTCGAGTAGAGCAACACAAAATAATATTCCTAAAGGAAGAAATTACTCTAGTCTCTGCTCCATGAGCCAAGAATTTTACAAAGAATAATTGGCATCACTTATGTTTTACAATGATAATAATCCTTATTTATATAACCCTCTTTCCTAAACCCTTGTCCCACTCACTAATATAATAAAATATTAAAATATATCCAACCTTGGGTTATGGGTGGCCCATGCCAACTATCCATAAGACCCATACACAATATAATATTATATTCCATATATTGCTATCTCTAGGTTCCTAACATTTTTATTTATAATATAATTGTCTATCATCCTACTAATTCTAACAATTTGATCATTGTATACTAATGGGTATTTATATTTAATAAATGTAGAATTTTATTAGATTTTTCCTTCTCTTTTTTTGGTGCAATATTTATGTTGTAATTTATAATATCAAGTTTTATCTATCCTTATTTGGATGTAGTCTAATGCATATTAGCAATTATAATATGGCTAGACAAGCTAGTAGATAAGGTGTACCTAATCAAAGTAAAGATCCAAGATATCATGAAAGCTAAATAGCAAAGAATAAGGCAATTGATATGCCTCATATAGTTTTTATATTTTGAGATAGGTATATCTAGGGGATAGCTTATAATTATTATGTTCATGCTTTTTGTATTAGATTTGGACATATTATTGACATTCATGTATGTTAAATTATATATAATTTTTATTCTTAAGAGTTTGTGAATTTGGGTCTTTACTTCTTACATTTATGTATGAAACATCATTCTTTTATTATGAAGTATTTTATTTTTATGTTATAGAACAAATGATTGGACTTGTATATTTAACTTTCGATTATAACTTAAGTAGCCATCAAACATTGCATTCTATGACTCATTCTAGAGATTATAAAATAAGGTAAAGTTAAAAAGAATGAACAAGGACTTGTATCCATAAGCTAGGAAACATACTATTACATTTTAGGTACTCAAAATTTTCAATTATCAAATGAGATGTCTTTCTTCATCTTGTGAAAGACATCAAATTAAAGACAAGTTAGGACTAATATAAAATTTAATGCTCTTTATCTAAGACAATGAATCATTTGTTTCCATTCTTGTTTAGCATATAGACACTTTATTTTACATTATAATGTACTATTGAAGTATCTTCTAAATAACCTATGGATAGCTTCATCAAATATAAGTCCAATATTTTTATAGGATCACTCAACATTCTATTTAACCTTATAAACATGAGAATAGGAATTAATAAATTAAGACTAATATATTTAAAAGTATTAGGTATCAAAATTGAGGAATTATTTACTTTCATTCTTCTTTAGCATGTAGACATTTTGTTTTATATTGCAATGTGTTTTTGAATTACCTTCTAAATAACCTATCGATAACTTCATCAAAAGTAAATATATTTTTGTAGGATTCATTTTATTTAAAATTATAAATATAAAAATGGGCTAAGATTTTTCACTTAAGGTTATTAAACTTGAAGAATAGTCAACAATAAAATTGGTATCTTGTATCATAAATGTCTTTGGCCTAAAATAAGCCAAAATATTTTACATATATTAGTTTAACTTTCTAAATATCCTTACGGTATTTTAGTCAAGTTTTGGTACTTGATCTACTAAGTTCATAAATTAGTTATAGAAAAAGCAATGGATAATTATTTTAAATAACTTTACTAAAGAGCTAGATCTATTATTTATGTTAAATTATACTAATTAACTAAACTAACTAGTTATAAATACAAAATAAAGGACAAATTGAAATCTCTTTACCAAGGGAATTTTACATTATTAGATGGTAAAGAATTTGAATGTTCCATTTACATGTTTATTAAAACCTATTTTCTCCAATCAACATTATTTGTGAGCTTCAAAGTCTCTAGTAACATGTTGAGCATCAAGCTATCATATTTAAGCAATATGGCATATACTCTAAATAATAAAGATAGATATATGCCTTATGTAATTACAAATATTTTAAACAATACTCATCAAGGTTTTTGTAACGAACCCAAAGTAGTCATGTCAATTCATTGATTGGTCATGTCGGTTCATTGATTCTTTTCATCTATTTATAGGTAGAATGATTTATTAATTTCTCATCATCAAAGAATATAATTGTATTGTGTATATTGCAAGAGACTCCACCCTCTCTAAGTGGCTACAAGACTTCACCCTCTCTAAGTGGTTGTTAACTTGGTTTACATCATTATCCCGGATTTGATTGATATTTGCATTTGATTTATTCATCGAGTAAGGAGTTTCCTTACAAGTGGTATAAGAGCTACGTTCCTAAAAATCATGCAATTTCTAAAATTGCACAATCTGCTGGCAGATTCATCACAGGTAGTTTCATAGTACTGGTTCTCCCACCGAACGCCTAGTCGCATAGCGCAATTAATTTAGTCGAATATCATCATTGATTCGCAAGATACAACATTCTTCATAGGCTACGAAGGAGTTTAAAAAATATATAACTATTAATTCATCCGCATACATTCTAAGGAAGCACACTCAACGAAATTTGTGTTACATTCTAAAGGAATCGTGCTATCATTGTTTAGGCACGATCACATATAATTAAACCAATGAGCTTAAATTAAATAATGAGTGCAGTGAACTAAACGTACAACCTAAAATAATTTCTAAGGTTTAATTGCACGAAAAACCTAAAATTTTAACCAACCTCCCCTCGACACGTGGAACTCAAGATTGACAGTAGACACAAGTTTTCGAACATATATTGTTTTCTGTCTAGAAAAAGTGTTTGAAAGGTTCAACCATGGATTATTTCAGAGGGTTACATTGGTAGTCTATCGTAGGCATTAGCAAGCATAATGATCACCTTCGTTATAACTTTTTTTTTATTTATTTCATTTCCCTGGAGATTTCTAGGCGACGTTGTCTCTTCCTAGGTGTAGTACAAAAATTCTAGAGAAATCCAACGAGACCACTATTTCAGCATATTTTCATCATTTAATTTTTTAGGTGATACAATGTTTGTTTTGGTGAAACAAGTACGTATTATTATTTTTGGGAGATAATATCCCACATTGGCCTTGTAGTGGCCAAAGGGAAACTTATAAGCATTAAGAAGCACTAGTGTTAATATCTATGCTCACACACGGATACGCCTAGTGGTGGGGAGGTCTGCTACAAAATTGCAAATTTTAATCATTGATCGATCGATTGAATCGTGGGCCAAAATTTTATCGTTGGACTAATTTGATGTTACTATTGATACTTGGTACTAGATAACCCACCGATCGTTGGAGCTGACTCGCTATTGACCCGCCTCATCCATATGTTGTCCCTCCTCATGACTGTTGTGTCCACTAAGGATAATTAAAATAATTTTTTTTGAAATAAAATATTTTTTCGAATTTAAATTTTTGAAATAAAATTGACGTCTCACAACTATTGCCGCCAGAAATTTGAATTCAAACTTGGAATAATATTTTGCTGCTTACACCATTTATTCACAGCAAATTCAATAAAATTATTTTTCACCATTGGTAATTTGAAAACCAAATTTGATGCTCAGCAAGTACATGAAAGTATATGCACAAACCTCATGAGTGGAATCGAGTAAACGGACGATTACAACGTAATTTCCAACCAAATTATGTATTTATGACTAGATAACGCCAACCTAAAAATCAAGTTACACATCATAATACTCCTAAAAATATTAATATTTTTGACCAACATCGTTATTCTTCACTAAATTCCATGGTTTCACCTTCTTCAAACAATGTCGATCCTTCCAACCCAACTATCCCAATTCCTAATAGTTTTGATCCCCACTTACGTCAATATCTTACTCAACAAGAAATAATGATGAACGATATTTATACTACACTAAAAGCCATTGAATTCAATATAACTACTGCTACACCTCCTCATACCCCCAGGTCACAAAATTCTCTCAATCCCAAACCTTTAAACATTTGTCAAAGACAAGTTGCTTCTAACCAAGGCTTTGCCAATGATTTAGACCTAGAAGTAGGTGGTGCTTCCAGTTATTTGGAATGGCCTCATGATGTTCAAGTTCCTTGAATTGACATACCCACATTTGAAGGGGTTGACCCTCATGGATGGTTGGAAAAAAATAGAAGGTCTTATCCGATTGCACCATATTTTAGAAACAAGTTGTGTTGCTTTTGCAGCTTCTAAACTAAGTACACAAGTGTATCAATGGTTGTTATGTAACTTCACAAAAATCAACACCCTCTTTTATGGCCTCAATTTAAGGAAAATTTTCTTACAAGATAGATAAAGGATATTCCACATCATACGTGGTCCATCTTATGCAAATTAAACAAACAAGATCAATAGATGACTATATCTCTGAATTTACTAGTCTACTCATCTATACACATGAATTAAGTCTAGCAGTGGTGGTTTTTGCTTTTAACTATGGTCTTAAGGATAAGATTCACAAGTAATTTGACTACATTATCGTTATACCCTAGATGATGCACAACATATAGCTCAAGCAACAGAACAAAAACTCTAAGATTTTAACCCTCCATATCATCAAGATTTCAACTCTTGTCATCCTTACCATAATGTTGAGTGTTCCATAAGATTCTTCTACTCTAAATATCACTCACGTCACCCAAGAGATCAAGCTTGTGTGCAACATCAAAACTTTCACATAGAATATGATTAGGCATTAGTCATTGAGGAAGAAAATTTACCCAAACCTGAGCCATCTACAAAACCAGCAAATGATGAAACACAAGAGGATGGTACAGTGGCTCTTTCGGTACATGCATTTATGGGTATTCAAGATCATCATACTATAAAAGTACAAGGATTCATTAAACACTATTAGGAATCAAGTTCCTAATAATTGGATTCAAATGGATAATGCAATAATTTGATACAAAGCCAAAAAATAGATGCAATCACTTTTTAAGATCGTTTTTCCAGAAGGATTTTTTCCTACCCAATGCCCCAAAGGAGATATAATTAATAGTTTATTCTTCGATGCCCTTAAGACACCTTCTATGAATGTGTATATAAATCTATCTAATAGACATGATATGAAGGGATGTGATGGTCCATAAATAATAGTAATTATATATAATATAATGTTAGGATTAGGATCCTAACAAGCCACCCCTCTTAAAAAGATCTTTGTCCTCAAAGCTCAAAGTGAGGAGCTTTATTCCGTGTTTTCCAAGTAGTATTTGCACATGTTCTTGCACTTTTTTAATGTCATCTTTCCGTAAGCAAGGATAATTTGAAGGTGGAAGTGTTGGTGGGGATAGGTAGGAAGAATAGGAGGATTAGAAGGATGACAGGGGGTAACCCTTTTTGTGCTCTCTTGGTGGCTTTGATAGAAAATAAGTGGGCAACCATTTTCTTACCTCCTTTGCGAATAATTTTCTCCATTCGATGGGAGCTTACTAGTGGAGAAGGGCCTGATTGTAATCCTTTAAGAGTATATGTTTGAATCTTTATTATAAATTTCATCCATAAAACTTCAAAATACCATTGAATAGTGTCGAGTGT
Source organism: Wollemia nobilis (assembly GCA_028583015.1). Taxonomy (NCBI): domain Eukaryota; kingdom Viridiplantae; phylum Streptophyta; class Pinopsida; order Araucariales; family Araucariaceae; genus Wollemia; species Wollemia nobilis. The sequence continues at coordinate 3,031,259 of JAQPPZ010001965.1, forward strand.
TCATAACCATTGTACTCCTAGGACGATATCGCATCCTCCTAAGGGAATTGCATACATGTCATGTTTCATGGTGTAATCACCCAAGGTGAGCTTAATATTACGAAATTTTCCTTTACAAGTGATTCTTCCCCCATTACCAATCATGACTTCAAAATTATTGCAAGGATGGATAAAGCAATCAATTTGTTTTGCCACATGTGGATCAATAAAATTATGTGTACTTCCAGAGTCAATAAGCACAATAAGGTTTTGTTGTTTAAAGGAGCCAAGGACTTTCATAGTTTGGGGAGAAGAATTTTCGATGAGGGCATTGAAGGAAATTTCTAGTGGACCTTGAGTGCTATCATCGGGTGTATCTGTCATGACTTCTACCTCGATCTCCTCTTCGTCGTTGGTTGATTAACAAGGAATAGTTACATCTAGAATATATAATTTGGGTGTAATAAATCTATGATTAGGTACGAATTTCTCATCACAATGAAAACAAAGACTTTTTTCTCTTCTTGCCTTCATTTCCTCAAGGCTAATTCATTTAATTGGCATGACTTTATTTATTTTTGTGTTGTTGGAATTATTTTGTGAGTCTGCTTTAGATAGGTTTCCTAATCGAAATAGGTTATTGATTTTTTCTTCCACCATTTGTGCTAATGCAACAACGTGCATCATATCGATAGGATTGAGTATTTGTACTTCTAATCGAATTTCTTCTTTCAAGCCACTAATGAAGAAACTTTGAAAGAATGATGCATCGAGTCCTAATGTAAGGTTTGCCAACTTCTCAAATTGAGCCTGGTATTCTCATAATGTAGATGTTTGGTAGAGTTTGGTAAGAGCCCTTGTGAAATCTTCAAATTTGCTTGGGTCAAATCGTATCATTAGATTTTTTGTAAATTTAGTCTATGTGGAAGTACCCTTTGTCTTTTCATACCACTGGTACCATTGAGTAGTGATTTGCTCTAGGTGAAAAGATATGATGCGGACCTTTTGGGTCTCTGGAATTTGATATAAAGAGAAATATTGGTCAGCCCAATATATCTAATTTGTGGGGTCACCTCCATCAAATTTTGGGAAATCCAATTTTGTGGTTCAAGGTAGGATTGATGTGTGTGGTCCCCCTAGTAATGCTTGTTGTATGGGTGTCATGTTTTGTTGGCCGTTTTGCATTAATGCCATATTTTGTTGTACCAAGTCCACAGAGTGATTTGTGGCATCCATTTTTATCGTTAACTTTGCATAGTGGCATTGATTTTTAGGGTTAACTTTACGATTTTGTTTGCTATTATTTGTTTCCAAATTATCTTACCATTTAGACAACCCTTCCAGAACTTCTTGTGAAACTTCCTTCGAAAGGTCTAGTGATATTCTCCCATCTGCCATGTTATGGTCCTTGCGGTTTTATGACTTCCTTAGCATTGGTTGAAAATATTGACAAAATTTTGAAAATCTGCAAAAGTTGCTAGATGTTGTAAAAATATTGTTTACAATTTTGTAATTTTGCAATTATTGTAATTTTTGCTAGCAATATTTGGAAAATTGCTTAGCAAAAAAATATTATCAAAATTTAAAATTTGGTTTTACAACGGTTGTCCCTCCACTTTTGAATTTGAAATTCTTTTATGTGCAGATCAAGGTGGCAGATTGAAGAATGGTAGAGCATGGATCGAACTGGCAACCAATAGGAGGGTAGAGCACGAATTGTTTAAGCGGTCAATAGGAGGACAGAGCACAAATTAGATAGGAGCTAGCACAAGTATCGAGCATCGAGGAGTATGTGTGGCTAGGAGTATGACAATGGGCAATGTGAATACTATGGATATGAGAGCGGCGGTGATCTCAAGGTGAGCAGGGGAAGGCTATGGATTTTCTAGGTGATAGTAGGAGAGCACAAAAACCAGGTTTGAATTAATCGAACCAGCACTGACAAGGATGACGGAGATCACGAAGAGTGTGAGCAGGAGATCAAATCAGAAAAGGCATTGACAGGGATGGCGAGGATCGGATGAGTGTACACAAATATGACAAATTGTTGATAGATATGGCAGGATCAAAGGTCGCATGAAGGATTTTTTAGATGAGTGTGATCGAAGTCACATAAGACTTAACCGTGCTTCTTCAATTTTAATCCTTTTCATCCTACTACACTAGTAATATGGGATTTATATCCCTAAAATTTTTATAATTTTCACGCTTGACTTTTTTGGTACCCTAAAATTTTATTCGATGATCAAAAATTCAAATAAAACTTTAGGTTCACTCCCTAAGATTTATTTTATAATATTTCACCATGAAATTGGACTCTTATCATAAAACGTCTCAGTGATGGATTGTTTACCAAATTATTGATATCTGAATACGTCTGACATGATCTGGTTCACTCTCGATGTGAATTTGTTTTAGTTTTATTGAATTTTTGACATCAAAATCGCTAATTGTATCCTTTGTTATCCATCGAAATTACTCTGGTAATATTTTGAAGTCCTTGCAGTCACTTGATTGGATTGTGATATGGTTTTTAACCTGGGATTGAATGATGGATATAGCTCGATTGGATTGATTTGAAAACTAGTTTGAGTATTATTTTCTTTGAGACATCAAATTTCGTACTTTTAGAGCTTCATTGAGACCAAAATGAATCCAAGGATGAAGATAAGTTACGTTATTGGATTATGCCTGACATATGATTGATTGTATTGCAGTTTGTTTCTTGGTGTAACAAATCATAATGGTTTTTGCTAGGATGAATTCAAGTTTAATAAATGGCTTATAGTAGATAGTACAGCGTAGTATAACTCACAACGTTAAGAATCAAAACTTCCAAGTCTTCGATCTTGGCCAAAAATACTCCGTAGCTTAAAAAAGGAGATCCAAAAACTAGGTAAAAAATAGTGAATGAATGCACAATGAATGAACTCATGGGAAAATTTTGAACCAGCTCTGATACCAGTTGTTAGGAACCAAGTTCCTAATAATTTGATTCAAATGGATAATGCAAGAATTTGATACAAAACCAAAAATAGATGCAATCACTTTTTAAGATCATTTTCCCAGAAGGAGGTTTCCCTACCCAATGCTCCAAAGGAGATGTATTTTATATTTTATTCTTCGATGCCCTTAAGACACCTTCTATGAATGTGTATATAAATCTATCTAATAGACATGATATGAAGGGACGCGATGGTCCATGAATAAATAATAGTAATTATATATAATGTAATGTTAGGATTAGGATCCTAAAAAACACCAACATGTTAATATATTGATTGATTCAAGAAGTACACATAACTTCATAGATTATAAAATAGCCAAATACTTGAACTTGTATATCCATTCCTCTTGAATAACATGTGCTTATACTGAGAGGGGGAGTGAACAGTATAAGATAAAACTTTTTGTTTTTCAATCCATATGATAACATCAACAATATTAAAGCAATAAACATCACACAAAGCATCACACATATGAGAGAAATGATTTAACATGGTTCACCCAATGTGGGCTACTCCACGGAGAAAATATTTCTTATAAACTTTTCTCAAATAATTCTTTTGGGAATCCTTCCCTATTACAAATTTTATGGACCTCTGTCCAAAGGAGACACAAATATCCTAATCAAGTTCATGGATCTCTATCCATAGGATAACTCCTCTTCTCTGGTTGATGATCTTCTAGAAGAATTGTTGCCTCCACCACACTGGCTTATGGATCTATATCCACTAAATACTCCTACCCTCACTCAGAAGACTTGTCTTCACTGCCCTGGCTAATGGACCTCTATACACTGGAGACTATCGTCCTCTATACTCTATCACCTCCAAAGCTAGCTCTCAGCTCTATCTCAAATCTACACTAAACTCTGTCCTTCAATATAGTACAAATTTGCTCTATCTTTGTCTCTGGTCTGGCACAAACCTGTCCTTAAATCTGCACCAAACCCTATCCTCAAATCTATCCTCAAGCCTTAACACAAATCTTGACTCATTCACAAATCAACTCTGTTAGATCTACCCCAAACCTTAACTTAATATTTGAACAAATCAACTGTGCTCACAAGTCTTCTCAAATACTTATCTCAAATCTGCCTTGTAAGCTTCCACAAAAGCTCACACTAATCTATCCATAATTCCTCTCTAGAACTTGTCCAATATGCTCAATAAGTCTTCACCAAGACTTACCTCAATATTGGTTAGCAAGTCCTCACTAGAACTTGTCCAAATTTGTATTGTAATCTTCCACAAAAGCTTACTCAACTCAACCAATCACTCAATTATAGTTTAGCAAACAACACTTTATCAAACAATCTCACATAACAATGATACTCATGATTTTGCACAAACCCTAGTTCAATCATATGAAAGCTTACTCAATATTTCCAACAATGCTTATCAAACAAGGTTTCTAGTATCAACTTTCATTCCAGAAAACCAAACTCAACAATGCTTATCAAATAATCCCTTTTCTCTCCAACTTAGCATTCACAACATTCAACAATCACTCACAAGGAATTTGTGCCCATACCTTTTGTTTGATGAAGAATTTTCCTTAAAAACCTGTTTCAATCATAACCACTCTCTTTGCCAATTACAAGGGTTAGATGTCACAAATACACCTTATCACTCCCTCTAGATTTTAATGCACTTCTAAAAGAAAAATAATCACCACTTCAAAATATTCCAAGGCATTGACAAGTTTTTCTTGATTTTTAATCAAATTATTTTATCTCTCTTTTATAAAGCAAGATCACAATAAAAATTCCTTTTTCACCTTTTAACTCTACTCTCTAATTCATTTCCAAGGCATCAAAGAATTAAAATAACTATTTTAATCCTTATACATCCCTACTTCAAAAACTTCCCACTTAATAATATGTATGCCTCAAAACACCCTTTATCATAACATAGGCCTTACAAAAATTAAATTAATTTGCATACCTTAGATTTGACACCAAAATGTTTGTGCACCACACAACTGCCTCCGTATAAATTCAAACCTAAAACCTCACTTCCAGCGTTGTGCCCTAGCAAACTGTTAGGATCCTCAATCCTAACATTATGAGTTAGTATTAGTTAGTATAATTAATCATTTAATTATTATATTATTAACTTATAAAGTGAACCATCACAACCCTTCATAACGTGAACCATCACGTCTCTTCATACGTGAACCATCATGTCTCTTCACCAACGTAGCTTTAGGGTAGATATATATTAGGTTGGCCATCCATATCAAATCATCCAAGAAGAAGAATAAGAATAAGAATCATAGATTCTAAGGAGGGAGCCCCCTATAGTGGCAAAGCAATTACAAGGGAGCCCCCTTTGAGTGGCCTACGATTACATTTACATTAATTTGTTAATAATTTTACAGTAAGACCTTGGGGTCTTACCATTTGGTATCAGAGCCATGTGGGATCCAACCATGTGGTATTTGCTCAAATATCTTCATCAAATCACTTATGTGTGTGAGTATCAAACTCGGTTTGAGGATATCACCAAACACAACACAAGATTGGATGAATCAATTCTCATCAATGGCTTCATTAGAGGATTAAAAGATGAAATTAGAATGGAGGTGACAAGGTTCAATCCCTATACCATGATGCAGACCTATGGATTGGCAAAATTAGCTGAAGATAAAATCAATGCACAACAACGATTATGGAAACCACTTATGGAAAAATTGTCGACCACTTACATCGCTCCCAAACCTATGTATAATGGAAGGGCATAAAGCACTTACACAACCCCCAAATCTAATCTAACTTTACAAATTAAACATCTTAGCTTTGAGGAGATGAAGGAACGACGAGCAAAAGGACTCTGTGATAATTATGATGAAAAATTTGGACCCCACCATAAATGTTCTACACTAACATTGTATTTATTGAAGGAAGTTGATCCCTATCTCTCCATAGAGCAAGCAAATGAGGTAGTTGTATCCAAAGCGATCAGTGCACCTACTCACCACAATGAAGACAATGAGGTCGATGTGCAAGAAGTGATTGATGTACCAAGCAAGGATGAGGTAGAAATACCCAAAGTGATCAATGCTAGCCAAACATACACTCTACAAGACCTACACATACCTTCCTCACCAATAGTGAGTTCTTGTCATATGACCAAACCTATTTGTAAAAAACACAAAGTGACTACACACTCCTTCTCCGTTGGCTCTACCAAGGAACCAAAAAATGATATGAAATTATTACCATCACTTTTGATGCATCATTCTAAAGTATTTGAGGAACCCCAAGGGTTGCCCTCCCATCGTCATCATGATTTTCCTAAGGAATATTCTACTATTGTTCTTGGCAACCCCCCGCTAATGCTTCATCCTTCTCGATATCCCTGCCTATGAAAGGATGCCATTAAAAGAGTCCAAGAACTTACACAAATCCTTATTGGAAAACAAAGGACAAAGCTTCTCACTTTGAGCTTTGAGGACAAAGCTTCTCACTTTGAGCTTTGAGGACAAAGCTCTTTTTAAGGAGGGTGGCATGTTAGGATCCTCAATCCTAACATTATTAGTTAGTATTATTAATCATTTAATTATTATATTATTAACTTATAAAGTGAACCATCACAACCCTTCATAACATGAACCATCACGTCTCTTCATACGTGAACCATCATGTCTCTTCACAAACGTAGCTTTAGGGTAGATATATATTAGGTTGGCCATCCATATCAAATCATCCAAGAAGAAGAATAAGAATAAGAATCATAGATTCTAAGGAGGGAGCCCCCTATAGTGGCAAAGCGATTACAAGGGAGCCCCCTTTGAGTGGCCTATGATTACATTTACATTAATTTGTTAATAATTTTACAGTAAGACCTTGGGGTCTTACCACAAATGCTAGGCTAACATCATGGGATACACACCCACTTGAAACAAAGGGTACGCAATATCACTTTTATCCCTGTATTTTGCACCAAACACATCGAAGGCCCTTCCTCTCTCCCTTACAAAAGTGTAATCCTGACTTGAACCCGCGACCTGTCCTCAACAAACATCTTAACTCTGCCTTGTTTATCATCTGTGCTACCCAGTTCGTCATGTAGGATCTTCACGCCCACTATGATTTCAACACACATACTTCTATCCTTTCTGAAATGCACGAATAATCCTCTCTCAAAGCGTATGCATGAAATGTCTTTTTCTCAATTTTTAATGGACGAAAAATATTAGCCTTTGGGGAAATAATTTACCCCTCTTTATATGCAATATAATAAATGTGGAGACATCGATCCTTATTTCAATTTGCCACATTTTTAAATAACTTTTTGCGCCAAGCATAATTTGAATTAAAATTTTAACTAAAAGGTTAAAATATTTTAATTAAAATTATTTAACCTTTGGCTCATTTGATATTATTAAAACTTGCTCACTTGCTTTTTTCAAGGAGAATGCTTTGCACATATAAAACCTTATTTTTCTCAAGGGCCCACTTAATATAATGTTAAAAAATATTATAATAATGCTTATATTTTTGACCCATGGCCTCTTTTACGGAGATCTTCCTTCAAAACAAATTTTTACTCCGAACTCATGGATCTAATAACTTTGGAGAGAATCTTCCATGTATTTCCTTTTAACTGTTGGAAATTTTTGGTAATTTGAGGAATTTTATGTTGTCATTGATGTCACATGGATCATTGATGTCACATGGATCACATTGAGTTTTTGTGGCCAAAATATTTCATAAATAAGCATTTATGATATTTTGGAAAGCATGGCTATTTACAGGGTTTTTGTGAAAACCAAGGTAGGCAAAATAAAAGGTTTTATTTAAAACCATGGATGGCAGATTTTAAATGGGTTTTTCTTAAAACCTAGGTTGGATTTTCTTTTCATCAAAAAATGTGCCCGGTGAAGGAGATAATTACTTTTAAATATTTAAGTTTAAATTTTAATCATTTAAAATTTAAAATTATAATTAAAATTAAAATTAATATTTTATTATTTTCGACGTAAAAAAGGAGGCAGCAAATAATATTAAGTCATAGCTGACGTCAAATAAATATGCCACTAAAATTTTTATTTTCCCCAAGTCCTCACTGATGATAATCCATTCGAAGCGCTAAGGAAGTAGAAGTATCATATTCATTCGAAACCAGCAAAGAGAAGAGGGAACAAAGGTAAGGGAGGTTCCTTACCTATCACCATAGGTGCTTGTGGCCTAGCGGCAAGAGGAAGGTGCATAAGGTGTTTAAGCTCCAGCAGATCCGAAGTTTGAATCCCGTTGGTTCTGGTTTTTGCAAGGTAAAAAGGGAGAACCTTTTGTGCACGTGGTTTTTGAGGGCAAGTTTGAAGGAAGCAAGAAGGAGGTCTTGCACTCTTAGTTTCTATGTGATCGGTTGGCTCATGTGGTTGTTGGTTTTGCGGTTTGAGTGGTGCAGGGGCAGTGACAGGGGATCGAATCCTACTAAGTTTAAAGGCAAGTTATTAATTTTTCCAAATATTTTATTTTTCTAAGGTTGCCCTAGGAGAGATAAGGTTTGTGGTGCATGTTGTGAAAAGGAAATATTTTTGGTGAATTTCCTTTTAGAAGTATATCATATTATATATTGTTGGAAAGCTTATTTCGAGGGTTATTTGATTATTTTGTTTAGAAGGATAAATAAGGTGTACTTAAAGAGATATTTTTATTTTTGTAAAAGGGTTCAAGTGAAGGTTGTTTTATTCTTTTCAAAGTGTGTTGAGTGTGGTATATTTTCCAAACGGGTTTCTTTAGTTTCATAAAATATATGGGTGCATTCTCCTATTGATTGTCTATGGTGGTTGGTTTTTGAAATATCATTGGAGGGAAAATGATTGTTTGTGGTTTCCTTTTCGAAAGTGGTTGATTGAATGCTTCAAGGTTTTCTGAATTGAGAGTTGTGTTTAAACCTTGTTTTATAAGCATAGTTGTTGAAGCCCATTGGTTGTGAAAGAACTTGAGTTGAGCATTGTTGGAAACATTTGAGTTGGTTGAAACATACTTGGACTAGGGTTGTGTGAGGAAGAATTGTCTCTTGTGGTGATTAGTTTAGATTGAGTTTAGAACATATTGAGTCTTTAAAAATTCTCTTTATGGTTCTATAATACTTGGGTTGAGTTGAGTTGAATAATCCTAGTCAAGTGATGTGTGAAGTGATTGTTCAAGTCCTATGAAATAAACTATTCCATTATTCTGATTTGAGTTGAGTTGAGATTGAGATTAGAACATATTGAGTCTCTAAAAATTCTCTTTATGCTTCTATGAGTTGAGTTGAGTTGAGTTGAGTTGAGATTGAACCTAGAACATATTGAGTCTCTAACAATTCTCTTTATGCTTCTATGAGTTTATTTGAGTTGAGTTGAGTTGAGATCATTGTGGATCATTGTTGTCATCCATTGAAGAGTACATTTCCATTCATTGTTGAGTTCATATTTGAGCTTTTCCTTGATAGAATTGTGGATGAGATTTGAGTGCTACTTGAGCATGATTTATTAAGCCTTTGAGAAAGCATTTATGGACAATTTTGAAAAATCTTTGTGGACATTTTGGGGGCAGATTTGTGGGTGGGTTTGTGGACAGTTTTGGGACATTTTTGGGATAAATTTGTGGATAGATTTGGGATAATTTTGGGCAATTTCTTAGTGAGCTTTCTAGAGCATAATTGGACAAGTTCTTAGTGAGCTTTTTGGAGCATTTTTGGGTAAGTTTTTGGTGAGCATGCTAAAGCATATTTGGACAAGTTCTTAGTGAGTTTGTTGGAGCAATTTTGGGCAAGTTCTTGGTGAGCTTTCTAGAGCAGATTTGGACAAGTTCTATGTGAGCTTGTTATTCAGTTTTGGACAAGTTATGTGTGAGCTTGTTATTCATATTTGGAAAAGTTCTATGTGAGCTTGTTATTCAGCTTTGGACAAGTTCTATGTGAGCTTGTTATTCAGATTTGGACAAGTTATGTGTGAACTTGTTATTGCCTAGATTTCAGCAGATCAAAGAAATCATTGTATTGGATATTTGTGTGTGAAATATTATAAGGATATCAACTTGTGGAGTACCCCACATTGGGGGAACCATGTTAAATATTGTGTCTCAATTGTGTGTGGTGACTTGTGCTCTTGCTTACTATTGCTATCTAAGTTATTAATGCACACTACTATATTTGGTTATTGCAATTAAGGACATTAATTGATATTGATTTGGAAAGAAAGTAAAAAGTGGTCTTATACTGTTCATCCTCCCCTTTCAGTATAATCTTGTGTTCTTCATTGACATCAAGGACAACAAAACTTGCTCATATTTCCAACAATCTCCCCTTTGTCATTGATGGCAACCTAATTACCTTTTACCATTTTCGCAACCTTTTTATGTTTTGCTCCCCTAGGAAACTGCTTCCCCTAACTGAATGCTTTCCTTCTAACTCAAATCTCTCCCCCTTTGTCATCAATGGAAAAGGGTCACCTTTGGGGCTCGGGGCTAAGAATGAAACTCTTATCTTAGCCCCTATCCCATCTCCTCTTGAGGTGGTTAATTCTGGGGTGGGATTATTGCTCCTAGTTTTCCTTGAAGATACTCAAAAGTATCTTTCGAAAGTGGCTTAGTGAAGATGTCTGCTATCTGCTCCTTTGTAGTAACATATTCCAACCTGACTTGTTTATATGTCACCTGTTCTCTCAAAAAATAATACTTTATTAGAATGTGCTTTTTCCTGGAATGCATCACTAGATTCTTTGAGATACTTATAGCACTTGTGTTATAACATAATATGGTAATAGGGTGATCATATTTTATCTTGAAGTCTTCTAGAGTTCGCTTCATCCATAATACCTATGTACAACTAGATACTGCTGCAATATACTCTACTTCTATTGTAGATAAGGATATTGATGCATATTTCTTACTTAGCCAAGAGACTAAATAGTCTCCAAGAAAGAATGCTCCTCCACTTGTGCTTTTTTTGTCATCAATGTTGCTAGCCCAATCTGCATATGTATATGTTGTGAGTGTGAAACTATCACTTTTGAGATACCAAAGCCCAAAATCCATGATCTGGTTTATCTGTTAATATGAATATCTTTGGTTGTTCAATATAAAATTCTTCTAGAACACCATTCAAAAATGTTGACTTAACATCCATCTGATATACCTTGAAGTTTTTAAAACTTGAGAAGGCTAAGAATATTCGTATGGCTTCAAGTCGTGCAACTGGAGAAAATGTCTCATAAAATTCAATTCCCTCTACCTGGGCATAACCTTTGCATATCAAACTTACTTTATTCTTGACTACCTATCCATCTTCATTTAACTTGTTTCAGAATACCCATTTTGTGCCAATCACATTTTTGTCCTCTAGTCATGGAACAAGTTTCCAAGTCTTGCTTTTCTCTATCTGATCTAATTCTTCATCCATTTTCTTAATCCAAAACTTATCTTCACTTGCCTTATTGAAGTCTTTTGGCTCAATCTTAGATAAAAATAAAAATTTGCTTGTTGAGATGGTGTTATTATCCTTCTCCTTGTCTATCTTTCATATGGATTTTAAATGATTAGATCTTTTGGATGATATTTTTGTACATACCTGTATGGGGTCTTGGGAAGAAGTCTTTGTGTTTCTTCTTCTTCTTCATCTATTTCCTCATGAAACTCTTCTTGACAATTTTTATCTTCTTGATACACTGTTTCTTGAACTGGCTCTCTCAACCCTATCATTTCATCAATTGTTACATTTATACTTTCTATAATAGTGTGTGTACTTTTGTTGTAGCATATATAGAATTTGCTCTTATTAGAGTAACCAACTGTGTATCATTTGTTTGGTGTTGCTAGTGTAACGTGATCTTCACCAGTATCCTACCATTGGGGAGGAGGGTGATAGATGAGCTATGAGATCACATGATCATCTAATATCCATGGTGTCATCACCCTAGGTGGGTAAAATATGGCTACAATTTAACTTGGGTATAGAGTATTGGGTGGGTGATCATAGACCAGGACAAGCTAGAGTTGTACTGATTTGACCGAATACAGAGGTAGTTCAACATCCTATAGGAGGTGTTGGACTTAGGTGACTATTGGTTTAGGTGAGTACAAAGGGATCCATCAAGAGTCAATGAGGAACCACATGTCCTCACTACGTCAATCAAAGGGTTTATGATGCCAGGGTGGCCTTCAAATGTAGGATATGGTACAAGAGCATAATATCCTTGAGGATCTCACCATTGATGCTATTTTAGAGGTGCCAAATTATGGATTAGGGCATGCATCTAGCATTTCGAGAGGTCACCCGATGGATCGTAAAGCAACAGTAGAGGTTGACCAATCAACTAAGGCAAATGTGGGTGGAGGTTAGGGTGGATATGGTGATGGTAAGAAGGATAGTCATAACTATCTGGGTACAACAAGAGCGGGAACATCAAGAGTTGCCCCAAAAACTACAATAACGGTACCTAGAAATATAACAAGACAAGATGACCTAGCAAGGGATATGGAGGTGATGCAATCCAGGATGACCAATATGCAAAGGAAGATGGACCTACTCCAAGAGTACAAGGCAAATACAGAGGGTTGCAGGTGCGATAGGAAATATTATCATGGAGTGAGATCTAGCTATCACAAAGTGGGACACAACAATAGTAGAGAGGGATACAACGAGGACTAAGGTGGTGTGTCTCATGAGGGAGATGGATCAGTTGGAGCAAGAGTGATAGCAATCCTAGGCAAAAGGGATGGTTGTTATTACTAGCAACCAATATGACCAGGCTATTCGGCTACTATAGGAGGAGCTACAAAGGGCAAGGGAGGAATTAGAGGCATCAGTACGAAGGGAGACCTTTTACTATATGGTTTACTTCTAGTTCATCCCAACATATTAGAGGGTACCTCCATCGTCCTCTTGATGATATTAGAGTTGATTATAGTCTCGAACATGGACCATCTCATTGTCCATGAACATACCTCCACCGGGACCATCTCCAACAAGAAGAATAGGGGAGTCATGCTTGTAGAGCTAGGGCTAATATTGGGATGACATGCCAATTTTGAGTGTGATATGCTTCATTAGGCTAGGGTATGGTTGAGTGTGTCAAGATTTTTATTATGGCACACTGATTCAATTACTTACTTGTACTCTCATTTTTTAGCAATATTACCTAGTTTCTTTGTTATGATTGTTTTTATTATGTGTTTGTTAATTTATTACGCATGATTGGATGAATGCCAAAGAATGAATGGATGAATGAAAAATAATAAAGGATTAAACAAATGGTTGAATAATTGAAAGAAACTTTAATTGAAGTATGATGATTAGATGACTAGATGTAGACAAGAAAATGTGGTGGAAGAAAAGAAGAGGATAGGGGAGAAAAAGAGGGAAGAATAATAATAGAAGAAAAAGAAGAAATTCATCAAAATGTCAAATAAAGCAAAGAGATTTTAGAGCATGTTGTGAAGGTCAGTGTAGATCGAGATAAACTAGTGTGACCAAATAGACATAAATCCAAGCTAAATATGAGTGACAAAATATTAGAGGAGCAAAAATCCTATGAGGGTTTGTTCTCATAAATGGTCGAATATGGAGTGATAGCCGTTGTGGGTGTGGTGCTTGTAAATGGCCATGGAGCGATCTTGTAAGGGTGTAGTGCTCATTGATGAGAATAAGTGGATGGAGCAATACCCCCTATGGGTGTGTAATCGCTAGTGACCAAACATGGAATGATACCTATTATGGGTGTGTACTCGCTAGTGACCATAGATGGAGCAATACCCATTATGGGTGTGTGCTCGCTAGTGAGTAAAGGTGGAGTGATACTCAGTAAGGATGTGTGCTTGCAAATGATCAATGGTAGAGCAACGCTCGTTGGTGGCCATGAAGCTATCTTGTAGGGGTTTAGTGCTCGTTGATAGTCAAAATTAAAATGTAAACCGATAGGGATGTAGTGCTTGTTGATGATCAAAAGCAAAGTGTAATCCGATAACGATGTGGTGCTTGAAAAAATATAAGTGATTGATCAAAGCAAAGTAAAAGTGTGTGTACATGTGATAGATAGAAGTAATAGAGAAGATAAAAGAGTAAATTAATGAGAAATAGTGTGTGTGTGTGTGTGTGTGTGTGTGTGTGTGTGTGTATCCTTGTTGAAATTTTGATAGCTAAGAGATGTACATAGAATAGTCGATGGTCATATGAACACCATAAATGATATTCATGCAATATCTATCCTATTCTACAAGGATCCCTTAACACTGAAAAGATCAAAAAGGAAATGTGATCAAAAGAAGATGTGTAGATATAGTGGAATGAAGAATGAGTGTATATCCTTTATCTTGAATAAAATAAGAGATGATTAAAAACTTTCAAAGGACAAAGGATATACAAGAGATGAAAAAATATGTCCCTTAACTTAGGTATTTTTTTATGATTGTTAGCACTTTCAAGTTCAAGGAATATATGAGATGGAAAAGAAGCATGTTTTGTTCCAACTGATGAATAACATGAAAATGCATAAAAACAAGTTTTTTGCTAGTATGAAAATATCTCATGTATGTATATGAACAATTAGAGGTAATCATTAGCATCCAGGTGGGAGAAAGTAAAAGATGTGCCCTAGGTTGGGGATTTTCTAAGCATCAATGACCTAGTGTGAGTGCAATGCATATGAGCTAAACCTAACTAGGTGTCATCATTTGCCTCATTACAAAGTCCCAAAAAATCTATATGATCAAGTAGTCAGATGCAAATATGTTCAAGCAACGAAGTAGCTATGTGACAAGCATAAGTGTAAAAAGAAGTATATCAGACAGTTCTTGCAAATTATGTCAAGCAATCATGCAATATGAAAAAGCAAACTAATACAAGTTGGCACAAAAGAAGCAGAAGAATAAAATATGAATATGAATAGATAAAAATGATCAATGGAGGGAGAAGATAGATGAAGAGAAGATAGAGTAGATGTGAACTCATGCATAATATCTTTTTAGGTGCAGTATATTCATTGGTTCTTTAAGATATTTATCACATAAGGTTGCTAGGAGATAGGCTCCTGAGCTAAACTTGGTTGTTATGACAAAGGGGCCTAACCAACTGGGCTAAATTTTACCCTTCAAATTTGAACAAGCATTAGTGTTATTTTGGTTTTCTTTGAGGACATGGTCCCCAACTTCAAAAGAACAATTGTGAACTTTGTTAGTGTAAGTTTGCTTAAACTTATTCTAATAGGCTCGAAGATGCACTTAGGCATGGATGCATTTTTCATCCATCAACTCTAATTGTTTTGAGTTTTCTAAACGATACTCATCACCGACTGAGGCATATTGAATTAAGATACGAAAGAATGGGATATCTAACTCAAATTAAAATACATATTTAGTGCCATAGACCAAGACATTATGGGTTGCACCTATAGAATTTTGTACGCTAGTACAATAAGCCCATAAAATAAGGTAAAGTTGAATAGGCTAGTCTTGATCGATCTTACAAATCAACTTCTTAAGGATTTTAACTAGGGATTTATTGGATGCTTTGGATTGACCATTACCCTAAGGGTAATAAGGGGTTGACCATTTGTGTTGAATCTTGTACTTAGTACAAATTTTATGGACATCCTTGTTCATGAAAGGAGTGCCATTATTAGAGACAAAAATTGAAGGAATCTCCTACCTACAATGGAT
Source organism: Wollemia nobilis (assembly GCA_028583015.1). Lineage (NCBI taxonomy): Eukaryota > Viridiplantae > Streptophyta > Pinopsida > Araucariales > Araucariaceae > Wollemia > Wollemia nobilis. The sequence goes on from JAQPPZ010001965.1 coordinate 3,046,890, forward strand.
TTGGTTGAAAATAAACTAAGAGACTTGAGCTCCAGTCACCATGGTTAAGGGCATGGCTTTTACCCATTTGGTGAAGTACTTGGTTGTTGTAAATGATAAAACTTATGACCATCAGACGACATGGGGTTAATCTTACCGATAATTTCCAATCCCCAAATGGATAATAGCGAAGGGGAAGAAATAACTTGAAGGTTTTGAGAAGGTGCATGAATTAGGTTGTCATGATGTTGATACTTGCCACAGTGTTGAACATAGTCACAATTGCATTATCGCTAAAATGGCCTCCACATGATCCTTCATGTGCTTCACTAAGGGCTTGTCAGGCTTCATCAGAGTTAAGGCATCATAAGAGGATACCCTAAAATGAACATTGATATAACGTATTATCGATTATCACAAATTGACATGTTTTTTTTACAAAATATTTTTCTTGTTGCGATCTAAACCATCAAGTATTGTCATATTTAATAAAGTTAAAAATGCTCGTATACCAAGGCTCAAATGGAGAAGCTTCGATGTTTAAGACATCTAAGGGTATCTAACTAGCGTTGAGGTTGCATGCTATCAAATTTTTTGAAGGATGATGATTTCTTGATCATCTTCTAACTCCAAGGGATAAGGGATATTGCTTTAGCCATAACATCTACATGGTGGTTATAGGATCTAGGGATAGACTGATGTGGAATCACATCGAACTGAGTTTGTTTTATTCATGAGTGCTTAAATAGCATAAAATACATAACAATAATCCAACAGTTAGCTAACTTGAGCTAAAAACTTGGCTAACAACCTAACAATAATCCAATGTGAGCTTGATGTGAAGTCTCACGTGATTTACAAAATATACCTCATATTTGGATGTCCTCATCATTCCTTCCAACCATATAAGCATTGGACTCCAATTCTTTAACAAGAAAGTGGGAGTGAACATGGGAGTGTGCAAATACCCAAAATATAGTCATCGAACTACTGAAGAAAACGAAGACCCTTGGAAGAGCAACCATCACCACCAAGGAATCAATACCACTCCTGCAAAGGGAGTACCCAAGGAAACTATGCTCCATGGGCTATTTTCTTCTTTCTCAAAATTTTGTCTACTCCTCACATTAATAATACTTCTAAAAACATGGTTATATGGAAAACCCAAAGTGAAGCTCAGGAATACTTTGTGCAGGCACCTGTCACCTCAGGAGCTTCACAATGATGCTCAAAGATATTTGGTGTAGGGGTAATATTCACACCCTCTATCACCTCAAGAGCTTCACAATGATGCTCAAGGATATTAGGTGCAGGGTGTATCACCTCATGATTCTTCGCAATGATACTCAATGCAACAAGAGAATAAAATAACAAAGGCATAAATCCTCCAAGTGTCATGGTAATCTTCCCATATTACTAGATTGCATGGATACCCAGTCTGTTATAGATGAGATTACTACTTATGAGGTTCACTTGTATTGAGGAGTGTCGGGTAGCACCGATCATGCACTCCATATTAAAAATCCATGAGGGCAAAAGCTTACAAATAGTTTAGAGCCAAAAATAAATTCTAAAATAGGACTAAGACAAAGGTTCCAAAGAAGGCTTTATCATCCCAAACTTTGAAGAACCATAGATCAAGTAAGACCTTTAGAAAATGGAAAAAAAATAATTCCATTAGAACTGGCTCAAAAATAGCTTTCCAACGACTATATGCAAGCACTTGCAAAACTATAAAGCCTCAAAGCCTCAAAAACTGGACAAAAAGAAAATTGTGTAAAAAGAAAATTGTGTAACTTGCTTTCCAATGACTATATGCAAGCCTATACTTGCAAAACTATAAAGCCTCAAAAACTGGACAAAAAGAAAATTGTGTAAAAATAAAATTGTGTAACTTTGATGGTGATCGGCAATCGCACTCCAAGGAATTTAAAAATAAAATATTTCCATTCTGTAAAAGACAAAAAGAAAATTGTTTTAACTTTGACGGTGATCGACAATCACGCTCTAAGGAATTTAAAAATATAATATTTCCATTCTGCAAAAGACAAAAATAAAATTGTGTACCTTTGACGGTGATTGGCAATCGCGCCAGTCCATAGTGCAAAAACATCAACAGTACGATGCGCAACAACTATGACAACTATGGTGGGAGCTCTAGTGGCCACCCTGCCACTTCCAAGTGGCACCCTATGGGAGGCTCCCTGACCACCAGCTGATGGTCAAAAAAATGGGAGCCTTCCCTTTCTTTAGGCGCAATAGGCACCATTCTATAGCAATGTGGGATGTTAATCCTGAACTAAACTCACAAAGTTTGCTACCAACCTCACCTGCACCCGAATCGCACCATGTCATCGATTGCTTTTAAGGTAAAAACATGGGAATATTCATCGCGTGTCTTGTACAGGTTCCATGGGCACCAGTGATAGGTGGAAATCATGGAAAATGAGGCAGTAGTCGTCTTTGTAGCAAATTCAGGGAGATATGGGTCTCACAACATCGCAGATTAGTTTACATGGCAGAACATAGATCCTGGAGGTGATCCAAACACACCTAAGACTTGTTTTGAGGTATTTTTCCATAAATCTTCATGTGGCTAAGCCAAGTCCACATGATCGTTGGGGTCTATCTTCACTATGAATTGTCCTCCAAAGTGGAGCACATGGTGATCATATATCCACATGTATTATTGTATCTGTCAAACACCAGGGAATCACGATGTAGAAAAAGGGGCCAAGGATGAGGGTGGCCATCTCAAAACTATAACAAGGGGGTCATATATGTGGCCCTCCACTATTACGTCTTTGTTTTATCGTTGGATATGATGTCTTGCACAAACAATGACAACAAGATATCTCGATCAATGTGGATCAGGATAGTTCGTCCAACTCAAGGTAGTAAGGTGCACAGTAGCCTAGAACCAAAAGCTCCCCATTAATGGATTAATGCAGTAGTCATGAGTAACATTTTGGTCTTTAGATTGTTGCATCAAGATAGACCCAATTTTTTTGTCATCAATCCTGGTGGGCTTCTTTTAAAAATGTGCCACCGAAAATCTCATGCATAAAAAATCATCAACTATGATGCTAAAAATTAACGTCACCTCTAGGGGGAATAATTTTCCTATCTTCAGGTTTAAATACCAACCATGGAGCACCATATAGCATTCGATCTATTAGGATCACTCTTCATACCTCAGTCGCAAGTAGTTCCATGATCGATTATGCTATGAGGAATATCCTAAAGGTGTCATTCTATTGTAGGACTTCAATAGACACCGTACGGATGGAATTCTGACCACCTATGAATTGCCTCCTATCCCATGGATCAATTTCATTCAGGATCGAAGACGATGAATAGTTGACACATATGGAACCTATGTCACAAGGGGGCATCATGGATCTAACGTACAAAAAAAGAAACACAAAACACCATTATTTTGTGCTTTGAAAATCAGAGCATCAATGCAAGCCCTGACAAATATTTTCATATTGTGCTTTGTTCGAGATCGTGAATCCAATGAGGATTAAACCAATAGAAACTACAGTAGGGCCACAAAGGTAGGGTGACATTAAAAAGTGGGTTGGTGATCCGTCAGGTCAGCCATCGACCTGGAGTCAAGCGATGAAAAAATTGCCAAAAATATGAGATGCAATAGATTCGTTGCACCTACGTAAATAAGCACATATGCTTACTCTAGTATCATGGATGCTTAATATAGTATCCTAGCATGTATCGGGCCAAGATTCATAAGACATGAAAGTCATCTAGTCACACTGGATCGGGCACTCATTTGCCAATAGTGCCTCAGCAATGCCATTGTATATTGCCTGCATCACGAGCTTACACTATAACATGTGTAACACCAAGCTGACAACATTGGTTACAGAAGCTGAAATGTTAGTGAACCAATGAAATCCAATTGATTGTGGATGCTATGAGAAATCAAATCAGAGAAACAAAAATGATAAAAAACAAAATTTGTGAAATGAAGAAGAGGGATGAATGCGGAAAAAGAGGAGGGATTTCCATGGTGGAAATCTTCTCTCACACGCAAGAACTTCCTACTCTAATACCAATTGATGTGGAATCACATCGAACTAAGTTTGATTTATTCATGAGTGCTTAAATAGCATAAAATACATAACAATAATCCAACAGTTAGCTAACTTGAGCTAACAACTTGGCTAACAACCTAACAATAATCCAACGTGAGCTTGATGTGAAGTCTCACATGATTCACAAAATATACCTCATATTTGGATGCCCTCATCTCAGACTCTATGGTTATCTTGTTGAAATTTGACATGAGCTTAGTGACAATTTCCTTGTAGTGTTTAAGTTTACCATCTTTATTTTAACAAATGTCATTAACCCAATTGACTATAAGTTGAAAGTCACCAATGATAGAAAGGCTCCTAACTTTCAAGGTTAAGGTTGCCCTAAGACCTAAGATCAAGGCTTCATACTCTACAGTTTTGTTAGTGCAGGAGAAGCGCAACTTGAAGTAAAGAGGGATTAATTATTTTTGTAGGGTGACTATAACGATTCCATCCCCAACGCCCTTTAAGCAATGGGTTTCATCAAAAAATAATAACCAAGAATCTAGCTCTTCTACTTCTAGGTTGAAGCACTCATCAAGAAACTAGATGACTAAAGGATAGGAGTACTCTAAAGGAGTAGTGGCTAGTCAATCAACAATCACTTGACCTTTTATAGCATTTTAACCTATAAAGGTTAAGTTGAACTCACCAAGAGCTAGGACCCACTTATCGGCATGACCTAAAAGGTGAGGCTTCAACATTAAGCAATGAAAGGGATTAAATCTTGTAACTACTAACGTCTTCTGGCTAAACATGTAGTGTCTCAAATTTTGAGAGGCAAACACTACAAGGCAAATATTTTCTAAGGGAAAGTACTAGGTTTTATAGCTAACGATGGTTCTACTCATATAGTATATTGCTCGCTCTATGTTCTGGTCATCATGTTGAGCAAGCATGGCCCCCAAGGCTTGGGTTGTGGCTGCTATATAAAGCAATAAATGCTTATCTGGGTTGGGTGGGATAAGGACAAGCGAGGAAGTGAGATACTTCTTGAGTTTATCAAAAGCTTTTTGTCACTCATCATCCCACTTAAACTCTAGATCATTTTTAAGGAACTAAGAAAGGGTTGACACCTATCTTCTAATTAGGATATGAAACATCTAATAGCTTGAAATTTTCCTTACAAGCTACGCAACTCAATTAGGTTACGGGAGGAGGTATGTTAGTAATAACTGAGATCTTGGCTGGATCTACTTTGATGCCTCACCTAGATACAATGAAGCCTAAAATCTTATCAGATGACACTCTAAACACACATTTGGGGGGCTTAATATAAACTTTGTACTCTATTAGTCTTTCAAAGATTTGTCTTAAATTATGTGCATGAGTTTCTTGATAGATGGCATGACCAAGAAGATCACCCGCGTAGTCTTCTATGATATCATGCATCAAGTCATAACCCTTTGGTATGGAGCACCAGCGTTCTTTATGTCAAAAGGCATGAATTTATAACATAAGGTAGCCCATGGAGTTATGAAAGTTGTCTTGGTTTTGTCCTCGAGTGCAATCCTGATTTAATTATATCTCGAGTAACCATCTATTAGTGATAGCATTCTACATCCAATAGTGAAATCTACTACTATTATGTCAATATTGGGTAATGGAAATTTGTCCTTAGAACAACCTAGGTTTATGTCCCTAAAGTAGATACATATCCTAATTGTACCTTCCTTCTTAGCTATAGGAACGATGTTAAAAATCCAATCAAAATAGTCGATGTCTTTGATAAAAGCAACATCAAGGAATTTTTAGAGCTTCTTCTTGACTAATAGGGCAATTTTATAATGCATTTTCTAAGATTTTGCTTTATTGGTTTGATATTGGGTTTGACCACTAGGTGGTGCATGACTAAGGGTCAAGCCATAGCATGTCAACATATGACCAACCAAAAATAACTTTAAATTCCTTTAACAAATTAGTCAATTTCTCCTCCTCGTCGATGGAAAGGGTTTGTCCTAGATTAAGGAGTTTAGGATTCTCTTGGATTCCTATATTAACATCTATGGTCTCCTCAATGAGGATGTAAGATTCATCTTCATAATGAGGAGGGGCTGGGATAACTCGTAGTTGTTGAAGGTCTTTAGGAGACATGAATTGGATCCTCTTAAGTCCTAGAAGTTTGAACATAGGTGACACAAGGGACCGATCCATTGAAGAAAAAACTATTTCAAAGCATATCTTCGTAAGCCATATCACATAGAGTTTATATCCCTCAACATATTCTTTGAGAGTTATTATTAGCTCAGGATGAACTAAGTTTATCATACTGCAAAACAATATGGTTGAAGAAGAAGGGGGTCCATCCTCATCACTCCACTTTAAGCCATGATTATATATGTATTCGGCAAAGGTGGTGACTTGATCATCATCGATTGACAAGGGTTGGTTTTTATTGGGGTTGTAGCATATGCCACATATCCTAGGCTTCCAAAGACTCTCTGATGCCTTGTTGTTGAGTCCATATGCCCTTAACTTCATATCTCATACTAGATAGGATCTGCTTAGGTAGTGGGTAATCATTGGGTAAGTAAAAATGGGTGAAGGTTATTTCTACAAGGGAGGGGTTGCTACCATGAATCTTCTTTTCATAGGACATTCTCATGAAAATAAAGGTACACATTCTTGTGTGCACTACTTAACCCTTTTATAGGGTAGACCTATAGTTCAAGGTGAATATGGTAGCTTTATGGAGGTTCCTCACTAATTCGTAAGTTCTTCAACTTTTTAGTGATTTTGAGATATGGATAATATCTAGAAGAAGAACATGAAGGAATTTTGTGGAGAGAAACTTTTGGACAAAAATTGATGTTTGATTGGGCTTGCTCAACCATTGAGTAGTATTGAAATGGGTGAGGGTCGCCTGAGATAGTGATAAGCCAATTCTTGAATTCATACTTGAGGCATTGATGAAGAGTAGAAGGGGCAACCCTCATAGCATGGATCCAATGGAATCCAAGAAGAAGATTGAAATATGTTCGACAAGATACTACATAAAACAAGGTGTCTAGGATCTTAGGTCCTACCTTAAGGGGAAGGAATATAATGCCATAGGACTCTTGGGATTCGTTATTAAAATATTTAATAATCACATCTTATTTAGTTAGATCTTCTTCCCTTAATTCAAAATTTTGGAAGAATTTATAATCACATATATTGAGGGACAAACCATTGTCTACCAATATCCTCTTGATAAACTTTCCCCTAATATATCTAGTAATGTAAATGGGAGAATCCCCTTGCAAGTTGATAGAGGAAGGTCATCGTCATAAAATGATATATGATTCACCCCAAGAGCACCTACAACATTTGGCTAAGTTTCTAGGTGGAAGGTCTTATGGGATGGATTGTTGGCTTGGATTGCTAGATTTTCCTCTTAGAAGCTCTAAGAGGAAAATCTTGGTTGGTGTACTAGCTAGTTGTTTTAAGTCAAAGGGGACTATTGATTGATGTTTTAAGACTAATGTGGGTTTGTTTAAACTTGTGATTTTCTTCTAGGTGTTCCTCAAAACTAATGGCAGTCTAGAGGATTGGTTGGATGTTGAACTTACTTGTTTTTAGGATTTTTGAGTTTGTTGTGTCTGAACTTGTTGTCTAGCGGTTATTGCTATCATACCAACCATATTATTATATGAGGGTGGTACATTATGATAGGACACTTGGTTTTTTGTCTATTGATCATGGTTAGGTAGGGGATTTTAGAATATCCCTATATCTTGATTGGTTGTTGGTTGTTGATGAGATGGTTATTGGTGAGTTAGCGGGTGATGGTTAGGAGGTTGGAAATCACCTATAACCAAGCAACCCTCATCTATTAAATCTTTAACTACATGCTTCAACCTCTTACATCGATCTATTATGTGCCCATATACCTTGTGATAATTACAATATTTGTAAGGTTATCTGATGTTAGTCAACTCAATCATCTTAACTTCCAATTGTTGTGTAAGGAAAGACAATAGAGGTTGGTTGAGTCTTATGAAGTTCCTCGATGGGGGTCTTTGGGGTTTTCTAAGTAAAAATTTCTATAAGGTACTAGTTGTGTTAACATTATTAGTTTATCTATTATAAGTGACCCCATCACCCACCACATATTTATTCTTGTATTGGATTTTTGTCATCCTTTCTTATTCATTTCTGATTTTAGCCGACCCCTTCTAATGAGGGATTTTTCAACTCTCCTAGCTAATTCTATTGCTTGCTCAAAAGAGTTGATTTTTGATATCTCTAACTCATATGATATCTATTCGTATAAGTTGTTAATAAAGATCTTTAACATATCTCAAGGAGGTGGGGTATATCGTAATATTCCAATTAAACTCCATAAATATGGAAATTCTAAGAAACTTTTATCCTTAGCTTACTTCAAGAGATATAAATCTTGAAGTGTTATTCCCTTCTCTACACAAGCTCTAAATTTTTGAACAAACATCTTTGTTGTTTCTTCAAAATTTCTTAGGGAGTGGTGAGGTAGTTGATAATACCACTCCAAGGTTGTTCCTCCAAGAATTTTGGGGAACGTCTTCAGCAACAACATGTCATCATAAATGATATCATGACAAGCTATCTTGATCATCCTTAGGTGTTCAATAAGGTCCTCTGTTCCCTTGTAGATTATTAAAATTGGTGTGGGAAAGTGCTTTGTATAAGTTTTGGAGGCTACTATGGGATCTAAAGGTTGGTTGCACATCTCTTTGTATGAATAAGTGAAACTTGGTGCTTGTAATGTATCCATATTTAATGCAAGTTGTTTCACTATAGTTGTCAAGCTCTAAATGTCAATATTATTATTGTGCAATACAGAATGGGGTGCAATTGACATGTTTACTCCAAGGTTTCCTAAAGGTGGGTTATAATTGTTGTACATGGGTTGTTGGTAGGGTGCTTGGTTAATGTTGGGAGCATTAACACTATTATGGTAAGGGTTATGGAATGGGAGGTTTTTTGTAGCAACTTGCAATGAGATATGATTTACATTTGATGGAATAGAAGAATAATTGTTAACAAGAGGGGGAATATTATTTTTAAAATCAAATATCATAAGCTTAATTTGGTTAAATACCTTGATTTTCATGGAGGATCCCTTGGTTCAAATCATAATCAAATCATAACAAATGGTACATTACATAATTACTATAAACATTTTAATATGACCATGTGGATTTTCAATCCAATTTCATATGATTAGTTATTACATATATACAATAATAAAATATTATATTAATTTTAATGTTTTCTTAGGATTCTTTAGAACTAAAAATTTTAATAACTAATATCTTATAATGTCACAAATAAGCTTTTAAATATTTTCATGGTTTTTTTTTTAACAAAGGGATAACCCCCTACCCGACCTCTTTAAATGTTTACTCCAAGTGAGGGGGACCTAGAGGGGCTCGAGACTTTCATAGATTTCTATATAGATAGAGATACATGTATGTCTATCCCTTAACTTATTGAAAAATAATCAATAAAAATATTATTTAATGAATTGATATATTACATAAAAATAATTGATAAATATTCTTAAAATAATAACATAATTTATTATATCTTTTTTTTTTATTTAGGTTTCGTTAGTGTAAAAAACCTCTACGATCGGCTCTCAGGGCTAGGCATCCCCATCCCACCATGACCTCTCATAAGGGAGAGAGTTGAGCTTATCAATAGGGAATTTAACACACAACCACACACATGTCATGGTTTGAACTTTGGACCTCTCGAAAAAGAGCCAAAGTCTAAACTATTGTGTTGTCCTCCCAAGACATTATATGTTATTTATTATAATTAGTGAAGTTTTATTTTTATATGTTAAATTAAAATTTATTATTATTTTTTTTATTAAGAGGCATTAGCTCAATTGGTTAAATTCCTCAACATTTCAAGAAGAAACCTAAGTTCGAATCTTGCCAAACGATACATGGATAATATTCAAGCTTTGTTGTAACACCATTAAGTGGTGATGATTTAATGTGGGTGGGACCATTTCAACCCCATATAACCCATTGAAAAAATAAATTAATATTATTTTTTGGTACCTTTAAAAAACTTTAATTTATACATGAAAATGAAAAGCGTAAGACTCTACTAAGTATTGTAAGTGCCAAATCAAGCATATTATAATGTTAGATGCACTACACTTGTCATTGTTACATGCACTACATGCTAAATTAAGCCACAACATTTTAAATTGGATCTACACTATTTTTAAACTATCCTATACATTGAGTATCCCTCTAAGAAACTTTTAGCCTTACTTGAAATGACAAGGCTATTGGATCATATTTTTCTTTTAATCATATCTACTTTATCATATGACATTTTATATTCTTGAATGAAAAGAACATCAAGCTTTTATTACTTACCAATTTTTTAACCATTTTAGGTTTGAAGGAAGAATGGAGACCTCTTGTATTCTAAGAGATGATATTCATGTAGATTACTTTTACCTCTTAGTATCCAAGAGACCATCAATCTAGGTTTAGAAACCCTCTACTATTCCCTCTAATTTTATTAATTGAAGTATTTCATAGTTGGATTTTCTCCATTTTTTGTTAGGACCCAAATTTTCAACCTTTAGTTTGTTTGACATTTGTTTGATCATTCGATGTCGTGGTGCTTCCAAACCTATGCAGCCATGGTGCTGCCAAGGTTATGTAGCCATAGCACTACCATCATCACCGTGGCACTACCAAACCTATGCAATCATCGATGTTGCCATCAATATCGTGGTACTGCTAAACCTACGCAGCCATCGACGTTGACATCGACGTCATGGTGCTGCCAAACCTACGTAGCCATGGCCTTTAACTCCGTCAATTGGCATCATAGGTTGCCCTAATAACGCTTCTTCCTTCCTTGTTCGATGGCATGCCTCTGCCTCTCGATCGTTTCACTGACAACTCCGGCGCCTTTCATGCTGTTCTTCTGAAACCCTAACGCCATCTTGGACCACCTCTTCTTTGTTGACGTTGCTCCGTGAAGCTTCGCTGCCATAGCGTTGAACGTTCTTGGACTAGCCACTCATGTCTTCGAATGTTTTCGAATAGCCACCATCGCCTTATCTGCAATCAAACGAAATGACGTTAAACTTTACCTTATCGTAAATATTATTATCACGTCTTTTATAAAGTACATTATAATAATATTATTATATACAATATAATAATATTATTATAATAATAACATTTTAGAAGAATATAATCACAAAAATATTATTATAATAATAACATTATAATATAATCATAATAATATTATTATAATGATAACATTTTAGAACCTTATAACATAATCTTAAAAATATTACTATTATGTACATAATATAGTTAATGCAATTATATTAGGTAGATAATAGCATATTGGCTTCTATCTCAATTTCTTTGTACCTTTTGTATCCTCTTTTTGTTTTAGGTCAGGCCTTGCTTTGTTAAACACATTCCATCACCTTAGATAGTATGAAGAACATTAAACTCTTATTCATCAAAATGGATTTTAATTAATCTAAGCATTAATGCCTAGATTAATTAATCATTAAATATCAAATAACCAAAGCAATTAAAATCATTAAAACAAAACGGTCAAACATCCCTATTCTTACAAACCAAAGAAAACCAAAAACCTTTCATATCAAAATATGACAAGTGGGTCCCCAAGAATTTTGGGGTGGTTGTGGAAACTCCACAACAAATGGTGACTCTTCTGGGAAATGCTCCTGAGCATTTCGGTGAGAACCCAAAAAGAAAATCTGAAAACACACTCCAAACCAGAAAGCAGCAAGCATCAACAAATGCATGAATAATGTCAATAGACTTATAAGAACAAGTAAAATATTAGAATCATGCAATATTAGCTCTGGGTGTGTGTAGCACTCCACACCTTATTTTTTTGTAACTTTTCCGCATTGCATCATCAATTTTACCTGACTAGAATTATGGCAATGGATATGGAGAGCTTTGAGGGTAAAAATTTTTATAGCATGAGCAGCACATTCTATGGTGGCTTGAGCAAACACCTCAAAAATGTCTAACCATCTTAGGATCAACTGTGTGTGCGATGAATTCATTGACTAGATCTAGGGCTTGGTTATGAGCCATCATCATCAAGGACCAGTGTGTGCAAGTGTACCTTAGAGCTTTGGGGAATCGGATTCTCAACCAAGGTGTGATGAGAATATAGCCCTATCCTTTACTGCTCTCATATTTGACCAAAATAATTAAACCGGTTATGGATGAGGTCATCAGACTAATCTATCCTCATGGTGGCCATAAATCTCAACCTTATGGGAGTCATGTCACCAGGCATGAGTGTACTCCACTACCAGTCAAGCGTCTATAGCCTCGATGGAGGTTAACTCCATAGTCCATGATTTTTCTCTTGACTTATTGAATCTTGGGATGACTACCCATCCTTCTGAGGGACACGTAGTACGATCCTTACAACCCAATAGTCAATGGTGTGATGGAAACGGAGTGGTGAACATTTTGCTTTGGATTTCTTGAATCTTGGGATGACTACCCATCCTTTTGAGGGACACGTAGTACGATCCTTACAACCCAATGATCCATGGTGTGATGGAGGCAAAATCAAAGCTTTGGGGAATCAGATTCTCAACCTAAGCATGATGAGAATTTGACCCTATCCTTACTACTCTGATTTTGGGCTTTCAAGTATTGCGAAAGTGGTAAAAACCACTATTTTATGGACTATGTGCAGGGCGGGATAGACCAAAATTATCTTTTCGCCTCACATCCCCATCCAAGTATGGTTTCATATTATTTTACCCAAGATGTTGGACATGGACAGAAATGTGATAGACCTACGACAACTTCGGCAACAACTTCCAAACCTAAGATCTTCTTAGTGTATATTGTGCATTGATCCTAAGAGAATTTGACATGTTTTTCAGTGATTGCCTTTGAACTTTGGATGCAAGTGAGATGCAATGTTTCTGCAATGTGATATGTACCCTGAAATATGGATGAATGCATTTTGAAATGTAGATGGAGTATGCAAAACATTCCACCCTGATTTGCAAAACTGACAACTTCACGCATCCCTAGTTTCAAACGATATTCTTTAATGTGTTTGTGATACTCATGGAGCCTTCTGCAATACAATTCCAATGTTTCATATTCTCTTCATCTTATTTAACATTCATGAGGACACAAACTGACATCTCGCTTTTCTCCTTTTTTTTTTTCAAAACAAACCACAAAGGTCAACACACAAACTTAAAAGCAAAACAAAATGCAAATCCAAAACCAAAACATGGAAACCAAAACTATATACAAATGTACAATATGGTACAAGATGGTGCAACGCTTGGACCATCACTTCCCTAGATCCCAAACATGATTAGAACACTTCAAAAGACATATAACGTGATGCACATGCCAAACGTTGTGAGAATCCAATAGAAACAAGCATAGACCAAACAAAGCAACAAACTTCAAATGGCCCCTCTCACCATACCAATTTGATTTAGTTCCATTAATAACCATATGGTGGAGTTTCAAGTCCTCAAATTGATTAGACAATAATTGATCTTCAATTCTTTTATGTCTATTCTTTAATATGTCCATTTCGCACTTCAATTCATGATGTAGAAATAAGCTTTCATTTTTAGATATGAGATTTTGCAAATATGAACCTATTTCTACAAACTTCAAAGCCAAATCATTTTTCAAACTTGTAGGCCAATCAAATTCATGTAACCATTTGCAAGCATCTAGGACGTTTATTAAATGAGGATCATCATAAATTTTTATCCTAGATTCTGTTACTAATTGATCATGAACTTGATTTAACACTTCATGCATACCAACTTCATTTTTATTCAATAAAGCCATATCATTAGTAGTGTGATGAGAAATTAAGTCAAATTCTTTATCAACCACAAATGACACTTCATCATTGCTAGTCTTTGAATCCATCAAGCAACTAAGTAAACCATCACCTGAAGTTCGAATGGTAGAACACAAAGGGTGAGATTTTACCTTTTCTTCATGACTTTCATCATCATCTAAAACCTGTTTATTAAAGACACCAAAATTAGGCACCCAATTAAAAACATGTCCCTCCCTTTCAAACCATAGGTCTTGTCTATCTTGGGATGGGTCAACTAACACATCTCCATGATCGATTATTCGGGTTGTTTCAGATAACGTGAAATTTTCAATTGGATCATCAGTGATATCAAACCCAAACCATTCAGGTTCTAAAACTTTCTCACTTTGAGATGGCATAGACATTGTAGAACAAGTAAGTGGATCAAGATTTTCAATTTCTTTTCCCTCAAAGGGATCTAAAGCAAATGATTCTCCTTCTTGATTCATGGTTGTAGAATCCTTATCATGTTCCAAAATTTTATGAGATTCAAAATTTTCTTCCAAAACTTTCCCAAATTGTACAGGATTTGTAATATCCTCATGTGAGGAAGCAATTGTATTATCCTGCATATCAATTGACACAAAAAGTTCATTAGAAGATTTAGATTGATAATATTCTTCCCATTTCTTCCAAGAATCATAGTAATCCTCTTCCAAGATCAAGTTGTGACGCTCAACTACTTCATCATCTTCTGATTCATCCACATGTTTCTCATCCAATTCATATTCACCTTCCTTAGATGGTTCAATTATTTCCAAAAGTGGGTTATTTCTTGAATTCAAATTTGTAAAGCTATCATAATCCAAATTTGTAACCCATGATTCGATTCTATCACAATTTGGAAGGTGTGGATCTTTTTGGTCATCAATTTCAACAACATCATCCAAAGTATCTTCCAAGAACAAGTGGTGAAATTCGATTATGTCTTCAAATTCATTCATTGATTTTCTTTCAAATTTACTTTCAACCACTTTTGATGGCTTAGGAGCTTTCATAATGGGATCAATTTTTACATCTGGCTCCATATGGTCGCTCCAATCCTTTGCAAGTACATATGACCAAATCATATCCTCATAAGTTTGTTCATCCAAATCCTCCTTTGTGTGTAATGATTCTAGATCTTTCTTTCCCAAAACAAGATGATGATCATTTGATTCCAACTTCTTGTTACCCATCCATAAAATTTCTTCTCCAAAATCTTCATGCTCTTCAAGACATTCTGAATAGGTATTTACTTCAATGTAATTCACATTAAAATCTCTTTCATCACCTGAAGGAGCATAGCATGAAGTATCATTAAGGTTAGCATTATGAATTTTCTTCCTAGGATGATTTGGATGCATACATTGGTGTGCTCATTTTTGTGGTGGAACCACATCTCTACTTAACTTCTTAACCACATTCTTTTGTTCTTTTACTTCCGATACAAGCTTCTTTGGTTGAGTGGTAGAAGTAGTAATATTAGTTGCTTTGACATCAACAGGCAAAGTCTGAACATTTGTTGCAATGGTTCCATGAGTGACCACCTGATTCTCTAACTGTGGAGTAGTTGGATGGATAGATGCACTCATATAAGCACATGTGGGAGCATAAATAGGTATGGTAGGGTAAAATTGATTGTAGGGCAAAACATTTGGTATCAAATTTTGTTGTGCCCATGCTTGATTTACCATCGAGGTTTGATTGCAAGCCCCTAGTTGTCCTACTATAGTTGGTTGCTCCATCCCATAACCTTGTGGCCTCAATTTTTGATCTATAATCATAGCTTTCGTGTAGGCCGATGCAAGATTAGTGACCAAAGGATTCATCCTAATGAACATGGCAAACAATGGATCCAATGCCATAAAGTATATTTGAAGAGCACCACTCTCCTCAATAGTATAAGGGGCAATTAATCTCACATAGAGCTTTCAAAATCTCATGTTGAAAATTCTCACTGGCTCATTAGGCTCCCTCTTGCAAGAAGCAAATTGTTGATACATCGTGAGAGGATCAATGGGCAACCTAAATTGATTGATAAAAGCATCTTTCAATTGAGTCCAAGATGTAATAGAGCTAGTGGGTAAATTGATGTACCAATCATATGCCACCTCATCTAGGGTTCCAGGAAACATTCTACATGCCACATCCTCATGTTCGACATTCCATCTAACTAGGATATCCACATAGGCTTGAATGTGATCCTCGGCTAATGTTGTGCCATTGTGCTTGAACTTGGGCAAAAGTTTCTCTACGTTCTTGGGTAAGTCATGAGCATCTCCACTAATGTTTAAAGGATTACCATGTACCCCATACCACTTTCCAGTAGTTGTAGCCATTAGTGAAACTCAAAGGATAACTTCAAAAACCAATTTGTTAGTCATCAATAAAAAATAAGGAAACAAAATATGGCAAAGTAGTACTCTAAAAATGTAAACTAGTTTTTGATTCACCAGATCGCAGATGCACAAGTGAAGAGCATACTCCTAGTGTTGCAGGATTTTTGATTCACCAGATCGCATTACGCGGCAAGTGAAGAGCATAATACCGATAACAAATACATTTTAGAAAAAAAGATTCCTTACAAAGAAGCATGAAATGACTAACAAATCTTACATATGAATCATCATGTTAGCATCAACCAAGAGATATGTATCTATTAACCATGAAATCAAATAACATTCTCAAATTTGTAAATAGATTAGAAATAGTGCATCATCAAACATAGAGAATGTTAGAATCAATGAAAGTCATCATATGGAAACAAAACCTCGTTAGTCAAGACCAATGTTTTGCAAATAAATCTTTCAAGTGACATGAATGATTTAGCATCTAAATGGCAATAAAATAAATCGATTCAAATCCTCCTAGCTCTACCAAATGTGAGTGTTAGAGGAAACCAAATATGCTAATCAAATGAACTTGAAATATTTAGCAATTCAAAACTTTCAAAATTAAATCAAATCACATCATTCCTGCATGAACAATTCAAAAGCATTAGAACAATGCATAGCAATTCATGTCCTCCTTTTAACACTACAATGTTGTATGTTAAAAGAGGGCTAAAGATGAAAATCATAGGGCATGAAATATTCCAAAATTTAAATCCCTATAGCATTTAAAATCACACTGAAATAAACCAATTCAGGCCCTCCTTCTAGCGCCAAAGATGTTGAGTGTATATTTTGCCCAATTGCAAAATACCACCACATGCAGAGTATTGAATAGAAAACTCTCTCTTGAAAAGAAACCAAATGACAAACATTCAACTTCTCCAAGGTTCTAGTAAAATATCTAAAAGATTACAATAGTGCCATAAATAATTCAATAATGCATGTGACCATAAACAAGGGGCCCTTACTGGTTCTAAACAATGCTTAGTGATTTGAAAGATCTAACTAAAAATAAAAGCAGTTCTTTTTAGGGTTTTTTTAAATTGGTGCTACCTTGAATCCCTGTTAGTAGAGTATTTTATCTTCATTTAAAAGGTTTCAAATGACAAAATGTGGAATTTTCCACCTCATTTTAATGCCCGTGCCTTTAAGATGAAGTAAATTTTAGATAGTTGGGTTCATTTTATCTTCCTTATGTTGATGTCACTACCCTAATAGTGGTTAGTAGAAGTTAGCATGTTAGCAATGTTAGCAAAGTTAGCAAAGTTAGCTTTCATTTCTTATCTTCGTTTAATGTGAAATAGTAGGTTAGTATCCCTCCTAAACCATGTGTTTTATCTGAAAGCTTTAGATTAATGAAACTTGGAGGTGCAGAAATTTTGGAAAATGACCAGAATGGAAATAACTTGAAAGCTTAACAATTCTAGAAATGGACCAGAAAAAATGAAACTAACAGGAAATTAGCAGAAATTCTGGAAAAGGACCAGAATGGAAATGAAAGAAACTAAAATTCTGGATGGACCAGAATGGAATGCTTGAATGCTTGAAATAAAATAAACTTTGAGAACAATAAATGAAATAAACATGTAAATTTGGTTAGCTGAAAAAGTCAAATTCTGAATTAGTTTAGCAAGCTCCTCCCTGCAAAATCCCAAGTTATGAGGTAATCATAAAACAACCTGAATCAATGGACCTGCAACATAAGCACAATACCATTAAATCAAGTGCGAGACTCAAAGGAAACATAAAGAAACTGCATAATCTTGACCTTCGCCTATTGCAACCCATTTCATGGCATAAGACAATGGCTAGAAGTCACTAAAATGCAGAAATGATAAGACACTAAAAACGTTAGTTTTATGATAAAAACCCTCCTTTTGATTTTGCTCACAGAAGTTTGCTACCCTCTCAAAATCTAAAAAATGCTCTTTCTTTATTGCTTTCTCGGAATGTTACATCATTTCCAGCCCCCTTGAAAAAGGTAGGATAGCAAGGTATAAATAATGCTTAGAAGTCCTTTCGCTTCATCTTCTCTCACAACCAAAATAATGAATGGATATAAGAAAATAATCCATCATCATTTTCTGTGATTTAATAAACATAACACTTCTAAACGTTATTTATTTAAAAAAAACTAACAACAAAAACATAACCCTGCATGACTCCTTATATCTCCCCTTTCTCTTATAAGCATTCTACCCAAGAATACCCCTTTACATCCATCAAACGAATGATAAAAGCATTAACTATACCTTATAACCCCTACGATTTTAGACCTCCTTTAAAACATTGAACGTGATCAAACCACATTCACATTAACTAAAATAATACAAGCCAATCTTATTCAGTGAAACTTTCATTGTCACTTTTTGAGGCTGAGACCCGATGGTATTTCTCCTAAGCCATACCAATGTGCCCAAGGACTGGGATGGCATTCCCCCATCCTGGGCACTTTGGTTTCCACGTAACCAAACGAAACCATCACACTGCCTATGCAGCCATGGCATTGTCCAACTTACGTAGCCATAGCGTTGCCATTATCGTCATGGCACTGCCAAGACTACACAGCCATAGATGCTGCCATCGACATCATGGTGCTACCAAACCTACACAACCATCGATGCTGCCATCAACGTCGTGGTGCTGCCAAACCTACGTAGCCATCGGCGTTGTTCAACTCCCTACTCTCACACTCATGCTGCCATAGCGTAATGAAATAGATGCAACACTAAAACCTTCCATGCTCTTCGAGGCCGGCCTTTAACTCCATCAATTGGCATCACAGGTTGCCCTAATAATGCTTCTTCCTTCCTTGTTCGATGGCATGCCTCTGCCTCTCGGTCGTTTCACTGACAACTCCGATGCCTTTCATGTTGTTCTTCTGAAACCCTAATGCCATCTTGGACCGCCTCTTCTTTGTCGGTGTTGCTCCATGAAGCTTCGTTGCCATAGCGTTGAACGTTCTTGGACTAGCCACTCATGTCTTCGAATGTTTTCGAATAGCCACCATCGCCTTATCTGCAATCAAACGAAACGACGTTAAACTTTACCTTATCGTAAATATTATTATCACGTCTTTTATAAAGTACATTATAATAATATTATTATATACAATATAATAATATTATTATAATAATAACATTTTAGAAGAATATAATCACAAAAATATTATT
This sequence comes from Wollemia nobilis, assembly GCA_028583015.1. Classification (NCBI taxonomy): domain Eukaryota; kingdom Viridiplantae; phylum Streptophyta; class Pinopsida; order Araucariales; family Araucariaceae; genus Wollemia; species Wollemia nobilis. Next base: position 3,066,399 of record JAQPPZ010001965.1, read on the forward strand.
ATAATAATAACATTATAATATAATCATAATAATATTATTATAATGATAACATTTTAGAACCTTATAACATAATCTTAAAAATATTACTATTATGTACATAATATAGTTAATGCAATTATATTAGGTAGATAATAGCATATTGGCTTCTATCTCAATTTCTTTGTACCTTTTGTATCCTCTTTTTGTTTTAGGTCAGGCCTTGCTTTGTTAAACACATTCCATCACCTTAGATAGTATGAAGAACATTAAACTCTTATTCATCAAAATGGATTTTAATTAATCTAAGCATTAATGCCTAGATTAATTAATCATTAAATATCAAATAACCAAAGCAATTAAAATCATTAAAACAAAACGGTCAAACATCCCTATTCTTACAAACCAAAGAAAACCAAAAACCTTTCATATCAAAATATGACAAGTGGGTCCCCAAGAAGGGTAAGGACTCACACTAAGTCTAATAGCCCCTGCTTTTAGTAGTTCTTGTACTAGTTTTTTTTTAATATTATTTTTTGTAAATATGGATATCGATAAGGTCAAATATTAGGAGGTTTGTGCCCTAGAATGAGTTGAATGGTATGATCATGGCTTATTTGAGGAGGTAATCCTTTTGGTTTGTTGAATACTTTATCATGGCATGCTAGGAGTTGTTGTAATTCAGGTGTTATTGTTTGTTCTTCATTTGCTGGTTGGATGGAGAACAATTATGCCATCATAACCTTACCTCCTTTTCAAATAAGCTTCTCCATTCTATGAGAACTTACTAATTGAGAAGGGTCTGATTTTAACCCTTTAATAGTATATTTTTGACCTTTTGTGTGAATTTCATCCATAGGTCTTAAAAATCCCATTGGATGGTGCCTAGTGTTCTCAACCATTATACTCCTAGGATGATATCACATCCTTCTAGTGGAAGTGCGTACATATCAGCTTTAAAATTATAACTACTCATAGTGAATTTAATATTTTGACATTTTCCTTTGCATGCAAGTTATACTTTGTTTTCAATCATAACTTCAAAATTATTGCAAGGATGTATAAAGCAATCAGCTTGTTTTGCCACCTTTGGGTTGATAAAATTGTGTGTGCTACCAGATTCTAGAAGCATAATGAGGTTTTGTTTCTTAAAGTATCCTCTGACATTCATAGTTTGTGGGGAGGAGAAACTAGAAAGGGCATTAAAGGAGATTTAAGGTGCATCCTTTATGTTACTTTCTAGAGTTTTTATCATTACTTCCACCTCAATAGTATCTTCTTCTTTTGAATTAACTTGGTCAAGCATATCTAAAATATAGAGTTTGGGGGTAATGCATTTATGGTTGGGGATGAATTTTTCATCATAGTGGAAACAAAGGTCCTTTTCTCATCTTTCCTTCATTTATTTAGGGCTAATTATTTTAATTGGTAAAACTCTATTTAGTTTTAGGGTGGTATAGAAATTTTGAGATTTTCTCATTGGTGGTATCCCAAGTCGACATTGGTTATTGATTTTTTCTTCCATAATTTGAGCTAGTGCAATAGTGTGCAACATGTCGATAGGATTGAGCATTTTTACTTCTAATCGAATGTCTTCTTTTAAACCACTGATATAGCAACTTTGGAAGAATGATGCATCTAGCCTTGATGTAAAATTTACCAATTATTCAATTTGAGCTTGGTACTCTCGTACTGTAGTGGTTTGGCAGAGTTTGGTGAGGGCTCCTGTGAAATATTCAAATTTTCTTGGGCTGAATCGCACCATTATATTTTTTGTAAATTTTGTCCATGTAGGGGTGCCATTTGTCTTTTTGTACCATTGGTATCATTGAGTAGCGGTGCTCTCCAGGTGGAAGGATGCAATGCGAACCTTTTGGACCTCAGGTATTTGATAGAGGGAGAAGTATTGGTCCGCTCGATAGATCCAATTCGTGGGGTCACCTCCTTCAAACTATGGAAAGTCTAATTTAGTGGTTCAAGGTAGGATTAATGTTTGTGGCTCCCTGAGTAATGCTTGTTGTGTGGGTGCGACGATAGATTGGTCGTCTTGGATTACTAGCATATTTTGTTGTAACATATCCACAAAGTGGTTAGTGGCAAAAAAATTTAAATCTATTTCTATGACTTTTGTCATGATTTTCTATTTAAGATCATCCTTCCATTTATTCAATCCCTCCATGAAGTCCTTCATCTGGTCTTGTGAACGCCTACCATCGACCATTGTGGTGTGGTTTTTTTACGAATTTTGGACTTCTTAACCTCAATTCCTTTAAAAATAGCAAAAATTTAATCAAATATATCAATTATTAACAAAATTTGAAAAAAAATTGTAATATTTTGTCAAGAATTGATAAAATTTTGTCAAAATATTGGCAAAAATTTATTGTAAAATTTTAAAATTTTGTTTCAACTTATGTTTATGCAATTTTTTTAAATTTTTAAATTTTGCAATTTGGTGGGAGCGGGATTTGAAGAGCGATTTGAATTTTCAAATTTTGAAATTTTATGGGAGCAGGCTCGAAGAGCGAAGCAAGGGAGCGACAGAGACAAGCGAGGGTGGAGCGGGTACGGAGAGTGAGGCAAGAGAGCGGTAGAGACAAGCAAAGGTGGAGTGAGCACATAGGGTGAGATAGATTCAAAGAGGTAGAAACCACACAATGGTGACAAGTGGTAATCAGAGGTGTAGGATCCAAGTCAAACTACAATGACAAATATTTCACGTACGCAAGGGACAACATGACCAAAACTCACGTAAAGCTATATGCTTTACGTGCTATTTAAACAAATGAGGTTCCTTCGTGTATTGGATATGGGACTAAAATTCCCCTCCAATATTCCTCATCGATGCTTTTCTGACGTCGAAGTTCATTGTCGACGTCGAAAAAGTTTTAAAACTTTAGTTTAAAATTTTAAACTTATAATTTCTCACTGGTTTTTATTTGCAATCACTAGGAAACATATTAGATGAATTTTCAATTGAATGTTTTTGCAATTTGCATTCCTTTTTCACACCTGGTTTGGCTTTATGATGATCTAAAGGGGAAAATTTATTTTTTTGTGATAATCTTTAGCTCGTAACCTTTCCAACTTCACCTGAATTTTTTTTAAACTTCGTTGGTTTTCTCCAAGACGTCGTCGAAGTTGTAGACATTGTTGTAAAACTTACTCATTGGCATATTTTATGATGTATGCTATGAATGTTGAAGACTTTTGGGTGAAAATGCGGCAATATGGTTGGTTACAAGGTGATAAACTTGATGATGTTGTGTAATCTGGAAATGAGAGATAGTGACTACTGTGGTTGAAAAAAATATGGTAAAAATGGTTATGGAATGGCCTTTAAGATCTCTAGCTCTGATACCAATTGTTAGGAACCGGGTTCCTATCAATTGGAAATCAAGGAGAGAACAATGGAATGATGCAAAAACTAAGAAAATGAATAAATCACTTTTAAATATCGTTGTTTCAAAAGGAGGTTTCCCTACCAAATGCTCTCAAGGAGATGTAATAAATTATATTCTTCGATGCCTTAATGACACCTTCTATGAATGCATATATAAACCTATCTAATGGTTATGATGTGAAAGGACATGATGGTCCATAATTAAATGAGAGATTAATTATATAAAATAAGTTAGGATTAGGATCCTAAGCTGAAGAACACAAGCTTATACTAAGAGGGGGGTGAACAGTATAAGACCTCTTTTAACTTTATCTTTCAAAGCAGCTTTCAAATCAATAACATGCAGAATAAAGATAGCAGTAAAACAATGCACAAAATATAATCCACAAAGTGACACAACAATTTACGTGGTTCACCCAAGGTGGGCTACTCCACGAATAAAACTTTTCTTCTAAAAGTTGTATCAAAGTCCTCTAGGAATCCTTCCCAATTACAATGTTTATGAGCCTCAGCTCAAAGGAGACACCTTCCCCTAATTCTGCTTTGGCTGGTGATCCTCTAGAAGATCTCTATCTCCTATGCCCTTAGCAAGTGGAACTCTTTCCACAGAAGACACCAGTCTTCCCTGCACTAGCTGGAGATCTTTGTCCTCAACTTTGTCACCGCAAGCTGGTCCTCTTGTCTGCACCAAAACACAGTCCTTCGATCTGGCACAAATCTGTCATCTTCCTCTTTTCTTTTTTGTTACAGTTGTACTTGGTCGAAACCAACTTTTCACAGTCTATGCAAACACAGCAGCACTCGATCAACTTATACTCTTCTACGAAAGCACAGCAGCATAGTCTTCACACATACAGTAGCACAGTCTTCGCATAAACAACAGCACAGTCTTCGCATAAACAACAGCACAGTCTTCGCATAAACTTCGTGCAAACATAGCAGTATTAACTTCGCACACTCTGTGTCCTTACAGTCTCCTACACTTAGAAGATTCGATGAAATGCACTCTTATACTGTAATCGATCTTCACACTCTGCTTTTTTGATGATCGAACCTCACTGTTGCACTAAATCTATGAATGCCACTCTTTGAACACACACTTCGATGATCAATGAAACTCTTCAAACAGCCCTCCTTTTATACACATAATCTCAAGATTAGAACCTTGATCTTAGTCGGCTGTTTTACCCTTTGATCACATCGGCTACAAAACCCTGTGCTACGTTGGACCAGATTTAACTCTGTCGGCTTCACTACCTCCCTATTGCTTTTGGCATGAAACTTCAACATTTCATGATATCGTGACACCTTTGCTTGTCGTACACCTTCTATAGCTTGTTGTAGTGATATCGCGACGCTTTTGCTTTTGTCTGCTTCATTTGCTCTTCTGTCGCAAAATCGTGACACTTTTGCCTTTTGCTAACGTCATCTCACTTCTTTCACGAAATCATGACGCTTTAGACTTTAAAGCCTTCTTCTCCGCTTCTGTCATGAAATCGTGACACCTTTGCCTCTTGCTGACGTCATCTGCAATTTTGTCATGAAATTGCGATGCTTTAGACTTCAAAACCTTCTTCTCTGCTTTTGTCGTGAAATCGTGACACCTTTGCCTCTTGCTGACGTCATCTGCAATTCTGTCGTGAAATTGTGACACTTCTTGCTTTTTCAACCTTTTTTCGGTTTGCACCAACGAAAATGGAACATGTCGCGAAATCACAACGCTTTCGCTGCCTTAAGCTCTTTTTTGCCAAAAGCCCGTGAAACTGGAACATGTCATGAAATTGTGACGCTTTCACTGCCTTAAGCACTTTTCTGCCATATGCCCGCGAAACTGGAACATGTCATGAAATCACGACGCTTTTGCCAACTGCAAGCTGCCAACTCAACCTGTTGCGAAATCGTGACACTTTCTGCATCTGTACAACTTCATTGAAACTTATCACAAAATCGCGACGCTTTCAGCTTCTAAAAGCTTTCTCTACTGCCTGTCGTGAAATCGTGACACTTCCTGCAACTCAACACTGCCAACTCAACTTGTTGCAAAATCGCGACAGTTTTGCCTAAACTTTCTCTCTCCTCAAACATGTCGCGAAATCGCGACAGTTTTGCCTGCTTCGTCTCTGCCTTCCAGCATGTCGCGAAATCGTGACAGTTTTGCCCGAACTTTCTCTCTCCTCAAACATGTCGCGAAATTGTGACAGTTTTTCTAGCCGCCTGCAAACTTTTTCTAACTTATCTTTTTCTTGATCTTTTGCAACTAGGCTACTTTGAATTTCTTGGAGACTTACTGACCAGCTAAAACCTTCAACAAAACACATTCTTTGACATAGAAACAAATTGCTTCAAGAACTCCTTGACATCAAAGACAACAACTACCAAGAGCTCCTTTGACATCAATGACAACAACTATACTTGAGCAAAGGCAATGTACTCAAGGTACCCAAAATTGCCAACACTAACAAACTTCTAAAATTATAATACTTTCACTTCCCTCTCTTCTCAGGTTTTAGATGGGAAATAAAGCCTCTTATAAGCATCAACCCTTTTTTGGTTCATTTATTCCTTTATCTAGATTTGTTCATGAGGTTCCTCTACCTCCTCCACCTAGGGATTAGATATCAGAACATGCTTGTCTTTATCATCTTCTTAATGGGGAACTTCGATGTTGAACCTTACCGCATTATCAATCCATGAGGATGCTATCAAACTTCTTTGACATACATTATTTATCTGGATACATGTCGTGATACGAGTGGGAACATCTTTTGCATAATACTAATTTTCCTTTTGTCAAATATAGCTTCAATTTGTTGTGATCCATAGTCTAGATTAAACTTCTGCCATTTAGTAGTATTGAAATCTCCCCCTCCAACCTGCAAGAGCTATGGTTCTTTTTCCTTTACCTCTTTTTTAATGTTTTGTATCACCATATTTATCTCTCTCTCATCCCAAAATCGATGATCACCATTAGTGAATACAACATTATCTCTGTCCTTCTCCATCGACCATGGGATTGGTTCCCAAAGGGTGTGACTAAGTGGTGTGTCAATATTAGGATCAAGAGAAGGATTCATCACTCTTGGTGGGATTTTCCCTACTATGATCAACATATTCTCAGCATAGATGGCTTCTTGAAAAATATGGGGAAATATTTGGGGATATATTATTATATTGTATAAGGATTGGCATGGGACACACATAACCCAAGGTTGATTGTATTATAATATAATATTATATTAGTAGTAGGCTTCCCAAAGTAGAATAAGAAGATGGATATATAAATAAGAGATATTTTTTATTTTAATCATCATGGAGATCAATCATATGTAATAGTCTTTGTCCACGAGGTGACTTATGGGACTTTGTCCTCCTTAAGTGGCTCTCTCATCTTGGGAGATATTATGGAGTTATTATTTCATTAAGGAGTATTATTGGTGTTTCCCTACCTTAAGGGTATTATCTATCTCTCTCTCATTTGTGGATTGTTATTGTGGATGATTATTTGTGGATGAATGATTTAAGATTTATGCATAATGGTGAACGATTTTTGTTAATAATAATAAAGTTTCACAAGTGGTGTCAGAGCAACGATTTTGGCAAAGTGAGGATTTATTTTTTGGAATTGTAGAATTAGGATAGATTTTTTTTTGGAAAAAATATCTCATCTTTCAGGAGCCACATCTCTACGAAATTTTATCCGATTTAAGTAATTCTTGGATTATTTTGTGCCAAATTTGAAGAGCTTTAAAATGAGTGGTCATATGAAGGAATATGAGTAGTATTAAAGGATATATAACCTTTTGAAGTCAGTCGTCTAGAACAAGGATAGTGATAAATTTTGCAGATTTTTTTTGAAAAAAAAAATATCTCATCTTTCGGGAGCCATATCTCTATGAAATTTTATCCCATTTAGATGATTCTTGGATAAGTATTTGTAGAATTTGAAGAGCTTTAAAATTAATGGTCATATAAAGGAATCTAAGTAGTATTGAGGGAGATACAAGCTTATAAAGTCAACTATATGGAACAAGTGCAGTAACAAATTTTCAATTCACAATTTTTTTTAAAGACAAAATTTGTTTAGTTCGGGTAAGCAAATCAGTTGCAATTTATTTTTTTTAGAAGAAAAATTGTAGATATAGTTGTCTCTATGGAATTTTAGATTCAACTCAGTGGGAAGTTTTTAATTTCCATAAAACCCTATTTTCATTAGGGCATGATATATATTGTCAAAAAACCCTAGTTGCATTAGGGCATCAACTATGGCACTACAAAAAAAAATGGAGAATATGATATTGATGTTAGGGATTGGTGGAAAAATTTTAAATGGTTGTATCAACCTCTTTGGAAAATTATGCTTCCTCACTATCTTGGAGGAGAAGCTCTCTCCTGGTTTTATAGTTTTAATAGTGCCTTCACTTGGGATGAAATGGAGCATGCATTCTTGAGTAAATGGGACCCATATAAAAAGATAGCTAGTTTGAAGGTTACCATAAAGGGATATGAAGAAGAAATAAATATGCTTCAAAAATAACAAAAGGAAATAAAAAGAGAGCTAGAAAATTTCAAAGAAGTGGTAGAAGATAAAAAATATTTCAATATGCAGACAAAGGAAACCATACCTTTAGTAGAAGATAAAAAATGTGGACAAAGGGTTTGTTTGAATCTAGAAAATTTATTTTGCATGTTCATGGAAGCATTCAAAATGAATAAAAATCTATTTTTGTTATTATTTCCATTGACCCTAGTAGTAGATATAATTTTATTAATATTGCTTTGACTAAGAGGTTGCAAGTTCAAGCAACAAAAATTAAGGACATGTAGTTGATGGTGAAAATATTCATATTTTTTAATATTTGGAGATCACCATGGATAAATATGTTTTACATTCAGATTTTTATGCTATTGATATGGATGATGTAAATATTGTTCTTGGTTATCCTTGGTTAGATTCTTTGGGTATTTTTAACATTAATGTGCAAAAGAAATTTATGAAGTTATGGTATAGGAAAAAGAAGATAACATTAAAGGATATTTCTTAGCTTAAGGAGCAAGGATCCAAGGAAAAACAAGAAGTGCTTGTAGAGAAACAAATAGAAGAACCTAAATCAGAATCTAAGAAGGTAGTAACAACAACAGAGTCCATGGAAGAAGTAGCAGTAGCATAGTCCAAGGAAGCTTTGATAAAAGAGCACAAGGGCACACCAAAAAAAGAGAACATGAAATAACAATATGTAGAAGAATTTAAAACAATGGAGCCAAATGTTGAGAAGTCAAAGAAGGTAGAACATCAAGTTAAGGTTGCACCATATCGCCATCCACACCACTAGGAGTGATAATAATCTTGGAGGTATGGTTCAAGGCAACAATATTATGGTTCTAAATGGAATCAAAAGGGAACCAATTATGGCAACGTTTGGTAAAGAAAGCATAGTGATCCTGGTTTTTAGAGTGTTTCATCAACATCAAGGAACAAATGGACCCATCATTCAAGTTATCAAAATGCAGTAGCAGAAGCATGGAGCCAACGAAGCAGATTTGGATACTCAAGTAACAAAATGGTATACCAACATCAACGTGTTCCACTTGGATGGATGGATGATCATGATTGGTATCAGTTGCTAACATTGCTTAGCAAAACATATTATTTTGTTTCTTCACATGTTTTAAGGATGAAATATTTGTAAGAAGAGTGGCATGTTAGGGTACCTAGGAATAGATATTTGTGGATATATTATCATATTGTATAAGGGTTTGCATGGGCCACACATAACCCAAGGTTGATTGTATTATAATATTATATTATATTAGTAGTAGGCTCCCCAAAGTAAAATAAGAAAATGGATATAAAAGAAGAGATATTTTCATTGTAACCATCATGGAGATCAATCATATGTAATCATCTTTGCACACAAAGTGGCTTACGGGACTATTGAGTGTTAATTTTACCCAATTGTGAAATTACACTCTCCCTTAGGGTTTGGATCCCAAAACCCTCTCTTGCAAAGAAGTTAAATAAAAAACTTCTCCAAGGTCTCCGCTATATTAGCATTTACATATGTTTATTAGTAATCTCAATAAAAATATATCAATTCAATTCTAGGAACACCTTAGTGATTGCAAGTAACTGTAAACAAGGGGCATGTGTTGGTTTATTTTACCATGCTACTTTAATGATTGTTCATGAAACCAAAATAAAAGTAAATGTGAATTGGCCCTCATATGACCATGATGTAGTGTCTTAATTCCTTTTATCTTGAGGATTTTAAGGTAGATTTTATCTTCCCTTATTAGGTAGGTTTTAAACAAGTTTTATCTTGCATTAAATTCCTACTTTAAGCATGAAAATGAAGATGAAAATCTTGTTAGCGTCTTTGTTCTGTTAGCATAGCTATTCTACTTTGTTTGCATTATATTCTTTAGCAAACTGTTGCAACCATGTAACAGCTCCGGTGTTCTATTCCCGGCTGTTACCGATGTATTTAAACAATGCTACGTAATACAATTATTGTTGCACAATCTTACATGGCATCAGAGCTGTTCGCAATTTTTTTTGGGCGTGATTTTACGAAGACCTGTCTTTATCGCGCGTCAGTCGCAATGCAGTGAAGAGGGCAGAAGCCATTCAGTGAACGCGGACTGCGTTCGAAGGTTGGTAGCATTCTAGGACGTCGCTCCGGGAAGGACACGCAGTAGGACCGACGGCAAGCGTCCGCCCCCCACCGCGGACGACCCCGGTCCGGGAAGGAGACGCAGGTCTGTGGATGACCCCGCTTGGCGCACTGCATCGCGGGATCCGCCGCCAGTCCTCCCACGTCGCGGACATCTATCGCGAGGGCCCCACGCGACAGGAGCTGTCGCATTGGACAGTCTGTCGCACCGCAGGCCCGTGTCGCGACAGCGCGCGTGCGGACGTCACGCTGTGCAATCCGTGACACGTGCGGCTGCGCGACAGTGCGCAAAGCGCGCACGCGAAGGGCCGAGGGGAGGTCCCTCCCGCTGGGGTATAAACCCCCCCAAAAAAAAAAAAAAAATCATTCCTCTTGCGCGGTCGCGCGCCCCCCCCAACCTGCAGAATTTTTTTTTAAAAACGTAAAAAAAAAAAAATATAACCAGATCGCGGAAGGGCGCTGAAAATATATATATATATATATATATATATATATTTTCAGAGCGCCGGTTGAACGCGAAAACTGCATTTTTTTTTAACGATTGCGTTGCATCGTCTGCGGGGGAAGTGGCTTCGACACGGCGATTTGCTGCGGAGGCAGTAGCCGCGAGTTGCAGAGGAGGCTCGGGAAGCTGGAAGCAGCGGAGGACGGGCAGGCCGAGGTGGATAAAGGAGAGGAGGCTCTTGATCTCTTCCGGATCAGCCCGCAAGCTCACTTGGCAGTGAGCTGTGCGGTAAGGCTCAGGGAGCCTACAGGTCGGGGGTTCGAATCCCGCCGACTCCCCCAAGGTATAATTTCTTTTTGTCAAAGTCATTTTTTTATTATTATTATTTTTAATTAAAATTTTTAATTTTAATTTTTTTTAATATAGTTTTTAAACTTTAATAAATTAAAATTTAATTTTAATTTATTTTTTCTAAAGTTTTTAAAACTATATAAATTGAAATTATTTATTTTAATTTTAAATAAATAATGATTATAAAAATGCTTTGTTAAAGAAAGCTTTTTAAGGGGGGATTTTTTTCAAAAAATCAAAGGGGGATTGAGAGTAATTTTTTTAAAAAATAGCAATTTGGCATTGTAAAAGGTGCATTTTCGGCTGTGACCGACACCTTGTGGGTTATTCTTGTGGGCAGTTTTTTCATGTTGTATGTTGCATATTTCATTTTTGCACTATAACATTAAAAACTTAAAATCAAAACACTCCCTAAGTCCCCGAAATATAAAACCCATCTGTGCAATTTATTTGCACTGTAGCGTTCGGTATTTGCGATACCTCGGCCAGCACTTACAGGTAAAGCTGTCGTGATTTGGCTACTCGTATCCGCCGCCTAATATAGCCTGCTATAACGACGTCCGAGCTTGTTCTCTATAAATCGTCGGGGAGGAATAAGTACGCCATTTTTGCATTTTTTACTCCATCCACTACCCTTTATCGCACTTGTGTTTAGGCGTAAATCCTGACGAAGTATTCTTCATAGTGTTTAGGGGAAGTTACGCCCCACGCATGAGAAGAATCTTCTATGGTAGGTGCCATCAACAAGGTGATTCCCTTTCAGTACCGCTTATGTTCCACGTATCGTATGATCTCTAAATTTCACCTATAGTCTCCCTCACGTAAGGGCGGGTGATTTTTGTTGATCTTTCTAAATACCTATAGTTTCCCTCACGTAAGGGCGGGTATTTTGTACGGTATATTGGCCTAGCAAAAGGTATATAGAAAGGGGGACCAATTTGGTGATATAAGGAACCTTCACTATGGCCGTTGTTGCAAAGTTGATGACTGATCCGCATCAGTTATTGAAAGGTCCAAATTATACACCATGGAAACATAAGATGAAGGCTATTCTCCAAATGGAAGATTTGTGGGATATTGTTATCTGGAGTAGCAACCGAGGCCTTCACCAACGAGCGAGGATCCACGAGTCCTTCAGCGAGATCAGATTGCTTTTGACAAGAAAGACGGTAGAGCAAAGTTGCTCATTTTGTTTGCTGTTTCGGATGAAGTGCAACCTCATATAGCTGATAAAGCAAGTGGTAAAGAGGCATGGGATGCCCTTAGAACCATCTATTAGGGGAAGAATGAATCCACCATTCTTCATCTTCAACAACAACTTCATAACCTGAGTTTGAGATAGGGTGAAACAGTTGAACTCTTTCTGTGCAGAGTGTCTGAGTTGAAAGAGAAATTGAGTTCTCTAGGAGATACTGTGGACGAAAAGCTTCTCATTTCACTTGTGATGAGAGCTTTACCTTATTCATTTGATATGTTGATAACCTCCATCCAGGTGTCCCAACGACAAATTACCTACATCGAGTTGGTCAATCTGCTCCAACAACAGGAGGCACGCCAACTTCACAAGGATGATTCTTCCAATACAACCCTATACACCAACAGGAAGGGTTCTAGGAAGAAAGGTAATGGGCAAAAAGGAGGCAACTTTCAAAAAGGAGGAAATTCTCAACAGGATACGAAAGGAAAAGGCAAACAACCTCAACAGAAAAAGAGGTGGTGCAAGATCCGTGAGAAAGACAACCATGACACCAACAGGTGTTGGCATAAGAACAAGCAGAAAGGCCAAAACAAACCACAAAATAAAAACAAGCAACCCCGGTGAATGTTGTCTGTTGAAGAATCCGACTCGGATTCCGAATGGGCACACAAGGTGCTCATGACTACCATAGATTCCACACAGAGGGATCCTATTTGGTATGTCGATTCTGGAGCTAGTAAACATATGACTGGCGACAGATCGTGGTTTGAATCATTTGTGGCCAAAGAGGGCAAACCTGTCACAATTGCTAATGATAAAACCTATAGGGTTTAGGGAGAGGGTACAATTTCAGTCACTCTTCCTGATGGCAAGTGTCAGATTGACAAGGTCCTCTATGTTCCTGGATTGGCCAATAATTTTTTGTCAGTGACACAAATCCTAGACAAAAATATGGTTGTCAACTTTCATGTTGAGAATGGAAAGAAGTGTTGTACCATTACCAGGAAGGGTAAACAGATTGCAACAGCTTCTTATAAGCATGGATTATTTGCACTAGATGCTATCTCTACTCCACATGTTGCCATGACTGTCTCTACCAAGGAGGCAACTTCCCTATGGCACAAGAGATATGGCACAAGAGATATGGGCATCTTAGTTCTGGCTACTTACTTGAGCTCAGCAAGTATGAGATGGTAAAGGGTCTTCCTTCCCTTTCTGCCACATTGCCAGTGTGCTCTGATCGCTGGCAGGAAAGCGAAGATAGAGTACCATTTGAGAAGAGCTCTACAAGAGCAAGAAAACCTCTGGAGCTAATTCACACCGATCTATGCGGTCCTTTCACACCCAACAGGTGTTGGAGGGAAGAGGTACTTTCGAGTTATTCGTAGATGACTACTCACGAAAGATGTGGGTTTTCTTTCTCAAACTGAAATCTGAAGCTTTTTCATTCTTCCAGCAGTTCAAGAAATCCGTTGAGAAGGTGTCAGGGGCTTCTATCAAAACCCTCCGCTCAGATCGAGGGGGAGAGTTTACCTCTAATGAATTTTCTACATTCCTAGATAAGCATGGGATCAAGAGACAGTTAACAACTGCCTATACTCCTCAACGAAATGGAGTTGTCGAGAGAAGGAACCGTTCTATAATGGAAATGGTTCGTTGTATGCTCACGAGTGCAACTCTTGGGCAACAATATTGGGCGGAAGTTGTCACCACTACAGTGTATCTGTTGAATAGGGCACCCACAAAGGCCCTAAAAGGAATGACTCCACAGGAAGCATGGAGTGGTCGAAAACCCTCCATATCTCATCTACGTATTTTCGGATGTCAAGCTTTCATGCACATACCGAAAGAAAAAAGGAAGAAGCTAGATGAGAAAACGCTGAGATGTATTTTTCTTGGATATTCTGAGCACTCTAAAGGATATCGGTTGATAGATCCTTTGACCAAGAAAATTCATATCAGCAGAGATGTTGTCTTTGATGAAGCTTTCACATCACAGAGCACATCTAATGTACACCAAGATATTGTGGAACCTAAGGAAGAGGAGATTCCTTCGTCAACACAGACAGGAGGTCCTTCTACATCTTCTTCACCATCACCGAAGAAGAATCCTAAATGGTGTACAAATACAATCAGAGATGCAAATTTATCCACTCCTCCCAATTTGAATTTGGATAGACCTCGTACACGCAGTATGGCTCAAAAGGAAAGAGAAGCCGGAGAAACTGGTGAGGTTGATGATCTTTGTCAATCTTTTGAGGAACTTTCTGTGACTCCAAGTAGAGAAGTTGAGGATATGGATATTGATGATGACAGGGCATTCATGTCTACCATAGATAGTCTTGAACCTGCATCAATGCAAGATGCTCTTAGAGAGCCTCAGTGGAAGGCCGCTATGAATACAGAGTATGAGTCTCTGATGAAGAATAAAACTTGGAAGCTTGTTGATCTGTCGCATGGAAAGAAACCTATTGGCTGCAAATGGGTATACAAAGTCAAGTACAAGGTAGATGGAACAATTGATAAGCATAAGGCCCGACTTGTTGCAAAGGGCTATGCTCAAAAGGAAGGCATCGACTATGAGGAAACTTTTGCACCTACTGCTCGGATGACCACAATTCGGGTTATGTGTGCTATGGCAACACAATATGGGTGGAAATTTCACCAGATGGATGTCAAAAGTGCCTTTCTTAATGGTGATCTCCAAGAAGAAGTCTATATGACTCAGCCTGAAGGATTTAAGAGATGTCCGTCAGATGCAAACCTCTATTTCAAGAAACAGGGTTTTGAGATAGTGTTGCTTGTACTCTATGTGGATGATCTGCTCATTACAGGGAGTTCAGAAGATATGATCTCTACTGTCAAAAGAAACTTGTGCAAATATTTTGAGATGACAGATCTCGGACTTCTCCATTACTTGTCTTGGTCTGGAATTCAGCCAGAAGGAGCACTCCATCAAAGTGTCTCGAAAAAGTATGCCAAGACATTGCTCGATAAATATTGCATGATCGATCGCAAGCCAATGGCAACTCCAATGGAGAATGGACTTCGATTATCGCGATATGATGACTCACCTCGGGTAGATGGCACTCTCTATCGACGGTTGATTGGGAGTCTCATATATCCGACCAATACTAGGCCGGATCTCGTATTTGCTCGTAAACTATCTTTCGAGGTTCATGCAGGAGCCTAAGACTACTCATTGGAAAGCAGCAAAACGTGTTCTTCACTATGTCCGTGGTACTATAGAATATGGCCTAGAATACAAGAGGAACAACAAATTCTTCTTGCAAGGATACATGGACTCCGACTATGCCGGATCATTTGATGATCGCAAGTCAACTTCTGGATACATTTTTCATCTGGGATCCAGTCCTGTCTCTTGGCACAGACAAGAAGCAACAGGTAGTTGCTATTTCTTCAACAGAGGCAGAAAATCGCACCGCACGTGAAGCTGTGTGCGAAGTGATATGGTTACGTCGCATTCTGACAAGTATGGGTCATCCATCAAAATCTCCAATACACTTGTTCTGCGATAATCAGGGTGTTCTGAACCTCGTCAAGAATCCAGTCCATCATGAAAAAACAAAGCACACTGACACACAATGTCATTTCATTCGAGAGGAAGTTCCAAAGCACCGAATTTAGCTTCAGCACATTCCTACAGATGCTCAAGTTGCAGACATTTTCACTAAGGCACTTGGACGTGTCAAATTTGAATTGTTTCTCAGCTCACTTTGTATTGCAAAATAATGTAAGGGGATGTTAGTAGTCTAGTATAGCTATTAGTTATTACATTACCCAAATAATGTAATAAAGGGGGATGTTAGCGTACTGTTCTGTTAGCGTAGCTATTCTACTTTGTTTGCATTATATTCTTTAGCAAATTGTTGCAACCATGTAACAGCTCCAGTGTTCTATTCCCGACTGTTACCGATGTATTTAAACAATGCTGTGTAATACAATTATTGTTGCACAATCTTACAAATCTATCTATGAACATAAATCCGAAATGATGAATAGGATCATTGAATGTAGCTTCTTATAATGAAGATAAACAATTGCCTTTGCTATGATTAATAAATTATCCCTCTCGGGTGAAATTAGTTTTCACAAAGAGATAATAATTTATTGCCTTAAAATAGAGGCTTTAAAATGTCACTTTAATTATCCCTCTTAAAT
Source organism: Wollemia nobilis (assembly GCA_028583015.1). Classification (NCBI taxonomy): domain Eukaryota; kingdom Viridiplantae; phylum Streptophyta; class Pinopsida; order Araucariales; family Araucariaceae; genus Wollemia; species Wollemia nobilis. The sequence continues at coordinate 3,082,625 of JAQPPZ010001965.1, forward strand.
GAAATTAAATTTTCATAAAGAAGAATAATTTAATGCTTTGAAATAATAACCTTCAATGTAGTGCACAAATTACCTCTCTTTCATAAAATCAGAATTTTTATAAAGAGAAGGTAATTTAGGGCTCCAAAATGGTAGCTATGAAATGCTATTAAAATTTACCCCCTTTGATGAAATTGAAATTTTCGTAAAGGGAAGTTCATTTTATGCTTGCCATTGAAATATAAAACTGAAAAAATTAAATTTGGCCTCAAAATGGAAATTTTGAAATTTCAAAATTTTAAAATCTGCAATAAAAACAACTTTGACTAATTTTTAAAAATACAAAATGACTCCGAATAAAAATGTCTAAGTGCAAAATGGAACTCCGAAGTATACTCTACGCAACCATGCAATTATTTTTGGATTTTGAATTTTTATTTTATTTTTATTTTAATGTCCGAAAATAAAAATTAAAAATTAAAAAAAAAAGTTAGAAAATAAAAATAAAATCTGAAAACTGGAATAAAATGAAGAAAACCGTAAAATGCAGTCTTATGCTACCCTAGCATGCAAAATCCGAGACATGAGATTTTTCTGAGCATAACCCAACTCCGCTGGAACTGCATTTACACATCCCGAAACAAAGTGGGTGCAAGAGTCTAAGGAAAAATGGGAAATATTTGCTCCTGAACATTCAACAATGAACCCATAAAAGCAATAGCATTGTCTAGAAATCCAGAAAATAAAGAAAGGAAAAATAGACATTAAATCGGGAACACTCAAAGATTTTTTCCTCTTATTTTGCTCCAAAGTGCAGAAATCCTGCAATACATTCAAAAACTCCTTGTTTCTACATTCATTCCAACACAATCTGGCCTCTCAAAAGAGCAGCAACCCTGTCATTCCACCAGCATGCGGTCTCCAAGAGATCCAGCCAAATCTCAATATTTCAATAGCTTATTTGAAATATTCTGAAAAAATTTCATTCCTTCCGTTTTGTGTCTCCATGTTTCCCTTCGGCTTCGAGACGTTTTCCGTCAAAACAAACAAACCGTTTCGTTTTAACTCGTTTAGCTTTTCTTTTCAAATGGTATTGTTTGTTTTACATCATTGCATGTTATATAAAATAACGATACTATATAGTATAGTATAATACTATATAATGATGTAAATCTACTATAATTATTATTATTGAATTTGAAACCGCCACCTAATCATAGGCTTTAATATGTCCTTGGAATTATTCCATGGTTGTCCATACAGTCTTTCGGTATGTGATACGTCTCTTGTCAAGCGTGGCTCCCGCTGTTATCTACCGTGGTGGGCCTTTGGATGTCAAAGAACATGTTGAATTAAACTTCCACTGCGTTCGTCGATAAAACGACGATCCTCCCACTGTCACTCTCGATTTGTGATAATGCCATGGTCGTCACATGTACACTGCATTCACTGCTACGTAGCCGTATTCTAAATCCCTTCCCAACGTTCACCTATGCTCTCAGAGTGAGTGCTACTCGTCGCCCTCCGTACCGTCACCTTTCGAATCCAAGCCGCTGCTAATGCTTCGTTGGGGTTTATTGTCATCCAAGTTATTTGTCTACGTCACTGTATCTCGCATCTGGATTCAAAATCGCGTGTAATAATCTATTCCCCTTCCTCGTTGGTTCTCGGTAAGCTCCCACATGGTATATGCTTCCTTGCATCGTCGCAAGTCGTTCGTCGTTGAACACTTCCCGTCACCGTCGACTGTGCCGCTTTTTTATTTCTCCGGCAAGTGGGCAGCGTCGCGTCGCCCGAATGGGTCCATATCACCACCGTGATAGATGTACACATGTTAGATGCATTGATCATCCATCTTCCGAGATGTATCCGTTGCCGCCTCCGTCCAATTACATTTTCCTTGTCAACGTCGTCCCTGCCATGTCACACGTCCGAAATGGCATCTTCCCTGCCAAAAATCAAAACGAATAAGCTTTGACCACATAATATTTAACATAAACTTTAAAATGAATGTCGGTTTTGACTAAGCCTTTGATGACCATATTTTAATTAAACTTAAATTTAAAATCTTGAATCGAAACTTAATAAGACTTAGCCTTAACTTTAGGATGCTTTTAATATAGAAAGATATGAAATATAACACAAAGCTTTTTATATATATATTTAACTTTACATATAAAGTTTATTTTATTTTTACTTTTATTTATTTTTATTTTTTATTCTTTTATTTGTAATATATATTATTATATTATATATAATATATATAACAATAATATATATATTATATATTTCTTTATTACTTTTTTTATATTATTTTTTATAGAAACTTAACTAATTTTAATTATTTGAATTGATTTAACCCAAACTATTAAAATTAATCAAGGTTTTCCCACTCAAAATAATAACAAAGTCAAAAGAAACTAAAAGGCCACATTAGCAGACCATAAACACTTCTAAATGAATATAATGGACTATGAAAGACCCTATGCAACAAAAACCTTGGAAAGCACATTGCAAACACCGGAGATGCGATCTCTCAAAATTATCACTCCAAAACAACCCAAAACCATTAATCGAAGAACTACACTCTTCAAAACTTCAAATAAAAAGGTGGGTCCCCAATTTTGGAGTACATTGTGGAGCAGCCACAACAAATGGTGACTTTGCTAGGAAACGCTCCAGTAAGAACCCAATCTAAAACGAAAACACACAAAAATAGCGGAACAAAAATCATTTAGCAATGTCTCGAGAAGGTGGGGGTAAACAACTTCAGAATGAAAACAACTAATCCATCTGCCTTTGCTCAGTGTGTGTAAAAGTGATTCATTTCTGCATTTCCTAAATCCTCCAGATTTTGTCATCCCTTTCTACATTAGGCTATGAAGTACATCTCCTGAAGTGAAGACTTTTACAAACATGGCCTCATTTCTAGGCAGGCGTCTATAGCCCCAGTGAGGTTTATCTAACTCACCCGTGTGTTCGCTTGATGCTTTGCAAAGCCCATCTATCCTAGGTGTATCTAAACTTTCAATGCTCATTCTTTTTCTTTTTTTATTATATCTTTTTTTTCTCTTTTTTTTCATTGTATATTTTTTTCTCACTTTTTTTTATCTCTTTCTAAGTATCAAACTTTGCCTAGCCAGGGCCCCACAACCAGTCAGGCATCTATAGCCCCGATGGAGTTTTCTTGAACTAGACGACAGATCTCAAGAGATCTGTTGCATCGCTTGTACTAATGAACTCTTGCAAAAGCATCAAGTCTCACTAGGTTAGAAAGCCAAAGTAGAGCGTTTTAGATTTTTGTCTAGGGTTGCATAATCAAGACAACTTCATCCTTCTTAATTCCAGAAACTTTATTTAATGTGTGTGTGAGTCCCATGTGGAGCTTTGGCTAAATTTTCATCGTTCCACTTTCCACCATTTGGGTCCCCAAAATCCGACAATGATCGTCAAATGACTCATCCCCTTTTCTCGGGTTCACCAATATCTTTCTACTTATCTCATAGACTATCATGTCTAGTTAGAATTAGAATATTAAGTATTGGTATTCTCCAATATAGGAAACCAGACATACATTTTTGTTGTGTAACTTTCTTTTGTACATAGTTAAGTTTAACATGGAAATTTCAACTACATCCTTTAAAATTTGTTAAATAATTAAGGGAAGTTGCATGGTCCTTTAAATAATTGTATGTAGTTTAGACTATGTTAACAATAGTAACAACAATAACAACAATAAAATAGAATAGTCCTTTAAATAATTGTATGGAGTTTAGACTATGTTAACAATAGTAACAACAATAACAACAATAAAATAGAATAGTCCAATAGTCACGTAGTAATAGAGAAGTAGATATAACTTCCTTTTATGTATTTTCTTTAGTAGAAATAAAGTAAATCTGTGAGTATTTATTTTCCTTTTTATATCTATGAGGGAACTATGCATGTTCATGGAGAAAGGGCTCACTACAAGAGTATGGTTTGTAAGAACCCTAGTGAGCAATTTTTTAATGATTTCTTGTTTTGTAGATATTATCCTATTTGTGGTTATGAATAAATCAAATTCTATTATTTATAATTTTCTACAGTTAATTGCATGGTATGCATTGTGTTTAGTTATTCTATTCATTTGCAATTTAGTCTTTGATTTATGTAGTTTCAGTTCTTTTTAGGTTTTATAAATTTTGATTATTATTTTTAAATTGTAATATATGATTTATTTTATTCCTATGGAGTCCTTGGGATGAGCAAGTGTGTGTTCCAAACCCTCAATAAGAGATGGATTCAATTTTAAGGAGCATATAGATTGGGTTATCTATCAATTCTTTAATGCATATGCAGTGCCCATGCCTTGCAAGTGTACATGCCTGGATTAACATACTTAGTGGTCATCATAGATATTAGTTTCTAAAGTATTAATATATGTATTCAAAAGTGTAAATATCATTTTTTAAAGATGTGATTATTGATTTTTAAAAATATGATTATCAAATTTAAAGTATAATTACTAGTTTTCCAAAGTGCAATAATTGATTTTCAGTGATGCTATCATTGGTTTCCAACAATGGCGGTATCAATTGTCAATTTATAGTGTATTTTTTATTGTGCAATTAGTGGATGTCATATTTGTATTTCATTATTCATGCTTTAACACGATAAAGTACATTACTTATTCTATTTTATTTCAAAAATTCTCCCAAATAGATTACATGGATTTATAAAAATATTGCTTTAGATTCAAATTTAAATCAAATTACAAAAAGTCTACAAGCATAAATCATTGTATTTATTCAAACATATATTATAGCAAGAAGTGATACTTATTATGCTCATATTTCATGTACTACTAGTGTATCATCATTTCCTGCTTTCATTTGTTTTTTCATGCCCATTTAATGATATCTACATAAATAATTAGTTATTTTCCAACTTGCAAAATTCTAGAAGTTATCATGGTTGGGTATACCATTAGTTGTATAGTAGCATTGTCCTTTAGTGAATAGTATTGACGAAGCATATAAATTGTTTTTACTTGTTATTTAGTGATTAAACAATGGGGATTATAGTGTTAGTGATTTGAACAATGATGTCATCCTAGATTGAACATGGATGGCTCCAAATTGTTGATTCTGATTGGTTGAATGTTAAAGGATAACTATAATTGGTTACCTATTAGAGTTTGCTTTGGTATTAGTGAACCATTTGGCTAATTATAAAAGAGTAGAGTTGCATTTTATTAACTACAATGGTTATGCTTGGTAACTACTAAGCTCTTTGATGACTAAAATAGTAGAGTGCACTTTATTGGCTATATAGGCTTCAACTAGTAATAGTTGAGTTCTATGAGGGAAACATGTTCAAAGATCTTGCATGCTTTTTGATTGAATGGTATATATACTACACTTCTTAAACAACTATAGTAGCATTTATTCATATAAGTCTATATTGCTTAGTCTTTATGTGGATATGAGAATGTCGTTTAAGATTATCATTTGTTAATTGTTGACGAATGGAAATATAGTGTATTAACCTCCATTGCATGAATAATGAGAATCATCATAATTGTATGATCCTATGACATCCTAGATCAATAGAGAGAAATATTTTGGAAAAACAAACAAATGCACCATGAATATAAATATAATAGGTCAAATTGCTTGTGGAATGTAAAGATATTATATGGATGCACAATAGTTGTATCACTTATAATGAAAGTTGATCAATACATTAAATCTAGATTTAGTATGAGTTTATTCTCATTTACACTCATGAAAATATTGCACAAATGTATTACACATTAAGAATCTCTTAAATTAAATTGGGTCTGTGTATTTTCCTTTTATAAACTTTATAATGCAAAGTGAAAATGGAACATTCAGTAAAATCTCCCTAAAACATCTAAAATATAAAGTATATACTATACACCATATATATATATATACTACTAAAATTATGCATCTTAACTATAATAGCAATCCTAAAATCATAGGAGGAAAATTATGCAATTACACTATGTAACTTTAAATTTATTGAATTACACTATTATCCTAACAAAACTAAAATTACAAAATATAATACTCATCCATATATATACAAGCGGATGAAGGAATTACAATGCATAAGACAATATTTAGCCTTAATTTCAAAATGAACCGCCTATTTTCAAAAACGAAAAACCAAAACCATACTACTAACGCTGTAAAAAACCTGAACCTCAAAAGATATTTAGAAACGCTGTAAAAAAAACCTAAGCCTCAAAAGATATTTAGAAAATTTCCCTAGCAAACTGTAGCGTTAGCGTTACTATATTTTATCCCTGTAGTTTGAAGTCTGCGATGACGTCTCCGGTCACGAGGGTGCGATGACCTCCACGTACTTACTTTGAAGGCGATTCTTCATTTCTTCTTCTTTCCATTCAATTCCATTCCACCATTCGGCATTACCTCGAATCTCCAACAGAGACTTCACGCTGTCCAATCCTGAGGGCAGTCTTTTCAGAACCTTACAACGGAATACACCTAGAGATTGCAGGCTGCACAAAGCCCCTGCATCCACACGATCCCCGAACAGACTGTCCAGTGAAGGCAGCTTCCTAAGTTTCACGATGCTCATACTTGGAAAATTCCCTTTTTCCCCAAACTCATTTCCTAACTCATTGAGCTCACGGCATTCTTCTATCTCCAATTCTTTCAAATTCGGCAATTTTCCCAGCCCCAACCCGCCAAGGGTTTGCAGTCGTCGACAACAATTTAGTTTTAAGTATTTCAGGTTTTCATACTTAGAAAATAAATCAGGACTGCAACTCATATCACAGTTGCGAAGGTGCAGCCTCTCCAATTCCCCCAATTTCCTCATGTCAGAGGGCAGATCAGCTTGATGTACCCCAATGTCCCAAAGCAGCCCAAGGTCTCTCACCTCACCCAAACCGCCCATCAGGCCCTGCACTATGGGGGACTTGATCGACACCTGCAGCCGCTTCAGACCATGCAAATTGCATACATCCTGCAAAGAAGCCTCCTTAGAACTACACATTCTATTCTCTGTTTCTGCTTCATTCACTTCCCCAGAGAATGGAAAGGACGCCTCCCACATATCCAGCTCCTCCAAACAGGTCAGTTCTGATATTCTTGACGAAACGAATTTCAAACGCTTACACTGAGTGAGGAGGAGAATTCTCAAGCGTTTGAGCTCACATATACCGGAGGGCAGATCTGTCAAACTAGAGAAAGAAATATCTAACAATTGAAGGCTAGTGAGCAACCCTACTTCATCAGGAAGTACCTCAATCTGTGTGTTGGAAAGCCGGAGGTAGACCAGATCCTTCAGCTGACCGATGGACGATGGCAACGACTTGATGGCTGTACTGCTGAGATCGAGCGCCTTCAACAAGCTCAGCTTCTCCAGAAAGCTCTTTGGAACCTCTGCCAGACTTTGATTGCAGCTAAGAAACAGACTGAGCAGTTTGCTGCAGTCGAACTTCTTGGGTAGAGACCCTATCTGATTATGCATCACAGAGACCCTCCTTAACTGTGTGCTTGCACAGTTGGGAAAAGATTTTAAACTGTTACCTACACGGAATATGGAATTCTCGTCGTTCTCGCCTATTTGTACAGCCATATCCCGAAGGACATCGTGGATTTTCACCTTGCAAATCTCCACGCCCTTTTCCTCTCTGGTCTCAATCTCGGCCAGACAACGGTCGTCCAAGATTTTGAGAACACCATACCGCCCCTGGTCAATGTCATTGATGAGACCCTCTGCCCTCCATATCTCGATCAATTCTTGTGCATCGATCTCCACGTCTTCCCTGAAGGCGGCCAGGTAGAGGAAACAGATCTTCACCTCCATTGTCGGGAGAGCATCGTAGCTATATTTTAAGGGCTTGAACAGATCTGTAATAAGTTCTTCATGGGTGCGGAAAAAATTGAGGTTGACTGCCTTAAGCTCGTTGAGAATGAATTCCAACTCTTTTGCGTCAAGCTTCTTGGGAATTGTTTGAGCAACTGTCTTAAGGGCCAGGGGATGGCCTTTACACTCCTTTGCGATACTTCTGGCCAGCTGCTCAACCTTACTATCCATCTTCACAGGAACATTGTTGCGGCGTCCAAAGACGCCTTTGCTGAACAATTCCCAACCGTCATCCTCCGTAAGCTCCTTCATTGCTATTGTCTCGTCTGCCTTCATTTTGTCGCACAGGCTTTTGCTGCGCGTAGACAACAGAATTTTGACTATTGCATCTCCAGATTGATTCAGTGTCACTCCTAATTTGGCAACATCAAAAGGAGACCACACGTCATCCAGAATGAGCAACAGACTTCTTGCTTTTAGAACAGTATGTAGGAATGCGGCCCCCTCGTCAATGCTGCAATTTGGGGGAAGAGTGAGCTCTAATCTATCACACATCCGACTTTGCAAGTCCTTGATGTCGTAGTCTCTGGAGACTGTCACCCAAATCACGAACTTGAAGAAACCACTTACCTTTTCATTATTGTTGATCTCCTTCAGAACTGTGGTCTTGCCCACGCCCGGCATGCCGTAGACACCAACAACACGAACGGTGTCGTCTCTAATCAACCACGTCTCCAGCTCTGACAGTTTCTCGTGAATAAACGCCCCCACGAGCTCAGACTCGACGGGCTGCAGCAGCGCCTTTGGAATTTCTCCAAGCTCTCCATCCTCGGGAAAATCAGATTCTTTTCTGTTGAGTAATTCGTCGATGTCGGTGAGAGATTTTCGGATACTACTGCTGGCACTTATGGCTTTTCTGAGGGAGCACCAGTAACAACAGCAACAACAGCGCCTCCTCTGTATTTTTTCGTAAGCAGACAGTGCCCCTGTTGAAGATTGTATGAGCTCGTCTTCTCTATGGAGCCAATCCTTGACGAGAGGCAGAGGATTTCTGCCAATGCGCTTCAGCTGATCATTTATGTCTCGGACTATGCTCTCCACACGATCGATCTTTTCTTTGAGGTGCTCTGCATCATCAGGCAAACTGCTAAGGGCCTTAATCTTCTGCACAAATGGATCGTACACGCTTTTAAAGATTTCGTTCACAGGCCCAGAAACTACCCCAGAAATGAGATCCATGATTACAAAGATGATCTCAAACGAACAGAGAGATAGTAGATGCAGCGAAGCGTCACTTACCTCTTTCAACTATCTATGGCCAGCCTCATAAAATGAGTTCAAGGTTTGCTGGTTTTTATAACTGGAATGGAAGAATCCGTTCCCTTTCGAGGCTTGATCAGACACGTCATGCTGGATTGTGACAGGGCACAATAAAATATAAACTCCTTTCTTCCTTCAACGTTTTTTCCACAGGCGCATGACTCGCCGTCCACTCTTTCTGTGATTGGCCGTATAGAGTCAGAAGGGTGAATTATAGAAGGTCATCCGTGACATCACCTTTACAGGTCATCGGTGACATCACCTTTACTTTTTAAGGAGGGAAATGGAAAAAATCATTCAAACTAATATTTATTTTAATAAAAACCTATTAAAATATATATTTATTTATTTTAATAAAAATAATTATTATATAATATTAAAATAATGAATTTTTTTTTTTGTTAAATTATATGAAACTTTTAAAATAAATATGTAAAGGCTAAGGATATTTTTTTATTTAAATTAAAATTTAAGAAAGTGAAAATATATTTAAATTGAAGAGGATTTATAAATTTATTATTAACAAAAAATATTTATAAAAATTAGATAAAAATAATATTATTATTGATATTCATGATCTTTTAAAAATATAAACATTTTTTTTTAAGCGAAAAATCCCTTGCGGAATCGCTTTGGTTTGAGAGACCACGAACGGGGGTTCTACATCGTCAAAGTCACCCAAGAGTCGTCGCCTTGGTTTGAGAGACCACGAACAGGGTTCTACACCATCAAAGTCACCCGAGAGTCGTGCTTGACCCTGCCTGCACCAACATTATCAACTGGATTTTGGATACCCAATGTAGCTTTTTGGTAAGGTGGAGATTTGAACCTGGGACCTCCCTTGGAGGATTGTCCTCTCCTCTCCAACTCACCTACAACATCTGGGTTAAAAATATAAACATATTTGTTAAAAAAATAAATAATTATTTTTAAATTATTAATAAAAACACTTACATTTAAAATTTATTTATTTAAAGCTCATTCAAATCATGTCTCTTAAGGTAGTTTGAAAATGAATTTCCTTAAAAAAAAAAAAAAACCAAAACCTTAACCACAAAGATGTCCCAAAAAAACTATTTATTAATTTTAACATTTTATAATTATCTGCTATTATCCTTTAAAAAAAAACATAAACTTTGAAATAATTATTTTAAAAATACTTATTATATTTTGACCTAACATTCATGCAAGGATTTCTCACAAAATCTATGGCTTAATAATGATTGATTGATAGACATCAATCCAACGTTCTAAAAAAGAAGTTGAAAAAATAAAAATAATCCTTAGATAAGACTCTTCAGTAAAGAAAATTAAATGCCGTGGAACTCTCACTAATTCTATCCTGAAAAATGCAGCTCAAAGTTGGCTTGCACTTGTTCGTATATACTTCTTGTCAGTCAACATTTACCTTTTACTTCTTTTAAAAAATTTCAAATATTTATTACTATTGCGTGTTCCGGAAGTTCACCAACTTTGTGTTTGGAAAAGAATGTTTTTTTTTCATTAAAACAGGGGAATCAGTTACATGCAGAATGTTTGGAAAAGAATGTTGGGTGGGGTCAAGACTTGTCAAGAGTCATGCTTTACAGCTAAGAGTCTAGTACGATTTTATATTCCAAAGGGGTGTCCATAGCGACACGTACAGTTTAAGAAAACGGTGTGTTGATAGGATAATTTTGGTTTTTTATTTTTATTAAAATTAGTAAGAGAAATTTTTTCCATATTATTAGGTAGAGTATTTTTATTTTAATTATGATCTTTAAAAGTTACGCTTATTAGTAAGGGTTATATACATAAGAATACACACCTACCTCTCATTAATTTCTATTACATATTTCCCAAAACTAATTAATATTTTAAATTAAAAAAATTAACAATATAAAAAATATATTAATTAGACCAGGAGAATTCAGCCTTTATGAGATGCACCGATGAACTTGATTTTGTTTCCTCAAAGTTATTTAACTTTTAAATTAGAGGAGTACTCAATATTTTATTGAGAGACTTTTTTACTTGGTAACTTTGATTTTTGATGACCAAAAAAAAGTTTATAGGATTAAAAAATAATAATTGATTTCAAAGTTAAAATGTTAGTAATATTTTTTTAAATATATTTAAAAATAATAATTTGATGTAAAAATTAAAATGAATATTATTTAAAAATATTTTTTTACATGATGAGCTTAAGGTTGTAGCTTTTTTCATGATTAATGATAAAGTTTTTGGTATTGATAGATTCCCCTACGAATTCTATAAGGCGCTCTAGGATACAATAGGTCCGGACCTATATCAAGTTTATTTGGAAGCCCTCAAGACGCATACCTTGGGCCCGTTGATCAATAGGAGCAATATTAAGCTCATTCCTAAGGCTGGAGACCCTGAGGACATTTCTAATTAGAGGTTGATTACTCCTCTCAATGTCTTCTACAAGATTATTGATAAAGTCTTTGCTCTCAATTTGTGTGACCTATTGTCTCTCATCTTTTGGCTAGAGCAGACAAGATTAATCAAGGGCACATACATCATCGACAACATCATAGATTTCTGGGAGGGAATGGAATTGGCAAGGCAATCTCAACAAAAGGCCTTGTTTCTCAAGATTGATTTTGCCAAAGTCTATGATAGGATTGAATGGCCTTTCATTATGGCCATGTTGCAAGCCCTTAGTTTTGGTCCTAAAGTTCTAAGCACTATCAAAATGCTTTTTGCAAATGCTTTGACCTACATTACTATCAACGGCTAACAAACCTCTTCTTTTGGTTTATACAGATCTATTCGACAAGGGTATCCTCTTGCCCTGACTCTGTATGTCCCAGCTATTGAAGGCTTTGGCTACCTCCTTGCTAATGTTATTACCAAGGATCGTGTGAAAGGGATCACACTTCCTAACACTTTTCATCAATTGGTCAATGGGTATTTTGTCGATGACTCTTTTCTCACCTTGATAGAGGAGGAGGATAATGTGGCACATGCCCTCCATTGCTTAGATATCTTTTGTTTGACCTCTGGTTAAAGCATCCAGTGGCAAAAAATGTAGTGATATAGTTAGTCTTTTTTGCCCATACCCCTTTGACTCAACAGGTGTAGGTGGAAGTGGATCCAACATGGTGAGATGTTTCATTTTCTTAAAATCCCTTTTGCCTTTTAGGATTCATCCATTGACCTCCGACAGTATGTTCTGGATAGGGTAGAAAAAAACTTCAAAAGTGGCTTCTCAAGCCACTTCCTTTAGCAGGAAAATTTCAAGTTTGCTCCAAGATACTTGTTGCCACACATGTCTTTTATTCTTCTTGTTGGGTTCCTTCAAAAGCTTCCTATCACAAATTGGAGAAGCTTCTCCAAGATTTCCTATGGGTCTCTTCACCAAAAAATAGGGTTTCCATGTAGAGGTTTGGGGGGGAGGGGGTCCCCGTTGGGGGGGTTCCATGGCCCCCCACTTCGTGGGCCCGGAGTAGAGATTGGGAGAACAAATTTCATACTCTATGGGGTGTTGTTTTAGAGCCTGGAGTGGCTCATTTTCTTTGGTGTCTCCTTTTTTAGGGACTTCCTATAGGAGAATGCCTCCATCATTTAGGACTGCACATTCCCAACTACCATTTTTGTCATTGCAAGGAATCCATTGAACATTTATTTTGGTACTGCCCTAGGGCTCGAGCAACATGAAAATGGGTTCATGATTTTTCAAAACCTTTTAGGCCACAACCCTTTACCTAGCCTATGGTTCTTAGGAATGCAACCTGAATGCCAGCATGTTTTTAGAGTGGAGATTCTATTTAAAAAATGGAAAAACTATAATGGAATTTTTTTCTACTCAACATGCATCTCTAGAGTTTTCCATGTATTCAAAAGCTCTAATATGCTCCAATGTTTTACTTTAGATTTAAGCATAGGTAAACAAGGTTACCCTTGAGGTTCAACATTTGCTAACTCTACTAGATTATTGGGCGAATGCTCCCTACACTATGGCTTGGGTTCCATCCTCCCTATCTCACCAAAGATATTCTTCTTCTCGACAACAGGATCAAGGTTGCAAGAGATCCTGTGGAAGGACTTTGACTGCTCATAACCCTCTTCTACAAGATCGACATGCTAGGGAAGGATTTCGCTCTGTGCCATAATATTACGATTGGGGTGCATCATTCGATTGGGCTACCACTTTGCCTTAGACTGCTGACCACACTTCAGAGTTGTAGGGTGACGGTTTTGGGTGGGATTTAGTTCCCACAAACCTTGATCCTCCCATCAACTAGGGAAATCCTTTGGATAAGGACCCCTCTCCCTTTGTCAGTGCTAATCCTATGGTGACTTGAGTACTAGCAGGACTTCTACCCTTTCTTTTTGTTGATATGTTAATTATTTTATAGTTATCCCAAGCTTTTTTCTAGCCCTAGGTTGATGTTCTACATAGGATTTTAGGGTGTGCTTCCATACCACCCATTTTTTGGTGAATTATGTACTCTTATTTATTTTTTAATAAGATCAAATCACTTTCAACAAAAAAAAATGTTTTTTTTGGTGGGATGAACATAATTTTTTAATGTAATAAGTTTTTCTCCTCATTTTAACAATTAATTGGATGAATGCATGGCCATATATATTTGAAGGTTAATCTAAAAATATAAACTTTATTTTGACATGTAATTAAAAAATATGAACTTCTACCATGACGTGCATAAAAAATTTAAGATGTTATTTGATAAAAAAATATCTTTAATATGGATAAATGACCATCAAATTTCAAGTTTGTTCAAATGTTAAGCAATCCACTAGTGGTTTTGATATTTTGTTATTGTTGATTGGTGTTGTGTATTTCTTTCATGTTGAAAAATCTTACATATAATTTCTTGTAGTGACATTTTCCTATTTGAACATTACTCTCTAAGTGAAAAAAGCAATGGCCCCATCTATGGTACCTTGCCTTGATGATCTTAGGGAGTAATGCACCTTATTGATGAAACACCCTAAAAAGGATACACAGATGCCAATTGTTTGAAAGATTTATGGTTATAGCATTTGACTAGAGATTCGATCTATGTAACATCATAAACACATTAATGAGGTATTTAAGTGAATGATACTATGGTGGTATTACAACAAACCATATTATGGTGGTATTATAGTAAATTGTAAACCAATTGATAATTTTGAAGTTTTTTATCAAACACGATACGACCTAAATTTAGAAGTGGTTGAGTTTGTTATTTGGTTAATGTAGTTATGTCTTCTCTATGATTTTAGCTAATTTGATCCATCAATATCTAAAAACTTGTTGATATTTATAAAATAGGAAACAAATCTTGAAAGGTTGAACGTAGTGACTAAATTTAAAGGATTTATGCTATAATTTATGGTAAAAAAATTTATATGTAGTATAATTTATAGCAAAAGATCCATGCATGTTGTAATTTGTACTAAGAGATTCACTTAACACTATTCTTTGATAAAAACTACGTATCTTCTTAAGTTTTTGATGTCATTGCCTCTAAAAAAAAATAGAAGCTATTCCATGATTAATTTACCTAATGTTAGGCCCAAAGAAGTTTAATACCCCTACATGCTTACTTAAATTCATGTATATTTCACAATGGGTATGATAAATATAAGGGATTTACAAGATAAAAAGGATACATTCAAAGGAAGGACCTTAATGTTGACCTTGGCATTGACCCGATAAGATATGGCACTAATAAAAAAATTATAATAATAAAAGTTATCCATGTAGCAAAGAAAATGAGCTCTTTGAGTAATAGTCTATTGTTTTTCTGGTAGCCCCTTAGTTATGTTAGACTTCGATTGAGTAATAAATTCATAGTGTTTTTATTGCATGTAAAATGTTATGCAATTGTCCATAGAGTAAAAAATAAAACCATCAACTAGTCTTGTCTTGTTCATTGAGAAGTTATAATGTTGTATGACAATATGTGGCACCAACTTTGGAATTAAAAGTAAATTGTACTTAATTGTCCTTTTCACAACAAATAGTGGTTGAATTTATTTTTCATCTATAAACTGCCATTTGGACATTTGGATACATGTTAAAAATATATCAATTGAGGCCTTACGAGTTAAAACTTAAAATTATCTTCATTGCATTTCATATTAGTTAATGCCTTGTTTATGACATGCTTGAAATCTTTATTATTTGAAAGTCACTAATATCACAAATGGTTGCATCAAGTATCTTGTTAGTAAGATAAATAAAATCCATTATTGTGTTTATCCATATGTCATAAAATAAAATACGGATGTTGTTGTGTTAATTCTTTTAAAATATCACACAAACGAACCTTAGCTATTATCCATTTCACTTCATTGTACGAGGAAGTTAAACATCTTCTATATTTCAACACCATTTACACAAAAGAAGAGATAAGTGTTAAAATAATATTATTGTGATAATGATAGACCTAATGCTACAATACTTAAATTATAGTTGAGTTGATTAATCTTAGTTTTTAGATTTTTCTAGTTAATTCCTAATGAAGAATGAGTAGTTTTACACCACAAATCAAGGTTCCAACTTTATAAGTAAACTTTTATATTATCAATATGTATGCCTAGCAAGTGAAGAAGGTTGTTGGGGGGATCAGGGGACATCCTACGGGATGTCCTAATCCGTTTCCCTACTTCCCCCTCCCCTAGTTCTATCCTAGTCCTTTGGCACTTTTGGATCCTCCTCTCGGTTGAATGTGGTTGCAAACGATCTCCTTGGGGTGAGAGGTATCTTTTTTGCTTGTCAGTCTCTTTCCTCACTGGTTTGAGGGTTTCCTTCCTATGCTTTTGGACTGTGACGTCCCTAGATCTGTTCCAGTGCCGTTTTTTGTGCTTCAGGGATTTATTTTCCCTTCTGCTCTTTGCAATGTCCCTGGTCTATCCTTGTGTTTATTTTTTGTGCTTCGAGGATTTTTCCCTTCTACTCTTTAGGTTGTCCTAGCTTTTTACAGGTTTCCTTTGTGGTGTGGCTCAGATCTATCCCATTTCCTTAACACTTCCTGGATCCTTCTCTCTTAGCTATATTTGGTTGCAGACGATCTCCTTGGGGTGGGAGGTCACTTTTTCACTTGTCTGCCCTTTTCCCAGCCATTTTAAGGGTTTTCATAGTATCTTTTTGGCCTATGGAGCCACGTGTTTCTTTCCTATGGATCTGCCCTTCAGGTACCTGGATCTGATCTACTTGGTAGGTTCTCAGTGTTTTTATTGACTTGGGGAGGCCTCTATTTTGCTGGTTACTGAGTTTCCACTAGTATTCCTTATTTGGTTCCCTAAAGTGGTTCAGTGACGGATTTGGAGGCTGTCTTGGGTTTCTTGCTATATTTTTTGGTCTGGGGTGGACCCTATGCTTATCGTTTGTAAAATGTTTACTTGTGGCTCCTTTAGATCGTGTCTCTAGAATCTTCTTGTTGCCTCTGTTGCTTCCTCTGTTTCCTCTAGTTTACGAGCTGTCTAACATCGCATGTAAGGGGATTTCATGGCTTGTGGAAATCCTCTATTTGGCTGCTCCATTTTTCAGGCCTATGCAGGATGCTGGTCTAGTCTTGTTTTTGGCGTCCCTGCGTTTATCTCGACCTTTCTTGGACGGGGCGATTTGGTGCTTCCTTTGCTCCATACAGCTGTTCAGGATGGTCATCATGCTTGGCAATTTTGTTTTCTGGTTTTTCCTTGGCGGGATTCTAGTTTCTGGTTTTTCTTGTGCATGAGATTTTTCAATTTGTACTCTTCCTACATAGGCGAGAATTTCATTTTTCCTGCTTTAGGCAAGATTTTAATTTTTTTTGTTGGGCGAGATTTTTCAAATTTCTCGTTGGGTAGGATTTTTAAATTTCTCGCTGGACGGGATTTTCAATTTTTTTGTTGGGTGAAATTTTATAGGCTATCCTTTGGCCTATCCTTGGGCCTTTCCTATGGCCTTTCCTTCAGCCTATCCTATGGCCTTGTATTTGGTTTGGTGACCTGTTGTAAAAATATTTTGGGACCTTTCAAAACCCCTTTTTAATGAAATTTTAACCTACCAAAAAAACAAAAATGAAGAAGGTTGTTCGATTATAACTTAATGTAAAAAGCAAATAGGTTTATGTTATTATGTTGAACACTTGTCCATTTAAAGTTAACCCTTGCTTTTATTTAAAATATATTAATTTTTATTTTTAAATAGTTTTTAAATTTTATTATTAAAATTTATTTTAGAAGTATTAGATTTTTTTAGAATTATTTAATTATTTTAAAACAATAAAATAACTATAATTTAAAATATTAAATTATAGCCCATGGGATAGGGGAATTGATGAGTTCCACATCATAAGCCAAGGTTTCAATCCTTGTGTGAACCTTAACATTTTAATCAAATAGTATGAGGTCAAGTAGTTAAAATATAATTTTCTTTATGAAGATTCTTGAAATACAAAATAACAAGCTATGTATAGTTAGTAATGTGGTTTGTTGTATGTAAATTATTAAAATACTACAATAAAACAATAATGTAAAATAATTAAAGCTTGTTTTAATTTAATATAATTAATTTAAAAATAATATAAAATTTCTATTTATTTTTTATAACATTTTAATTTTTTTAATTTAGTATAAAAAATATTTTTTATAATATTTTTAATTACAAAGCACACTTATATATAATACATTTATATTACGTAAATATTAATCTCTTTATAATTTTTTTTAATAGGTTGAAAAGTTGGGGGCACATCGAGGGCCACCCTCCTTGTGAATTGAACTTGGGTCTCCACTATGAGAGCCAAATGCCTTTTGTCATTGTAGTGTCCTTATCGTGACTATAAAAAACATTAACCTTTTTTCTTAGGATAAAAAAGGGTTTTAGAGTCCCCAAACCTATACATCAAGTTGTATAAGATAGTACAATATGCTACAATAGATTTACAAAATACTATCATCCACTTACTATTATAGCTGAATCTTAGAATACCTTATATCGACAAGAGCACTTCCAAAACATGACAAATTAGTAGACCACTTCCAAAATAGAAACTTAAAAAAACTGTAACTATCACCCAATCATAAAGAAAATAATAGTCCAAAACCATTGGGGTTGTTACGAAGTTCGTAGTCGATGGGTCTTTTGATTATTTTTCTTCTACAACATAGGTTCTTCCTTCTTCAAAGTGGCAAGATCTAAGAATGCATTTTTGCACTTCAAGATCTTAAGGTAATATCTAGTTGTAACACATTTTGATTGATCTTCATTTTTAGAAAACTAACTATCATTGATTGTTTCATAATTAGCTTCAAGTATACTATTGGAGGTGCTAATATTTTCTATGGAACTGACTATATGGTCTTTAGTAACCATTTATCGTTTATCAATGATCTGACTCAAATTATCCTTTTGGGATTAAGTCTTCTATTGCTCATTTGATTCCTACTAGACAATTGGCATAGTTGGAGGGTGAGATTCTTCCTTGTGAACTGGGACTTTTGAAGATTCAGGATCATTCATGTGTAGGGTCTTCTCCTCCGCCAAGGAGGAATCAAAGCATGATCGGATGATTGAGCATCTCTTCTTCAAGTGGCCATATTGCTGACAACCATAACATCTCAGGGAGAAATTTTTATAGTCAATATTTTGGATATATTCCCCTTTGCTTAAGGAGATAGTAATGGATTGAGGCCAAGAAACTGAAACATTCATCCAAACAACCAATCTTGCTTCACTCATATTAGTTTTACTAGATAATTTTTTCTTTGTTTGAGCATCCATATATTGGAATGCACCAATGCCGTTACTAATACTGGCGAATACCTTTCTCCCCAAAACTCCATAGGGAGAGCATATAGATTCACCCTGATTGAAAAGTCATCAACTTCTTCAATAAGAGGGTTGAAACCGAGAGTCCAAGGTTGTATATAGATACCCCTTTTGTTTCGAAAACCAATTATATCTATAATAAATTACCCTATCTCGAAAAACCAATTATATTTATAATAGATTACTCTATCTCTATCCACTAAATCAAAAAAAAATTATCAATTTTATTATGTTAATAATAATTGTGAAATATAAAACATTATCATAAACTTTATTAAACTTTAATATATATATATTTTTAAATTGTATGTAATTTTTTTTATAACTAGCATTACAACTTTGTATTGATATAATCATTACAGGATATTAACAAAGAATTTAAAATATATATGTTATTTTAAATCTGATATCCAATAAGCGCATATCTTTTATGAAATACAAATATTTTTAATAATTATTTAATATATTAAAAGAAAGAAAATTTAAAAAATATTTTTTTTAAGTAAATGTTTTTAGATGTGAACTCCTTATAAAATAAATCCACTTTAAGAAAAGGAAAATTCAAAGAAAAATCTAAAGTGCTTTTATTGACGTGAAAATTCAACTATCCTCAAAATACGTTTTCCTGCTATAGACGTGAAAGTTTCGTAATCAAGTAGAACTCTACCATGCGAAGCCCATCTAAAGTCTAGTGGGTAAAGAATGACCGGGGAAGAAAAATAATAAAAATAATAAAATTATTGTTAAGAAAAATATTTGGATTCTACCATGAGAAGCCCATCTAAAATCTAGTGGGTAAAGAATGACTTTGAGGAAACAAAGTGGGAAAATAATAAAATTAATAATACTATCCATAATCTTATGGGTGAGTGGGTGAGTGAAAAACAAAATAATAATAATAATATTATCGATAAGAAAAATATTTTTATTTTTGAGAGGTTTAAGATTTAAAAGAAGACATAGAGATAGGTTGGATGGTAGTGGTTGAGAGTTTGCAACTGCCTTAATTTTTATGTCATGAATCTTTAGGGTTAGTTATCTTAATTAAATGCCAGGAAAGATAAGATACATCTTATAAGATAATTAATTAGAATTATCCATGTATTTAAATAATAATAATAGTAATAAAAGAGGAATAGGGATGAATACGCAAGTCCCTTTCGATTCGACTTTGATTTTAGAATATACTTTGATTTTTTTAGTGAAAAATCACTATATTAAGTATAAAGGCCTAATCATACAAAAGGGTGGATGGATAGACACATCACACCCTATACGCAAATCAAACCGGCTGATGACACAACCAAGACAAAGTTCAAAGGACCACCGCCAAACAATAAAAGACTGGCAGGATTAACTAAAGCATAAAATCAAAACACATTGATCAAAACATAAAGATAATCATAACAGTAACCATTAATTATTGTGCACCCCAACATCGAGAGGATTCGTCGCCTCCGTCTCCTCCTCGTGTTTGCAGACATTATTGGGGAGTGAAGTGCTCTAGCTTGGTCTTGGAAGCGTATTATAAACCTCATGCCAATTTGGTTGGGTTGGATTTTTTGGTATCTCAATAACTGTAGGTTGAGTGGGAACGATCAATCTGTATTAGAATTTGTACCATCATCAATGCCCGTGCTCCAGCCGTTACTTTTGCAGAACTTTATTATCATTAACAGAAACCATTCACCAATATGTAGAAATATCAAATCATTCATCAAAAAATAATTATCCACAATAACAATCCACAAATAAGAGAGAGATAGATAATACCCTTAACGTGGGGGAACACCAATAATACTCCTTAAGGAAGGAATCACTCCATAAAATCTCCCAAGATGAGAGAGCCACTCAAGGAGGGTAAAGTCCTATAAGCCACTTCGTGGGTAAATATGATTACATAAGATTCATCTCCATGATGATTACAATGACAAATATCTCTTTTTTATATATCCATCTTCTTATTATACTTTGAGGAGCCTACTACTAACATAATATAATATTATAATACAATATAATATTATAATACAATCAACCTTGGGTTATGTGTGGCACATGCCAACCCTTATACAATATAATAATATATCCCCAAATATCTATTCTTAGGTACCCTACCATGCCACCCTCCTTACAAATATTTCATCCTCAAAACATTTGAAGAAACAAGATAATATGATTTGCTAAGCAATGTTAGCAACTGGTACTAATCTCGATCATCCATCCATCCAAGTGAAACACGTTGATGTTGGTATGCCATTTTGTTACTTGAGTATCCAAATCTGCTTCATTGACTCCATGCTTTTGCTGATGTATTTTGATAGCTTGAATGATGGGTCCAGTTGTTCCTTGATACTGATGAATTGCTCTGAAAACTAGGATCACTATGCTTTCTCTGCCAAACACTACCATAGTTGGTGCCCTTATGATTCCATGTGGAACCATAATATTGTTGCCTTGAGCCATGCCTCCAAGAATGTTGTCGCTCATGGTGGTGTGGATGGCGATATGGTGCAACCTTAACTTGATGTTCTACCTTCTTTGAATTCTCAACATTTGGCTTCATTTTTTTAAATTCTTCTACACATTGTTCTTTCATGTTCTCTTTGTTTGGTGTGTCCTTGTGCTCTTTTATCAAAGCTTCCTTAGACTATGTTACTGTTGTTTCTATGGACTCAATTGCTGCTACTTCTTCCATGAACTCTATTGCTGCTACTACCTTCTTGGATTCTATTTCAGGTTCTTCAATTTTTTGCTCTACAACCACTTCATATCCTTGCTACTTAAACTAAGAAATATCCTGCAATGTTATCTTCTTTTTCCTGTACCATAACTTTATAAACTTCTTTTGCACATTAATGTTAACAATACCCAAAGAATCTAACCAAGAATAACCAAGAACAATATCATTATCATCCATCTGAATAGCATGAAAATATGAATGTAAAACATATTTATCCATGGTGATCTTCAAATATTTAAGAATATGAACATTCTCACCCTCAAGATATGTGTTCTTAATTTTTGTTGCTTGAATCTGCAACCTCTTAGCCAAAGCAATATTAATAAAATTATATATGCTGCTAGGGTCAGTGGAAATAATAATTTGTTCTTTTTGAATGCTTTCATGAACATGCAAAATAGAACTATTAGATGAATTTAAACCCTGTTGATCCTTCTATTGCTTTTGACAAATCCAAATATGTGGCTTCATTCTTCTTACTATATTAACATTTTCCTCTTTCTCCTTGAGTAATTTAATTTTTTTTCATAGTCTTCATTCTGTTTCTTGAAATCTTCTCATTCTCCTTTTATTTTATTTTGCTCATTTTAAAATCCCTATAGTTTCTCTTTAAGGTCTGTGATGGCATCCATCAAGTTATCTATCTTTTTATCCCTTTCCTCAATATCTTTTTTTAGTTCTTCTTGAAGCATGTTTATTTTATCTTCATCATCTTTGAGAATGTCCTTCAAACTAGCTATCTTTTTATATGGGTCCCATTTACTCAAGAATGCATGCTCCATTTCATTCCAAGTAATGACACTATTAAAACTATAAAACCAAAAGAGAGCTTCTCCTCCAAGATAGCAAGGAAACAAAATTTTCCAAAGAAAATGATGATGATACCATGATTTAAAAATTTTCCACCAATTCCTAACATCAATATCATCTTCTCTAGAAAATGTTTGTAGCTCCATAAGTTCACACCTCTAGATAATGCAAATCTAGGGTTTCATGAAAATATATATCATGCCCCAATGCAAACTAGGGTTTTATAAAAATAAATATATTTCCACTGAATTGAAGCTAAAATTCCATATAAACAACTAGATCTGCAATTTTTCTTCCAAACAAAATAAATTGCAACTGATTTGCTTACCCAAACTAAACAAATTTCATCTTTCAAAAAATTGTGAATTGAAAATTCATCATTGCCCTTGTTCCAGATTGTTGAATTTGGAAGGTTGTATCTCCCTCAATACTACTTAGATTCCTTTATATGACCACTCATTTTAAAGCTCTCCAAATTCTGCACAAACTGATTTAAGAATCATCTAAATCGAATAAACTTACGTAGAGATATGGCTCCTGAAAGATGAGATATTTTTTCAAAAAAATCTGTAAAATTCATCACTATCCTTATTCCATATGACTAACTTCAAAAGGTTGTATCTCCCTCAATACTGCTCGGATTCCTTCATATGACCACTCATTTTAAAGCTCTTCAAATTCTACACAAATTGATCCAAGAATTGCCTGAATCGGATAAAATTTCGTAGAAATATGGCTCCTGAAATATGAGACATTTTTCCAAAAACAAATTGCCCTAATTTTGCAATTTTCACACAAAAATCCCATTTTGCCAAAATCGTAGCTCTAATACCACTTGTTGCAGAACTTTATTATCATTAACTTAAATCATTCACCAATATGCAAAAGTATCAAATCATTCATCCACAAATAATTATCCACAATAACAATCCACAAATGAGAGAGAGATAGATAATACCCTTAAGGTAGGGGAACACTAATAATACTCCTTAAGAAAGGAATCACTCCATAAGATCTCCCAAGATGAGAGAGCCACTCAAGGAGGGCAAAGTTCCATAAGCCACTTTGTGGGCAAAGATGATTACATAAGATTCATCTCCATGATGATTACAATGACAAATATCTCTTCTTTATATATCCATCTTTTTATTCTACTTTGGGGAGCCTACTACTAATATAATATAATATTATAATACAATCAACCTTGGGTTATGTGTGGCCCATGCCAATGAAAAACACAAGCTTATATTGAGAGGGGGGATGAATAGTATAATATCCCTTTTTGCTTTTTCTTTCAATTCAATATTATGCAGTGTATAGATAATAGTATCAATAGTAGTAATCAAAGCAATGCACAAAACACCATACACAATAAAGACACCACAATTTACATGGTTCACCCAATGTGGGCTACTCCACGGAGAAAATATTTTACTAAAATTTCTCAATCAATTTCTTTGAGAATCCTTCCCAATTACAATGTTTATGGACCTTTGTCCAAAGGAGATGTTTATCCCCTAATCTCAAGTTCATGGATCTCTTCCACATGAGAACTCTTTCCCCTTCTAATTTGGCTAGTGATCTTCTAGAAGACTCTATCTCTCTACTGCACTGACTAGTGGATCTCTCTCCACTTGAAGACTCCTCACTCAGATTTGTCTTCAATTATCTTGGCTACTGGATCTCTATCCACTAAGACTTTGTCCTCTATACTCTATCACCTCCAAAGCTCTATCTCAATAGGTTCACTTAGAGCCTTCTCAAATATGCTCAACAAGCTCACTCAAAATTTGTCCAAATATGCTCAATAGGTCCACACAAAACTTGCTTAAATCTTCTCAAAAGGTTCACACAAAACATGTCCAAATCTGCTCAACAAGCTCACTCAAAACTTGTCCAAATCTGCTCAACAGGTCCACATAGAACCTGATCAAATATGCTCAATGTGTCCATACATAGCCTGTCCAAATCTGCTCAACAAGTCCACACAAAACTTGTCCAAATCTTTTCAACAAGTCCTCTCTAGGACTTGCTCAAACCTTCTCAATAAGTCCTCTCTAGGACTTGCTCAAATCTGCATAGCAAGCTTCCACAAAATCTTACTCAAAATCGGTCCACAAGCCTTCTCAAAGACTTGTCTCAAATATGCTTAACAAGCTCACACAAAACTTGTCCAATCTCATAGAATCATAAAGAGAGTTGTTAGAGACTCAATATGTTCTATACTTAATGCTCAATCAATATCTCAACTCAATCTTATAGAAACATAAAGAGAATTGTTAGAGACTCAATATGTTCTATACTCAAATCCCAATCTCAACTCAAATCAATCCCATAGAAGCATAAATAGAATTGTTAGAGACTCTATATGTTCTATACTCAAATCCCAATCTCAACTCAAATCAATCTCATAGAAGCATAAAGAGAATTATTAGAGACTCTATATGTTCTATTTTAAAATCTCAATATCAACTCAAATCCAGAATATAGAATAGTTTATTTTATGGAACTTGAACAACCATATGCATCCACTTGAATAGGCTCAATCAACTCAACTCAACCAATCACCTCAATGAACAACCCTTTCTCACAAACCCTAGTCCAAGCATGTATCAACCAACTCAAAATATTTCCAGCAATGCTCAAAAACAAATCTCACATAATAATGATACTCATGTTCTATTCTAACTCAAATTCAATTTCTTTGCACAACCAATGGGCTCCAACAATAATGCTTATAAAACAAGGTTTAATCACAACTCTAAATCTAGAAAATATTGAAGCACTAAACCAATCACTTTTGAAAAGGAAACCATAATCAATCCTTTTCACTCCAAAGATTTTTTCAGTAATCAACCACCATAATCAATAAATAGGATAATGTGCCCATACCTTTAATGAAGATGAAGAAGCCTCTTTGGAAATCTGCCACAATCACAAGATTCTTTTGCAAATCTTCACAAGGGTTACAAGATCACAAAATAATCAACATTACTCCACTTCACAATAATATTTACCAAGGTTTTTAATTATAAAACCTTCTTAAGAATTAATGGACAACTTCCTTATCACTCCTAAAACCACTTGTACCATAAAATAAAATAAATCAAATCATTGCATAATCTTGTCACTCCACAAACTACTTATACCATAAAATAAATCAAATATTTTATATCCTTCCTTTCAACACTTTTGCACTCAAAAATAATCACAAATATTTCTTAGGCAATATCTCACATTAATCAAATATCAAACCTTATTAAAATATTAAAGCTTGCTCAACCTTATATCTCCCACAAAAATTATAATCAAACCTTAGCAAAATATTAAAGCTTGCTCAACCTTATATCTCCCACAAAAATCATAATCAAACCTTAGCAAGCAAATATTTTAATTAAAATATTTACCCCCGCAAATATCGGAGTCGAAGTGCATACCTCAAAGGAGCCCTTGAAGGGCCTTGGCGTTTCGAACCTATGCCCACTGTGCTTCCAAGCGACAACTAAGCTGCGTGAGCTAACACTGCCCACGTGAGTGCCTTGGGCACTCTCTTCCTTAAACTGCGTGTGCTTTCGTCACAAGGTGCAAAAACTTTAACCATCCATGACTTGACTACCCATGTCACACTCCATGAAATTCATTGCGCAATATTCGGATGAAGAAATAATTTGGGGTTTCGAAAAGCATGCGACACTCCTTAGGTTTTTTAAATGGAAAACCTTTGGCTTATTTATATAAGCCATCCTTCAATGCGAATACGTTGGCCATTTTAACATTGCCCTCATGAGATCGACGACACCAATAAGAAAGGAGGGAAAAACCTTTTATTTAATTTTAAAACTAAAATTTAAAATTTAAATAAATTAAAATTTAAACTAAACCTTTAAAATTAAATTTCTCCATCACTGGGGCACATTTTTCGATGAAATGAAAAGCCAACTTGGGTTTTAAGAAAAACCCATTTCAAATTTTCCATCCATTGGTTTTAAATAAAACCTTTCCTTGCCTTCCTTGGTTTTCATAAAAACCTTTTGCTAAGCTTCCCTTGAAGCTCCTTTTGGAACCAAATGCCATGCATCCGTTCTAGAACCTTTGATAAAAACCTTGGCTTCTCATGAAGCTCTTAGTGGAGCAAAATCATAGTGCTTACTTACATAGGTCCTTTTCACATCAATGTCAACTTTTAGCTTAGGGACTCAATATGTCCAACAATCTCCCCCTTTGTCATTGATGGCAACCCATATTCATTTTACTAAAATTTGACCTTCTTTTCTGATCTCCCTAGCTCAATGCTCTCTCAAGTATCAAATCTCATATCAAATATCTTCCCAATACACAAATCTCTCCCCCTTTGACATCAATGGCAAAGGGTCACCTTTGGTGCTTGGGGCTAAGAATGAGCCTCTTAGCTTAGCCCCTCCCCCACCTCCACATGAGGTGGTTAATTCTGGGGTGGGAGTATTTCTACTTCCTGAAAGCACATATATGCATCTTTATCTTTCTCTCTTATTCTGTGAGTCTTCTGAATCCACTCATTGTTTCTTTCCAAGTCATCATCCCTGTTCCTATCGTCACTTCTATCCTTGTTCATGTTCATGTTCCTGTTCATGCCTATTTCTGGAATATTTGCTCTACACCATCTTGCTATGTGACCATCATTATTGCACTTATAACACTTAATGTTATTGTTCCTTGGATGTATAATTGTCTTAGGATTTCTCCTAATGAAGCCATATCCTCTTCTATCATTCATCCTGCAATTCATTGCCTTGTGACCAAACTCACTACATGAGTAGCAATAACCTTGGAAAATATGTTCTTTTCCATATATCTGTCTTTCATGAGTTCTGCAATGTGAAGCCATGTGTCCAAACCTGTGACATGAAAAGCATCTTCCATTAAAGCCTCCTTGTCTTGAACTCATTGGTCTCCTATTCTGGTTGTTGTTCCATCTGTATCTTCTTTTTCCATTGTTCCTCTCTTTGTTGAACTCTTTGTTGTCCAACTCATCCTCTGATGTCCCACTTTCACTTAAAGCTGTCTTCTTTTGAAGTTTCTTCTTCATCAAGACTTGAAGTAGATTCATTTTCCTGTTTCTTTTAAACCTTTCCAAAGCCAATACTTGTTGAACATGATGTTCGTTGGTGTCCATAGATGAACTTATCCAAGTTCTTAGAGCTATTTGTGAAACTCTTCATCTTGATCTTAGAGTCCTTTAAGTCTTCTTTTAGAGTAGCCACTTCTTGTGCTAACTTCTCACATTCCAAAATCTTTGCTTCTAACTTATCCTTGAACTTGCTTACCTTAGATTTTGATTTCTCTAAATCCTCTATGAGCAATAACCTTTCTTCATCACATTATTAAAACTGACTTTCAATCTTGGAGTGTTGCTTTCTAGCCTTATTTATTGTGTCAAGGGCATAGATAAGTTCTCCCTTGAGATCATAACTATTATCTATTGAATAATCTTCTATTTGTTTACCTTTGTCCTTATCATTACTTCCTTTTGGCTTGTCTTCTATAGGATCAATTTCTTTATCTTCCAAAGCCATTAGAAGATTCTCATCTGGTCTTTCAAGTGCATCTTCAAAATCATCATCACTAAAACTATAACCATCCCTAATACAATCATCTTCAATATGTCCAAATTTATCACATATAAAACACTTGAGAATAACTTGAGTCCTTTTCTTAACCGGATATTTCTCTTTAACCACAAATAGGACTTCATCTCTATCATTGTTTGAAATACTAGCATCACTATCAATTGAGTACTTACTTGCATTTTCCGCATAGTAGCTTCTCTTTTGTCTCTAGAAGAACTTCTTTCTTTGTCTGCTTTGTTCATCCTTGCTTTTCTTCTGGTACCTGTGTATTTTTTATTCCTTTTCTCTATGATCTTATTTTTCTTCATCATTGTTGTTCTTTGGCTCTTTGCATTTTGTTGCATAGTGTCCATACCGTCCATAATTGAAATATTTGATAGATCTTAGATCTATGGGTCTTCTGGAACCTCTATCTCTTTTGCCATAATTTGCTTCTTCATCACTTGGATGACTCACTACTTGATTCTATCTTCTTTCCCTTTTTCATTTTGTCTACTTTGAAAGCAGCTTCTTTCAGAGGAATAGGATCTTTTGTTCTTATTTCAAAATTAGTAAGCATGCCAAGCAAAGAATTCCTTATCAAAGAATCACTAGTAATAGATTTTTCTACAGCAAAAATCTTTTCACTATACATTTTTGGAAGAGTCCTCAAGATCTTATCATAAGCATCAGATTCATCAACCTTCATTCCAAGGCCTTTCATCTCATGTACAAGTTCATAAACCTTGTTGAGATAGTCACAAATTTTTTCATCATCCCTCATTCTTAGGTTCTCAAATTATCCTTTGAGATTTCTGATCTTAGCCATTTTGACTCCTTTATCTCCTTCATATATTTCATGCAGAAGTTTCCACATTTCTTTTGTTGTTTTACATTCCATAACCTTCATATATTTTGATCTATGCAACCCTTTTATAATTGCATTCATATCTCTTGAATTTGCATGCATTATAAGCTTACCTTCTTTATCTTTAGGAGGATTGGTTGTTGAATCATATGCAAGTTCCATTGCATCCCAAACTTCATTGCCAAGTTCCATCAAGTAAAATCTCATCAGCATACACTAATATAAGAAGTCACTTCCATAAAATATTGGTATTACATTATTGAAGGGTCTGTCTCTTTGATCATTTTGATCCATTGTGTTCTTAGACCACTTTTCCTTCAAGCTGTCAAACTCTTTTGAAGGAACCCACTTTGATACCAATTGAAGAACACAATATTATAGTGAGAGGGAGGGTGAACAATATAAGACCCCTTTTTACTTTTTCTTTCAATTCAATATTACGTAGTGTATATATAGTAGTATCAATATAATCAAAGCAATGCACAAAACACCATACATAATAGAGACACCATAATTTATGTGGTTCACCCAATGTGGGCTACTCCATGGAGAAAATATTTTACTAAAATTTTCTCAATCAATATCTTTGGGAATCATTACCAATTAAAATGTATATGGACCTCTGTCTAAAGGAGATGTTGATCCCCTAATATCAAGTTCATGGATCTCTTCCACAGGAGAACTCTTTCCCCTTCTAATTTGGCTAGTGATCTTCAAGAAGACTGTCTCTCTACTGCACTGACTAGTGGATCTGTCTCCACTTGAAGACTCCTCACTCAGATCTGTCTTCAATTATCTTGGCTACTGGATCTCTATCCATTGAGACTCTGTCCTCTATACTCTATCACCTCCAAAGCTCTATCTCAATAGGTTCACTCAGATCCTTCTCAAATATGCTCAACAAGCTCACTCAAAACTTGTCCAAATATGCTCAATAGGTCCACATAGAACCTGCTTAAATCTTCTCAACAAGTTCACACAAAACATGTCCAAATCTGCTCAACAAGCTCACTCAGAACTTGTCCAAATCTGCTTAATAGGTCCACATAGAACCTGATCAAATATGATCAACATGTCCATACATACCCTATCCAAATCTGCTCAACAAGTCCAAACAAAACTTGTCCAAATCTTCTCAACAAGTCCTCTCTAGGACTTGCTCAAATCTTCTCAATAAGTCCTCTCTAAGACTTGCTCAAATCTGCATAGCAAGCTTCCACAAAATCTTACTCAAAATCAATCCACAAGCCTTCTCAAAGACTTCTCTCAAATATGCTTAACAAGCTCACACGAAACTTGTCCAATCTCATAGAATCATAAAGAGAGTTGTTAGAGACTCAATATGTTCTATACTTAATGCTCAATCAATATCTCAATTCAATATCATAGAAACATAAAGAGAATTGTTAGAGACTCAATATGTTCTATACTCAAATCCCAATCTCAACTCAAATCAATCCCATAGAAGCATAAAGAGAATTGTTAGAGACTCTATATGTTCTATACTCAAATCCCAATCTCAACTCAAATCAATCTCATAGAAGCATAAAGAGAATTGTTAGAGACTCTATATGCTCTATTTTAAAATCTCAATATCAACTCAAATCCAAAATAAGAATAGTTTGTTTTATGGAACTTG
Source organism: Wollemia nobilis (assembly GCA_028583015.1). Taxonomy (NCBI): domain Eukaryota; kingdom Viridiplantae; phylum Streptophyta; class Pinopsida; order Araucariales; family Araucariaceae; genus Wollemia; species Wollemia nobilis. The sequence goes on from JAQPPZ010001965.1 coordinate 3,113,189, forward strand.
AACAACCACATGCATCCACTTGACTAGGCTCAATCAACTCAACTCAACCAATCACCTCAATGAACAACCCTTTCTCACAAACCCTAGTCCAAGCATGTATCAACCAACTCAAAATATTCCCAACAATGCTCAACAACAAATCTCACATAAAAATGATACTCATGTTCTATCTAACTCAAGTTCAAGTTATTTGCACAACCAATGGGCTCGAACAACAATGCTTATAAAACAAGGTTTAATCACAACTCTAAATCCAAAAAACCTTGAAGCACTAAACCAATCACTTTTGAAAAGGAAACCACAATCAATCCTTTTCACTCCAAAGATATTTTTAGTAATCAACCACCATAATCAATCAATAGGAGAATGTGCCCATACCTTTAATGAAGATGAAGAAGCCTCTTTGGAAATCTGCCACAATCAAAATATTCTTTTGCCAATCTTCACAAGGGTTACAAGATCACAAAATAATCAACATTACTCCACTTCACAATAATATTTACCAAGGCTTTTAATTAGAAAAACTTCTTAAGAATAATGCACAACTTCCTTATCACTCCTAAAACCACTTGTACCATAACATAAAATAAATCAAATCATTGCATAACCTTGTCACTCTACAAACCACTTATACCATAAAAGAAATCAAATATTTTATATCCTTCCTTTCAACACTTTTGCACTCAAAAATAATCACAAATATTTCTTAGGCAATATCTCACATTAATCAAATATCAAACCTTATTAAAATATTAAATATTGATCAACCTTATATCTCCCACAAAAATTATAATCAAACCTTAGCAAAATATTAAAGCTTGCTCAACCTTATATCTCCCACAAAAATCATAATCAAACCTTAGCAAGTAAATATTTTAATTAAAATATTTACCCCCGCAAATATCGGAGTCGGAGTGCATACCTCAAAGGAGCCCTCGAAGGGCCTTGGCGTTTCGAACCTCTGCCCACCATGCTGCCAACCGACAACTAAGCCGCATGAGCTAACACTGCCCACATGAGTGCCTTGGGCACTCTCTTCCTTAAACTGTGTGTGCTTTCCTCACAAGGCACCAATTTGACCATCCATGACTTGAATTCCCACATCACACTCCATGAAATTCATTGCGCAATATTCAGATGCAGAAATACTTTGGGGTTTCAAAAATCATGCGACACTCCTTAGGAGGGCAAAGTTCCATAAGCCACTTTGTGGGCAAAGATGATTACATAAGATTCATCTCCATGATGATTACAATGACAAATATCTCTTCTTTATATATCCATCTTTTTATTCTACTCTGGGGAGCCTACTACTAATATAATATAATATTATAATACAATCAACCTTGGGTTATGTGTGGCCCATGCCAATGAAAAACACAAGCTTATATTGAGAGGGGGGATGAATAGTATAAGATCCCTTTTTGCTTTTTCTTTTAATTCAATATTATGCAGTGTATAGATAATAGTATCAATAGTAGTAATCAAAGCAATGCACAAAACACCATACACAATAAAGACACCACAATTTACATGGTTCACCCAATGTGGGCTACTCCACGGAGAAAATATTTTACTAAAATTTTCTCAATCAATTTCTTTGAGAATCCTTCCCAATTACAATGTTTATGGACCTTTGTCCAAAGGAGATGTTTATCCCTAATCTCAAGTTCATGGATCTCTTCCACATGAGAACTCTTTCCCCTTCTAATTTGGCTAGTGATCTTCTAGAAGACTCTATCTCTCTACCACCGACTAGTGGATCTCTCTCCACTTGAAGACTCCTCACTCAATTTGTCTTCAATTATCTTGGCTATTGGATCTCTATCCACTAAGACTTTGTCCTCTATACTCTATCACCTCCAAAGCTCTGTCTCAATAGGTTCACTTAGAACCTTCTCAAATATGCTCAACAAGCTCACTCAAAATTTGTCCAAATATGCTCAATAGGTCCACACAAAACTTGCTTAAATCTTCTCAAAAGGTTCACATAAAACACGTCCAAATCTTCTCAACAAGCTCACTCAAAACTTGTCCAAATCTACTCAACAGGTCCACATAGAACCTGATCAAATATGCTCAATGTGTCCATACATAGCCTGTCCAAATCTGCTCAACAAGTCCACACAAAACTTGTCCAAATCTTCTCAACAAGTCCTCTCTAGGACTTGCTCAAACCTTCTCAATAAGTCCTCTCTAGGACTTGCTCAAATCTGCATAGCAAGCTTCCACAAAATCTTACTCAAAATCAGTCCACAAGCCTTCTCAAAGACTTCTCTCAAATATGCTTAACAAGCTCACACAGAACTTGTCCAATCTCATAGAATCATAAAGAGAGTTGTTAGAGACTCAATATGTTCTATACTTAATGCTCAATCAATATCTCAAATCAATCTTATAGAAACATAAAGAGAATTGTTAGAGACTCTATATGTTCTATACTCAAATCCCAATCTCAACTCAAATCAATCCCATAGAAGCATAAAGAGAATTGTTAGAGACTCTATATGTTCTATACTCAAATCCCAATCTCAACTCAAATCAATCTCATAGAAGCATAAAGAGAATTATTAGAGACTCTATATGTTCTATTTTAAAATCTCAATATCAACTCAAATCCAGAATATAGAATAGTTTATTTTATGGAACTTGAACAACCATATGCATCCACTTGACTAGGCTCAATCAACTCAACTCAACCAATCACCTCAATGAACAACCCTTTCTCACAAACCCTAGTCCAAGCATGTATCAACCAACTCAAAATATTTCCAACAATGCTCAACAACAAATCTCACATAATAATGATACTCATGTTCTATTCTAACTCAAATTCAATTTCTTTGCACAACCAATGGGCTCCAACAATAATGCTTATAAAACAAGGTTTAATCACAACTCTAAATCTAGAAAATATTGAAGCACTAAACCAATCACTTTTGAAAAGGAAACCATAATCAATCCTTTTCACTCCAAATATTTTTTCAAGTAATCAACCACCATAATCAATAAATAGGATAATGTGCCCATACCTTTAATGAAGATGAAGAAGCCTCTTTGGAAATCTGCCACAATCACAAGATTCTTTTGCAAATCTTCACAAGGGTTACAAGATCACAAAATAATCAACATTACTCCACTTCACAATAATATTTACCAAGGTTTTTAATTATAAAACCTTCTTAAGAATTAATGGACAACTTCCTTATCACTCCTAAAACCACTTGTACCATAAAATAAAATAAATCAAATCATTGCATAATCTTGTCACTCCACAAACTACTTATACCATAAAATAAATCAAATATTTTATATCCTTCCTTTCAACACTTTTGCACTCAAAAATAATCACAAATATTTCTTAGGCAATATCTCACATTAATCAAATATCAAACCTTATTAAAATATTAAAGCTTGCTCAACCTTATATCTCCCACAAAAATTATAATCAAACCTTAGCAAAATATTAAAGCTTGCTCAACCTTATATCTCCCACAAAAATCATAATCAAACCTTAGCAAGCAAATATTTTAATTAAAATATTTACCCCCGCAAATATCGGAGTCAAAGTGCATACCTCAAAGGAGCCCTTGAAGGGCCTTGGCATTTCGAACCTATGCCCACTGTGCTTCCAAGCGACAACTAAGCCGCGTGAGCTAACACTGCCCACGTGAGTGCCTTGGGCACTCTCTTCCTTAAACTGCATGTGCTTTCGTCACAAGGTGCAAAAACTTTAACCATCCATGACTTGACTACCCATGTCACACTCCATGAAATTCATTGCGCAATATTCGGATGAAGAAATACTTTGGGGTTTCGAAAATCATGTGACACTCCTTAGGTTTTTTAAATGGAAAACCTTTGGCTTATTTATATAAGCCATCCTTCAATGCGAATACGTTGGCCATTTTAACATTGCCCTCATGAGATCGACGACACCAATAAGAAAGGAGGGAAAAACCTTTTATTTAATTTTAAAACTAAAATTTAAAATTTAAATAAATTAAAATTTAAACTAAACCTTTAAATTTAAATTTCTCCATCATCGGGGCACATTTTTCGATGAAATGAAAAGCCAACTTGGGTTTTAAGAAAAACCCGTTTCAAATTTTCCATCCATTGGTTTTAAATAAAACCTTTCCTTGCCTTCCTTGGTTTTCATAAAAACCTTTTGCTAAGCTTCCCTTGAAGCTCCTTTTGGAACCAAATGCCATGCATCCGTTCTAGAACCTTTGATAAAAACCTTGGCTTCTCATGAAGCTCTTAGTGGAGCAAAATCATAGTTCTTACTTACATAGGTCCTTTTCACATCAATGTCAACTTTTAGCTTAGGGACTCAATATGTCCAACAATCTCCCCCTTTGTCATTGATGGCAACCCATATTCATTTTACTAAAATTTGACCTTCTTTTTCTGATCTCCCTAGCTCAATGCTCTCTCAAGTATCAAATCTCATATCAAATATCTTCCCAATACACAAATCTCTCCCCATTTGACATCAATGGCAAAGGGTCACCTTTGGTGCTTGGGGCTAAGAATGAGCCTCTTAGCTTAGCCCCTCCCCCACCTCCACATGAGGTGGTTAATTCTGGGGTGGGAGTATTTCTACTTCCTGAAAGCACATATATGCATCTTTATCTTTCTCTCTTATTCTGTGAGTCTTCTGAATCCACTCATTGTTTCTTTCCAAGTCATCATCCCTGTTCCTATCGTCACTTCTATCCTTGTTCATGTTCATGTTCCTGTTCATGCCTATTTCTGGAATATTTGCTCTACACCATCTTGCTATGTGACCATCATTATTGCACTTATAACACTTAATGTTATTGTTCCTTGGATGTGAAATTGTCTTAGGATTTCTCCTAATGAAGCCATATCCTCTTCTATCATTCATCCTGCAATTCATTGCCTTGTGACCAAACTCACTACATGAGTAGCAATAACCTTGGAAAATCTGTTCTTTTCCATATATTTGTCTTTCATGAGTTCTGCAATGTGAAGCCATGTGTCCAAACCTGTGATATGAAAAGCATCTTCCATTAAAGCCTCCTTGTCTTGAACTCATTGGTCTCCTATTCTGGTTGTTGTTCCATCTGTATCTTCTTTTTCCATTGTTCCTCTCTTTGTTGAACTCTTTGTTGTCCAACTCATCCTCTGATGTCCCACTTTCACTTAAACTGTCTTCTTTTGAAGTTTCTTCTTCATCAAGACTTGAAGTAGATTCATTTTCCTGTTTCTTTTAAACCTTTCCAAAGCCAATACTTGTTGAACATGATGTTCGTTGGTGTCCATAGATGAACTTATCCAAGTTCTTAGAGCTATTTGTGAAACTTTTCATCTTGATCTTAGAGTCCTTTAAGTCTTCTTTTAGAGTAGCCACTTCTTGTGCTAACTTCTCACATTCCAAAATCTTTGCTTCTAACTTATCCTTGAACTTGCTTACCTTAGATTTTGATTTCTCTAAATCCTCTATGAGCAATAACCTTTCTTCATCACATTATTAAAACTGACTTTCAATCTTGGAGTGTTGCTTTCTAGCCTTATTTATTGTGTCAAGGGCATAGATAAGTTCTCCCTTGAGATCATAACTATTATCTATTGAATAATCTTCTATTTGTTTGCCTTTGTCCTTATCATTACTTCCTTTTGGCTTGTCTTCTATAGGATCAATTTCTTTATCTTCCAAAGCCATTAGAAGATTCTCATCTGGTCTTTCAAGTGCATCTTCAAAATCATCATCACTGAAACTATAACCATCCCTAATACAATCATCTTCAATATGTCCAAATTTACCACATATAAAACACTTGAGAATAACTTGAGTCCTTTTCTTAACTGGATATTTCTCTTTAACCACAAATAGGACTTCATCTCTATCATTGTTTGAAATACTAGCATCACTATCAATTGAGTACTTACTTGCATTTTCCGCATAGTAGCTTCTCTTTTGTCTCTAGAAGAACTTCTTTCTTTGTCTGCTTTGTCCATCCTTGCTTTTCTTCTGGTACCTGTGTCTTTTTTATTCCTTTTCTCTATGATCTTATTTTTCTTCATCATTGTTGTTCTTTGGCTCTTTGCATTTTGTTGCATAGTGTCCATACCGTCCATAATTGAAATATTTGATAGATCTTAGATCTATGGGTCTTCTGGAACCTCTATCTCTTTTGCCATAATTTGCTTCTTCATCACTGGATGACTCACTACTTGATTCTATCTTCTTTCCCTTTTTCATTTTGTCTACTTTGAAAGCAGCTTCTTTCAGAGGAATAGGATCTTTTGTTCTTATTTCAAAATTAGTAAGCATGCCAAGCAAAGAATTCCTTATCAAAGAATCACTAGTAATAGATTTTTCTACAGAAAAAATCTTTTCACTATACCTTTTTGGAAGAGTCCTCAAGATCTTATCATAAGCATCAGATTCATCAACCTTCATTCCAAGGCCTTTCATCTCATGTACAAGTTCATAAACCTTGTTGAGATAGTCACAAATTTTTTCATCATCCCTCATTCTTAGGTTCTCAAATTATCCTTTGAGATTTTTGATCTTAGCCATTTTGACTCCTTTATCTCCTTCATATATTTCATGCAGAAGTTTCCACATTTCTTTTGTTGTTTTACATTCCATAACCTTCATATATTTTGATCTATGCAACCCTTTTATAATTTCATTCATATCTCTTGAATTTGCATGCATTATAAGCTTACCTTCTTTATCTGTAGGAGGATTGGTTGTTGAATCATATGCAAGTTCCATTGCATCCCAAACTTCATTGCCAAGTTCCATCAAGTAAAATCTCATCAGCATACACTAATATAAGAAGTCACTTCCATAAAATATTGGTATTACATTATTTAAGGGTCTGTCTCTTTGATCATTTTGATCCATTGTGTTCTTAGACCACTTTTCCTTCAAGCTGTCAAACTCTTTTGAAGGAACCCACTCTGATACCAATTGAAGAACACAATATTATAGTGAGAGGGAGGGTGAACAATATAAGACCCCTTTTTACTTTTTCTTTCAATTCAATATTATGTAGTGTATATATAGCAGTAATCAAAGCAATGCACAAAACACCATACATAATAGAGACACCATAATTTATGTGGTTCACCCAATGTGGGCTACTCCATGGAGAAAATATTTTACTAAAATTTTCTCAATCAATATCTTTGGGAATCATTACCAATTAAAATGTATATGGACCTCTGTCTAAAGGAGATGTTGATCCCCTAATATCAAGTTCATGGATCTCTTCCACAGGAGAACTCTTTCCCCTTCTAATTTGGCTAGTGATCTTCAAGAAGACTGTCTCTCTACTGCACTGACTAGTGGATCTGTCTCCACTTGAAGACTCCTCACACAGATCTGTCTTCAATTATCTTGGCTATTGGATCTCTATCCATTGAGACTCTGTCCTCTATACTCTATCACCTCCAAAGCTCTATCTCAATAGGTTCACTCGGATCCTTCTCAAATATGCTCAACAAGCTCACTCAAAACTTGTCCAAATATGCTCAATAGGTCCACATAGAACCTGCTTAAATCTTCTCAACAAGTTCACACAAAACATGTCCAAATCTGCTCAACAAGCTCACTCAGAACTTGTCCAAATCTGATTAATAGGTCCACATAGAACCTGATCAAATATGATCAACATGTCCATACATACCCTATCCAAATCTGCTCAACAAGTCCAAACAAAACTTGTCCAAATCTTCTCAACAAGTCCTCTCTTTGACTTGCTCAAATCTTCTCAATAAGTCCTCTCTAAGACTTGCTCAAATCTGCATAGCAAGCTTCCACAAAATCTTACTCAAAATCAGTCCACAAGCCTTCTCAAAGACTTCTCTCAAATATGCTTAACAAGCTCACACAGAACTTGTCCAATCTCATAGAATCATAAAGAGAGTTGTTAGAGACTCAATATGTTCTATACTTAATGCTCAATCAATATCTCAATTCAATATCATAGAAACATAAAGAGAATTGTTAGAGACTCAATATGTTCTATACTCAAATCCCAATCTCAACTCAAATCAATCCCATAGAAGCATAAAGAGAATTGTTAGAGACTCTATATGTTCTATACTCAAATCCCAATCTCAACTCAAATCAATCTCATAGAAGCATAAAGAGAATTGTTAGAGACTCTATATGCTCTATTTTAAAATCTCAATATCAACTCAAATCCAAAATAAGAATAGTTTGTTTTATGGAACTTGAACAACCACATGCATCCACTTGACTAGGCTCAATCAACTCAACTCAACCAATCACCTCAATGAACAACCCTTTCTCACAAACCCTAGTCCAAGCATGTATCAACCAACTCAAAATATTCCCAACAATGCTCAACAACAAATCTCACATAAAAATGATACTCATGTTCTATTCTAACTCAAGTTCAAGTTATTTGCACAACCAATGGGCTCGAACAACAATGCTTATAAAACAAGGTTTAATCACAACTCTAAATCCAAAAAACCTTGAAGCACTAAACCAATCACTTTTGAAAAGGAAACCACAATCAATCCTTTTCACTCCAAAGATATTTTTAGTAATCAACCACCATAATCAATCAATAGGAGAATGTGCCCATACCTTTAATGAAGATGAAGAAGCCTCTTTGGAAATCTGCCACAATCAAAATATTCTTTTGCCAATCTTCACAAGGGTTACAAGATCACAAAATAATCAACATTACTCCACTTCACAATAATATTTACCAAGGCTTTTAATTAGAAAAACTTCTTAAGAATAATGCACAACTTCCTTATCACTCCTAAAACCACTTGTACCATAACATAAAATAAATCAAATCATTGCATAACCTTGTCACTCTACAAACCACTTATACCATAAAAGAAATCAAATATTTTATATCCTTCCTTTCAACACTTTTGCACTCAAAAATAATCACAAATATTTCTTAGGCAATATCTCACATTAATCAAATATCAAACCTTATTAAAATATTAAATATTGATCAACCTTATATCTCCCACAAAAATTATAATCAAACCTTAGCAAAATATTAAAGCTTGCTCAACCTTATATCTCCCACAAAAATCATAATCAAACCTTAGCAAGTAAATATTTTAATTAAAATATTTACCCCCGCAAATATCGGAGTCGGAGTGCATACCTCAAAGGAGCCCTCGAAGGGCCTTGGCGTTTCGAACCTCTGCCCACCATGCTGCCAACCGACAACTAAGCCGCATGAGCTAACACTGCCCACATGAGTGCCTTGGGCACTCTCTTCCTTAAACCGTGTGTGCTTTCCTCACAAGGCACCAAAAATTTGACCATCCATGACTTGAATTCCCACATCACACTCCATGAAATTCATTGCGCAATATTCAGATGCAGAAATACTTTGGGGTTTCAAAAATCATGCGACACTCCTTAGGTTTTTTAAATGGAAAATTTGGCTTATTTATATAAGCCATCCTTTAATGCGAATACATCAGCCCTTTTAACATTGCCCTCATGACGTCGGTGACGCCAATAAGAAAGGAGGGAAAAACCTTTTATTTAATTTTAAAATTAAAATTAAAATTTAAACTAAACCTTTAAAATTAAATTTCTCCATCACCGGGGCACCTTTTTCGATGAAACAAAAATCCAACTTGGGTTTTAAGAAAAACCTATTTCAAATCTACCATCCATTGGTTTTAAATAAAACATTTCCTTGCCTTCCTTGGTTTTCATAAAAACCTTTTGATAAGCTTCCCTTGAAGCTCATTTTGAAACCAAATGCCATGCATCCCTTCTAGAACCTTTGATCAAAACCTTGGCTTCTCATGAAGCTCTTTGTGGAGAAAAATCATAGTGCTTACTTACATAGGTCCTTTTGAAATCAATGACAAATTTTAGCTTAGGGACTCAAAATGTCCAACAAAGCAAACCCTTATACAATATAATAATATATCCCTAAATATCTATTCCTAGGTACCCTACCAATTAATGCCTTCATCATTACCGTCGTTCCAACCATCATATTGGCTGGGAGAGGGAAAACGGGTCCCCCAGCCATCATATCGATGAGTAGAATGTGGGTGAGCTTCCTAAGCATCATACTGATGAGAAGTGCTAGAGTTTGGCATCCAAGGCCTGCTTCTCCTGGGTAGCTGAGTGCGAGCCTTGGAGGCTGGTCGGTCCTGCCTCTTCGGGGGAGGGTGATGGTGCTGCCAAGACCTAGAACGGTTTCTCTTCTCTAGATCTAGGGGGACTCTAATCACCAAGCATGGAGCATTGCCCCAATAGTCAATCGAGTCTTGCAAGTGCTTGATATCCATTGCTGCCTTATCGGCTTGAACTCGAATCTATAACCAAGCATCATGGAAGACCATGAGCTTATCTGAAAGAGAAAAATTATAAAGAGAATTCTCTATAAAAACTATCTCATTTATGGCTTTCCAAATATGGAACAACATGCTAATTCTAAATATGTTTCGAAACTCTAACAAAGTCTAAGAAAAACTAGGGGGATATCCTAACAGATTGTGAACCCACGTTAGAGGATAAGGCAAGAACAACTAGAAAAAATATTCCATCCACCCCCATACAATTTTTGCTTTTCTACAATCCCAAAAAAGATGCATGGTAGACTCATTCTCACCATAAAAAGGACATGTGGGATTGTCATCTCCTAGGTGCCCAAGCCTTTGGCCCAACAGGAAACCATGAAATAACATACTCTAGGCAAAAAAAATATGTTTGGGTTCAATATAGTTGGTTCAAGTAATCAAAAATCTTGCTCGCCATTTGGATTTGGAGGAGAAAAGATACCAATGCTCATTGAGCTTTGTTACCATTGGTAAATTGGGCAAAATCCAACTATAGTTGTGTTTAGTCTTGTAGTTGAACAAAGGCACATATTTATACCATTTCCACTCTGTCCACCAAGGCCGTTGGACAACCTGGCCAAACTTCGACCAAAGGGAAAATGGGGTATGACTGGTAATAGTGGCAAAGGTATCTTTATCTTCAGGATTTAAGGTATGCCTCTGTTTAAAAATCCCCCATGAAATACAATCTCTGGTTTATCTGTTGGGAAATTCTAAAATGGACACAACTCCTTTTTAATTTTTTTTTAGCATGAATCCATTACACTTTGGCTAGTAGCTGCCCCTGATATTGAATAACATGGGACCACCAGATATTCAAAGCAGCTACAACAACCCCATGTTGGCGGCCAACTCCTTTCCATTGTAACCAAGGCTTGATAGACTCCCAGGCCTACCAAATACTCTGAATCACGAATGACCTAGAGATTTTAATGGGAACTGGGGCCACAATGATGGATGACATATCCATTTCCTTCCAAATTTTCTTGCCAAATGGTAACCCTGTTGCAACACAGTGTCGGATTAGAACTTTCCAAGCTTCAAAGCCTTTAAGATATTAGATAATCCACTTAAATCTCAGAGCCAGACCTTGGTGATGGCAATTAAACAACCCCACACCTCCAATACTTTGATTTTTGATAAGTTTTTTTAAACAATTTTAATGAATTTTTATTTTTATTTATTTTATGTTATTTTAGTATTAACCTTTATTTTGAGTTGTAAGTATGGATTGATTTGATAATTTTATTATTTTAATAATTGATTGTTTTAATATTTGGTTTAAAACTTGATTGTTTTAATATATTTACATAGATAGGGATTTTCTTTTATCTTCAAATTAATAATTTTTTAGCCAATAAACATATGATATAATATTTTAAAATGTATAGATAATAAATATTATTTGTGTTTGTTTAACATTGTTGATTATTTTATTTTTATTAATTTAATATTTTCTATATTATTTTAATAGTTTTTTTTAAGATTTTCAACTTTAAAAAATTGAGATTTTAAAAATTATATATCAAGCACAAACCTCTACCAATATTCACATTCATAATGAATAGATTTATTTCTCGTACATTGGGAATGAAAAAAAGGCAAAGGATTTAATCATAGAGTGTAGCTAGAGATAGCCTCTTATAAAGCAAGTTATGGGTCCAATGGGAAATGTATGGAGGAGGAGAGATTGAGGTTTTGAAGGGGTGGAGGGAAAGAGGTAATAAAAAAGGACTAGAAATATGAGAGTTTGAGCAATTTTTGGTGGTTTTGGGACTAGATATCGTTAGTAAATGGGCCTAAAGCTATCATAGGTCCAATTTTCTAGGATCTTAAAAATCACTTTCAAATAATCTCTCACAATCACAAAATTAATATTGCACAAAATAACACTTTATTGATAATAAAAAAATCATATATAAAATCTCATCCACAAGTAGCACAAGTATTGCTCAATAAAAAACTTCTCTTTTATATTCAAAATATTACTCAATTTAGTTGATTTCATAGCATGGATCTTTGTCTCCAATATATAACTTTTCATAGAAAATCTTCAATACTTTTGACTATTGCTCTCCTCAAGCTCTTGGGAGATGCAACCTTTCACATGCCTCATATTATGACAAAACATTTCATAATTACGTAACCTCCTACTTCATATTTTGACACTTCTCACATGACTCTTCATTTCCACACTTATTCACTTGCACACTTACAACTCACACACTTACACTTGCACTCTTGACACTTTTCACACTTTATTACATAATACATAACACTCTTCACACTTTGAAACATACTTTAGACACATACACATCCTAATCTAATATTTACAATAGTAACCCATGGTACTTCATGATACTCAATGTACCAAATACTGTAATATCTCCAACGTCTCCTCGTATTACATTATTTGGTGTGAAGACTTTTAGTCTTCAATCTTCATCTTTTGTATTTGTTATGTTTTCATCCAATTCTGTCGATATTGATGCTATCTTTGCTTTATTAGCTCTTGAACTAGACCATTTTGCTTTTACTCTGGTAGTGACTTTGATAGCTTTTGGACTTATTTTAAAAATAAGTTTTTGAAGAAGTTTATCTAGTCTCATCATCAAAAAAATTTTCAATCTATCATTATAATTGTTATCCTTACGCCAACATATTCTTGAGGATGATTATTCCTTCCAAATAATTTACATGGACAAAGATTTCAATATTTTACTTCTTCATGTCCACATCTATTGCAACAATTATATTTCTTCATATTATTTTCATTCATTGCACATGTTTTTTAAATACATTTTCTTATCCTTTCTTTGATGAAGATCACTAGTATTGTAGCATGCATCATTGTTCTTCAATTTCTATTTTTTTTGTCTTAATAACCATAACCCTATATTATGGTTACTATCATTCTTAAAAAAAAAATGTAAACAATGTTGAAGTATTAAAGACATTCTATCTTTAGTTCTCTTGTAAATGAGTTGTATATATTCTATTGATTTTTGTGATCCATTGTTTCCAACTTCAGTGACGTTTTTAAGATGACCTCTTGAAGTCCTTTCTTTAACTACACTTTTCTTTGATGAAGCACAACGAATAATTGTTTTCTTATTTTTCTCAGTTACCATTAAGTAATTTTTTTCCTCATTCAATCAATTCTTTTTCAAATTCAATTACCTTTTCACTTCTTATAACTCCCAAATTTATATTCAAATTCTTCCCTCTTCTTTAATCACTCAATTTTTTAAATCTCAAATTTCTTCTTCAAATTTTAATTTCATCAATTCATTCAAATTCTATTCATTTTCACAATGTCACTTTCAAATTTCATTTTGACCCAACCTCCAATTAATTCAATCTTCAATTCAAATTTCAATTGTTTAATTTTCTTATACCTCTCATTCATTAATTCATTCTCTAAAGATTCATTTTAACTCCCAATTTTAACCTTTAACTATCAACACTTTATAATTTCCAGATTTATCCTTAAATCCTTATAACTCTTGAACTTTAATAAAAACAATTATCCCTTTCAAATAAGTAAAGCACTTGAAATAAGGCATAAACCAAATAGTGGATACAAGTTCAATATTGGATCAAATATACTTATGAAGGCATAAAAAAACTTCAAAATTAAAGGCTATAAGCTAGGTTGGCGGTTTAAAAGTGGATATTACAAAGTCTTGGGCTTTTTGACAGTTTAATGGTGGATATTACAAGAGCTTGTTAAGACAATGTAGATAGATGTGGGGCAAGAGGAATGTTATAACAGGATGAAATTCACATATTCATTTTCAAAGTGGGTCTTGATGAAGGTACCAATAATGTGGTAAAGTGGAAGGCTTTGATCTTTTTGTTACGAGGCAGTGGAACATGAAATAACAAAACTTCAAGTTTTTGGTGACTCAAAATTGGTGGTGAATTGGGTATCATCATTAGTAGGGATACAAAAATTGATACTCAGGCCTTATTATGAGCAAATGAAATTGCTAGAAGCATA